>OY751099.1:2715833-5414166 GCA_963564075.1 Eupithecia subfuscata | reverse complement strand
AGCAGAGAATCCTACTAATATTATAAAGCCGAAAGTTTGTGAAATCTGAATTTTTGTTACCTAGGATCTCCAAAACTACTGAACAGATCAAGATTAAATTTGGCGTACCTACGTCTGGAGTAAAGCCTAACTTAGATAAAAGGCTACTTATTATACCGAAAATACGCGTGCAAAGCCGCGGGTAGAAGCTAGTAATTAATAAGTTTTATTCTAGGCCGAAAACTACCTGAATGCAAAATCATCACAATCCGTTCAGTAGTTTTATCGTGAAGAGGTAACAAACATCCATACATCGCATCCATAATATTAGTGTGGTACACAGTGTCCCACAGCTGTGCAAAGGTCTCCATTTCTTTCCTTCACCTTACTGTCGCCAACTGCCTCCCACCAGTCTATCTGGAAGACATCGATCCCGTCACACTAGCGTCTCTAATCGACGTGTTATTTACATATATTTATTCATCATCATCAGCTCTTATCGAGCCACTGCTGGATATAACCACTGGCTGGCCTCGTTATTTATTCCATATCCCATCAGCACTAATAAGCCCACTGCTGAACGAGCTACCCCCAAACAATGGGTTTTGTTTGCCTTAATCACCATGCTTGGCATGTGGATTTCTGATAGCAGTACTGGTGTTAAATAACGAAATTAAAATTTTTAAATCCCCCGACAGATTTTCATGAAACATGACTAAGAACACTCGGGATAAAATTATCTATGATACAAAAAAAACTAAACGAAAATCGGTTCATCCGTTTGGGAGCTACGATACCACAGACAGATACACAGATAGACACGTTTAACTTTTAACACCTTTTTGCGTCGGGGTTAAAAATACACAGAAAGAAGCTTCTGCCCCTCCTCTGGTAGGTTCCCTCAGTCGACTCTTACGACATCCACTGGCTGAGTTAGATGGCCCGATTCTTAGGCCCCTACGGTAAATTACCCGTGTAACGTATATCATCAACTCTATGTCGTTTTAAAACTTTTAAATCCATCATGGTTATCTATACTTATTATATTATAAAGAGGAAAGATTTGATTGTTTGTTTGTATTGAATAGGCTCCGAAACTACTGGACCGATTTGAAAAATTCTTTTACCATTAGAAGCCCACATTATCCCTGATGAACATAAGCTACTTTTTACCACGGGAAAATGCTTCATTCCTACGGGGAAAACGGGTAATAGGACAACGGGTAGTAAGAATGCAGCTAGTAACACTAAAGTCATTTACAACGGGATATTTACAGTAACCAGGAAAGCTCAAAACTCACATGATGGTAAGTAAATATCCTGTTGTCAATTTGTTTTTAAAACCAAATAACGTGATATTCCAGAGTCGCGATGATGATTAAAGTTAGAGGCGGGTCGAAGATCGGCAGGGCCATCATAGAGCTGTTCGTTGACCTGGCGCCCCAGACCTGCACGCTGTTCTTGCACCTGGTGCGGGGGGCGGACGGACGCGGCTACTGCGGGACTAGGATATTTAGGTATAACCTGCGTACTTAAAGAATGGCGATGATGATAAGGGTAAGAGGCGGGTCGAAGATCGGCAGGGCCATCATAGAGCTGTTCGTTGACCTGGCGCTGCCGACCTGCACGCTGTTTTTGCACCTGGTGCGGGCGGACGAACGCGGCTACTGAGACTAGGATATTTATATTATTTATTTTTGCTTACATATATATGTATACAGCTTAGGTCTTAATGTTAGCTTATTAAGTCAATATTATTATTATTACCTTGTAGGGCACTGCAAAAGAAATTGAGACCTAAAAAAGCTACCATAAGTACTAAAAAATCTGAGAGACTTTTCAACTCTTTGCATGCCCATAGTTGCTTTATTAACCTATATTTCACGTAAATATTGATTTTATTTGTAGACTAACATGCCAGATATTATTTTAAAAAATATTGTAAGCCATGTATTTCAAATATGTAGTTAAAATTTTGGAACAAAAAAGTCATAAAAAATTCTTAAAAATTGCCGAGAGGCTTTTCAGGGTTGAAAAAGCCGCCAATAATATAACTGATATACATATCAGTTATCTTAGTAGCACCCATAACACAAGCTCTGCTTAGCTTGGGGCTAGATAACGCTATGTGAATTGTCCAGCATTATTTATTTTATTTATTTAACTTTTCAGAATAGTTCCTGAACTGTACTGCCGTTGTGGAGACGTGGTCAAGGACAATGGCTTCGGCTGCTACATCGGCGATGGCGAAGCAGAGCCTATGTCCCCTGAACACTTCAAGCTGAACCATACAGTCCCTGGTGACGAACTTACCACTTATCTCATATTCATTAGTAGTGTACGGTCGTACACCAGTTATACAGTATAGTTGTTCTGTCTCACGAAGCCCGTTGGCCTATAGTGAATGCATGTACACATTGTTTTAGTGTGCGTAAGCTCAGAAGCAATCACTCTCGCCCGAGACGCGGTCCGGGTCACTAGTGCTCATTGTATTCACGTCAGATTTGGGTAGCGAGTACCGTCAGCATGACAACTAAGCGCGAAGTTGTTCGTAGTGAGGTAAGTTAACGGACTTCGTGAGATAGAACAACTATAACTGAGCTGGAAATATCAGAAAAACCAAATTTTGTTCCAAAGAGTTCCGTCGCTAAAAAAGTTTGAGAGCCGCTGCTCTAGATAGTGCGTGCGGTGCTATCTAGCGCAGCATTCGCACGGAGAGATTGATAGATAGATTTCGACCTTGACACTTTTAACACGTGTTCTATATCTGTATAGGTAGGTATAGTTTCTTTTGTCAAAGGTAAAATACCAAAAAGTGTCATCACAGATTCGCACGAAATTCAATTATTTTAGCGGTTTTTAATATTTTCTGCGTTCTGCATGGTACTAAACTAGCAGAAAAATAGTTTTCCATAAATCGTAGACCATTTTCTATAAATATCTACTAATGATAATACATAACTTATGAATATAATTATGTAGGTACTTAGGTAGAGATAAACCATTCTAAAAATGAACGCCGATTGTATGACGTTTAGTGGAGGGGGCGTGCATATTGGCGTGCATTTTTAGAATGGTTAATCTCTACTTACTTATTAACTGATCTGTAACTTAAAATGTTATGATATAACCTATGCACTAACTAAATCATAAACGGTTCATCCGTTGAGGAGCTACAATGCCACATACAGACTCACAAATACCTACACTTAGGTACACACGTTAAACATAACTCAACAAACCCTGTTTTTTGCGTCAATCTTTTATCTAATTTTAATGTATTGAGTAATTCAACAGCAAATAAAATAACAGGCACTCTTTCAGGAGTATTGTCGATGGCAGTGACCTCGGGATATATCACCGGACAATTTAACATCATTTTTAAGCCACTACCGCAGTTCGATGGTAAACATGTGGTCTTTGGACGGGTGAGAGACAATTTAATCTTAATCTAGGTGGTTCTTTCAGCGAGTTGCGTTTTAAATAGGTACTTAAGGGCTCCGCGGTCAATTACCCAATTCTGTCTACACCGTTTTAAAGATTTCTCTAAAACATATATTATATAAGTACTGAAACAAATCACAAAACATGATCAATATCTGATCTTCACGATAAAATATTTCGTTTTACAATATTTTGTATAGTTTATTATTAATTACTATAGAAAATACAAAAAAATTACGCGGGTTTTTAACCTCACAGTAAACAGGAAACACAAAATGAAAAATAAACATTAAAACTACTACTTCAATATTTTAGCTTTCTTTATTAAGCCATAAAGATTTTCGTAATTATTATTAGATTCAATACAATAATAATAACACCCTAAAACCCAGCGCTTTGCGGAAAAAATTGGAGCAAATTTAATATTTTTCCAAAAGAATTTAAACCCTATTGGTCATTTAATGAAATGATATTAGTTAATTATAATATATAAATATCATAAGTATTATATTTGGTTAATATCATATTATATTTGGTTAATATAATATCAGGGTATTTTATGATTCGTTTCATTACTTCGAATAGATTCGTTTTAGAGAAATATTTAAAAGTGTGAGGACCGGATTGCGCCATTTACCGCGGAGCGGCCTTAAGTAATTTCTGCATATAGACAAAAAAAACGAACTACTTATCTCATTTTAAAATGTTGACGACCTCTGTCAGGCAATCCTTTTGGGTGGGTTAATTTATCGTTTTTTTTTTTACTAAATTCTCCCCGCGGTTTCGCACGTCGCGTTTGGAAACGTTAAAAGGTCATTTCTATCCCATGGGGACTGAATCATGGAATAAAAAAGTAGCCTATGTTTTATCCTAGGTCTACCTACATCTGTTAAAATGTTATGATTAATAAACAAATACTTGCTTAAATAAAACAAGCAAATATTTCAGCCCGATCCGTTCAGTAGTTTTCGCTTGAAGAAGCAACAAACATCCATCCAAGGTTTTTATTATTATAATGAGTAAGCGTGGGCTTACTCATCATAATAATCGGGTAATTACAAACGAACTGAATGTAACCTTAGTCTTTGAACAGGGTTGAATAAACTGCAATATTTCCCCTGTAGGTAAACCTAACGGCACTAGAGCCCGAAGTCCAAAGTTTTTCGACTCCTACGTCACTTGACCTCGTGACGCAAATGGTTAAACTGTCTAAGAGAAGGTTCAAGTCCCGTCGAAGTCGATAATTTTTGGGATACTATATGAGTGTTCACGTCCCTCGATCCAAACTACCGCATTAATAATATTAGTGTGATTAGGTTATCGGTGGGCCGGTGCAAA
This sequence comes from Eupithecia subfuscata, assembly GCA_963564075.1. Lineage (NCBI taxonomy): Eukaryota > Metazoa > Arthropoda > Insecta > Lepidoptera > Geometridae > Eupithecia > Eupithecia subfuscata. The sequence goes on along the minus strand of OY751099.1, from coordinate 5,409,405 downwards.
TCCTGGAGAGGATCAGTGCGATGGGCCTGCCACGCGGCAGCACCACAGCAGATTGCGAGATCCAGAGCTGTGGTTGGTTCACGCGAACGGGGGTCTACCGCGAAGGAACACCTAACTCTATCAAATTCCATACGAATCGACGCTAGTAGGGGATTAGAGTTATATTATAACTACTAAAGCGAATGTTTACCTATGTTATGTTAGTAACCGGGGTACTTGTATTGTATGTTTGTTGTCGTTCATGCCCTGAGTACCTAGGTACAGAACAGACTGTGCTGAAGATTTGCATTTTATACCTCACACCCTGATACGAAACAGACTGGGTTAAAGATTCGCATTCTATACCTCACGGCCTGAGCACAAAAGAGACTGGGTTGAAGATTTGCATTTTATATCTCACGCCTTGAGCACAAAACAGACTGGGTTGAAGATTTGCATTTTATATCTCACGCTTTGAGCACAAAACAGACTGGGTTGAAGATTTGCATTTTATAACTCACGCTAAGTACAGAACAGACTGGGTTGAAGATTTGCATTTTATACCTCACGCCTTGAGTGATTTTATACCTACCTATTTATATGCTGGTATCTACGTTGTTCTAGTACTGGAATGATAGAACACAATGTTTTAGAGTTCCGGTGACAAATAGTTACAATGATTTCGTTTGGTCTGTCTGATCGTCTGGGCGTTCAATTCAAATTGTTCCTTCATCTCTCTCATTTCAAAACTCTTCGCTCAGCCAGGCTTTTAATTTCAACAATTAGGTGGTATACTATTTTCTAGGGTCGAAAAATTATTTAGATGTCAGATTAGAAGTTTTGCCCAAATTGTATACCATTTGCTATGAACGTTTTGAAGTCTATTGACATTAGGAGATTTTTACTAAAATCAGCATTATGTCGACTCCAAAACTACAATTGATTTAAAGTTTATTTTAGCAAAGTTTCCTAGCATGGCTAACAATATAAGCAAAACTTCTTATCCGGTATCTAAATTTCTTGTAGAAACTAGAAAATAGTAATAACCCGTTTTTTTCAGAATTAAATAGCCCAAAAAATAAAATTGCCTGCTATTGCCGGTTTTATTTGAATCGAATGATATCTCAGTTAATCCGTCATCCCGCGGTTTATTCGAGGGGGAGATCCTTCGATTATTATTTATTTTAAGAAATGGTTTTTCTTTCTGTTATGTACCTACCTACTACCTACTTTTTGTACATCTATAACGTTTATCAAACTTTTTCTAAAAACTTTTTAATAAAGATCTTTATTATTTGTGTTCTTTATTGATATTTTTTCATCAGTTTTACTTTATCTTGTATTTTGACCTGCCTTACTCATAACATAAGGTACCTACCTGATTTGAAGAAAAAGTATCTAATTTCGCTTTGTTAGTTATTTATGAAAATAAATAAAATCAACGCACACAGAATTCAGAAATACAAACCAATCAATCACAAAATAATTACTTTGTCAAATTACCGACAGTTTTTAAGGTCACTCAATTTTCACGAATAATCCACAGGCCAAGATCAACGCCACCAACTGCAAAAGAAAATGTAAATCTTAAAAAATGCACAGTAGGTACATATACCTTACGAAATTAAAAGAAAATTATCACAGCTAAGTAAGTATGCCAGATAAGTAACGAGTAACAATAGATCAACTTAAAAACTTGCACTTTGATAGGTAAAAAGGAAAAATTCCCTTGAAAATTACTTAGATAAAGTTGTTATTTTACTATAAAACCTTCCGTAGTTTGACGAATTCATTATGAATGTAAGCGGGTTAACTACGAACCTATTTTGTGTTGGAAGAACACCAACGTTTCATCCCTTAACGAGGGACTTCATCAGGGTGAGTGCGGTTCGCGTCGCGCATGTACCGCGTCCTCGGAAGGACGCGGTTGTTATTTGTATAAAACTGGCAAATATTAAGTTTATTTACGACTTCGATCAGGTATCCGCCGCCTAGCGCCTCCTCGGATACTTTGATCGAATAAATAATAAATAAATAAATAATGCTGGACAATTCACACAGCATTATCTAGCCCCAAGCTAAGCAGAGCTTGTGTTATGGGTACTAGATAACTGATATACATAATACAATACACTACATAGATAGATATTTTTTATTATACATAGAAAAACACCCAGAACCCCTGAACAAATATCTGCAGATCGTACAAACATTTGTCCCGAGCCGGGAATCGAACCCGCAACCTCCTGCGTCGCAGGCGGACCTTCGCCCTCTGCGCCACAGAGGTCGTCGAAGGTTTATGACAATGAATCGTGCAACAACGGAACCCTACACACGCGTGGCCCGACACGCACTTGGCCGGTTTTATATATACCTCAACCTCAACAGCCTGTGTTGGTCCACTGCTGGACGCAGGCCTCCCCCTGATAAGCGCCTTGTTGGCTTTTATCTCATGGGGCTAATGCCCATAATCCATACGCAGGGGTTTTATATATATTTGAGAGTAAATTAAGAAACCAGTGAAGGCGGTTTGATTCTTATTTTTTGTGACTCACCATGATGATGGCAACGATGACCGCAACTACGCCGATGTAGATGGCGTTTTCCCGCAGCAAGTCTATAGTTTTGTTCAGGCAGCCGTCCATGTGCATCGTCGTTGGGTTAGGCGATGCTTTGCAATCCAATCGCTGAAATAAACAACTTAATTTAAATGCCACTAAAATAAATAATCAATATTGGTAATCATCAATACTGGTCATCGATTGAACTACAGTCAACCATTGAGTGTGCTTGAGTCTAAAATTGCGATTGTTTTAGCAGAATTGCTGAAATCACATTTAGGTACACGACGTTTTTTTAGACCACAGGTGATGAAACTTCAGCTTTAAAAGCAACACTAATTATTATTTTTAAGTAAGTACCTTTTGGGAAAAAAACAAACAGTTGCAGCTAGTATCTAATATTTTGTGATGCGCGATATTCAGAGAAAATCAATTGGTTATTCCCAGAGCAAAATCAATTAGTCTAATTGAATTTTTAGTCGTAGTGCCCCATAATGTGAACAGATCCTAGGTTTCGTACTTTAATAAAAATCCTAGACTGCTGCATATAGATTTATTTTTTCATTCTTCTACACTAGTACCTGTACCGGTACCTGCCTTTTAAAAAGAAGTATAATTTGTTTATTTACGAGTTTGAGAGTCGAAAAGAGGGTACATAATCTTTAACACAACATCCTATTTTTAAAATCCTTTATTATTAGAAAGCATCGATCAAGTATGCGGCCTCCCCCGTAGATACCTAGAACCTTACAAGAATGACACTCAAAAGTGTCCACGTTTTGTTTTGACGCAGACAGTTTGCGCAGAGCCTGTCAAGTTTTTTGCATGCGGAACAAGAGATTAGTGGAGTCGAATTTATTTTATTTTATTTTGTAAGTAGGTAGGAAGGTACCTAAAAATAATTTATACACTGTTTACTTTTATAAGGATTATAAAATCAACAGAATTCAGGTAAAGATAACGAATCATTTATTGATACAACTATAAATTAGCGACGCAACAGTCAACAAACAAAAGGGTCATTTCGGACATACAATAATATAAATAAGTTAAAAAATGTCTTTTCATGAAAAAAAATTATCACTTACTACAACTTACCACAAATAAATTAAAAAAAAAAAATTAGAAACAATAGCCGCTCCATTCATCAACTTAGAACAAAATAAATAATTTTACATAGGCAAACCCTACAACAATATATAATGCTGATTTCTCAAGTATATAAGACTCAATTGGCTCATCACAATACACAGGTAAAAATTACATTTAAACTTACTGAAAATAAGGAATTCCATCCTTTTTCTGTTGCTTGGTCGGTCGATTATTGCATTTTTTATACGAGCACTTGACCATGCTTTCGGTCCGAGAGCTAAAATGACACTAGTTGAAAAGGTATCCCAAAATGCCAAATGGGATACCTTTTGATACTGACGTTTTCAGGGCGCGCATTGTGCATCTAAGGGGGACCGGCCGGAAATTTTTGATCGATGTTAGAAAGCTTCATTATCCCCGAGTGACATAATGCTATGTTTTATCCAGGTACCGCTTAGGCGAAACCGCTACTATTAGTGTCAAATACACGACAACTGGACCACCACATGCCATTGCCTACTGACCTTTCCTGGGTAAACCTCCTTGCAACAACTAGTGGGCACATTGTCATTCCAATCCTTATAGCTCTTAACGCCGCAGCATTCCAGATAGGTCTGCGTTTTGTCCCAAGACGTGGTGTACTCGTGCTTGACTCCGTAGTAAGGGATGGCGGCGTACAGCTCCCGGTTCAGAGAACCCATGACCTTCTCTCTGAAGACGAACTGCAGGATCCCTCCGACTAGCATGGCCACGAAGATTATGAACACGAGGATGTAGTACTGAAAAACAAATATCTTATCGTTAGGGTCTGTATTTTCTGGATTCAATAAGCTGGAATCTTTACGATTCTTGTACATTTAGTTGACAGTGGATCATCGATGGCTTTTAGACTATGTCTGATATTATAAGTTTTAATTTAAGTACCTACTTAAACAATATCGGAGATTCACTCACAAAAATGAATTTATAGACCAGTCAATAAATGATTGTGGATGGAAAGGTCGAAAGCAGCCATTTAGATTTCGGAACTTTGTTTGGACTAGTTAGGAGACAGATATACTAAAATTCTCCACCCATTAGTACCTACTATGCCAATTTGCTAAGCCTATAGGCTATAGCCTTAGCAAATTGGCATAGTAGGTAGGCTTAGCAAATTGGCATAGTAGGTACTATCGTGCGCGAGTGTACCTACCCATGCGCGAACACACCCTTTCCACTTTCTTCCAGCGTTCTTTTTACGTGACGCGACCTATACTTACACTTCATAGCTAATGAAATTGATAAAATTCTCTGCAACTTTGGTTCTATACACGATACCTATTCCCAATCGTTGTCAAGATAAGAGCTCCGAAAAACGGTCGTTTTTCAAAAATGTGTTCATAAATATCGCTATCAGCGTTTCCTTCAGTGGGTTTCAAACGTTGAACCACACATTTCTTCCCTTCCAAGGGAACAGCGATGGATGGAGCACTCTTTCCGTACTTACCACCAGGGCTAAGCTTGGCATAGATATGATCTTTCCCTGAACTATGGGGATGGACACGTTGGACACGAATTAAAGTAACCTCTTGGTTCCTGTTTGGACTTGGACCAGACTTAGATCCAGCTGCATCGGAAGAAATATTGAGCGGTCAGTCATGTGGGTGTAGTAAGTCCTCCATGCTGTGCTCTACTATTTGCCATTATTACCACGGATGTTGAATAAATGGCACCCCCATGAGGACAACGACGACGGTGGCGATGATGAAGCAGAAGTTTTAGCTTTCATACCATAATCTTATCACGATTCTACAGACGAGGGACTCATATCTAGACAACGATTAGGAATAGTTAAAAGTATAGAACCAAAGTTTTAGACAACTTTATCGACTTTTATTATGTAGTAATATAACAAAATTTCCTATGACTTATCGTTTACGAGATATAAGCAAAAAACTAAGAAACAGGACCTTCTTTGTGCCTCCCTCCTAGGGCACATCTCACAGGGGTGGGGAATTTTAGTAGGTATGTTTGTCTCATAATTAGTCCAAACAATGTTCAGAAGTTCAACTTTTTACTTTCGAACATTCTATCCTGCCCCCTCTTTTGATTTGACTGGACTTATTAGTCCAGCCAAATCACCCAAATCATTCATTAGTAAAAACACGCAAGAACCAATACAGTCCCGCATCAGTCGTTTTTGGCATTGATATTAAACATTCTTAAAATAAACAAGGGAACTAGGAATAGCTGGTCAATTTTATGAACGGTTTCTTCGTTGTGATTCAAAGCTTAAGGAAAGACAAGTATTCTCACCGTGAGCAGCATACATTTGACTTCCTTCGCCGCGCCACAGCAGCCGAGGATCGACAGCAGCATGATGGCGATTCCCATGGCGATCACCACCGCCACCGACGCGATAAACATGTTGTTGCTCATCAGCGTGCTTGGAAAGGAGCGGTTCAGAGCCACCCATAGACCTATGGCCAGAGCCACGGCCCCCGCCACCTAGGGGTACACGCATGATATACTGTATGGGAGCTTAGCAAGGGAGTCACGACGGCTCTATAGCGAGTGGGGCCACCAGGATCCCCCAGTTTTGTCCCCTGGGGGATACGGTGAACTCATGAGTGAGAGCCGCGGCGGGGGGCGCCCGCCACCTGCTAGGCTATTTAGAGTCTCCGCTACCGTGACATCGACTCGGAATCTGACACAGATTCGCGCGAAATTCAAATATTTTCGCGGTTTTTAATATTTTCTGTGTTCTGCAAGGAATTAAACTACCAGAAAAGTTGTTTTTCACTAATTGTAGACCATGTTCCATGAACCCTATGTTACAATAAAGTATGGTATAATGTAGCTTTTGGTAAATGTTGATTTTTAGTAATAAAGCTCTTATTTATTACTAAAAATCATTACTAATTTTAAGTATTACCTACTAATATATTATTAATAATTGCAAGAGTATCACTAAATCAAATTCAGATTTAGTGCTACTTTTAGAATTATTAATAATATAAGAGCTTTATTAAGTTAGAACATGGGTTCATAGGAAATGTTTTATTATTTATAGAAAACTACTTGTCTGGTAGTTCAATTCCTCGTAAAACGTAGAAAATACTAATAACCGCTAAAAGATTTGAATTTCGCGCGAATTCGTGTCAGATTCCGAGTCGATAGCGGAGTCTGAATAGCCCTGCAGGTTACACGCATCTTATAAATAATAATAATAATGTATGGGAATGTATAATAATGTATGGGAGCTTGGTTGCCTAGCAAGGACGGCATGACGGCATGACAACAGCCACGGGATTAACATGTTGTTGCTCATCAACGTTCTCAGAAAGGAGCGGTACAGAGCCACCCATAGACACATAGTAAGGTAAGAGCCACGGCTCCCACCACGTAGTAGGTAATCCGCATCCTATAAAATTTAAGAGAGCTTAGGAGCCTACCAAACCAGTCATCAGACTTCGGCTCTATCTATGGTATAGTCACGAGACTAGCAAGGGTTTAGAATCATCTAAAAACTCTAAATAAAAATTGTTCACATGTGAATAGAAACCGTGATGAATATTGTTCTATATAGGTACGTATACGGATAAGCTAAAGTGGCGGTGCTAGTAGGTAACCTACTTACCAGGGTCAAAACGTTCATAACTATTAGCGATATCTTCATACATCTCCCGCAGCCGTCCATTGCTCCGCCCATTGCTATAGCCCTCTGAAAGGAAAAGGAATATTTAATTCTTAAGAATTTAGGTACCTTCAAATTAAAACCCGACTAGGTACGGTAAATTTTTATCCGTGGGGTTGTAATTTTTAAATTTTTACCGTAAAAACAATCAAAGACTCAACGTGGACTCAACTTTTTGGACACACCTTAAACATAACCCTTCCTTTTCGCTTTGCTGGAGTCGGGTAAAAATGCAAAAGTACCTACCTATTGAGTAGTATCATGGACCAATAAAACCAAAAAAATTTGGGATTATCAAACGACTCCTATTCATTAACTTGGTTTAGTCGTGGAATATTACGATTTTCGGGCTATGGGTCAGCGCCATCTGGAATTAGGCAGAATTTAAAGCTTTTTCAGAGGAACGCAAATTTGTATGGACATTGGCCATCTATAGTTTTCATTCATCTATGCTAGTAAGGTAGGTAGGTATATACTTACTTACCTAAATCACAATTGTAAGAGAAGTTCAAACCTTTTAAACCTTAAACCTTAAGTCTGTCCTTAGCTGAGCAGCAGCTGCTTCAAGGTTTTTATGCCTAGATCTAAGATCTAAGATGTTTTAGGACTTAGATAAACTTAGTAAAACAGTACCTAGGAGGACAGCCAAAAAGACGTAAAACTTAGGTAGTAAATAAATAAATACCGACCTAACAATGCCGATTTTACCAAAAAACATTACATCACAATGAAATATTCAGAATAAAACAAATGTCACGCGCCTACATCTAGACTACCATGAAACTTAACTATCTATAAAGCTAAATTACCACTGACTGACTCATTGACATAATTGTTCTCCTTGATGGTGGAGGGGGAGGTATGTTTTTTTTTGCGGAATCGTGTAGAGGGAGTCCGGATGACCAGCTAAATTACCACTGACTGACTCATTGACATAATTGTTCTCCTTGATGGTGGAGGGGGAGGTATGTTTTTTTTTGCGGAATCGTGTAGAGGGAGTCCGGATGACCTAGGGAAAATTCCGACTTTTTGAGATTTGCCCCCCCGAACCCCCGCCCCCTGGGGGGCTCCCAAACGGAGGCATATTGTTTGATTTTTCTGTAAGGGGTGTATGGGGGACGAGTGATTTCTATAGCAATAAAAAATTAACCCCCCCTTGCCCCCCAGGACCCCCCTTTTGAGAGTGCTACCGGATGCCGTCGTGATAGAGGAGTTTTGATTGCGGGATCGTATAGACGGTTTCTTTTTGAATTGGAAGAAAAACGAATTAACCCCCCCTCCCGCCGCAATTTTCACCCCTCCTTTTGATATCTCCCAAACAAAGTACGATAGAAAAAAAATTTTTTCACGGTCATGTAGGGCAAGACAAATAATTTTGAAAGCAAAAAAAAATTGACCCCCTCGCCCCTCTAGACCCCCTTTTTTATTAAAAAACTGAAATTTGGCCATTTTTAGCCTATATTTCGACCACTTTTTAGGGAGGAGCATTGCGGCGAGCGAAGCGAGCCTCAATGCGACTACGGCGAACAGCACGGCAAGCGAAGCGAGCCGTGCTGTGACCCCCGCGTGCCCCCCCGGAACCCCCTCCCCCAGAACCCGGGGGGAGTATTGCGGCGAGCGAAGCGAGCTGCAATGCGACAACAGGGGAACAGCACGGCGAGCGAAGCGAGCTGTGCTGTGACCCCCCTCGCCCCCCTCAACCCCTTTTCCCAAAAAAAATCTGATATGGGTATCGTTTTCGACTAAAATGGGGGTGAGGATTACGAATTTGATGACGGTGGGCGTGTTGGATTGCGGTGAGCGAAGCGAACCGCAATACGACACACGTCATACAGCAAGGCGAGCGAAGCGAGCCTTGCTGTGTGACACCACACATACTTATATGGGTATCCTTTTCGACTAACTCGACTGTGTAGATTACGAAAAAGATGTCCATTTCAAAATCCAAGATGGCTGACAATTTTTTAATCGCAGTCTCCACTCTTGGTTATCGATTTGGATCAAATCCAGGGTGTAGGTTACGATAAGGGGAACTAAATTTAAAACGAACAGTATACACAGCCGACGCGAGCTGCTTGCAGCTCGCGCACTTATAAACAACTAGTTTCTATATAAGTACCTACCTAGGTACCTATACCTACCTATCTCCTACAAAAACGGATGAGTGAACTACTACTACGTATAAGAGGTGAAATAGTACCTACTTAAGAATCTAAGTTTAACCATACTTTTTTACTTGCAGGATGAGCCAACATAAGTTAATCACAAACGTCTGTGCCTAGGTTCCAAATTGTTTTTGTTTTTCTGGCTTTAATTAAAAAAATATAGGTATCACCTCTATACATAGAGGTGATCAATTTTTAAGGCCTGCGCAAGATTTGATGTGTTTTGTAATCATCTTCTGCTTGCTAGGAACATTAGGGTAAGCAAAAAAAGAACAGCCGAAGCTTGATCGTTGCTAAGAGACATTGTGTCAAGTTTTATACCCACCGATAATTTTATTGCTAAACTAAGTTATCGTTGTATTAAACCACAGCCATGGTGATATGATAACTAAGTCTTAGTATGTACATCATGTACTATAAAGGTAGCATTTTTGTATGGTGTAGGTTGGTATTAGTACATACCTACCTAGGTATAGGTACTCGTAAAGCGTGTACGCAATCCAAGGTAATCCAACTGCAAGATTATGGCAAGGTCCATCTAAGACATTCTCCTTCCTACGGCTAAGTTATTGAAAGTACCTTATTACTACTTAGTATGTACAGACACATACATAAAAGGTTAACAATACAGACCACTAAAAATGCTGAATGAACGGTAACGACCCGGCGGCGTTGAATACCTCAACTGGTTACACCAGGTTACTTTATAGTCGACTAGCAAAACACAAACAGTTTCATTTTTCCACTGTTTTTAAAAACAATGTCACTTTAACACTCTCACTTGTACATTTGGGTTCAAGACGTGGGTTCATTGAGTAGTAACTTTAGTATGTACTCGAGGTGAGTGCGTAGGTCACGCTTAGTTGGACACAGGTGTTTCGTTCGGAGGTTCCGAGGCTACTGCTTTGTTTGCGAGTGACTCCGTGGGTCCCCCCGCTACTGCGTGACCACACGACACCCTCGGAGGCTTTGTAAAAGCAAAAGCAGTTTGTGTTCAAAACCGGGCCAGATGCAGTGCGATAACTTTTATGTTTCTTTAGCATGTGTGTGGTTATTTAATTATTGCATATTATTATCGTTGAAGAGATCCTTACTACATTAAATTAACTAACACATGACGTTTGTCTAAGAGTCTTCATGTCTTGTAATGAATTTGTTACCGATTACGCACATACTGACAAATATAGTTTTAATCAAAGAAGTATTACCTACAGTTACTTAGAGGGTATAATATCGAAGAAACATTACCAATCTGTGTCATATTAATGATGATGTACTCCTAGCCGAATCTACGACCACGGCGGCAGTAGATAGATAATACTTTATTCATCACCTTAACAAAAAAACTAATTTTACATGAAACATAGTATAGAGAACAGCAATTGAACTGGCGGCCTTATCGCTTAAAGCGATTTCTTCCAGGCAACCGATTTAATGTTCTGTGCGACGGCCGCCAGTCTCAAGGGTATAATAGTTTAAAGACTAACTTCGTCGTTTTTACTTGGTGGCGGGGATTTTTAAATTAAGGCTAGTATAGTATTATAATATATGTGATTAAGGTAAGCAAAGATGACATAGGTTAAAGATTTTTTTATTTCTTTTCATTCGATTTTGTTAAAAAAGATTACTAAACTCAACAAAACTGAATATAACATTCATAATATGCATAAAACACTGAGGTATTCCGTGTCGTCTATTCACTATAAAATGTGTATATTGAGCTTTGGTTAAAAGAGGCAGGGACCTCTTGGTATAGTGGTACACAAAATGGAATAACAGTTAATACTCGTGTATAAAATCTCACACCCAAAATTAGCGAATCCAAATTGCCAGTGCGAATAGATACCTACATTTAATCTAACACTTGGTTTTTTGCAAATTTTAAGTATGCTCATTTTGCGAATATGTATGGTTTGCCGTGGAAAATGAGAGAATCAAAAAAACCCCAAAGGTACTTCCAACATTGATGCAACTTATATGTCAAATGTGCTTTGACATCTACAGGGTGTCCGGTAATAAATGGAAAACCCCGCGGCCATTAAAGAAAAAATGTAAAAAAAGTCTATCTGCAGCAGTCTACGTTTTGTTTTTTTAACTACGAAATTTGATACATTTGTTCACATTATTGGGCACTACGGCTACAAATTCCGACACTCCGACACATTTACAAATCCGTGAATAATTGCCTTGCTATCGCGCATAACAAAGTATTTCTAGCTGCAACTGTTTGTTTTTTACAAATACTTAGAAAATAAATTCGTGTTTTCGATTTTTTAATGATAAAGTTTAAGCACCTGTTGTATAAAAGACGTATGGAGACCTGGGTGGCCCACAGCTTAAAAAATATGCCTATTTCATGAAGTTTCTTAAATGGTATTACATTCAATTTATTTATTGTCAAATTACAAAGTTATTGCTACCTATGTTTCAGTCAGTAGCCTTATTTTTCTTAGAACAAAAAGTTAACCTAACCTATTTGAAATTGTCGTTTCAATTTCGTACTTAAAATAATATGATTAAAAAGGTAGCACTCCGGGAGTGCCGGCAGAAGTGAAAACTTACATCTTACGATCTTACGCTTTTTCGATCAGCATCACGTGACCCTGACGCGAGTTTGAAAGTTTTTACCCATACAAAAAAAGTGCTCAGCGCCGCTAAAGAAGTTTTCACTTAAAATCGTAGACTGCTGCAGATATATTTTCTAGGTATATTTTTTCCTGAGTGCCCGTGGTTCCCCTTAAAAATACCTGCGTGGTTATCCATTAATTACCGGACACACTGTATAATATGTCAAAGCACATTTGACACCTATGTTGTAGTGTCTGTAGTCACATTTGACGCCATTTGCAAAAATTGAAGCACATTCACATTATGACATTACTTTTGCGCCACCCTATATTTGTCTAAGTTACGCTTAGACATCTTGGATTCGTGGTTCGGGTGCTAGTATGCCGAAACATTTTTAAATTTAATCTATATACACTTGCGAGCTTTAAAATGGAATCGCTTTCATCGCGAGTTGATCAAAACAATTTATTTACAATTTATGTACAATGAACTATAGATTGTGGTATATCATTTGAAAGGTAATTTTGTTACCTTTCAAGTAATATCAAGAAGATTTAAAATTAATTAAATTGGCTACCTAAATTTTGGGAATTATTGCAATAGGTCGAAGTTGTTATCGGCTTCTATCGGCGCCGGAGCTGGATGAGCTGGATTTCTCCCTCGTATCCGCTGTTTTAGCTCGTCCCACATATGCCAGATTGGGTTCAAGTCAGGAATAAGGGCTGGCCAGTCTAGTGTGGGAATGCCGACATGGAAGACGTCTGTCGGTACTGTCTAGTCACTGCTGCGGTGTGGCAGCGGACATTATCGTGCATAAAATCAAAATTTATCGTCGCCAATAAATCCTGCGTAAGGGAAAACATAACTTAACTCATAGTTCACTGCAAAGAAATTGTAAAAATTAGTCTTGAACAACCCTTGAAGCGATTCCAGTTTAAAGCTCGCAAGTGTATAAAAAATGAATACCTATTTCCCTTAGTCATCGTGCGTGAACGGCTGGGACTAATTTCGCTAATTGTTTTTATTTGTGTTTCTTATTGTCAGGAGAAGGTTCTTACGAAAGAAAAAATGAAGAAAGATGGAAACATAAACTTCAACGCGGGCGAAGACGCAGGGCGCAGCTAGTAGATAGATAAAGATACCTTAACCATCATTGCACACAAAATAGAAATAATTGTCGATAACAAGGTGCACTTAAAATAGTTTTGTGTGATATGATCTCGTTTATAATTCGTCTTTATTTTCTATAAGTAGGTATGTATTTCAATAAGCAGACACCTAAAATATGATGGTTTGATTAAACCTAGAAGCTAACCCAAAAATAAAACCGGCCCAGTGCGAGTCAACTCGCACATAGAGGGTTCCGTACCAGCGTACAAAACTATTTGGCAAAAGACACAATTGAAACCATAAAAAACTGATATTTTTGATGGATCGAAAAAAAATCAAAAAGCCAACATGACGCGGTCAATCTAAGTACTGATCGCACCCGACGTTGCTGTAATCGGTGCTGAACGTGGTATAGACGTTGGCTCCCTTAATTATTAAATTTATTTGATTTTTATGATTTATTAATTTTATTATAAAGCGGCAATAGTTAATGCACACTCTGTGAAAATTTCACTATCTTTTACAGTCCATTTTACAGTTTATGAGATACAGCCCGCTGACAGACGACAGACAGCGGACGCTTGGTAATAAAAGGTACCTCTTTGGCACCCTTTGGGTACGGAATCCTAAAGATAGTAGTAAGTTGAGTTGTTTAGTTTATTTGCCAGTATTTTTCTATTTCAAATAATAACCATTTTTACATGTATGCATTACAATACGTACCAGAAAGTGAAAACCATATTTTTTTTTATAATTTCCTAACATAAATATATTCAGAAGAAAATTCAAATAACAATGCATTCGCTACGAATTTAAACATATAGATACACATTTACACTCTACAAGCTAGTTCCATTACATACTACCGTAGTTCATACAGGGTGACTTTTTGAGATCGGAGTGGATGGCCAAATCCGAAAGAAAAGTCGTAAAAGAAATCATGGGCTCAATTTATGAGGAAATAAAAACCGACAATTTTTTTACGGAATTTTTCATTAAAGCTTTCAAAAATTCATCACGAATAGATTTTGTCGAAGAATTTTATTTAGAATATTATCGAGGATAAACCCTATCAAAATACGGACATTACACAATATCCAGGCTAGCGCCAAGAAAAATAGCTAATTTCCTTACATTTTCAATAATGAATTTCTTTGCAAACATTAATCCTTGCAACCAAACCCGTTCCCATATTTTTTCAAAAATCAATCGGTTTGTTTTCCTGCGAAGGTAAAAGATAAAAAAAATCTAAATATGCAGTGTTTATTTTCTCATAAATCGAGGTCACGACTCTGTCACTAACTCACAAGGTTTCGGATGTAGCCATCCACCCCATCTCAAAAAGCAACCCTGTTGTCTTTCTGTGATATTATATTACATACAATAAACTATGTACCTATTACTTAGACACTATTTGATTAAAGATACGATACATTATGTTCATTTCATTTAATGTAACTTCATATTAAAATAACAGATCAACAGCTTACAAAGCGAAAAACAATAAATTATACCTTAGGTACACCGCAGATGTTCGAGAAATTATAGAAGTACAATTTTATTTCCAAATTGATAGATTTGGTTGGGAGCTGCTATTTCATATACATCATTTACATAATAGTTTTATTGTAGCTCTCAACCAAGCATCGCTTTTTGAAGTTAACGCGTTCAATGCCACCACGATTTTCATAATGTATTGCCGGATGCCGGGAACATTTCACGGTGGACGCGCTAGGGGAGTCACCGACACTGGAATACGAATTACGTGAACACGCGAGGGGAGTCAGTGGCACTGGACGTGTTAATGATTATTTATCAGGTATGTATCGCGTACCTTGTGATATTCTTTCCCCTACTTGTGTTATCGCATCCAGTCGCCCTGTGACCACGATCGCTGTAACGCCATGGAAACGTTGGGGAAATAATAACACAAGATAGGTACGCGATAAATACCCGATAAATAATCATTATTTATGTTAACAAATCGCGAAAGTTTAAAAAGTCGAAAACCTAATGTTAGAGAGGAAATATAGTTAAATGTAAACACATATTCTCCAATACACTCCATTTAAAGCAAGCACTAAAAATAAGTTAAAATATTATCACGCAAACTATATGCTTAGAAAACTATTATGCTTTAGAGTTGTCACAAACTAAATCAGGGAAGCTGCACAATTTAGTAATACTATTCAAAAGAAGTTATAAACGCAGTCAAAGTAACTTTACACATTCGGCCAATACTGCGCGTCAAACACGCGGGACGTGGGGCGCGAACCGGAAGCGTCAACGACGCGAAACTAGACCTGCGCTCTACCGACCGCGGTGTTCCCGCTTCTCGGTAGCGTAGGTGTGCAAGGCACCGTTGAGGTGCCATTGCAGCGTCTACCGCTCCGGCTTCGCGTCTCGCGTGTTTGACGCGCAGGTTTGGCCGAAGGTATAATATACTATCCTAAGTATTTAACAAGCTGAATATAACAAAAGAAAGATCTTTAGGCAAACCTTACGTTCCTAATAATACCTATCTAGCAAAATGTATGAATAGGAGGTTATTTGTTATTTGAACGTAACCTAAATCAAAATTCAGTGATTTTAATTAATAGAGAGATAGTTGTACCGAGAGAGAGATACACTTACACTGACTGTACTGACTCTTCGGAAACCTTAACCAACAGTATAGGTAAGTAAGTATTTTTTTATGTGAATATCTGTCTAATTAAACCGAAAGGTGGTAATTCCGGACTGTGATGATTGTGATGATACAAATTTTAACAAACGCGTCGGGATCAACTTTGGTTCTGCGATACGAATTTTTAAAATAAAAAACTTATAAGCTCCTGGTTTTATCGACTGGTAAATAGCTGTTAAAATTCTGAGCTTGAAAGACTAAAAATTAGGATTTGTTCCGTCCGGACAAGCAAACTACACTACTGTTTAGTAACTAGTGGTCTCTGTGGAAATTTATCTTCCGCGAAAGACAAATATTCAACCAGATAACTGGTTGTCCCCGCGGAAAAGTTGCCTATTTTGGTTGTATGGGCAGAACAAACCAAAATTAGTCGCCCTACTATATATGTGCCCTAATTTCATAATACCTTATTATGCCCTAATTTACTTTCAAACGTAACTTTTTACTAACAAACTTTCAAAAACATTTCCAACCAAATATAATTTTACCGACCATCAGAACTGCCAATCAACGTTCCTAACCTAGGGTTGTTTTATACAAAAAAACAGACGAATTGAAAACGTCCTCCTTTATTTGAAGTCGGTGAAAACCTAATTGACCGCCCAGATTTTTGTCAGTCTTATATACATTGTCTAGTATTGCACGAGTTATTGGATATCGAATGGTCGGTATCAGGTAACTTTGTTGCTGCTGGTATCAACCATGGTATTAATAGTAGTAGACTATGCACCGAGGGCGTAAAGCAGTGTCTTACATCACGGGCGACATTGAATTCCGAGCGCAACTCAGGATTTTAGAATAACTCACGAGCGAAGCGAAGGCAACATTACCCTAAGAATAAATTTGAAACATCAAAATATGTGCGAAATTTCTTACCAAGGAGATCCGTGCAAACTCCTTCGAAATTCGAACTAACCTCTGTTTAGAAGGCGTCATAAAAAACGAATGCTGCGAAACACGTTACCAAACTTTTACTATTTACTTGCAGAAAGTGTGAAAAGTAGAGCATTCTCCTTGTGCATAAAGCTGTCTTCGTCTTGGGCGTGATGAAATCCCTCGCGCAGTCAAGATTCTAGTGACTCCCTCGCTTCGCTCGTGAGTTATTGTAGAATCCTGAGTTGCGCTCTGGCTTCATTGGCGCCCGTGAGGTAAGACACTGTTTCGTGCCCTCACAATCTACTATTACGAGCATGGAGCGTGAAAAATGTATTAACATCAAGATGTCGGTAGTTACTCTTGTTGGATTGAATCTGGGAAGCCAATCACTGCAGGCACAGATAGTTTCCTAGAAAACCTCTGAACTGTAAACTCTATTTCATTTGTAACGTCAAAAGAAACATTCACAAAATTGCGCAGATTTTTCTATTTACACATAGGAAAGTACACTTTCCCGTGCCATACTTATCATAGGCCGATACATCGTAACAAGTGTATAAATAACACGAGTGCCCATGACGAATATGTCTATATATCTTCAGCAGCGTGTATAACAGCGACTTCTGAGGCCGGCCAGTGAAAATGAACACAGTTATCAAGTCACAGTTAACAGAATACGTCCGGGCATGGCAGTGGGAGTAAACAAACACAGTGAGTCCGGTGTGGAGGTGGGGGGGACGTCGGTGACGTCACGCGGCGGCTGCGGCGGGGCGCGGCGCCGCGGCGCGGCACTACGGCCGGCGCGCGAACGACGCGCCGCGTCGCCCGTACGTGCTGCCTACAGATGCTGGAACAAACAAAGCCAAAGTTTTATTGCGACCATACGCAATCATTCCATTCACATAAAGGTGGGTGCTGACCATGTACTGACCGATGTTTCGGGGCGTAATGTATTAATCGCAGTGAGCATGATACGTTACGCCGTGTGCTCATTGCTCGTTGCGAGCAGCGCCTTCTTTTCATAACACAGCGAGCGTTCGTGCAGTCAGGGGGCCTAATGCGCCACTTTAAGCAGTCGAAGCGTAGTCGAATAAGAGCGCGGATAAGGTCGATTCGTATTACGCTGGTCACTTAGCAGCGCGCGAGAAGTTGAACTTATCCGCGCAGCTTAGCGTTTAAGGTCCTAGCATTTGTATGAAATTTCGTATTGCTGAAGACAATTGACGTGGAGTTGAGCTGCTAATATCTGTCAAATAAGAAGCTGAACAAGAGTTTACAAATAGTCACTTCTGCAAAACTTCTATCTATTAGGTACTTACGATATTATTTAGTTTTTCATATTTTGATATCTATAAATTAGAAATTAGTTTGTAGATTTGTATTATATCATTAGGGGAGGCCTATGTCCAGCTGTGGACTAACATAGGTTGATGACGATTACGATGATGATGTGTTATAAAGTGTGTACAACTAGGTTTCTGAGACTAATGGCTCGATTATGGCTGTGGAGTGATTTATTCGAACGTGCTCATATTTTTGACATTGGTACAAAACCAAGACAGATTTTGGATAAAATCTATAAAATGGTATTGGATGAAACCTCAGCCATTGTGTATCCCAACCGAGTGTCTCCACTGTTCTTAGGGAAATAAATATTTAAAAAAGTATTCTATGCATCACCATCATCACCACCAGCCTATATTAGTCCACTGCTGGACATAGGCCTCCCCTAATGAGCGCCGTAGCGCCCTGTCTTCAGCTTGCCGCATCCAGCATCTGGCTGCAGTCTTTCGCAGATCGTCATCCCACCTGGCTGGAGGGCGTCCTACACTACGTTTGCGGAGTCGTGGTCTCCATTCAAGAACACGTTTACCCCAGCGGTTGTCGGTTCTTCGCGAGATATGGCCGACCCACTGCTACTTCAGCTTGCTAATTCTTTGAGCTATGTCGATAACTTTGGTTTTTCCACTTTGGATTCTAAGCATATTTAAAAAATACAATTTAGCTTCAATTATCTCTTGTCTATCAAAATAAACATAATGAAACGTTAAAGGTTTTACGATTGAAGGTGTAAAAAATCGATATAATGATACTTCGGAAAACATCTAGATTTTTTCTATTTAGTAAGTAAGTGTTTTTGTACTCTTTCACGTCAATAATTATTCTAAAAATATTTTAAAGTAGTATTTACTTCTCTAAATATTTTAATTTCATTGTAATTGTACAATAATTTGAAAGATAATAGATATTTTTTTCTATCTGGCTCTCTAACTAACCGTTGAGGTGCGCTGCTCGTTCAGCGTATCCGTTAACGTCTATTGGTTGGCACAATTCGAAACAAGTTATCCGCTCAACTTCGACTTCGACTACGCTACAACTCCGCTCCGACTTCTACGTTTTTGGCGTATTAGGCCCCCAGTACGGCTGCACGAACGCTCGCTGTGTTATACGTTACATTGCGCCCGTAACGCCACCGGTCAGTACCCACCTTAAGATTGTCCACAAAAATGCCGTTCTTACCTTGGTTAGGGAAGGGCAGACAGTTCGACTTGAGAACCTCCTCGTGGTTGCCGTACGCGCAAAATTTTACTACTACCGTGTTGGCAGACAACCCGGTCACTTCAGCTTCATAGTACTGAAACAAAGCAAAATTAATTAATGAACAAGGGTCGGATTAAGGGGAAATTGAGGAGATATTAGAAATTTCCAAACAAAATCAGAGTCGTGGAAGCTTTCGCAGTTGCCCAGGATGAAAAATTTCGGGTAACTACCGCTCCACAGTATGAATTTGTTAACTCGGCATTTTGCCGACTGTTGCAAAGTTTTCACGGCTCTTTGACGCCTACGTGTTGTACCGTCAGAGTGAGTGAGTACATACGTTGTTATCCTCCCAGTAGAGAGCGAGACAGCGGTCGCCGACGTTCCAGCTGATCTCCGCGACGCCGAGCATGGCGCGCGCCTGCTCGTTCACGCCCGCGTGTTGGAAGCCGAGAAGCGAACCCGCGAATAGAGTCGCGCCGCCGTTGGTGCCGTATTCCTGATGAAAGAAAAACTGTTTTCATTTGCTGTGGAAGATAATACGCATTATTGCATAGGTTATGTATGATTCTTGCGACCCTTCTCGTCCAGTTCTTTCATCCAATGATCATGCTTACACGCTGCGATAAAATTTCGTATATTTCGTCGTTCATTTGTTTTATTCTGGCTCGAGAAAGAGCAAGATAAAATAGTCGACAGACTTTGTCGCGGCGCGCATGCTAGCCGTAAGACAAGAATTACGTATTGTGAACACCAACAGAAGTGAGTGACTTAAGGCTGAACGAGTCGCTCATCTTCCCATACTACGCTGTTTGATGTTGACCATCCAAAACTAAGGATAGTATCAATTTATCTCGTCATTATCTATGACTGTACACTCCCCAAAACCGTAAAAAAAAGAGAAATAAAAAAATACAAGCTTCTAAACTTTCGTATTTCAACACCGAATTTAGCCCAACTTTGGGCGAAAATAAATAATATACGGAGAAAGAAAACTCTAAAATAAAGCCCGTACCGACCTAGTTTAGTTATTCAAAAGCCATCCGGTCAGGTGCTACAAGTCTACTCCCATTTTTTTACGCGGCCGTTTTACCAATAAATGTATGTGCATCTCATCAAGCGCGCGGGAATGTCTATTGTCAGGTGAGATAGCATACATTTAGGCCGCGCCCACTGATGAGTTGGACCGGACGACTTGTGCAGCCTTAAGGGCTGAGATGATGTTTATGAGTGATAAGCTGATAAGTCTGTCGGCGTAAGAATAGACCCCTCTAACTCGTGTAAGAACCAAACAAGGGCACCCACCAGTCACCTCCAATGCGCTCCCCAATCCGCCTGCGAAACATGGTGATTATGACAACATCCCTCTTGTTTGAAAGTGTGTTCAGCAGTGGAAGTATGACAGTACCTGACTCGGGTAAGGCGCGTACTGGCGCCCCTGGAAGCCGGCGGGCGGCGGCGCGTAGCCCAGCCCCTGGTACAAGGCAGCCTGCTGCGCCTGCGCGACTTGCTGCGCCTGCGCTGCCTGCTGCGCCTGCGCCACCTGTTGTGCCTGCGCCGCATGCTGCGCCTGCGCCGCTTGCTGCGCCTGCGCCGCCTGCTGCGCCTGCGCCTCTAAGTACCCGTTCTGACGCCGTTGGAACTGCTCCTGATACTTCGCCACGTCTCCGCGCCTGAAAAACAGAAATTTATGATCTCAGCTCTGTTAACTATGTTTAGGTACACATACCTAGACTATGCTGTGTGACAAAGTTATTTATTAATCTCCATAGATAGATAGACAAAGTGTTGATATCTATTTGCCTATGCCTTAAAAACTTGTGCTACTGCTACATGCAACAATATTGTAGTAGTTAAATATAGCATATATATGTATATGCACGTAATTCGTCGTCGTGTCTCTTCCAAAATTCAAGCGAAATCGATATTCTCTCAGATCAGAGGATTTCGTGGCGATGAACTTGGCTAGTGCGGCCATATTTCAGTCAATATACTTGAGATTGAGACATCCAACGTTTTAAGTGGTTGTTATCGCGATGCACCCAGGCCATGCATTTCGAAGGTGACGTTTTTTAACGAATTTTTATCGCGATAATGGCGACTAAGGCATATGAAGACATCTGTAAGGTTATTTTCATGCTAGGCGCCGGAATATGTGAAACCAATATCATTGGTTAAGAAAAGGCATCATATCGCGTTATTTTGTGCAAGCAACGCATGCGAAAAGATTCAAAACAAGTATCTGAACCGCCGAATACTTAAACGCAAATCACATTTGAGCACACAATTTATTGACAGAATTTTATTGAAAACAGTCAAGATATCGCAAAATGAGACCTGCTCGGAGTTGCGTTTGAGAATTGGGGAGTAAGAGTAAGAAACCCACCTGTATGACTGCATTTCCTGAATAGGCTGCATGTTGATGTAAGGGTCAGGCGGTGAGTGGTACCGCTGAATATCCTGCATGCTATCGTGAGGCGGACTCGCCAGCGTCATGTGGGATGCTGCCTCCGACAAGGCATCCATACTGTTCCGGTAAGTATGCTGAGATTGCAGCATACTCTCATTCATACTCATCTCACTCATCATATCATGGTAGCTTGTCTCGTGGTAGCTCGGCTGATAGGAGCTAATAGACTGGTACAAGTTGTGGTTGCTGATGTTGCTCTGCTGTTGCTGCATTTGCTGCCTCTGTTGTTGCTGTTGCTGGTGCAGCTGGGCTTGCTTGTTCCGCTCATCAATTTTCCGCTGGAATCGTGGTGGTTTCTCTGTTTGCATTTGATATTTTCTATCATCTCTGTGACTATGATGATTGTCATTGTAATTACCTCGATCCGATCTATGTTTATCAAATCTACCATTATGACGAGAGTTTTTGGCATTATATTTATCTCTTCCATAATGGTTTTTTTCACTTCTGTCTTCAGTAAAGTTGTTATATTGCCTTTTATCTTTCTCAGGCATGTTAGGAAGCTTGTCTTCGAGGAAGTCGAAGAGAGAGACTTGTGCAGTGGGTTTCACGGGGAGTTCCTCATCATTGAGGTCTTTATCCCTTGTCCTGCCCTTGCGCCCTTTCAGGGTTTGATCACGCTCAGGTTCTTTCTGAGGTTTGTCTTTCGGCCTTCCTTCAGAACTATCTCGATCTTGCTTATTTAAAATTTTCAGAGCTCGGTCTACATTGTTTTTTGTATATCTCAGTACATGCTCAGCTTGTTCCTCTGAGAAGCCAGCATCAACAATTTTCTGTACATTGGCATCCAGCAATGGTTTAGTACCTCCTCCAAATACCTAAAATAAAATTGTTTACCATTCAAACATTTCATCAACCTGAAAGGCAGCCTTTTGCACAAACAGAAACATGAAAAGCCTAATCAATGTAAAAATCTACAGGTAAGGTTACCTTTTTGACCCCAGACCCCATTCTCTGTGCCTCAGCAATGGCCCCCTTCCTCTGGGCCTCAAACTCTGCATTATCCTGTCTGTTCTGCTCTTGTATGCTCTTGAACTGCTTTTCGATAAGAGCTTCTAATGGTCTTCCAAATGGTATCCATGGTGGAGGCCCTCCATCCATACCGCCTATGCCACCTGGAAAATATATCCAGATTACATCACTAAAATAGCAACATTTAAGTTTTCTTGTATGTCTATTATCTTATTAAACTTGGTTGGTGCACTTTACCTCTTGTATGCTTGGCAAGACTTCGGTTCAACTCCCATTTTTCAATCATATGTGATACTCTCCCTCCCAGAATATTTACCACACTAGGTGTCAGCCACAGTATCCCATGGAAAGCCTCCAGGCCCTCATTACTCAGTAGCAGCTTAGTACCAGGAGGTGTATTGATACTTAGATATGTAATTGGACTAGTTTCTAAAGCAGTACAAATAGATTTTCCATCATGTATAATCAGCTTCAGCATTCGTGGAGCATGTGCTGAATCTTCATTGGCTTTCGGTGCTGAGACATTTCTTATCTTTTGAACTTGCACCACTATTGGATGTTCAAGAAGCGACGGATCCTTAGTGAAATCTTCCGGAAAAGCACCGTCTCCAATATCCCTCAAATCATACTGAAATGAAGATTTATTCATAGTATCAGTAACATTGAAAAACCAATGTTTTTTTCCAAGTTTCAACTATATGCTGTACTCACATCTAAGGCCTTTCTCCCAAGAATATGAACATCTTGTATTTGTCCGTTTTCTGAAACAATATCCAATCCCTCCTGGCTCAGATGCCTGTAAAAATCAAATTCCTATTGGAACCGCAATATTTTGAAAAACTGGAAGAAAAGGACCAAATTATTATTATAAACTTACCAGCCTATTTCCTTGAGGCTTTCTAAGATAGACATGGTTATAAATTAGCTATATACAACATGTCTTCAAGAAAAATACTTTAATATTGGCAAAATGTTATAAAACACGGCACGGCTCCCACACAAGCACGACACAATTTGAATGATTTGATTGCTAGACTTGACATTAGTTGACATTGACAATCTTGATGACATACAGTCAGTGATGATGGTCACACACCACACTTGCCTCCGGAGTCCCGACCACGTAGCCCGACCACGACTCCCGACACGACAGCAGCGGCGCGGCGGCGCGGCGGCGCGCGGCGGCGGGGCGCAGGGCGGCGGCGGCGGGGCGCAGGGCGGCGGCGGCGGCGGCGCGCGGCGCGGCACAAAATGTCAGTCGTGGCAAGATTTCATGAAAGTCATGGCAATGTCAAGATTGAAAGACGGAGAAGGGCAAGCGACGTTTGTTCTTCTGTCAAAGTTGATGCCAAATGCCAACTGAACAAACTCATTTGTTCTGTCTGTACGTACAGTACACATACACAAAGGAAGTCAAACAGCTGTTTTCATATTTTTTAATTTTATTTGTATTTTTATTATTCTAGCATTTCAGCTTTCGTGAAAACCCTGCAAAGTTCCTCAACAGTGTTTATTTCACAATGTCTTCAGTAAGTTTTCAAGACTTCCCCGTCAATTTGTATCATTTGTTTGACTATTCTATGTATTCATTCTTTGGTCTACTTAGCGTTATCATAAGGGTCTCATATTGTTGCAGACTCACATTTTCAACGTAGAAATGACGTGTGAAGGATGCTCCGGCGCAGTAGAGAGAGTTCTTAACAGACTAAAGGGTCAAGGAATTGATTCAGTTGAGATAAGTCTTCCTGAACAAAAAGTCTCAGTTACATCCTCATTGAATGCTGAACAGTTATTAGATGTCATAAAGAAGACTGGGAAAAAAGCTACTCATGTGTCCACCACACAGTAACACGGATGATATTTTGATATTATGAAGGTTTACAGTGTTAATAGTTATCAAAATGACCCCTTGAGTAAGATACAAAAGTCACAGTGAGTCAAAGGCCTAAAAGACCCATTGATGGACACCTTTGATTGAAAAGTGCATCTGCTATAATATTTTTTTAAGTTTTTGAATATTTGTACCTATTCTATTTTATTAAAGTTTTTGGTTTATTTTTGCCTGGTTTTGTGCTAGCATTCTTCCAAGAAAAAAGTCTAAAAAATATTCATAGGTAGGCATATAACTAATTCAGCATTCTATCACCATAATTATGAATTCAGGTCTCAACTCCGGAAGATAGATCACATTGCCTTAATAAAAAATCAAACAGCCTAGGTACTTGATCTAGTATAACATCTTGCAATAATAATTTATATAACTTCCTTTTATTCAAATTATCCCCTAAGTGAAACTACAAAGATTGTATCTAATCTCTTTAGATGGTTCATTACCTTTTTTGTCTATTTAAGTTATAGGTAATTTCTGTATCTACATCCTAGAGTAGGGCTCCTACGAAAGAACACAGGCAGATGCTGGATTTGGCAAGCTGATGACAGGGCGCTTATTTGGGGAGGCCTACTTACATCCAGTATTAGACTGATAAAGGCTGATGATGAATTTCTGTTTCTATAAAGAACTGTATTTACTAAGATTTTGCACACCTTAATATGTAGGTAGTTTGTATTCCGATATTTTTAAGATTACAAACTGTTGTACATACATTCATGCAAATAAAGATTATGATTGATTGCATTAGATTCTGTGACTCTGTCTGTGTGTGGTCCCAGTCCCACACACATTTTTTAATCCACATAATGGAAACGGTTTAACTTTGTGGTGTGTGGCCACACACCACAAACAGTTTGGCCTGGACTGGCCCACCAAAAACTTACCTTTTGCTAAAGGCAGTGGCGGCCTTAGCGGGTGGCGAACGGGGCAATCGCCCGGGGCCTCGCTCTTGCAGGGGCCTTTAAAAAAAAATTGTTTTTATTACTAAGTATATTTTTTATTTAATGATTTTGATCCTTAATTATTTATTAATGCATCCTTAATTATTTATTCTGGATGTAGACATCCATGGATGTAGACATAGACTCAAATACGTTTTAATAATTTTGAATTTTGATTATTAAATCGTATTTGAGGAATTCGATGACACAAGATCGGCTTTCAGCCCTGGCTATTCTTTCAATCGAAAATGACGTAGCTTATTCGTTAGATTATTGTGCTTTAATTAAATATTTTAGTCTTAGGAAGAGCCGCAAATTTTAAAATTTATAATCTCTGTATTTGTTAATTTTGTAAATCTTTCAATGTAAAATACCTATTTTAAACTCAAATTTTATTAATTTTTATAACTTTGATTAGCATTTTCTCGTCAAACATCACAAATACCTAAACCAAACAACCAGACCTACTTTGGCATCACCTACTTTTCACGAAGGACAAAGGGCCACGCAAATACCTGCGGCCCGGAGCCTCGCAATGGGTAAGGCCGCCGCTGGCTAAAGGTACCTACCTTTTACCATAGCCATTCCAAGTTTTTGCATCTCTGCTTAAAATATACAAAATTAAACTAGGTATTGCTATTGCTCGGTAGGTACTTACCTACTGGCTAGGCTAACAGATTTTTGAAAAATAAAAGAAAATACGTGGCGGCGTTAGTGTGTATCGGGGTAGCGCCCCACTGGGTAATAATTAGTACCTACCGACCTAATATCTATGGCGCCCTATGTTAAAATAGCTATAGTTTTTTGGAATATCCATGGCCCGAAGTATACTAATAAAATAGCTATGGATGGAGCTGCTATGGAGTATGTTCTTGTTGGACAAAGGGAGCAAAGAGAAAACCTTAATTCTAATTTCGTGGACAAAATAATAAAAAGGGAGTTGTGTGTGTGTGGTCTCGTGTTACACTAGGCAAAGAGGTAGGGCAGGCATGTGGTTGTATTTTTATTTATTTTTTATTTTTATTTATACAATTAGGTTAGCCTATGGCGAGTACACTAAAACTTACAAGGTACTTAAAAAAACTTAAGAATAAATGCTAAGTGCACCAACCTCTTACAGGCCGACACAGCATGCTGAAGAAAACATCAACTATGAACACTCTAATACTTAGCGGTAAAGATTGTAGAGATTAAGGAAGCTTATTTGTCTAACATGCTTACTTGCTCAAAAAAATATTTATATGGGAAACAAAAAACATATGAGAACCAAAAAACCAAAAAACAACAGAAAATAACAAAGTGGTACGTAATTTACATATTATACAAGGTAACAAAGTACATAAAAACCCAGGTATGATGGTAAAAAATAAAGACATGGATAAAGTTAAATAAACGGAATTAAAAAACTTTAAAAAAAAAACACACAGTGGCAGTAAAGACGGTTAAATTGTAAAATACCACACTCTCCGACCGACCCCCTTTGGCGTTAGTCCCGCGAGAATAATATAATTGAACACTTTGAACAGCCTCTGAAGGACTATAAGTCCCGGTAATCCACATGCTTCAGAAAAATAATAAATTATAACCCTAATATAATAAATAAATAAATAAAAATGCGACTTCTTTCTCCCATTGATCTTCGATTTATTCTTATCGTCAAACATATTTTCTATTAGCGGGAACCGGCCGGAACCGGTTCAAAAATGGTCTTTCGAGACTATCCGTATCTTTTAGAAAAATATTCATTCCCCTTTGGGTAGTACATATTTAACATGTATTTAACACAAAAACTTTTTTTATGCCTATCGATCCTGTTTCGCACCCCCTGAGGTTGAAGTGGATATCTAAAAAGAGAGAAATCGCAAAAAAACTGTTTAGCATACATTTTAAGAGGAATCCAAGAGTAATTTAATTTTTTTACTTGTAAAACTTTCGATAAAAGCCTTTGCACCTAAGTTAAAACCTATCCAAAGGCCTTCGGATTCGATATCGGAAACTTTTGATGCTGGCTGATACAAGGGTTTGTTATCTAGAGAAAAGTATCGAATTTACTTGAAAGCTGCCACACACAGAAGCCGGAGGCGCAGCGGTAGCGGACGGTAGCCGAGTCAGGCGTGGCGTTCGCGGCACAGACCAATAATAGATAGGTACATACGGTTCGCGGTGCGGATGATGTCTTCTCATTGCAGGCGTGCGAGAGCCGTGACGTCGCGGAGGTGTTTTCACGTCACGTTCGGTTCGGTTTCGGTCACGGCCGCATTATTGTGTAGATGCCTTTTTAAACTCATTTTTATAATCTTATATACGCCAATCGTATAAGCAACGATGTTGTTGGACTAGTAAAATCAATTTTTCGGTAGGTACAGGTAGGTATACTTGCCGCGTCGCGCACGCCGACTGTTTGTGTTGCTGAGCCGGCCCGCCGCCGCGCCGCCGCCATGCCACGGCGGCCGTGCACCATAGACTAGTAAGTATACTTGTGCACCGCTTAGCCACCGCTTGCGGTGTGTGTAGTCTATCATTTAAATTCATATGATAGAACTAGCACGCTTTCGCCTCCGGTCCGGCCACGGCTTCTGTGTGTGACGGACGACTTTTACAAAGTGTAATGTAAGCCCTCCAAATCTTGTCTATTCCCACACTCTATTCATCTGTGCTCTATTTTTTTTATCGTAGAAAGAGAAACCTATAGAACTCGCGCAATTGCCATCGCATTCACACTAAAGAGAGAACGACTTATGCCTAAAGCCTAAGAAGAAATGAAATAGGACGATTAGCTCTCTATCTCATCCAGCGTGCCGGTTTTTGCATTGTTTAGCACCTCCATGTGCTAAACAAATTTCCTTATCCATCGACGGAGCTCGACACGAGACTGGTGAAAAAAGGTTTAAAAGTTCTAAACTTTTGTTTTTTATGTTTGAACGTGATCAATGTGTTTATGTGGACATTCCCGCAGCTAAAAACAATAAAATAGAGAGACAAATATGGTGCGGTGCAGCGTTTTTGCATGTAGAAGTGATAGTGAAGAAAAAGTGCCGAATATATCATTCCACTCGTAAGTACAAGTTCTTTTGACTACAAAAAGGTTCAAAATTTACAGTTTCATAGATTTACATACACACAAGGCTCAAACATTATGTTTTATGCTATTTTTAGTTCATCTAACTTGTAATTGTGAAAATTTAGGGTTGCCTGCACCCGATGATAAAATTCCCCGAATGGCGCATTGAAATATTTTTTAATAGGTACCAACATAGCTAGTTTATAGATAATGTAGCTCGCTATGCATAGCAAAATAGTTTATGCCCGCGGCTTCGCACGCGTTGTTTCTATGGAAACGTTTAAAAGCCATTTCTATCCCATAGCAACTGATTTGTGGGATAAAAAGCTTTTTATATAAATCCTGGAATCTAACATAGATGTTAGATTCCAGGATTAGAATTACTTACCTGTATACAAAATTTCATCCCGATCCGTTCAGTAGTTTTGGCTTGAAGAGGTAATATGTAAGTTGTTGCTATGACACACATAGCCCATCGGACTTCGTGAGATAGAACAACTATAACAAACATCCATCCATTCATCCACACTTTCGCATTTATAATATTAGTGTTTTTATTTGTTACAGATTTCCCGAAGATAAAGAATTACGTTTGCATTGGATCAAAGCAACGGGTTGCAAAGTATGGGAACCTAAAAAATCTTCGTAATAAAAAAAATTGTAATGATTCTGTGATATTTGTACTTAATCTAATTCAACTGTCCAAATCTAATCTGACTGTCCCATATAAATAAGAAAAAAATTATCGTAAGTAGGTTCTTGTAGAAATTGGTATGCTAATTTTAAAATGATTCTGTGATTTTTATAATGATTCTGCGATATTTTAAATGCTTCTGTGTAAATGCGTGTGTATTTTTAAATTAAAAAAAATGCTGTGACTAACTATGTATAAGTACCTATACGCAAGTACAAAGAAAGTTAAGTACTTTTTAGATAGCAACATTACTATTTTTTAGCAAATATACGATGTTACGTTCGTAAGTAACCATTTTTTTTTAAGTTTTATTAATTTATGTAAATGTTATTGTATAGGTAATATAACTAAGACATCTATAATTAAAATGTGATTTTATGATTAAGTAGTAATATTACGAAATGTTGAAGACTGATTTAAACGGTAAAATTTATAAACGTTAATTATTGTAATAAATATTGATTATATCAAAAACACTTGTTTCTCTATCTGTACTACTCACCTTAATACCTTCATAATTATATTTACCTACCAAAAACAACCTCGGTCTGCCTGCCTTCCACTTGTAACGCCAAACAGGGTTCACATTGTGATACTTACTTGTATAATTATAATCACCTAGCAATAGCCTTTATTCACAAAATAGAAAATTATACTAGTATTTACAATTGAAACAATTGAGCTATTTTCAGACTATTGCAGGTAGCTCAACTGATCAATATCAATACCAGTCGGAAGCGTCCCCAAGACGCTGGCTGCATTGCCACGCTGTATGGCAATGCTGATGCGCTGTGCCCGATACTCACTAGCTCTCGGGTCACGCTTCGCTTCGACCAGACGCTCAGATAATTTAATTTTTAAATTTATTAACTGGAAAATCGCAAATCCGATCTACCAACTAAGACATGAAATAAGGAACCTAAAATCGGGGTAAGAAAATTGCATGGCAACACTTTTCCCCCACCACCTCGTATACTTTGTCTTGCTCTCTGGCATGCTCGCTGAAGATCTACCTATATTTAATCTGAGTTTTTTATAGTCTAGAACACGACCACAGACAAAATAAAATTAGTTTGAAAATGACCCAAAACCAACACGAGGTATTCTACAATGTTTTGATAAAATTTCGTATTTATATCGCTATAGCTTCGAAGTTTTAGAATTGGAAGCGTTACAAAATATCTCTAAAGCCTAAAAGTGTTCGACTATGCATGCAGTAACTTATAACTTTTTCATATAACTGTAAACGCCTGCCCAGCACCGGGCGCACAGGTTTTTAATTATTTACATTATTTCGCTACGTCCTCATATTAATTTAATGAATATTCTCCTGCAGATTTAAACTTCTCTTTATTATGAATTGAACGAACTGAATCCTATGAAGAAATTGTAAACAAAGTGTCGAGGTAAACAAAAGAAGTCTAATGTCGTTGCATCATTTCTGTGCACGTATGATGCACCCTTGCACTTCATACATCTCAAACTTGTTGTTTTAGAGGTAAATTTCGAGGAGCACCATGAACGTAGGCGGAGTCGGCGGTGAGATTCCGAACGAGGTGGTTTTACTGGCTGAAGAACTCAGCCGCGCTGTAGAGCTCACCCATCTGCCTTCAGTTTCACATGAACAACGTATCCAGGCTTACAATGTCTGTGAAAGGTAATATTGACATTAAGATGTTCCACATCATGATCATGTTCTGGTTCTTACCACTAACTAGGTGAGGGCTACACAACATGTAATTTTCCTTGCACAGACACGCATGCACTGGATGTGCATCCATCAGCCATCGTCTCCGTTCTCACAACTCGCTCATTATTAAATAAAATGTTAATCTAAATGTAAGCAGTAGAAATCAATGCCGCAAATGCTCGATCAAACTATCCAAATGCAAGAATCAGAAATCAATGATAATGGTGCTCGATCAAAGTTGATTTTAGTGTGACCTAAACTTAATCTATCAGTTAAAGTATTGAAGTTCTATTTATCAAAGTTCATTACTTAATATTATTTTTATCTTCATTGGTGCAAAACAAAACCATCATCAACAATTTACCTATAGTCTAATTCAGAAACTTAGGTATTTTATGTAAACAATGGTGATACCATATCAAAAAAAATTTATATAAGTAATTATAAAAAAACTTCAACATGCTGTTGGATACTGGTTCTAAAGTGTAATGTTATTTAACAGTTTCAAGGACCACTCTCCGTGGTGCGCCCAAGCTGGCTTGCTTCTGGCCAGTGGCAACCAATACTCACCAGTTGTTAAACACTTTGGGCTAAAGCTTATGGAGCATACAGTACAAATCCGATGGCCGCATATTACACAAGCTGAAAAGATATTCATCAAGGTATATGCATTAAAATATGATATGTATAATTATTCCGATAGACAAGATATTTGGCCAACTGAGGGATAATTTACATATACAAAAAATAGGTGTCCAAAAAACATTTCTTACACATTTTGCCTTTTTACCCATCCATGCGACTGTGCAATTAGGAGAGTAATGTTTTGAGAGTATATTTCATTATTTCTGTCAAAAATATCAACCAAATCCTAACGGTAAACTTTTTTACAGGAAAATTCAATGAAACTCCTTTACATGGGAGGCTGGGAAACTGGCCACCTTAACAATGCACTAGCTCGTGTTATTGTGGAGATGATAAAGAGAGAATGGCCCCAGCACTGGCCCACTCTACTCTCTGAACTCAACGATGCCTGTTCTCGGGGTCATATGCAGACTGAAATTGTATTGCATATTTTCTTGAGGCTAACTGAAGATGTTGCTACACTACAGGTTCGTTCCTAATCCTGTAGGATGTTAAATTTCATCACATCACACTAATATTATAAATGCGAAAGTCTGAATGGATGGATGGATGTTTGTTACCTCTTCACGCCAAAACTACTGAACGGATCAGGCTGAAATTTTGCATACAGGTAAGTCTAACCCTGGAGTCAAACATAGGCTTTTTATCCCATAAATCAGTTCCCGTGGGATAGAATTCATCTTTAAACGTTTCCATAGAAAAAACGCGTACGAAGCCGCGGGGCGCAGCTAGTATTTAATATGTAAATGATTCCAAAAATTATATGCATTGATCTTGGTGAAAAGATTCATTGCTTTTGATATGATAAAGTACCTATGTGATTTTATTGATTTGCTAATACGACAATTACGACAAAACGCGACCTATTTAACCTTGTCCTTGATAAAACATTGCAATTTTGTTTTGTAACTTGAGAATTAATGAACAGTAGAAATACCTCCGTAATACTAATGCAAAATCTATAAAATAGCTTATTGATTTGCTTGTAAATAATTCGATACGGCTGCCGGCCACCGCGCCATATCGCGACGTGGCATTTTATTGCGAGAACGTCTGGCGCGTGAAAATCAACACAGATTTACTAGTTCTTCAGCCTCAGAAAGAATTTAAATTGTTAAAAGCTGGATAACTAGTGTGTTGATTATGAAACCAACATGATTCAACTGGTTTTATTTCCTAAAATTTGAAATCTACACAATAAGTAAAATTGAACTGCTCGTAATGTCAATAAAACACCTAACTAAATGCATATTATTATAAAAATCATGCACTACTAGACACCAATTATTAATTTTTTTATCTGTGTTTGTTTTGGCTATCTCCAAAACGGCTGGACCAACTTTGACGCGACTTTAATTGACAGATGGCCGATGTTTTGGCGGGTAATTTAGGCTACTTTTATTTTAGAATTTATATGTCATTTGGTCCCGTCTTAGAATTTGCACCACCCCAACTCTTCCCGCAAGTGTCGGAAGAAAAAACTAAGGGATATCCACCGGGCCGCACCGCCTCCTGTTACAATTCTGACACCTAACTACGATCCCCAACTCGCATACCCAGCGTGGGGATTACGGGCACTATCCCCATGAGATAAAAGCCAATAAGGCGCTTATCAGGGGGAGGCCTGCGTCCAGCAAGCAGTGGATCAATATAGGCTGTTGAGGTTATTTTAGAAAAAGAAAGAAGTTAGTGTTCTCTACATAAAATTCAAACCCATGCAATTGAGCATATACGTAGGCAGCTTTTTAAGCAATAAATCATCTTGCCACTGGCCTTGTCATAAAACAAGGTCTGAAGATGATGCTGTGGCAATGCAGCCAGCAGCGTCTTGGGGACGCTTCCAACTGGTGTTGATATGGATCAGTTGAGCTACCTGTAGACTGTTTGCAACAGTAAGCAGTTAGCTCAGTTGTTTCAATTGTAAATACTAGTATAATTTTCTTTGTGAATAAAGATGTTTTATTGTTCTATTTTTGCAACAAAAAAAAATTAAATTTTGCTGTGTAAAATGTCTAACTTTTTTTACTGACAATGTCTACAGACACTTGAGCAGCAGCAGCGTCGTAAAGACATATACCAGGCACTAACAGGCAACATGTCAGAAATATTCGCGTTCTTCATGAACCTGATCGAAATGCATGTGCGGGAGTTCAGAGAGAAGACTGCAACTGGGGACTACGCTGGTGCCGCGTCTAATGGACGTGTTGTTCAGGTGAGGTTTTCTTTCCCCACTCTACATCAATCTTTCCTCACACTATACCTTGGTTTGCCCATAGCTGCATGTTGTTTTACTCCAAACTACACCTGATCTTTCCTAACACTACATCTTGGTTTACCACATGCCTGCACTTGTTTTTCCTCACACTACACCTTGTCTTCTCCCAGACTACATCTGATCTCTCCTCACACTGACCCTGTACTCTATTCCTACACCTTGGTTTTCCCCACGCCTGCACCTTGTTTAAGTCATTCTTCACCTTGTCTTTCCCCAAACTACACATTTTCCTTCCTTGCACTACACCTTATTGGCTTCTCAAGGTATTTTTCTGATTAGCTGATGCTGCAGCGGTGCGACATGAGACGCTCGGTAAAATACCGGGTGGCTTCTACGGTAAATCGAATCTGTAACGCGCCGCACCAATCAGGAATATAATCCTTCATAATAATCCTCCTAGCCGAATTTCGACCACGGCGGCTAGTCTCTTCGGAGACTAGCCAGATGCGCAGGACATATTATAGTGTACAAGTGTGTGCGCAAACACAGCTGCACTCTCTATTCCCTCAGTCTCATAATCAGACCGATACGATCGGAGAGAGGTCAAGCGCAGGA
Organism: Eupithecia subfuscata; assembly: GCA_963564075.1. NCBI lineage: Eukaryota > Metazoa > Arthropoda > Insecta > Lepidoptera > Geometridae > Eupithecia > Eupithecia subfuscata. Next base: position 5,374,960 of record OY751099.1, on the reverse strand, counting down.
CCAACGGCTTTACGTGCTTTCCGAGGCCCGGGGGTGTAACACCGCCAATTTCCTGACTCCGGCCTGCTACTGTGTAACTTTGACTTGTGACAAATCTCAATAAAAACTATTATAGAAGCGTCGATGAACTATGAAACAAATACACGATAAGGTAGCAAATAGGTAGTAAACATTTACATTAACAACGTAGTCCATACACTGCTCAAACCATGAGAACGTATAGAAGTGGTCCAGCCAACCTGACATCAGAATGGCTGACCACTTTATTTTATTAATATATTTCTTAATGCAGAGGTAGCAAATATTTTAGGTAGTAAATCGTAGCAAATAGGTAGTAAATATTGCACATACATGGTTTCATGTCCATAGCTCATTTGGTCCAGCCACCCTGACGATCACTATAATCAGCGGTTGAACAAGCTGACCGCTAGACCAACGAGGCAGCGAAACGCTCCATAGAAATATAGACGCTCGGTAAGCTTTCGGTACCGCGTATAAAAAGCGTGCTGATTTCGCACCGCTGGTACACCGACTAATCAGGAAACGGCCTTAGGGCCTATCGCATTAGTTCTAAATACACACTTGTCTCTCGCTGGCTCCTGATAAGCGCCGAAAGCATAAAAATAAAGCCACAATTTTCTATCTGGTGATGAGTGCATGTATACTCGGTAAAGAATAGAAGATATTTTTTGTAAACAAAGCATTAAGCATGAAAACTGAACAATAAACTACAGCAAAGTATCCAAGTAACTTAAACATGAACAAAACTTCAACAACGCATAATTGCACACGCGAAGCGACAAAGGTGCACACTCGAGTTCGAAAACGGACGTGAGAGTAATGGCGTTAAACATTTTTGCCCACTATTTCTTTCGTTTTCTTTTGACGTGACAACGTCTTATAAATTGGTTTGCCGGGTGACACTTCAAGAAACTGCGTTACGCTCCGCTCACGTTATGCAGACATAAAAAGTGAAAGGAACTCAAAGTCGTTGTCACGTAAAACTTTCGCCCGTATCACAATACATAAATATACAGTAATCCGACTCCATACTAGACCGCCCGAATCTACGCACGCACATATAGGCGTCATTTACACGGCCGCTAAGGTAGTCTCGGCATGCACATCTATCCAGTGTCACGCCGCGCGCCGCGCGCCGCCGAGACTGGTCGCTGCGCTGAACGAGTTTGTTGTGCCGCGACCCCCGCGCTGTCAGCTCCCGTTTCGGTACCTCAACGTTGCAAGTGCGCGAAATAATAAATTAAATAATGGCGGCATCACGACCACGAGTATACTGCAGTGTTTACGGGTGCCTAAACTCAACGTTCGTTAAACCAACACTGTCATTTTTTCGACTTCCTGCTAATGCTGAAAGGTAAAATAAATATAGTCTTTACCACGTTTTAGGGTTCCGTACCTGAAGTATAAGTAATGCCAATGTTACTAACAAATATTTATGTAGTACCTCCATATTATTTTTTCCTACCTACTTATTTTGCGGTCTAAATGCATTCTACATTAAATATAAAAGACCTAATTTTGGTACGGAACCCTAAATATGCGAAGTCGACACGCAATTGTTTCTTCGGAGGTGGGTGATGGACAAATGATAAGTAGGTAGGTACTATCATTAAAAATGTATGGGAAATTCTGCTATATATTTAATGTAATATGTATGTAGGTATATATTAGCTTTTAGGGCGCTTTTCCTGTCATGCGTTTTTGCGCCCGCGCGTGCGGTTCTCGTCCGCGGGCATACCTATCAAAACACGCTCCGGGCCACACGCATCACAGATTTGGTTTTTGTAGGTAAGTACCAACCCTAGCGCTCCGCTCAACTGTAGGTATAAAGTTCAAAGAGACGGCTGAGTCATTCTACTGTATACATTTATCTACTGTGCCCGTATACCGACTTTACAGGCAACCAATTTTTTTTGGCAAGAAATATCTTGGTTTCTAGATCAGAGTATAACCAACGATCCTATCCATCTACAGTTGTCTGGTAGAGATTTTGCTTTTGATTTTGAGCGATAAGACAGCTAATTGTTACATTTTTTATAATTTTTATTTTATTTTGTTTGTTTTGTTACCTGTGCAATAAAGAATTTTCTATGTATCTATAACATCGATCAAGTATGCGGCCTCCCCGTAGATACCTAGAACCTTACAAGAATGACACTCAAAAGTGTCCACGTTTTGTTTTGACGCAGACAGTTTGCGCAGAGCCTGTCAAGTTTTTTGCGTGCGGAACAAGAGATTAGTGGAGTCGAATTTATTTTATTTTATTTTGTAAGTAGGTAGGAAGGTACCTAAAAATAATTTATACACTGTTTATTTTTGTAAGGATTATAAAATCAACAGAATTCAGGTAAAGATAACGAATCATTTATTGAAAAAACTATAAATTAGCGACGCAACAGTCAACAAACAAAAGGGTCATTTCGGACATACAATAATATAAAGAAGTTAACAAAAGCTAGTGAAATTAAAAAAATATATCACTTAGGTTTTTTTGTTATTATAGTGCGTAACCCCACACTAAGGGTAATTTCTAAGAAATCAAATAACATCGCAAAAATTTTCGACTTCGACGAGACTTGAACAAAAAAAAAAAAAAAAAAAATTTTTGCAAAAAAAAAAAAAAAAAAAAAAAAAAAAAAAAAAAAAAAAAAAAAAAAAAAAATTTTGCGATGTTATTTGATTTCTTAGAAATTACCCTTAGTGTGGGGTTACGCACTATAATAACAAAAAACCTTAGAATTAAGCTACGCGACACCTCTCGTCAAACGAACTAAATGTAACTTTAGTCTTTGAACAGGATTGGATAAACTTCAATGTTTCCCCTGTAGGTGGAGCTAACGGCGCGATAAGACCGTAGGATGTCGCAGAGATTTTCGACTCCCACGTCACTTGACTTCGTGGTGTAGTTGGTTATCACATCCCCGTACTTAGGGGAGGACGCGGGTTCAAGTCCCGTCGAAGTCGAAAATTTTTGCGATGTTATTTCATTTCTTAGAATATATCACTTACAACTTACCACAAACAAATAAAAAAAAATTAGAAACAATAGCCGCTCCATTTATCAACTTAGAACAAAATAAATATTTTTACATAGGCAAACCCAACAACAATATTTAATGCTGATTTCTCAAGTATATAAGGCTCGATTGGCTCATATCACAATACACAGGTAAAAATTACATTTAAACTTACTGAAAATAAGATATTCCATCCTTTTTCTGTTGCTTGGTCGGTCGATTATTGCATTTTTTATACGAGCACTTGACCATGCTTTCGGTCCGAGAGCTAAAATGACACTAGTTGAAAAGGTATCCCAAAATGCCAAATGGGATACCTTTTGATACTGACGTTTTCAGGGCGCGCATTGTGCATCTAAGGGGGGCCGGCCGGAAATTTTTGATCGATGATCTATAAGCAATAATAATAATTAGTTGACTATCTTTTGATGACGATAAAGTTTCTATACAGTTGCCAAACTGGATGTAGAATGTTTGTAAACAAACCGCCCATACCTAACTTACAATTCACTTTGTTGCCGCGTCTGTTTATACGGAATTTACATTACAGTCGATTTGAGATCCTTCCTTCAATAAAAATTGCTTACAATAACATACCTGAAACTCGACGCCAAGCAAGTGATTTTATTTTTGTGTCGTGGTTTGTTTAAAAACATTCTACATCGAGTTTGGCTAGTGTATAACTGTAACTATGTTATTTTTGCCTCTAGGCGGTGCTGCGAACATTGACTGAATTTGTGGAATGGGTGTCGACAAACCACATTGTGATGAACAATGGCTACCTCCTGCAAATTCTCTGCGTACTGCTTCAGGATGACGTGTTCCAATTGCCCGCTGCAGAGTGCCTTCTGCAGGTCGTCAATAGGAAAGGCTCTGTAAGTTAAACTATTGACCCCTTATTGCTTCCAATGGGCGAGCCTTTACGCGCTAGAAATTCGTCAAACTTAACGTGGACAGAACAGAACACACACCCGCCAACAGTAGTTTAAGTAATTATTTGCGCCAAAGAACGGTTTTCTCACCGTTGGCGCAAATCATTACGTCAGCTGTGAAAATGGGGTCAAAAAGAGTACAATTTCTTCGACTTAGTAAACAATATTATTTATATTTGGGTAGTATTTAAACGCAAATCTAAAAATTACTGATTGAACAGCAAAATACTCAACTCAAAATCAGGCTCTGGAAAATGTCCCTTTTTATTTAGACCTTGGTTGGACTGTTTTGTCTTCATTTTTGACTACAATGAAATATACCATAAAAACTATCGTAGTTTAACTAATTCATTACCGATGTAAGCGGGTTAACTACGAACCTTATTTGTGTTGGAAGAACACCAACGTTTCAGAACACAATGAGGGTCCGTAAAGTTTTTAGTTGAGAATGCAGATTTATAGAACTAAAAAATACTTAACACACAGTGCAAATTTTTTTTTTCAACGACAAATATTGACGAAGTTATGACCAAATAACTAGCGAAGTTCACTGAGTGACCGCCGCGGTCGCTGTGACGTCACTGCCTCGGTCGCTAGCAGTTAGCCGTAGCCGTTTGTTTGGTTATTTGTGACTTTGAAACAAATTAAGTGTCTAATTTGTGTCTAATTCACCTTTTTAATGAATCATGAAGTAAGAGTGCCGGCTGCGCTCCGATCGGTTCGCTCGGCCGAGTCAGTGACGTCACACGCACCCGCGTAATTTCATTTTAGCAGCAGTAACGGCGTAATGTTTATTACTTATTGTCTTCGTAAGTAATGGTCCGATTTGGATAATTCAAAAACATATATCATTCTAATGTCATAAAGAATAACGTGGATACTAGTTCTATTGAAATTGCTATAACTTTACTGATCCTCATTTACGTATGCCATATAGGCACATTATTGGCAACAACAATAAGCCGTTCACATTCTAAAACACAATTTGCATAAGTACCCCTTTTATTATAAGTAAATAATTACCATATCTATAATATAAAAATGAATCGCAAAATGTGTTGGTAAGCGCATAACTCAACAACGCCTGGATCGATTTCGCTAATTCTTTCTTTGTTGTGTTTGTTATTGTCAGGAGAAGGTTCTTATGAAAGAAAAAATTAAGAAAGTTGGAAACATAAATTTCCACGGGGGCGAAGCCGCGGGGCGCAGCTAGTATAAAATATGTGTCCGGCAGTGGACATATATTTTATAGGCTGATGATGATGATAAAATATATAGGTACCTATGTGTTTTTACAGTCCAAAGAGAAGAAACCGCTTATGATGCTGTTCAGCGAAGCGGCGATTACGTGCGTCAGGGATGCCACCCGGTCTTGCATCAACACTGTCGACGAAGCTCACTATTTGTTCCTAAAGAAACTTTCACAGGTATTAAGAAAATGACATTTTATTTATACAGGTGAGTTTTTTTGAGGCCACTGAGGGGAAGTCTGAAACCGTGAGAGTTACAAAAAGTCATGTTAGGAGTTACGTGCTCGATTTTGAAAAAAAGTAATAAAAATTAAGTATTAGTTTTTCTAGAAATGTATTAGTTTTTATAAAAAATCGAGATTTGGCCGACGATCTCAAGAGGCGCAAATATGCAGGTCTCGACAGAGCCTACACATTTGCTCCCCTTGGAGTCGAGACCCTAGGTGCGTGGGGTACCGAGCCTCTTCGGGTTTTTAAAAAATTATCAGAGCGTCTGGTCGAAGCGCCGCGTGACCCGAGAGCTGGCGAGTATCTGGCACAGCGCATCAGCATTGCCATACAGCGTGGCAATGCAGCCAGCGTCTTCGGGACGCTTCCGACTGGTATTGATATGGATCACTTGAGCTACCTGTAGACTGTTTGCAACAGTCTGCAGCTAGCTCAATTGTTTCAATTGTAAATATTAGTATATTGTGAACCTTTATTCACAATATACTAATATTTACAATTGTGAATAAAGGCTATTCTCATAAAAAATTGAGTTAATTTTTTTTGTTTCTTTTTTCGATAAAATATAAATAAATGTGTGATGGATGACTGTGTGCCCAAAAGTTGCTGTGGAACACCTTCAAAATTAAAAATTTATAAATTCAACTTTACAAATTCAGTAAAGATTGAAAGAATGAAAGATTGATACAAATACAAAATACAAATCGTTTATTTGATTCAGACTATACGCACGGAAAACATGTCTGAACTGAACGTGTAACCTTCACACCCTTCCTATCTCTATCGAAATGTTAAAGGCTTCCAAATATTTCGCTAAGTTTTCGTTCTGATCACTACTCAGTCCACTCATGCTCCATGGATAGAAAATTGATGTATGTTACTTCTTTACACCAAAACGACTGAGCGGATCGGGCTGAAATTTTGCGTAGATGCAGGTCTAAACCTTGAATAACACATAGGCTACTTGTTATCCCATACATACATCAGTTCCCATAGAATGAAAAAACCTGAAGTATTTATTTGCTTATATGTGTAAAAAAATTTGATTGTAAGTAGGAGCAATTTCTGGGAGGGCGGGCGGTACACACGGATTACATTTTGTTGGATCTTATCAGAAAAGGTTTTGCGCGGAATTGTTACTAAATATTGTTTTATCCTAATATTATACAATGGATTTCCGCAAAGGAACGCCTGAATCTATTATTATTATACACTCATTTATTCTTCAATCTCGTCTATAAAATACATTTTTACTAAGGAAAATAAAATGTTATAAAACTATTCTACAGTTAAAAATATATCAAAACGGTGAATCACCGGCCGCGAAGCTAGGCTCAGTAGCTCAATCAAGGCTATTTTGACGTGACAACGTCTTATAAATTGGTTTGCCGGGTGACACTTCAAGAAACTGCGTTACGCGTTACGCTCCGCTCACGTTATGCAGACATAAAAAGTGAAAGGAACTCAAAGTCGTTGTCACGTAAAACTTTCGCCCGTATACCGACTTTACAGGCAACCAATTTTTTTTCCATAAGGATGCAACTGTATGATAGGGCCTAGCCTTAAGTCAACCTGCTACCTGTGTTCTTAGGGAAAGTTTTTGGATCTTTTAATTTATTTAATTTTTTTTTATAACTTCAATTTTTTTGCTTAAATATAGGTTAACAATGATGGTTTTAAAATAGGGTATCACTATATTTGACTGATTAGTCCTGTAGATTTTTATAAAAACAGCGCGTGCGAAGCCGCGGGCAGAAACTAGTCTTATACGAAAGGAAAACCCTGCTTGTTCACTTTTCTGAAATAATAAACGCTGCCGAATGTGAAATGACTTGCAATATTTGTCACAGGTCCTAGCGGGGCTAGCCACACTACTCACCTCAATGTGGAGCCACGCAACAGCCGTGGAGTCCTGGTTCGCGTTACTCCTCGAAACCATGCTCCTGCTCAGCTCCCATCCGTCATTGACGCTGGCTCACGCAGCCAACTCTGTCTGGCTCGCCTTCCTGAAGCACGAGCAAGCGAGCAAACTGCCGCATGTGTTGGCGGTGTTGCCGCAGTGGCTGCAAGCCTCTGCACCTAAAGTACTCAAGGTAAATGGTGGAACAACTATGTAAAATCTAAATTTATATAAAACTAGCTGCGCCCCGCGGCTACGCCCGCGTGGAAATTTAAAATTATCACTTAGGGGTATGAAAAATAGGCTCTTTGCCCACCGTACACCTCGTGAGACCACCTGGGTGTGCAGCGGGAAGTTTTTTTTTACTACTGTTCGCCGTTGTTCACCTGGGTGTACCGTGGGAAATATAAATTTTCCACCGTCCACTTTACCGTTTTACGGTACTTGTTTTCCCTTGTAGGCCTCCCACCCCCGCGAAGCGGGGGGGGGTCAACATTAACTTACTCCTAACGAAGCCCGTCCAACCCCCGCGAAGCGGGGGGGGGGAGCGGGTTCGTGGCGACTCTGTGACTGAAAGGGTGTGTATATATATAATTGCACCCAGAGCCATAATATGATGACACAAAATAGTGAGGTGACTGTTCACCTGTAGGTACTTGCAGTCCAAGGTGGTCCGTCACCAATATAAATTTAAAGATGTTTAGCGGTATGATTCAGAGGTGAACAGTAGTAAAAAAAAACTTCCCGCTGCACACCCAGGTGGTCTCACGAGGTGTACGGTGGGCAAAGAGGGGAAAAATAGATGTTGACCGATTCTCAGACCTACTCAATATGCTCACAAAATTTCATGAGAATCGGTCAAGCCGTTTCGGAGGAGTACGGGAACGAACATTGTGACACGAGAATTTTATATATAAGATGATCACTCTGTTACAAGCTGTGATTATATGTTTCACACACTACGCCAGTTATCATCAGGGGGCCAATTCTGCTTTCTTCGATATATCTAGATCAAAAATCAAAAAATCAAAATCTCTTTATTTCCATAAATACAATAAATGTACACTTAGAAAAGGTCAAAATAAAAAACTAAACACTGACACGGAAATAAAGTGATATTTTTTGATTTCTGTCGCTTCGGTATGTAGACTAAAGTAAAGAAGCGACGAAGAAACCTTTAGCCTGTTAGTTGTTATTTTTCGAGTTGGAGCAAAACCCGTCCCAAGCTTTTTTGTCCTCTAGATAATCTGATATTTTATAGTAAGCCTTTTTGCACAGCAAGGTTTTGACAATTTGTTTGAATTTATTTACTGATAATTTTTGCAACTCACTAGGAGTTTTGTTGTAGAAGCGTATACATTGCCCTTTAAAAGATACATTTATTTTGTGTAGCCTAGTTGTGGGCACAGCGAGTTTATGTTTATTTCTGGTATTAAAATTATGTTTATCGCTATTTTTAGGGAACCGATTTATATTTTTATGAGTGTACAATAAGTTTTCATAGATATATTGACATGGTACTGTCATTATGTTTATTTCTTTGAATTTATCACGTAGAGATTCTCTAGGACCCATGTTATAGATAGCCCGAACAGCCCTCTTCTGCAGCACAAATACGGTGTTAATATCTGCAGCGTTCCCCCACAGCAGTATACCATAAGACATAATACTATGGAAGTAGCTGAAATAAACAAGTCTAGATGTATCCACGTCTGTAAGATGACGGATTTTTTTGACTGCATACGCTGCAGAACTGAGTCTCTTCGATAGCTTATCTATGTGTGGGCCCCATTGAAGTTTATTATCTAAGGTGATTCCTAAGAATACGGTACTTTCTAACATTTCTAAAGTTTCTCCCTTAACGTTTACATCAGCCTTCACTTGTTTAACATTCGGTAGAATAAATCTAATACATTTTGTTTTGGTTTCGTTTAGCAAAAGATTATTGACACTAAACCAATGAACTACTTTTGAGATTGCATTATTCACATCGTCGAAATTTGTGTTTTGTCGCATCATTTTAAAAATTAATGAAGTATCATCAGCAAACAATACAATCTCGTGATTATTCTTGACAAGATGAGGCAGGTCGTTAATATAAACTAAGAATAGGAAAGGACCGAGGATAGAACCCTGCGGTACACCCATTGTAACTACAGACCCCGAAGACCGTTTCCCATTAATGTCAACTCTTTGTATCCTATCACTCAAATAAGATGTAAGAAGATCCAAAGAGGTGTTTCTTATTCCATAGTGATGTAGTTTCCTGATTAATGTTTCATGGTGTACGCAATCGAACGCTTTTGACAAGTCGCAAAAAACGCCTAAAGCGTCTTGCGACTTCTCCCAAGCATCAAAAATATGCGATACTAACTCTACACCGGCATCAGTAGTTGACCTGCCCCGAGTAAACCCGAATTGCTTACCATGTAGCAGGTCATTGCCATTAAAATGCCTAAGCAATTGATGTAAAATAAGTTTTTCAAAAACTTTGCTGAAAGTTGGCAGTACTGATATTGGTCTAAAGTTAGTGGGGTCAGACCTACTACCCGATTTAAATAGTGGGATTACTTTACTACATTTCATTAGATCAGGAAATACGCCACAATCAATAGATTCATTGAATATAAAAGCTAGATCTGGTGCAATCGTATCAATTAAAGGTTTAATAATTTTAACGGAAATGCCCCAGAGATCTGCAGTTTTCTTTATATTTAAAAGTTTGAAGGCTTTTTTAATATCTTTTTCATCGACATAGTTGAAATTAAGTTTATTTTCGCATTTAGGTACATTTTCTATGAGTAATGACTCAGCGATTAATTGAGAAGAGTTTAGACACTTCGTAGTAGAGATTGGAATGTCAGTAAAAAAGTTTTCAAAAGCTTGGGCTACTTCAATGTCATTTTTGATTGTGCAATCATTTATCTTTAAATTGTAATCATTAACGTAGGTACTGACCTTTCCAGTCTCACTATTTATTATTTTCCACGTTGATTTTATGACATTTTCACTATTTCTAATTTTGGAGCTTAAAGAATTTGATTTTGCGGTGATGGCTTAGAATCCCAATCCAATTTCAACCGTTCAAATCGACTGGTGGTCACAGGTATGTAAGTTAATCTCTTTGATGATCGATATAGGTATCGAGCCCTCGATAAATAGCGAGCCTTCGATAAAATATCGAGTCCTCACAAATGGTTCTCCTGTGTTCCCTAAACAATAGGTACCAATAAAAAAAAACTAAAATCTACGTCTTGCTTCATCGCCCTACAGTAAATAGGCGAATCTAGAAAGCCTATACTCCGTCCACGCATTTATTTTCTTTGAATGAATGAAAGAATATTAATGTTCGTAATTTCATAGACATGTAATTGCCAGCTCGATTAATAACGAAGCTTTCGTTTGACCAGATACTTTTAAGAGTCGACAGGTTCACATCACTGTTTTTAAAAAGAAACAGTCTAGAATATTGCATTCTTTCATTCGGCCAAAGAAAATAAACGCGTGGACAAAATAATTTTTCAGAATTCAAAGTTATTATTTCCTTTAATAAGTTAGACGTTATACGACACTTGGACACGTCAAACGAAATAGCCAAGCTTTGCTTGATTGTACAACGTTTTAGAAGCGCTATTAAGATGTTTAATTATTTATGCAGGTGACATACCCCACGTCCCGTGTGAGCGGCGTGCACAGCGCTCTCGCTTACGCCTGCATGGATTACGACAGCGAGCAAGAGTTCGCGATATTCTTCAGCCGCTGCCGGACTGAAATATTGGACAGCTTTAGGTGAGTCTTCTAGCCATGTAACATGGTTTTTGTACACTAAGTGGTACTATGGCTTAAATAGCGGGATGAAAGAACATATGAACTAGCTTCTGCCCGCGGCTTCGCACGCGTATTTTTAGTATAATAAGTAGCCTATTATCTAAGTTAGGCTTTGCTCTAAACGTACGTCAAAGTTCATCTTTGTTATATATAAAATTTGTTAAGTAGTTTTGGAGATACTAGGTAACAAAAATGCAGATTTTACAAACTTTCAGCTTTTTAATATTAGTAGGATAATACATTTTGAGAAATTTAACTAAACAAACATGATCACAGGGAAAATAGGTTCACGAAAACATTATTGACAAACAAGAGAGACTGGATATCGCTACCGATAATTTTGCGTGCGGTTTTAGTATGCTGCAAGTAATGGTAAACGCGAACTAACATTATTCACAGTCAAAGACAAAATTCGCTGAACCCGGTCCACCTTCCGAGATCAGTTGCAGGTGTTTACGTGATGTATTGTTTTGAAAATGGTCATTCATGAACAGTTTATGTCAGCCGTGTGGGTGTCGTAAGAGACGACTAAGGGATATCCACTGGGGGCGGGCAGCAACGGAACAATTCTACCACCTAACTGCGATCCCCAACCCGCATACCCAGCATGGGGATTATGGGCATTACCCCCCATGAGATAACAGCCAATAAGGCGCCTATCAGGGGGAGGCCTGCGTCCAGCAGTGGACCAATATAGGCTGTTGAGGTGAGGTTGAAGAGCAGTTTTTATAATTGACTGTACGTACATCATAAAGCTTATACCTAATGTATTTTCATCACTAAAACAATGCGTGTGCTAATATTATATTTCTTAAAATACCCAGATATTGCATGACTGCTGCGCCGTTGGTGACGTGGGCCTTCGTCGAGCGATGGACGAGTGCGGCGCTTGACAAGATGGCCGATTGTCCGCCGCACGTTGAACCTAACGAGCCACTTTATATCGAGTGGGAAGCCCTCTCCCAGGTACACTATTCTACGAATAATGAAACTTGGCCAGTTAGTAAAGTAAAAAAAAAGTTTAAAGTATTTATTCTGTGTCACAAAAATTACATGTAAAGTGACATCAAAAAAGGTCGTCGCTCAGCATGATGCACAGTAACGATGGCGCTACTGTGCGCTGGTTTTATGCGACACCTAGAGGGCGCAGCGGCAGTAGCTGACACACGCGTAAAACAAAGTTTAAAGCCGGCTGATTTAATATAGTGCTATAATACGGCTTTACCTTCAATCTAGACCTCACGACACAGGCTCGGCCATCGATAAAATCGTAGTCGCTAATAATAATGAGCTAGGGTAGCCCTAGTCGCCGGCCGCAAAGCTAGGCTCAAGCGGCCGGTGACTAGGGCTACAGTGATTACAATTGCTTTTTAATCACTGTTTTCAGTGAATAAAAAGCTTTCTCTAGCCACTTCAGTCTTGAATGGGGTGGCATGTTTCTATAGCTAACGTCACATCGGTCTTGAACCGACTTGAATTTAAAAATTTGAATAACATCCGGTACGAACTTTTCTAGAAATACTGCGAAAGTCTGTTGCCGTCCTTTTCTACATTGACGTGAAATGTATAGATCAGTTCTGTTTTTGTCTAATTTCACATCAGCTTTAATTCACTGTTTAACTGTACTTTTGTAGGTTTGGTAGAGAAGGCTACCTTCAATTATTAGGAGCATAGGGATAGGAGAGGGTTGTGTTTCTGTTTACTGTAGGAGTATTACATACCAAGAGTCAACGTCAACAGCCTGTATTAGTCCACTACTGGACGCAGGCCGTAGTAGACTCTTGGATCATACCAAGAGTAATTTTAGCTAGTTCTTCCATTGAAATTACTTTTTGTTGTAATGGAATGTTTTTTTATCAGGTTCTTGACGTGGTCCTGTCACGGCTAGTGCAAGCAGAGCCGCGTCCCAGCGTAGTGGAAGGCTTGCAGCTGCTGAGACGCTGTGTTACTAGCAACCCGCCCGCGCCACTCGTGCTATCTCTGCTTCTGTCCTACATATCTGCGCTGTTTGTGTTCCTGAGCTGTGCTAATAGTCAGCTAGCTGGTAAGTTGACTATGCTAACGTCTGCCCGTGGCACCGCTCACGTGGTTCCTGGAATGTACTGGAAGATACACGGTAAAGTTATATGGAAAGAAAGTCAGTCATTTCAATTCAATTTCAATTTATTTATTCAAACAACTTTACAGGACAAACCACTTAAGTCTCCATATCTTTTACTGGTTTGGTGGTTTACATTGGACAAGTAAAAGAGATGAACCCTTCTAACAAAACAAAACTCTCACTCACTCTTTCTTTCATTTCAAGTATCGAGCTGAATCCCAGCAGTTTAAGGAATTGACAAACGTTGTGGCTATACAGTTTCTTTTGTCGAAAGAAAGCGCGTTAGGGGTTGGTCACGAAAGAGCGTTGGCGGGACATCATTAATGACTTTCTAGGAAATTGTCAGGTCGCTCATGATCGTGACGAGTTAAGGGTATGGGGAATGACTTTGCCGAGCTGTGGGATAACAAAAATTTTTATCACCATTTCATGACTTCAATAAAACGTTTCTATATAAAGGAATGTAGAGTTATGTAATGTTTCAGGGCCAGGCGTAGGCGCCGCGGGCGCTGAGTTACTACCACAAGTCCTAGATAAGATATTCGCTGCGTTGGTCTACGACGGAGACCGGAGCTCGCGCGCTGTCAAGAACGTTAGACGACACGCCGTGGGCTTGTTAGTCAAATTAGCTTCTAAGGTAAGAGAAATAAGTCTTAAACTTGGTTGGTACAAAAAAAAATAGTTATTCTTGACATCGCAGCGGGCACAGAGTAACTACCCGGAGTCCAGGTTAAGATATTCGCTGTGTTGGCCTACGGCGGAGACTGGAGCTCGCGGGCTGTCAAGAATAAAGAAGAAACCATACCGCGGCGCGGGTTTGTTTGTGAAATTAGCTGCTAAGGTAAGTGTATAAATGTGTCAAATTAATTTGGTACAAGAAACATTAGAGTAATTCGTGATAATTATAACTTTAGATTCAATAACGTTTATTAGCCAATAGCGGAAGAAGTGAATAACAAACGACTAGCATGTTTAAACAAAAATCATTAAACTTCACTTTGGTTGCATTCAATGTGGCTGGTCCAGCTAGTGTGTTTATTATTTATTTAACGCATTCACAATCAGACTGGTGATTATTCAAAAATCTTTGTATATGATATTTTTTTTTTAATCAAAATGAATGCGGAGTTGGAGTAAAAAAAATTGTCATTTGACCTATTATAAAAATAACCATAGCTGCCGGCTGATATTTCAGAAAATTAAAAAAGGGTTAGAAATAGATTTCCATATATTTTTCTCTCCCGCTATGCGCGTGCGAAATGAAATTCCATAAAGTTTTCCGTCCCGCATTTTAGTACGCCTGCAATGACTTACTGTCTACCTTTTGTTTGGAAAAGGAATAATCAACTTTCTGAGAAGGTGCAGTATAAAATTTACCTCGCTATGAAAGATGAAAGTAAAAAAAGAATTATACTTTCTCTTACGTTTCCAGTACCCTCTCCTCTTACTGCCTGTATTCGGGCGGTTCCATGAGCTGAGTCTTGCGGTGGTGGCGCGGACCGACATCAGCGCAGTCGAGAGCGTCACCTTACAGGAGGCCTTGCTCCTCATTTCCAACCACTTCTGCTGCTACCAGCGGCAGAGCGCGTTGGTTCAGGAGGTATGTATGTAGTATACAGCTAGAAACCTTTGAGCTCGCTCGAGTTTTATCATAAGTGTATTTCATTGTCCCAGGCTGTGATGGAAGCTCATGGTTGGCATAAAGAGCCGAATAAAGAGAACGTGAGACATTATTTTTATGTCAGTCAGTGTTGTAGCCCTCGATCCATTTTGGGGTGCTAAAATGTGGGTATTATCACCCACATTTTAGCACCTCAAAAAGATACAATGTAACTACAAGAAGAAACTCTTGTTGAACGCTGTTATCCGGGATGATGATGTCACTAAAACACTGAAGGACATGAAAGAGTCCCTCAGAAACAGCTCTGAGACGACCGAGATACCTGAAGAAGTCTTGTGCTAATCAATTCTCTGGCCCTGCCTCTGCGTTGAAACCCATCACACTAATATTATAAATGCGAAAGTTTGAATGGATGTATAGATTGATGGATGGATGTTCGTTACCTCTTGACGCCAAAACTACTTAACGAATCTGGCTGAAATTTTGCATACAGGTAATTCTAATCCTGGAATCAAACATAGACTTTTGATCCCATAATTCAGTTCCCATGGGATAGAAATCACTGTTAAACGTTTATAGAATCAAAGCGTGCGAAGCCGCGGGCATAACTAGTATTTAAATAAAATAAGAGGCGTACAGCAGCTATAACGTCCGGAACAACACAGTGGGAATGTGCGTCTGACATGATCATGGCAGGCAGTGAATGGGTTAAAAAATCTCCCCTACACTTCAGTTTAGCGCTGCACATCATTATCTAATTCGTATATCTGTCAGCGCAGAGGCCTACTCGGGAATGGAAAATTTAGTTTCGTTTTGGTTGTCGTGCAAAACCAACTCTCATGTCGCTTGCTTAAGATTAGCGTTTGCACGAAAACGAATCAGAAACTTCCATTTCCCTTTAAAGTGTACGGGCCCTGATCGCAGTTCCACCGCACAGAATAACTAATTCGCGTGTTCATTGCAGGTGCTAGGATCATGCGGAAACGTATGGGCACGACTCCGTCCATCGTTCGCTCGAGGCGCGACGCTGGCCCGTTTGGTAGGGCTGGACGCGGCACCCACCAACGCGGAAGACGCGGCTAGGCGCGAGCGACGCGCTCTAACACACGCTCTTACGCTCACACTCGGCGTCGTGAAGCGGACGCGAGTGCCGCTGGATCCGGACAAGTGAGTGTTACTACCTTACGTAAACTTTTGAAATCTCACTCTGGTGACGTTACCTTACGTAAACTTTTGCTATTTGAATACATCATCGTATCTCTCTGTCCCGTACATCTCAAACGGTATGGTCAAAAGTCTCGACAGAATCATCAAAAAATCAAAATCAAAAACTTATATTTCCATAAATACAATAAATGTACACTTAGAAAATGTCAAATTATAAAACTAAACACTGATACGGAAGTAAAGTGATATATTCTATTTCTGTCGCTTCGATATGTAGACTAAAGTAAAGAAGCGACGAAGAAACCTGTTATTAGTTACTATTAGTTACTAGACGATCGCCTCGCGGTTTCACCCGCGTAGTTCCCGTTCCCGTGGGGATTCCGGGATAAAATATAGCCTATGTCACTCCCTGAAAAATAAGTTTCCTAACGGTGAAAGAATTTTTTAAATCGGTCCAGTAGTTTCGGAGGCTATTCAATACAAACAAACAATCAAATCTTTTCTCTTTATAATATTAGTATAGATTTTTCGAGTTGGAGCAAACCCCGTCCCAAGCTTTTTTCATCGTTTTTTAATAAGCTACAAAACTACTTCAATGACTGTGTTATTGTTAACAGAGCATCCCGCGGCGGATTCGGCGGCGGCGTCACACCCTCCGGCAATCCAATATGGCGGAACCCTTGCAGCGCGCACGTCCTCCCCCTCCTCCCCTGCGTGTTAGAGCTGGGTCGTGCACTTCACGAGCTGCACGACGCGCCCAACACGCGGCACCCGGGGCATGCGCGCGTGCTGCTGCCCTCTGCGTCCGAAAGGCGGAACCTACTGGGAGTGAGGGATCACGATGCGATCGGAAATAACGTAGTACCACGTCCCGAAGATAGGATGCAGACTTTTATACACACATCGCATGAAAACGTAAGTGCGATATTATTATTACCCACTGCTTTTATTTCAGGGAATTTTCTTTTGCTTTCGATTAAAATTTAATTGATCATCCCAGATTAAATTGATTATAAGTTTTATGTAAATTATATTATACGCAAGGCGAGGGAATGCGAGAGCTCCGCCCAACCTCGTATCGTAATTTCTACTTGGACGTAACGTTGTTCTGTCAATGTTATACAATACCTAATTGTAGGTCAAACTTTGGGAGGCCTATTCCTAGCATTGTGTAAAATCCGTATGCATGATATGATAATGGAAGACCATACAAGTTATATCGGTTAAGAATCCGATGCAGAGGTTTTCAAAGGCAACCATGGTTGCCTTTGAAAACTATGACTTACCTAAGAAAGACCCTAACGATGATATTGTTTGCAGGTCTGCCTAGTAGTAGGCGCTGCAGCCGTTTCCCTCGGCCGCGAGTTATTTGCAGTCCCCGGGCTAGCAGAATACGTCGCAGGCTCCCTACTAGCGGCGCCGCGTCTGCCCGACCACTGGCTGCGACCATTGGTCCGCAACACGCTGCGGCCGCTCATGCTGCACTGTCCGCCCGCGCACTACGCCGACGTGGCTCTGCCGCTGTTGGCTCACGTGGCACCATTCAGTACGTACTTTAAACTGGCTAGCAGTATCCACTGGCTGCGTCCATTGGTCCGCAGCACGCTGTGGCCGCTCATGCGGCACTGTCCGCCCGCGCACTACGCCGATGTGGCTCTGCCGCTGTTGGCTCACGTGGCACCATTCAGTACGTACTCTAATGTTAAATGGCTAGCAGTACGTAGCAGTATCCACTGGCTGCGACCATTCGTCCGCTAACCTCAATCTAAGAAGGGCTTCTACTATGGAAACCATATGGCTAATACACTAATGAAATGCTTTTGAAGCATACTAATTTTGTCCTGTCTTTTTCCAGTGGTAACACATTTGTCCCAGCGTTGGGAATACATCAGCTCACTGTACGAATCTGGCAAGTTGGAGGAGGAAGTTGGTAGCGAATCACAAGAAGTCGTCGAAGATATACTAGTCCGTAATCTCACAAGAGAATATCTTGAAGTACTGAAGGTATGTCGGTATAAGTTATATTATTTTCAACTAGCTTCAGTCCCCGGTTTCTCACGCGTTTAAAAGTTTAAGATATAAGAGATACTATATCTTTGTAAAATTTCTGTCAGATCCAATCAGGGACTGATTTGGTTACCCGTTGAAGGGGTTTTCGATAAGGTTTTTTGAAGAGGTTGTTTTAAAACCCTATCCTTAGGGGTTACACTTTTAATGAATAACCCGCTCTTAGGGGTAACCCCTTCAAAACCCAGTCGAATGGGTTTCCCTTTGAAAGGGTTTCGAGTACTCGATAGTTTTGATGACCCGGTCGTTTGGGATTACCTTTTCAAACACTGTAACACGGTAACTCTTTTCATTTTAGAATATTGCATTTATAATCTCTATTTGATTTGCGTAAGGTTGAAAATAAGGTTTTTAACTCAACTAATCCAAAAGGATGTATAAGTTGAGCTGCCTCTAGATTGTGTGCTCAACTTATCTATAAATGGATTACTTGAGCTGCCTCTAGATTGTTTGCTCAACTTATCCATAAATGAATTAGTTGAGCTGCCTCTACATTGTTCAGTTGAGCTGCCTTTAGATTGTTTGCTCAACTTATCTATAAATGGATTAGTTGAGCTGCCTCTAGATTGTTTAGTTGAGCTGCCTCTAGATTGTTTAGTTGAGCTGCCTCTAGATTGTTTAGTTGAGCTGCCTCTAGATTGGTTGCTCAACTTATCTATAAATGGATTAGTTGAGCTGCCTCTAGATTGTTTAGTTGAGCTGCCTCTAGATTGTTTGCTCAACTTATCTATAAATGGCTTAGTTGAGCTGCCACTAGATTGTTTGCTCAACCTATCTATAAATGGATTAGTTGAGCTGCCTCTAGATTGTTTGCTCAACTTATCTATAAATGGATTAGCTGAGCTGCCTCTAGATTGTTTAGTTGAGCTGCCTCTAGATTGGTTGCTCAACTTATCTATAAATGGATTAGTTGAGCTGCCTCTAGATTGTTTAGTTGAGCTGCCTCTAGATTGTTTGCTCAACTTATCTATAAATGGCTTAGTTGAGCTGCCACTAGATTGTTTGCTCAACCTATCTATAAATGGATTAGTTGAGCTGCCTCTAGATTGTTTGCTCAACTTATCTATAAATGGATTAGCTGAGCTGCCTCTAGATTGTTTAGTTGAGCTGCCTCTAGATTGTTTGCTTAACTTATCTATAAATGGATTAGTTGAGCTGCCTCTAGATTGTTTAGTTGAGCTGCCTCTAGATTGTTTAGTTGAGCTGCCTCTAGATTGTTTGCTCAACTTATCTATAAATGGATTAGTTGAGCTGCCTCTAGATTGTTTAGTTGAGCTGCCTCTAGATTGTTTGCTCAACTTATCTATAAATGGATTAGTTGAGCTGCCTCTAGATTGTTTGCTCAACTTATCCATAAATGAATTAGTTGAGCTGCCTCTAGATTGTTTAGTTGAGCTGCCTCTAGATTGTGTGCTCAACTTATCTATAAATGGATTACTTGAGCTGCCTCTAGATTGTTTGCTCAACTTATCCATAATGAATTAGTTGAGCTGCCTCTACATTGTTCAGTTGAGCTGCCTTTAGATTGTTTGCTCAACTTATTATAAATGGATTACTTGAGCTGCCTCTAGATTGTTTGCTCAACTTATCCATAAATGAATTAGTTGAGCTGCCTCTACATTGTTCAGTTGAGCTGCCTTTAGATTGTTTGCTCAACTTATCTATAAATGGATTAGTTGAGCTGCCTCTAGATTGTTTAGTTGAGCTGCCTCTAGATTGTTTAGTTGAGCTGCCTCTAGATTGTTTAGTTGAGCTGCCTCTAGATTGTTTAGTTGAGCTGCCTCTAGATTGTTTGCTCAACTTATCTATAAATGGATTAGTTGAGCTGCCTCTAGATTGTTTAGTTGAGCTGCCTCTAGATTGTTTGCTCAACTTATCTATAAATGGATTAGTTGAGCTGCCTCTAGATTGTTTAGTTGAGCTGCCTCTAGATTGTTTGCTCAACTTATCTATAAATGGCTTAGTTGAGCTGCCACTAGATTGTTTGCTCAACCTATCTATAAATGGATTAGTTGAGCTGCCTCTAGATTGTTTGCTCAACTTATCTATAAATGGATTAGTTGAGCTGCCTCTAGATTGTTTAGTTGAGCTGCCTCTAGATTGTTTGCTCAACTTATCTATAAATGGCTTAGTTGAGCTGCCACTAGATTGTTTGCTCAACCTATCTATAAATGGATTAGTTGAGCTGCCTCTAGATTGTTTGCTCAACTTATCTATAAATGGATTAGTTGAGCTGCCTCTAGATTGTTTAGTTGAGCTGCCTCTAGATTGTTTGCTCAACTTATCTATAAATGGATTAGTTGAGCTGCCTCTAGATTGTTTAGTTGAGCTGCCTCTAGATTGTTTGCTCAACTAATCAATAAGGATGGATAAGTTAAGCTGCCTATAGATTGTTCACACTGAAAACCAGAACACTTGTATACAGACTGAGTGATCGCGCGATCGAAACTAATTGTTCAACATCTAGTATTTATTTTCAGAAAGTGCAATTGAAATGGAAACCATAGTGTTACACCAAAAAACCCATAAAAAGAGGTAACCCCTTCAATCGGATAGCGCCACGAAAGGGTAAAACTATCGTTGCTAAAACCCAATGAAAGGGTTACCCTTTCACTAGGGTTTTGTACAGGGTAACCCGAATAAGGGGTAACCCATTCGTAATGCGCAGACGATGATAGTGTTACCCATTCGAAGGGGTTAACCCAAACTCGGGGTTGTACGGTCCCTGGATCCAATCAGTACGTTTTTGGCATTGTCCGCGCCTAACCTCACCTGTGCAAACTATCCTCTTTATAATATTAGAACAGATGTTAATCAAAAGAAAACTCTAGACATTGTGTTTGTGGAATCTATTGGACAACCATTTGGATACCTACCTACCTAGAAACTTAACAAAAAACACAAGAACAAACCCTAAAAGTTTCAAAGTACCAGGTGATCAGATTCAAGAGGTTTAGTTCAGTTGTTTAGTCAGTTCTTCAAAATGGGGTCCGAGGTTTGCGGTTGCTTTTACTGTTTACCCAGTAAAAGAAACCGCAAAACTCGGACCCCATTTGAAGAAATGTTCTATCATTCTATGTCGTCGATTTATTTATATTTAAAACGTTTAATGTTCATTACTAGGTGTCGCTAGTGGAAGCCGGTCCGAGTCCAGAATCGAACACGGGCGATATGGAAGAAGACTCACCGCCGCCTGTGACCAATCCAGCGCGACAGCCGGACCACGTCTCGGAGCTAGGTGCAATGGTAAATACATTTTATTTTTAATGGCGTGGCGGCACCGTGGCGTTTCACTCTCGCAGAGACGCCCCGAGAGAGGCGGAGCACAAGTGTGTCCATCGTGCGCTTGTCTGGCCTCTGGGTCCCTCATAGACTCTCCGCCTAGTCTTGGCCATCGTTCAAATTCAACTTTTTCTCCATTACAGTATCTTATCACTAATATTCGCATGTCAAATAATGAATACTCCAGTACAAATAACAAATAACACTAATTATTTATTTTATTAGTGTGAATTGTCCAGCATTATTTATTTGTTTATTTATTATAATATACGCATAGAGCAAGTACAGGATATTATAATGATGATATGATAAGCATGTATAACAAATGAAATTAAATAATACTCAATGTGCGCTAAATTCACAAACTTACAAATCAGAAAAATAAAAATTAAGATACTCGTTTATGCTTTAAAATGGATTACTTTCTAGAAGTTTTCTTTAAATTGCTCAAGTGAGACAACGAGTGTGTGCATGTCATGATGCCTCATTTATTTATTTATTTAATTAATTAATTAAAACGGTTGACTCAACTCCGTCCGATACATTTGCCGAGACGTCTCCTCGAGTGTGTATCGCCGGCACGAGACTAGCTCAAACGTAACAAAGACGCCAGCGCAGACACCGAGTGCAATAGAGAGGGCTATGCTCGGTGTCTCTCTACGAGATCGAATTCAGCTGTCAATGACATTTGTTTTAGATGACGTGCTTTATTTGTCAAGTTTATAATAAACAGCTTTGAACTTTATCGCAATTATTCACCAGGTAATGAGCGACCCACGCGCCGGCCCGGCCGCCTTACACGGCGTTCTCCTTGCCCTCACCTGGGCGGACTCCACGTCATCGCTGAGAGCCTGCATGCTGGTGCTGCCCGCGATGAAGGCAGCGCTTCAAGCGGGCCGGCTCACGGCGACAGAGGCGAGCGCCGCGCTGGCTGCAGCGCTGCACGCGCTGAGAGTGCACGGGCAACATGACGCTAACCAAGCGGCGTTGTTAGCTTTAGGAGTACAGGTATAAATATAAATAAATATATTAGTAATAGATATAAATAATAAAAACATTTTATGTAACTATGAATTAGGTAAACATCACTTCCTCAATCTATATGGTAGGTAGAATGTAGTCCAATTGAAATGCTTAAGTCTAACGATAAAACTTACCACCAATTATCTTCGTAGATGTACGAACTACTACGACCAACGTTCCCGAGTATCGCAAACGTCCTACGAAGCATTCCCGATGCGGATCCACACGATCTGCAGCGGCTGGACGACAAACTGAGCGCTGCGGGCGCCAAGCCGTGCAAGATAGACAAGGTCAAACGAGATCTCTTCAAGAAGGTCACGACTTGTGTGAGTACCTCATCTCCTAATCAGTACACATACAGTACCCGGTGATCAATTTTGCACATTGACCTTTGCAAAGAGACAATCGGCTAATTTCGGCTTCGTAAATCGTTATCTCTGTCTCACACTACCTATCGTTTAGTCGCAATAATGCACCTAATAGTGTGCTGAAGGGTTACATTAAAATTTGTACTCGTAGAGTTAGTTTCTTCTTATAACTGTTTTATTGTGACTCTACGATGAGTAAACAATCAGTATCATATAATCTACTGTAAAAAAAAAACAGGCATGTTTTTTAGGGTTTCGAGATCGGTTTCGAAGCCCTTATGGTCTCGCTTTGTCTGTCCTTTTTTCCCTCTTTATTAACTTGGCAAATACCGCAGCTATCAACTTGAAATTTAAAATAATAATACATTTCGTGCGCCTGTACAAATTTAAAGAAAAAGAATTAAAATAAATGAAAAATTAAAATTTTCATACAGATTGTGATGTCGAAATTTTAAAAGAGACGTACAAAGTGGTATCAAATGAAAGGTACCGGTTTGGACATTTCAATACAGTTTTGAAATTTCTGTAATTTACATACTTTTAAAATATCGAATTTACCATTACCCCCTAATCACGGAAGTATACAGTGCGATCCATCTGAAATATGGATCTTGTTGACAAGAAATTATAAGATACTAGTTTATGCCCGCGGCTTCGCACGCGTTGTTTCTATGGAAACGTTTAAAGATTTCTATCCCATGGGAACTGATTTATGGGATAAAAAGTAGGCTATGTTTGATTCCAAGATTAGAATAACTTATATGCAAAATTTCAGCCCGATCCGCTCCGTACTTTTGGCGTGAAGAGATAACAAACATTCATCCATCCAAAATTTCGCATTTATAATATTAGTGTGATATAAAATTATTTCCTATGAAACGTAAGAAAGTGACTCAATATCGCAATTATAACGTTAGGCGTATTGAATAAGAATAGAATAAGAATAAGAAATCTTTATTTGTAGCATTACAATTTAAACTTATTTAAACTATGGGTACTATGGGGTATTGAAACGTAAGAACCAAACCTGATCAAAACCTTCTTCATTCCAGTTAATCGGACGCGACGTGGGTCAACTCTTCAAGAAAGACGTATTCATTCTCGATCTCCCATCGATGCAGGTGCCCAAAGTCAAGCCAGCCAGTGCCGTCGACTCTCCAGAGGGCGCCGGATTAGACAAACTATTCGCAACAACTCCCACGTAGCATTACCACCACCAGCTAACTAGGTATCCTTATAATTGGCGAGTTTTCTACTGGATGGATTTTTACCATTATGAATTTGATTGTGATGTGGAAATAATTAGCTTTTTATATAATAGAGCGTTTAGGTAGCGAAGGGTTTAAAGATTTCACTAAAATGTACTGTAAAGGCATGTTTCCACTGACGCGGAGCGCGAATCGATCAATCGGAGACCATCGAGAGTGTACGGGCGGTGCATCAATATTTGAAAGGTTCAGTAATAATTTTGTTGTTTTAATTGCTACTTGCTAGGGATCGCTCCGTACTAGTACG
Organism: Eupithecia subfuscata; assembly: GCA_963564075.1. Taxonomy (NCBI): domain Eukaryota; kingdom Metazoa; phylum Arthropoda; class Insecta; order Lepidoptera; family Geometridae; genus Eupithecia; species Eupithecia subfuscata. Next base: position 5,350,640 of record OY751099.1, on the reverse strand, counting down.
ATCGTACTGAAGTACTAGTACAATCGTACTGAAGTACTAATACAATCGTACTGAAGTACTAGTTCGAACTTCTAGTACTATTAGTAGAGTAAAATCTGAGCCATATCAACCAGGGCGGTCATACGGACCACCAGCGGCGTTTCTCAAAGAACGTTCTTTGTATCAAGTCGACGAACAGCACACGCTAAGCTGCACCCCCCGCTGCTCGCCAGTCGTTTGCAGGCAGGCAGAAAGCACGCACGTGTTCACGGGAGCCATTTTTCATGAAGATGTTGATGTTTCTCTAATACTTTTGGTATCGTTTTCATACCAAATAATTATCGAACAGTTTAAAATAAATAAGACTCGACTTCACTTCAAAATTCGAAGTTTTATGTAAGAGATTCCTTATGGTGGTCCCATAAATGGCTCTTTAACTCTCGTTCGACAAAATTTTCGTGGGAAACTTAACTAATACTGAACTAGAAAACTAAATGCATATCTCCGTCTCTTTTATTCCCGCGGAATATGCGTTGTCTGGATCTCTGTTCTTCCGTCTGACACATGTGATACTGAAACAATGAACGAAATGGATTTTCAAAATGTTCTTTTTAATCTTGTCAACAGATTTGAAACTTCATTAGAAAACAGTGATTCAGACGTAAACTTTTTTTGTCATTCTGAGATTTTGGAACTGATTATGCTTAGCAAGTGAACTACTAAATAGGAACGTTTTTTTTTAGTTTAGCTCAAAAGTTCTTACTCGTTCACTTGTGGGAACAAATTCATTTTAAAGCTAGGTTCACATTGCTGTGTCGGGGTGTGTCGTGGCGCGCCAGAGCGCAATCGGTTACTTTCATTACCTATGACTAGATTCACATTAGTAGCTTGTGTTGGGGCACCCCAACACAACCTACTAATGTGAATCTAGTCATAATGAATGAACGAACCGGTGTGTCGTGGCGCGCCAGAGCGCAATCGGTTTCGTTCATTCATTATCACGACACACCCCGACACAGCAATGTGAACCTAGCTTAATACTTCGTTCCTGAACTACACAAGACTAGACAGCATGGCTGCATTCCGAGTTACGCTAATATCGATAATAGCGCGCTCACAAGCGTTCCAAATTACTGTGAGCACGACAATGATGTCCCGTGTGACGTCATGACATGCGCCATTTTGCGATAACACCGACCATCCCACAAACTGAAATCACTGTGAGCGCTCTGTCAAAACTGACGTTTACTCTGTCAAATCTCACACTATCATTCACAGAACAATGGTACCTACTCTAAGTACAATGACATTTGACATGTGACTCGTGCCCGTGAGCGCGTTTACGAGTGTTCCGAATTGATGATGGCACTCAACTGTCAATATCTTGCTAACTAATTTGGAACGACAAATATCGTTGTAATCGCTAACGGCGCTGTATTTGTAATTCGGAAAGCAGAGAGTCGGTAATTTTAAATCTGTCTTTACTCGTCTTATACTTGCTGGGTACTTCAAACCATTGTGATAGGTCGATTCCACTTGGCTCCGCGTCAGTGGGCAATAAAACTGTTCGGTTATATTTAAAGCGCATATCTAGCTTTATGCTGTCGTATATTTGCTTATTGGAAAATAAGTGAACCTCGTTATCTCATATTGGAAAAAGCTAAACTGTATAATAATTAGATAGAAACTAATTAACAATGCTAGCTGGACTATGCAGTCAAACGTTTACAAATTTTTATGAATATGAAAATCTTGTGGAATGCTTACAATTTCGTATAACATTATAATTATTTTATGTACCGGGAGCTTTTGTTTGTTCTATAAAGTTGAAAATGCATTTAAATTATGGTGTGATTCATTACATTATTCTCATGGTTTGATAAGTTTTTTTATGAGAAGCAAATACGTGATATACCAACATAATGTGACCTATTATTTGTGGCATAGGTACATAAAACCTAAGATCTATGGTAGTTAGCATCTGCAAATTGTATTAGCAATATTTGTATAAGCAATACATCACGTGGCGAAATAAATAAAGTATATTTTTCGCACACCTGAATAGCATCGCTGCATCACAGAACATAAATATGCTTTGAAATATGGGCTTTAACTTGTAACATTTAGATTAATTTTAAATTGACGGTATCAGATGACAGCTCGCGGGCCACTCGTTTTAAGCTTGTGGTAAGCCATTTTGTCACTGTGAAATACATCTAAAGATAAATAAGTTGAAGCCTATAATTGAATGCACTATTTAGTGCTGCGTGGTAGCGGTATAGGATAAATGAGCGCAGAGCTTTAGCAGGCCCTACGATTGAGAGAGTGTATTGGATATTATGATGGCTATTATAGTGATGGTTCCTTGCCACAATGCATGGAATCTTGGTATGTATATCCTTACGTGGTTTTATTTGGATAACATCCTTAACAGTGGTTTTATAACTGATTTATTTTAGGTCTGAACGCACATGAATTAAATTTTCAAATAAATTAATGAAATTGTGTTTCTTGTACAGAATTATAGTATTCTTTTGAAAATATACATTGGCACGGTAAAAATCTGTCGTATTGAAAATATCCGGCCTAGCTATTTCTATTTATAGATTGTTAACGATATTATTATTAACTATATTTATAATAAAATAAAGAATATGAAATTCAAATTTGTTTCATTATTTTAGAAAATCGTTGATTTCTAGGCAACAGGTGGGCCACGGCCCAATAGAAAAAAATAGCCGCGGCTTTAGGAGAATAAATTCGAAGCACGTATCGTGTATGCCGATTCCAGTTATGGATTATGAAAAAATCATTCCTTGCCCGTGGTCCCGTTAAGCTGGTCCAGTTATCCGGACGACTGTACTTCCGTAAAATTATATACGCTGAGGAATCAAATAATATCGCAAAAGTTTTCGACTTCGACGGGACTTGAAACCTTAGAATTGAGTAACACGACACCTCTCGTCAAACGAACTAAATGTAACTTTAGTCTTTGGATAAACTTCAATGTTTCCCCTGAAGGTGGAGCTAACGGCGGCGCTAGAGTCCGCAGGAAGTCCCAAAGATTTTCGACTCCTTCGCAGCTTCGTCACTTGACCTCGTGGTGTAGTTGGTTAGCACTTTCCCGCACTGAGGGAAGGATGCGGGTTCAAGTCCCGTCGAGTCGACAATTTCTGTGATATTATTTGATTTCTTAGAAATTACCCTGAGTACGCGCTATAATAACAAAAAACTTATTTACGCTGGTACAGTTAATGTCCCTGGTACAGCAAGTGTACTATGTAGGTGGACCACGGGCAGGGACCGTTAATTGGACCACTCAGCTTAGGGTATAAAAATGAAGCACTGCAATAAGCAATAAATATTTATTCATTCAACGATGTTTCACATCTCGTATGTATAAACCATTTGTGTCCCCAACTCAATATTTTTGCCGTTGTTGACTAGCGCCACTTTATTTTTAGTCACGTCTACTCTCAAAACGGAAGAGTTCTCGAGTACCACGCACTTGGTTTCGTGGTCCCCTGGTACTGGGATCTTGCGAGGTCCTAGAAGTGGGTCTGTGTACCTCCAGAGCTTGAGACTGCTTATAGCTGTAAGAAAAAAATCGGTTATGGCAACGAATAATAATAACAATAAATCTTTATTTCAGACAAGTCCATGCTATATGATATTTCCATAATATGTTCATAATATTTTAACAGAAAATTATAACTGACTAGCTTCTGCCCGCGGCTTCGCACGCGTAGTTTCGGTACAATAAGTAGCCTATTATCTAAGTTAGGCTTAGCTCTAAACGTACGCCAAATTTCATCTTGATCTGTTCAGTAGTTTTGGAGATCCTAGGTAACAACAATCAGATTTTCATTTGAAAAATCACAAACTTTCGGCTTTATAATATTATGTAGGATAGATGCAAGTATTTACAAAATGTACTGAATACGTATGCACCAGTTGAGCTATCTCCAGACTGTTACAAAAAAATGTAACCATTAACTGATAAAAATCCAATCGGAGTAGGTTCCAACTCGGACTGTGTTGAGATAAGGTTAAACTTTTAACCATCTATGTCTAATCATTTTAAGGACGTTACATTAAATCAATTTGAAAAAGTGCACATCTTCAAACAAATTGGACTGGACAGCGGTGTCAATTCCTTTTGTGCAAAAAAAATGCCTCCTTAGTTTCGTGATCGTGAGAAAAGAGGACAACATTTTACTGCTGTTAAATTATTATACATATAGCAACAACAGAATTAACCCAAATATTTCTTCATCGCGGACCGAGGCAGCGGAGCGAATTCATGCAATATTAACCAATGAAATTCCATAAAATCTTCATTGTTTCAGTGGACCAATGGAATTACTTAAAATCTCCGCTCCGCGATAATAGACAGGCCTTAAGGTTGTCGCACATCTGGACCGTCACTGCCCCACAGCACAAAGATGTGCATTAAAATATGGGCTTTAACTCCTAATTTTAAGATGCATTTTATATTGACAACATCAGTTAACAGACAACGCGCGGGTCACTTGAAGCTTGCGATAAGCCGTTGTGTAACTGTAAAATGTATCTAAAGACGAGTTTGAATGCTTATCATTGTGCCATGAGGTAGCGATGCTGGACATGTGTACTTAATCGTCATACTAACATTTCATCATCATCGGCGTACACTCCTGTACATATCCTAGCCTCCCTTTACAAGCGCCATAGCTCCCTGTCTTCAGCTTGCCGCATCCAGCATCTACCTGCAGTCTTTTGCAGATCGTCATCCCGCCTGGCCAGAAGGCGTCCTACACTAAAATGTCGAGTCCCGTCTCCACTCAAGAACACGTTTACCCCAGCGGTTATCGGTTCTTCGCGAGATATGTCAAGCCCACTGCCACTTCAGCTTGCTAATTCTGTAGGAAGCTGACTAAGGTTATACTAACATTTAACCGCCTTGATTTCCTTAGCGATCTTCGCCTTCACTTTCTCCACGGTATCCCCATCAGCCAGCGTCAGCGTCACGGCGAACAAGCCGCTCAGAGCCGTGGGGTTGATGACGCTAACGTCCACGCCCGGCTCCGCACTGAAGTTCACGTGAGGCTGGCCGGGGGCGCAGTCCTCGCGCGTCTTCTCCGGGGCTGCGGGGTCGTCGGTGTACTTCACTTCGATCGTGTCGAGCTGTCAATCAAATGGTGTTTCAGTATAAGCAGGGTTGACTGCACAGATAGAGGGACGCGTGTCAAAAGTGACACGGTTGAAACCATTTTTATCAATCTCCCCGTGCAAGGGTGCATTCCGAATTATGCTAAAATCGATATTAGCGCGCTAACAAATGTTCCAAATTAGTGTAAGCGCGACAACGATATCCCGTGTGACGTCACTACATGCGCTATTTTGCGATATCACCGGCCATCCTACAAAATGAAATGAATATGAGCGCTCTGTCAAAACTGACAATTAGCATTCATCGTCGTATAGTCACTGCGACTCGTGACCGTGAGCGCGTTCATCCGAATTAATAAAAGCACTCAACTGTCAACATCGTAATATTTAATTTGGAACGCACAATATCGTTTAGATCGTTATCAGCGATTACAGCGTATTTCGGAATGCACCCCAAGTAGCACCGCACGCACTATCTAGAGTTTCTTTCATCTATGGACGATTCTTCGACGATGCCAACTCAATTAAGTCAACTAAATTTGGTTCAAAATCAATCTAATTAGCACTAGTGGTTCGTTTTATCTGCGCGTAAGAAACCAACGTTAACACTTTATGTCCCAATGCTGGGCAAAGGCCTCCGCTTTCTCCTTCCACTCCTCGCGATCTAACGCTGTTATAGCGGGTTAACATTATATCTGCTCTGCCTAGAATTTACACCACCCCAATTCTTCCAGCGAGTGTCGTAAGAGGCGACTAAGGGATATCCAGCGGGGGCGGGCAGCTGCAGAACAATTCTACCACCGACCGAACTGCGATCCCCAACCCAGCCCAGCGTGGGGATTATGGGCATGAGATAAAAGCCAATAAGGCGCTTATCTAGGGCAGGCCTGCGTCCAACAGTGGACCATATACAGGCTGTTGAGGTGAGGATTACATCTGCAAATATACTGGAACTCACATCCAACGTATTAAGTAAATACTGCTTATTTTCGTTCAACACAGCCGCTTCGTCGAACAACAAGCCCACAGAGAGCGCCTCGACGCCGATCCGAGCTATATTGTCTCTGGTCGCCTGGACGAAAGGCATCACTCGCTTCATGTACTTCTTGAGAGCGTCGATGGCCGACAGCTTGCTGGATATCACTTTGTTGTCGGGGAGACCTGATGGCTGGAGAAATGCATTTTTAGAGGAAGTTCACAAATAAATAATTAATATATGTATTTTTTTAATCTTATGATATAATACTAAGCATCATCTAGCTAGCCCCAAGGGAAGCAGTGGTATGTACAATTTTTTTTATCGATTTTTATATATAAATAAATACTGCTGGACAATTCACACAGCATTATCTAGCCCTAAGCTAAGCAGAGCTTGTGTTATGTGTACGAGATAACTGATATAGGTACTCAAAACAATACACTAAATAGATAGATATTTTTTTATACATAGAAAACATCTACAACACCCTGAACCAATATCTGCAGATCGTACAAGCATTTGTCCCGAGGCGGGAATCGAACCCGCAACCTCCTGCGTCGCAGCGGACCTTCGCCCGCTGCGCTACAGAGACTTCGTCAAATTTGTATTAAGTATACCCAGACCAGGAACAAATTTTTGCATAAAATCTTACAAACATTAGTCGCGCGTTTCTCTGGGAAAAGTGTCCGTAAGTGGGTAGGAAATGTGTGCGTTACCCCAGCAGGATTTTTTCTTCTAGAATGAAGTTTGTTTTACAAATAATTAGAGCGTTCTACACTGTAAATGTGCGTCAGGAAAAAAAATTTGTGCGTGTCCCCGTTTCGGAATAAAACGCAAAATACGTTTCCTGCTGGGGTAACGTTCTTCCAGCAGGAAGATTCTAAACGAATGGCCCTAGATAAATTTAACTTATATGGGCAGATAGCTTATATTTGTGCATAAATGTGCGACTAAAAATAAAATTTGTGCGTCTTAAGGTTTTTGAGATATTCGATTTCCTGCTGGGGTAACGTTTTGCAAAATCTTATTTCTCGGAAACCATTGAATGTGCATCTACAAAATATACATACACTAGTAGCCCTTGATTAGTGCTTACATATAACATAGAAAAAATTACGTAAATACTTACAGTTTTCATGTAATCGGGCTTCTTTTTATAACCTAAAAAAAATTCTAGCTCTTCAATGGACAGATATACAGGTTCATAATAAACGGTATTTGGTTTTTGTTGTCATTCTTCGTATCCATAAAAAGTTTCAAGAAGCTACTTAGACGCGTTTTTGAATAATATCGATTAAGACACATCGGGTGATGTCATAATTTTGACGTCAAAATGCAAGAAACCTTTTCAACTCAAGATCGTCGGTATAAACTAAAAAACTAGAGTGTTTAATGATTATTATATCCTGAAAATTTCAGCTCTCTACGTCTCGTATTAAGCTAGTTATAAACGATTGACTGAATTAAGACCCATACTTCATAATCAGTCTTAGCCTACCTGGTAGTCCGACAAAATTCGAACGACCACTAAAAAGCGACTGTTTCATACATACTGATGACCATCTTAATTTGGCTAACGAGGCGCATTGGGCCTGGGTACACTCGAGTACAAAAGTTATGGATTACTTTTGCCAACTATTTCAGGTTATTAATAAATCAAGTCAGTTGGTATCCTACCTACCTATCTTTTTAAACGACTCCCTCGGAAGGTGGGTTATGTTTTTCGAGATTTGTATACCTACTTACCTTAATGATTTTTTACGTAGGTAGGTAGGTAGTTTGCTACACCTAGCTAGACAGATATTTTCTCGAGTAAGGCTAGTAAAATTTACCTACCAGTGACCCTGGTTCGTAAAAACCGTAGGTAGTTAAATACCTAGTAATAATAATAGATGGCACAACTACGTTTGTTAATATTTTGTATTCGGGTACCTATTACTGTTTTTCAGCATAAACTTATCTAGTTTCACTTAGTAAATAAGTAGGTAGTAGTCAGGTAGGACCTATGTCTAGTACTAACTACCTATGTAGTTTACTAGGGCAGATCTCACACCAGAATCAGACGGCAAAAACAACACTGCACAGTACAGCCCGGCTTCGCACACTTCACTCTACCTACCTACTACTACACACTAAAAAGTATTATAATTATAAATGAGAAATTTTAAATGGATGTTTGTTACTTCTTCACGCCAAAAATAGATAGCTACCTATAGATATATCAATACTAATATAACTACGAACGGATGGTGCTGAAATTTTGCATAGATGTAGCAAAGCAAGGTACCTATAAGCCTGAAATCAAACAGGCCATAAGTATCTATAATATTTCATCTACGTTTGTTTTTCTACACCTAGGCAAGGTAATATTATCCTATAAGTAATCCGACTTCATACAAACGGGCGAAACGCGAGCTATACCTACGCGCCTCGATCTCGGCATGCGCTCAGCTTGCAGACAGTCGCGGCTGTGCCGCAGTGACGAACGGATGGTGTGATGTTTTTTTAACAATAACCGCGCGATTTTTTCTCTAAAAATAAGTTCAGGCACATATTTAATAAAGTAGCTGCAGGTATCTATAACCAAGTAAAAGATATTCCCTTTTCTCCAAAAAAATCTACTAAAATTTAATAATAAAGCATTTTGTAGGTACGTCTCAGTCGAGGCGCAAATATTTTTCGGTCGTAAATTTATAAGACTGATTTGTTATTCAAACATAAACAGGTTTTTTAATTAAATCTACCAATCAAAAAACAACACGCATTTTTATTGAACACTTCCCATTCAATTCACAAAGTATTTTATTTTTTTATATAAAACTAGACGATCGCCTCGCGGTTTCACCCGCGTAGTTCCCGTTCCCGTGGGAATTCCGGGATAAAATATAGCCTATGTCACTCCCTGAAAAGTAAGCTTCCTAACGGTGAAAGAATTTTTCAAATCGGTCCAGTAGTTTCGGAGCCTATTCAATTCATACAAACAAACAAACAAAAAATCAAACCTTTCCTCTTTATAATATTAGTATAGAAAAGTACCTTCCTATATTTACAATCACAAAACTAAATGGAAACACAAAGTAGGCAAATGTAATTAAAATGGTGGAGGCGGGCAGCCCTATCGCATGTTTACCTACCGCGCGGCATTTATTTCAAAGATACGGCCGAGTCCAAATACTGTTGGATAATATTACCGTGACCTAGGTACTCATTATTATGTAGCTACCTACTTAATAAATCAGTGAATTGCATGAGAGAGTTAGGTACAAATTACTACGAGTTAGGTACATAATGCACGCTTTTGCATGGTCAAACCTACCGTCAAGCCAAGGGCCACCGCCCCGCGCCGCGCCGCGCCGGCGAGAAAACTGCAGGGGTTGCTGGGTGCGAGTGCGCGTTGATCGAGCTGCCGCCGTTTATTGGTGAGGTCGAGTAAGTAAGATGTTACAAGGAAACATTATTTCATCTGTGGTTACACTAAGTAGATGTTACATAGTTATGTAGGAATCTATGTCGTCGCCTTTAGAGTTTACAAGGGCAGATCTCATACCTAAGAACTTAAACATTTAAATAACATAATTAAACCATAACCTACTTGTCTGATTATACATTTTTTTAAATCGTTAGTAACTAAAACAAAAACCTGCTTTAAAATATTCATTTACCTACTATTATATAGGTACTACGAGTACCTACACAATCCGTTGGTGGCGTAGACTTAGACCTATGTATGTGATACGTAGTTAGGTATAAATTTATACCTATAGCCTAGGGTTTTACACACGTGGGCTACCACGTGTGTAAAACCCTAGGCTATAGGTTAGGGCTACGTGACCTTCACTTTTTATGGTTTTTACGAACCAGGGTCACTGGTAGGTAAATTTTACTAGCCTTACTCGAGAAAATATATGTCTAGCTAGGTGTAGCAAACTACCTACCTACCTACGTAAAAAATCATTAAGGTAAGTAGGTATACAAATCTCGAATAACATAACCCACCTTCCGAGGGAGTCGTTTAAAAAGATAGGTAGGTAGGATACCAACTGACTTGATTTCTTAATAACCTGAAATAGTTGGCAAAAGTAATCCATAACTTTTGTACTCGAGTGTACCCAGGCCCAATGCGCCTCGTTAGCCAAATTAAGATGGTCATCAGTATGTATGAAACAGTCGCTTTTTAGTGGTTGTTCGAATTTTGTCGGACTACCAGGTAGGCTAAGACTGATTATGAAGTATGGGTCTTAATTCAGTCAATCGTTTATAACTAGCTTAATACGAGACGTAGAGAGCTGAAATTTTCAGGATATAATAATCATTAAACACTCTAGTTTTTTAGTTTATACCGACGATCTTGAGTTGAAAAGGTTTCTTGCATTTTGACGTCAAAATTATGACATCACCCGATGTGTCTTAATCGATATTATTCAAAAACGCGTCTAAGTAGCTTCTTGAAACTTTTTATGGATACGAAGAATGACAACAAAAACCAAATACCGTTTATTATGAACCTGTATATCTGTCCATTGAAGAGCTAGAATTTTTTTTAGGTTATAAAAAGAAGCCCGATTACATGAAAACTGTAAGTATTTACGTAATTTTTTCTATGTTATATGTAAGCACTAATCAAGGGCTACTAGTGTATGTATATTTTGTAGATGCACATTCAATGGTTTCCGAGAAATAAGATTTTGCAAAACGTTACCCCAGCAGGAAATCGAATATCTCAAAAACCTTAAGACGCACAAATTTTATTTTTAGTCGCACATTTATGCACAAATATAAGCTATCTGCCCATATAAGTTAAATTTATCTAGGGCCATTCGTTTAGAATCTTCCTGCTGGAAGAACGTTACCCCAGCAGGAAACGTATTTTGCGTTTTATTCCGAAACGGGGACACGCACAAATTTTTTTTCCTGACGCACATTTACAGTGTAGAACGCTCTAATTATTTGTAAAACAAACTTCATTCTAGAAGAAAAAATCCTGCTGGGGTAACGCACACGTAGGAAATAGAGTCAACTTGTTTTTTCGCTAGTCGTAAAAAGTCTTTACTCACCCCATTTAATTCCTTCAGTGTCGTAAGTATAATATGCTGCCATTTAGGATACTCCTTCGCCACCCATATAACAGCCTTGTTTGGTTTCTTCTCCGGTTTAGGCGTCTCCCCTTTCTTGGGTTTCTTGACTGCGCAGTGGTTTTTGAGGTAAATGCGGAAAGAGTGGGCCGTGTCCATAAGGTAGTCGCTTGCCTTCACGGCGATCTCATCCACTTCGCCCGGCACTGGCCAGGAGGCGTGAAGAATACTGTTTCTCTGCAAGTTAAATAAATAATGCTGGATGTTGGTGCTAATTCAACAGAGCTAATGCTTAATTCATGGATCCATGGTTGGGAGATGGGCATAAACTATTTCAACACACTATTTCTAACAAATGCTGAGTCGAACGCCATTTTGTAGCATTTACTTGTCTTATCCTTAATTTAATATAGTTTTATGTTGTTTGTAGGTACCCATAGTTTAAATAGAAATGCTACAAATAAAGATTTCTTATTCTTATTCTTATATTTCGAATTCCATGGATGGGATAGATTGATTTGCATAAAATTTCGGTCAATGTGAGTGATCGGAGCGGATGCTCCATTCCACGCATAGTTTTTAATAAAATGTTTTCTTACAATGGTATAAGTATTGTGAATCAGAATTGCAGTAATGAAACGTAATCGATAAAGTCATTATATTTATTGGCCAAAAACTCTTATTTTGTTAATTGACGATTTCGGCTGGAAATGGCAATCGTGCATTGATAGTTGTGCATTGCAATTTTTTAGCAAATGGCTTACCTTGTGCGCAACTTCTTATCTGCTATCTAAATTACGTGGAACTACGCTGGTTGATGTTGATAATCCAAAACTAAGGATAATATCAATTTATCTCGTCATGTTTGTACACACCCACCCAAAACCGTAAAAAAAGATACATTTGAAAACGACAAGCTTCTAAACTTTCAACACTGATTTTAGCCGAACTTTGGGCGAAAATACATAATATGCGGAGAAAGAAAACTATAAAATAAAGCCCGTACCAACATAGTTTAGTTATTCCAATGTTGAAATAAATTTATTTGGAAAAGATACATTAAATAGTTTTTTTTATAACCCTTGTGCTAAAAGTCTGTCCCCCGCCCCCGTTTTACGAATGATTTATTGTGCATTTCATCCTAGCGCGTGGGTATGTCTACTATGTCAGGTGAGATAGCATACTTTAGTCTGCGCCCACCGACGAAGTTCGAGCTGACGACTTGTGTAGCCTAAACAGCTTATTCACTATCCCTACCTTGATCCCATCGCTTGCACCCGTCTTAAAATCATATCCTTTGCCCAGTAGCCCCCAGACATGTTCCGCGACGTGAGGACAGATCGGCGATATGAGAACCGCCTGCGTTTCTATGAAGCGGACGACTATGTCGCGATGCATGCCGCCGTCTGAACACAGCTCTCTGGGAAACAAACAACATGTTATTACGAACTGGGGGGTAAGGAAGTAAGAGTTATTTTTTGCGCATAGTGCACATTAATAAGCATAACGAGCTAGCGAAAAAGTCTTGGTGATATGGACTACTGATCAGCACGTTAAAGAAACGAGATTGATAAACATTTTTCTCGTGTCGTCTCGTCATATATCCGCACTGGCACTGGACGCAGGTCTCCTCCTGATAAGCGCCTTATTGCCCTTCATCTCATGGGGGTATTGCCCATAATCCCCACGCTGGGCATGTGGGTTGGGGATCGCAGTTTGGTGGTAGAATTGTTATGTAGGGGACGCTGCTGCCCGACGGCGGTGGATATCCCTTAGTCGCCTCTTACGCCACCCGCGGGAAGAGTTGGGGTGGTGCATATTCTAAGGCGGCACCACACGCCGCATTATTAGCACTATTTAACGGGTATTTATCGCGATAATTTACCTATTTTTTCCGACGTTTCAACAGATTTTCACACTGTACTGGTCATGGGATGACTGGAAAGACTGGGAGTACTGGATAGTACTAATATTGACGACGACCTCAATGGCGCAGCGGGCGAAAACTCTGCTTAGCTTGGAGCTAGATAATGCTGTGTGGATTGTCCAGCATTATTAATTTATTTATTTATTTAATAGTATGTTCAGATCGCGTAAGTTTAAAAATACTTTAACACATCCACGGGCTGAGTGGGGGGTTTGATTTTCACGCCGGAACCGCCACGCCTACGCAACCGCCACGCCCACGCAACCGCCACGGCTACGCAACCGCCACGCCTACGCAACTGCCACGTCTACGCAACCGCCGCCACGGCAAGAGGCAGTATATGATATTCTGTACCTGTATTTATCCCTAGCGGCTTGCAGCTCGAAAAAGCCAGTCTTCAGCGCCTCCTTGAACAGCATCCTGTTGTAGTTGTCGTCGGTCTGCTTTACCTTAGTGCTCATCTCGCTCATGAATACTTTGTCGTGGAAGTTGTATTCTCCTAAAATAATAATTATTATGTTAGTTATATTACTCTTCAAAGTGCCTACAAATGACTTATTGGGTAGGGATATGGTCAGTGCTCCGTCACTCGCGCTCAGTTTTGAGTTATTTACCTACAGTTTTTCTGTGCCCTCGAGGGCACACTGTCAAAGGTTACCGCCGCCGCGCGCGAGCGTGCGGCTCGCGCGAGCCGAACGATAAGTTTTGTCTCGCTCGGACATAGCTGAGATTATCTCCGCGCAGGCACAGATAATATAATACTATGCGTAGGTTTGTTTTTTGTAGACTACGAAAATGACTGAAAGGACTTTAGATATGTCAGCTACATCTACCTATCATTTGTGATTTGAGTGTACAATTTTTTACGTATATACAGAAAATAATGTCTTGACACAAAAATATTTAAATTATATCCTAGGATATAAGCAGCTACCTACCTAGCAATAATAATACCTTTTACCTAGCTTACAATGTTCTCTAATAATTAAAATGTATTTAGACTTATTTATTAAGTAGGTGGGATAGGTACCTACTCGTGTATTTAATCCTAAATTTAGGTATACTTATCCTAGGTATTGCAGAGCAGAACCGTATCACGAACCTACCTACACTCCATCCAAATTCGGTTAGCTTACAAAAATGTCACACCGAATTTGGCTGGAGTATACGTAGGTGCTTACATACTACATAGGTACGTATTTCCTGATCAGTTTAGTTAGGTTCTAGGTACCAATGATATTACCTATATTTGGGTTCTACATAGGTACCTAGGTAAGTATTTCTTGAGATATACGTAGGTAGGCCTTGTAGAGAAATTTGAAGAAAAAAACGCGTTATCAAACTAAACATTCACTTAGATTTTTTTTAAATACACTTGCACTTCCCAAAATGTAAGTACCTACCTACCTAGTTATATTGCATGAGAGAGTTAAGGCACTTAAAGTATAATATCCGCACTTGGACAAAAACTATCGATGGTCAACCCTACCGTCAAGCCAAGGGCCGGCGAGGGAACTGTAGAGGTAGGGGGGCGCGGGTGGCTTTGATCGAGCCGCCTCGCTAACAGCGAGTAGAGCGTTACGAACTTTATTTCCTCTCCCTTAAGACTCAAAGTAGATTGGTTAAATCGAGTAAGTGATGTATCTGTTACGTTATCTAATCTGTGATATGGTGAAGTTATTTCCCCTTATTCCCTTAAATATTTTATTGAATACAATAAATTGTTATGAATAAATAATGCTGGACAATCCACACAGCATCATCTAGCTCCAAGCTGTTGATGTTCAAACCTAAATGTGGAATAAAAGAAAGCTAAATGTGGGATAAATATGTAGTTACAAAGAAGTTGAACTCTATGTAAGTTACGCCCGAATACTTAAACGCAACTCAGATTAAAGCCGCTGGCCCACCGCAGTGCACGCTGTACACGGCCACGCGGCGCATTTTAGCTGCATGGGTCTACGTTTCCACTGCAGCACACACTATACATGAACATTAAGCGCAGCGCAGTTTTGACGTCCCACTTCCCGCAGTGAAACTACACACGCGTGTACCGCGTGCATAGCGTTGACAACGTTGAGTTGCGTGGGTGTCATATTAAAGCAAGCCACGCGTGAAGCAATGACGTCATTAATCTCGTATTCGTGCGTAGCGTGTTCGTGGGTTGCAGTGGACG
Source organism: Eupithecia subfuscata (assembly GCA_963564075.1). NCBI lineage: Eukaryota > Metazoa > Arthropoda > Insecta > Lepidoptera > Geometridae > Eupithecia > Eupithecia subfuscata. Next base: position 5,335,356 of record OY751099.1, on the reverse strand, counting down.
TTATCACATACATTTTGTTGCGAAGCGAAACTGACACACGTGCTTTAAGCTCGTCTAAAATAACAAGTTTTTGACACATTTGAATTGAAAAATGTAAAAAAATCGCGACTTGAGACGCGACTAAATCTGATTTGCGTTGGAGCGGCGTTAGACTCTTACCCGATCTGAATGTTTGCTTCATATCCAATATTTCCTTGGCCCATTCAATGAAGGTGTACAGCCTGAGAATAGCCGCATCAGCGGTGCTTTCCACAAAGTTCGCGTCTTCTACAGAATCGCCCGCATCAGCTAAAGTCAAGCGCATACCATCAGCGGAAAACTTTTCGATAGACTCTGATAAAGTTAAGAAGTTCCCTTCAGATTTGGACATTTTTGCTGAGTTCAGCATCAGATGGCCATTCGCTCGGATTCCCGTTGGCCACTTCTCTGGTTCCTTGTCCCAAATTGCGACGTGATTGTAGATGTAGTATGTTAGATGATTTTGGATCAGATCCTTTCCGGACACGCGAAGATCAACCGGATACCTGTGGTAGAAGAAAGCGTTCAAACATTTTATAATTTAGCTAAAGCCAAAGTTATTGCAACAGATTCGAAGTATCGATCGCGTAAATATTACTTACCAAAATTGGAAAGCTTTCTTCATAAGGTTCAGTTTATCTTTAGCAATTTTTGTGCCTTTCGGGAAGGGTGCATCTTTAAAGAAGATGTAATCCCACACCTCGCTGGTCATTTCTTCTGGCTTGATTTTCAAGGCATTTTCTTTATTGGCTCTAAATGTGTCTCCTTGGAGATAATGCGATATTGTGTAGTATGCATTGTAGATGGTAGAATCGGAGAGTGATTCGATGACCCACTGCGTGTCCCAGGGTAGTTTAGTTCCCAAACCGTAAGTCCTGGAGCAGGCGTACTCATGCAGCCAGCTGAGGGTGGCCTGGAAATTCTTCCTCACTTCATCGTGGTAGGTGTTCATCACCCCGAGAGCCTTCTCAGTCTGAGCCTTCCACCCTTGTTCACCGTAGTCCAGGTACCACTGGTTGCAGAGCGCGACCACACACTCATCACCCGATCGGGACATAATAGTCTTCTCCGGTTCGTAGTAAATTATAGCGCTGTTTTCCTTCACTAACTTCGCTTGAATGTTTTTCTTAACATCCTGAATCTTGCTACCTTTGTATTCTCCGACGAGTAACACGCCGTCGTAGAAACCTTTCAGATATACCATCTCCTTGGCTTGCGTAAGCTTCTCACGATCATTCTGGCTCTGGATTTTCAGTTTGTCGTACACAAAAACTGCGGACAAATTACCGAATTCTGGTATCTCAAGAATCGGCACGGCTTTGTATGGTAGCACCATTTCATCCGTGATGCCATACTTTTCTCTGAAAGCTGGTTTCTTCTCCAAGTCTAGGAAAGCAGCGTAGTCGTCCGGAGAGTCCGAGATAACGCTGGTAACGATGCCTGTACCTTTATCTTCTTTGATCGTCAACATTGGCAGAGAGTATATTTTCGGATAGCACGTTAGGGGAGCCTTTAAAGCTATACCTAGAAGATCTTGTCCTACAATTTCTTTTAACACCTTGTACTCTCCATCTGTTTCTGTGAAGCCTTGATAAGACATGTTCCTGGCGGCTCGGCGAGTGCTTATGAAGATGCCATCTTTGACCGTCTCAAAGGCAATGTACTTTATATCGGGATGCACCCAGCAGTTGGTTTGGCCATACATTGTTTCGGGTCGGAGCGTTGCAGCAACGAAATTTACTTTTTTGCTTTTGAAGGGCCTAGAAGTGGGGATAACTAGGGTAAATATATGGAGATTGAAAAAATTGAGCTAATAGACGTCGCCGCCGCCAGGATTGTAGAATCAACCCGTTATAGGCCGCTTGCAAAACATACGCTGATTGGTTGGGCGCACTTAATAAATTTCATTCGACGAGATGTCATAGTAAGGTTTAGGCATACATTATTGTTAAGCGATCAAAGTTCGACAATCGGCATAGAAATTAATTGAATAGTGCCGCCTAGCCTTTCCACAATAAAGGGGGTGATTCTTCGATCCGGCGGCGGTGGCGAAAGGAGCATTACTATTCTTACTTGAATACTTCTGGTAATGGTTCCAAGACTTCCATCTTGATCAGGGTATACTCTTGAGGCCCAGCCCCTTCTCCGGTGCTTCTGTCGTGGTCCATACACGGCTGCTTGTCTACTGGCGAGTAGATAGTATACCGCTTGCCATACATTATCTTATTACGATTCTTCAAATGGTGGAACTGCCATCTCACAAACGAATCGAAAAAGGGATTCGCATTTGTGGTAATAAACTTTCGACGCCAATCAACCTACATAATTAAAAAAATGTTTAGGAAAAGTTCTCGCTTTTAGCGGTTATTATTACGTTACCGACTTTGATAAGGAAGGAATTTTATGTATATCAGTTTTAAGTGTCCCATATCCAACATGGATGCTTGAAATGAAGTTCAATTCTATTTTATAATTTGACAACAATACTGACAAATAATACCTACTTATTTAAAAAGTTAAAAAAAAAATTATAAGATCTCTTTTAAGTAGAACGAACTAGCTTCTACCTGTGGCTTGGCACAGGCGTGGGCGTTTTTTCAGACAGACGTTTTTTCGCTATTTAAAGTATCCTAATAAGTTAATCCTACATTATTAATATTTCAAAACAATTAGTATCTGTTTTGAAAGTTTTGCAGGAAGATGTAACCTCTTTTTGTAAAACTACTGCATATTATATGGTGCGGGTATGTGCATACCAGCCATATTATATTCAGTATATATGGCTGGTACCTATGTGCATACCAGCCATATAAGATTCAGTAAATTACATCATTCTGCAAAACTTACAAAACGGATATTATTTGTTTTGAAGGATTAATATTTAAGGATTAATTTACTAAGATACTTTAAATAGTGAAAAAACGTGTGCAAAGCCGTGGGCAGAAGCTTGTTTATAACAGAAGTGTGGTGTGATATTAGTGATTGAGTCACACTTGGCAGGTTTATTGTTCCTTACCAGGCTATCAACGCAATACTCATTCCTTGTTCCATTACATCATCCTATAACTTTCTAATGCCCGAATACTTAAAAGCAAAACTGATTTGAGGAGGTTTGAAATAGCGAGATTTTGACAGGTTTTCATTTAAACTGTAAAAGTTGCATTTCAATATCTGCAGGTTAGTGAACAATTGCCTAAAGGGAATCAAACCAGTTATAACTTACATGGATGCCCATTCTTTTCAAATCATCAACAGCTCTAGGTGGAAAATACTCCAGCCAGTAGCTTTCATTAGCAAATAGCTTAATTTCTTCATCGGGTATCCCGAGGCTCTGCATTATCTGCCACTGGTACTTAGCCCCACCGGTCTTAGCCACAGCTTTACTTTTCTTGCCTTTGCTTTTGTCTTTTGGTATGATGTCACCTAAAAATTACCAGGAAGTTTAGAAAAGCTTTTATATAGCTTTTTAGATGAAAACAATATTGTTTATTACCTAAAAGGAAATCCTAGATTTTGAAATATGAAATAATTGTTGCTGATATATGTATGTTCTAACCAAGATTGATTCAAGTGAAGATAGGTTTTTTTTTATTTGCTTTAAGTCTTGTCACTGTGGCCATGAAAGGCATATTGTGATCACCAAGTAAAGATTATGCCCAGAAACCAATATTACCTTCATCCTTGACCAATACTTCTTCTTCTTCAGGAAATACAGGTGGGTATCCAAATACCTCCATCTCTCTCTTCAGCTTATCAGCACAAGCTTTGATAGGCATACCAGTGCAGTGGAATCCAAATGGGAAGAGTACCATCTTGCCTTTCAGTCTATGGTATCTTGCTGCAAACTGAAAATTACAGTAGGCATTGAACATACAACTTTAAAGTTATTTACACATTAAATAGAATAAAACACTCTCATTGTATAACTTACTTCACATTTGGACAGTGAGAATGTATGCCCTAAATGCAAGCGCCCATTCATGTATGGGAAAGGAAAAGTTGTCATGAACTTTTCATACTTTTTCCCATCAGTTGGCGCTTCCATTTCGAAGATTTTCTCTTTTTCCCATATTGCCTGGACTTTTTTTTCAATTTCTTGTAGATATTCTACTTTAAATGTACCCTTACGGTCTAGATTCGCCTGAAATAGAAAGTTGAGGGTTATAATTATAATATAAAAAGTACATTCTATTATTGAATTTAGTACACGAGAGATTGGTTTTTAGCTTTAAGCGGTCTACAGCGGTCGCTGCACAGCACACAAGTTGATGCAGTCTATAAAGTACACAGCTGCTGTTGATAGGAAAGAAATTGTAAAACGAATTCAGTTTTGATGGTACCTTCTTATGGAAGAACGAATTGTAACATACCATTTTAATTCCAGCTCAGGTAAACCTCTTTTACTTATGAATAGCACGTAGCATTTGTATATTTTCAGAAATTACTAAAAATGTGCCAATACAACTAATGCCGACACGTCTTTTCGGTCGACACGCACGAGTCACGACGGACAACGGACGGACGGACGACGTCTTAACTTCAACTTCTTTTTTGTCGACCTACCTTCCTTTGTCGACTGAGTACCTATGACATATATTTAATAGAATACCATGGCATTGGGGCTTGGCAACATCATGAATAATCATGATCTAAGAAAACAAGGTCTGATATTCCCCCGATATTCCGATATTATCTTCCCAAGTTTCTACGTTCCCAAGGCTACACGTCACTGTCCAGTTGCCACAAAAAAGGGAGGTTACATTCATTTGCCGGTGACTATCAAACTTTTATTGACGCCTCGCGCGCCGCGCCTCCGGTGCATCACTCGCGTTGTTGATCTGATAACTGGATCGCGCACGAACATATTTCAGTCATTCAAAAGTACCCTATATGTTAGCTCACGTTACTCATTTTTCTTTGTGACATCTCAGAGTAGAAAAACGAGCCGAGGGAAAGGGCTTGAAAACAGTAATTTGTCCTTGTCTAGCACGTTGCAACATGGTGTAGGGTGTCTCTGAACCAATACGATGTCACAGGGCTTTTGAACCAAGCTTAGAGCGTTCTGAATGCTCTAGGGAACCAAGATTCTGAGAAACTTACTTCTGACCAAATAACTAGCGAGGTTCACTGAGTGACCGCCGCGGGCGCGTGTGACGTCACTGGGTCGCTCGCCGCTCGTTAACCGTAGGCAGATCTCAGTTTTTAGTGATTTACTCCGAAACTATAAGTTTGTGAAAAAAAATGTCAGAACCAAATAGACTCAGTTTTGAAAGAATCCATCAAATATTAAAAAAATAAAAATAATTAAAAAAAATCCTTTCGATGGGTCTCTCAAAACTGAGTCTATTTGGTTTTGTAATTTTTTTCCCAAACTTAGTTTCGGAATAAATCACTAAAAACTGATATCTGGCTACGGTTAAAGAGCGGCCAGCGACCCAGTGACGTCACACTCGCCCGCGGCGGCGGTCACCACAAACTATATCACTGTGAACCTCGCTAGTAATTTGGTCTGCTAGTAACGTCGTCAATTTTTGTTGTAGAACAATATTTTTTGTACTGTGTGTTATGGATTTCTTACTTCTATAAATCTGCATTCTCAACTAAAAAAATTCGTTGTCTGTAAAGTCGGTTTACTGACGATAGTTGAACGTGACAATGCAGACGCATCGCTCACTCAAGTAGGAGAGAGACGGATGTCGAGCGCTCTCGCTTGCACTTCAAGCCTTACGTGGAACGCCTCAGAGCGAGGTAACGCCGCATGACGAGGTAACGCCGCATGACGTCATGTTTTTTCATCAAAGAATATTTTGACAGTACCCCCCCAAAATTTATATAGTAATCATTGTTATTTAGCTCCTATTGTTAACCTTATTTAAGTATAAAGAAAATGTGCAATTCTCAGAATTTTAAGTTAACTAATGTTAAAAATAATTAAAAATAATTATAAATTATAATTAAAAATAATTACTTATAAGTTAAAAATAATTATATTATTGTATGTCCGAAAGGACAAACTGTTGGACAATTACTAGTTCTTAAGACCAACTATGTACACAGTTCATACAATAAATGTTTCTTATTCTTATTCTTATTCTATTGCCTGTCCGATCTGAAGCGAGGGCTAGCTATCGTCGCGTCGCGTCGTCATCGTAACGTAAAGCTGCGTGGCCAAAGGTATAGAGCACTTGTGAAGCAATTAAATAAAAAAAAAATTTGGCGGCATCTGTCATTTTTCGCCGGAAACTCGCTCGTTCGTTCGCCCGCCCGCCTTGACGAAATAAATTTGCATCAGTACATTATTTTTGCAAATAACACCCAAAAATAAGATTTTGATAACCAGTGAAGTTTCTAAAACACACCTGTTAATATGGCGCCAAGGACAGTAAAAGCAAAGGTACGGATCATAATGTAAAAACTCAGATTCCCTCGAAATTGCGCGGCCTATCAAAAGCTGCAAACAACAGATCAAAAGTAATGCATTGTTACACGACGGTTTATGTTATTTCGAATTTTAGGCTTATTACTTTCACGTTTTGCATGATATTGTAGTTACAGTGTTACTGATTCATATTTTTCTCAAAATCTTTGAATGGTGCTGTTTGAATACACATGGCTCAGAGGAAAAACATTTTCGTCCAACTTATTTCTAGGCGCTCTGTTTCACATAAATGTTCGGTTGGTGCTAGATGTCAATTTTTTTTCTGCCCACAGTCTTCTAAAAAGCTTAATTTAAGCATTGTATAAAGCTGCAGCATTTAGAATTAATAAGTAAATTAACTTAATTCACATTTTATTAAAACATGCATTACTACTTTGTAGGTTACCTTTGGTGATAATGATTACATTTCTACATATTCTAAAGTTTATTCAAAAGTGTTTCTAAGCCTATCATAATCATATCTAAAATAAATGTTCTACTTCCAGAAAGCCCCTGAAACAAGTGAAGGCACTAAGAAGGGGCGAGGCAAAGCAAAGCCAACAGAGCCCGAGACAGAAGATCTAGAGCTTGATGAAAAGGTATCAGCTCCTATAGAAAAGAAAAAGCGTGGTAAAAAGGCTGCAGGTGATTCTGGCAATGGAATTGATAATAACGACAAAGAAGAATCAGCACCACCAGCCAAACGAGGTAGAAAGAAGGTTGAAGAACCTCAAATTGACGAGGAACCTGAATCTATTGAGGACAATTCAGCAGACGATGGTTCTGCCAATGCTGCTGATGATGCAAGTGTTGATACAAATGGTGACGAGTCAGCGAAAGCTCCCTCAAGTCGAGGGCGCAAGAAGCAGCCCAAAAAAGAAACTGCTAAAGCAGAGCCTAAAGGCAGAGGCAAGAAGGCAAAGCCTGAGCCAGAAGAGGAAGAGGAAGTTGAGGAGAAGCCTAAAGGGCGCGGAAGAGGGAGGAAACCAGCGGCTAAGCTTGATGAAGATATTGAAAGTGTAGAGGAGCTTCCTAAAGCCAAGTCAGGCAGAGGTAGAAAGAAGGCTCCAGTCAAATACACAGAGTCGACACCAGAGAGTGACGAAGCAGAGGAAAAAGATGATGAAGATGAACCCATTGAGGAAATCAAAAAGAAAGAAGCCAAGGGCAAAAAGGGAAAGAAGGAGGCCAAAGAGGACAGCCCAGAGAAAGATGATGTTTCTGAAGAATTGCCTGCTGCAAAGAAGAGGAAGGTTAATAAGAAAGAAGATAAAGGCAAAGGTAAATATATTTTTACTAAAAGACCTCACAAAATTCTGCAAAAAATACAAGTATATTTTTGCTGTGTTCATTAGTTTGCAATCAACCCAGCTTGTAGCATAATTTATTCAGCTTCAAATTAATTTTTGTAGCCTTGTTTACCTTGAGCATTTCTTACTTAGTCTGAACTATGCAAAGAGGGACATACAATTTAACAACAATGAGTGTGAAGCCCGCGGCTTCGCATGCATTGTTTCTATGGAAACGTTTTAAGTTATTCATATTGCATGGGAACTGATTTATGGTATAAGGTGTCCTATGTTTGATTCCGGGGTTAGACTTACCTGTATGCAAAATTTTAGCCTGATCCGTTCAGTAGTTTTGGTGTGAAGAGGTAACAAACATCCATCTATCCATCCAAACTTTCGCATTTTTAAAGTGTGATTGATTTTATTTCGTTTGAAAAAACTGCATATCGCAAAATGCTGCAAGTTGCAAAGAATTTAGTGGATCTGGATTAAATTTTGCACATAGACTTAATCTATGTGCATTGTGCACCTGGCGTTTAACGTCTTGGCGCGAAAATAATCGTAATTAACATGTACATTATTATAACTATCATAGTATTATTGCTTTTATAACCATGGCGTTTAACGTCGCGCGAAAATAAACCTTGTTATTATGGCTTATTGATAATGTGTATTACAATATTAATATATGTATTACTCCTAATCATGATCAATTATGGGCATTGAATGATCTTCTAGAAATATTTTAGGGGGTAAAAAGTCGTTATTTAGCTAGGTCATTTCATTAGAGAATGACCTAGCTAGATAACTTTTTACCCTGTTTAACGCCATGGTATGGCCATATAAGCAATAATCCTGTGATAGTAATAATAATGATTATTTTCGCGCCAAGACGTTAGACGCCAGGTGTTGTCAAATAAGATCGCGCGGAATAGAATAGGAGCAAGCTGCTATTGTTACCGTCTTCAATTGAAGATCGTGCGCACACGCAGCTGCCACTGCCACGTTTATCCAATGTTGCTGCATCTGTAATTTGGTACCAATTTGGTTTCGTTTCATTTATTTCGCACGTCGATTTTGGGGGACCGACCATTTTAAAACTAAAAAATTTAACATAAGGAAAGTGGAAACACATTCTCTTTCTTGATAATGGAGTAATTAATAATTATGTATGAGTATTGATTGCAAGTGCTTAATGCACTTTCAATCCAAGGCCGAGTGGCAGCGATTAGAATACGTAATGAATGTAGGTAGAACGCGCTAGAAGGCTACACTTGAAAAGTTCGTTTGTACAATTCTCTTCTCAAAACAAATGGGGCGCGATATTCTGTGACTCACGGTATTATCGACTTCAGGAACAAATTTAGTATAAGAGTTGTGATTCGTCGCAGTATCATCCTATCCTACTTCCTACTAATATTATAAAGCTGAAAGTTTGTGAAATGTTAATTATTGTTACCTAAGATCTCCAAAACTACTAAACAGATCATGATGAAAATTGGCGTACATTTAGAGCATAGATTATCTTAGATAATAGGCTACTTATTATACCGAAAATAAGCGTGCGCAGCCGCGGGCTAGTTTCAAATACGCAGAAGTCTAAAGCGGTTTGAAGATTATTGGGCAGGCCGCCTAACATTGGTCACTACACTTCTCTTTTTTTTCAATATCGCGGCTCACAATGGAAGTTATATACCTACATACCTATTTGGATAGAGGACACTTAAATAAATAAAAAATGTTCTATCATTGTGCCATAAGCGTCAAGGTTTCTGAGATATTCACAAATGAAAATAACTAATGCTCTAATGATTTTTTTCAAATGTGAATCTGACGCTTTATGAAATACAAGCTCCTGCCCGCGGCTTCGCACGCGTATTTTCGGTATAATATGTAGCCTATTATCTAAGTTAGGCTATGTTCTAAATGTACGCCAAATTTCATCTTGATCTGTTTAGTATTTTTTGGAGATCTTGGGTAACAAAAATTTCACAAACTTTCGACTTTATAATATTGTAGTAGGAAGTACGTATAGAACATTTTTTTGGTCAAAATCTTCAAACCCCTTTAGATAAGGAAAATAATCGATTCAGATAATTGATAACTCTTTAAGATAACTTGCGTTTTCAATTCGGTTTTCGTCTTTGCAGGTGACGCCAAAGATGATGAGGAAGATGAAGAAATTCCAGAGGCGAAGCCCAAAGGCAGAGGGCGGGGGAAGAAAGCAGATGATAAGGGTAAATAGCATGGTACTTTTAGGTATTTATTGACGTTGTTTAATTTAAACTGATTAAGTGTGTTTTATAATTTTCAATAAAGATTACTGGATATTTATGGAATGCTTTTTACTTACCTTTCAAATAACAGCTTTAGCGCTATCCTATTATGATATTTTATTTCATGTCCTTGATTATTATGTAGAACATAACACTAGCCTGAAGGGTCATTACATTACTAATTGGGTTAGGTTTTATGCAATAAAAATTACACGGTTTTAGTACTCATGTATCGGTACAGCTTTTTTCCTAAAGAATCAATCCATCCCTACATTTGAATTTGCATGAAAATCTACTAGTCTTCTTGAAAATAATTATCTACTCGAGAAATATTAAAGTAAACTCTTATCGCACTTTTGAAACCACGCTTCGAATGTAAATTACCTACCATCATAATAAACCACTTGGGTAAGGCTTTTTAAAATAAGGTTGCGGATTCTTTGTGCTAGTGACGAACTAAATTACAGTAAAGTTAGTACAGAGAACATACAATTTTACAGCGCCTGAAGAGAAAAAGAAAGCCCCTCCAAAAAACAAGGCGGCCACTGATTATCAAGCGATAAACTTTTCTAACGAATCCAAGAACTCTCAAAGCAAAGAATGGAACTTCAAAATATCAAGTTGGAATGTCGCTGGTATTCGATCTTGGTTGGACAAGGGCGGTCTGGACTTCATGACCTATGAGAAGCCTGATATACTTTGCCTGCAAGAGACAAAATGCGCTGAAGACAAGCTTCCTGAGGAGCTCACGAACTTGGCTGGATATCACGGCTACTGGTGCAGCGGTGGGAAAGACGGCCACGCTGGAGTTAACATCTACACAACGCAACTAGCCATTAACGTAGAAAAGGGCTTAAACAATGAGGAGCTGGATGAAGAAGGGCGCATAATCACAGCTGAATACGAGCAGTTCTATTTGATCTGCGTATATGTCCCGAACTCCGGACGTAAGCTAGTCACTCTGCCGAAAAGACTGGAATGGAACGAAGCGTTCCGTAGGCATGTTAAGGAATTAGATAAGAAAAAGCCTGTGATAATATGCGGGGACATGAATGTTTCCCACAATGAAATAGGTGAGTTTTTTATTTTCATATTATTTGACAATAACTTACTAGCATCTGCCCGCTGCTTCGCTCACGGACATACTGGATGGATATTAAATACCTAGTCGAGAACTGCAAGGCCCGACAGATTCGCTATGGAAGTCATCATCACCCACGTAAAATATACTTAGTCTAGGTCTACTTGGGCATAGATATTATAATACTATACTTGGGGCTAATGTAGGTACTTAAACCTTTCCTATGTCGACTTAGTACAAAAATATTTTTAAGCTAGATGCCACCAGGGACGACCACCGGTACTGTTACCTCTTTAGAATAAGTAGGTAGGTACATTATAGCACAGGTAGATGTATCTCCTCTTCTTTCTCCTTGAATTTAAACTAGGCCACCAACAGATGCAACCACTAATATTATAAATGCGAAAGTTTGGATGGATGTAGGTATGTTTGTTACTACTTCACGCCAAAACTACGGGTCGGGCTGAAATTTAGCTGAGATGTAGGTCTAGATCGGAAATAGGTTGTGTGAGGTTGAGGTACTTTTTATCCCGAAAAACGCATGCGAAGCCGCGGACAGAAGCTAGTTTTACATAATCTAATCACAGAGTGAGTAATATAGTTTACTTACTCTTTTTAACAACAAAATAAAATAATTAAATATAACAAAATAGAACTAAAAATTAAAAGTTCCCCGAAATTGATAGCGTATTTTGCACGATTTAATGAAAGTATACCTAAATACAGTAATCCTTAGCGAATAATTATGTTACTGGGAGATGTCATTAAAAGTGGTAAACCAATTTCTTGGTCGCCTATACCTAAGTTTTTTTTATACACAAAAATATACCGGTAGACAAATTGAGAACCTCCTCCTTTTTTGAAGTCGGATAAAAAACACTCAGAACTGCAGATCGTACAAACATCAAATTAGTCGCGATGCAGGAATGGAATCCACAACATTCTGCGTCGCAAGCGGACCTTCGAACGCTACGCCACAGAAGTCGTCAATATCTACATTATGTATGTTACAGATTTAGCAAACCCTAAGACAAACCGCAAAAACGCTGGTTTCACGAACGAGGAGAGAGAAGGAATGACTGAGCTCCTAGGGGATGGCTTTGTGGACACCTTCCGCCATCTTTACCCAGACAAGAAGAGTGCCTACACATTCTGGACCTACATGATGAATTGTCGTGCTAAGAACGTTGGATGGTATGCATTTTTTATTATAGTACCTACCTAAGTAGATATGAGGGAAAGATAGGACAGAAAAGCGGGGAGGAATTCGAGGATAGGATACTACTGCCGCGGGTGTAGAGCAAATACAGAGTAGAATCCCTCCTATACCCGTGGCAGCAGTGGCGTTCGCAGCTACTAGAGCATTTCGGGGTCTCGCGCCCGTCGCTAATCTGGCCAGCTTTAAAGCGCTATCCACATATTTCCGGGTCAGGGCTATCCGTGTTCCGAGTTGTCCGTTTCAGTGTTCCCACTCAGGGCGGGACACTGATGCGTGATGCCTGACACGGAGCTGTGTGAACAAGTTCATACAATTTCTAAGAAATCAAATAATATCGCAAAAATTTTCGACTTCGACGGGACTTGAACCCGCGTCCTCCCCTCAGTACGGGGATGTGATAACCAACTACACCACGAAGTCAAGTGACGTGGGAGTCGAAAATCTCTGCAACTTCCTACGGTCTCTAGCGCCGTTAGCTCCACCTACAGGGGAAACATTGAAGTTTATCCAATCCTGTTCAAAGACTAAAGTTACATTTAGTTCGTTTGACGAGAGGTGTCGCGTAGCTTAATTCTAAGGTTTTTTGTTATTATAGTGCGTAACCCCACACTAAGGGTAATTTCTAAGAAATCAAATAATATCGCAAAAATTTTTGCGGTGGAGGTTAGGTGGAGCTAACGGCGCTAGAGACCGTAGGAAGTTGCAGAGATTTTCGACTCCCACGTCACTTGACTTCGTGGTGTAGTTGGTTATCACATCCCCGTACTGAGGGGAGGACGCGGGTTCAAGTCCCGTCGAAGTCGAAAATTTTTGCGATATTATTTGATTTCTTAGAAATTACCCTTAGTGTGGGGTTACGCACTATAATAACAAAAAACCTTCATACAATTTGTACGTAACCGATTTTTTCCCCGTCCCTGACGGAACACGGCCGGGACGAGTTCCCGGAAATGTGTGGATAGCGCTTAAAACAGATACCTGGAGGCCTAGGTAGGTACAACAGAGAACTGGTTATGCATAGGCTGGTGTTGTTGTTGCAATAAAGCACTAAGTATCATGCCCATGTTGCACACCCGATTACCGATCTACTGCCTGGCGGCGCGTGTAGGTATTACCTAGCTGCGAACGGCACGTTACTGTGAGTCGCAGAGCAGTGCTGCACCGCTGGGGTTGTTGGGCAGCAAACAGTGAAGTCGTTAGATACACCCTGACACCAAAAACTGTGGCATTGTCTTTGAATGCGTGTGTTAACAAAATGCCGGCGCACGTACACTATGAGCGACGAGTGACCTATCTTTTTTTTCGGCGAGGAAATTCGTTAACGAATAAACTGGTCTGGGGGGGGACCAGAATTATGTGAGACTCGACGCCCTGTAAAGGACGTAATACCCACTAAAACCGGAGAGGTGTTCCTCTCTTCTCTCGCCATTTTCGCCGAACCACGGGAACATTTAAAACATCCGCGGCCATGAGTACCTACCTAGTTAAAAATAGTGGTTTGCCAATAAACCTAACGTTTATTAATACCATTTATTTCTCCGCAATCATATTGTACGAACTTTTGTGAGAAAACACACAATAAGGTACTTACACTGATTCCAAATGAGCGAGCTATCACATTTCGCTTGGCAATAACACGGCACGGTCTCATTACGGTAAGGGCCTTTCTAACGATTTAAGCCTTTGTTGGGCAGTCAATCGGTTTTATTATTATAAGTAGATCTTTTTCGACATTTTTAAACCCTGGATTTTGGTAGGTAACCATCATAATTACCTATGAAGGTGGTTGATTTATTATTTTACTACTGAGGTCAGACTGGGACGAAGAAGAAAGAGAAACAAGCCTTTTAAAATACCTACGGTATCTTTATTTCCACACATAAGAAACCTAACAAAAATAATTCACTCTCAATTTTTTGTAGTTGAGTACTGCATAAAATTATAAAAACTAAAAAGGATAGGTAACTATATTATAGCCCATAAACCCATAATGTTTACGCGTGTTCTTTTTTTTTCAGGAGATTGGACTATTTTATAATATCAGAAAGGCTGCTGCCTGCACTTTGCGACAACGTCATCAGGGACCAAGTTTTCGGCAGTGATCACTGCCCGATTACTCTCTTTCTGAATCTCCCAGGCGCGGATAAGCCTAAAGAATCGCTGTAAATAAATAACGATTATAAGCCGATCTAAATTTAGCCACGCCATTGGTTAGATCACTGTTATCGATTCTATAGAAAAGATATCACTAGGCTAGGTGCATGTTTTAAGCTAATTTCACTTCGGTCCATTTTCATTACCTACCTACCTATTTTATTTTTAAGTACTTACCTATATTTCGTTGACTCATCCATCAGTCATCCATCACACTCATCATCACATCACATCACACCGTTTTATTGTTTGTGCTATTCATTTGTTATTTGGAATGAGGATCCGTAACGTTTTTAGTTAAGAATGCAGATTTATAGAGCTAAGAAATCCTTAACTGTGTGCACAAAAATTTTGTACTACGATAAAAAATAATGTCGAAGTTATGACCAAAGTACTAAGTTCACTGAGTGACCGCCGCGGTCGCTGTGACGTCACTGCCAAGTACGAGTGCCGGCTGCGCTCCGCTAGGTTCGCTCGGCCGCCGAGTCAGTGACGTCACACGCAGCCGCGTAATTCGATTTTACCAGCAGTAACGCATAATATTTATTACTTAATATCTTCGTAAATAATGGTCCAATTTGGATAATTCAAAAAGATTTATCATTTTTATGTCATAAAGAATAACGTGAATACTTGTTCTATTGAATTTTTTATAACTTTACTGATCCTCATTCGGGAGTTTTTCGTTCAACAAACAAAATTATTTGATAGTTTTTATTTCTGACCGATAAATCGCCTATGTTAAATCTACCATTCCAATGTACCTCTGCACGGCTCAGCGTCGTGGC
Source organism: Eupithecia subfuscata (assembly GCA_963564075.1). Classification (NCBI taxonomy): domain Eukaryota; kingdom Metazoa; phylum Arthropoda; class Insecta; order Lepidoptera; family Geometridae; genus Eupithecia; species Eupithecia subfuscata. The sequence continues at coordinate 5,320,113 of OY751099.1, read as the reverse complement.
ACGATCTCGTTTTGACCAATCTAGATCTAATAACCTAGATTTTGTGTTTCTTTTTATTTGGTTTATTCGCATGTCGTCGTAAAATAATGTTATACCTCCTTATGGGCCAGCCATGTAGTTATTATGAATAAAGGAATTAGCACATACTTCCACCAGCGTTACGGCACGGCACAACAATAAGCATTAAAATCGCTCATACAAAAAGGCAGCATAAGGCTGCCTTTTTGTACTGTTTATTTCTCATTTCGATGACTTTTATTGATGTTATTTACTAGTACAATAAAGTTAATAAAGTGTTTATTCATTAAAATATGGGCTTAAACTCTTCACCTTATATACATTTAACAATACATAATTGCTTACCGTAAGCTTCAAGCTTGAGAGTAACCCGCGCGTTGACGGCCATTTAGTCACTGTAAAATGTACCTATCCAAAAATTACGAATTTAAGCCCATATTGGATTGAATTTTTGTGCTGTACGGCAGTGGTGCGGTCCAGATCTGCGACAACCTTAAAGATGCTTGACGCTTACAATAAGATATTTTGTTAATGTAAAATGTAAAAAAAAAACTTAAACTCGTCACAATTTTCGTGATGTGCGGTAGCCCTGTTGGATGAATGTCCGTTAGTCCTGTAATTTGTTGTATTTGCATAAATGAATGTGTGATTGACACGCAGTTTTGTGATAAATTCTTCTCATTCTGAGATATTGTTTGTTTTGTTTACCTAATTTTGTGATGAATGTTTGCCTGCGAAGAATTCATTTGGATAATAAAATAAATATTGATTTTAAAAAACTACATTTTATTTTTGATACATTTTTAGATTAGATCCACACATTGTTACACCATTTTTAGCTTTTGTACCACTATTATATTGCGAAAGCAAGAGAATGTTAGCACTATATTATTTTGTATTAAAATTAGATTATTTACTATCAATAAAGGTATCCCTTGGTCACCTGCAGTCTACACAATATTAAAATCCAAGCTAACCTTACTTCTTAATTCAACTTATTATCGACATGTTAGGGCCGCATCGACGATTTTTCAAATGTGCCTGCAAAGAAATGATATATTTTGAAGGAATATTAAAATGTAAAAAACACAGTTTATGGAGTCATCAGCAAACAAAGGTGTTAAGAAGTATTAAACATGGCCTCTAACTATTAATGGCGACGAATAAGAAATGATTGGAAGCCAAGATACACTTCTGGTCACTAAGGAATACCACAACCTCAATAGCCTATATTGGGCCACTGCTGGACGCAGGCCTTCGCCCTGATAAGCGCCTTATTAGCTTTTATCTCATGGACGGTAGTGCCCATAATCCCCACGGCGGGCGTTCGGGTTGGGGATCGCAGTATGCTGGTAGAATTTTTCTGCAGGGGGCGCTGCTGCCCGCCCCTTAGTGGATATCCTTTAGTTGCCTCTTACGACACACGCGGGAAGAGTTATAGTGTGGTGCGAATTCAAAGTCGGCCACACGGCCACTGAGGATTAAGAGTAAGTTAAATGAAGAACTAATAAAAATCCCAGACAGTGTGATTGTCACTAGGATCAATATTTAAATACCCCTGACAATGTAAGTGTCCCCAGGAGGTCATCCATTAACCATGTAAGGTTTTTTGCAACTTTATAATGTCTCTCTTTCTCCTGGTGAAATGTGGTGAGATTTTAGACTACTGGGTGAATAGAGGAAAATTACGTCATATCAATATGAAATACAAAAAAAGAAAAGTAAAATATTTGAAATTCATTCCTTCAATTTTAATCATTTACGCTATGTATTTCGCTGCGATGTAATTTTTGTCTGTTCTACCTTAGTGACAATGACAATCCCTATGCTTGGTCTACCAGACCAATAAATATAATACTAAAATAAGTTCATCAATACCTGTATTATTTTGCAAAACGCTTCTCTATTCAATAGAGAGTAGGCAGCAGTTAGACTACTTAAAGCAGGTGGTTCCAGTTCCGTCAATCCAGAGCAAAACAAAGCTATGCCAGCCTCAATGCCTGTTCCAAAATCACATTCATCAACTGCTATACTGGCATAAGTTATTATTGGCTGGAGTTCTGATAAAAAACCATCCTTCTCACTGCCAGTTTTGGCTGCTTGGAGTTTTGCAAACAACTTCTTGATGTTGGCTAAAGAAAAGGAATTAATTAATAAGCAGGCTCAGAAAATAATCACAGATATAACATGTAAGTAGACTGAAAAGTACCTACACACATTGTCATATTGCAAATTCATTTAATTTTACTTACCATCCGACTCAACAAGCCGTCTATATCCCAATTGAGTTTTTTTATTGTAAGGAACCATGATGCCAGCACCGTGGAATGATTTCGTCACAACAGCTGTCATCCTCTTTTTGGTGTTAAACTCTTCAAGGCTATAGTGGTTTGATTCTGCATAAGTCTTCACTTTATCCATTACTTTCTGACATATCATTGCTGTGAATGGAGATGTCTTTTTGTGGTTTTCCAAGTACAAGCTGAAATAAGTAAAATACAGATGTAAAAATGTGTTTTTGGCAGGTTAATCATAAAATAGTTAGATGTTAATTGAAGGTTAAACAAACTTACCAAGTAAAGTTTGACCGTTGCGGCATCTAAAGAGATTTTCTAATAGAATATTGGTTTTTCAAGAAGCAATGTGTAATGTAAAATTTATAATGCAAAGTGTAAATAATCTCTAATATGTTAAGAGATTTTTTGTTGTACTATGTGTGGCTACTTACTAAAAAGCGCCAAATATATTTTCAGACATTGGTGTAATGTGGCAATCCTTGGCACTATCATTACTGGCCAAAAATACTGGTTTCTCATTAGGTTCATCTCTGAAATAGCCAATATGGTATTCACCTTTTCCTTTTTTCTTCAGAACAGCCTGAAATTATAATTTCTATGTGATAGAATTACAAAACAAAATGTTTTTTTTTGCAGGCGTATTAGGTACTAACCTGGAACTCTGGAGGATCATAGAAGAATCTCCAATGTTGTAAATATAATTCTTTGTCTTCGAGTTTAGGCAACTTTCCCATTAACAAGTCAAATGGGCCTATTGCTTCTAAATTTACACTTGATAATGTATTTTCAAAGCCGTTTTTACCGCCAAGAAATTCATAAAACTTGAAGAAGTCGGGTGGCATCTCAACCAAAAATAATTCTTTGAAAATACTACTATTTGAGCTTGGATCATAATATGTTATAATAACATTTTGATGGAGACTGGTTGAGCTCTGTTCATGATCTTCGCTACAATATTGTTCATTTGGGGGCACGTCACTTATAATATCCTTTTTAGGAGTGTTTTTCAATTCATTTTCCAAACTTTTGTTTTCTTCAGGTTCTGATTGTTTAACCGCTTCATCTGTGCTAGTTGCTTGCCCAGTCCTATTATTGGTCTGCTTTTCTTCTCTAGAATATGGACTGAAACGATTCTGGGCACGCTTTCCTCGATTATTTTTCAAATTTCGCGGAGGATGTTTGTAGGTTGTATGGTGTTGTGGATTTTTTTGGTAACATTTACTTCCATATTTACAAACAGTTCTAGGATCATTAGCATAATCTTTCCATTCGTCACACATCGTAAAAAAAACAAAATAAATGGTTACAAAAGAAACCGCTACAACGTAGAGCAAAACAAAATACAAATCTCAATACAAATCCTAAAATAAAACCATGGTATAATAAAATTAATAAAACAAGGTAAACCAAAGGTATGCTACTCCGAGAAACAACGGTCACGTTGGTTTTCCCAAGCAACGTCATATCCGCTACGGTGTCTCTCAAACTTTTTAGTTTTGGGAGATTCGAGATCTAGATCTAGGTTTAAGGTTTTCCATTAAATTCTTCAAACTTAGTTTCCATAATTTGAGCAATGCTAGTGCGCTCTGCACATGGATAAATCAATTTTTCCCTTGAAATGATATTTATCTAATCGCAGGAACATTTTTGACGTGACAACGTCTTATAAATTGGTTTGCCGGGTGACACTTCAAGAAACTGCGTTACGCGTTACGCTCCGCTCACGTTATGCAGACATAAAAAGTGAAAGGAACTCAAAGTCGTTGTCACGTAAAACTTTCGCCCGTATACCGACTTTACAGGCAACCAATTTTTTCAGCCACAGATTCTCTTTTCGGGAATTTAAAGAATCTTATTTTACCGCCTTTCACACTTACAGTTACGGATAGAGTAACCGTCTATTTTATTTTAAAGATTTATCCGATCAACAACGCGAGTGATTCACCGGCGTCAATAAAAGTTTGATGGTCACCCACCGGCAAATGAACGTAACCTCCCATTTTTGTGGCAAGTGGACAGTGACGTAGGCTTGGGAAGATCAAGGAGTAGCATACCTTGTTTTATTTTACCATGCAACCTTTAAACTGCTCGACAATTGTTTGGTATTGCCGGCTCATATAAGAATAATTATAGGTACATTTTATAAAGGGGTGTTCGGCGAACGTGTGTGCGTGGTAAGAAAGGGTAGGTCTTGGAACAGTGTGTGTGTGGTAAGAAAGGGTAGGTCTTCGAACAGCAATGTTCGAAGGGGTAGGTGGAACCAATCCCTACTACAGGACCAAGATGAGCTATGCACGGTTTAATAATGCCATAATTTTAATCTTAGTTTTTGGCGTTTTGATTTTAGCTGGCAATAAACTTTAAAATTAATTTGATTTGACTGACATTGGCAGTATTAATTTTTTTCCACGTCTCGTAAGTCTCTGTCATCTGTCATGATCAGATGGACCAGACATCAATTTTCATTTTGGTTTTGGAGTTGTCTGTGGAGTGGAGTGTGCTTCGTTTGGATTGTTAGTTGTATTTTCACGAGATTTTCTTTTTTCGATGGTGGGGAGCTATAGAAATAAGTTACGAAGTGAAGTGGAAAATTTATAACGTAATACGCAGTTTATTGTTACTAGCCATTATACTGACCAAAATTTTACTGGATACCTATCTTTCACGAAAGAAAAAACAATAACCATATTTTTATCTCGAAATGTAGTTCTCTGAATATTTAATATTAATGCGCCGCTAATGTGGAACCAGAACCCAAGATCTAATGTAGATAGTACTTCATAAAACATGTATCAAGTCCTAGAATCACATTAAAGATTTGCCAAGGACATGTACATAATAAATCATCGTTACTCACGCCATTCGTCAATTTCTGCGAGCTTTCGACCGTGCTGTGCAACTGGTAAATATATATTTTATACGTATACCTTCTAGTCTAGTTATCAGTGCATAATAACTCATATTACCCCCGAATACTCAAACGCAACTCAGATCGTATCTCAACGCACGTCTCAATCGACGAATTTTTGACAGGTTTTAATGAAAATGTGTCAAAAATTCGCCACTTGAGACGTGCTCAAACCTGAGTTGCGTTTCAGTATTTCGGCGTTTGTATAAAGGGCCCAAGACTTCCAATATCTTATGCATGTCTCCTCTACCTACTCATACAATATGAGCCGTGCCAAGAAAATATTCATTTGATGAGGTAATTTTGTAAACAATGTTTGCTTCCTTGGTGATACAAAACATCCATCCATGTAGTGTAGATGCAGGCTTGTTATATAGAGCCGTTAACCTATTTTTCTTCGTGGAAATTATCTCTTTTCTTGGGGACTCAAGCATTATGAGCATTGTTCACGTGATCCTTATCATGAGAAACTATTTGAATAAGTAGCTGCGCCCCGCGGCTTCGCACACGTTTTTTCTATGGAAATGTTAAAAAGTTATTTCTATCTCATAGGAACTGATTTATGGGATAAAAAGTAGCCTATGTTTGATTCCAGGATTATAATTATCTGTATACAAAATTTCAGCCCGATCCGTTCAGTAGTTTTGGAGTGAAGAGGTAACAAACACCCATCCATACATCCATCCATCCAAACTTTCGCATTTATAATATTAGTGTGATGTGACCAAAGGGGCTGAGAGCTACAGTATTTAACCAATCATCCCACATTCACTTACCCACCGCTCTCTGCTTTGATAACAAGAAAGAGCTAAAGATGACATGCATTACTCTCATCAGTACATTGCCGAGGCATGTTCAGTAGTAGACAGAATATGTGTTCAGATGAGGAGGAGGACACTGTGGACCTCCTTTACCACCAAGCCTACCCCAGGCTGTAGGCCGGCACAAAACCCTACTACCAAAATAGTGGTGTCCTCGTACCTACTATTTTCCAGCACAAGATTTATTTAACTACTTGGGTAGCATAAACTTGGTGACCTCTGTGGCGCAGCGGGCGAAGGTCCGCCTGCGACGCAAGAGGTTGCGGGTTTGATTCCTGCCTCGGGACAAATGTTTGTACGATCTGCAGATATTTATTCAGGGTGTTCTGGATGTTTTCTATGTATAGTAAAAAATATTGTATCTATGTAGTGTATTGTAATAAGTATAATTATGAGTTATCTAGTACCCATAACACAAGCTCTGCTTAGCTTGGGGCTATAATGCTGTGTGAATTGTCCAGCATTATTTAATTATTTTTGATTTATTGAATATATCGTCGGCTTATTGCAAGAAGTCATTAGTCGCAAGAAGTCACTAACTGCGTTAGATATACCATTGAGTTCGTCTCGATGAGCTCTACATTCTGGTAAAACTCACAAATTTGTAGCTCTTCAAACTTAGAAGTTATGGCTTGGTTATAAAGTCAATAACTGCATTTTTGGTATATCTGGTTTCATAAAATTCATTAACTTACATTAATACATTTTAACAAAAGAAAAAAAACACAATTGCCATTTTTATTTTCATACGTAACTCATTTATGTGACTTAACAACATTTTGAAAGTGCTTTTACGTTCACAAACGTTTGAATAAGTTTTGCTTTAATTCATTATTTGCACCTTAACCAGTTTTGTCGTATCGTATTTTTTGGAAAAAAAATACTAACGGTTTTAAATGACTTCTATCAAAACGAGTAACGTCTACACTGAGTTGTTTATTTTTTATAGAATTCATTTTTTACACTTAATTACTTTTTTCGAAACATAATTAATGGGAAAAGCATACTATTCGAAGGAAGTATTGTTTTGTTAGTGATTTTTATTATTGTAAAAATAACAGGTAAATGTAAGGTAATGACTTTTGCACACATACATTTACGTGTTGCTATGCTACTTATGAGACCGCGTGCCGTGTGACCGGAGTCACGGACGCGGGGCAGAGGGGTATTTTGTTCGGGGCTGCTCGCGCTTCTGCCGCGCCGCGTAGTAGTTCGTTCTTTCCGGCCCTTGTCGGGGCACAGAGCGGGGCATCGAGGCTTGGCCTCTTCACCCCGGCATCAACTCGAGGGGTGACGACTCCTCGGTCCTAAGGTTTCGCTAAAAAATGCATTTATTTAGCATGTTTTTTCTTTGTTTTTTGTTTGTTTTGGGTTATTTTTTTTTAAATTAACCAACGGTCTATCCGGGGGGTTCCGCGGGGGTGAGGTCCCAGGGAAGGGGCCTCCACGGGCGGTCATCATCTGGGGGCCGGGGTTGGTGAGGCGCTATTTGGTGAAGGTGGGCTTGGTGGCCGTTGTCGGCGCGGTCGTACATTCGACGACTGTACTGTACGACAAACTCGTCTATGGATTGGATCTGCGGGTCGCGGGCGATGACATCGTTCCTGACGTATTGGCTCGCGCCAGTGCAGATCCTCAGAGCCACGTTTTGCAGCCCCTGGAGCCGGTCCCTATTCGTCTGGGAGACTAGTGAGTACCAGGCCGGCGCTGCATATGTGAGTCGGGATCGGACTTAGCCTTTGTAGACCCACACTTTGGTCCTCAGAGGCAGGCGAGATCCCAGGACGGGTCGGATAACGGTCGGGCGACGCCCGCTTGTTGCAGTGCGCTGTCAACCTTCGGCTGCATCCTCAACGACCTGTCGATCCCGAAGCCGAGGTACCGGATGTGCGGGCTCCATGCCACGTTCTGGCCCCGAAGTGTCAGCTGCGGTGAGTGGCCGATGCGGCGGGAAACAAACAGCGCAGCCGTCTTTCCCACATTGACGGCCATGCGCCATTTGTCCAGCCAGGGCGGCAGGATGTTCAGCAGCCGCTGCATCCTGCGGGCTGCGATGGTGGGGCTGGTGGAAGACGCAAAGAAGGCGCTGTCGTCCGCGAACAGCGCTAGCGACACATCCCTCTCCCCGGAGCGTAGGTGGCCCTCCAGGGTGGGGATGTCGTCGGTATAGAACGCGTATAACGCTGGCGACAGGCTGCTACCCTGCGGTACATCAGCAGAGATGGATCGAGTGGAGGATGTGGCACCTGCAACTGCGACGAAGAACAGCCGGTTGTCGAGGAAGGCCACAATCCTGATGAGAGCTGGTGAAGTTGGGGTTTGCAGGAGCTTGTACAAAACGCCAGGGTGCCCAATACGGTCAAAGGCCGTTTTTACGTCCAGAAAGACCCGGACGGTGCAGCGCCTGGCGTTGTGCTCGACTGCAAGGTGGTGCAGCACCCTGGTGAGCTGCAGCGTGGTAGAGTGGCTGACTCCTGAAGCCGAATTGCTTCAGGCGCGGCTCGATAGTTGGAGCCAGGCGCCCCACGAGCAGGCGTTTCAGGAGCTTGCCCACTATTAGTAGTAGAGTAATGGGGCGGTAGTTGGCCGGGAGGGGGTGATCCTTGCCGGGCTTGGGTAGCACGATGACCCGTCCGGTCTTCCGTTGAAGAGCCGGGCGAGCGCAGTGACTCCGCGGCGAGGCAATTGTTGGGGACTCCGTCATAGCCTGGCGCCTTCCGTCTGGGTAGACGGAGGACTGCCTTCTGCACCTCGGCAGAGGAGATGAAGTACTCCCCGTCTAGGGGCGGTGTTGGGCCAGACAGGAAGTCCCTCACTGTGTCCTCGACCTGGTGGTGGTGGTTCAGGGTTTCAAAGGTGGCGTCGGCTGCAACGGGGTGAGGCGAGAACTGCTCCGCGAGGTGCTCAGCCAGAATTTCGGCACGGTCGGCGGGAGCAAAGCGCCGGACTCCATCTCGGTCCAGCAGCGGGTAAGTTGTTGCCGGCTGCCGCGTGAGCGCCCTATTCAGCGCGTACTGGTTATTGTCCTGTTCGGAGGCCCGGTCGATGATTCGGTCCCAGGTCTCACGCCAAACCTGTACTGCGGCCGAGAGCTCGGGAGATATCGGGTTGAGTCGCGTCTTCAGTCGCGGGCAGCGGGAGCGCGCCCACTCGCGCTGGAGTTCGCGTTTTCTCTCTATTACCCTCTTAAGGTGTTGGGGGAGGTCGTTGCGCTGGCCTTGGCGCCTGGTGATGGGTACGGAAGCGGCCGCCTTAGCCTCGATGATGCGCGCCATCAGCGCTGAGGCCTCGGATTCCACTTCTGCAGGCGTCTGGAGAGGTCCGACGTCCACGGACTCGAGTGCCTTGGCGTACGCGTCCTCACGCCCTGGGACCGGGTCCGCGGCCAGGTCGAGCGTTATGAGGATAAGAAGGTTTTCAGGTAAAGCTCAAAGTCTGTTACTTAATATTTTCTAATCTAAATAATAGTTTACTTAATCGTTTATCGTTTCCAACCTATTTATGTGTTTATAACTCTTTGCGGGTTAGCAGAATTATTTTCTAAAAGCTAAGAACGTGTTTTTGACTGATTCATGTGCCATTATTACTAATTTCAGTCATTTTATTAAGTGTTTTCGACAAACAAGGTAATTTGTTTAGCTTTTAGTGATAAAAGATGTTATTTTATGATTATTTTGTCTTTTAATACTCGAAAGAGGCCACCAATAACTTCTTTGCAGAAATACTTAACTCTAATTTAGACAAAACTTTTTATCGCAAGAAGTCATTATCTTTGCATTTTTAGCTTTTAAAAAAATTGCAGTGGTTGAATTTGTACTGATTTCAGTTAATTATAAAATAATTACATATCTCTATATATTGGCGTTTAAATTATATTGATAACTGTCGTAGTTTTGATGATATGGGCTCTTAAAGTTATAAAAACTTTAAACTGCTTTTGCCAAACTTTTGGATTTGTCGGTTAATGACTTCTTGCAATAAGCCGACGATATATATATTATACTATAATATATATTTGACATTTCCAGTGAAAAGAAATACTAATCTTGTGTTTGATATCTCCAATTAACTGTGCTCCCCCAGCAAATTAGTAATAATAATAATGTTGGACAATTCACACAGCATTATCTAGCCCCAAGCTAAGCAGAGCTTGTGTTATGGGTACTAGATAACTGATATACTTAATACAATACACTACATAGATAGATATTTTTTATTATACATAGAAAAACATCCAGAACCCCAGAACAAATATCTGCAAATCGTACAAACATTTGTCCCGAGGCGGGAATCGAACCCGCAACCTCCTGCGTCTCAGGCGGACCTTCGCCCGCTGCGCCACAGAGGTCGTCTAATTACATTTCACGTCTAAGTAAATTTTATTCTGTCTGGCTATCATGTTGCCACCGACACAATGATCTTCGCTGACGCTCTATGTCAGTGTCGTCTTTTAAGTTAGCTGTTACGATATGTCCAAGGTATTTAAAGCTCTCTACTATTTTAATAGGTCGCCCTCCAATGCAGACTTCTGGAACGTTTTCCGGCCCCTCTCCTGAACTAAATAAAACCATTTCCGTCTTTTTAGCATTGTAGATTAGATCGTGGTCCTTTGCCTAATTCTCACAGATCGCGAGCCACTTTGTCAAACCTTTGATCGAAGGGCTGAGCAGAACCATATCATCGGCATAGCTCAGATTGTTGACATACCTGCCATCCAATCTGAGCCCTACCGGGGTACTGCTCAGCTCCTTGATCAAGGCATTAATGTACAAGTTAAATAGGTCTGGAGAAGACGGCCCTCCCAGTCTAACACCGCAACTAAGCTGGTAGTTGTCCGATAGTTCAGCGCCCCACCTGACGCTGTTAGTCTGATTCTGGTACCAGAATTCAAGAAGATCAACAACGTCAGCCGGGACGTCCGAGCCATCTCGCAGCTTTCCCCAAAGACGGTTATGGTTCAAAGTATCGACGACGGTACGGCTGAGGTAGAGGAATACAGCGCATACGGACTAATAGTTGTAACCACCAAATTCCGTGGCGGAGCTGGTATCTTAACGGGCACATGTATATTATCTGGATGTTCTATCTAGTTGCGTTAAAATCGCTCATTGCCGCGATGGTCAAATCTTTGTCACACCTCTTGACACTTATTATTTCGTCGAAAGTTTAAAACCCATCCAGCAAACAAGCCTTACATCCATCATTTTAAAAGTTTCAAGACTATGTTATGTTAATCGCAGTCCGTGGTCGCCTACTCCATAGTCCGATTGACTGAATGAAACTGCACTGGATTGCAGTCCACTCCATTGACAACCATTACAAAAACCATTATTTATTTATAATTTTAAATATTTTCTACAACTGGCGGAGATCATCTCAGGGTGTATCATTGTGTATCCGGGGATATCAGGATAATGTCGGCCTTGATGTAGCCAGAATCAGAATAATGTTTATTTCTTTAGTCTTAATAAGCGTGGTTCAATCGTCGAGAAGACGAGTCAAAATTTAACCTCTCTGGCGACTAAATACAATACCCTTTTAAAATGTTTCTGCGTTGAGATTAAAGCAATTAACGATTACGGACCATTATTAGGGCATGAGTAGAATTGACCAACACCAGACTCGCTTTACGAGAGTGTGAGTATTCTTAGAAAGATAATCGGACAATGAGCAGCTTCGTCCCAGTCCCAGCAATATAACGACCAGCAAGAGAGAACATTTCAACCAAGGTTGAAAATTCAAGATCTACCTGTTACTTACGTTTCATGAGATACAACCCGCTGACGGACGGACAGACAGTGGAGGCTTAGTAATTAGGGTCCCGTTTTCACCCTTTGGGTGAACAACTCTCAAATTGATATGTAATTGCCATATTATCTTTTTAAAGAACACGCAACATTGCGTAAAGGGACTTAAGGGACTGACCGACGACCGTTGTGTTGGTCAAATCCCAATCGCGCTTAAGAAAGGAAGAAGAAATCGTGAAAATGAGAAACACATTAACGAATGTGCTGTGGTCAGTCGCCATAGCTTTAATTTTGATTGTCAGGTGCTTTACACATGCTTATTGATAAGCCCCTCTTTTGAACTCTTGACTTTCATGAGTGGAGAAAAAAAAAATATTTTTATTTTACCAAGTAGATTAAACCAGGCAAAAAAATAGTTACGCTTGATACCCATAGATCTTAAAGTACATAAATTACTAAGATCGATGATGATACTCAATGTTAAAATAAAAAATCGCCTAATTAGTACAGCTTATGATTTGTATTGCGCTTTTCAGTACTGGCCGCCACCGGGTGTTCCACCTGCGGTGCTATATTTAGATTCATTGTGTGTCGGCTCGGCGCAATATATCGATCAAGTCCGCTGTAAACCTACCTACTATATTAAGATAACAAGACCCGAGTCATGTACAGTACAATAGAATGCTTATTTATATTACCCTAAATTTATTCCGCTCCTTGTATTGACTGCGGATCGTTAATTAAGTAGGTAAGAGGGGTAGGAGAGCGAGTGTCCATTATTTAGATTACGCCCCGTCGGAAACGGTTATGTTTGATGACCATTGAAGTCGTCGACTTTCGCTCTGAGAACACTTGCCTCGAGCTTGTCCCAAATACAATAACGAGTAAACTTAATGGGTACCTAGGATTGTTTGTGGAAATCCTTGTTTTAAAACCAGCGTTGTGTAGCCAATTAGCAATACAGCAATAAGCGTTTGCTTTGGTGTTTAAAAATATTTCGGGTAAAATCTGGCCTTTTGTGGAGATTGATGCAGTACCTACCTACCTACCTACCAGTATTTTCATAAATTTCCTGAACTTTGGAAATTATTTAGAACTAGCGACCCGCCCCGGCTTCGTACGGGTGCAATAAAATACTACTATTACTATTATTATACAAACCTTCCTCTTCAATCACTCTATCTGTTAAAAAAAACCGCATCAAAATCCGTTGCGTAGTTTTAAAGATTTAAGCATACATAGGGACAGAGAAAGCGACTTTGTTTTATACTATGTAGTGATTGAAGCTTTTAAAAAAAACTTTGGAGGAAACTTTGGAGATTATATAAAAAATGCAAGTCAAGCATGGCAAGAAAAAAACAACTAGGCACCTACCTACCTACCTAACAAATTAGTTTAGTTAGAGGTCCACTAATTTTTGCATAAAACCAAATCATAAACAACAAAGCTCTAGCAAGTATTAACATGCGATAGGTATGCCGCCGTGTCCCAGTTACGGCACAGCTGTGCAGCTCGCGAACGGAAATCGCTTCCCGACAACATTGTTGTTGGTTTCCTTGTTTCACTGGAAATGCTGCGAGAATATCGACGGCTTGCGGCGACTTCCTAATCATAGGAAATTCTCCAAGCCTTTTACGCTCGTGACAAAAGTAAAGCAACATCCTAAACTGTTTGAATGTCTCGTTTCGTTTGATAAGGTATCACTATCGTTGCTAATAACACCCTGCACTCGAAATATTCCTACTTTTATACCACCGCCCTGCGATACGAACGATAAAAAGGTACGGCGAATATGACAGATATACACCGAATGATAAATCCACCAGTCGAGTCGTAGTATTGCATTTACTCCTGTGGTATGTACTTAGATATCCCTTAGATACCCCTTGATTTACTTTATTTAAACAGTCTTATGTTTGTCCACAGGCGATGAATACTTGACCGCAAGATGGAGCCTCAAGATGGATGGAGTGGCGGAGAGTTGGGCGCGCTGGAGAACTCCACCGAAAGTGCTAGGAATGCCGAACGCGACAGGGTTCGCATTGAGTTCTACGCCACGTATGATGTCATGACCGGTGTACGAATAGCTGCCACACTTGGCGGCTTTTTTGCTCTTATGGTCTTTTTGATCGTCTATAAAAGCCGTAGCAAAACGCTGAAAGCTCTGAATGATCCAAAGCTGGTTGAATTAGCTGAGGCCGTTGTTGCTGAAGAGCAAGCCGTAGAAGAAGAGCGGCAACTGACTGCGGCTATGGAAGAGGCGTTATCAGAAAGATTACGCTCTCGGCCTTCTATAGGTGAAGAACCACCTTGGCCACGGACTGCCCGTTTCGCATCTTACGGTGGCGGCTACGGCAGTTTGTTGACACCACCCCGCCGTCTTTCAACTCTCCGCGGTGACTCCCTCCCCGGCTCCGCGTTACGGTTTGTGGATCGTCGACCCTCGGCCGGTCCGCGAGATCGCAGGCTAAGCTCGGCCACATGTTCTAGCTCCGGAAGCTCGTATTTAGAACGTCGCGGTTCTTCAGTCGTGTGTGCGTTACAGGAACGTAGGCTGTCGCCTTGCCCGAGTGAGCGACTTGCGCCTCTCGCGTCCGTGAGCAGTGTAGGACCGTCATTCGTCCTAGAATGTGACTTAGCGTCGATTGGCGCAGACTCTGTTTTCGTTGAGGACAACCCTGACTCTACCGACGATGAAGTGGAACAGTTTTCGACAGATAGCGGGGGCGGCGATGCGGCGATAGCAGGGGAATGCACTGAACTATCCAGCCGTCCCATGCCTCTCCCGCTGCGCTTAGATCATACGTCGCACTCGCGAGAAACGTTATTCTAGTCATACCGATGTGGACAGAGTTCGAATAGTCTGTCGCATCAAATGTTGAATGTTAGTTGATTCCAAACGAAATACTGGAATGTCGACTTTTCCAAATAACCTTATCTTGCTATTCTAACTTCTAAATTAGGTTAATAATGTATAATTTTGGACTTGGCGTTTATATGTATAACTTCAAATTTAACCACAACTTGTCATTTGACCAATCTTATTTCAAAATATTGGATAATTGTTTGCAGTAATCATAATAACATTAATTTGCATTGCTTTGCATATATACCTACTTATTTATATTATTATTTGAGACGAAAAGTCGATATTCTTAGGTACTTGTAATTAGACATAGTGTATGTAAATAGTCGTTTTTGTTAACTAATTGATGTTTAATTGTTAATGTTTACTTACAAAACAAGAGGTGTTATCGTAGGTAGGTAGGTATTCACTTTATTTCTTAATGTAATGGTCCTTACAGCATTATTGTCTGCTTGTTGTGTTTTATCGTCGCAAATTAAACAACAATAAAAAAAGCTTATTTCTGTGCAAATGTAGATAATTACATTACACCATAGTGTTCTATGTAAGTTATAAGTCGTAAAGTAAAAATCTGCCGAATTAGTCTTTTATAGGCATCTAACTGCATTATTTGTTTAACGTAAGCGACAAACGTAGTTTTTGAAACCCTTTTTAACTTCTGGAGATCGTCATTCTATCTACCTATGCATGCCATCGAAGACACTGCACTGAACTGAAAAGAGCTTTTCAGTTAATATTTTTTATGTACCCTAGCTAGGTAACTAATACATATAACTAGTAGTACTTGTTACCAGAGCTACATTTCTAGTCTCATTTAGAAAAACTTACGTAACTCAGTAAGTTCAGAAAACCTTAGGTATCTACGAAATATTATTTTAAATTTTGGTACTTACTTATTAGAAGTCCCAAAAAGTAATGTACCAACCATCTAAGTATTTTTGGTATAATATGGACACAAAATGATGCCAAATGTAACTCGATATATTTTTAACAAGGCACTTTTACGAAACGCATAAAAGTCTACTTAAAACAAGTGGAGTGAATTTGCTTAAGGGCACAAAGACCAATACGTCCCATGTTAACAATAAAATTTTTGAAATAGAAGGAAGTTGGAAGCGGCCTAAATGTTGCTTGTACCAAAATTCCTTATCAATAAGTTCTCGCATTAGCGGGATTTTATTGATTCGAGGTGTACTGCTCCAGCTGCCTCACCCAGTAGATTGACCTACGTTATGGCGTTTTTATTACGATTTAGATTAATGTGTTATTTTTACGAGTATGTAATGTTCGTTGCTCGAATTAAAAAGAGCTCATTGTAGCTTGTAAACTGTTGAAATGATGTAAAAAAATTGTAAATACAAAAACTCAACTTATTTGTTGTTTCATTTCGTACGTTACCGTTACCGCACCAATTTTTATTAAACTTTTTATCGAACTTCACCAGTGCCGGATTAGCCTATATGCAAACTAAGGGTCAGTTCACACCGAGACGCGACGCGGCGCGACGCTGCGCGCACATTTTTCATAGAGCGACTCAGAATATACTTTATTCACTACACGAAAAGATACACATTACATTGTGAGAATTCAGATTACGTTGCACCACGCAGCACTGCGCCTCGAGGTGCCTCGCGGCGTAGCGCGACGTATCGTGACGCAGCGGTGCATCGCCGGTACGCGCGGCGTGCAAGAGCGGTGCTGCGTCTCACGGTGCCGCGCGACGCCGCGAGGCGCAGCCTGAGGCCGCTGTGGCGACTTCTCTACTATTTCCGTTCAGACTTCGTTTAGAATTGATGCAGTTCGGTCGAGTGCTCGATTGAAAATATAATGATAGACTGGGCTCTTGTTATAATCAGACTTCTTGCAGAAGATGAAGAGGAAGAAGTTTACAAAAATAAAATGAAAAAGAAGACATCACACAGGAGTATTGGGGTGCATAATTTATGGAGAAATAGAAGAATTCATGGTGAATTTCATACGTTGTCTTTTGACCACATTGCCAACTATCCAGAAAAGTTTTATGATTATTACAAAATGGACTACCAAAAGTTTCAAAACTTATTAAATGTGGTAGACTGCGGGAGGGCGCGGGCGGGGCCGCGCGGCGCCCGCGGCTAGTAGATACGTTCCGCTGCGCCTCGCGGCATCTCGCTGCGCAGCGAGGCGTCGTCCTGCTACGATTTTAAGATGCGCCTCGCGACGTTGCGATGCGTCTCGCGACGACGCGCGGCGTAGCGCGAAATCATTGGCCTCTTTGAGTATCGTCGCGTCGCGTCGCGTCTCGGTGTGAATTGACCCTAAGCAATTGCTTAGGGCATCACGTGGTTAGTGGGCACCAGGAACAGAAAAAAAAATTGCCGGCACATGAAAGAAAGGCAAGCCTGTTTGAAAATCCGCGCGTTTTAAATTGAGTAGAGCAGCGGTTCTCCAAATTTTTTTACCGACGGAACCCTTTAGACATCGAAATATTTGACGGGGCTCTTAAATTAGTTAGTTGGCGAGCCTCGAAAATTTGAAAGACCTAAAGGACTCTTGGGAAATTCGAGAGAGAAAAGACTAAAAAATCGGCGAGCACAACGGGGCTCGAAATTTTTTTAAGGGCATCGGAAATTTGTGAGAGAAACAGAAGAAAAGACGATATAAAAACACCCAGCGAAGCTAGCCTCGAAAATTTTAAAGAATTAGCGACAATGAGGATCCGTAACGTTATAGCAATTTCAATAGAATTAGTATCCACGTTATTCTTTATGATATAAGAATGATATGTCTATGTAAATTATCCAAATCGGACCATTACGAACGAAGTTATGACTAAGTTATTTACTAGAGAAGTTCACCGAGTGACCGCCGCCGCGGGTGCGTGTGAAGTCACTGCCTCGGTCGCCGTCCGTTAACCCACGGTAATATTATCCAACAGTATTTGGACTCGGCCGTATCTTTGAAATAAATGCCTACAGCCGCGCGGTAGGTAAACATGCGATAGGGCTGCCCGCCTCCAGCATTTTAATTACATTTGCCTACTTTGTGTTTCCATTTAGTTTTGTGATCGTAAATATAGGAAGGTACTTTTTTTATATAAACAAATAAAATACTTTGTGAATTGAATGGGAAGTGTTCAATAAAAATGCGTGTTGTTTTTTGATTGGTAGATTTAATTAAAAAACCTGTTTATGTTTTAATAACAAATCGGTGTTATAAATTTGCGACCGAAAAATATTTGCGCCTCGACTGAGACGTACCTACAAAATGCTTTATTATTAAATTTTAGGAGATTTTTTTGGAGAAAAAGGAATATCTTGTACTTGGTTATAGATACCTGCAGCTACTTTATTAAATATGTACCTGAACTTATTTTTAGAGAAAAAATCACGCGGTTATTGTTAAAAAAACATCACACCATCCGTTCGTCACTGCGGCACAGCCGCAACTGTCTGCATGCTGAGCGCATGCCGAGATCGAGGCGCGTAGGTATAGCTCGCGTTTCGCCCGTTTGTATGAAGTCGGATTACTTATAGGATAATATTACCTTGGTTAACCTTAGGCAGATATCAGTTTTTAGTGATTTACTCCGAAACTATAGGTGTAGAGAAAAAAAATTACAGAACCAAATAGACTTAGTCTTGAGAGACCCATCGAATAAAAAATAAAATAAAATCATTCGATGTGTTTCTCAAAACTGAGTCTATTTGGTCCTGTAATTTTTTTTTCTAAGCTTAGGTAGAGTTTCGGAGTAAATCACTAAAAACTGATATCTGCCTACGCTTAACGGGCGGCGACCGAGCCAGTGACGTCACACGCACCCGCGGCGGTCACTCCGTGAACTTCGCTAGTAATTTGGTCATCACTTCGTCAATTTTTGTCGTAGACCAAAAATTATTGCACTGTGGTTTATGGATTTCTTAGCTATATACCTACCTAAATCTGCATTCTCAACTAAAAACGTTACGGATCCTCATTGGGAAATTTGTAAAAGAAAAGTCCTTATAAAATAGGCACAAGAGCGAGCTTCGAAATATTCAAAGTTTTATTGCGACGATTGGGAATTTTATGATAGAAAAAGAAGAAAAGACGACCTACAAACAGCGAGCGTAGCGAGCCAATTTTGGTACCGCTCTGATGCCATACCTACGCCAAACAGAAAAGACTTTTGGGCGCTACAAAACTCCGTTGTCTTCCACACCGAATCTGTTAAATTATGGTTGGGCATCAAATAGTCTTAATCCAGCACTGAACTTCACCTTTATGTTTCGGTCAATTCATGCAAATTCAACTAATTAGGTTCGAAGGAGTGGTTTTCTTCAATAAAAAACAATATTATTATACTTACCACCAAGTATATAGCCCATCAAGTTATTACGATTCGCGGCGAATCACTGTTCCGCTAGTTTTATTCCCTGTAAGAATGAAGACGATTAAAGTTCGTAATAATTGAATTTGGCGGGATTGTAAATCGAAGTAGACGTATTTTATTTTAGTAGATACCGGAACCGGAACGTTGTTTTAACTATCATTTCCGGTAGCGTTTTTACAATACATCTTCTGATCTGTATGCATTCTAGGGGGAATATAATTTATGTAAAAGTGGGTAATAGCTAGTATATTATTATAATATCTGTGGTAATAGTAATCAAATATTAGAACTGTAAGGAAGCGGATGTCGTAAAAGCCAAATAAGGGAACAGCTTCAGATGAAGCCGCTTCTTTCTGTGTATTTTTAACACCTTCACTGCGACAAGTGACAACCAATTTGAAGAGGTTGCTGCAAAGTCGTTCATTAGATCTTGAACGTACCGAGATTGAAAAGTTACTGAACACACTTCGATTAGAATGTCATTGTCACTAGAAAACTGTCAAATTTCATGATGTTGACATTCATGACAGCTAATCAGATTAGTCAGATTTGTGAAAATAGAAAGTTCGTCGGTCTGTGCTACTCTGAGCAATTTGATTTTGATTTCTTTCACATACATCGACTTTTACATTTCCTGGAAACAAATAATACGAAGGAAAAATGGACGACGATTTACCGACAGACTTTCAGGTCATAGTGGTTGGAACGGGTATGTTTTATTTTCCATTTTCTGTAGACACCGGCATGATGGCGATAGCACTATCGATCTCTTTTGCTATTAGGCCACGGAGCCCAGTCACCGAAGATGCGTATACCTATTGGATTTATGCCATATTAATACGCGATTCACTAGTACCCTCTGTTTAAATAAAGGATGGGGTCTCCCATAAATCATTTTATTACAAGCACCTCCCAGATTACTCTACAATTCAATACTGACTGCGGTGCTTTGTTGGCTTCACTCGTGAACACTCCAAGTTTTTATCAGACATGACCTGTTTTCTTTTACTCATACTGGATGGTTCAGTGAGGGTGCTTCAATAATAAACGAATAGAACCCATGATTTATAAAATTCATAAAGAATACATACCTACTACTTACTGAATTTTTTGAGAAAAGTACATGCAATAAAAAAAAAAAAAAAAAAATATACCCAAAAGTAACCATGGAGCCATGGAGATTTTATTAAATGATCTAGTTGGTAGGTCTAAATAAATCTTATAAAATCAAATATAAAAGTCAAATCCAAGGCACATTCTGCAGTGTGTATGTGTGCTTAAGATGAGAGTCCAATGGATGATTAATTTCCCAGACAGCATAGATTTTTATTACCTTCAACTCATATCTATTTGGATTGATTAAATTGGCAGAGGAAAGTCCTTGGTGGAAAATAGGATGAAATTAAGTACCTAAAGTTTTTGAAGGAAAGCCATTGTTAACTATATAACAAAAAAATAGAAATATATGTATTTAATTGAATGATTACAATTTACCTACTCAGGCATGGTGGAGTCCATAGTAGCCGCAGCATGTAGTCGAATTGGGAAAAATTTACTACACTTGGATGTGAGCGACCACTACGGTGGGCTCTGGGCTTCCTATAACTTTGATGGCCTTCAGAAGTTCATCAAGGAAGTCAAAGCTGATCCAAAACGGCAACTGCATGTCTACAATATTGCTGAGAAATGGTACATTGAAAAGTAAGTTATAAGTAAATTATTTTTCTAGATAACGTGTTGATGTGTAAGAAACACTTATTTTTCAACATAAATGTGTCTAGCCATTTATTACACCTTAATATTTATGCAATGAATAAAGATTTTTTTCTTTCCTTAATATGGATGTAATCAGGTGAACTATGAACCTTGTTTGTGTTGGAAGAACACATTTTAAAAATCAAATTTAAAAATAAGCCTAGCCATTTTAGTTTAAAATTATTCTAGGAGCTTATTTTGTTAGCTGAAATAAACATTGATTCTGAGATTATGAATATTCTTGTTCCTATTACAATTGAATCTAATGTACAAGGAAGATTAAGTGTTTAATTCAATCTATTGTGTCAATCAGTATTCCAATTTTCATTTGAATACTAGAGATAATCTACAATGTAAATCTAGTACTCAGTAGAATTTCCTTTGATTTAGGGAATCTCCTGAGCCGCAGGAGCAGAAAGAAGAAGAGAACAAGACTGATGATAGCAAAGCTGAATCCTCGAAGAAGATCTGGAGCCAGGCTAACTTTGCCACTGAGTACAGGAAGTTCAACATTGACTTGACTCCTAAGGTAAAAACAGAGGGAGATGAATGCTGGACAATTCACACAGCATTACCTAGCCTCAAGCTAAGTAGAGCTTGTGTTATGGGTACTAGATAACTGATATTCTTAATACAATAGACTATGTAGATACCTATATATTTTTTATTTTACATAGAAAACATCCAGAACGAATACATATCTGCAGATCCTACAAACATTTTGGATCTTGTTCTCATAGTAAACAGACCTTCGTTTGACCACAATCTCACCCGATAGACAGAAGAGAGTGATAACCAGAAATTTCAATCATCTATTCTCCTTAACAGCTACTGTTCTCTCGAGGGCCGCTCGTCGAGCTCCTGATATCTTCAAACATCGCCCGCTACGCAGAGTTCCGTTGCGTGACGCGCGTGCTGACATGGCTCGACGAGCATCTTACGCCCGTGCCGTGCTCCCGGGCCGATGTCTTCGCGACTGAAGCTGTGGGGATCCTGGAGAAGCGAATGCTTATGAAAATGCTTACTGCTATTGTTGCTTACAATGAGGAGGAGATGGACAATGAGTTTAAGGGTGAGTGAATTGCTTAAACTTTTGCGAGTTCAGATGGTTTCTTGACCTAAGTACTTGCTACCTTCTTACCTGGCTTAAAAATGGAATACCTCTTCACCTACTTTAAAATCCTTTCATTAAAAGACCAATTAAAGTTCTCTTCACAATCGCACAGTTTCAATAACCTGTAACATATTTGTTTTTTTACTGCACATCTCACATCACAAATTCGAGTCCAAATACGCCAAATTCAAATTCTTATGGGTCTATTTATAATTTTTTTGTGCTATGAAAGCACAAAAGCCTTGAGATTACATGGTACCACTGGTAACTATAAAACTCGCTGCCGGTTACAGTTTTTCCTGGCGACCAGAGTCACAATTATGATAAGAGTGAATAGATGTCTTCTAGTCCTGCGAAAAGAGCGAGTCTCTCTGATATTACAGGCGTCTATAAGCTGCGGTAACCGCTTCCCATCAGGTTAGCCGCAAGCCTGTTGCCATCTTTGTGGTATAAAAAGAACCATCAGAGGGACTACTCAAAAAACGAAAATAGAAGTTTTTTGATTCATTGTCAAGCAAAACCAACTCTTATATCACTTATATAAGACAGCGTTTGCACGAAAAAGAATTGGAATCAGGGGGCCTACTCGGAAAAGGACAATCGAAGTTACGTTTTCGTGCAAAACCAACTCTTATGTCGCTTGCATAGCAAACGAAAATGAATCGGAAACTTCGGAGCTCGAACCCAAGTCCGGACTAAAAACGAAATCAAAGTTTCGGATTCGTTTTCGTGCAAACGCTCATCTATCACGATTCCTAAAAACGAAACTTAGATTTCGTTTATAAGAGTCCGAAATCGAAGATTCGTTTTCGTGCAAACTCTAATCTGTGCAAGCGACATACGAGTTGGTTTTTCACGACAGCGAAAACGAAACTTCGATTGACTTTTTCCGAGCAGGCCTGATTCTAATAATTTTTCGTGCAACGCAGGGGCCGTCCCCTGAAACTTCGATTTTCGTTTTTACGAGTTCGGACCCAGGTCAAACAAAATTTCTTCTCCCCCAGACTGGAACGACAAGACTTTCAAAGAATACCTGACCCACAAAGGCCTGACCGCGAACCTGGTTCACTACGTGCTGTACGCTATCGCTGGCGGCAACAATGCTATGCCGTGCTTGGAAGGCGTGAAGGAATGCAAGAAGTTCCTAATGAGTCTTGGACGCTACGGCAATACGCCGTTCCTTTGGCCGATGTATGGCAGTGGCGAGCTGCCTCAATGCTTCTGCAGGTAAATATAAATATAGTTTTAATTGTAATATTTAACAGACTTCGATAAAAAGGAGGAGGTTCTATGTTTGGCTAAATGTATGTTATTTATGTTTTTATTTATATGCTCTCTATATTGTTTGTATTTTTTTCTGTGTTGGTTGATTAGAGAGAAAATAATCATCCAAATCGATCCATAAGACGGATATTATGGACCGATCTGCATCGTCCCATAGACATTTTATTCCCGCGAGATATAAAAGTATGTAACTTAAAAATTTGTTTAAAGTTGGAAGTCGATTTAAAAATCGACTTCGAATCCCTTAGTTTTAAACTTTTTTCAAATCAATCTACTTATAAACGTAGTTTACATTTTTTTGAAAAATTTACTCTACTTTTGGGCTACCCAAACCAAGCAGAGCTTCTGAACTTGTGATAGGGGTGCTAGACGTCTGCTAAAGTAGCTACATGCATTTGTCCCACTGCCGGATTAGAACCCGCGTCCTGCTGCGTGTCAGACGGACCTTCGCCCGCAGCGCCAGAGATCGTCAATTAACACCCAAACTGAAAGAGATTATACGCAAAAGGCCGCCATTCTGTAAAATAAAAACGTTCGGTTATAATCGTTCATTCCTTGATTGATTATCCTCGGCTCATCCTATTTATCCTATATCATATCCCATAGTGTCTATTTTATTATGTGTGTTATATGTGTGATAAAAAGCTAATCGTATGTGTATGGAATGGACTCATGTTTCTTGTCTTGTCATCCTCAACCTCCTCATCAACCTGTATTGGTCCACTGCTGGACTCAGACCTCCCCCTGATAAGCGCCATTATTGGCTTTTATCTCATTGGGGGTGATACCCATAATCCCCACACTGGGCATGCGGGTTGGAGATCGCAGTCTGGTGGTGGAATGGTTCGGTAGGGGGTGCTGCTGCCCAACCCCCGATGGATATCCCTTAGTCGCCTTTTCCGACACCCGCGGTCAAGAGTTAGGGTGGTGTAAATTCTAAGCCAGCACACGGCCGGAAATAAAACATACTATTTATTAATTATTACCGTCTACCTTTTAACAGTGTACGTGACCCAAATGTGCAGCAACTTGGCGCAAACAAAAATGAAGCCACTTTCTAATGTTGCATGGCATGATGCAGTTTTCAATATCGATCCGTAGATGCACTAAATTTCGACTTAAATTAGGATCATTTTTTTTCTGCTGCAATAAAAATAACCAATAAATACCAATAAGTATTTCTTCCAGCACAAACAAGGTTCGTAGTTAACCCACTTCATAATGAATTCGTCAAATGACGAATGTTTTTACCTACAGTAAAAAAAAATTGGTTGTCTGTAAAGTCGGTTTACTGACGATAGTTGAACGTGACAACGCAGACGCATCGCTCACTCAAGTAGGAGAGAGACGGATGTTGAGCGCTCTCGCTTGCACTTCAAGCCTTACATGGAACGCCTCAGAGCGAGGTAACGCCGAATGAGTCATGTTTTTTCGTGCGTGCAGCCGGCTCTATCGAATTATAAGACGTTGTCACGTCAAAAAACATACAGCCGAATTGAGAACCTCGTCCTTTTTCTGAAGTCAGTTAAAAATACCAATAAATTTAATCAAACACCCTGACCGGGTACCTAAGTACATAATTATAAGCTACCAGTGTTTAATATACGTACGAGTCTTAGAATGGTAAAATATTCATGTGTCTATCTATATTTAATAACTATGGATGCAAGAAACTAAATTAAATATAAACCGTCCAATACATTTAGATAGATAGATAGATAGATAGATTTTTTTATTGGGTACACACACAAACAGCACAGAAAAAGTATCAAAAGAACAGTAACATAAGAGTATTTAGGGTACACATAATTATTAGATAAGTAGGTACACAGCTAATATAAAATTGATGACACATGAATATTATTATTATTAATTAAAGTAAAAAAAGCTTAGCAACAATTTAATATAAATAAGCACCCAACTAATACTACACTCGCCATAATAACAATGACAATGAGGGCAGGTAGTCACCGCCCACCCAGGGCGGGGGCTACATGCTTAAGCGTTTCTGCGCTGCCGTGGTGAGCCCAAAAGGGTCGGTCTCAGCTTAATGCTGTTCTGCATCAGGATAGGTACAAAACAGCGCTGGTTTTCAGACTGGCCCATTTTGCGTGACACCAGGAGCCAAGACGAGAGGTATTGCTCTAAATAAATGATTTGTAAGAGATTTTAGCCAATTGATAATGTTTATTTTTAGGGATTTAGGGATTGGTAAATCAGGAATAGCTATTATAACTGCTTCTTACAATCGCCATTATGTCAAAAAATAAAGCCTGGTTGACCATTACCCATTTTCCCATTACTGGTTTAGTGCTAGTTATTTAAACACAAAATCGCTTCACCGCGCAAAAAATAGGAAGTACGTAGGTACCTATTGATATTACTGCCAACAAGTGATGAATCACCCACTAAAAAGTTAATAGGTCGCGCCTTAGTTTGCTGCAGGCAGGTACACGGGTCGTTGACTCCTATTTAGAACTTGTTTCGTTATGCCGAATTGCCGAATTTAGTTTCTTTATAAAATAGTCTGCGGAATACACGTATGAAACAACTTACAACTTTGTCTCTCTCTCCCAATAAGCTTTGCTGGAAGAGAACTCTTTTTAGGGTTAAACTCGCCCTGCCATTATTTTTCCTGTTAAATGTTTGACTTGTATATTGTGCAATAAAGAATAATGAAATGAATTTCAAGAGACACATACCTACATAGAAAGGTAGGTACTTGATCTTTGTTTAAGATATTTTTACATTTTGTCTCTGTAGGGGTCTCTAGGTGTTGCGTATCTTAAGAACATGATTCTTAAGATAGGCTCGCTAGTCTAAAATCGGCAATACGACCAAGTAAGCCAATTAAAATGTTCTAAATTTTTTTTAAACGAGTTCTTTTCGAAGTACAACAAAAGAATTCGTTTAATGATCAATCTGCGCCAAGTCTCGAAGTTATGATGCTGTGTAAAATTACTAGCATTATTATTACATTTTCATATACACAAAAAATATCTATCTATGTAGTGTATTGTATTATGTATATCAGTTATCCATAACACAAGCTCTGCTTAGCTTGGGGTTGGGCTGTGTGAATTGTCCAGCATTATTTATTTATTTACTAGCTTCTGCCCGCGGCTTCGCACGCGTTATTTCTACGGAAACGTTCAAAGGCAATTTCTATCCCATGGGAACTGATTTATGGGATAAAAAGTAGCTTATGTTTGATTCCAGGCATAGAGCTACACCGGTGCAAAATTTCAGCTCAATCTGTTCAGTAGTTTTCGCGTGAAGACGTAACAAACATCCATCCATCTATTCATCCATCCATCCAAACTTTCGCATTTATAATAGTTTATATATAAAATAGTATTTAGTGTGATGATAGTGTGATTTATTTCTTTCTTTAATTCCAGGTTATGCGCAGTATTCGGCGGGCTGTACTGCCTGAACCGCCCCATTGATAAAGTTGAGACCAAGGTCGTGGACGAAGGCAAGACGGTCGTGACGATCGCCAGCAAGTCCAAGAACCTGAACTGTGATCATCTGGTGATCGGCATCAATGAGTGCCCAAAGGAGCTGCTTTCTGGCGAACCGGTGGAAGGGAACGACATATCTAAGGTTAGTTTGTTTAACAGTACCCATGACACAAACTCTGCTAGCTTGGGGTTAGATGATGCTGTGTGAATTGTCCAGCATTATGTATTCATTTATAGAGATAGAGACGTACCTACCTAGGTCTAAAACACAAATTTACTTTACCTATAATTTATGTTATATGTAAGATCTTCAGAAATAAAAGATTTATTATTTACTAGCTGCCGCCCGCGGCTTCGCACGCTTTGTTTCTATGGAAACGTTAAAAGATGATTTCTATCCCATGGGAACTGATTTATGGGATAATAAGTAGCCTATGCTTGATTCCAGAATTATAATTATCTGTATACAAAATTTCAGCCCGATCCGTTCAGTAGTTTTGGCGTGAAGAGGTAACAAACATCCATCCATCCATCCAAACTTTCGCATTTATAATATTAGTGTGATTATTATTTTGTGTGGCCCACGATGTCCCCCTTGTCGAATTTAGACCACGACGCCCAGTCTCCTTTGAGACTAGCCATGTGCGTAGGACATATATATAGTGCATAAGTGTGTGCGCAAACACAGGTGCACTCTATTCCCCTCACCCTTATAATCCGATGGGACGGCAGACCGACACAGCCCCCCGGCTGTGTCGGTCTGCCTCGTGGCGCGTTCCCGTAAGGTTGCGGGATCAAGGTTTTTGGGATAATATTTAATTCGTAACCTGTGTGGTTTTTACCACACTCTTTGTCACTTTATTTCGGTGTCAGTGTTTAATTTTATTACTGTGTGGTGCCGGCTTAGAATTTGCACCTCCCTAACTCTTCCCGCGGGTGTCGTAAGATGCGACTAAGGGATATCCACCGGAGGCGGGCATCAGCGCCCCCTGCAGAACAATTCCACCACCGAACTGCGATCCCCAACTTTTTATTATGATTATGGGCATAACCCCCTTGTGATAAAAGCCAATAAGGCGCTTATCAGTGGGAGGCCTGCGTCCAGTAGTGGACCAATACAGGCTGGGGTGACGAGGTTACTTATCCTGTGCTAAAATGAAACAATTGATTTCCAGGCTATATTCATAACGAACGGGTCGATCCTGTCCAATGACAAAGAGCCGCTGACCCTGCTGCGCTTCCCGCCGCTCACCGAAGACGACAACGCGGTGACCGTGCTCGAAGTGGGCCCGGCCACCGGCTCCTGCCCTAAGGGATTGTGTGAGTACTGACATTGCTTTACTAACTGGCTCATAACACCGGCAATACGGGCTTAGATTGATTAGTTTAATTTTATCAGATTTGTTAACATAATTTTCGACTAACTAAGCATGACCATTGTTAAGACAAAGTGAGATCGGGTTCGACAAGGACGAACGAACGTCGCGCGGGGAAGGTGAGAAAAGAAAGCGAGAACCACGGAATGGCCAGCCCACGCTCTATATAAATTTGCTTTTTGCTCTAAAACAAGACTCTTTCGCATTAAAATAAAACCATAATCGTCTGAAGTATTTATTAGGGAACACGTAGATGAAATTTAATTGATATTAAGATAAATAACTAGGAAATGAAACTGCTTCTTCCGTAGAAGTATTTGCGCAAAAATGAAGATTTAGTGGAAAATTTGCTAATTTTTTTGTATCGAGTCAAGTTTTGTCAATCGTTTTTTGACTTCCATAACTTACTGGCTAGAATCCTAAAGTTTTGATGCTTATCAAATAATTATACAAAAATTAAGGTTTTTTTCCTTAAAATTGATTTTCCGTAAAGTCAAAACGTGGGTTTTGGGATTCACTTCACCCTAAAATAGACAAGACACGAGTAAAATGTATAAACAAATGTGTACATCCAGTCCAAACAATGCAAATAAATCGTAAACTTATTTATCAACCGTATAATGAACGCTCCGTCCCGTCGGTCACGACTCTGCGAGCTCATTCAACTTTTTGCAGCTACTTTTTGTCCGACGACGACTTTTGGGTGATTCACGTGCTGCTATTACGATCCAGTTTATAATGGAATGTTGATTATTTTACCGGTGGCGGTTACTTGAGTTTTAGGGTTCCGTCGTAGCTAAAAAGAAAACAGGAACCCTTTTAGGACTCGTCTGTCTGTCTTTTGCCACCTACTTGCACCTACTTGTCGATTTTAACGTGATTTCGAAACTTTAAACAAGGAGGTGGCTCTGCTGTATGCTATGCATCTTCACCGATGTTCACCGATGTTTGGCATTATGCATGTTCACCGATTTCTCCGTTTATTGTTGACCGATTTTGTTGGTTATTTTGCTATCGTATAGAATAATCCCGAGATGGAATCAAATTACCACCATGAGATAAAAGTCAATAAAGCGCTTATCAGGGGAGGCCTGCGTCCAGCAGTGGACCAATATAGGCTGTTGAGGTGAGGAGGAATCAAATTATTATGTCATACCTTTTGCAAAACCATAATGCCGATGATTCTAAATAAAACTTTTTATTTCAGTTGTGGTGTACTTCATCACGAAGAAATCCAACGACGCTGAGTCTGACTTGATGCCGTACGCAGAAAAGATCTTCGACATGTCTGGCGGAGACCAAACTCTGGCTTCCGATAAACCAAAGGTACTTTACTTAGTTATTTACGATTAAGCTGCTTTTGAAAAACGATGTCATCTGCAGAAGTTTAACACTGTCGCAGAATGACAACGCCTCACACAACCGACTTCTTTAACGACCTCTGTGGGCGAAGGTCCGCCTGCGACCCAGGAGGTTGCGGGTTCGATTCCCGCCTCGGGACAAATGTTTGTACGATCGGCAGATATTTGTTCAGGGTGTTCTGGATGTTTTTCTATGTATAATAAAAATTATCTATCTATGTAGTGTATTAAGTATATCAGTTATCTAGTACCCATAACACAAGCTCTGCTTAGCTTGGGGCTAGATAACGCGCTGTGCTGATTGTCCAGCATTATTTAGTTATTTATTTAACCCAATACTACTGTCTAGTCTAGAGTACCAGAACAAAGACATACAAAGAGCGACAAACTACTATTGATAATATTTAGAATCTACGTTTAAAACTTTCTACTTACTCGTACGTATTGTGTTAGTATAATGTTCACTTGTTTCTTATACGTTTACTAAGTAGTCTTTTTATTTATTTTTATTTTATTTGTGGTGTAGTGTTTAATAAGTACTTTTACTTTCTTTCAAGTATAAACGTGTACATGTTTGTTCCAGTGTCTCTGGTCCCTATTCTACAACGTGAAGGACACAAGCGCGTCCACTCAGAGCCAGTCGGAGAGCGTGCACGTGTGCTCCGGCCCGGATGCTGGGCTGGACTTCGATAGAGCTGTTGAACAAGTAAGAGAACCATACTTATCCAACTATACACTAGTCAAACTAGATGTAGAATAAGGTTTCGTTATTATAGTGCCTAAGCCGTCATACCCGGTGTAATTTCTAAGAAATCAAATAACATCCCAATAAGTCATTTTTTTTCTGGCATATTATTTGATTTCTTTGATGTAGAATGTTTCTAGACAAACCGCCAATACCTAATCTAAATTTCACTTCGTTGCTGCGTCTTTTACGCGAAATTTCCATTACTTGTTCATTTGAGATCCTTCGTTCAATAATTATTGCTTACATTGAAACTCGACGCTAAACAAGAATTTTAGTTATTTGTATTGTGGTTTGTTAACAAACATTCTACATCGAGTGTGGCTAGTGTATAGGATACAGTTCACATTAGCAGGTGGACAGAAACAAATAACTGCAGTGATATACTTAAAAAAAAATATAATGTCAGTTATTAGGTTCTGCTCACAGCTCTAGGCTTTGAGGCTTGCAAAAATGGCCTAGATAATACCCAGCTGTGGGCGACGTAAAGGGCTGGTAGTGGGTGGCATAAAACGGAACCCCTAAAGCAAGCAATATGGTTCACCATCATACTGATTCTACAACCACGGGTGGGCATAGGTCTGGTCAAGTAAATTTCTCCATTAAATCCTATTCTCGACTTTTTCCTGCCAGCCGGTCACTCCAATGGCCTTTAGGTCTTGTTGGACTCCATCGAGCCATCTGATTTTCAATTATGGTTAAAGATACATATTTATTTCTCAAACAACATACTTCAGTTATATGACGACCTCTGTGGCGCAGCGGGCGAAGGTCCGCCTGCGACGCAGGAGGTTGCGGGTTCGATTCCCGCCTCGGGACAAATGTTTGTACGATCTGTAGATAATTGTTCAGGGTGTTCTGGATGTTTTCTATGTAAAAAATATCTATCTACGTAGTGTATTATATTAAGATCCGAGTTAACCAACAGATGGTTAAATTTTAAACAGTTGTTTTGACTTTATTGACACAAGTTTTTATACATTAAACGTCAAATCCAACCGACGCAGCTGCCTAATTGTCCGATTATCTTTTGGTAAACACCAGCCTAAGTATATCAGTTATCTAGTACCCATAACACAAGCTCTGCCTATCTTGGGGCTCTATCGTGCCAGTGTTTAATTTTATCGCTCCGTGGTGCCGGCTTAGAATTTGCACCACCCCAACTCTTCCCGCGGGTGTCGTAAGAGGCGACTAAGGGATATCCACCAGGGGCGGGCAGCAGCGCCCTCTGCAGAACAATTCTACCACCGAACTGCGATCCCAACCCGCATGCCCAGCGTGGGGATTATGGACACGTCGCACACCTGGTAGCCTTAGGCGTGGTATTTATTTTCTACTAACTTCTGCCCGCAGCTTCGCATGCGTATTTTTGGTATAATAAGTAGCCTGTTATCTCAGTTAAGCTATGTTCTAAATGTACGCCAAATTCATCATGATCGGTTCAGTAGTTTTGGAGATATTAGGTAACAAAAATTTCACATTTCACAAACTTTCGGCTTTATAATATTAGTAGGATATTAGTAGAATTAGGTAAACTTGTGTCAGTTCTGTTATCTGGTTAACGCAATTACAGTTTCCGCACTAATTTTTTATCTCGTTACTGAGTACGAAGCCGCCAAAGGAACAGTAGAGATCACACTAATATTATAAATGCGAAAGTTTCGATGGATAGATGGATGGATGTTTGTTACCTCTTCACGCCAAAACTACTGAACGGATCGGGCTGAAATTTTGCATACAGGTAAGTCAAACCCTGGAATCAAACATAGGCTACATACAACATACTTTATATCCCATAAATAAGTTCCCATGGGATACAAATAACCTCAAAACGTTTCCATAGAAACAACGCGTGCGAAGCCGCGGGCAGAAGCTAGTAGGTACATAAACCATCCTCCGGGGATTGAAAGGCCTTACATGAGGTGACATGAAATATTGAGATACACTCATTATCACCCAAACATCCTACTATCCTACCTAAATAATAAAAACCGAAAGCTTGTGAAACTTAATTTTTGTAACCTAGGATCTCCAAAACTGACGGATCAAGATGAAATTTGGCGTACGTATAAAGCAAAGCTTATCTTAGATAATTAGCTACTACATACCGAAGATACGCGTGCGAAGCCGCGGACAGAAGTCAATCAATAATCTTATGTTAAGCATTTGTCTGGAGAAATTTTTGAATAAATTATTTTATTTATTATTTTATTTTAATAACCAATAAACAAAAAAATCGACGCCTTATTGACTCTTATCATTAGGGGGCACTGCCATAATCACCACGCTGGGCATGCGGGTTGCGGATCGCAGTTCAGTGGTGATCTGTTCTGCAGAACTCTTTTTAGCTGACCATAATTATGTAAGACTAGACGATCGGCTCGCGGTTTCACCCGCGGAGTTCCCGTTTCCGTGGGAATTCCGGGATAAAATAGCCTATGTCACTCCCTGAAAAGTAAGCTTCCTAAAAAACATTATTATTATTATTAACGGTGAAAGAATTTTTCAAATCGGTCCAGTAGTTTCGGATCCTATTCAATACAAACAAACAATCAAATTTTGCCTGAAAAACAGCACTATTTAATACCATAGAATTTAAGATGAAACTCTTTGTTATCTTTCTAGTCCTAACTAGTCCTAAGTTATTTTGAATAAATTATTTTATTTATTTAAATCTTTTCTCTTTTTAATATCATTATAATATAGATGAAAATATGGATTGTTAAATTTTCACAATCGATATACTTAATCGATTAAAGGCTGATTTGGTAAGGTAACTTGAGATAAATGTTGCTGTAGAATTATATTAAGTAGAATAAAAACTAAACATTCCTTACATTATTTATTACTAATACCTAATATTGTTATTTGAGTAGGGGTTATCTTTATCTAAAACAAGCGTACGTACTAAAACGTTCACGTGGCTAACATTATTTTTTTCAAATTACATGGAGTTGGTAAATATTGCGTAATAAAAAAGCAAACTCAAATCTAAAAATATTTCGCAAATAGGTGATGGATGATGTCTTAGCCGAATTTCGACCACGGCGGCCAGTCTCATCGGAGACTAGCCAGGAAATAGTTATAGGTCTTTTAGATTGAAAATACTTTATTGCACACTTAAATCGATATAAACAATACAACTTAAAAACTAAGTGACAAGTAGCGGTCTTATCGCTCAAGAGCGATCTCCACTAGACATTTATGGGTTATCTATCTATACTAATATTATAAAGAGGAATGATTTGATTGTTTGTTTGTTTGTATTGAATAGGCTCGGAACCCACATTATTCCAGATGAACATAGGCTACTTTTTACCGCAGGAAAATGCTTCCCTCCTACGGGAAAACGGGTAATAGGACAACGGGTAGTAAGAATGCAGCTAGTAATCTATACACAGGCAAAATAGAATGAATCGCCCGGGTCTCACGCGAACGGTAAGCAGGGTTCTTTGGCTCTTCAAAAGTAACTATAACAAGTAAAATTTAGAAGTTTTTTCCATCAACATCATCAGCCTGTCGACACACACCCATGGGGGTGGTACCCAGCGGGGGTACAGGCCTTTTCATTTTCGTGCCAGCTCACTTGGTCCTGTGCGAGCCTCATCCACAATCTTCCAGCCACCCAGACGATATAGGTAGTCTCCTCAACCTCAACAGCCTGTGTTGGTCCACTGCTGGACGCAGGCCTCCCCCTGATAAGCGCCTTATTGGCTTTTATCTCATGGGGGTAATGCCCATAATCTCCACGCTGGGCATTAGGGTTAGGGATCGCAGTTCGGTGGTAGAATGTTCTGCAGGGGGCGCTGCTGCCCGCCCCTGGTGGATATCCCTTAGTCGCCTCTTACGACACCCGCGGGAAGAGTTGTGGTGGTGCAAATTCTAAGCCGGCACCCTACGGTTTGCCACACAGCATAGGTAGTCTGACCACTGGCAACCACAACTGACCACAAGGCTGCTTCGTTTCGCTCGTACCGTGTAGGCAGGTACCTACCTAACCTACCTACCACTCAAAGTTTTGGTCCAACTACACACCAATTCATAAACTTATGTTAACCTCTTGACCCGGGAAATTAAACTAAGTACCTCGGATAGATAATATACTTTTGCTAAGTAAACGTAACGTAAGTAATATAATATAATATAATAATAATATAATGCTGGACAATTCACACAGCATTATCTAGCCCCAAGGTAAGCAGAGCTTGTGTTATGGGTACTAGATAACTGATATACTTAATACAATACACTACATAGATAGATATTTTTTATTATACATATAAAACATCCAGTATAATATATAATATAATCCATATAAGTATAATAAATAATAGTAGTTTTTAAAAGGTTACTAACCTATCACTTAAGTTGCCTCTGAAACTCTGTTAGTTACAGAGTAGAACTCTGTAACTAATCACTGTTATCGTGTAATTCTTTTTCGTATTATGAAATGTTGGTCAAAATTGACCTGTATTGATAAAGCTCCAGATTATTCTACTTTAGTGATAATATTATGTAGTAACCTATTATGTTTAGAAATAAATTTAACAATAGATATTGTAACTTGTAAGTAAACCTAGCTGTGTGGCTTAGAATTTGCACCACCCTAACTCTTCCCGCGGGTGTCGTAAGAGGCGACTAAGGGATATCCACCGGGGCCGAGCAGCAGCGCCTCCTGCAGAACAATTCCACCACCGAGCTGCGATCCCTAACCCGCATGCCCAGCGTGGGGATTATGAGCAGAGTACTACCCCCCATGAGATAAAATTCAATAAGGCACTTATAAGGGAGGTGCCTGCGTCCAGCAGTAGACCAATATAGGCTGTTGAAGTGAGGTGAGGAAACCTAGCGAGGTCTGTGATGCATACAACCCCTTACCTTGTTTTCAATGTTGAATCAATTACCAACATTGTTATAATCAGTACAATCTTGAACTTAGCTTATCAAGTAACGACTTAGATTAAGGAACTAACATAGTTTGTTGACCTAAGGACTCGTGTTGTGTAGGTACGTACCACAGAAATATATCTAAATATACTATTTCTGTGGTACGTACCTATAACACATTTAACTCGATGTAGAAAGTTTGTAAACAAACCACGACACAAATAACTAAAACTCACTTGCGTGGCATAGAGTTCAGACATAATTATAGTATGCAATATTTCTCAAATCAACAAGTTAGGTAAATTGCGTTTAAAAAGACGCAGCAATAGAGTGAATTTTAGGTTAAGTATGGGCGGTTTGTTGTATGAACATTGAACATGCTACATCGAGCTTGGCTGGTGTATACGTCTAATCAATGTACCTATATATGCGATAGAGGGTTAATCGAATTGATTCTCATTGCTTCGATCAATTCTCCATATCGGTTTATGTACCAATATTTCAGAATAATAGCCTTTATTCACAAAGAAAATTATACTAGTATTTACAATTGAAACAAATAAGCTAACAGCTGACTGTTGCAAACAGTCTACAGGTAGCTCAACTGATCCATATCAATACCAGTCGGAAGCGTCCCCAAGCGGCCGCCGCGCCGCGCCGCAACGCAACCGCAACACGATGCAGGAAACGGGCATTATAAGATACTAGCTGACTCGGCAAACTTCGTACCGCTCTCACTTTTTAAACCTTCCCCGAATAAGCTATCCTATCTCTCAAGTTGGATCAAACTGCACACGGTGTGCAAATTTAATTTAAAATCGGTTAAGTAGTTTAGGAGTCCATCGCAGACAAACAACGTGACACGTGATTTATACAATGTGTCCGGTCACCGGTGTCGGAGACTTTGGGGGGGTGAAATACGGTAAATTTTATCGACAAATCACTATCCCAATTTTTTTTTCTCTCTCCATGATAAAATGGCAGCCATTTTGTTTTCTGTTGCCTCGAAGCACGGGTGCTTGTACTGATTAAGGTATAGCTACCCATGTAGAGGTCTTAGGAAAACGATAGAGGACTCATTTGATAGCCAATAATGTAGACAATAAAGCAATGGTATCATTGTTGCAATTTCTGTTTTATAATAAAAGAAAAGATAATTTATAAAACAAAAAAAAGTTTTTCTTAACATTTTTTTTGAAATTATTAGCTTTTTCATAAAATCGAAACTGTCAAGCTACATGTTTTTTGTTACTGAACAATAGTACAGTGTGCTTCAAAATAAGTCTTGCATCTTAGCCCTAAGTAAGATAGTTTAGAAGTTTATAGGAATTTGTTCCGGGTGTTTTAGGCATTTTCTTTAGATGATAAAAAATATCTATCTATGTAATGTATTAAGAACTAGCTGCGCCCTGGGGCTTTGCCCGCGTTGAAATTTATTTTTCCAACTTTCTTATTTTTTTCTTTCATATAAGTAACCTTTTCCTGACAATGACAAACACAACAAAAAAAGAATGAGCTAAATTATTAAATTATTTAATTTAAATTGGTCTAGCCGTTCACGCGTGATGCCGTGACCAAGGGAAATAGGTATTCATTTTTATATATTATATAGATATCAGTAATCTAGTTTCTATAACACAAGAATCAAAAGCTCTGCTTAGCTTGGGGCTAGAAGATGCAGTGTGGATTGTCCAGCATTATTTATTTAATATTCACCATATCCAATTCCACCATAAGTCTTAACAAAAACACAAGAATCAAAATCTCTTTATTTCCATAAATACAATAAATATACACTTAGAAAAGGTCAAATTATAAAACTAAACACTGACACGGAAATAGGGATATTTTTTATTTCTGACGTTACTGCCCTATCCAAGCGATAACTAGACTGTAACTTTTATCTGACTCCAGAAAAACACAAGCCTACTTAAGACTACCAACCTATCTTTTCTGGGTCAGGTTATCTTCCCTGTAACCTTGTTATTTCTGTTGCTTAAGACAAATTCTAATGCTACCATTTCCCGTAGGCTGAGCAAATCTTCAAGAATATCTGCCCCGGCGAAGAGTTTCTCCCTCGCGCTCCGGACCCAGAGGAGATCGTCTTCGAGGATGACGTCACTCACGGCCCCGAGTTCTCCCGGGAAACCGACGATGCCGACGGCGACGTCAGCAAAGAGTAATCACGCTTTTATATACCCTAGATATGTAAGGATTCCATTATTTTTACACCGCATGCATTCTGCTCGGTACCTTTAAGTAGGTTATCAAATCGTAGCGGCTTATGCTCGGTTCCTTGGTTAAATTTTGACATGTTTTCTATAACGAAAATGTGATTCCACTTACTATCAGTAGGAAAGAACGAGCTGTCTTTGATTATACGAAGAACCCGGCATGTAAGAAGATAAGCCCTCGAGGCTACTTTTAGTAGTGAATTCGTCTGATCAAAGAACGAAACTATGGACTATAGACATACTATACGAGCGTTTGAGTGCTTAATGCAGTGCTTCCGTAATGGTATACGGTTCACGTGCGGCTATCACCGCAAACCGAACACCAATTCATCGGGTCGAATACGATCTCATAATTTGAATGCCTGTGGTTTCCGCTGCAGCGACGGAGTACAGAACGTTTAGCGTTATATAACCGGCTCTAACGTGCTGTTGCTTAGGTTCTCTCTAAGATTAAAAGTACGCTTCTGGGCCGAATTCGGCAGAAACTGAGTTTGATAAAACTTAGTTGGAACGAATTTTAGTTTTGGCGCTCAATTTACAGCTAGTACGTCAAAAAGTATGGGACCATTGATCCTGTTGGGTAAAAGTTAATCTAGTTAAACTCAGTTTATGGTGAATTTAACCCTAGTCGCTTATTGCATTCCGACTGGTGCGGGGGTAGCGTATTTTGTAAGGCTGAATCTCTAAATCTGGCGGACGAGTTACCTATACTTAATTCAGAAGCTGTCACAATATCTCGTTGGCGTGGTCTTTATACATATTACAAGCCCGGAGTGCAGTGTTAATTTGAAGAATAAAGCCTACATAGTAAAAAATATTTCGTCAGTAAAATCCTAGAGCTAGGTTATCTTGTATATTGAGCAAGATTTACTATAGCACCTGAATGGTTATTTCCAGTACCCATGTACTTACGTAGTCAACAGGTTACATCTAAGTCCAAAATTATATTGTAGCATAACGGCGTCGCTTGTTTTTATTATATTGCTCTCTAAAGAGATTTTGCTAAATGTTCTGGAAATGTAGCTTTTTTATCTATATTTTGTAAGCCAAAGTATTATTTATGATGAAAAAATGTGCAATTGAATTATAGCTGCAATTTGATTGTGTAATAAATTTTAAAAGTTTGGACGCACCAGTCCAATCATTGTAGTTTTTATTATTTATACATTATATTTAGCACTCAGTATTTATTATCACTGATAATCATGTCTTATCGCAGCTTGTGCGTTTCTAATTCCAATAAATTGTGATTATTAGATTAAAAATCGTATTTATTTGCCCCCTACCTATTATTATCTATAATATCTATGGTGAACTAATGAAGCCTGGTTCTAAAAATTTTATGAAATTTTTGAGATTGTTTTATTAAAATAAAATTTGGTGGTAGAAAAAATCTGTTTGGGGTTTACACACTTTATTTACATAGGTATTGCTCAATAACAATTGCTTACATACTAAACAGATAAGAATAAATTGAATACACCTCAAAATTGAATACTTTATTAAATGTAAAAATTTACAATCATAAAAATCTATGAAGTATAATTTTATGTGGTATGTGTATAGGTACTGACTGGAGCTCATAACATATTACGTAAATATTTAATCTACTTTTCAAAAACACCTTAGTTTAAACTGTTTATCAAAATAAGTTTTCCAGATCTGTTGCTATAAAAATAAATTTCATAGTAATTGAGATCAAAGATAAATGTTTTTAGAATGCAGTTTTGTTACTTTACAAACAAAGTCATCAATGTTCTGTGAATGTAATTCACATTTTACATATTATTAAAACAACCTTTTCTCATAAGAAAACAGACCATGAACGTTGCCTTCCAGCTGTGCAGAATGTGTTCTTTTCATGAATCTGAGTTCTCCTGAGTGACTCATTACTTGAAGCTTTGCAATAGACTTAGCTCCAATATCTTGGCAACTATGTTGTATCCCTGTTTGCAGATAGGGTAGGAACCTTAGCACGGAGCCTTTGTCCACTATGCTTCCACTCACTCCTTGAGCCACCCGGTGTTTATCAGTCTCCTTATGGAAGTAGCGGCTCATGGCAGATCCCTTGCCATCTTTGTTCTCCATAGCTTCTAAGCTACCCATGCCCCTGTACTTCTTCAGCCTGACTCCATCAGAGAAGAAATATTCACCTGGAGCCTCGGATGTGCCGGCCAGCAGTGAACCCATCATAACTGATGATGCCCCAAGGGCCAGTGACTTGACAATGTGCCCCACAGACTGGATACCACCATCAGCAATAACTGGCACATTAAATTTCCTGGCGTATGATGCAACTTGGTAAACTGCAGTAGCTTGGGGGCAACCACAGGCCATCACTTCTTGGGTAATGCAAATAGAGCCACTACCCATCCCGACTCTTAGAGCATCGACACCAGCATCAATGAGATTCTTGGCTTGCATTCTGGTGACTACATTACCTCCAATGACTTGGATATCAGGATACATCTGTTTGATGAACTTAATCATTTCGATTTGGTACATAGAGTTTCCCTGAGAGGAGTCCAGTACAATAACATCAACACCATTTTGTACAAGTAACTTCAGCCTTTCTCTGTCAGATTCCCGTGTCCCAATTGCTGCTCCAACCAACAGTTGTTTGTTAGAATCTTTGGAAGCATTTGGGTAGCTTCTGGCTTTTTTCAAATCTGTTCTAGCAATCAATGCAACTAATTCTCCAGCCCCATTAATGATTGGCAGTTTTCCTTTCTTGCTCTTCTCTAGAATATAATTTGCATCCATCAGAGTAACTCCAGACTGGGCAGTGATCATGTCTTCAATTGGGGTCATGACTTCTTTCAAGCTCAGATGTGGAT
Source organism: Eupithecia subfuscata (assembly GCA_963564075.1). Classification (NCBI taxonomy): domain Eukaryota; kingdom Metazoa; phylum Arthropoda; class Insecta; order Lepidoptera; family Geometridae; genus Eupithecia; species Eupithecia subfuscata. The sequence continues at coordinate 5,280,048 of OY751099.1, read as the reverse complement.
GACCCTCCCTAAAGTCGACATCTCGAGAGGTAACAATACCTATCAGTCTGCCACCAAGTTTTCCATTTTCAGTGATAGGATAACCGGTGAAACCGTTAACTTTTTTTGCTTCAATAACATCTGCCACTGTATTCTCCGGTCCCATGCACACAGGATCCCGGATAAATCCATGTTTGTATTTTTTTACCTTGTGAACTTCATTGGCTTGGTAATCAGGTGTGCAATTGTGATGAATGATGCCGATCCCACCGCAGAGTGCCATGGCTATGGCCATGTCTGCTTCCGTGACAGTGTCCATAGGGGTAGACACTAGTGGAGACTTCAGGGTTATTTTCTTGGTGAGAGGAGAAGCTAAGTCAACTTCTTCAGCAGTGAAGTCGATGAAACCGGGCAACAGAAGAAAGTCGTTGTAAGTAAGACCCTCGCTGTTTGCGAAGATCTCGGCAGCAGATAGCCCATCTCTGAGGTCACCGTCTCCGGACATGTTTACGGTGGCTACACGTGGAAAGAATTCGGTAAACTGCACTCAAATTAACCGTGCCACTACGTCTATAGGTATTTTACTGTACTGATTTAGACCAATAGCGGAACTGTGTTTTCGTTTAGCTATCTAAATCTCGTTAGTCTTGTGAAGTAAACGCACACGTGGTAAGATCTTGATGTCTTCACAGGTCTGTTACTTGGGACAATCGGTAGGTAACTGCCTGCCTGAATTAGCGACCTCAATATTACTTTAGTTCACTTGAATTTACGTCAACACGTCTTCACAACTTTGTAATCGTAAAATAAAGGCCGTAATTTCACGTGAAAACCCGGCTTGCTCGCTTCGCTCCATCCACGACGACGTGAAGTGAACGAGGAAACTGATTGATATTTATCTGACTTTGACTTAAATGTGACATGACACGATACATTTGACATAAATGTGACATAACACGATGCATTTGACATTGATGTGACATGACATGAATTATTTTTCTTGTTTTAGAATCGTAGCGATTTTAGCGAAAAGCAAGAGGCGCAAATAAGAAAGAAGTTTAAGTTAAGTTATCTTAACTTCAACTTCGCTAATTTTGAGCAATGTTAATTTCGCTTCTAATCTAACTAGTCTGCCTGCCCGCGGCGTCGCACGCGTTGTTTCTATGGAAATGTATAAAAGTCATTTCTATCTATCCTATCATGGGAACTGATTTATGAGATAAAAAGTATCCTATGCGTTATTATTATTCCAGGCCTAGAATTACCTATAAGCATACCTTTAAGTATGGAGCTATAACATCCATCGATAACCACTGTTTCTTTTTTCAAAATTGCGTCGCACAATGACAGTTATACCTACTGGGTGTTCGCCAGACCGTGTGCCATTATGGGCACTGGTGGTAGGTGGAACCAAGTGCTTGTCGGTTTTTTTAACCCTGAAAACCTCTCGCCTATTTTATGAATGTTTTAATATTCTTAGATTTTCGACATTTGAACCATTTTTGTCAAAATAACATGTGTAACAATTTTTCGTTAAACATCTGCCATGTACATTACATTACACATAGGTAGGTACCTGCCTACTATTAAAATTAAAATGTACCTACGTGAGATCTAGGTACTTAAATAAAACAGCTAGGGGCATGAAAAGTGTTGAAAATTAAAAACAGAGTTCAACTTTGGATAGAATTTAAAACATATGTGTGTCTCTGATCTTCCAATTCACTGAAAACTATTCTCGTTCATGGTCATTCCAACGGAAGGTACCTATGCCACATCACAAAACTACATAAAAATACATAACAAAAATTGCATACCAGTATACGTAGCACGGGGATTGTTGTCTAGGGTAGAATAGATAAAAATTACGTCACATCGTCATCGAATACGTAGTAATATGTTCGAAATTCATTCCTTCAACTTCAATAATTTACGAAATGTATGATAATGCGATTCTTCTCTATTGTACACTAGACAACTATCCCCGTGCTAGGCCTACTGAAAAATACTAACTTTTGTCTCATAATTGTGCTGTAAGCATGTTTGTTTAGTTCGGTAGAACTTGTGCCAAAGGGGGTAAATAGGAATAGGTAAAACCCGTAGAAAGAGAAACCTATAGAACTCGCGCAGTTGCCATCGCATTCACACTAAAGAGAGAACGACTTATGCGTAAAGCCTAAGAAGAAATGAAATAGAACGATTAGCTATCTCATCCAGCGTGCCGGTTTTTGCATTGTTTAGCACCTCCATGTGCTAAACAAATTTCCTATGTCATCGACGGAGCTCGACACGAGACTGCTGAAGAAGGTTGTAAAAGTCACAAGCTTTGTTTTTTAGGTTTAAATGTGAACAAAGTGTTCGTGTGGACATTCCCGCACCTAAAAACAATAAAAAAGAAACACAAAAATGGTGCGGTGCAGTGTTTTTGAATGTAGAAGTGATTGTGAAGGAAAAGTGCCGAATTTATCATTCCACTCGTAAGTACAAGTTCTTTTGACTATAAAAAGGTTCAAAATTTACCGTTTCTGATAGTACCCCGATTTTAGGTTCCTTATTTCATGTCTTAGTTGGTAGATCGGATTTGCGATTTTCCAGTTAATAAATTTAAAAAATTAAATTAACTGAGCGCCTGGTCGAAGCGATGCATGACCCGAGAGCTGGTGAGTATCTGGCACAGCGCATCAGCATTGCCATACAGCGCTGCAGTGCGGGGTATGGCAATGCTGATGCTGATGCGCTTGGGGACGTTTCCGACTGGTATTGATCGGTATGGATGGATCAGTTAAGCTACCTGTAGATTGCTTGCAACAGTCTGCAGTTAGCTTATTTGTTTCAATTGTAAATACTAGTTCTAATTTATTTCTATTATTTGATTGTAGGTAATATTCTTTGTCAATAAAGAGATTACACACTAAAAAAATCATTTCGTCGTTTTTCTAACTCTATCTATCTATGTCACTAACTACCTAGGTACCTACCTACTAAATAACAGATGCAACAAAAAAAATAATTATAAAGCCATTGTGGTTTCGTACAATAAAAGGTACAGCTATAATAGTTCAAATTTTCAGAAAAAAAAAACAATTGCCGAGAGACTTTTCGGGGTTTAAAGAGCCGCCAAGCTATTGCACTTGGTTTCACTTACCCCCAGTTACCATGGCACACGGTCTGCTGAAAACCCTGCATATAAGGATAGAGGACACCCATACAAATAGAAAATGTGATAAAACAATACCTACGTCCTGAAGCGTTAGGTTTCCGAGATACCTATTCACCAATGAAAACAACTATTATTGCTCTAATGATATTTTTTTAAGGATATCTCGGAAAACCTAAGAATTATGTTTTATGACATTCATGAAGTCGAAAATTTTTGCGATGTTATTTGATTTCTTAGAAATTACCCTTAGTGTGGGGTTACGCACTATAATAACAAAAAACCTTAGAATTAAGCTACGTGACACCTCTCGTCAAACGAACTAAATGTAACTTTAGTCTTTGAACAGGATTGGATAAACTTCAATGTTTCCCCTGTAGGTGGAGCTAACGGCGCGAGAAGACCGTAGGATGTCGCAGAGATTTTCGACTCCCGCGTCACTTGACTTCGTGGTGTAGTTGGTTATCACATCCCCGTACTGAGGGGAGGACGCGGGTTCAAGTCCCGTCGAAGTCGAAAATTTTTGCGATGTTATTTGATTTCTTAGAAATTACCCTTAGTGTGGGGTTACGCACTATAATAACAAAAAACCTTATTATTGTATTTGTAAGTTTAAGTGTCCTCTATCCAATACCTACATATACCTACAGTTTATAATAGCTTTTAATGTACGCAGCGATTTAAAAAAAGTGTTGGTGATGGCCAACATAAGGCCTAAATCTTCAAACCCCTTTCAGTCCGATCCGTTTAGTAGTCACACCGTTTAGTACACATCATCATGACCAAGTGCCCCCACAAAAGATGAACGTGTCTATCATAGAAATCTAAATAGTGTTATTTAGATTTCTATGGTGTCTATGTTGTTACCTGAATAAAGTGCCGTGCAGTGCCTAGACTTAAACACACACGCACCTTCAATTATAAACAACTTTTCACACTTGTATTTATTTTCTATCATTGTGCTTTGTTGTCATGTCACTGGATTCTGTTATTCTCACTCATTATGATATTCACATGGAATACTCGCGTTTTGGTAGCACCAAGGGAACTGGGGCCTCTTCAGACCGGAGCTTACACGAACCATTTTATGTAGAAAGGTAGGCGCTTAATCTTCCTGAACACATTTCCCGTTTACTTTGACTTGCCCGGTAGGGCACTGGTCACCGTTAAACGAAGAACGCGAAGGAATTGTAACTATTGTTCCATTCTTGTCAACAGGCTGCACAGATGTCTCGTTAGTAGATGGGTCAATTACGATCTCGTTCATAGTAGGAGGTAATACAAATGGCGTTTTGTCTGTATCGTGGCTTGTCTGGGGCACTGATGAAGGTTGCTCGGACACCGGTTTTACTTTTTCCGCCTCTGGTTGAATTTGGCTGTTCATGTTGTCACTAGCCTTTCTGGTCGCGTGGCCGACGCTTGTGTTAGGCGTCGCATTTGGTGGTCCGTTCATCCTGTCTGGTCCTCTTTGCGATATCGTTTCGTACTTAACCGGTAGCTTCGGCGGCGTAGTATCAACGTTTGATCCTGACCCGTCGATGTATTCTTCTCGTTGCACAGGATTTATTAAACGCACTGAGTTAACCGCTTCAAACTGTGGTTTAGCTAACGGAGCTGTGATGATTGGCTGTGTCTCGCCATAGAATGTTGCGGGGGTCACATAGTGCACATTTATAACATAAGGAATAATTACATCCTGTCCGTGTATTTTTCCCATTAAAAAACTGAGATAAATGAGTAATTCAATCATTGTGGAATTTTCCGGTATGCAAAGCTTTGCCGATGATACGTGAATACGGTTACAATACTAGGTGTGTATTTTAAAACAACTGGACTCGTAATAACCACAGCTTCTTAGCTTCTTGATTATTGACGTCATAATTTTGCACTTAAGGCCAAGCAAAACATATCTTATCACCTTATTCGATTATTAAGTTGGAAGAAATGTCAAGGATAATTAATTAGTAAGAATAACTTAGCTTAGGTAGACCATGATAAAGAATAAGATGGTAGGTATCTACCTACTATAAATTACTTAGTTTACCTAATTGGGTAGGTACATAATATACTAGCTTTAAAGCAAGTATACGTCGTCGGCGTAGGTGACTGATTGTGATATTACCTATTTTACATTAAGTATCTACCAACACCAACCTAGTGAAGTAACTCTCCCCTTAAGCTCGGTAGCAAAGGTATAGGTACTTTATTGTTGAAACAAGATAAGTAATTGTGCGGCTTTACAATTGCTACTTTGAAGGTAAACTACTTACCTATGGCATAACTGCTATGGCCTTCCCAAACTTTTTTAATGACGACCTAGCGACCATTTTAATCGACATAGGTATAATACGGAAAAACCGAACTCCCAAGAAATGCCTAAAAATAACTAACGTTGAACTCTGGGGTAGATGCACCTTGCATACACCCTGTGTGGTCTCGATTTTGGGAATAGAAGATAAGGTACCTTATTGAGGAGTAAAATAAAATGACTTTTACTATGCACTACATACTTCTAATAAAATAAGTAGTAGGTACCTCTACTGTAAGTAATGACTAACGGGGCTCGCGTTATTCCATCATTTATGTTTCACCCGACCATTCCCGGGTTCTCCACAATCTATATCACATCATCTTTCCTAATTATCCTTAATTCTAATGTCGATTTCTACATCTTCATCAACGTCGGCAGTATTTGGTTTCGTTTCCCTCTTGGGTTCCGTGTCTTTACCATTGGTAATGCCATAGTCAGATAAATTTGTGTCTAATGGCACGAAGAGAGGAAAGTCGCCTTCCGGCTTCTTAGTAGTTTTGTCAGGGCGCGTTTGTTGTCCTTGGTTCTCGATGGGTTTGTTGGGAATCACGTTGTTTTGATTAGGGTTGGGATTGAAGATTGGCTGGTTGTTGTCTTGGTTTTGTTCGTAATCAGGCTTGTTGTTACCGTTGTTGCTGCCGTAGTCTTGATTGTTGTTACCGTAATCTGGTTTATTATTACCATAATCAGGTTGATTGTTACCTTCATTAGGGTTGTTACCGTAGTTGGTTTGGCCATGGCCGCCGTAGCTGGGACGTCCTCCGTTCGGTTTGTTGCCCCCTTGAGGGCGACCTCCGTAGGTCGGACGATTACCATAATTTTGTTGGTTGTTGCCGTAATTGTGCTGGTTGTTTTCGTTATTGGGTTGGCTTGGGAAATTATTTTGTCCGTTTCCATAAGTCTGTTGGTTGTTCCCGTATCCTGGTTTGCTCTCGTAGCCGGGTTGACCTTGTCCGTTATGTCCATAAGGTGGCCTACCGTGATTCGGAGGAGGTCCAACATTCTCTTGACCAGGCCGATTGTGGTGCTGGTATTCATGATGGTACTCGTGCCCGTAGTTGTAGTTATAGTTGAAGGAATGTTCTTGGGACCCGCCAGGCCTTTTGTGCTGATGATGATGATGTCCATGACCATGTGGTCCATATCCTGGTTTTTCTTCTACCACCACTATAACTGTTTTATCTGGATGATGAGGAGGTGGAGGCGGAGGTGGTGGTTGGTGGTTAACACCGACGTGTCCGCCGAAGTTTAATCCTAGTCCGTGCGTGATGCCTCCGAGGAAAGACCCAGCAGCTTTGTGAACGTTCGTATGAGCCTCATGTGCTCCTTTCAATATTCCGTGAACTAAATCTCCGTGTCCTTGGCACTGATAACTCAGCAGAAGTAGGAATAGAATTTTATAAAACATTTTGGTAAAATGGTTCGTGTAGCGCGAGTGAATCTGCCTCTGGTCAACTGATGCGTGTAGCATCTCGAAGTGATGTTCTCTACACAAAACCTGTTTGCATTCAGTGAGCGAGTAGGTTATTTACTGAGACCTGATATGTTTTTATAATAAGTTGGTGGCTAGAATTGTGATAATCTTATAAATTTTATTACTAACATACCAATCAATAAAGGTCGGGTGGGAGGGACTTAGGATATAATTAATTGAGATAAGCATGATGAATATTAGCATAAGACCTAGGTCGTTATGTATGTATAGGTACGTACAGTCGTTTATTTATCAAATTGACGCATTTTCTTTCGGCTCACAATCCAGAATCCTATAAAAGAGTACCCTCTCTTTTAAAAGAGTTTGAGGGCTAGGAACCGTACCTATAGGTACCTACAGACAGCGTCAGAATTAAGTAACCATGTTATGCAGGGAGGGGGCATAACACAATGCATGTTCAAAACCGATTTTTTAATTTTTTTGACATGCGTTCTGTTTTTATTTTACCTAAATAAAAATATATTTTATTTTTGTCTTTTATAAAACTTTTGTAAAACTCCTACGATATACAGGTTTGGATTAAACCTGCATGCAGGCGATAGGTTTTAAATGTTTCCGTGGTTCGGCGAAAATGGCGAGGGAGAGGTTTTTAGTGGCTATATAGAATAGGCAAAAATCTTATGGTATAACGTCCTTCTCAGGGCGTCGAGTCCCACATAATTCTGTTCCCCCCCCAGACCAGTTTATTCTAAAACGAATTTCCGCGCCGAATAAAGAAAACGGGGTTTCTTAATTCTGCCGCTGTCTGTACCTACCTACCTACCGAAGTTATGCTATGTAGATTAGAAACATCATTCAATTCTTTAAAATCAGACATTTTACGTTACATTATAAGCTTAGTTTTTACAAGGATTTTCCTCATCCTATTGTTGTTTTGCTGGTCTGACCATAGAGTCATTGCCATGATATAGCAGGTAGTTACAGCTTATTAAATATTCGACGGACGCTATGTGATTATATGAGTCATCAATTATATGTTTAATTCTAATAAGTATAGATTTGTTTTACTGTCTCTACCAGGGCATGGTGCTTGTGCTTGACAGTTGCATGAGTACGTAGAGGTAGAGATAAACCATTCTAAAAATGCACGCCCCTTTTAATAGTAAAATGGTATGACAATTAAAATTCAAGAATTTAGAAACCTGCCAAAGACTTGCCCCAGGTATTTCCCGGCAGGTTTTTGTAAAATAAAAACATAAATTCAAATCCTGTCATCTTAAACTTGGTGTTCCAGTTAGATTTCATATTTGCATACAGATCAGACCGGTAATCTTACCACGGAATTATGGCTAATACGCATATGTTGCGGTTTTCGTTTTTCGTGATACTCGTAATAAATGACACATGCCACCTACATTTGTGTGTAAAATTATTGGTATAATCCATAATATACTAATACCTATTATAAATTCGAAAGAATAAGAATGATATATTTTTTAGAAATAGGACTTAGGTACTCAATAATACATATACATAAAACTTAATTTAACAGGCAACTCTGTCTGTCTGTTACCTTTTCACGCCTAAAAGGATAAATTTAAATTATTTATTTGACCATGGAGATTATAACCTGACAGTAACTTTGCCTGAACCGTTATATGTATTATACTTACATTTATCTCTCATACAGTAGAAAGAATAACACTTTCACAGTTAAAATTACACAGCAGAACCACAATAAATAAATAGGCAGAACACTATTCATGTAAAAATGGAAATACAATACAATATTCACACAAACACTCTTAAAATATAATTGCTGTAAAATAATAATGAATAAATGAATGAATAAAAAATCGATGAAATTTGGTATACAGGGTGTAAGGCTAAACAGTCTTATCCTTGAAACCAGAAGTTCAGAATCATGAGCAGAGTCCAAAACCGATGAAAAAACTACACTTTTTTTTACATAATTTTGAAAAAAATATCCTCATACATCATAAAAGCATTTCACCCTACATTTATACCTACGCCGCGCCGCCGCCCGCTTTGTCGGTTTCGAACAAAGACGCCGCCCGCTCGCACCTAGCCTACGCGCCGCCCGCTCGCGCACTCGTCAGTCACGGCCCGCCTGCCAGGTAGTGAGCACGTCACGACGCGTTCCGTGCTAATTTGTGATGTGCCGATTTGTACATACGTGGTTTCAAGGATAAGACTGTTTACGCTTACACCCTGTATAGGGAGGTAAAGGTATCCGGGGCATCCGGGGACGGGGACATAGGCTACTTAAAACTTAACGGGCAGCTGCTAGTATTTTAATATTTAATACATAGCCTTCTTAACTAACTGTATCAACAGTTAGTTGATAAGTCATGGTTACCGACTAGGTACGTTGATAAAAAGTCATCGTTAGGTACCCTAGATATATACCTGTTATGTATGACGACCGGAAATATCTATAAGGGGAAATTTTTAAGTTCTGCCCCCCAGATCAGAAATTCTTACCCTAATTAAATTAAGCAATAGGTAAACTTAGATAAATTGAACATAGTAAGTTAATGTGCTGCCAAAATAAATAGGTACTTGCTCGAGGAAAAGTTCAACACTTTATTCGTAAGTGCCCCACCATCATCAGCAGAGTTGTGACTTATTTGAAATAGGTACTTGTATTTAAAATGCAAATACAAAACACAAAATACGTAGGTATTTTATATTTTATACTTAAATAGGTACCTTTTTTTTAAAAGTATTTTGATTTTATTTGAAATACTTTTCGAAATGTATATTTTATTTGTCAAATTTAAAATACTTTTTTACTGGTAAGTTTCAAAAGTTTTACCACTCAAATTTTCAAGTGATTCAGTGGTTCAAGTGACTAGAGGCGCTGCAACTTTGAAAGTATATATGTGCAAAATAACTGTTAATTAAAACAGTATGAACGTTATTTATTATCTGTGAAACATGACGCTACGCTTTGCTTTGACTTCGATTTTGTTTCGATTACTTTTTATTTTACGCCGTTATTATTGTTTGTTATTAAAAATAAAGAGCTGAATTTGGTGTTATACTATTATATCAATTAGTGATTTATTTTCATATAGGTACGATAATGCGTCCACACAGACGCAACATGTCTGATGCTCTTTTTGAAGAGCTTGTAATGTTAAAATCTTTAATAAATAAAGAACATTTGTAATTTTATCTAAAAGTATTTTAATTGAAAAAAGTTTTTTGAAAATACCTATTTTGCGTTTAGCATTTAAATACAAAAGCAAAAGTATTTTGTATTTTGCATTTGAAATAGTAAATTAGAAAAGTATTTGCATTTTGTATTTAAATACTTTTTAAAAAGTATTTTGTACATCTCCATCAGCCTATGATAGTCCGCTGTTGGGCTTAGGCCTCCCCTAATGAGCGCCATAACGCCCTGTCTGTGGTTTGGCGCATCAGCATTTGCATGGAGTGTTTCGTAGGTCGTCATCCCATCTGGACGAATCAGGAATGTCCCAGTTCACATTATGATACACTACACTGACCGTGACTGACACACGCACTAACTGCAATGGATAAACAAATCGCGAAAGTTTATAATGTTTTTATTTATATCCTACCTACTAAAATTTCAATTAATGAATTGGGATTTTGTCATAAATTTCTTCAAACACTGCCATCCTCTCAGGTTCATAGTTAGAGGCGACTGAAAATTCTTTATCTATAACGAGGTAAGACTTGTTCGTTTCCGTTAATTTCGGCCATTCCAAACCTTGGTCGGCACTGAAAGGTTCACTGAAACAAACATAAGTAATTGTTTAGCTTGAGATTGGTGAGGTAAGTATCATCAGCCCCACAGAAATCTGAATAACAAGTCACAGATTTCTGTGATCAGCCCATATATTATATGGGCTGAGATTTCTGCCTCAGATTTCTGTGACTTGTTATTCAGATTTATAATATTTATATGCCATACCAAATTTTGGTTAAGGTACATTGACTATTGTTCATTTTATTCATGTTTGTAACTTTGAATGGCTGCACCCAAAAGTATCGATTTTTCACATATGACTATGTTAATTGCTACGGTCGATATGTCAACTGCTGAAGATAGACCTCCCCCATGCGACGCCACAAATAGCGGTCCTGAACCGCCTCCTTACGACCGCTACAGGTTATCAATATGAATCGGCTATAATGTGGGGCCTAGTAAACTTCCTAGCGGGACGCCATAGGAAACATTTTTACCATCGCACTTATTAAGCTATTTTGACACTACTTTCCATTTTAACACAAAGAAAAAAACGTCATCGTTTCCTCCTGGACCCCACCGAACCTCGAGTCGAGTGTCAGAACGAGTGATACCTATTCGCGCACCGAAGATTTCGGTTTTACGTAGAGTTTAAGAACTGCATGAAGTAGGTAGTTTACTACCTACGTCATCTACGTGCCTACACATAATAAGAATAAGAAGTCTGTCATACCTTGTTTTAGCATAGTTCGTCCATATTTTGGTCATTTTGTTTCTCATTTTAGTATCTTCTTCGTTAGCTTCCGTTTTAAGCATTACAGCTTCGCCCGTAAATATGTAGTACGAGTCGTCCCCATGAGCTGCCCCTTTTTTCACGAGTCCAAAAGTTCTTAGCATTAAACTCAGATTTCCATCGAAAGCAAACTGATAAAAATGAGTCGGTACACCGTGTTTAACCTGAAACTGTGCGGCAACCCAAACTCCGGCACAAAAATGAAGATCACCAAAGAAATCGACAGCGAATGCGTCTTTATCTTCATTTTCGGACTTTCTTTGATATGCGGCAGAAAATTTACTGTTGTACTTATGTTTCTCTTTCTCAAGAATATGCCAAAAATCAGCGAATTGTTTATTTTCAACACATTCGGTGAGAGCTGCAGGTTTCATAGCGACAATAACGCCTTCTTTATTACAAAAACCTCTCATTACGGGCACTTTATTGAAACGTCCTTCTTTCAATAAATCGTATGGGTGGCGAGTCAAAAAAGCATCACCCAAATCTTTTTCAATGATCGGTACAAATCCAAAGAATATAGCTTGATTTGCTGGATATTTTTCCAAGACTTCGAAAGAACCTTCACATAGAGTTCGCGCTGATACTGTCAAAAGAAATTTATGCACGGCTGGTCCATCATCAAGGTTACCATTGAAACCTAATTTTTTTACAAGATTATCAGTTAATTCCTTGTATCTTAAATTCAACGCCCAATCGTTGAGGCTAGATCCAGATTGTAAGATAGCTTTATGGAATAATCCGTTTGCAGAAGGAGACAACAGCAAGTATTCGACGGACGCTGAGCCGGCACTTAATCCAAAAACAGTGATGTTGTCTTTATCACCATTGAACTTCTCGATATTATTTTTGACCCATTTGAGAGCTTTAACTTGATCTTTGAGGCCCATGTTGCCAGCAGCTTCAGGAATATCCAGGGATAAGAAGCCGAACACTCCTAGTCTGTAGTTAATCATCACCACAATAACGTCATTCTGAAGAAGGAAGTCGGGTCCTAGTTCTTGTTTCAAAATGCCATTTCCATAGATGAAACCTCCTCCATGAATGTAGACCATCACTGGTAAAGGTTTTGAGTTGACTGAAGGAAGGCTTGGGGTGAAAACGTTGAGGTAGAGACAGTCTTCGCTGCCAGCGAACTCTCCAGTTAGGAAATTATGTTGCAGGGAGGTGTTGTCTACGTGGACCTGAGTTGCATCTCTTTCGTTTTCCCATGATTCGGGATCCTGAGGACTCTGAAAAAGATTTAAAGACGTTTGTGAAAAGATACCACAATAAGGAAAACCTACGAAATTGTTGTTGGGTACTTATCACATACATACATCCACAATACCCAGCCAAAATCCGTTAGGTACTTACATATAACATATTATAAATAAAGCAAAGGACCCGGTGTTAAAATATAGATTTTATTTTACTTTAAATAACACGGACATGCATGGCATACCTAGTAAATTATTGTAAATCATGACTAATTTATAAAATAAACAAAATAAAATTAATAAAAATAAAAAATGCTTGTGAGAACAAAACTAATAAACGATATTGAATTACATAATTAGGTATAATTGATAGATAAATTACACAGGTCAAAATTAAATGGTCAAAGTCGGGCAAACGGGTGAAGTAAACAATTACAAAAACAAAACTATGATAATATTATATATAACTAGCGACCCGCCCCGGCTTCGCACGGGTGCAATAAAATACTACTATTACTATTATTAAACATATTATGATTTCTCAATCAAAGAGCAAAGAGTTTTCATTCAAAGAAATTAGACCGAACCACAGATCACTATATATGTACCAAGCTACGATCAAGGAGTATTTATATACCCTGGGGAGCGATTTCTTCCGTCCACGGTACCAAGACCGAACCTGACATAGACATGTTTATACTTAATTGACATGTTTACTTTGCAACGCCGTTACAATTTTAGCAATTTATTCATTTCTAATCAAAAAAGTACCCAAGGAAGAGCATGGCGTCCTGCCGTAAAACAGTTTTTACTAGTACGGAGGACTGTCGCCCTACTGAGGTTCTGGTACCTACTGATACATTCATACCAAATAAATAATACTTAGTCATAGACATAGAATAGGTAATTGTTTTATTTTCTTGTAATTTTGTTCATATTATTTTTAGTCTTCAAAACCTACTTAACGTTTACCTTATATTATGTATATTGTACCAACCTACTGTAGTTATATTTTAAAGAATAAATAAATGTTTATGTTTAAATGTTTAAAAAGGTAGCACTCCGGGAGTGCCGGCAGAAGTGAAAAAAAGTGCTCAGCGCCGCTAAAGAAGTTTTCACTTCAATTCGCGCAAGCGCCCTGTGCCGCCTAAACAGAGCAGCACACTCAGGCACGGTAGAAAGAGTGGGAGATACTAGTTCCTCTCCCTTCCCCTCGATCTTACGCTTTTTCGATCAGCATCACGTGACCCTGACGCGAGTTTGAAAGTTTTTACCCCTACAAAAAAAGTGATCAGCGCCGCTAAAGAAGTTTTCACTTCAAAAAAATTCATATTGAAACTACTCGATAATCCCAATTTTCCGCCTATAAGTTGTCGACTCGGATCGACTAATTTTTTACGCTCTTCAATTTGATGTGCATTTCGTTCGAGTCTACCGTAGACCGGTCCGAAATTATTAATATAGAAAAGTACCGTACCCGTACACATTCATACGTCACGCTCGCAAAACGTCAAACATAACGACCCACCCAACTACCCGCAAATAAGTCAGTTACAGGGCTATCATTCAGGAGAGATTGTCACGCATCCTGCGTGACACGGAGCGCGCCCCGCCGGAGATACTACGAGGACGACGGCGGCAAGGCAAAGAACCTCCTTCCGACCCCGACAATAGGTAGGTAGGTAGGTACCTACCTAGTTATCGGGAACGTATACCGTTATCGGAAGCGACCATGAACCTATACCTAGCGATACAGCACATCACTCGGCACGGGGGCGTCTATTTTACCTCGGAAGACCTTGCACGCTATGGATAGCTGATCTTTTTTTATTCTTTGCAGAACGCAGAAAATATTAAAACCGCTAAAATCTGTGTCAGATTCCGCGTCGATAACTCGGTAGCGGAGAGTCTGAATAGTCCTGGAGATGTAGGTGAAAGCTCCTAAGTAAACTTTATTCTCTCTAAAGCACTCTTACCTTGAACCGTAAATCTCCTACCGGTGGTTTCGCGTACGGTACAGTGAGAAACTCATAATATTTGTAACCACTCGCGGTCACTGCTTCACCACCTCTTAACTTCCCTTGTTCCACAGTTACAACAACCATTTTTCCGAATTTCTCAATATATTATTCTTTATAACTTTCTTATTTGTATATTTTATGTAGCAGTCTACTCTAAGTACTGAAACTTAAATCGCAGCACATACAATAATATAAGTACCGGCCATTTTCAAATCAAAATTCACGTAGGCACTTATCTAATCAAAGATTATGATATGACTGTATCTAGCCTGCAGCCTTAGCACAGATATTCATGAATATTCTTCTGTACCTACGTACTTACTTATATTACTAACTAGCTGCGCCCCACGGCTTCGCCTGCGTGGACATTTATTGCACACCCCCTAGGGGTAGTTGTGTAAAATAAAAAATACGTGATTCATTTTTTATACCGACTTTTGAGTTAATCGAATCAAGGAAAAATAATTTTCCATAGAAACTTTACCACCCTTTTTAACCCCCTCAGAGGTTAATTTTTGAAAATTAGATTAGCTTACTTATGTGTTATTCTAGAATCTAAACCAGTTCAGTAGTGGTGACAAACATTCACACAAAATTTCGCATGTAGGTATAATATGCGTAAGCCGAACTTGCGTTAGGTAGGTACTCCTACTCGATAACTAATATACTATAGACATTTTTTATATCACCCAGATCCGGAAGAAATGTCTGCAGAACGTACAAACATTTTATCCGGGGCGGCGAGAATCGCAATCTCGTGCGTCGCAGACGGTCTTTGCCGATGAGGTGGTCAAATGTTTGTATGATTTGCAAATATTTTGTATGTTAAAAAAAACAAACCGCTGTGATTTTTCACCGCCAGGGCACTTCGCACTAGAGCACTTCTCACCTTGCCCTTTTCAACCTCAACAGCCTGTATTGGTCCACTGCTGGACGCAGGCCTCCCCCTGATAAGCGCCTGTTGGCTTTTATCTCATGAGGGTAATTCCCATAGTCCCCACGCTGGGCATGCGGGTTGCGGATCGCAGTTCGGTAGTAGAATTGTTCTGGCAAGGGGCGCTGCTGCCCGCCCCCGGTGGATATCCCTTAGTCGCCTCTTATGACACCCGCGGGAAGAGTTGGGGTGGTGTAAATTCTAAGCCGGCACCACACAGCTCCCTTGCCCTTTAAAATAACATTTATTAGGCAGATTAGATAAAATTTATAGACAAGCTACTGTTGGTATATCTAATTTAATCATTATTGACGCGTGACCCGAGAGCTGGTGAGTATCTGGCACAGCGCATCAACATTGCCATACAGCGGGGAAATGCAGCCAGCGTCTTGGGGACGCTTCCGACTGGTATTGATATGGATCAGTTGAGCTACCTGTATTTGCAACAGTCTGCAGTTAGCTCAATTGTTCCAATTATAAATACTAGTTCTAATTTATTTCTATTATTTGATTGTAATTTTCTTTGTCCATTATATCATCATTTGTACTTAACCTACCTACTTTAAGTAAATAGCAAAATTAAAATTTAAGTACCCACCTAACCCGGTCTAGGCATCTTGATCAAAACAAACAAATCATTTTAGTTTTAACTCACATAAATATTTTTATTACAATTTTATATTAGGTATGTTAGGTAACCATTAAATTTAACAAAAAATGACTGCTATTGCAATTTTTGCAATTGCTTTTGGTTTGAACTTATATAAATTACTAGCTTCCATCCGCGGCCTCGCTCGCTTATTTCGGGATAAAAAGAAACACATGACCTTCTTTATTTTTGAAAAAAGCGCATCTATTACCTTTGCAAATTTTGTTAAGTTCCGTACAGCTCTTTAGTCGTGAAAAGATAACAGACGGACAGACAAAGAGACAAACACAATTACTTTCGCATTTATAGTATTAGTATGGATTAAATATTTTATACAACCAGTACCATTATGTATGAGTTCATAGAATCGTAACTTATTTTAAATGACTTTTCTGATTACATTTAAAATTTTAAATATTCACTAGATTTTTATTTAACAGTTTTGTTTCATGGTTCTAATATTAACAATTAACCAAAACATAAATTAATAAGAATTCACATATTTTTTTTATATAACAAGTCACTTATAATAATATTTCATGTTATTCATATCCTAACTTCATCTGTTATTGTTCTTAGAATGTTTTACTTTACAAATTACTTAATTAATAAGGCACTTTTTTATTCAGTTTAATATACACTTAGGTGCTACTATCAATTTATTAGTTACATACAACAAAAATCCTTAACTATCTATTTGGTTATGTTTCAATGGTTTTGATGAGAGATTCGATGAACACATTTTCCTTTAAAAGGTAATATAAAGCAAATGTTACACTAATAAGTACCAGAAAAAAGACCTTCTTTTCTAAGACCTGAGGGGTTAGTACCTAGCTATTGGGCGCTAGTGACGAGATCGTTGTCTCATTTTAATATGGCACATGGTAAAATAATACAAGGTATGCTACTCCGAGATCTTCCCAAGCTTACGTCACTGTCCACTTGCCACAAAAATGGGAGGTTACATTCATTTGCCGGTGACTATTAAACTTTTATTGACGCCCCGGTGAATCACTCGCGTTATTGATCGGATAAATATTTAAAATAAAATGGGCGCTTACTCTATCCGTAACTGTAAGTGTGAAGGGCGGTAAAATAAGGTTCTTTAAATTCCCGAAAAGATAATCTGTGGCTGAAAAATATTCCTGCGATTAGATAAATTTCATTTCAAGGGAAAAATTGATTTATCCATGTGCAGAGCTCATTAGCGTTGCTCAAATTATGGAAACTAAGTTTGAAGAATTTCATGGAAAATCTAAAACCTAGATCTAGATCTCGAATCTCCCAAAACTAAAAACTTTGAGAACCACCGTAGCGGACATGACGTAGGCTTAGGAAAACCCACGTGACCATTTTTTTCTCGGAGTAGCATACCTTGTATTATTATACCATGGTATGGCATAGTTCCCTATCCGCAAGATAGAGGCGCTGTACCAATGAGGATCCGTAACGTTTGAAGTTGAGAATGCAGATTTATAGAACTAAGAAATCCATAACACACAGTGCAAAAATTATTGTTCTACGACAAAATTATTGTCTCTCAAAACTGAGTCTATTTAGTTCTGACATTTTTTCCCCAAACTTATAGTTTCGGAGTAAATCACTAAAAACTGATATCTGCCTACGGTTAACGGGCGGCGAGCGACCCAGTGACGTCACACACGCCCGCGGCGGTCACTCAGTGAACTTCGCTAGTAATTTAGTCATAACTTCGTACGTAATGGTCCGATTTGGATAATTTTAAAAGATATAACATTCTAATGTCATAAAGAATAACGTGGATACTATTTCTATTGAAATTGCTATAACTTTACGGATCCTCATTGTATGGAAAAAGGATACGGCACGATCACATCTCATCACAAACGTCAAATAGACTTACCCCTCGAGTATGCAAGTCACATTGACCATTATTTAGGTAAGTACTTTTGATACAATGAAGTGATTATAAAATCGCGAACTTCTTCCGTCATGATGATTGTGCGATCTATGTTGCACACGGTTTTTATAAAATCTAATGACATAATTACTTATAAATAATCACTTTGCAATTCCTCATGGCTGGTCAATCATGGTAAATTTCCTTAGTTAATATGAATACCATACGCCCTTTCCAATAAATATATTTAGCTAAGTGTTATTCGTGGAAGGTACGGATATTTAATCGACCGTTTGCAAGAAACTTTATTGTAAGTTAGGCAGTTTTACGGGAGCATTATGAAAGAGTGAATTCTTTGATAGTTTATAAGACGCTAACCGATTTTGTTCTCGTCTTGACCTGTACAGTGTACAGAGCCGTCGCTTGCGAAAAATGTTCATTGCGCATCTAGCCTTAGAGCTCACAGTATTTAGGCGAGTCCGCAGCGAGCACGCCGCCGCGATAAATGACGCCGCGGGCACGCAGCGAATTCGCTGTGCATCCTTGAAATCGCTTGCAAATCGCCAGTGATAATCCTCTTAAAGTTAAAAGACTCGTCGAGTCGTCGTCTTCGTAAAATTGGACTTGTAATTGCCAATCATGATGATCTTGAATAATAAGTTACTTTAGCATTGTCATAAATCGTGGCAATGCAGCCAGCGTCTTGGGGACGCTTCCTACTGGTGTTGACATGGATCAGTTGAGCTATCTGTAGACTGTTTGCAACAGTCAGCAGTTAGCTCAATTGTTTCAATTGTAAATACTAGTATAATTTTCTTTGTGAATAAAGATGTTAAGCTAGTTACTTTAGTAACTAAAATACTTCATTGATCTTGACTTGAATCATCGTAGCATCATCTCAATATGTCAAAGGGATGATATAATTATGCCTTTCCCACAAAAACTTTAATTTTGTTTATAGCGCCATAGGTAGGTTAGTACATATAAGTAGGAGAAAAAAATTGGTTTGTGAGCTTGCATTGGATTGTTTTCAAGACCATTTAAGCTAAAATAAAAAATTAAGATAGGTAAGTACACCTAAAAGTGTAGAAATATGGATTGCAGACAAAAATAAGTATTATATGGCGTTGGATGCAACATTGCAGAATGTAAATTCGGTAGCGATCTACCCTATTAACTATAAACATTCATTAAAGTCTATTAAAATTTTAACATTGTTTTGAACACATAAAATAAATATTAAAATTAAATTTTAAGATCGGGACACTGAGATTAACTGTTAACATTTAACTATGATAATTATGTGATTTTTAGAATAGGTAGGTATTTCATTCAAAATGCCACGTATTTGCCTACATTACATAGCCAATAGTTTTTGACTATGATACAAGTTAATAACGGAGCTCAGGAGTTAATACATCCTTCTTTGGCGTTCTTAAATCTGCATCCAGATTTTCTGTGCAGTGCAGGTACTGTTTTATAAAAATAGAGGGTAGTTATTAAATAAAACTTAGCGCCTTTTCACATGCATGCACAAGGTACAACTTCCGTGCAAGTTTTTATTCAAAATTCAGTCCAAGCTCGATGATAACTCGATGTCGTCGTTTCGTTTAATAGTTCCTATTTCCTCCCTCCGGCTGTACCATCCAGCTGGTCTAATGATGGAGCCGGAGGGAGGGCCTCCGGCTCCATCATTAGACCAGCTGGATGGTACCACAACAATGTTACCCAATGTTCCAATTTATTGTTTAGTTTGACTGTGTATTAATCTTATATACAGGGTGCCACGGAAAGGGTGTACTAAGCCGAAAGGGGGTGATTCTGGACCCCGAGGGGATCAACTTATGAAAAATGGTTTTTTTAATTATATTTTTTTTTGCTAAAAATTAAGTTCTTTTCTTTTTATTCTTGTTCTTTTACACGCACTCTTGCATTATTAAACATTACAAAGTATTTTACAATTGGTTTTTGCTTGTTTTTTCAGCAAAACCAGTGTTTTGTCAAAAATGAAGTAAATCTTTTAAAATTTCAGAACAAATCATAACAACGAGAGAATACACGTAAAAGAACACGAATATGAAGAAAAACGTCTCAAATTTTTTTTAAACAAGGAGAAAAATTATCGATATTCAAAAAATCGTAGAACCAATGTTGACCCCCTCGATGTCCAGAATCACCCCCTTTCGGCTTAGTACATCCTGGCACCCTGTATATATTTAGAAAACTTGTTTCTTCTCTGTTGGAAATGATTGACAGGTATATTATCTCATACCAATAAATGAATCTGAATCCAAGTAAAGTCAAGACATTTAAACGACAATAGTGTAAGTGCCTAAGCGAGCGAGAGAGAATGATCACGATAGCCGATGCAGCAGGTACAGTAGGCCTATCATAATTACAGTAGTAGGCCTATAACTAGTTAGTTGTTTTATTACTTACACTTAGATTACAAATAAAATGAAAACGAATGTGAGTACCAAGACAAACCTCACAAGGTTTACATGGCACAAATAATAAGATATATTGTTATTGTTAATGTAATGAATAAATAAAATAAAAAAAAGTGTGAAAAGACGCTTCGTTCTAAATTAGTCTGCTTGAAGATGAACAGAAAATCTAGGTGCAATTGAACGTCATTCATTCCTTGAACACAAGTTTCTAATAGCTGCCAAACTGGCAGCTCAATTCACTTGGCATTTGGCATCATAATCGCCTAACACCAGTACAACGTTATCAGTGATTGATAAGTTATCACTGACGGTTGGCATAGGTTTACCAGTACAGCCCATTATGCTTATGCTATCACTGATGACCGGTGTAGGTTCAATGCTCACAGTATTACTTATGGTCCGTGTAAGTTCGCTCATATGCTCACGTCATCACTGATAGTCGGTATAGATTCACAGTACAAC
Source organism: Eupithecia subfuscata (assembly GCA_963564075.1). Lineage (NCBI taxonomy): Eukaryota > Metazoa > Arthropoda > Insecta > Lepidoptera > Geometridae > Eupithecia > Eupithecia subfuscata. The sequence continues at coordinate 5,259,037 of OY751099.1, read as the reverse complement.
TCATATGCCCACATTAACACTCATGTTTGAATATACTCTATGATCAGCTGTAGAACTCCGATGCTCACGTTATAACTGATGGTCGGTTTAGATACACAAGTACACGTATGCTCACGATATCACTGCTCGTCGGTATGTTCACCAGTATAACTCAAATGCTCACGTTATCACTGATGGTGGGTATGGGTTCCTTGGTGTGTGCGTTGTGCAGCGGACAGGGGCGGCGCGGTTTTAGCCGGGCGCTGCTCGCTCGCGGCCGCCGGAGCACCCTCGTCGGCAGTCTTGACAGGTCGCTTGATGACGCGGCCTTGTCGAAAACCTGAAAAATAATAGTTAGTTGTTCAACAAGCGGGCAAAAGGATTTTTTGTTGAAAGTGCCGATATTAAATCCCGAGCTAGCGAAGCAGTGTAGAATCGACTGAGGTATCGAGGGATCTAAAAGGCACGAAACGAAAAATATTTTCCCTACATACAACTTTTCACCACGGCTAAGTAGAAAATATTGTCTATACTAATAATATTATTACAAAGAGGAAAGATTTGATTGTTTGTTTGTTTGTATTGAATAGGCTCCGAAACTACTGGACCGATTTGAAGAATTCTTTTACCATTAGAAGCCCACATTATTCCTGATGAACATAGGCTACTTTTTACCGCGGGAAAATGCTTTATTCCTTCGGGAAAACGGGTAATAGGACAACGGGTAGTAAGAATGCAGCTAGTATTTGATAAAAGAGGTCATTATCATCAACCACGAATGGACGAAATTTTATTTTCTATGAGGTTGCATTGTTCTTAATTCAAATGACTTCGAATGCGGCTCAAGACCTTTTTCTGGCGTCGTATGGGGGAGGCCTATGCCCAGCAGTGGACGTGTGTGGGCTGATATAGTGAAGAGTTTCACATAGCATCGTCTGACCCCAGCCAGAGTAACCAGAGCTTGTGTTATGGGTACATGACTGATATTAGATAGTACTTAAACACCGAGACCAAGAACAAAACCTCCAAATCAAACACACGTTTGCCGTGTGGAATCGAATCCGCAACCTTCTGCGTCTCAGACGGACTTTCGCCCACTGCGCCACTGAGGTATTTAGAAGATAAAGAAGACAATGTTTTTTCTGTCCCTCGTTCAAGGAAAACTGTGTAGGTAACCTATGCTGACTTGTTGTATTGTATTTTAATACAGGTTTTTAATAAACGATTTGTCCTTCACAATACAAGTTGGTTCAACCTTTTGGGAGTGTTGCTTTTTTAATATTATTCTTATGTTAGGAAGCAGTTAGTGCCGGCTTAGAATTTGCACCACCCCACAACTCTTCCCGTGGGTGTCGTAAGAGACGACTAAGGGATATCCACCAGCAGCGCCCCCTGCAGAATAATTCTACCACCGAACTGCGATCCCCAACCCGCATGCCCAGCGTGGATTACGTGGGTATTGTGGGCACTACCCCCATGAGATAAATGCCAAATAGGCGTTTATCAGGGGGAGGCCTGCGTCCAGCAGTGGACCAGTACAGGCTGTTGAGGTATCACAAACTACAAAATCGATTTATAATAATTCCTTCGTTTAACATACCTAATAATAAGATAAAATAGGTGGTTGCGCTGATTAGGGTCAGTGCGCCTTAAGGGTCAAAAAACATTGATTACATAAGAATTATTTTTAAATCTCAGTATACGGAACTTTTGTTAAGGTTTATTGTACCTCAATATTTATTTTTAAATACGTGTAACATACCTTCCGTTTAGTTGACGAGGGTTTAGGCCGAGGTCAGTCGATCACGTGCTTGATCTTCACGTAGAGAACACACGAGAACAGGAACCCAAATATCGGTATCACGGACATCCCGACACCCACCGCCGCCAATATTATCAGGTGGTCCCGTATGTGGTTTGTGAAATGCCGGATGCAACCCTGAAATGGATGAAACATATTGCTGTAGCTTTAACAATTAAACTGTGCTGTCCCCGACAACTCCAGCCTATGTTGGGTATTTGTAGGTACTTCCGAATTATTATTTTACGACCTACGCGCTGTGTACCGAATAAAGCAGTCAGATTCGAGCCGTAACTTAAATAAATAAATAATGCTGGACAATCCACACAGCGTCATCTAGCCCCAAGCTAAGCAGAGCTTGTGTTATGGGTACTAGATGACTGATATACATAATATAATACATTACATAGATATTTTAACTTGTGTTTCCTTTCAAATATCTCACTGTTTTGTCTAAGCAAGATTAGAGAAAAATGTCATACAATACGTTTAGCAAGTCCAGGTTGTTTTTTTTTCGAAACTACTATAATGCTGTTGACCGCAGATGGCCATGACAGCGTTACCGGACTTTAGACAGCGTGACCGGACTTTTAGTCTAGGTTGTTCAAGCTTAGCCTGCTTATGTACCTACCTAAATTTAGTCGAAAACAGTCTGTAATATCTCTGTCTTTCGTATAGCATGGTGGACATGGTGTACATCAAACATTTCTGTCTATGAGATGTGGAAGCTTCGAAAGAGGGACGGTATGTTTCTGAAGCTAGCTTCATGTCGGCCTCCATTCGCTATTTGACACATCGAGAGAATGGAGTAAGATAGGACTGTTATGTTAAAAGGCATACGTATTAGGGAGAACCGTAGACCGAGAATCTAGGCTTACCTAGGTAAGCCTAGGCCGAAAATAATAATACTTGCGAAAGTGAGATGAAGCATAATACGTCAAAATGTGTATATTATGTGAGCAGGTCAAGTTCATAGCATAATTTAAATATGAATATAATTTTTGATCTCTATTTGAGTATCGGTTTTTTGATGTCTGCACTCAGAGTTTGATGCCAAACAAGAAGTGTTGTCAAAAGATTTTCGTTGATAAAAACTGTGAAACGAATATTTTGTGTAATTTATTGATATTCCAAAAAGACGAATAGACTTTATTGATATTCCAAAAGGTATTAATATAATGTGCAGGGATGGTGAGATGCTCTAGTTGTATTCATCGGTAAGTAGGTATAATTTTTTATCTCTGCAAGTAAATCGAAGGATAATTGTACTCAAAACTGTTTTATCTGTCAATATTATCTAGATATAATATTATATATTCTCAGTCTACGGGGAAAACCATCAGCATTGACGAAGAGGCAGATGATATCCGTGAACTCGACGTCTAGCTGGCGAGAGACTCGACGTGTCGAGTAACTCGACGTCAAGTTGGAGGTCAAGATCTACTTGACTCTTGAGCTGCAGAAGTAGTGAATGTGAGCGACATGAACTATTGACTCACGGTGTAGTGAATGTTGGAGGGATGGTCTCTGGCGCCGCAGCGGTTGGTGACAGTCTTGCAGCACGAGTCTGGTACCAGCAGTCGAGGGTCGTGCTCGTGCCATATGCTGTATCTCCAGTCAGAGTAACGCACTGCGCCGCAGCATTTGAACTGGAAAGGAATTTTGACTTTTAGAGATCTGCTACTGAAATTATAGATGACATGGTAGATAAAACTTAGGGTGCGTTTAGGTAGGCAGCGGGGAGGCGGCGTTTTGACATTTTATTCGAACGCTGTCTCGCTGCCAACTGAAAAAGTGGCGCGTTCATAAATACAGACGCGGAGCGAAAGGCGATCGTCCAATCACCTTTGTATGAAATAAAAACACTCATTGGTCTCCTGCTTCTTTCTGATGGGTCAATTGGCCCCACTCTACGCTAAATAAAAATATAATTTATTATCGACTTTTAAACCTCTTACGATTAACACGGTTATTATATTATACGGTTTGGATTTAAACATGCATGTGTTATGAAGGGGGTTACTTAATTCTGACGCTGTTTGTACGTTGCTGTTTTTCTTTCTGCTGCTCGCTCGCAATTGCGAAGATGGTCATCAATTTTCTCCTGTGTATTGTTTTGACTGCGCAATATGAGTGGCGTAATATCTTCGATCATTAAGTAGGTACTCAATTACTCATAGATGCTCATAGTAAGAATAAAAACGTTCCCAAGATAAATGCTGACACTTTGACCTTTCGGGTCACGCGGTATCAACAAAACAATGAAACCTGTTTTACCACAGCAAGTTATGTAGGAACCTCAAAACTTTGAAGTGGGACTGGGCCAGGCACGTGTGCTATGTCTAATAAAATGTGAGCTAAGATCATCGATCTAAGTAAAAGAAGAACAAAATTGAAATTTTAAAACCTCCCCCGACATATTTTCTTGAAACATGGCTAAGAACACTCGTGATACAATTATCTATGACACAAAGAAAACTAAACGAAAATCGGTTCATCCGTTTGGGAGCTACGATACCACAGACAGGTACATACCTACACAGACAGACACGTTAAGTTACCTCTAGTTGGTTGCCCTTATTAAATAAGAAAATAATACTAATATAATATAGCCACTAAGTGGGTTCCACAAGATGTGCCTGCACCGGCCACGCGTCCGAACCACACGCAGATGACGGGACGAATTCTTCACTATCACAATAATGTATCATCGCAGAATATTCACCGTAGACACGTTTCTTTGTTCTATGTGGCAAGAATTGCCACATATACGACGATACCATAGACATAGTGAAGCGATTGTTTTAGCAGAATTGGGGCCCCGGACGCTTTCTCTCCAACTGGCCCACTGATGCCCTGGACCGAGATGAATGCAAGGTGAGAAGGGAGGCCTAGGCCCAACAGTGGGCAACGTAACATCCAGCGGTAACTTACCTCAGTCTGCATATGGTCCACAGCGTCGCTGATGACGGTGTCAAGCGCGTAGTTTGACAAGAAGGTATTGTTCAGTTCCATTTTGAGTTCGTCTTCTATTGCCACTTCGTAGTAGTACGCAAGACTGCCTGCGCCCGCTTCGAGCAGGAACGTAATCAGCAGGAAATACGTGTACTGGAACGTAATGTGTTTACATTATTATGACGTTTTTACTTGTGAAGAGGGGCGGTTTAAGGTTAGAGGCACAGGGATATAATTTTCCTATGATTTTAGAGTTTACGTTGATGCTGCGTTTAGTCGGCTACGAACTTGTACCTTAAGAGGGCGTATTGCGCGACTTTTTGTGAAAAGGATAGGTATAGGATTTCGCATTCATAGGACCGGGACAGAGCATTCGTTTTTGGAACGGCGTAAGAGCAAAAATGATGTTTTTGCTTATTTACAAGAAAATTACACAACTTATGAAGAAACTGTGTTAAGGAACCAAAGAATTAGTAATAATCTACGAATCAAAACTAAAATATTTTCTATAGACCGCAGGGTTCCTGACTTTTCGACAAAACAGTGCACTTTTTTATCGTAATTTTTTTTTGCAATCGTGTTTTCAATTTATAGGAACCAAAGAAAAACTGTTGAATTTTATGTAATTCGAGTTTTTTACCACAGGGATCCCGTGAGTACTGAGATCTACAGGGGTATTTTGATTCATAGGCCTTCGGATTCGATATCAGAAACGTTTTTCTTCGTAAAAAGCATCCGATATGGAATCCGACGGCCTTTCCGACGAATCAAAATACCCCAGCTAAGGCCTAGTTTGCACCAAACCCGCTAAATTCGCCCTTCAATTTATTAATTTGAAGTTGTGATAATACTCACACATAGTAAGCTCGTCCGGTTCTCAGTCTTAAGTCCGCAGCAGCCAAGCGCCGCGAGCGGCAGCCCTAGGCCTCCGGCTATGGCCAGCAGGTAGGCGATAGCCTGGTAGGTGAATGTGGGCAGGAGAGGCACGTATCTGTGCCGATACGCGATCGTCCACACGCCTATTGCGAGGACACCTGCACCTGCAAACTGTAGATTTCTTTTGTTATTGTGGGTTAAGGGATTAATTGACGACCTCTGTGGCGTAGCGGGCGAAGATCCGCCTGCGACGCATCACTACGCATTACATCACTCGCTACATCGAGTTTGGCTGGTATAGTTTCTGTTAGCTAGCAATATAAATAATAGAAAGCTACATTTTCTAATAGTCATTAGGGTGTTTTATATTTTGGTTTAAGTATAAGGTATAAGTAAATAAATAAATAATGCTGGACAATCCACACAGCATCATCTAGCCCCAAGCTAAGCAGCGATTGTGTTTATGGGTACTAGATGACTGAAGATATTTTTTATGATACATAGAGAATACCCAGAATACCCGGAACAAATATTTGCAGATCGTACAATCATTTGTCCCAAGGCGGGAATCGAACCCGCAACCTCGCGCGTCGCAGGCTGACCTTCGCCCGCTGCGCCACATCGGTCTTTAAAGTAACAAATATTACGAACCAGCAAACAGAAAGTCAATGCAAAAGTATGTTTGCTTTTCTATTCGTTATCAGATGATAATTTGTTCCACCTATGGTGTTAGTAACCTTCATCTATCCTCGAGCGTCGGTTTTCGCTATTGAAACATACGTGAGGCCATGCCAAACGCGTGTGTCTGTGACCCAATGGCATTGCTTTAATTAATTGATGCTCGCTCCCGATACACCCACCACACATTTGATTAAATTATGATGGCAGATGTAGGTACCTACCTTTACATAGACATCATAATTTATGTTCTAGAATGTTTTTGTTTTCAGTAGAAAATTGATTTCATTTATAGAAAACAGACTGTACGTAACGAACACGACGTAGATATTAGAAGGACGGTTGAATTTGCATGAAAATAGAGTCCTAGAAACAAACTTTTCTTACGTCACGCCGTCTGACGTTTCCTACATTTCGTCGCGTACGTTGCGTGGCGTGCACTCAGTCTGTTTCCACCTTTAATGTTCCCCTACTACTTCTATCAGTCTGAACATGGTCTGAACCATATAGAAATACTACTTTATGCCCGCGGCTTCGCACGCGTTGTTTCTATGGAAACGTTTAAAGGTGATTTCTATCCCATGGGAACCGATTTATGGGATAAAAAGTAGCCTATGTTTGCCTATGTGTGTTTATTCCAGGATCAGAATTACCTGTGTGCAAAATTTCAGCCCGATCCGTTCAGTAGTTTTGGCGTGAAGAGGTAAAATCATTCATCCAAACTTCCGCATTTATAATATTAGTGTGACTATGGTCTATAGGTTACTAAAAGTCTTAACGATACAATCTCAAGTTTTCACTATCGTATGTGTTTAAAGATTTTGATTCTTACCAGAAAAACAACATTGAAGATATGCAGGACACACTTGAGGAAGTTGACGCTACAGCAGTCTGCATCTCTTGACTTCCGAGGCTTGATTTTCTTCTTTTTCGTCAGGAGTGTGCCTGTGTCCTTCTTTTCCGTTGCCATTGTCCTAGCTTCGAAACTGCCTCTGAGCCATCCTCTTATCTTCCCTCAAAGAACACCTAAAAACGAAAAGCAACCTTACTCACACTATAAACAATGACTACATTGAGATAACGATTTGCATACTTACATAAGTCACACTTGAGTAAATATTAAGTTTTGTTCTTTGGAAGATAAATTCAAACACTGAGTAACGAATTACAATATTTATTACAATAGCATGCCCTATTTAAAGTGGAATATTATACAACACTTAAACTAAATTAAAAAGTAAATACAACGAAATTTATCAAAGAATTTTAAGTTAGGTGATTAAAATGTGTACATTATAATATAATTAATACCATGATGGATTGGTAGATTGCAAAAAATATAATACATTTTTCTGAAAAAGCGGTCAAATAATAAAAATTATATGTTATATTCAGTCCATTAGTCATCACGAGTAGATTATAAATTCATTGTACCAAAGTTAAAAGTCCTTTGGCAGTTTTGTAAAACTTTATAAAAAGTACAAAAGGATACACGTGGACTATAGTATCTAAATCGAATGTTTATGCTACACAAGGTTCTAGCTGCTAGCTCGTTAAAGTCTTACTGATATTGACAATTAATTCCTTCTGTCATGGAACTTGTGCTGACAAAATATAATCAACTCATAATTATAATTCTTCTAGAATATAACCAACTTGGTGGGATATGAGCTAGATGAATTCAGCAAAACAACTAATAAATTGGTCAGTTACATCTGACCAAAATAAATAGTTGAAACAATATCTAATCTCTAAAATAGACTAAGGTTACTTTATCATGTGTTTAACACAGTTTATTTATTCCTTCCCCAGTAAGACTTATTCATCATATTGTTGCAAAGTGGATTCCAATTTATCAACAATTTTTTTATAAAAATGTATTTGCTGCTTTAAAAAGTTTTGCATAGTAGCTTTCAAGTCAACAGTTCGTTCAGCCTTGAAATGATTGATTTCGGCAAGAAGAGCATAGGAAATGACATCAGTTCTTCTCAACACTTCATTCAGTTGAGCTACTTCCATTTTGTGTTCGGCTGTCAGCCTTTCACATTCTCGTTTCTTTTGCACAGCGCCTTTATGATTAGCTAGCGCGTCCGGGAAGCTGCCGACAATACCCTTGTACAAATGGAATTTATCCCCGAGAGGATCAAAGTCCCATTTAGGCTGTTCGTCATACATTTTTCCAATCTCTATGTAGGCACCACCAGTCTTCTTTATAGCTGATGTAAGTTTTGATGTTGATACAATGGACCCTTCATCCAAGCTCAGGGCATTTCCCAAGCCATAGAAAGCTTCCCCTATCTTCTGGCAGTCACTTTTGTACGGTCCTTGAAATCTCTTTGTTTGCAGTTGGCACATTGCTACAACTGACTTGACAGATGTGTCCATGCTGCCCATGAATGTGTAAGCCTGCTCAGTGATGTTGTCAACCTGTGACTGAAGTAAAGCCTTCTCGGGTACTACTAATGAAACACAATAATTTAAACCTAGTAAATTGTCTCTCTCAGCTTGTCTTTTTCCAGCTTTCCATCTTTTTTCATCAGTGCACGTGAGGAAATGCTGCCACACTTCACATTTAGATAGCACTGGGTGTTTGCACATCCAATCCACAAACTCTTGAAGCTGTACTCGTCTCCTTTCAATGTGACCTTCATCATATCTCCCAGAGATTTGTTTGTCGGGCAATGGTGGAATGGGGATCAGAGTGAATTTTTCTTGTAATCTCTCATGGAGCCAATCAAAATGCTTGTATCTTCTAGACACCTGAATGTTGTTGAATGAGGGTGTCAGTTGATAGGCTATAAAACTTTTGATGCCCTTGAATTTAGACTCTTTCTTTGGAGAGGCTACCGTTACATTGTATGGTTGATTTACAGGTGACCATACATATCTATCTTCCTCTTGGATGATATAAACTTTCTCAGAGTCTGGCACCTCCACATTTAATGTAGCAAGGAGATAGCTTTCTCCACTAATCTTTGATGAGGGTGCAAATTTATTTTTCCTCACTGTACCCACAGATGAACCGAAACTGGATGCAGCATCATCAAAGTTTTGATGCTGATCATTAATAGGCATGCCAGGCAATGGAGCCAGGGGCTGGTTGTAGGGAGGGGGCTTTTGTTGTGAGACCGGGCCAATCTCAGAGTATGTGTCATCATCCCAATCATCTTCCCAGCCCTCTTCTTGAGAGTTACCGCGTTGGTAGTTGTTGTCTCCTGCGCTGTAGTGCTGGTCACCCCAGTCATCATTTGCTTGGTCATATCTTGCGGCGGGAGGCCCTGCATTGATTTGTGTCACTTCATCAGGTGTGAGTTTTTTGACATAAGCTGCAGGGAACAGCCCTGTCTCACCTTTGGCATTCTTGCCCTCCCACCACCCCTCCCCAATCTCTGTGTTCAATATAGTTAGTATTTCTCCAGCCATTATTGACATTTCAGTGGTGTTCGGCTCACCATTGAAGTCATACAATGCTTGCACCTGTGCTGTCATTTTGGACCCAATACCTAAAACAAGTTCAGAACAGTTAATTACAAATTTAGAAATTTTAAAATAATAACTTGACTCAAAGTAGGTGGATCATTATAATCACGAAGTATCTTATTATCTTATCAATGCTATCTAGCGAGTTTGCATACACAAAGTGATATGAGTTATCTATTGTCTTGGTTAGACTCAAAGTATGCATTGTCGAGTAGATACGACGTTTTGGGTGTCATTTATTAGTACGGCGCAGCAAAGCACTGACACATATTTTTAATAGTCTATAATTAACGCGCTTATGAAGCCATAGTCGAAATTGAAGTAAGTAGGTACTCGGAAATGGGCCGTGAATGGTGATTCATAAAGAATTAGGAAAATGAACTCGTAAACACAATATTTCTTTGACTTCTTTTGTTGAAATACAAGCTGTATCTTGCGTGTCTATGGGATCAAGGTGATGTAATTTTTTTTAAACCTGTGTTTTGGTAATCCTAATTTTGTACAAAGATGTGATGAACGGTACAGAAACAAAGAATTGTAGGAATTTTTCGCTTGAACGTGTGGAAGTTGACGTCAAGACAAAAATGTGTTTTTCTTTAATAGTCGAGCATTATAATAGCAATTACTTACGTAAATCAGTAGATATTAAATTCACAAACAAGATAGTTACACAAACTCATGGAAAATACACGGCTTATCATAAATCTAAATAAAAGGCGGATACGTCGATTGCACAGTCATCTCATCTGTCCATTTGACAAAAATGTCAGAAACTTGTTTTGTCGTCGTTACAAAACGTTCTCGATGGCGGCGCATTGAATAATAATGTTCTCGTTTGCGATTTGTGTCCACAAGGACCAATGAGAGTGCTGTTACCTTACGTCAGCTTGACAGTAACCAATGATATTTGAGGAGTTTATTATCAAAGTTCCTCACTAGATGGCGCTATTTTAAATTTATTCGTTTCCACGTTCCGTTTCACAAAAGAAATTCTGAGATATTTTTTTATAGAGAAGATTTTTTTTAAGTGCCAGCCCCTCACAAAACACGTCTAAGTAATTTTAATACATTACTAGCCCGCGGTTTCACACGCGCTTTAAATTAAATATGCATCTATGTTTTATTTAGTGCCACCCAGGGAGCAAAGCGGCGACGATGTCTAATTATTCCCGAATGTCCCGAGTAGAGTACCTAGTTTTTACTACACGATACCTCTACAGATTATTGAAGGGTAGGAATACGGAGCAGGTACCTAGTTACCTACCTATGTACCCGTAAATCCCTTACAAGCAAGACTTCCTACTTGCGATAGGTAAGTAATCGTGAGCATAGGTCAAAATCATAAGATTAAAATCGTGTGCTTTCCGGAGGAAAATAATCCGTCTCGATTTATCCGGATATGCGGATGGCATCCGTCAGACCCTTTGACTTTCCTGTTAGGTCTATTACCAACTTTACTTTAACTTATGTAGGTAAGTAGGTAGGTACCTACTTACATACCTACCTACTATTTATTGGATACATAAGAGATCTCCTCTCCATGACGTTACCTAGTTTACCTTGGAGATGGAAATCATAGAATTAGGTATTATAGTACCTAGGTAAGTACTTATTAACTTTTAATATACTAGTACCTACTAGTAGGTACCTACCTATCAGTCTCATACTGTGTCAAACTAACATGATGATGATTAAGTTTCTATATACGTAGGTAAATAATCTTCATTTTAGATACCTACCTAGGTACGTAAGAAGGTAGGTAGGTAGGTATCTAAGTAGGTACCTATATTCTTTTATTCTGTAAAAATAACTTAGATAGAGAATTCGTTGTTGTATATTGTTACTACTCGACAGCAACCTGGCAACAAAACGACTTGGCTTTAGGTTGGATGATCGATCTCACTCATCATCATCATCGATAACATTTTTAAATATTTTTTTTAAGCTGCTAAACGAATATAAACAGTCTGTACCCTGTAGTTTGTGCTTAGCCCAAGGTAAATATGTGGAATTTCCGTGGTGGATATCGACCTCGTATGTTCGTAAGCCTCTCAGCCTGGTCGCTTTGAGATCTCTCGGTCACTGCAAATTGAAGATTTCATAAGTGAGAGTTAACCTGAATTCAGAATATAACGAAATATTCCTATGAAATATTTTGGAACTAGACTGGCAATGACACTAGACCATGACTTTTTTTTATTCGGTAAGTAAATTCGTTTACGATTAAACTGGTTTGCCCCCCCCCCCCCCCCCCCCCCCAAACCAGAATTTGGGACTCGACGCCCTGAGAAGGACGTAATACCCACAAAAACCTCTCCAGTGTCTCGCCATTTTCGCCGAACCACGGGAACACTTAAAACCTACCTAGTCCACGTCACAGATAGGGTAAGTAGGTTACCTGCCAAGAAATTATTAGACGAGAGCATGTATTCTCATCAGCACCTAATTTGCCTTAATGACCACGAATTATGCAACGCGACATCTCTCGTCGAACGAACTAAATGTAACGACGACCTCTGTGGCGCGGCGGGCGAAGGTCCGCCTGCGACGCAGGAGGTTGCGGGTTCGATCCTTGGGACGAATGTTTGTACGAACTGCAGATATTTATTCCAGGTGTTCTGGATGTTTCTACGTATAAAAAAAAAATTATCTATGTATTAAATATATTAGTTATCTAGTACCAATAACACACGCTCTGCTTTGCTTGGGGCTAGATAATGCTGTGTGAATTGTCCAGCATTATTTATTTATTTATCTAATCTTTGAACAGCATTGGATAAAACTCAATGTTTCCCCTGTAGGTTGAGCTAACGGCGCTAGAGATCGTAGGAAGTCCCGAAGATTTTCGACTCCTACGTCACTTGACCTCGTAGGTAGTTGGTTAGCATATCTCCCGTACTGAGGGAAGGATACGGGCTTGTCCCATCGAAGTCGTAATTATTTACGATATTATTTGATTTCTTAGATGATCACCACGCTTGGAAGACGCATTGGTGATCGCAGCGGCGGTGTTAAAAACATATAGAAGCAAGCTGCTGCCCTTCCTCTAGGTCCCTTAGTCGGCTCTTACCACACGCACGGGCTGAGTTGAAGGAGTCGATTCTTACGCAGCGACCAGAGTGCCAGCTGTGTGGTGCCGGCTTAGAATTTACACCACCCCAATTCTTCCCGCGGGTGTCATAAGAGGCGACTAAGGGATATCAATCGGGGCGGGCAGCAGCGCCCCCTGCAGAACAATTCTACCACCAAACTGCGATCCCCAACCCGCATGCCTAGCGCGGGGATTATGGGCACTACTCCCCATGGGATAAAAGCCAATAAGGCGGTTATCAGGAGGAGGCCGGCGTTCAGCTGTGGTCAATTAAAGGCTGTTGAGGTGAGGTGAGGACCAGTGCCGTGCGCCACGGCTTCCTAACCATTACACCAGTAGGCCAAGTACGGGGATGCTTGTCTAGGGTAGACAATAGAAAAATTTCGCCACTTTGCCATCGAATGCGTAAATTATTTGAAATTTATTCCTTCAGTTTCAATAATGTACCCAATGTATGACGATGCGATGTCATTATCGTCTATTCTACCTTAGAAAACAATCCCCGCTTCGCTTGGTCTACTGTGTTTCAGAGCATTCTGAAGGTTAGTCGCTCGTGGTGCGTGATAGTCATGAACACAATTTGACATCATGCCATGCGTGGTTAACACCTCTCCACTCTTCGGTGGATACCGGCCCTAACCCGAATGGGCGGTTTGCAAGATCAAATATTACCGCAGGCAGTGATAAATGTTCGTCGAATTCAAGCTAAATTGCGCATGATTTAGGTATCATGGGGTATAATTTATCTGAATTCACGTATTCAGTAGTGCGTGCTAAAATAACACACGGCATTCCCATGTCTGCCATTTATTATCCGACCAAGTATAGGCTTTAGGCGGGGCATACATACCTAAGCGATAGAAAAGTACCTACTTTTGATATAAAAGTCGCAGAAATTTCCCACTTTTCTGCACTAGGATCAAAAAATAAGAATTTGTTTAGAAGTTCACCTATGTACTCACGAACCTACTCAGTTAAAATACGTTGTTGATAAATGAAAATGAAATGAAATACTTTTATTCTGATATAACAGTACACAATATGATAACAAGTAGGTAGCTTAGATATTACACAGATAAATTAAAGGAAATCAAAAAACGAGGACAACTAAAACTATCATGCTTTTCTTTAAAAAAAAAATATGTAATGGAAATATGTGAGATCGGTACCAAGTGTACTGCGGTACATGATAGTACTTCCCATCACCTCTTCGTCACCTCAACAGTTCGTATTGGTCCACTGCTGAACGCAGTCCTGTCCCTGATAAGCGCCTTATTGGCTTTTATCTAATGGGGGGTAGTGCCGATAATCCCCACGCTGGGTATGAGGGTTGGGGATCGCAGTTCGGTAGTAGAATTGTTCTGCAGAGGGCGCTGGTGCCCGCCCCCGGTGGATGTCCCTTAGTCGCCTCGGAAGAGCTGGGGTGGTGCAATTTCGAAGCTTCTTGCACAAACAGTAATTGCATATTCATTGTGCATAATTATTATGTACATTTATTTTATCATTTATATCTATTAATTACAAACCAATATTAAAATATACTTACTTAAGAAAACCGTTCGTTGTCATCATGCTAATACCGACCAATTATTGCTTGTATTCGCACCATTTAAGAAACCATTCATCGATATTTCTGTATGAATGTGTATCCAACTAAGCGAAGCGCTTTTGTTGAGTGTAGTTGTGGAGAGCGCCTAATGGTCCGTCCTCATGTTGGCCGAGCCATCGCAAATCACCTTTGTTTTGTTTGCTTTGACAGCATTGTGACAAGAGAGAGCAGTCGATAGTGCTCGAGAGTAGTAGTAGTAATAGTAGTAGTATATCTTGCCAACGTCGGGACAGACCATGATGCAGAACCATTATGTCAGAACCATAATATGTACATATAGGGGTGTTAATTCTCCCAAAGATCCTATGACTACATAATATACAGCTATCTTTGAATTCTCCAAATAAAATGAGCGCTTGCGTACGCGGACGGAGAGCATCTGCGAGAAAGTGACTTTTTCTGGACCAACTTTATCTATTCTATGTTCTGTGAAATAAACAACTTTATTCACAAAGAAAATTATACTAGTACTAGCTGCGCCCCGCGGCTACGCCCGCGTGGAAATTTAAAATTATCACTTAGGGGTATGAAAAATAGATGTTGGCCGATTCTCAGACCTACTGAATATGCTCACAAAAATTCATGAGAATCGGTCAAGCCGTTTCGGAGGAGTATGGCAACGAAAACTGTGACACGAGAATTTTATATATTAGATTTACAATTGAAACAATTGAGCTAACTGCTGACTGTTGCAAACAGTCTACAGGTAGGTCAACTGATCCATATCAACACCAGTCGGAAGCGTCCCCAAGACGCTGGCTGCATTGCCATGCTGTATGGCAATGCTGATGCGCTGTGCCAGATATTCACCACCAGACGCTCAGATAGTTTTTTGAAAACCCGAAGAGCATCGCATGAAATAAATACTTTTGGTTCTAAAATATTTTAGATTCAGATTTTTATTTTTTCACCATTCTTATAACATGTGTGTTATACTAGGTTTAATACAAGCTCTGCTTAGTTTGACGCTTGATGATGCTGAATTATCCAGCATGATTTATTTATGAATCAAGCATTATTATTTTATTTATTGTTAAATCTACGCAAGAGGTTGTATGATAACTAGTTAAAATGAGTGCTACGAAAGCTCTACGACGTAAAGCATTTACGAGAATGGAGGAAACTATACCCAGTCTATTTTAAGTTGTATGTTAGTCTAATATATTAGTTTCTTACTTATTTACTATAAAAACTATCGTAGTTTGATGAATTCTTTACGGATGTAAGCGGGTTAACTACGAACCACACTTACCCCGAAGATGTCCCGCTAAGGGATGAATCGTTGGTGTTCTTCCAACACAAATAAGGTTCGTAGTTGAACCGCTTACATCTGTAGCTTCTTACAGTTGTGCTAGTCTAAATCTCCAAAGGTGGTTTAATAGAAATAAACTTATTCAAATAAGTGCTACGAAAACACTACGCCGCCGTAGAGCATCTACAAGAATTTACTGAGTAAAACTTTACCCTGTCTGTTAGTTCTTAACAGATTAGTTTCTTATTGTTGTATTAGTCGAACTCTCTAAAGGCGGATTTAAAGAAAAAACTTATTCAAATTAGTGCTACGAAAACACTACGCCGTAGAGCATCTGCAAGAATTGACTGTGTAAAACTTTACCCAGTCCGTTTAATGTCGCTCTAGTAAGTTAGTCCTTAATTTTTTAAATGCAATGTTTATTAATTTTCCCATGTACCTATTAGAATCAGTGCTAAAAACACAGTTGTAGGAATTTATACATCTGTGGTGCTAAAAAAGCTCAACCAGCTTTACCCTACGAATAAATAATAAGCCCTTTACCCCAGTCTGTTCTTTCATAGACCATAATAAAAGTCTAGTTTGTTACATGATTAGTTTAGTCTATAAAACTTCCTTTGTAGATATGGTTTATAAAAAGACAAAACCAAATAAACGCGGGATTGATGTTGAGTTTCGAGTTCTCTTTTGTCTACACCGTGAGATGTTGAAAGAAATTATTAACCTCTGACGCAAAAAGAGTGGGGAGTTATAAGTTTAACGTGTCTGTCTGTGTATCTGTGTATCTATCTGTGGTATCGTAGCTCCCAAACGGATGAACCGATTTTCGTTTAGTTTTTTTTGTGTCATAGATAATTTTATCCCGAGTGTTCTTAGCCATTTTTCATGAAAATCTGTCGGGGGGGTTTAAATTTTTTTAATTTTATTCTTGTTTTTATACAAAAATTCCATTTAAAATGTCTTTCAACGTTAGCCCAGCTATAAGAACCTGCATGTAGTATACAGGGTGTTTGGTGGAGGGTTAGACAAACTCGGTGGGTGTGTAGGTGGACCTATTTGTGAAATACAAATTGAAGGAGAAGACCCTAACTGTTTACAATTTTTTTTTAATCCCATTTTTTGTATTTTTTTAAGATTTTCCGAAATTTTACGTCTCTACCTCTAGAACTTTTTTTTGGAACATGTTTTCCAGTAAACTTTTTACTTGCTTTTGGTTTCAGGTGTATCCTTCGTCTTTTGAAGGCAATATTTATTTGACAGAACGTGTAAATAATTAGTTATAAGCTCTCAAAGTTAAAATAAGTAAAAAAAATAAACAAGAAGGACAACTTTGCATCGTTTTAAAAAAAAAACTAACAGCGATCGAGGAGTTCAAATGCTTTTAAAAATTTTTCTAAACATCGTTTATTATAACAGTATATCACATGTAGCCGAAAAATCTATAAACTTGTCAAAAATTTGCACTTATAGGGAAAATGGAGTAAACACGCTAAGAATAAAACATTGTATTAAAACAATTTTGGTTCAAATATCACTTCCCTATTTCTAATACAAAGGTAGAAAAGCTAAATTAATTTAAGAAAACCTTTTTTTATCATACCTAGGCATCCAACTAATTCGAAGATTCGAATTTCGAAATCAGAATTTCGAAATCAGAATTTCGAATTCGAATCAATATTTGTAATCGTTAAATTTCGTTCTTATTTTGGTAATTTGTTATGTTTTGATAAACTCTTTGTTGTTCTGTTTTGTTATCGTTGTTTTTGTGACAATGGCGGAATTCAGCATTGAAGAATACGCTGATATTATTTATGCGTACACGTGCAGCACAGAGACTGTACAGAGAGTTGCATCCCAATAGACGTGTGCCACACCACAGCACATTTTCTAATACCTTTCGGCGACTTCGAGAAACGGGAAACTTAACTCTTCGAGCGATTTTCTCTCAACGTCTGGGCAGGTGTGATTGGTAGACATCTCGTTGGACCTTACTACTTACCGGACACTCTTAACGGGGACAATTACTTGGAATTTTTGCAAAATGACCTCCCTGAATTGATGAGCAATGTGCCGATATTTCATGAAGATCGACCAATAGTATTTCAAAATGATGAGTGTCCGGCACACTATCGTCTCACAGTGAGAGAGTTCCTAGACAACTCGTTCCCCGACTCGTGGATTGGACGGCTTGGCCCCATCTCATGGCCTGCACGGTCCCCAGATCTCACTCCTCTTGACTTTACCATATGGGGACGTGCAAAAGAGCTGGTTTACGAAAAAGAAATACAAACAAAGGAACAATTGATTGAAAGAATTGACGCAGCTTTTGCAAAGATGAAAGATGAGATAACGCTCCGTACTACTACGCGCGTGTATTAGAAATAGGGGAGAGGTTTTTGAACAAAATATGTAAATTTAAAAAAAAAAATCTGTTTTTTACTTTTGTATTTACTCCGTTTTCCCTTTAAGTGTTAATTTTTGACAAGTTTATAGACTTTTCGGCTACATGTGGTATACCGTTGTAATAAGCGATGTTTAGAAATTTTTTTAAAAGCATTTGAACTCCTCGATCGCTGTTAGTTTTTTTTTTAAAACGATGCAAAGTTGTCCTTCTTGTTTATTTTTTTTACTTTTTTTAACTTTGAGAGCTTATAACTAATTATTTACACGTTCTGTCAAATAAATATTGCCTTCAGAAGACGAAGGATACACCTGAAACCAAAAGCAAGTAAAAAATTTACTGGAAAACATGTTCCAAAAAAAATTTCTAGGGGTAGAGACGTAAAATTTCGGAAAATCTTAAAAAAATACAAAAAATGGGATTAAAAAAAATTGTAAACAGTAAGGGTCTTTTCCTTCAATTTGTATTTCGCAAATAGGTCCACCTACACACCCACCGAGTTTGTCTAACCCTCCACCAAACACCCTGTATATTTGAACAATAGAACAGCGCGATCAATGAAAATTCTATACAGTCTTTATTCGCTTTAGGACTGAATTTGGTCCATAACGATACGTCGAAGCGTCGTCGACATGGGTAGCAATAAATGCCCTGCACAGGCTGAAAGCTGTTGTTGCTGATGTTCCACATCATGGAAATTGACATTTTGAAACGCGCTACGTGTTTATTAGTCAGAAAGGCCAAAGCTTGGTTACGAAATAGGTCTTCCTGACAGGATAAGTTCACTTTTAACTCCATCGGTTTTCTGTTTTTTATACAAAAGAACATCACGCAAAAAACACGTGACTGGGTGCGTTATAGGTTGGTACCTACTCCAGTGTGTTCTTTGTTCTTTTTATCTCGTCCTTTGAAATGGAGCAGAGTAATTTCTAGAGATTTCTTTAGATTCTAGAGATTAGTCTTTTGCAAATACATAACAATAAGATTTTCTGAGATAACTTTTTTAGGGTTAAACTCGCCTTTGCCATTATCTTTCTACTTCAATGTTTAATATTCGTGTTTTACGCGTAATAAGGAATTAAGAATATCAATAGGTAGTCAGTACCTACTTCCTGCACAAAAAAAAACTTTTCCCGTTCTATTCCCATTGCGTTTTCATTTATTTTCCCAGATTAATTTGGCTTTCCCACAAACAAACATTATCCGAACTAGCTTTGAGCTTTGGCCTCGAGTTCTTACAATCAAGAGATGAAAGCTAAAGCTACAAAGATGCATGAGCTAATGGATTATTAACGCAAGGCCGCTGTAGCATTTCGTTGTGCTCGTTTCTCGGTCTCTGCTGTCTTATTTATGTTAGTTTAAGAGCAAAAACTACTTGTACATGAGTATAGCAAAGAAACCTTAGACCTAAGCGTGCGGGAATTTTCTGTTGTATAGAATGTGGAGCAGAAATTTAATTGCCATAAAATAAGATTTTTATTATCAGTGTACATGTAGTACCAGCATGTATCTACCAACTTAGGTACCTATGCATATCGCATACACCTTTTCCTAATATTTTTACCTCAAATATTATCTTAGCCTTATGATGAATAGAAACTAGGAACTTGGTGGTTTATTCTCAGATATAATTATTAATATTATATAAAGACTAGTTGTTTATAAGTGCGCGAGCTGCAAGCAGCTCGCGTCGGCTGTGTGTACTGTTCGTTTTAAATTTAGTTCCCCTTATCGCGATAAGAAAATGTCAACCATCTTGGATTTTGAAATGGACATCTTTTTCGTAATCTACACAGTCGAGTTTGTCGAAAACGTTACCCATATAAGTAGGTGTGACGCACGCCCGCCGTCACACACGCCCGCCGTCATCAAATTCGTAATCCTCACCCCTATGTTAGTCGAAAACGATACCCATATCAAATTCTTGGATGGGGGAGGGGGTTCAGGGGGGCTAAGCGTGGGGGTCACAGCACGGCTCGCTTCGCTCGCCGAATGGTCGCAGAACCCGCAGACCCCGCGGAACCCGCTCGTACTGCCACGCAGCAAGGCTCGCTTCGCTCGCCTTGCTGTGTGACGTATTGCGGTTCGCTTCGCTCACCGCAATCCGGCACACGCCCACCGTCATCAAATTCGTAATCCTCACCCCATGTTAGTCGAAAACGATACCCATATCAAATTCTTGTATGGGGAAGGGGGTTCCGGGGGGGCACGCGGGGGTCACAGCACGGCTCGCTTCGCTCGCCGTGCAGTTCCCCAATAGTCGCATTGCGGTTCGCTTCGCCCACCGCAATACGAACCCGCTCGTACTGCCACGCAGCAAGGCTCGCTTCGCTCGCCGCAATGCTCCCCCGGGTTCTCGGGGAGGGGGTTCCGGGGGGGGCACGCGGGGGTCACAGCACGGCTCGCTTCGCTCGCCATGCTGTTCGCCGTAGTCGCATTGCGGCTCGCTTCGCTCGCCGCAATGCTCCACCCTAAAAAGTAGTCGAAATATAGGCTAAAAAGGGGTGAAAATTGAGGCAGGAGGGCGGGTGAATTTTTTGTTCTTCCAATTTGAAAAAAAACCCTCTATACGATCCCGCAATCAAAACTCCTCTATCACGACGGCATCCGGTAGCACTCTCAAAAGGGGGGGTCCTGGGGGGCAAGGGGCGGTAAATTTTTTGATGCTATAGAAATCACTCGTCCCCCTCTATACACCAGAAAAATCAAACAATATGCCTCCGTTTGGGAGCCCCCCTGGGGGCGGGGGTTCCGGGGGGCAAATCTCAAAAAGTTGGAATTTTCCCTAGGTCATCCGGACTCCCTCTCTACACGATTCCGCAAAAAAAAACATACCTCCCCCTCCACCATCAAGGAGAACAATTGTGTCAATGAGTCAGTCAGTCAGTTAGTGGTAATCGAGCTTTATAGATATTCAAACAAAAAAATATTCATTCTGATAATATTTTGATTAGGTATAAATGTAATCAGTGAGTGACTTAAATGTTGCAGACTTCGTGTTCTGATTTGTTTAGTTTTGCATCACCAAATTTTTTTAGATTCATCTTTATATTACCTTTTTGTTTGTTTGCCCTGTATAAGTTACATAATAATCTTCACCGTTAAAGTTACTTTTGTAAATAGGCTTCCCGCGACACAGGCTTGCCTCGTGCGGGGGCCGCCAGTAATGTGTACCTACATAAGTTCATATTCATATTCATATAATTTATTGTCATTTTATGCATACAGATGTTTTTCTTAGGTGTAGGTACACAATGCATAAAAACCCTGTCAGGGCGCTACAATTAGGTCGGTATTTTGGTTATATCAATTTAATCTATGTCTAGGTAAGTAATAGAAAATTATCACAAAAGGTAGTAGGTAGTAGGCTTATTGTGTAGGTACTAATTGTTAATGGCATAGGTATTTACAACGTCAAATAATTTTAAATAAAATAGGTCTATGTTGTGATTAGTTCTTAGGTACTTACTTACTAACTTAATCTATAGGTGATAGTAGGTCAGCTAGTACACTTTTGGTTATTTGTTAAGTTAAATGGCAAATAAATGATTTTGTAACTTGTATTTTTTTTAGGTACCTAGTCTATAGATAATGATGGATGGTGGGCTTTCTATGTGCTGGGACAAAATATAGAATAGGTTTTGTTCCTTTCCTAGGTAGGAAAGTACATGTATTAGATTAAGTTGTTTTATTTTCTACCATTTTATTTTCTTATTTTTAACTAAGTAGATCAGACATGTATCTAAGCACATTCGCGCTAAAATATAAATCTAAGTAGATACTACTCACATATGTAAAAGTTTTAGTTTTTCTCATTTAAATAAGTAAACTGTTTATATGTTTTTTGAGAAAATAAACAATCTTTAAATATTCTCTGATAAGGTCGCATAAAATGCAACACCACATCAACTATCAAATAAAAAAATTCATCTTAAAATAAACCGTCCACTAGTTTCGTCTCTCCACGAATACTACAATTAGGTACTAAACGTTTCTTTGTGTAGTTCGTGTGGTTTTCTAGAGAGCGGGCGTTGCAATCGTATTTTGTTGGATCTTATCAGAAAAGGTTTTACGCGGAATTGTTACTAGATATTTTCGTCCTTATATTTTACAATGGATTTCCGCAAAGCAAGGTATAATTAGGTAAAAATTCATATAAGTAATCAAATTCATCAAATAAAAGGATTTTTGTTGTTTGTTCAGTTTGTTTTACAAAGGTTTAAAAGATGATTTATAAGCTCTGAGAAATTTCGAGTAGATATAGTCCCTAGCCTCTCGTGTACCTACTGATTCTAGATATCTATTTCAAGTTCAAAATATCATAATCTGGACCTGGTCCCAAAATCGGGTTCTTAATAAACTATTACGTTACTTAGTATAAAGGATATATAAGTTCCGCTTGTAGCGTAAACTGATTTATGGTATTAATCAAACAAACTGAAACTGCTGGTTATGCTAATTGCTATTTTGTACTGTTAATTACATTTACTTTGCAACGCTGGAAACGTACTGTGAGTGTGCAGTTAATTTGATCTCGTATGTTGGGTACAAAAAAATCGATGCATACTTTTAATCAATTTCAAAAGTTGTATTGGATTACATATCAGAAAAACAAACAATTACTAGCTACTGTTCTATTTTTAATAAGAGCTTTCCGGTAGTCGTATTATTATTAAAATAGTGAAAGTTTGGATAGATGTTTGTTATATATAACTTAAAGTCAAAAGTTAAAGTGATTTATTTAATTATTTTTATATTAGGTACTCGTGAACATGTCAGATATTTGAAATTTAATGTTTTGTGGACTGTAGACTAGAATTTGGATTTCGGCGTATTAGGACAGCAATTAAAAATAACCACTCAACGGTTATGAACTAATTTTAACTATGCAAATTACTAGGTAATTTGCATAGTTAAAATTATTTCTTGACCTATTTTTACTCCGGAAAAACGCACACGAAGATAGATAGATAGATATCTATTTATTGTTTCAAAGTTGTTACAATTTAATGTTAATAGCGTGTTAAATCCTAACAAAGGTCTATCTAGACACTCGAGTTCTCTTAATAATAGTTAAATACTAGCTGCGCCCCGCGGCTACGCCCGCGTGGAAATTTAAAATTATCACTTAGGGGCATGAAAAATAGATGTTGGCCGATTCTCAGACCTACTCAATATGCTCACAAAATTTCATGAGAATCGGTCAAGCCGTTTCGGAGGAGTACGGGAACGAACATTGTGACACGAGAATTTTATATATCATATAATATATATATAAGCTAGCATCGAAGCAAGAAGCTGGTGTTTTCATATCTGAACTAAACATTTCTGGTTTACAAAGTTACGGTGAAAATTGTAAAAACTTTAAATTGAAAACATTCGTTCTCAATATCGAGCTACAAAGTTTATAAAAATTGCCGAGTTGTCAGCTTCCGGCGCGGATTAGATTTGTGATTTACGAAGCAAACTAAAGTTATATGACACTAGCGGCCCGTCCCGGCTTCGCACGGGTGGACATTTATTTTTAAACATTTTGGGATAAACGTAGAGTAACTGTATCTTTATGCAGGACATTTTATACTTTTATTCGACTGCCTCGTTGGTCTAGCGGTCGCTGATAATGCGGTTCGGGTTCAAATGTTTTGGGGCTTTTCTAGCAAGAAATATTCTCTGTAGCAGTCCGGAGTTAGGAAGTTGGCGGTGTTAGACGGCTTAACGTGCTTTCCGAGGCACGCCTCGGAAAGCACGTTAAGCCGTTGGTCCTGCATTTGACCTCTCCCCGGTCGTGTCGGTCTGCCGTCCTATCGTTGCCCGCGTGCGTTGCTACCTGCGCTGAACGGTCACGCGCACCGGCCACGGCGCGAGGCGGGGCGGCGGCGCAGCCTTTAATTTAGTTATTTTGTGTAGATTGACATTTTTAAATTCGTAATATCTTTTGAATGGAATGTCCGATTTGAATAATTCAAAAAGTAATCTACAGGTATTGAAACAGTCTTAAATACGAAATTATTAATTTGGATAAGGATTAATATAAAGGTATGGATAACATGGTCAGATTCTGGTCGGCATTTTTATTAACTTTTAAAATGTAAAAAAAATAGTTATAGTGACATAACTACAATAGTTGGACAAATGGTATTACTCAGTTTTTTGTAGATATTTATATGTTCTTCAATATTGTAAAACAATTTTTTGTTCTATCATCAATAGTTTCCGCAGCGCATGCGATGATAGACCATTTATGGCTAAGTTTTTTACACCTTGGGTTACATTAAAAAATTAAAGTTTTAGTCCCTCATTTTTTCAAGTAATAAATATAGCTTATGTTACTCAAAAATAATGTAGCATTTTAAAGGTGAAAGAATTTTGGATCGGTCCAGTAGTTTTTGAGTTTATTCGTTACAAACATCCAAAAATACAAATCTTTCCTCTTTATAATATTAGTATAGATATCGTTCTTAGTGCGTAATGGCACTAAGAACGAACCTATGGATATGTTGTGCCTATCCTAAGGCGGGGTTCGGTATTCTTTTCATCCATAATGAAGGACGAGCGATGAATGGCGCGATAGTAGATATAAGAAACCCTGAATAGAATTACGAAGCACTACCGCCTTTATAGCGATTCAATAACCCCTTTCGGCGGATCTGCAAATAAATGCCATTGGAACAAATGGAGCTACCACCGAATTGAAATACTTTCTCTTATTTGTACCGAGTAAGTACCTATATTGCTCGGCAGAAATCCTCTTTGTGCCGTACAAAGAGGAGAGTTAACCAAGGTAGGTACCTATTATGTATTCCGGAGGCTACTCTGGATAACGGATTTTGTCTGAAAATTACTTGTTATTTCAAAGGAAATTTGTAAATACCACTCATAACTTTCATGAAATTAAATAAAAACCAGAGGAAAATCTCAAAGCTTATGATAAGTTGTTGAATAATTTTATTGAATCATTGACAGAATGTTTAAAATGGAAATGAAGAATGCGGGTTTATTCTGTTTGGATGCAAATTGCATTAATCCCTTTGAGTACCTCAACTGAGGATATCTGAACTGGTCATGGATTTGTTAAGGCCAATAGAATACCAGTAGTTTGGCTAATATTTTGCTAGCTAGATCTATACTGTTTAAGGCTAATTGGGAATCTTTTTAGGTCTATTACTTAGTTTTTGTATACGTAAACTTATAAAGCTACCATGACAGTCAATTTGTATTAGGTACATAATGTTCTTTGCCCACTTACTTACCTTTTAAATTTCATCTATATCGGATCATTCGTTCTAGAGTTATCCTCGAATAGATAAACATTTTCGGACACATAAATAATTATGTATATAAATAAAACACACGGTGCCGGAAAACTAGCCACTGCGATCTTCATTCTCTTGAGTTGCTCGATCAAGTAATAGGCCTCGACTTTTTTGTGACGTGCGTCCCAATCACACAACACAATACATCAAGAAACAAGACCCGTCAAGTGCGAGTGTAACTCGCGCGCCGAGGGTTTCGAACGTTTGTCAACAAGTAGGTATGTACTAAAGGTACTGGTTAGAGACTCCGAAATTTAATGAAGACCTAAAACTAGTAGGTACCAACCTACATTTCAGATGGATCTCTCTGCATGCTTCGGTGATAGGGTGTAGCGGTAAATTTTTCGACTTTTTTCAAAATATTTCGAAAAGTATTAAACCTACAGAAATTTCAAAACCTGTTTTGAAATGTACAAACTGATACCTTTCATATGATACCCCACTTAGAGGGGTAGCCCCCCCCTTTTGATAACTATCCCCCCCTTTTTTGAACATTTTTCAAAAATTGTTCGTTTTACAGACTTCTCTATATTTTTCCTGTAAAATATAGACCTATATCTACAAACGCTTCATACATTTTGAATGGATCGCTCTGAAAACTTCGGAGATAAGGGGGGGGAACGGGTAAAATTTCGACTATTTTCAAAATATTTCAAAAAGTATGAAACTCACAGAAATTTCAAAAACTGTTTTGAAATGTACAAACCAATACCTTTCATATGATACCCCACTCAGTGGGGTAGCCTCCCCTTTTGAAAATTATCCCCCCTCTTTTTGACCATTTTTCAAAAAGGGTTCATGTGACAGACTTTTCTATATTTTTCCTGTAAAAAATAGATCTATATCTACAAACGCTTCATACATTTTGAATGGATCGCTCTGCAAACTTCGGAGATAAGGGGGGGGGAGCGGGTAAAATTTCGACTATTTTCAAAATATTTCAAAAAGTATGAAACTCACAGATATTTCAAAAACTGTTTTGAAATGTACAAACCAATACCTTTCATATGATACCCCACTCAGTGGGGTAGCCCCCCCTTTTGAAAATTATCCCCCCTCTTTTTGACCATTTTTCAAAAACTGTTCATTTTACAGACTTTTCTATATATTTCCTGTAAAATATAGACCTATATCTACAAACGCTCCATACATTTTGAATGGATCGCTCTGCAAACTTCGGAGATAGGGGGGGGGGAAAGGGTAAAATTTCGACTATTTTCAAAATATTTAAAAAAGTATGAAACCCACTGAAATTTCAAAAACTGTTTTGAAATGTACAAACCGATACCTTTCATATGATACCCCCACTCAGCGGGGTAGCCTCCCCTTTTGAAAATTATCCCCCCTCTTTTTGACCATTTTTCAAAAAGGGTTCATGTTACAGACTTTTCTATATTTTTCCTGTAAAATATAGATCTATATCTACAAACGCTTCATACATTTTGAATGGATCGCTCTGAAAACTTCGGAGATAGGGGGGGGGGGAGCGGGTAAAATTTCGACTTTTTTCAAAATATTTCAAAAAGTATGAAACTTACAGAAATTTCAAAAACTGTTTTGAAATGTACAAACCGATACCTTTCATATGATACCCCACTCAGTGGGGTAGCCCCCCCTTTTGAAAATTATCCCCCCTCTTTTTGACAATTTTTCAAAAAGTGTTCATTTTACAGACTTCTCTATATTTTTCCTGTAAAATATAGATTTATATCTACAAACGCTCCATACATTTTGAATGAATCGCTCTGCAAACTTCGGAGATAGGGGGGGGGGAATGGGTATTTTTTCGACTATTTTCAAAATATTTCAATAAGTATGAAACCTACAGAAATTTCAAAAACTATTTTGAAATGTACAAACTAATACCTTTCATTTGATACCCCACTTGACTCTCTCGGTCTCTTTTAAAATTTTGACTTCTCAATTTGTATGGAAAATGTTCATTTTCATTTTTCATTTATTTTAATTTTTTTTTCTCAGAATCTGTAGAGGCGCACGAAATGTATTATTATTTTAAATTTCAAGTTGATAGCTGCTGTAGTTGCCGAGTTATTAAGGAGGGAAAAAAGGACAGACAAAGCGAGACCATAAGGGTTTCGAAACCGATCTTCGAAACCCTAAAAATGACGGGCGCAAAAACTACGACCACTTAATTAACTGTCATTCTTAATAGATGTAAGTACCTACTAATTAAAGTAAATTAAAATACAAAAAAAATGTTTATTTCATTAATCAAATATTACAATATACTATGACCGTGCTCGGAACCTCCTTTTAAGTATGAAATACCTGTATTAGGAGGTAACGCTCTTCCATAACAAACTTTAATAATATTCGTAAAGTTTCTTACCAAAAAACATTTTACATAAGTGCGTAAAATCAAGTAAGGAGAATAATTATAAATCAATGTTGAACAATTTTTAACAAATTAGTAGAGGGTAGGTGAACTTCATTCGCAGTAAGTGTTATGTAGTGTGGTACAATTGCAAGCGGGTGCGAGTAGAGTAGTGCGTGTTTGTGTAGTGTATGTGTGTTTTGTAAGATGCTCCCGAGGACACCGATCTCTTAAGAGTTCGGGCAACAGGAGCTACCTACTTAGTGTGTGAGTGATGTGTGTTTACGTAATGCATGTATGTTTGTTGTTGTGTTAGTGTATTTTGTGAGTGTTTTATAGCAAAAAATCATTTTAACTCAATACCTATTCATAGTTTATCTACTCATAAGTATTTTTAATTGCCTCTGAAATAAGCCCTCAGAACAAGTAGGCTTTAAATAACTGTGCTTACTTTATAAATGTACCTCCTTATAATGTACAAGAGAGAAAAGCTCAAGTGAAAGCTCTCTTGATGAATGTTTTAAGTTTGGAGTGAGTAGGTTACTTACCCTGAAATATTATGTACCAAATGTTAATATTACTGTTACGCAGACTTACAGTAGAGAGCATTGTGTTTGTTAAATAGGTGAACATTAGTCTCGCATAATTCGCTTTTGAATTTGTATGCAGATGGCTGGTAAAAAAAGTCCGTGAAATTCCGAGCATTTGCGAAAACAAGACCGTGTTTTAGCAATTTACCAAATGATTCCGCTCAAGTTGTAGAACAAGCTCGCGGTTGAGTTTCGAAGAGACGCAACATTTGCTACAAAGTGCACTTTAAACTTAGTAACGAGACTGTCGGCGCTGTCGACCTTCGGGTCCAGTCCAGGACTAGGCCCATTACGAGGCTGAGCTGTCACAAGCGTCTCGTTGCCAACTCGACAACCCTTCGATCGGAACAAAAGGCCCCAACAGAGCACTTAGTAGGAAAACAAACAAAGGTTTTTCCAGTTCCGAGCTGCTGTCTCGGATATTTGAAGCCGTCAAGTGTAAAATGATCCTCGACCCTCCCTTTTACTACCTGTTTAATAGGTACCTACCACTCTTGTTATTGTGATCAAAAGAAATTGTAGCCTACCGCGAGAAGGAAAGCGATTGTTCTTTGAAGGGTAAGTCGATTTTTCATTTTCTCTGGAAAATGCGTGACAAACTCTTCAAAGGTAGAAATGTTTTTATGATTTTGGTATTGATCTTTGAGGCGTGACTCTGAGATTTACGAAGAAAATATTATCCCTCTGAGGTACCTACTTGTGTACCGGGTGAACTTATCATCCTTTGTTTTCTTGTGTTTCCGTATGAGATATTTAAACATTGCTCTAAGTAAGGTAGGTATCACTCGTGCTTAGGCTACAGTAGTTAGCAGTGAGTGACTCTGATAACAAAGTAAATTACAATCAAATAATAGAAACAAAATTAGAACTAGTATTTACAAATAAAACAATTATTGACTTTGATCAAGTTTTATGCTGGGCACTATTTAGTGACACGATATCTTAAACTTCTTTTCATTTCATTTTGCCTACGTAAATTAAATGAAAAGTTTCTGCCCAATCATTGCAGGCAAATGAATCAGGATTAAGTACGGTTGAAGTGGGATAAGATATTTATTATTAATTTTTCCGAGTAAAATCTTACAGCAATTTGTCGAAAGGCCCTGAGCCTCTGAAGAAAATTGAATGAAACGCCAAAAATCAATCACTAAAGATTTCTTTAAGGAATTTTGTTGACAGAAAAATTGTTTGAAAAAATGGAGGAGTTTAATCGGTAATTACGTTTTGTCG
This sequence comes from Eupithecia subfuscata, assembly GCA_963564075.1. Lineage (NCBI taxonomy): Eukaryota > Metazoa > Arthropoda > Insecta > Lepidoptera > Geometridae > Eupithecia > Eupithecia subfuscata. The sequence continues at coordinate 5,229,447 of OY751099.1, read as the reverse complement.
GGGAACGAAGATTGATGGGGGCAAATGGTCCAATTGACTAACAGCGAAGCCTGCTGCCTATTCTATACAGACATACGGACATTTTTATAAAAGAAGCCCACGAACATCATAAAGAGACTGATTGATTGCCCTGTATATCATCTCATAACATTTTTAAATTATGAAAATGTGAAAATACTGACCTGCTATTCGCGACTGCAAATCTGAAACAGAATAAATAATAATGAATTATGATAAATTTGAGGACAAAAATTATATAAAACGAAAAAATAAACCGATAAATACGTTTAAATTTTTTATATCGGCTTTTCAGATTCTTGTAATTGTTAAACTGAAATTTTACAAGTATGTGATTATTTGTAAGCCGAAGAAATTAACGTTATTAATTTCTAATTTGTGAAACAGACGCTGGTAATCCATCGTCCGTGGCGCTTGCGTCTTCAGTTATAGAATCGCGATTTGATAACCGCATGCTGCCTTGTCAAAGTGTACAACCCACGTTCCCGAAGATGCGGTTTCCTTGCAATTTGCAATGCCGGAAGTTGTCGGACGAGTCACGTTCTTGCTCTTATATCTACTTTGAAAGCTTTGGGTGGCTAGAGAAACTAAATTCCATCATGGCCCATTTGTAGTCGTTGGGGGACCCCCATCGACCCCCATTGGGGGTAGACTATTGGTACTAGCACCTGGTTATGATATTCAGCGGTCATGGTGTTTCTCATCCAAACGAGGTCTGTTCTTCCACCAACACGAATTCCCGCCCAACCCAAGCCATAATTTTCCCGCCGTGGTATGGATGGACTTCCCGAGGGCTTTGCAGACGGCTCTCACGACCAAGATAAAGATACATTTATATACCAAGAACTTGCCATACATGTACTCTTCGTAAATCGGGATGGAATCCGAATCGGGACTCATCGGTAAATATCACTACAGACCACTGGTTATCTACCCAGAGCAAATGTTCACGAGCCCGCTGTAATCTTCGTCCTCGATTTTCTCGTCGTATCGCTGGAGTCCGAAACGGTCTGCGAGCATGAAGGTTAGCTTCGTGCAGTCTTCTCCTCACAGTTTGGTTACTCACAAGCCACTGGTGTTCTGACTGGAAGCTTTGAACCCACTGCATGGCCGTAAAATTTGGTTGTCTTCTCGCGGCAACTTGCAAAAATCGATCTTGTCGTTGGGTGGTTATTCGCCTCCCGGGTGTCTTTCAGCCACTTCACCGGTAGCACGATAACGTGACCATAATCTTGATATCACGTTTCCTTTTGTTTCAATCTGCTCAGCAACAGTCCGCTGAGTAGCCCCAGCTTGGATGCTGCATGATTTATTTAGTGACATAAATTAGAAATTAATCGATAATTTGTATTAAAACTTCGATTTGAAACAAAAAAATATTACCAAAAACTATGGTAGGTAAAATTAACCTTCAGTATAGTAATGCCACGCAAATCTTTTGTTTTTAATTTATTTTCCGAATCAGATTTGGAACCATTCAAAAAAAAATATAAAATAAGGTTTCATAATAAGATTTTAAAATCGGTCCGTATTTTCAATGTTCATCCAAAACTAGTTTATGCCCGCGATATAACAAGAATTCCAAGTCATAGAAAGCTTTATTTGAAAGTCAGTACATTTTGAGCGACAATTTCATATGGAAAGACGTAGTAGCTATAGTTATTCTGTGGTAAAGTCCTGAAAGAATGAGAAATTCAAAATAATATTCGCATAACTCTGTAAATTGTCGTTTACGAGTTTTATTTTACACCAAAGTGAAGCGTTCAAAATACTTATTTCTAAGGAAGAAATAATACAAGGAAATTATTTTCCATTGTAGAGAAATGGGGTGGAGTGATATAATGCCACAGGGGTTTGTTTACGGTTTTTTTACGTTTGGTGATTTGCCTCGTAATCTTTATAAAAGGTCGAGGAATTTATTAGATAATGCCTCCGTTTATGGGCGGTCGGGTAAATGGCAAAACGCCTCCAGGAAAAGAGGACAGGATGTACCTATTTACTGGAGTAAGATACACAAGTGGATTATAGGGATACAAGTATGGATAATTCAGTTCGATGGATGGATGGATGAAATGTGATAAAAGATACTCGCTGGGAACATCAATTGTTATTTTTGTTATTGTACTATTAAAGCAAAGCAATATAGGTTACTAAGATAATAGATATTTATTAACAAAGAAAACTACAATCAAATAACAGGAACAAATTAGAACTAGTATTTACAATTGAAACGATTAATCTAACTGTAGACTGTTACAAACAATCTACAGGTAGCTCAACTGATTCATATCAATACCACTCGGAAGCGTCCCCAAGACGCTGGCTGCATTGCCCCTATGTATGACAACTACGAACATTTTGGGAATTGCATTAACGAAAACGACAACTAAAATATTACTTTAAGAGATCTTAGGTAAAAACATAGTCAATCTATATGTACTCAAAACAGTAGTTTTGCAGATCTTAGGAAACAGACGTATTTAAATTTTTAAAATTTTTCACCTTCCTGGTAGAATGACGAAAACATTATCAAAAACAAACATACAGATGAATTGAGATTCTCCTTTTTTTGAAGTCGATTAATAATAACGAAAGCACAGATATTATAATACTATACTAGTAACGAAAGTATTGCTTAGCTTATTACAGGAAATGACATATTACAAGAAAACCTAAAATTAAACTCTATTGGCGTAGCACCTCGTAGAACTCACGTAGCAGTTCAGCGCTACGGCGTAGGAGCTCTTCCTACGCCGTAGCGCTACGTTGCTCTAAAGTACATAATATAAATGTTATTACGCCACAAAAATATCACTTTAGTTACTCATAAACGTGTTTGCAGGAAGGAAATATTTATTTTCTATGTGGTGTATAATAGTCATACAGTAAACGACAATACAGGCATAGTGGAATAGTTTGCGGAACGGAACAAACAGCGCGATAAAAAGCAATGCGTTTTGTTAAATAGAGTTTAGAGGTATACCTTTTGCATGTATAAAATAACGTACCACAAACTCATAACTATTGAAGTTATATCCCGTATTTGTTGCGTATACTTTGTTTTTATTTCCTGAAATTTCAACTGCGTTATAGCGGTCGTAGTCATTGCATGACTGATGTGGGTTCTCGGGGGTTACAGTCGGAATTTGAAGGCATAGAAAAACTAAAATAACAGAAAAATCGTAACTATTCGTTTCTTTTTCGGTTTCACAGATTTGACGCGCACCACACTGGTGCAAAGCACAAATCTTGCATCTGCTCTTATTATCTTTCTCTGACCAATTATTTTAAAATAAATTTTTGGAAGTGTCCTGTCTGTCCGTTTTTTTCTTTGTCCAATCCTTAAGGTGTTTTCTATGTCAAAAGTTTTCGTGTGATTGGTATAATATAAATTACTAGTTTCTGCCCGCGGCTTCGCACGCGTTGTTTCTAAGGAAACGTTTAAAGGTTATTTCTATCACGATATTATTATTATTATGCAAAATTTCAGCCCGATCGGTTCAGTCGTTTTGGCGTAAAGAAGTAACAAGCATCCATCCATCTATCCATCCATACATATAAACATCCAAAATAACGCATTCATAATATTAGTGTATATTACATTATGTACCGGCATCAAGTGTAGATTTATGAAAAATTACACTCGATGTCGCTTTTTTAAGTGCTATCTAAAAAAATACAAATACAAAATAAATTGAAATATGGCCTCCAACTCGTTACATTAAGATGCATTCTAGGTATATTAACAGGGCTTGGAGCTTGCTTCATTTTTGCTTCATTTTCTCACTGTAATATGTATCTACAGAAACAGATTGCTAGTTAGAAAAACCCTTTTTGAATGCTGTATATTGTGCTGTGCGTCATCGAATAGCGGTAGCGACATTAAGCTGAGGCTGGACCTGTTTAGCCACGCACTAGGGAAAGACCAATTTCTTTCATCAGGCAGACTCTACACGTAGGTATAGATCTTTTTTTAAATCTTTTATGATGTTTGTTTGTTTTAAACTTTTTCTGTTTTTTGTTTTTACTTTCCCTCGGTGTTTTGTGTGCTAAATAAATCTATATTCTATTCTATATTCGAATGCTGGATCTAACTGCTTTGTTCTATAGCCAGGATAACAGAACAATTGGACAGTAACGAAACGTAAATAGCCAGAGATCCCACATAATCCCAATCAGTGTCCGCCTTCCTCGTACCCAATCCCCATGTAATCACTAGTTTACATTAGGAGTTATGGTGGTAATTAGCCTGATACATGGTCGGAAAGGTCCAAACCACACATGAGGATATAAAGAAAAATAATTGGATGCTAAATGGAAAGTAAACTTACGAGTGAATGGAAGATCAACCGCAACAGATAAATTTACGATGAAATGAAAATGGTTTTTGGTGTTTGAATGTTATGAATCTGACTTGTTTTTGTTCATCTCATGTAAGTTTTCGGTCCATTATAAATAATGAGGATTTTTTATTTAGTAATAATCACTATAAACTGTCATAAACCAAACTGGAAGCATTGTAAGTATCATTAATGTTTATTGTGAAATTTCGATTCAATCTAGAAGAAATCACGTGCGGCAATTCTTTTAAGAGAGCACAATTTCTGAAAAGGATCTGATTTGGCGTTCATAAGAGCGGGACAAAGCATACGTTTATGGAATGGCGGCGTAAGCGCAAAAATAAAGTTATTGTTTATGAAGAAACTGGTTCAAGTAATTAACCAAATAATAAGTAATATTCTTCGAATGAAAACATAAGTTATTTCAATAGACTGCAGGGTTCCTGAGATCTCGACCAAATTTTTTTCTCAATCGTGTTTTTACATTTAAGCAGCCAAAGAAAAAATTTAGAATTTTATGCTATTCGAGTTTTATACTACTGGGATCCCGTGAGAACTGAGATTTACGCCTATTTTGACAACCAAACCCGTTCACCCCTAGAGTTTTACACATAATGGAAACGTATGAAAGGAAAAAGTAGCATATGTTTTATTTCCGATCTAGACCTGCATCGATGTAATAAAACAGCCTGATCTGATAGTTTGGCGTAAAGAAGTAACCACCCATCTATCCATCCAAGCTTTCGCATTTATAATATTAGTGCGATGTGATGTGATAGCTGATTTATACCGTGTATAAAGCGAAGTAGAAGAAAAAGCTTCTGGTCGAAGCGAGGCGTGACCCGAGGGCTGGTGAGTATCTGGCACAGCGCATCAGCATTGACGCTTCCGACTGGTATTGATATGGATCAGTTGAGCTACCTGTAGATTGTTTGTTACAGTCTGCAGTTAGCTCAATTGTTTCAATTGTAAATACTAGTTTTTATTTTTTTCTATTATTTGATTGTAAATTTCTTTGTGAATCATATAAATAAAATAGGTATGTACTTTGGTATTTTTTTCTTTTATCTTTGTGAATTAAGATTTAAACCGTGTATAGGTCTTAGGCTAACTCAGCACGGTAATCAAATTGTTCTTGCAAGTAGTTAGTTAAGAAGCTCTGCTAACATGCTAAATTAGAACAGAGATGGATTTCATTTCTAAATACCCACCGCAAAACTTTGAGACCAGATGGAGGTTGGCGTAGAATCACTCGCACTAAATAGTTCTTATTCTAAACTAGCTGCGCCCCGCGGCTTCGCCCGCGTTGAAATTTCAGAAATTTATTCCACACCCCGTAGGGGTAGTTTGGTAAAACAAAAAAATGTGATTCATTCTTTATAATTTATTTATACCGAGTTTTGAGTGACTCGCACCAGGTAATAATAAAATTTTCCATTGAAACTTTACCACCCTTTTTAATCCCCTCAGAGGTTAATTTTTGAAAATTAATTATTAATTAATAATTATTAATTATGAGTTATTCTAAAACCTAAACTATCTGCACACCAAATTTCATCTAAATCGGTTTAGTAGTTACGGAGATACGTGGTAACAAACATTCACACAAACTTTCGCATATACAATAATTAGTAGGATTAGTAGGATGCGAATGTTTGGATGTATGTTACCTACTCCTACGGCTGCCGAGCGATGCAGCGAGAAGCGATATCACTGTGCTTGTGTGCGTAACTGCCTACTGCGCTAACTTCCGATGCTAGCTTATATCTATACAGGGTGCCACGAAAAGGTTGTACTAAGCCAAAAGGGGGTGATTCTAGACATCGAGGGGGTCAACGTTTGTTCTACGATTTTTTGAATTTTTGGTTTCAAAGTATACCTCCAGAACCAATTCATTTATGTCAAAAAATATAACGCACATGATATGTAGGTATCCGAGATGACTCCGCTCCGCTAATCTTTCTTAGAAATTGGATTGGTTGATATTGTATTACTTTCCAAGAATATTTCTTTAAAAAAAAAAACAACTTACTTAAACATTGAAACAGCATTAAACCAGCTAACTATTAGTAACTTCAACAATATCTTATCAAACTTCTATTTTATTAGCGTGTCACCTGTTCCGATAGTTTAACTACGTAATTTCATTGCGCTTTAATAGGGGACCTATTAAAGCTCATAATGTTATGAAAATGTATTCAACGTATAACCAAGTGCTTCCAAGAATACTTCTTTTCAGAAAAATAACTAACTTGAACATTAAAACAGGATTATACCAGTAAACTATTAGTAACTCCAACAATATCTTATCTAACTTCTATTTTATTAGCGTGTCACCTGTTCCGATAGTTTAACTACGTAATTTCATTGCGCTTTATTAGGGGAACTGTTAGAGCTCATAACGTTATGAAAACGTATTCAACGCTAGTGCTGTGTGGTGCCGGCTTAGAATTTGCACCACCCCAACTCTTTCCGCGGGCGTCGTAAGAAGGCGACTAAGGGATATCAATCGGAGGCGGGCAGCAGCGCCTCCTGCAGAACTTCCACCGCCGAACTGCGATCCCCAACTCGTATGCCCAGCGTGGAGATTATGGGTACTATCCCCATGATATAAAAGCCAATATTGTGCCTATCTGGGGGAGGCCTGCGTCCAGCAGTGGACCAATATAGACTGTTGAGGTTGAGGTGAAGCTATAATGTCTTACAAGATATTATATTATAAAGGCATAAGATATTATAAAGGCGTAGGTACGTTGGTGAGAATATTTGATAGTCCACCAGTCTGAGTGACGACTTTTGATGCTTGGGTTTGATGTCACTGTTGTAATTAATAATTGTTTGTTACACTTTCATTTGTAAGTTTGTGACAGAAAAAATAATTTTAACTTTTACTGAGATCTCCCAAACTTGATTGACAGTGACTAAACAAATCACGATAGGCGTACTTACAAGAAGCTATAAAATAATTGGACTTAAATAGTACCTACCTTTAATAAGTAAGCTACTTTTTATCTTGACATAGTGACTGCGAAGCCGTGGCCCGTAATAAATTATATGGCAATTATATGGTTTTCCCAAAGGCTGTATTTTATAATGAAAGACATGCTTAGCTTTTACACAATTCTATAATTGTTTTGTGAAGATTTAGTATTGTATACGTAGCTACCTGTAGGCTGTTTGCAACAGTCTCCAGCTAGCTCAATTGTTTAAATTGTAAATACTAGCATAATTTTCTTTGTGAATAAAGGCTATAAGCCCTCGTAAATAAAAAAAAAGTATTGTATTTTCTTTGCGAAAACTGACATCATTTGCTTCAAAATAAACCTTCGTCTTTTGTGATGATACAAATCAACTCAATCAAAATAAAAGGCAGCCGTAAAGTCCAATAAACTCAGCTAATTTATTTATTGACGATCTCGTTTCTGAAGACAGCCCTGCCCACGCGGCTACAAGCTGAATCCCGTCTCTTGGGAACTCATTACAGCATCCTTCTTCAAGATACGACTGGATTGTGAGGCGCTCTAGGAATTTTCAACGATTACTGGATGTTTTGACGCGCTGAGTTCCAATGGGCTTTAGAATTTTAGTTGCTTAGGGCGTTTGAGGTGGCAATTCCTTGGCAAATATTTTTACAATTTCTTTACGAAATATGTTTTTTATTTGCTTATTTTATAACCAGCCATATCTTCACATCGGACCACATGTAACATGTAAAACTGACTAGGTATGTAGAGATTAATAGTAACTTTGTATTGTAAAAAAACAAAAACATATTAACAGAGGAAACGATGGGAATCGCGGGAGTTAAAAAGGATGGCTTTATCGAGTAGCCTCATCCAGGAAACCTTGGGATGGACTGGACATAGCAAGAACGATATAAACTGTGACATTACATTAAAAATACATAAAAAGGTCGAACAGCGCTAGGTAATATTTTAAATATTCTTTGGGGATTGTGAAAGCGCGTTTCATATCCGATAATGAAGCCAGTTCGTCCCATTGTGCTGGTTGCTGTTCGTAGAATTTATTGAATACACTTTTCATTCAACAATGGTAGCCTATCATAGACAAACTTCAAAATGGAAACATGACTAGCTCCAAAGCATAGATTACTAAATGAATCCAAAGTAAGCAGAGCTTGTGTTATGGGTTACTAGATAACAGATAAACATACATTACATAGATAGATATTTTTCAAACTAAAAGACCCAGAACACTCGGAACAAATATCTGCCGTTCAAATATTTGTCCCGAGGTGGGAATCGAACCCGCAACCTCCGGTGTCGCAGGCTCCTTTGCCCGTTGTGCCACTGAGGTCGTCAATAGAACATTATTAACCCGATTTGAGTTATAGTACAATACAAACAGGTTTGGGGAATCATATCGCTCGCTTGGGGATTAATTTACCTGCAATTATGTAGATACCAGACATTAATAGTTCCGCCATATTGATTCTCTATGATTAAAACAGGATTCTGAGGTATTATAATGCAATTAATGGATGAAACATTTTGATGAAAGGCGTGGTTCTATAGAAATAGAGGAAATTTTAACTTACCTATACCTACCAGAGCTCATCAAAGGTAGTTCACGAATAACTTTTAATAAACATTTATTTCTTAATATCTTTTAATACCTATAGCTAATTTATTTAGTACCGATACCTACTGGTGGTCTTAGACCTAGCTACCCAGTCTTAAATTCTAGACTTGTAACGTCTACATTACAAGTCTAGATTAATTTAGAGCGTGGTGGGATCGCGAGCTAGGGATCTCTACCTCGGCAATAGCTTACTAAGGCATATTTTTATGATAGGGCATCATCATCATCATCAGCCTATGTTAATCCACTGCTGGACATAGGCCTCCCCTAAATGAGCGCCATAACGCCCTGTCTTCAGCTTGCCGCATCCAGCATTTGCCAGCAGTCTTTCGCAGGTCAAAATTGTTTTTACCTATCTGCAGAATCTGCCCGAGGTATTCGGAAACGATTCCGAGAAGGTGACTAAGATGACTATGTACCACGTATTTGCATATTTTAATGGATGACAAGTAATTGGTTAGTACAATGACAATAACGTAGATAGTTTCCCTAGCTTTTCCGATTCAAAGCATAGAAAATGCGAGAGCAATTCCCAAGAGATCGCAATTTAAAGAGAATAAGTAAAGTTGCAACCACATCGTACAAGTAAAATAAATGGGGACGAGTACGGCCTTATTTTAATTAAAGAGCGGTAAAGTCTCAACTAGGGTTCGCATAAACCGCAAGTTCATGAACTAACATAATTTAGTTCATGAAAACTTTACCCTCCCACGTAAACAAAAAGTGAATTATCTACAGAATTTAACCCATGCAAAAGGTAAGAATCATGTAGCGCGGTGGGTGAGCATACGGGTTATAAACTCTGGCCATATTATGGTCCGAATTAATAGCCTGAAAAGTCGCTATTTTTCTCATGTCGTTTGAATAAAAGCTTGCATATATGAATAATAATAATAATAAAATTATTTATTTACAGTAAGGTTTACAATATTCGTACTAGTCTAATTATTAATAGTAATATACATTTCGACTGATCACTATCTAGCACAAATATGCTTGATATAAACCTATTAGGGTCAAAGAAAAAGACTCCTCGCTCAAACTAAGATAAAATAACTTGTATTGAGACACGAGAGCTCTTCCCTGCGACTACAAACAGGCTCAACCAACACCAAGTGCGACTATGATATTATTCCCAGAGAAATATGGGTTAGGAATCCGTGTAAATACTTTATACAATACAACTAAAATAGAAGGAATTTATAATACTAAGAAATACATTAAACATCGCATAAAAAATAAGAGAATAAGAAGCTGAAAAACACAACCACACACCAGATGCAGCCCAAAATCTAAAATTGTACCTCCAATATGAATGGTCGAAGCGTATATATAAGTAGCTATTACTAAAATAACATCGATTTGAGCTTTGCAGTTGCGCTCAATAACCCCGGGAAATAACCCATCAAAACAAAGAGAAAGGTTAATCCCTGATAGGTCGCTTCCGCTTATTTATAAACGTGACATATTCTTGTATTTAAAATTAAATGGGCCAATATTGGTTCATCGAATTGCTCGTGTAGAGTATAATGCCGGGCGTGCGCTGCCGTGAAGCGAGCTTAATCGAAAAATTCTTTCAGCCATTCCCATCTTTGCATGATCCAAGAGCCAGCGTCTCGAGGTACGTATTTATCGATATTCTCCGATGGATTCGATGAGGTGGCGGTATTTGGGGAAATTAATAATGAGCTCTGGTTTTTTGTTGGGGAATAAATAGGATCATTTAATTTTCATGAGACAGGGAAATCTCTTGTTTGTTGGAGAATCTAATCAGTATTAATTCAACGGCTTATTTTTATTATCATTTTTGTGGTTTTAGGAGTTTTCTGACGAATAATAATAAAATGTAATAATCCTGTTTTTTATAATAGTACTTTTGGTAGGGACGCGTCAACAGTTTTAAAAGAATTTGCATCGCTTATTAATAAATTATTATTTTAGCGAGTATTTGAGACTAATGAATGAACGCGTCATTTCGATCACATGCATTATATGCATCATAGGTATTGGGTCATTATAATGGTCCATATTCTATGCAGAGTTGAAGATGGTCCATATAAAACATAGCGTGAACAAAACAGCAAAGAACTTAATCCCTCGATACAAACTTCGATCCGGCGCCAGAAATCTTTCGGCAGAACATAAACTGCGGCTGGTACCAATTAGCTTACGTAAGAGATTTTACACATCAAATGTTACAAATAGTCTGCGTTTTATCGCAATATACATTATACGTAATGATAGCACAGTCGAGTGCAAAAGTGCGCTTTTATGTAAACTATAAAATTTTGACTTATTTAGTTCTACGATCGGCAGAATGTAGGTATATCGGTCGCCGCAGGATTGTAGAACTAGCCAGTTTGTAGGATGCCTGGGCTGATTGCAAAACAAACGCTGATTTGTTAGGAATAACTAATTAATTTAATTCGACGAGATGGCTGAGTAACGTTTAGCCATATTATTGAATGTTGATAATTCAACAATCGCAGTATAATTCAACATAGGCAGTTAATTGAATTACGCCGTTTTGCTATCGGCCTAGCCGTTCTACAAATTGATTCTGATGAGACATATCCATTATGAATGTGAGCTAGAAGAGCTACTAAGTAAATCTTTCTGTTTCTGTATCGTTAACTGTTGTCTGAAATTGTGTAATATTAATTGTGACGAGAAGCTTGTTACCAATATACTTACCCCAAATATGGTAAATCCCTTGGCGTCAAAAATATTGTTTGTGCAAATTGAAGTTTTCGCCATAATCGTCTGCACTGATTGTCTGCAAAAATATTGTTTGTGCAATAAAAAGTTTTCGTCATGATTGTCTGCACGCCTATTTAAACTCCAATAAGTATGTACCGGTTGCGGCCGGTGGGTTAACGTGTAAATACAGGCCACATGGCCGATCTAATGTCGGTTTAATCCCTTCGACCCTTTCAATTTTATCGGGGCTTAACCTTATTTCATTAATTAAAATTTTGCATTTTGTAATCAAGCATACGGAAGGTCCTATGATAATAATTAGATTTTATAATCGAATTGAATATCAATAGACCTATAGATACTGGGTCGCTTGACAACGATTGTACTGCAGGTAAAAATTAATGAATAAAATAAACAATGCTGAATAAGAGAAACATTTACCTGAAATGAAATAAAACAGGGAAAATTGTAGTCAAGTGGTACATGTTTAAAATAAAAATAAATAGTTAACCAAGCACGCTTGAAAATCTGGTAAAGCTACGTACAAACAAGAACCTAGTGGTCCTTTTAAAAACAAAGCAGTTACAGGCCGTAAAACGCGTTCATTACACGATTTCTCCTGAAAAAGCTTTGATTATTATGTTCAACATCCACAGTAAAAGCGCTGTGCGAGCGTTGTGGTGTAAATTGTCGAGGCAGGGATTAAAGTGTGCTTACGTTAGCGGCATAATGAAGTTAAAATCAACGCTCGTATGCAAAAAATTCGTGCCAGGGATGTTTTTTAAGTTCCAGACCGCATGGGCACGCAGTATTTTTATGCGACTTTGAAAAACTTAGGAAGTTTTGTTTTGTGTTGACGACCTCTGTGGCGCGGTGGGCGAAGGTCCGCCTACGACGCAGGAGGTTGCGGGTTCGATTCCCGCCTCGGGACAAATATTTGTACGATCTGCAGATATTTGTTCAGGGTGTTCTGGTCGTTTTCTATATATAATAAAAAGTATCTATCTATGTACTCGTATATTATTATGTATATCTGTTATCTAGTACCCATAACACAAGCTCTGCTTACCTTGGGGCTAGATAATGCTGTGTGAATTGTCCAGCATTATTATTATCTATATTTATATTTGTGTATGTCTGTGTGTATGTTTGTTTTATGTATGTTCGCTGATTTCTCCGTCAAATGTCCACATTTCACGATTTTGATTGGTTTTTTCGCAATTGTATGATGATCCCGAGATGTTTGCATAAAAATTTATTCCCGACGGGATAAGTAGGTATTTGTCCCACAAAACTTTGGGTACCTATACGTTTTTTTTCAAAACGTTCAAATTATTCATAGGTAATAGTCATAATATAATAAAAGTAATAGTAATTATTCGGCAAACGGCTAGCTATGTGTCTATTTTTTTTACAATTTCTTTAAAACACCCACCGATTTTACTGTAAGCCATCATAAAAATTGGGAATGGCTGCACCGATTTTCATCAAACTTCTAATAAATACTGCTTTTTAATGTTAGCATTGATGTTAAGCATTAAAAAAACTAGATTAAGATCGGTTTCTCTTTGGGAAGGAAATGGAAACACCCACTTTCATGTAAAGTTTGTAAAATCCAAAAATCACTAATGAACAAGACAAAATTAAAAATTTTAAAAACTCGCCTTCGTTTATTAGCTGAACAGATTTTCATGAAACATGGCTAAGCAAAACACTTAAAATAAAGTTATTTATGACACAAAAAAAACTAAACGAAAATCGGTTCATCCGTTTAGGAGCTACGATACCACAGACAGATACACAGACAGACACAGACTTATAACACCCCTCTCTTTTTGCGTCGGGGCTTAAAAAGGAAGTGATGGTAGGTAATGACAATAATAAAAATTATCCAAGGTTATTCAAACTTAAAAACGGCAGAATTGTGTCAAACCATGATGCAGAGCCACAGATAAAAGAAGAAGACGGCAAAGAAATAATAATATAGAGATTTGGCATACCAACTCATCCATGCTCTACATCAACCGCAAATCTTACAACAAACATGATCCATTTCCGATCGTATATAGATACTATATTAATATTATAAATTCGAAAGTAATTCTGTCTGTTTCTCTGTCTGTTAGACCTATTCACGCCTAAACGGCTGAACGTATCTCAATGGAATTTGGCAGGAAGGTAAATGGTATCCCGCGGTACATAGGTTACTTAAAAAGCGCGTGCGAAGATGAGGGCAGCAGCTAGTAGAAAATGAAAATATTTATCAAACAAACTTAAAAGAGCCATTCTCACAGTACTTTTGTGACGGCCACGGACACGGCCAGGCTACGTAGGCCAGGCTACGTGAGCTTGTTGACGCACACTTGGTTTAGGTGTTCTTTTTGCGGAGCAGCATTTTTGTGGCAGCTTCCACAAAAAAAAGATGAAAATCATAATTGAAATGCGAGAGAGCTGGCTTTTAATTAGCCCTGAAGGTCTTAGATGTGGTAGAAACAGTCCGTGCCTTGAAAAAATGAATTAAATTAACATTGAGATTAACTAACACGGTTGTCTGGTAGAGATCGCTCTTGAGCGATAAGACCGCCACTTGTCACTTTTTTTAAGAAGTTTTGTTGTATTGTTTCTATCTATAAGTGTGCAATAAAGAATTTTCTATCTATCTATCTAAATGAGATTTGGTAATTGCGTCAAATAATGAGGAACTACCAATTTTAGTTCAATTCGCTTCTTAGTTCAAACTCAACGTTACCATCCGATTCTAACTCTGGGCTGTGCTCTGGGCTCTGGAGGTCTACTTTGAAAAACAAACAAAGTTGACGGATGACGTCGATCACACGGAACGAACAACCTTACCACCAAGGTGCTTCGGACGCTGTCACCTTTCGGTTCGGATTTCTAAAAAATAAATGTCAGAATCAACGGATCGGCCGTCCTTCGTTTTGTGAGATCCGACGACCATTCTAAGCTCTTAATTTTTCGGCACCAAACATGCGGTAAAAATAGATCAAGAATTCAACATTGTTAAGCAAGCATTTAATTGCGCTTCAAAATTCTAAATTTCTGGCAAAATAACAAGCGTACCGCGAAACGATATTAATTAAACAAACCGAAACGGGCGCCCTTCAAAAGCTACAAAATGGTCGAGCAAAATGTCTCGGTACGACTAGGTCCCATCAAATTTGCGGGATGTTCTACTCTAGAAAATGGATATTAAGACCAGTGGGTAAAAGGTATTCAATCCAGAACATAGAAGTGAATTAAATGGCCTATTCCAATTTCTCCCCTTGAAAATTCTTCGTGTGGCGCCAACAGAGCGCACGTTCACCTTAACAATTCAATGAATTACGTACGACCGACCGCTATACCTAATTTTATCATTGTAATTTTCTTTGTTGATAATTATTTTAAAAGAAAATACCACGCTCTTGGATTCTGAATAAACCTACAACCTACTGCACAAAATAACTATAACTATATGCGGGGAGTGAGTTACAGTTCTATGTAATAGCTGGCTTTGCTATCATTTGGAATCATACCTACCCGAAAAGTTGGAAAGTTTTGCGGGTAAACTATGGAAACAATAGAAGCCAATTTATAAGTTACGTTCCTAACGAATTGAGTGGTTTCCTTACGGAAATAAGTTTGATGCTTACTCCTCACTTGAGTGGTCTTAGATAGACCGTAAGGCTGCTTTCACACGTGGGCTTGAGGCTCAACGCAGACGTTTTATCCCAGGTAGCCTTTCCATATGGCTTCTCAAATGGAGCTTTTGTTTGAACCCTTACAGATGGGAGACAATAATAAAATAGGATTCGTTTTTCATAATTCATAGAATGTGGTGTAAATTTAATATCAATTGTAGGTTTATTACCACAATTGCAAAGAAATAAATGGTTCCAATGGTTTTATTAAAGGATGGAACCCACTGGTGAAGCATTTTGCTCTATTATCGCAACATACCTAATCCACAGTCTATTCAATACCAGTAAACACGAGTACATGAAATTACATTAACTTTAGTCTATAATCCTTAAATTAGAATATGTGTGTTCTAGACGAGGGCTTGAGGAGTGACTGCTGGTGATCGGCTTAGACTATAAAAACGCCGAATAATCGAAACGCGTTTGCGCCGCGTAGGTACTTTATGTTAATCTGTGTCACTACACATGTATTTTTTGGTATTCTTCTTCGCCTGGACATGCCTGGATAGTTTTAACAATGCAAAATAGGTAAGTACGACAAACAGTTACTACAGTCCACTACCCGGTTACAATTACAACATATAATTTGAGGACGTGGTATTGATATGGATCAGTTGAGCTACCTCTAGATTGTTTGCAAGAGTCCGTAGTCAGCTCAACTGTTTTAATTGTAAATACTAGTTCTAATTTGTTTCTATTATTTGATTGTGATTGTCTTTGTTAATAAAGATGCCTTGTAAGAAAATTGAAACTCGATTTCAGGACCGACTTACGAAAACTTTAACTTTTATAACGAATCGAACTTCTTGATGAAGTCCCTCTAGGTACTTGTTCAAGAACTGAAGATAATAAACGAAATCATATTAAAACTCGAAGTGAGTAAGAAATAGAACCTAATTAATAAACTAAGTGGAATTTTCTAAGCAAAGGGAAAACTCGAAAAATCCGCCCATGTTTCTGAGCATGAGGGAAATCTTAGCGAGGATTCATAGAAATCACACCGTGCTTTCTGAAACTAGGTTAGGTTATACAGGGTGTTCTAGTATTTAAGGATCAAACAGATTCCGGGGTTCTTATCTTCCCTGAATGGAATCGTGTGAATGAATCACCTTGTATGTCCTACGATATTTTCCAGTTCAGAAATAAAGGTAACAACAGCTTCTAATAGAAAACCTTTTTTGGAAGTCAAAGCTGACTGAGGTCCTAAAAGCATAATGAATTACGACGGTAACCGTTTTTGGGATAAATGTTAAATCATCAATCATTTATTTGCAGGAATGTAGGTACAATAAATAGGTCTTAATAATAAAAATAACACTCCCAATACATTCTGCCTCGTCTAGGCGTGCAAAATTAATTAGTAACTAAGGCTTTATATAATATTAAAATAACTAATAATTAATAAACTTTAAAATAATATAAAATGAGACTAAAAAAATAAGAAATTAATATGAGAAATTGATGTATGACAAATGACCGTGAAACTTTCAGGTTCTGTAAGTTCATAAAACAAGCCAATTTTTATATTCGTCAGTGTTCTGAAAAATTGCCCTTCAAGATAACTTCACCGCAGTTATTGGTTCAAACTGGTACATGCATATGGAGCGTCGCCGGAGCCGTAGGCAGGCGACATTGACAAATTGCCGAGAGACTGCCAAGGGAAATTATTTTAAACACCCACATGCCTCCCCGATGTGAACTTGGCTTGTCTGGATCGGAAATTCAGCTTTACACTAGAGTTTCTTTTAAGATAATTTTCTTTTTATTTTTTGCTGGACATTTAACGCGGCAACACATAGCCCCAATGATATATTTGGAATTCACTGTCATTCTTCATAATAATGTATGAAACAATTAGGAAATGTTAACTATTTTGGATAAATCTAAAGTACTTAGTAAGAATTGGACGAACTGCGCATGGACTTTATTTATCATTATATTTAAGACACTTTACAACAAGCGTTTTTTAAATTTAATTTTATTGTTTTATATTTCTCGACTAGAATAAGTTCGACGAAAAACTTCTCACCAGTTCGATGATCGATCGAAGTAATGAATCGAACTAGTGAGAACAAACGCTATGTGAAAATAAAAAACTTCTCACTACTTCGACGATCGAACTAGTGAATCGAATGGAAATAAAAACTTCTCACTAGTTTGATGATCGAACTTAAGAATCGAACTTACGAATCGAACTAGTGAGAACAAACGATAAACAGAATGTGTGTTTGGTTTCTCGATAGTGTCGAGACGTCGTCGATACGTTCCAGGTGTTCGTTGTGAACGGCTGCTCGTGCGATACACCGCCATCGTTCTTTGTCACTGTCCCTACCCCAATGCAACCAAAATCGGGATGCATGGGGATGCCTGTTGGGAGCACCCGATCATGATAGACTGTGTTATAATTATATACTAGATAATCCACACAGCATCATCTAGCCCTAAGCTAAGCAGAGCTTGTGTTATGGGTACTAGATTACTGATATACCTACATAATACAATACATATCATAGATAGATATTTTTTTATTATATAAAATACCTAGAAACACGAAATCAATATTTGCAGATCGTACAAACATTTGTCCCAAGGCGGGAATCGAACCTGCAACCTGCGTCATAGGCGGCCCTTTGCCCACCGCGCCACATCGGTCGTTAAAGAGGTGATGTGATAAGGTAAGACAATCTAGCTGGAGTGCTGTAAGTACTACGAGAAAAAGACGGCTCCAACACCTTCTTTTGTCCTGCCGCATCAGGAGAGGATTTTAGATTCGCTGATATGGGATTTTTGTAGTTAACAGTACTTCACACGCTTATTTTCCTGGATTTTTTAATATTTGCAATCTGAAATATTTTTATTAGACTACTTCGTCGAATCTAGTCACATTTTAAAGTTTTTTGAACGTATGTATTGCAGCAAGATGATTTCAATAGATTTCAGAATAAAAGAATACTTGAGAATGTGTTTACCTGAAAAAAGGAGCAAAACGAACAAAAAGAAGGGTCTTTCCTCAAGATACTTCGGAGATGAGTTTTTTATTCCATTATTGGATTGCGAGCGATTAAGGTAATGTTATTTTTCCATTCTGTTGGATTAAATCAACACTAACTCTCATACTTATTCAAGCTCCCTTAACTCGCAGTGCTTTCTTTTCTTTTGGCATAGGGTTCACGTAGGAAGAACAAACTCTAAGGTACTAGAATCTTTGACACATAGCAATTGTCTAACGTTATGAAATGTTCTTGAGCGATAGATGACTTTCCAAAAAAGAAAAAACTCTTTTTACCTTAGAACTCAATAAATGGCAGGAATCTTTCTGAATTCTTTACTGCACTCCAAATAATACAGAAACACAGGACAGGAAAAGACAAATACAGCTTACGTTGTACAATGGGCGGCCTTATCGCTATGAGCGATATCTTCCAGACAACCTTTGGATGGACAGGAAGTAAAAGAACAAGTATGCGGCTACAGCATCTGGCTATAAGTAAACGTGTTATACAGAATAATTATTTTTATTAAACATATGTAAACAAATACTGATAGCTATAGAATAATAAAGGTTGTGGTAAGGTTATGCAGGGTCTATGCAAGATAAATCTTAATATAATATAAATCACGTGTCACGTTGTTTGTCCGCGATGGGCTCCTAAACTACTTAACCGATTTTAAATTAAATTTGCACACCGTGTGCTATTTAATCCAACTTGAAAGATAGGATAGCTTATTTAGAGAAGGTTTAAAAGGTGAGAGCGGTACGAAGTTCGCCGAGTCAGCTAGTAATATAATTATAATAATAAATAAGGGTCTATGCAATTTAATTTCAAACTAAAAGCGCCATCTTTTTAGTCGTCTAACTATTTTTGACATTAAAATACATCTCGATTGTGAAACTTGACATAGGTGAAGGAGTCTTCTTTCCTGAAATTTACAGATGTTGCAAATTAAGCGAATTAAATAACCGGAAAGGAAAACTGAACACAAGAATTTTTATTTTATGTAGGTCACCTAGAAACTCGCAGCTAAATTCAGTAGGTAAAAATTCTCACTGGATCTCGTCGGTAATTTGTTAAACTAGAGTGAAACTTTCTTTTATTAGCTAAATTTACTTATTTAATTAAAAGACTTGATTGACACGCAAACAAATCTCTAGGCAGAAGTTGAATATAACTCTATTCAGGAAATTGCTCCCATGTCTTCAAATTGCCTCGAAACCAGACTGTTAATGAACTGAAATAGGCAACAAAGTACCTACCCCTACTAATATTGCTTTCATTTCAATAACAGAAATATTCATAATATTCTATTGTTTGTCGTTATCACTTTAAACCTATTCGGACCTCGGCATTAAATACTGAAACTTCCGGATATTTCGCGCAACTTAAAATTGTCTTCCAAGTCGTTCGCTTCCGAATGAACATTGCGAGTACAGGCAGACGATTAACGAAGCCATTTTGGGGTAATGTGAGTCATTTGAGGGCGTGTGGTGCTCTTGGGAGTCCTATCTGCCTTTTCACAGGCGAAAATAGGGGAAGGGGCCCACTTACGTAGATAGAAATGGAGGAAGGAGTAACACCACTTGCGAAGATAGGTTTTATGTTTCGTTTGGGATTGAAAAAGAATTCGTGTAAGAAGGTTACGCCGTCTACAAGTTTAATCGTTGTACGCCTGGAAGGATAAACTGTTTTCTTTGAAGCTCTACAGAGCCATTAATCAAGAAGTAGATCTGTGAGCTCGTTTCCTCTGTTTAGCTCGAAAAAACGACTATCTCCATTGGTTCCAATCAATGTCTATCTATGGTCGCATTTCCGAACGAAATAACAAACTTTCTCGAGAATAAGCTTTTTCAATGTTCAATTTCATCAACTTTGAATCGGAACCCCAATGTCCCCGAGTTGAGGCTTTAAACTAGCAACTTTTGCTTACAGAGGACGTGAGACCGGGATAATCCGGGATAATTTTGACAATCTCATCGCAGGTGGGTGGGAACCCCAGATTGGACTTGCAAATGCCGGCAGATTACCTTAACTTTCATCGCATCTATTGGAGGGTAACGGATTTCCCGAGTTTTCTGATTAGAACCTTAAATGCGAGGTGTATAAATACCTACACTTACCAAACATTGTTTTCTCTTACATTTCCGCGCAAACAATTCACAAATTGTTTTCTTCCAACTTTCGGGCTTGTAAGCAGGATTTTTGCCAGTGAATAAATAATAGTTCTGCATTGTTAACACAACTTCGGTCGGAAAATCCTAGAAAGTAGATAAAGTTGAGCGAAAACCTGTGCAGCAAAGCGTGTATCTGAAGGCAGCTTTGAAGCGACTTTTATATTGGACATGACTGTACGTACAAGTACAGACTCCACGCTGGATTTCCTGACATATTGTTTGCTATGTCAGTAAGTCTAGAGGTTAGCTTGTTCAACCGCTGATTATGAGGTCCTGGGTTCGAATCCCGGGTCGGGCCTAGTTGTTATTGTGATTTTCCTAGCAAGAAAAACGGTGTTACACCCCCGGAAAGCACGTTAAGCCGTTAGTCCTGCGCCCGACCTCTCCCCGGTCGTGTCTGTCTGTCGTCCCATCGGATTATGAGAGTGAGGGAATAGAAGTGCACCTATGTTTGCGCACACATTTTGTGCACTATAATATGTCCTGCGCACCTGGCTAGTCTCCGATGAGACTGGCAGCCGTCGTTGAAATTCGCCTAGGAGGACATCTGTAAAGACCATTGGAAACTTAAAAGCGTGATATATTTAACAGTGGACTTTATAAACAAAATTCTGGAACATTTAACAAATTGAATACAGGTCCATTCCATACCAATAATCATTAAGAATAAAATATCACACATATCAATCAGTAGACAAATAATACCTGTGCGTTGAACATTCGTTAAAGTACTCTCATTTACAATGAGCTTATAAGCGAGCACTGATTGAATGAGAGGACAGAATAATTAACACATTTTGTTTTCTATAGGTACAGTCAACGTCAAATTGATATGATCGTCTAGAGTAGTCAAAATGAACTGAAAAACATGAAAGCAATTTAATATACGCCGTTCGAATCATCATATTGTTGTATGCACCCAAGATGTTCAAAATATCTTACTACTCATTAGTAAGATAATTATGAACATCTTGGGTGCTTACAATAATATGATGATTCGAACGGCGTACCTACATCAAATTGCTTATATGTTTTTCAGATCATTTTGACTACTCTAGACGCTCATATCAATTTGACGCTGACTGTACCAACTAAAATACCTGTTACTAATATGAAAATTTGTTATGTGAAGATATTATGCCAAAACTACTGAACTGTTCGGCTTGTAGTTCTGCATGCATAAAGTTCTTGCCCAACCTTTTATTCAGAAAAACGTGTGCAAAACCGCAAACAGAAGCTGCTTACAAATAAATGTCCCAATAAACCTAATTAACAGCATTAACTTCAGGGGGTTCAGGGTATTTGCTCTGTGGGTTAGTACAAAGTTTAATCACTGTGGCAAAACGAAAGCCAAAACTGTGCTCTCTGACCTGAAAATCGCTATATCGTAAACTTACCAGAATACCGACCCACTAAAATTAAATGCCGCCAGCTCATACGGCATGCGGTGTTCGGTACGTTTGATGCATTTAGGATGCAAGGAGCAGAGTGCAATCTGCATGCGCTTTGGGTACCCGCACCATACCGGTCTAATGGACCATTATCGTTTAGAGTTTAGAGCTAGTACTTCTTTCCTCTCGAGGTTGGTGGTTTGGTTTGGATGAGTTATTTATTATATTCTTGGAGATTTATAAGTGCTTTTTATAGGTATATACCTGAAGGTGTAACTATGTGTGTGGGTTTGTGCGCCAAAACCCCTGAACGGATCGGGTTTCATTTTGCATAGATTTACCAAATCTTGGTCTATTAAAACAGATAGATAGAATTATTTTTATTGCGCACTTATCGATAGAAACAATTTAACAAAACAGCTTAAAATTTAAGTTACAAGTGGCGGTCTTATCGCTCAAGAGCGACCAGACAACCGTGGTAGGGTAGGATCATTGGATAGTACTAATCTGTGTGCTCACGCTTAAAATATACTATAAATATAACTATATATATACAGGGTGGAATTTTGTAATGCCACCTGAAGGGAAAGTACTCATAATACTGTAGATAGAAAATTTTACTAAAATAAAACATTCCTTTATTTTTGAAAAGAAAGACATTCAAAGATTTTCCAAAATTCCCTTGCCATCTCCGGAATCGAACCGACTAAAATCTGTAAAAATTACACCCTGTACTTTTATTGCATCGATTGTTAGGTACGGTCAATTATAAGGATTAATGGTAAAAAGGTGATGATAAAAACGCGCATGAAATCGCGGGTTTAACAGCTAGTATTTACAAAAACGAAAAGGCTATACTTTACACTGTTAAATAGTGCAGTGCCGCTAGAAACTAGCTCCTAGATAAATATAACGAGTAAGATGTCCACAGTGGCAGATTCACTACGTTCTATGTGAACATGCGGTTGGAACGTTCCGTGCCACGTGAACATGTGGTCTCCAATCAAGAACTCGTTACTAACGGATGTCGGTTCTTCAGTCGATACGTTCCGTTCGCGGCTCATCTGGCTAACTGAATGCTGTAGAGCTTTCACTAGATTTATGGGAATTTCGTGATCTAGGTTACGTAATAGGTAGAATTCGTGCTTTATGGTCTCGGAAGACAGCGGCAGTGGAAGTTGATTTTTGAGTTTTTTGGCGGTATTTTTGCTCGCAGTAGGTATTATAATATTATAGGTATTATAATATACTAGACGATCGCCCGCGTAGTTCCCGTTCCCGTGGGAACTCCGAGATAAAATATAGCCTATGTCACTCCCTGAAAAGTAAGCTTAGCTTCCTAACGGTGAACGAATTTTTCAAATCGGTCCAGTAGTTTCGGAGCCTATTCAATACAAACAAACAATCAAATCTTTCCTCTTTATAATATTAATATAGATTCTGTGCCACAGGCCGCGTTGTTTTAAATTTTTAAACAGCTTTTAAAATTTAAAAGCTGTCAAAAATCGCTCTTCCTACCGTTTCCGCTCGTATTTTCCCGCTGTAGGTACACTAAAAATGCAGCCTTAATAAAAGAGCTCCCCGAGGAAAATAAAACCATCTAGCCTAACTGCGTAAAGCGAATGCAAAGTTCTATGCTAATTCCAGCCCACTTTGATAACTCAGTGTAAAATAATCCAGTAATAACCAATGAATAATTTTGCGCTGTACGGTTTT
This sequence comes from Eupithecia subfuscata, assembly GCA_963564075.1. Classification (NCBI taxonomy): domain Eukaryota; kingdom Metazoa; phylum Arthropoda; class Insecta; order Lepidoptera; family Geometridae; genus Eupithecia; species Eupithecia subfuscata. Next base: position 5,205,809 of record OY751099.1, on the reverse strand, counting down.
CGAACAGAGTAGGCAATTTCGCATTAGCCTTCCTCTTGGTTTGCCAAATCCGGATCGCGCTGAGTGGCGGCATTCAAAGCGTTATGCAAATCATAGGAAGCCAATCACCGCCACTGAATCAAATCAGATCAATATGTATCATTATGTTTATATCATGAGGTAGATGCAGAGAGCTCTATCGATTGATAATTTTTTACCCGCGAGGGTATGTTTTTCTTGCGTATCTATATGTACGTATGCAGTTGGATGTGCTGTGAGCCTTTATACCTTAAAGGAACTATATGGCATTATCGAATGAGTATCAAAACACTCATCTCAATTCCGGATTTGAGCCACATTTTAAAGGCCTCCTCATTTTGCGGAATTAAAGTGACAAAGAGAGAACTCTGGGTTTTTTTTTGTGGTCTTCAATAAATTACGTGTTTTGCATTTGGTTTTGTTTTTAATGTTGAATTACTTGTTTTTATGAAGAACAGATTGTTATCTTTTTTAGCGAAAAATTCTAATAATTATAGTATAATAAAATTAATTATAATAATTAAATATTTTTAGAGAAGATGGAAAAGGAATCTGATTCAAACATGACAATTGCTAATTTCTAAGAAATCAAATAATATCGCAAAAATGACAATTGCTGCTCGTAGAACGCAGAAAATACTAATAAGTTTTTTTTTTAATTCCACGTTATTCACAGAAAGTTCCATCTTAACAGGGAGTTTACCTATCGACGGAGCTCTCTGCATTTCATGTACATACACCTTCATACATGAATAGACTTAATCACCTGTGTAATCTAATCAGTTTATTAATCACGGTATTAACAAAGGGTTTTTGTTATGTCTTTGATTAAAGATGTGATTAAACATAGGGTTTTTTTTGTACGACTGAATGTGTTCCTCTCGGGTCTGGGTATGAGTGACTATGAATAATAAAAAAAATGTAAGGTACTTACTTATACAGAGTTATTGGTAATTCACTGACACTAAGTACGTGAACTGCAGGTTCTGCCCATAATCACGAGCACGTAAGTGAAGACGCTAGGTCCTAATTTTTAAATTTGGTATTGGTATAGGTACCCCCCTTCATTCAATAATCGTTCTTTAGAGAGGCTTTATTTGAAACATAACTTAAAATGGCTCTGCCTTGAATTAACAGTGGCTGTGGGAGTGGTCTGTAGTACTTCATTGGGTGTCGTACAAACATTTTTCTATCATTTTATATCAGAGGTGATTAAAAAAAATATAGAAATTAGACCTGGCGTCTTCACGAACGCGTTCGTGATGTAGATAGAACCTGCTGTAGAACCTGGTGTTCACGCAGTGTCAGTGAATTACCAACAACCCTGTATAAGAAAAAAAAATTGGTTGTCTGTAAAGTCGGTTTACTGACGATAGTTGAACGTGACAACGTCTTAATAAAATACTGATGGAATGGTAGCATTTGATACTCGATCAAAACATGTAAATGTACTATAGTATAGCAGCTGTCCACGCAGACGCATCGATGTCGAACGCTGCCGAACGCAAAGGCCGATTGTGCTTCTTTGTCGCTCGTTCCGCGCTCTCGCTTGCACTTCAAGCCTTACATGGAACGCCTCAGAGCGAGGTAACGCCTCAGAGCGAGGTAACGCCCATGAGTCATGTTTTTTCGTGCGTGCAGCTGGCTCTATCGAATTATAAGACGTTGTCACGTCAAAAATATAATAATAATCTAGCTGATGCTGGTGTGAATTATCCAGCATTATTTATTTATGAGATAAACCCAGGCTGATGATGATGATCGTAAATCAATTAATTTAATTTATTTATTTCGGTTGATCACCATACATGTTAGTATAACTACCTATATACTATGTTAGTTACTATAAAAACAGATCTAAATTATTCATGTCAATACCCAGAATACATTCAATTATCATTACAAAATTATAAAATCTCTGACTAGATTAAATTTAAGCTTATAAATGTCCAATAATATTAAGCAATACAGATTAGTTAATAAAATAATATTTACAGTAATTATTGGGCAATGTTGTACTTTATATCAATGAACCAGATTAAATGAGAAAAGTACGAGCCCAGCGACTTCAATCGACTACCTGCTTGAAATACGGCCAAGCATCGCGTTCCATTGAAATTCCTTTGAAAAATACTGAAGCCTGCGAACTTTGTCTTACAACTCGTTTTAGAACGGGCTTTCAATGTGTTTTCTAGAAAACAACCATCAATGATTACAAATGTAAATCTTTATTGACAAAGAAAATTACAATCAAATAAAGATAATAATGGAATTGATATGGATCAGTTGAGCTACCTTAGAGACTACCGTAGATTGTTTGCTACAGACTGCAGTTAGTTGTTTCAATTATAAATACTTACTGGTTCTCATTTATTTCTATTATTTGATTGTAATTTTTTTTGTGACTAGGTAAATAAATAAATATAAATCAAATAATAAAAATAAATAGAAAATTATACTAGTATTTACAATTGAAACAATTGAGCTAACTGCCGACTGTTGCAAACAGTCTACAGATAGCTCAACTGATCCATATCAACACCAGTCGGAAGCGTCCCCAAGACGCTGGCTGCATTGCCACGCTGTATGGCAATGCTGATACGCTGTGCCAGATATTCACCAGCTCTCGGGTCACTTTAAAATAAATTAGAACTAGTATTTACAATTTAAACAATTGAGCTAACGATTACAATGATTTTAACATATTGAATGAATAGTGTTTTATCCTACGAATAAAGGTTTTATCCACTAAAATTTGTATATCCATAACTTGGCGCAGATTACCAAAATACAAGAATTTTATATGAACTTGAAAAGCATGGAAATATAACCCAGCTGTTGAACTTTTGAATGGAAATCGAATTATTGCGAACTCGATTCTAAATAACCATCATGAGCTCGCAAATTTCCCTTAATGCTGTAGTTTTATAAAGTTTTCGATGACGAGCATTATCATATTCTTATGACAAGCTTATTTTACATTTAGGAAAAAAATAATACAAGCTATCATATTTTTAAAAATATGTAACCAGTGTCACTTGAAATGATGTATAAACTAACGAAACTCCATACATTCAAATTTGTTGGGGCATTTAAAAGTTATGGTGAAATTAAGACAATAACTCACATATACATAATTATGTATAGGTACATGAACCCTGAAACCATGTTTGGGCAGTCGATTAAAAAGATAAATCCTCATAACATAGATATAAGTAAAATCTGTAGATATGGTATGTTCTCCCAGCGCTTACTCAAGAACTGCCCTGTGGAGGTAACACAGGTGTTACCTCAATTTCCTCTCAAACTCTCACTCGCTCTATTTGCGTTCCTCTGAAACCCTCATCTTAAAAGTCCCTGCTCACACCACCTCTTTCTATGACAAATCTTTCACTGTACAAGCTACCCGTCTATGGAATGATCTCCCTCTGGACATCAGACGTGCAAAATCACTTCCTACTTTCAAAAAACTGCTTCATCAGCATTATATATCCTTGTAAAGAGTTAGACAACCTTATTTTATGTTTATGTAAGTTTATTATTAATCTTTGTAGGTATTTAGTGTACCTAAGTATTTGTTTCGTTTTCTTTATATAGGTACATATCTATATATTTATTCAGTGCCACCGTCTTTTTGTTCTTTAATATCCAGTCCATCCCAAGGTTGCCTGGAAGAGATCGCTTTCAGCGATAATGCCGCCCTTTATACTTCCTTTTTTTCTAAGCTTTTCTCTGTATTGTTTCCTGTATTTGTGTGGTATAATAAAGTGTTTTCTATCTATCTATCTATCTACACGCAAACACACAGTTACATTTCCAATCTTGTGCAATAATTTTAATGAACAAACATGAAGGCATTGCTGTAGTTTTTAGCCAATAAATAACACTAAAGTACGTCGTGGCAAGCATGCGTCACACGAACGCCGCCGGTCGGACTATGACTGAGGTGGGTAGACCTAATTGCACCTAATTTGAGCCTTCCACTTTCGAGAAGCTAGTACCCCATATCCCCTTTTTAACCCCCGACGCAAAAAGAGGGGTGTTATAAGTTTGACGTGTCTGTCTGTGGTATCGTAGCTCCCGAACGAATGAACCGATGCTCGTTTATTTTTTTTTGTGTCATAGATAATTTTATCCCGAGTGTATTTAGCCATGTTTCATGAAAATCTGTTAAGCCAATAAACGTCGGCGGGTTTTTTAAAATTTTAATTTTGTCTTGTTTACATAGGAATTTACCTTAAGAGTATCTTCTCCAAGAATATTACTGTAGGCACCTAAGAAGCTAAGAAGGCTCTATAGGTAGTTATTCTTCACCAAACCTCACATCGCATCTCACATGTTCGACAATACACATAATTTATTGAAAGACACGACTGCTTTATTTATTCAAACCTGTACAGGTAGTAGTAAAGTTATTGTGGAATTTTTATCATGGATGTATGTTTTCAGGGCCTCTTGTTGTGTAAACATGAACAAAATTAAGAATTTTAAAAATAACCCGACAGATTTTCGTAAAACATGGCTAAGAACACTCGGGATGAAAATTATCTAAAACTCAAAAAAAAACTAAACGAAAATCGGTTCATCCGTTTGGGAGCTACGATACCACAGACAGATACACACTGTGTATTACACAGATATACAGACAGACACGTTAAACTTATAACACCCCTCTCTTTTTGCGTCGGGGGTTAGAAAGACAAGTCCCCTAAAGAATATCCCTCTTCTGTAAGAATATTACTGTACGCACCTATAAGCTGAGAAGGCTCTGTAGGTATTCATCCTCAAGCTCTCCCCTCATTACGTTCTAGCTTGAGGCCACACCACATCTTGTCGCCCGACGATTCGGAACAATATGTGACAGGAAGACGGCTGGCGCATACGGCCTCCTTCTCTCAGCTCGCTGCAGACGGACCACTTCCAGTGGCAAATAAAGAAAACATTCACTATCATGGTTATTAATTTATACTAAAGTCATTCACAACGGATATTTATCCTGATATGAGTTTTGACGTTTCCATTTCGGCACGGTTTCAAGCTTCAGTTATTCCGTGATCATGGCGCATGAGACTGTGCCGATTTGGAAAGCTTATACTCAAATAATGGTAAATATCCCGTTGTGAAAGACTTAAAAGAAAACATTGGTGTACCAAAATACTTATTGAGAAGAATAAAGTGAATGAGTCAGGTCTTTGCATGGCAAGTGATTGGTAAACATGGAGAGAATTGGGAGAGGCTTACGGTAAACATACTTAGGTACTCGTCATAAAATACATTTATTACTAGTGTAATTTTATTGTGAATAAAGTCTGAAATGTTTGATTACTATAGAAAATAAAATATTATAAAACTATTATGCAGTAAAAAATATATCAAAACGGTGAACCGCCACGAAGCTCGGCTAATTTATTATTATGATAGGTATTAATAACAATTATTAATGTCAGTCAATATCTTTATTCATAAAGATAATTCCAATCAAATAATAAAAATAAAATAAAACTAGTATTTACAATTGAACCAATTGAGCAGACTGTTCCAATCAATCTACAGGTAGCTCAACTGATCCATATCAATGCCAGTCGGAAGCGTCCCCAAGACGCTGGCTGCATTGCCCCGCTGTATGGCAATGCTGATGCGCTGCGCCAAATACTCACCAGCTCCCGGGTCACGCTTTTATTATTAATACTTATTAATACCTTTTTAACAAAATTGATAGTGACATAAACTATTTCTAGCTGTATAGCGCTAGGCGACGACGACTCTACTGTACTGTACTCTACTGTAGGTACCGGTAGAGTCGTCGAAACCTGGCCTGTTTGCAGCAACATTTATTTATGTTGGTGTTGAGCCGTAAATCCCCTAAACCTTGTCTGGGTATAGTTATTGCCTACATTAGCCCGAGTTCCGTTGTAGATACTGCTGTTTCCCAGTCATGTTGTTTCCCAGTCATGGTGGAGCATAGAATCGAGATACAATGTAACAATTTGATTCTAAACAATCTGTGGCTTGATCAAGTTCTATCTTTTAACGATTATGTCCTTCTGGATGAATTTTGGCTACGGCGGCTATTTGCAACGGAGACTAGCTATGTGCCCAGATATTTAATTCAATTCATTTATTCCACCGTAGGTACATATTTATGTATATACTTGATGTCGTTGAAATCTAATTCACTATTATTGCTAATTAAACATAATATTCAATTATTTTTTGAGAGGGAAGGAAACACCATAAGGGTAGGCAGATATTAGAGTGAACAAGTGCGTGCGCAAACATGGATGAACTCTATTCCTTCACTCTTAAAAAATGACACTTAAGGTCGATTCACACATATCAGTGAAGTCACAGTTCCGACTAAGTATTAAGAACACTGTTAGGAAGTAACGAATATTGGTTTCGGTTCTGTTGACACAAAAATTAGTTATAACCAGCCTAAAAATTTACCTCACCATTCCTTTTTACGATTGAAAATATATGTGCGATATATCGAAAATATATCTTGATGTACTTTGCAACTTTGTCATATCCTGCTGACTCATGATTTTGCAATACCTCCCAAAGGAAGGCAGTGAATGTAGGAACCTACTGAAGAGTAAGCTAGGCTAATGAGATGCCGGGAGTGCCATTTCTATGCGATAGTTTTACTTTTTTCACTTGAACCACAAGGGCAGAAATGCTCGCGTTCAGTTTAAATAAACGTTGCTTTAAATTTTCTTTAAAGCTAGCTTACTTTGTGGCCTTTCACCCCACTTTGGCAGAACCTTTCTTGTTCTTTGAAGACGCTCACAAAGTTATCTGCCATCGTGGTTGACTTTAATTTGTTTAACGAACAAATTCATTCAGAGTTATGAACTTAACCATTGAATTTGTGGATAGGGCTCAATTACCAAAGTTCAGTAATTGTTCTAGCAGACCGAATAATTACTTACTGTCTTCTGCTTACTGGCCATGGACAATGATAATTGATTTACCCCCGGGTACTGGAACACTACTTAGATAGCAGCTTTCAGGGTACGATCTTCAGTGAAATCTGATTGATGTTGTATGAGGACTCGCTTAATTTTTTTTTTATTGGGTTACAGTTGGAGACCGCGACTCAGGTAGGACACCCTCGGGCCAGGTGGGATGACGGTCTGCGAAAGACTGCAGGGAGATGCTGTATCCTCAACCTCAACAGCTTGTATCACTTTCTTTGTCCACTACTGGACGCAGGCCTACCCCTGATAAGCGCCTTATTGGCTTTTATCAATGCCCATAATCCCCAGGCTGGGCATGCGGGTTGGGGATCGCAGTTCAGTGGTAGAATTGTTCTGCAGGGGCCGCTGCCCGCCCCCGGTCCCTTAGTCGCCTCTTACGAAATCCGCGGGAAGAGTTGGGGTGGTGCAAATTCTAAGCCGGCGCGGCACAACACAGCAGATACTGTATGCGGCAAGCTGAAGACAGGGCGCTTTGGCGCTCATTAGGGGAGGCTGTGCTTAATATTTACGGAGTCCTATCTGGGAGTCTATTTCTCACTCACAACAAAACAAACACAGCGTGGAAAACACAGAAATAGCACAAAAAGTACTGAATACAGCGAAAACATAACGGAAAAACACCGGTATAAAAAAGTACTCTGTGAGGGGAGGCCTGGCCTTAGCTAGAAGGTTAGGTACGTAACTATGTTTTCCACGTGTATCAAAAGGCCTCTCCACACTCGCGCGCAAATCATGGCGTGAAATCGCAGCACGATTCACGGCAAAACTGACAAAGCCAACTCGCGCGCAAATCACGCGCGCATTACGAACCCCTTGTCGTGAGACAAAAAACCGATAAACTACGGGCACGAGGCAAGAACACGACGCGAAGCCGTGAAGAATATACGAATGGGATCCATACTCATGGTTGGCGGCTTCGCGTAACATATTCAGTTGGATTTCTGGAACTCTTTTTTACCTAGAAGCATCGAAACGGCTAGTGCGTTTTGATATCAAATCCTCAAATTGAGGTATCAAATTAATTTATTGATATTCGACGCGTAGAAAGTGTCGCATTAAAGATTCAACAGCAACATCATTTATGTAAATTATCAGTGAAACATTCACACGTCAAGGTCGGCTTTTATAATGATGACTAATTGGACTCGTGTAGTGCCAACAGGGTGAGCCTTTATTACACTAACGGGTGAGGCCTAGCCTTGAAATGCTTAAAAACAGTGTCACTTACGGTGTTAATGGTGCTGATGTAACAACCGGAGTTAGGTATCCTACTCACACCCGTTAACGGCCGATTTGTAAAAATAATCAAATAACGTAAGCATGACCATCACGTACACGAGTTTTCTTGTTGTTTTTCCACAAACTAAAATGCTATATTTTTTATCTCTGCTGTGTTTTAAATCGGGTGGTCCTAAAAAAATTAAAAGTATAAATAAATAAAATTAATAATCTTGGACAATTTACACAGCATTATCTAAAGCAAAGCAGAGCTTGTGTTATGGGTTCACAGTTCAATAACTGATATACTTCATACAATACATATAGATAGTTTTTTTTATACATAGAAAACAAATATCTGCAGATCGTCCAAAAATTTGACCCGGGGCGGGAATCGTACCCCAACCTCCTGCGTCGCAGGTCTTCGCTCGCCGCGCCACAGAGGTCGTCAAAACTATGTTTAATATTTGCGAGGCGAAACACTTCTTAATACCAAAGAATGAGAAACAATTACCCACAGTTACCTGTCGGTCTATGACACTTAGCACTTGTAAAAATGGGCCACGTTCGAGGTAGCGTTAGGTAAAATAGATTCGAAGAAAAACAAGAAACGATTATTTAGAGGAGGCCTATGTCGGCGCCTATCATGGGATGATGATAATGTTGAATGACCCTTCTAAAGGATTATCTAGATTTACAGCGTCTTGTAATTTAGTGAAATTGTGATCTATACTAATAATATTATAAAGAGGAAAGATTTGATTGTTTGTTTGTTTGTATTGAATAGGCTCCGAAACTACTGGACCAATTTGAAAAATTATTTCACCGTTAGGAAGCTTACTTTTCAGGGAGTGACCTAGGCTATATTTAATAATAAATAATATTAATAAATTATATAATAAATAAATAATGCTGGACAATCCACACAGCATCATCTAGCCCCAAGCTAAGAAAATTTAAAGCTTGTGTCTTGTGATGGGTACTAGATAACTGATAAACTTAATATAATAATAAAAGTAAAAGTAAGAGAATAAATAATAAATAATCCTGGACAATTCACACAGCATCACCTAGACCCAAGCTAAGCAGATCAGTTAAATAACCTTGGATTTAGAAATTAAACTTTTCAATTTCAACTGCACAGTTGTGCGTTGTGTAGTTATTAATTAAATGAGGTCACCTCTCAATCGTGTCGTGAGTTTAAATTGTGTAGAGCCTTAACCATGAAATCGTAGCATAGTGTCATGTTACAGTACCATAACTCAAAGCAAACAGTTTCAGGACATGAAGCTCTAATTTAGAATACGAAATTATTATATATAAAAATATAAAATTTCAGTATAACATTTCATGTGAAACATCTATATTTATGAAGGTTTCGGGCAAGAGCTAAGTTATGGATCCGTACTGAAAAATTACTACAAGTTTTCGAATGAATTGCTGGATATTTACGCCCTACTTCACTTTCATCCACTTACTTAGGCGTAAGAAACCACTTTCTTTTCTTTTAGAAATTGTGTTTTTTTTGGGATAAATAGAGCTTAAGCATATTTTATTCACGTCTAGTCAAAATTTCAGGCAGATTCAATCCGTCATTTTAGATTTGTCTTAGGTCATACATATGCACAAACTTTCGCCTTTATAATATCAGTCTGGGGCGGAACCGTCGTTTGCGGTCAATATGCAAAAACTACAAAAAATCTAACAAAATCACAAAATTTTCGCGGCTCGCTGCGCTAATATCTGGTACCTATGATATCGTTCTGTGTATTAAACGGGTGTTGGTTCTTCATACGTACGTCGACACCGGTTTAAGATGAATTTGCACACCACCGCGAAAAATTTACGTGCGGCCCCTAGCTTGACCCATTTAAGATCACCTTTTCTACCATCATAAAAAAATACACTACACATTTATATCACATTTCTCGCCCAGCTCGCCGATAACGTTTAGAGGTTTTAGGTTAGGTCTCCTTGGAATGCGTGCCCACGGCCTTGACCAAGTGTGACCCCCCAAAGTCTTGGGCTGCCACTACGCCTGGCTTCGCTACGGTCATAGTTATACAGATCTGTTACTCCCTGTAGAGGTAGACAGACTGCATAGGTACAATACCAACTGACAGGCGAGTGTTGTTCTCAGCGATATCAAAAAAATTTTGGGACATATTACTGCTTTATCTATTCCGGACGTGCGTTCCGGCCCAATGCCATTTTTGTAAGAAATGTTTTGTATATCTCCTGACGAAAACGTAACCGGAAAAGAGATACCTACCTACTTAGTTACAAAGTAACATACATCAAAAGATCTTCCCCTAAATGCTAAAATAGTGTAGGTATAAGTATCTTTGGCAATCGACTACGGAAATTCACACATTTGCGATAAAGATATACGTAGCGAATTTAACGCGCTCCAGTTATTCCGTTGAATTTATTTTATTCTGACGTACTCGAATATTATTTACGTAGCTCTTTGTTTGCGAGGCTTTTTTTCGATTTTTCAAAAGGTTTGTAGTGTTTTCTTTTCATCGAGGTAAATAGACGGTAGGTACGATAATTACCTATAACCAGCTCGAAAACTAAGTCCATCAATGTTCACGAACGCACTGGAACAGAATTAACATATGGTAAACCGCTGTTGCTTTTTCTTTAAACCCTATCATTATTCATCTAAACATTAAACATCTTTATGTTGAACGTAGGTAATATTTATAATATTTAGAGTTCAAAATTTTAGGGCTGAATTGAAAATATTTATTATATTTCATAGTTCCATTAGTAGAAGATAATTTTACACAGGTAGTTACTTGTTCCATTCGGTAGCACGCACGTTTCAGAGAATCGATTTAAATCGATGCACAACACTGAAACACCTTCCCAACCCTACCATGCCAGCAGAACGTCATTCTTTTTCCGTGCGCGGTAGCATAAGCACACTACAAAATTTCTTTTACGCAATACATTTCGTGAATCTACGAAAAATTACAAAAGGAAAAGTGAAGACCAAGCAATTCAGCGGTATCAAGTATAAATCAAAAAGCTTGAACAAAAACAAGCGAGTTGATATCGTCGAATTATTGAATTCTCGAAAAATGAAGGTAAGTTTATTTTTGAATTCATGACTAGATGTTGCACATCTTTAGAATTTAACCATACCATACCATCATAAAGTCTGCCTGGAGGGTTTACTGTAGGTACTCCACGAAGGCTAGACATGATGAGTTAAAACCTTGGGGTTTGACTGTAGGTCACTCATGAAGGTTATAAAAGCAAGTAGACTATCTAGAATAATCTAGATGTTATATTCTTTACAATTCAATCATACCATACCATCTTAAAGTCTGCCTGGAGGATTTACTGCAGGTACTTCACGATGGCTAGACAGGATGAGCTAAACACCTGGGGGTTTGACTGTAGGTCACTCACGAAGGTTATAAAACAAATACCTAGAATATCTAGCTGGAATAATCTAGTTGTTGTATTCTTTAGAATTCAACCATACCTGACTATCTTAAAGTCTGCCTGGAGGATTTACTGTAGGTACTTCACGAAGGCTAGACAGGATGAGCAAAATACCTGGGGGTTTGACTGTAGGTCACTCACGAAGGTTATAATAGCGCAAATAAACATCTAATTTGCACAACAAGGGTTTGTACATCACTAGAACTCATAAAAATGTAAACATGCTTAGGTACCAGTTAAAAACCTAGCGGTTTGTCTGTAGGTCATTCATAGAGACCATAAAGCAAGTAGGTAGGAAGTCATCAACTTTGCATACCATTGGATTTTACATCCCTAGAACTAACAATTTCGTACCTAATGTTGTTTCGATGACAAAAAATTGTCAGTAAAATACCTGGAGGTTTGACTGTAGGTCAGTCTGTAGGTAGTCAACTAAACTACTCCGCATATCATTGAGTTCAATATTTATAAAACTCAATATTTCCTAAGATTGAGCTGATAAAAACATTTTGCACTACCCGCAAAAATATTTGAAGTGGAATTGGGTTCTTCTTTACAGAAATCGAAGCCAAATTAATTAAAGAGCTCCTATTTGCTAATATCTCTGTAGATACTGAAGCAGGTATAAAATAATAATAATATAATACGTTATATTGTATCCCCGATAATGAAAAATATAGAAACCGTCGAAACTGATACTGGGATATTGACGGACACCATGTCAAAATAGGTAATCCTGTCTTGATAATATGTTGTGCATGTAGTCGTGCACTAGGTGACTCAACTGAAGAGATTCCAGTTGTTTACGGTAGGAATATACACTCAAATGTCACAAAGCGAACATTCAATCGAGACGAAAACGCGCAATAGGCCAATATCTAGATAAATCGTCCCTGAACATCATTCAAGACGAAACTCGAGATGACACCCGTTTTGGCTCAAAATTGACAGAAAAATCAAAACTGCTAAAGCAATTGAAAAACAAGGGTCGTCAAAACCCACCCCGCAAGGTTCAAACGGGACGCCCTCCGCGTTAACCCGCGGTGAACAAAGGGGGGGGGGGGGGAGGAGGTACAGGTAAGTACATGGCGCACAGAATACTAGTCGAAATCAAACTCAAGCGCCGCCGCCGGCGTCAGCTAGCGTCAGCGCAACACAACCGACAGAATACGAACCGACGTCCTCCACTGCGACAGTAGATCAGGTACTACATGAAGGCATTATTATAACTGTTGGTTATCTATAGACATATAAATAGAACAAGTTTGTTTTATACACCGATTTGAACGGTTACCAATTTTCGCTGACTAGCAATAATACTCAGTCATACATGCCTAAAGATATCCTAGCTCAAGTTGATAAGTCTAACACTTAAAATAACAATAAAGAATTTAGTACATATTGGTGCAATATCATAGTGTAAAATGAATACTGCTAGCACCATACATTACAATCATAATAACCAACAATGTTGACACCTAACCCTAACAGCACCCATAAGTTTATTTTAAATTTAAAATAATTTGAAAGTTCTTAAGAACACAATCAAAATTGAAGATTATGCGACCTCTTGTAATCTAACAAGGCTATCTTGGTGTACAACAATGATCACAAGGATCCATACTTATCATTCATCAAAATTATTAAAGAGAACTTTTTAGTTAACGCATTCACTGCCAAGCCTCGTAGGTACGACCCGCAAAAGCGCGCGCCGCCGCCGCCTTGCCGCCGCCCCGCCGGGCGCCGTCGGTCGCCTAACGGCGGCGGCGATGGAGGCGAACATGTATCTCATGGGCCATTTAAGTGACGCATTCACTGCCCAGTCTTAGCGGTGCGATCCGCAGGGGCGCGCCGCCCGCCGCCTTACGGCGATGGAGATGGACATGCGTTGCGTGGGCCATAAAAGTATTAGTTATATTATATCGCATTCACTGCCCAGCCTCGGTGGTGCGACCCGCAGGGACGCGCCGCAGCCGTCTCACGGCGCGATGGACCTGGACATGTGGGTCGTGGGCCATGAAAGTATTAAGGTTTCGACTAGAATCCACAGTTCAGTCTCATATTTAGATGATAGTAGCCAACTATGAAAAATGCTTTTGTAACATTACTGAAACAATAAAACGATTTAATTATTATAAACAAAATACACTTGAACCTAAACAAACATGCAAGCTGCAAGTTTTAAGGCTTCATATCTAATATTTACTATTATACCATATCTATTATACCTCATCACTCATCAGACATATTGAGTTTAGCCTTACCTGAAGAAAAACGTGAACCATAGACAGTTGTCACAAAAATATTTGAAATTACCACGATTCGAGTTTTGCACAAATTTTACACAATGGTATTGAAGACAAAAAAAAAATGGCGCTTCAAAATAATATTAATGGCCATCATTACAAAACAATAATAATAATCAACTGATAACAGACAAAAATTCGATTTATGCTGGTTACAGGATGGATAATATTATAAAGACTAAGAAATAATTAATTTCTAACACCTATGCCCATAAAATGTTTACTGATGACTATCGGGGTGCTGCTTGCACTGGCATGGGCGCACATGGTCACTGGAAAGAATGGGACCTACAATTTCACATTAATATTTTATAACAAGCGGTTTTTTGTAGGCCCTAAGAGTATGCTCATAATAATGCGCAAAACTGATGCTGTTAAGACTACGGCAATAAGCTAATAAAATAGAAATGGGAAAAATTAACCCAGACACTGAATTAGAACAAAACTCACACGACTGTATTAACTTTGGTAGTTCACTCAGTACATCACTTTGGTCTACCTTACATTGATCGTAGCGCATCTCGCTCCAACGCCAAATGTTGCACACTTTTGTTGAATGGAACCCCGATTCGGTTTTCACGTTTACTGTTTTCGCCTTTCTCAAATTATTCTAAAGTGTTTACCAAAATTAATAACGAACAATCAACAGGAATGATTGTAATCCCTAACTAGCCTTCTCAGGCTTAGTTCCCTCTATTGAATCGATGGTATCCAAAATCACATACCTATACAAAGTTTTCATAGACTTAGAGACCCTTAGAGGGCTGCGATTGTCTCCGGGAAGCGTTTTCACTGCGACCTGTTTCTCAGCAATCACTATAATTGTAGTCATAAAATTTAGATGTCATGATTGCTTCCTTTTCTGAAGGACCTTAAAACACTAGTTATAAGAAGGTTATATAAGCTATGGTGGAATTATTGTTAGCAAAATAACATTATTGATTATATCGATTATTTAAATGCCCCAATCATAGCTGTGGTACAAGTATATTTTAACAGAACAATTCCAAAAAGGTGATTTATAATTGGTGAACCAATTTTGTGGCCTAAAAGGAGCCGATCGGTGACTTGACTACAAAAAAAAAAAAAAAAAAAGGTAATGTTTACTAGATTATAATTATGTCTGCCCCGAGTAACTTATGAAGTGAAATTAGTAGTAATTTATTGATCACCGATTAACGTCGGCATAAGCGAGCATAGTCGCAAAGTAATGCTCGGTACATTGTTACGAGAGCAAGCGGAATCGGGGCGTTGCAACTTTCGGCGCACATTGCAGCGGCATGCTGCAACGTCGAGCGCACACGCTGCTGGCCTTTCCATCGAGGAAGGCACAGAACTGGCTAGACACAGAGCTCGCAAGCCTTTGCCCAAATTATAACCATCCAATTTCATCGCAAATTTTTTGCTAGGTCGGCTGATATACAATGGTAACAGAGACTTCATTAATACTTTATGCATACGAAGTTATGATTGTATTGACTGATAAGAAGTTGAGTACTTACATCATTATTTTTCTTTAATATTTTGTGTTATAGTTACATACTCGTACGATAATAATCTAAAAACACCTATTTGTTTTATATTTATAAAATCTGCTACAAATTAAGCAGAAAAGATAACTGCGCTGAAATACCAAAAACTTAAGCAGATAGTTAGACTCTAAACATCTACCTGTGTAAAATTATCTTCTACTAATGGAACTATGAAATATAATAGGTGATTAAAAGAACTTAACAAGTGAAGTTCAATCTCTATTATATGAATAAGTTCCATTAGTAGAAGATACAAGAACCCACCCACCACATCCCAGCTCAAGTTTTGGTTGCTATCCTCTAAAAAGAATGACGTTCTGCTGGCATGGTAGGGTTGGGAAGGTGTTTCAGTGTTGTGCATCGATTTAAATCGATTCTCTGAAACGTGCGTGCTACCGAATGGAACAAGTAACTACCTGTGTAAAATTATCTTCTACTAATGGAACTTATTCATATAATAGAGATTGAACTTCACTTGTTAAGTTCTTTTAATCACCTATTTTAGAACACCATAAAAGCACTGAAGATCTCCGAAATGCCATCTCTATTCTATAGTGCGCACGCTCAACTCGTGCCTCTTCCACGTATGCCCTCTTGCATAGATCACCATCCCGCTGACACCCTTGAATTTGTTTTATTTGTATCCCTTGTTCGTTGTCTTTCGCCCTGTTGTTGTTTTCATTAACTGTAAATGTATATGTTTGTAAATAGATTAGCTATCTTAAGTATACCATTGGTATACTTAAGAATTTCTAATTTGCTGGACTCTACTGGATTTATTGCTTTACGACCTATATTAAATAAATTTGTGTTAGTGTACGTAACGCGTCATTTGGTTTCGACGGAAGATCAGCGTTGAGTGCCCACCGGCTAGTTGTCACAACAAATGCTGAGTGAACGCTATTTTGTAGCATTTACTTAAGTCTTATCTTTAATTTAACATAGTTTTATGTTGTCTGTAGGTACCTATAGTTTAAATAAGTTTAAATAGTAATGCTACAAATAAAGAAATCTTATTCTTATTCTTATCAAAAGTATTCAATAAGAAATAAATAAAATATCCCTCTTTTCCTACAGCCCCGTTGATCACTCGCCATTGAAAATCGTAAATCCTCCGCTGGATTTAATACCCGCATTGCTTGCAATAAGCCTCTTACGACTCCCGCAAGAACCGTCGGATCTTATTGTTGCAATAGTTTAGACAAGCTGAAATAAATCATCCTGTCAAGTTATCCTTCCATCCGACACGTAATTGCTCGAAACCGCACCTGCCCCACACCTACTTAATTTATATCGCCGTAGAAATCAGAAACAACGAGCTTCTGTAATTAATGTTTAGGAATGTCTGTTTGTTTTAATTTATTATGTCGCTCCCCTGTGAGTTGTAGATACACGTGCGTACTTTGCGTAATTATAAGATTTAGAGATTGGCTTTGTCACTGGCTTTACAAGCGACTTTATTCAGGATCATTGTTGTCTGAGTCACCGTGAACCTTGAATTGCTTTGACTTATATAGCCTGACAAGTCTATTATCACTTAGGAACGTCGTTTGAGATGCCTAGGTCAACCTCAACCTCCTCAACAGCCTTTATAGGTTCACTGCTGGACGCAGACCTCTCCCCGATAAGCACCTTTATTTCATTGGGCGTAATACCCATGATCCATATAAAATAATATAATAACTAAGGTAGTGTATGGTAGATGGTAGATGGTCTTGGGGACGCTTCCGACTGGTGTTGATATGGATCGGTTAAGCTACCTGTAGACTGTTTGCAACAGTCAGCAGTTAGCTCAATTGTTTCAATTGTAAATCTATAATATAAAAATGAATCGCAAAATGTGTTGGTAAGCGCATAACTCAACAACGCCTGGACCGATTTCGCTAATTCTTTCTTTGTTGTGTTTGTTATTGTCAGGAGAAGGTTCTTATGAAAGAAAAAATTAGGAAAGTTGGAAACATAAATTTCCACGGGGGCGAAGCCGCGGGGCGCAGCTAGTACTAGTATAATTTTTTTTATGAATAAAGTTGTTTGAGTAGTTTATTAAAGGTAGTGGATTGCAGTTTAGTGGTAGAATTCTTTTGCAGGAGGCATAGGCAAACATATCGGTAATTGAAGGACTTTTTCACAAATTTCGCTATTATTTGCGTCCTGTTGGTTTAAACTCATAATTACTCTTATTCCATTGTTCTGGTAGAACGAAATTGGAAATTCGGTTGAAGTCTCTACTTGAATAGTAAAACTATTTTTAGAAGTTCACAATACGCGCCGGATCCTATTAGGGAATAATATTAATTTTCTCCAGACTATTCACTGTTCCAAAAGAAGGGCGAGTACAAAACGGGTATAATACATTGATTTATCGATTATTATTTATTGACGACCTCTGTGGCGCGGTGGGCGAAGGTCCGCCTGCGACGCAGGAGGTTGCGGGTTCGATTCCCGCCTCGGGACAAATATTTGTACGATCTGCAGATATTTGTTCAGGGTGTTCTGGTCGTTTTCTATGTATAATAAAAAATATCTATCTATGTAGTGAATTGTATTATGTATATCAGTTATCTAGTACCCATAACACAAGCTTTGCTTAGCTTGGGTCTAGATAATGCTGTGTGAATTGTCCAGCATTATTATTTTTATTATTTTTATTTATTATTACAATAGATCGAAGTAATAAGTTGTTTGCACGTTGTAATAAGCAGGTTGTACGTCTAAAACTTGTCCATTCCACCACAACGCACCTTTTGAATCGATTTTAAGGATCAACTTCGAGGAACCCTTATCAAATAAAAATGCTCTTGACCTCGCAGTGCGATAATATTCATTAAGGTGCCCCTTATTAGTTAAAACAAAGATGCCGTAACTTTTAATGGGGTCATTTTCACAGATTATTGGATTTTCGACCTATCTGCGCAGACCTATTTTGAAGTTGATGGTAGATACCTTTAAACGTGACCCAAAGTGCTTGTGGAGAAGAAAGCTTTCCCTATTATATTTTTTCTCTTGGACCGTTTCGGTAAGTATGTAGTATATCCTACTTCCTACTAATAATATAAAGCCGAAAGTTTGTGGAATGGGAATTTTTGTTACCTAAGATCTCCAAAACTACTGAACAAGTCATGATGAAATTTGGCGTACATTTAGAACATAGCTTAACTTAGATAATAGGCTACTTATCATACTTTACATACCGAAAATAGGCAGAAGCTACTAAGTAATCAATAAATAATGGTGGACAATTCACGCAGCATTATTTAGCCCGAAGCTAAGCGGAGCTTATCAAATCAAATCAAATCAAAAACTCTTTATTTCCATATATACAATAAATAGGAATAATAATACCTAGAAAAGGTTATGGGTACTAGACAAGTGATATACTTAAAAAAACAACTGTAGCTCCACTACTACATGTTTTTTATTATAAATAGAAACATCCAGAACAAATATCTGCAGATCGTACAGACACTGAAGGTCCCTAAAAACTACTGCTGTTTAAACTACCGGTGAAGATAATAAATAACTGACTAACAGACAACGGTTATGGAAAAGTATAAAGTTATCTACGAAAGCCACAATTAATTAATGCCTGCAGTGCCCCAAAATAAAGCCATAACAAAAGTAGGTGGGTGGGTATCTAGTACCGAATCAGAAACATCTTCAGTAACAACGTCACGAGCGTTATCGTAATTACATCAGTGGCTCGGGCGACATAAAGATTGTATCAGGAGTTGAAAAGGTGCTATAAAAAGTATAGAATTGTTAACTTTTCTAATAAATATTTTCAACTTTGAAGCGGCAATGCAAAGCCCACCAATTTCCCAGGTACGAAGAGCTTTGGAAAAGCAGTAACTTCTTAACTTTTGGACGGTAACTTTTCGAAGTTTTCGATAATTCTATTGAGTACAAAAAAGAAACTCGATACCTTATCGATAACGGTCTCTCATTAGAAGTTTGCTCAGTTTAGCAATAGCGCAGCTCTGCTTCGTGAAATTATTTAAAACAACAACTGAATTTTACGTAACTTATGCCTGCCTTCTTTATTATAATGGTTTGATCAATTTACCGTTTAATAACGTTATAGTATACCACTGCAGGAAAAAAGACGTCGTTTTCTTAATTAATTTATCACTATTAGATTTGTCATCTCAATCTCTATCAGATTTGTTGTAAATTTTATAACTTTTTGCACTAATCACCCTAATAAGTAAAATTATGTGGGTAAGTAAAGGTAAACGCAAAAATTTAGATGTTTGGATGACTATTCATTCCAAAAAAATATGGATTAAGCAGAAATGCATCGTTTTAGAAATCGCGAGCCGACACTAGTTTAAAAAGTTTAAAAATACTGACTAAGAGAGATACTGACTTAGACTTAGATACTACTTGAGAGTCTAGTCGAAGCTACGCGTGACCCGAGAGCTGGTGAGTGTCTGGCGCAGCGCATCAGCAATGCCATACAGCGTGACCACAGATATATATCATATATCTGTGAGCGTGACAATGCAGCCAGCGTCTTGGTAATGCTTCCAACTGGTATTAATATGGATCAGGTAGCTACCGGTAGATTACTTGCAACAGTCTGCAGTTAGCTCGATTATTTCAATTGTAAATACTGGTTCTAATTTGTTTCTATTATTTGTTTGTAAATTTCTATGTTTGAAAGGTTATTAAATTAAATTTTAATCGTGGTTAATGTACAGTGAGGACATGAAGCCTACTACTCCTCATCATATCCAATCGTAACAACATTAGGCTAAATAAATTAGATTATAGTGGTCATACATTAATTTGTTCGGAACGTTGAGCCACCCATTACTACAGCCAACTACGTAATTTACAAGGCATTTACCGTCATTTGTGGTTGTAGGTTTCAACCATTAATTATTTTGCCTTTATAATAATTTGCTTGAGTTTGTGCTTGAATGTTAAAGCCAAGAAACTAAAAATAAAATGCAGACTGTTTGCAACAAAATCCGTTGTGTAGTTTTAAAGATTTAAGCATACATAGGGACAGAGAAAGCGACTTTGTTTTATACTATGTAGTGAAGAAAATTATACTAGTATTTACAATTGAAACAATTGAGCTAATTGCTGACTGTTGCAAACAGTCTACAGGTAGCTCAACCGATCCATATCAACACCAGTCGGAAGCGTCCCCAAGACACTGACTGCATTGCCACGCTGTATGGCAATGCTGATGCGCTCTGAAAAGAAAAATTTAGAACAAAAGTTTACTTTTCTTTCTCTGTTTTAACCAGTGCAGCCATGATCCTACAAACAACAAAGCAATACCTGTACAAACGTAGCTATTACCTAAGTTGCATTATTATGCCCCTAATTGCACTTTAATACTCTTGTTACATATAACAAAGAGTAAAGTTTCTGGCATTCGACTCATTCGACGCGTTGGTCGATTTAAACGCAACTACATTATGCCATGACATGCAATACCCCAACCGCCCAAACTGCACCTCCCTCGCTGCCTAGTTACTAACCTACCCACTACGACGTAAATAACGACCAAAACGTAACAATGTAGTCTTTTATTACAGTAGCTACTTACCTTAATTTAAAAAGAAACAATTTACAACGTAGTAATTAAATTATCACTGACCGAGGGCTGTTTAAATAACAATTTCGTCTAATTTTCTCTGTCGCTACGGACTTTGTTCCAACTCTCTGGTGGCGTATTTCTGGAAAAGTTACAACGTTTTTTGACGGAAATTGTACTGTGTCTGTATCGGATTTTTGTGTTAAGTAACCAGTAACCAGGCAGCATTTGAAGAGTCTAGGTTGGGTTGCGTTATCGGTAGACCGCTGGAAAGGATATTTACAGAATTTTCAATGGAACTGGCTGTCGCTGCTCGACTTCATTTGTCCGGAAAAATGGTTAATCAAATTCCTTTTAATATCAAATAAAACGTCAGATGCAAGTTGGACTCGCACATCGAGGGTTCCTCATAACTATAAGACCTTGCTTCTTGCCAAATTGTATGGCTCTAAGTCAACTCTAAGGCTCAAGTCAGGGAAGTATAGGTTTGGTGTGCTTGTGATTCCCTTGGAAATTTCAAAATATTCGGGAATAAACGGCTGTAACTTTTGATTGCATTGACCTAGAAATTTGATTTATACCACGGCTCCAAGGAATAAGGGTTCCTTTTGAGCTATGGAACCCTAAAAAAAATAGTTAGTGGTCATAGTCGAGTGCCTATCGGAAAACATTAAATAAGCTAGCTATCAGCGGTATAGTTAAGCTTTTTTTTATTTAAAGAACGTTGCGACTTCTTTGTTAGCTGTACTAAAGCTGTAAAACAAGCTCCCGAAGATTTTTTTAACTATAGGTTATACGATACGATCTTTAAGGAATTCCATACAATAGTACCCTCCGTAAGCAAATATTCTTATAATCAGATAGATCAGGCATAATATGTCGGTACCGTAATCCTCAAAAACCAGCACAATATAAGAATTCTATTCTCCAAGCAGAACACTTCGCGAACTCACTCAGTAGTAGCTGGTAGGTAATGAAGTTTGCCTTTTAGGAGGAAGGTCTCTCATATTTAATTCGTAGAAGGTAAATATAATATTATAACTTATTCGGACGAGTGGCTTTTATTCAAATTAGGTATGAAAAAGAAGTAAGAAAGGTGGAATTAATTCAATTTTACTTCGGATAAGTATGCTTGTTGTATGGGACGGGTTTTGCGCCAACTTGAAAAATATCAATTATCAGGCTAAGTCGCTTCTTTACTTTAGTCTACACACCGAAGCGACAGAAATCAAAAATATCATTTTATTTTCGTGTCAGTGTTTAGTTTTATAATTTGACCTTGTGGAAGTGTACATTTAGTGTATTTATAGAAATATCAAGTTCTTTTTTTATAAAGAATAATAACCTTTATTCCTTTAGAAATAACAAGTTCTTTTGTTATAAAGAATAATAACCTTTATTCACTAAGAAAATTATACTTTATATATTATAACTAGTATTTACAATTGAAACAATTGAGCTAACTGCAGACTGTTGCCAACAATCTACAGGTAGCTCAACTGATCCATATCAATACCAGTCGGAAGCGTCCCCAAGACGCTGGCTGCATTGTCACGCTGTATGGCAATGCTGATGCGCTGTGCCAGATACTCACCAGCTCTAGGGTCACGCGTCGCTTCGACCAGACGCTCAGATATTTTTTTAAAAACCCGAAGAGCCTCGGTACCCGTAAGAGTTCTTTTTTTTTATCATGCAATGCTATCTTCACACTAATCACGTAATCACACTAAAGTGAAAAATATCACTAAAATATCACTGCGAAAGTTTGAATGTTTCGATGGATGGATATTTGTTACTTCTTCTAAAGGTTACTTTCAAACGTTTCCATATAAACAACGCTTGCGAAACCCCGGGCAGAAACCAGTTTCTATATATTTGTCATGAGTCTGCTTCATCCCACTGCTGGGCACTGTCTTTTATATTGTAAGCTTGCAATAAACAAATGTGTACAGTTGGCAATATTTTGGCATTGGACTAGCAGAATATGTAGCTAGAGCGGGCAACTCCACTATGTCTATCGAATGGATTTTTCAGGGAAGTGTATTCAATATATGACGACCTCTGTGGCGCGGTGGGCGAAGGTCCGCCTGCGACGCAGGAGGTTGCGGGTTCGATTCCCGCCTCGGGACAAATATTTGTACGATCTGCAGATATTTGTTCAGGGTGTTCTGGTCGTTTTCTATGTATAATAAAAAATATCTATCTATGTACTCGTATATTATTATGTATATCAGTTATCTAGTACCCATAACACAAGCTCTGCTTACCTTGGGGCTAGATAATGCTGTGTGAATTGTTCAGCATTATTTATTTATTTTATTTATTTATAATATAAAATGCTGAATATTATATTGAGACTCAGATTTGATTACAAACCTGTCTAAAGTGATCTAGGTTTTATTTCAGTAATTCAGATAATGCGAGAATTAGTTTGTATTATTATGTACTGAAAATGTCAGATCAATCTATACTATATACTATACCTAATATTATAAAGAGGAAAGATTTGATTGTTTGTTTCTTTGTTTGTATTGAATAGGCTCAGAAACTACTGGACCGATTTGAAAAATTCTTTCACCGTTAGAAAGCTTACTTTTCAGGGAGTGACATTGGCTATATTTTATCCCGGAATTCTCACGGGAACGGGAACTACGCGGGTGAAACCGCGAGGCGATCGTCTTGTTTCATATATAAATAACGATCAATTTCATAGCGAACAAAAGTTTATAAATAACTTTCTAGACTTCGACGTCTAGAATTCTGGATGTTCAATAATTCACTCCGCGAACTTTCAGTCTAACTTCTAGTTTACAATGAGTTCTGAGAATTCTAAGAAGTTGCAACCTCAGTTCCAACATTAGTGCTTCGAAGTTCAAAGCCTTCGGAACCTTCTTGGTTAGTCGCAAGCACAGAAATATATTCCTATGGTGTAAGTGTTTGTAGCCAAATTGTTGAATAATAGAATAATC
This sequence comes from Eupithecia subfuscata, assembly GCA_963564075.1. Taxonomy (NCBI): domain Eukaryota; kingdom Metazoa; phylum Arthropoda; class Insecta; order Lepidoptera; family Geometridae; genus Eupithecia; species Eupithecia subfuscata. Next base: position 5,181,776 of record OY751099.1, on the reverse strand, counting down.
GATGTGGATGACTTCTGTGCGGGTTCGATTCGCGCTGCGGAACTCATGTTGATCTACCATCAGGCGCGTTAGTGAGGCCGCACACCGGCACCAAATTTACCCCCACGCTACAATGGCTTCTTCCCATCTCGCAACCTTCCCATCACGTAACCATTTTTATAATGAGTGATACCGTCAGCTCGAATAACATCTTACCTACATACTTACATGTTAAGACTACACTACCTACTGAGAGATGATACTGAAAAAGCTCGGCAATTTTTTTTTATAAAAAAGTATGTCAGACTCAAAATTACAGGGCATCTTATTTTCTAGCCAAACAGTCAGGGCATAGAGGTATAATAGGACAAATTACCTCGCCACATATATAGAAAGAAAGAAAGAAAAACATTTTATTGGTTCACACATAAAAAAATAAAAAACAATAATAATAAAAAAAACCCATAAATATAAAAAGTAGTAATTCTATGGGAACCAAAAAGCTCCTGCCTCAGCATCATGTTGCTCAACATAAATTTGAGGAACGCTGGTTTTCTGGCAGGGCCTTTGGTGCTTGCGTGTCTACCCGGTTTACAGACAAGTGGACACAAAAATAACCGAAATAAAAATAAATAATACCTAATACTATTTAAAAAGTAAGATAAGTCTAGTGAGTTCTCTAAGACTATCGTTCAACACGGGCCCACTCAAACAAAACAAATAGAACATTATTGATAATGATCTGGCAATATATATATCGCGCCTCATGCGCACGAGTTACATTATGTTTCCTCGGTGTGCTTGCGCGCAGATACACGGGGGCGATATAATGTCACGTTTCAAATGTGGCGTTACAATTGTCGTACACAAGCATGTCTGGTGTGCGGCCACACTAATGAATAAGTCCATGTGATCGCATGTACGAAAAACTCGTCTCACGAGTTTTTCATACACTGAATGCGGTTGTATCGCGGTGGTACCGCGGTTTTGTTTGCTTCCATATTCCGAAGAATTATAATCCACTACTCTTCTTACACCGATGATGGTCGCTAAGGTTAAGTGATTTTGTAATTTAATTCTATTAAAATTAATTTGCACCAAGCTTCGGGACTTCTCCGGTACCCTCCCTATAGCCGTACGTAATTCCGGGTCTGGGTGTTTAGTATCCATTACTGAACAACAACATGTACATAATAAAGTTTTCCAGAAAACATTATTATAAATATTAAATATTATTGGTAATAAACACAATAAATACCTGTGAATATTTATAATAACATATAGACAGACAATAGGTAGTTAAGGTACTAAAGGAAAGCTCTACGCTGCAATGCCACAGAGATTGCCTAAGCTTTTGCATTTATAACTGCAGTATGTAGAATTACCCCTTTTCGGTTTAGTACAGCCTTTCCGTGGCACCCTGTATTGTGGTCTTTACTGACTTTGAGGAGGGTAAACGTTGACTCAACTTCGCAATAAGTCAAACGTTTATCTGATAACATCTGAAAAGGTTGCAGAAGTATGTGAGTGAAATCGCGGTCTGTTGGAATTATTTTTCTAATTTGTTACGGAAGATTTGAGCAGAATTTTAAATCAGAGTCGTAATGAAACATTAAAACGTTGACTTTTTTCTGTTTTGTTCAAAGCGAAAAATCAAACGTTTTGAATGAGTTTTTGTGTGTGTTTGTTTTGTGTACGTATACAAAAGGAGGTGGGATGACAATCTGCGAAAGACTACAGGTAGAAGCTATTATAGCGCTCATTAGGGGAGGCTTATGTCCAGCAGTGGACTAATATAGGCTGATGATTATGATGATGGCTCACAAAACACAGCCTACGTACTACTGTAACACACAAAAACGCACGAGTAGGTGCCAAGGATTCTGGTAGACTACGTTCCTTATGTTACCCGTCCACTGCATCGAAATTTATACGTTACCGGCTTCTTAGTTATACTCGTAGTACGTACTATAAGGTCTATTTTTTGGACGGGGCAGTTAGGTGCCAAGCCCGGTGGGAAAAGTATTTTGTTATTTCTGGTGGATATTTTTAGGATTTTTTTATTTTCTGTTGGTCCGCTAGAAGTTTTTGATCAATATAAGAAAGAGGATTTATTGGAATCAATAAAGTTGTCGTATAAAATGTTAAGATTTTTGCTAACTTAATTTTTTTTAATCTGAGAAAGGGGATGGTAATTTCCTAAGACCACTTTCCTATAGCTACACTGGTTATGGTACCTCGCCATATTGCCTCGTTAAAAAAATCCACTCTGTAAGTTATTCTGTGGTTTTGGTTATAGGGGTGACAACTCAAACAGAAAAATAAAGGTACCTAACTCCTTACTAGGTGACACCAAGTTTGTGTCTACGTATTATCATTTTAAATCTGAGGATAAAGAAAATATCAAAACCCAAGTAGAAGGCTCCTTGGATATTTTCTTTATCACCCTATTTTTACTACGAACACTTACGGAAATTCTATGTTCTGCAATAATACTGTATCTAAGAGTCCATTTCTGGACCAATAGACCATTTTTTGGTCGTTTAGGCATAATAGGCGTCCCGAAATAACACCATTAAGTAGTACTTCTTTCTCTACATTCTATCCTCGATTCTTGTGTATCTGTTATAACCTCCAACTGTCATTTATATTCGTCGTATGTTTTCAAAACAGGGTCGTAGATAAGGAATGTTTCCAAGCTAAAAGCTTGTAAAAATTTAACAGGAAACATTTATTTCTTTCGACGACCGATATTTGTTTCGGGTTATTTTCTATGTATAATAAAAATGTCTGTCTTTATAATGTACTGTGTTAAGTATATCAAACTAACCCTAAAACTAAGCAGAGATTGTGTTATGGGTAATAGATAATAAATATTATTTGATGACCTCTGTGGCGCGGTGGGCGAAGGTCCGCCTGCGACGCAGGAGGTTGCGGGTTCGATTCCCGCCTCGGAACAAATATTTGTACGATCTGCAGATATTTGTTCAGGGTGTTCTGGTCGTTTTCTATGTATAATAAAAAATATCTATCTATGTACTCGTATATTATTATGTATATCAGTTATCTAGTACCCATAACACAAGCTCTGCTTAGCTTGGGGCTAGATAATGCTGTGTGAATTGTCCAGCATTATTTATTTATTTAATATTAAATAAATAAAATAGCAGAGCTTGTGTTATGGGTACTAGATAACTGATATACTTAATACTATACACTACATAGATAGATATTTTTATTATACATAGAAAACATCCAGAACGCCCTGGATAAATGTAGATGACTATCTACTACCCTTATCACCAGATCTGCTTACCTTGGGGCTGAATTGTCCAGCATTATTTATTTATTTGACTATACTTTTGTATAATCGGCGCGCGATCAGATGGAATGGAATCTTTTCGAACTGACACTAAAACCTGTGCTAAAATGGACCTTTACTTTGCCAAGGTTACGTCCCATTTTCATTTCACAGCGCGTGGAGTTTGACATCACATTTTGCATAAGTTTAACGTGTCTGTCTGTGTATCTGTATGTGGTATCGTAGCTCCCAAACAGATGAACCGATTTTCGTTTAGTTTTTTTTTGTGTCATAGATAATTTTATTCCGAGTGCTCTTAGCCATGTTTCATGAAAATCTGTACATCCAATAAACGTCGGCGGGTTTTTTAAATTTTTAATTTTGTCTTGTTTATCTTTACTTTAGAATATTGCATGCTTTGTTTAATTCGGATGGCTGGCAAGTGGCGATACAATAAAAGAGACAGAAATAATCGGAAGCTGCTGTTTGAACTCCTCACGAGGGAACTCCACCACGGTTGGTAACACTGACACAAAATTAAAATATAATTTCGTTAGATAATAAAAAGCTTGTTCTTGAAGTTTATGAATATTGTATATAATACAAACACTTATTTATGAGATTTTTTACTGAAACTGTTCATACTGAGTTGAATACTTCAATCTTTGCTATGATTTATTTAATGATTTTACCGGGTATTTATCGCGATCCTTTTGTTATTATTACCCCCACGTTTCTACCGCGTTACTGCAATCATGATCACGGGACGGCAAAAGGTACGCGATAAATACACCATAAAATCATTAATTATGTTAACAAACGAAAGTTTTGCTATAATTGTCTTAAGCTGGTTGGTCCAAATAACTATTAAGTAGGTAGTTATATCAAACTTTCATCATGCCATATTTTATTTCTATCTCCTTGAAACGGCCCTGAACGTTGGCAAAACAAGCCACCATCAAATATTACCCGTACTCAGTGGAATGTTTCCCCAACTTTTCGATTAGGAAAACAACATAAATATTTTGATGATGGACTGAGCAACTCTATTCAATTGCAGATTGTTTGCAATAGCCTGCAGTTAGCTTAATTGTTTAAATTGTAAATAGTACTTTAAATTTGTTTTATTATTTGATTGTAATATTATTTATTCAATTGTAGAAATAATGAAATGCTTGTGTGACTCCCAGTGCATAAATAAAAAAAATATCGAAATGGATCAGTTGAGCTTACTGTAGATTTTTTGAAACAGTCTGCAGTTAGCTCGACTGTTTCAATTGTAGATACTGGTTCTAATTTCCACAGTAAAGTATAATAATACAGGACATTTCAAACATCGTTTGGTCTTAAGTAAGCAGAGCTTGGGTTATGGATACCAGATGACCGAAATTGACATACATAAGCACCTAGAACTTGCAGACTTGCAGATCATAGGTACATATTAACATTGGTCCCGCATGTTTCTGATTTCGATAGTTTTTTTATTTTTATTCATGATGGTCAAGCGTTTAACCACCAACTTACTTAAAGTAAGTGAAGATGTGACCTAAGATGGAGCACGCTTTTTCAGAAGGAACATTATTTACCCTGGATTTCAAGACTCTGAGATTGTACTCTAGCGGGAAAACAGACGCAGGAAGCTTATTCTACTCTTTGGCCGTGCATATTATAAAAGTAGAGCAGAATTTTTTGGTACGACATTGTGGTATGTCGACCAGGTACGGGTGGTATTTATTCTGTGCTATGATAGTGAGAAATGGTGGCAACGTTTTTTAATATCGAACGAGAAATCCGCACATGCACGTACTCAAATAAACTTTGCTAACACTTAGTTTAGCATTCTCATCTGAACAAGCCTGTCTTCTTAAAACTTGCAACATTTGGCAAAAGACTGGCTTAAACTAACGTCGTTTAGTCAACCAGAACCACTGCCGAAACTAACTACTGTTATCCAAAGTTAGGAGCAGGATAATTATTATCTCAACTACGCTTTAACTTCGTAGCTTGTTCGTGACGAAATTTAACATTACGAAAACAACAACTTTTGCTTGAAGTTTCGCGCATTTTGATGTTCGTTCGTTTAGAAAAGTACAAGTATTAAAACTCGGCAACAATAGATAAAAATTATATGAAAGCAAAACATTGTAATTTGTACTAAATTTATTTTATGTTGCTTTTTATAGGACTTCCAAGAAGCTTTTTGATATTAATTCTGTTTCTCTGAAAAACACTTAAGTCTCAAATGCTTAAAAACTTCGAATAAATTCACTTTATTAGTGCTTAGTCAAAGGGGCGTTGCTCATATTAGTGCACAATACTGTTACGACGATGCCTTATTGTAAGGTTTTTTGTTATTATAGTGCGTAACCCTAGACTTAGGGTAATTTCTAAGAAATCAAATAATATCGCAAAAATTTTCGACTTCGACGGGACTTGAACCCGCATCCTTCCCTCAGTACAGGAATGTGCTAACCAACTACACCACGAGGTCAAGTGACGTAGGAGTTGAAAATCTTTGGCGCTAGAGACCGTAAGAAGTCCCAAAGATTTTCGACTCCTACGTCACTTGTAGCTTGAGCCCACAGTTTGTAGAATGACTAAGCCGATTGTTGAACGATCAAAGTTCAATAATATGGCTAAACATTACTTAGCCATCTCGTCGTATGAAATTAATTAAGAATTCCCAAGAAATAAGTGTTCGAAAGGGTAGGTCAGAAAGGGTCGAAACGGAATGTCCAGAATCACCCCCTTTCGGCTTAGTACACCCTTTCCGTGGCACCCTGTATGCTTTCTCATTTTCATAGATGCCAAAAATAACAGCCCTAAGTTGAATATACATATTTCTAAAGGCAAAGCTACATGTAGGTCTCTAAACCAAAGTGGAATCAATCTAAAGCTGCTATATGTGTGTGCTACGTTGTAGCTCGTCGACGCCGCGCCGTAACTCGTCTACGACGTAGCTCTTCCACAACGTAGCTCCTCTACGAACGCAATCGTCGCAGCAACTAATTGAAAGTAATGGTTTTCGTTTCATTTGTTATTCGATTGTTGGAAAGTTAAGAATGTTAACGTACCACAGTCAGATCATTCACGTTTAATTTCTGTCTACCTATCCATTTAATATTAAAGTATGAAACGAAAAATAAACGTTCCTTCATTACCTTTTAAAACTTGAGCCTTTTGATAGCTTTGTAAAAGTAGCTGAGACTGCGATCGTTGAAAGCGTTGCAATCGTTGGGAAACAAATACGATACGCGATAAAATATGTTTTTTATAAAGGGTGATACAGATAAAAATAAGGATAATTTATTTGCAAAATCACGTGTTAACACATTATGGTAAGTAATTTATTGCACAACGTTTGACCAATTTTTATTGGTGTGCAAAAAACACGATGCAGATTCATTTTTTGAAGTTATTTTATCCTATCAATCCATTTAGTTTCTGCATACACAACTACAATAAGATGATTAAAATCCGCGAGAACAAAGAGCTCTGCGATATTAAAAAGTGAAAGTTTCAAAGGCTTTGTCTTGCCGCGATGGAAACCAAAAGTGTTCTTTGTTTATAAAGGAACTGAAATATGAATAGAACATTCAGGTGGACAGGTTTAATATTATTGAACACGAGTTTTGTTTGACACGTGGCAATATGTTGTTCAAATACATATTTCTCCATTCTTTATAGCTAACCCGCGGGTTAAGAAGAAAAAGCCTTTGTTTCTTTGTGGCTATATTTATAGTTTTTTTTATTTCAACTTACTTTCGCGATCAGTCGTCCTGGTTGACAGGTACATGACCTTATGATTTCAACAAGCAGTCGCCATAACAACCTCAAAATAACATTACCTAATCTGTGTCAAAGGTAATTACTTTTATAGGCACTATTCCTTTTACTTGCATAAATAGACTCTTATTTGCTTGGAGTAGAAAATAAGTGCTGTCTTTGGCTCAAAAACAAGTAGGTGAATGTGCTTTCAATCTTTTATTCGCGTTCGGTGAAATACGGATCTAAGCTAGGTCAGCTTTATTCGTTTTCAATTTGGAGCTCGATTCGTTTGGTTTGCATTCACGGTTCGGTATCGAGTCTGTGTGGATTATACCCGTATTCTGCCATCCATTGTGAAATACCAGCATTTGTCCGCTTGATTTTCATCAATATTCAGTCATTGAAACCTTTTCATATTTAAAAGGGGCTTAGCCTTGAAATTACTTGGACCTTTTGGGGCATCATTTAAAGCTCCTCAGAATTTACGTCAGGTGTTTTTTTTCTTCTAAAATTTGATTTGTTTTTAGTACCTCACTACCAAATGCTTAACAAACATGCTTATTATGTAAAAGAAAGCATACAGTGGAAGGTACTATACATTTATTCTGTGGTGTACAGAATAAATATGTAGTACCTTTAACGTCCCTCCACATGAACCTATCATTGCAAGAACAATTTTCATTTACAATGAATTAGATGATGCTGAGACTAAAAAAAAGTTTTTAAGATACCAATGCTACATTATTAGTTATACCTACTTCGCTACGCCTTCCTAAAAAACTCAAAATAGACCCACCAGTATCAGAGTACCCTAGATGAAAAAGTCTTTATTACTAAGCGACTGCAAACTGCACTGCAACGAATGTCATGCATGTTAACTAGAACGTTTCCAATTTTAGAGCCAGAAGGCCTACAGCCAGAGCTGGCGTGACCTAGTGATTGCCACGTCGCAGAGTCATCGACTAACAAGAGCCCGATTGCTGAGTAATTGGTTATCGACTTAGGAACAATGGTAGGATGATATGCAAATGAAGTTTGAGTAAGTTCTGCCTGCTTCTGGTGTACAGAGAGATTTGCATGCTGCTTGCTAAACCCTCTGGCTGTTGGTGGCTAATTCGCGCGCAAATACATCAAAGGAAATAGATTTCCGAGTGCCATGCATGCAATGTGAATAACGAAAAGTATTTGATTTGATTTGAAATGTTATTACTAAAATCTTTTTAAAAATTATAACCGAAAGTTTAATAGACTTCCAGCAAATAATTACATTATAAATTCCACCCCCGTAAATAATTTCAGCAATTAAAATATTAAATTACGTACAAAGTGAGATCAATTCATTATCTCTACGCCTCGGGCACCCATTTCTTTTTGACGAGCGGAATTTTTCAACGTTCTTATAATGAAGACAGAATTATTCATGGTTTAACACTTCACAGCGGGAGATTTTACCATCTAGCTTTGGACCTTTTTAACTGGCATGTAGAAAACCATCCTCACTTCTCAGAGTCATCATACGCTATTATTATTCATAAAGTGCTCTGAATTTTATAAGTCAGATTATGACTTTTATGAATTATTGCCTGTCTATGGGACAGTGAGACGGCGCAGGTGCCGGGAACTTCCCGGGAGACTTTTCAAAGAATCCAATTACAAAAGTGTCGGAGATCAATCAAAAAGTCACAGATGAAAATTGCTCTTTTCAGTGCTGGCACTTGCTGACAATATCACTGGATAAGTTTAGTTAGTTTGTATTCAATATTTCGAGGAAAACAAGGAAACTCCACCACTTTTGAAGTAGAATTTTCCTCATGTTACAGTTTCGCTCACAGACCAGTTTCGCTGGTTAGTTCTCACAAAGGACCTGCTAAATTCAAAAGGTAATTTCCCCAAATCGAAAGGAAACCACCAGGAATATTACAGCCCGCGGCTAGTTAGCGGTTTTACCTCTGTTATTATTGACTTTCTTGGTATGTGTTCGGAATTTAGATCGGAAGTTTCCAACATAGGGGTTCATTACACACAAGTAGTTTGCTACTATTTTAGTTGCTGTCCAAACTAGTTTTGTTGAAGTCTCGGTTGAAGTCGACAAATCTACCTCACTCACGTCTTTTTGTGTCTGAAAGTTCTGTGAAGCCCTTGTGTATCAAAACTTACAGAAACCCATCTTTGGCGTTGATTTATGGGACTCCCTCCTCCGCTGTTAGGTGCCAACAAGTATTATTACCGTTAAATTAAGTTAATATATTAACTGTTATATTGCTTATCTTTTTCTGACCTGTAACCTGGAGTTTTCAATAAATGATTTGTATTCATAACTTATAGGCGAGGTTCAAAGTACTCGATTATGTCATTACTAAAGCTACGAGCACACGAATAACGGGCCATCTATTCAGACAATTTTTAAATAATTTGTGTTCATAACTTATAGGAGAGCTTCAAAGTACTCGATTATGTCATTACTAAAGCTACGAGCACACGAATAACGGGCCATCTATTCAGACACTGGTCACTATTTGTCGCTAGCTTTACTCGGGTAAACAGACAGAATGGACCGTACTGTGTGCAGAACCGACATCTGTCATAAGGTTTATACAGTGTGTATGCATGTTGGTAGGCTGGTATTCTTTGGTATTGGCAAAACTCTGTTGAAATAGGAAGAAAGAAAAAATTTAATCAGACCAATTCTTATGTTGGTTTCATTTATGCTATCGATGATAATTATGAGAAAAAGAAGTGATGGAATATTTAATAGCAGCAGTTGAGGAAAATAGATTTTGAAAGGAAAAACTCATTCAATTGTTAGAATGTTTGCGAAAAGAAACCACAATCACATAAATATGTAATTAAAAATAAAGAGTCGGCGAAAAAGCTTTCATAAATGCAAGCTTTTCTTTCTAAAATCTGTTTTCCTATTCGACTCTGCGGTTTTTGTCTTATTTTATACGTAGCCGATTAGAAAAATATTATATCATCACATTCATCACCCTGTTGCGGTAATCCTACCAAATCACATATCGGTTGACTGAGCATTTCAATTCAGTTCAATCCAATTCGTTTATTTCAGACCACAATAAATTATAATACAAAAAATAAGTTAGTGTGTTAGTACCATATTCGAGTCATACATGATAAAAAAAATTCAAAATAAAAATCAATATAACTTAAAACCACTTACTTTACTTCAACTGGCAGATTTTGATTTTACCTACTCGTACGTACTAGAGACATAACTTCTATTGATGTTGTTGTATTATCAATAACGCATCACCTTTATATGTCCCTTGTAGATAAGATTGTGCCCAGAAATAGTTTCTCAGGCATATACATATTTGGCAAGTCTCCATCAATTTGCGGGACTTTTGACCTGATAAAAGCCTTGACTTTCGCAATTTCTGCGGTCCACTAGACCACTTACTACTGTACGAAAGATACGATTATTATCATAACATTTCATTCACAATAGGAGGTACTACACAAAACCTAACTTATTATCAATACTTGTATAGTAATTGAACGTGACTTTTGTAGCATCTCATAAATAGTATTTCGATACTATCTTGCCTGAATAATGAAAATAATCTATGAAGCATTCATTCAGGCTTGGTTTATTACCCTAGCCATCCTAAAATGGGAATGATACAATACATTTCATAGTTGAGGGGACCTGTTACTGTCTCAATGGAAGTGAAGTGATAACTTTGTAGCGCAGTTTTCTGACAGTGAACGAAACTAAACGGTCACGCTTAGGTCAGTTACGCTGAATCGGGTATACTCGGCTCCAGTCGATAACTTTAAAATCTTAAAGTTGTCATCGTGTGATCAAAAACATTCATAAACCCACACTTTTTAAAGTAAATAGAATGTATGTGATATTTATTATAATTATTTTTGGCTTCCCGCAGTAAAATATGCCACTCGCGCCGTGGCCGGAAATAACCCGATATTTTCGGGATGCCAAATTTGAACGTGCGAAAGCGAGAGAGTTTCACGCAAAATATATTTTGTACAAGAAGCTAGAAATGAGACGACCGTGGAATTATTATAGAACAGGCTAAACAAGGTCTAACAGATAAACTTTTGTAATATTACAGGTGCTTGGTGAGCTTTTCAAATTATCAAATAAATAAAAAAAATCTTTACATAAAAGCTGTATGCGGTTTTAATACTGATGATAACTTCTTTCGCGTACGGCCCGCGCGGGCTCGCATGCATTAATGAGTCACTCTGGCCGACCGGTTAGAAATACATGATAAAAGTGAGTGTGATTAATATTTACAATTAAAAAACATAATTTGTCATTTTTGTGTATAAATAAATGTGCCCCTCAACCTAAATCAAAAGAATAATTAAATTAATTATAACAAGGAAAATTACAATCAAAGAATAATTATTAAAAACAAAAGAAGTTACGAAACATTTAAGTTTAATTGCGTTCTTCAGTTGTCCTTGAAGCTCCTAAAAGCTTTCCTTTGCCGCGGTACTATTGATAATAATAGGGTAAATACTGTTTGCTGTCGCATTATTGTTATATTATTATGTCGAGTTAATAAAGATTAAAAAAAAATAATGGTCTCCCCTTGCACAGCATGAAATTTTCATGATCAGGATTTTTACATTTCTACCCTTAAAGTTCGATTCACCATGAAAGAATCTGCATAAAATAATGCTACAAAAACTATTAGTTCATCAATACTCTTAATTAGACAAAACAAAAAGACACTGGCAGAAACAAATAAAAAAATAAATCAGCTAAATGGCTTCCAGGATCATTACGAAAGTGATTAATTCGAGAAGGTCGATGTGAGTAAATCACGAATGGTCCCATGGGCGGGCGACATGTTTCCACTTCGTATACATTCGCCCCCCATGCAATGTAAGGCTTAGTCCCCTCTGGGAGGAAATGGAACTTGTTTGTAGAAATTGCAAGGGATTTACTTGATTCGTTTGGTGGTATGGAATTTTTTGGAATTGGCTTGCTTCTGCTTGAGGCTTCCCACGCGTTTTTCTAGGGTAGAAAGCGTATTATAATATAGTTTGAAAAAATTGCACTGTCAACAGATATGATTTATGACGCCATTTTTGGGCCGGTGCATTGTTTGAGCTCGACTCGTTCAGTAGTTTTGACGTGAAGATGTAGCAAACATCTAGACATCAATTCCATGACCGGAATTTTTATGATATAGATGACTTTTTTAATGCTAGATCATAAGTACCTACCTAATTAGTTATAATTATTGCATGCTAAAATATAGTGAGACATGAGTGCATTATTTGTACTTACCACCTATATACCATGTTTGACGCAATAAATATCTTTGAATCTTGAATCGATTCAATATTTCGCATTGATAATATTTGTGTGATTTGAAACTATGGTATAATTTAAAGGAAGGTCATCAGTGAATGAGTGTCGTCGCCTTACCATCGATTAGGACATGTTCGTCGTGTAACTATGGGTTCTCAGTAGGGTTGTGCATAATATACGAAAACTATTTTCGTTTCCTTAACCTACCAATATATTATGCGCCTTGTAGCGCCCGTACCGGATAGAGAGGAACTATTTGACTTGTTTGACAGTGATCCAATAGTTTCTTGATTTTAGTTTTCAAGTGATTTTGAGTGATTTTTTGCATTTTAGCAATACAATTTGGCATGATTTTATTTGTACTTTCAAGTTTTTTTTTTATATCTGTGTTATAGATTAGATATTAGAATATAGGTACTTTTTATGTTTCTCTGTGTACCTAATGTAACGCTTTAGCATAGCTGCCTGTAATATTGCATTATTCTACTAATATTTTTAAGTCGAAAGTTTGTAAAATGTAATTTTTTGATACCACAACTACTAAACAGATTAAGATGAAATTTGGCGTACATTTAGAGCATAGCTTAACTTAGAAAAGTGGCTACTTATTATACCGAAGATACGCGTGCGAAGCCGCGGGCAGAAAGCTAGTGAAATAAAAAACTATTAATTTATCCACCAACCTATCGCGGTTCGATATGACAGCAACCACAGAATACATTTCTATAACAGCAATCAATAGGTACCAGGAGATAGACAAGTATAACTAGAGCCCATGCTGCAAATTGTGCCACTATATTTTTGGCCATTCCACAAAATATCGGCAGGTACGTTCCATTTTTTAAAAGCTTTTATTTAACTTGCAATATACTCGTATGTTATATGTTTGTACGGGTGGAAACTTGCAACACAATTTTGAAGCAGATATCTTCAACCGATTGAACTGTTTTTTTTTATACACGTTTAGTATGGATGACAATGCATTAATAGTTTGTTTTTTTAAATATTAAAACTTATATTGTTTGATGCACTGAAAGCTTGAAGTTTGAAAGATTTATTTATTCTATAGAAAGCTTGATTTGATACCTATATATTATAGTTTCCAGTGTTCCATACATCACATGCTAGTTACAGTCGACATTGTGCGTCCACATTGATAGGAGATAGGATTAATAAGAGATATGACTTGATACAGCTATAGCTATCGTTTTAGTGGGTCGTATAAGTCTGAGCGGGTTGTTTGAGTTTGTAAAATATTAAAACGGAAATAGTTACCGTTTACTACCACCGATTAATCAAAGTCGAACTGCTTATAAGCAATAAATCACTTAAAATCATTCGAAAACTACAATCGAGTTCGTATGAAACTATTGAATCGCTGTCAGACTTTGAATAGTAGTTTCCCTCGGTATCCAGTAGGAGTGCGTTGCATACAAGGCACTAAAGAACTACTTATGTGGATGGAAATGAAAACTTTTATCAGTATGGTAAACTATGCAAAGTTCATCCTAAGGCCTCTTGTTCGACGCACGCTATGCTATATCTCTCGTGCCAGAGTGGGCGCTGAGCCCTCTGTAGAATAACATCTTGTCGGGAGATTCCATTAATCTTGGAGCAGGACTAAATCAGAATCTATTGGCTAGTTAGGTGCTGAATACAGTAGCTGGATGTGTGAACGAAATACATTGCGAACACGTAACTTATTAGCTTTCACAGTTTCTTTCAGTTGAAATATGAACTTCTAGCTATTTCATCTGCTTTTATTACCTACTCCATTATTATTTTTTAGCCGATTTCACAAAAAGGAATCTGGTGTCTCATGATTTGATTGTTTTGAAAGAAACTAAAAACCGGCTTTAAATTCCTTGGTGAAATATATTTACATTGGTTTCTTAATTTTGTGGGACAAATAGTAATTCCTCGGGAATCATTTTTATTGGTCGACTCCGGGATCATTCTTTATACAAAACCAAAAGAATCATCAAAATCAGTCGACAATTGACGGAGAAATCCTTTATCGATTTCTGAGAGAAATCGTTCACCGATTTCTACGTCAATTATAGACAAGAATAACATAAATAGAACCTCCTTTTTTCGAAATCGGTCTAAATGTAGTTTCAGTGGTAGAAACGCAATCCCCTATAGTTCGAATGCATGGATATAATCTGTCTATCTATACAATGAACTAATCCGATTAATTGTAGCTCTGGCCAGTTCTGTTATTCACTTGATTGAGCAGTAATTGTTTTTGTTATCTATTGAGTGATCGAAATACATATGGGCCAAATTAATTTAATACAAACAAAACAGTATAGAACAAGTTGAAGATTAAATTAATACTGGCTCACACGCTCCACTCCCTGAGCAAAAGTTTGTTTCTAGAACTAGTATCAAAAATGTTTGTTCCGATGGTTCCATTTCTAATGACGCGTTATCCAAAAAACCCATATTTACCTTAGACCTGAATAGATGGCAGGGATCTTGCGTGGTTGTTTTTTATTTTTTATTGTCGATAGACCTTCTATCACTTTATCTACTGTGCTTCTATGTCGTCATAGAAAGTAACGATGCAGATGAATAATGGTTGTGGGAGTGTCATGTCATCATATGCGGGGTCAATGGCATTTCATTTCGAACCTATAGCGCCATCTTTTCAGTCCGGTCGAACTTACACATTACACTTGACATTATGAAAATGCCACAATATGGAGATTGCGAACAGCAAGAAGGTCGTTTACATACGTGAACCTCAAGAAGGACTATCAAAATTACAACAATATCAAACATTATCGGTGTCTTCTGTCAAAATCATTACGTTAAGTCTTAGAACGCATCGTAATTGCAAAGGTCTAAAGAGCGTTTGTCTTTCCCCTTCCATTCTGAGTACATCCTCATGTTCATTTTGTTAGGGACTAAAAAAATGACTACCTAAAGGATACAAAAGCCAAGGGAATTACTAGATCAATTGAGACATTTGATCCTTGGTTCTTGAGCCGTGATTTGCCTCGAGATCCGTGGGTACGTTTCAACAAGCATGAATATCGATGACTTGGGGAAAAGCTAGGGTTATTGAATTATTCATGGGGCCCATTTGCATTGTGATATAGCAAATGTCAGGGTAAGCAACAACTAAGTAGATAGTTAACTTTTGATGAATAATAAACTTTATCTACATAGTTAATACCCACTCAAGATTTAGGATGGAACACACTTAAACCCTCAAGCGTTTGGAACAATCTTTGATTAAATGATTTTTCAGACTGTGGATAACGGACGGGTCTTTTAGCGAAAATATTGAATAATATAGGTAATATCAACCTAATAAATCTTCCTATGCTGTTAAAATTATACAGAGTGTTCAGCAGTAGGTACTATTGCTTGACAGTTTTTAACCTTCAAAAGCCTCTCGGCTAATAAAATGATTTTCGTAGTACTTTTCAATGTTTTTCTCGAGCAGTAACTTTTTTTACTTGATGTTATGGCTCACGTTCTGTCGAACATTCTGTGTTATTATGTGTGAAAGATTGTGCAAACCTGTGTTTGTCACGCACGAAACAAAACTACTCAGAAAATCGGGCAGAAGTTCTGAAGTGGTTAACCACAACATACACCAAGACTACATCATCAATTATCTTGACAATCAATTCTAGTTATTATATTTTTAAGGATAAGGATGAGAAAAAGTTTATTTCTGTATAGGTCAATAAATAAACTCCAATTTATAATGGCAAAATGCGTATGAAGAAGAGGCGGAAGGTAGTCTTCTATAAGTTTTGTGTAGGTAACCAAGTCAAAACGTGTTGATTAGTAATAAAAGACCTAAAAGTTTCACAGAAGTAAGCAGAAGTGGAGACCTATTAATACATTCTTTATATACTTGTTTATATACTTAAATACTAGTTCTAATTGGTTTCCTCTTATTTGGTTCGTAATATATGATTACTATACAAATTACGTCTAAGGGGGAAAACTGGAATTGCAAAAATAATAATTCCAGTTTTCCTGAAAGTCAAAAATATGAATTCCAGTTTTCCCCCTTAAGGCTAATCTTCAAGGGGGAAAACTGGAATTCATATTTTTGACTTCCAGTTTTCCCCCTCAAGGGGGATTTCAAGGGGAAAAACTGGAATAACCCCAATTTTCCACTTCGCCCTGGAAGAAGCGTTGTTTATCCATTTAGAAGTTTCGTTGGTCAAAACGTTTTGCAGGTCCTTATTGGCTGGTCTTCAAAGGAAAGTTTCGAATAGTAATAAAAGTCCTGCGATGCCTTCTACTTGATTTTATTACGAGACCAAATAGCTCGTCAACAAAAAAGTCTTACAAAAGTAACCCCCTTTTACAGTAGTTGTTTATTTCTAAAGGATAACCCTTCTATCCCAACAATAATAAGATTTATTTCGGATGGGGACTTTATTTAATTTTCAGTATGCTTTTACGATGTAAGTTGAATACATGAAGGTTTCAGGGACATAAAAGTCCTATTTAAATAATAATTAGGTTTAAAAACAAACTCAGGTCTTTGTTCTATCCTCCGGCTGACCTACAGATGTACCTAGTGTTTAACATCCGGTAGCTACTGGATATTGTGGACAAAGTGCCGGAAACTCAACCAACGTAAATTGTTATCTACTGAGGTACAGTCGGCTGCAAAAATATGTATACACTCCCAAGTTTTCAATTTGACTAAATAGTAAGTGTATAGTAATTGTGATAATTTATGTACCGCATTCTGGCGAAGTATGATGGCTACTTTGTACGAAAAACGTTTGCATGTCCTTTTATTTAAAAAGTTCCGAGTAATATATATAATAAAAGTTAAATTATATATATAATAAAGGTTAAACCTAATTATAATATATATAATAATAATATATATAATAAAAGTTAAACCTTGGAAGTGTATACATGTCTGTGCAGCTGACTGTACCTTCTCATTGGCTTTGATTATTTGCTGTTACGCATTTATTGACCGTGGCGATAGAATCGACCCCATCAACTCAGCTTGTGGATTACTCATATATACTTATATTAAAAGAGGAAAGATTTGATTGTTTGTTTGTATTGAATAGGCTCAGAAACTACTGGACCGATTTGAAAAATTCTTTCACCGCTAGGAAGCTTACTTCTCAGGGAGTGACATAGGCTATATTTGATAAACGTAGTGTTGAACGCCCACCTAGCCGGAGGGTGTCCAACACTACGTTTGCCGAGTCCTGGTCTCCACACAAGAACACGTTTACCCCAGCGGTTGTCGGTTCTTCGCGAGATATGGCCGGCCCACTACCATTTCAGCTTGCTAATTCTTTGAGCTATGTCGATAACTTTGGTTCTCTGTCGGATTTATTCGTTACGAATCCTATCCTTCAGAGGATTCCTATCCTTTCCTATGTAATCTTTTTAAATAAATAAATAAATACAAATACAATTTTAACACCTCAACTGCGATCACCAATCGTGGTGATTATGACAAAGCCTCTCTTGTTTGGTGGAGGCACCTTCAGCAGTGCACGTGTGTGTGAGACCCAATTATTACCTGAAACAAAAGAAAGAAAAATCAGATTCAAACAATTCTTAGTTCTTTATTGCACAATAAAATATACTAGAACCTAAAACATGAAACAGGAAAAATTATGGCAAAGGCAGCTTAACCCTAAAAAGAGTTATCTTACAGCAAACCTGGGTGAGAGAGACAAAGTTATAAAAGTGTGTGTATGTGCATAAATAGAGGATATAAGATTTAATTTTAACCTACTTATTAAATAGACTGCTACATAATATAATATAATACATATAATACCTATGTTGCAAATAACAAATACTGGTACGAATCCCTTGGGAATATTTTTTATTGGTGCATCTCTGATCTCAATGGTAATTCTACAATAAGTAATTGTACTCTGTTTTACTTTATATTGGTAATACTTTGTAGTAATATACTTTATAGTAGAATTACCATTGAGATCAGAGATGCACCAATAAAAAATATTGCAATAAAGAGTATTTATCAATATAAATACTCTTTATTGCACACCAAGATAAAGTAAAACAGAACACAAACACACAGATATTGTCCAAGAATCAATCGTTACGGTTTTATTATATTTATTAGTATTAACACACCTATATTCGCAGTCTGTGCCAGCCAAAATTGCTTAAATTTCTAACCTTTGGATACATTTTACAAAGAGAGCATAAAAAGGCAGGCAGCGCGTGGGCCACACGCTTGCCACAACCATGGCTAGGCTGTGGCAAGCAAGTGACCTACGTTGTCCACACTCCGACGACGCAAGCTTTATTCTTGCGGTAAGGAAGGCGTCAAACAACGAACGACTGTCCGGGAGCTGTTGCCGCGTGAACTTCTTGCTTGAAGCAAGTTGTATGACGTGGGCGGCCGCGTAGGGATGGATCGGGTTAAAACGCGGCTTTTTACTAGGCGTCGTCACCGCGTTCACAGCGCGTTGACTGCTAGCAGTTACCGCGTGGAAATTGTGCGGCCAACACGATTTTAGTTGTAGTGGTGGTTGAATGCTGTGTTCGTGAGAGGTGCGGCCTAAGTATGCTACAAGCTCCAGAAAGAAAATTGCGTGCAATGTTTACGCCCGCGCCCATTGCCACGGAAACTATAGTTAGGAGTGATTCTAAAAGTATGAGTTTTGTTTGCTAAGCATGTTGATAGAGAAAAAGTGTTCTTTGGCACACAAATGGCAGTTAGCATTTGATAGCACAGATATCCAAAAATGCTTTAACAAAAACAGATTGAGAAAATTTCTTGATTTGTAAACTTGGCATCGTAAAAAAAGGTTAAAAATTTTGAACATGTTCAATAACTCAAAAACCGTGTGACTTTTACTGGGAACAATTTTTTTATTTTCTGAACATTCTGATGCCGTACCAGTAAGTAAAGTATTGACCACTCTTTACGCCGCACCCTGTATAAACAATGTGATGTACCATTAGAATAATATTCCAATCCTAATATTTAGAATAATATCCTAATATGATAATCCCATATCCTTTCTCTTCTTTATAACATTCTCTTTAACCCTGTCACTCCCTTCTATTTAAAGGAGCGCATTGAACTCCTCCACAATTCTCATCCTCATCCCTCCCGTGTCCTCCGGTCGTCAGAAAATTTGGTTTTGAATATGCCACCTCACAAAACCAGTTTCTACGACAAATCCTTCTCCATCCAGGCCATAAGGTTGTGGAATGCACTGCCAGAGTCTATTAGAAAAGCTGTATCTATACCAGTTTTCAAAGCTCGTGTTAAGGAGTTTTTCCTGGCAAAAAAGTGAATCTTGGTACATACTATTTATTTATTTATGTATATAAGTAGTCTAATTATTTTTATTTATATATATATACACATATATATTTGCATTATTTATATTTGTTTATTATTTGTTTCTTTTCATAATGGTATGTATTAATATTTTTTTTTTTTACATAATCTTCGGTTCACCCCCTGCCTTTCGTAAATTCAAATAATTCTTTCCATCCAAAGGTTGCCTGGAAGAGATCGCTTCTAAGCGATAAGGCCGCCCATTGTACTTGTCTCGTGTAATGTCTCCTTGTATTGTTATTTTTATGGTGTACAATAAAGCATTTTTGTATTGTATTGTATTGTAATATTCGTCAAATGTTTAAATGTTGTCAGTACTCTCTCACAATTTATTGTGATATGTTGGTTATTAATTACATATCTTAAGAAATACCTAATATTCTTAAGAAATTCTCGTTCTATGAAGAAGGTAATTAATTAACTCATTATGAACGACGCCAACTCGGTCATGCCTTGTCATTCATCAAAGAGATTAATTATCAGAGGTTCTTATATGAAACTACTCTCTAATTACTTGCATTGGTATGAAACTAATAGCATTTCGTTGATAAAAAAAACCTTTTGATAACTTTCAGAGGGTACCTATCAGAACCCCTAAGTAGGAAAACGACCGTTCAGTACAATTGACTTGACGGCGAAAATGACTTGTAGCAAAACGTCTGGAAATGAAAATAGTCTGCGTGTCTCAAACGACAAGTACAGTCAGTCTAGAATTACAAAAAATATTGTTTTTCAAGCTTTAAAAAATAAAATAAAATATAAAAAATTAAAATAAAATCAACTTAAAACAATCTCCACAAAAAAAATGTTTAACTAAAACCTGTCTCCGAAAAAGATAGGTCTAGCTAGTATCGAAACTCGATCACAATTTGCAGATGAATTGTTCAATTATGACATTTAATTTTATTTCATAAAATTGAAACTTCGAATACATAACTTAAATAAAAACAAATGACATGTCAACACAAAAGAGGTGAACTCCATTTTATGATTTCACCAAGCATCGGGTGAGGTGGCTTCCAAGAGCTCTTCACAGATTTTGAATGAAATTAATTTATAATGATAATATATGAATACTTTATCATCGGTTTTGAATATCGATTTAGATGACAAGGCATGGTCGCAGGCCTCCCTGCCTGTCAAATTGGGAGGCTTAGGTATACGCAAAATTTCAAGTGTAGCCCTACCAGCGTTCTTGTCTTCTGTCTACAGCACTAGTTCTTTAGTTGAAAAAATTTTAAATCCTTCTCTTTTGGTCCCACCTGGAATGTCATTGAAAATTTCATTTTTAGACGAAGCTCGAACGGCTTGGCATAGTGCTTGCCCCGATGCTGCTCCCCCAAAATCACTTTTGTCCCAACGGCAATGGGACGGGCCTCTGTGTGAGTTGACACGGAACTGTTTGTTACAAACGTGCTCCAGCTCTGCAGATCGTGCCCGCCTCCTGGCCGTTTCTAAATGGGAGTCAGGACATTGGTTGCAAGCATTTCCTTCATATAACACTGGTACTTTATTGGATCCCGTAACTTTCCGTATCGCAACATGTCTCCGGTTGGGTGCAAGGTGTTGCGCGCCTCATCAATGCCAGTGCGGTACTGCTGTCGAACAGCTTGGTCATCACGGATTATCGTGCACTAGGGCCGCTGGTCGGATATCTCGCCACGCTAGCCTTAACGACATCATCCGGCGGGCCTTTGTCACCGTTAACGTACCAGCTATTCTCGAACCGAATGGTCTGTTGCGTGACGATGGTAAGAGGCCCGACGATATGACACTAGTCCCATGGGAGTTGGGGAGGCCCATTGTGTGGGACGCTACATGCGTCGACACACTTGCGCCTTCCCATCTTCCGAGGACATCCGTGAGGGCGGGTGCGGCGGCAGATTTGGCCGAAGATCTCAAGAGGCGCAAATATGCAGGTCTCGACAGAGCCTACACATTTGCTCCCCTTGGAGTCGAGACCCTAGGTCCGTGGGGTACCGAGGCTCTTCGGGTTTTCAAAAAACTATCAGAGCGTCTGGTCGAAGCGACGCGTGACCCGAGAGCTGGTGAATATCTGGCACAGCGTATCAGCATTGCCATACAGCGTGGCAATGCAGCCAGCGTCTTGGGGACGCTTCCGACTGGTGTTGATATGGATCAGTTGAGCTATCTGTAGACTGTTTGCAACAGTCGGCAGTTAGCTCAATTGTTTCAATTGTAAATACTAGTATAATTTTCTTTGTGAATAAATGTTTACACTTTATGATAATAGTCATAATTAATTCCAAACCTTAAGATAGTTTCTAGTGTTACTTTAATCCTAGAATGCAAAATAGTAAAATCACAATCTGAAGGTTAGGACGTTGTCAAAACATTATCATCAAAATTATTATAAAGAAATTATTATTAATTTCTTATCAAATTATTATAATTATATTAAAATCTATTTAAGTATTTTATTGTTACTTACCTATTTTTTTATTGGCGATCAAATTCTTGATTATCTTAAATCCAATTTTTTTTTAAATTTATATAATTTTATTTTAATTCTTTATATTCTTTTACTGTATAAGTCATTCTAAATCAATTGATTTACTTTATGATAAAAAGTTTTATGCAGCTTAAATAGGTACCTACTAACCTACCCATAAGCTGTTGCATATTTAAAAAATATGTTACGTCTAAGAGACAAATTCTTCTTATCTGCAATACTTCAATTGCCTGGTATGAAATGTATGTAAATGACACATGAAACATTCGTATGTAATTTTCACATATCCTACATTACGGAACAATGGTCGAAAGCGTCGTTTTCCAGGGAGTAAAGAGCACACAAGCTAATGAAGGAATATTGTCTCAAAAACCGAAGCGACCATCACCCCTGAAAGTTTTTCCATGTCTCTGAAAAGCTCTTCCGACCAGATACGACTCGTATAATTTATTTAAATTTCCCGCTAAGTACTTTCCTTTTTTATTTCTTGTTGGGAATTATCTCAAAAGAAAAAAAAATAATCGGCAGAAAAACTTCAGTGTTAATTGAACTTTAGGGGAGTTAATTAATATTTCGCAGCTTCGAAACACTCCAAAAATTGTTGACCAAAGTTTACAAGACCCGTACTTTACGATGTAAAAGTTGAAAGTAATTATTATAAAAGCTCATAAAAAACGCAACAAGACATTTGGTGCCTACCTAAACTTTAGCCAGACAAGGTTTAACATGACTCGATCATCAAACGACTTAACCACAATATAATTACCAGACTTAAAGAAGAGGTTTTAAGTTGTTTTATGTTAGTTTTGGCTGTATATACGTTTTTTTTGCATATTCGCCGCTCTCTCCGTCAATTGACTTTATTCTTTTATTATTGTATAGATAATGATCCCGAGATAGTCCCATAAAGACAAATCTCGAGGGTAGTATGGGTCCCGCTAAACTTAAAACAACAATGTATTTATATGTACGATTTTTAGTTTTGTCAAAACAATAAAATTGTATTGTATCTATTTTTATATTTTTATCCAACACTACAGACAGAGGTTGCAAATACTGCAAGCAAATCGCGAACGTGTCTGGTAGGGAAATAGGAAATCCTGAACATTCGTAGCTGTTGGTTGGTTTGATCCGTTTACGTGGCTGGGGAATAACGTAAATATTTACATAGATGTGTAACAATTGCAGCCCTCCCCATGTTTCCGGAAGGTCTTAGCAATTTGTAAGGAATGTGTGTCAGCATTCTTGCTCTGTAAAATCTTGAGACGAGGTGAAATTTGAAATTAGCTAAGTCAGCTATTGACACAAAGATAAATAAGATAAACGCTTCACGATCAGTACTAAGCCTGATGAATACGTGAGTATCTAAAATGAATGTTGAATCAAGGAATCGTTTTAGTTACCTACACCTAGATAAGTTTTTTGTAATTTATCAGTCCAACAACTAAAAATATATTTTTCTATCGTTGATTTCTTCGATTCCCGCCATAAAACTCATTTATAGATAGATAGATAGATAGATAGATAATACTTTATTGTACCACACAAAGACAGATAACAATACAGAAATAAATGCTAAGAGTAGACGAAGTACAAAGGCGGCCTTATCGCTATGAGCGATCTCTTCCAGGTAACCTTGGGATGGACTGGACATGTAAGAACAAAATAGACGGTGGCACGCGAAAATAATAATAATACTTACACTACATACTATAATACCTACATATAGCCTACAAACAATATAATACACTTACATAAACATAAAATAAAGTAACTCATTTATGTACTTGCTATGATTGTCAATCTCTTTTTCTATCTCCAAGTCATGATATATTATGTCTCTTAAAAAAACCGGTGAACAGTAGTTTGGTAGCACTCTACTTTATGAGTACCAAGTTAGTCTCTTCTGTAGATCAATTCCATAATTTAACACTGCCATAGCCCACGACGCAATGTCCGTCTGCTTTAGCACGGCGGGGGCGCTCCCCCGCGTGCACCACCAGGGCTGAGCAGTGAATGCGTTGAGAGAGGATCACAAAAACTGCGGCAGACTAATTTTGACAGGTTCTTTGTTATTATAGTACGTAACCCCACACTAAGGGTAATTTCTAAGAAATCAAATAATATCGCAAAAATTTTCGACTTCGACGGGACTTGAACCCGCATCCTCCCCTCAGTACGGGGATGTGATAACCAACTACACCACGAAGTCAAGTGACGTGGGAGTCGAAAATCTCTGCGACTTCCTACGGTCTCTAGCGCCGTTAGCTCCACCTACAGGGGAAACATTGAAGTTTATCCAATCCTGTTCAAAGACTAAAGTTACATTTAGTTCATTTGACGAGAGGAGTCGCGTAGCTTAATTCTAAGGTTTTTTGTTATTATAGTACGTAACCCCACACTAAGGGTAATTTCTAAGAAATCAAATAATATCGCAAAAATTTTCGACTTCGACGGGACTTGAACCCGCGTCCTCCCCTCAGTACGGGGATGTGATAACCAACTACACCACGAAGTCAAGTGACCCGTCGAAGTCGAAATTTTTGCGATATTATTTGATTTCTTAGTAATTTTGACAGTTTTTAATGTCTATTTTCCCCTTTCTAAATTTCCTTAGTCATTATATAAGTAGGTCCAATCTAATGTTCCAGTACAACGTGAGTATAACTTTTCCTCAACATTCTTTGTAACAGCATGAGTAAACAGTAGGTAAACACATTAGAAGATTAATCCACTTACTGGTCCTGGACATCGTTAGATTTATGTGCTTCTCTATCATAATAAAGTCACAATAAATCAGTTCGGTAACATATAACATTTCAGACCGTTTTGAGGAATTAGGAAGAGCTTTTAAGTTTTTATGGAAAGTTTTGATAAAAGTTGAATAATATATCTGATGATTTTATCAACGGAACGCAATTAAGGTTTCCGAAAATTCAATTTCACCAATATTCGCTTTCAGGAAGGGAAACCTCGAAACTCCACCAAATGTTTACATTCAGATGTGATGTAGGCAAATAAAACTAAACATGACAAGTTGATGGGCGTTTTTGATGTTTGTGTTTATTGGCAAATGGACATTGCTCGTAAAACTAATCCTTGGCCTTCCAATATCTTCGATTCTAGCGAAGATGTGGTTCGTTTTATTTTTATGAGAATTTACTGGAAGTTTTGAATTAAAGTTTCTCGATAGTTTATGACACAGATATTAGTTGTTCGTAAGCTGATCATCTCAAATCAGTCTTCAAATCTCATGTCAACGTCACATCATTGCTGGAAATGGATATCTAATATGGGGTAAAATGCGTATCAATTTCGTTGACAAGAGATTTTGATTATTGATAAGGTTGTCAGAGTAAACCTGTTAATTAGTTAGATTCTAACAAAAAATTATAAATGACACTGAGTACAACGTCGAAATTTCTGAAAATGTACCTGCCTTTCTAGAATCTTTTTCAATCTCTTACTAAAAGATTCTACCAGCAAGTACCTGACCAGCTTTACTGTTGTAAAGCTAGTCAGACTAAACCAAAATTACTCTGTACCAGAATATACCTACCGCAGCAAATTGTCAAAGCTTTCCCTATTCACTGACCTACATACCTTGAGCATACCTCAACAAGCGATGTTGACCAAAGCTTTGCTTATTTCTAATGTGCATTGGCTTCAGAAAACTGCTTCAAGCTAGCCAAAAATTTAAATAAACTATCGTAATGTATCTAGATAATTAATTACCTATTTAATTTCCTTTCCTTTCTTCTTGAATCCTGCCACCTTAGTTAGAATATGGAAAAATTCTAGCCTGCTTTCTCCCTTGGTTTGACTAAGTTAGGTATCATTCAAAACAGAAATTAGTCAGTAGTTGTGCCTATTTCAGATTGTACGTTTTGTATTGGAAGCCAGAAGTTATTTTGCACACTTTGTGATTGTGTCGGCCATTGTGACCACACACTATAGCGCTCCGGTTGTCAGTTCACGCTTGACTCAAAGGCAGTAACAGTCGAATTGAAAGGATGATTAATTGTCAGCGAGCCTCCATCACACGCCTTTGTAACAAAAATAATGTTTTTGCGATTATTTCGAGCGGATGTTATGGATAAGTAGGGTAAACAATACCTTTGTTAGGCTCATGAATGCTCGACCGCGTGTGGAAGGAATAATTGGTCAGTCTTTTTGTTTTGACCCCTCGGCCGGAGGCTGTATCGATGACCTTCTATTTTGTCAGATACTTTTTTGCCGCACACGACTTTTCGCTAAAAGGACGGGTCGGAACTTATTCGAGTGTGTATCTAAAAGCTTTTCCAAATCATTGATTGAAGTTCCGTTTCTTTCAATATTTTTACGAAGCTGAAGATTTAATGAAAATACTACCTACCAAAAGAGATAGGTCTTTTCTTTCATAAAACTCTGTCCCTAAACCGATAAGTTTAGTGGCCCTAAATATTGTCAGTGCTACGTGCATAAAATTTAAGTGTAACCTAACATCCGGA
Organism: Eupithecia subfuscata; assembly: GCA_963564075.1. Taxonomy (NCBI): domain Eukaryota; kingdom Metazoa; phylum Arthropoda; class Insecta; order Lepidoptera; family Geometridae; genus Eupithecia; species Eupithecia subfuscata. The sequence goes on along the minus strand of OY751099.1, from coordinate 5,155,115 downwards.
CCCGAGTTTCTATAAAGTTTTTGTGGTTCTACGTGCTCACCAGGCTTCCGACATAAACCAGTAGAATAGAGGCTTAGGATAAGTAAAGGTTACAAAAGTGGTCAACATTTTGGCGGGACGAGCTCGCTAGCGTATTTTCGTCGCGTTCTATTTTGATGTGGGTCTAGAACATCTTCTTAATATTTGGAACTTGCGAAATATACATGACTTTTTCTCAAGAAAGTAGCAACTTCTAGTACTTTTGGAAACATGTCAACGTTTAAGAGGTTGGTCGTACTCATTTTAAGTTTGACTACAGACTGTATAAATACCATACAGACAGGGCCTGGAAAATTTCCTCAGTTTTTGCACTTATTAGACTCGTCTTTCCCGCAACGTTATTTTCTCTATTTATAACCGTAATTAAACGTTATTTTGAAAATAAGATTGTTTGCTTTTGATATATTCTGTTTTATTAAAAAACATAGATAACATATAAACTTAATTCAATTCATAATTCGTTATTGCACAAAATTGGTACAATTAGAACATTAATCAGGAAAAATAATGGCAAAGGCGAGCTTACCCCTAAAAAGAGTTCTCTTCCATAAAACCTTATTGGGAGAGAGAGACAAATTTTGTAAAAGTGGGTACATGTGCTTAAACAAAGGCTACAAGATTTAAGTTTAACCTACTTATTAAATAGACTAACGTCTGAATACTCAAAAGCAACTCAGATTTAAGCACATCCCAAGACGCGATTTTTTGACAGTTTTCTATGAAAGTCAAAAATTTGTCATTTGAGACGTGCTTAAATCTGAGTTGCGTTTGAATATTTGGGGGTTAGGATAATAAAAGTATCAGCCACTTAGGCTGAGCGCAGACTTGAGTCACGACAGTTTTAAGACAGACTATTGCTTCACAAAATTTATGAAGATGCGCACACTTCGAACAAAACGTCTCATAGACAAAATTGTCTAATACCTAAAAGAACTGCACGGCGACAAGTCTGACTAACGATTGTCGGCTTCCCTTTTGTATGTATGCGGGCGCGCACATCAAAGACAAAACAGTCTAGTGACGTACCCCCAGGGCTGCCATTTGTACGATTTAAATCGTATATGTAGGACTTTTTGCAAGATTTTTGCGAGTACGATCGTAACATCGAAATCGTACAGAAAAGGTACGACTTTTTTACAATCCGATTTAACTTTTTCAATGGAAACAATTCTGTATCAAACTCATTCGACTGAACCGTAGAAGCAAAATTATAATCTATGGTCTGAACATAATCTATATATATAAAAATGAAACCCGTTTCGCGTTGTCACGGCATCACGCGTGAACGGCTGGACCGATTTCGCTAATTCTTTCTTTGTTGTGTTTGTTATTGTCAGGAGAAGGTTCTTATGAAAGAAAAAATTAAGAAAGTTGGAAACATAAATTTCCACGGGGGCGAAGCCGCGGGGCGCAGCTAGTAAACAATAAAAGCACTGACAGTTATTGTATGAACTGTGTACATAGTTGGTCTTAAGAACTAGTAATTGTCCAACAGTTTGTCCTTTCGGACATACAATAATATAATTATATAATTATTATTTAACATTAGTTAACTTAAAATTATGAGAATTGCACATTTTCTTTATACTTAAATAAGGTTAACAATAGGAGCTAAATAACAATGATTACTATCTAAATTTTGGGGGGGTACTGTCAAAATATTCTTTGATATTATAATGTGTTTTAGATATCAGATATTTTCTTAATTTTAATTTCAATTTATTATCTTCTATTTCTTTTATTTCTAATGGTAAATTCTTGTAAATTTTAATGGCAGAAATATATGGAATTTTCTGGAACATTGCATTGTTTACTTGAGGCATACAAATATTAGCAGACACGTAAAGGAATTATCAAGAAAACTTTGTAAATAATCAAATATTTACATGAATTATTTGTGACAACAAAACATTTTTATGAAAACCACTGACAATGATGACATGATGAGTGATGTCAAACCAAACAGCTGTCAGGCGCTAAATACGATTAACAAAGTTAAATGGCCAATTTTGGGCATTTAAGTTTGACAGCTTGTTAATTATGATTAGGAGCTTAATTTTTGTAGGTAGTGCAAGACAGGAATCGTACTTAAGTCATGAATTTCATTCAGCGTCTATTTAAATATCCGTACGCAAGTGGCCCTAGGTCTACGGGAAGTACCCTATAGGTTTTATGTGCATGTGATTCCCTTGGAAATTATAAAATATTCGGACTTAAACGGCTGTAACTTTTGAGTGCGTTGACTTAGAAGTTTTATTTATATTGCGGCTTCAAGAGGTTACAGACTTGAGTATTTGACGTTAATTTCAACTCGATACGTCCGCGCGTTTCTAAGGAAAGAGGGTTGACAGACAGACAGACGGACAACAAAGTGATCCTATAAGGGTTCCTTTTTTCGTTTTGTGGTACGGTACCCTAAAAATAGAATTATCTATGTAGTATAATGTACCTATTATGTATATCAGTCATCTAGTAGGTACCCATAACACAAGCTCTGCTTAGCTTCGGGCTGGATGATGTCCATGTGTGATGTCCAACCTTAATTATTGCTAGATGGTGATGTACCCCAATCTACTTTTTCTATGAATAGAATATACGTCTAAAAATTGTAAAAAAACGCCGATCGACCAAATGCAAGACAATTATTCACACATTTTTGTTGTAATCAACGATTGGGTCATCAGCAGCTTAAGATCCCGATTGAACTAAAAAAGCGGCCGCCCGTCACTTTCAGCTTCTGTTCGTACATTCATGTTCAATGAAAAAGGCAAAATAAAAAAGGAAATACAGGGTGCCAATATAAACAACCTACGATAAACTTTGTTCTACCTACAATTTTTTTAATTTCGAATAGAAACTGACGATAAAATGAATGAACTCCTTCGAAACTGGCCAATACCTACGTACGTAATTCTCGGTTTCACTCATTCTTGATAGCAGTGAGCGAGATAAACGGAACAAACCTTGCACTGAATGCTCATAATTTGGGAAATCCCGAGTGCCCTCCTTCTATAAATATATATTCAGTATTCAGTATTTTTATTGCGAAACAAAAATATTACATAATATAGTAAGTATTTAATATGTACCCTGTCAGATAGGGTATGGCAATATATCTTAATATAGGACTTAAGAACTAAATTAAGTATTCTGTATTTTATACAAAATTAGGAGATCTTTTATGAACAATAAATAACATTTGTGTAGTTTAGAATAATATAAATTTACTTAGGTAGGTATAATAACACTTTTTAACAAAATAGTTTACTTTTTATAAATTTCTGTGACTAGGTTATACTTAACATCTTATAATTAATCAATATATAACCTTTTATATTATTAAGAACACTTCGAAGCTCTTCCGTTGTTAAAAAAGAAAATGTAGGGATTCTATCCTAATAGTTTGTCTTCAAAAAAGTCTTATGTCATAATAGCATTTTTTAATAAGCAATTCTTGTAGTTTTTGTAGTTATATACTATTAATATAATTAATTTGATTCATTATGTTTATCAATTCAGTATTTTTAGTTTTGAAATAAAGACGGTTGCCCTTCTGGCGTCATATTGACCCGCCTCAAAGTCGTTAGAAATCGCCAAAAACTTTTATCTCGCTAAATTTAGAATTTTGCCCGCTAAACACCCACAAAATCCCCTAGTTCTAGCGACTAAGGCGCTAGAACGGCAACACTGGTGCGCGATGTCGTAATAGACAAAACAGTTTCGTTTTAGGTGTGCGACGTGTCGTAGACAAAACAGTTTTGTTTTCGTTTTAAGACAGACTTGTCTATGTGAGACAAGTCTGTCTTAAAACTGTCGTGACTCAAGTCTGCGCTCAGCCTTAAACTTTTGCTTTTTAATAAAATCAGTGTCACTGTAATGAGGGATGGCATAGATGTCTATAACACAGGCTTTATAGCCTAGCGTAGATATCTAAAGCTAGCCAATACAATCAAGGCACACATAGATTTAAAGTACCTAACTTTGAGTTTTATTTACAAAAATGATTGTTTTCGGAATTGTTTTGTCTGTATTTCCATGCAATAAATTTCATTTCATTTCATTACCTCTTTACCTCTCTTTTAGAAGCTCAGGCGTTGTGCCAAAATGTAAATTTTTGACTGGACAATTGATTAAAGTTTATTTTTTTAAGAAATCTTCCCGTACAAGCCAACGTTCGTTCGTGGGTGCACCATAATTGTAGATGAGGGCTCCTTTATTTGTTTCTCGGAGCACCCTCACGCTCGCACTCGCTTTACGGCCTGTCTCGACCTAACAAGGTTGTTACTCCAATTTATTGCACCCTCAGTACGGATTTATATTTTTTCAGATAGTTTCAGCGACCGTCTCTCACAGGTGGAATGTATCACGGCCATAAATGTTGCACGTGGGACATGATGGTTCTCAATTATTTGGTCTCCGTAAAATTGCAAGAACACGAGAGACAGAGAAAGAGATAAACAACAAGATGGTTCATGAGGCATTTAAATGGAAATCCTTTCGACTTTGTTGCCATACTCCGTATTTTTACTTTCATTTTCCTTATTGCTATTCAAGTTATTGCTAAATCAATTAAACTAAAAAACTAGAATATTTTAATTTTCCCTTTAAATAGTTGTACTAGTCGTAGAAATATGCATCTGCTTCCAACAGATTTATAGTTTCTTAGAACCATAAAATAAGATAACCGCGATAACTCAAACGAACAATAAAACTTTTCAAGCTAACAGAGTGCTCAAAGCTTTTCTTTTTCAGGTATTACCTGATATAAATGGTTTCCAACCACTTTACAACGGAGCGGGTTCATAGTATCTAGTATGCCATCGTTATCCAGATGTTAAAGCGCGCTATCAGGTGGACTTTTCAATTGTTCTCGCGATTTGCAATAAAAAGGCGAAAGATGAAAGTTGGTAAGGGGAGCCGCATTTTTAATGGTTTTTCAGCAAGAGGAAGTTGGCGCATTGCCACAGCGAGTTGTTTGCTGTCCCTCGTAACTAGGGTTGTCATATCCGCAAAAAAACTCCGGAATAAGTTTCATCGTAAAAAAACATGAATAAAAGAATCCAGATATACAAATAAAAAGCAGTTTAAACGGAAGTAACGAAGCTTAATCTTGTTGTTGCTCCGTACAGAATTGTGACAAAATATCTAATTTCCGTATCCCGAGTTTTATGTTCGCAATCAGCACGAACTGGGAGCATGCGAGACGGGGCTTGTTATTTTTCTTTATATATCAAAGTTGGATGTTTGTCGGACTATCGTTAAATTCTAGTAAATTCTTTTTCTCTGCACATATTTCCATGTTACTTAAAACATCCGTCCGCTTGTTGTCCGAGTCACTGCAAACTTTGTGATTTATAAATATTTTTAAACTTACGCGATCTGAACGCATTATTATTAGTTATTTAAGTTAGTTATTTAAGTTTATTATTTAATTTAAAAAAAAAAAAAAAATTTTTATTTAAGTTATTTAAGTTTATTATAGCGTTTATTTACTTGTTTTCCCGACGTTTCAACAGGTTTACACACTGTCATGTTTACAGGATGACTAGAGTACTGGAGCTGTCGCCTCTGCGAAGCGGGGACAGCATTATTTGAAACTTGTTTTTTTACTCTAAACTTTATTATTTTCACTTGGTTTACGAAACTAGGTTTGCAATATATTTATTCATTTTATTTTTGTGATGACAGTTTTGACCACCTGTACAAGACTTTCAAAGCCATTCGAAGTCTCTCCATGATTCGCGTGACTCGACCAAATGATGTTGACGGACCATCAAAGAAGTTTTATGTTACGTACAAGTAGTCATAAGTAGCTTTTTAGGGATTTACCCCGCACCCGGTGGCATGAGATAAACTCGATGCCACGGGCGTTCACTACTAAGGTATTTTTTTAAATAAAATAAAATAAAATAAAAATAAATAATGCTGGACAATTCACACAGCATTATCTAGCCCCAAGGTAAGCAAAGCTTGTGTTATGGGTACTAGATAACTGATATACATAATAATATACGAGTACATAGATAGATATTTTTTATTATACATAGAAAACGACCAGAACACCCTGAACAAATATCTGCAGATCGTACAAATATTTGTCCCCAGGCGGGAATCGAACCCGCAACCTCCTGCGTCGCAGGCGGGCCTTCGCCCACCGCGCCACAGAGGTCGTCAAACAAGTCGTCACCTGTACAAGACTTTCAAAGCCATTCGAAGTCTCTCCATGATTCGCGTGACTCGACCAAATGCTGTTGACGGACCATCAAAGAAGTTTATGTTACGTACAAAGTAGTCATAAGTAGCTTTTTAGGGATTTACCCCGCACCCGGTGGCATGAGACAAACTCAATGCCACGGGCGTTCACTACTAAGATATTATTTTTTTAAATACAACTAAGCATCATTGTGTATGCAGGTCTGGTAGTCGAAGTACATAGTCGACATCTGCCCCGGGAAATAACAGATTGGATAATTAGCATAATCCGTGCCTGGAACATTGCCTCTTCATCTCAGAAAATAGCTTTCATACTTTTCCTTGTGTTTCTATTTATGGGTGAAGTTATTGAAAGTTCCTAATTGCATTTGCATTCCCAAATAATGCAGCTAGCTTTTTATGAAACAACCGCTTTTATAGTTCATCCGTTTTTGGGAATTGTTGAAAATTTTATATTTACTGAACCATCGGTTGTTGCGTAATTAATTTCAATTAGGTAGATTAAGTTGGGATTTTCAAGTTAGTCGGTACAAAATACAATCAAGTGGCAATTATGTGAATTGGTTGCTCCTAAATGAAGTAAATCCGTGGCCGTCCAAAATAACGCAAGTTGAATCTATTTTCAGCTTCTTACAAATTGAAATCTACAGTTATTTAATTGGCTAATAGTTCATTTGGAAAGTTTTCCACTTACTCTCGACTCGAAAACAATTAAGTTTTCAAATAAAAGTTGGTTGGTTTATAAGCTTGGGGCTAGATTATGCTGTGTGATTTATCCAACATAATTTATTTAAATAAATAAATACTGCTGGACAATTCACACAGCATTATCTAGCCCCAAGCTAAGCAAAGCTTGTGTTATGGGTACTAGATAACTGATATACTTAATACAATACACTACATGGATAGATATTTTTTTATACATAGAAAACATCCAGAACGCCCTGGACAAATAAATGTCTGCAGATCGTCCAAACATTTGTCCCAAGGCGGGAATCGAACCCGCAACCTCCTGCGTCGCAGGCAGACCTTCGCCCGCTGCGAATATTTATATTGGTGGTTCAGACTATTTTACAAGTAGAAACATAATTTTAAAAGAAACGGAATGATGCAAAAATCCAGGACAAGGTCCATCCATGCAATCCACAAAGTCAGAATCAAATCAAATCAAAAACTGTTTATTTCCATAAATTAATTGATACTGAGAAAAGGTCAAATTATAAAAGTAAACGTGGAAATAAAGTGATATTTTTGTACTGACTGTAACGAAGCGACGAAGAAACCTTTAGCCTGTTAGTTGTTATTATTCGAGTTGGAGCAAAACCCGTACCAAGCTTTTTTATCCTCTAAATTATCTGATATTTTATGGTAAGTAAGCCTTTTTGCGAGCTATGTTCTGAGTCTCTCTGAAGGATAGAATTCGTAACGAATACATCCGACAGAGAACCAAAGTTATCGACATAGCACAAAGAATTAGCAAGCTGAAGTGGCAGTGGGCCGGCCATCCCTCTCCAAGAACCGACAACCGCTGGGGTAAACGTGTTCTTGAGTGGAGACCACGACTCGGAAAACGTAGTGTAGGACGCCCTCCGGCCAGGTGGGATGACGATCTGCGAAAGACTGCAGGCAGATGCTGGATGCGGCAAGCTGAAGACAGGGCGCTATGGCGCTCATTAGGGGAGGCCTATGTCCAGCAGTGGACTAATAAAGGCTGATGATGATGAAGCATGTTTGCACGGAAGGTTTTGACAATTTGTTTGAATTTATTTACTGATAATTTTTCAAGTTACTAGGAGTTTTGTTATATAAACGTATACATTACCCCTTGAAAGATACATTAATTTTGTGAAGCCTAGTTGTGGACACAGCGAATTTATGTTTATTTCTAGTATTAAAATTATGCATCTCGCTATTTTGGAGGTAGGGATGAAGTGAAAAATAATATCGATGTATGTCGATACATCGATATTAGGTATCAATATTTATAAAAATATCAAAATCGATATTGATATTTTTATTAAAGAATATCGATATATTGATATATCGGGATGATTTGCCGGAGAATATTGGCGCTCTAGATGTTTTTTTATAGTAGCCTGCTATAGTGACTCGACTCTGCCTCATGGAAAGCAGGAGTAAAGTCCAAGAGTAGAAAGCATTATTTGGCGTAATCTACTTCAATCATCTTACATTACTAGATAATTTCTAATCAATACATATCATTTCTAATCAATCAAGAACAACGAATAATAATATTAATTATTTATTAATCACTTGAGTACCTACCTAGTTCAAGTGCAGAAAACGCAGAAATACGCGCGTGTTGAGGTTATAAGTCAGTCACGCAGAAACGGACAGTTGAAATTGACATTGACAGACAAGACAGAGTTACCAACTTAAGTACCAAATTAAAAAACAGCGAATCGAGTCGAACAAAAACAAAAAAAAAAGAAATTTAATATTTTTTTTAGTTCAATATCGATTTTTATATCATTTCGACACTTGGAATTTTATATCGATATATCGAAACATTAAATATTACTCAAAAATAGCGAAACATCGAAAAAATAATATCGATATATCGATGTATCGATATTTTTTCAACAAGCCTATTTGGAGGGGCATAAACCCTTCAAGAACCGATATTATGAAAAATAAATGGCGTGGTTCTATACATTTAATTTATCATCCCTGTTTTGCTGAAGTGTTGATTCCACCAACCATTTGTCAGCTCAGCCCATTATCGTCGCAAAAGTCTGTCGTAATTTACGTCAACCCTACGAAATCTGAATTATATCGTGCGTGACGGTGACAACCCGTTACCCGGCTTTATTCGCTATTTTACGAATAAATGATATGTGCACTTTGGTTAGTGCGTAAGCAGAGTCTAATTTTAATTTTGTGTCTAGCTTTTTCAGGGTCAGCAGACTGTCGACGACGACGGTCCACTGCTGGACGCAGGCCTCCCCTGATAAGCTTATCAGCCTTAAGACACCCCCTTAAGGCTTTTATCTCATGGGGGGTAATGCCCATAATCCCCACGCTGGGCATGCGGGTTGGGGATCGCAGTTCGGTGGTAGAATGTTTTGCAGGGGGCGCTGCTGCCCGCCCCCGGTGGATATCCCTTAGTCGCCTCTTACGACTAACGCGAGAGGAGTTGGGGTGGTGCAAATTCTAAGCCGGCACCACACAGCGTGTAGGATAGTGTGGTGAGAAATAATTTTATGTGGTCTTGCACAGATCATGTATTCGGTTTGGAGACTGTACTATCATCAGATTAATAAATCAATACCTCACTGGCAATGTAAAATCGTATTGATGCAGTAAAAAAATCTCATAACCTGTGTTTACTAAAACTATTAGGCTATCAGACTTAAAAAGTCTGCAAAAATAGGAATAGTTCAAAAAGATAAGTAGGTACTTCCTACCGTTCGAGTTTAAACTTTGCTGGCGTGTAAAGTTTTTAATGGTAGTTAAAATGTTTGAAATACCTACTAACTTTTCATCTTAGTTTTAACTCCGTAGGTATTCAAACGGAAAGACGAGGCAAAAACAAGCTAAACCTAAGAGGACACACAAAAAAAGTTCTGCTTAGTTTGGGGCTAGATGACGCTGTGTGAACAGTTCACTAGTATTTATTTCCAAAACATGCTCATGACAAATGGCCGCTTACCCGGACACTCAACATTATAGGCCCTTTGATAAAACGTCTCTATACAAGCAAGCAAAGAGAACTACGTCGTTCGGCTACATTGGAGTACTTTTAACGGAAATTAGGGTCGCACTGCAGATGGCTCCAGCGATAAAAGAGGCTGCCTCCGGAACTGGGAAAACTTGCTTATTTAGACAACATTGTGTGTCGGCTCGACGACGATGATGAAAGAGGTTGAGTGTAAATAGAAAACCATGTTGATAGCTAACCTCTTTTTGTACGGTAATAATTTATGAGCTTGTACATACATCAAGGTATTCGCCGCCCCTTATGTTTTAGAATTCATTTTAGGAAAGTACCTAGACGATATAGTCGACTTACTTTGATGGGTTTTTTCATTGTATAGTTGGGATGTGGTCTTTTCTTTTACAAATTAAATTATTGGAGGGTAAGTTACTTGGCAATTTTACATTGGGTAAGTCTGTTTTTTACCTTTTCTGATTGCATGGCATGCCAATATGTGGGAAAGCAGGCGGCGCACGCGAATTGCATTTTGTTGGATCTTATTAGAGAAGGTTTTGCACGGAATGGTTACTAAATATTGTTTTATCCTAATTTTATAGTACTTATTATACAGCTCCGTAGAAAACGTTAGCCGTAATTTTCATCAGCCAATATTTTGGAAGGTGTTCCAAAATATGGGCTGACTAAGAGGTGTCTTAAATGGCCCCCAAAATATCAATATTGTACCTTGTCAGGTTTACTTATCATAAAATACTGAACAGCCAGGCCCATAATGTGTTATAGAATTAGCAATAACTTTAGCTTAGCGCTATAAATTCTCACCATTAGGTATACTTAATTTATGGAGCGCATTAAATCCCGGAGACGAGATTAAACTTGGCTATTTTATTTCCTTTCTTAGAGCGCTCCTCATTTTCCTTTAATTCGAGATGGTAAGAGAATACGGCGCCAACTGGTAGTAAGGCACGAACTAACTACGTTAACAGTGTCTGAAGTGGGTCACAACCAGATTGATTTTACAAAAGTGTAGCTGTAGTGTCTAGCTCTAAACAGCTAGCACCTGGAAATCTCTAGGGGACCTCTTGATCCAAACGTTTGAGAAGCTTATTTTTTGTGCCTGTGATGATTAATTGCACAAACACAAACAAGAAATAAATCGCAACATAAGAAAACTCGCACGCAAATACATTGCTTGCAGTCAGTTCATTAATCTCTCGTCTGTTATTCATAAGATCAAAAAGCAACACTTTAATGGCTCTCACAATATGTAGCGCATCATTTTCCTCTTCTTGTGCTATCTTTATCATAAACACCAACAGTGATATGTGATAATATTCTCTTAAGATTGATCGTTGTTTTAGCTTGTAAAGGGTCGCATTCGGATTCTAAAAAAACACGCTACGTAACATACATAATCCTTATCAGTACATAAACGTCCAGCTGAACAGGCCTCCGCCGAACTAGGGGAGCTTTGATAGCAAAGGTGAGGTGAGGTGATTATGGAATCACCTCGCTTGGAAGGCAGATTGATAATCGCAGTAGAGGTGTTAAAATACACAGGAAGAACTTGCTGTCCTTTCTCTGTTAGGTTTTCTCAGTCGACTATTACGAAATCCACAGGCTCATCCAAAGGGTTCGATTCTAAGAGCAAGCTCACAAAAGGCGTTTCGGTAACTAGGCGGTATTTTTCAAAACGCCTTATGTTTTACGGCATAATCCTGAAGTTGTGCTTTATTCTGTCAGTAGCAAAACGATAAAGGTTAACCCTCTTACTCATAACTAGCTTCTGCCCGCGGCTTCGCACGCGTATTTTCAGTATAATAAGTAGCCTATATCTAAGTTAGGCTTTGCCCTAAACGCACAACAAATTTCATCTTGATCTGTTCAGTACTTTTGGAAATCCTAGGTTCAAAAATTCAAATTTCACAAACTCTCGGCTTTATAATATTATAGTAGGAAGTAGGATAGGATAGTCTGCTTACGTAAAACGGTTGCTAAGCAATGTTATTTCTCACTCTGACTAATGTCAATTGAAGAAGTCAGAGTGAGAAGTCAATCAAGTGAAAGTGAATTATGGCGTCGTTTTACTCTATGTGTTGTTACTCACCGTCTGTTATCTCAAGAATTGTGGCAGTTATGGTATTCATCTACTAGACCTCAGCTAGCTAAGTTAGCGGCAGGTTCCTTAGTTTTGTTTCATATAAGGAGTACAAAGACGGTACCTACCATGGGTTGTTCTCGGAAGAGTGAGCGTGTTACAAAGTTACAATCCGAAATTACGTTGCTATTGAAATTAACTTCTCCATTCTTCATTTAAAGCGAACTTCGAAAGCAAAAGCTAAATAACCAAATTATTTGAATATAAATTAAATCAGGTTTTGAACAAACAAACACCTCAAATCACGAAACCGCGAGTTGCTGTTGATTCGGATCCAATTTCGGTAATGAAAACTGTAGCTTTATGAATTAGCATTTATTTCTGGTAGTGTTTTACGAGGAATAACAAGACAGAGGAACGATAATGGTTGCGATAGCATTTTATTGTGTAGGTACTTAAATTGTGCTGAGATACGAAAGTTACACCTACACGTTTCACACTAATTCTTCAAAAAAGTTTTTCTGGCCTAGTTTTCTCTTATCAAGATCGTCAAAAAAGCCTAACAGATGATTTAGTGCAATTTGAATTAAAATATTGATATCAAAGAAAACTAGGGATTTCTCTAGAGCTTTATTAACTTTACTACAAGATATTTGAAATTAGAAAATTTATTAACGAAGAAAATTACGATGAAAGAATAAAAACAAATTAGAATTAGTATTCACGATTGAAACAGTTGAGGTAACTGCAGACTGTTGCAAATTATAGATTTATATGAATGAGATTTATAGTTTTGACATCGTAGGTACTCTTCTGGTCTACGTCGTAACCAGGTAGTTCTCGCTACGCCGTAGAATGCTACGTCGTAGCCTGGCTACGGTTGACGCGTATGATCATTGTAGTTGAGGAGACTCGCACACAATAAATATAGGTACCGAAATTGGTTACCGACATTCCGACTGATATTCCTGGCTTTATTTCAATCCCTTAAGGCTTGGCCACACCAACGCGTTCAGCTCGCGTCCGCGGTGGCGTGCGCGGTGGCGATCAGTTGTTGTGGAAATTGTAGCGACGTGTTCACATCGATGCGTCCTCTGATTGGTCGCGGCGTCCGGTGCAGCGTCGGCAGGCGGCGGTGGCGATCAGATCGGGCTTGTTACGTTAGGACGCTGCACGCAGCTATTTATTTGTTGAGAAGAACTTTGTTGTTTAGTTTTAAGTATGGTGGAAACGGAAGAAATGACGTGACTCCAGCCTGGTGAACGCAAGAACAAACGCGACGGTGTATACAACTTTTGCACGCGCAGTATCGCCACCGTGCACTCCACCGCGGACGCGAATTGAACGCGTTGGTTTGGCCAAGCCTTTAGGTTGTTAAGAAGTCTTATTGACGCTGTAGTCGAGAGTCAATTTTAATACGATAATGTCAGTCATTGTGCATACTGCTACGTACGTTACTTGTCGATGTTGATGTTTTCGATTCCGAGCCTAGGCCTAGACTTGTCTAGGAAAACGTCACTATTCGACACATGAACCGCTGGTACCCGTAATGCGATAAGGTCACAGTCCGACAAAGTGTTTGGAAGGTTGCCAATCGTGGGTCAATTTAGAACACCCAAAGGCGTTTTGTTTCCGATTAGGGGATTTTATTCGACGGACACCATTCATTTTCTGGCCAAAAAGCTACTTTGTAATCTATAGGGTGGGGGCAGACTGGATTTTTCACAGTATTCTGTTCGCCGGAGTAGGCGGATAATGGTGGTGACCACTTTCCCCAATCCACATTGTTCCATGTGCACCTGGCCTCAACAGCCTATATTGATGGACTGCTGGACGCAGGCCTCCCTCTATTAAGCGCCGTATTGACTTTTATCTGTGGGCATGCGAGTTGGCGATCGCAGTTCGGTGGTAGAGTTGTTCTGCAGAGGGCGCTGCTGCCCGCTGCCGGTTGATATCACTTAGTTGCTTCTTACGGCACCCGCGGGAAGAATTGGGGTGGTGGAAATTCTAAGCCGGCACCACACAGCTACATTATTCCATGTTCACCTAAACGTAGACAAATAATATGGCTTTTACATCACCAAAGGCCTATTTTTAAAAGGCAAAAAAAAAAAAAAAATCATTAAAAGTGTATCGCTCAGGTCTACCGTAAGTATGAAATAATTGAATACAAAGTAGTATCTAATACTGTTTGACTTTTGTGTGTTTGTCTCAAATATAATTTTCATTCATTCTTGGATACCCAATTCCGGTAGTACCTACTGGAAAATTGAGTTATGCGAACCCGGGTGAATCTGCGATACTGAAATACCTGACAGAAAGCGAGCTGCAGACTGAAAGGCCTAATAAAACAGTCTGTAGCAGACCTACATGTTGCTTTTGAAGCAGAATATGCTAAAAGCGATACCCTCTCGCTTTGGCCCTGTTTTTCAGGCGTAGAATTTATGCATGAAAAACTCTTTTCACGCTGCATTTCGGTTACAACTGTGACGCCGCAAGCGATTTTCTTATCTCGCGCAATTTTATGCAAACCGCTGACATGACGGATACTGTTTATGTAGGCATAGTACCAACTGGCACCATCTATTATGTAGGGACGAAATCTTTTGCAGGTAAACGTTTGACACTATCCCTTTGACCTATTATGATTTGTGAAGTTCACAATAGCAGATCGAGAAAAAATGTACAACGGATCTTAATGTCCGATCCAAGCTATTTGATATTGCGTAGAGCTTGAATGTTTTATGTTTGCTAAAAATAGGTAACAAAACCGGCCAGATTTATTTCCTTGCGAGCTCTAGAACGTTTAACCTTAGCACTAACACCACAACGTGAGTAAAGCCGCGGGTCGTACTTACTAATTTATATAGCAGTAGGTACAGTCAGCTGCACAGACATGTATACGCTTCCAAGGTTTAACTTTTATTTTACTCGGAACTTTTCAAATAAAAGGACATGCAAACGTTTTTCGTACAAAGTAGTCATCGTACTTCGCCAGAATGTGGTACATAAATTATCACAACTACTAATTCTAACACTTCTAATTCTAATTCTAATTCTAAGTGGGGGAACTGGGATCTTACTATTTAGTCAAATTAAAAACTTGGGAGTGTATACATATTTTTGCAGCCGACTGTACATCAACAATGAAATCAGAAGCTTCAGAGTAACTAGTTTAATAAAATAGTCACGCGCGGTTCGTTTAAGTCATAGTTCTTCAAACATAATTACATTTTACCATCACGTCCTCAATCGAAAGTAGAAGAAGAATAAGAAGAAAAAGTAGAATGTCTCGCTCCGATTTTCTGAAGCTTTGAGGCATATTTTGCGAGTCAAGCCAGCCTTTTTTATTTATCTCATATTTTTATTTATCTCTAATACAAAATTAGACGACGACGGACAATCAGGTTAACTACCAGGCTATTGTACAATTTCAGATATTTTCATGAAAAGCATTTTAAGATTTTGCTCTAATAGATTTTTACAGATTAAAGGGGTATTTTACTATAAAAAAAAATTGTTGGACGTTGGAATAAAGATGGAATTATTTTTATTTGGAATGAATCTTAGTAACGTTTAAGTTCTAAGGATCCTTTAGATCTCTTTTGTGTTCTCACAGATATCCTGTTTATTCTGGTCTGCTTTTTGTCAATATCCATCACAATCTGTTGAATAGCATTCAGGCAGTAGGCACAAAAGGGCTCTCGTGGTAGTAGTACAAATTCGATAAAAGTATAAACTTTCACCGAATTTGTAAAACGCCTCGCTCATTAGTAGAGGGTATCTACTAGATAATATTTGTAAAGGTCTATCCAAAGTCCAAGATTGCCTACAGAGATTTTTCCCTGGCATCGCAGGAAGTAGGAAGGTATTTGTCTTTCTCAGAAACGAAGTACCTAACAGCATTATCCTTTGTCAACCGCAGGTCTCGAAATATTCCCTTGAACTGGGCCTTGGTTTCAGCTTTGATGTTCGAAACACTCGACGTTTTTGTCCGTTATTGTAATTGCTTCCCAAATCTTGGTTTGTTTTTAGGTAGAAGCTCAAATCAGGAAACAAATATCAAATTCAAAGGAAGACAGAAAATTACAGCGGAAAAATCACGATGAGAACAATTTGAAACAAACGTTTGAATAAATTTTGGTTTTGGATATTCTCATCAATTGGGGGCAATAGCATTAACAGCCAGCAATTCGTGATTTCTTTTGTTGACCCTAATTAATTTCGCCCTTTTCATTTGGAGGTTGAATAATTACGAAGACGAGAAGCGTTTTTAAATTACCATTTCGTAACAAAGGGTGTCTTGGAATCTTTTCCGGTCATATTTCTATTCATTTAGAATGTTTTTTTGAATTGTGAAACATAATTAGTTTAATACTACTTTACAAAAACCTTTTTAATTCAAGATCTATTGAGACCTGAACTGCTTTGTTGGAGTTCGCTGAGGAAACTTCAGGTAAAGTCGTCAGTTCAAAAGGAAATCTCTAAGCTTCCTCAATACATACGTAAGTTCGTAATTAGCGGTTTATTTCGTTTCCAACCGACTATAAATCGTTTTTATGTTTATCTATTTCTTTTTTAGGACCTTTAAGTACTCGGACATATTTCATTTTATGACTATGACCAAAAATATTTCGCTATTCTTTATTAGGAACGTCTATAGCATGATAACTACTTACTTGCCTACAATGCGCCTATTCCAAACCAGATGAATGGAATCTAAACAAGTAAGTACCTAAAGATTCTAGGATTTCAGATTGTTTGGATTGGAAAGTTTCTGGCACAAAGCAGGCATGGAAGATAATTTCTTTAATTTGAAAATGGAAAACCGCGGTCCTACCAATTCGTCCCCAAAGTTTTTAATCTAAGTTAGTTTGATTTAGACTGAAAGCCCGGGGCGCAAAGCCGCGGAAAACTGAATTCACATTTCGCTGTCAATTCAAGCCGCCGTTGCCTACATACGTTTTCACTTAGACTTCTTCCGAACTGTGCCCACAGGCTCGGAGTTGGTGGTTTTTTGAATGGACTCTGTAGGCCTTTTGTTTGATCTATTTCGGACGATTCGCTTTCATGCTTTATTTGAACACTGTCCCGAGTCGTAACCTCAAGAAATCTGCTAAAGGCCTCCCTTTATAGAGTACCTTCCTACCTAATAGCACAGAGCTTTCTTAATCAAAATTGTGGTATTTCCAACTTGGCCAATTACCGGCTCCAACCTATATCACCTGTGTAACACTAAGCTCTTTAATTCTAACTAATATCTAGTGGAAATACGTTCTTATTTGGAATCTTACGTAATGCTCTGGGAGTGAGGTTCTGAACGAATTGAAGTTACGTTTTCTAAGATAGGCACTAGCTCGATTTTATTTTCGTGCTTTAGATACCAGCTCTGCTATAAAATAGGTACCAGTCTGCTAAGGTAAGTATCTACCTAGTAAGTACATAATATGTATATGTTCCTAGCATCTAATGTAGCGAGGCTTAGCTACATTACTTAAACACATCCTTTGGTCCATTTTCAAAAACTGTTTATATATATTTTTGTAGTTCGTACTAACTTTGGCCCGAGGCGGAAATCGAACCCGTGACCTCCTGCGCCACAGCTTCTGTGAAGAAAAATGCCTGAGTACTATTATAGCTGAATAAGTAGGAGACAGTAAGTTTACAGCGTGTTGAGTAGCAGAAAGTGTTGAGTAGTTATATTACCTATAGGTAACTGTTTTACCATTTTTTATCAAAAGCTTATCGAAAAAATAGCAAGCTTACCTACAAAATCTATTCCTACCCTGGTTCCTCAGAGCATAATATTTTATCTTCTTTTTTTTGATGTTTGCGGTGAATACGGGCTTTGGTGTCGCGATATGTCACTCAGATTTTATCACAAAGCGCGGGATCATTGTTTTCTCCTCGTAAATTCTCTGCGACATAAAATAGAGATAGTTTATATTGGCGGTTTTACGTCACGGGGGAAAATAATGAAATATCTTCTATCCTCGGCTTCTTTTGTTGGCTACGAGTATGTAACGGTGGTTGCTTGAGGAATTTTGACTAAGATGAAAATCGTTTTAGAGTTTCTAGGACAGGAAGGTATTTACTGTGTACACTATGTGTATAATGACTACGTACATACAATCGAAGATTTATAACGTTAGATACGCCTTGACACCAAAATTTGTGGCATGTGTGTGGCCACACCAATGAGTAGATAAGAATTGTATTATTGCCAATAAACCTAATTATATTATTATTTTCCGACGAAAATTACATTAGTATTTACAATTGAAACAACTGAGCTGACTGCAGACTGTTGCAAACAATCTACAGGTAGCTCAACTGATCCATATCAATATCAGTCGGAGAAGTCCCCAAGACGCTGGCTGCATTGCCACGTTATATGGCAATGCTGATGCGCTGTGCCAGATACTCACCAGATCTCGAGTCACACATCGCTTCGACCAGACGCTGTGATAATTTTTTAAAAACCCGAAGAGCCTCTGGACTCCACGGACCTAGGGTCTCGACTCCAAGGGGAGCAAATGTGTAGGCTCTGTCGAGACCTGCATATTTTTATGTTGGAACGAAGTTCCTTATCGCGCGTTGTGATGCTAGACGGAAAAAATTGTAACGAAAATTGGAGCGACACTTTTTACCACAGAACAAATATACTGCCACAGAACAAATATATCCTAACATTTGTTGGAAAGTAAACACAATATTAAGTCAGTGTCAAAGTGTAGAACTGTCACTGTAGCGTTTATGATAGGCAACTGTCATCGCGAATGACATTAGGTTTGCACAAAAATTAGAATCGCTCTCCCTCCGAACAATCGATTATCAAAACTGCAAGAATAATATTTAGGCGATTACAAAGTCTTTACGCCCACTATTAATCGAAAGGAACTTCGTTCCATCCGGGTGTCCCTTGACACCTCTCAAGTTTTTTATTTTCCTATTATGCCCTGAACTCGAAAAAGTGTCTACATGTCTAAAAAGTGTGCATTCTGTGCACAACAAGGGTGGTACCGAGAAAAAGTGTCATCTTTTTTCTCCCCCTTTACTTGCAAACACTACTTTCTCTTTCGTGCACACGCAATTTTAATTTGTCTTTTTAGACAGCGTGTGGGAAAATTTGGTATAGTAATTTAATTAAATCGTAATACAGTAGGTATTACGATTTAATTAAATTACAAGTGAAATGTTGGAAGTTTTGGCTCTATTTGTGTTTTTAGAATTGTTGTTGCACTTTCAAAATGCACATGATAGCATTTTGTGACACTTTTCAACAAAAATTGGCAAAGTTATTACACGCCCGGCTAACACTGTTTCTAGATGTACCTACACTGATTCCAAATGAGCGAGCTATCTCATTTCACGTAGCAACTACACGGTGCGGTCTCACTAGGGAAAGGGCCTATCTAACGATTTACATCTTTGCATACAATGTAATGATGAGTTATGTAAGGAATAAAACATTGGTGTTCTTCCAACACAAACTAGGTTCGTAGTTAACCCGCTTACATTAATGATGAACATACAATGTGTTGGCCACTTGGCGACACATTCTTAGTTGTTAATGTTAGGATTACCTAAAATTAACAACTAAGAATGTGTCGCCAACTTTTTCACTAAACTTTTGGAACGAAGTTCCTTATCGTGCGTTGTGAAAGTGGGGCTAGATGGAAAAAATTCATACTTTTCGTATGAATTTGTGTAACGACACTTTTTGCTATAGTAAGCTATTGTAAGCCTTGCGGCGTGCGCATGTTTCTCTGTCTGTCTCTCTCTCTCTCTTATGAACTTCGTTCCATCCGGGTGTCCCTTGACATCTCTAAAGTTTAACTTAGTAGGTACTTACCTACCTAAATATTAACTTTTATAACACAGATTTTTTTTTAATAACAGTCTATAATACCTACCATAACATTTCCACAACTCTTACGCTTTCTGATCGCTTTCCACAGGAGCCCCTAATATAGGTACTCGGTTTTCTATTTCGCATTCTATGCGCGTGTTCATAGAATAGAACTCTAACGAGGGTGCCGTGAATGATGGAACGCACTCTTTGTAACTTCAATCAATTTGCTTCGAGAAAGTTCGGTAAGTTGTACGAGGCAGAGTTTCAAATGTTCCACCTGAGTGTGGTAGATGTTAGTTAATCTGTGGTCTGAGTGTTCATCATGTTCGCATAGCCTTAAGGCAACATGGAGTATGAATCGACAGCGGGGTATTCGTACCTGCTTGAAACCATGGAACTATGAGGAAAAAATATTAAATTCAAGTACACGGGTGATCCGAATGCAGGCTTTTTTTTCGGTTAACAAATAAAATTACATTCATTCAACATGGTAATTCTGCAGCTTTCTGTGTCACTGCCTTCTGATGACAGCTTAGATTTTAAGGAAATTGATTATACACAGGTGTAAATACTAGTTGTAATTTATCTTTAATACAACTTAGATGAGAAATAAACAATACTTGCCTACATCCGGTTATTTGATCGCTAACCAATGAAAACACTGTCCTCAAACGAATCTGTCATAAAACAATTTGTCTCATCACGAATAACATAATCTGACTAACAAAGGATCAAATTTCTTGTCAAATAATTCATTTTCTTATCGAATCAACGTCGACACGAGAGTTGATCATTGATTAGCTGATGAGGCGTTTAAAAAATAAACGATATAACCCTATTTACGAAAGAACTTAATAGATGGCAGCGATCTTTCGCGGAAGAATAAAGGTTGTGGTAGTATGGCATACTATGCAGAGTCTATGCCATATAATTTCAAACTAAAAGCGCCCTCTTTTGTCAGTCTGGTCGAACTATTTTATGACATTACAAAAGCTCAACATAAGTAATGATCATGTACGAACAACCGCCTACTACTACTAGAGCATTTACTTGTAACAGAACATCGAACATTCGCTGTGTTCGAATTCACTCATACCACAAATTCAAACATGCTCGATGTTTTGTTTCCGCTCCTTGCCCGTGGTCCCATACAGCTGGTCCTGTTGAAATTCAACAGGACCAGCTGTATGGACCACCGAAAATTTTTTTTTCGGTAGTCCGGTTAACTGTACCACGGAAGATTTCTTTTATGTGGTCAACGGAACCACCGAAAAAAAACTTCCGTTGAACAGTTAACTGGACTAACGAAAAACATATTTTCGATAGTCCAGTTAACCAGCTGGCAGTTAACCAGGACCAGGGGCAAGGATCGTTTGTTACACCCCGATTGTAAAAACCAACGCTTTTTGGTGTAACATTTTGTCGAGCAAAGGCACGAGCGCGGGTGATGGGGGAAGACGGGTAGTGAGGTGTACGGATCGAGGGAAAATGTACGCAAGATAGAAAGAAATGTTACAGTTAAATTCTCACTCGCCGTGAGCATTACGTCGAGCAAAGCGTCGACATGGAAAATATTATTTTGTTCGAATTTACAGAAATATCAACCGCGTTACAGCAAGCGTTCTGTGGACGTGGACATTCATAAATCTGACTAAAGATAAATTGAGGGTAGTCGTGGAAACTCTGCCGTCGTCAATTCTCGCGGTAACTCTGAGTACATCAATCATCGACGACAGCTGTAGATAACGCTGTTGAAACGTCAGCAAATAAAAACAAAAAGTTACGCGATAAATATTCGATATTACTTTTATAGCTTGTAAACATTTCATGAGGATTCATCATTTTTTTTTATAAATTGTAATTTAAATTGTTTACAAGGAAACTTAATGGATAATAAGAGATGGGCGTTTTTCGACTCACCGGCCCGGCACCGGCACCGACGCCGGCGCCGGTGCCGTGTCGGTGCCGGGGTAACAAAAATGTATGAAAATGTATGGGCGTTTTTCGACTCACCGGCCCGGCACCGGCACGGCACCGGCATGGCCGTGCAAAGGCACCGGTGCCGGGGCTTCGTTTTTCCACTGTGCCGGTGTCGATGCCGGCTTACGCTCGGTGAGTGGTACAGTGCTGACACGGACTTCAACACGACGACACGTAAAGTACAACGCGTAGATAGATATAACAATGGTATCGTCAAGCCGTCGACTATACTTGTTATATCTTTTACACCTACGACGCCGATACCGAAGCAGAGACGTCAAATTTTGGACCTACCCGCCCCGCGCACTCACACACGCACATTGCTACAATTCATATACAGTACTCATGCAGTTTTGCCGGGCCGGCACCGAGTGGGAAGCTTGCTACCCCGGCGACGGCGCCGGCACCGGCGGGACTCTACGCCGGGCCGGTGCCGGCGCCGGTAAGTGAAAAAGCGAGCCATACATTTTCATACATTTTTGTTACCCCGGCACCGACACGGCACCGGCGCCGGCGTCGGTGCCGGTGCCGGGCCGGTGAGTCGAAAAACGCCCATCGGCTCGCTTTTTCACTTACCGGCGCCGGCACCGGCCCGGCGTAGAGTCCCGCCGGTGCCGGGCCGTCGCCGGGGTAGCAAGCTTCCCACTCGGTGCCGGCCCGGCAAAACTGCATGTGTACTGTATATGAATTGTAGCAATGTGCGTGTGTGAGTGCGCGGGGCGGGTAGGAGAGCGGAGCGGAGGGTAAGAGACTCTTATTTCGTTTCAGTGGTGCCAAATTAGGCGAATTATCGCCATTTAGGCTACCTTGGGAGGTCAAATGGCGACCAAAAATCCAATCGGCTACCAGTAGCCATTTAGGCTACCTAGAAAAAAAGAACGGGCGATTTAGGCTACTTCAGGATTACCCCAAATTAATTAAATAATTTCTTGATAATTGTAGGTATGCTTGTAACGAAACGTAACATGAACGTCCACTGTTCTTCGGTTCTTTCCCCATTCTACTATTCTATTTACGTGTCGTCGTGTTGAAGTCCGTGTCAGCACTGTACCACTCACCGAGCGTAAGCCGGCATCGACACCGGCACAGTGGAAAAACGAAGCCCCGGCACCGGTGCCTGTGCACGGCCATGCCGGTGCCGTGCCGGTGCCGGGCCGGTGAGTCGAAAAACGCCCGATTGGTGCCTGAAAAAGGTCTATAGACGTGTACAAGGTCACATATTATAAAACTAGTTTCTGCCCGCGGGTTTTCACGCTTTGTTTCTTTTTGAATACCATGGGAACTGATTTAAAGGATAAAAAGTAGCCTATGTTATTCCAGGTCAAAACTAGACATTTACATATATAAAATTTTAGCCCAATCGGTTCAATAGTTTTAAAAAGTAACAAACATCCATCCATCTACCAACATGTCTATCTGTCCATCCATCCAAACTTTCGCATTTATAATATCATAGTGTGAAAAACTTTTGTATTGGAAATACCACTTCCATTTCCCTTTTAAACTCCAAGTTTCAAACTAATAACAGAGGTAAGGCTGAGTTGCGCGTAGTTTGCTAGATTCTAAAGACTGCATCAAATTGCGAAGATCCAGTTCAACTGTCAAATACAGAAGTTTACGGTCTACATCATGTCAATAGAGTATTTCGGTACCTATTTAACTTCCCAGGTTTCTGGAGAAATCTATTTTCCAGATATTTTCATAAGTAGGTAGGTGCGAGTCTCAGAGCGCGCTTTAGAAATGTAGAACTTCCGACAGACAAAACAGCATGAAACAGTGTTAAATTATACGCTATACCAATGAATAGCGTATAATTTAGTCAGTCTCAATAGACTGGCGACATAGAATAGCTCTGTTAGGTACCGTAGGTATTTATACTCAAAGGTATATGAGTATTATAGATCCTTAGATCTGAGAACCTCAGAATAGCATACCTTCTATACCTACCTCCTTGATTTTTACTTTATTTCCACATTTCATTTATGAATTCAATTTAAATTTGCTCGAATAGAATATTCAAAAGCAGAGTAGGTAAACGATTTTATTCCCTTTGAGCAGTTTGCGTTTTGTTTTGGAGAAGTTGCACCGCAGATGTTTTATTTGCTGTCGTATCGTGGGTCCACTCCACGAAGTCCTAGCAAATTACAATTTATGTTTTAGGATTGAATAGCATTTAGCGATATTATCGCGCATAATGGAGGAACGGTCTCGAGACAAGTTGGCAGTACGCCAGTCGTTGGATTGGATAATTCTGAAAACGAATCCTCACATGGTTTTGCTCTTATAAAAATAAATAAACAAATAATGATGGACATTTCACACATCGTCGACTAGCCACAACACAAAGTGAACAGAGCTTTATGCTCTGGCTATTAGATAACTGATATATATAAAAATGAAACCCGTTTTCCTTGGTCACGGCATCACGCGTGAACGGCTGGACCGATTTCGCTAATTCTTTCGTTGTTGTGTTTGTTATTGTCAGGAGAAGGTTCTTATGAAAGTAAAAATTAAGAAAGTTGGAAACATAAATTTCCACGGGGGCGAAGCCGCGGGGCGCAGCTAGTAACTGATAAACTACAATAGTTATTTTATTTTAATAAAGGGGGCTCCGCGGTAACTTGCCCAATTCTGTCCTCACCGTTTTGAAGATTTCTCCAAAACTTATCTAATATAAATACTGAAACAAATCACAAAAAATGACCAATATCTGATCTCCACGGTAATAGTATTTCGTTTACAATATTTTGTGTAGTTTTATAGCAAATTACTGTAGAAAATACAAAAAAAATTGGGGGGGGGGGGGGGGGTTAATAAACCCTCACAGTAAACACCAACAAAAAAAACATTTAAACTACTTACTACTTCTACTTACTACTTCTTACTTCAAATATAAAACTTTTCTTTAAGTTATAGGTACAGATTTCCGTAATTATTATTTTATTATTAAATTCTATACAATAGCAATAAAACCCTAAAAAAAACTTTTTTTACAATGGCAGAAGCCTTTGTTCACAAAGAAAATTACACTAGTATTTACAATTGAAACAACTGAGCTAACTGCAGACTTGCAAATGTTGCAAACAATCTAAAACTAAAAAAAACTAATTTTTGTGTACAACTTGCTCCAATTAAAAAAAATATATATTGAAACAAATCGTAATTTTTACAATATTGGTCATATATTGCTATGATATATTTCGTGATTCGTTTCATTACTTTGACTATTTTCGTTTTAGAGTAATAGAATTTTCTTTCTTTTCATATTAGTCTTATAAACAGTTTGTTTTCCATCTTAAGGCCGCTCCGCGGCACCGATTTAAATTAGTAATATTTAAATCGGTGAAGACCGTAGTGGGCAATTTACCGCGGAGCGGCCTTAAGATGGAAAACAAACTGTTTATAAGACTAATATGAAAAGAAAGAAAATATTTTTATTTACCTTAAAAACTACTACACAGAACGAGAACTTATGCTACAAAATAATACTATATACAATTCTTTTAATCTGTGCGCAGCAGGGTTTGAGGCAAATATGGCCTCCACTCTGGCCTCCACACCAGTTTTCACTCACTATTATTATAGTAGATTTTTTTTTAGAACTAATACTTACAATTGAAACAGTTGCAAACAATCTACAGGTAGCTCAACTGATCCATATGTAAACCAGTCGGATATTTCCATTATTTGATTGTAATTTTCATTGTCAATAAAGTTTTTTTCTTAATATAGTTATTATATAGTTTTGACTCTATTATTGTTTATGAGTCTTAACTGTAAGAGTTTTCAGAGTTGTAAAAAGAAACTACATACCAACGTAAAATACATAGAAATCACAAAGCTAACATTTACAGATCACACAAACAAGTCCCACGATGTAAGATGGCGACAAACTTTTTATTTGGTAAGAAATTAACCACCCTGCTCTTGTAATCCTACTTGACTGACTGAAAGGTGATGGCGTATTCACAGAATTATCTGCTTTTCACCGGTCTATTCTAGAAAACGCTAAAATGTCTACACAGACAACACTGAGCTCTACTTAAGAGAAAGCACTCATTAATTATTAATGAGTTCCAGAAATTAATTACTTGTTTATTATAACTATATAACTTTTATATCACATCACACTAACATTATAAATACGAAAGTTTGGATGGATGGATGGATGGATAGATGGATGGATGTTTGTTACCTGATCATGTAACAAACATCCATCCTGATCTACCCTGATCAGGCTGAAATTTTGCATACAGGTAAGTCTAACCCTGGAATCAAACATAGGCGACTTTTTATCTCATAAATCAGTCCCCATGGGATAGAAATTACCTCAAAACGTTTCCATAGAAACAAGAAGCTAGTTTTTAATAAAGCCACTATCGTAAATATCAAAATTTATGTAAGTATAAATATTTTTAGGTAGAAGGAAGAATGATGAAGTTTCTACCTAAACTTGCTGGCGACGCCAACGAAGATAACACAATAGCTTTTGTGATGTCTGGCTGCACTCTGTGCCTGCCGGTAAATCTATGAAGCAAACAATGAATCTACTACAAGCTCACATGATGTTACCTACTAGGTACCTACTAAATTAAATTTCTACTTTTTTGATCCTTCGAGCTCGTCGCACTATTAAACTATACATGTATTATAAAATGCGAAGGTTTTGATTGGATGGATGGATGGCTAGATGTAATTTGTGACTTCTTTACGCCGAAACGACTGCACGAATCCGTCTGAAATTTTGCATAGATGTAGGTCTAGACCTGTAATAAAACAGACTTTTATCCCATAAATTAGTTCTCATGGGATAGAAATAACCTTTGAACTTGTCCATAGAAATAATGCGCGCGAAGACGCGAGCAGATACTAGTGACCAAATAAACCGACTTGTGATAGATAAAACAACCTTTGAACCTTTGTTTTAGATTCTAAAGCCTTTTGATCCTTTTCCCCGAAAACGTAAAACAATAAATCCTCTAATATTCCCAAAAAATATCGAGGAAGAATTTGTGTTGTTACGTCTGTGAATTAGAAAGAACAATGGAATTTTTAGTTCACCAAAGAACATTAAATAAACCAAAGATTTGTTTTATAAAGGGTTCCGATTCCAATGAAAGAGAGCCCCTTTATACCTATTACCCACTTGATGCGCTATCGAGCTTGCCTTATCGCAGCCCATAAATTTCAGCCGTCGAGTAGGTAAAAATAAAACAATCCAGGTCATTGTACCTCTCTCGAAACAGAGTAAATAATTCTTTAAGAACTCATTCCCACAAGAGTTAACCCATAACATCGTAAACCCTTTGAAGACCAGCCAGGATTAGATGGCCTGGTCTGCCCCGCTGGTGTCTTTGATGTGGAGGTGGGAGGGGGGTTAGAGTAGTGGATGTAGAGCTCTCATTGTCTTGGTTGTTGATAGTTCAGTTGCTGTTATCGGAGTGATTGAGCAAGCCAAGGGCACACGCACGAACTAACGTGTGCTTTGAATAAAATAACACTAGGTGGAAATCTTCCTATAGCTGCAACAGCTACGTCTTATTGTAAACATTCTGCGCCGATATTAAAAATAAACCAAATGGAAACGCGATATCTACCTGTTGCGTTTATACCAGTACCTTTACGGGAATCATAACCGGGAAAGGTTGCTTGAACTTTATCTACTTTGGGCACTTTGATACTTAATTTATAATTTCGCTCAAAACAAAATCTTCAGGATGAATGATGACCATCGTGTAAAAAGGGTTGGGGCGTTGAGATAGACGAAATTAAGCCATTAATCATACGTAAGCCCGATGTTTTAGGTACTTCAGAAATTCGAAACAAGAACTTTAACAACTTCCCCTGAGGAAATCAAAGATCCGACCGAGGGAGGGCTTCAGACCAATTCATTTTTAGATAAAGTTACAGTTATGATTATGTTGGTTGTAAAGCTTTTATATGATTCTGATTTTATGTTCGGATCAGTCCTTCAAATTGGGAAATAAACATTTATTACTGTTTTTTTATATCGTTACTCGTTTTACGTATTGTGCAAATCTTTTATACTAAAGCGCTCTTTAGTATATAAAGTACTAAAGTCACAGAGATCGCTTATAACCTTATAAGCTACAAGGCCGCCCTTGTGGCTTATGAAATGTCTTTTTGTAATGTACCTATATTTTGTGGGTTTACAATATACTTAAAATATTTTTAGATTTCCGTACCTCAAAAGGAAAAAAGAACCCTTATAGGATCACTTTATTGTCCATCTGTCTGTCTGTCTGTCCGTTTGTCAACGCCATTTCTCAGGAACGCGTGGAGGTTTCGAGTTGAAATTAAGCCATCGGCCGCGTATGATACCAGAGTTTGGTAACCAGTATCATACGAAGAAAAAATGATCGTCATAGGATACCGGTGTCCAATGAAGACGATTTTTTACATCAAATACGCATGACCGTAACTCCTTGAAGCCTGAAGATGTAAATTATACTTCTAGGTCAACGCAATCAAAAGTTACAACTGTCTATGTCCGAATATATTGAAATTTCCAAGGGAATCACATGCACACAAAACCCATATCGAACTTCCCGTAGATTAGAATCATGAAATTTGTCAAGAAACAAAATCATAAAGCACAAGTAAAGGTAAAAATCCGAAATCCGTAATATGTAGCTTATTCTTTACAAAAATTACTTTTGCTTCTCGCCATGGACCAAAACCTATAGGGTACTTCCCGTTGACCTAGAATCATAAAATTAGGCAAAAAGCAAGGTCTCATAGCGTGAGTAGGTAAAGGAAAAAATCCGAAAACCGTATCCTCAACCTCCTAAACAGCCTGTATTGGTCCACTCCACTATAGGACGCAGACCTCCCCCTTATAAGCACCTTATTAGCTTTTATCACATGGGGGGTAAGCCCATAATCCCCACGCTGGGCATGCAGGTTCGGAATAGCAGTTCGGTGGTAGAATTGTTCTGCAGGGGGCGCTGCTGCCCGCCCCCGGAGGATATCCCTTAGTCGCCTCTTACGACACCCGCGGGAAGAGTTGGGGTGGTGCAAATTCTAAGCAGGCACCACACAGCGAAATCCGTATATTTGTAGTTAATTAACGAAAAAAGTAATATTATTCTCGCTTTGGACAGGGACATATACAGGGTCAGGGCACCTACCTACCTAAAACCTACCTAGAATCATATTATTTGGCAAGAAACAAGGTCTTACAATTTTACGGAACCCTTAGTGTGCGGTGAGTCCGACTCGCATTTGACGTTTTATTTTTTCTTAGGTTGTGTAGTGTAGTGCAGTAGTCTTAGTATGAGTTTTTATGAGTTATCGAAAACCCCGACATGATTGACACTAGATAGTTCGTTTTCAAGATAAATCTGCCCATAAAATTCCCCTATGCTCTACTTGATATAATACTTATGAACCTAGTCACCGGTTCAAGTGGCAAAGCGATCCTTGAAAGTGTCGAAGAGTTTTTTTGCTCGTTTGATGAAAAGTGAAGTGTACCGTACTTGAATCGAGATTTGGGTAAAGTAGATACTTTGCCCAGCCTATCGTTGACGTTTAATTTTATTTTAATCGACTTCTTAAAAAGGAGAATGTTCTATGTTAGCCAGATGATCATTCGATGATTTGTGAAGTCGAATAATTCGAATGAAATCATTCACAGTCGCGCATCTTTAAATGTTACCTTCTTGTAATTTTCCTAACATATTTACGACACACATACCTTCAGGCTACATACGTCCAAACCATAGGTACAGGCATCCACGCAAATGGGATGGTTTTGAAATAATCACCACGCTTAGCAGACAGCCCTAACTTACCTGCAGTCGGTTGTTAATGTTATACCTATCGAGTTTCTGTTATACTTTCTTCTACGAACACGATCTATTTTGTAAACCAACCAGCATGGCTTCCGGATTCGGTTCTGTGAGCATTCATTCTAAAACTAGAACTGCAGTTAAACTAACAGAATGGTTTCTGTAAACAAGCAGTTACAAGACTTGCATTGCAGTAAATAAACTATTTTAGTTACTCGCTATTTTGATTTGTAAAGAAATTCCGTAAGTAAAGGTACATATTTATTAGGTTTATTTAGTAATTATAATTTTAATTCGACGTTTCGGGTTCAAGTTGCGATTCCCGCTTCAGGACAAATATTTGTACTGCAGATATTTGTTCAGGGTGTTCTGGATGTTTAATATGTAAAATAAAAAATATCTGTCTATGTACCTAGTGTATTGTATCAAGTACATCAGTTACTTAAAACACATAACACAAGCTCTGCTTAGTTTGGGCTAGATAATGCTGTGCGAATTGTCCAACATTATTTATTTATATAATATTAATTTACGTTTGTTCATTATACATAATCTCTACAGCACAGGGTATCCTAGTGTAGAGATCAAAGTGAGTCACTATTAGTCTTAATATAATGTAGCATTGTCGTATTATGTATGCATGTTTATTTGTGATGATATAAAATATAAAAATTAAAAAATAAAATCATATACAGGGTGGATTTTTTCGGCCGGCCAGTAAGGGCAGGACTACTAGGAGACTATCCATAATTTTTTGAGAAATTTTTATCACCATTCACAGATTTTAAAAAATAATTAAATACTATAAAATCAGGTATAACTTTGATTGCGTCAACGCAATCAAAGTTATACCTGATTTTATAGTTAAAAGTTGGATTTATATCACGGCTGCAAGAGGTTAAGGACTTGAGTATTGGATGTTAATTTCGAGATACTTCCACCCGTTCCTGAGAAAAGAGGGTTGACAGGACAGACGAATAAACGGATAATAAGGTGATCCTATGGGTTCCTTTTTGCCTTTTGAAGTACGGAACCCTAGACATGACAAAAAAAACATAAAATAGATAGAAGGTTTTTTGTTATTATAGTGCGTAACCCCACACTAAGGGCAGTGTTGCCACCATGCAGAAAAAAATATCACTAGATTTGGTCTCAAAACTCGCTAGATTTCGGGATATTTTGGACAAAAATCACTAGATCATTTAAAATGAAATTACACGCTAGGCACTACAAAATAATGTACCTATTTGTGAAAATAAGAAACTAAAAACACAACTTATTACTGATATCTATTAGCAAAATTTTTGACAATAAGCTGGATAGATATTTGTTTTTGTGTTTTTTTTATACACACAACACTGTGTTTCTTAATGTCACCAATGTACTTGTAAATATGTCTTTTTGATAAAATTTTCAAAAGGCTGTGGTAGTATCGTTTGCTAGGTAGTAGTATGGGGCGACAATGCCCATCTGGGCACAGAGGTGGACATTCGCGGTTCCAACTGTGTCTGTCCTATCTGTGTCCTAATCGGGGGGAGGAAAGGTGATGGAAGAATGGGGTCGGCGAGTGTGTGGATCGGTGGGCTCGCCGGCCATGTATAGGAGGAAGAGGGGACGCCAGTCGGGCCGCGGATGTTTAAATGTTCCCGTGGTTCGGCGAAAATGGCGAGAGAGGGACACCGGAGAGGTTTTAGTGGGTATTACGTCCTTTTCAGGGCGTCGAGTCCCACATAATTCTGGTCCCCCCAGACCAGTTTATTCGTGAACGAATTTCCTCGACGAGACAAAAAAAAAAAAAAAAAAAGTACTTATCGTTTGCTACAGGCCGGTACCACATCTTGATTTCTTAGGTTTCCCATTCTTGTCGATATTTTTGTGAATAAAAGTCTTTTTTTAGGTTTCCGTACCACAAAAGGAAAAAAGAACCATTATAGGATCACTTTGTTGTCCGTCTGTCTGTCTGTCTGTCTGTCCGTCTGTCAACCCTCTTTTCTCAGGAACGCGTGGAGGTATCGAGTTGAAATTAACATCAAATACTCAAGTCCGTAACTTCTTGAAGCCGTGATATAAATTAAACTTCCAAGTCAACGCACTCAAAAGTTTCAGACGCTTATGCCCGAAAATTTTGAAATTTCCAAGGGAATCACATGCACCCAAAACCTATAGGGTACTTCCCGTAGACCTAGAATCATTAAATTTGGTGAGCAGCAAGGTCTTATAGCACAAGTAAAGGAAAAAATCCGAAAAACATAAATTTGTAATTTATTCACAAAAAAAATACTTTTGACTCTCGCCATGGACCAAAACCTATAGGGTAATTTCCGTTGACGAAGAATCATAAAATTGAAGCAAGGTCTTATAGCACAAGTAAAGGAAAAAATCCTAAAACCGTAAATTTGTAGTATATTACCTAAATAAAAAATAGTTTTAATCCTCCCTCGACCAAAATATACAGGGTATCTACTTCACGTTGACCTAGAATCATAATATTTGGCAAGCAACAAGGTCTTAAAATTAAACGGAACCTTTAGTGCGCGAGTCCGACTCGAACTTGACGTTTTATTTTTACTGGCACGTCCATAGGAAATGCAAAATAACTAAGAAATACTTCACAAATCTTACGCGAATGATTTCGATGTGATCACTTACCTACTTTCCCGAACGAAGTTTGGCAAGAACTGCCTAGATAGATAGATAGATAGAAAATTCTTTATTGCACACTTATAGATAGAAACAATACAGCAAAACAGCTTAAAAACTAAGTGACAAGTGGCGGTCTTATCGCTCAAGAGCGATCTCTACCAGACAACCGCCTAGCAACAGTAGCAAGCACCTAACTAAATACATACTCAAATAAACTAGTTTAGTAGGTACGTGAGAGGTTCTCATCAGTAGTCGGGGATTCCCCAAGGTAGGTTTGCATAGCCAAACAAAAACGTTTAATTCATGAACATAAAAAGATTCACGGTTTAATTACGTTTCGGCTGTCTAAGAAAAGGATTGTGCTATTTTCAAATAAATTGGGGAATTCGTTGCTAATAAGTATGTATTTTCAAAAATTTTTGAGATTCGATAAATATCACTAAAAATCACCAGATATTTTTGTAGTGATTTTTTCTTCAGAATATCACTAACGTACTCCAAAAAATCACTAGATCTAGCGATAAAATCACCAAGGTGGCAACGCTGACTAAGGGTAATTTCTAAGAAATCAAATAATATCGCAAAAATTTTCGACTTCGACGGAAAAAAAAAAAAATTTTGCGATATTATTTGATTTCTTAGAAATAGATAGAACTAATTATATTCTACGTTGGTACTGAGTTTTAGCAGGCAATACGCATTAATAATACAAACGTAGGTACTCGAAAGCTCTGCTTGTTAATGTTGTATATGTCTACAATGGGATTGCGGCTGATCCCACTTCCTCGGGAGGGCTACACGGCTGCTCGGCTAAATGAGGATTTTCATGCAAAGTAAAGTGGTTTTGGATGAAAACATACGGCTCGTTCTTTAACATACAAATCGAGGACCGAGGTTCTCTTACCAACATTATTAGTTACCTACCAGTTTATAACCGCGGCTTAGCAGGCTTAGTAGCTTATTTAGGTGGGGTTTGCATCCCACCTAAATAAGCTACTAGAACCACATGAACTACTAGGCCTAGAACTACATTTGCACCCAGGTCTTACGCCTAGAACCACATGCAAAATTTATGCCAGATCTGTTAAGTAGTTTAGGCGTGAACAGGTAACAAACATCCATCCATGCATCTAAAATTCAAACTTTCACCTTTTTAATATTAGTGTGGAACACGAAGTAGACTGAGATAAAAAGATCTGGCTCTAAGAACCCCAGAAAAGGAGTTCTCCAAGTCTTTTGCAAATTTAGGTACAGTTGTTGTGCAACTTCATTGAATCTGGAGGCTCTGGAGTTCTATTCTGCTAAATTAATCGCTTCACTACGACAATGCCATCGTGACAAAATGACACATTCTGGCATTCTACCTTAGATGAAAGAAACTACAGAAGCGTGTCAAAAGTGTCAAGGTTGAAACCATTATTTCGATCTCTTCGTGCAAATAGCACCACATACACTATCTAGAGTTTCTTTTATCTAAAGATTCTACGCGACGATTCCTAGATGATATCATTGTCATAATAAACAAATAAATAATGCTGGACAATCCACACAGCATCAGTAAAGCGACTTGTTAGCAGAATTGGGCCCCTGGTATGACAAATAATTGTACAGTCAGCTGCACAGACATGTATACACTTCCAAGGTTTAACTTTTATTTTACTCGGAACTTTTAAAATAAAAGGACATGCAAACGTGTTTCGTATAAAGTAATCATCGTACTTCGCCAGAATGCGGTACATAAATTATCACAATTACTATACACTTACTATTTAGTCAAATTGAAAACTTGGGAGTGTATACATATTTTTGCAGCTGACTGTACATACACTAAGGAAACAATAAAAAAAGCTGGAACCTTGGTAGCGAAAACTTGCTTGCCGAGAACCGCACCCTGTGTTTCCACCCACCAGTTGACCGCGGGTTTGCGATAAGCCTTCTGTAAACAATTCAATATTTACAACTACCCTCTGCTTGCAAAACCTGCCATGAAAGCTTCCGATGAGCGGAAAAACGTATTAGTTCACATCAACAACTTCACCCGCTTTTGAAGGTATTTTTAGGATTTTTTGCTGAGCTTAAGTAATCCTCTTTGGCTCTTTACTTCAGCTGAGTTCAATGTTAGATTTATCAGCTTGTAGCTTTGGTAGTCATCATCATCGGCCTTGTTCCGTCTTTATAGAGAATTTAGGTAATGCCTGTGGTTTGGTTGAATTTGCATATCTTGGTGTGACTGTGGTGCAGCCTTATGCGCGAACGCACCGAGCGACGGCAAATTGTGCAGATGTACGTAGTGGTCCAATTCTAAGGGGGAACTGGGGTCTGCACAGACATCTCGCATGGGAGTGTATTCTGCATCCCCCTGCCTAAACAGGCCCTAACCAGCCCAGCTCCTTGAAGTACCGGAGCAGGACTTTTGGTGACAAACAGCTTCGATTCAGCTTTTCTGTGGATGAGGTTGATGACTCAATGAGACTCTTAAGCCCCTTCTTGTGTCTCTCCTCCTCTGTGGCCGTGCAGTGTAATACGTGTTCCATAGTCTCCTTTTCTTGGAAGCAGCCAAGTCACAGCCTGCTATCTGTGGCTCCAGTCTTGAAAAGATGATGGTTCAGCTCACAGTGACCTGTGATGATAGCCACCATCGCTCTTAGGTCCTCGCGTCTCATCTTGAGCATCGTGTTTGTGGTTTTCCTGTCTTATGAAGGGAATATTTATTTAGTATGCTTGCAGTCTGTTCGACGATCCCATAGTTTTTCGTGTTCTTTTTCTGAGTTAAGTTTTAGTCTATTTTTAACTTCTGTTGTTGTTGTTGTTGTTGTTGTGTTGTTGTTGTTGTGTTGTGTTTTGTTGTTTTGTTGTTGGGTTCGAGAGACCTAATCTTTTTGTGTTAGAGTTTGTCTCGCTCCTTCCTTTGCTGTACTTAGTGGTGCTCAATGGATCTGAGTTCTTTGCATGCCGTCTTGCTCTTTATGGTGTTTAAGACCCTCGCGTAATTGCGAATGCTAAACGAGGCGTTAGGAGACCCGTGCTTCGGTACAAAGATTGCGCGAAGCGGGACATGGCAGCACTTAATATTAATCTGTCAGACTGGACAGTTTTTGCGGAGAATAGACCAGAGTGGCGAAAAAGCCTTTGGTAGTTTAAGCATTTAATAAGTAAAATGTATTGCTTTTTCAATTAAAAAATCCAAATCTATACAAGGTTATACCGATTGGATAAAAGGTTTAACCTGATTGCTATAATTACTTTAAATAAATAAATAAACAAATAAATTACATAACGCCGATTGTTGGGGCTTTCATCACAAAACTTATATCGGAGTGGATATGATCATAAAAACCACAATTTTAAAGTTGGCTAGGTGTTGGGTACTTTTTGCATAAAATTAAACGAAATTGCTTCGTCCTAACAAAAGAATAACAGGCTTAAATTAATTTTCCGAGAGAGAACAGAGAAAAATGGAGTCACATTTTATAAACAGTCTTCGTGCGCTTTTCTAAAGCTGACTTTCTTGATTGCTAAATGAAACTGATGCGTTGTTAGAATATTAATGTAAAACAAGTTTACCTCTTTTTAACCAGGGCCAAAACAGAGGGCGTGGCGATAAAATTTAAAGGTGTGTATTTGTATGCCGGCGTCTGTGTGCCTGTCTATGACATTGTAGCGCCCAAACGGATTTTCATCTAACTAAGGCCTGTTTAGATTTACGTGCTATTCGCTATCCAGAGCGGTAGCGAAATCTGTGTGGGTATGCGGTAATTCTACTGTCACTAAAATACTCGACGGTATTCCGCGGACCACGTGAAACCAAGCGCGAAATCTAAGCGAAACTTACCGCAACCGCCCTGCGTAGGGAATGCCGCGTACATCTTAAAAGGCCTTTATGAACACTCTCAATAAAGCCACTTACTAGCATATATGATTGTATATGCATATACGTATGATTTAGTTTGTATATAAAGCTAAAAACTAAATCATACGATTAGGATTATAAGAAAGTTTTAATATCATTGCATCAGTTAAGTTTTGTATCGCATCAGTTAAACTATAAGTTTAGCATTGCACCAGTTAAACTATTAATATTATATACTAGCTGCGCTCCGCGGCTTCGCACGCTTTGTTTCTATGGAAACGTTTAAAGGTGATTTCTATCCAACTGATTTATGGGATAAAAAGTAGCCTATGTTTGATTCCAGGATTTCAATTACGAGTATGCAAAATTTCAGCCCGATCCGTTCAGTAGCTTTACGTGAAAGAGTAACAAACATCCATCCATCCATACTTACAAACTTTCGCGTTTATAATACAATGATATATGTATAGTATAGTTTTAAACTGAAATCGTCGTCGCCGAGAGTCTTCGTTCGATTATTTGTGAAAATAGCTGCATATTATTTGTAACCCAAACATAATGAATCATAAAAAATGGTATCCCTTAAGTAGCTTACCTACTCCCTTAAGTAGCCTGCTACTACGTCATTGGTGATGTCAAATTGGTGTGTCAGGCTCATCAAAACCAAGGGGATTTAAATTGACAGGCTGGTTTTACTTCGTCGTAACCGAGATTTTAGAGAAAATAAACCGTTTGCAGAACGAAAAGTTACGAGGTTAATTAAATCAGACAGATTGACAGATAAAAAGCCGACGCCTATATCTAGTTATTAAACATTATTTTTACTAGTTACCGAAGGTGATAAGGTTAAAATATCGTGCTTACGCGAGCGCTAGATACTCGAACTGAAAAATCTTTCGATGAGGCGTTTTACAAGAAAGATTAAGCTTGGAAAAAAATCTCAAACTGAAAAATCTTTCGCGAACTAGAAAAGATGTCATGTCAGACTATGCATGGGTTATGCAGAATCTATACAATTTTACAGACCTACGCCGAAGCGCTTTCTTTTCAGTCCGATTAAACTATAAATTTCAAAATGCCTCATTCCAGCAGTTTAGGTTCCGATGCGAGCCACGCGAGTGACCACTTGAAATAAACGGCCACGCTCTCTTAGAACACGTTTTCGTGCGATTTTCACTATTGCGGAAAAGTACGAATAGACACGCACGAATTATCTCGACCTTCCAATTACTATGGGAGCGCACAGACAGCGTGCGATTAGTCGTACGTATACGTGCTACTTTATTTACGACGTCCGAAAACAATCTCTTGTTGGAATTTTATCACACTTTCGTGCATTGAACGCGATATCACGAGTTACTGCCTATTTGACGGAGAAAAACGTATTCAGTGTGCGCACTCAACAAGTACCACAGTAAGTATTCTTATTTTTACCTTTACGTACGAAACAAATTCGCATGCAAAATGAGCGCGACTTAAAGCTTGTCGCATAAAAAATGCATTCAGTTATGGGCTACTCTTAACATTTATCAGTTGAGCTACCTGTAGATTGTTTGCAACAGTCTGCAGTTAGCTCAATTGCTAATAGTTCTAATTTATTTCTATTATTTAATTGTAATTTTCTTTGTGTATAAGGTACCTACTATCATTGCAAAAAAAAACTTGAGAGGTGTCAAGGGACACCCGGATGGAACGAAGTTCCTTTCGATTAATAGTGGGCGTGGGAGTCACAGCACGGCGAGCGAAGCAAGCCGTGCTGTGACTCCCACGCCTCCCCTATACTAGGCGAAAACGATACCCATATCAGATTTTTTGGTGGGGGGACGGGGTTCCGGGGGCTGGGGGCGTGGGGGTCACGCAAATTTTCCGTCTAGCCCCCTTTTACAACGCGCAATAAGGAACTTCGTTCCAAAAAACATTTAGATGAATTTTATATAGACGGCATCAGATGACAGACAGAACGCCCGCGAGCGTTTGGAGCTTGTGCCATTATGACACTGTAAAATGTATCTAAAGATTACGAGTGCCCATATTAATTTTATTGCACGTTTTAGTGCTGTGTGGTAGCGGTATTGGATTAATGAGCCCAGAATTTCATACTGCTAATTTTGGCAAATGTCTTAGTATTCTGTTAAACTCCCTAACTCTCTCGCCGCTCCTTCTACATACCCTCTCCCGTACCCTCTACCAGGAGGTATCGAGTTCTCTTAGAGGAACTAAAAATCTAAAATGTAGGTCAGGCATTCTGGTATTTGTGGCCGCAAACGAGCAAAATTGGGGCACGTTTCTAAAAAAATATATTTTTCTGGCGATATTTATAGTATCACCGATAATTTTACGTTACGAAGGTGCTGCAAGACGTTATCCAAACTAATAAAAATATATAGTGGGCTCTCTCCCAAATTGAGCATTTCTTTCATAGTTTCACCACAGAATATGGTGAAAGGTGTTTTGATGTAACGAATAACTTACTGCTTTACAATAACAAACTTTCTACGTCTATTATTATTTCTAGATTTCAACGAAACCAATTTATTGGTACTGTTACCGTAGTACTTTAATAATAAGGCAATCTTATACTGGGATTAGAAAAAATTAAAGTGATTAATTTAAGCTGCCAAAATCCAGTAACCAATCGTGACCTAATAACCACTAATAACTACTAAGATTTTAGTTCCCTATATAAAATTTTAAAGTCCTAGGTATAAAACTTGGCATAACAAGCGCTGAGAAGTTCAATATGTAACAGATGAGCGTGCCATTGACGATTGAAGTTGGCTCGTAAATCGTATGTGTCGTTACTGATGCCCCATTCCGAGATTACCTTTGAGATATGCCGTCAGGATATGGATGCATCTGTTACTGTCTTGGCAGCCAAACTATTGTAGTAGCCTCCTAAGAAAATTCTTCAAGTTTTCTTTCCTGTATAACTTCTTGTTTAGAAAAACAGAAGACTATCGCGTCGTCTTTTGTTTCTTCGGGCGAAAGTGGACTGTTGAGGAATATAATTTCAATTCTGGGATCGAATTCAATTGTTGTTTCAATTATTAATTTAAGTTTGGGTAGAGATTGGACAATAGTTATACAGGTCGAACGAAGGAGAAGATTCATCATGATCAGTCTGGAGTCTCAACCTCAACCTCAACAGGCTCTGTATTAGTCCACTACTGGACGCAGGCCTGCCCCTGATAAGTGCCTTATTGGCTTTTATCACATGGAGGGTAACGCCCATAATCCCCACGCTGGGCATGCGGGATAGGGATCGCAGTTCGGTAGTAGAATTGTTCTGCAGGGGGCGCTGCTGCCCGCCCCCGGTGGATATCCCTTAGTCGCCTTTTACGACACCCGCGGGAAGAGTTGGGGTGGTGCAAATTCTAAGCAGGTACCACACTGCTCAGTCTGTCAGATCAGTCTGGAAAGAAATTACTATTTCAAAATAATAATTAGTTTTGAAGGCGTAATGCCAAACCCTGGTTTATTTAGTCATGTTTTCTTGAGTGCAGCACTCATTGCAGCACTATTATGGCCACTCTTTGGTTAATTTATTTGGTATCAAAACGCAGCCAAGGAGCGGTGACAATAGTGGTACATTCACGATACACTTGAATTGACCTGCCAGTTCTTTTCCTATTTTCCTTTAGTGTATTTAGTACTGAGCTGTGTTACGGGGCGTACTGTATAAAATAAATAAATAAATAAATAATGCTGGACAATTCACACAGCATTATCTAGCCCCAAGCTAAGCAGAGCTTGTGTTATGGGTACTAGATAACTGATATACTTAATACAATACACTACATAGTTATATATATTTTATTATACATAGAAAACATCAGAACGCCCTGGACAAATGTCTGCAGATCGTACAAGGTACTGTATCATAGGCAGCTAGCACGATACGACGTTACGTCATGTGCTAAAATCCGTCTTGTTGCTGGAGCGCCTTCTTTCCACTATTTATTTATTTTTATTTGTTTTAAAACTTTATTGCACACAATTTTAAAAGTACACAAATGGTGGGCATAATGATAATAACTATTATTACTGTCCGGGCTGTACAACTATGGAACGCATTGCCAGTTACGGTGAGGCGAGCAAAGTCGCTACCAATCTTCAAAACCATGGTAAGGGAGCTCTATTTGTCATGTTGTCACTGAACTTATACCTGAGTCCCTATGTATATAAGTAGTTTATGTAAGTATATATATTTATATATATACATATATAAAATGTTATGTGTGTAATATATATTAAGCGTAGTATTATATTAAAAGTATTTATTTATATAACCTTCATGAGCACACAGATCCCCTAGTACTATCCAATGATACTATCCATCCATGGTTGGCTGGTAGAGATCCCTCTTGAGCAATTAGACCGCCACTTGTCACTAAGATTTTCAGCTGTTTTGTTGTATTGTTTCTATCTATAAGTGAGCAATAAAGAATTATCTATCTATCTATCTATTACGTTACATTAGGCCCCGTAACGCCCGCCAGTGCTAACCTTGAAGTTACAGTTAAAAATATTGAGTGAAAGACGTTCAAGGCTAGGTAGTGCTAACTGACCCTCTAGAGAATCCTAGGAAATTATATAGGAAATTAAAAATTACTGGCACATGTTGTGCTTTGCGGAAAGTTCGACTAAAACAATTCGTCTAAAACAATTCGACTAAAACAATTCGACTAAAACACAATTCGACTAGTAACAATTCGACTAACGACTAAAACAATTCGTTTTAACAACGAAAAATTTTGTTTCAACATATGGCTCTGGGTGCAATTACACACACATAAACACCCTTTCAGTCACAGAGTCGCCACGACCCCCCCCCCTGCTTCGCCGCGGGGGTTGGACAGGCTTCGTTAGGAGTAAGTTGATGTTGAACCCCCCGCTTCGCGGGGCTTGGAGGCCTACAAGTCGGGTCAACTTAAGGTCGAATTGCTTTAGTCGAATTGTCATTAGTCGAAATGTTTTTAGTCGAATTGTGTTTTAATCTAACTGTTTTAGTCGAATCGAATTAGACGAATTGCTTTAGGCGAATTTTCCGTAGACGCATTTTGTAGGCTTCGCATTCATGGTATAAAAAGTATTTTAAGGTAGGTACATTACGCAAGACAAGACGTTGTAAATTAAATAAGTAACATGACACGTCTAAATTGCTCACGCTACATTATTTTCCCGTGGGTGGGAGGAAAATTAACTTCTGCCCTGAACATAATAAAACTCATTATTCCCTAACAGGTTGGCTTCCCTTAGACATGACAAATGATGTGGGGACATTTTCGTCATTGGTGTTAGATTCTTCAACAGGTTTAGGTTTCAGATTTTATTTTTAGTGGCATTATGCTTTTTAGGTATTTTTGTAGGTCAAATATCGCCGAGCCGTGCCAACTTGGGTCTCTTTAAGACAAGCGTGAATAGGTCTTCCAAACCTTCGTCACACATCGTCGGCACATTGTCACTTACCATCTACGACGGTCTATTCACGATAAAAAAGAATGAAAAATTCATGGCGATTTTAGATGCATAAAGGCATTGGCCGGAGGGCGTCCTACACTACGTTTGCCGAGTCGTGGTCACCACTCAAGAACACCGGCCAGGTGGGATGACGATCTGCGAAAGACTGCAGGCTGGATGCGGCAAGCTGAAGACAGGGCGCTATGGCGCTCATTACGGGAGGCCTATGTCCAGCAATAGACTAATATAGGCTGATGATGATGATGATGATGAAAGGCATTGGTGTAGGTTGAATAATCAGCTGGTCCCGTACTCGCCACGTAAATCGAAGTTTCGGATTAGTTTTCGTGCGCTATATTATAATAATAATAATAATAAATAATGCTGGACATCCACACAACATCATCTAGCCCCAAGCTAAACAGAGCTTGTGTTATGGGTACTAGATGACTGATATACATAATATAATACATTACATAGATAGATATTTTTTATTATACATAGTAACAAATTATGCAAGTGACATAAGAGTTGATTTTGCATGAAAACGAATTAGAAACTTGAGTTTTCATTTTCCAAGTAGGCTCCCTGTTTTCGTCATATTGACATTTTAAAATTTATTTACTCTCAAGAACTTATACGGATTTTCAAACGAAATGAAATGTCTTTGATCTTGTGACTGCAGTGGCGGATTTGCCGTAAGGCCCAGTAGGCCCGGGCCTTGGGCGGCCAGATATTAAGGGCGGAAAATCGAGCCAAAAAGAAGGAAGATTTATAAAAAAATATTTTCAAAAATTAT
Organism: Eupithecia subfuscata; assembly: GCA_963564075.1. Classification (NCBI taxonomy): domain Eukaryota; kingdom Metazoa; phylum Arthropoda; class Insecta; order Lepidoptera; family Geometridae; genus Eupithecia; species Eupithecia subfuscata. The sequence goes on along the minus strand of OY751099.1, from coordinate 5,112,691 downwards.
TATCTATTACAATGGTTTTCTACCGAGCCATACCTGGCAACCCTAAGCGGCCGCCCGCATTCTAGCAACCTTCTAGCCGTTAAAATAGCCAACCAACCTTCGAAGGAGTTTCGAAAGTTGTGGCAAATTCAAAATTAAAACCGGAGCGCGCGATAGCCCGCGAAATCAGTTTTTCTTTGTAAGGCTTATTTTGTAAAAAGTTTGTATGGAAACGGTGTTCTTTTTGGTTCTTTAGTGGAACGATAGGCTATCTTACTATAAAATAAAACATACACTGGACATAAAAACTGTAATTACATATTTGATTATTGCATATTTTCGATGCTTGGGAGAAGTCGCAAGACGCTTTGGGCGTTTTTTGCGACTTGACAAAAGCGTTCGATTTCGTACACCATGAAACATTAATCAGGAAACTACATCACTATGGAATAAGAAACACCTCTTTGGATCTTCTTACATCTTATTTGAGTGATAGGATACAAAGAGTTGACATCAATGGGAAACGGTCTTCGGGGTCTGTAGTTACAATGGGTGTACCGCAGGGTTCTATTCTCGGTCCTTTCCTATTTTTAGTTTATATTAACGACCTGCCTCATCTTGTCAAGAATAATCACAAGATTGTATTGTTTCCTGATGATACTTCATTAATTTTTAAAATGAAACGACAAAACACAAATTTTGACGATGTGAATAGTGCAATCTCAAAAGTAGTCCATTGGTTTAGTGTCAATAATCTTTTGCTAAACGAAACCAAAGCAAAATGTATTAGATTTATCCTACTTAATGTTAAACAAGTGAAGGCTGATGAAAACGTTAAAGGAGAAACGTTAGAAATAGTAGAAAGTACTGTATTCTTAGGAATCACCTTAGATAATAAACTTCAAAGGGGCCCACACATAGATAAGCTATCGAAGAGACTTAGCCCACAACTAGGCTACACAAAATAAAAATATCTTTTAAAGGGCAATGTATACGCTTCTTCAACAAAACTCCTAGTGAGTTGCAAAAATTATCAGTAAATAAATTCAAACAAATTGTTAAGACCTTGCTGTTCAAAAAGGCTTACTATAAAATATCAGATTATCTCTAGAGGATAAAAAAGCTTGGGACGGGTTTTGCTCCAACTCGAAAAATAACAACTAACAGGCTAAAGGTTTCTTCGTCGCTTCTTTACTTTAGTCTATATACCGAAGCGACAGAAATCAAAAATAAAGAGTTTTTGATTTTGATTTTTGTAAGAATGAATTTTCATGATTTTTCTAAAAATGTTCGATTTTCAAAAATTTCACCTGAAAATTTGAATTTTTTAAAAAGTTTTGTTTTACCTTATTATTACTTACGCTACGCACCTTCAGTATGTTTACATGCTATTTTGTAGGAAATTTTATGGAGAATCCAAATATCTATAGATGTTATGGGGTATTCCTAGATAATAATCAAGAAAATATGCGCCGCGTCCCAATTCCATAACGTTAATTCATGAATTATGTAGGTAATTCTAGTCTATAATGATGGGTGCTGAAAAAGGGGCGGCACATGGCGTGGGGCCTAGAGCGGCTAGGACTGCAAATCCGCCACTGTGTGACTGTACTACCAAGTACTACCCAGTAGTTGTGGGTCGTTGACTGTTTTTGCGTTAACGAAACGAAACCGTTTTCCATAAACGGTCAACCGGTTAAAAAAACGGTTGACGTTTTTAACAGGTTTGTCGAAACGTTAACTGTATTGCACTAGTAGTGTTGACGCGTTAACGTCTAAAACGGTCAACTTGTGGCAAAACCTGTTGACGTTTTTAACTGGTTTGTCGAAACGTAAACTGTAGTGCCTTTACATTCCGGCATTTTGCAAATTGTTTTTTATTCTATTTACATTTGAACTACTTAGTATTATTTATTTACAATAATACACTGTCCTTATTTGCCATAAATATCCTAAATTATCACTAACTTTCACTACCTATAATATATATAATTATATAATAAAATAATTATTAAACTTGCGCGCAAAAAAAGCGTTGACCTCAACGTGTCACTTAGACAAACTAATTAAACGAATGAAAACAATTTCCCTGTTTTTCTTGGTCAGTCAGAAGGCCGGCGCGGCGCACGGAGCGCTTAGCCCCCGGAATGAACAAACATACATTCATCTCTTTCACTCTCCAACAATCTTAAGCTGTCGACTACTGCGGCGTTTCGCTCGCTCGTGTACAATGTGTTTTACTTTTACCTAGCGGTTCGAAGCTCGTTCGTTCATTTTCGGATGGTGTTCGTTCGTAAGGTGTTTTTGACGTGACAACGTCTTATAAATTGGTTTGCCGGGTGACACTTCAAGAAACTGCGTTACGCTCCGCTCACGTTATGCGCTCACAATGAGAGCGAGTGAGAGGCACGCGTCCCTTCCACTCGGGCATGGTTAGCCCGCCTAAGAGCGAGAGAGACAGACATAAAAAGTGAAAGGAACTCAAAGTCGTTGTCACGTAAAACTTTCGCCCGTATACCGACTTTACAGGCAACCAATTTTAGAGTTCAATCTTCGATGTCCGTCAACGAACGACCGTCAACGAACGAGATAGTATGTCAACGTCAAAGTATGTCGTTGAATGAAATAATAAGTTGATTGAATCAACTTGTTTCGCGGAAAAGAGAAGACGGTTGATTCGTTTTGTCCGTCAACGAACGAGAATGTGTCAACGTCATAGTATGTCGTTCGTTGAATGAAATAATAAGTTGATTGAATCAACCTGTTTCGCGGAAAAGAGAAAACGGTTGATTCGTTAAATGTAGAAAAGCTGCTTTTTATAACAGTTCGTTGATTCAACGCTCACTACTACTACCCAGTGAAATGTATGTAGATAAAAGCAAATGCGTCAATGTGAAACATCGTTTGAGCGAATCGTGTTAATATTGAGCGTAATCTGCTGGATACACTGTTACTCTACAAGGTGCACCAAAACGTAACTAAGCATTCTTATTGTTATTACGGGTTATTGTAATTTGCGGGTTATGTTTTTCGAGTTTATATGTAGTTATCTGGATACTCTTTATAACCTCTAACATCGAAACGGTTCAAATGATTTTGACAAATTCATCATCATCATCAGCCTTTATTAGTCCACTGCTGGACATAGGCTTCCCCTAATGAGCGCCATAGCGCCCTGTCTTCAGCTTGCCGCATCCAGCATCTGCCTGCAGTCTTTCGCAGAAAAAAAAAAACACAAATTAGAAGAATATAAATATCAAAATACTCTACTTCTACAAGGTGAGAGGGCCCGCTAAATGTAGCTTAAAAGCTACATTTTGTAGGCTCTCTCATTTTACAAAAAAGGGGAAAAAAACGTGGACTGATTCTGTTTTTTTATAGATTATAGTAATATCTCTCATTATGTTTATTACGAAGCAAATTGTAAATTACAGGGCCTGAAATACTCAAGTGACTTTCCTGATGACTCAATGATAAGTTCACTATTCCTTTTTTCCTATAAAACCTAAAAAACAACGGTACCTACTCAATATTTTTGTGGGTCACAACTAGCTACAACAATTTTGGTGATATCTTCGCCATTTATTAATGGATTTTTATGATTCTATTATGTGTAGATATTCTGGTCCCTCCTGCACTGGTCGGTTATCCGAACGCTGACAATAGGGATGCTGTAATTGCTTTTGTAATTATCTTCTGCCAATAACAGACATCGATTCGGGATTTGTATCCACCTACAGTATGTGCTTGCCTTCAAAATACTTAATCATACACAGTAGGTTAACCACAGACCGCTAAACCAGCTTAAAAAATAATGTTAACCTGTGAAAGAAGGTCTACATTTTCTCAAATTGAATCTTTCTTCAAGAGTATTATATTGGGGATCGAATAAACCAACTGTGACCAGCTCCAGCTACTATATTATACTATATACTAAAGCATAAAATATTTATTATTTTCGAGAAAATTGAATGAAAATAATGTAGGTTTTTATTACTTTTTAGAAGTTCATAAGACAGGTATTGATTTTTATGACATCATGATCTAACCAAGCTACAATAAATTCTGAAAACGGCTGTTGAATTTTATATCCCATTGATTTTACTTTTCCAAGGTTAGCTCTACGCAAACACTTTTTGTTAAATTTTAACCGACTTTGAAAAGAGGAGAAGGTTCTATGTTCCCATAGAAAATGTATTCCCGAGGGTTAAGTCTTATCCCACAAAACATAAAACATTGTAAAATTAAGGGATTCGGTTTTTAGTTTTTTCAATCAAATTATTTTATTCAAAAGTATGAATAAATGTTTGCATGAATAACGTCTGGCTGTCCGTCCCTGCCCGTAGCCAATAATCTCAGCTGCCCGAGGCGAGAAGTCAGTTGACAGGCAATTTCGCGACTCTCCCTTGGCAATAGAACCTTCACGCCAGCTGCTATCGACTCCTGAGAAATACAATATCTAGCTTACAAATCGAACATCATAATTCATAACGGACGCCGATCTTGTTTACTTATTGAAAAACTAGACGATCACCTCGCGGTTTCACCCGCGTAGTTCCCGTTCCCGTGGGAATTCTGGGATAAAATATAGCCTTTGTCACTCCCTGAAAAGTAAGCTTCCTAATGGTGAAATAATTTTTCAAATCGGTCCAGTAGTTTCAGAGCCTATTCAATACAAACAAACAATCAAATCTTTCCTCTTTTTAATATTAGTATAGATTAGTATAGATAAGTACCTAAACAAAATCGGCAAAATAACATGTTCGAAACCAATTAAAATAATAACGATTTTTTCTACGATACTTTAGCGATTCGTAAATTAAATTGTAAATTAGGTACCAAATAATAAGTAAGTTCATCTTTAGTAGAAAGGCACGATACCAGTCTTCCATTGCAACACCCTAAATAGGTACATACTGTAATCAGAACTCACCTAATCAGTAAGAGATTGTATGAATGCAATAAACAAAATACTGAAATACAATGCTTGTTTTTTTTGTCTTGTTTTTATTTGCCGACATGCTAAAGAGTTGATTGAAACAAGGAAATAAGTTTTTGGGGCTAATTAAATACATAATTTTACCAATAAGCCCGCCGCGACCGACATTTTAGATTTTTGACAACTTTCTTTGATGAGGCATTTTTACTCACAATTTTTTTAAGGAACTTATAATAAATTAATACACAGTAAATAATGCTGGAAAATCCACACAGCGTAAACTAGCCCCAAGCTAAGCAGAACTTGTGTTATGGGTACTAGATAACTGATATATTTAATACGTTATTATTACTTATATATTTTATTATTCACAGAAAGCACTCAGTACATCCTGAACTGTAGATCGTACAAACATTTTTCCTGAGGCGGGAATTAAACCCGCAACCTCCTGCGTCGCAGGCGGACCTTCGCCAGCTGTGTAACGGAGGTCGTCACTTATGTTTTAGGTATTTATTTTTTCCCCGTAGAAAAGAAACACCCGACTGCCCTCGCATTGGCAAAGTAGTAATATCCTCATTTCTTTGACACCAGCGTTGGATATTTTCCTCAAAACCATTTTCTTTTTGTTCCGTTTTTAATATCCAGATGCAGTGAAACAAAATAACCATCGTCTCGCGTCGATGCTTGTTTTCTCTGAATGTTTGACAAACAAAGACCTCGCTCGTTACGTGAGCTACCATCGACGTTAGTTTCGACGTACAAGTGAGGCGGAAAGCGGATGGACGCACAGAAAATACACACATAACAAAGTTTTGTTATTTTGGACAATAGTTATCCTACTTTTGGTGTTCTTCGCAACGTTAATGGGCGACCAAGGAAAGGCAGCCATCAAATACAAAATTCAATAAATGTAGGTAAGGACTTTTTTAATTTCTTGTAATATATTTCATTTCTTATCTGAATAGACAAAATACCTACAGTCGGCTAACTTTTAAGGATTTACAGAGAAAAATGTTGCCAAAAGCTGTTAAATTTAATACAATCTACGGTTTCTGGGCAGCGTTGGCAGCAATAAATTTGTTGGAGAAATAGCCAGCCAGGACGAAAAGCTGGGAAATATGAGATACGTGGGCAGCTGGGATGAGCTTTTGGCTGTCGATTTTTCATAGATTCAATTGGGCTAACTAAATTGCAGTTCCAGAATCCAGCTTTAAATTAGTTTTTTGAAATAATATTACGATTAGATAATAATATAATGTTCATTTTATTTTACACTAGCTTCTCCCCGCAGCTCCACACGCGCTATTTCCGGATAAAAAGTAGCCAGTTACTTGAGTCGAATTATGTTCTACATGTACCGTACGCCAAATTGAATCATTAGTTTAACGAATTTATTTACTCAAAAGAACAATGTTCCCATAAATTAGTAGGTACATACAATAACCTTACTTACTATCTTAATTAATGAATATTACATTACAGAAGTTTACTAATAACTTTCGTAGCAAGTTTCACCTTAATGGTTGGTACCGTTACGCTTACTTAAAAGATATTATCATAAATATATTGTTTTAGTCCTTTTTTAAATATGTGCATTGATATACGAAGGGTGCAGTATCATAACCCGCTATAATGCTTTTTGACCAATATCGTGTTAGTACCATCAATCATAAGTTCTTAAAAATTGCTTTGAAATGGTTGGCTGCTTTTCTATCAAAACCCACTAAAACACAGAGAAATCCGCTGGTAAAGAACGATGTTAGGATCAAAAGCCACTATAATAGCGTAGGTCAGTTTCAAAATCCTCTATAACACAATCGACCAATCACAGCACCGGATTTGCGTCGCCTCATCGAGAAAATAGTATGGCGGTTGTGACTTTCTGTGTACAACAAGTGTTCGGATTTTTAATAAATTTAATGCAAAAACATGGAAGAATTAGCCCAGTTTGTGCAAAAATCAGATCTGAAGCATTTGAGGAAGAGGCCACGCGATTCGTCATCATGGAAACGTGAAGTCGAGCGCAAGAAATGGTGAGTGAAAATGGAACAAAAATCTCCTGGAAAGTTAGCAAGAAAAGTTTTATGCAAGATGTACCTAGTTAAGTTTTCAGCCAGTTATGTACGTAGATACCATTTTATACCTAAGAAAAACTCGTGTTTAATACATTTTGAATAAAAACTATAAAAATACTTCATATCTTTTTATTTTATGTATGTACGCAGGTAAATAATACATTTTAGGTAAAATATCTTTGCTATGTTAACAGTAGGTACCTACCTATTTTTCTTCCTTCACGTGTCAATGACACAACAATTAAAAATATTATTATTTATAATTATTATTGAAAACATAGTAATCAAATACAATACACCTAGTAATAAAATAATATACTACCTCCGACCCCTATTTTAAAAATTATGTCGTATAACGCCATCCATCCACCATCTTATTGTTGGTTTTGGTTGGTTGCAAAACCCGCCAAAATATGACTGTTCATTTTCAAAACCCACCATTATGCAAGATTAGTTTCAAAATCCTCTAAAACGAATTTTAATTTGCTTATAATTCAGTATTTTCTCTATGATTTCTGTTGGTAAAGCTAAGATTAGTGGCGCCATGCCCAGGACTAATCGGCAAGACCAAAAACTATGAATTACGATTCATTGGTCAAGATTTAACAGTTATTTCTAATCTGTGAAAATTTTGAGAAAGTTATTATAGTGGTTTTTGATACTACACCCCTCAGTTCTCATAGTTGTTCATCGTAGTTTGTTTATTATTCTTGGAGATCTATCATCAGTCATAATCATAAGCCTTTATAATATTTGTGGCATAAGATACCTTCGAAGTGGTTAAATGTCTTTTTACATAAAAATGATCATCAAAAGTGCCGATGGGACTTGAACCCGTACCGTTTACCCGACAGTTGTCCAACCATCTGATGCCACGAGAGGTTACAACCGGAACTTTTGACAGACAGGGGTGCGAGTTCTAGTCCCGTCGGAAGCGAAACTTTTGATGAACAGTTTCATGTAACATGATCTGTATTATATTAAGTTTAAGTTACATAAATACATGTCACCTTTAAATTATGTATAACATATTGCTCTGTTCCATCCATATTTTGTATAAATCCAGATTTTATCCTTCTGTAATCCATAGCGCGGGTAGATTAGATTCTACTGCTTGATTCTATTAGACCCTAATTGATTACCTAAACAACACCAGCGAAGAAAAAAAATCCGAGTAGTTCAACTGGTAAAACTACTGGGAATAGGCCAATTTTTACCTATGAATTTTTATAGGACTTTTGACTTATTCTCTGATCAAAAATCAATGGACCTCCAAATTTTGCATGTAGGTATATAGGTACTTGGGAACGTAAAGTGGCAGGCATGCTTATCGATATCACAAGCAAAATGGTACAGCAAGTGCCTTTTCACACGTCCCGGACGCCGGGTAGCCGGTGCCGGGTACCCGGCGGGGAATTGTATGCAAATTATGCCGGTACGTGAGAAACCGTCGTACATGCCCATACACTTCACCGGGTACCCAACACCGGCTACCCGGAAACCGGGACGTGTGAAAAGGCACTAAATGGCATGCACTGACCACGCCGTAGAATAAGAAATCGGCATTTTAACTCTACGTTAAGGCCTCTACTTATAACTTACTTATTACTTATACTCAGTGTTTCCTTTTTCAGAAATTATTTAGTGAGACTGATTTTTGTTGACAACAAAGCAAAGCAATAATCATTTTGAACAAAAATCGTAGCAGAAATAAGGTTCATAGTTAACCCGCTTGCATCCGTAAAGAAAATCGCAGCAGACCATTTGTTTGTTCCATCCCCAAATTACAAATGTACCTTTGATCCTGTGACAAAACTCATTTCTGTCATCACAGCTCTTGGCCACTTGCGGATAGAAACCGCTTCGGTTTGCCCTTTCAACGGTTCCGACCCAACCCGAACCCTTTCAGGATAATTCTCATGACCATTGCTCATAATCAAGTCTAATGCTGACATTCTCTCCTATTTTGGCAACGAACAAGTGGGCCAACTATATTTATTTCAGAGTAGGGCTCAAAGTTAAATGACCCGATTTGTTTAGAGTGCAATAAGTTTCGCTGTTCAATATATTGAGCAATAAAGGTAATTTCTATCCCATGTGAACTGATTTATGGGATAAAAAGTATGTTTTATTCCAGGCCTAGAATTATCTGTATGCAAAATTTCAGCCCGATCCGTTCAGTAGTTTTGGCGTGAAGAAGTAACAAACATCCATCCATCTATCCATCCATACATCCATCCAAACTTTCGCATTTATAATTGTCGGAGACAACCGCTTCGAATCCCCACCACGCCGGCCCCAGCCGCGACACGAGCCGAACGACACCAGCGATGCACCAGCGCCGACGACGTCACATTCCCTTACGGCCACCGACTGATGTACTCGCATTACTTTGTCCACGAATACAGCCCCTTGTTAATACAGTCCACACGTATTTCATTTACTATATCGAAGATTACACAAACATATGGTCCTTCTCACCTCAAAAAAGGACAAAGAAGTGTCTTGAGAAGTATATTGGCATTCGTAGTGGCCTACAAATATTTGACGCAGTGACCGGACGAGGTCAAGTGAAGGACAGCCAAGGAGAAATACACGTCACCTGGACCCTGTGGTGAAAGGATACATGACAATCTTGTGAGTTCGTTCCTATTCATTTCCTTATTCCCTCGTCTCTTGTTACAGTCAAATATTCTTTTTCAAAATCTTTTTTTCAATTTTTTCTAGCTACAACTTGAGTCATAATTGTACGCTTACAACTTTCAAAACTTTATTTATTTACTTAATAAGCATTTAGCTCGATTGATAAATCGTTATCAGCAATACAAAGCCTTTTGTAACATAATTGCAGTCATAAAACTCGAACGCTAATTGATAAATAACCTTCATTTAGTAGGCAGGTAGCCTACACATATTTGCTACGCACGCACTGCGCTTACGCGTCTATTTCTTATCTATACAGTGCTTTCTTTTCCTTTCTTTCAAAGCATTTGATGTGAATAACTGTTTTTATATTCTTTGCAACAGTTGTGTTTTATAACATTTATAAAATTACGCAGTTATAATGTCGGAACTTAAAACTTTTATTAAAAAACGTTCTGCGATTAAATGCAAACTGACTATTTTTAGCAATCACTTAAAAACTCTTGGTTCTAAGCCCTTAACAGTAAATCAAGTTACCGACTTGGAATGTCGCTTACGAAAATTTGAGCCCTTATACGAAGAATTCGATGCTTTGCAGACCGAAATTGAGATTCTCTCAGACGAGCCACAGACCGATGACCAGGTCGTTTCCGCGGAGCGACAGCAGTTCGACACTGACTACTTTTCGATGGTGTCTACAGCCAAGAGTCTACTCGCTGAGCAAGCGAAGAATGCTGCCCACGTGGGATCGGTGGCGAGCTTCAGTGACGCAGAATCTGGTACGCAAGTAAGAGGTTTAGTTAGGCTACCCAAAATTGACCTTCCTCGTTTTAGCGGTGGCTACCAAAACTGGCTTGAATTCAAAGATACATTCCTGTCTCTAATACATAATAGTGATGGCATAGACGACATAAATAAATTTCACTACTTGCGAGCTTCTCTCCAAGGAAGTGCCGCTCAGATAATTAAAAACATTGATTTTAAAGGTGCTAATTATACAATTGCGTGGGACCTACTTTGTGAGAGATTTGATAATAGTCGCTTACTGGTAAACAACCATCTACAGGCATTATTTAGTGTGGATCCTATTCGCACGGAATCATGTAAGTCGATTCGCTTTATTATTGACATAACTAACAAAAACTTACGCGCTCTCAAGTCTTTGAAACAACCTACCCAGCATTGGGACACGCTTATCATTTACTTGATGTCCTCTAAATTAGATAGTGTCACGGGTCGTGAGTGGGAGGAACACAGGAATAACATAGATTCCTCACCAACCCTAGCACAATTTATAGCATTTTTAAATAAACGAGCGGACTTATTGGAAACTATTGAAGAAAGTAAACCTAAAAATAGCAAATCTAAAAATGAATCGATAGACAATGCAAAGAGTTTGATTGTTAATAAAGGCTCTGATAAAAAATCACAACAAAAATCTATACGCAGATCATGTCCTTTGTGTGACGATGAGTCACACAATCTATTTTCATGTGAATCGTTTCGAAGCCTACCTACTGAGTCTCGTATTGCTAAGGTAAAAGAGTTCAAAGTGTGTAAAAATTGCTTACGTTTCGGTCATGCTGCAAACAAATGTTTCCTTTCGCATTGTAAATATTGCACTAAGAAACACAACACTCTTTTGCACTTAGAAAACACAGATTCAGCTTCTTCTTCGAACGAATCATCTTCTACATCGGAAGGTATTGTTCTGACCACAGAACACATACAAAGCATACAGCATGCTACTCCGTCGCGTGTTTTCCTCTCCACAGCGTTGGTGAGAGTGATTGACAGCCGGGGCCACAGACATACTGCCAGGGCGGTCCTGGATAACGGCAGCGGCATAAACATCGTGTCGGACAACTTCTGTCGTAAGCTGGGTTTACCGAGGAGGAACGTCAGCTCCACAGTGGCAGGTTTTAATAATCATGTATCTAATAGTACACAATCTTGCACACTCGCACTTGAGTCGATGAATGGTAGTTATAGTACACGTTTAGACTGTCATATCTTCGAAAATGTCACGTCGGTTGTTCCAATCACATACATAGACACTAAACACATACATATTCCTCAAGGCTTGAGTTTATCTGACCCGTCTTATAATATTCCGTCGAAAGTGGATCTTCTTATCGGGGCAGACACCTTTTGGGATGTACTAGGTAGTCAAAAGATTAGCCTAGGTAAAAATCTTCCTGAGTTACGTAATTCCGAGTTAGGGTGGATTGTCACTGGTCGCGTACTTAACTCTAAAGACAAATTAGCGCAATGTTTTTTCACTCAAACTCAAAATGACCATGACCTTACTCGATTCTGGGAACTAGATACCATTTCTTCTAAGCACTCTCTTTCTGCGGAGGAGCGAGCATGTCAAGAGAGCTTCTCTCTCAACACAACTCGTAATGACGACGGTCGTTTTGTTGTCACGATTCCTCTCAAGCAAGATCCTCAGGTCTTAGGCGATTCCTTTGAAATGGCTAAGCGCCGCTTCTTATCGCTTGAGCGTAAATTTGAGCGGGAGTCAGCATTTAGGGATAAATATTTAGCATTCATGAAGGAATACGAGCAGTTAGGTCACATGACACAAAATCAAACTCTTTTTCCTTACAGTGATAGCGTAAGCTATTATCTTCCACACCACGGTGTACTTCGGGAGTCCAGTACAACTACTAAGTTGCGTACAGTCTTCGACGCTTCAGCCGTTACCTCTTCAAGAGTTTCACTCAACGAAATTCAAATGGTCGGTCCTACGGTCCAAGACGATCTCTTATCGATCCTCCTCAGATTCCGCCAGCATAGGTATGTGGTTTCGGCAGATGTCGAAAAAATGTATAGATCCGTAGAAATCATTCCTTCACAACGGTCTTTGCAGCAAATCATATTTAGATACGATCCTTCAGAACGCCTAAATACCTACACTCTTAACACGGTTTGTCAAGGTACTGCTTCGGCTCCCTTCCTTGCGACTAAGTGTTTAGTTAGTTTGGCGTCTTCAGTAAATGCGAATACCTTGAAAGATACCTTGAGCGAGGTCAGTGAACCTACATTGCATGCTATAAAGGAAAGTATTACGCACGATTTTTATTGTGATGACTTACTTAGCGGGTCGTCATCAGAAAGCGATGCGATAAACCTTTGTAAAGGTGTCGCACACGTCTTGAGCACAGCAAAATTTCATTTGCGAAAATGGCAATCGAACAGCACTCATATTTTGAACGAATTGTTCTTAGGTGTCAATGTCGATACTAACACAAAATTAGACTTGTCAGATAATACTAACTCGTCTTCAAAAACGCTAGGATTGCACTGGATTTCTAAATCGGACACGTTATCTTTTTCTATTGACATCGAACTTCATAAAAAGATAACAAAGCGCTACATACTTTCTGTTATCAGTCAGATATTCGACCCATTAGGGCTAGTAGGTCCATGCGTCGTCGAAGCTAAAATTATTATGCAGAAGTTGTGGGTGAACAGATGTTCTTGGGATGAAGAGGTTTCGTCAGAAATTCAGCAAGCTTGGTCTTCCTTTGCGAACACACTACACTGTCTAAATGAGCTACAGATACCTCGTTGGATTCTAACCGACTTTTACGATAAGGTCGAAATTCATACATTCTCAGATGCATCGGAACGCGCGTATGGAGCGTGCGTCTATATCCGGTCTGTGAGTAACTCAGGGCTTGTTTGTGTTAAGCTGTTAATTTCAAAAAACAAAGTAGCTCCAATAAAATCTTGTACCATACCCCGTTTGGAATTATCAGCGAGCTTACTAGGTGCAAGACTGTGTACTAAGGTACAAAACTCAATAACACACAAAATAGATTCATGTTATTTTTGGTGCGATTCGACGATCGTCTTAGGGTGGTTGTCCACACCATCTAGCCAACTTAAGCCATTTGTACGTAATCGTGTTCATGAGATCCAGGAGAGTACCGCCGGCCACAAGTGGAGCTACGTGCCGTCCAAGGAGAACCCGGCAGATCTTGTTTCTGGCGGGGTGAAGGCTGATTCTATCAGCGGGGCCTCTTTATGGTGGTCAGGGCCGCCTTTCTTACGTGAGTCAGTGGAAAACTGGCCTAAAATGCCTAATGATTCGCAGAAACACGACCTACCGGATCTCAATTCATGTTTACTTATAAATGATAATTTAAACAAGAACGATGACAACCTATTTTCAAAACTTTTATGTAGGTATTCAAAATTTACACATTTACAAAGAATAATCGCGTACGTACATAGATTCATTCATAATTGTAAAAACAAGTCAAATAAATATACCGGTCATCTTTCTTGCGATGAGTTAAATAAATCGCATAATTTTATCTTGCATACTGCCCAATTAGAAATGTTTCCAAATGAATATCGTATTTTAAAGTCAGGAAACTCTTTGTCTAAGAAAAATAGATTAATATCATTGACCCCGTTTCTAGATAACAATGATATCTTGAGAGTAGGTGGCAGACTAGATAACTCAGCTTATAGCTACGACATAAAGCATCCTATTTTGCTATGTAGCAAACATCACATAACAAAAATCATATTTCACATGTATCACTTGAGACTTTTACATGCTGGACCGCAGTTATTGTTATCCAACATTCGTCAAGCTTATTGGCCTTTAGGAGGCAGGAACTTATCTAAATCTGTAGTAAATGGTTGCATAAAATGCTTTAGGTTCAAAGCCAGTAACGTTCAACCTATTATGGGTCAGTTAGTACAATCAAGAACTTCACTTGAATTTCCTTTTTTACACTGCTGTGTAGATTATTCAGGCAGTATTTTGATAGCCAATCGTAAAGGTCGAGGTTGCCAGCTAATTAAATCTTACTTGTGTATCTTTGTATGCTTGTCTGTAAAGGCTGTACACTTGGAGCTCGTTACAGATCTTACCACGGAAGGTTTTATGGCTGCCTTAAATCGGTTTGTCGCTCGTCGAGGTAAGCCGCAAAGTATCACCTCGGATAACGGCACAAATTTCGTGGGCGCTTGCAATGAATTGTATCGTTTCTTGCAAGAGTCAAGTAGTCAAATTAGTTCTGAGTCTGCCCAACAGGGAATCAAGTTCAATTTTGTTCCCAGTTATACACCCCATTTCAACGGTATGGCTGAAGCAGCTGTTCGTTCAACCAAGCATCACCTTCGTAGGCTTCTCCAACTCACTCACTTCACATATGAAGAAATGCAAACATGTTTGACTCAAGTTGAAGCCGTACTTAACTCCCGTCCTATCACTGCCTTAAGCTCTGACCCTTCCGACTTCACACCCCTCACGCCTGCTCATTTCCTCATAGGACGACCACTTTTGTCTGTTCCACATCCGCAGGTGTCAGAGAGGATTACGTGTCTTGAGAGATATAAGAGAATCGAATACGTCAAGCAACATTATTGGGCTCGATTCTCCAAAGAATACATCACGTCCTTACAACAAAAAACAAAATGGCCTACTTCTACAAGCGAGCTCAAATTAGGTTCATTAGTCCTGATCAAGGACAAAGCCTTACCTCCACTGCGCTGGTTACTAGGACGCGTGGAAGCCGTTTATCCTGGACCGAGGGACCGAGTCTCCAGAGTAGCCGACTTGAGAACCAAGGGTGGGACCATCATTCGAAGGGCCTTTAACAACATTTGTCCCCTTCCAGAATTCTGTTGAATGCCTGCCTATCTACCTGCTTCAACCCGGGGAGTATGTCGGAGACAACCGCTTCGAATCCCCACCACGCCGGCCCCAGCCGCGACACGAGCCGAACGACACCAGCGATGCACCAGCGCCGACGACGTCACATTCCCTTACGGCCACCGACTGATGTACTCGCATTACTTTGTCCACGAATACAGCCCCTTGTTAATACAGTCCACACGTATTTCATTTACTATATCGAAGATTACACAAACAATAATATTAGTGTGATTAATGAGAGACTGTACCATCTGAGTGCATTTAGCACTCAGATGGCAGAGTTTCTAACTTTGAACGTGTAATAGATATTTAGGTATTTATAAAACCATTTTACGGAGAAAATAAATAACGATCAAATAACAAAAACCGTCATCCCGAAGAAAGGTATACGCCGGAAAGAATCACCATTCAAACTTGACCCCTTTACCTATTGAAATTCATAAGCAATATTCCACGAAGGTAGAATACCAAAGTAGTTTTCCAACAAACGTTATCATAATTTTGTATAATATTCCTGTTGCTCAGTGATTTTCCTTCGATTTCTTCGAATTATGAAAAAACCAAATTGGATCTCGTTTTAGAAGCAAAAGGACGTGAGTATGTTACGTCGTAAAATAAAAATAAACGCGATATGAGAGTATTATGGATGCTGGCAAATTGGCTATGGGTTTATAACCACTACGTGATACGATTAATTCCATACAATTGCCTACTTAGAGCCTCAGAGGAAATTGAAGAGTTGATGCGGGAAGGTGATTTTTCCAAACGTTTTACCTACTAGGTGCCGTTTATTTATGTGTTGTTAACGGTTGCCTTGTAAATAGAATAGAATATTTATATTTACAAAGATAATAGCTTCCGGTCGGTTTCGCATGCGTTTTGTGGAATTTAAAAAGTAGACTTTATGTTATTCTAGGTCCAGATCTTTATGCGTGAAAAATTTCAGCCCGATCCATTCAGTTTTCGCGTTTACTTTGGCCTAACATCTTCACAACGGTACAACGGCATATACTTTCACCTTTATTGTAGTAGTTTTTTTTAACCTATAAACAATAGCCTTTATTCAAAAACAAAATTATACTAGTATTTACAATTGAAACAATTAGGCTAAATGCAGACTATTGCAAACAGTCTACAGGTAGCTCAACTGATCCATATCCTCTCCGGTGGCAAGAGGCCATAATATGGTTTTTTTTTATAGTAGTAGGATACATATTATTTTATATAAGATAGATTCTACCACTATCATGACAACAAACACCATAGTTTCAATTTTGTTTACTTCGCACTCCCGTAACACCTACTTCTAAGTTTATCTTTTCCCACAATTTCAAGCATTGCATTATACTTACAACAGCTCGAAAATCCATCATATCTCCACTCTTATAAAATAGCATTTATGACCTCTTCCCCGCTTACCATAACAATTTAAGATTTCCTTTCCTAGTTCAAGTACCTAATAAGTCACAATAAGTCGTAAAATATTTTATGAATAACGGGCATATCCGTGCTCAAGAGCCGCCATTGGCATTTTTCAAGGCGCCCGCTATTTTTACAGTGCACGTGGTTGCCAGATGCGACCAATCACAACCGTATCGATGTTATTGAACGCCTGTTTATCGAAGCCTGTATACCTATAGGTACATATACTATATCTACACACTAAGCCAGATTCGCCAGACTTCCAACTGGCACAAAATTTGAACACAGGCTAGTTCTTTAGTTGACTATCTTGAGACTTTTAGGAGATCGGTCATTAGGTCCCCTAAACCAGAAATGACTGAAAAAAGAGACGAAACGTTTTTTTGTATAAACGGTTAACGTTTTTATTCGTATTCGTACCTTATGAAAATTTTATTGTTTAATATACTTACCTATTCCATGAAATTATTTTCATAAACATATAGGTAGTTCGACTGACAATCAAAAACTCATGCTTTACCGATTCAATTTTTTATAACAATAGATTTTGTGTTGTATTCGATTTTGTAATAGTTGTTCAAAATTTCGTAATATTTTACAGACTTTACACATGCGTCTAAATAATTTCATTTCTTGAATCAGAATATTCAATAGAATATATAGTGTTATTATTTTAGTTGTTTTATTTGCTACCTGATTCTGCCTGCGGCGTGACACGCGTTTTTCTATGATAATAAATAATACAGATTGAGTTACTGTGATAAACTATAATTTTTTATATATTATTTTTCAATACTTTTCCTTGAAAAATCAATCATGATAAAAATCTTCACGATAAAAACTTTCCTCTGTTCACATATTTTTGCGGTAGACAGATTCACATCTCTATCTGTCAAAAATACATCTATAAAATACTTTGTTCTGTCTTCATTCACGCAACTGTCAACAATTAGAGAACTTCATAGTCGTTCATATACTTAAGAGAAAATATACTCATGGACTGGGTATAGTGTTTTGTTACGTTCAAGTTTCTAACTTAGGTACACTTTACTTTATTAACTTACTTACAAAGGTGCTTTACTTACTTTTATTAACTTAGGTTTAAAGTTTCTAACTTAGTATACACTTGCCAAACTCGATGTGTCTGAAATTCACTCTGTTCGAGCGCTATTCTCTTTATCCGCAATTTCAATTATTTGTCGATTTGTGATTCTTCTTCACAAAATATTGCTTACAGTTATATCCGAAATTCGACGCCAAGCAAGTAAGTTTTAGTTTTTGTGTCGTGGTTTGTTTGAAAAGATTCAACACCGGGTTTGCCTAGTGTTTAAGGCCATTTCACTTTGTTCCAAAACTTCCAAATAAGAAAAGAACTAGAAATTTAGGTCCACAATTTAAGAGACACGCTTGACTCTTTTACTCTGCTTAGCTTGGGGTAGATGATGCTGGTTGGATTCTTCAGCATTATTTATTTATATTATTTTATTAAAACTAATCAAGTACATAGATATGCAAATCCAAAAGCAAACTGCATTTACGTTTCTATTAAACGTGATTGCACGGCAATAAAAAGTTTTTACCGTGTTCCAGTTTTCAGCTCAGCTAATTTTCTTTTATTTAATATTTACAGAAAATGTTCAGAAAAATATACCTAGTTCTACCCTATAAATAAAAAAAAAATATTTTTCGGCTCAAAATCGAAATGCGTGGAGGGACCAGGGGGAGGCCTTTGTCCAGCAGTGGGACACTTTCCTATGGCTCATAGTATTAAATAAATAAATAATGCTGGACAATTCACACAGCATTATCTAGCCCCAAGCTAAGCAGAGCTTGTGTTATGGGTACTAGATAACTGATATACTTAATACAATACACTACATAGATAGATATTTTTTTTTATACATAGAAAACATCCAGAACGCCCTGGACAAATGTCTGCAGATTGTACAAACATTTGTTCCGAGGCGGGAATCGAACCCGCAACCTCCTGCATCGTAGGCAGACCTTCGCCCGCTGCTCCACAGAGGTCGTCAAAAGTAATGCTTTTATTATAATAATACATTTTTATGAATGCTGTGTGGATTGTCGTGGTATGTTTTTTTAATAGCCTTTTTATTGTTGCAGTGAAAAGATAGGATTTACATTAGCATACAATTCTGATCATTTCGACACTCCCTTCGTTGGGACCCTAGATAACGTTTAAATCCTATAAATAAAAAGCTGGCGCGATCCCCTTATGTTTTTCTTATACCAGAGGCCTGGATTTGTGACGTCAGCGTGGATCGCATGAAAAAACAAAAGACGAATGTTTCTATGTGTCTGTCGCCTATCTATATTAATAATTTCGGACCGGTCTACGGTAGACTCGATTGAAATGCACATCAAATTGAAGAGCGTAAAAAATAAGTCGATCCGAGTCGACAACTTATGGGCGGAAAATTCGGATTATCGAGTAGTTTCAATATGAAAATGAATAAATTGCTAAAAAAATTGTAACGGCGTTGCAAAGTAAACATGTCAATTAAGTATAAACATGTCTATGGTTCGGTCTAATTTATTTGAATGAAAACTCTTTGCTCTTTGATTGAGAAATCATAATAATATGTATAATAGTAATAGTAGTATTTTATTGCGCCCGTGCGAAGCCGGGGCGGGTCGCTAGTTTTTAATAATCTATACTAATATTATAAAGAGGAAAGATTTGATTGTTTGTTTGTATTGAATAGGCTCCGAAACGACTGGACCGATTTGAAAAATTCTTTCACCGTTAGGAAGCTTACTTTTCAGGGAATGACTTAGGCTATATTACCCGGAATTCCACGGGAACAGGAACTACGCGGGTGAAACCGCGAGGCGATCGTCTAGTTTTTAATAATTTAAATATACGGAGGTAAAATTAAAAAAAAAAAAATGGAGTTTGGACAATAATATGGAATGGAATTACAATTTTAAAATGCCGGTTTAATATTCATAATTTAAAAGTCGGCATGCTTTAATTTAAATCCTGAAAGCACTCCATCCTGGTTCATTAATATAAGGGATAAGACCCTTCACCTAAGCATACAGCTTTAACTGCTGCCTAATTATTAATGACATAGGTGTGTACCACGATGTGATTCATATGTAGCCATGGGAAGTAGGGAATGGTGTCTGGTCTCTTTACAAATTATACAGGGTTATTGATATACTGACACTGCGTGAGCTGCAGGTTCTGCCCATCATTACGAACACGTCCGTGAAGTCCAACTTGTACGACGGATGAAATCAAACAGGCCGGAACAGGGGTCCCTTGTTCATTCGTAGTCAGCAGAAGATGGAATGTCACATTCAGTTCATTCGCCGATTCCCAAACAGACTGTAGGACTAAATCGGCTGAATCGCCTTACTAAATTCGCCTTACTAAAAATTGTAGACCATTTATTTGTACCTTAAGAACTCTAACTTAGAATGTTGCCACGCCCTTACAGGGTTCATGTAGATTCTACCTAAAAATGTTAACACCTTATAATGGACATGAATGCAATAAATATATATAAATATAAATTAAACTACTCTGTTTTTGTATGAGCAAAGACCTCAATAGAATATTACTAAATCAGCTGATAGCGATACTAAATTAAACTACCCTGTTTTTGTGTAAGCAAAGACTATTGCTTAATATTCTAAGGCAACCGAACAGCCCGTTTGGAGTATGGCTAGGCCCATTCCAAAACGAACGCTGATATTGCCATATTGTTGAACGTTGATGGTTCAGCTATTGGCGTAGGCGATAGGCTACCTACTTGACTCATAACAAATTTGGCGCAATAAATTAATAATTTCTGTAGTATTTGACTAAATAAACGTATAATTTATAGATGGGATATTAAAAGTGGTAACGACTATTTATTTTCAATTTTAAAAATTGTTTTTTAATTTTTTAAATTGAATTCTGTATACTGTATATTCTGTCGACCAGATATGACGTCATAGGCCTCTAATCAAATTTCATGTCGAATTCGCTATGTAGTCTGTCTATATATTTTACAATGATGGACGTTTCCTCCCCTCAACAGCCTATATTGGTCCACTGCTGGACGCAGGTCCCCTGATAAGCGCCTTATTGGCTTTTATCCCATTGGGGGTAGTGCCCATAATCTCCACGCTGGGCATGCAGGTTGGAGATTGAAGTTCGGTGGTAGAATCGTTCTGCAGGGGGCGCTGCTGCCCGCCCGAGTGGGTATCCCTTAGTCACCTCTTACAACACCCGCGGGAAAAGTTGGGGTGGTGCAAATTCTTAGCTGGCACCACAGAGCAATGCAGCAGATGGACGTTTGCTAATGTCAATTGATAGTTTCGACCCGTATGACGTCACAACACGGATAAATATCGTTCGTAGCAAAAGACAAAAAATGAGGGTAGATAGATATATCTGCCAATAACAAATCACTCGCAGTGCCGTCAGTTATTCCGTGATTATGGCGCATGAAACTGTGCCGAAATATTGGAAAGCTCAAAACTCAAATCATGGTAAATATCCCGTTGTTAATGACTTTAGTGTTAATAACCATGATGGATTTAAAAGTTTTAACGGATTTAATATGGCTGACAGCGTTTTCGTATGTTTACGAAAACTAGACTTTTAAAATAAAGTTGCACAATAATCAATCATTCAAGACCTACTTTAAAAAAAGAGTTAACAAGCCTATTTATTGAATTACGCAGTTTTGCAATCACCCTAGCCATCCTACAATTCGGCGGCGACATACACAAAAGTTGCTACGAATTGAGTGTACGCCGAAAAGGGGTAGTTGCGGCCGTCAGTTATTTTTGGCGTAGATGAGTATTTACCTAACTTAGGCTTTAAAACAGTAGGTTTATTATTCCCTGAATAAATAAATAATCTATCATCAATTTTATTGTAAACTCTAGAAAATTCAAGAAGGTTAACATATCGTCCATATTGTCCAAAACCGATGATTCTTCCCTCAGTACGGGCATGTGCAAACCAACTACACCACGATGTCAAGTAAAGACAAGAAACCACCCTGAGTGTGGCAGTGTGGCTTATACTACGCACGATAATATCAAAAACTCTAATTTAGTTTTAAAAATAAAACAAGAAACTACTTCCAACACAATAAGTCTTGACTAAGAGGAACTTCATGCCTTCAGCGTCAGCCTTACGAAGTGAAACTTTTAAATAGGTTTAGCCACATGAAATTGTAGTTTCCTGACCTCAAACGTGATACAAAGAGCCAATGAGGAAGCCAATGTTTTCTTGGAAGAAATTAGTTGTATAACTGTAGATGGCGCTATAAGCACAGTATAATAATCCAGTAAATCTATTTAGCGATCTTTTATTTTTAACAGTAAATAAGTTTAAATAGTTATGATGGATATGGAACGGTTAAGCTACGTGTAGATTGTTTGCAACGGTATGCAGTTAGCTCAATTGGGACGTGGGCCACCGTTTTATCTTAAAAAGTTAACAAGGTACCTTCTATCATGTGAGCGAAGCCGGGAACAGAAGCTACATAGATAGATATTTTTATAGTATACATAGGAAACATCCAGAGCAGCCTGAACACCCTGAACAAATATCTGCAGATTGTACAAACACTTGTCCCGGGCGGGAATCGAACCCGCGACCTTCTGCGTCGCAGGCGGATCTTCGCCCGCTGCGCCACATTGGTTTGGTATATCAGACAATTGTTTGACAATTCGACAGCTCCGCGCAACACGCTATCATTCAGTCTGCTCGAACTATTTCCGAACATTTTTTTAGAAAACCCGTCGCTGCAATATTTTCTTAAACCAATAAAATGCACCCATTGCTAATAGATGCCTAGCTAAATAGGTAGGTACGCATCAAACTTCGTTGCATATTCTATTCTCATTTGAAGGCCACACAAGTCGCAGCGACATTCCCAAAGAGCGACTCACTGGTCAATAGAAACTCCTCTATATTCTGCGCTTACACTTCAAGGTATCGCAACGTAGATCGGAACACCATCTATGGCAGTTCGCATGCTCGCCAGTGTACCTAATGTGCAGTATGACATAAGACGGGCCTGGTTGTGCTAGTATGTAGGAGTTTGTAGGGATGTGACACATTTATCGATTTAACCAATATTAAAAGTGATTATTGAAAAAAAAATATTATAATCCGCATTTGTAATTATCACACTATCACACTAATAATTATAAATGCGAAAGTTTGGATGGATGGATAGATGGACGGATGGATTTTTGTTACCTCTTCATGCCAAAACTACTGAACGGATCGGGCTGAAATTTTGCATACAGGTAATTCTGATACTGGAATCGATTATAGGACACTTTTTATCCCATAAATCAGTTCCCATGTGATAAAAATCACTTTTAAACGTTTATAGAAACAACGCGTGCGAAGCCGCGGGTATAAAATTAAATACCAAATACAAGTACCATTTCACCAATAATTGCTAAAAAAATATCATTCTAAAATTTGTTTTGGTAAATAAATAAAATGACTTTCTTCGTATGTGGATAAAATATTAATTAAACCTGTAATTCAAATTATGCACCTTGAAATACTAGTAAATATTTTTTAGATGTTATATATGTGATATAGGTATCTATAACTATCTATGTCGTCCAGCAGCATCAGTTAATTTCACCGTCATAATCAGCCTATATTAGTCCACTGCTGGACAAGTGGACATAGGCTCTAATGAGCGCCATAGCGCCTTGTCAGTTAATTTAGATATTATTAATTAGGCACCTATGCTTTTGTCACTACCAATAAATTTAAACTTATTTCTACCAATAACTATTTATTTATTCGCATGAAATACAAATGAGTCAATCTACCAGATCCGATCAGTGGTTTTATGATTCATTTATCTAGTATCCACCTACAATTTGTTTACTATTCTCTATACCCGGAAACGTTGTTCCACTCTACTATGACGCTTACCTTTAATAAAATGTAAAATGTACAAAATCTTTTTTGCACTCCGAGGTCATTAGTTCAAGACATAATGTGAGATCACTTTGATTGAAAATAAGTTTTTTATGCAAAATGTTACAACTCTAGTGGCATCGAGACGAAGGCCACACAGTCGTATCGAAAAGTCACACATACGTAATGTTGCTAAATAACAGGTGATTTTATTATTTATATTTCCGTGAATTAATAGACACTTACTAACAAAAAACATTTTTTCATACAAAAATTTCGTTAATGTTATAGACATATATTATACTAGCTTCTGCCCGCGGCTTCGCATGCGAATTTTCGGTATAAGAAGTAGCCTATTATCTTAGTTAGGCTATATTCTAAACGAACGCCAAGTTCCATCTTGATTTGTTCTGTACTTTTGGAGATCCTAGGTAACAAAAATTTCACATTTCACAAACTTTCGGCTTTTTATATTAGTAGGATATAAATACTTGATATTGATAACCATCAACTAGTTACCTACGTCTAAGTAATTAGGTACCTTTACATATAATAAAAGTGCCTAGTACCAAATAATTGAGTTTTAAGATAGCTAAAGATTTGGGCAGTGGACTCATTTTACGACCTTGAAAAAACGTTTTAAATTATTCATTACTTTTGATTGTTTTTACTTAAATATCACCAGTAAAATAAATGTATTAATAATTAGTAGGTACATTCTGTACCTACCTAATAGTCTTATAAATATTATTATGTTATAAATAACACGATAAGAACATATAATCTCTGTATGGGGTCAAAGAGTGAAGGACGGCTTTAGTTGTTTTAATTACGGAGCTATAGGTATCCACTTAAGTAGGTATATGATATTAATCTGATGCCAGTCTAATAAAAGGAACCGATTAACTTCTACTAATACTTAGGTACTCAAGTACCTAAAGGCAGAGACATTAAGTAACAATTAAAAAACAGACTCACGTTTTTAATTTTAATATGATGTTAACCGTATTCACTTACCTTTATCGGCAAACAAAACAACTGCACAATATAAACTTTTCCAAATTGTATGCACGAAGTTTACCAACACAATTCGATTTCTAACATCCAACACATACAGCACAAATTCAACTGAAACACATCAATGGCTCATTCGAATACACGCACTCGTTGC
The DNA here is from genome assembly GCA_963564075.1 of Eupithecia subfuscata. Lineage (NCBI taxonomy): Eukaryota > Metazoa > Arthropoda > Insecta > Lepidoptera > Geometridae > Eupithecia > Eupithecia subfuscata. Next base: position 5,087,854 of record OY751099.1, on the reverse strand, counting down.
GGCGCGAAAACATTCAATCGAAACTCGAATAATTCGATCACGTGTTCACCCTACGAGCGTTGCCGCCACACTGACTGTGACTTACGTAGTTTACTAAATACCGGTACCACGAAATGAAAAGCGAGCCTTGAAAACCACCACTACGAATAACGGAGCATGCATTGCTGGCAAACTACGCGTAACCAACCAGTAATCTACTAATAAACGCGCAGTGTACGCTTTTCTAGAGCTTTTGGTTCGTGGTAGAGGCTATTTTGTCAACAATCGGGAAATGTGTAGAAGTCACCGAATCATTTACTTCGCTAATTTGAGTCCACGCTAGGCCATGAACTGTCCCAACTTTAATTCCCCTTTAGGCCCTTCAAGCGATCAATAAAGCATCGCCTATTTCGTAACCCGTAATTAATTACTTAGGTCTCTACTTCTCAGTATTTACAAGCAAAGCAATTTGGAAATCTTGCAAATCGTATCCCAAAGCTTTAAAAAATACGAATTCCCTGAACTGTCTTTTCAGTAACGTGAACTTATAAAATTAAATTACTGAAAACTCGTGCTTGGAATCGTTTTCGGTTTCGATGTAAATATGTGCCCTATTGATGCCTGAATAAATATTTGAAAGGGACACGAACAAAAGCGTATAATGGGCATTTTAATAACTTTCGTACATTTTCGTTATCCGAATAAAACAATTCAGCAGACCCCTACTTATCGAGTACAAGACTTTGAGCAAGGAATTTTAGGTTTAAATTATGTTTAATTTAGGAAGTTGGTAAATTTTATGCCTATTTCAGAACAAATTTAATTTCAAAGACTGTGTCAAATAACATTTGAGCTGTCATAAAAGTGTGTGCGGTACCGCCATGTCGTCTGTCATAAACGAAAAGTTATTGGCGACGTCATTTTGACATTCCGGAACCTTTAGGCACCGCAAAAGGCGCTTGTATGCCTCAAACTAGCGCCACTGCCTTTTCTTTCTTATCTTACTATAAATAATTCTTCTGTGAGTGTGTATGTCACTGAACTTCTCTCAAACGACTGGACCGATTTTGATGAAATTTTTTGTGTGTGTTCAAGGGGATCTGGGAATGGTTTAGATTCACAATTTTAACGACTGGACCGATTTTGATGAAATTTTTTGTGTGTGTTCAAGGGGATCTGGGAATGGTTTAGATTCACAATTTTGTTTAATTAACGCGTGCGAAGCCGCGGGCAGAATCTAGTAATTACATAAAAAAAGGAATTTTTAAACGTCCATTGTACCTACAGTTTATGATAAGTACATATCTTAGGCTTTATTTTAATGCCCATAAAATAGTTTTCTTTTATTCCCTAGAATAGCGAAGTTGCTCTTGGTGGCCACTGAAATCTGTTTTCGCTTCTTTGTCTAAATTATACGTACAATCATAAGTATTATATACCTAACTAGTTTATGCCCGCGGCTTCGCACGCGTTGTCTATAAACGTTTAAAGGTGATTTCTATCCCATGGGAACTGATTTATGGGATAAAAAGTATAAAAGCCTGTGTTTGATTCCAGGATTAGAATTACCTGTATGCAAAATTTCAGCCCGATCCGTTCAGTAGTTTTGGCGTGAAGAGGTAACAAACATCCATCTATCCAAACTTTCGCATTTATAATATTAGTGTGATACTTTAGTTTCTATTTCAGAGGGATTTAAAAAAAGCTTATGATAGGTATCACAAATTAGGATTAGGATAGGTACATTGGATATTTGAAAATCCTTGTGTTTAACGTTATTATAAGTAAAAATAGGTGGCAGCGCTAGGTTGCGGCATACATCCGCCTTAAGCTCTGCGCAAAACGTGCATTTAAATATGGGCTCAAACTCGTAATCTTTAGATACATTTTACAGTGACAAAATGGCTCCCCACAAGCTTCAAACGAGTGGCCCGCGGGCTGTCTATCATCTGATGCTATCAATATAAATTCATTCAAATGTTACCAGTTAAAACACTTATCTGAATGCACGTTTTTGTGCCAGCACAGCAGCTGCTGCTGTGCTAAAAAGGTTGGAAATCACCACTGCTGCAGTGGTGATTTCCAACTTTAGGTCATATGAAAAAATCGATAAAATGTGTTAAGTAAATGTACCTTACGTGATTTTTTCCCAAATTGACCATACACTATAACTTGATGAAAAGTTTTGAAAAGTTGATATTTCCAGATTATGAAACTCGGCTACGAAAGTGGATAAAATATTGTTCATTAATAAGCAGTTATGAACAGAGATAAAAAAAAAACACTTTCGTATCTGGGTACGAAACATGGCTACGAAAACGGCAAGTACATTCCGTTCTCGTAACTGGATATCAAACAAGAAAAAAATTCCATGTTCGTAGCTGGTTATCAAGGATCAGCTACGAACGTGGACTAAAGGTATTCAATTCATACACATACAAACTTATAAAGTCTTATAAAGGGACAGCTCCGTTCACATTTATCTTGTGCCGATGAATTATTAATTTTATTACACAAAGTGCCCAGTCGTATAGGGTGACATTCTGGTAGCAGATTTTTGACAGTTTTCCATAAAATTTGTGCTCGCCCGCCGCGCTAGATAATCTGCTGTCCCATTGCCTTACGAGAGTGAGGGAATTGAGAGTGCCTCTCTATTCCCTCACTCTCGTAAGCCAATGGGACAGCAGATTATCTAGCGCGGGGGGCGCACACTTGTGCGTGTTTCCTTAAAAAAAGTTCAAAACAAGTTCTTGCTTTGCTGTCCTATCCTAGCTGTCTAATTAAAGACAGATAGGTCCATAAACCCCTCCATAAACAGGGTTTTTGGTAATTCACTGACACTACGTGAACTGCAGATCCATCATCACGAACACGATTGTAAAGTCTTGCTTCCTATTTTTTTTGTAAATCGCCTTTAAGGTGCTAACCCGACCTAAATCAACGCCACCACCTATTTTATCTCATTATTATGTTGAACGAAAGAATGTTCAAAAATCGATTTTGCAGTTGGTGATACCTATCATAAGCTTATTTTAATGCCTATACAACAGTTTAATTTTGTATACCTAGTGTAGGTTGCTCTTTTTTGGCCACAAAGGTGAGCATTAATTCTTAAATTTGGTATTGTTACGGGGTACGGTTGTTCTGTCTCACGAAGTCCGATAACTTACCTCACTACGAACAACTTTGCGCTTAGTTGTCATGCTGACGGTACTCGCTACCAAAATCTGACGTGAATACTATGAGCACTAGTGACCCGGACCGCGTCTCGGGCGAGACTGATTGCTTCTGAGCTTACGCACAGTAAAACAATGTGTACATGCATTCACTATGACATGCATAGCCCAACGGACTTCGTGAAATAGAATATCAAATAAACAAGGTATGATGCTCCGAGATCTTCCCAAGTATACGTCACTGTCCACTTGCCACAAAAATGGAAGGTTACGTTCATTTGCCGATGACTATCTTGCTTGGGATAACCCACGTGACCGCTGTTTCTCGGAGCATACCTTGTTTATTTGTACCATGATCTGTACCTCAGGGTGCTTCCGCCTCTGCCGCTTGTGGTAGGAACGTGGGGACGCTTACACTCATCCACGAACCCACCGCGGCTGCCCGATATCGGGCCCCTCACTGGGGGTGTGCAGCACCCCCTCTTCTACTAACAATACCAAATTTAAGAATTAAGACCTGGCTTCACACACGTGTTCGTGATCATGGGCAGAACCTGCAGATCACGCAGTGTCAGTGAATTACCAATAACCCTTATTAGATCTATAGACCGTGCATAGTTTGACATTGATATCCTTCCTTTCCGCGAAGGATCCCGGCTATCCATTGAGCTCGAAGATACGTTTTTTCATCTTTGGCAAACGCCTCATTTCTTTGAAATCTGTCAAATTCCGCCTTCGCTCACGCTCCCGCTCTCCACCATAAACGCAGAATAGTCTGGAATATTCAAGGTTACGGTCCAAAGGTCGAACTCCGGTGAAATCTTACTTCATTTGAAACTCTGAATAGCCTACCCTTTGGATATTTATAGGGACTATTATTGGGTTCAACATTGCAGAATCGACCACATTTGCTTTGCTAATTTTTGTCATTTGAATTTTCTTTATTCAGGATAAAAAACAATTGTACAATTCAGACTTATTGTATAATAACTAGCTGCCCGCGGCATTTTGAGATTTCATGGTTTTCCTTTCATTTAATTTATTAAGTTTGTTAGAGAGATTTCACCCTTATAATTGACCCTAACAATCTATGCAATAAAAATACAGGATGTAATTTTTACAGATTTTAGTCGGTTCGATTCCCGGGTGTGGCAAGCGAACTTTCGAAAATCTTTGAATGCAGTTTTCATTCTTTTCAAATATAAAGGAATGTTTTCTTTGAGTAATATTTTCTATCTACACTACAGTATTAAGAGTACTTTCCCTCCAGGTGGCATTACAAAATTCTACCCTGTATATTGTAGATTGTGGTCCATGGCGAGAAACAAAAAAATATTTAACTGATGGAATAACTACTTGCAAATTTACGGATTTAAAATTTGTCCTTTATTTGTGCTATAAGACCTTGCTTCTTGCCAAATTTCATGATTCTGGGTTAACCGGAAGTACCCGATAGGTTTTGTGTACATGTGATACCCTTGGAAACTTCAAAATATTCAGGCATAAACTACTGTAACTTTTGATTGCGTTGACTTAAAAGTTTGATTTATAATACGGCTCCAAGAAGTTACGGACTTGAGTACTGGATGTTAATTTCAATACGATACTTACACGCGTTTCTGAGAAAAGAGAGTTGACAGACGGACAACAAAGTGATCCTATAAGGATTCCTTTTTTCCTTTTGAGGTACGGAACCCTAAAACGAATAGAAATGAAACAAATAAGATAATAGTACCTACATTATGGTACTAGTGTGTAACATTGGTGATAACATTGGTGAGACCCGAGCCGTAGGCGAGGGTCTTAAGAGGGCCGAGGACGGTAATCATCAATACACACGTGTATCATACGACGTTTTTCAACACACTTGTGAATAAAATAACAATAAAAACTCATTTTATTTAGTAGATAAAAATTAATCAGTTTTCCTATGCGCGCGCATTGCGATCGGCCACAGACTAGAGAGATGAGGTTTTTTTTTTATTTTCCGCGCATAGGGTTTGCGCCTATTCTGCCACGTGGGGAATTTAAAGTTTTCTTTTATTACAGAGAAAACAAAAGTTATATTTGAGTGAAAGTTTTATTTCATAAACACGTACGAGTTAAAATTATCTATTTAAATAAGAAGTTGCATGGAATGAGCAAGCAATACGAACATTAATTTATTTGTTCTATTGAACACGATCTTTGATTTTTGAATGAAAACTTTTTTAAGAACAAAGCAACTCAACCAATAAAATAAAAAAAATCTATAACTCACTGGTGAGTTATAGCAATGAAAAAGTCACAGTTTGATTATGGGTGTCATTCTGTGCCTAATTGCGGTGACCATAGAGCCACTTTATGAGTACATTATGGTACTAGTGTGTAACATTGGTGATCACCGCCGAGGCGCCATTAAAATAGCAATAAAAACTCATTGCGATCGGCCACAGACTAAAGGGATGAGGTTTTTTTTTATTTCTCAATGGCGCTTCGGCGGTAATCACCAATGTTACACACTAGTACCATAATGTACTGTTAAACTTTGCCATTTTAGGACTCTGGACCTTGTGACACAGTAAACTTTAGCATGAGACGAGTACATAAGCATACATTTTGGGTTAGGAAGTCAATGTCAGCCGAAACGGTGATTGATTGAGTCGTACAACACAATTCCATTTATTAATATCTTATAGCCTTCCTTATTAGAATAACCAAAGCCTTATTGGAGTGGATCTAACGCCATAATAATCACGCTTTGTTTGAAACCTCGTAGGTATGTGAATGACATAAAAAATAGTCTAACCTTATGGTTCTACGTACTGACAGCGACGAAAATTTCCGTCGTTGCCTGTAGGTAGCTGGTAGGACTTTATCAAACCGCTTTTAATAGTGCATTTTACACCAAGGCGAGAAAGTGATCAATTCCTACCGAGTGTGTCGTTTTGGGCCCGAGGCGCAGCCGAGGGCCTTAATATACACGAGGTAGGAATCTCACTTTCTGCCGAGTGATAAATAGTGCTACACCTTCGAGGAAAATAAAAAGCAGAATTAATTATTAATTGAAATTGCGCCCAATGATGTTGGTAAAACCTCGTTGACCGCGCCAGCCTTTGGGTTCTTTTTTCAAAATATTGTTCGGAAATTGGAGGAGGTCTAATGGACTTGGAGTTAAAACTTTTTGTCGTTTGACCGAACGAAAATAACCATAGCTACCGGCCGATCTTTTAGGAAATAAAAAAAATAACACGTTAGAAATGGATTTCCATACACTTTATCCTCCCGCTAAAACACGTGAGAAATGAAATTCCATAGAGTTTTTCCTCCCGGTTTCCTATAGACCTGCAAAGACATACTTTCTATTCTATAAATGGGAAAGGAATAGGCCACTTTCTGAGCAGGTGTAGTATAAAAGCAATCTTTGGTAGAAAAGTTAGCAAAGTAATTTCCCGCGGTCATCAAGTTCCAATTTTTGAGGGCCGCAGAGCTCGCTGCATGATGAAACGTCGGGCCCGCAATTCCTTCCGGCGAGTGCGCGCGGCCCGCACGTACCCTATTCTGAAATTATCCCGAATTTATTTATAATGTCTACTCGACATTCTCTTGTCTAATCATTCGATATCGGCCAAATACGGATATGAACACACGTACCTACATATTGACCTCGCGCAAAAGCTAGTCACCTGAGTGTAAAACTACTGGCAGCTTACTTAAAAAGTATGTGTTTGATTGTGTAATAATTTATTTTTTGTAAACTGTCAAAGTACACCCCGGACACTCGACCGTTTCTCCATATAAAAGTCGCGTCTCGGCACATACGTGCGCAACTGCGTTGCGCTGTCAAAACACAAACCAAAAGAAATTTCGTATGTCGGTTTTTGGTCAGTTGTGTGGTGTGCGGAAGCGAATCGGTTGCCGTCACCTCCGGGTTAGCGGCGGTGCTTGGGTCAACGGGGTCACCGAGAACGTGTCTCGGTCTACGGAGGAGAGGTAGTTAGATAGGTATCAACCTATCATAACCACACAAACATTGAACACCATCGGCGTCGTTTGTCAAAATCATTACATATGCCATCTGCGCCCCGTGCGTTCCTTGCATTTGAACCACACAACCCCATCACTAGACCTTACATTGTCATTGGTGCGCAACGAAGAATAAAAACTTAACATGTATACCTACTGAATGAATCGCACCAAAACGGGTGCGCTATGTGGAAGTACTTAGGTGCGGTTCAGCTGGGTGCGATTCATCTGGGTGCGCTACGAGGAATGCCTCAATAAATCTAGCCTAGGGGCCGTCAGTGTGCGGAAGCTCCGTCAGGTGAGAGGCGAAGAGTGTCCATTCTATGTATTATAATATAATATAATGATACGTTATCATCATTATATCATATTCTCAGGCCAAAGTGAAATAAAATGACTAGTACTAATACTAAAAGCTGCTTGTACTATCCAATCATCTATTGAATCCAGGTTCTTTCGGCTGTGAAAACGACTTGATGTACTGAAATCCTTTGGCAGAATTTTAAGTATATTACAAAAATATAAAACACAATTGTAGAAATAAATAGAAACTAGTATTTGAAACCCACCAGTTGGTCTTCGTTATTGCGTTATTATTTCTCCAATAATGCTAGCACAAAATATGTCACGTCGCATAGCGTCGGTGCCAGAATATGTCGCTAGCGTGGTTCCTACTAAGCCGCTGAGTCGACACAGGCTCATTTGCTGAATAACCCACCACGGGCTCCCCGCAAATAACCAACCTTGCACAATATATGAAATTCTCTCTTTTTACAGATAAAGTGTATTTTTACACATGTATTCTGTGAGTTTTTTGGCTGTCCCAGACAGTTTTAAGACATTCTAAGCCATGTTGATGCCAGTCCAGTCCAGCAGTACATGGCCAGTCTCAACGGAGGACATAATATAGTGCACAAGTGTGTGCGCAAATACAGGTGCACTCTCAATTCCTTCACTCACACACAAGGCAGACCGACACGACGGGGAGAGTTTAGGTGCAGGACCAACGGCTTAACGTGCTTTCCGTGGCACGGGGGTGTAACACCACCAACTTCCTGACTCCTCCCCGGGCTGCTAATGTAAATTCTAAGCCTTACGAGATACCTAAGTCTTAATACGCTATTTTTGTGCAAACAACTTTGTCAAATTGGAGGGGGCACCAGAGCTCATACATTTTCAGCAGGCATCATCCTCCGTTCTGTTTTCATATAATCTCATCGATAGGTATATATAATATAATAAGTGCCTATGTATGTGTGACTGCGTCGTTGGTCTAGCGGTCAGCTTGTTCAACCGCTGATTATGAGGTCCTGGGTTCAAATCCAGGGTCAGGCCAATAGTTGGTATTGGGGTTTTTCTGGCAAGGAAAATTCACAGAAGTAGCCCGGAGTCAGGAAGTTGGCGATGTTACACCCCATGCCTCGGAAAGCACGTTAAGCTATTGATCCTGCGTCTGACCTCTCCCCGGTCGTGTCGATCTGTCGTCAAATCGGACTATGAGATTGAGGGAAAAATAATGTAAATAAATAAATAATGCTGGATAATTCACACAGCATTATTTAGCCCCAAGCTAAGCAGAGCTTGTGTTATGGGTACTAGATAACTGATATACTTAATACAATACACTACATAGATAGATATTTTTTATTATACATATAAAACATCCAGAACGCCCTGGACAAATGTCTGCAGATCGTACAAACATTTGTCCCGAGGCGGGAATCGAACCCGCAACCTCCTGCGTCGCAGGCAGACCTTCGCCCGCAGCGCCATAGAGGTCGTCAAAGAGAGTGCACCTGTGTTTGCGTACACACTTGTGCACTATATCCTGCGCATCTCGCTAGTCTCCGATGAAACTGGCCGCTTTAGTCGACATTCGGCTAGGAGGACATTATTATTACGGGCATAAAACTACCTGTATACAAAATGTAAGCTCGATCTGTTCTGTAGTTCGGCGTGAAGCAGTGACAAACATCCAAACATTCGCTTTTAAAATATATAGTGTGATTTCAAAACAAGCGATGGTAGGTATAGGATAAATAGGTATATTACTTGCAAATCTCGTAAGTGCTGCAGCGAGGGAATGCCACTCAGAGACGGCAACAGCGTTCCTTTCACTGGGAGAAGTTGGCTAGGAATGCTTGCAATGCTCGCCTCTGGCAACACTTTTTATATCAACTGCATTCTGCTTAGCAAATGATAATTCACAATAATTCCTACATAAATCTATCTATACCTAGTCTTCCTGGAAGTTGCAACAAACCTTGAGGACTGGAGGAAAGGAGAGAGAACTTTTTACCAGCAGGCGAAAAATACAGGTGATAAATAAAACTAAACGGGAATCACTAAAGACATTTACCATGGTAAAAACCATGATGGATTTAAACGATATAACCTAAACGGGAATGTTTTGCGTTCATCATTCAAGATGTAGAAAATCGCATATAGAGTGGATTCACTGAAAGCATGAACGTAGTTTTAGTAAAAAACCTGCGAAAACTGAGATCAGGCATCCCGAGAAATTACATTGGGTTTTTATTGAACTAATTAGAAAGTGTGAAAACCCATTTTTTTTTTAATAAATAAATTCCTACGAAACACCTATGAAGACAGGGCGCTATGGCGCTCATTAGGGGAGGCCTATGTCCAGCAGTGGACTAATATAGGCTGATGATGATGATCATGATGATGAAATGCCTACGTCTTTATTTTCGTATTAGATTCAGGATTTAGTGCCTTAGTTTACATTAGATCCTTACATAAGACATTGGCGTTTTGTCGAACTGGCAACTTTGATCTCAAATATATGGCGTTTGGTTAGGAATTCCAAATTCAAATTAATTTCAAATTTAAGCTTGTGTATTTGTGTTTCGAATTTAGTGATTCATTTGTTTTCGCGCCATTTGTTATTTTTTGATATCTTTCTGCTCACACTATGGAAAACTTGAAATATCGCGGTATTTACGAATACGAGTTCAACCGTGGCACCAGCGCTGCAGAAATAGCTCGAACGATTAATTATTTGTATGGGGTCGCTACTGTCAAAGAAAACACGGTAAGTTTTTGATTCCAACATTTTCGTTCTGGAAATTTTGACCTATACATAGAACAAATCCTGTGGCCGGCCGGAGACCCTAGTTGACAACGAAGAATTAAAAGTGATTGTGGAAGCGGATCCATCGCAAATCACGTCAGAATTAGCGGCAGGCTTCGGTATGAGTGACAAAACAATTTTAATTCACTTGAAACAAATTGCAAAAGTGAAAAAGCTTGAAAAATGGGTACCATATGAATTTACTGAAAACACCCGAAAAACACGCGTTGAGTGCTGCGTTACATTACTCAACCGTCACAATAACGAGGGGATTTTGAATCGGTGTAGTCTCAGTAGTCCGGTTACATTTAAGTGAATCGGACTACTGATCCCTTTTTTGCAAATGTTATTTCGGTGTTGATAATACATTGCCGGCTTATTGTACTTATCGAAATATTTGTAATGAATAAGACAAAATTGAATTTAAAAAACCCGCCAACGTTTATTGGCTGATCAGATTTTCATGAAACATGGCTAAAAACACTTGGGATAAAATTATCTTTGACACAAAAAAAACTAAACGAAAATCGGTTTATCCGTCTGGGAGGTACCATACCACAGACAGATACACAGATACACAGACAGACACGTCAAACTTATAACACCCCTCTTTTTGCGTCGGGGGTTAAAAATGGATCCTGTACGATAATCGGTAACGTTCATCACAATGGTTGCATCCAGGAGAACCGGCCAAATCCTGCCCATAGCGAAAGTTGACCCAAAAAACGGTACTAGTAAGTGTCTGGTAGACAAGTGCTGGTGTCATCCACTACAGCTTCCTAATATCTGGCCAGACGATTACGGCAGATCTGTATTGTCAACAATTGCAAACCATGATGGAAAAGCTAGCCGTTAAACAACCGAGACTGGTCAATGAGGATCCGTAACGTTTTTAGTTGACAATGCAGATTTATAGAGCTGAGAAATCCATAACACAGTACAAAAATTATTGATCTACGACAAAAATAGACGAAGTTATCACTATCACTAGGGAAGTTCACTGAGTGACCGCCGCGGGTGCGTGTAACGTCACTTGCTCGGTCGCGGCCCGTTAGTCATAACTTCGTACGTAATGGTCCAATTTGGATAATTTAAAAAGATATATCATTCTAATGTCATAAAGAATAACGTGGATACCAGTTCTATTGAAATTGCTATAACGTTACGGATTCTCAGTGTTCTAGCCCACTGCTGCTCCAGGACAACGCTAGACCACACACTGCACAACAGACGGTCGCTAAATTAGAGGAGTTGCGATTGGAATGTCTCCGACACCCATCATACTCCCCGGGCCTTGCTCCAACAGATTACCACTTTTTCCGGACCTTGGACAATTTTTGGCAAAGAAAAAAATTCAATTCTGATGAGTCAAAATCAGTTTCAAAATTTTTATTGATTCTCGCTTCCACAATTTTTTCAGCAAAGGAATCAATGAACTATTTAGTAATGGTACATACTTTGATTGATTAAAAATATAATTCCAAAAAATAAACGTTTTCCTTAGAAAACGCCATTTCATATACTCTAAGGACCTAATATTATACCTATGGCAACACGATTTCAAAGTGGTTTATTACTACACCATATTGCCTGGGTTTACAAATTGGAATAAAAGTTACTATGACATTTGGGGGAACCAAATGGCGGCGTCGCGAAACCGTTTTATTGCGGTTTTTATTTTCACATTGTGTAATACGAGTATAATGTGCTGTGGTGACAATTACCTTAAAATTACCAATTAAATAATTAATAAATTTTGGTTTACTTAATTATGAATCATTTAATAAATACCTAAACCGTCGTGACGACGTTCCAGACTGGTATTGATATGGATCAGCTGAGCTTCCTGTAGATTGTTTGAAACAGTCTGCAGTTAGCACAATTGTTTCAATTGTATAAACTAGTTCGAATTTGCTTCTATTATTTGATTGTAATTTTCTTCTTAATTACCTTTAAATTTAATTCAGTTACTCAGCATCTATTGATATATAGCATCTATTGATATATTTATATTTTTATCTAGAATCTTAATATTGCCAATGCCCCTTTACAGCAGCTCTAGTAATTATTTTTTAAAATTATTCTGTTTAATTTGATTATTGACAATGCCCCTTTACAGCAGATACCTATAGATATTAATTTCTTTGTATTGTGTTACCTACTTACTATAATTATTTAATTTGTCTTATTAGTTATTCCTATTGACTTAACCAAGTGTGCCTTGTGCTCCCACGGCGAATAAATGTATGAGTATGAGTATATAGATACCATGTATCTTACCTAATGCCGGAATATCCCGGAATGTAGTCTTATACTCTAGGTACTCCATTAAAGACAGAGTAGTTTCAGTCTAGTGGATAGATTACGATAATGCTTCATCTTAATATAACTCCAAGTAAACGTACATTTCAATCTCCGTTAATCCACTAACCGCCAAGCAAGGAGCGCGGGCGAAAGTTTCCGTGTCTATATTTAGCTAGCCCTCGATAGCGATCGTTTGTCAAACATTTCCTTGAACGCTCGGTCTGCTACTAACAGACCGAGTCGAACAATTTGGTATGCTTAGCATGGGTATAGACTTTATTGCATAAGCACAGCATTGTACGTTTACCGTTATGATTTTATTTTCCTCAAGAAATTAAGAGTTACCGTTATAATTTTAGTCCCCTCAAGAAATTAAGAGACCGAGAGACGGATAGCAAGTTTTTTTTTATAATTATGCTGGACAATCCACATAGAATCATCTAGCCCCAAGCTAAGCAGAGCTTGTGTTATGGGTACAAGATGACTTATTTACATAATATAATACATTATACAGATTCATTATATATATTTTATTATACATAGAAACGACCAGAACACCCGGATCAAATATTTGCAGATCGTACAAACATTTGTCCCAAGGCGGGAATCGAACCCGCAACCTCCTGCGCCGCAAGCGGAGCTTTGCAACCGCCCCTCATCGGTCGTCGACGGTTTACGACTTTTTTTTAGCTTCTGACGACTTTTACTCATATGGACCAAAATTTGATAAGCTTATTTTGTTTTTCACCAGTGACTAATTAATCTTTTGATAGGTAAATAAATATCTTAAACGATATATTTTAAAAGAAAAAAGAAATTGTAGGGAAGTCGCAAAAATAAGAAAGAATAAAAAAATTCAGGAAAACCCATATATATTTTTCTAAGTGGTCTTTTGGAAGGACAAGGCCTGTAAAGTCGTTCTTTCAAAATTCTAAAAGGACAGCTTGTATTTAGTAGACCTATATTTAACCAAAGGTGGCACTAACTATGTGTGTAACTATGGATTTTGAAGAAACTACCCTTATTCTTATTTTGACCACCTTCCAAAAGTAGAGACACCGCATTGGCCTATTTATTACTACTGGAATACCAAGCCATGCCAGTCCATTTTTTATAACGGGTAAACGTTTTTTTTTAATTAGACTTCCGTTGGCAGGCAAATGCTGGGCCCTTCGCCAACTCATTAGTTACTTCAGGAACTGAACTTGACCAAGGTGCCAAAATTAAAATGAAGAACAATTTAGTGTCCAAATGGAACTAGCGGAAACCCATTATTATAATTCACCGCTTGGTGCAAAGAGATCCAGGTTTATTGCGACGTCAAAAGGATAACGAGTCGGTAAAACGGTTTTAATTCACGCATCTACCGTAAATAATAATAAATAAATAAATAATGCTGGACAATTCACACAGCATTATCTAGCCCCAAGGTAAGCAGAGCTTGTGTTATGGGTACTAGATAACTGATATACTTAATACAATACACTACATAGATAGATATTTTTTATTATACATAGAAAACATCCAGAACGCCCTGGACAAATGTCTGCAGATCGTACAAACATTCGTCCCGAGGCGGGAATCGAACCCGCAACCTCCTGCGTCGTCTAATATAATATAATAATAGTCATGGACTGCAATTCTTACCTATAATTTTTAACCGACGACTTCGAAACAAGGAAGTTTTATGTTCGGCTGTATGTATGTTTTCTTATGTAGGTACGTTTGTTAATTTCTCCGTCATTTAAAGACAGATTTGGATGATTATTTTGCAGTTGTATAGAGAATAATTCCGAGATGTTCCATTAAACTTTTTTTCCAGAGGAAGAAGTATTTTTCCCGCAGAACTTAAAATACCAGTTTAGAGGTTTAGAGGGATCCGACGCGACGTCAGCTTTTAGTTTTTCACAACATTCAAATTATATTTTACCTCATCAAGTAATCACCGAATGGTCTGTTGCGTGACGATGGTAAGAGGCCCGACGGTATGACACTAGTCCCATGGGAGTTGGGGAGGCCCATTGTGTGGGACGCTACATGCGTCGACACACTTGCGCCTTCCCATCTTCCGAGGACATCCGTGAGGGCGGGTGCGGCGGCAGATTTGGCCGAAGATCTCAAGAGGCGCAAATATGCAGAGTCTCGACAGAGCCTCGACAGAGCCTCGACAGAGCCTACACATTTGCTCCCCTTGGAGTCGAGACCCTAGGTCCGTGGGGTACCGAGGCTCTTCGGGTTTTCAAAAAACTATCTGAGCGTCTGGTCGAAGCGACGCGTGACCCGAGAGCTGGTGAATATCTGGCACAGCGTATCAGCATTGAAATACAGCGTGGCAGTGCAGCCAGCGTCTTGGGGACGCTTCCGACTGGTGTTGATATGGATCAGTTGAGCTATCTGTAGACTGTTTGCAACAGTCAGCAGTTAGCTCAATTGTTTCAATTGTAAATACTAGTATAATTTTCTTTGTGAATAAAGAAGTAATCAATAATGAAATTAAATAAATAGTATGTACCTTACGTTTTCACTCATCATCATCTAGCCTCAAAGTAAGCAGCTTGTAGTGTGGATATCAGATGACCAATAGGCATAATACATATATCTACACAGAAACCCGGAACACACAATATCTGCATGATGATACGAACGTTTGTCCCGCGGCGAGACCCGAATCGCAATCTCCTGCGTCGCAGGTGGTTCTTTGCCCAATGCAGCACTGAGGGACATGCCTGCAGAAGTTTTGTGGCTAGTCCAAGGCTGAGATCAACTTTGAGTCGCTGAGCCACTGGAACATCGACATGATTACTTGTGCTTGTCTAAAGGCATGACGACCTCTGTGGCGCAGCGAGCGAAGGTCTGCCTGCGACGCAGGAGGTTGCCGGTTAGATTCCCGCCTTGGGACAAATGTTTGTACGATATGCAGACATGGCGTTCTGGATATTTTCTATGTATAATAAAAAATATATGTCTATATAGTGTATTGTATTAAGTATATCAGTTATCTAGTACCTATAACATAAGCCTTGCTTAGCTTGGGGCTAGATAATGCTGGGTGAATTGTCCATCATTATTTATTTATTATTATTTATACTATTTATTATAAACTCAATAAAAGTTACCATTCAGCTATGTTTAAGATTTTTCAAAATCGATTGTGCTATTCTCCTTTTCTTCCTTTATCACTTATTCACAAAAAAATTGGAGTGAAGAGAAAATCGATAATACTTTATTTTTTATTTGATAATAATTTATGGTAAAAAATTGACTTTTTTAAATGTTCATTTTGTAAACCTAAAGAAATAAAGTTTTTGACTTCTGACTTCCCAACATTGGGGTCTCTCTAAGTAAGGTACAAGTATATAGGAAAACTACGAAACGTCTGTTGAAAAGTCTGAATTCAATTTGAAGATATATTAACGCCACTGGCTGTCGCCTCTGCAGCTCGCTGAAAGAAGTTTATGAGAAATCTACTATGAAACTGACTAAAGTTTCGTTATTGGAAAAGTGCAGTGAAAAATACTTCATATCTTTTGTGAAACGTAAATGTAACGCTACTCTTCTGCGCTTATGTCTTCAAACTCTATGATTTTAATCACAATTTGTGATTAAAAGCATAGAGTTTTGTGATTCACAAAATCAAGATCTACATAAGTACCGTCACTGCGGATGGTTTTCTCTGAAAGATAAACGGACGATCAGCGTCTAAGTTATGTTATATTTAAATTTATTTTATTATTTTTTAAATTACTGTAACTATTTTTTATACATACTATATTATTACTAGGTTTACATTACCCATTTTATTAAGTAGAGTCAATACTTTAACTTCATTTTAAAACCAATATCGTTGCTTTTACTGCTCTATGAATTTTTTTTTAGCAGTGAACTATGAGTTAAGTTATGTTTTCCCTTACGCAGGATTTATTGGCGACGATAAATTTTGATTTAATGCACGATAATGTGCGCTGCCACACCGCAGCAGTGACTAGACAGTACCGACAGACGTCTTCCATGTCGGCATTCCCACACTAGACTGGCCAGCCCTTATTCCTGACTTGAACCCAATCTGGCATAATGTGGGACGAGCTAAAACAGCGGATACGAGGGAGAAATCCAGCTAATCCAGCTCCGGCGCCGATAGAAGCCGATAGATGCAACTTCGACCTATTGCAATAATTCCCAAAATTTAGGTAGCCAATTTAATTAATTTTAAATCTTCTTGATATCACTTGAAAGGTAACAAAATTACCTTTCAAATGATATACCACAATCTATAGTTCATTGTACATAAATTGTAAAAAAATTGTTTTGATCAACTCGCGCGATGAAGCGATTCCATTTTAAAGCTCGCAAGTGTAGTATTAGTTTACTTTAGTTAGAATTTTGACCTCAGTTATAATTTTTACCAAAATGTCGCGTTTCGATTGTTTTTGTTTTATAATGTAAATAAAATGGAACTTCAGTTTCGTCAATTTACTTTTTAGGATGAAAACTCTTATTTAAAACCTCAGTTCAGATGTAATAGTCGGATAGGCAAATTTTAGAACACTACAGACGCTTAAAAGTAAAAAGTATCCACAAAAAAATATGTGCTTTTGCATTTAAAGATTGTCTGTCTTAACCTACCTCATCAAACACTCCTTTTAAGATATTCTATAGGAACACTAACAGTTGTATATGATTGTTATATATTTTTAAACGATATCTAAATATAATAAAATATAGTAATCGATATTTCAAACTGTTGCCTGTTGGCAACAGGCATCAGGCGGCCATTTATAGTCCAAATCTCACCTCTAAGTTAGAATTAAGCCGCGATCTAAGTTCATGCTTCACCAACTTGATTAGATTAAGATAACTTCAGGTTACTTATGGCCTATTCGACCCTTAAGCTTAACGCGCGAACTTGGGAAGTACACTGTGTCGCGCCCTGGCGTAGAATAAACGGTTTTCAACCTAAAACCCAGCTTTAAACTTTTTACCTATATTTTACAAACTTTTTTATTAAAAGTTTCATTTTGGCAGGGTTTACACACACGTTCTTTACTCTTGCAATTTTTTCAAGTGGGTTAAACTTACTAATAATGAAATTAAGCTTTTTTTGTCATCATCTTCATCCTATTCTAGTCCACAGCTTTTAATAAATATGTAAACGTTTGAATATTTTCATGACTACTATAGGTAGGTACATCCCTTATCATAGTAACTTCAAAAATGCCAGCGTCTTGGGGACGCTGTCGATGGTATCGATATGGATTAGTTAAGCTACATATATTGTTTGTCTCTGCAGTTAGCTCAATAATAATATAATAATAATAATGCTGGACAATTCACACAGCATTATCTAGCCCCAAGCTGAGCAGAGCTTGTGTTATGGGTACTAGATAACTGATATACATAATACAATACACTAATTAGATAGATATTTTTTATTATACATAGAAAACATCCAGAACGCCCTGGACAAATGTCTGCAGATCGTACAAACATTTGTCCCGAGGCGGGAATCGAACCCGCAACCTCCTGCGTCGCAGGCAGACCGCCCGCTGCGCCACAGGGGTGGTCAAAAAAAGTTAGCTCAATGTATTTACTTTACTAGACTAGCATTTACTAGTTCTAATTTATTTCTATTATTTGATTTAAATTTTATTTGTCAATAAAGAGATAAAAAAAACTACAAGAATAGAGAGTTTATTTACGATGAGTACCTACTTACTATTTGATTAATGTAACTTACTTCTTATGTAGTTTGTGTTTGCTTACACACTTGTGCACTATAATATGTCCTGCGCATCTGGCTAGTCTCCGATGAGACTGGCCGCCGTGGCCGAAATTCTGCTGGGAGGATATAATTTAAATGATTAAAATGATTAAAATTTTTAAACTAGTCTAGATAAACTATTTTGTATTTCTTTATTTTTTTATACATACTTATGTAAATAATTTATTCGCACTATGTTGTTATGCTTACATTGCTTAACTTAACGCCTACCGTCTGGGGGAGAGCAAGACTTCCTACCGACACTCCACCACGGGTATCAACACCTGCAGAGAATCATGTTATAATTACAAAAACTTACCTAACTTACTATGCCGGAACTGTAACCCTTTAAACTTTAAAAAACTTCAAAACTTTAAACAGGCCATTTTACTTTTGAAATAAACTTTTTACTTTTTTACAGCTGGGCATAGGCTTCCCCTCATGAGCGCCATAGCGCCCTGTCTTCAGCTTGCCGTATCCAGCACCTGTCTGCTGTCTTTCGTAGGTCGCCATCCCACCCGGCTGAAAGGCATCTTTCAATACGTTTACCGAATTGCGGTCCCAATGAGGAACACATTTACCCCAAAGCTTCTTCGCAAGATATGGCCGGCCCACTAAATACCACTTCAGCTTCCTAACTCTTTGCACTTGTGCGAAACCTATTTATATAATATATGAAAAAACAAAACAAAGATTGTGAGTGTGTTTTCTAAATACTTAAACTGCTTTCAGATGTGTTGGTTTTCAGAGCAGGTATCAACCTACATTTTTTACGGAACCAGCGTTGTCTCCATAAACTTTGTAGATATTTTATGGGCACGACTCGGTTTCCTTTTTATTGTGCAGTATCTGCATGATTTATTTGCCGCGTGATCGAACGTGATATCAAAGTATAAAATAAAAATTGAGTTAACTATTGAGTACTGTAGTTTTTATTGTTCACTTTGGTTTCCTTCTCTCAAGGGGGAAAACTGGAACGCGAAAAATGATCGAGGGGGAAAACTGGAATTTGAAAAAAAAAATTCAGTTTTCCCCTTGAAAAAAATTTCTCAAGGGGGAAAACTGGACTCCAAAAAAATTAATTCCAGTTTTCCCTCTTAAGGGGGATTTGTCAAGGGAGATAACTGGAATAACCCATATTTTGATGTTTGGAATATCAAACGAAATGAAAATAAACGAAGGCTAAAAAATGTTGTTACCCAGGGATTAAGGAAAGATGGTAAATAATAGAATTCCAGCGCTGGCCGTGTTTGAATAACCAGCAATAATCGAGTTCAGAGCGTTTTTTTGCATCCTATCCTGTCCTACTAAAGCATGAACTTATATATATAATAGGATTTGTACATAGGCGAGCTTAACTGAAAAATAAAAATAACCGATAGTGGTAGACCACCATTTTTAAAGCACAAAATTCTGACACGTGACATTCCGTCCCTCTACACCAAGATCCTATGACTACGTTTCCTCTACCACAGATATTATACTACCATACCACCTATACTTACTAGTATAGTATTATAATATCTGTGGTAGAGATTATGTGGAGGTTAATACTCTACATAATAAAAGTCGCTCTTCTTGTAAAAAATAATCCCCATCTGTTTCCCGACGACTGACTCTGACGTTGTAAGTCGAAACAGAACTGAATAGAAACCTGATTGATAGAACTTTTAAACAGAAAATTAAAATATTATTAATTTCTAAATGTAGCTATAGCCTAGACGAATTTTTTAATGAAATTTTTTTAATATTGCCCGTCATCTCTCTAAATATTTTTGCATACCGTTAACGGTCAAGCATGTTGTTTCCCTATTAATATATGTTACCTTTTTGTACACATGTTTTTGCAAATAAATATCTTGATCTTATCTTTAACCAGAAAAATAAATTTCTTCCAGCAAACCTTAGAGTTATAGGAGAAGCGATGAATTTGTTTTGTTTGTTTCATAAAAAAAATACGTCATTATTGCGTAATGTACTCGCCAAAGTTAAGATTGTCTAGGATGAATGTACACTGGATTTGTATTATAGATTCTCTTATAGATAAGATGAAAAATAAAGATAATAAAAAAAAACTCACCAAAGTATTTGTTCTTTTTGGAATAAGAAAGATTACTTAGGTTACGAGGTGGATAGACGAAATAAAAAAATTGGCCAGCATAGAATGGCTAAACAAAGCTCAAGACAGAAAAGCTTGGAGTAAAATAAGGAAGGCCCTAACTCGATAATAGGGCCTTATTAATTTCTAAGTTAAGTGTCATATTACATTTTCATATATTTTTTTAATTATACTTTATTAAGGAAAAAGGGCTTTATTATTGTTACCTCTGTACACAGTTCAGTTTTTTACACGCTTTTTATTAGCTTCACCTGTATGTTTGTATGTTTGTTTGTAACCGACTTCTTTGGGCGCGATTTTGACCCACTTTAAACGGCCAGATTTCGTTCAAACTTTGTAGATTTATTGAGGACCGATGACAATACACTAATTTGACAAGCTATTATAAATAATCCAAACTAAAAAGTAGAAAATAAATAATAGTTTAAAAAAACTAAAAAACACGCTTTTTATAGAAAACCACTCTAAAAAATTTTTTTTTATTCACACTATTATTAACTTATATTCATTGAAATTTTTAACACTATTTTCTTAATTTAAATTCATTAAAATTTATTTTCTATTTTTTAGTTCGGTTTTCTATAAAAAGCGTGTCTTTTAGTTTTTTTAAACTATTATTTATTAAATTATATTTTGCTAAGGAAAAAGGTTTATTATTGTTACCCAAGTAAACAGTTCAGTCTTTTCGTTACCTATGTAACGTTATAAAATCATGAAGGAGATACAAATATTATTTGCAAAAGGCCATCTTCCTCAAGTTTTCATCAAGACTCATCGACGCTTTGAATTTGAGGCTTCCAAATGAGGGTCGGGTTATTAGGGTCAAACACCGGCAGCATATGTGTCCCTTATTCGTCACATTTAGTAGTGCAGCCATTAAATCTAATAGTTCTGTCCTTTGGAGAATGGGTTCTTTGGCTATATTAGCATACGAATTACGCTTTGTTTGATATATCTAGGCCGTTTTATCGTTATGTAAGAAAAGGATCAATTAACTGGTTTCTGCACCTCACTAATGCCTAAGAAATACTAGCTTCTGTTTGCGGCTTCGCAAGTGTTTTTAGAATAAAAAGTAGCCTCTAAGTTATTCTCGGTCCAGGTTCATCTTTATGTATGCAATCAGCTCGATCCTTTCGTTTTAGTTTCGGCGTCGTCGGCGTTCGGCCAAACTTCTGTGCTGAGTGGTGCCGGCTTAGAATTTGCACCACCCCAATTCTTCCCCCGGGTGTCGTAAGAGGTGACTAAGGGATATCGACCGGGAGCGGGCAGCAGCGCCCCCTGCAGAACAATTCTACCACCGAACTTCACTCCCCAACCCGCACGCCCAGCGTGGGGATTATGGGCACTACCCCGCATGAGATAAAAGTCAATAAGGCGTTTATCAGGGGAAGGCCTGCGTCCAGCAGTGGACCAATATAGGCTGTTGATGTGAAGCTGACTACCTACTGAAAATTTGACATCTAATTACTTGGCCCCCAACTAAGCAGAGTTTGTGTTGTGGGTGCTCGATGGAGGAACCGGAAATGCAAAATACTCATTATTATAACCTACACTCAGCCTCGGAAATAAAACAATGACACCCGTTTTGACATTATATTTGTCTGCCGTTGGTATAAAATTAACAATACGATAAAACTATGACTTTGCATATGAGTTATAAAAAATATCCTTAATTAAATTAAGAACGTGAGATGAGAATAATAAGTTATCTTTAGTCTTGTATGCTTGGGCGTTTCTGCTGTGAGCTCTTCGATGAAATTAGGCGGACGCTGAAAAAAAAATTAGAAAAACATTATAGTATGGTTCTCTGTATTACAGATTACATCAGTGTGAAGCTTATAGTGTATCTAACACAGAACAGAGAAGTGCGTGGAGTAGAATCGAAACACAAAAATGAAAGGTATAAATATCATAGTAAATAAATAAATACTGCTGGACAATTCACACAGCATTATCTAGCCCCAAGCTAAGCAGAGCTTGTGTTATGGGTACTAGATAACTGATATACTTAATACAATGCACTACATAGATAGATATTTTTTATTATACATAGAAAACATCCAGAACGCCCTGAACAAATGTCTGCAGATCGTACAAACATTTGTCCCGAGGCGGGAATCGAACCAGCAACCTCCTGCGTCGCAGGCAGACCTTCGCTATAGTAGGTAGATAAAATCATACGTTTCGTACATGGATAAAGAACATACCTAGACCAAAGAGAAGATGGATGTATTTTTTGACAGAGGGCATGGATATGAAAGGTAAAGACATGACGGAGGAGAGTGAAAAAAAAAATACCTACATGTTGTGCCGCCCCCACGTAGCGTGGGATAAGGACAGGAAGATAATGATGATGGATACGTAGGAAACATCCACACCAGAAACAAATATCTGCAGAGAGTACAATTATTTGTCCCACGGGAATCGAACCACCACCACCAGCGTCGCAGGCAGACCTGCTGCTCCACTGAGGTCATCCTAGTAATAACATGTTCTTACCTTCCACAGGTGCTGGAGCTGGCGGCGGTGCCTCCGCAGCAGGCGCGGGCGCTGGAAAAACGACATTAGTAGTAACATTTGGATAACAGCAACGTTCTAGTAGAGATAAACCATTCTAAAAGTGCACGCCGAGTACCCACCTTTGAGTTTTTGTGGAGAAGGGCGTGCATTTTTAGAATGGTTTCTCTACTTAAACTCAAATAATCGTCTATGTGCCTAAGCACCTAGTAGATAGAGATAAACCATTCTAAAAATGCACGTCTACTCCACAAAATGTCATACACTAGGCGTGCATTTTTAGGGTTATTCCAGTTTTCCCCTTGACAAATCCCCCTTAAGGGGGAAAACAAGAATTCATTTTTTGGAGTCCAGTTTTTCCCCCTTGAGAATTTTTTTCAAGGGGGAAAACTGGAATAATTTTTTTTCAAATTCCAGTTTTCCCCCTCGATGATTTTTCGCGTTCCAGTTTTCCCCCTTGAGAGAAGGAAATCAAAGAGAACAATAAAAACTACAGTACTCAACAGTAAACTCAATTTTTATTATGTACTTTGACAGAATGGTTTATCTCTACCTAAATGTAAGCCATGGCAGTCGCGTCGTAAAAATCGAACCCTGCAACTCAGGCCGTGGATGTTATATATAGATGATCAGATTCAGAAGCAAACTGTTTCCCTTTGTCTGGGAACAAGTTTCCTTCTGAGTATTATTAAGGCGAATAGTAGGGTGGATAGTGGCGCCACTACATATTTAATTTTATAATTACGTTATACAAAGGAATTATCAAAAAATCGGACCGAGCGCAGACGACATCTATCATAAGCTTTTTTTAAATGTACCTATCTTTAATAGTTTTGTTTTGTGTTATTCAATCAAAAACCTTGTTTGGAGAGCTTGGTGGCCACCAATAGGAACTAAACTCTTGAAATAAGTATCTGCCTAAATAATACAGTACAAAACTATTAAAGATACATTTAAAAAAAGCTTATGATAGATATCGTCTACGCGCGGTCTGATTTTTTGATAATTCCTTTGTATAACGTAATAATAAAATTAAATATGTAGTGGCGCCACTATCCACCCTACTATTCGCCTTAACACCTCGACTGCAATCACTAAGCGCGGTGATAACGTTTTCTATGCGCGGTGATAATGTCAAAAAATTCCTTGTGGTGTCAAATCAAATCAATCGTTTATTTGCAAGAATACAAAATTGAGATACATACAATATGTCAGATCTTATAACTATTTTAGTAATTGTATTCAGCTTGCACGCAGGCGTGCAAATATTATGCGAGTCACATTTTTAAATAATATTAAATAATATTAGTCATGTAAGCACAGATTAGATAACGTTACTTCGTAACAGATACCTCACTTACTCGATTTAACCAATCTACTTTGAGTCTTAAGGGAGAAGAAATAAAGTTAGTAACGCTCTACTCGCTGTTAGCGAGGCGGCTCGATCAAAGCCACCCGCGCCCCCCTATCTCTACAGTTTACTCGCCGGCCCTTGGCTTGACGGTAGGGTTGACCATCGATAGTTTTTGTCCAAGTGCGGATATTATACTTTAAGTGCCCTAACTCTCTCATACAATATAACTAGGTATCCCACCTACTTAATAAATAAGTCCGTGAACAAAAACAAACGTAGAATAAAAAATACATTTTAATTATTAGAGAACATTGTAAGCTAGGTAAAAGGTATTATTATTGCTAGGTAGGTAGCAGCTGCTTATATCCTAGGATATAATTTAAATATTTTTGTGTCAAGACATTATTTTGTGTACGTAGTAGGTATGTACAGATGTGTCATACGTATGTACAGAAAAAATTGTACACTCAAATCACAAAAGATAGGTAGATGTAGCTGACATATTAGAAATTATAGGTAGTAGACAAAACTTATCGTTCGGCTTGCGGCTCGCGCAAGCCGCACGCTCGCGCGCGGCGGCGGCAACCTTTGACAGTACCACCCCGGGGCGGTAAGAAAACTGTAGGTATATAACTCAAAACTGAGCGCGAGTGACGGAGCACTTATGTAAGTTACAATTCAAATTTCCGAATATTCGTTCACCGTATAAAAACATTTTTCAAATCCTTAGGAGGCGATCAGTAGTTGACGTGTGTATGCTGATAAGGAATCAAAATGTAAATGTATTTAAAGGTTCATTAGAATGCCAGCCTGAATACTCCCGCTGCTTTATCTAGACCTCAATCTGTGCCTTACATCGGTCTTGTCTTGTACTAATCGTATCGCCTTGTTGGTCATCCCTGATTTATCATCTAGATTTCTAGCTTTGCAGGCATTCGTAAGAATATTATCTTTTTAATATAAAACAATTAACATTCCCAACAATGCTAGGCAAATTGGTAGAGGACCTAGCGAGTGTGATAAAAAAACTATAAATCAGACTCCGATCTATGGAATAAACGCCCAAAACTCTTTTCAATCTGTTCGAATGAAAATAGTAAAAGCATTTGGGCTTTTTCGATGTGGAAATCCCAACAAAAGAGCGCGAATTGCTGAGCTTTGAAGCTTGACAATACGTGAAAATTTTCAGAGCAGGTATAGTAAGTATTTATATATATTTTGGAGCTAGAAGGTGGTTTAGCCTACTAAAAACCAGCGCTGGGTGCACATATCAATGTTCATCCTGCAGAATGTTGAGTGGAGGCCATGTTTATATTAAGCCATGCACGTAAAATAAGCCTCTCAATATATGTAGGTACTTAGAATTAATTCTAAAAAATCATAAGTTGTGTGTAGTAGAGTTAAGATTTAGAGTGAATAAAATATTTGCATTTCAGTTCAGCTAAGTACTTTTACCACGGATTGGATTGTAGTTTTTTTTTTCAAATATGAAAAATGACTAATTAACTTTATCAAATATTTTAGACGACCGCTCTTTAAAAAGAAATGTGAGTTCAAACGTAGCAATAAAAAAACTGTTGTAGTTACATGTCATGTCGTGGCGTCGTCATGGCGAGCCTTGATCTGAGTTCTGCGTTAAGTCACTCGATAAGAGTCAAAAGTTCTTTATTTCCGAAGATACAATAGATGTACACTTAGAAAAGTCAAATTAACAAAAATAAAATAGTAATGGATGGTATCATCTCGACAACGAGACGTTTCATTTTTGTGTGGGATTTAGTACAGCGCCTTTACCGTTCGGAAATGGAACTACGCAAATTCGAGACAGTACTATCGAGAATCGGAACTCAGGGCGCGGTGTCAAATTATCATCACAAAACAAACGTTGTTTGCAATTAAACCTTTATGTAGCTCCATGGCGAGGAGAAGGATGTATTTTTTGACGCAATATTAACTTAATATGAACAGACCTGGAGGTGCAGCTTCAGCGGGTGCCGGCGCAGGCGCCGCTTCCGCCGGCGCGGCGTCTGCGGCGGGGGCGGGCGCTCCTTCCGCGGGCGGCGCCGCTGGGGCGCCCTCGGCCGGGGCGGCGGGGGCGGTGGGGTCTGCGGGCGCGGCGGGCGCTTCTGCGGGTGCACCTAAAAAATATAACGAACCTATAGAAGATACCTGAGTCTTTAATGTACCTACCTGCAAAAAATAAGTAAAAGATAGATAGATAATACTTTATTGTACCACAAAAAGACAGGAGGAATAGAAAAATAAATGATAAAAGTAGAGGAATTACAAAGGCGGCTTTATAGCTATCAGCGATCTCTTCCTGTGCTTATCTTGCCGGCCTCTTCTGGTACTTCTTAAATCTAGTTAACCATAGACTGAATTTATGCTGGTTGAAATAGATGAGAACAAATTACCTACTTGCGAATTATCTATGCTGGTCTCTTTTAGAATTAAACTAGGGTAAGATTAAAATTACAGATTTTATTGCATTTTTGGGAATCGAAATAAAACGACTCCAGGCATTATTCTTTCAAGATAATTAACAATATGAAGAAGAAGTGCTTATTTAGATCACCTTTCATCTCCAAGTGTCTGTTCATTTAACATTCAAGTGACTTTACGAAAAGAAAAAATACAATAAATAAATGAAATGAACTTTAGTGATACTCGCATTAAGGCACATTTGCATAATCGTGGCTGTTAATTCGTGAAGGGTTAAGATGCTAAGGGGTCCCTTAGAATAACTAAATAGTAACCCCATAGTTAGTTTCAAATGGCCAGTTTAACAAGTTTTATCTTATATCAACTCAGCTTAGAGGAGTAGCCTAACTATTCCCGAAGTTATAAATGAACGTATGAACATTTTCCTCACTGTATTTTTCTCACGGCTATTGAAAAGTGAAAATTTAATACAGGTTTTAGTGGTATGTAATAGATTGTTTGCAACAATCTGCAGGTAAATGCTCAATTGTTTCAATTGTAAATACTAGTTCTAATATAATATCTATTATTTGATTGTAATTTTCTTTGTGAATAAAGATATTTACCGTTAGTAAGTAATCAGTTATTGCATCAAATAGATATATACATATCTTTTATTCATAAAAAAAAACATTACATAGGTTGGTTAGCAATGCCTTAAAGCCTATGTTAGGTTTGTCTAGGCAATGAGTTCTCATCTATTTTACTTAGAATTTCTTATCACTCCTGTTGGTTAACATATAATTTAACTTGCCTAATTATACATTGTAGGCAAATCGCTTAAGTATAAATATTCCTAGCTCTTATATAAACCATCTACAATGATAGCAGTCTTTAGCATGCATGCATTCACTTATCAACGACCAAAATGTTGCTACAGGTTCATTCATGAAGCTCGCCGCTTATGATCAACTACAGGGTACTCCAAATCAAGTTAGAATACATGTTATTAAGGTAGATACATGGTGTTGTATGTACAGCCTTGGCCAAATGTATTAGGCACCCTAAAATTTACGTGTTTAAGGTAAAAAATAAAACTAGGTAAGTAGGTAATTTCTTTTCCAAATTACTATACTAACATAAAATTACAATAATCACTAATACTTAGTTGGCAACTCCTTTGCATTGATCGCAGCAGCAATTCTTTGGGGCATGCTGGTTACAAGCTTTTTACTTTCGGCTGCACTTATGGCGTTCCACCATCAGCTGTCTTGCAGCCCCAGATCATAATGCTACGTCCCCTGAGTAACAAAGGAAACCACGCAATCTGTATGATATTCCTCGTCGTCGCGTCACGAAGGTTACACCCGCAGTTCTGAAAAGCTGTAACAATGGAAAAAGACGAGTTTAAATGTGTGCTTATTATTTTTATGAAAGCAGACTAATGTAATAGTGTTATCGTTTTTAAGGAATATTATAAAAGCTTACCTCAAAGTTTGATCCATCGGACCACACACACAACATTTGGCTAATTCTCCTCCGGTAAGTATTGGTATCGTAGAGCCCATTCTAAGCGTTTTTTTTGTTTTTTTCTGAGAGCCGTGGCCTCTTTTTGAATTTACACCCCTTTAAGCCCGTCTTCTTCTTGCCGTTCGAGCACTAATAGGGTATCCAATTTCTACGGATAGGGCAGCAGCGAGCACAGAAGAAGTTTTTTTGCGGTCCTTCAGAGACTCGCGGATGAGTTTTCTGTCGTGGCGCTCAGTAGTCACGCGTTTTCTGCCTGTCCGAATTTTATTTGCTTGGGAAATCAGTCTGCGCACCGCGTACATTTTACGAGTTTGGCAATCCCTACTTGGGACTCTCCTTGTTCATGTAACAACTGGATTTTAATACGTTTTAAGTAGCACAGTTAATTTTTTCGGCATATTGGAAAAAGAAGTTTGTCAATTTCACCAGTAAATCACTCAAGGAAGCTTCTTTATGCTATGAATAACGCAGATTAATAATATTTTTGAACGAACTACTACTAACTACCTATGTAACATGTATGTGTAACATAGGTAGTTAGTAGGTAGGTGGTAGAAATCCTTCGGCCAAGTAAAATGACGACCTGCGAAAGAATGCAGGTAGATGCTGGACGCAACAAGCTGAAAACCGGGCGATATGGCGCTTATAAGTGGATACCTTTCTCAGCAGCAAGCACCAAGCAAAGGCATCATCGTCTTAAAATGCTAACTGGTTCTCTAGAGCTGGTGTAAAGTATCTGTGGCCGTGTGGTGCCGGCTTAGAATTTGCATCACCCCAACTCCTCCCGCGGGTGTCGTAAGAGGCGACTAAGGGATATCCACCGGGGGCGGGCAGCAGCACCCCTGCAGAACAATTCTTGCATGCCCACCTTGGGGATTATGGGCATTACCCCCATGTGGTAAAAGTCAATAAGGCGCTTATCAGGGGGAGGCCTGCGTCCAGTAGTGGAACACTACAGGCTGTTAAGGTTGAGGTCTCTAGAGCTGTAATACCTTCTGCGGGAGCTGGGGCTGGTGCACCTTCCGCGGGCGCCGCTGGAGCAGCGTCTGCTGGGGCAGCCTCCGCAGGTGCCCCTTCAGCTGGGGCAGCCTCCGCAGGTGCAGCCTCCGCCGGTGCGGCCTCTGCAGGTGCGGCGTCTGCTGCCGGCGCTCCTTCCGCGGCCACCGGAACCTCACCACCACCCTCCTAGAGTAATATACTAGTGAGTACACTTAAATTGCAGGCGAGGTAGATTGCGTAAGCGTTAGGCTCTTTGGTTTTAGAGTTTTAGAAGCTTGATACGCAATTAATTATGATTTGTGGTAGGTTAAATTAAATTATTTTTGTAGTTGGATACGTGATTCATTATTATTTGTGGTACAGATAAACTTTTATAAATAATTCTACAGTTTGTGTAAATTTATTGACGTGAACGCGTCCAATTATTTTATTTGCTTTAATAGAGTCATTTCGCAACTCTGTACCTTAATATATGAATTGATTGAAAACCGAATAAAGCCATCAGTAATTATTATAACTCTTCGGTGTTGAATTAAATTTCGATTCGTTCCCATTTTGCGCTTTACTTTATTGTGAGAACATTATAAGCTTAAAGCATTAATAAAAATTATTATTGCAAAGGTTTTATATTAACAAACTCATGAACCTATTTACAAAGCAGTGGAAATTAAAAGCAAAATATACGATGTGCGGGAAAATCTGGTAGATATTTTACAAAGCGAGAGACGTTACCAGTATGTAAAATTGTACCGAATTCTGTGACAAGTTTTGTACATTATGTCTATCCTAAAGCGCTTAAAACTTGCAAGAATTGAAGAATTGAAGAAGTTTTATGGAAAAATAAGTAAAATACGTAACATCCGTACCGACTGAAATATCAGTGTCAAATAGCAAGAATAATTCTTCTGGAACTGAAAAAGCAGCTCCGTGTAAATTACATTCTTCGCGCCAAAGTCGGTTTTGGTTTGATTAAAACACCGATAGGACGAAACGAAAGACGAAATTGCGTACTTTGGTGTATAAAATATAACGAAGACCTCTCAAGTAGCAACCGCTACCTTTAGCGGAGCACTTACTGCCAAGCTCGTAGCAACCGCTACGTTCAGCGTAGCATCTGCTACTATCGTAGCGAAGGCTACGTTCATTGTAGCAACAGCTGCGATCGTAGCGACCGCTACGTTCATTGTAGCAGCTGCTACGATTGTAGCGACCGCTACGTTCAGCGTAGCAACTGCTACGCTCGTAGCGACCGCTACGCTGAGCGTTGTAACTTCTACCGATCGAAGTACCAAGACCAAGTTTCGCATAATATCGTAGTTTTAGGTAGTGTTACATCACACCGTGTAGTTAACTTTATGAAGTGAAAACAATGTGTATGCAGAAGCCAAATCGTGTTGTTATTTATTTTGTTATGCGTAAGTATTCAATTGAACCATGTAACTTACCGACAAGATACTTTTCTTGAAGAAAATAACTGTGTATTACTTACTGTTATGTGGTTTAATTATGTACTATACCTATACCTGTAGGATGTTTTTAAATATAGTTTCACCCTATTTTATTATAAATTCGCACCTCGACTGTACTGGACGTGATATTCTCGTGATAATTGAATTTTGTACTCGTAGAAATGTTCATTACAGTCAATTTATTAAATCCAGGTAACAAACATCCATACATTCATACTTTCGCCTCACAACATTAGTCCGATTTGCTCACCTGTGAAATTAATAGCTAAATTGTTTTACATTCTATACAAAAGTGTAAGTACGGAACCTTCGATACCCTCCATTATCATAAAGGGATTATGGAATTAGGGATATGTAGGTAGAAATACAATAACGTATATTTTACGTGAGTGAGATTTACACAAAGTATTTGAAAGGATTAACCTCGTGTTTATTTATTAGATGAATAATGAATGTAGGTATTGAATTCGAAACATTTTATGTGGCTTATATTCATTTTCAGGGATTTTCGAAGGATTTGATTTTTGTTAGCTTAAAAAAGAAAAATAAATTGACATTATTAACGTGAAAAAAATGAGTACAAACTTAAAGAAAAATTTTGTGCCTAAAAAAATAATTATCTTTTTGTTTAAAGCAATAATTATTAGTTACCTAATTATTGTTCTGCTAAGAGTTTATCATTTTTTTCTTTAATTTAATTTGATATTTACGAAAACCAATTACTAAAGACCCGATTTCACCAACAAATGGTTAAATTTTAAACAGTTGTTTTGACTTTTTTGACACACGTTTTCATACATTTAACGTTAAAGTAAACCGACGAAGCTACCAAATTGTCCAACTATCTTTAGGTAAACACTAGCACCTTGGTCCATTTTAAAAACGAATCGCCAAACCTTCGAAGAAACAGGATTCTTCATCCATAACCAATACTTTCCGCAATGTTTAAAAATAACTGTACCTACCCACTAACGTTTGTGTTCATCAAAATCGGATAATTAGGCAGCTACGTCGGTTAATCTGTTGGTCAATTTGGGTAGATACCACAAAAGTGCATGAGTGCTGACCTAATTGCGTAGTTTGCTACAGATAATATAAATCTGTGATCTGGTCGTTTCTATGTACAATAAAAAATATCTATCTATGTAATGTATTATATATATCAGTCATCTAGTACCCATAACACAAGCTCTGCTTAGCGTGGGGCTAGATGATGTTGTGTGGATGTCCAGCATTATTTATTTATTTATTAAAATCTCCTCCGAAACGGAAAATCTCCTATTTGACTAGCTATTAAATTAAAGAAGATTCAAGAATATTTATCTCTAGCAATTCTGTTTCGTAATGCTATGGTGTAGCTATAGCCCTCAAAATTTTTTTTTGTGACTTATATAAAATGTCTAAATATTGATGGGTTCGAGTATGTTTATTTTTGGTGTAGTCTCAGTAGTCCGGTTACGTTAAAGTGAACCGGACTACTGAGTCGCTCGACGTATCAGTAGTCCGGTTCAATTAAGCAACCGGGTTACTGATTTTTTACCTGTTTATTTATAAATGTTTTCACCAGCTAAAAATAATAAAATCTACAAAATAGGTATATTGGTAGGTAGGTATACACTTTATAGTGGATCACTCATGCTTCTAGGATTTCAGATGCATCTGATATTCAAAATATGTTTGGTATTCGAAACTCCAGATTGTATCTTTCTGCTATAATTAGAACTATTGGGTAGGTATCTATGAATAAAACATGGAAAGACGATTCACAGAAAAGGAAATAAGGAAAACAAAGTGACTAGCACACAGAGAATGTATACAAATACAGTATGGTATCTAAAAGGAACAGGCAACTAGTTGGGTCTACACAACACCGAAAACTACCAAAACAAGTTATTTTCCCTTAGGTAACTTAAATCAGATTAATCAGTGTAGTGTGGACTAACAAAGGAAAGGGTAACAAATGACAGGTGCAACATAACATAGTACAGAACATTAATTTATTATCTTACAAAAAATTAAATAAATAATTTATAAAAAAAGATTACTGACATGTTCATCGGTTGGTCGAAAGAATACATATAACGAAGGAAGTATTGGCTAATGGAACCAGGGTCCCAGGACCCGCACGCCATGGGGAAGATGTATCACATTGCTTGAAGTTAATTACAACTGGTGGAAAATAACATTAGGTCTTATAATATGGATTAGGACTTCATGCCTCAACCTCTTCTTCCTTTACCTTCTGATCTCCGGGCTTGCCCTTGGACCAGTCTGGCTTTTTCTGTGAAAACAAAACAGTACATTACTCGTGAGGAAAGCACAAGTCGAAAGCGTATCTATACTGCTATAATCTGAACGATACGCTGACGATACGCTGACAATAACACAAAATCGAAAGCTCGGGACCATGGTGTAGGTGTTCTGTGTGGCACCATCCAGCAGATATGATATCTATGGTAAAATTAGCACCTGACAAATATATATATGGAACAGTAATTACAGTCTTGAACTAACAAGATGTCGGATGTTTTACAATATTTGCCAAACTGAAAAAGCCGTTCAGATGTTTTCAAACAAATAGGCAAATGGACTAGTATAATCTAAAAAGGCGTATCCAGCCGGGGTATACATATAAAAGAGTTCCAGAATATGCCATTATGATATCCTAAAAAGAAATTAACTAAATTAAAAGCATGTCAAAATTGTATTTGAGAATAGAATGTGTGATTCAAAACACATTTGGGTACGTACAAAGCAGTCCGTTTTACATGCCCGTTTTATCTTATACGTTATTCGGCGATGGCGGATGTAGTTGTAGGAGCCAGTTCACACACATGACAATATTTCAGATCCAGTAATGTGTGTGGACATGCAACTACATTCGTCATCGCCGAATAAAAACGTATACGCCAAAACGGGCTTGTAAAACGGACTGCTATGTAAACGTACACTAACGTGATGTCAGCAATAGCTTTAAACAAGTCAAAAATTTAAAGCAAAGTACTAGTTCTTTACTAAAATTCGTATTTTTCAGGACAAAATAACACTTTCTGGAAGGTTTTGTACAAACGAATATCGTTTAACACATTTTTAACGCAGGTACGCTAAACAGCGCATGTAATTCAAAAACACTCTGCAATCTAATCTGTACACTGCAGACCTTGATCTAAGGTACAGTCAGCTGCAATAACAACTGGTACTATTCTAGTTGTTAGTTTTTTACATCAGTAATAAATAGTACCATTATGTGAGGGTGGGGATGATCAATCATTATGGAGGTGACAACAGTCAACTACATATATTGCTGAACAGGGTCGACTTTCCAAAAGCGTTTATTGAATCGAAAGAGGCAGAGTCCAGTTTTTGACAATTATCTATGTTCAACGATTTATGTCGTTGGCTGTACATTGTGTTGTGTGTGTTGCAGCAAACCTAGTGCCAATATCGAGTGCTTGGCATACCCTTAAACCACTAGATGTAACATTGCCAGTTGCGTGGCCTCAAAGCTAGATCATGCGGCGTGTAATTTCTAAAAAAATCTGTGTATTTTTCCTTTACCTTGCCACCAGCGCCGCCCTGTGAATCATTTAATCTTTATAAAACGTTTTCTTTATAAACGTCTATGATTCTGTATAAACATAAATCTATGATTCAAGAGTAATTTGATTAAAAAAGAGCAGTGAAGTGAATCGGATAGTGTCGTTGGATATTTCTATCAGCAATGTTTTTGAACCCTACGTAACTACGGACTAGAACTGGCGAATATTGTTTGAAAGTGAAGTCAAGTGAAAGTGTAGTGTATGTATGTGTCGATGAATGATGAACAAATTAATAAAATTAATAAATATTGGTTGACTTCCGTTAAATTACGTTAAAAGTTAAATCGTCGTTAGATGTTAGTCGCGGTTTTTTTAGATAAATATATTGGATCTTGCAATTATACATGAAATGGACCAATTTAGGAAAGTAACGAAAAAGTGATTGAAGAAGGAAAGTAACGGAATATCCAAGTGACTGTTATGGACCCAAGATGATTCTAATAACATAGTTTAGCATTTATATTACACAAAAGTTACTTTACTAACTGCAAAGCGATCGGAATATTTTCAGCAGAAGCATAATAATGTACAAATTCATAAAATTGAAGCTATTTACGCAGTCCAAACTCTTCTCACCTCGTTTTAGATCGGTTTGGATTTTTATGAAATTCAAAGCTAATTTAGAAAAGAGAAAATTTATTTTTTAGTATAAAAGTAGACACTAATAGCAATTGTTTGATTTAATAAGGATAGTTTGTTATTCTATTTCTTTCCGATGGCCCAGTCAGCCTTCTCCGCTTTCTTTGCCTGTTGAAATGTGAGTAAAAGGTGTTTTACTATGTTAGGTGTATTTAACGTAGGCGTTTGTGAAGTGAGATCGGTTTCAAAAGCTCTCGGTAATTAATAACCAGGCTTCCCTTGATATGGATTCAACTTTAATTAGGACTTACAGTTTCGTATAATTTCAATAAATATTAACATTACACGCAGTATGTAGGTACCTACACGATATTGACTTATTATTCGGCCGTAAGTGCCCAGAGACGAAAGACGACGCGATTGTATTCTGTTTTATTTTAAAAAAATGACTTTATTTAGAAATGATTTTATAGGTCAGAACTTCACACTTCAAAAACGCCTAAGTTTAAATGAAAAAAAAGTAATGATTACAAGATAATTTCTGATCACTTTTACTTGCTTTGGGAATCGAACCCATAGTATTTTTTTTTCTGGATAAGAATTAAAGTCACGTTACAAGTCACAAGTCACGTTAGATTATAGCAATGGATTTTAGCTAAAATTAATATAAGGTAATATTTTCTGATAGGTAAGTACTTGAATTCCCAAAAGTCAATGATAAGTGTAGGCATAATCAACGACAATGTTGATTAACAAGTTGTATGTTCAAAAAATTGTACAGACAATAAATCTAATGCATTTGCAAACGGCGATAAATCACTGTTTGATCTGCAAATGACATCATTGTATCATATACCTACATTTGTTTTTGTTAAAAGCGCGTAAGTACTTAGAATCTTTTGATGTTTTTCTTTGTAAGCAATTTGATTGTTTACCTCTTTGTCTTCTTCTTCAAGGGTGAATTCCTTCTTTTTGACAACCTTCAATTGGTTACGGAAGTTGAATTCAGCGGCCTTCTTTTGGAGCTTGGCGAATTTGTTCTCGTATTTGGACACCTTCTTGAGTGTAGGTTTAACGCTAGAAGAGCAAATCAATGGTTAAAACGAAGTGGAACTTGAAAATTTTAAACTGTAACGTGGAACTTGTAAGCTATAATATTTTGAGAATTAATTGTCACCTAAACTTAAGCTTTTTGTTTCCCAAATAAATAAAATAAAATAAAAATCAACTGTAACACCGTGAAATCAGCGAGTTTTATCTCTCAGTTTGTTAAATCAATAAAATTCGTTTAGGTAATAAAGGTCAAAAAAATTCGTTCATCTTGTCTCCATCCACGGTTTAATTTTCTTTAACGCAAGAATACAATTTTTCATACAGCTCGATAAATATCGAAGCTCTCGTTAGTACCGATACTTCTCGAGGTTGATTCGCATCACTATTCTTAAAAAGAAGAAGTATCTATGAAATCTTGAATTCTTTCATTCAGGCAAAGGAAATAAAAGCGTGGATGGAGCATAATAATTAAAAACAAGCTAGTTCAGGGCCGTTTTCATTTGATATTTCAAAGGCTACGTAGAATATAAGTCTGTGCACTGTGTTTCGTTAAACAACAATAGAACAATGTTCTTTCACAAAGGGCTGGGTTCAGCCACCCCTCCTTAGCTCAGAATATCATTACGCGAGTAATTGTATTCACAGACACATCCTGCACTCAAGGTCTTCAACGCTGACATAGGGTGCACTAAACCTCCCAAGTTTGCATGAGAAAAACAAAAGCAATGCCTCAAATTCCTTTCGCCCGCCGGGAAAAAGAATGTGTGGGAAAAAGTAAATTGAATTACAGCTTACAAAAATACAATAAACTCCCAGTAATACTCACAATTTGCCTCTGAGGTCATTGACTTGAGAGTTCAGGTCGGAGATCTGTTAAAATACATTGAACAATATTATAGCATTAATCGTAATACGATGAAAGAAGAACAAATCAAAACTGAAGTTAGAAAATAAATGCGAACAAATGAAATTGTTTTTAGGTATGACAGTTTACTCGTATTATAAAGATTCGAGATTTATTAAATTCAGAAACAGTTTATAGGGAGTAAAGTAAAAATAAATAAGGAAAAATGATGTTGGTTTAATGACTAAACATTTCACAAGTTTGCACTATAATCGGAGTCTATAAATAGTTCTAGGAAAAACTCAAACTTGTACAATGTGAACACATAAACAGCATGCAATGTAAGTTGAAGTAAACCCACATGAAAAGCTACAACCCAAAGAAACCAGAAAATAAAGCATTACACTGCAATACAGAAATGTAAAACAGTTAGTTTTCCCAGAAAAGCACAGAACAAGATATAGAGCAGCGTAGATTAGGCGTGTTATTTGCGAGCTGGAGATATGTAGTTTGTAAAAAGATAAAAGAGGAAGATCTGTCCCGTACCCTATGATACTGTGGCCTCCTGCATATCTTTAGCCTGTGCTCTTTGCCTACTCATTAAACAACCGTTGTCTACTCTTTTACATTCTAGGTTCGTGCACAATACCTAATAATCTTGCCGCTGATTGGTAGCTGGCCGCCTGCAGCCCCTGTGATCTCGACAACAGTACACTATTCACAAGATATACAATATTACAAAGAGTGCAGTATAATACAAGTGCATTAAATTAGCGCCAGCAATATTGCCAAATTAGCGCTGCGATCCAACATGCGCTACCAAATCAAGTGCATCTTTGCAGTCATTCAGCGATCGAAGTTGTTGCATATTGGACGCTATTTGTATGTGGCAATGTACTATTTCGGCTATAAATCAAATGTACATCGACGTCGCTGAGTAGGTAGCACGTCGAATTTTAAAATGTATCATGGAGTGACGGTGCAAAATCGATCCAGAATCTTGCAAGTGTGGATTGATACAGATATAGGTTATGTGTGTCTGGACTCGTAAGTGAGTAGTATACACCAGTGTCTCGGATGGGTGGTTCAGTGTCGAGCCGAGCGACCGAGACGCCGCGGGCTCGGCCTCGGGGGAAGGAGGGGCAACATCGACCAGAGCATGGCACTTTCATTTAACCACTCGGTGTCCATACAGGTTCAACTTCAAAAGGTTTACAGGGTTTAAACTTAGCAATCGAAAACGCAAACGTTTCGCGGAGTGTATCGGTATACAAAAGTTGGAGATTTGGAACAAGAAGTTTCACTTACACTATGCACTTGCGTGTGCCAATAGGAACGTATCCAGCGTTCCAGTTACAGCTAAACTCTAGATAGTGAAAAGAGAAAATTCAGTAGGGCCACTTAGCTCGCCACCACACATGAAGCGTCACACTGGCGGATGCAGCGATTATTCTTGATTGTAAATATTTAAACACACTTTTTTAAAGTATTAAAGTGCCATACTATATCGGGTTTGAATTAATTGGGAGAGGCTGCGAAAGTTATGGTATGAAGTTTTGGAAACAAATCATGCAACAAGCAAAGCAGTTGGCGATGACGAGGCGAGCGGGCTGGAGTGGACGCATACCTGCGCCGCCCGCCTCCGAGACATTCCGATGACGTGAGAGATGATGATGATGATGGCGGAGGAAGAATCTATGATGATGAGATGAGTGGATGAGAGTTACTGTGCATGCGCTGCGGTGAGTGTGTGTTACGTGGCGCCAGAGCCGGCAGGCGGCAGAGAGCGGTTACTGCAGTTAGTGTAGTTAATGGTGTAAGCTCCATGTCGGATGACGCGCCCTCGATCGATTTTGCACCGCACGCCGCGTGCGCGTCCTCGGGTACTCTACGCACGCACACACGCGCTCTACTCTAGACAAACTGACGGAACGAACCTCTATCGTTATTTACACTTCAAAAACAAACATCCGAAAACTTTCAAAGCGTTATAAATATAACACGTATTGTCACACGCGCACGGCTATTACATAATATCGATGACTGTGGTATTCACAATGGTTATGATGGTCAATACCTCAAAATCTCTTTTCCTGACTTCATGTTCCAAATCCCACTTCTGGCCCTCACATAAATACATGCGCTCATAATACTCCTCAATTATTTCTGCGAGATCCTCTAAAGAAAAAGGAAATACGGATTATTGAACCAGCGGAATGAGCAAGGGCATCGTGAGAGTAACCTGCCTCGGTCGACGCAGCCTAGTGCATGTGTGCGGTGAGCCGTACAACTATCATCTCACGTTGTAGTAACAACTAAATCATAGACAAATCATATGCATTCCCAATCCTATTCCAGTATGCGGTTACCTCAAATTTCTTTATTTGAATCCCTCGTTCTAGTTCATATTTATCCCCCTCGAGGCTGTATATTCTATGCCAGTACATTTGACATAGGGTCTGCAGTTCCGCTAAAGAAAAACAATAACATTTTAGGAGGGGGTCGAAGTGGACTTGTCCGCGACGCAAGGCGCTGCGCCGGCGCCTGCGCGTGGTGTGTGTGTGTCGCGGGACTCCGTACTGCGTCGAAGCGTAAGCCAAGCTACAGTGAATGGGTACCAAATGGAACATTATTTTACAGTCTATGTTATGTTCGACTTCAACTCGGTGAATATATTATCTACAATATCAAACTCCGAAATTTCTACGCGACGGGTCGTTGTTATTTTAGCGCTTTCAACATTTTACTTGTTAACCACACTGTTAAGGTTGAAGGTATTTTAAATTTTCAGCTCCGTAATCGATAACATGAATTTGCTGCGAAAACAAAACAGTGTCTAGTCACATATCGGCATGAATCACTACGCAAACGAGCGGCGAGCGTGAGAGTGCGTGAAGCCGTCAGTTCAGACCTCCATAACTTTGTAGGCGACCTCCAGCTCGCGATCGTACTTCTCTTCTTCCAGCTTCGTGATACGCTGGTGGTAACGGGTAATGATGCTCGTCAGAGCCGCTACAACATCAACCAATGGTTATTGAGAGTCGAGCCGTGCGTGCTCCCGCCTACCTCTCCCTATTCTACCCTCGCGGCAAGGCGGTCACTAACCATGGACGGACAGAAGCCAAGGGGTAAGTCAGAAATATAGAAGGTGAGTTTGCAAGTAAGATTGACGACTTCACATGGAGCGACAGAGAAAACGCGTTAGATAGAAAGGGCGGAGACGGAAAGCGCCTTCGCACCCACAATCGTTTAGCAATTAATCAGTTAAACCAGACGAAGTAGACGGACATTTCACAAAAAGTTAAAGATTTAGAAGATGAAATTATGTAAGTCTTGTGAGTTCTTGAAAGGTAGCTCCAACATCCAGCAGATCGTCTGACTACCTCCATGTCTTTCCGCTTAACGATGTATTCCAGATCGAACTTTTTGTCCTCGAGGCTCCCGATGCGCTCGTGGTATTTTTTGCAAATGCCCTTAACCACATCTATAATGTGATACAATATATTGTAGCAAGTGTAAAACATGACTATAATGAACTCGGTATGTGGAGTGTCTAGACATAGGGGGGTATTGGAAAAGTGTTGGAATTCTAAATCTTTGATATAATGTGTGTTGTGAAAGGATTGTAATTTACCTTCGCTGGCATCGTCAATGTCCGCGGGTATACCACACCTCTCCTCAATGATGCGCCTCCTCTCAGCGGCTTTGCGTTCCTGCTCTTTCTTCAATTCCTCAGCGGCTTTCTTACGCAGCAGCAACTGCAAGGCGATACCTTACTGTCAGCTGATCTCCTATTTTATGACCACCACCTCAACCAGCAAGTTTAGTGCTAAATAATCTTGTGGTACAACTTAAATTATAACAGTTATTTAATTTTCATTTATTAGCCCGTGGTAACCGTGACCAGGGGGCCTACTCGGCAGACACAATTCTAAGTTTCTGATTCGTTTTTGTGCAAAGCTTACTCTATATCACCCACATAAGGTAGCAATTGCACGAAAACGAATCATAAACTTCGATATTCGTAACGGGCCTAGCTTTGTCAAAAACTTGTTCTAATCGGTTTCAGAATCAAAATCTACAATCCTTGGGAATATTTTGAAAGTATTAACATTTAAAAACCAAAGAATTCTGAGAAGCTGAAAACGCGTTTTTTATTTTCTTCGATTAAATCTTTGAAGCGACACTACAGGCATCTAGCTGTTTATTTGTTAGTTTCTTCTTAATCTGTGTCTATAAGGCATAGTTTATGAAGTTTAAACGAAAAATATTAAAAAGTTGACAGTTTCATCACCTAAAGTTACTAAACATATAAGGCATAGTGCTTAAAGAAGTGAAAAAGAATACGTACCCTGAGCTTCTTCTTCCTCTCAGGTGTCATGAAACCTTTCTTGGCCTTCTTAGCCTTGGAGGCTTCCTCCATGCGCTTGCGCACCTCAGCGCGCTTGCGGTCGATCTCGGCCTGTTTGGCCTTCTTCGCCTGGAGATAGTCAAATTCGTAATAGTGTGTCTTATCTGATAAATTTACTAATGTGCCAAAGTGTGATATATTAGTCTCTCAGTAGAGTCTGCATAAAATTTATTAATATAATAAATTTTATGCAGTAAATAATATATATTAATAATATTTATTAATTTATTATTATGTCTAATTTGATAATTTACTCATGTGTAAACTCATGTGTTACTAATGATGTGTCACTGGAGTCAGCAAAAGAAATTGTCAAAAAATACTAAGATTATTATCTCATCATTATTTCAGCCCATGTCGTCCCAATATAGGGCAGAGTAGGATTGACAGCATATAAATCTGAAGATTGTTGTTATGGCATATCGACTTATCGATATAGGTAGGTACCTCAATAAGCTTAACATTAAAATATTAAACAAAATAAAAAAGGAACCTAAAGCAAAAAAAATGTTTGGTTTCCCTACTTGATCGCTATAAGTAGACTTTTAATTAATAGATTACGAATTGGAAATGAGAAGCTTTTAAAGTAGATTAATGAAGGGTAACTTTAGTGTTTGTTTTTTTTGTGTATGTGTGTGTGTGTTCCCGTCGCTACTTTACCTCCTCGAGACGCTTTTTCTGTAAATAGAAATATGAAATTAGAATATAGAAATAATAAACATTTTGTGTGAGTCACAGCCTAAAGTGTACCAATGTTACCATACACATACAATTACATAAAACCAAGTCAGTGACGAGTTAATTGTAAACAACCCCCCGAATTTAATAATTACAAACTTGAAACTTTGGAACTAGGGTTCACAGATGAATACCATCGTAACACGAGAAAGGCTGCACTGATTTTCACAAAACATTGCTTAGAAAACTCTCGATCAAGTCATATTTCAAGTAGAAACTGAATCAAAATCAGTTCACTCGTTTCGGAGTTACAATGCACAGATAGAAGGATTCACAGGTACATAGAAACAAACATGAAACATAGAACACCCCTCTGTTTGATTCAGGGGTTAAACAAGTTTTATTTTAATAACAAATCATCCTCGGTATCGTTTCAAATCACATAGGTATAACAATACAAATATTCGTAGTTCAGTCCATTCTACTCACAGTTCCTAGATGTACCCATCTAGATAAAAATAAAACGCTTATGCAAGTCTATTCAAACAATTCCCCAGACAATTCAGTTCAGTTTCATAACGAGGTTTACCCGTATATCCTAGGAAAATTGTATATTACGATATGCAAGGTACTTGGTACAGTTTAAAAGATTGCGAGCAAAATAAATGGAAAAGGAACACTTGTCTACTTGGAAAATAATTGCATTGTTCAATTGTATTTTACAAATAAACGATGGCGTCCGAGTCCAGTTCGGACAAATGGTAAAACATTTTAACAATGAAAGATTTTCTTTTATAGGAAGTGCTTTTTCCAGATTGTATTTTCATAACTGGATTGTTCTGAGTGGAGTGTTGGATGAAATTTCTTCTTGATTCTTTAGATAAACAGATACAAATAGTCATGAGATTTGAATACACTTTGTAAGGTCACAAATTAATTTTAATCTCCCTGCCACCACTACAACGACGTCGGTCCATGGAATGATTGAACTACATGGCGAATACGTAACATGTATTAAAGTCTTGAAAAAGATTATCTAAATTGTCTCGCATAGAGTTCCAATTCCAACCATCGTTTATTCGTACAATTCGAAGTTTACTTTGCTCGCCATCTGTTAGTGGGTGCTTGTTTAAATATGTTTCTGTGCAGCGCAGCGCAGTGTTGTGTGAATCGCCTAGTTTCTAGATTATCTCTGCAGCGAGTTTAGCATGTTTCTGCTAAGCTTTAACGCTCAGTACAGTCAAATTTGAAGGTTCTTAAGAAGTTCATTATTCGTTGTTCAAAACTACGAATACAATGCAGTATTTGGGTAGGTAAAATTATCTAACTGAACAAAATAACATGTATTTTGGGGTCAAGGCATACTGGTTTCTAGTATTTGCCCATTGTTTTTAAAAAGCTTGCTAAAAATGTTTATAGTTGGAAATATTTTAATATTAGAGCCGGCTGAATAGGTTGCTGCAGCGGGCAACTCTACTCTCTTCTGTCAAAAATGGCCCGATCTGAAAGTTGACTTGATTTATTGAAATATTGTTAAAAGATGATAAAAGGAATTTAAAGTCTAAGATCCTTCAAATTTGACTGACATTTATATTAACTTAGGGGTAACGGTAGGTGAAAATTATTATTGTTACGTGTGGAATTGTGCAAGGGTCGTGTTCAGTGCCAGGTGTGTGCAAGTAAAACATAGCGTGTGTTGACTAAATTATTTGAATTTGCTTTATTGTATAAAACGCTGTTTGCATTAAAATGATCATTAGATATTCTATTGTTGAAGCTTCGTTATTAATTCATTATTTGAGATTTCTCTTATAGAAACTCTGTTTAGTAAAATTTAATATTTGGTGAATAAACATCTCAATGTTTAAGCTCTTAAGCTTGTTTAGACAAACTTTGTCCTTCAGTCGACTGACGACCTTTCATTTTACATCTTAAAAGCTGGAACAAAAACATCGGGTAAAAGTTTTTATGGAGAGATTTTTTGCTACGACAACTTTCAATCAAGATCGACTTTTGTCTCAGAAGTTTTCAACTACGTTGGAACTTGAGCTGTCGAAATTTTGTAGATTTATGTGATTGAGGAAAAAACAATGTGTGTGTTTTTCATGTGTTCTTGTGTGAAGGTGTGTTTAGGTACATTGATAAATGTATGTACAACAAGAATTTCAGAGACATAGAAGTGTTGTCAACAAAAATGTGAAAGTTTATAGCCTAGTTTGTAGTGTTTTGTGCATGTTTTATGAAAGTTTTATAAGCAAAAGCCTTACCTGTGTCTCGAGAAGATAGAGAACTCAATACTATGTTGTTGAATCCAGGATGTCGTCCAATAGCAGGTCCATAAATTAATATTTCGGAGATTTTGCAGGCGTCATTGGGAAAAAGGATGAAACAGAAAATAAACAGAAATACAAATTAATATCTCAATAACCACAATACCTATGTAAAAACAACTCGCAAAAGAATAATATAAAATTTTTAAATCACCAGTTCGTAATTAGAAAATGTTCATCACTCAAAGTAGGTCATTTTTACAGAGCCTTGAACTTTTTAAGGGCGTTGAATTGTTTACTAACTTATCCCCGCGATCTCGCTCGCCATATGTTGTTATAATTTTTGTTTCTTGGCAAGATAAAATATGTTTTTTTGAACGGCAACTTATATTAGAATATATTTAGTAGTTTTCTTGTTATGGCAACGAACTTTAGGTTCTTTACATCCATATCTCTGCACTGCATGTCCTCGCATGTCAACAATGGAATCATAATGGTGTTACGATGTCTTGTTATACTGACCTTACATCATCATCCGCCATTTTGTTTGTGTTGGGTTAGGT
The DNA here is from genome assembly GCA_963564075.1 of Eupithecia subfuscata. Lineage (NCBI taxonomy): Eukaryota > Metazoa > Arthropoda > Insecta > Lepidoptera > Geometridae > Eupithecia > Eupithecia subfuscata. The sequence continues at coordinate 5,043,132 of OY751099.1, read as the reverse complement.
GTCCTGAAAACAAAAAACTGTCGATAAATACCGACTGCCAACTATAACATAAGATTCTTATAACCTAAGAATTAGTGTTCCTTAAAGCTAAGACAGAGTATCGAACAGGTCTTGGAACATGGAAAATATGTTTTCGTTTTCAGTAACCTCAAAACCTCAACAGCCTGTATTGGTCCACCACTGGACGCAGGCCTCCCCTTGATAAGCGCCTTATTGGCTTTTATCACATGGGGGTAATGCCCATAATCCTCACGCTGGGCATGCGGGTTGTGGATCGCAGTTCGGTAGTAGAATTGTTCTGCAGGTGCGCTGCTGCCCGCCCCTGGTAGATATCCCTTAGTCGCTTCTTACGACAGTTCAGTAACATTTTGGCCGAATTATGCAAGTCTTGACTTGTTTGGAGTTGTCATGTCTGTGACAACGAAAAAAAAAATTAAAATATAGAAGCACCCTATCAAAGAGATAGTGTGAAAACTTCTTATTCCATGGCGAGGTCAGTATCAATCATGTTTGTGGTTAATAGTTTTCCATGCTCTATCCATGGTTTTATGCTGTTTTGTTTCGAGATATGTGGTAGATTTGCTGTCAGTTGGTGTTTCGTCGCCGCCTTTTTGTACGGTAAAACTGTTTAGGGTATACACGCAGTATTGTAATGGCATATCTATGGATTATAGATCAATGGTCTGTGTTGGCTCGACCAACATGTTACTGCACCATTAGATCTGCCCATCATCTCAGCAAAGCTGTCGAATTCAGAAAGACTGCAGCTGACTGGGTCTGTGTCTGTATCGTTGTTTAAATTTGTATTGTCAATGAAAATCTCAAGGCAAATAAATAAAGTTAATAAATCATGCTGGAGAATTCACACAGCATCATCTAGCCCCAAGCTAAGCAGAGTTCGTGATATGGGTACAACTGATATACTTAATACAATACAATGCATCTATAGATAGTTTTTATGATACATAGAAAACACCCAGAACACCTGGAACAAATGCCGTAATTCTTGCAATGTAGATATGTAAATTGATAGAACTTTTTATTTGCTACCAAATTACATAGTAAAAAAATACTTAAATATAACACGAAGAAATAATTAACAAAAATAGATGATGTTGGTTTATACCTAATTATTTAGGCTATAGGTTTACTACACGTGTTAAAGCTAATTAATTTTGCTGTTCGCTAAAACCGGCTATAATTAGACAATCGCCGTGTTTGATCTAATGAACAACTAATGAACATAATGAATTTACATTGTACACTGCCAGAGCCAATATCAAATTATGATTTTGTTTTATGCTTTTAGATAGGTGAGTACGTTGTATAATAGAATAACCATAGTAAGTCTTGTAATTGACGAGCGAGAGATATTTATAAATTTTCGTAATAATCTTGTTCCTTTCGAAAATTTACGGAGATAGTCTAAGAAAATGAAAGATTCTATGGTAATTTAATGATCTATAAGTGGATGTATTGCCAATTGCCAGCAACAATATCTTATTATCGACAATAGAGACAAACTAGACAAACAATACGTATTTGGCCGTTGTAATAAGAAACATCGTCGACATTTGACTCGGCTGGATAAATGCCAACCGCCGATGTGCGAAATGATACTTGATACTGAACAGCCGGGTAATAATTCTTATATTCTTCCATTACTTCAGGGCTATTCAGCTTTATCGCTTGAAGAAACGTTCACGCTTTCCAAAATATATTGAAAATTAAATATACGAGTATTTGTAAATCAAGGAATATGGAAGAATCGTTTTGGTAATAATTTGATGACGTAACGAACATTCCGCAATTAGGTTCGGGTGTCTCCGTGGCCGGTCGGGGGAGACCGGACGGTGCGCACGCGCTTGAAATAGGTTGGCCCGCATTCCCCTACATCCTAATTTGGTCGCGCGATTCGTTTACTCGGGTTTCAGACGTGCGCGGAAACTCGATGGGACCGGACGTGCATCGTAAAAAATTATGACAACTGCACGGGATGGGTTAAAAATAATGTAAGAAATTAAATTCTATCTTCGAATTCCTTACTACTGGGATTTGTTCAAGTAGGTACTTTAATAGATAGAGATTTGAAATTAGGATCTATTAAAAATTAATTAATTAAAAATTATGACAACTGCAAGGGATGGGTTAAAAATAATGTAGAGAAATTAAATTGTTTCTTCAGATTCCTAACCACTGGGATTTGTTCAAGTAGGTATTTTGATAGATTAAAATTTGAAATTAGGATACATTTGAGACAAGATAGGATCCTTTCGATAGAAAAGATTATTGCCGTCATATGTTAATCGGAATAACGACTACCTTCGGTAGTTCATTGAAATTATTGATGAATGTCTAATGTACATGTCATATCATGTTAATGATAATGACCTCACATTTCCTTATCAGTGACGTGACATCATAGATAAACCAGAGCTCGGTGGCTCCTGGGTTCTACAAGAACAGATTACCGATTAGCCACAAACGACAACTTGGAACACTAGGCGCACTTATCGGAACGATGCATCACGCTCCGACCTCCGACATTGACGTATCACTTCACTGAACTTATTCTATGCACTTTAAATTTGTTAGTAAAATAATTTTTCACAGCACTCACCTACGGAAAAGAAAAAGTAGATGGCCCTACAAGATGGTTCAGCCAACACGAGTCACAGTTGCTGACTGGCGGTCGCGGGCGGCAAGGCGCGGGCGACGCGTAGGCGCAAAGCCCGCCCGCCCCGCGCCGCCGCCCATCGAAGCTTCGTTCCCCCGCACTGCCTCAGACATTTTTAGAGCAGTGTCGTTTTGACACCAACACCGAAATAACATCAGAACCAGGCTCCAGTTAAGACAAATCGTAAAATGTTCCAACAATACCGTCATTACCGGTAAACAAGCTGACAATAAAACTACACTAAATCTAATGATCGCTGCACATATTTCCTCAGGCGCTACTGGCAGTTTTCTAGGAAGTGGAAGTAGGTAATTTAGTCTCGCTTATTCCCATTATAAGGTAACCTACGATGTACAAGATACGAGGAATATTTAATGCGAAGCATTTTGCTGTTTCTACAACGAATATACGGAACTATAATAATACATAAACCACATATAATAAATGTACCTTGAACACTAGCGAACGCTTGAGACTCTATTTCCTGTGGCAATTTCTCACAATTATTTTATTATCGTATGCCACACGCCTGTTAGTCGGCGATTTTCCTTCAGGAAAATAGCAAGGTACAAAAAAGGGCTTACTCTATTTTCGGTTTGATAGTTATAAAATGCTTTTATTTCATCACCGCGCCTACTTAATTCTAGAGAACAATAATAGCGGCCTAATTGCGTAAAACAATTTCTTTAAAAAGATTATAAGAAGAGGATGGCGGTTTGCCTCAAGATCTAATTTTAAACTTCAATCATTAGTTCAGTTCATTCAGTTTCATTGCAGTTTTAATTAAAGCTAGAGGAACGATTGCGATGGCAGTATGCACTGTCAAAGGATTCGTTGTTACAAAGCGGACAAAGAAGAGAATCTCTTTTTTGTAATCACAGAGGATTTTTGTTAAATCTTTGATAGATACCGGTTGCAATTAGCGGTAGATAAGCTAAGAAAACCAATTTTAACAGCCTTTGTTCTTTTAATCGACTTCGAAGAAAAGAGGTTCTATTTTAGTTATGTTTATAGCTTTTATATATCTCCGTCAATTTAGGGCCGATTTTGATGATTTTTTGGTTTTGTATAGAGGATGATTTCAGGGTTTTAAAACATCGAAATAAACCATTAATATTTTCAATCACAAAATTAATGTAACGTTACGCCAGTCAGCCTTTTCCGTCATATCAAACACTCTTCATGGTGTGACAGCTGAAAGCTCATTGAAATCTGCAAAAAATGAAGATCTATATTTCAAGTACCTATCTATACTAATATTATAAAGAGGAAAGATTTGATTGTTTGTTTGTATTGAATAGGCTCCGAAACTATTGGACCGATTTGAAAAATTATTTCTCCGTTAGAAAGCTTACTTTTCAGGGAGTGACATAGGCTATATTTTATCCCGGAATTCCCACGGGAACGGGAACTACGCGGGTGAAACCGCGAGGCGATCGTCGAGTCTGTATATATTTTAATCAATTGCTGTTCGTTTATCTCGCTAAATCTTTAACACAGGGATGGTTATTAGAAAAAAATACGGAAAAACATTTAGGTCGAAGTGGGGGGTCATCTAGTGCTTTGCGGATTGTTTTAGTCGAATTTTCCGTAGTCTAATAATAATAATAATAATAATAATCTAGTCGGTAATAAGATTTATTTTTCCGTTCCGTATGACTACAGACTCAGATCCTTAGAACGGGCTGAGGCAGTAATTGCAGCAAACGCTCCTCTGAACTAAGTGATATTGCAAATTTTTGAACCTCATACTATTGGAAAATTCTATTGAGAAAAAGCATTATTTAGTCAGACAGTTTACGTTATTATTCGCTGTTTTATGAAGTAGGTTTCTACTTTAGTACGAGTTTTAGTAGATTTTAGCCGGTATTTCATCCCAACCTTCTACATATTTTAGTACGGTCAGTATAACAACTGTAAATGGATAGGTACTAATATAAAATCGCTGTTCATACCTTGTTTATGAAGGTCTTCCACTTCCGCTTTCATGTTTTTACTAGCTATCAGAGTGGAGTTAGGTACTAAAACACATACATGTTGGAAATGAAAATAGTTTTCACAGAACTTTTAGTTTAAAAGCAATAAAATACATTTTTGCTTGAAATTTATTCGCGTGCATGGAGTGCAAATTTTATCTGTGAAACATTTCGCTAGAAACTTTTGGTTTTACACCTAGGATATTAGCACTCTACTCTGGCATATACACCATAAAACTTTAAGGTGACGAATGATGGCAGCTCTCGATTGCTTTTGTGCCGTCGCGCGTCGTTTGGGTTAAGCCTGTTCATAATGGCATAAAATACGAGTATATACATAGGTATAAGTCAATTTTCATAAATACAGTCTAATTCAATCAATTAACTTAATTAGAACTAATTAGTAAGTAAATATTATAGATAAGTGTTTGTTTGTGAATCAGATGTATGTTATTTTAAATCAAAAAAATTTGAAAAATATTACAAATTTATCTAAATTTTTTATGAAAGTCCAGCAATAAAATAAAACGATTAAAAATTACCAATTCAAGCTTACAAAAATATATCTGCGTAAGCATCTATCAGTCCCTTCGTTATCTGAACAACAACCGTAAGAAGACCCGAACGTGACCCGAGAAGAAAAGCCCAGAGAAGTTATTTAAGAATTTTTCAACTTTACAATTTCTTAGCAACTTATGTTCAAGGAGAAACAAAGCTTGAATACTTAGCTTGGATCACGTACGGATCACTGACTTGGAACAGATAAAATATACGGCTAAGTGCTTGGCAGTCTATGCACTGAAGGGTTTTGTAGTAGGTAGGTTACAAAAATCGTCGGTCGTTTTTTTTTTGCGTGACTGCTATGAAATATACGTAATGTTTTTTGCGGTGTAGGTTCTATAATATACCTATAATTATAATAATATCAAACAAAAACCCCAGCATGGCCATTGCAAGCAAGTCTCAATTAAATTCTACGCAATCAAAACAAAAGGGAATGATAAAAAAGTGTAATGTGCCACAAATACACTTTTACTGATTTTGAAAAAAAGAGGAAGTTCTAGGTTCGGCTACATGTGTGTTTTTTTATGTATATATGTACACCGCTGGCTTTGTCAATTGTTGAGAGAGTTTGATGATTTTTTTGATAAAACATAGAATGATCCCTTAATTTATTGGACTACGCCGTATGAATAGTATTTGCCCCGCAAAAGTTAAAAGTTATGAATGGTCATACATAGAAAAAAATATGTATACGCGTCGACTTGAAAACTTCCTCCGTTTTTCGTCGGTTGATAAAGGAATTCAAAGTCGGTTTAGAATTTTTTGACGTGACAACGTCTTATAATTCGATAGAGCCGGCTGCACGCACGAAAAAACATGACTCATGCGGCGTTACCTCGCTCTGAGGCGTTACCTCGCTCTGAGGCGTTACCTCGCTCTGAGGCGTTCCATGTAAGGCTTGAAGTGCAAGCGAGAGCGCTCGACATCCGTCTCTCTCCTACTTGAGTGAGCGATGCGTCTGCGTGGACAGCTGCTATACTATAGTACATTTACATGTTTTGATCGAGTATCAAATGCTACCATTCCATCAGTATTTGCTTAAGACGTTGTCACGTTCAACTATCGTCAGTAAACCGACTTTACAGACAACCATTTTTTTTTAATCTACTTTTTATCCCATAGTTGAAAAGTTAGACACCACGCTCGACTACATTTTTAACGACTTTAGAAGTCCATGTGACTGTCATAAAAACTTCGTAAATTTAGAAAGTTCTATATTGACGTTTTTTTATTCACCTGTAAATAATAATTAACTTTTTAATCGTGTTTTGCCTTGTTTTTGTCTACGGAACCCTGAAAAGGACAATGGATAGGTACTACAACTCCCGTTCCTGTAATTTCCGCGAGGAAGCTCACACAATTAACATTACCCTGAAAATGAAACATGCTGCGTCTCGCTGTTTGTTCGGGCGTGAAGGTAAAGGACCCTTTGTCCGATATTTTCGAGGGATCCTATTATATATTTTTTGTATTGTATTTGAAAGAAGAAGGAAAATATAAATGTAAATATTATACCTAATGCTCTAGACTCTAGCCTCCCCCTTATGGGGGAGGCCTGCGTCCAGCAGTACTATGCAGTACCATGAGATAAAAGCCATGATACCCCCATGAGATAAAAGCCGACAAGGCGCTTTGCTATGCGCCTTGTTATCTCATGGCGGTAATGCCCATAATACCTACGCTGTACATGCGGGTTGGGGATCGCAGTTCGGTGGTAGAATTGTTCTGCGGGGGGCGCTGCTGCCCGCCCCGGGTGGATATCCCTTAGTAGCCTCTTACGACACCCGCGGGAAGAGTTGGGGTGGTGCAAATTTTAAGCCGGCACCACACAGATAACTGATATACTTAATACAATACACTACATAGATAGATATTTTTTATTATACATATGTAACAACCAGAACACCCTGAACAAATGTCTGCAGATCGTACTAACATTTGTCCCGAGGCGGGAATCGAACCCGTCGCAGCCGGACCTTCGCCCGCTGCACCACAGAGGTCGTCAAAATCGTAGTCGTAGTCTCCATTACCCAACTGACTCCCTTTGACCACAAGATGCCAAAAAATAACGAAAATACTGAAAATTATGAGTTTATTTTGTCTACGAAGCAAAAACAAAACAATTTAGTTTATGTATCGAAATCGCCTTCAGCCTACAATCATTGTTAGCAGCCCGCGGTGAGTAAAGGTGGGTGTACATCACATCAATACAGATCTAAGGCAGGAATAACAAGATAATTTTGCTCCGTTTTCAGGGTTACCTAACGAGCCAACGGGACCCTATTATTTGTTGTAACTGATAATCAAATCCGCTGACTTTCTGTCACAGAGCTGTATCTTTTTTATTAGTTACACACGTCAGAGTATTTCTATGGCCGAATCAACAAATAATAACAACAAATAACGTACAAAAAAATCCAAATTAGTGAGGATCCGTAGTCCGTATTCAAGAAATGTCAAATATTTTGCGGTGATACAGAATCCTTCGAGTGCGAGTACGACTCGAACTTCTCTTTATTTTCCTTTATTCTTTACTAGCTTCTGCCCGCGGCTTCGCACGCGTTGGTTCTATGGAAACGTTTTGAGGTTATTTCTATCCCATGGGAACTGATTTACGGGAAAAAAAGTAGCCTATGTTTTATTCCAGGCCTAAAATTATCTGTATGCAAAATTTCAGCTCAATCCATTCAGTAGTTTTGGCATGAAGAGGTAACAAACATCCATCCATCTATCCATCCAATCTTTCGCATTTATAATATTAGTGTGATTATCTGCGAACAATGAAAAACGAAAGAATGCTCCGCTCGGCTACAGCTAATTTGATAGAGCTAAAGATAGTAGCACCGGACTTTTGCTCGTTTGTTCTAAATACACCTTAACAGAAGGAAAATGTTTGTTCTGAACCAATAACGTAATTTCTGCGCCAATATCATCCGATACCGAACTGCCCCCTAGGGTTATTTTTGATCACTGATAGGTTCTTTCCTTTCAAAGTTAATTCAAGAGGTGTTCATCATATTTGGTCATTTCTTTTAATAAAACGACTTCTTTTAACTTGACTCATTCAAGAGCGTATGTTTAAAAGTTGCGGAAGTTAAAAGTTGCGGATGTCTATTTTTTATAGACAGAATTAGTATAGTCGGTTTTATTTGGTTTTACTTGTTTACATTTTCATTCACCATTAATGGAAGAAAAAGTATATTATAAGGTGGATGACCTTCTAAATGATAAATTGTGATTATATAGGTATTTTATTTTATTTTTTATTTACTTTTGACATCAACTTTTGACATTATTTATCATTGACATTCATTAAAATACATTAATGAAATTTTAATTCGTGGTATACTATTGTGCTATTCATTGACTCTACCTTTATTGAAAAATTTATTGTTTTGGATCTGTTTAACTTTATCTTATTTTTATTTTCGTGATAATTTCTCATTTTGCATGTTATTGATGTAAACCTGACCATGGTAGACTAGAGATACTATAGATTGACATAACATCAATGTACACATTACCACCTAGTTACACAGCAATAAATTCATTTATCCATTTATTGCTAAAAAAGAACAGATTCGCTCATATGCAAAGCAGGAACGGATGCATTTACCTGGCTACCTATGTGTTTTGGTACTTACAAGTTTTCTGTTTTTTTTATTGCCCTTTGAAGATACAATAGAATAAATATTAGGAGAAGCTTTGGCTCTTGAAATACAGCTTAGGCTAGTTCAGGAGCCTGCGGACTCAATATACAGGGTTATTGGTAATTCACTGACACCTCGTGGTTCTGCCCATCATCACGAACACAAGAACTGGCGTCTTCAAAATAGGTCTAGTTCTTCAAATATTTTTTTTTTGCTTTGTGTTGCTTTGATTATTTATTTAGTCTTAGTAAGTAGACACTTTTAAGCCATTTACACATCGCGGCCTTATTTGGAAGCGATCTTGCCTGCGGCTTGGGCCGGGCACTAACCCGCCGAGTTTGTACCCGGCGGGCCGCCACCGCCCCGGCTTGTGTGTAGTGTAGACAGGTACCTATATATTTCTTTATTAAAACTGAAATGTATATTGACGTAACCAAGTGTGTTTTGTGCTCCTACGGCAAATAAATGTACATGAGTATGAGTTATCTACACTAATATTAAAGAGGAGAGATTTGTATGTTAGTAACGAATAAACTAAAAAACCGATTTCAAAAATTCTTTCACAATTAGAATGCTACATTATCCCTGAGTGGTACAAAGTGGCGATCACAATAGGCCTATCATGGCCGCAGTGATACGAAAGCCAAAAAAAGGCAAATAAAAAAAATCCATGTGTAACATATATTTATATTTATTAAAAAAATGAGAAGCCGGGACGGGCTGCTGGTACATTATAAACATTTTGTTGTATCAGAAACAAACAAATTATATTTACGAACCTACAAGTTTTTTCATAGAGTGTGACATTAGTTAAAAGTTCTGCTGATCTACTAGTGGCACTAACCACCTACATAGTTCATAAACGTTACAGGAATAGCACGTATCAACGGTAGAACTCCCACACACAATATGTTAGACAGTGGACCGAACTGCGCTATGAAGAAACGACATTTAAAAATATTCCTAATACTATGTGGTAAAAAGGTGAAAAAGTGTGGTGCCGGCTTAGAATTTGCACCACCCTAACTTTTCCCGTGCGTGTTGTAATAGGCGACTAAAGGATATCCACGGAAGGGGCAGCAGCGCCTATTGTGAAACATCGCCAACTCGCATGCCCAGCGTGGGGATATGGATATGGCATTAACCCCTATAATGACAAGAGTCAATAAGGCGTTCATCAGGGGTGGCCTATACCTAGCAGTGGACTGGTAAAGGCTGTTTATGATGGTGGTGATGATAAAGGAGAACCGTCGGTCGTCGAGCTACGGGCAGACGATATCGCTATGAAATGTTTATAACAAAAAATGTCTTGTTTACCCAGAGACCTAAGTAAAATTCTGTAGATAAGGTACGTTTTCCCAGTGCTAACTCAACAAATGGCATGTGTTGTCACAACTAAAAGCAAAGACACCCTATTTCCAATTTTTTGCAATGTACCTACCTAATGAACAACTAAAATGGGAAGACGTACCTAGACCGAAATGCGATCGAGATTACAATACGCTCGCGAAACACGAACACCAGCGGGCGGCGCCGCCGTGACTATGACTGAGGAGGGTGGACCTAATTGGAACAAATTTGAGCGTTCCACTGTCGAGAAGCTATTGCCCAATCTTCTGGATTTTACATCGATGTGTATGTTTTAAATGTGTGATTTTGATGTGAAATTAATTAAATAAGTAAATATCGCGAAAGTCGCAGGGTAAATCGCCGCCTGGTTGCAGCTACCGCAGGACCGCAAGAAGTGGTACTAGTAAGGCGTCTTTTACCCAGCAGTGGGTCAAGTTAAAAGTAGCGGTTAAAGTAGCGGAAGACGATGGTGATGATAAGGTGAAAGCAATGAACTTAATAACCCTTCAATAAGTGATAGACATAATTATTGAAGGGTTAAAGTGTGTAAAGATGTCACGGTCTTTCGCTGACACAAAACGCTTATATTACTGAAGGGATTGTAAGTACTCATTCATGTTCTCTATTTACAAACAACTCTCAGAGTAGAGACTCTTGCTGGAAATGCTGGAATACTGTTATTTAGGCATAGATAACTACAAAAAGACAAAATCCAGCAGGTGTCAACACTGTAAAATGGTGTCAAAATACTGAGATTTATTAAGGAACTACAAACAGTATGATTTAACCTAGGATATATAAACAACAAGAGATGATGATGATGACTCCTTTCCTAAACGTGGAACCACACTTTTGTAGCCATTGTCACAATACGAATTATGTTAGTCAGCCTTGTTAGTTGCACAAAATTAGCAAATTCAAATACAAACACGTTCTGCTCTCTAAAGTTTCAAAGCAGAGGACAAATCTATATACAGTAGCCAGAAGTTACTCGTAGGTATATCTAACAACTAGAAGTAGTGTGAAAATTACATATGCAGTGCAAGTTCATTTATTGCCAAAATTTTGGTCAGATGAAAATTTGTATGTCAGTTTTAAATTATACTGAGCTACACGACCTAATTAATTTAGTCTTTGCTCAAACACTTAGGGAAAATTCATCCTAATAGAAATTTAAAAGTTTTAATCTCTTTTAACAAAGTTTGATACCTACTTTTACAGTTTAAAGCTCCGACGCTAGATCTACGGTATAAAAAGTTATGAATAAAACTATGTAAAAATAAATTGTTTAAGTTTTTATGAATGTAAATACTAAACACAACACAACTAAGATATCATTACTAATATTAATAATACCCTTCCAGATAGGCAGAAATCGAAAGTTCCGAGTCTTTGGGATGCCTTGGTGAGTTCAATAACAAAGTGTAATAAATAGGACGAACACCGGAACTAAAATAAAATAAAGAGTAGTATCTATTGAATGTCGTCAATTCAACGGGCAAATATATAGGTCAAGAGTAACACAGTAAGAATACCTAAAAGTCATGACAGCTATTACTGAACAAGATTATATTATTCCCAAAATATGTGCAACGTGAGTTGGCTGATGACGATAAGTATTTTCTTTCTATCAGGTAAATCATTCACTTCTTCGATGAATCATCTTTCTCCCATCTCCAAAACCCGAAAAGAAAAAGAAAGTATAAAAGCATGAAGAAAAATTTCACTAACAAAAAGCTCCAAACGCCTTTGTCACAGATTGATTGAAATCAGGATCAGCGCGATTGTCAGCAGCAATCCATTCCATCGGAGAAACATGCTATCAATCGCACGTTCCGTGTATTCTTTCCATTATTTTCCACACAGAGCGATGAAAAATCTGGTAATACGAGAAGCTACAGAAAGTTGACCTGTTGTTTGGTTTCAGAGCTTTTAAGGAAAACTTGAGAGAAACTTTGACAGATTTAATCTAAACAGTTATATGAACTGAACTATTCTGTTTGGATTAAATTTGTTTAGTTGGAGTTTATACCTACGTATAAACCAAGAAAGCTAAGATTATTAACAAATGAACGCAGTTTATACAAAGTTTAGTCAACTTTAAAGAGGCTAGGTACTTGCACGGGTTTGTTCCGCCCAGACAACCAAACTTGACAACCGGTTGTCCACGTGGAAAAAATTTTCCGCGGGGACAACCAGTTACACGTGCTGAATTTTATTTCTATCTATATAACTGTTGGGTTATTAGTTGTCTTGGTGCACCTAAGAGCAGAAGATCGTACCTACTGATGTAGGTACACAAAACCTACTCTTATATCAAATCTCTATTGAAATTTCAGATATAGTAAAGATGCCAACACATCAGATTACTCAACCTGTTTGCGGTGCAGACAGATGCTACGTGAGAGCTTTAAATTAATCTATTGGCTAATAGAAAACCAAATTCCACAAAAATATTACTAAAAACCAGATTGAAAGAGCATGCTCTCGAATAGAAATTATAAAGGATTTTGCAAATACAAGTCCTTTTCAATACCATCGCAGTAAGTATCATCGAGCCGAGCTAGCTCATTAACGGTCGAAGATCAAAAGAAATTCTATGAAAAGGTTCTAAAAACACGAAAAGAGAGCTGTTTTTCTTTTATTTAAGCGAATCTTGCTGATGTCGCATTGATGGGATAAGGCTTATTAAAATAAAGAAAACATTAACATTGAGACGACTTTGACGAATAAAAATGGTTCGCACGCGAATAGATTATTTCTAGAGTAGGGTATATGCATAGAATTTTTTTAATTTTTCTATTGGAGTATTTATAGAATAGAATAGAATAGAAATTTATTTGTTAAAGAACTTACACATACTAAGCTTAGACTAAAATACATAATAAACTTAGATTAAAATACAAGGTGTAAACCCAGTAACAAAATGGCTCTGCCTCAGCATGGGTTGGTTGACTAGCAATCTAGCAACCAACGCTGGTCTTCCAGCGTATTTAGGTTAATACATGACCGAAAATAAATATAACACCCACAAATTTTCATTATTAAGGTAAAAAATGAAAAGTAAAACTGCACTCAGTTTCGGGTGATAAAAACGCTGCCTTATTGGCCCTTGTTCTGTGACGTCACCCTTCACATTTTCAACTCAAAGCGATTCTGTTTCTTCGTAAATTTTTTAATCAAAATAAAATTTGATACAAATAAATGACAAAAACTAAAATTTTACTTTACAGAAAACACCAAACAACCGCGAAATATTACAAAAAGATATTCATGACAGTACAAAATGTAAAGTGTGACTTCACGTTCGGACGCTCTTGAGTAAAAAAATTGCTTTATTGAACTCGCATATACTTACCCTATTCGCTGAAGTTCAACTTAGTGATGCTTTTTTTTTATTCCAACACTCATGAAGACACAAAGATTTATAATGAGTAATGATGGTAAAAAGCTTTGTTAGTTTAAAAGGGGAATGAGATAGAAATGGGCAGAAATACTTGAAAATAATTAGAGGTCGCTTTCTACCCAAGGAGGCTTATCAACTATAATGCTTTAAGCAAGTAAGTGGGTCTTTTTACTGAGATAAAATATCAGAATTGCTTTTAATAAATTTTGGGTGCTTTCTACTGAGCAAAAGAAGATGAAATAATAGAAATAAATAAATAATATAATAAATAGAAATGTAAATAAGCACACTGATTCAGATTAGATTAGTGCCACTGCTTACAGCGCCATCTGCGATCTCGACGAAAAACAACAACAGAAACGCCATCTGTGACGCTGAAGATGAAACTTTTCGGCGGAAAATGATGAAACTTTGTGAAACAAAACATTGAGATGCGAGAACCCACCATCTACGTAGGACTCTAGTTTTCGTTCTACTGCTTTTACATAGATGGCATGTAGAGCCATAAGGTGTTTAAATTTAGTATGAATGAACTTCGACCTTTGGATAGGTAAAGGTGTAAACTAAATGAAAGACTATACACAGTCTTTTTCACGTAGGAAGCGTTCCCTGACAGATGAACTTCGTTTCATTTAAATTGACTAGGATTTCGTCACTTAAAAATTTCGAAAATTCTAATAAATTTTATTTCCATTTCAGCGTATTAATTACCTATTGAATTTCAGTAGGTACGCCACTCAAATTATCAAAAACTAAATTATAATTACCTAGGTACTCCACACGTAATAAAAAATAGATGTTTTTTGTAAAATCCGGGATAATTCGTATTGCGTAAAACGGAACGTAATAGAGATGGCCAAAATAAAAATAAATCAAGAAAATCGAATAATCGATTATTTTTGCAAATCAAAATCGTAAATGACTACATCATCACCATCATCATCTTACAAGAAGAGGCTTGCGTGTTTTTATTATTTGTTATTCATTTTCTATTACCTACCTGTCTGCTTGTTACTTAATATTACTCAAGAAAAGGCTTGAACTGTTAGTTGAGGTCCATACAAATATTTTACGAAAAATCGATTGTTTATGATTCAACTAAGTCAGTAAAAATCGAATTTATATACTTCATATACACCTTAGGTCATTTATTGTCGTAGGTACCATTGGCAGATACAGGGGGGGGGGGGCATGGGGGCCATGGCCCCCCCCCAAAAGACCCAGGAATTCCATACTTTCGAATCATTATTTCGATTCAATTCAGGTGCAGTTTTACACGGCATACCTTTTCATCGGTAGGTCAGTTATGTATATCAGGAACCAAAAATTATCTTCTTTATGTAGGTATCTAAAACCTAAGTTTACAACAGGTGAATTTCTACTCTAAATTTTACATTCTTGGGTTGAATTTCTAAAAACGCTGAATACGTAATTTTCCATCAAGCAATAGGCTAAATACCTACCAATTTTCATGGTTTTAACTACAAAACTAAGTAATTTACAAAAATACTGAAGCACGTTTTATTTTATTGACTGACCGAAAAGCTAAATACCTATACCTAGGTATCAAATTCTATGGATTTAACTGGAAGTTAAATCGAAAAGATTCGCCAAAAATTACCGAATCTCTTTATAAACTAGAAACCATTTTCTATCTTCTTAGAGCAACCATTCCCAAAGTGTGCTCCGCGGAGCCCCGGGGCTTCGTGACAATACTGATCATAATTAAAAAAAAATATAGGTTTAGTTCCAAAACAAGGTTGCAGAGAAAATTTTACATAATACGATAAATTAAGTTATGACATTCAATAATCATATTAATTTTGAGTATTTATAGGTAGGTACATCTTTGTAATTCGAACTGCGAGGCGCATAGTGGTCCACGAAACAACCCTACTTCTCTACAACGTAATTTTCTTGCTCCTCTTTTTCGCGCTCTCGCGGAAGCGAAAGGACACAGTGCGAGAGCGCCTATATTCCTGAGTAGGTCAAACTAGATGTGTAAATAATTTTTAGAAATTTCACCGCTAGTACAGAATTAATTTCGTTTATTTATAACTAGCTTCAGCCCGCGGCTTAGTAAGTGCTTTTCAGGTAGCTCATGTCCGGGATACCGTTTAGCTCCCGGTCAAATTTTATTGAGACCCGTTTAGCCGTTTAAGTGTGAAAGGTAACAGATCAGGCAGACAGACAAAGTTACTTTCGAATTCGTGATATTAGTATGGATACGTTCTTTTTTCCCGCTACGTTACGCGGCTCGCTACGCTCGCCTTTGTTGTTGCTTTGGCTTTTTTCTCTTTCTCAAATTTTTCCACCGCCGCTAGTCTCAATAATTTTCGCGTCTTGCACCGCTCTTCAGCGTCGTTATACCGTATTTTCTTCTTTTTCTATCACAAATTTCCCAATCGTCTCTAAAGTCTTCAAAATTTGCGAGGCTCGCTCCGCTCGCCGTTTTTATGTCATCCTTGATTTCTTTTCTCAAAAATTTCGCAATCGTCTCTAAAACAAATTTGAAAATTTCGAGGCTCGCTCCGCTCGCCTATTTTATGTACTATATGCTTTTCTTTCACAAATGTCCCAATCGGCGCTAGAAAGTCTTTTATTCTAGAAATTTTTGAGGCTCGCTCCGCTCGAAACGGCGTTTTTATATCGTCTTTTCTTCCTTTCCACTCATAAATTTCCAAAATGTCGCAAAAAAACTTAAAAACTTTCAAGGCTCCTTCTGCTCGCCGTTTTAAATCGTCTTTTCTTTCACAAATTTCCCGATCGTCGTCGTCTAAAACTTTAAAATTTTCGAGGCTCGATCCGTTCGCCGTTTTTATATCATTTTTTCTTCCTTATCACTCGCGGATTTCAAAAAGTCACAAAAAAATCTTAAAACCTTTCGTAGCTCCTTCTGCTCGCCGTTTTTTATCGTCTTTTCTTTCGCTAATTTTCCAATCGGCGCTAAGACTTTAAATTTTTCGAAGTTTTTATAATCTTTCGCTACGTTCGCCGTTTTTGTATCGTCTTTTCTTCCTTTTTCTCACAAATTTTGCAATCGTCACTAAAACAAATTTGGAAATTTTGAGGCTCGCTCCGCTCGCCTAATTTATATGTAGTCTTTCCTTTCACAAGTCCCAGTCGGTGCTAAAACGTCTTAAATTTTCGAGGCTCACTCCGCTCTCTGCGCCGTTTTTTATCGTCTTTTCTTCCTTTTCACTCACAAATTTCCAAAATTCGCAAAAAAATCTTTAAAAATGTCGAGGCTTCTTCTGCTTACGTTTTCATATCGTCTCTTCTTTCGCAAATTTCCCAATTGTCGCTAAGTCTTTAAAATTTTCGAGGCTCGCTCTGTCCGCTGTTTTTGTATTGTCTTTTCCTTCTTTTCGCTCACAAATTTCCTAATCGTCGCTAAAAAATCTTAATTTCGAGGCTTGCGCTTATTTTATATGTTTTGTCTTTTCTTTACTAATTTCCCAATGTTCGCTAAAAAGTCTTTAAAGTTTTCGAGGCTCGCTCTGCTCTCCTTTTTTTCATATAGACAACGCCAAAAGGGTTGCATCAATAAAAGAGTTTGAGAAACGCTACCTTAGAGAATGATTTTTTTTCGACGCCACCGCTCCGCCTCCCGCGCCGCCGGCGCGTGACTTTGTGGTTTATTTTTTAAAATGCTTATAAAAACCTTATTTTTTTGTTAACTTGTGATTTTAACCCATTCTCCGAACTTTGTCAAAATGCCCCCCCCCCCCCCCCCAAAATGAAATCCTGGATCCGCCCCTGGTAGGTACTGAAACGTCAGGGAACGCTTCCTACGTGAAAAAGACTATAATGGCTATTCCAGGTAGGTATCCAATATTTACAACCTGTTAGGTAACCTTGCTTCTATAATATCGGGCTGGGGATTACTCATAGACATACATAATGTATCTAGTTCTAAAGAAAGACTGAAAAATTAGTTTTCAAAAGTACATTAGGTACCTAGGGTACGTACCTACTTAGCAAGAAACGTTTCTCTGTGTGTAGGTACCTACATTATTATCTTTGAAAAATAAAAGTCTGTTACAACCGCAAAATTATTGGTTTCAAATGGCTCATTTTGTGTTTTGGAAGAACCGTTGACGAATTTACCCATAAAAACTTATATTTTATTCGACGTTGACATTTTTACCTGTAGGTATGTCCATAAGTATGGAACTTAAAAGTAGCAAAAAAAATGGTCCGGTGACATTTTTACCCCAATCCTTTCATTAATGTACTTAATCATCGAAGTTCTTTATTTCCGGAATCTTGATAAGTCAAATCACACTGTCACACTAATATAAGTAGTAAATTCGAAAGTTTAGAAATCTGGATGTTTATTATCCAGATATGCCTATAATTTCTACGGCAATTCCTTATCTCATTCACTGCCCAACCTCTACGTTGCAACACGAAGGACCGCCCTGCAGCTACATGCTGGTGAACATTGTGAGCGTGGCAGGGTTGATAAAATCACGATTTTAAAATAAATCCAAAAAATCCGATTACTTTGATTTAAAACAGATTTTTTTTATGAAAGTCGCTTTGGTTTATCTAGTTTTGAGTTTTTATGGGTAAAGCTAGTTTCAAAGGTAAAATCACATGAAGTTCTAGCAGAAAGAGAAGACGCAAAGTCGCAGCGTTATTATTTCTGTCTTACATATCATGTTTAGTTCAGTTTTTTTGTATTCTAAAACAGCTATAGGTAACTTGAAACAAATACAATAAGTTTCAACATCTTTTTTTTCGACTTTTTGCAGTACCTATATACCTAAATTTAACCTCTAAACTTGCAGGAGCCCGCCGGCTTTTTTGAAACACACTTCTCTTGCGGCTCGCATAATCATGACATGCGTGGAGGTAACCAGCACCACAAAAGCACTTGTGCGAAGACTGTACAACATACTTCTATAAAATACCAGATCCATCACTTATTTCGTAATGCAGGCAATGATTTAGAATGAGGGGAGAGAATGAATGACGTCTGTAGTATGACGTCACATTTCTAGGCTTATCTATTTGGGTCACCTACATATTTTGGATGCATCTAGCAGTAAGCTTACATACTTATATACTTTTAAGATTCCAGAATTCCAGGCCTTAATATATTAGGTAGGGTTGCAATGTCGAGACTTAGGAAGATCTGCTCCTATTGGGCGCTAAGCATAGGTACAGTCAGCTGCGAAATTATGTATACACTGCCACTTTTTCTATTTGACTGAATAGTAAGTGTTTTGAAAATTGTGATTATATAGTTACCGCATTCTGACAAGTACGGTGACTACTTTGTGTGTTAATGTGTGCGTGGACTTTTAATTGAAAAGTTGCGAGTAAAATAAATATCAAAACTTGGGAGTGTATACATATCTGAGCAGCTGACTGTACATACAAAAAATATGACAAAGGAAACAAAGAGAAAATTTGTAGAGTCTACCTACAGTCATAGTGAAGTTCATGGATGTTCTTAAATGAACAAAGGTTTATTTAATTTGCAATTTTAATTATTTTACATTTATTTCTTTTATTAAGCAAATATATTATTTATTTATTCATTAGTAATTCATGGCTACGATGTCTTAGGTTACATTTAGAGCGAAAGGTTTTTAATTCATATGATTTCATAACAAGGTGCTCAATAATAGAATCTTCATGCAATTACCTACACCCACTCGTAGAAACCACTGCTTCATCTCAGGTCACAGCGTTTCTTAAACAAACTTTGCAGTTTTCTGTCTCATAGGACTTTCAGTCAATAACAACGGATAAGGTGGCCAAATTTAATTAAATTTGAATAACTACCTGTTTGAGTACATGTGTTAGTTCCTATTAGATGCTAGTTAGAGCGATTACACCATTTATTAAAATCGAATCTAGCAATAAGTGGCCCTGGTGAATTTACTGAATTATCGGGCTCTGATACGATCGACCGCCCCCACCTCTCTCGCTCAACCTGTTTCAGAATGAAACTGACCTAATTTCTCAGCTGCATGCCCCCTCCACATTTACTGACGTCATACATTCATGGGAAAATCGTAGGAGCATATCCCGCTTTCACAGTGCATTCATTTTTCCTCCGTATTGCAGAAATGTAGAGGTGAAATTCGCGTGGCTGGTGGTCTGTCGGATGAGACTGTTTAGATTTGGGTAGGTCAAGGTACCGAGGCTAAAACTGGGTCATACCAGGCTGCAAGCCTCTATTCATGAATCGAAACCTCGTGACGTGCTTTCATTCTTGCCCGATTTTGTTAATAGAAGCGCCAACATGCGCACGCAATGTAGGGAATTGTCTAGAATTATCTAAAAAAAATATTACTTAGACAAAAATACCAAGAATATTTTATGACTTAGGTACTTATATCATTGTATTGATAGAATTTCTTCAAGCATGTTTATTGGTTCGTGGAGAACAATGCAATAGTACCTACTACAAGACTTACATTTTACAGGTACCTTCATATTAGCCTGCGCAGCATCTCAAAACGCAGCACTTGGTCTAATTACGTAGGTAGATAAAAAACTATTAATTCCATGCATTTATATACAAGGCTTTGGGTTTGTTATCTCTCATGATTACCTATTTCATATCATAAAAAGTCAACAAAAAAACTTCAATTTGATCATACTTGGTTTTACCCTACCTATATAGGGTTTTATAAGGCCGAAATTCTAACGCTAAAACCGAACTAACATTGGGTAGGTATTTTTACTTTGGTAGAATCGTACTGAAAACCTGAACACATGTAATGTGCCTAAGAGAAATTAATGAATAAAACCGATAAATCTGAAAAAAAAACAATGTAAACCTTGAAAGCTATTTGACTCACTGAATCAATGAAAGCTATTTATGGAAATGTTCTGATAGGCCACGAAAACTAGGCTGTATGATGACACCATAACCTGATAGTAGAACAAATGGTGAACAAATAACACCATCGGCCTTGTTCAGGGTGGGACAGGGGATCGTAGCCAGGTTAAAACCTGTTTTGACGACTTATCGTCAAATTTACCTTAGTTTTAAAAAGTAGGTTTATAAATAGCTTAGATTGGTCCACCATAGTCTACTAGCACAGGCACAAAAAGAATAAAGGGGTTATTCCCTTCCACTTTCGTTCTTGATGTGAAGAAGGCCTTTGCTTTGCTGTGGGAATACACAGGGTTAGTAATAGAATAGTATGAAAACCAGGCGAAAACCTCACGATATAGAAGGTTGGCATGACCTAAAGTTACCGGAACTGTAGAGTACGATCCCCGTGCCTGATATAAATAAAATATTAATAATAAATATAATATTAATAATAAATAAAATATTAATAATAAATAAAATAAAATAAAATTAATCTATAGACAGCATCGATCAAGGTTTTCGCCGAGGAGGGCGGGGAAAACGTGATCGAAGATAGAAAGCGAAGAATATACATAGGTACCTAGTTCGATAGCGGATAAGATTAATTAGTGAAATAATACAATTCGAAAATAAATGAATATTAATGTAATTGTAACGAAGACTATGTAACATAGTTTTATTTGATATGTAAATTTATATTTATCAATAAAATCTTGAAGTTAAAGACACACAGCGAACACAAAATACTAAAAAAACACTTGGATACGATATCCAGCTGTGGGTGACATAGGGGCAATGATGACGATGAAAAACCTATAATGAATGGCGGGTTTGCTCAAAGAAGTAGGTTAACTACGTGACTAATATTGTTTGCAGCTATACAGGGTGGACCAAACAGTGACGTCATAAAAGAGAGCTTAATTTTTACTTTCAAGCTCTTTCTAGCCCACCAGGGGTATTTTGATTCGTCAGAAAGGCCTTCGGATTCGATATCGGAAGCTTTTTACGAAGAAAAACGTTTCCGATATCGAATCCGACGGCCTTTCCGACGTGACCTTTACCAAGTTTTTTTCCAGAAAGGTACCATGCTTACCACGATCAGCGCGTCCAGCATCTTCAAGAATCAGACTATCCAAGAAGAGTTGCTTTCTGTGAAATAATGCTGCTGAGATCCCAGGAAGACTCAAACTTTTTCAACAAGATTCTGCGGACCGACGAGTCTCAGTATGAAAACTTTAAAAAATCATAACTCGAAAACTACGAAAAATCGTGGAACATACATGGGGTATTTTCGGGTACCCCCGGGGGTGAGGCATTCATTTTTTTATGACGTCACTGTTTGGTCCAACCTGTATATAAGTTTCATTGATAAACGTGTTCTAGTGCTTTGTTATCTGGCGGGGCGACCTCGGTGAACGCGTTATTACTTTCCGACATTCAATAAAAGCTGTAATAAGTTGGAAAAACATTGACGTTTTTACAAAAAAAAAAGTATTTATGTTGTAAATCAAGCATACCCATAACTTAATTTATTCCTTGATGATGCTGTGCGTACGTATGACTATCATCTACCGTTGCAGATGATAGAGAATATATAATGATAGTCAAACTTCTCTCTCTGGACTGATACCAATTGATTTCATACCAACCAATAATGCGCTGTGCCTACTAACATAGTATAAGTTTGTACTAATTATGATATGGATTTCTGTGTCTGAAATAAAAACATTTTATGTTTTATTTAAAATCAGGTCGACCACTAAAACAAGGCGGACTTAACATCAGTTTAACCTTACTTCAGGAAGACTGTTTAACATCAGGTGGGCGTCTTTACACCAGATGGACTACCTAATATCAAATGGACGACTGAACAACAGAAGGCCATACCTATGTTCCGTTTGCTAGTTACATAAAAAGCTTGCCCCAAACTGGACCAGCCCAGCTACGTCCATTGCTGTGTGGCAGGCCTCGGTTGTTGTGACGCACAAAACCACATTGAAAGAACCGGAAAGCATATAACCTACTTTTGTTACGTGATGATATATTACAATTTATTTTTATAGCGTTACATATTACTGATTATTATTATGAAGTACTGGCTTCTGATTTGACCCCATTGCGCGAGACATGAGCTGTGGATGAAGAAAGAGGGGGTGCTGGGAAATGCAGATTGAAAAGGATCTGCTATTGAATTATTGTCTTATACATTGCGATATTGCTTTGTGCTTCACCAATTCTAAGTCTATTCTTTCAAATCCAGAGCGAAAAACGACCATAGTATGCATCTGAAGAATTTTCTAGTAGGTATATTTTTAAATCAAGTGAATACCTATCGAACAAAATCAAGGCTCATTGAATTATTGTGACATATGTAGTTGATTGATAGCTTTGATATTGCTTTGTGCTTCGCCAATTTTTAAGTATATTGTTTGAAATATATTGTTCATCTTATGAATTTTCCAGTATATTATTAAACTAGCTTCTGCTCGCGGCTTCGCACGAGTATTTTTGGTATCATAAGTAGCCTATTATCTAAGTTAGGCTATGTTCTAAATGTACGCCAAATTTCATCATGACCTTTTCTGTAGTTAAGGAGATCTTAGCTAACAAAAATTCACATTTCACAAACTTTCAGTGTTATAATATTAGTAGAATCAAGTGAATATCGAACAAAACCAAGGCTCATTGACGTAATATTCTATCTGCATCTGGAAATCCTGACTCCCACCTAGCCAGAACAAAATGTTGGATGGAAAGAGAGGCTCTGCAGCCAAACCTCTGAACAGAGCGGGAGGACGTAAGCCAGAAATTGAAGTCAAAAGGTCAAACGTCAATTCGTCTTGTTCACTTCAATGTTTTAAGGAATGTAGGTCAAACAGAAACACCCCTGCAGTAATCTAGGTTCTAAAAATAAACCCTAAATGCCATAGGTCATGTCCGTAATAGATCAGCCCAAGGTATTCGTTAAATGTCAGATTTACAGTCGATAACACTTGTTGCAGCCTGACCCGGTCACAGGGGAGAGCGGGAGGTGCGCTACCGAGAACTACATGAATGGCTTGCTAGGGGAAATGTGACTTAAGGCTCTACCTCCCCGAACACTAGCGCCGCTACATATTTTATCATAATATTACGTCGAAGAAAGGAAAGTCCAAAAATTACGTAGGGCAATTTGTGATGCCTATTATAAGCATTTTTTTAAAGCTTCTGTAATCGTTTTATTTTGTATAGTTTAGGCAGAGATACGATGTTGCCCTTGGTGGCCACCAAACTCTATTTTGGCATCTCTGTTTAAACTATACAAAATAAAACTATTACAGAGGCGTTAAAAAAATGCTTAAGATAGGTATCACAAATTGCCCAACGTAATTTTTGGAATTTCCTTTCTTCGACGTAATAATAAGATAAAATATGTGGCTGCGCTAGTGTTCGGGGAGGTAGAGCCTTAACCCTAAAGTTAACAATCACGAATATTTAAGCTCTGGCAAGACTTGATGTAACTTGAAGACTGTATTAAGGAATTGATCACGTGATGAAGAGACAACAGTCGCGTATGAATATATGTCAGGTTCAGAATCAGAATCAGATATATATTTATTGTTAACTGTTTACAAAAAAGATATAATAAGATGGACCTTACGATGCACTTTTTACGTCTGAAAAACTGAGAAGTTGGTACAGGAGTGGGGAAGGAAGAAATCACTCCTGATTTTTTGACCTGCAATTATATCCATTAAACTGAATGCTGCCTAGCGGCAGAAGTAGATAAAGAGGTATGAATTTCCATCACGTACATACCCATTTGCAAAGTAATTTACGTTCATACTTAAAATCAAAATATTAGTTCATTAAAATTCTCAAAAGGGTTTGCCAGAACCAAATTACTATTATGAGAACATACATTCGTTCTGGGTACAAAGAAACCTTCTGCATAAATAAACGAAGGTAGCTTTAAAGGAAGGGTTGGTTTTCCAGGACTCGAAGCACTAGATTCTCTGTGGATATATCAGCTTAACCGTTTCAGCGTTGCAGTTTCCGGGTAGCACCCCTCCGGTCATCGACCGGGGACGCGCCCAGTTGCATCCGGGCTATTTTTAGATCAGCCTCCAGGTGCCCTGCGCAGAACCTGCTCCGATAACCTGACCTCTATAGTTGTACCACTAGAGTTCATTTTAAAATGACATTAATTGGAGCACTAATTAGCTTTCTTGGTAATAAGCTATCTTTTTCTATGTCCGGTTATGATAACTAGGTCATAAGGCTAAAAAGATTCTCTGGCTCAGAGATTTTATGTTAGTCAAACCATGTTTTATTTTTTATTTAGAGATTGAAATAGGTTCTACGTCAAACTCTACATCAGCAATCTCAACAAAAACTTGTTTATAACTCTTAAGTTGGCAAATATTAGAAAGCATTTATATTTATCCAAAGGTTAAATTGCGTTCAATCTACCTAACAACCACCCACTTACTAATCAAACAATCCAAAAATAAAATCCATTCTAATAACAGGTTTGACGTCGAAGTTATTTCGGATATTCCTTAGGACATTTAACTTTTTATGGACGAAGCTTCCAAAGTTAATAGTAAAGTGCTATGTTTGAAGGCATTGCATAAGGGTGTGACGTCAGCAAGGCGCGGCGCGGGCGCGGCGGCAAGCCTCCATTCAGAAATACACGCACACACGCAAACCGCCCTCGTATAATCATGATTTTCGTTCTGACGTCACTCCACCCGACCAATCACAACACGGTTCCATTCAAGCCTAACTCCTGAAGGGAATCGTGCGGGATGAAAGCAGCAGTCGTCGGTTGCTCTCCGCGGAGGCAGTAGCGGTGCAATACAGCTATCGCGACCTAAATTTTTGAATGAAATTTTAAGATCACCTGTTTTTTGGAGAATCAGTTTTTGGATTTGTTTAGAAATTGGCATGATTTCGAGTTTACAGCCTTCTGATATCAGGACGAGGGTCTCTAAAAGTACAAAGGAAGTTTGCAGTTAGCAAAGTAAGTTCGTTTAGTGTGTAAAGAAAGCTTTTTAGGGCTAAGCACGTGAGCGCTACGAGATTACGCTACGGGCTACGAAACGCCTACGCGATGTCTGCCTCGTAGCTCGGTAGACTCGCCCACGTCTTTAGACCTTCCCTGCATACATACTACATTTAAGCTTTGTTATTTTGCACTGTTCAGTATTCTGTTTTGTTTCTTTGGCTTCGAGTAGGCTCTTTGTGTAAATAAGTGCCTGACAAGTTATTTATTTTAGAGTAGCTATTTTGAAGAGCATAATTTGTGTAGCATAACGAGTTTTGTTTTCGGGTAGCTCACGTTTTTATAAAAAAAAACTGTAAATCTAAATAGGTAACGTTGCCAATCAGAGAAAATTCAAATTTAATCGTCGTTACGTCAATCAGTTCAAATACTTCGGTTTTTAGTGACTCGGGGCGAATGGGTGTAATTATTTCCTTCACCAACTTTCCTATTGATAGACCTTGAAATAGCATTCCTTAGATCACACAAAGACCATCTCGGTATTTCTGACCTTCATTTTGCTTGATAGTTGATAGGTAGGTAGTACTTAAATCGTAGAACAAAGACAACCCCTCCGGGAAAAACCCACCCGACAACTGTTTATATAAGTACTTATGCCAATTATAGTCCGAAAATCAAAATTCAATATCAACTTTTAGGAGAAGCAACTAAAGTTCTTAGTTTTAGAGCAACCGACTGTATCTATGACTGTATCTATGCCTGTTAGGATAGATGTACATGTTTAAATAAATAAATAAAATAAATAAATAAATAAATCTAAGTCCATAAAAAAGCCAGAATTGCCAAAACTATTTTTTTTTACGGAATAATAGTAAAGACCCGAGTGGTGTAGCTCTATTTACAAGACTGACTTATTTGAACTATAAATGGCATAATAGACCTCAATGGCTATTAAAAAGGCCCGCCCGCCGCCGGCCGCCCTATTAAAAAATCTCCTATACTTCATATTTAATGTCAGAGGTCAATTGCATCATGCGCCCTGTAGCAGGACCTTTACCTTTTCAAGACCTAGGTCCTAGGTCCTACCCGTAACCTAGGTCACGACCTAGGTTCATGCATAGAATAGAATGTGATATAGGTATATTACGACACAAGAACATTAAACATAGGTAGGTTGGAAACAAAAACTTGAAGGAATACTAGATAGTACTAACCAAAAATGGTAGTCAAGCTAAGTTTGTCATTGACAAGAAAGACGATACTTAGGTAGGTATAGTTTTAACCAACGAAAAACAAAAGGAGGTTCTCTATGGGGCTGTATTATAATTTCTAAGGCAAGTTCTTTTCTCAGCATAGCAACAGAAACCACAAAGAAACAATAGCAGTAAAACTAGCTATCTCAGCACAGCTATGCTATAGGGGCCCGGCGGGGGTGTGGGGCCTGTTTGACGTCATAGCTCTCCCGTGACGTCAAAGCACTGCCACACCCCCCTTTTGACGTCACCGGAGTATGAACTATGAACCTAGATTCGCATAATGCACCAAGTTATTCCCCTGTTAATTCACTCTGAGAAACAAATCTATGAAAAAGTCACGTCTCTGAGGCTGTAAAGCTTACATCAAAAAAGCTATAAAAAGCTTAGGTAGCAATTTTCTTGGTGGAATCACAACTTGGTCATTCAAACTAAAATTGTAAACTTGATGGCAATACAGTACCTACATTTGTTCAAAGCGAGAACCTGTAAAGGTCTGTAAATTTCACGGGTGGCAAATACAGAATACGCGAACATTTCCCTCGTTTAACTTCAATCATGGTTCTCGAAACTTCAACGCATGAACATGAAACCTTGTATTCTCGTATATCTATTGTGCTTTGGAGCATGAGTCAAATGCGTAAGTTGGAGCCTTTTTAGCTTTTGTATTACCTAAAAAAGTGTATTCTCTAGCAATTCGTATAACAATAACATTGGAAAACGAGAAATATCAATTGAACTCAAATAACACTGACATTTTTGTCAAAAATCTATACACTTTTCAGTACTAAAATTATTGAGTGTAAATTTTCACAAAAAAATCGTTGCATCGAACTCTATGAAATTCAATGAACGAGCCTCCAAGCCTCCCTACGTCACGAATGTTGCAGGCGGCGCCCATCCCATTCACTCGCAGGGACGCACACGGAAAAGAAAAGGACGGGCGATCTGACCCAATTTCCCGACCTCGCTCGGTGTTCCAAAGCTTGCCGTCTATTTCCATCTGAAGGTCGTTTATTTATAGACGGTTGCTTGGAGCGCGCGGCCGTTCGCACCTATAGAATGCGACGTCGATTTCTGGATCAAAGCTATTTTTGATTTTCAATATCTAAAAATAATTTTATTTTCATTAGCAAAGAAAATTACAAGCAAAGAATAGAAACAAATTGGAGAACGAGTACCTATTGAAACAGTTGAGCTAATTTAAAATTTGTCGAAGCTTCTGCTTACGCGACTTTGCTTATGTGATAGGTAACTGGATTAAACGTAGCCAGTACGTAAGTGGAGACCGCAACTCGGCAAACGTAGTACGCCCTCCGGCCAGGTGGGATGACGAACTGCGAAAGACTACAGGTAGAGTAGATGCTGGATGCGGCAAGCTGAAGACAGGGCGCTATGGCGCTCATTAGGAGAGGCCTATGTCCAGCAGTTTACTAATATAGGTTTATGATGATGATGCGTGCGTAAATAAGCAGACTAGACCTTCATCCTATAAAAATGGTTAGCGGCTCGGTAATGCCCCTCGGGCCGTTCTTTGACTACTCCTGGTTTAAACCATTATTTCAACAAATATTGTTTTATTCGAATTAGGTACTTATACGTATAATATATATAATACGTAGGTACATAAGCAAAAAGCCTGCAGGTAGCTGATGCACCACGATGTTGTGTTGCCTCCAACGACCAACTAAAATAGTCCAGAAATCTCATAAAAATCAAAAGTTTATTTCTTCGAGCCCTATCGATCCATTACCCCGCATCCGGGACATGAAACGCTTGAGGTTAAGATAATTAAAGCTATATCGAGTACCTATACATACCCATTTATCTCATACTAGGTGCATTCTTACTACCCTTTGTCTTATTACCCGTTTTCCCGTAGGAATTAATGATTTTCCCGCGGTAAAAAGTAGCCTATGTTCATCAGGAATAATGTGGGTTAGTAATGGCAAATAGTTTTTCAAATCGGTCCAGTAGTTTCGGAGCCTATTCAATACAAACAAACAAACATTCAAATCTTTCCTCTTTATAATAGTAGTATAGAATATACCGTTTTTCTCGCGCCCTCTAGGTGTCGTATAAAGCCAGAGCACAGTAGCGCCATCGTTACTGTGCATCATTCTCCTGCGACTATTCTGTTGTCACAGTTGTAACTTTTATTCGTTACCAACTTTACTTTTTTTTGTTTCAATAAATCTTTATTTACAAAGAAAATTTTCCCGCGGTAAAAAGTAGCCTATGTTCATCAGGAATAATGTGGGTTAGTAATGGCAAATAGTTTTTCAAATCGGTCCAGTAGTTTCGGAGCCTATTCAATACAAACAAACAAACATTCAAATCTTTCCTCTTTATAATAGTAGTATAGAATATACCGTTTTTCTCGCGCCCTCTAGGTGTCGTATAAAGCCAGAGCACAGTAGCGCCATCGTTACTGTGCATCATTCTCCTGCGCCTATTCTGTTGTCACAGTTGTAACTTTTATTCGTTACCAACTTTACTTTTTTTTTGTTTCAATAAATCTTTATTTACAAAGAAAATTACAATCAAATAGTAGAATCAAATTAGAACTAGTATTTACAATTGAAACAATTGACTTTACTTGTAATTTTGTGACTAAGAATAAATACTTTATAATTTACTTTACTTTTAGAGCTCTCTCTCTTTTAGAACTCAAGTTCCATAGTGTGCCTATAGCCACAGATATTATAATACTATACAAGACTGCACTTTCTGTCTTTCTGTCCGTCTGTCACTTTGACTGAGTTCACTTTTGTCGTTCAGAGTGGGCTGTGTATTGTACAGTTTTCTCTCAAAACTAAAAAAAGCTTTCGACTGGTATTGACATGGATCAGGCTACCTGTAGATTGTTTGCATCAGTCTGCAGTTAGCTCAATTATTTCAATTGTAAATACCAGTTCTAATTTGTTTCTATTATTATTTGATTGTCAAAATCAAAATCAAAAACATATAAAACTAAACACTGACACGGAAATAAAGTGATATTTTTTGATTTCTGTTGCTTCGGTATGTAGACTAAAGTAAAGAAGCGACGAAGGAACCTTTAGCCTGTTAGTTGTTATTTTTCGAGTTGGAGCAAAACCCGTCCCAAGCTTTTTTATCCTCTAGATAATCTCATATTTTATAGTAAGCCATTTTGCACAGCAAGGTTTTGACAATTTATTTTTTATTTAGGTACTGGTAATTTACTTTGTCAATAATGGTTTATTTATCAAAGCTTTCTGTAGATACCTTACCAGTTTGAGTTTTATTTTAGAGATTTTACCATTATATTGTTACACTAAAAACAAAAAAGAATACATTTCCAAACCATTTAATTTAATTAATTTTCATTCAGAAAAAACGATAAAAAAATGGCGCACGTATCAGATTACAATTTTGAATTAACGATTTTTTTTAAATTTCTTCTAAACTTGGTTGGTTTATGGTCTTGACGTCAGCTTGAAACTGTCAATCAACTTTTGAGACATTGGCATGGCTCAAAAGTTGACTCTCCGTACACAAACTTCGACGAAACAAAAGACAAGCCGAAAATCGGCCACAATATGGTCGCTTGCCACGCTACGGTATTTTTTGACAGGCCATATTGTAGTTACGTAGGTACCTATTCAAAAAAGTAAAAGAAGCTATTTTCGAGTACTTTGGATTGGAACTCAATAGCTGTGGTCATGGTCACGTCGTCGAGGCGCTCTGTGGTCTATATAGTTTTTGGAATAAATTGAAAAAAAAATTCTGTATCGAAAATGAATATATTGAGGATCGATATCGGTTGGAAGGAGTTTGGAATGAAAGAAAGCAAAATATAAGAAAAACTGGGTTTTGGTTTCGGTCAATAAATTCGCAATGTATCTCGGCACTCTGCATTTCGGTGATTTGGTTTTGGTGGTTCTACACCTGAATATCTCAGAAAATATTCAAAATTAGAACACAAATCACTTTAATGTAATTAGTTTGCATGTTATTTTCAAAACAACTACACCTGAATATCTCAGAAAATATAAAATTAGAACACAAATCACTTTAATTTAATTAGTTTGCATGTCATTTTCAAAGCAACAAGGTAAGTAAAAAGATATTTGCCGAGCAAATTTGGAAAAAAATATCGAGAAAAGTTGCACCCTTCGCGCTTTTATTTTTATTTTGATAGAATAGATACCTACTAAAGTCAACTACAAAAAAATGCTTTGAAACCTTCAAGAGAAAATAAGAATAAATATAAAAATCCACTTAATTACTGTGTCCTTAATAACAGCACAAGCTGCCTTACTGAAATTGTTGTATCTGCACGAAAGCAATATGCCGTCTGTGACAAGTTTTTGATTAAAACCGCAGTACCTAAGTTCATTATATTTTAATTACTTCCACGTCGGACTTTACTTCCCGGATCTGAAATCGGACACTTGGAATAAAAAACAAGTGGTCAAGTTTGAGGCTGAACTATAGGCTGGGTTCCGTAGGTGTTATTTATAATTTAATCGATATAACACATTGTAAAATTGATCAACGAACATGATTAGCATTAATTTGTTTCTAATGCTAATGTGTATTCGTTTTTAGGTACGCATTTTTTCGGATTGTTGGAATGGTTGGGGTAATTAGCGCAAAAATATTCTAAATAAAATAATACGACACAGAGCGAGATACCAGATAGAACATAAATGTTGGTAAGTGTCAACAATTTTTTTTTACTATAATCTAGCATACAAATTTAAATACACTTGAATAACATTACAATCTAGCCATAGGTTTGACTAATGGGTAATTTGGTTTTAAATTAATTTTATAAAAACATATCACTAAGAAGTGTCAACAATGAAAAGCGAATATTCAGATGCATCAATTATTTTAAATTTGTTCTGCAGAAAACACATGGCCGGCCGGACGAGGCCGTATGTAATTGTCCATGGTTGTATTTTGACTATGTTGTATTTTTATTTTTGACTATGTTAGTCACTACGACGTAGTCACTAACATAGGCAAAATACAACCACGGACAATTACATACGTAACGTTACGAGAATGATTTCCATATTATACGTGAATGGACAGATGATTTTAAGCAGGTAAATTGTTAGGTGTAAGTAAGTATACGCATACGGTTTGCTGAAAAGTCCAAGCTTAATAAAAAAAAAACGGCTTTGATGAGGTTGAAGCAGTTTTCAAGAAATAATGATTTTTGAATTGAGAAATACTTCACATCACATTTACTACAGCCTACTTTAGTGCACTGCTGAACATACAATACAAAAATTATCTGTAAATATTTAAATTATACTTACATTGGAAGTTTTCCAAAAGCCTGCAGTACCCTAAAAGCGAATAAGCTACACTAGGGCTGACACGCTAGATACTATAACGCCTGGCCGGACGGTGTCGGGTGACAGGACATAGCTTCCGCGGGGCTTCGGAGTCGTATTTAATCTTTAGGCCTCCCTCTTTTGTTGAAATTAAATTATATTGCCGTATCATCATCATCATCAACCTGTATTAGTCCACTGCTGGACATAGGCCTCCCCTAATATAGCCATAGCGCTGTCTTCAGCTTGCCGCATCCAGCATCTGCCTGCAATCTTTCGCGGGTTGTCATCCCACCTGGCTGGAGGGCATCCTATCTATATTGCCGTGGGCATCCTATCTATATAACCTACTATCGATTTAGTACTGACATACATTTGTTCATTTTCTGAAAAGGGCGTTATAGCAAAGATTTCTTACGCCAGAGATTAATTAGACTACCTTATTAGGTAGAGTTCCTAGAGTAAAAGTTTAACTTCTTACATTCTTTACTTAAATGTGCAACTCATGCAATATTATTTCATTTTCTTTCTATTTCCTCGATGGACCGACGACAGATGGATGGAGGCAGCTCAAAACCGCTATTTGAGGCGTTGTATGAGGGCTATTTTTGTGGCTATTTCCAGCAGTAGACGTTTATGGGCTGATATTTGTTTCTTGCTTTCTGTTAAACATAGCTACCGAAAACATTATCTACAAATGAAAAGCAAATAACTTGATTGTTTTGAAAAAACTGAAAAACCGACGCCGACGTCGAATAAATTCATACCTAAATAAATAGTAAATAATGCTGGACAATCCACACAATATGCCTTAATTTTTAGGTTTCCGGGATAAATACTAACCCCTCGGGAATAACATCTTTATGACCACCATGAGGACCACCTAGCAATTACTCTTATTCTATAGAATAGTAAAAGAATTTTCAAAATAAAGTCCATAATGAGGGAGAAATCGACGAACATTCCATTCAAAAAAACATACATACAGACGAACATAGGATCTCCTCCTTTTTTTAAGTCGGTTAAAGGGCATGATAAGCCCCCGTATGTAACAAAGAGAGGATAGTAATAGGGATTTAAATCATAGTGTCGGCTCCATAATCCTATAACGGCAGGCAGCGACCTCTTTCCTAGGGCTTCCAACCGTCCTCGACTAGCTACACCTAGGTACATAATTCCTAGCTTACCTGCTGTGTTTTTTTCATAACGTCTATACAATGTTTTATTCAGTCACAAGAACTATTAGTACTTATCTACTACCACAGCCTACCTATATGCATACAGTCGTTCGACGAAGGCATGTTGACGTGGTTTTGACAGGGCAATCGTGCGGGGGGCCAGGGATGGAACGGGGGACGCGAGTTGCATACATCACCGCCCTAGTATGTAACTCAGAAGCGTCCGTCCCCCCAAATGTTGGGCGATTACGATAAAATCTCCCATTCACTGGATCGCCATCCGGGGAGACTCGGTATAAACGATTTCAGTTTCCATCACAGGGTATAAAAACAAACACATACAATTTTCTGGCTGGATGGAGTCTACCGACGAAGCTGTCGACGTCAAAACATCACAAGTGTCAAACTAAATTGTAATGTATTATTTATATGTACCTATTTGTTAATACTTATGTTTACGTTAAACCTCATACATTAAAAGAAAGTAAATGTGTTTATTGGTATACTATCAAGTACCTACAGCTTGCTTGCTACTTGAGTTACTCACACTTGCCTTTGTTTTGCTCGACTACGTTTCGTTACTGCAATGTATTTTCTGTTTGTAACATTGAATCAGAATTGCTGTAATCGAGTAAAAAAAGGGTGTGAGTAATATGAGAATTGACTTAGGTTATTTATAACTGACGTTGATCGGCTCCATCCCACCAGAAAGTTGTTTGTATTTTTAGTACCATTATTGGAAACCAAAATCGTTCATGTTTAGTCTCCCCTGATGGCCATTTCAATCGGAATGGGAGATTTTACCGTAATCGCACTTGCCGTTCCTTGGCCCCCGCACGATTGCCCTGTCAAAACGCCTTCGTCGAACGACTGTATGCATAGAGGTAGGCTGTGATACTACCTGTCTACCTACAAATCAAACTATTTAAAGTCTAAGGTGGTTTTTATATGGGTGTTCCCAAAATACAAAACAAGCTGGCAAGCATATGAGGAAGTATATAGGGCTATTGCTAATTCGCTGATACTGCGTGAACTGCAGGTTCTGCTCATCATCACGAACATGTTTGTGAAGACATCATCATCATCAGCTTTTGTGATTGATGTAATTCTCAAAATTGGTATTGATAGTAGGTATCCCCCTCCATGCAATAATCGTTCTTTCGAGAGCCTTTATGTCAAACTAAACTTAAAAACGGCTCTGGCCTTAATTAAAGGTGTGGGAGTGGGAAATCGATCTTTAGTAATTCATTGGGTTCCGGGCAAATGTGTTTTATCATTTAGTATCAGAGGTAAATTTACAAAAAAAAAGAATTTAGTCGTGTCGTAATTTACATATTTCCAGGTCGTAGCCGAATTACTAGTAACCCTGTATACTTATTTAAACCTTCCGAGCTGAAAGTGGTTTCGTTCGGTATGAACTATGATGATAATGGGTTGGCAAGGTATTTACAAATCAAACGTTAAGATAAGACCTGATTCTTCGTATTTCAAAGATATTTGATTTTGGCTCTTTAAGTATTTTCGAGTCGTCATGAAAATAAACTTAAGTTCTATACTTTTAGATTTACTCGCAGAAGTCTTGAGGTTAAAAGTTCATTAGTTGCAGGACATGCAGGGCACATTCATGGTTAGTAAAAATATTGGAATAAAAAACGAAAAACCAAGATCATTTGACACCCCCAACTCCCCTTGCTCCGTTTATGGTTTAAGTCAAAAGCTGAATCAAAAATTGCTCAGTATGGATTTTAATAGTAACGTTAACCTTAACTTGGGAATTATGAAAAAAATTGCCACAAGTAATAGATAGGTACCGTACCTACGCTTCCGATGGGTATTAATATGGATCAGTTGAGCTACCTCTAGATTGTCTGCAGTTAGTTCAACTGTTTCAATTGTAAATGCTAGTTTTAATTTGTTTATATTGTTCATATCAAAAGATATTATGTTATAAGAGATTGGTACATTTTTAGTCCACTACTTATGTTAGTTTAATTTGAAAATAAAAACAATAAAATTTCATGAATTGAGTATTTTATGCATAGAATTTTCTATCGATCATTTACCGAAAATATATAACACCCGCTAAATTTTTAATTAGTAAGGTAAAAAACAAAAAGTTAAACTACAGTCAGTATCGGGTGATAAAAACGCAGCGATACTAGCCCTTGTTCTGTGACGTCACACTTTACATTTTCAACTCAAAGTGCTTCTGTTTCTGCGTTGACTTTTCAATCAAAATAAAATTAGATACAAATAAATTATAAAAACTAAAATTTTACTTTACAGAAAACACCAAACAACCGCGATATAATACAAAAAGATCCCGCGAAAGCCTCATGACAATACAAAATGTGAAGTGTGACGTCACGTTCGCTGTTGCCAATGGCGTTGCGTTTAGAAATTTTGCGATTGAGATTTAAAATATCTACTTTTCAATGATTAAATTTCACAATGAAAACGTCAAAAAATACAAAAATAAATATACAGATAATTATACTTCTATATCAATAGAACACGTAAAATACAATAAGCTTTTTTGAAGTCACATGCATTAAATAAACAAAAAGAATATCATGAAAAGTAGAGAACCATCTACTTTTCCGACTACAACAGAAGGATAAGTACCAAGACTATAAAAAAAACTCGAAAATACCCGCTCAAAACCCGTGAACGTACAAAAGTTACTTCAGAATTTTCCGATCTCGTAATATGAAGTTCCAACTGTTCCAAGGCATTTTTCTGGATAACATTATAGTCTCTACTACGCATGACCAAGGTTTCTACCGTCCGCTTATAAATTAACCCACACCCTATGGGGTAAGACTGTAGCAGGGTTCATAGAGCCTCCGTAGGCTCACTTGCAACAAGCTACCGATCGCGATAACACGTCTCTTTGTTCTTACTTTGTTTTTTACTAGAAAAAATATTTTAGTGATTTAAGTTTTGTGTGCTTTAAGTTTTTTTTATTTGATGTGTATATGAGTAAGTATTGAAGAAGTCTTTGGGAAATATGTTCAGAGAATTGATATCGGCTTTAAATTTATGAATTTTATATCGGGTACATAAGTGATTAATTATCTTTTGTACGGAATTTATAAAACACTAGCTTCGTCCCGCGGTTTCTCTAACGTTGGTAACAGAACGTAGCCTACGAGTGTTAGCACTCAAAATTAATTAAGCTATGAATTAGTTCGAGACTAAAATATTATATTATTATAAAAAAATAATGATGACAATTCATACAGCATCTAGCCCGATAGCAGACAAAATGTAATAATAATATTAGGTGAATTAAAAAGAAAATTCACACAGAAAACCCGAAAAACTAATAAAGTAACGTTAAGAAAGGAATAACATACCAATAATTAAAATTTATCCAAAGAAAAATAAGTCACTAAAACAGGTACAAAATAATCCATTTAAAGTTTTAAAATGTCGCATAGTAGGTAGCGAATTAAGCCGCTACTATGGTTTCGGTCCGATACGGCTTCGCTACCCGACACCGGACTTTTTGCCCCAGCCCATCCAGTATGTGTAATAAATACTTTATTTTATACATTTTGTTCACGCTCATTGCACATTTTAACCGTTTAACAATAAAGTAAACTGTCTTTTGTAAAAACATATACACCAACTCGGGTTCAAAATTAACCGAGCCGGCATAATCTTCTTGACATTCGATAAAGTTTTTTGGGTATCATTTGAAGAAGAAACAAGCAAATATCGAGTGTAAATTGATGGAATGGAAAATATTAAATTAAAATTAAATCCAATGTTGACCATTGCTTTAGAAAAAGCTTCTAAATGATAATTCTTTATTTATATATTTTTCAGTAAATTTCTTTATGGGCGAACTACTTGATGCCCATGGAATGGAAAAACTTTAACTTATTCGATAATTTAGCTTTTGTCTTTGAATCAAAATAAAAAAATGGAATGAATCATGATGTAGTTCGGACCGCATGTAAGACCTTGTTGTTTTATCTGCTTATGTAAATTCTATGCACATTTAAAATATATTGAGTACATATAACACATAAGTTATCAGTTATTTTGTTGTATGATGCTACTCATGAAAATTTTATATTTGGCTTTGATATAGAGGTAACAAGATAAAAGCTCTAAATAAAATTATCATGAGTAAATGGAGCTCCATTTAATGTAATTTACAAAGGAGAACATAGTTTACGTTTTGGCTGGTTTACATTGGTTTGAGTACAGGCATGTACCTCACTTGCAGTGGCATATAATAGGAGTAAGCTTTTTTGAGCAAGCCAAGCAGCTAGCCAGCTTGAGTGGACAATTTACATTACAGACTCTATTCTCCGTTGACAAGTCTTACTTGACCTGCACTTGGCGGATGTAAACCAGCCCTAAGGTTGAAATAGTACCTAATCTATTTCATTCACACTATACCGGACTAGAGTGCCACTAACATATCTGTTGAGTTAACAACAACACCAGTGAAGAATAATACTCTTACTTTACGAAGAAGAGAGATTTTCCGTAGGATAGCGTTCCGAAGTGTAAAACTAGATGTCGCTAGTAAAAATATCCGTAGTATAGATTGGGCTTCGAATGAACAGATGAGTTAGTGGCGCTCTACCGCTTGTACCGCTTTTGTGTCCGTGATCTGAAACGCATCGCTTCAAGTTCCTGGTCAAGCCTTTAATGATGCCCAAAACAGCTGCTGGCCACTGCTCAAGATTAGTGTTTCCATACTCTTGTGCGTGTGACAGCGGCTATTGCGGGCGATTCATTGCCGTCGGGACAACTATGCTGAAGAATCGTGAAGCTTTTACAGGTGTTTCTTTATTTTTTGATCAGCCTGTATAATATGTATGTGTGTAGGTTGTCTAAAGTTGGCGACTCAGTCAGAGTATTTTATCGTGCACATCGCGGCCAGTTTGAACTTTTTCAGTAGCTTTTTCACTTTACGTTTCAATGAAATGCCCCGGTCAGTCGACAGCTTTAGAGTACCAAAGTTCCGATTTCACTATCCCCAAGTAAGAATTACCAGTAACTATCGTGACTCATTTGTTTTTTCTTCGAGATTAGTCATGTCGGTAGTGAGATGGGCGCAAACTTAAATGATCTTATTTTACGAGTTGGGGCATACGCATACCACCATCAAACTCAACAATAGTAATTTAATCGCGTGAATAATGACGTCCAAAAAACTCAACGGCATTTTAATGAAAATCTGGCTTTTTTCAATTCTGTGATACTCGTAAAAAACGCACTTTAAAATTTACTGCCTTTGTTTATTCACGCATTTACTACGCATGTATAACGTGTCCTATCCTTCTTCTAAGGGCCACTTGCAAGCAATTTGAAATCTCAATTTAGGTAAACGGAAATACGGGGATGTCCTTTTATACTATCTCTTTAGGCTCAAAAAGAAATTTTAACATGCCTGGAAGTGGTCCTTAGATTCTAAATGTAAGAAACTTTTTTTACTAATGATTTCATTTAAAAATCTGAGTACCTACAGCTTATACTGCAAAATATTATTGTAAAGTATAGGTTGTCCAACCCCGTGTACCTAAACGACTTTTTCTGTTTGAACGTCAAACAGATGCGTTTGCTTCTTGTAAATCGTTTTTATGAAAATTAAGAAAAACGTGTTATTGAAGCTTAATTCTGAACAGTGTCTGTGTACACGGGGATGGCTTATATTTTAAAACCAGAAATGTAAAACTACTTAGTAAATTTTTTTAATAAAGTCTTATTTAATTCTGATTTTCTTTTATGTTTAAACGTTTTCCTTTCTTGCCAGTTTAGGGTGTGGTTTCATGAATGGTTAAACTATCAATAAAACCATTCAAATCAAACCAAATATTTTGTAAATCCCCTACTTTTGTTCAAATTTTTAAAAATTATGAGGGTTTTGGGATTTGGTTTTTATGGTACAATTTCAGAAATCTATTCCTTAATAACAAAATAAATTTACCAACGAGTGGTACTTTTTGGGGATTTTGTTTAAAACCTTCATTTTAAAATTTTATTTTTGGACAACTTTCAATCAAAATTGTAAACTACTACACCATTTCCTGAAAGAAAACGCGTATTTGATTTCAAAAGCAAAACAAAATCAGCAAGTTTATCACGAATTGGTGTTTCGGTGTCAACAAATTTTTTCGGAAACTGTTGTAAGTTCTAGAGCCTTTGCACACGACGTTCCTAACACGCGCGGTCGATGCAAATCATAAAAAAATACGACGACGACGGGGCGTAAAAATCGTATGCAAAGGCCCTATCCAAATTTCAGGGTCAGAAGCCTTCAGCTGCGAAAAAAACCGAAGCCCAAAACAACTATTGGTCACTGCACAGGACTAGTTACGCGATATACTCTTGTGCGTGTTCCAATAGTTATTGTGGGTGCTTCATAATCAACGGCGACGCTTCGAGAACAATCTGGACTAGTTTATAAGATTCTAAATTTTGCGCGTTGGTGAGTGATGTCTTTTTGCGTATTTTCGTTTACATGTGCTTGCACCTTTTTAAATTATTAGTGGTAGGTATGGATGTTGAGATGATTTTTACTTATTCTAATATGAAACACACACTCACTATCCTGATGCTATCAATACAATTATGTCGATTCTACTGTTTTAGGATTCCTAGCTTAAATTTTACGATTTCTAAATTTTCTAAGTTAGGTTGACCTAAAATTATGGTATTCTCTGTACAGATCCTAAAAATATCACAAAATCTATATTTCACTTTTTTCAAAAGAATCTGCCCGTTTTTCACTAGGATAAATTTTAATCACGACCTAATTAGATGCCAGCTAAAAATAGGTAGACGTTTCTAATCATAGCTAAAATGAAAGAAAAGGAAAAGAAAAGAAAGCAAAGAATAGGATTTAACTAAGTTGAGTTGTTTTAGATCTGTCAACCTAATTTTAAACCCGACAGTCTAATTTTTGAAACATAGAATAGCTTTCGTCTATTTGACATCTCCTTAATTTTAGCTATTTCTAAAACAACAGAATCGACACCAATATGCATCTCAATTTTACGAGTTAAAGCCCATAACTTAAATGCACATTTTTCTGTTGTGCGTCAGTTGTGCGGTTCAGATATGCGACAACCTTTATTCCATACCCCTGATTTTCTTTTTCCATTTTCTTTAAATTAAAATGTACTTACCTCTTTTTTTCATGTGCCTTGGACATCGGCCTCGGAACGGAGAATCATCGGTGTCTTGAAGCTAAACTTGAAGAACCGGAACTCGGAACGGAGAATCATCGGTGTCTTGAAGCTAGCTGGAAGGCCTAAACCTGAAAGCTTCTAAGTAAATAATCGACACTTCGTTCAAGGCATGTTCAAGGTAAGACTTGATTTCACGGCTGGTTTATGAAGCTAAGCACTGAAAGAAATTATCTGGTTAGTTTTTTGGAACGAAGTTCCTTATTGCGCGTTGTGAAAGGGGGCTAGACGGAAAAAAATCATACGAAAAGTTGTAACGACACTTTTTGCTATAGTAAGCTATTGTAAGCCGTGCGGCGTGCGCATGTTTCTCTGTCTGTCTCTCTCTCTCTCTCTCTCTCTTATGAACTTCGTTCCATCCGGGTGTCCCTTGACACCTCTCAAGTTTTTTTTCCTTAGTGGCGGGTTCAGTTATAAAATTTACTGATGTTACCTTGGAGTATCCCACTTCAGGGCAAAGGAAGGAAATAGGGGAAGCAGGGTAACAGTGGATCACAAATGTTTGTAGGCCTCATATCTCTGGTTGTATCTTACCTAGCCGGTTGTTTATTGTTTTATCCAACAGCTACATTATCTGGCTAATAATTTTCCTAAGTGATTTTAACTCTAACTATTTTATTTAAGGATTTAATAGGCTTTTTAAAAAAAAATGGGAAATGATTCACTGTTCCACAGGCCCGGGGTAACTTGGATCATAGGCCGGGGTAGGGTGAATATATGGGGTAGGTGAAAACATGACAAATTAAATGTATTTTTTTATCATGAAATAGGTTTGAGTTGCCTTATTATAATCTACTAAGTACATAACAAACATGATATGCACCTTTCTATGAGTACTATTATTCTTAAATCACAAATTTAGGCATTAATCACCCTTCCCCATCGGCCGTTAATTTATATTTATAGAAAAATATGGAATTCTAGCACATATTTATCAGAACGGATATGGTACATACAATATACGATAGTTGCCGATTCCTATTTATCAGTATTTAATTCTAAATAACAAGCAAATACAGTCTAAAAACATATTTCAAAAACTCGTTAATATTTACTGAGGTACTCAATTTTGGCTCAGACCGCAATTACGTGACCACCTCCTGTTACAGCGGCGAGCGGACTGGATTGACCGAACCGTATATCGCGCGGCACTCTTCTGTCAATTTCGCGTGTGTGTGTGTTAAACACAGACAAAGTTGTTTACGATTAACCTCTGCTCCCCGTTAACCACCGTTACCCTGCTTCCCCTACTGATATTATAGTAGTAGGGTAGTAGTAAAAAATATTATCCCTTTCTTTCTCTAAAAGATTCTTAAATAATTTTTTTCTTAAATAAAACATTGGTTACTTACGTTACTATTGATAAAGCTATGAGCATTTCCACAAAAAAGGTTGTATAGGTACATACGGGTTTCCTGTAATAGTAATAGTAGGTATTATATGTGTTTCGAAACGGACAGCATGGTTTGAAGAATTGCAATTTGAAATATGGATGTATTTATGTGCTTTTATCGTCTTTTTGTAGTCATGCTGTGTGTTTTTCCGTCAAAGTCATAGCAGCAAGTCCCTGTCATTGTGACCTCTACAGTAACTGTCAATGTCAACTCATAGCGTTTGAAATTTTCAGCGGTGTATGCAGAAAA
Source organism: Eupithecia subfuscata (assembly GCA_963564075.1). NCBI lineage: Eukaryota > Metazoa > Arthropoda > Insecta > Lepidoptera > Geometridae > Eupithecia > Eupithecia subfuscata. Next base: position 5,001,075 of record OY751099.1, on the reverse strand, counting down.
TTTTGTGTTTTTATGGTTTTTTTTGGTGAAAAAACGATGTTTACGGTGAAGTACAAGCATTTACTTTGTGCAAAATTCGTGCCCATCTCTCCGAGTTATAATCCCGACCACTGACTATGAGGTAAGCGTGGAAAACTCATAATAACGAGCCTGGCACAAAGTTCCCATCGGATGGTAATACTTTGTATAGTTATGTCGCCGGTACCATCAGGCCGGCGGTACACACACGAGTGTGATCCTTTAGTACAGCTTGTCTTATCAAGTTACTGCGATAATAACCCAGGTTGAAGTACATAACCTATAGACGGAAGGTGCGGTGCCACCTTTTAGCACCCTAGATCATGTTAAATCATTTTGCAATCTCTAATTGAGTGTTACAAACATACTTTTGATGAAAAGATGATGAATTAGTAAACTACTATTATAAACAGAGTTATGTGCATGTAATTGGTATGAACTAATTGTTTGAAATAAAAACATCATTGACACCAAAGTTTGGCAGGGCAGGGCAAATGCCTACATAAATAACAGATCGAAATCTTCGTAGGCTACCTGGTAGTACCTACCTACCTGGTTTGGTAAATAAAAAGTTGACACATTAATGCTAAAAGCTGTCATACTAAACACTTGTAGGATTGTCAGAAAAATCCTGCAAAATGAACAACCTAGCACCTGAAGTGCACTTGCCTGAGGCCCATGTGCTTTGTTTTTTATCGGTTTTTCACAGAGAAGATTAAACCTTAGCACAATAATAATAATCATAATAATAAGTCCCCAGGTTCGGTTTGTACTGTTAGGGGCAGAATCACCACTTTATTTTGAAGAATCAGAATTTTGCTACTTATTTCATTGTTACTGGCAGACAGAGTACAGAGAATATATCAGAACAAGAGCTGATTTTTGACTAACTAATCTATATTGTATTGGAATTTAAATTTAATATTATGAAAATGCCATAAGTAGGTATATAATTATAGCTTTCTCTTGCTTAAATTATTTAAAGAACAGTACCTACCTACCTTATAACTATTAAGTTAAAAGGTTCTGCAAATTGACCTTTCACATTACAGCTTGTAAATAAAGTTACCTGCAGGTATGTTTAACACTTACTCGGAGTAAGGTGCCAAACATAAAAATACTTTGTAGTCTCTCATAATATGTTACTTTCATTGCATTGAAACTGAATATTATGCTCTAGATCATTGTCATCCGACATTCCGACGATCTCCGACATTTTGAAGTACCTATCTAAAACATGATTTACTTCCAAGATCTGTTGACACCAGTTGGAATGAACATCACATATTGAACCTAGTTTCACATTCCCAGAATCATAGGTTATTTCCACAGTTGTTACCTATGGCGTTTATAGAACAACTTTATTTAATAGTAAGTACCTAAAATTATTTCTTTTATTGACCCCGCATTATTCTGAACATCATTTAGACCCAAAGTCTGAAATAATCAAAATTAAATTCTCTGCAACAAACTAAAAATGATCAAGACAAACAGATTACTATTATTAGCCTAGGATATGGCATTCCTTTAAATTAAAGACAATTTCCTACTGCTATTTTGTTTGAGTTAGTGCAACTCACTTCAGGTGAAGGTTAGTGCACACCAACACACCATCAGAATCTGGTATATTAAATTTTTATTACAATATTCAAGAGTGTGTAAGTCACAAGAGCTCAGTTTTTTCTTAGCTTTGTTAATTAAGTAGCAGAGGATCATTACATAATTATTTGGTTTACAATAAATACTTTGAAACCTCATAGATAACCAAACCTTCACAGTTGGTTTCACTCGGATGTGATCCACATTTTGACGAGATGCATCGGATGCACTCATTTGAACGAGAGGTTCCAGTCAGGTGGGCAGTGACCCTATCAAATATCTGACACTCAAGCCAATATGTGGGACTATACCATTTCATACCGGTAAACGAAACTTATTATTTTATGTATAAAATAAGGGAAACTTTATCCTGTCGTCAGAAACAATGTAACTGGAACTAATAATGGTGATGTTCATGAGAGAGTTATGTTATAGTTTGGCCAACTAACAGTCAAATAATCAACATAATACCGGTATGGTACTTATTGCCCCTGGCCTCGGAGGCTATATCCTAAATTAGGGGCCATCGCATGCTTACTTGGGCTAGGCGATGATGTTACTGGAGCTGTCTTGACGACGATTCAGGACACTACTACGGCAGCATGCCTCTCGGGGAGGTATAACGGCATGGCCGTCTGCCAGCCAAATAATCTGAACAGAGTATCGGAACGGTACTTATTGCCCCCGGCTGCGGAAGCTGTATCCGGAACATGGGGCGTGGCATTATAGACATGAAATGAAGGCTATTACAGTAAAATAGTACAATACTTCTCATTATTATATTTCTTCTCATATTAACCAAGTGTGCCTTGTGCTCCTATGGCGAATAAATTTATGAGTATGAGTGTTACCCCATCCATGGCCTAGACTCTGCGATGTGACCCGCAGAGGTGGCGACTCTGGTGCCCCGTTGCTAAACCTGATAGGTTAAACTAGCAGATGGACACTAACAATATTAACTCCAGTGCGGAGGAGATACGGATGCGATTTTTCGTTTAGCCTTCAAAGGCGCGAATGGCTCTTAATACCTTTGGCCTCGGAGGCAAACTAGCAGAGGGGAAATGACAATGTTAACTCCAGTACTGAGGAGGTACGGATGGCATTTTTCGCTACGCCTTCAATGGCTCGAATGGCTCGATCATCATCAGCCTATATTAGTCCACAGCTGGCTATAGGCCCTGTTGGCACTTGGTCTTAAAAGCGATACCTCGCTATAACAAGGTCAGGTCGACTTTTATAACACCTTCAGTCGAAGTGTGATCAGTTTTGTCTGAATATACACGTCGCCCTCGGAGACTGTATCCGGATGATGGGGCATACATACTAGGCGATGGACGCCCCAACAAAGTGCCTGACATTTTGCCAATATATTCGAGCCTGAGAAGATAGCACACAATCTATGATAAATATGATAATGCTTCTGGCTTATACATTTTAAATCTTGTATTGAGGTTCTGTCTGAGCTCCTTTAATGTTCTCTCCCCAGTGAAGTCCCTCCTCAGATGGAGACACTGGAACTTTTGGTAAAAAAGTGGGGGGGGGGGGAGAAACGGTACGGTGAAGTAGACGAGTGGTAAGACTAGGCACGTCACCCACTGTCCTGTATCAGATTGTCCATCATTATCACCAACCAAGGTACCATTACCCTTTACCGTCGGATATGACAGGGTTCTCCGCAATTAAATATATATCGTCTAGCGGGAACACCATGGAGTTATGGTGTCAGTGGATTCATAACCAAGTATTTTTCATGAAAACAATAACATACCCAAGCAGACACCTGTTTTGGTGTTTTCTGCAACTGGACCTGATTCAAGTACTTATGTTGTTCAGTTCAGAGAACTAACAAGCTATATGTAGATATCATTAACTACCATCTTTATATTACATACAAATACCTATAATTACACAGCAAGGGTTATAGCGAAATAACCCCTTGTAAATAAGTTATCCATACCATAACATATTTTATTTTATATTTGTAATGTTAAAAGTCCTATTTGAACTAAATTCAATTATGGACAGTTAATTAAGGATATACATAAGAAGTAGGTACCTACCTATGTTCATGTGAATCCCAGATCTCATAATAGCAAGATCAATTAAATTTATTAATTCTAAAAATGAGCACATTACCAAGCATGTGATCAACAAATAAATCCTGAATTAAATAAAATTAAAACTATCACATTCAAACTGAAAATATTCTACTAAGCAGAACTCCACTCATTGAAATATTAGACCTTGCATTTTAGAGCAGTAATTTCTGATCAGCAAGATTTTATGAATACCATAATCCTATTTAATAAATTGATGAATCTAAATGGTTCATAGTAAAGTTTCAAATAGAAACCAGAACTTTACTCATTTAAATAATGAAATACCTATATTACCTATACATACAATATTTTCATACTTAGATCACTGCCTTTTAAACATTGTCCGGCCCCACGAAGCGATCTGCTGTACAGCGACAGAACTGCGGCGTCACCGGCTGCCACTATCCAGACCTAAGCCCCAACGAAGTGACCTGCATGACGGCGCACAATACAACTGCAGAACGGCGTCGCCGGCTGCCACTATCCAGATCCATGTGTACCTATATGTGCTTCAGGGGCACTTTGTGTGATGCTAAGTATCGTTGATTTCTGATCAATTAGATTTGATAAACACTCAATATTTTGTTTTACACAACTTTAAAGTCTTAGAAGATAAGTCCTAAGATCTTTAACTTGTTTGACTGTTATTTATGTATTACATGTAAGTACCTACTTAGTTACATGTCATACATTTTATTTTCACATAGCGTTTGTCCGTCTTTCACCAGCAGATAACAAACAGGTCTTCAAACCATGCTGTCCGTTTCGAAACACATATAATATTACCGTTTTGCACAAAAACAAAACGGATATTATGTGAGTGGAGAAACGGACAGCATCAGCAAGGTACTTGCTGGTGTTGATGACACTATGAGTTGACATTGACAGTTACTGTAGAGGTCACAATGACAGGGACTTGCTGCTATGACTTTGACGGAAAAACACACAGCATGACTACAAAAAGACGATAAAAGCACATAAATACATCCATATTTCAAATTGCAATTCTTCAAACCATGCTGTCCGTTTCTCCACTCACATAATATCCGTTTTGTTTTTGTGCAAAACGGTAATATTATAATATCTGTGCCCGTACTGATATTCATAATTCTTTTCTAGTTGGCCGCTGCTGGAAAAGCATTGGCGAAACGGAGGTGTCTTGGGCTGCAACGCATCGTACGCTTTCTTCTGCTTCTTAATGGAACAAACATTTTCAGGACACATTAAACTCTGTGAAGTAAAATTGTAAGGTTGTTAAAGATATCATAAGAAAAGTTTTCTCTCGGAATCATGTTGTGTGTGTTTTCTATAAATGTATAAACTATCTATCTACTCAGCCCGTGAGCACTCACTGCTGGGTATAGACCTTCTCTCCGTTACATACACATTGGTGGCTCCTGTTGCCCGGACTCTTAAGAGACCGGTGTCCTAAAAGGCACACACTCGAGGATCCGCAATGTTATAGCAATTTCAATAGAACTATATCCACGTTATTCTTTATGACAAAAGAATAATTTATCTTTAAAATTATACAAATCGGACCACTACGTACCTACGAAGTTATGACTAAATTACTAGCGAAGTTCACTGAGTGACCGCCGCGGGTGCGAGTGACGTCACTCGCTCGGTCGCCGCCCGTTAAGGGGGTACCTACCCTCAAATTGCTTATTTTCAACTCCGTCGGACCTCCATATCTTCCAAACTACTGAATATTTAACTTTGAAATTTATATATGGTAAAGTTCAGGACTTATTCTATCGATCATATGTTTCGAAAACACGATTCCATAAAATTTTCTCCATAGAAAAAAATCGCAAAGTTACCTCTAATTTTTTACTAAAACCCTAATTTCTCAATAAATACAGATGATACGATCTTGAGATTAAGCATAATAATTGAGCTAAGTATAAAGAACATTTTATATGTTGCCTTTTTTTCAATTAACTATTCTAATGTTTGTGGGGAGCAAATAACTACTAAAAACTTGATTTTTGGGCTTACGCCGCTTTGCTCTGTCCCGCTCCTGTGAACGCGAAATCCTATGCCTATCCTCTTCACACAATAACGAGGTAGGGTACCGCCTTAACCGTAGGCAAATATCAGTTTTTAGTGATTTACTCCGAAACTACTTTTACTTACTCGCTAGTAATTTGGTCAGAACTTCGTCAATTTTTGTCGTAGAACAAAAATTTTTGCACTGTGTGTTATGGATTTCTTAGCTCCATAAATCAGCATTCTGAAGTAAAAAGGTTACGGATCCTCATTACCTATGGGAGAAAACATATTTGTATAAATATATTACCCCGATTCTTAAATTGGAATGTTACGGGCACCCTTACATTAAGTAGATATCTAGGTAACTTTTAGGTATTTTAAGTAAAATTACATTGTAAGACTTTTCTTGACTTACTTTGCTGTTCTCTTTTTTCTATATTATCTGTTTATCCTTTGTGGCTTTATTGTTTCATATTGTATATTTAAATATAATATTATAATGTAAATTAAAATCTATACGAATATTATAAAGAGGAAAGATTTGATTGTTTGTTTGTATTGAATAGGCTCCGAAACTACTGGACCGATTTGAAAAATTCTTTCACCGTTAGGAAACTTACTTTTCAAGGAGTGAAATAGACTATATTTTATCCCGGAATTCCCACGGGAACGGGAACTACGCCCGTGAAACCGCGAGGCGATCGTCTAGTATTTAATAAAATTGTAGGGCTATGGTTATTATAAGAAAATTACGCCATTTTGTCTGGTCGTCATCTACTCCTTTCCCAGTTATCCTAATGATGTTGTCTCACCATCATGAACGTACTAAAATTTTATTCAATGTTAAATTATTACCCAAAGAAAATTACAATCAAATGATCGAAATAAATTAGAAGGAACTTGTATTTAGAAATATGAAACAATTGAGCTAACTGCAGACTGTTGCAAACAATTTTAAATGGATGTTTAATACAATACTACACTTGCGAGCTTTAAAATGGAATCGCTTCATCGCAAGTTGATCAAAACAATTTTTTTACAATTTATGTACAATGAACTATTGATTGTGGTATATCATTTGAAAGGTAATTTTGTTACCTTTCAAGTGATTGATATCTAGAAGATTTAAAATTAATTAAATTGGCTACCTAAGTTTTGGGAATTATTGCAATAGGTCGAAGTCACATCTATCGGCTTCTATCGGCGCCGGAGCTGGATTAGCTGGATTTCTCCCTCGTATCCGCTGTTTTAGCTCGTCCCACATATGCCAGATTGGGCTCAAGTCAGGAATAAGGGCTGGCCAGTCTAGTGTGGGAATGCCGACATGGAAGACGTCTGTCGGTACTGTCTAGTCTCTGCTGCGGTGTGGCAGCGGACATTATCGTGCATTAAATCAAAATTTATCATCGCCAATAAATCCTGCGTAAGGGAAAACATAACTTAACTCATAGTTCACTGCAAAGAAATTGTAAAAATTAGTCTTGAACAACCCTTGAAGCGATTCCAGTTTAAAGCTCGCAAGTGTATTATTATATTTGTATTGTTTGTGATTCAATAATAAATGTATTTAATTATTTAACTTTGTTTTGATTTTTACTTAAAATAATGTTGATGTTTAGGGTAAATTAAAACACAGTATGGAGCAATAAAAATTGTTTTATTTTTAAAACCGATGGGACACAATCAGTCTTGGCCATTGGCGCAATAAAGCATAACGAATTCGGTGACATAACTCCTAAAACAATCATAAAAGGGTCTTATTCAACCAGAACTTCAATAAAAGTCTGTCTCAACAATAGTTTTACAATGCGATTCTACTTTTAATGTTTTTAACGAAGGACCGAATGCAAACTGAAGTAGGTGCTTAAAATTCTAATTTGAACATAAGTATTTAACATTTTAGATCGGTTAAAAAACATATATCAACAAAACATACAACAACAAAGGAATGGCAAAATATAAATTGCTCTTCATAGGCGGAACAAAAATGCATTTGGTCTACGATTATCATATTTTTATCACTAATTAAATAAGAAAGTGAGAAGGTTTAGATTGAGTATATATTATGGTTATTAAATATTTGTTCATATTAATCAAAAACTGATTTCTTAAAACTATTTTTTTTTTGCTTTTTTTTTAATTGCTAAAACACCAATTTTACGAGTATTGTATGTATATGTATAGTCAAAGTCAATGGTTAAATATTATAGTCATAGTTTTTATTATCATATTGAGTATTTCAAATGTCTTTATTAAAATCTTAAGATAATAAGTGTCTACTTCATATTCTTATATTGTAGTTAGAAAGTGGAATAATAAAAATGAAAATTGAAAATATTGGCCATTGCATCTATTAGGAGCTACGAAGCATCTATTGTGCTGTCATACATTTTTTTTATTGCACTTAAAATTAATATTTAACGAGATTCACGGTAAAATACTAGTGCATAGTGCACCTACCCGGCATTTCTATCCAGGTGTACAAAATAGTACCCAACTAAAGTGGTAGGTATTTAAAAAAATCTCTGTATCATATAGAACACCCACGGTCAGTGATGACAAAAAATATTGGGACACTGTACACAAAGAAAATATCATCAATATCAGAAGTTTCTACCCTTGTTACTATCTTTTGTTCTATAAAGTAATAAATAAAATTTCTATACGCTGGAGTTTTAAATTTCTAGTTTTAAATCATTAAGATTAGAGCTTGTACTACCTTTGCTCATCAAAAAAGTGTTCTAATAAAGAAATAAATTTTCTTCTACAAAATCAAGACACGAGTTGCAATACCTGTGTTCATCAAAAGTTTGTTCTATGATATAAGAAATAAGGTTACTTTACGCTTGCGTTTCATTGTTCCTTTTTGGAGGTATCGCCGTATACCATGTAACAGATTGCGATGTGAAGACTGGCTCGGGCGGGGGGGTAAGAATCGTCGAATGTCATGGCGTAACGGTACATCCAGGCGGCATAATCGTAGTCACCCTGAAAATAAAAGATATAGTATAATAACTGCTGCCCTGGCTTCGCACGCGCTTTTAAAGTAGCCTACGTCCGTCCACGGGATATCTTTTACCCCCTGCCAAATTTCATAGAGATCCGTTCAGTTGTTTAGGCGTGAAAGGGGAACAGACAGATAGACATACAAACCAGGGTTGTTGCTGATGCAGTTTTTAGACACATCAGCGATGCTGATGCAGTTTTTACTATGTGAATTTGTCATTTAGATATAAGACTTTTATTAACTTTATTTACTTGTATGTACAAATAAAGTGTTAATTAATTCATTCATTCATTTTAAGACACATCAGCGGATGCTGATGCCGATTTTTAATCTAGACATCAGCGGATGCTGATGCTGATTTTTAATCTAGACATCAGCGGATGCTGATGCTGATTCTAGACATCAGCGGATGCTGATTCTAGACATCAGCGGATGCTGATTCTAGACATCAGCGGATGCTGATGCTGACCAAGAAAAATAGAGAGAATAAGAAGATGTATACTTACCCTGTAAGTGTGTGTCAATGCAACAAAAAACGCACCGACTTTGTTCTTTGGCTCTTCGTAGAAGGCCAGGTACGCTATCTTTTTGGCATCGGCCTTCTTGGATTGCCTGCACAGAAAAAAGTAACTTATTGAAATTGGGCAAATTATTAAAAGGTTTAAAGTTACACAATTTATTGGAAATTCAAAGTAATCTTATGAAGTTTGCAACTGCTGTGTCGTGTCTATTGTATCATTATTGTAGCGAGGTTCATTTTTGATACTGATGTATTGACGACCTTAGTGGCGCAGCGGGCGAAGGTCCGCTTGCGACGCAGGAGATTGAGGGTTCTATTCGCGCCGCGGGCAAAATGTTTGTCCGATCTGCATATGGGTACCTAACATAACACAAATTCTGCGTACGTTAGGGCTAGATGACTATCCAGCATTATTCATTTATTTAGTGCAATCAGAGTTAGCGCTGATTTGTAACGTAGGTGTTATTTCTTTGAAAAAAACAAAAGACCCTCGTGCCATCTTTAAGCAACCGAGCTAACCTCTGCAATACCACATTACAAATAAAACATAATGTAGGCTGTGGCAGTACTGACATGTGCAACATCGCCGAGAGCAGGCGCAGCGCCAACACGTGATGCTTGGTGGGCGCCTCCGCGTGCGCCGCGGCGAAGCATCGTACAGCGCACAGACCATTTCCACTAGCACCGCACCACCAACCAGCTGCTATCAGACCAGTCCAGGACTGCGGGTTCTGTGAAACAAAACAGTACTTGAACCTAGCATAAAAACTAAAATATGATAGAAAAAAAACGGTGCTTAGCTTCGCCATCGTATTTTTGGGGCGTGAAAACGGCCCTACAACGGTTTATCAGGAAGGCGACTCACTTATGATGCGTCCGTCTTTAGGATGTTCTGGATGTTTTCTATCTACTATATAAAAATAAGTCGGGTTTTCCTTCCTGACGCTATAACTCCAGAACGCACGAACCGATTTTCACGATTTTGCATTCGTTGGAAAGGTCTTGGGCTTCGTGAGGTTTATAGCAAAGAAAAAATTAAGAAAGTGGGTAACGTAAATTTCCACGCGAGCGAAGCCGCGGGGCGCAGCTAGTGTATAATAAAAAATATCTATCTATGTAATGTATTGTATTAAGTTTATTACTTATTAGCTGCCGGCCGCGGCTTCGCACGCGTTGTTTCTATGGAAAGGTTAAAAGGTGATTTCTATCCCATGGGAACTGATTTATGGGATAAAAAGTAGCCTATGTTTGATTCCAGGATTATAATTATGTGTATACAAAATTTCAGCCCGATCCGTTCAGTAGTTTTGGCGTGAAGAGGTAACAAACATCCATACATCCATCCATCCAAACTTTCGCATTTAAATGTGATCTAGTACCCATAACACACTTTGCTTAGGGGCCTAGATAATGCTGTGCGAATTGTCCAAAATTATTTATTATTATTATTAAAATATCTCCGTGTAAATAGCACCGCACGCACTATCTAGAATTTCTTTAATCTATGGACTATTATCTATATTAATAATTTCGGACCGGTCTACGGTAGACTCGAACGAAATGCACATCAAATTGAAGAGCGTAAAAAATTAGTCGATCCGAGTCGACAACTTACAGGCGGAAAATTCGGATTATCGAGTAGTTTCAATATGAAAATGAATAAATTGCTAAAAAAATTGTAACGGCGTTGCAAAGTAAACATGTCAATTAAGTATAAACATGTCTATGGTTCGGTCTTGGTACCGTGGACGGAAGAAATCACTCCCCAGGGTATATAAATACTCCTTGATCGTAGCTTGGTACTATAGTGATCTGTGGTTCGGTCTAATTTCTTTGAATGAAAACTCTTTGCTCTTTGATTGAGAAATCATAATATGTATAATAATAGTAATAGTAGTATTTTATTGCACCCGTGCGAAGCCGGGGCGGGTCGCTAGTTCTATATATATTTCATCTATGGACGATACTATTGTCATAGCTCAGCGATTGGTTAGCAGAATTCTGCCCCTGGAGCCCGTTTAATTCGATAAGCCGGCCTAAGCGCTCGATCCCTCTCCCGCTGCCACTGACACTTTTGTTATTGCGTGACATCAAATGTCACACAATGGCGCATCAACCACTCCAGCGGTCCTCAACCTTTGGTGTAGACCTTCACCTAGCTAGGAAGAAGTCAAAGATAGAAGCTTTATTCATAAACAGAAAATAACTCACCATTTCAACATATCTAGCTATCTTAGCTCCTATCACCTTAGAGTCATAGGAGCTGTAAGTGTCAGTGAACTGTCTCATCAGCCGACCCAGCGTTACCCAACTTTTGGTGTCGACCTTCATTATTCGTTCTAGGAAGAAATCACTTTCATAGCCGATGGGCACTTTGCAATCTGGTACCGGCGTTTTAGAGGGCGCGGTGGACGCTATGTCTGCCGGTAATCTGTTAAAAAAATCACAATTATAATAATATATTATTGTAAATGCTAATCTTAAGTTGATAGATCAATACACAACACAATAACACACGCCCACACACACACACACACACACACACACGCGCAAACACATACACACACACGCTCATAAGGTCTCAGGTTGCCTAGACTCTCATGAGACTGGTGCCTCAGGAGAACTAGCACACAGACACATTCATACTACACATTAACGCATTCACTGCCCAGCCTCGCAGCAGCGGCGGCGCGCCCCTGCGGGTCGCACCGCCGCCACGCGAGGGTCGAGAGGCTCGTCTGCGTCTTGGGCCATGAAAGTGTTGATGTATCGCATTCACTGCCCAGCCTCGGCGGTGCGACCCGCAGGGGCGCGCCGCCGCCACGCGAGGGTCGAGAGGCTCGTCTGCGTCTTGGGCCATGAAAGTGTTGATGTATCGCATTCACTGCCCAGCCTCGGCGGTGCGACCCGCAGGGGCGCGCCGCCGCCACGCGAAGGTCGAGAGGCTCGTCTGCGTCTTGGGCCATGAACGGGTTAATAAACCCGGATATATAATTAGTATGTTAAGGTATGAACTCGCCTACGTTCAGCCCGCTATCCCATTACCCCTCGGTGACCACCTGCCCGAGGGGAGTAGATTTAAAATCAGCGCTGCATGTTTCTAGCATGCAGCACAAAGCTGAATCTACTCCCTTTGCTTATGATTAGTTTTTCAATGTTTGTGTTTAATTCTAGTTTAGGTTAAGTAATTTATAGGCAATAAATAATTTTTTATTATTTTATTATTTCGGTCAACGAATTAGCATTGCCATTCAACGTGGCAATGCTGCTAGCATTCTGGGCACTCTGTCTTCTGGTGACGGCTTAGATTTTTAAAAAATAGATATACTTGTTTATACTTGTTGTTATTGTTTTATTCTGTTAATGTAATGTTCTATATGCTAAATAAATATAGTTAAATTTTATTATTAAATACTTAAGCGAACCTAGCGGCTTTGGTTGTCAAACTATGCCTAAATCTCAGTACTCACGGAATCACGGGCATCCCGTATAAAACGGTTAAATCTCGAATTATATAAAGTTCAATATTTTTTTTTGGTTCCTTAAAATCGAATTCGATTGCGAAGAATAAATACGATAAAAAATCATGAAAGTGCACTCTTTTGCACCTAATTTGGTCGAGATCTCAGGAACCCTGCGGTCTATAGAAAAGATTTTTGTACTACTAATTCTTTGGTTTCTTATAAGATTTCTTCATAAGTTATGTAAAAACCACATTTTTCATGTTCCAAAAACGTATCCTCTGTCCCGCTCATATGAACGCGAAATCCTATGCCTATCCTTTTCACAAAACAGCGCGCAATGCGCCCTAAGAGGGCACTACGCATTGCGCGCATTCAAAACGCATTCAAAACAAATTAATAATGCTATTGATATTCACATGCCAGTAATGTGGCGAGATTTGAGGATCAACTTATTTATAACTAGCTTCCCGCGGCTACGCACGCGTGTTTTAAGTATATATTTATATTTTAAGTATACGAGTATATATTATAATAAGTAGCCTATTATCAAAGTTAGGCTTTGTTCTAAACGTACGCTAAATTTCATCTTCAGCTGTTCAGTAGTTTTAGAGATCCTAGGTAAGAACAATTCAGATTTCATAAAATTTCGGCTTTAAAATAGTAGTAGGATACCACCTGTGTAACAATTATTTAAGTTAGGTTTAGTTCTAAACGTACGCTGAATTTCATCTTGAGCTGTTCAGTAGTTTTAGAGATCCTAGGTAGCCAAAATTCAAATTTCACAAACCTTCGGCTTTATAATATTAGAAGGATACCACCTGTGTAATTTACCATGTCTAATATGAGTAAGCTATTTAAATTTGATTTTATATGATTGACCCTTACTTCACGTTGAAGCTGATGTGGTATAGCCAGTAGTCCAACTGCGATTTTTGGTACGCACAGTCTGCCTCATTTACTTTTAAATCTCCCGGCTCTCTCTCTGAAAAGAAAACAATCATGCTTTTACAAATAACGAATGCGATAATAGTATATAGGGTGCCACGAAACATGTTTACTAAACCGAAAGGGACCTTGGATGATTTTGGACCCCGAGAGGAAAAACTTTTGGTCTACGATTTTTTAAATTTCGAACTTTTTTTCTTTAAAAAATTAGGGACTTTTTAACGTGACAACGTCTTATAATTCGATAGAGCCGGCTGCACGCACGAAAAAACATGACGTCATGCGGCGTTACCTCGTCATGCGGCGTTACCCCGCTCTGAGGCGTTCCTCTGAGGAGTAGCAAATGCTACCATTCCATCAGTATTTTCTTAAGACGTTGTCACGTTCAACTATCGTCAGTAAACCGACTTTACAGACAAGCATTTTTTTTTCTTTCTTTTCGTGTTATGTTACGTGTATTCTTACATTAAGTATTATTATATTATTGAAATTTCAAATGATTCACATAATTTTTAGGGTTCCGTACCTCAAAGGAAATAGGAACCGGATCTATAGGAATAGGATCCCTTTGTTGTGCGTCTGTCCGTCTGTCACCCCCCTTTTCTCAGGAATTCGTGTAGGTATCGAGTTCAAATTAACATGTCCATAACCTCTTGGAGCCGCGATATAAATCAAACTTCAGTCAACGCAATCAAAAGTTACAGCCGTTGGAATTTTTTGAAATTTCCAAGGGAATCACATGCACACAAAAGCTATAGAGCACTTCCCGTGGACCTAGAATCACGAAATTTTGCAGGTCTTAGAGCACAAGTAAAGGGAAAAATACGAAAACCGTAAATTTGTTCTGTATTCAATTAATTCGCAAAACGATGCGCAATTTTAATAACAGGGCACTAAAGTAAGTACTTCAAACAATAGTACCGTTTCAGAATTTATTTGTATTTGTATTTATTTATTCCATCGTAGGTACACTTGTGTTACACTTGATGTTGTTAAATTCTATATTTATGTACTATTTTAATAATTACATCTATAGGTTTTTCGTTATAGGAAACACCATAAGGTAGGTACATAGGAAAAAAGAAAAAACAGACAGACATGACTGAAAATTAAATAAAAATGAAATAAATAAAAAAATAATAAAAAATTAATTAATCAAGGGTATGTCAAAGTATGCTGCTGTATAAGGGCATTGTCAAACTATACTAAAAATTATGTACAATATTGTAATAATAATAAACTGAGAAAATAATAATGGTAACAATGTCAGAAATAAAATAAATTAAATTAAATTTACATGTAAATAAAGCTGCTGTAAAAGGGCATTGTCAAAATAAGCTAGTCTAGTAGTAGTAGCTAGTAGAATGACACAGTTTGGCATTTTACCTTTGATAAAAGATACTACAGATGGACTCCGCGCAAACAGCACCGCACACACTATCTAGACTCTAGAGTTTCTTTCATCTATGGGGGATTCTTAAACGATACCACTGTCATAGTTAAGCGATTAAATAAATAAATAATGCTGGACAATTCACACAGCATTATCTAGCCCCAAGCTAAGCAGAGCTTGTGTTATGGGTACTAGATAACTGATATACTTAATACAATACACTACATAGATAGATATTTTTTTATTATACATAGAAAACATTCAGAACGCCCTGGACAAATGCCTGCAGATCGTACAAACATTTGTCCCGAGACGGGAATCGAACCCGCAACCTCCTGCGTCGCAGGCAGACCTTCGCCCGCCGCGCCACAGAGGTCGTCAATAGACGTCATGAGTCGATTGGATAGCAGGATAACGCAAAAACCACTCATAATATAATGACATCTGTAAGCCCTTTGAATCTTCGTCGCAATTCGCATTGTATGGCGAAGGCCATTGAAATGGCTTTCAAGCCATTCAGAGGGCTTTCAAATAACATTTTTTCCTATTAACTGTTGTAAAATTTAAATTAGTTCAGGTTATTTTTACAGACGAGTGGAAACTGTCTTAAGCTTCATTTGTTCTAGTTTAAAGTTAGTTTTAAGAATTTATTGTTACCTAAACATAAGCTTTTTGTTTCCCAAATAAATAAAATAATATAGGATGAATGGTTTTTGCGTAATCGCAGTCTGTTAAATAACCTAATGTCCGTTAGTAAAAATTCAGAATACTCACGCCAACAAGCTCTGTTCTCCTTACACCCTTCCATCACCTTATTGACCACCTTCATCATCTCATCGTAATTCTTCCGATGCCCTTCGTAATCCCAGCGGGACTGAGGATATCCCTCAACAACCTTATCGAACACCGACTGGTTTATCTCTTCACGGACGTGCGGACGACCTTGGATTGTGTCGTCCTTTACCTCCAGCATCCTGACTACTTGACTCATTTCTACGGAATCAGATTGTTTATATTACAATATGCATGTCTCGACAGAGCCTACACATTTGCTCCCCTTGGCTCCATCATCCGGCGGGCCTTTGTCACCGCTAATGTACCAGCTATTCTCGTACCGAATGATCTGTTGCGTAACGATGGTAAGAGGCCCGACGGTATGACACTACATAGTTCCATGGGAGTTGGCGAGGCCCTTTGTGTGGGACGCTACATGCGTCGACACATTTGCGCCTTCCCATCTTCCGAGGACATCCGTGAGGGCGGGTGCGAAGGCAGATTTGCTCGAAGATCTCAAGAGGCGCAAATATGTAGGTCTCGACAGAGCCTACACATTTGCTCCCCTTGGAGTCGAGACCCTAGCTCCTTGGGGCACCGAGGCTTTTCGCGATTTTACAAAATTATCTGAGCGTCTGGTCGAAGCGACGCGTGACCCGAGAGCTGGTGAGTACCTGGCACAGCGCATCAGCATTGCCATACAGCGGGGCAATGCAGCGAGCGTCTTAGGGACGCTTCCGACTGGTATTGATATGGATCATTTGAGCTACCTGTAGATTGTTAACAGTTAGTTCAATTTTTTCAATAGTAAATACTAGTTAGAATTTATTTCTATTATTTAATTGTTATTTTCTTTGTTAATAAAGGCTCTAAATAATTTGCTCATTTTAATAATTTACTTTTTTCTGTGCAGGCAATCCAAGAAGGCCGATGCCAAAAAGATACTCGTAGCGTACCTGGCCTTCTACGAGGCGCCAAAGAACAAAGTCGGTGCGTTTTTTGTTGCATTGGCACACACTTACAGGGTAAGTATACAGTCATCTACTTTTAACAGCCTACAGTTAGTTCAATTGTTTCAATTGTAAATACTAGTTCTAATTTATTTCTATTATTTGATTGTAATTTTCACATTTAAGCTCAGAGGCTTAATATAATTTAGCTTTTGATAATTTGAGAGGCGTACTGAAATTCTATAGGTTGAAATGGAAATAAAATTTATTTGTATTTTCAAAATATTTATGTGACAAAATCCTAGTCGCTTCCTACGTGAAAAAGACTATAATTTGACAGCACTAAAAATGTTGCCGTCCCGTTCTTATCAATCGAAATAAAAAGGATGGCATAATTTTTAGTAATCTCAAAAAAGTTTAGTTTTTGCCCCGTCTGACACCATTATGTATCTAATCTTCTGTAAAGTTCTATATCTTACCGCGGAGTAGCGGGTTAATGCATTCCCGTTTGCTATAGCGACATTTAGTGCCGTCTCGCTCGCACACCATAGACAGACCCGGCTGCACGTCCGCGCATATCTCAATGACATCCAAACCTAAAAATATAATTTTCAATTGTAATATGAACTCAGAAAAAAACCAATAGAAATTCTCAAATCAGACATTCCTATTATTTACAAGAAAATGATTTTAGACTCCTGCCTGCTTCCGTGCCTAGCAATGCCAACATACGAAAGAAGAGTAAAGTTATTGATGGTCTACATCAGTGCCGAAGATTGAAATAGAAATGGTTGGGCCATGTGGGAAGAATGAGTAAGAAATGGCCCACAATAGTAACAACTTGGCAAGGACCACCCGGTAGAAGATAATTTGGCGTGTTTTAAAAAAAAACTATGACTCGACTTCAAATTTATAAGGGAACTACTTCGGGGTATACCCTTTCCAATAACAAAAGAATTATCAAAATCGGACTACTCTGTAAAAAGTTATGCGTGGCGTGATCATCATTACAATCAGTAAGTGAACAATCAATCATCACCTGTTTTTTACAGGTGTTGGTACACAGGGTTGGAGTTTTTATTCCAAATTTAAATGGGACCAATTTTGGAGTATAGGTACCCTTTCCAATAAAAAAAGTATTATCGAAATCAGACTACTCTGTAAAAAGTTATGCGTGGTCATACATAAAAAATATATACATACATTCTGTCAAGAAAGTATCGGGAATGGATGATTTGTTTATGGTTCCAAATTTAATTTTTTTTTGTTGTTAGACTGGCACTGAACTGTTTTCCATTTTGGCGCGGAGTTTGAGTTGCATCTGTTATTTATTTAACGTGCTTATGAGTGGTACAAAACGTTCAAAAGCGATCAAGATGTGATGGAAGATTAGCCATGCTCTGGTAGGCCATCAACGTCTGCAACTGAAGTTAACATCGCAAAAGTAAAGGAAAAAGTGACTGAAAATCCTCATTCAACTTTGAGAGAGATAGCCACCGAACTTTCTGTATCTCACGAGTCGATCCCTACCTTTTTAAATAATCACTTGGGTATGAAACATGTTGCCGCTCGACTAGTCCCAAAAGACCTGAATTTCCCCCAAAAACTCAATCGCATGAGAGAGTCGCTGAGGACATGCTAGAACGAGTCAATTCCGACCCAACATTCATGAAACGCATTGTTACTGGTGACGAGACGTGGGTTTATGAGTTTAACATGCAAACTAGTCAACGAGCTTCGGAGTGGCGCCTTTCAACTGAACCGAAACCGAAAAAAGGGGAATTCGCGGCGAGAACTGAACTCGATTTCGGAAACAGCGTTTAAAAAATGTTATGATGATTGGATTATTCGTTGGCGTAAGTGTATCGTTTCCGAAGGAGCGTACTTTGAAGATGATGGAATTAATTTGGATGAATAACAAACATTTTGTGTATAAACACACAAATGGCTTGATAGCGGAAACCCATATGAATAACCCCTATTATTTACCATTATTATTATATGTGTACCCTTATATGTGTGTACTCTCTAGTACCATAAGGTTATCTAATCTGTGCCATAAGTAGTAAACACCAAATTGTCTATCTGATCTTGTTTCTTTTATCTATTTTAGGATTATTTTTATATATTTTATTACTTTTAAGTTCTGATCCGTATAGGTAATTATTTTGTAGGGTGAGCAAACCCTATCTATACATAGGTTAAATTTTTCGTTCCCATTTTTTATGTGTTTATGTTTTTGTACTACCCGCTACTGATTGTGGGAACCGGCGGAAGAACAGCGTTATGTGTATCCTGCCTGCACGTAGCATTTATGCTGAGCCAGCTCCCAGTTTCTAGCTTCAATCATATTATGTAAACAAATATCACATCATTTTAAGGTTGTTAGTGGTACTTAGTCTGTAAATAGTACTTAAAAACTCTTGTGATTGAAGTTACAAATAAAATTATTTTCTTTCTTTCTTTCTTTCTTTCTTTGTATAATTGATCTTCTCCCGATACTTTCTTGACAGAGTAGTATATACAGATTTTCGGAAGATATTAGACACGATTTTTTCTTTTGTCGATTAAACTCAAAATTATGACAATAGCCAATTAAAGTTCCGCGTGACGTGACACCTTGTAACTGACGGACTAATTATAATAATACTAGCTTCTGCCCACGGCTTCGCCCGCGTTGGACAAAATTGTGAATCTAAGCCATTCCCAGACCCCCTTGAACACACACACAAAATTTCATCAAAATCGGTCCAGTCGTTTGAGAGAAGTTCAGTGACATACACACTCACAGAAGAATTATATATATAAAGATTTACAATATCCAGAACACCACCCTAATTTTGTCAAATTAGTTTAGTTTGTGTGCCATCTGAATTAACACAAATACCTTAATTATAATCACACTAATATTTAAATGCGAAAGTGGATGGATGTTTGTTAGCTTACGCCAAAACCACTGCACGGATCGGGCTGAAATTTTGCATATAGATAAAATCCGGCAGAACCTAGTAGCATATTATAATCTATTAGCTTCTGCCCGCGGCTTCGCACGCGTTGTTTCTATGGAAACGTTTTGAGGTTATTTCTATCCCATGGGAACTGATATAAGGGATAAAAAGTCGCCTATGTTTGGGTCCAGGGTTAGACTTACCTGTATGCAAAATTTCAGCCCGATCCGTTAAGTAGTTTTGGCGCGAAGAGGTAACAAACATCCATCTATACATCCATCCATCCAAACTTTCGCATTTATAATATTAGTGTGATAGTGTGATTAAAGGTACTAGTGCTACATATAATCTTCTAAAGCATGAGCGATAGTAGCCTTTTTACGCAAAAACCATAAGATCGGAGAAAATTTGGGTAGGAGTAGGTTTAACCCCGGCAATAATGTATAGCCTACCATCAGAATATAAATACGAAGGTTTGGATGGATGGATGATTGTTACTTCTTCACGCCAAAGCTACTGAACGGATCGGGTTGAAACTTTGGGTAGGAGTAGGTTTAACCCCGGCAATAATGTATAGCCTACCATCAGAATATAAATACGAAGGTTTGGATGGATATTGGATGGATGTTTGTTACTTCTTCACGCCAAAGCTACTGAACGGATCGGGTTGAAACTTAGCATTGAATTAGGTCTAGAGATGGAATAACAAATACGTTCTATCCCATAAATCATTTCCCATGGGATAAGCATGAAATTAGTAAAAATATAAAGAGTGAAAAGACTATGAAGACCATACCTCTTTTTCCCTTTTGGAGTGTTTCGATCTCCCTCAATATACACGCCCAGTCGTAAAGAAGATTTCTCGCATAACCGTTCATAAAGTGTTCATCTACGCGAATCGTCTGCTTCAGGTGGAACATAAGGGCTTTATTGGTCTTCTTTATCAGGCTCAGCTGAGCTAGCATGAAGTTTGTGGTAGGCTGGGGAAGACAATCATAATGTGTATAAATCAAGTTTTTATAATATGTTGCTTCATAGGGGAATTTTTATATGCATGTTGAGATCCTAACACGCAAATTTAAAGTCGTAAATCACAGTTGCGTTGATGTCACTAAGCGAAACATTAATTTAAAAGTATTTTGGTTGTATTTATCGCATAGAAGTACGTTATAAAACATTCTGTAAACCTCTCTGTAAACCCACGTGAGATGTTCATAGACAGCCCATTGCACAGCTGAAGCCTAGCTGTCATAGCGTTTACCCAGTATACCAGAGAGAGTTTTGAACTCCCCGAGAGTTGTCGCCACTTTCCTCTGACTCATTTTATAAGCCTACTAGCTGACCCGGCGAACTCTGTTCCGCCTTAAAGGCAATAAATAAGCAGATTTACGAATTTATTAATTTTATTTTTTTATTAGGTTGCTCTTCACTTAAGTACCTTGTGATACACGACATTTTTTGTTTTATTATCAGGCGCAAAAACAAACAACGCAGATGGTCTTCCGACCCGTGAACATGCCACATATAATTGACCATGGGAAAAACATGGATGTTCTAGATTCAAACCACAAACTTTTAAGGATTGGCCTTGTGATTTGTTGATGGTCATGCCAAATGCAAGACGGATCGGAAATTGAAGTCTTTTAAATTCAAACGGCATATCGGTTGCGATCATCGGGATCCTCGGAATGAGAACTTCCTCACCTTTGAATTTTCCTTTCAGTATCGTCGCGTAAATTACATTGTTCATCAATTTTCTACCCACCAAACGCGTACCGTTGCACAGTTTTGGTTGGTTTATGTTTCGAAGCATGATTACTACGGAGCCATTCTTTAGGCGTAAATTGTGCGGTGGTAAGCAAGGCACATCCAAAAAAATAAATGGTAAAAATA
The DNA here is from genome assembly GCA_963564075.1 of Eupithecia subfuscata. Lineage (NCBI taxonomy): Eukaryota > Metazoa > Arthropoda > Insecta > Lepidoptera > Geometridae > Eupithecia > Eupithecia subfuscata. The sequence goes on along the minus strand of OY751099.1, from coordinate 4,979,470 downwards.
GTAAAAAAAAAAAAAAGTATCCTATGTCCGTCTCCTGGCTTTAAGCTACCGCCTGACCAATTTTCAGCCATATCGGTAAAGCCGTTCTTGAGTTATAAATAGTGTAACTAACACGACTTTCTTTTATATACCTCTATATAGATTAAAGCAATAAGATCAGCGTTGTAAGTGACAAAAGATGTCACCACTTACCTCATAAGAGTTTATCTTGTAAGCGTCTTCGGCGTGATCCGCGCTCTCATCTAGCAGGCCCATCTCCATAAACACAGAGGCGAGAGACACCAACACCACGTCTCTGTACCGAGGGTCAGCGGTGCGACTTGCGGTTAGGAGGCAGTTGAGGGCAGAAGGAATGTTGCCTCGAGCTCTCCAGTAGAGCGATGCGAGTGTGTATAACACCCATTTTTCTGCTAGATTCTGAAAGGATAAATTGCTGAAGTCATTTACAACGGGATATTTAGCATGATTTGAGTTTGAGCTTTCCATTAAATAATTAGATAAATAGATAATTTATTCAAAATAACTTAGGGCTAAATGAATAACAAAAGAATCAATATCTAATATAGGTACCTATAAAATAATACATGTACCTTAACTAGGTTAAGTAAACCTGTATCTCAGGCAGAAAGTGCAAACGAAAAAATAATAATCACACCACACACATAATTTTAGCACAGGTTCATGCGCCATGATTACGGAATAACGAAAGTCATAGTTAAAATTTTTTAAGAAAAAATTGATTTTTAAATTGTAATCATACATCACTGAATTTATCAAATTAAGTATCTTGATCTGGATTAATTTACTTCTTAGCAGTGGCGGTAGCTTCATACAAGCCAAAAAGCCGGGCTTGCCCTACTTCAAATTCCATACCGCCCGAAAACATTCGACTACCATATTTAAATATTCGCGCGCTAATTCTTTCACTTGATTTCTTTTTTATCTATGATTAGTATCCGAACGCGCCGGCCTGGCTGGCCACGTGCCGCGCGCGACCGCATGCATCTCGCTCACACTCGTGGGCTTGCAACGGGGCTTCGCGGGCGCGTATATCTGCACCGTTCTAACCTATGAAAAAGTGCTACGTCTATAGATATAACTACTGTGCGTTTCTATAGCAATTAGTATGGATGGAACAATAAGCACGGCTTTCACTGTGAAGTTTGTCACAAACTAGGGTCACGAAGTTCGTAGGTCTAGGAAAACTTTTCGTTTGCTTCATCGATGTTTGCATATACTTTTTGTATTTTGTTTATTGAGCGAGCTGGTACATTTTGCATTTGCGAAATTTCTGTGTGGTTTTGAGTCTGAAATGAGTGCGGATACAGATAAAATAGTTCCTTGTAAGGATCTGAAGTGTGTGAAGGTTTTAATAAGCGACGAAAAGGTGAAATCTTTATCTTTCACGGAGAAAAAAAACCTCATAGGTAGGTTCGGCAAAACCTACACCGGATTTGTATATTTCGCAAACAAGTAAATCTCATAAAAGACAATTTAATAGATCAGTGTCCAAGACTCATTGGAAAATCTTTCATAAAGAAAGAGCGACGACGTTTTGATTTAGAATAGGTATAAGTAAATAGGGATTTTCTTAACTTTTCATATGTTTTGTTTGTTAGTTTTTGATGTGTCTATGTACCAGAACGCGCGGAGTTTTTATTTGCTCACTCATAAACACAAAAAGGCTTTTTTCAAAGCCATCGAAGGTAGGTATGTCATTGCTGACATGTTTTGTTTGTGATTTTCTGTCTAGTAGTAACATGCCTTCAGTGTGCCTTGATATGAAGACAGAAGAGCCAAAAAAAAATCGAATCATAAACACGAAACGTATGCCGGGCTTGCCCTGTTCTCAAGCACTAGGCACGCCACTGCTTCTTAGCTATCTATTTGTCTATCTCTATGTTTGGTTTATGAGGTACTTTAATTTAAATAACATTACACTAAGTATATCTTGAGAGTAAGGGGCATTCAAAACAAAAACGCAAATTATAGCGCATTTAGTTACTGTTCGAAGATAAAAAAAAGGACTCGTAGAAAAAGAAATCTGCAGTTTCTGATTGGTTTTCGTACGTTTTCAGAGTAGCCTACTCTACTCGGTTTAAATCAAGGCTGAAAAAATGACTGGTTGTCTGTCTGATCATCGCAATGGCTATAACTTACAAAAAAGTACTTGGTTCTTACTTTTTTAATCGCAGTCTGTATTCTCTGGCCAATTTCTTCATATTGTATGTTCATCAGAATGTCGTAATGGCCCTCGCTCATGAACTTCATAATTTGCTGCCACAGATATTCTTTGCCGATAGCATCGGGTATCATCTGGATTCTGCAAGGTTTTAACATTTAGATTAACCAATATATCCCGGGCGAATTAACATGGCACCTGGCTCGGAACTCAATACGCGTTTTCCTCAATCCGCAACCCATTTTTTAATTGTTTACCGTCCCCTGATGATCACCCGTAGTATATGAGAAGACCCCCCCCCCCCCCCCCCTCTAGTTTTCACGTAGTAAATCAAAAATACGGTTTTCAATAATAAATAATTTGACTCATATTCTTTCTTGATACAGCGCTTGCCGCGTGACGCCATGAGTGCATGCATATAATCACGCAAAAAAAACTTATGCAAAAACATATTGAAACAGGAATTTTACAAGAACAAGTCTTGCCACGAAGCGCTAAACACTGATAGATAGATAGATAGATAAATGTTTTATTTGGATCACAAATGGACAGCACATAATACAATAAAACATAAACAAGTAGGTAGGTATATAAAAAACTAGTTTAAAACTTATGAGTAGGTACAAGTCATAGTTTATATTCTTATAGCTAAGCTTACATTCTAAAAAGTTATACCCACTAACTTATCCTAGTCGTGACATGTAGGTGTATCAGTGCCGAAGTGAGCCAAAACGGATCAGTCTCAGCTTTATGCTGATTTGCAACGGGGTACAAAACAGCGCTGGTTTTCAGACTGACCCGGTCGTAGTGACACCAGGAACCGAGACTGGCTTATTGTTTATTGGTTTTACACTGCGCGCCATATTTGAATAAGTATAGCTCGAAGGCGAGATTTCCCTTGAGGATATAGACTACGTGAAGAAAGCAGGTCTCATTATCAGCGGTTGTACAGTCGGCTGCAAAAATATATATACACTCCCAAGTTTTCAATTTGACTAAATAGTAAGTATAAAGTAATTGTGATAATTTATGTACCGCATTCTGACGAAGTACGATGACTACTTTGTACGAAAAACGTGTGCATGTCCTTTTATTTGAAAAGTTCCGAATAAAATAAAAGTTAAACCTTGGAAGTGTATACATGTCTGTGCAGCTGACTGTACACACGACCGCTAGACCAAGTTATGAACGGTCATTCAATCCGTGATTTGGCCGTTCCAGTTTTGTCACCAAGTTGCTTGTAAGAGCGCTATCACACTGGCGATTTGCAAGCGCGTTCAAAACGAGACGAGTGCATAGTGTCTTCGCGTCTTCCTCTTCCTTTTCCTCAACAGCCTGTATTGGTCCACTGCTGGACGCAGGCCTCCCCCTGATAAGCGCCTTGTTGGCTTTTATCTTCGCGTCTTCGCTCGTTGCACACTCGCAGCAAGCTTTGCGGAATCGCCTCGTTTTGTACTCGCTCGCCAATCGCTACTGTGATAATAAGGTCCTAAAACCTACTTATCAGTTCTAGAACTTACTTCTGCCCCTTCTTTCGCGTGTAAAGAGAGAGAGCCTTGTCGGTTGGACAGACCGGTGGATGCCACGGCAGATCATGCTGTAGCAACGCTGGCACCCCGATTTTTTCAGTCAGCAAATTTTCTAATCTGAAACGAGAATCTGCTTGAGGGTTTGATACATCGAATGGTTAACCGACCTTTGTGACTTAGGCTATATGAATCTTTTTTAAAATAACAAAATAAATAATGCTGGACAATCCACACAGAATCATCTAGCCCCAAGCTAAGCAGAGCTTGTATTATGGGTACTAGATGACTGATATACATAATATAATACATGATATAGATATATATTTTTTATTATAAAAACAAAATAGGTCATAAATAACTTATTAATTATTGTCTCATAACTTATGATTCTGAAGACGATTTGATCTGAAGTCGTCGATACTCCCGTCAATTCTCAGCTGTAATTCCGAGTACATCTAGTCACCCCGTGACCACGATCGCTGTAACGCGGTAGAAACGTAGGGGAAATAATAACAAAAGGTACGCGATAAATACCTGATAAAATCATTAACTATGTTAACAAATCGCGAAAGTTTGAAAAGACAGACTACACAGCTAATTTTACTCGTATAAGATCCCATCATGTTTGTTGAAAGTCCTATGACGTCACAACATGGCCGATAGCGTTTTCAGAACTCAAAATAAGAAATAAAAAAATCGCTTTGCGATTTTTTAATTCGAAGCCGCGGGTAGCAGCTAGTGCTTTATAAAATATTCAAACGAGGACCGTGATACTTTTAGATGATTAATTTATAAAATGATAAGACGAAATTAATAAAAAAAACTATCGCAAACTTTTTTATAACTAAAGCACCACTGCAAGAAAACTGCGGGATATAACATACCAATAGTAGATTTATCTAATTTAAAGAAAATAACTTATCCTATAGCCATTTAAAAAAGAATGATTCCACAAATGTTCGCTTGTCCTTAATTTCACGCAATATTCATTGACTACGATAGAAATCACATCGTACAAAAAATGTGATATCTATCATTGTCTAATTAATGTTTATTCATATTTTATTTACTTTTCCAGGATAATTTCAGTCCTAATTAAATTAATTACGCGTATAACAAAGAAAAGTGACCCTTCGGGGAACGATTCCTAAGTCTATATTATAACCACTTACATGATCCCCTTATTTGCAAACGGCATGAACACTGGATAACTTAATTCAAGACTTTCCGGGAACGTCGGATAGTTTTCTTGGCAGAACTTATCGGAAGGCCAATCCGGATCTGTGTCGAACACTTCTCTGTTTCGATTCACTTTGAAGTTGGGTGGGTATCTGTAATTATTTCAGTGATATAAGTTTCTAAACTAGCATCATATTTAAATAAATAATAGATTCAGGCGTTACTTTGCGGAAATCCACTGTATAATCACATCACATCACACTAATATTATAAATACGAAAGTTTGGATGGATGGATGTATAGATGGATGCACGTTTGTTACCTCTTCACGCAAAAACTACTGAACGGATTAGGCTGAAATTTTGCATACAGGTAAGTTTAACCCTGGAATCAAACTTTTTATCCCGTAAATCAATTCCCATGGGATAGAAATAACCTTAAAACGTTTCCATAGAAATAACGCGTGCGAAGCCGCGGACAGAAGCTAGTATTAGGATAAAACAATAATTTAGTAACAATTCCGCCCAAAACCTTTTCGGTACACACGAATTACATTTTGTTGGATCTTATCAGATAAGGTTTTGCGCGGACTTAAATATGATGCTATAATCACATCACATCAAATCACACTAATATTATAAATGCGAAAGTTTGGATGGATGGATGTATAGATGGATGGATGTTTGTTACGTCTTCACGCCAAAACTACTGAACAGATTGAGCAGAAATTTTGCACCTGTGTAGCTCTATGCCTGGAATCATACTGCTACTTTTTATCCCGAAATCAGTTCCCATGGGATAGAAATTACCTTTCAACGTTTCCGTAGAAATAACGCGTGCGAAGCCGCGGGCAGAAGCTAGTGCATCATATTTATCTAATTCTATAGGATCACCATAATCCATACTAATATTATAAATTCGAAAGTAACTTGTCTGTTTGTCTGTTACCTTTTCGCTTAAGCGACAGAATGGATCGTAATTAAACTTGGCAGGGAGTTGAATGGTATCCCGGAGGCAGACAATCCCCACACATGCGGGTCGGGGATAGCAGTTCGGTGGTAGAATTGTTCCGCAGGGGGCGCTGCTGCCCGCCCCCGGTGGATATCCCTTAGTCACCTCTTACGACACCCGCGGGAAGAGTTGGGGTGGTGCTAATGAGGATCCGTAACGTTTTTAGTTGAGAATGGAGATTTATAGAGCTAAGAAATCCATAACACATAGTGCAAAAATTTTTGTTCTACTACAAAAATTGACGAAGTTATGACCAAATTACTAGCGAAGTTCACTGAGTGACCGTCGCGGGTGCGTGTGACGTCACTCGCTCGGTCGCCGCCCGTTAACTGTAGGCAGATATCAGTTTTTAGTGATTTACTCCGAAACTATAAGTTTAGGAAAAAAAATGACGTAAGCAAATAGACTCGGTTTTTAAAGACCCATCGAATGAGTTTTTTTTTTTTAATTTGTGTATTGAACTTCTCTAGTAATTTAGTCATAACTTCGTGCGTAATGGTCCGATTTGGATAATTTAAAAAGATATATCATTCTTATGTCATAAAGAATAATGTGGATAACAGTTCTATTTAAATTGCTAAAACGTTACGGATCTTCATTCCAAGCCGGCACCACACCGTAGCTGAGCACGCCTCCTCCAAACGAAGGGGATTTTGCCACCATCACACTTAGCAGGCGTTTTGGTGATCGCAGTGAATTTTTTGAATGATACACAGAAGGCAGGTGCTGCACTACCTTTGATAGGTTCCCTTCGCTCTTACAACATTCAGGGGCTGGGTTGGAGGTAGATATCAGACTTCTCAGTCTAGTTTAGGCAACTGAGGCTACATACTCTTTTATCATTTTACCTGGTACCTACCATAACAAACACACTAGAAATTAAGCTTTTATTTTTGTCAAACCTATCTCAAGGGTATTTACTCGGCTGACTCGCTAATAACACTCCCTTACAAACCTCTGTGGTTTACTCAGTGTTAATATTATAAGTTTTCCATGTAATATTAGTTTAAGTTGGTAAAAAAAATATAATAGTTCGATCAAGAATTTTACTATGTAGGTACTAAACTTTTTTCATAATTGGTGTCAATTCAGATGTCGCTAAAACTAAACTAAACTAATGTGACAGGACTAAAAATGTCACTATCCTTTTTATTGCAACCGTTATGAAAAGGATTATACATTATGTTATGTTTTTGAAAAGATTCTGTTTGCAATAAATTTATTATTATTGATTCATAGACGAGCAGGTGAGAGCTGATATGTCTATATCACAGTGCTTTTAAAGTTTTCACTACACTAGTTTGTCTCTTGTAGTGGTCAGATCATTTATTATTATTATAGAAAAATAAATGAGATTTAAGGTCGGGACCGCCACCGAAAGGTGTGTTTAATTATCAACTGCTTGCAAAGGAATGGACATGATCTACATTAATATTACTTGTGGCAGTTCTATTATGCAGTGTGAGTCTGCATAAGGTGCACAAACGAAAATGAGGGAAACTACGTCCTATTTTGTCGACGTAAAATGTGTTGATAAATAATGTCGTGTTTAAGATATAAACGAGCAATTTTTACCACCAGATAGATAAAACAATGTTAAATAACATAAAGTAATAAAAAACATGAAAAAGTAAGGATTTTATTCAGCCAGCGTCTTGGGGACGCTTCCGACTGGTATTGATATGGATCAGTTGAGCTACCTCTAGACTATTTGCAAATGTCTGCAGTTAGCTCAATTGTTTCATTTGTAAATATTAGTATAATTTTCTTTGTGAATAAAGGCTATTGCCAATTTAAAAAAGGGATTTTATTGATATATTTTAAAATTTACACAAAAATCGTTAAAGATAAAGTGATTTTTCATAAAAACAAGACCCGTCAAGTGCGAGTGTAACTCGCGCGCCGAGGGTTTCGAACGTTTGTGAACAAGTAGGTATGTACAAAAGGTACCGGTTAGAAACTCCGAAATTTAATGAAGACCTAACACTAGTAGGTACCAACCTACATTTCAGATGGATCTCTCTCCATGCTTCGGTGATAGGGTGTAGCGGTAATTTTTTCGACTTTTTTCAAAATATTTCGAAAAGTATTAAACCTACAGAAATTTCAAAAATTGTTTTGAAATGTACAAACTGATACCTTTCATATGATACCCCACTTAGTGGGGTAGCCCCCCCTTTTGAAAATAATCCCCTCCTTTTTGTCAATTTTTCAAAAAGTGTTCGTTTTACAGACTTCTCTATATTTTTCCTGTAAAATATAGATCTATGTCTACAAACGTTTGATACATTTTGAGTGGATCACTCTGCAAACTTCGGAGAGAGGGGGGGGGGGGGGGAAGGGTAAAATTTCGACTTTTTTCAAAAATTTTCAAAAAGTATGAAACCTACAGAAATTTTAAAAACTGTTTTGAAATGTACAAACCGATACCTTTCATATGATCCACCCCCTTTTTGAAAATTATCCCCCCTCTTTTTGACCATTTTTCAAAAACTGTTCATTTTACTGACTTCTCTATATTTTTCCTGTAAAATATAGATCTATATCGACAAACGATTCATACATTTTGAACGGATCGCTCTGCAAACTTCGGAGATAGAGGGGGTTCAAAAACTGTTTTTGAAATGTACAAACCGATACCTTTCATATGATACCCCACTCAGTGGGGTAGCCCCCCCTTTTTGAAAATTATCCCCCCTCTTTTTGACCATTTTTCGAAAAGGGTTCAGTTTACAGACTTTTCTATATTTTTCCTGTAAAATATAGATCTATATCTACAAACGCTCAATACATTTTGAATGGATCGCTCTGCAAACTTCGGAGGTAGGGGGGGGGGGGGGGGGGGGAATGGGTATTTTTCGACTATTTTCAAAATATTTCAAAAAGTATGAAACCTACTGAAATTTTAAAAACTATTTTGAAATGTACAAACTAATACCTTTCATTTGATACCCCACTTGACTCTGTAGGTCTCTTTTAAAATTTTGACATTTCAATTTGTATGGAAAATGTTCAGTTTCATTTTTCATTTTTTTTTCTTAAAATCTGTACAGGCACACGAAATGTATTATTATTTTAAATTTCAAGTTGATAGCTGCTGTAGTTGCTGAGTTATTAAGGAGGGAAAAAAGGACAGACAAAGCGAGACCATAAAAGTTTCGAAACCGATCTTCGAAACCCTAAAAAACATCATATGTAGTTTAAAAGTTACCCCGTTTTATTTATATGGGAGTAGGTCGTAGCAAAAAAAAGTTTAAAAACGCTTAAAATAAATTATTAAAAAAAAAAAATTACACATTTTCTGTCGATAAAATAGGCAGTAGTTTCCCTCATTTTCGTTTGTCCGTGCACCTTATGCAGTCTTACACTGTAGAATCGAAAAATGTCTCCTAAGAACCGCTCCATCCAGCGGTCTTTCTAATCTAATCCAAAATAATCCCTAAATAATGGGCTGCAGACGCGGAAGCATGTCTAGTACTATGAGCAGCAATACAATAAATAAACTTACAATAAGTATCCTGCTCCAGGATTTAATTTCACCATGCTCTCCTCTCCAATAAAAATCTCACGAGATTTCTTCTGATTAGTTTTCATTAGAGGTTTAACTGAAACGGAAGCAGTTTTTTCATTTTTGCATTTGCTTCCCTTGTCAACCAAATCAAATCACACTAATCACACTAATATTATAAATGCGAAAGTTTGGATGGATGGATGGATGGATAGATGGATGGATGGATGGATGTTTGTTACCTCTTCACGCCAAAACTACTGAACGGATCGAGCTGAATTTTTGCATACAGGTAAGTCTAACCATGGAATCAAACATAGGCTACTTTTTATCCCATAAATCAGTTCCCATGGAATACAACTAACCTCAAAACGTTTCCATAGAAACAACGCGTGCGAAGCCGCGGGCAGAAGCTAGTAATAAATAAACAATGCTGGACAATCCATTCATAAAAATACAAATACATATGTAACTATGTATTGCAATGTATTAAGTATAGCGCATCAGCATTGGTACACAGCAGGGCAATGCAGCCAGCGTCTTGGGGACGTTTCCGACTGGTCTCGATAGGAATCAGTTGAGCTACCTGTATTTATTGTTTGTAATAGTCTGCAGTTAGCTCAAAAATTACTAGTAAGAAAATAAATTGATTAAATAAATAAATAATGCTGGACAATCCACACAGCATCATTATAATAAATAGTAGTTGGATTTATAATATTCAATCATTTGATCAACAATAAAAAATAGGCCACATTAAAAAAATATCTACATATAACTATGATTCATACGACACAGTGCGTAGGATTTGTAAGTCCAAGAGGCTCATTTCTCGCAGTTTCAGGTCAAGCAAGGTTGACAGGACCATGGGAAAGTACAAGTAGAGGGATTGTCCATATACATATGTAGTGCCTAAGACATGCTTTATGGTCGAAGACATCAATAAATCACTTACTATGTTGAAGGTCAGGAGACAATTTCGGAAATACTGGCCTAGGTCCGATTTCCTTCAAAATCTCAGTGCTGTTCCGCAACTTAGTATCTGCTGACAGGTAATTCTTAGATGGAATCCCAGTTTGAGCCCCAAGATATTGTACTATTTGTTGCAGAGCATTAGCCGTGTCTAAAGCATTTGGTCCCTTTTGTTTCTCCCATAGCTCATTGTATGTGGGGCTTTCCAAAAAGTATAGAGCCAGAGTGTTGCGATCGCCCTTGTTTTTTAACGATCCGAAATGGACACCTGTGATCTCACCCATCTTCGCGGTGATCACATCAAAGTTTGAGTAATCTAAAAAGTATTTAAGCTAGAAAGTATTGAATCATTATTGCCGCTCTGATAGCAGTATATCTTTTACTCATGACTCATCGCTCGCTTCTCAACGACTACACTACTTCGGGACACCAAGGATGCCTCGAGGGAGGCATGCACCGGCGTCAGCGAGCTGCTGGCTTTCCTGGAGGACATCGGGTGGTTACTCTAGCCGCCCGATGTCCCGACACCCGACACGCAAAATGGGCACACCTGTGGCCTAGTTGCCGAAACCAGCCCAGAAATAAGTAAGTCATGAGTAAATATTATACTTTACTACTCATGCATGAGTCATGCATGAGCTTAAACCATATAAACTTGCGAGTTTGCAGTTTAGTGTGTTAAGTGTGCAAGTTAAATATGAAATTATGACTAAGCACAAAATACTTACCATATTTTTCCTCTAGCTTCATGGTCTGCAAAAACGCAATCTGAAACCTGTACCAATCGTTTTCTAAATCCGAATATTCTTTAAGAACCTTGTAAGTTTCCTTCAAACTTCTGGAAAATGCAAGAAAAATAATAAGAAACAAGAAAAAAACTCCCAGAGCAACTGGAAAACAAACTGGATGCAAGTAACAGCTCACCTGCGGGCAATCCCCATCTTCTTTAACAAATATATGTGACACAAAGCGCCATGCTTAAACCGCTGCGCTACTTCAAGTCGCGAATTCAACTTCATACTCATGGAGAAGTGCATTAACGAGCTATTGAAATCCCCGACTGTTGCTAGAGCTATGCCTTTTGAAAAGTGAAGTATGGAGTAGCCAGCCTCGTGGTCCAGAGCTGCACCCCATACTATTAATGCATCTTCAGAGTGCTGGCTGCGATGCAAGATTGTGCCCATGCAATGGAGAGGGATGTCTTTGTAACACCTGCATAAGAAAATAATATTGGTAAGAAACCTTACTTATTCGTAGTATGAAACTGATACTAAAACATAGTTTTTCCGAAATTAGTGGCGCGGCGGGCGAAGGTGCGCCTGCAACGCAGGAGCTTGCGGGTTCGATTCCCGCCTTGGGTAAACTTTTTTGCGATTTCTGACTTTTTTTGTATTTCAAACTCTGGTCCAATATAAATTTTGGATCACTATTAGGAAACAGGATCAATTGGCATCTAAAAAGTTTTTGTACCCATTTTTTGTTACCTGTACTACTTACATTATTTTGAAAATCTGTGAATGGGGATGAAAATTTCACTAAAAATTATGGATCGTCTCCTAAGACCATTTTCCTGTAGCTAAACTGGATAAGGTACCTCTCTTTACTGCCCTGGCCAAAAATCCACCCTGTAGGTACCTATACATGTCTTGCAGATAGGTTTCTTTGCTCAATACTCTATCCTTTACGATAACAAACTATTGTTATCGTATTGTACTCTACATGAGAATAAAAAAAACATACTCCTGAGGTAACCCTAGTTTTAGAGTTAGGGCTTCATTCAGTAAGTGCTAATTTGTTTATTTTCATAAAGAATGCTTATTTATTCCAAACATTAAATATTAAGCACAGTAAGGGCGCGTTCCTACTGTGTCGTAACTGTAAATTATCGTGGAACGACTATCGTTTCCAGCCAGATGTTCCCATTGGGCTGTGACAACATTTTACAGTTCACAACAGTTGCGTCAGATAGTCGCAACGTCGTCTCAATATTTGCAGTGACGATTAGATCGTGACAACAAAAACAATTCGTGGACGACAGTTAATTTTGCAGTCCTATTATATGTGAACACTTCCATTTAAATATAGAGCCACGATGCTTTAAACTGCACGACTGTTTGTCGTCAGGACATAGTGGGAACGCGCCCTTACTGTAATAGTGCTGAAGAGCATTATGAGGCCCGGAGCGGGCCGAAACATTTTTGGAACGAAGTTCCTTATCGCGCGTTGCGAAAGGGGGCTAGACGGAAAAAATTAAGACCAAAAGTTGTAACGACACTTTTTGCTATAGTAAGCCGTGCGGCGTGCGCGTGTTTCTCTGCCTGTCTCTCTCTCTCTCTCTCTTAAAGAAAGCAAGCCAGTTCGTTTCGTCTTTCTATTTCGCATTGAACAGTGTGGTGTCGCGACGATTACTTTTGTTGAGTGTATACAGGTTTTTTGTACATAATAAATAAAAAAAATATCGAAAGGAACTTCGTTCCATCCGGGTGTCCCTTGACAACTCCCAAGTTTTTTTATACCGTCAGGGATTACGCGGCCCGCTCCCGGCCCGATGCCTCAGGCCACACTGGATTGTGAGGTCACAATGGATTAAAGTCCATAATTAATTTGATTCGGAATATACAATTATTTAGTTTATACAGGGTGTTTGTGTAAACAGTTTACTCCTTGAAACCAGACGTTTAGAATCATGAGCAGAGTCCAAAACCGATGAAAAAAAATTGGTTGTCTGTAAAGTCGGTTTACTGACGATAGTTGAACGTGACAACGTCTTAAGAAAATACTGATGGAATGGTAGCATTTGATACTCGATCAAAACATGTAAATGTACTATAGTATAGCAGCTGTCCACGCAGACGCATTGCTCACTCAAGTAGGAGAGAGACGGATGTCGAGCACTCTCGCTTGCACTTCAAGCCTTACATGGAACGCCTCAGAGCGAGGTAACGCCGCATGACGTCATGTTTTTTCGTGCGTGCAGCCGGCTCTATCGAATTATAAGACGTTGTCACGTCAAAAACTAAACTTTTTTTGACGTGACAACGTCTTATAATTCGATAGAGCTGGCTACACGCACGAAAAAACATGACTCCTGGACGTTTTGGTTTTAAGTTACACAATTTCATTTCATTTATTTATTTTATAAAAATAAATGAAATGAAATTAAATAAATAAAATTTTATTTTATAAAAATAAATAAATGAAATTGAAGTACCAACCTCGGTGCATAGTGGACAGCTCTTCGGCTGCACTCTATAGCTTTAGGCATCTGCCCCTTGATCCTCCAGTAAAGGGCAGCCAGATTGTAATGCAGCCAGGAAGAGCTGTTCTTACGGAGGACACCAGATATCCAGTGTCCAAACTGATCCACAGTCATTAGTGGTTTAAACTGCGCTGGCATGGTAAACTCAGGCGTGGCGCTCAAATTCTCCCTATTTATCATACCCTGAAATTAAAAACTTTCATTAATCTTTATACTACTAGTATTAGCAAAATGTTGTAACTAACAGGGTGCATGCTTGATATCTCACAGTTATTATAAGACCTATCTGTTTTGCAAAAAAGAATCTTGAATCTTGATTTCTTACATAAATACTTAATGCTAGACTATTCATACAGAATCATCTAGCCTCAAAGTAAACAAAGCCTGTGTTATGGGTACTAGATAACAGCTATATTTAACATACATTGATAGACATTTTTTTATAATACAGTGGAGCGTCGATTAACCGTACGTCGATCAACCGAACGACCGCTTATTCGAACTACTACGCCCGCCCTACCCGCGCGTGCCTCTCTCCCGTTTCCCGCGTTACAGTGTTCACGCACTTGTCGCGACTGATGCTATGGCCAGACTATCGCGATAACGCGAAGATTTACGCTGTCGCGACAAGTCTGGCCAAGAAGTTCGTCTTATCGCGAATCAAGATCGCGACAACAAATGCCCTCCGCGACGAGACGTAGCGAAGTTTTTTTCCAATGTGGCCAAACACTTTGTCGTAGAACGAACACGAAGTTTTATCACGACTACGCGAAGACGAATCTTCGCCTGGTAATGTGAACATAGCATTCCAAGTAGCCGCTAGTCGATAAACTAAATTTTGCGGCGTGAAAGTAAACTCTCGATTTAAAATGCCTAAACGTAAACATGTTGTCCTTTCTTTGAAAAGATAAATTAATAAACAGTAAGAGAAAGGCGAATCTTTATAGTTTACTTTCTTAGATATTGCCTTGCGTTGGTTTGAAACACAGGCTGAAAGCGACCAGTATCAAATATCTGTCCTTAAAAAAGTACATGATCTAGCCACTTGTAAGCGGGTAAGCTTGCTTTGGCAGACGAAACAAGCAAGTTTTACTACAAGATTGTCTGCACTTATTTTGTTTAATTCCTATTTGTCATTGTAGAAATAAATGTAAATAGGTATGGTTTTCATTTACCTGTACGTAAATATGTATGGCAGAATCAATATATACATATAGGCAGCTCGATTATCCGAAAATACCGGTTTTCCGAACACCCGTGTCCCCCAATTAGTTCGGATAATCGGCGTCGATTTTTTTAGAGTAGAGCGTTCTACTTTACATACAAACAACACCTCGAAAAACTCTCTACAGATAATAGAAACATTTGACCCGAGACAGGAATCAAACTTGCTACCTCCTGCATAATTTTTTTTGAGTTAAGTTTCATAATTCCAAAAATTCTTAAAGACTGGTCAAAGATAAACTTTAGGTACCTATTTAGGATAGCAAAATAATAATAAAAAATTAACTTACATCCAAATGTTCAAATGCAAACATGCTGAATGTTAATGATGAAATTTTCTTGCAATCTGGTACATCAGTAGCTCCATACTCTGATCTTTGCAACGCAAATTCTTTTTCTGTTATACTTTTGTGTTGTCCATCTAAAAGAAAGCTTGTGTACCAATCAAGGCTATCTATGTTCCCTACTTGCATGCAGTCTTTATTTTCTGCAATATACTCGGAAAACTTTGTACTTTCTTCCAACTTCAACCACAGTTCGTTGATATTTTGCTGTCTGCGGATTAGATCGCTGTGTATGTTCAATATATTCTCCCAACGAGTATCTTGATTTAAGAATGAGAGCAGATCAAAGGGCTTTGACATCAAGAATGGAGATTCATCCTGAAAGAGTTTGTTAAGGTTGTTGATTTTACAAATATTTTGAAGGCAATAGTTTGAGATGTGTGTTTGATCATTGACTATGCCGACATTTAGATAGATAGATTTCTGAATGGATCAAGCAGAAATTTTGCAGGGGTATATAGGTCGAGGTTTGGAATATCGTATACCTAAGCAATTTTTTATTCCGGTAAAACACGTGCGATGCCGAGGGCAAAATGTAGCTATGAAAAACCAGGCAGAGGCATAGGTTTCAAGTGCAAGAAACTTACGAAACCAGACTGTTATACAGAACGGACCAAGGTAGAAAACATATTTATTTTTATGTTTTTTGGTCAGGTATCTTAAAATACTAGTGTAAACATACCCTGGGTTGTATTAGTCCAGTTTCCGTGACCATCCAGTGGCTATTATGTCTTGCTCGCGCTAAAGCGATCTGTACGCGTAGCAAACATAAAATCCAAACAAACATCATTTTGTAACTTTCATTTACGATCCACAACACGTGAGAACATGTTTTCAATTTAGAAAACCATAAAACAAGCTATTTTCGTGGAAGGAACGGTGTTTTTCCGGATCTCAGGAATTTTGACTATTTTCTTTTGGGGTGCTTTCCGAATTACAAAAACAGCGCCGTTATCGATTACAACGTTATTTGTCGTTCCAAATTAGTTTGCACGATATTGACAGTTGAGTGCCATCATCAATTCGGAACACTTTGTGAACGCGCTCACAGCCACGCACGAGTCACTTGTCAAATGTCATTGTACTGTACAACAAACAAACAGTACCTATTCGCAGAACAACGTGAAAATGACTCCGATGACTCCGCTAAACAAACAAAAACTCTGCAAAACTGGCAAACAACAGTAAATTTGATGAAAATAGATGAAAACAAACAAAACAACATGTAATACAATGTGAGTTTTGACAGAATTTTTAAGAAATGAATGAAAGCCTTGCAAACTGCTTTACTTTTATTCTTATAGATCTACAATCCTTTTTACACAGTATTTTTAGAGGTGTTTTCGCTACCAAGTCTGGAGACCGAATGCCCGACCTCTCGACGAGAGGCTCTCGTGTTTTTCCCACCAAAACCGCTCAATATGACGTCGACAAACCACAGACAAGACCGCGCTGTTTAATTCAAAGACAACGCGTCAAAGTCAAAATAGAAGAAAACACGAGAAGTCGTTAACTGTCTACAAGTCAAGCGAATACATAATAAGAACATAGATTTAAATTAGTCTTAAATTACTCTAATGGTTATTATTACTTTATCATAAATGTTACTTAGGTCAAAATGACCTGGATTTACAGTTTTATTCAAAACAAACACCGAAATCATTACACTCGGCCATCCGTCATCATGCGTCTCTCCTGAAGCATGGTTACAATAAAATTAAACTTATTCAAATACATTGTACTTATATAATTGTCAATACTAGTTGTAATTTATTTCTATTATTTGATTGTAATCTTCTTTGTGAATAAAGGTTTTTATTTAAGTACAATTTAGGTAGGTTTAGAATATTCTTAAATAATATTAATAATACATAGTAATCTTTACCTACGAGAAAACTATTTACTTACATAATTTTGTGCACTAGCACAAAGTCGTTACATCTTTATCTACATTTAGCTAGATCATTAAATCTGACTCAAAAATAATCATTACACTCGGCAAAATTTTAACATTATTCATCTTTGAAACCATAAACTATGTTAAAAATAATTTACGTGAATATAAAACAAGAACTGATAATACCAAGGTTGTTCTTAGGCACAAAAACATTCTCTTAAACTTACCTAACTGACTATGTATGTCGAAGAAGCTTCCCAAAATATCAGGCCGAAAATTATACAACAAACTACCCGATAAAGTAAAATCCATAGATAGTTTCAAATCTTTCTGTTCTCAAGTTAAATCCCTACTCAAACTCCCTATTAACTCAAACAATATAAAGTTCAATTAGAAATAATATTTATCGATTGACTATAAAAAATTTCAATTGACATTACAAGACCAGACTGATGAGCATTTTACTTAATTACACACAATTAAATATTTCCATTTACAGTATTCTTACTATACCTACAATATTTTGACTTTGGTTATCAACATTGAATAGAATTTATTTATGGATCTTACAAGAATGGCATGACTTTTTTCTACCTAAAATATTTAAGAATTGTATACTTATGTGTCATCTGACGACTCCATTGTATTGTGCCGCGCACTAGGTTTTATAAGCACAATTTTGCTGTAGCTCTTTACTTTGGACATTAAATGATATTCTTAATACTATCAGAAGAACTAATTTGGTTTAGGATGACTCTACATTTTTAAGTAGGGGGAAATAAGCTAGCTTTAAAATAAGACCGTTTTCTCTCCGAAGATGTGGACGAGCTCGATGAAGAGGAGCTTGAAACAGACCTGCGCCTTCGCCTTGCACGCCTCCTCGCATATTTAGACTTCGATTTCCTTTTTCGTCGAGAACGTTTGCTGGAGGTGACCTCTGGCGGTTCCTCTTCGGGGATGTAGACGCCAACAGACTCCATTAACCTCGCAGAGAACCAATAAATTCATATTAATAAATTGATTTAAAAATCATTAAACAAAAAGTCGGAAGGACCTGTCATAATAAAGTATCACATCCTAGTAACGATATTACTTATCGTTAACTGTTTCATTAGAATTGAAAAAATGTCATAATAAAATAAAGGAGAATAATTTTAATGTTTGTAAATATAAATAAACAAGCAGTTTTTTTTGCAGAATAAATGAAAATAAATTTGATTAATTTTGACTACAACTTCCTTGAACTCTATATATAGCCTTTTTTTTTTAAACATAGCCCGTGTAATATTGTGACGTACATAGCCACTACAGGTCCTACGTTTCACCCTACGGGCATACATAGCCCTTTAAAAACATAGCCCTTGTAATTGTGACGTACATAGCCACTACAGGTCCTACGTTTCACCCTATGGGCATACATAGCCCTTTAAAAACATAGCCCTTGTAATATTGTGACGTACATAGCCACTACAGGTCCTACGTTTTATCCTATAGACATACATAGCCGTTTAAAAACATAGCCCTTGTAATATTGTGACGTACATAGCCACTACAGGTCCTACGTTTCACCCTATAGGCATACATAGCCCTTTAAAACATAGCCCTTGTAATATTGTGACGTACATAGCCACTACAGGTCCTACGTTTCTCCCTATAGGCATACATAGCCCTTTAAAACATAGCCCTTGTAATATTGTGACGTACATAGCCACTACAGGTCCTACGTTTCATCCTATAGGCATACATAGCCCTTGTAATATTGTGACGTACATAGCCACAAATATTCTTTACTTATAGTACGTACACCTTGAAGAATTAATACAAAAATATGTAGCTTAAATGAGGCTGGACCGGTCAGATATTTTGTTCAAATCACGTAATAATTTTCACTGGATAGAGATTGTCAACATATTAAAGAAATTTACAGCAGAGCGATCCGCGAAGTGCTTAAAGCAAGACTGGATAGTCTCGGTGCAATACCGACCAGCCATGCAAACACCCCACGAAATGCTATACGTTACTAATTTATTAATTTATTTTGAGTGCAGATACCGGCTACCAATTCAGAACGAAAGGAGTCATCACGAACGGATAGTCTCGGTTTAGTACCGACCATTACGTGTTAACATCGATTCGAACATAAAACTGCAGGTTGACTAGGCAGCTGCACTATAATACATTTCAACGGAATTATAATACGAGTGGTATCTGTCCAGTAAAACATAAAATACCAAATAACTACCCTTCACCATTTCAAAATGCAAGCAGTCATCACGACCGGATAGTCTCGGCTTGTCCGACCGTTTCGTGAATATGACAACTCGAATTTGAAAAGTGAAGGGGGTAAGTGACTTTATAATTTAGCTATTAAATTGTAACGATAATACCTGACCAGCAGCGTGGTAAAATATAATCATGATGTTTTTAAGAATAAATTAGAAAATAAATAGTGCACTAGACTTACCTTTACTTGGTTCAACCGCCACTTCTGAGATTTTAAGAAATGAATGAAAGCCTTGCAAACTGCTTTACTTTTATTCTTATAGATCTACAATCCTTTTTACACAGTATTTTTAGAGGTGTTTTCGCTACCAAGTCTGGAGACCGAATGCCCGACCTCTCGTGTTTTTCCCACCAAAACCGCTCAATATGACGTCGACAAACCACAGACAAGACCGCGTTGTTTAATTCAAAGACAACGCGTCAAAGTCAAAATAGAAGAAAACACGAGAAGTCGTTAACTGTCTACAAGTCAAGCGAATACATAATAAGAACATAGATTTAAATTAGTCTTAAATTACTCTAATGGTTATTATTACTTTATCATAAATGTTACTTAGGTCAAAATGACCTGGATTTACAGTTTTATTCAAAACAAACACCGAAATCATTACAGAATAAACGTCAGTTTTGACAGAGCGCTCACAGTGATTTCAGTTTGTAGGATGGTCGGTGTTATCGCAAAATGGCGCATGTAATGACGTCATCTATGACGTCACACGGGACATCGTTGTCGCGCTCACAGTAATTTGGAACGCGTAAGAGAGCGCTATTATCGATATTAGCGTAACTCGGAATGCAGCCTTGGGTTATTTTGAAAAGTGACAGCCGTGTATTGATTTTTGTCTTTTCTGACATTGACAATGACGTACCTACATATACGTTAAGTAAGACTAACATTGACAAAAACCCTGTGCTGTCTCAACATCAAGATAAAAATTAGACTCCCTACAAATGAGGCTTAAAAACATGAACTTTTGAATTAATGAAATATGTAGTACGTGCGCGATCCCGTTTACTCTAAATATTCGTGAATCGAAGTGTCTCAAGAATGGTGCTGCAAATTTCCGTGGTTCAGTCTCATGTTCGAAAATCTACGCTAGTACGTCCATCATCATCAACCTATAATAGTCCACGGCTGGACATAGGCCTTCCATAATGAGCGCCATAGCGCCCTGTCTTCAGCATGCAAAACCCATCTACGTCTTGGACGAACGAAATCACCCTATCGAAGATCTATGTGGTTCAAGTAGTGTTGGATCCAGGGGGATCTGGGGGGCCTAGCAGGGGCGCTTGCTCCAGGCTCCAACTTCGAGGGGGCACCAAAATCCTTGTTTGAATAAAAACTTGTCTCATTGAACAAGAGAGTGCAAGAGATGAAAAGCGCCCTCAGACCATCGATCAAGTGAGAGGCCGCATGCCTCCCCCGTAGATACCTAGAACCTTACAAGAATGACACTCAAAAGTGTCCACGTTTTGTTTTGACGCAGACAGTTTGCGCAGAGCCTGTCAAGTTTTTTGCATGCGGAACAAGAGATTAGTGGAGTCGAATTTATTTTATTTTATTTTGTAAGTAGATAGGAAGGTACCTAAAAATAATTTATACACTGTTTATTTTTATAAGGATAAAAATTAAATACTAAGTTGATTAAATCTAATACTTTTGGTAGTCTTTCTTTTATTAGAGAGTCCACGCAAATAAAATTGAAGGCGGGTCAGCTAGTTATTTTATAAACCTCAACCAGTTATTTTAAATGTCTTTTCATGAAAATTTGTTTATCACTTACAACTTAACACAAATAAATAAAAAAAGAATAGAAACAATAGCCGCTCCATTCATCAACTTAGAACAAAATAAATATTTTTACATAGGCAAACCCAACAACAATATTTAATGCTGATTTCTCAAGTATATATATAAGGCTCAATTGGCTCATATCACAATACACAGGTAAAAATTACATTAAAACTTACTGAAAATAAGAAATTCCATCCTTTTTCTGTTGCATTGTCGGTCGATTATTGCATTTTTTATACGAGCACTTGACCATGCTTTCGGTCCGAGAGCTAAAATGACACTAGTTGAAAAGGTATCCCAAAATGCCAAATGGGATACCTTTTGATACTGACGTTTTCAGGGCGCGCATTGTGCATCTAAGGGGGGCCGGCCGGAAATTTTTGATCGATGCCTCTGACGCACTTTAAACTCTATTCGGTACGTTCATCCTCTCACCATACATTATACCTAATATTGGGACTCATTAGGCGCCCTCTAAAGAGTCTAAGCGTGTTTATTACGGCTCGTTCGCTAGCCGATATTTCATAAGCTGCATTATGTATTGTTTTCTGTAAAAATCGTAAGGTAAGCCTGTTAATTTTTTCGTTCTAATGCCTAACAATTATTTTAATTCTTCATTTCATTTTTCTTCATCTAAGTCTTGGGGACGCTTTGATGCGACTGGTATTGATATGGATCAGTTGAGCTACCTGTAGACTGTTTGCAACAGTCAGCAGTTAGCTCAATTGTTTCAATTGTAAATACCAGTAGGTATAATTTATTTTGTGAATAAAGACTTTTACTTTAAGAAAAGTAAATTATTTTAATTTCTCTAAAAAACTACTTACCTGGAATCTTTCCTCGCTAATTTATATCCAAAATTTTAAAATCCAGCCATCCAGTTGCTCAAATTGAGCAATTTTTTTAAAAGATCGCAAAAAGCTAAAAGCCAACACGGCGCGGTCATCCTTCCTAGTACCTACCTACAGACCATACCCGAAGTTACTAACTTTGATGGCACTCAACTTCGCGACGTTGAGTGCCGATCATCATTATTCGACGTTGAATAATCTAAATAATCAATTTATTGGTTAAGTTATTGTAGGTCAGGAAATAATTCAAATATTAAAATTGTTAGTATGGTTCAAATAAAGCAAATTAGGACTATACCATGAGTATAAATAAATAGGTACACTATTGACAGGTAAGGTTACCTACCTGCCTATCCATATGATTAGTGTTCTGTGGTTAGATGACATTTTTTGCTACGAAAGCGCAGAGGGCCGGCGACGCGACGGGGCACAGCGGCGGCACGGCGCAGCGGCGGCACGGCGCGGCGTAGAGCTTGCTACGCCGCGGGTGCTACGACGTAGCGTCCTGCTACGGTGGTGTAGCATTCACTACGGTGTGTTACGTCCTGCTACGGTGTAGCTTTCGCTACGGCGTAACAAAGCAAACGAATAAGGATAAACCTTGTAGGTACAAATTAATTATCAATGAGGACACGATAATTTTTAAATGGGATTCTTTTAATAGTACTTTTAGAGCCAATAATTACAGAACTTTTTCCAAAAAGCACTTGTCTGATTAGGGTGGTAATTAATCAACTCGCTAAAATCTACTATCTACAGGTGTTTTTTTATGAAGGGCCAAAATTTAAACCTAAATTTAGAAAGGAATTCTAAAATGTTTCGTTTCGTAACAAATTTTGCTTAAATAAGATACATAACAGTCGAGCGGATTCATACGGAATATTCATAGTGTCCCAAAAACTACTAAATTAGTAAACCCGCGGTTGCTGTCAGTGCTAAGTAACATTAGACCCATTAAACATACATGCCTCCTAAATTTTTGAGATTCTGAGGGGTGCATTCCCCTAAAATAACCGTTCAATACGCATGCGCGAAAAATAACCTCATTCAATCCACGCCTTGGGTCATCTACACTTGTTCCTTTTGTACTTATCAAAAACCACGATAAGCACAAAGAATATTGTATTCAATTAGAATCCCGTGATGTGCTAAATGGGAACCAACAATCGAATCGTCTTTTGTTTTACTTTATGTCTTCTGCCATCGATTGGCAGACCCAGCATGTATCTTCTATGATGTGAAAATTATGTGAGCAGTGTTCAAAGTGTACAGTGAGGAAGAAAATGGTAAATGACGCACAACTAGAGTCGCCGCCAAATGTGGATGTGCGTAACAACGAGGAACCAAATTGCACAAACGAAAATAATATAACTAAGAGTGTAAGAGTTGTAGAAAATAGGGTAAATATCTTGCAAGGTGCATCTAATTCAATTATGTTCTTACGTGTCTTTACGTAAGAAAAGAAATGCATTGTACTTATAACTAGTGTGACCTTTGTATTTTAGGGGATACTGTGGACATGTGGCCTGAAGGAAACCTGTATAACTGCCTTGTGGCTCCCTTTAGGAGCTCTTATATTTTGTTATGTGACAGCCTCCCTGTTCCAGTCAGATGATATCCACGAAACGCACTGTAGGGTAAGTAGGTATTAATAACTCGAGTATCTATAAGCTCTGCTTAACTTGGGGCTAGATAATACTGTGTGAATTGTACAACATTTTTTATTTATATTATTTATCTAGTCAAATCGTTCCTCAAAAATCACAGAAGAAGCTTTTGTTCGCGATATTTTTTGTCGGATATTATATAGAGGTTGAGGAAAGTTCATTAGTGAAAACGGTCAGTTAGTTCGATTTTTGTAGGTCTGCGGCTGTTCTGTCTAAATACGGGACTCTTTTTTAACCGGCTTAAATAAAAGAAAAAAATTATGTTCTATTCATTCCTTTTTCGTAACGCAAAATTTCGTTATTCATTGACCTACATTATATATTTTGATAAGTACTTAACATGAGTTTTTTGGCTTTTTTATAGGTTGGTCTTAATTTTGTCAACACTTTTATGGAAAGGCCTTTTGTGACCGAATTAAGAATAGTTTTTCAAACTTTACATATCTCAAAATTTTGTCATTTATTGACCTACATATATTTAGCATAGATAACTACTTGTCATAACTTTTTTGGCCTTTTAGCAGGTTGGTCTTAATTTTGTCAAAGCAGGACATACAATTTTTTTTTAATTTCCTAAACTTGCGTGTTAACTTTTTATATCTCTTCTAGGTTTACAACGTAGTGCCATCAATAAGTGCGATAACAGGCATCAGCCCCCAAAGATACGTATGGAGGATATGTGTCGCTTTTCATTTAGGACCAAGGCTGTTGATTGGCTCTTTATATTACAACTACCATCAGCAACGCACCACGCATATCATTGAGGAGCAGGTAAGATCATGAACTAGCACCAGGTCGCCTGCACCATACCATGTTATTTTTTTTTTTTTTGCTCACATGTAGTACATGTTACACCATATAGGTAGAAAATGCCCTAGGCGTAACGAACGAACTACGAAACGAAGTGTTATTGATAATGCTAGATAATGACATGTGAATTGTCCAGCATTACTTATTTATTTATTACTAGCTGCGCCCCGATATATGAAAAATAGATGTTGGCCGATTCTCAGACCTACTGAATATGCATATAAAATTTGGTAAAAATCAGTAAACCGTTTCACAGGAGTACGGGAACGAACATTGTGACACGAGAATTTTATATATAAGATTATTGATTTTCTCTTCACTTAAATTTATGCCCACCAGTGGAAGAATTAAAAAAAACAATGTATCCAAGCCAAAGATCCTAATAGCGTTTCCTAGACGTTCCATATAATAATTTTATTTATTAATAGATAGGTAAGTGAGAAGCTAAGATTAGCTGCCATCAATGAGCAAAGTAGGTTTTAGTTAGTTTCGATTTAACAATCTTGTAAATTTCTCTACTCTTCGATAATTTACTGATTGTGTATCATTTACAAACATTAACTGAATGTGTATTTTCTTTTCAGGCGCAACTCCAAGCTAAGAACCTAGGATTAGCGTGCTACTGGCTGAACTTAATAGAGCTGCTAGCACTGACAGGAGTCACATATGTTTCTAACAGGGAAAATTATTGTAAGCATCTATTGTTAAAGTTATCTGTAGATACCCATATCACAAGCTCTGCTTACTCTGAAGCTAGAGAATGTGTGGATTGTTCTGCAGTATTTATTTCTATAATACTTTTTACTTTTTTTTTTTAATACTTTATCACTTTGCACTTAACGCAAACCAATATCTCTGATATCAAATGAAAGAAAGACCCTCAAACAATGTAAAGCATTGGCAAAATAACGCAATTCGATATATAAATCTGTACGATACCTATCGTATGTGATCGTATTTAGATAAAATGATGAGAGTAGATTCATGGTAGATATTTATAATATATATCATAGATATATAGATAGAAAATACTTTATTATACCACACAGAGACAGGAAACAATACAGAGAAAAAAGCTTAGAATACAGGATGTATAAAGGGCGGCCTGACCGCTGAGAGCGATCTTTCCCAGGCATCCTTGGGAGGGACTGGACATGAAAAGAACGAAATAGACGGTGGCACTGGATAAATCTTTAATTGTCACCTTCATCAAGACCCCGTTCCAGATGTCTGATAATGATAAAGCATTCACAGTGTTGGCCGAGTTGGGCCACGAATTTTTGTTGTAGATTGACAAATCTAACAAGTGACGTTTGTGGCACAGCCGACCTTTGCCGCCGCAGCCTTCTTTGATCAGTCATCTGAGCTGCCTCTACGTTCTTTGCAACAGTCTGCAGTTCGCTCAATTGTTTTAATTGTAGATACTAAATAGTTCTGATATGTTTTCTATTCTTTTATCGTAATTTTCTTTGGAAAAGGGTATTTTTTCGGGATAGGGTACATCTGGACCGAATCTCAAACTGATCCGCAGACGAGATGTCCACTTCACTTTTGAGTTGGGGTACATCTCGTCCGAATCTAAAATCTCTTGGTTTTAGATTCGGATGAGTTGTACCCTCAACCAAAAGTGAAGGGGACATCTCGTCCGAATCTAGCCAATCTTGACATGACCTAACTTTTTTCTAGTCGTACATGAGAAGATCTTCATAATCTTCATGGCAGCCAGCCTTGCCCACATGTACTGCCGTGCCAAAGTCGGCTGCGTTGGATCACCCGAGTTGGAACCGCTGCCGTCCAATAAGCTGATCTGGACGCTTTTCTTCGTAGCTGTTGCGGCTACTCTCGGCCTGATCCTGTTTTTCCTGAGGCATCGCCTGCTTTGTAGAGATCTTGGTGAGTTTTTTATCACACTAATATCATAAATGCGAATGTTTGGACGTATGGATGTTTGTTACCTCTTCACAACAGATATATTACTATAACCAGAAGTGGGTATAGTAAGAGATGGACAGATAAAGCAAATGACTTAAAAAGAACTTGTCCTATATCGTCAAAGCCTTGCAGACAGGTAATTCTAGGCCTGGAACCAAAGGACGAACAGTTAAGAACAAAAAATCGTGGATTTGGAGAATGTATTTTTGGGGTTCGATCGGCTGGACCGCCTAGACCACGTTGAAACCTAATGTGTACCAAATGACTGTGACCTAACGAATCTTATTAGATTCGTTAGGTCACAAATACATACCTTTATTTAGTGTTACGGCGAAAGTAAGTTCTTTTATTTTACTTTTCTGAAAAACGTCAAATAAAATGTCCGATTATCTCTTGTAAAATAACACCTACCTATGCCTAAAGACGCACGCCAAGCCCGCTAAAACCAAACTGAACATGAGGTATGGTACTTACACACCCGTCACACCCGCCGTTACACCCGTCTCAGTTTAGTATACCTAGTATCGCAGTGCCGTCGGTCATTCTCGGCTGTCGCCGATCGATAACGTGATCTCGATCTATTTTTACGAACCCAATGATGCCTTCCCTCTACCTATAAGTAGCGGCACGAAACTCTAGCGCTGACCGTTAGTTATTATTACGCAAAAGTGAATAATTAGGTACCTATCACAGGTGCGCAGTATCCTTTCCGCCATTTACTCAGCGCTAAACTTACGTGCCGCTATCTATACAAGGTAGGTACCGACCTTTTGCTTCATTCAACTTTGGCCGTTATAGTAAACTAGTAATAAAGGCCAATGACCAAATATTTCGTTTGCAATGATTACGTTATAATCCAGTTGTGTTACTTACTTTCTAATGTTAGTAGATTTGTATACTTAGTCGGAACTGGTGAGCAATATAATTCACCTGGCGGGAACTTGAACTACCAAGGCTTTTCTTATTTAATTTAAAATATCTGATGTGTTCAAGAGTCCATTTATGGTCTCAAAAAAAATAGTTTTTTTTTTACCCACAACTTGAATATTAGTTACCTAATATTAATATACAATTCGTCGCGACACTCGAGACACCGTAACTTAGTATTTTTTTCCAAAATATTCATCAACCAAGAAAACTACCGTCGAGACATTCTAGAAACTGTGCTTCTTCCTTGGAGTCAACAGCACTTTGGAAACCGTTGATGGATATTTCAACAAGGCTCTGCTCCAGCTCACAGGGCCTTAAGTGTTGAACAGTGGTGCAAAGACAATTTTCCTGATTTCATCAGCTCCAAAGAATTGCCACCCTACTCACCTGATCTGAATCCGATGGATTACAGTTTATGGTATATCTTAGAAGCAAGGTCCTGTGCTACGAGTCATAGAAGTGTTGACGTGCTAAAGGCAATTCTTACACGGGACCTTCATATAAAATAAAGTGTATTATTATAATTTTTAACCTTATTTAATTCACGTATAAAATTTATAAATTATTATATAAAACCTCTTGTCAACGTTATTTTGGGCCTCCCTGTACTAGCTTCTAACTAATAATTCGGATCACTTCGATGAGGTATATTATGGTTGTATAGGTAATTAAATTATTTTACGGTGCGAGACCTTTCAGTAAAGCACCGTTGTCAGAAACAAATGAAGACCCCGTGATGCCCCTTGCTGCATTGCTCGCAAGGAACAAAATCAGTTCAGCGATCTCCTCAGATTCGCCTATTCTTTGAAGGGGCAAATATTTCACCAGCCCAGCCATCATAACCTCCTCGGTTTCTTTGGGTATTCCCGCGTTTGCAGTGATGTCAGTCTTCACTGCTCCAGGGTTCACCGAGTTCACTCTCACTCCGAATTGGGAAAGCTCCAACGCAGCAGTTCTCGTGAAATGGTCCATTCCCGCTTTCGATGTGTTGTAAGCAAAACCAAGCTCGATCACGGTCCCTAACGCAGCTATACTGGACACATTAACAATATTTCCTTTGGTCTTTATGAGATGTGGAGCAGCAAGATGCGTCAGCTGAACTGTTGATCTCAGATTCGTGTTCATTATCGTGTCGAAACTTTCCATGGCGTCAGGGGAAAGGATGCTGGTAACTCTGAAGATTCCTGCATTGTTGATGAGAACGTCGAGACTGCCGTAGTGTTTCACTGTGTCGGCAATGATGGCATCAGCAGCTTTTGTCACGTCGGCAGCTATAATTAAAGGTTGGCTGCCTCTAGCCGTGCAAATTTCGGCAACATTCTGAAGTTTTGATTCATTTCTCCCGACTATGGCAATTTTAGCGCCTGCTGCAGCGAAAGCAATGGCCGTGGCTGCTCCAATGCCTGAGCTAGCGCCCGTAACAAGAACCACTTTATTTTGGAAACTCATCTCGACACTGATTGTTCGCTCGTCGACTTTCACGCGCGGACTGACCCGAATGTTTGCGTTCTTGGGGTCTTTATTCGACTGGCTATCACTTATTTATTAGGTAAGATAAATACCAACCCACTGCCATCGTTTCTGCAGTTGCTTGCACTTTGTTGCGTAACCAACACACTAGCGTTTGAATACACGTTGCAATATAGTAGGTATAATAACTACACGTTTAAAAAACTCTCTCTCCAAGTTTTATCAGTCGATTTGTTTGGAAATAGTAAATAAACCAGTAGAAACTTTACGATACGTATTACATTATCGTTATATCAAACATTCGTCGCATTTTTTAAGGAGGAATGTACCCACCACCTAGGTACTATAAGTATTAATTTTATTGTAATCTTAAGAGTCCAATCATTTTATAGTACCTATCCGATATAGGTACATCAAGTTTTAGCGTTTTAATTACAACAAACAAAGACAAAAACAACAAATCGACAAATTATAATTTAATAATATGTTAAAACTATGACACTCATATCAATTTCCTAAAAACTAAGCGGTGACCAGAAGGCAGAGTGCCCAGAATACGGGCAGCATATATACTTAAGTAAATATATTTTGATTCATCAAGATAGCTTACCCAATCCATTTGTTTCAGCCTTTACCTGGTTCTCGGTCTGCGAGTACATCTTAGCGACGGCCAACATGGCCTTCCACGCAGTCGTCGTCAGGGATCTTCCCTTACACCAGATACAAGTCGCCCTACCAGAAAAGAAGGACTGAAAGATACGTAGCAAGACCGAATAGCCTGGTAGTAAAAACCCAATTCAGTAAAGCGCAGCAACATTCAAAATCAACATAGGTACCGATCTACTCCAAAGGTTTGCGCCAAAATTTTGCAACATAAAGCAATAACATTTTTCATAACAACTTTTATTTGGATTGTTTCAAAATTTTGATGAAGCTCTGGGAAAAACTACCTACTTTGTAAATAAGGTACCTACTAATGTTTGCTACGCCGAATCATGATACGTTGTAGCAGTTGCTGGAACAAAATTGAAGCGAAAGATCACGAAAATAGCATAATGGTTCCATTAGCCCTTTTGGAAGAAATCAAATGACCAGATCCAATATAAAACGACGTTAGTCGTATTAGATTAAGAATTAGAAAGCTAATTTGGCTTAGCTAGATAGATCTAAGTACCTTCGTCAAAAATAAAACCAGTTTCAATAGACCTACCATCGATGTCTGAAAATCTGTCAATTTGGTAAAGTAGGATAGATAATTGTAGGAACTTTTTCTTCACTACTTAGTAGTTTGAATGTAGTTTGCCAAAAATCATGATTTTCATAACATATTCGACAAACATATCGTCATTTTTCCATTCACAGTCTGAAAATTGTGCGTTTTCAGAAGACAGCGGAAACGGAGGCGATATAGGACAAAATATTTAAGTTTCCCCTGTAGATGGAGCAAACGGCGCACGGCGCTTGAGCCGTAGAAAGATCCAAATTTATACCACTTTTCAGTTTCAGTTGTAGTAAATTGGCAACACATTCCCTTACAGAGAGGTTGCGGGCTTAGGTCCCGTCCCGTCTGACTCGTAAATTTTTGGGATGCTATACATATTCTCAGAATATTTCCCTGGGTGGGTGAATTTTGAACAGTTTTCACTCTCGAAAACGATTGCCAACCGCGCGCAAATATTTCATGTTGTAAAAAAGAATCCCCCTGTTCACTTTAAATGACTTGTGTGGAACCGGCTGTAGGTATTTGCTCTGCTACCTGATTTATTAGATACAAGGGAAATTTTTTCATGTAAAAGGTTGTGTAAAAGAATAAACTATAAAACAAGTTGCTTTTTGTCTTGTTCAAGTACAAAATAAGCTTATTGTTATGTAGTAAATAAGTTCTAAAATGCTCTGAAACTTTTATTGGGTAAGGACCTTTTACTTTAAGAACTCAATTTAGTTAGATCTACTATTTGTTGTGATCTTTTCTTCCAAAAAACGTCACTAACCTTCCGACATTATTTTTACGTTGGCAACTCACTAAACCAAAGATTTCAACGCGCTCGCTTTTTATTATTGTTGTTAGTTACCTATGTTACATGTTACCTCTATGTAGGTAAGTACATTGTCATACGCGTGTTCATCATTTATTTTTAGGAATTACTAGGTGGTTTCAAGTTGATCTAAATATTATAATTTAATAAGCCTCGCTTGCATATGGATACGATGTCTAATTTTATTTAGATATGATGTTTTTGTAATTACGGTATAACCACTCATTCATCAAAAAGCCAGTTAAATATTATGCTTGTGCAAAGGGGAACTTCCTAGTTCTATTTGCAATTAACTTATAATTAAAATAACTTGTGATTTAAATAACTAATAATTATCCTATTATTTAGTTAATTTATAATTTTTTTAAGTAATGTTATTTACCTATTAGTGCCTACCTATTTTTCAAATAAATTCAGAACCTTACATTGTTTATTTATAGGTGTGTAACCGTTTTTATTTTGTTATTTTTATTATTAATTGCTCCACTAAAAAACTATATGCGTAGTATTTTTAAAACAAACGAATATAAATGAGGCATGTATTGATTCAATCGATTATTTTAATATTTCTATCGCCAAAAAAAAGTTAACTGGCGCAGTTAACTACGTCAATAGTTAATTGAAAAAACATATTGTTAAATCTTTTTAAAATAAAGTTATAGGCCCTTATTGATATAAAAAAGGTTTAAAGTTATGGTCAATTCTAGAATAAAATAAGAATAAAGTTGTATTAAATATATAAACACTATTATGACATAGATATAGGTAGGTACTTTAAAGTAAAAGTAAGTTCAAATATCATTTTTCTTCTTATCTTTTTGTTTGCAAGTAACTTATCGTTTTAACAATACAAAATAAGTACCTACCTAATTTATTTATTTAGAATAATTGGCGCGCAAAATTAAGTAGGCTGTACTTTCAATTTAAATTGTAAGGTACGTACTTTACCTTCATATCCTTCATAAAATACCGTAATTTTTACAGCTTTTAGGATACATCAACAACTTAGAAATAGACTTGACTAGGTAAGTATACATAATGTACTTAATATAAACCTAAGAAAAGCAATAGATTAGTATTTACAGTACAGCTAAACCGATAAAATACACGGAGAATCTGTAAAACATATATGTACATACCAAAACTAAAAATAATTGTTATTTAGTATTCAAGTTTATTTGTTGACTTATAAAAATTTAAGAAACGTTGAGACTTGCTTCTCTGGTATTATTACGTTGATAAGTTGTTACATAGATACTTAATTAGTTCACATATTAGTAAATACCCTATGAACAACATAAGCACTACAAAGTATTCTGTACCATTAAAATTACAGTTTAAAATCAAGAATTAGGCGTTTTATTTCTACCCATAGACTAACACATTATAGTAGATACTATTGACCCTGTAATAAAAACATTTAAAATCAAAAAATTTGAGTATAAATAATTAAGTAGCTATAACGAGTTCCTATGGATTTATTTTGATTTAAACAAAATCGTATCTTTATTTATACAAAAACATTTACGGGTCACAGATATTATAATACTATACTACGGGTTAAATTATAATAAAAATAAGATACGATTTTGTTTAAATCAAAATAAATCCATAGGAACTCGTTATAGCTACTTAATTATTATGGAAATATAATATAAATTAAGTATGCTGCTATTTAAGTAATATATATTTAAAGACATGTACTTAATTTTGTTACATTTATAATTTTTAAAACAAGCCATAAACTTAATTGTTATATTGGTATTGAATCATTATTGAAAGCGGCATCTAGACTACTTGCACTGAATTATTATAGTACAAGGCAAAGAAGGAGAAGGTTCCTTATCTTGTTAACACGAATAACGCAAACCATTCAAAGAACATCGTCGTAGTTGAACCGCCAGATGGAGGCGGAGAATTTTATATAATCAGACAAATTCCATAACTAAGATAGATGGCGCTAGCAGAGCTTGTTTGGTAGAGAGATGAAACAGAAAATATTTCCGTCTCATTCATTTACAAAGATGGCGGCAAACAGGAGCTAGGGCAGGTATAAAAGTTATGTATGTGTTAGTGTATACGAATACAAAATTTCACGTTTGACCACTCTGCCTCATGCACACATGGACAGAAAGCGGGTGCGGGGCAGGGGGTGTAACGTCCGTGAAGTTGTGTCAGCATATGCGCAAACGAGGTGCGCATTCGTCGCGTGCGTTGTCGGGATTCTTTGTGCCATTCTTTGCATACCAATAAGAGTATATTCTTTTAAAATACTCAGAAATTGATACTCCGTCAAAATTCGGCCCTTCACTTCAACTTCAAACACCATTTTAGGTAAGTCCTATAATTTTTTTAAGTGTTTTTCATACAATTATGTCGAGTTTTCGGTGATTTTTATTCGGGAATGTCAACAATGCGATCGCGATCCTGCAATATTTTACATAGTTGTCGTGTTTGCTTCGCCGCTACTTCCGGCCGTTCGGGTGTCGGCATTTCGCGATGTAAACATTATCTAGTTTAGGATTCAGCTGCATTTAAGCAAGCTATCGGGAATGAAGTGTGCCCAAGGTGGTTGTTGTTTAATTCGCCCGAGTTTGCTTGCTGTGATGGCGCAATTTTCGAAAGACGCGGTACGGTATCGGTCGCTCGCGATACACTTCAGTCGCGTTGGTGGCTGCATGCGATTTGACGTATTCTGCGCGTGTGATGTCACTTGTCAGCCAATTTCGTGAAATGTCAAACGTTTTTCATGTAACGCGCGAGTGAATTGTAAACAAATTGCAGTGATTTGTTAAATTATTAAGTGAATTTAAAATTTAAAAATGGACTGTTTTTACTCCAAGTTTTATCCAAGACGTGAGTATTTATTGATAAAACATAGATGTAAATAAACATTCACTTCACATTCCTCGCATAGTTTTGCGAATAACTGGGATAGTTCTCGGCCGCTATGAATTATTTTCTTGAAAAAGGTTAAATTAAAATATGAACAATTCTTTCTTTAATAAATTTCTTCAAACCGGACCGACAATTTTCACTTTCTTAAACACCTATTCATAAAAATAAAATTTAATAAAAACTGAATTAACTCAATTTAATAGGTACCTACAATAATTTTTATATGTAATTTGTACCTGTTATAATTTTTTGTTGTGACACTTTTGTCTTATGTCTTCCTATTAAATTATTACCTATATTTGACAATAATTAAGAAGTGCAATGTAACATACCTACCTATGACCTACCTACATTAATGTAACTTTTCTTTGGATAAATGTAAATATCCGACAAGAATTTTCATGTACAGCAGTGGGACACACTCAGCAGTGGGACACACTCACTATGGGCATCAAATGCAAATAAACGATGTATAAAAATAGCGCATCAATAAAATCAATAAAAGCAGAGATCCTTACTTCCCAAGAGATTGTAAAGCGGTTCACTTGCAACCTAACAAACCCGTACGGGTGCCAAGAGTTATTTTGGTCAATATATAGTTGATGTTTTTATTGCGCGTCGCGTTGCGAGACGACAACTTGAGAAGTTGAGACACAGGACGAGATCTAAGAAACTAGTGTCGAGATTACGGATTTGGTTCAACTCTTTCTCCGAAATTTGGAACGAGCTTTTTGGGATGTTAAACATACTGGCCGGTTGAACTCAATTCCTAATTTAAATAAATAAAGAAAGATTTAACCCTTTTTTATAGTTGCTAGCCCTCGTTTAAAAATATATGTTATCTCATAGGTAGTATAAGTTTACCTGTTTGATAGAAATCATCAAAAATCAAGAACATTTTCCAAGTGGTTTTCTAATGTACTGAATGCCACTCAAACTATAGACTTTTTAAACATTGACGCTTTTTAAACATGAATAGTTATGAACGGAGTTTGGATACATTAAATGTTGCCAGAAACAGCAACAAACAAACACCTAAAACCGCAACAACAATACAACATGCAATACATATAATGCCGAGACGTGCAAAACGCAAACTCAAACTGCTGAGTCGCTTTTTCGCCTCTGGCCCTCACTCGTCGACTCGTCACATGTAATAGTCGATTCACAACGATTTATCACGTATTCTGTCTTAGGGAAATTGAAATTGGAACACTTTATTCTCGAGGACACATTACGTTTCTTGATTAAACCCTTTTTATGTTACTCGTAATGTTATTGTTCGTTGACATTGCCTTTGCCTCTGTAATGTTATGGAATTAATGACACTTGTAGGTTTCTTTTACTAAAAGTAGATAGGCAAAGTTTATGGCGATCACAATAGGCCTATCATGGCCGCAGTGATACGAAAGCCACCAAAAGCAAATAAAAAAAAATGGGCAAAGTTAACTAACCTTCATGTAATATAGTTGATTTTTTTGGTAAAAAATTGTAATATATAAAGTTCGTTTTGGGTGGTTTACTTGTATAAAACTAAAATAAATTATTGTGATTCGGAGGGGTTAATTAGGGTGCTTTTGTAAGCTACTAATTAGCTCACGAATTATTAAAGTATTGTTGATTGTGATATGGGTTACTTATAAATTAGGTACATTGTTAATAGAAATATCTATGCAATGTGTTGAAATAAATAAAACCGTTAACAATTTATTTTCGAAATACGAAAATATTCGAATAAATTAACAAAGTAAACTCGAGCTATGCTCGTTATTTTGATTAGGAATTGAAAAATTGCGATTGTTTAATTATCTCATTAATTATACAGGTATGTCTTATCTCTCCTTATATTTTATTCGCTATTTTTCCCATATTAAAATTATATATAGCACTAACGGGTCAATCTGAGTAAATATAATTGTACTCAGTAAAAATGTTTCCGAAATACTTGTCACATTACCTATCAATGCTTTCAGAACTAGATACCTTAACATTGATCTTCAGATTTAACCCTTTAATAACAAAAGTAGATAGAAAAAAAACATCGGGAAGCAAAGTTTACGTTTGTAATAAAGGTTGAATGAAAGTAGTCGACCGCACTATGCTGCTACCTGCTCCTTTATTGACCTGCAAAGGGTCGCTTAATCCGAAAACCTTTTCCCCAGCCACGAATCTAACTCATTCAATATCTGCTTCATTAGATAGATCCTTATATTTTATTGTTATTCTTAACACTTTACTGTAAAATAAAAGTTTCGCGAAAGCTTTATGAATATCGACAGTCTTTTTGTCATTGTTTTGTCTGAAACAAATCAAACGAATGCCATTCGGTCTCTCTTTCATTGGGTCCGCAGAGATGGAAATTGAATTGTATCAATGCAATGCACAGCCTTTATTAAAGCTCAACTCGAGCATCAAAATCAAATTGTTGCAAATACAATTTATACGTTTCTATAACTATAACCCGTCTGGACTCTGAATATAGCGAGCGTTGGCTATTCAAAGCGTCCCTGCATTAGGGATGGCCAAAGTTTAAATTAATTTTTAAACTACAACTATTTTTAGTTTGAGTTTTTAACACCGAACACCGGCTGACTCATAAAAAAGTAAAAAGCGATCTGGAGTACCTATGCGAGAGATATGATTGCGACGACGACTGTCCAGTCCAGTAACCAGTAGCCTCGCTCTATTCTCGGACTCCTATTTGTGGATTACTCGTGTGAGAAACCCCAAATAACTATTAACAAAATATACCGTAACATTCGTCCTATAGAGTTGAAATTCTCTGTTATTTGCCGTGCGTTATCCGACATTCTGTTCTGGCAGAGAGATGTTAGCGAAAGGACCGACTCCTTGCCTCTTATTTATCTTAATTTCACTCGGTGAGTGGCGAAATGAGGATTACATCTGTCTGAAGTGTTTTTAGTGCAGTTTTTGACACTTTCTTTTTAGAACATTTAGTAAAATGTTAAACGTACAAACCATTTGACTAATTGTTATTTAGTAAAATATCTTCAGCAAACTAAAAACTTACTGTTGCAGACTGAATTTAAAACGTTTTTATGTTTTATTTCATTGTAAATGGAAAAAAGTTTTAAGTACTTAAATTCTGTTACTTCTTGAATTATGTTGCTATTATTAGTATAATTTAAGTACGAGTAATAGCGGACAATATGAATTAATTAGGATTGTAAATAAGCAAATCACAGAAACCAGTTTTATGAGAATTCTGGTTCTGAGTCACACCATTTCGTAATATTCTCTATTATGGGCAACATGGGTACAGTTTGAAATGGCTTTTATTGGTGGCTGGAATGACTTTGTTTTCTAAAAATCTTTATAACCAAAGTAAGCAGATAATTTCAGCATTAGAAAAAGCAGAATTAATGTTTCTGTTATTTAAACTTAACCAAACTCAGCAATTGTATTTGACTATCCATTAGAAACACTACACCTAACAGTGAAAGATGAACGCAAAGCTAATGAAACGGAATGAAACTACATCGATCAAAACAAGACAATTGAAAACACAATTGCTTGTTTACGAATAAAGGTTTGTGCAGATAGCACACTCTAATTGCAGGATTCAATAATCGATATACCAAAGTTCACTTGCTAGACTTTCGCTATACGAACTACATTATATATAGCAAACTATATATTTCGTTGGAATTGTTCCGGAGAGCCTGATACAGGTCTTGGCAATTTAATTAAACTTGTTATTTGTACGTTTTATTCGAAATTGGTTCGAATGTTCACTTTGACCGGCCGTTGAGTTGTAATAAACTTCCAGTGTAGCTGGCCAGCTAGCGGAGACCTGTAGATAGAACTAATAACTGTTACAGGCAGCCTTTGAGATGTGATCATGTGAGAATCGAGAACTTACTCGTGATTGTAATAATGTATAAATTTAAACGTACATATATAACACGAAACTTATTCCAGAGTTGTAATGTACAATATACCTACTTACAATATGTAATTTATAAATAATTACAAAAGAGAAACGTTGTCAGCAATTTGTTTAAAGGACAGATAGGTAACCTAGTTAATTTTTAAATTTCAATTTCATACAAAACCTACAAAATTGATGATAAATAACTTTAAGGATGACTGTTTGTATGTCAAAGAAATGTAACCGGAAATTAAACCAATCAAATAAAACCTTAGCTAGAAAGCTATTAACCTTAACTATAATGAAATGAAGCTATAAAATAATAAACATTACCTAAATAATAAATGCATTAGCTGCCACGTCAGATAGCCTCCCTTATTCCCAAAGGTTTTATCGTGGGTAGGTACTTACCTCTAATCTTTCACAGTAAAAACTCATTAGTTTGCTCTATCTGTTTCCTGTCGCTTCTGAGAAACCGTATTTGAACAGTTGATCCAGTAGCAAGACTCAGGTGCAGTGACGCAGCTCGAGTTACATGATTATTGACAAATATCGCTCAAATTATCACTCTCGTGTGAACAAAATAAACTTATCAAATTACAGTTTGATTATCTTGTACATATTATAAAGCATGATTAAATTAAATGCTATCCAACTCGTATAACTTTATTATATTTGTCAGAACAGAAGCAATTATCTATATTCAAAAAGATTTTTCATGTTTTATGATTAGGTAGCTAGATACTAGGCACACCTTTAATTAAGCAATTGGCGACTCGCCATTTACATACAACAGTGAGCCCGCGCGGGCCGTGTTATATTGTTTCCAAATATATCTAATATTAACATAAAAATCTCTACGATTTAAAACATGCAAATATATTCAGAATCATCTTAATTTTTAACTTGTTTTATAATCATCGCATATTTATTGGGTGGTAGAAAACTCTGGTCTCCGTAAAACACGTACCCAAAAACCTACGCGTAGGTTACTTGGGTACTTCGATACCTCAAAAGCATGATTACATCATTGGAAGTTCCCTGAAAGTCCTCTAGATTCTATTCACGCTTCGGGAAAGTTTAGAGATAAATGTTCAGTTGCAGATAGCTCGGTCATTGTAATGGAAACATCGGGCGGACAGCAATTAGAACTTTTTGTGTTCTATCATTAGCGAGAAACAGCGATTGCGCTTCAGCTTCACAAATGATTTATTTGTTTAAACGAGCTGCTTGTCTTGCTTACATAACTACGTCTACACTATAGTTAACTCCAATAAACGTTGACAAAGGCAGAATTCTAGGAAGAATCTACCGGTCATCTTGACCGGCCGCTAAAATTGTGGTTTTGCTCGGAAGGATGAATTTCGCAAGGTTATTGGACAGACATAGCTATGAATTTTAAGTATCCAGTTCAGTGATTGTTGGGTATTCAAACCAGCAATCCGTAGACAAGTAACAGAATCCTATCCTACTAATATTAGAAATGCGAAAGTTTGTATGAATGTTTGTTACCACGTATTAGGTACTTAGTATTTATGTGAATTTCCATAAGGCAAGAGCGAAACCTTAGGGGGTTTTGCTCTTCGCACTCACAGGTATCATAAAAAAGGTAAATACTTAAAAGGGGATTTCCAAAGTAATTTAGAGATATGTATGGATTAAGTTAAAGAAATAAACTATTTTATTTATTGATTATTTATTATTTACGTATCTCCGGAAGTACTTAACCGTTTTAGATAAAATTTGGTATGTAGATATCTATGTATATCTATATATAGATAGTTTAGGTTCTAGAATAAGGCATGGCTGTAATCTAATTTTCTAAAATTAACCTCGGAGGGGGTTAGAAAAGGTGGTAGAGTTTCTATGAAAAATTATTATTCCTTGGTTTGATTCACCCAAAACTCGGTATAAGTAAATGTACAAACTACTACCAACAACTGTATACAAAAATGTATACACTTACCTACTTTGTAATGTTTTTTATAAGTATTTACATACTATCTTAAAACAAGACACTTGATGGTTCTCACAGAAATCAAATAGGTTCTGTCCAACATGTAAAATGACATCAAAGGGTTTCCATTTCCTCAGAACGAAATGAACACATATGAACGGTTTCCGCGACCATTCAACGTTTACAAAGACTGAATTTTATTTATTAGTCATTCTAAAATTCGCTTTCTATGAGGAGCAGTAGTGTTCGAGCTGTAAAGTCACAAGATTGATGTAGCTCCTACAGAACCCGCGCCCGGCTGTCACACGATAAATTAAAACCAACTCGCATTAGAAGCGGCACTATGTAACAGACCATCATCCTGCTTGCTCCAGCCCACGATCCCAAGAGAGAAAAGGATGCAATCTGGCCACACTACAGGACCGCTTTTTTGTTATTCCACGACGGCGAGACCGTTAACTGCAACTCATATAATGGAGCTACACTAATGATTGTCAAGTATGAAGTAATAGACTGAAGACGGCATCAATATAAAATACAATAAAAACAATATTATCATGACTAAAAAGGCTTCGAGTATGGTTGATACATAAATTAATATAGCATTGGTACTTATTGTTCTATACCTAATGTATAACCTACTCTATACCTACTTATATTAAAGCATAATCTCAATCAGGTCGAATAGCAGCCTCATTAAGAAGCCACCATGAAAACAAGAATTTCTTACTTATTTAGGTTAAAAATTATGTGTAGCAACAGCTATGTCGTGAAGCGATCTGACCAGATTTCTTTGCTTGGCCATCGCGTATCTGCAATCGGTAAATGGTTACATTTAAGTCTCGATATGCTGTGTATTTCCCGTGGAATGTCACCGGCTCCATGAACATATATGTGGTCGACGGACTGAATTTTTTTCTTATCGCTGTTGCATTTTCTGCAAGTTTTCAATGCGAATACGTGGACTTACTAGCCGGACCACTTATTTTACATTTTTGTCTTCTTGTATAGGGCAATTAATTTTGTGGCATTTAAGTTGCAAACAATTGTTCATTTTTGAGTCTTAATGAGTGTTGCCTATCGTAGACACCTGCTAGAACTGGTCACACTTTTTCATGAAGTTTTGGAACAGCTCGGGCAAAATTCACCACGATACCTACTGACAAGTATTTTTGTATTTGAGTTCAGAAAACAAAACGATTACTTGATTGTCTTTTTTATTGCCATAGATTTTATTGACATCAATTCAAAATATAATTTTGAGACGAATTTCAACTCTTCTGACATAAAAATAAAAACACATGATTGTCATAAAGAGATGATTGGCCTGATTTATTATGTGCACCAAATTTATACCTAAGCACCCTGATTTTTTTCTCCGGACGCCAAAACCCACCACATTTAAACATAAATATAATGTTGTGTAGTAACCTAGAAACAACAGTAGGAGGTTCGCCAAGTTAATCAGTTTTTTCAATTTCGTGCATGATCTTGTGAGTATTGGAGTCATAATAACGTCATCAATCACATTCGCTGCAATCGTCCCGTTGGCACCTACCTACATCCCGATGCTCTCGTTGGCTAATGATCCCCACGGCTAGACGCTCACTCCTGATTGAGCTGAGAGCTGCTTGCGATTGCGATACGAATCTCTGATTTGTAAGGTCTATGTTTTCCTTGTGTGCTTTGTTTCCTCAGTAAACCTTTTCTTATCTAAAATATCAATCTATGTTAGAATATCTATCTATGTAATGTATTATATTATGTATATCAGTCATCTAGTACCCATAACACAAGCTCTGCTTAGCTTGGGGCTAGATGATGCTGTGTGGATTGTCCAGCATTATTTATATTTATTTATTTATTCTTAATTCTTTATTGCACTGAAAATTTAATAAATCAGAAAGGCGCAATCTCTAGCAAATTGTACAGACAATTTGTTACACCCTATCTACTTACTTGTAAATATTAGCCTTTATTCACAAAGAAAATTATACTAGTATTTACAATTGAAACAATTGTAAACGAATTGGGATAATGATACAAAAACCAATATACAATCGCTGCTGATAGAAATTATAACCCGTCTCGCTAGGGTAGGTACGTAGGTAAATACTTTTGCGCCGAAACATCCACCGTGTAAATCCTGAAATAAAACATGTAAAATGGCCGTGAGTTCAAAACATTAAAGTAGAAAAAGGACTTTAACTCCGACAACAGGCGTGTTTTTTCCAGCGTGTTCCCTGCGTACAAATAGTTTCAGTTTAACAAAGCGTGCTGCCGTGCCGTCCAACTGAAGAGAAGAGTTTATAATTTATTTGTGTCGCAGTTTTCTGGCGACGATTTTCCCACAGGGCGAAGCGAGCGGTGGCTCTCAAACGAGCCGCACCCGCCCTTTATGTGGTTTTTTGTGGCGGCACAAAATGCCCCCGTGGAAAACATTCAGTGATAACCAGCAACAATCGTTGCCGGCGGATGGTCCCTCTCATTCCGCACATGCCTTCGCCTCCGATGCTTTTTCGCTCGGCCATCGGGAGACTAACACTCGACTGCAGTCACATTTTTTAAATCGCTAGTTAATAAGGAAACTGGAATCGAGGTTTATGTTCGTCTTTATAGCTGGGTTATAGGAAATCGGACGTGGGATACAGTTCTTATGGAGTGGTTTAGATAAGTAATGAAGATAGAACGGTAATTATGATAGAAATGGTAGTTTGCAAAAGATTTTTGTTGCAGGATGGAAATTGTACATTTTGCGTGTACACATTTTCCAAGTCAGAAAAGGCCTATAAAAATCATCCAAGTAGGCATAGATTCTTTAAATTCTTTGAATGTTTCTTTCCACAACATTATCGAAACAACCTTAAAGAATACTTTACCTTTAGTACTGATTTTTATCATAAATACCGATCTCTACCAAGCATTTCTCGGTAACATACCTAGCTTTAAAACACGATTTATAAAAAATCTAAATTGGTTACTAATGCGTACGATAAATTCTTTTAGTTGCGTTAAAAAAACAATTAATTTAACCGACGCAAGTTTTAAGAGTTGATTAATTTGTTGCTTGACCAAAATAATGAGTAGACGAATAATTCCAATGGGCTTGGGACGAAGTGAAATATTTATTTTAGTATTCTTGGTATTATTTTATCGCGTTGTTCGTATTAGGAAGATGCAATTTAGAAAGGCGCGCGCGCAATTTAAAAACTGGAAGATCCTGTCCAAAACAAAAGATAGAAACGAAAGTACCTACTTACTAAGAAAAAAAATCTTTATTCACAAAGAAAATTATACTAGTATTTACAATTGAAACAATTGAGCTAACTGCTGACTGTTGCAAACAGTCTACAGGTAGCTCAACTGATCCATATCAACACCAGTCGGAAGCGTCCCCAAGACGCTGGCTGCATTGCCACGCTGTATGGCAATGCTGATGCGCTGTGCCAGATACTCGCCAGCTCTCGGGTCACGCGTCGCTTCGACCAGACGCTCAGATGACTTTTTGAAAACCGGAAGAGCCTCGGTACCCCACGGACCTAGGGTCTCGACTCCAAGGGGAGCAAATGTGTAGGCTCTGTCGACACGTACTTACTTAGGTAGGTACATTTATTTACCTAGCAACCTATACAGACTTACTGTAAAAGTGTGTACTGACCGGTGTTACGGGTTGTAATGTAACATTCGCACGGAGCATACAATATGTTACGCCGTGTGCTACAATCCGTCTCGTTGCTAGTTACGTTGCGAGCGCCTTCTCTCCCCGCACTGACTGCACGAACGCTCGCTGTGTAACACGTTACATTACGACCCGAAGTTTTCATGGTACTAATGTTAATATAGCTTGTGTCACGTAAGTATTTTAGAAATTTTTTTTTAAAGGCTTTTATTTAGTTAATCGCCTTTATCACCTGTTTACCATTTTGCACCAGTAGCAGTGGAGACCTTGGGCAGTTGGAGTGTGGATGCGAAGTGTTTAGTGGGAGAATTAGGCTGAAAAATTAGCGAAGTGACAGGAGACTCCCGCTCCGGGTCGTTCTTGGTGCAAAGGATTGGCATCGCTATTCAGCGAGGTAATGCTGCAAGCATTATGGGCACCTTTGTACCGGGAATGGTCAGGGGCGGGTTATTTAATGACTAATTTTTAAGTTGTGTATTTAATACATAATCTAGACCTTTATGCCGATTAAAAATTACATTTACTAATATTATGAATAATATTTAGTTAATTAATGCTGCTTGTTTGCAGTAAACGTTCTACGCTGAAATGAAAGAAAAAATTCTGATTTTGTAAAGTAATAGTCTCTACTTCCCTGGCTTCACTCCACCGACGCCCACATACGTTTTCACGTTAGGTACCTACAAAAAACCCACTTTATACATTACTTGCGTTCCAAGCGTGTCAATGCCGACAAAATTCATAGAAACGGAACGGTTTATGCTCTAATACAATTTTAATAATGTCCTATTGTTTTTTAATGGCCGCCTCCCGATTTGATACTGCGATAAGTTGCCGTTAAAAGTGTAGTTAGGTAAATTGATTGGGTAATGTTAGAAGTCGGGTTTTCGAAGCTTGTCAGATCGAAGGTCTTGATTGGGTATCTCGGTATCCGATCGATGTTTGGTTGTATTCGATCGTCGGTGCTTCTTTATTGAAAGCGACGTTGGGCATAACTAGAGATAAGAGGAAAACCGGAGCAGAAATCGAAGTTAACTCCGAGTTTTGTCCTAGTTATGTCACCGAGTGACTAATTGTAGTTTCAAATGTTTGTCTTTGTAATTTGACAATTTCAGACCCAAGACCATTACATGTCACTTTTCAATGTTTCGGATTCATCCATCGCACAGAGTCTCAGATGTCACGGTAGATGTATTGTTGTTCCAGTTAACTGACAATAAATTGTATGTTTAGCGACTCGCAGACTTGTATAATTAACAATAGCGGCATTATATGCGATTTCCAAACCGTATGTCTCACAGGCCGTTTGTCACGACGCAAATTGCTATTTATGAAGATTAGTGTACATCATGAGCTAAAGCTTGATTTTGAAGCCTGCATTCAAGAACGGAGTATCTAAGTCGTCAATGTTTGCATCATTGATACCTACTTATACCATAGTTTTA
This sequence comes from Eupithecia subfuscata, assembly GCA_963564075.1. NCBI lineage: Eukaryota > Metazoa > Arthropoda > Insecta > Lepidoptera > Geometridae > Eupithecia > Eupithecia subfuscata. Next base: position 4,934,720 of record OY751099.1, on the reverse strand, counting down.
TTAAATGTAACCTTTTTTCTCATTGCCAATAAGAAAAGAAAGTCGACTTGATGAGTCGATGCAATCCAAATTGGTTTGCATCGACTTATGAAGTCGTTTTTGGTTTATGATGTGTTTTTTCTTCAGCTCCGTTTACACTCCGCTTAATACAACGCTGAACAACCATTCGTTATATAAAAGTCAATTCTTACTGTATACACAAAGTTCTACAATTCGATCATAATCCCTTTGGCAATTTGCAGAGCTTTCATAATATATCAGCCTGTATAATTTAATTATACTATTTTTGTTCTGTGCTGTCACTTAGTTGTTCAATAAATGTTTCTCTATCTCTATCTCTTTGCAGACGTTTAAAAGAAATTACGTTTTTGGTCAAAAATAAATTTTGAAGGGCTAACAGTTCTGAAGTTATTATAAAAATGACCTTTGACCCCCTTAAAATACGAATTTCCAAAAATCCGTTCTTAGCGGGTGCCTACCTACGTCCTGAAAGTCCTGAACCTCCATGGAAAATTTCAGCTTCGTAGCTCTTGTAGTTTCAGAGATGTCTTGATGAGTCAGTTTTATCTTCTCTTTTATATTATATATATAGATTAAGTGAGAACTGCAAAATACACTTTTTAAGGAGAAAGAAAAAATAAAATGTCATAAAATTCAGATGGAAAACTTACGTAAATATTTGTAATAGAAAAGAGTGAACCTATGAAACGTTGGACCACCGGTCGCTGTCTATGCATTGATTATACGGCCATACCGGTGACTAGGGCTGCAGAGGACATTATTATTATTATTGCAGAATACACAGGCAGCTATAGGAACTTACTGATGTGTATGTCTTAGTCCATGTCAATGCACTGTTTGTCCAGCATATAATGCTTATTATTAGTTCTACATCTGCGGTTTGTAATCGTTTTTCCTGGAGAGAAGAATCCTCCATCATTCCAAAGTCTTGTTTATGTTATTCCAGGTCGTAAATTTTTACATCGTCCCAAAATTTCAGCTCGATCCCATCACTAGTTTTCTCTTGGATCCATACAAACTTAACCATTTATTATATATTTTTTTCGATTAATAAAAGAGAATATATCTTTATTCACAATGAAAATTACAATAAAATAACAGAAATAAATTAGAACTAGTATTTCATGTTGAAACAAATGAGCTAACAGTAGACTTTGGCAAACAATCTACAGGTAGCTGAACTGATTATAAATAATAAAAAAATACTATTAATAAACAAATTAATGCAGCCAGCGTCTTGAGGACGCTTCTGACTGGTATTGATAAGGATCAGTTGAGCTACCTATAGACTGGTTGCAACAGTCAGCAGTTAGCTCAATTGTTTCAATTGTAAATACCTACTAGTATAATTTTCTTTGTGAATAAAGGTTATTAATAAACAAAACTATATAACAAAGATATTACAACTATAAAAAGCAAAAAAAGATTTTCAATGGAAACAGTTCAGCTGCAGACTGTTTCCATTGTAAACATTTAGAGTTAGATGCAGCTTATCAGATTGAGCGGCTAATTCCTCACTCGTATTCAAGCGAGCAACCAGAGGAACATAAATAAGCCATTGTATTTGGTCACGGGCAAGCCTCCGATGGGCATTTGGTCAGATTCCTAGGCAGCAGTGGCTTCCACGTGTGCCTCCGCATACCCGGTGAGGCATGCGGACCTAGCATAGTGAATGTTGGCCCCTATGCCGAATATTCGATGCACATTGGATGCAAATAGTGTTCGGGAATATTCGATACGTTATATCGGATGCCTGTCTTTGGATGCCTTGGTGGGACCTGAAAATTCAAGAGGCATTCGGGAAATCATTATATCTAGATACTTGTTTTTAGAAGGTGCCTTTATTGATATCTTATCTTACCCATGTGCTAATCAATTGAAACATATTCTTACGCACTATCAAAGCTGGGAAGATCAATAAAATAAAGATCAAAGTTATGTTTTAAAATTTGCTGACGCTAAAGTAGACTAAATGCTTAGTTCATGAAAGGTTCTCTCTGGGTCTAAGTTTATTGAGGGACTTTGATAGGTCACCTAGTTTACAACTTTAACATCTGCGTAGATTTTCAAATGGTTTAAATACTCATTAGTTATTTTTAGTAACGTCAACCTAACACGTGTTTAGATATTTTAGTGTGATAAATGACTCACAGAATAAACGATGTTTACTAGGATTTTCCCAGATTGTTTTTTGTATAATTCATGAAACAAAATTTATTAAAACTTAATTCTACACCATTTCTCACTAATATTTTTATTTTAGTTTTATTGTTTCTCAAAAGTAATGTTATTGTTTTTATTTCACGTTATTATTTCTGTTTATTTTAGGTAAGTGACAAATGGAACAGTCGCGGTGATCTGACATGATGCATCCGGCTGGGTACTACGCCAATTTGGGTAAGACTTTGAAGAAATGACAGAAAAACAAAAATCAGTTTCGATAAAACATCCCACAATGCTCAAATAGTAGAATCCAAACAAAAATTATGCATTCAAAAATGGACATTCTACCAGTTAACTGCCTGAAAAAGTTTCGTCGATTCACCCCCATTTACCTAATCTTCGATTTGCCTATTCTGGCGACATAACTCGTTCTATTTTATTTTATTTGGAAAACAAAAAGTATTTAATACTCTTATAAACTAATCGTAAAAATAATAGTAGATAATTACCGGTTTGTATCAGTAAATGATACACACCTACAATAAACAATGAAGAGACAGTTCAGCACAAAATATGCAACTACATTGGCACCAAATCATTAGCATGTAATATAAAAGCAGATAAACAACAATGATAAAATATTAAATGAATCTATACTAATATGAAAAAGAGGCAAGATTTGATTGTTTGTTTGTTTGTATTGAATAGGCGCCGAAACTACTGGACCGATGTGAAAAATTCTTTCACCGTTAGGAAGCTTACTTTTCAGGGAGTGACATAGGCTATATTTTATCCCGGAATTCCCACGGGAACGGGAACTACGCGGGTGAAACCGCGAGGCGATCGTCTAGTAATAACTATACCTACAATTGAGCACGAAATCCATAGTCCATACTATTATATTATAAATTCGAAAGTAACTTTGTATGTCTGTCTGTTATCTTATCACACGTAAATGGCTGAACGGATCTTCGTTTCTTACACATAGGTTACTTAGGACACATAGACTATTAGTAACTTTTTATCCCGGTAAAGTACGTGCGAAGCCGCGGGCAGAAGCTACTAAGCAATAAAATAATAGTATCTAAAATAGCGGAGGCAAATCAATGATACTCGTAAATATTATGACACCACCACTAAATGAATTGATTCGGCTCTTATCTTTTAAGATCAGCTACCACCTGTCTGATGTGTTTCTAGTCTACACACGTAAAAGACTAGACTTAAAACTACTTTATTTATATTATTCTGTTTGTGATGTGATTTTTCTGTTGGGAGTCCATATATAAATAAATAAATAAATAAATAAGTAATCTTTACTTTGATTTATAAAAAAAGTCATCAACATTGTACTATCGTAATTTAGGTTTGTTTTAAAGGAGGTTTAGCATAAATTAACGTTAATCCAACAGGTCAAAGTCATGTACATTAATATCGTCTACTCTAACCTTCGTTGTATGGGCTGTTAGGGAAGCCAGCCAAATCTTTCAAGTATTTAAAAAATATGCTCGTGACGTAAACGTTCACGCAGCTAATAAATCCACATGGCTGTCTATTATCGAACTGGTTCAGCCAGTAGGTAAATTATTAGTCTGTGTCCCGGAATACAGAAGCAGAGTATTGGCATGATAAGAAAAAAAGTTTTTGTGATACTATTATGATATAACAATATTTAGTAACAATTCCGCGAAAACCATTGAACCATTGAATTGTTACTAAATATTGTTTTATCATAATATTATACAATGGATTTCCGTAAAGTGACGCCTGAATCTATTTTTTATTTTATTTTAGTCTTAACTCAAAAAAATTAAAAAAAACTTTTTAAAAAATTTGTCATTAATAAATGATTTAATGATCCAATGTCATTGATTATAAGAAAAAAATACCTTAGGGATAACAGCGTAATTTTTTTTTGTACAAATAAGAAAAAAGTTTGCGACCTGTGAAGTGTTGACAAACCAAAAATTTGCCTGGCCTTAGCAAAACCAAAAAGTGCACAACCAGCACACGCTGAGCATGTCACATAGATTATGGTTTTCCTATTCCTTGTAAAAGCAAAAGAAAAAAAACGGCATCAAAAACCACTTTAAATCTAATAGCGCGTCCACATTTTATTGCAAGGTAGTGCTTAGAAAAAAAAAACAACCTATGTGTAGATATCATTTTTAACTGACGAAAAACGGAGGGGGTTCTCAAGTCGACGCGTATATTTTTTTTTATGTATGACCACGCATAATTTTTTACAGAGTAGTCCGATTTAATTAATTCTTTTTTTATCAGAAGGAGTAAATATTTACTTACTAGATGAATTTGAATTCGGTTCATAGTTTTTTAAAACACGCCAAACTATTACCTATATTACCTTATTTTTTCTAGTTATAAAAGACTTGTTTTCCGATTTTCTGGCTCATGGTCATAAAATCCAGCTGAGAAGCTTTCTTAGAGTGTTAGACATCGTTAGGTAAATAAGACTTTACCCAGCACATTTACAAAACTGTCCTTACGATGCCTAAACTAGACACAAATACCTAAACCGCCTTTAAACTTTTGGGTCCTTGGTTTGCTGGTCTCTTAGCTTAAACAAAGGAACAAAGCACTGGATTCATTTCACAGTAAGTTGGAGCCTGCCTAGGTCTAAACAATATTCCCTGGCAATATTCAGGCAATATTCCTTGGCATTTGCCAGGGAATATTGCCTGTTATTTAGACCCTTGGCTTGCTGACGGCCCAGGGTGCTCGATTGATCGACCAATTAAGTAGGTAGTGTACAAATCACTCACGATTCTGAGAATGACCAATAGACTCGCCAAACAGGCCAAAACTTTCGATAAATTAGTTTTGTGTTTATTTATTCCGCAAAGTTCTGAAAAACTATCATTGGGTCTGAAGATTAAGCGTAGTTAAAACCTCAGCTTCCTACGAACTTTTTTGACACTGGTTGAAAAAAATATGATTCTTTTTTGTTTTTAAACGACATCGAAAAAAGGTGGGAGGTTCTATGTTCGGCTGTAGGTATAATTTTTTAAATAAAAAAAAATGTTTTTCCTACAATTTTCCACCCATAAGAAAAATATTTGCGTACGATTACTATTTCTCCCGTAAAACTTGTAAATGTAAAGGTATTCGAAGTTTGATTCAGTTTTTTTTAACCATCCACATGTTTAAAATTGGAATAAACTCTTTAAAAAGGTCTTTGTCAACAAACTGTGTAGTTTCGTAAATGCGCACGAGTTCATCGTCAGAAAATCTAGAAATGTTGGCTTTATCGCTAAGAATATGTAGCCATAAAACTTTGATTTATAAGCGTCGCCTCACCATTGCTGCCATTGGGTTACGTAATAAAACTGCCATGTGCGGTTAGTTTGCTATTGTTGCGTGGATTCGCATATTTTTAGAAATGGCTTTAGAAAATCAAAGCCACAAGGCAACTGCTGTGAATTTTAGTTCATACCATAAGAAAATATAGAGCTCTTTTCAGTTAAAAACCTTTCTAGACAAGTGACTATGAACAGATCGCTAAGTTGAAATTGGGTGTTTAGCGGAGCGTTTGAAAATCCCGCCTCCACTCAAACTCTACCATGTGGTAATCGCGGGCGCACGCTCGACGCCTGATTTAATATTTTATCTGCCGCTGACCTCTACTCTTAACGAGCGGTAATGATGAAGAGTCGAAAAGTGTATCGGCTGCAGTCTATGCAGCGTGCCCGCGCTGCCTTCGGCCGCCTCCGCCGCCGACCCGACGTGACATAACAACCATTGCCCCGCCCACGCGCTCTCGCTCTCTCGCGCCCGGAGCGACAGAGACGCCGCTCCTCCCGTCAAAGCCTCCACGCACAGTTTTCTCAGAAAAGCCAAGTGTTATTACCGCGGACTGTTCTCTTAGCTCCTCTCATGAATGGATCCCGCGTCCGCAGGTGGCTCTGGATGCTGGGTAGCGAGCGATTATCCAGTTCCAAATTCGTGTAGGTGCGCGCCAATTTTCAGCACGCCACTCGGTAATTTACGGTGGTCGATGTTACGCTTTCGGATAATTTGGGAGGCTTCGCAGGAAGTCGCTAGTTGGGAGCACTTTCGCCTTAGATTATAGTCTGGCTGGTATTCATGTTTGTGTCGATCGGCTTTGTTCGGTTGATGGATGCCCGTCGGCGGCAGCCTCTATCCGGTGTTGGCACTCGCGTGATTCAGCTCAGCTCGTAGAAGATTTAGTGGCTGCTGCCAATGATTGTATAATGTGATTCCAATTGTATTAATAAACGATTTAATTTTATCGATTTAGGTAGGTGGAAGTACCGACGCGAGATCATTAGACGGTTTAAGAGTTTGATGTAATTTATTAAGCCTTGTCTTGGGTAAATGCTTGTCTTAATTTTGTCTAATGTAGAGATAAGAAACTTATTACGTCCTATCTCTATAATAAAAGTCATGCTTTAAAGTTCACGATCTTGAAAACTCACGCAATCTAAGTTAACAGTAGACACTAGAGCATTAAAAGTTAAAACCAAGAACCACCAAGTGCGAGGGCTACAGATTTTATAAATAAAAGAAAAACTCTAATAAATTAGAGACTTCGCTATATTTTGCCAGTATTTTTGGATGTGTAAATTAAAGCCAATTCATGTTAAAACTAAACAAGTTTCCATATACGGCATTTTACCGGCTTCATTAATAAATTACAATCTTAAATATTGGCAATTTAAAAACTTAAATCAAATGTAGAGTCCATGGAGTGCATACTTTTAGCACAGTTTACAGGGTGGCTTTTCCAGATGGGAGTAGATAGCCAAATCTAAAACCATGAGAGTTAGAGAAAAGTCGCAATAGAAGTAGGAGTCACCTCGATTTATAAGAAAATGAGACTGCATGACAATACATGCAGTATGTTTAGACTATTTTAATATTTTGCAGGAAATCGAAGAGACTGATTTTTCAAAAAATAAGACACTCTTTACTTGCACCAACAGATTCGGCTGCTGGTAAGAAATGCATAACTGAAAATGAAAGGAAATGGCATTTTTTCACAATTTTGGTTTGAATACTAAGTACCTAACCCACTTGGCTTCAATGTGAAAATTTAAACAATCTTTTCGAACAACTGGAGTGCTTGCCACTATCCAGGATACTTAGCCAAAATTTTGATGAAGTATCCTCAATAAAACATCTACACGTAATGAATTTTGTAAAGTTTAATGAAAATTCCCGAAAAAAAAACAATAAGCATTCAAAGGTTTTTGTTATTATAGTGCGTAAGCCCTCACACTAAAAGTAATTTCTAAGAATATTTGATAATTATTTGATTTCTTAGAAATAAGCACTCAGTTTTTATTTTCGCTTAAATTGAGCCCATGACTCTTCTCACGACTTTTCTCTAACTCTCATGATTTCGGATTTGGCCATCCACTCCCATCCCAAAAAGACACCCTGTATAGGTAAATATTAGGCAGGTAGATACGTCTATCTATAGATACTAAGCAGGTTTTGCTATTGAAAAACAACTCTTTGCTAGTCAAATTGATTCGGTTGAATGTTTGCCAAAGCCCATTCATCCTATTAACACTTTTTGATAGGATAGATATCATTTTTTATCTTTGTCATATTCATTATGACCTAAGATCAATTAGTTACAAGATAAATAAACCTATTGATCAATACATTGATTTCTATTTCCCTATTATATGAACCTTACAAAGAAACCATAAGAACCTATGTGAACGGTCGTACACCAAGTATGTAGTAATCAAGCTGGAATTATAAAACCAAGAGATAAATTTTAAGTGATATATTTCTGTAGTTACTAATGAAATGATAGTGAGACATGTGTGTCGATTGACAGGTGATCGCGAACTAAATATAATTAAAAGTATTGCTAAAATCAATAACTGGCGTAAATGCGCGGTTGGCATTAATCAGGGCATAAACATAAAAAGTCTTTAATTAGGAACATAATTGAGGCAATTAACAAAAAATAGGCAGCGATGCGAACTGCAAAAGTAGCAGTAGCACCATGTCTAAAATAAAAACCAAAAACCAAACTCACCAACATGTACCTATAGTACACTGGTAAGGTACAGGTAAGCTGAAATGACCTATGACCAACATGGCCATTGGTCTATTCACCTATAAGGTCTGCGTTAAAGGTAAAGACGGCGTCAATTCGGGTCCCGAAGCGGCTAAACCAGTTTCGGAAGGTAGATACAGTAGCTTAGCGATTGTTTTACATGGTAGAATAGATATTCTCGTAGATACGTGTGTAATGTGTAAGCTACAAAGTACATTATGTACATTTATAAGTAAACTCTTAATCAACAAAGAAAAGTACACTCAAAAAATAAAACAAATTAGGACTAGTATTTACAATTGAACAGTTGAGCTAATTGCAGACTGTTGCATCAAATTTACATGTAGTTCAACTGATCCATATCAATACAAGTCGGAAGCGTCCCCAAGACGCTGGCAGCATTGCCACGCTGTATGGCAATGCTGATGCGCTGCGCCCGATACTCACCAGCTCTCGGGTCACGCGTCGCTTCGACCAGACGGCTCAGATAATGTTGTTGATAGCTCAGAATCAGGTCCCGTACTCTTAAAAACGAAAACGAGGTTTCTGATTCGTTTTCGTGCAAACTCTTATCTTATGCAAGCGACATAAGAGTTGGTTTTGCACGAAATAAAACCTAGGTTTTTTTTCGAGTAGTCCATATAGATAAGAAGAAAAGATTATGGAAAGAAAATAATTGAGTATTTTTTAATTTTTTACAAATATTTCTTTGGTTTTTAACGCCATTGCTAACAAAAAATATCTAGGATTCTGAAACCGAGAGTAGAACCAATCATTTGAGGTTTTCTAAAAGCTTTTAGATACTATAACTACCTAAACACGTACCTAACAGAAAATTCATCATCACCATTAAAACACGTCATCACTTTCCCCAACAAACGTTTCCATCTGAACAACGGGTGCGAAGTCGCGGGCAAAAACTAGTATTATTATATAACATACTGAGCAGGCAAAGTCACGGACATTCTACTAGTGCTTCCAATCAGAAAACTTGTTGCAGAATTGATAAAGCAATTGTTATCTTGCTACATTACAGCTGTATTGATATTTCAAGGTTTACTCGCAAAATTACAACTCGAGAAAGGAAAATAATTATAATAACAAGGTCAATTTAATACATACAAATCAGAGTCTATAGTATACTAGCTTCTACCCGCGGCTTCGCACGCGTATTTTTTATAAGTAGCCTATTGTGTAAGTTAGGCTACGTTCTAAGTGTATGCCAAATTTCATCTTGATCTGTTCAGTAGTTTTGGAGTTCTTCGGTAACAAAAATTTCACATTTCACAAACTTTCGCAGTTATAATTTTAGCAGGAAGTATCTAACTAAATGAAAGACGACCGAAGTGGCTAACTGCAGACTGTTGCAAACAATCTACAGATCTCTCAACTGATCCATATCAATTAGTTATGTAGTAAGTACAGTGCCGTTCATTATTCGCTGTCCCCATTTTACCAGTGAAGTCTTGATCTGAAGTCAATTTCTATGAATACCGAACTATTTCAAAACTAGAATATTTCGGTGAAGATAGCATGTTTTTATATTAAAACAATAAATTTAATAATATAAAACCAAAACTGATGAAATCACAAGACTTGGATCCGGGGGTCAGCTAACGGTGAACGCCACTGTACATCAGTCATCTAGTACCCATAACACTAGCTCTGCTTAGCTTGGGGCTAGATTCTAGATGATGCTATGTGGATTGTCCAGCATAATTTATTTATTTCAATTAGTGACTCGATTAATACCTTTTTTCTGTTGCTTTGTACCTACGCGTTTTATATATAGGATAAAGTCTTTATCATAGATAGACCATCCAAGCCAAGGAGTACCACAACTCTTTATCCCCGGAAAAAGCATGCGAAGCCATGGACAGAATCTAGTTAAGTGGGCCTCAAGATTTTATATGAAACGCAAAAAAAAACTAGTTCATGTTAAGAGTTATCCTAAGTTATTATTATAACCTGTCATTTTATGGAAGTAGAGTTTTTAGAGTGTAGCTTGAGAACGAAGATTCCAAGAGTGCACTAATTAGGTGTCCCTACTAAAATAAAAAATGTATAAAATTAGGGTTAATGTATTATTATTATCATCTAGCTGAATTTCAGCTACGGCAGCCAGTATCGAAAGCGACTAGCCATGTGCGCAGGGCATATTCTAGTGCACCAGTGTGTGCGCAAACACAGTTGCACTCGCTATTCCTTCACTCTTATCAAAAAATGTAAGTAAGCGTTTCATACTATCCAAGCCACCCACATCCAAAGGAAGGCTTGGCAGAAGGGAAGACAGAGTAGTCGACACCTATGCATAAATAAATAGTTATTATCATGAGTTTTCACCGCGACTGTGCGTGCGCACATAAAAACGCGCTATGATTCACCGAGGCGCGATCGTTTCCACCGAGTCGGAAAATTCCTGTAATCAGTGCGGACTTTCATCTAAGATCGATGTACTCGTGTTGTTCAGATAGCTCATCTATTACAATAAATAAATTGATTTATCACACAGCGTCATCTAGCTAAAGTAAGCCAAGCAAGAATAATATTTAATCTTCGAGGGTCTCATCTGAATCGAGTAGCAACATATTATAATCATTAATGTACATCGACAACGATATGGTCGAGAAAGAATAAAAAAAACTACAACACATTATTTAAATTTAATTAGGTATTAAAACATCAAAAATTTACATCAAATATCCTACTTTAAACAATTTCTCAATCCATTTCTAGACAAAATATTTTATACACTCGACCTTTAAAAAAAACTTCATTTAATCCCATTGGACTTGTTAAAAACACTTCAACTTTCTAATTTTGACTTCCAAAACCTAACTTGTAGGTAGTTCGTAGTTGTAATCATCATCACACTAATATTATAAAAGCGAAAGTATGATTGTGTAGGTGTAGTGTTTTTTAGCATAGTACTTGGGAACTTATAAACTATAGAATAAAATACTTACCTACTATATATACACTAGCCATTAGGGTATCCCACTGCGATTTTATCAATTTGGTTCTGTTCTGGGTAGGACTTATGTTATCAATAGGTAATGTAAGTAGTAATTAATTATTAAAAACATTTTTTTGATTTGGAAAATAAATTCTGGTGATTGATTAATTATCCATTAGGTACTAGCAAAATTAAATTTTACCTACCTTTAATATATTTTCCTATGCATGAAACAACACGTGCGAACCAAATAAACCATCTAGGTACTTACATGTATCTAATCTACATAATATGTCTAAACTTCGGACAAAATAAAACCAACTTGATTGTAGGTATTTTCTTAAATAAAAGAGGTACCTACCAAAGTCCCATTCAATTTACCTGATTCATCGCCAAAACCAGTTGTTATCAAACGAAGATTATTCGTCGTTCTTGGAAATCAGCTTACTGTTTACGATTATTGTGCCTATCGTAGATAAAGTTTTAATTCGCGTCGTGGAAACTGCCAATTTCGTGCAATGCCATTAATAATTTGTTGGCATAATCACAGATTATGCCAACAAATTGTAATTAATGGCATACAATTCATCAACAACAAAATTATTTTATATAAATTCTAATGAGTCCGTCAATTAGACTATCAGAAGATATTGGACACATATTCTTTTCTTTTGTCAATTAAACAAAAAATTATGAAGATTTACCCCGTTAAAGTTTCGCGTGACGTCACACCTTGCGACACTTTTTAGCAAGGTGTGACGTCACTAGCCCCCACTCCCAAACTCTGAAGCGCTTTATTTTTTCATTTTTGGTTTGATTGCCAAAAGAAAAAAAAATGAGTCCTTTATCTTTTGATAATGTAACTACTACGGACTAAATATGATTCTTTATTTACCCAGGACACTACCCTATTGGTAGTGCGTTCCCGTATTGAGTGGAAGGTTGCAGGATCGTCTAGATCATTTTGATTTTTGGGATATTATTTAATATAAATTCTTAGAACAAAATGATCCTTGAGAACCCCGAAGAGCCAACTGTAGCACCAAATAATTCAAAGACAACAGTATGAAGGCAGGCAACAACGATCAAAGGAGATAAGAGGAGTGAAGGCAGGATTCCTAGTGCATTATTTCATTAGCTAAGAAACAACGTAGAACATTCCTAACAAACGTTTGACGCCGAGATAAGGAACCGAAGCAGTGGTGACATCACCTCGGAACAGACCATGTCTCGATAAAGAAAGTGTTGTATAACCTTTACCTGATAAGATAACCAACATTGCTAATATAAAGATGAACCTAATCAGCAAACGGATAAAGTTCAATAAAGCGTGGGTTGAGTGGTAGTGTAGAGCCAATTTCTCTAGCGATGAGTCAATTACATAATTGACTCATGTAATCTATCACAACAAACGTTCAAAAACAAAGCCATGATACGAATTGTGAACGGGCTACTCAAGCGCAGGCGACTTGGCACAGACAGGAGAATATTGGATCGAAACTCGAAATCTCAAACCTGTTTTCTGACATTTCGTGTCCTTATCTCGTAAGCGGCTGTGCATATATTCGATCTCTGTCTGTGAGTCACCGTTTCTTCGTATCGCTCGCCGCTCTACGCACTTCATGGCCACTCGTTCAACTTCGTCACGCTTTGGCTGCAAAGACTGGACGCTTAATGCGACAATAAATTAATGTCTTTGGTAATAAGTAGGAAGGTAAATAGATTTCTAGAATATTTTAGTTTTATCTTTTCATAAATTATATTTTATTTAGTGCCGCAATCTCCCAGAAAAAACAGGTAAACGCCATTAACTCAACAAAAAGTGGGTACCTACCTAATTGTAAAAATGTAGGTTACTAGCATGTAGGTAGATTGAAGCACATAATACATTTAAGATCACGTAACGATCTGTTTATGAGTCGTTAAGATTATGCTCTACAATTTAGTATTTCGACAGAATATCAGTAGACACGGTAGAGTCGGTCCGTCAAATATTACTCATTTTCGACTAATTCCCGAACCCGCTACCAGATTCAAATTGCATTAATTAGCCGCAAAAGGTAAATAACGTTATCGACCAATTATTAAAGATTACGAGGCGAGCAAACCGACCCACATTTATTTGAATGAACATCCAAAACGGTCCTCAGGTGAAAGGACGTTCGCGATAATGCATGACACGGGGATAAACTGAAAAGTTTACACCGCTTTAAAAGATAAACATTTATGTTCTTTTGGCAGAGCACGTATAAACATTGGGAGTTCTACGTACCATCCTAATTTGCAAACTTCAAAACTATTGACTCAGCTCTTACGGATTGACAAGGCAAATAAATGTGTTTGTATAACAACTTTTGCTAGTTAATATCAGTTTAAACAAGTGGCAGATATGTCCGTGTTAATATGTTAAAAACTGGTTTGTTCAAACGTACTCTTATGGTTTCTAGCAATCAAAGTTAAATTCTCTGTTTTAGAAGATAAGACAATTATGTCATGCCATGAGTTCGCGTGGAAATCGTTTAAAAACCGCTAACTCTATAATGAACGAATTGTTTTGATTGCATGACATTGACTCTTACCATGGTCAAAGTCAAATTATTTAGACACATAACGCGTGTTCGTTCTGTTTGTACGTGAAGTTGTGGACCGATGGCGCCTAACCACGCTCTCAAGTGTAGAAAGAGAAAGGAAATTCAAAAGTAGGTAATGTTTTTGCTGTTCTCATTGTACGTCGTCGGTGCAACCGGCGGCGCGGGCGCATGATTCATCAGCGCGTGGGCTGAGCTTATTGTGCTCACCTATATCTATTCTCTACGCGCATATTCACACTGGATTAGATAGACTTTTTCTTCCGACTCTACTATACGAAGCTATTGAGATTTATAATATAAACCTTCTGTCGCCATCTGTTATCCCACCAATTATATCTGCATTTGTAATAGAAACCAAGATAGGAATTCCTGTTTCTGAACAATGCAATTGCGTAAAGTCTTGGTAGAATTCGAAATAGGTGGTTCATTAAGCCTTCATTGTTATATCTCATAGTGTCATACCGTTGTTTACCTTTCACCACAGCCTCGCGGTGACGACGACAGTAGATATACAATACAGTCTACCACTATTATTCCGGAGATCTTTACCTGCTTTATTTAGAGAGGTGTTTCCTTTCATAACAATGATTTATCTTTATTTTATCTCGTCAAAATGCTCCTTTGTCACAAATCGTTTGGCCAATATCTGGTAACGGGGCATATCATCCGTAGTTTAGGATACAAATAGGCATGATTCATGGTTGCAAAACGTTCGGGAGAGGAGAGAGCATACTGCATAGAGTTGTTTCTAGTGACCTTTTATTGGACCGATTCAGCAGACCAACGTCGTCGTCTGCGGTGGCGTAAACTAAGCATTATTGCACAAGGAGGTTGCAGATCGTGTCGCTAGGCATAATATGGGTAGTTCCAGATATTTTCGTTAAAACTATAGAGTTGGTGGTGTTATGTTATGAATCAGAATCAGTCGTTTATTTGCAGAATACAATAATTACATGCCAAGATCTTAAAGCTATGTGATGACAATGTATTCGACCCGCAAGCCGGTGTGCAAATATTTAATACGTCATTATTATTATTATTAGGTACCTAAAAAATATCATTTATATTTATTAAAAAATTTAAGTATTCGTTTACACTATAAAAACAATTTGAAAGCAACCAAATATCTAACTTTGCCAACAGTGTATATTATAACTCGATGTTAACAAAGCAAAGTTGTTTACTTACCCAAGTAAAGTACCTACTTAAAATTATGATCCTATGAATAATTATCAAGCCAATAAAACATACTTTTCATTCCTCGTTGAAAAGGCAACGTTACAAAGTTTTTATGCGACTTTTTAATGTTCATTAAACTTTGATGTTCCAATTACAATTAAAAATAGTTGAAGGGAGTTTTGTTAAGCAAATTACAGAAGTAAAACAAATCATTGTTATTAAGTGGACCATAAAAGTCTGTTCGACAAATTAAGGCCTAAAAAGCTTCCTGAAAACTGTACTGTTTGCGATAAAATAGTTTCTGCAAAATAGTTGCTATATTGAACTACTAAATTGTGTGGGTAGGTAAGGTACATACGGTAGCTTTTACATGCATGAAAGAAAACTATCGGAAGCTTTCTGAATTTTCTGATTTACGACAGTTTTTGTCAGTCTTTGACTAAGATACAAACGCAACCTCTTATACCTATGTACATAACATACTTCCGTGCTTTCGACACTAGTTTTCATGCATGTAAAAGCTACCGTTAGTTCTAAGTACCATGTTAGGTAGTTTGATGAATTTGCAACAGGCAATGGCAGGAATAACAATGAATACTAAGTACCAGAATATAATTCCTTTCGGGGAAATTCGTGACGGAGTTTATTTGCTTACCGTATCAAAAAGTAGAACCATAGGACTGCGCAACGACAAGGTGGCCTTTAATCGGCATAATAATCTTTATGAAACACCTGATAAGTTTACAATCACAAAGAAATTACAATCAAATAATAGAAAAAAATTACAACTAGTATTTACAATTGAAAGAATTTGGCTATCTGCAGACTGTTGCAAACAATCTACAGGTAGCTCAACTGATTCATATCAATGCCAGTCGGAAGCGTCCCCAAGACACTGGGATACGCTCAGATAATTTTTTCAAAACCCGAAGAGCCTCGGTACCCCACTGACCTAGGGTCTCGACTTCAACGGGAGCAAATGTGTAGGCTCCGTCGAGTCCTGCATATTTATGATATTTATGATCAAATCTGGCCATGATAAATAGACATATTTATAAGTTTCTAAGATTATATGTATGATTAGATTCTGCCCGTGGCTTCATCAAGCATCTAAGAATTCTCGCAAGCACCAAGCAAATAATTTACCTCTATCTCGTTTATACTACCCTAGTAGTTGCATTCCTATAATGCGAATCTCTTGTATTTTTATTAAATTGTATAAAAAATATAGTCTTTCATTTACTCTCAATAATATTTGGTTGACGACTGTACATATTCCAGTTGAGTTTTGAATTTTTACTTGGGCTCGCGCGAATCAACTCTTTGCGGTCTGAAGTGGGAATTACGTATAATATAGACTAGCTTCTGCCCGCGGCTTCGCACGCGTATTTTCGGTATGGGAGCCTATTATCTTAGTGAAGCTATGTTCTAGATGTACGCCAAATTTCATTATGTCCAGTTCAGAAGTTTTGGAGATCTTAGGTAACAAAAATTCACATTTCACAAACTTTCGACTTTTTAATACTAGTACGAAGTACGATAGGGACCTATCCTGGAACTAGAAATAGACCTATAAAGCGCATATTATTTTAATTAAAATAAGATAATATACGATAGGTAGATTCTATTCTATCGAATTGTAGGGCACAGGAAGTGAAACTCGTGTAGGCTCACGGCGGCGTAGGATAGATTTCACAAACTCAGGCGATAATAAGCTCTATACACATACAGGGTGCCACAGAAAGCGTGTACTAAGCCGAAAGGGGTTGAAAATTTTTTGGAATACAAATTAAAGTTTTATTTATTGATAGGAAGAAAAATATTGTAATGACGTACGTCTGGAAACTTGAAATTTTTCATTAAAATATTTCTAGTCCAATATTTCCTGTTTCCAGCTTTATATTTGAGGAACAAACAATTATTATGTGGTATCAATACACGTAAAATAACTTTATAAACTTTCGCGAGATTATTTATCGGGTATTTATCGAATACCTTTTGTTTTTGTTGTGTTCTGAAGACGAATTGAGGGTAGTCGTGGATACTGCCGTCAATTCTTGGCTGTAACTCCGAGAACATCCAGTCGCCCCGTGACCGCGATCGCTGCAACGCGATAGAAACACAAAGAAAAATAAAAGAAAATGTACGCGATAAAAAGCCGATAAATAATCTTTAATACACGTAACAGTTTAAGAAAATTGACCAGACATTCATATGAATCGCAGCAACGCACTTTATGCCTCGTGTTCGCTCGAAGCGTTCACCATTAGACGCTTCCTCCGAGGTTATGACTACTCATTTGATCTCTGCCCTCTCACTAACGCAGTGGCGAACATCTATTGAACCTAATGGACGATGCATTGCTGCGTTTGTTGATTTAATGAATGACCGAACCGTTATGGTTTGACAATGAGCTATTACCACAGAGGTTAACATTTAAATTTCCTTGAGCAAAAGTAAAATAGCTTCGGCTGTGATGCAATCACAGCATCAATATAATTATATATCGTTATTATTAATTTATATTATTACCAATTATTAAATACTAGTTTATGCCCGTAGTTTCGAATTCGTTGTTTTTACGGAAACGTTTAAAGGTGATTTTTATCCCATGGGAATTGATTTATGGGATAAAAAGTAGCCCATGTTTGATTCCAGGATTAGAATTACTTGTACTGGACTGTGTTGTGACAGCCCGATCCGTTTAGTAGATTTGGCGTGAAGAGGTAACAAACATCCTTCCATCCATCCATCCAAACTTTCGCATTTATAATAGTAAGTGTGATTAGGGTGCTTGATATTGCGACTGACATAATTTTTGGAACGAAGTTCCTTATCGCGCGTTGTGAAAGGGGGCTAGACGGAAAAAATTCATACGAAAAGTTGTAACGACACTTTTTGCTATAGTAAGCTATTGTAAGCCGTGCGGCGGCGTGCGCATGTTTCTCTGTCTGTCTCTCTCTCTCTCTCTCTCTTATGAACTTCGTTCGATCCGAGTGTCCCTTGACACCTCTTTTTTTGGGGAGTTGGGGGGTCAACCACGACACTTAGGACATTGATTCTACCGGAAAAATGTAGCCTATGACATCCCCAACTCTCAAAAAAATGTGACGGCCGCATTACTAAACAACCTGTATAATTATCACAATATTTTATAGATGATATTTATTGGCTTGAAAATGAAAAAGTTAAACAAAGGCTAATTGCGGTATTAAAGCACACTTCACATTTAATCCCAATGATCAATAGATAATTGATGAACCAGTCGCCCCGTGACCGCAATCGAAACATAGAGGAAAATAGAACAAAAGGTACGCGGATAAATAGCCGATAAATAAATTGCGGTACAAAAGCACACTTCACATTTAATACCAATGATCAACGGTCAACAAGCACCATCTGTACCGTACAACTGCCGAATCCAAAGCTATCGTAAGCTCAACAAAAACACCCCGTTAAATCAGCTATCGAAAATAAGACAATGTGTAAAACAATCCATATCACTTTTTCATCTCATAAACTTCGACGTGACAAAATAGAGCTCGAAATCGTTTTAGCAACGGGAATGACGTAAGTACAAAGGGTGCAGGCGCCCAAGTTGTCAAACGAGAAGTTTTTATCGGTCGGCCTGTCGGCGTTGAATAGAAATGAGCCCTGAATTATGCATGTGCCGCGCCCCCCGCACCGACTCACCGACCAGAACTGTTGTTACAGGCCTGATACTGGCTATTACTTAAGCTGTTGTGCGATACTGTGATGGCTATAAAATATACCTACAAACGCAGTTGGCGGTGTTACACCAAGCTGTTGGTTCTGCTTCTGCGCTTAACCCCTTCCCTGTCGTGTCGGTTTGACGTTCTATTCTATGGAATTATGAGAGTGGATATCGGGAGGAGAATGGATATTGCATTTACTGCCGAGCACTTGCGACACGGGGCAAAGACTGGCATCTGCGTCTTGGGTCACGATAGTGTTAAGCTGTTGTGCGATACTGTGTTGGCTATAAAATCTACCTACAAACGCAGTTGGCGGTGTTACACCAAGTTCATTCGTAAATGTTTTTTGCGTTCATGGCGTTATTTTTGATGACGACTTGCATAAAAGACATTTTGCGGACGATATGCTTCCTGGTCTGTCTTCCTTGTGGTCAATATCGTTCGACGGCCGTTATAGTTAGAGGACCTTATATCTCAAAGGACTTTGTGCATTGAGAACCAACCGCTCCGTATTCGATAGAGAGTGCACCTTTGTTTGCGCGCACACTTGTGCACTACTATCTAGGACAATTTAACCACATCTTTGAGTCCTGCGCGTCCTTGCTGTAGATGGTCTTCGTTGTTACTAACCGCCGCTGGTGCTGTAAATCGGGTTTGTTCCGCCCAGACAACCAAACTTGACAACTGATTGTCTCGGCTAGGAGGGCATCAACATCATACTAACGTTTATATCAAATACTAGCTCCTGCCCGCGGTTTCACTTACACGGTCCTCAGAAGAACGAAGCGTCTAGAAGAACTACTAAGTAGGTTTGTAGATAGAGCTCTTACCTAAGTGAAGAATTTTCAGAATCGGACTAGTAACAGAGACAGCCCAATAGGGTAACAACCAACAATTTTTTAAACGATATTCAATAATATTTATTACTCATACATATATGTTTGTCCAAAACTTATTCAGCCCTAACCTGTTGAGAAACTTATAAGATATTTTTTTTTAAATAGTCACTTGGTCTCACAACAAAAACTTCAATAAAAAGCGTGTAGCTTCCTTACATAAATATTAATTTAGAAGTTCACGTTCGGTTTAGAAAAGCCCCTTCAAATAAAGGATAATCTTTGACCCGCGATGCAAAAGCTGTAAACTCGGAAGTATTGTTGTACACATTGTTCGAACAAAGCCATCCCGGTAGTTGATTTATGCGTACCGATTATGTGGGTTCTAATTTTCCAACTCGAAAACATCAGAGAATTTTATTCTAAGCTACCGAAATCAATTTTGTTTAAAATTCGCTCTGTAAGCTTGGTACTAAGATCTAGCAAGAGTTTTCCATGTTCTAAAGCCCGGTTTTCACTGCGAGCGGAACGGACCCATTCAGGACTCCGTTTAACTCGCAAGGGTAAACTATATACTTGGATTTCCACCAACCAATAGTGGTAGCGGAAAGGACTGAGCGAGCAGAAAACTCACTAATGTCTCATTTCCCGCTAATTTCCCTTTCGCGGTTGAAATCTTTAGGTTTGGTGATCCACTTATAATATTGGCCGACAAATGACATTTGTAATGGATGACAGATCTGACAGCCTCTACGTACAAGCCTAACGTCCGAATACTCAACTTCAACTTCTTTTATATAAACGCTACTCAGTTTTTAAAGGACGTCTCAAGTGACAAATTTTTGTCGGATTTTCATTGAAAACATTCGAAAAATTGCGACTTGCCTAAATGTGAGTTGCGTTAGAGCATCCAGGGGTAAGCCAGTCAAGTCTCGGCCAATTTCGGTAAAGCTCGGGCAACATGTAGCTATCTAACTAAACATCACCTATTAAATTAGGTAGGTACTCACCTACCTCAAAAGCTTCATAGAACAAATAAACAAGCTTTAAGCTCAGCGAATTGATTGCACGGGAGGGACTGTAGAGAAAGGAAATTCACAAGTCCGTAGTGTTGAATATTGAAGCGGTCACGGGCAGTGTGCCAAGACAACGGTATTCAATCATGTTGCTTCCGCACAGAACCTGACGCCATCCGATACCAGTCTTCTGACCCTTTTATTTAACCTGTGCATGTAATTACGACGGGGTACTTTGTAGTTTATGGATTTGAACACAAAAGACACGGTTTTAGTTGTATCTATCTTCAAATATCAACATAAATATCGGTTTTAACCCTTATTTTAGGGACTTTCAATAAACCAATGCAGTTAAGATTTTTATCCCTTGATTAACATTTCTCAAGGGAAAACTGTTTTTTTTTAATTCCAGTTTTCCTTTTATGGGGGATTTGTCAATGGGGAAAACTGGAATAACCCAATTTACCTATGCCTTGTGTACTCATCATAATTATCAGTGGCTTTTTTGCATTTACGTACGAAAGATGATTTAACTAGCAGTCTGGCTGATAGTTAGTTGGAAATCTTTGATCATTAAAAACTCTATAATATTTGTATTTGTGACTATATACAACTAAAAAAAAAAGATCAGATCAATGCGGTACTTTTTTACTGTACGGTATAAACGTTTTAAAATCCGGGAGTGCAGTGCAACAGACATTTAACAATTTCATTGTTATTATTGTTTGTGGCCGGCAATCAGAAGTAATAAGTTTCTGACGCGAAGTCAGAACGCATATTATAGTTGTGATGTTCATGTAACCACAATAAACTAGTGACGCCAATGCTTGGCGAGAGCTTTTTATTACGGTAATCAAGAGCCTTTCGTTCTTTATTAGTTTTTATATCGTGCGAGGTGAAATAACCAGCGCAGGTGGGCATATAAGATTTAAAGTCAATGTCCTTAGTGCAGTAAGAAAGCAATGATAAACTTTAAATATACATCGTCGATAAAGTGAGGAAAATGACGCACAATTTTCTTATTAAGGAACTGTTAAGCACGATGATGACAACCACAGGTCATGAAAGCCAAGCCAATCAAATCAACATGTCATTAAGTAAACCTACTCGAAGTGTCCGACAGAGACCCAAAGTTGTCGACATAACTCTAAGAATCAGCAAGCTGAGGTGGCAGTGGGCCGGCCATATCTTGTGAAGAACCGACAAGCGCTGGAGCTAACGTGTTCTTGATTGGAAACCACGGCTTGGCATGGACGCCTTCCGGCCAGGTGGGATGATGACCTGCAATAGACTGAAGGCACATGCTGGATGCGGCAAGTTGAAGACAGGGTGCTATAGCTCTTATTAGGGGAGGCCCATGTCCAGCAATGGACTACTACATAGGCTAATGTGTAGGTATTGTGATTGTTACAGAAACAACACCACCGTAATGAAAAATGAGTGCAATAGGTATCTAAATAGCAACGCGGTAATAGTTTACGAATGCAACTGCAATAATAACCCGCATTGTGAACGCGCCAGTGATTGCCGATTTCGAAACTCCATGGTGCAAAATGCAGGCTGTTGGCGTACTCATCTAATTGAGCAGGAAAGACTCGAGGCTGTAATACACAGTCTTACATTGCATATAAAACATTTAAGTAAGTATTTTGCTCAAAGTAAACATGAACGTAGATTCATAAAGAAGAAATTAAAGTGTCCATAACGTGTATCCCTGAGAGACGCTTGTCACATAGTTATCGATATAAATTGTGATTGGAAAATAAATATACCAAATTTGATAGTTAATTTTTTGTCAGTCAAAGCTCCATGTGTGCATATCATATCACTATCTTTTACGTTCCTTGTATGAGTTTAACGGCATAGGTAAGGTACCTAACTTAATCAATTGGATTCTTTGAATCAGAAATTGTGCATTAGTAATAAATCAATCATGTTGACTAGAATGCAGACTTACAAACGAATCTCCCGATATTCTCAGAAGAATAAAAAACATTATGCGCGTTTATCTAACGCGGCATCATGTTCAATTACAAAGGGGGAATGATTCATGTTAGTAGTAAGGAAAGAAAAAACTAGAATCTTTTTTTTTTAATCTTCTTGAACCATTTGTGTTGAAAAGTTAAGTTGCGAAGAATATCATATTAAATCAGTACTTATACATATAACTAAGCATCACACCGTTAGTTGATACGTTATCGTTTTATATTGTTTCATGCTTTCGTGCTTTTGGATGTCGCTGTCGATTTATATGTAGACCTATGCCTTTAACCCACTTACTGAGTGTGTCGCAAGGGTCCCTTTAAACATTTATAAGTATGTTCTATTGCAGTAGAGGAATTCTGCTAATCGTCGCTACCAACATTTTGCACATGCCGTGTACGTTGTTGCTGCAGTAAATGAGTGTAATTTAACCACAAGCAGCCACCGCTTGCGGGGCTGAGCTTGCCGACTGTTTAACTTTTTTTAAGGAATTTCAATTCTAACTTATAATTTCCCACACTACATGGTACTTATTGTGTACTCAGAACAAAGAGTAAACTAAATACCAATCAACAAATTTTCGAATTGATGTTCAATCATCATATCGAAAATTTGGACGTGGTAGGTTTAGTACTTTGTTTATCAATCGCTATAAATATGCAACTATTTCGGTTTAGACGGCCCACACGATCTGAGATTATCACAGCAACAAAGTCGCCGAAGTAAATCACCAAACGCGCGAGCTCTACCGTCGCCGCCGCCGTCGTACAATCTATGCAAATCGCGGGCTCGAACTTATTGCTCTCGCCTCGACTCCTTTCCAAATGCATACTAAATAGCCTGAGCTTGAGCCTTTGTTTCGTTTTTGTAAGCTCAATTGACTTTGACTTGATGATGTTTTGTCTAAGAGCTTTGATTTGTAAAGATACTCTACCAGTTCCTCTACCAACCAATACTTATTTAAGCAAGTAAGTTTTATGTTTTTTCCAAATTTAGGAACGTTTGCTTTCTTTATTTCTTTCTCATTAGCTATGTGCGGACTACCCACATAATTTACCTAAATCAAACCGTTCCTAGCTAATAATTTGACATCTCCTACAAAGAGGAAGGCCATTAATGCAATTTTACCTACATACAAAACTTGATAAAAATATTATAGAGTTCGGTCGCAGTCTATAAACGTTTATTGGAGGGATATACCAATCTAACGCAACGAAAGTAGGCTGTTAGAAGAAGCATTCCCATGGTGTTCTCAGAATAAGACACACAATGTAACAGGAGACGCGACTCCCACTCTTCCGCATAGACTGCTCGCATTGCGATCCAATTATACCTGATACCGAAGAGAAATATTATTCCACAGATTTATTTGAACACTAGGCTGAGCTTGCGGTTAGTCCTGATCTGACTATAGGTACTTAACCTATAGTGATTGAAAGTCAAAGTCAACTTGTTCGTTACAACTACAACTAATAGTATTCCCGTAAAATAGTTTGAAATTCGGAGTCAGATATTGTTCAGGGTTCGTTTGCCCTCTAGTTCTACAATTCACTGACTACAATCATTATTAGCAGACTAAAAAGCATTTTACATTTAAAACAATCAACCTCAATGGCTAGGTACAGGTACTTACAGAATTATTGCAAATGGAACTAGAAGTTTTCTTTATTCTCTCTTGTTCTTTAATCTTCTTCGATAAATTGATTAGCGCCGTATCAATTCCCATTTAAAACCGACTTCTAAAATTCACAAAAGGAGGCGGTTCTATTTGTGGCAGTATTTTTTTTTAATGTGTTTGTATGTAAGAATTATGGACCGATTTTGAAAATTATTTCGCTATTGTATAGGGAATGATCCCGAATTGGTCCCATAAACATATTATTTCCGGGGAATTAGTATTTATCCCGTCAAGCTGAAAAAACAACATAATACTTTTGAAAAATCACGAACAGCAATTTTTGTAATATCTTCGCCAATTCTTAATAGATTATGATGATTCTTTCGTTGTTGTTTCGAAGTTGATTTTAAAGTGGTTCCATAAAAATTGTATTCCTGTGGAATAATTATTTGTCCCGCAAAATGTAAAAAAACACGTCTATAGGTATGTCTACGCTTTGATGCGGTCTAGTGTCTGAAGTAGTGTAGTAACTAGTTAAAGTATTCCCTTACAATACAAACAGACAAACAATCTACATTATGTATTATCATCATAAAGACAAAGTATTTGTGATGTAGACATAATTACTGTGTGAATCGTAAACGGACCACAATGCTAGCCAAGTATGGTTGAATTGCATAGGAATTTGCACTGAGGTTTCCTTGTTTAGCGAAGGTCAGTTTTTTCTTGTGATGGTAAATTATCTGCATTTAGTCGCAATTGCGATACATCAATTTAAAGCACTTATAAATAAAATAAGATTTTTTACCTCCATAATCTAGAACAGACTAGGTACATGTCTCGGCTAGTGTTTCCCTCACAGAAAACTCGTATATCGGATATGTCACAAAAGTCAAATTGTGTTGAGATCTACCACAGATCGACGACACAATTGAATTCTTGTTTTTTCCTTGCGGACCACGGTGGTCTGATCAAAAAAATACCAAAGTACATACAAAAATAATGTTCGATAATCCACACAGTATCACCCAGCCCCAAAATAAGCAGAGCTTTGTGTTATGGTAGATAACTGCTACATTACATACACATTCCTATACATATTTTTGTCATACATAGTAAACACCCAGAACACACACAAAACAATGTACTTCTATCAGAAAATACAAACGTTCATTGATTTTTTCCATTTTCTATATAACTGTGAGTGAGGTGGTGATAAAAGGTGATTTTAGTGGCAAAGGAAATTTAGCGGCAGCGAGCAAACGTCTCATGGAAGTCTGTCAAAGACTTCTTTCCTCTCCCGTTCCCGCTGTCCACCTAAGGGCCTTTGTTCACACATGTTTTTTTCGCCGTAAAAATCTATAATTCACCGTGCGAATGCACGGTCGCCAGTGTTGTATGGATCACTATGGAAGTGTGTTCACATACCGGTTTTTTGCGCCGTAAACATCTACGTTAATTCGCCTATATGCAGCCGTCAACCAGCTTCCCTAGTGATCCATGCAACACTGATAACCGCGGCGAATTAACCGTAGATTTCTACGGCGAAAAAAAAACGTGTGTGTACATGAGCCCTAACGCATCCGAAAGTGCATATACCTATCGTCTAGGATTAGACTTGTGTCGATGAACCCGCGCAAATCGTCAGAGGCAATTGAGTGTCGCTCACAAAATGCTGGGCAGCTGCGACTACGCCTTGGCCGTTAGCACTAATTGCATCGACGACCATTATTTTATAGCCCTTTGTACAATTCTCGGATACAGCAACGGCAATGTAGTTTCAGTATTTACTAGCTTCATAGATTTTCTTTGTACAGTTCCTAGAAGAAACTAAGAGGACGGATGTCGGTTTGTTTAATTGATTGAATGTGATAGACATTCAACAGTTAGGTCATAAGGTTTATTTTATGCCTTTTATGTAGGTATAACTGACCCCACAGACGTTGTGTTGTGTTGTGACGATGTGCTGTTAAAACACAAATTAAATTATAACAGTAGTAAACCAGCAGTTTCTAATGCACACTTGCCCAGGTTATAATATAAATAACCAGCTTCTGCCCACGGCTTTTCAAATAGCCTGTGTCCGTCCTCGCGATACCGGGATTACCTTCCTGCCAAATTTTAATAAGATCCGTTCAAATATTTAGGCTTGAAAAGGTAACACAGACAGACATACTTTCGAATTTATATTATATCTTTATCGCAAAGAAAATTACAATCTATTCAGTCCAACTATTGTAGATATGTCACGATACTAACTAATTTTTACATTTTAAAAATTGATAAAAATGACGACCAAAATCTGACCATGTTATCCATACCTTTGTATTAATGCATATCCAAATTAATCATTTCTTATTTAAGACTGTTTCAATACCTGTAGATTACTTTTCTTTCAAATTCAAATCGGACATTCCATTAAAAAGATATTACGAATTCAAAAATGTCAATCTAAACAAAATAGAAAAATAAACGCCGCCGCGCGCCGCCGCCGCACCGCCTCGCGCCGTGGCCGGTGCGCGGTGTTCAGCGCAGGTAGCAACGCACGCGGGCAACGATAGGATGGCAGATCGACACGACCGGGGAGAGGTCAAATGCAGGACCAACGGCTTAGTGGAAAGCACATTAAGCCGTCGAACACCGCCAACTTCCTAACTCCGGCTGCTACTGTGAATATTTATTTCTAGAAAATACCCAAAATCTTGGCCCTTGGAAGATAGATAATTATGTACATTAATCTACTCTACGTTTATCCCAAAATGTTTAATTTAAAAATGTCCACCCGTGCGAAGCCAGGACGGGCGTCGTTTATAATATTAGTATGGGTAATTATAACTTTTGAACCGAAAATCAATATCCGCAACGCAATTTCTAATCTAATCCCTGCTCTTACATTAAATGTCTCAATTTGCTCACGTAAACCAATATGTAAGTGAAGTACTAGACGAAGTTCTATTGAAGCTCGTAAACAATTTAGCACGTAAATAGATTATGAGGCTTAACAGATTTGAAAGCACTCAAGACGCTCTCAAACTTGTTGCACTAAGAGCGTAGCATAGTCATAAACTAGTTTACCTCCAGTAACATTGCCGGCTTAGACGCAGTCGAAATTAATTTGATTAGCAGCTCACCTACATAGATCTGAGCAAGCCGAGACGCCAAGAGTCTCTTCGCTATTAGCAGCATATATTGTACTGCAAAGTAACAATCTATTAACTATACTAAAATCATTTACAACGGGATATTTACCATGATTTGAGTTTTGAGTTTTCCAATATTTCGGTACAGTTTCATGAGCCGTGATCACGGAATAACTGACGGCACTGCGGGTGAGTTGTTATTGGCAGATATATCGATCTACCCTCATTTTTGTCTTTTGCTACGAACGTTACTACTATGGAAACGTACATACGTATTGGAAAACTCAAAACTCAAATCATGGTAAATATCCCGTTGTAAATGAGTTTAGTGTTAATAACCATGATGGATTTAAAAGTTTTATCTATTAACTATAGTTTTATAGAATTGAAGGTAAATTAGGAACTGCGTGGGGAATATAAATTTACTAGCTTCGTTTTCGCACGCTTTTTCCCGAGATAAAAGTAGCCTGTTTTATTCCAGTTCTAGACCTACATCAATGCAAAATTTCAGCCCACTCCGTTTAGTAGTTTTAGCGTGGAGAGGAAACAACATCAAAACTTACATCCAAACTTTTGCATTTTAAATAGTGTTTGCTTGCGATTTCAACCAATTTAAGATAAAACCGTTTACAAACATTAAATTTAATTAATACCTACTGGTATAACACAATAATATATTTTACGATTGTTTACTAATAATCGTAAAAAATTGACAGTATGAAATAAAAGTCACTCCCTACGTAACGTCGCGCTATGTAATGGGAACTACTCATTTTAAGAGATACATTGCTTAAAACTAATAACTATCTACACTACATCATAATAAGAGTGCACGCATGCTGCAGAAATACACTTTCGTTTATTTACCCAAATTATCGCCTTCTCACGCACGTTTAGTGCAAGTAGCGCTTTTAGTGCTGTTAGTAAGCTTGTTACTTGACTTGTGTATGTTATTCTTATTCAATATTCCTGTGGTGTTCCGAACGCACGCACTCTGGAAGTTGGTCATGAATTCATTGTTTTTGAAGCGCTCGTGTGATATTGAACCACAATAGGAAAGAGTTCAGGTCACGTTTGAAGTAGACAGGTAGGTAACGAACATTGAATAAAAATGTATGAACTAGTAAGTTTGACGGTAACAGCAAAAGGTTTTAAATCATGGCTATTTATATTGGTTGTTGATATTATGATGGCTGTAGTAGTACGGCTGCTTCCCAACCAAGCTGATGCCACCTACATCATCTTTCGTTGATGTTAAGAGGAAAATGATGATGATGATGATATTAAGATGGATAAGATTTTAATCGGATTATTATAATTTTATATTGGAATTTTCCTAGCAAGAAAAATATCACAATAACAGCCCGGAGTCAGGAAGTTGGCCGTGTTATACACCCGTGCCTCGGAAAGCACGTTAAACTGTTGGTCTTACGCCTAACCTCTCCCCGGTCGTGTCGGTCTGCCGTCCCATGGGATTGTGAGATTGAAGGAATAAAGAGTGCACATGTTTGCGCGCACACTTGTGCACCATAGTCTGACTGACTAGACTGGCCGCCGTGGCCGAAATTCGGCTAGGAGGGCATCATCATCATTATGATGGTAGACGGCTTTCTATTTGCATATTGTGTAGCATCTTGATCAGTGACATTTTACCAAAAAGAGCTTTTATGTTTTATGTTAACTATAAGTACCTACCTAGACAATAAGATATGTTCTTTTTTTTTAATTTTAGGCAATGTTATCTGTCTAAAAATATGTACTTATACTAATATGTTTTTTGGGTAAATAAATGATCTCTCTCTCTCTATCAAAAACACAGATAAGGCCGTTAAAATTCAAAACAAAACTAACCTTTCTCAACATGCTGCACAGGAGCAGCATAATTTTATAACTTTTTCTCAGCATTGCTATGATAAATTAGCATCGATAGTGTGTACAGTAGTGGTAGATACATTACCGGACCTACATAGTCAGTGTAGTGTTACGTTGCACTACTAATGCATCTGTGTCTTCTAATGGGTTGCCAGCTCAATACCTCTTACTTACCTATAAACATCTAGTTTGAGCAATCGTTAAGAGTCGTTTGTTTTCTGACTCGGGCAGTGACACAAGAGAAAGGTCCAAGAGGTTGGTATTGATACTGCACTGGAAGACCACACAAACTCTGGGAAGACAAGATAAAGAAGAAGGCTGGCGCACTGGCTTCAAGTCTCCCATATAAATCAGGAAAATATACGGCTTTGAAGGAGGCCTTCACCTGCAAAGGGTTCTTGTAAAAAGAACAAAATAAACGAAAAATAACAAAAAAATATCTAAATTATTAATATACTAACGCTTTACCTATGTAAAATATTTATAAATTTTTGCTGTTATTAACTTAGTTTATTAGCATTAATGTGTGCAAGATATAAAAAGCTTTTTATTTTGTTTTCTGTTGTTGACAACGCAACGTCAGAAAAAACAAAACACTGCTAAGCAATTAATAATGAGGACGGGTTATTAAATCTTAGTGGCAAAAGGTCGGTTTGCAAATATTTCTTCAGATTTAAACCGGAAACACACTATTGACACGCCACGCGACCCGACGCAACGCGATGCGTGTTGAGTTGAATCAAATCGTATTATTCTCTATGATCAGAATCACATTATTTACACTCGACGAGACGAAACGTCGTCGGGTGTAATTTACACGTGGCGTTTCATTGTGTGTGTAGTCCGTTAATTTTTATGGTCAATTACGAGTGCAGTGTGAAAACGGTCTTCCATTGCAGAAATTTTAAAATTTTGAACAGCCTTTCTTTTAGTTATCATCTATCAGCATAAACCAAGAACTAATTTATAGATAGGAAAGGAACTAAGCTTTTTTAAAAGCTTTTATTTAACTTGCAATGTTTGTATGGATGGAATCTTGCTACTCAATTTTGAAGCAGATATTTTCAACCGATTGAGCTGAAATTTTTTGTACACGTTTAGTTTGGAAGACAATGCATTAAAAGCTTGTTTTTAAAAAAAGGTTTTTTAAACTTACTTAGGTTTGTGATAGGTTCAATATGTAACCATTAAAATTTAGCTATCGTCATTTACATACTGAAATATCTCACTTAACTTAAATGGATTTCAATCATTGAATTATTTTACAATAGGAATTGATTTGCCTACAATAGCATTATTACCTAGCTCCATGCATTCCATAAACCGCAGGCAAATTATGTCTGCCTATGGCATGAACATAATTAGATCTAGGTACCTTTTGGTGTAGCAAATTAATCGAATTAAGATAGATAAGATACCTACTAAAGGTTTTTTACTTTAGAAAATTACAATCAAATAATAGAAATAAATAAGAATTAGTATTTACAATTGAAACAATTGAGCTAACTGAGCTAATTGACCGTTGCAAACAATCTACAGGTAGCTCAACTGATCCATATCGATACCAGTCGGAAGCGACCCAAGACGCTGGCTGCATTGCCCCGCTGTATGGCAATGCTGATGCTCTGCGACAGATACTCACCAGCTCTCGGGATACTCTTTAGACATATTAAGATTCCTCATAGATATACAGGGAGGAAAAAATCGTATATGCAGTATTTATTTTCTTATAATTTGAGCCCATGATTCCTTTGACGACTTTTCTTTATCTTTCATAGTTTCTGATTTGGCCATCCACTCCTATCTCAAAAAGCCACCCTGTCTACTTGTAGAGAGTTTCATTCTTAGATGATCACACGGAATTGGGCCCCAGGGTGGTGCTACCAATTTAAGCATCTTGTCTGCTATTATTCTTCATGATTTTGACAATTTCAAAGAAATCTTGCTCTTTATTATGAATATATGCGTTGACGAATCTAGTTTGAGTTGGAAGAACAACAACGTTTCATCTAGACGCGCGCGATTATAGCTACTATAAATATAAATAGTTCAAGTATGATTTCGCATAAAATGTTGTCATTAGAAAACACAAGACAGTATGAAAGGGACAAACACGGACAAAATAAGAAGTACCTTATAAATATAGAAGTAGAAAACTCAAATAAAGTACCTACTATTATTTATTTTTCTCTCTGTAAAATAACTCTGAATGATAAGCTGATTTCGATAAACTACCCACTATGTTACATTACGACGTAATGCTTCTGTGGTCAGCGCAGTTCTTATCTCCGATGTTGCGCTTGCGACGCCGGCGCGGCGTTCCGCACTGTTGCCTCCACTTTGCGCCACAAACGCATTAACTTCTTATTATTTTATCTTTAAGATCTTACTACGGTTTTATTCCAAAACATTATTATAACTTTTTCGAAGCTTTTGATATTTGGGAAATGATCCTGGCCAAGACAAAAGCAGGGCATGTAGACTCTACATGCCTATGTCTACATAGGCATGTAGAGTCTACATGCCTATGTTATGCTAACGTTGTTGTTCTTCCAACTCAAACTAGATTCGTCAACGCATATATTCATAATAAAGAGCAAGATTTCTTTGAAATTGTCTATTCGTATATTTCTAACCCCCATAACTACGATCTGGATAATAGGGCTCGAATTTTCAGTATAGTCTGCTCCACTTCAGCTTCGGAGAACTTTTTAGGTTACCAATATCTTGAACAATTTTATAGATGAAACCTTTTATAGATTTGTGTTGATTCGTACTTTATGCAAAACATTACCTTCTTTGTTCTGAGTTGCGTTATTATTGTGAACAGAGATTATCATCTCAGCGAATAGTGCAAGTCCGACATCACCCCATAAAGTGAGTTATTGCCACAAAAAGCACATTCCTCCTATATTGCAGTTCTGTAAGTCCTCGGATACAAGGACTATTAGCACTCGATCACGCTTCGTGTAATGTCCTATGACATATTACTTTATATTCCGCCGGGCGGCCGGCGGGTGTCGGCGTACGACGTTATTTACATATAAGGCGTTGTTCCTCTTGCTACCTCATTCATAGCCGAGCCGGGCAGACCATGTTGATTTATAGCCTTAATTTCATAAGTATCTCTTTGTTGCCGTGGCATCTATGTTATATTTGAGTAATATCGCCGCTTTATTGGAGAATCTGAAAGGGTCAATTCGGGCGCACGCTACCGATTAGCGTATAACCGAACATATATGTTAGGTTCATCTGTATACGTCTATGTTATAGATAGGTAGAGCTCGGAAGGGGAGTGCGGTTACTGATATTGAAATTAGTAATTTGCTCTCTAGTTATATGGTTTAATAGGTATGCGTTGTACACTGTTATTAATAAGCTATTCACAGTAATGAGAAGAGAAGCAATATATGAATCAATTCGTGAGAAAAAATGGCTAATTCAATTCGTTAAGCCTAGCATCACACTAATATTATAAATGCGAAAGTTTGGATGGATGGATGGATGTTTGTTACCCCTTCACGCCAAAACTACTGAACGGATCGGGCTGAAATTTTGCATAGGGGTAATTTTAATCCTGGAATCAAACAAAGGCTTCCCATGGGATATAAATCACCTTTAAACGTTTCCATAGAAAAATGCGTGTGCAGCCGCGGGCATAAACTAGTCGTGAATTCGCCTTTTGGCAACTATATCAGTGACTAAGACGTGGTTCCTGAGATCAGTTTTTTCGCATTTTCTTTGATTTGATGTAAAAAATTGGCATGGATACCAGAAAACTTTCGTAGAAGCATAGAAATAGGTCTGTAAAGTGGTTGTAAATCATAGTGATGACTAAATGCTTGAGATGATGAACTATAACTATTTTTTTATAGAAATAAACAATTTTCTATTTTCAATATTTATCTATAGGCAAGTACTCATAGGTAGGTACTAATATAAGGTAGGTAGGTTAGGTTTGTGAGCTTGTTTGATGATAAACAATTGAATTGCTATATCAACTCCTGTTGTTTTATAATTTAAGGCAGGAACCAAAAAGTTCCTGCCTTTCTGTTGGTGTTCTAAAAATATAGTAGGTAACTTTGGACAATGGTGTTTCCGTCAAAACATTTGAAAGTCATGTTTTGCTTCTTCCTATGACGTTGAATCACTTTATACTTACGGTGAAGTAATTATAAGGTAGGTACTTAGAATATAGGTAAATAATCGCATATCAATGGTAAAACAATGGGTTGGTTAGGTTAAATTGCGTAATGCATTTATGTCTTTGTGTATAGTGATATTGACCATAGACAAAAGATGACTAACATAGAATAACTCGAAGACGAAGTAAAGCGGAAGCACGTAGTAGGAGCGTCATAAAGTAAAGTTGATTGTAGAGATCATAGACCGTTCTCTATCCCTCGGTCGAATCCCTCGTTTTAGCGAATCCTTTCAGAAAGTACTGTACATTATACTTAGGTACGACAAAGAAAAAAAAAATTGGTTGTCTGTAAAGTCGTTTTACTGACGATAGTTGAACGTGACAACGTCTCAGAGCGAGGTAACGCCGCATGAGGCAACGCCGCATGAGGTAACGCCGCATGACGTCATGTTTTTTCGTGCGTGCAGCCGGCTCTATCGAATTATATGACGTTGTCACGTCAAAAATGCGCGCTATACACAGAACAAAACAAGATCACGACGTAACTTAGTGTCATTAAAAACAATGTTCTCAAAGTTCACTGTAAAATCAACAACAAATAAACTTCACCTTCGAACAACATTGCCAGTGTCCAACAATCTGAAGCGGAAAAATATTCGATATCGAAAACAAAACGAGAACCACACGTTAGGTCGGTAAGCGATTATGGAACGTTACGGTCAGAGCCCGAAAATTAATTAACATACTTTAGCAACCCCACACAGGTGGCCGGTTCCACCCTCTGTGCACTCACCCTCTTCACTCAATGATATTACTGGTCTATTTTTGAGAACGGTAAATTGATTGTGCATTCGCGTTTTATGTCCTGCTCTACAAGTTGCTGTTTGTTCGTCACTTTGTATAACAAACGTTATTGTTGTTTATCATCCGTTCTTCTTGGCTGTTTAGCGTTTTCTTCGTTTATTTTTGGGTTTAGCTGTTTTACGGATATGTTCAAAATTTGCGAACCAAGATATCCGTTGGATTCAGTTAACCTTTTCAAATTCAAACACGCAATACAAAGGCTCCTAGCTAGTGTTAAACTTTTTACTTTGTGTGCTATAAAAATAGTTTACCTACAGAATTAGAAAGAAATTAAAAACAGTTCACATGTCGGTAATAACATGCGAGGTAGGTTAGGTACTTTTAGATTTTACAAGAAACACGCGATCCATGGGCCACACAGCATTAAATTACCGGAATTTTCCGTTGCTGATGTTAAATGCATTCCTGTTTCTGAAATCGCGTGACCAGAGTGCAACTTCTAAACCTAAATATCGTTTTTCGTATTCGAACCAGGCCGTAATATTGAATTATTGAGCGATAGAATGCTGATAACCCGTTATTTTGTTTGTTATTGCTTTGAATCGAATGAAAAGCTTTCGATATTTTGAACAGGTTTTTTATTTTTAAGAAAAAACTGCTTGTTGCTTCTAGTAGAGACTACAGGCAGACTCCAGAGCTAAAACACGATATATCTAAATATAAAAATTCAGACAGAGTTGAGCTACCTGTAGATTGTTTGCAACAGTCTGCAGTTAGCTCAGTTGTTTCAATTATAAATACTAGTGTAATTTTTTTGTGATAAGGCTTCTGCCATTATGATTGAAAAAAAAACAGACAGATGATAAATAATATAAACCACCAAAATATTCCATTATTAAAGAGTAACGAAGAGACAAACAATCGTTATTCAACTAGATACCTTTTTGTGTGAAAAATAAGGCAAAAGCTCGAAATAAAATATGAACAACAGACAGTAAAGTTGATAATATAAACCGCCAAAATATTCCAATAATGGTTCGAAATATCCGACGCCACGGATGAGAACTGCGACCCCATCGAGGGCCGTGGCTCCCTTATTGCGGGCACTTGTCATATCAACACAATGAGCGGTCGCATAAAGTGATGCTTTATTATTTTAATTATTGCACGGCCACGTTCGCCCTTTGTCAGTCGCATGTCTGAATCAGGCGTCAAATGCCCTAATTGAAGATTCTACATGCTTGGAAGAATGAGCTTTATGAATGTAGTGTTTGGTACGATTTTGCGATAGTGGATTTTTGATGAGAGCTTTCTAGAGTTCAATGTGTTGAATGCCTCTCTCATCTGAGAATTTATAAAATGTACCTAAAAGGTACCAGCACCAGAACAGTTTTTGCAGCGTCATCTCGATTGTCTTCGTACACCTAGGTATACTCTACCTCCACGAAACTCTTCAAACAAAAGCCAAAAGTAAAAGTGAAAATAAAACCTTTCAATGAAAAATCTTCGTTCATTTCTATAGAACAGCGGGTGAATATTTAAACCGGAAAACAATTCAGTCGTAAAAAGAATGCTGCCCAAACCTTGAACTGAAATGGAAAACATTAGGTACTTATCTAATCTAATAATGTTAAAGTGTGAGGTAGATAAAGTACCATAAATACAAGTAACTACCTTAAGGTGAGTATAGACTAGAGCTTTTACTAGTAACAGGACATCGAGCATTCGCTGTTTTTAAATTTACTCGAACCACACTTCGAACATGACGTTCGATGTTTTGTAACATTCTCATTTTAAAAATCAACAATCACTCAATCAATCAAAAACTCTTTATTTCGATAAATACAATAAATGACTTATAAAAGGTCAAATTATAAATCTAAAACACTGACACAGAAATAGAGTAATATTTTAGATTTATGTCGCTTCAGTATGCAGACTAAAGTAAAGAAGCGACGAAGAAACCTTTAGCCTGTTGTTATTTTCCGAGTTGTAGCAAAAGCCGTCCCAAGCTTTTCTCCTCTAGATAATCTGATATTTTATAGTAAGCCTTTTTGCTCCGCAATGTTTTAACAGTTTGTTTGAATTTATTTACTGATAATTTTTGCAACTCACTAGGAGTTTTGTTGTAGAAGCGTATACATTGCCCCCTAAAGGATAGTAGCCTAGTTGTGGCGAGTTTATGTTTATTTCTGGTATCAACGAGCATCTTGGTGTAACATTTTATCGAGCAAAGGTACGAGCGCGGGTGACGGGGGACGGCGGGGAGTGAGGTGTGCGGAGCGAGGGAAAATAAATAATAATAAATAAATAAATAAATAATGCTGGACAATTCACACAGCATCATCTAGCCCCAAGCTAAGCAGAGCTTGTGTTTTGGGTACTAGATAACTGTTATACTTAATACAATACACTAGGTACATCGATAGATATTTGATATAAAAGAACGCAAGGTAAAAAGAAATGTTACAGGTAAATGCTCACTCGCCGTGAGCATTCTCAACAACGTTACATTACATGGAAATGATTTAGGAAACTGATAATTTGTCTGTATTGTAGCATTCGTAAGAACGTTGCATGACATTGTTATGCTCTAGCAAATGCTTTAGTCTATTCTCACATTTACGTAGCTTAGCGAGGGCAGAGTCGCGACAGCGGCGGGCGGGCGCATACTTTACTCTCTCGACTCTTGATCCGATTTTCATAAAGAAATTCTCCTTTTTGATATTATATTTATATCATAAATGTTTCGTACCTGCATATTTGTAACGGTAAATATGAAAATTTCCGGAATGCCTGCGAGTTTCCTTCGCGAATCTTAAGATTATTGGAATAACGAAAATTAAATTTTGTGGGTTTGTATTTTATTCTCTTTGGTTGTTTTATTTGTAAAGCTAAAAATATCTTCACAAATAAATTCTTAGTTTGCGTTTTTCCTGGAAATTAATATCCTATGTTGTCCCCCAGCGTAAAATCACCGCCGAATTTCATTGAGACCAGTTCAAACGTGAATTACACAATTAGGTACACAATATTTCTAAGAAGGAAAGCCAAATTTCATAAGTATTTAGATTGTCGACCATTAAAGTGCTAAATATAGGTACCTGTGTATAAGTGGTAAGAAACGTACCTACCCATATCACAAGTTCAAAACGGTCTTATAATGGTTTGACGTCAGCCAACTGTTTGTTTATCGACGAGCATTGTAAACTTCCAATATTACGTAGTAGGTATCTTACAAACCACTATGTAGGTAACTGGATACGGCTTTCCAGAAACTTTTGCGTATTTTCGTTGGAGGTTGTAGTTTTTGCTTATTATGTTGGTTGTAACCTAATGTTTAACACTTTCATTGCCTACGACGCACATGTGGATCTAGCAGTCCTACAAACTGCGGCAGCGCGAAGCGCGAAACGTTGGGCATTGAAAGCGTTAATCCGTACCAATATTATAAATACGAAAGTACCTAACTAGTTTTTCTGATCTGTTTCTTTCAACTTTTATGCCTTAACGGCTGAATGGATCACGAGGAAATTTAGAAAGAAAGTAGATTTAATCCTGGGAAGGACTTACTCTACTTTTCCAAGAATCTAAGAAAAACCTGTGCGAAACTGCGGGCCGAGGGTGGAAGTGCTAGTCTTTAATAAATAGGTCTTCGTCAACCTAATCGCCCATACAACTAGTTTCAGAACAAAGACTAACTTCTTTAACATGTTTTTGTTGTATTGTTACAGCGAGCGGCGCGCTCGCGGCCGGCACCATTGCGTCCCCCTGGAGCACGGCGACTGGCGCGCCCGATACCAACGGCTCGGGCGCCGACGCCAAGCACCTAGACGTTGGCGACGCGAGCGATGACGAGAAGGTAAGAATAGGCTCTAATAATGGCCACATTTATACAAGAGAAGTTGTAAGCACCGGCGGCAAGCACCTAGCCGTTGGCAACGCTAGCGATGACAAGTCGTACACAGCGTAATATCCACACAAAAACTTTACGAGATCCTCGATCGAGAGAAGATAAGGCTAGAGCTAAAAGGGCCAAAAAGTCTAGAAGGCCAAATCTACATCAGAAATAGAAGATAAGACTGGAGCAGGCTGATGTGACGCCCAGCACCTAGACGTTGGCTACGCTATTGATGACGAGAAGGTAAGACCAGATTCTAATATGGGTCACAAATTTAGGCCAGGAGCCCCGGGAGCGCGGCGACGCCCAAGAGATAATAGATAGATACATAGACTTTTTTTTAATAATAACGACTCGGCTGGGATTATAATCTTATTATGGACACACATCTAAGTCAGAATCCCATGGAGCATTGAGATTGGATTGCCTGATAGGTACCAACGGCGCGGGTACAGACTTCGGCGACGCTAGCAATGACGAGAAAGTAAGGTAACACTTTGATGTTGTTCACACATCTAAGTCAGGACCTCTGGAACACTGCGACTGGAGGCACCCGATATCGGCGACTCGGGCGTCGACGCCAAACACCTTAATGTTGGCACTCTAGCGATGACGATATGGTAAGGCTAGGTTCTTATGTTATCCAGGAACACAATTGAAAAACAAAAAACTAAATGTTCTTAATGTATAATGAATGCTCTATAAAATCTATGGCATGACAAACTTTGTGTTCAGTGTGACTCGGAAGAA
This sequence comes from Eupithecia subfuscata, assembly GCA_963564075.1. Classification (NCBI taxonomy): domain Eukaryota; kingdom Metazoa; phylum Arthropoda; class Insecta; order Lepidoptera; family Geometridae; genus Eupithecia; species Eupithecia subfuscata. Next base: position 4,895,972 of record OY751099.1, on the reverse strand, counting down.
GAACTCGAAGGAGCCATTGTAATGCTTCTGACTGTCTCATTTTTAAGATATTTATTTTATGAGAATAGCCTGATGATTACTGAGATGATCGGTTTAAACTTTAAAAAATTAGGAACAAAATGTTAAATCACTAACACTGCAACATCGCTGTAGAGTTTGACGCTTATCATAAAGTACTTGCTAACATTTTCCTAGGTATGTACAAGTAACTGTTAGGTAGTCATGTGAGTCATAATATTGTTATTAGTTCAATTATAGTAAAATGGTTTTGGATAGGTATTCCGTGAAAATTACAATCAATATCAAAGAAATCTTGAACAATAAAAGTGATATTTTAAACATGCTGCATACATCCACCAGTTTTCTATTGTTATGGGAATATTAAACGCATCTTACCATAATTGCCATAATACTAAGGGCAACGTTATAATAATATCGTTACGTGTCTGTGTATTTATGAGCAGTGAAAGTAAATATGTTCAACAAAATGAACAGTAAAACGCAGTTTTCATGGAATCATGACTCATGTTTTTGATCGTATAAATCGTATTGTAGAAGCATCTAAAGTAAGTAGATGATTTGTTATATCTTCGGAGAGTATAAGCTCTACTAAAATAATAATAGTGATTCAGTGTACCGACCTGCTAGAAAGGGGAATAGATTTGTATATCTCCCAAACTTTTCTGGTCTATATTTGTTGAAAGATTATTCAAGTTGATAAGAAGGCTACGATCGCTTTTGAATTGCGTGACACAGCACGCTTTATCCTTTACAGGTAAAGTTTTCGCAATGTATATTCGGACTTGGAAATTAAATTCAGAAAATTTTGTTCGCAACATATTTCCATAATGATATTCCATTCCAGGATTTATCGGCGGCCGATGCGGAAGGAGTATGGAGCCCCGACATCGAGCAAAGTTTCCAAGAGGCTCTGGCCATCTACCCTCCTTGCGGCCGGCGCAAGATTATTCTCTCCGACGAGGGCAAGATGTACGGTGAGTCCGCGCATGATAGAACCGAATACCTTTCATAGATATTCTAGGGAACCCGACTACACCTGACGAAAATTCCTTATGCGTATTCTAAGAGGAATAATCAGGATATTCAATGATATTCATCATCGACAACACTCATCTACCCAGTAGTTGTGCTCTGTTATCCCTTTTCTTAGCCGTAGCCAGCCGGACTAAGGGCTTTTATGAGAAATTTTTTTTAAATTGGAGACAGTTTATATAATGCTAGGTAGGTACCAAGCTTTATTTAAACTGTCTCTAATTGGGGGAAGCTGGGAAATTTCAATGAAAGCAAAACCTAAAACAGACATCAACGCAAAAATTAGTTCTTGTTTTGATGACGGAGTTGATTTTAAGTTGAAGCGGGTTATAGGTAAGTAATTTACCTATGTGGAGAACTTGAACTGCTTGCTGTAGACAACTGACATAAGGGTATGAAGAAAGTAATTAATGTTTATCAGACGTAAGTAGAGGAAATATTGATCTTGCAAATGTTTTGAAAACAAAAACGACGTGGGATTAATCATGTGCGTAGGTACACGTGAATGCCTTCTGAACGAATCAATATAGGCAGGTATCAGCAGAAGCGAGTAAGAAAACAAATGCAAAGGAAAACAGTTTTCTTTCCGAATCTTCCTAGTGCAAAACGCATTTAATTAAAGTTGCAAAAGGATAGCAGTTAAAAGGTAACCTTCATTATAATTTTCATACAAAACAATCAGATTAGGCAGACAGAGTTACTAACTTATCTGCCTCGTAATACAGAGATGTATGTTCGTGTCAATTGAGAGATGTCAGCAATATTTTAATAATAAAGTGATATCAAGGTCACTTCGCCAAAAATGAACAATGGGTATGGCACGAGACAAAAGCTTATATACCGACGTATTGAAGGCTGCCGACAAAGGCGATTTGCGCAATAAAATTCTTCGGAAAGACGTGAACCGACAAGTATTATCTCTCAATCACCATGTCGTCAGTTCGGAGAATACAACTGTACCTGTTGTCTGTTACTTGATCCATGTGTTTGCTACTGCTGTAACAAGAGAGTTTATCTCTATATTCAGTAGGTACCTACAATGGCATGTTATTGTCCTATATTACGCAAGAGAAATTAACAGACATCAAAGTGGCTACAAATGAAAGCTGCTCGAAGGAAAGACGGGAGCTGAAAGCGAATTTTTTCACGTTACATTGTTAACTTGGGAAGCTCGTTAGCGCGTACGTGACGATTGCTACTTAAAAGCAGCGTTTTTGTGAATTAAATACCGACAGAACTGATTCTGCGAAAATACTCGCAACAATAAACACTTTCTTCTGAAACATGCGCGCTTTTGTTCGTCACATCATTTAGAGGAATAGATGTAGAGCAATTATTAGAGGGTAGGCTATTACTGTGCCGGACGCACATTAAGTTTACGTCAAGCTCTAACATTATACGTCCCGGTTTTAATTAAAGGACTGCCCGGAGTCCCGTTCCGTGGTGCCAAATGGAATTGCTAAACAAATTTACCACAGAGACGATATGTCCACCTTAAGTGATTTAATAGGCGCAAAGAAATGCGATCCTCAAATTGCTTCTATTCAAAACGGTCTTTTTAAGAGCGGAAGAGAATTAAATGGAAATTCCCAAGGCTGTGGTTGTTTATTACGAATTTGATGATAAAGCTCAGTTAGACGAGTTGATTAAAAGCATCAAGAGATTTCATTAGTTGGTTTGGTACCAATTAAGATTGTAACTAGTTTCAGCTCAATCTAACCTATCATATGTTTTGTAATTCAACAAGAAGCCCTTTGTTTTTTCTAAAAAATAATATAACGAAAACGTCAATGAGAAAATAACTTATTCAATCCTCACAACAGAACAATCACGCACGTGATCCCAAAGCACACAGATTCCAAGAACGATGCATCCATATCTTTATTAGCATAGTTTTCCAGCACCTGTTGCTGACTCTTATGCTCAAATCAAATAGAACTTCTCGGCTACAAACGATTCTATAATAATTGCACTCCTCGGACAATATACGAGGACATTAGATGCGAACGTGTCCCCTGTACTTAATATAGAAGAGTTCGGTGCGTCGCCCTTGCTCGTCCACGCTTTTTCACCCTCCCTTCGTAATCCCGACACGTTTATCCTGTGTTCACTTCTTTTAAGCCATGTTCGTTTTTAATTTTGAATATCAAATGCCTGAACCTGACCCAATTTTAAAAGGATTTTTAGGGCTTCGGTACCTAACCTACAAATTTCCAGTGTGATCCTAAAGTTTGTCAGGTACCGCAAGTTACGGTCAAAACCAAAAAGTAAAAATGGCGCTTTCTGTGAAGTTTCCTAAACTATTATTGAGGTACAAGGAAAATAGACCGAGAATTTTCAATAGGTACCTTTAGATGGTAGGTAAGTATTGAAAATTGACCCAGCACACGACCGTGACCGAAGCGAAAAGTTATGGTAACATGAACACACTTATCGCATAACTTAGCCAATAAAGACGTCTTTAAGTCGAGTGCCCGGCGACTTACACTACACGCGAGTTCCGCGCCGAGCTCGTGTAGGGAAGCAAAGCTCACACATTGCGGTGTGTAGTTGCTAGTTGAGGAGACTTCTCAACAAAGCTAGTGCACTGCCACCGGCACGTTCGTGAGTTAAGACATTCAAAACCGCTCAACATCCTAGGAGTAAGTATGAAAGTTTCGTCAGCGCACGGCTTCACGTGGTCCGGGGGAGGCGGGCGAGGGGTTAGCCGGGAGGGCTAAACTATGCGAAGAATGCGCAATTAGTGAGCGAGCGAGCGTGTAAGGGGCCCGGCCGCGCTAGGCGGCGAACGCAGTAAGAAAATATAAAGAAGGGGCGGTCCGCCCGCGCCGTTGTTTAGCGCCCCACCAGCCCCGCCCGCCCTCGGGCATAACTCCCGATTGTCTCCCGAGAAATCCTCCTTAGACCTGTCGCAACTCAACCCTTTCTTCGAGGATTTGCCTCGCATACCTAGTGTTTGGGTCAGCGTGAAATCTTGCGATCCGAATTACAGTTTAATATCTTTTATAGCACCCAGCAGTAACTTCTTTGAATCCACTGATACCTACAAATAGAAATGTCTTTGTCATCAAATCTATTCTTGCAACGTCTTAGTAAACATTTAAGAGTAAAATTACACCACGATTAGGTAGGTACTTAATAGGCACTTCACGTCATCCAGCAAAAATCGGGAGGTAAATACTTCTAGTCCAGATCATAAACGACAAAATAATGGCTTTCACCGTTAATGTGATTCTGATCGATCTCTAATATTATTATCTGGTAGGAGTCGAATAAATTTAGCCCGAAAATAATAAGGCTAAAAGGGAGAGCAAAGAACCTACACCGACATAGATCAGATCAGCAAAATATTATCTCCAAGAAAAAATACTGCAATAGCTAATTTAATTACAGATCGTAAACTCGAAGAAAAGAAAGTATCGGTGGGCTAATCTAAATACTATGGTATTGATCAAAAGAGTCTCATTGATAAAAAGAAAGATACAAGTAATGAATACTCAGGAAAGAACAAAATTAAAATTCATAATACCGGCTGAGCGTGCACGCACAATTTCATCTGCGCGAAGTGCGCGAGAGCGTGGCGCGCTGGCAATGGACCAAATTAGCCAACTAACGAACTAATAAATAATGATCTTCTTGTTTTTCTATCCACTGTGGAATAGAAACGTTCCGTCGATCCTCTAGCTATTTATAGAGGGATGCACACGACGATTCGGGTGAAAGCACTCTTAATGCTCAATTCGCGGGCGCGGGTGTCACAAGGAACTTCTCATGCAGGGTTTTATATACTCTTCATTAATTCGTGCTAACAGCAATTTGTTAGAGTGGTCGGACTCACTAATTTTAGCTTTACACCCGACGTGAAAACTTTACGACAGTGCCATAATTTCAGAGTCATTTCAAGAATGTTTTACTTTCGAGTTTGTTTCACAACTTCTCGGCTTTTCATCTTTAGATAGACACAATAAAAGCGTCTTAAAGATCTATATAATTTTGATAAGCTTGGGCTGTAGATAGGTTATAAAACTATAAAACCGGTTTTCTTACACAATAAAATAGTATAATACTTACTTACTATCAACGCAACAAAGATTGAAAAGCTTGGTCGTAGATAGCCTTTAATTAACAAAATAAAACGATCTAAGGAAAACCGCCTGGCATTGGGACAATTCCGACTTTTCAAGTCCATTCGTTTATGAATATTTTGAATTATGACGTCGTCGGTACTTTTTACTAGTGTTCCAATAGTACGGCTGAATGGGCAGCTCGGTCGCTGCCGTAACACGTGCATGAGCAAGGGGTTAATTAAATTTGCACCCGACGACGCCTCTCGCATTCTGCGTATTCGATCAAAACTCAATTCAGCAGCTGACCGAGTCCTCTTCTCTTCGCCAATTCGCCAACCTTCACGTTCATAATCAATACGCTTCATTAAGTTACGGTAGAGCACGGTTGGTAACTAGGAAGAATAAAATTGTGCTAAATCCAGGTCGATGTTTTTAAACACGACATAATCATCTTTTATCAGGGAAAAAGTATGTGCATTTCTTCATCTTCACCTCAACAGCCTATATTGGTCCACTGCTGGACGCATGCCTCCCTAATAAGCGCCTTATTGGCTTTTATTTTAATGGGGTACCCAATGCCCATAATCATAATTTGCATTTCAATTAATTAATTGATACTCGGTCATGTCGTTACTATATTTCCCACAAAGCCTAAGAATAAGCTGTTTCTTCGTTCAGTATTTTTTTCTTCAATATTCAGATAAGTGGCACCTCGTAGCGATGTGGCATAACGATGATGGAGAAGTATGGCAGTAGTAAAAATAATACATTCAGCGGAATTGAGAACCTCCTCGTTTTTTTAAAGTTGTTTAAAACGGTTTGTGCGAATACATTAAGTACTCGTACCTAAGACCTCTGTATGTAAAGGAAAAATAAACCATTTAGTGATATTAATTCTATAAATCTGTTGCGGAAGAAATTGTATGGATTTATAGAATTTGTCACATTGAATTCACTGGCCATTCTGAATACAAATAATTAAACAACGGTAGACTGTATTATTTCGGGCGATCCACCCCGCATACCATTCCGCCTGCAGTTTCAATGATTGAAAATAGCTATTCAAAATATTTTGAAAATTGTTTCATAACAGGGGCTGCGCTGCATTGCATTGTGAAACGCGCGGCTTTCTGAATCAACTATGCAAAATATGCGCGGATTACGAGGGCCGTGTATTCTGTGGGCATAGTTAATGTTTTTAAATGTGGACCAGGCTCGCTGACGGAGGCCTAGTTTCTAAATTTCCTGTCAAACGTATAGGTAGGTAAAATATAGGAAAAGGTATGGCTTTCGGACGAATAAAATAATGAATGAATGAATACTTTATTGTTTAAAATACATTCTAAATAAAATAAAAACGTACAATAATATACGAAGTCTATCTACCTCCAATACAGTTGGTATCTATTCCAGTAAACAATTAATTTGAAGAGTTTTGTAATATTTCAGGAAGGAACGAGCTGATAGCGAGGTATATTAAACTGAGGACTGGGAAGACGAGGACGAGAAAACAGGTTTCATCACACATACAGGTTCTAGCGAGAAGAAAACTACGAGAAATACAGGCCAAACTCAAAGTGGTAAGTTTCAATACTTCTGTAGAAGCCTTTGAACTTGAAGGTAGAAAGCCAAGGCTCGTATTAAAGTTGTTGAAGCAATAAGCGAAATAGTTGGCGTAGATTCTATAGAACTCAAGAGTTTTTGCTGCTTCAAGTTCTTAATGGAGGCGTACAAAACAAAACTGAGCTTTTGCCTTTTTAAAATCATAATAATGGCTTTGCACTAAGGGGCTTGGCACAGATAATTGTAAAAATATCAAGCATGCAACTATGTAAATTAGTTGATATAATTTCAATTTAGCAGATAGGCTGCGCCACGCCTCTCAGTGAATGAGAAGTACCTATAGCCTTGAAGAAGATTAGAGTCAATCCAATAAATGAATCATGATTGACATTTAGGATGGTGGGGTGATGAAAGAAAAGGCCATGCAGTCAATGAGCACACTATCTAGCGCACAGATCGTGGCGGGTTTACCGCACCCAGCGTACCATCACACGGTACTCAACTTGCAAAGGCATGCCTGTGACCTTCACATAGAAAGCAGATTGTAAGACCTAAAGCAATCCTGAAACTATCATAATTATTTTTGATCGTCTCTAGAAAATATGTAGAGTGGATCCCGAAAGTAGACTTTAAGCCCCATGTTTCTGTTACATTTTGATTCGTGAAATAATAGATTTAGGCGTGACTTTGCGGAAACCTATTGCAAAATTATATATAAGGATAAAAAATACGCGTAATGGTTTTACGCGGAATCGTTACTAAATATTTTTCATCCAAATAGTTTGAACAGTGTTTTAGATTTGTCCAAGGAAATGAAATCACAAAAAGACCTACCTAAGACACTCAAAATTATTTTTGCTCGTCTCTAGAGCAGTATTTCAAGCGGATACGAATTTCCTGTGAGTTTCAGATCTTCTATCTAATCAGATTTCAGATTCTTTACGACCCTTAAATACCGAGTTAGTTTTTTTGGACTTTTTACTCGTCTACAAAAAAAGATTTTAGTATCTTACGATTTTGACCCTTTACCGTTTAAACAAATGCCTGTTGGAAAACTATATTTCTATAATTGAAATGGGGGTATTAAACTAATTTATTTGATTAGGTACCTTGACCTTATTTAAAAACCAACAACGAACAATAAACAACGGTAAAATCTGCATTTTATGTGAACGGTCTTTTGTGACAACATTATCAAAATGCCTCTAAATCATGCTTTTTCTGCAGGCATGTTGCCAAATAACAAACGACAGAGTATTAATCGCGATAACTCTTCGCTTTACTCACATTTTAATGTTCTCAAAGTTTTTATTATATTGTTCTTGTTTGAATGTGGGCTGACGTCACTGATGGCTTACTTTCTTCAGTTCCTACCCTGAATTGAGTACCAAAAATGACCAGGCATTAAAACTCGACCGGTTTACTATGTTTTGTCAATTTTGGAAAACCTACTACTAAGTTCTTAACTAGGACTACCCACCCACTCTAAAACCATTAAACTCAATAAAGCTTCACATTAACGCATTTGATGTGTGAGCTTTATTTTAACAAGTGCCTGCATATACGTTTCGAAATAATAAATAATTGGTTATTGAGTTTCACTTTTTACGTTTCAGCAATTTTGGCAACCCGGTCTACAAGCTGGTACGTCACAGGAGTAAGTTCAATTCAAGTTTTCCTTTAACTCTTTAACATCGAAGTGGGACATATATCCACGTTTTATAAATTCCGTTAAAATCGAACTGTGCCCTCACTTCAAAATATTTTGGTTTTGGGCTTTAATTCGTTTTTTGGAAAGTCTCTTTTAAACAGATGTATTTATTTAATGACGTCAGACTGAATCACGGTCACACAATCACAAAAGACACCCGCCATCTTCAAAATCTTAAGCTAATTTATTTCTAACCGCAATACTACTCGGGAAAAACTTAAACCATCCCTATTTACCATCCTTATTACCTACCATTATGTTGCTTTTAAACTGAAAACTTTACGATTTTAAACAGTTCTTAAAGATCTTCAATCTAAAGGAATGGTTTTTATTTTAACTTTTTAACGGGATATTTAACTATCCATGATTCAATAAACACTTATCTAACTGCCTATAGAACTATATAAGCTTTGCACCAAAATGGTAAGTAATGCTAATCGGAACGAATCGCGAACTCTTGACATTTACAATTTCTTGTTGGCTCCACAGTGTGAAACCGTTTCCCGGGGCGGGATACAAAGGCGTGCCTGTCGGAGTGCCAACCGGCACGGATGTAGCGCCACCACCTCCGTGGGAAGGCAGAGCCATTGCCACGCATAAACTGAGGCTCGTCGAGTTCTCAGCTTTCGTGGAACATCCCCGAGACCCAGACACGGTAAGGACCATTTTGTTTTTATTTCAGCCTATTTTGTCCCACTTCTGGGCAAAGGCCAAAGTAAAAGGTGGTGGAACGATCTCGTGGCTTTTGACCCGGGGTGGTCCAAGACCGAGATCTTAGGAAGTGTGTGTAAGAAGGACCTAAAAACGGAGGAAAGTAACAGATCTGAGACATTTCGAGGGACCAAATCAAGGGAAACAAAATTTACCACGATTAATAGTCCAGCCAAGTAAGCTAGAAAATTAGGGGTTGGCTTAAAAAAAATAGCATAAAGCTGAAAATTGGTATGAACGTTAGGAAAGAACGAAGGGAAGAAAATTAATTTACTGACCCCTATAAACCGATAAAAGCTGTACAGGCTCCAGAAACATCGTAAACAAAATGTGAAAAGTCCCCATCAATAATCCTATTCCTATCATTTATATAAATTTTCAGCTTTATGCGAATTTTCGTAAGCATGGATGTCTGTCTTGACCAAACTATAAATATAAGCTTTTGCAACACCACCAAAGTAGGCAGAGCTTGCTTTAGAATTATTAGTGGTCGAGAGAAAGACAAACATTACGACCATTAACGTCGGGGGACACTAATATTTTATTGGAATGAACGGAATCTATCTACAAATAAAGATATTACAGTTACAAAGTGATAGAAATATGTCAAGGCCACAAGTAAATGCATAGCATTTTGAATATGCGCTGTTGGATAAGACTACATAAATCCTTTTTATAGTAGGTATAACATAAATTGAAAGTAACATGCCTTGAACTTTAATTCTACTCGTGCGACAATAAAGCTATAGGTAGGTAACTATACTACCAACCTGTCGAACTGCAGGGGGCTACATCGATATGGGTACTGAATAGTTTTGTTGAATTGGATTAAACTTAAACACAATCAGCTGTGTGGTGCTTAGAATTTACACCACTCCAACTCATCCCGCGGGTGTCGTAAGAGGCCACTAAGGTATATCCACCGGGGGCGGGCAGCAGCGTCCCCTGCCACCACCACCAAACTGCGATCCCCAACCCGCATGCACAGCGTGGGGATTATGGGCATTACCCCTGAGATAAAAGCCATTAAGGCACTTATCAGGGGGAGGCCTGCGTCCAGCAATGGACCAATATAGGCTGTTGAGGTGAGGAAACACAATTCGGCGCAGATATCTGGTGGTTTTACCGTAATCACCATGCATGACAGGCGGATTCGTGATCGCTGTGAAGATGTTATTAAATAAAAAAAGGAAAGGTCCGCCTGCGACGCAGGAGGTTGCGGGTTCGATTCCCGCCGCGGGACAAATGTTTGTACGATCTGCAGATATTTGTTCAGAGCGTTCTGGGTGTTTTCTATGTATAATAAAAAATATCTATCTATGTAGTATATTGTATTAAATATATCAGTTATCTAGTACCCATAACACAAGCTCTGGCTTTCTTAGCTTGGGGCTAGCTAATGCTGTGTGAATTGTCCGCATGATTTATTTATTTGTTCCGGGTGATAAGAGTATTTATTTTATTAAACGAAAATTACTTATTAAAAAATATTTCAGATGATCATAATGACGACATATGGACTGAATTGTTATTTTTTAATAAGTACCTATAAGACTAATTTTAGGTTTTTTTTTTTTAATTAAGGCAATAAATGTTTTTCATAATGCAGATGTGCCAGTGCTTTGACGCCTTAAAGAAAGGGTTGTCGTTGCCTTCTCGGGCGCTTATCTGTGTCAATGTGTTTTTCTAGATGACCGATGATGATTTGTTAGTTTTTTTAGATGACTCCAATGATGATCTGATTGTTTTCTTTTCCAGTATCCTCCAAGCGCAGCACAACACCTGTTTGTTCACATAGGCGGTACAGTCACGTACGCTGATCCACTATTAGAGGTAAGGAACTACTTTTATAGCGAACATTTAACAGTTATATTCCACAACTAACCTCAAAGTATGACTAGTTTAAGGATAAAATAGCGCGAAGAGAACGCTAAAAGAGCGCTTAAATATTCTCATTAACAAATAGGTATTAGAAATTGTAATTACTATAAGTTTAGCTTATTTGGAACTTGTTTCTGCCCGCGGCTTCGGACGTGTTGTTTCTATTTTAAGGAAACGTTTAAAGGTGATTTCTATCCCATGGGAACTGATTTATGGGATAAAAAATAGCCTATGTTTGATTCCAGGATTAGATTTACCTGTATGCACAATTTCAGCCCGATCCGTTCAGTACTTTTGGCGTGAAGAGGTAACAAACATCCATCCATCCATACATCTAAACTTTCACATTTTTAATATTAGTGTTATCTGATTTTTGAATAAATAAATAAAATAGATCCAACAGAAATCATTCCAAAAATTTACACGCCCACTGTCTTACATTAACCGTAGATTGTACATTATTATTTTCAATGCAAATGCGTCAATAATGAAGGTAACGGTATCATGAATATTGATTAAGGGAAAAATTTGCTAATGCCACTTTATTTAATGTTTACTTTTCTTTTTCAGTCAGTAGATGTACAGCAAATAAATGACAAATTCCCCGAGAAAAAAGGCGGTCTAAAGGAGCTTTACGAGAAGGGTCCCAGAAACGCGTTCTTCCTCGTCAAATTCTGGGCGGATCTCAACACGAACAACCTGGACGATCCCAATGCCTTCTACGGGGTTACTAGTGTGTGAGTATTGTAAATTTTACACTATCTATAATAATAATTTTCTATATTAATAATTTCGGACCGGTCTACGGTAGACTCGAACGAAATGCACATCAAATTGAAGGGCGTAAAAAATTTGTCGATCCGAGTCGACAACTTTTATGCGGAAAATTCGGATTATCGAGTAGTTTCAATACTCGATAATCAAGTAAACATGTCAAAACATGTCTATGGTTCGGTCTTGGTACCGTGGACGAAGAAATCGCTCCCCAGGGTATATAAATACTCCTTGATCGTAGCTTGGTACATATACAGTGATCTGTGGTTCGGTCTAATTTCTTTGAATGAAAACTCTTTGCTCTTTGATTGAGTAATCATAATATGTATAATAATAGTAATAGTAGTATTTTATTGCACCCGTGCGAAGCCGGGGCGGGTCGCTAGTAGAATACAAAAAGAAGGCGAGAGCCGCGGAATGGCCAGCACGCGTGCAACTTCACTGGTCGTTTTCTATAAATTTGCTTTTTGCTCTAAAATAATACTCTTTAGCAATAAAATAAAACTAAAATCGTCTAAAGTATTTATAAGGGAACATGTAGACAAAATTTAATTGAAATAAGTATGTTAAATAACTAGCAAATGAAACTGCTTTTTCCGTAGAAGTATATATGCAAAAATGAAGATTTAGAGGAAACTTTACGATTTTGTTGTATCGAGTCAAGTTTTATCAATCGTGTTTCGACTTCCATAACTTACTAACTAGAATCCTAAACTTTTGATGCTTATCAAAATATTGTAAAAAAAAAGTTTTTTGCCTTCAAATTGATTTTCCGTCCAGTCAAAACTTGGGTTTTGTGACTCACTTCACCTTAAGGCTACCCCAGGCTTAAGGCTCGGTTCTACCCCGACTCACACACACTAGCAGTGCCGCCACCTATTTTCAAACTCAAATCGTTTATTCGTCCTTTTATCTTATTATTACGTTATGCAAAGGAATTCTAATAATCTATGGGGCAGTTTGTGAAAGCTATCAAAAGCTTTTTTAGTAATAGTTTTATTTTGATAGTAGGTATATGCGAAAACAGAGTTTGGTAGCCACCAAAAACCACTTCGCATCTCTGCGTAAAATCAACGAACGGCGGTGACAAATCAACAAATGTGAGTCGTGGTAACGCCTAATTTCGAAAAGATATAGGTAATTTTTTTCATCACCGAAAGTACCTACAATACTAGGCCGATTCTGAAGATTCTATTACTGAAGCCAGGTAGGTACATTATTCCTAAGTGCTATCGTATCGGCCACACGGGGAAACCAGTGGACAATGTTTGTATAAGATGATATGGTCAAAAGATGAGTCTCCCGATATGTCAGTTTGACTTGGTGTAACGAAATCTAAATAAACGACGACGCCGAAAATATTTCTAAAACAAGCAAACTTATACAACAACTTATACATACATTCCCTGACCACAAATCTTACTAAGAAATTATGTGACCAAATTATTGGAACCGATTTCTTATAACCCAAAGGAATGCTTGCGTATTCCACCACTCACTACCAAATCAAGTTATTTTTAGAATACGCTTAAGTATTGAGAGTCATAAATAAGAGTCCAAGTACTTTTTATGCAGTATTTTCTTTCAATTTTTATTCCTAGACTTATAACAAAATTAATTCCAGATATGAAAGCAACGAGAACATGACGATAACATGCAGTACGAAAGTCTGCTCGTTCGGCAAGCAAGTCGTTGAGAAGGTGGAAACAGAATACGCGCATTTTGAGGGTGGTCGATTCGTGTACCGGATCCACCGGTCACCGATGTGCGAATATATGGTCAACTTTATACATAAACTTAAACACCTGCCCGAGAAGTATATGATGAACAGCGTGTTAGAAAACTTTACTATACTTCAGGTTAGTAACATTGAGGATTATTGAGGATGGTGCGTGCACAAAGAATAGAAGAGAATTATCTTTTCAAATCACTTAATCCATAAACAAATACCCAATTACTAACAAAGTGTACCATGAGAACTTTGGTACATTTTGCATAGAAACATTGCTTGATTAATTACGACCCAAACCTGATAATAATGGGGACCTACAGGTATCAAAGTTTTTAGGTTCTTACCTACTACAAAGGAGAATGGTAAAAGCGAAAGGCATACCGTACCCAGCAGTGGTTGATGATGTTGTATAGGATGCAGGATTGTATTGAATTTAGTATTTGTGGAACCTATTAAGGAAATTTCATAAGACGACCAGATAAGAACAGCACATAATTTAAACCTTTGCACCTCGTTGTGAGAGGAGAATATTTTACAAGAGGGGGACATTGATTACTAAAAGGATCTTAAAAATTAGACCCTTGAGGCCATCAATATTGAGCTGGAAACGTAAAAATTAGCTACATACAAATATACAAACATACTTAGGGTGCCAACCTCATAACATAAACCTCGCCCGTTGTTGGTGGTCGGGTAAAAATACCAATTACTGCCTCATAAAGTCTATCTTGAATAATTTAGCCAGTCTTGCTTGTAACTAGTGGATTTTATAGTAAATCTCAAACCTAATAAACTGCAATATTGTCCACAGGTGGTGTCAAACAGAGATACTCAAGAGACACTGTTGTGCGCCGCGTTTGTGTTCGAAGTGTCAAACAGCGAGCATGGAGCGCAGCATCACATCTATAGGCTAGTAAAAGACTGAACTGAACGTGCATGGCGAACGCACCCGCCTTCGTCTACCATTCCTAAGAACCAAACCCCTGAGAGCATGGCAGTATCTGCAACATCGACATCGTTATAAAATATGCCCACCAAGATTCAACTCCTGCGCAAAATCTTCTCTTTTCCTATCTTTTCCTTCTTCTATAAAGCTGGTTTCTGTACACATTTTTCAAACTTATGTTTCGGTACGTTTTGTGAAAATTTGCGGTGCCGATATTTCTAGGCAATCTTATGATCATGGGATCCAAATTATTTACGGTGGTTAGCAACATGTGATCTGAAAATTGGGCTGCTATTATTTTTTTAACGTGTCTATTCTATTCATGTCGCTTAGTGTTCAGTTGATTTATCTTTCGTAGTAAGAAAGTCGGAAGAATGTTTTTTTTAGAAAAAACTGAGTGTTTTTGTTACGATCTTATGTCACGTTTTTAAACCCAGGATACATTTCAACTATACCGACATTAGTGTTCCAGAATAAAATAAGTAAATATTTGACAAATTCGGAATATTGAATGTTTCATATTTTTAGGATACATAGTTGCGTGTAAAATATAAATATCAAATAAGAAAATATAAATTGAATACACACAGTGCCTCTATAATTATGTTACATTAACATAAATTACTTGAGCATGTTTAGTCTTTTTACTGTGAAACACAAAACAGTAAAAAGATTAAAATTTAGAGTAGTGTACCGTGAAGTATAAGATTATTTTATAAATAAGTATATTATTAATAAGGAGATTCTAATACTTTACGAATTGTTAAGAGCTCGTGGTACAATTTTATCCGTCGTTTTGTTTTTTCTTTTTCATCTAAACCGGTTTTTATTATTTTATATTTCAAATAATGTGGCATCTAAGTTTTTATTTTACCTTTTTTCTAGTATTTTGTATTTTAGGTCTTTTTGAGATGTAGCATTTCTATAAATCTAGATAGTTTTGTGTACCTTTTTGCCAATTAATTTTATACGATCTTTGCCACTTTAAAAACTACTTTGGATATTGTTGTATAGCAAAATGTACATAATAACATAAATATTTCATATACATATTAGTATAATACAATTTCAATCATATCATGTGTTCACATGGTCCAGGTTAAGGATTTGTTAGTAGTAAATATTGTAATATAACAAATAATAAATTATCTAAGCATCTCTTGTACCTAATCATGTACATATCTGTTAGCTATATTACCATCAATAAAATGCCTACCTACAACTCTTCTTCAAACCGAGATTTTGTATCGCTATACCTACTTCTAAATATTTTGCGCTTGTTCCAGAATACATTATATTTACCGTTTGCCTTAATTTTCCTTTTTACTTCATCTACTTGAACTTTCTTTCAAAGTACAAATAAGTCTCTACAATCAAACGCTAACGTTTTTACAATAGGTAAGTGGTTTTATGTGGCAATGATTTGATCTCTCTTTTAGTCAAATATTTTTAGGGTCCTGCCGTCGCCGCGTATTTCGTACGCTCATTATAATTCACACAGTTATTGTTTTGCATTAAATATTGCTAATGCTTAGTTTCATTTTAAGACATGAGGTAGGAAAAATATTATCTTAGATAATCATTTTAAGAGATTTTTTGTATTTATTTGATAGAGTTATATTAGATAATTGTAAATTGTTTAGCTTTAAGGTTTTCTTTAAATATGGCGATGGTCGTCTGTTAACGAGAATTTGTCTTAGTACTTAAGTGAACAACTTGTTTGTTTTAACTAGGTGCCTACTGTTTTTGTAGAGAAATATGTAATACAAATTAGAATTCGGTTTACGATACCGAATTAAATTTGAGGTAAAACTTATTAAATTGGGCGGCAAAAGAGATCTGTTTATGTGATTTTTTTATATTTTATTTTAATCCTTATGTACTCAAATGAGATTAACTCAATAGCGATTTGCGACTCTTTTGCTAGTAAGTTAAAATATATGAATTGTTGGAAACTCTAAAATTTTCTGTACCTACTTATATCTACCCCCGAATACTCAATCGCAACTCAGACTTAAGCACATCTCAAGTTGCAATCTTAGACAGTTTTTTATGAAATTCTGTCAAAAATTTGATATTTAAGACATGCTTAAATCTGATTTGCGTTTGAATATTAAAGGGTAAGTCTCTTGTAAATAAATGTTACTATTGAGGCGTACATAAGTATATATGAGCTTTTGCTTCTGTAACATGTTCTTCATATCGACAATCTGCCATATCAATATGAAAATCAAAAATAAATGTCGGCATAGTATGTGTGAATCATAGGCTAGTTGCAATAAGCAAGCAATAATTTACTTTTTCGAGAAAATATGAATACAATTGGTTCACTGCGACAAAAGCCGACGACATTTGTACAGTATTTTAATGGTAATAATAGGTACGTTAAAGATTTGTATGAAAATTTAATTATATTGTCTTCATAATAAAATATGAGTTCTTATTTCGTATTTATAATTACCTAATTCTAATTTCGATGACAACAAATAACTTGATACGATATCAAACCCCCTCGTATCGAATTCAGTTCGGTACAAAAATAATAATAAAAACATGATTAATGCACGAATAAAATTCATTTTCTGATAAATGAAATAGACAACCTATCGCAGAACTTATAAGCTGATAATTTGCAACGTATGCAAAACAACAAACAAGGAGGTAAGTAGGTTGGTTGCCCTTGTATTGAAAGTGGTTGACACAGAAAATAAGAGATGGGGAGTTGCTATGAAGTCATTTCTGTAAGAGGAGGTTCTGAGGCGGTGGCCAGTCGTGTAGTTACATAAAGTTATACTCGTGAGCATAATTTAGGTAGGTACTTTATGGTAAAGAAATACCTAATATAGGTCCTAAAAGTAAACCTTGAGAAAGTCTAGTGAGAAAATCATGGAACGAAACCTAAGCCGCTAAAAATTAGGCAAGAGGATTCGAACGCGGCATAGTTTGACCCCACGTTATTCAGAGAGAATGTCCCGGCATTCTTTACAAATTAGCACACTTATTATATTTGTAGATAAAATCACAAATATTTTAAGCCGAGATTATTTCAATCAATAACATTATCACAATTAAATTGATAATAGATAACCAGCCACTAAACACTTCGAAGTGAGCTATCCTCAGCCGGAGGAAGCAGGTTGTGGAACTGAAATATAAAAATGCTGCTTCGGTTGGGAAGTGTAGCTCTTCTAGTGGTAGTTCTGTTTATAACACTTGGGAAAACCGGTGAGTCATCCTACTTCCTAACTACTCATATTATAAATTTGTAATTTAATTATTGATGTAATTAGAACAGCTTTAGCCCGATTATACTAATCACGGTAGGTTTTAAAATAAAATATTATTGTAGTTAGATTAATTAGGTACATACCTAATGCTAGAAATAGTTACATACCTATGTCAAATAATAAACAACGATTAAGCATAGGTAATTAAATTATCAAAAGAAATATTCAAGTGCTAGATTTAAGTAATATAAATTTAAGATGTTCTAAATATAAGTCAAAATTAAAAATAATGTAAATCATTTGTCAAAAATGACATTAAAAAAAATTAGACATGCAAGCGTAAGAGAATATATCGGTGTCCGGGAAGGCCTCCCGAATATCTGCTACGAATACATCCGACAGAAAACCAAAGTTATCGACATAGCTCAAAGAATTAGCAAGATGAAGTGGCAGTAGGCCGGCCCTAGGCCTCGCGAAGAACCGACAACCGCAGGGGTAAACGTGTCCTTGAGTGAAGACCATGACTTGACAAACATAGTGTAGGAAGCCCTCCGGCCAGGTGGGATGACGATCTGGGAAAGACTCATTGTATTTTTACAGAAGAAGACCTTCCATGCAGCCCTCGTGAAATAGGTATTGAAGGCAGATCGGTCGTCTGCGTGTGCAATGCTACATACTGCGATACTATCACGAGGGAAGACCCCGCACCAGGGACTTTTATCGCTTACACAAGCAGTAGTGTAAGTACAGTATACGTCTGTAACTCCTAGAACCAAAGACGACCAACTACACTTGATAGGTACCACTTCACATAAATCAGAAAGCGGAGACTCGAACATCGTAGAAGTCCCTAGAAAGGTACATTCCAAATGTTACATAATCTAAATAGCGATGGGAAAATTTACTTTATTGAAATAAATTGATGTCTGTTAAGGATGGACTACGATTCGCGAAGAGTTACGGAGTGATCCAGACACGACAAGACCCAGAGCCAGAAGAAGAAGACGATGATCCTGACAGTGAGGACGAAGAACTACCAGACAGCGCTTACGAAGATTCAGAAAATGAGCTGAAGAGTTTATTACCAGGTACCGATAGCAATTTCTTTTACAGATCTTATATGCAGGTAGGTATCTAAAAGATGAAATACTTGGCTTAGGGTAAAAATGTCACCGGGTAAAATTGTCATCGTAAAAATTTAGTGTAACTTTGTCATCGCTCAAATTATTTTAATATTTTTAGGGTAAGTTTGTCACTGACTACTTTTAAACTGCTACAGTACAGTTAGCGAAATAGTGATAGACCTTTAAATGTAAACTAACATGCCCAAAGCATTTTTTAAAAGCTGGCGTGATCCCCTTTTGTTTTACATATACTTTTGTTTTACTATTTCTGACGTCAGTCAGCGTGGATAATTGTATGAAAAAAACAAAAGACAATCGCGCCAGTTTGTAAGATTTACCCATAATCCTGGATAAGCTTAGCGTTTTCAATGCCTAGCTTGAGCGATGCCACACGGAGGTCTTTCGTAAATGGGCGAGTGCGTAGGTGGCATTCAATGTGCTAGCCACTCAAATAAATGATTCTGGTACTTCAAAATAAATCTATATACTCTTAAATTTTAGATTCATTACGAGACAGAGTGGTGTTTAGAATATATAGCATTGTACGCTACCAAACCATCGAAGGATTTGGCGGCTCTGTCACTGATGCAGCCTCTATTAACTGGCGAAAATTAACGGACGGTGCACAAACTCAGTTTATCAAGTAAGTCATAATAATGAACGTTTCTCTTAAAACCTCTTGTTTAAGTTTACTATTAAAACTTTCGTAGTTTGAAGAATTCATTATGAATGCGGAAGCGGGTTAACTACGAACCTAGTTTGTGTTGGAAGAACACAAACGTTTCATCCCATAACGAGAGAAGGCGCGCAAGAACGCAGTACAGGCGCGACGCGAACGCACGCACTCTGATGAAGACCCTCTTGTTTAACTTAAAATATCCAGTGCAATGTTTTATATTTTCAACTTAATAGAAGAAAAGCCAAAGGGGCAATTTTAATTTTTTGACAACTTACTACAATAATACACAAACGTACAAAATACGAAGACACTACAACTTGTACCTAATATAAAATTACTAGCAAAAAATATAACTTGTAAATTACAATAAAAATAAATATATTATTAACAACGGTAGAATAACATAGAAAATCGACAATTTTATATCTCATCTCGTTTTCAGCACATATTTCGGACCAAAAGGCATAGAATACAATATGATCAGAGTGCCCATCGCTGGCTGTGACTTCTCCACTCATCCTTACACGTACAACGAGTATCCCCGGCACGACGCTAAACTGACTAACTACTCTCTTACTGAAGAGGATCTCTTCTATAAGGTTCAATACTTTTATAATAGTATCTACGAGTAAATCTTAGAAATAATATACTAGACATTTTCACACAGCATCATCTGTTTCCAAAGTAAGCAGACCTTATGATATGGGTATCGGATGACTGATATACATACATGATACTAACACCTAGAAGCGACTACTACCTGCTGATCATATAAATAAATATTTGTACCGCGGTGGGAATCGAACCCGCAACCTCCTGCGTCGTAGACAGACAGGATAAATCAAACATAGAGGTACAGCCAACATTAAAAGCATAAGAGATCCCGCAAGGTTCTGCCCTCCCACTATTGTAATTGTTAACTATTTACAGTTACCGATGATAAAGAGAAGTCAGATGCTATCTCCGAATGAGATCAAGATCACGGCCAGTACGTGGTCACCACCAGTCTGGATGAAGACCAATGACGCTATCACCGGGTTCGGACAGCTTAGGCCGGAGTACTATCAGAGTTATGCAGATTACCATCTCAAGTGAGATATAATCAAATTAAAAGGAAAACGCACGTCATGTCATGTCACCTCAGCCTTCTTCGAAAATTCCCACCTAAATGAGCCAAATAATTTATATGGGTTATAAATGTTATAATAATAATAATAATAATGATGATGCTGGACAATTCACACAGCATTATCTAGCCCCAAGCTAAGCAGAGCTTGTGTTATGGGTACTAGATAACTGATAGACTTAATACAATACACTACATAGATAGATATTTTTTATTATACATAGAAAACATCCAGAACGCCCTGGACAAATGTCTGCAGATCGTACAAACATTTGTCCCGAGGCGGGAATCGAACCCGCAACCTCCTGCATCGCAGGCAGACCTTCGCCCGCTGCGCCACAGAGGTCGTCGGTTGATTTTAATCCCTTAACCAATCTCACCCTTTCAAGATTCTGTATTGCATGGACATGGTCTACCAACATCATTCATTAGCTGGCGTGGGGCAATAAATTTTTCGAGGTCAAGATGTCTATGGGTAACATTAGCGTTTAGCCTTTTAGACATTCTCTCGAAGAAAATAAAACCAAAAAGAGCTTCGAAGGAATGAACCAGAACCACATTTAGGTACATTATTTGTTTTACAGGTTCATCGAAGAATATGAGAGAGCTGAAGTGAAAATCTGGGCTATAACGACAACGAACGAACCTTTGAACGGTATCATACCGGTGGTGAACTTCAATTCATTAGGCTGGACTCCGGCGCAACTAGTAAGAAATATTTACGCATCTTATATTTTGTCTCTTTCAATGCGAGCTGTATCATGTCATGGCTAATGATCAGGCGTCAGGTACTTGCTAATCAAATGATTTACATCTCAAATTACTTTGCTCACGATCTCTCTGCAATTAGCAGATTCCCTTAATCTCTCTTAGATATTATCTCAAAAGCATGAATAAGTACCTACTTAGAGTAAGATAAACTTTACAAAAGTGACTGTTACTGTTACAAAGTGACTGCAAATTTTTCAAAAGGCTTGTAAGGAAAATGTATCAGAAATTTTTCAAAATTAAAGTGAATATTTTTTTAGGGCCGCTGGGTAGCAAACAATCTTGGACCTACGATCAGAAACTCAAGATACAACGAAACACTGATCCTAGCAGTTGATGACCAACGATACATTCTTCCTGTCTGGCTAATTGGAGTAAGTCAAAGTTTAAAACGAAGCTAGTAACACCAACTAATGGAGAGGTAGATTCCGTGTTCCGTACCAACATCATCAGATGAATGTGAGTCGGAGGAACACAATCGGAATGGGAATATTTTAGAATTAAAATTGGTTCTAAAATAGAACGAGCACTCAATCGACTCGATAGCACCTCGAAAGCGCATATTTACGTTACAAATTTTATAAATTAAAGAAATTCGATCAATGGATACCTTCCTAGACAAAAGCGTCAGTAGGGTTTTAACGCATTCACTGCCCAGCCTCGGCGGTGCGACCCGCGGCCGCAGCAGGGGCGCGTCGCCGCCACACGAGGGTCGAGAGGCTCGTCTGCGTCTTGGGCCATGAAAGTGTTAGATGTTGTCACTTTTGTTACGGAACCCTTTTACAACAACTAGGTAGGTGGCTAAATAGCTGTTTTATTGTAAAATTTCTCGTTGCAGATGGAGAGAGAGGACCCAAAGGCTATAGATTACTTAGACGGCATAGCAATCCACTACTACGGCAATTTCTTCCCAGCGCAGATTCTGACGAGCCTTCACAATCGCTACGCAAACAAGATCTTGCTTTCTACTGAAGCTTGTGAAGGTAGTACCTAGCCACCAAACAAACTAGCTAAAAGCGTTGCATTTCTGACAAAGGACAAGGGATCGCCTCAACCATGTAGGCCCCAGCCAATTAAAACCATACGTATCATAGAGTTAGGCCCAGAGTTCACCAGAGCGGAGATATGCGGAAATGTCCGAAGCGGAGACGAGAAGAGACGTTTATCAGCTAGGGTGTCTCCACCGAAGCTGTGCGGAAATGCGTATTGGCTAGACTGGAGTGGAGATGTGTGCTGGCTAAAGCGGAGATGTGTCTCGTTAGAGCGGAACTGAGCTGCGTGCGGCGAACGTCGGATGTTTGTTGAAATGAATGCACTAGCGGCGCCGCTCATTGAACGCCGCTTACCTACATCTTCTCGTCTCCGCTGCGTGACGTCGCCACCTTGCGAGGCACAGCTCACTTCTCCGCTTCGATCTTTCGTTGTTTTCTTCGCATACAGATATGATACATCTCGCTGAGCGGAGACGAGATATGTTAATAACGACGTTCTATTGATTGTTTAAAACACATCTAATCTCCGCTCGTCTCGTCTCCGCTTTGGTGGAGTCCGGTCCTGAAACTGGTGCTGGAACTACGTCACGAGCGTCATTAAAAATGGGGTAGTTTGTTATTTCCTAGGTTCCACGAGCAATTTAGCTAGCAGTGGGGTCGTTTGACGATCAATTACCTTTTGGAGTCAATCAACATTATCTTGATTTTAAGTATAATCCTCTTGCATGTGTAGCCATACTACTACTACTAGCAAATAGGTAGTTTTTTGGTAGCAAAAAACTACCTATTTGCTAGTCGAATCACATGTTAGGAATAACACATATAGAGTAAATGAACAGAATTGCGCCGTTATGCAATTGGCCTAACCATTAACAATCGGGCTGATTCAACGATCCGGCGGGCGGCAAAAGATCCACAGCAAGATATCAGAAAGACAAAGTAAAACAGAAAGTTAAATCAATATTTACATTACAGGTCCTATGCCCTGGCACTCGGCGAGAGTAGTACTTGGATCATGGGCCAGAGCGAGGAGATACACAACAAGCATTTTGCAGGTCAGAGCAATCTATTTCCTCATAAGTGCCTCAAACAAAGGAGGTTTTTTCTTAATCACTCGCTTGGTTGGCGGATTGGTGATCGCAGCAGAGGTGATAAAAATACACACAAGGTAGCTGCTGACCTTCCTCCGATAGGTGCCCTTAGTCGGCTCGTACGACATGCACGGGCTGATTTACAGTGGTCCTTGCGCCAAGCGACGGCCACGGCTAATCTATTTACTGTTCACGAAACAAGCGGATTTAATAATCTATTAATAATCGAAGTTCTGATTCTGAAATCACGAGTTAATTGTCGATAACTTGGCACCAAGTTTTGTATTCTATCTTAAGTACAATAAAGTGTTCATCAATCAATCAAGTCTGAAATTAGACTTTTACTTATAGACTATTAACTTTAAGATATGTTAACCTTGAACCAACAACGGTAATTATTTGGCTATTATTACAATGGCAGAGATCTGTCCTATGACAAAATAACGTGCGTGGCTGGCTCGTCGCCCATTTACCGAACACTTGAGCAAAAAAACTTAAGGAGGCATAATAAATGAAATTTAATCACTTATTTTCTAGGACTTGAACCACTATGTGGTTGGTTGGATTGACTGGAACCTCTGCTTAAGCCCGACTGGTGGTCCCAACTGGGCAAACAATTTCGTCGACTCACCAATCCTCGTTTACGGAGACGATGATGAATTCATCAAGCAGCCCATGTTCTACGCCATGGGACACTTCTCAAAGTTCATACCAAGAGGATCCCAGAAGATAAGGGTTCGCAGAAGAAGTATTATCAGTGTGGAGAATCTGGCTGTGATTAAAACGAATAATAATATCGTTATTGTTTTGCAAAACAGGTGCGCATTTTGACATCTTTCTTAAAAGTTTGAAAAGGATTAAGTAGACAGTGATTCTGAAGCCTTGGTCTTTTCATTAGAACGCACAACGCTGCGGTATGCGGTGCCGGACACAATCGTATGAAAAACGTCTAGAATGGGATTTTGTTCCGTCGAAGTCTGTGTCAGCGGCGAAGGGCGAGCGCGGTGTAGTAGGGAGTGGGTATTCCTCACAACGCGGCGTCATCGTACTCTTCAACGCTGCGGTGTGCGACACGGCGGCGGCGTCAAGGCGCCGACAATGGATTTGTTTGTGCCTCATACCGCTGCGGAAAATCTAATGACCGCTTCTCCGCAAAGACAGAACGTTGCGTCGTGACGCTACGTTGTGCGATGCGAACAATAGAATAAAACTCATAACACCAGTCTTCAAATCAGTAGCGTAGACCAGCAATCCATACAAACATTGTTCTTTATTATTCTCCATTGAATGATATATTAAGATGCTATTTTGTTTGTCGATGGCTCTCCGTTTGTGACGCGCGCTCTGTAGTACCTACCATATTTTCTCATTGGATTGCGGCTCTAAGAAACAGTAAACCATAGGGTTTCAGTACGTTTTTTAATAGGGGAAAGATAAACTAACATGTTTTTAATATTCTTTCAGACGGGAGCGGGAACTTAACGTGAGAATACGTTTGACAAGACTAACATACATCGAATTCAAGTTGGAACCCCTATCAATAAAAACTATTGAAGTTAATCCACAATAAAATCTTTATGATAATTTGTTATTTAAATATGATGTGATAAATATTTATTTTTGATATGTAACAAATATCTAACTTATTTAATCATGCTAAAAACGATTACTATGCACTCTAGGAGAGTTTTTGTTATTTGTATGGTCTAAGATATAAAATTTAGAGAAATATTAGAAATATATAGAGTGATTAGGAAAAATAATGCACTTTTATGTTTTAAAACTAACTTTTTATTTTGCTCTTGACATTGATCTCATCAAAATATTTGAGATTTCGTTAATAAAATACTTAAACCAATATCAACTAGAATAACAAAAAAATTACTCAACAAGGAACTCAATATCATTTGAGTCAAAGACAAACCTTAGTGAGCTCATTAAGACTTAGAATATGCAGTTAGAGAACCTATTTTATCCACGGGCCAAACTCTACCAACTACTCTACTTTTGATGAGCCCTTCAGGAACAGGTCCGTAGAGCCTTGAATCGGCTGAGTTACTAGAGTTATCCCCCTCCAACCATACGTGTCCTCTAGGCACTATATGACTTCTTAAAGAAAACTGACCTCTAACTTTGTCGCCAGACACACCCGTTATTCTTTTGCAAATATTCTGCTTAGGATTTGAAGGATTCTTGGCTATGATAATATCTCCTTTCCGAAGCCTGTGAAACCTGGGTGTGAGGTGCTCCGTTATCAATATGTTGTTGGATTGAAGGGTTGGTTCCATAGATGGGCCGGTACACTATGGACAACAGAATTCAGAAATATTAAAATATTTTACATGAAAAGATGTAGGATCTAAAAGCTAGGTACAAGTAGTGGCATGAAACTGACCATTATTGCGCAGAAGTAAAAAATTAGGTATCACAGCGTGCACAGTTTCCCATTTGCTTAGCGCTTACGTGCCACTACCTAGGTATACTCTTTAGGAACCTCTGTTTTGAAAATTCAGTCTAAACACTATAAACTCAATAAATACAGAATGGATTTTTATATGGTAATCACCAATAGATGGAGTGATTGAGGAAGGATTAATTGCGTAGTAATTCAATTAGGTTTTGTATGAATTGGCTGAAATATGATGTTTGTTAATTATGTAGGTAAAATTCATGCCAACTGAGAGGTTTTCAGGCGTGCGCTACTGTTCTGATAAAGGTACCTACCTACGTGCGAGGCCGCGGCGGCGGCGGCGGCGGGTCGCTAGTATCACAATAGATTATACATTTATCTACTGTGCTATTATTTTTTATTATTATTATTATTGAGTATGGCTTACCATTACAAAGTCACCAAGATATTCAAATGTGCAGTGGGTTAGACAGGCATATTGTAAGCAGTATCCCATAAAACCACAGGATTTTGCAATAAATTTGAAGGTCATTTTCCAAAAATTTATGAGGTTTTTTTTAAGATGCTAGGGCATAACTGCTACATAAATTCCTCCGGATTTTAGAACGTTATATATTTTCGTAGGTACAACTCGAATAAATTAAAATTAATTTCAGTAACTGATACCAAACAAACAAACAAAGTGCAACTGTGAACTGACTGAACTGAAATGAATGAAATGAAACTGAAAAAAGGTCTGACTCTGACTGACAGTGACTGACTGACTGGACTGACTGAGTGTCTGGTTCAAGTCAAGGAACATTAAATACCTGCCAACCAGACAGACAGTCAGTCAATAGCATAGAATAATACTACTCCTAGCGGAGGTCAATTGGTCAATAGCATAGAATAATACTACTCCTGTCAATAGCCAACCAACCAGTAGTGGTTGGTTGGCTTTGTTTGGCTTGCTTTGCTTGCTTGGCTCACAGACAGTGTTGCCACCTTGCAGAAAAAAATCACTAGGTTTGGTCGCAAAACTCGCTAGATTTCGGAATATTTTTAACAAAAAAATCACTAGATTTCACTGAATAATTTAAAATGAAATAACACGGTACATAGGTATTACAAAATAATGTATTTGTGAAAATAATTAACAAAAAAACACAAATACTTACTAATATCAAAAAGCAAAATTTTTGGACACTAAGCAAAATAGATTTATATTTTTGTGTTTTTTTATAACTCTGTGTTTCACATTGTCGCCAATTTCGAAATACGACTACAATGTTAGTTGGCGTTCCAAATTCGTTTAGTTAGCACGATATTATCCGTTAAGTGCCATCATCAATTCGGAACACTTGTGAACGCGCTGTACGTAGAGTGTGAGTTTTGACTGAGTAGGTAAACGTCAGTTTTGACAGAGCGCTCTTGTTACTGGTTTTTGTTTTGATTTTGAAACACGATTCCTTACACACAGCTGCGTTTATGTAAGCGCGATTTCGAGACGCACCCCCCCTCCCCGCAAAAATCGCAGAACTCAAGACGCAGCTGTGTGTACAATACGATGGCATGCGTCCTAATATAAAATTTTCCGTAAGCAATTATTCACTCAACTTCTATCGCGTCGATAAAATCGCAGCAGTGTGCAAGATCGTATGCGTCTTAGTACAAAATGTACTGCAAACAAATCGCGCGACACAACCGCACTTCAAAATCACGGCTGTGGGGTAGAGGCTTTAAGTTAGCAGTGTAACTTGAGTTTAGCTGACATTCGAAAGCACAATGTGTAGGTACTGAATTTTCATTATATATTATGGCCAGAAGACAGCTTTAGCCTCTCCCATGCAACCTGCAGCTCAGAGTGGTGGAAAATTCAATGTCCCTTTCGTAGGAATTTGAAAGATATAGTTACTTTTTTACTGTTTTGAGTATGCGGTTTGGTTGGAAACATGAAAACATTGTATTGTACCTGTAACACGAGCCTTTACCTATGTACATATTCCTGCTGTTATTTGTAAATTGTGGTGTTTCAATAAAATAAATAAAAAATCACTAAAACTTTATGTAAATATCTACCTACCTAATTTTACAACTCGCTTCGCTCGTTGACGGTTAGGAAGTATGCCGTAGTTCGACGAAAATGGCGAGAGAGGGACACCGGAGAGGTTTTTAGTGGGTATTGTGTCCTTCTCAGGGCGTCGTCGAGTCCCACGTAATTTGTTATTTATGAGTGTAGCTTAGCTGGTTGCAAAAGTTAGAGCTAGTTAAAAGTTATGTTATGAGACCGGTGCGCGAGGCGGCGGCGGCGGCGGCGGCGGGGCGGGGCGGCGCGCCAGCGCCCAGCAGTGTTGAAAGCGCGCGCTCCACAAGGTGTTTATCAAAATGACATTGATTGTTTAGAATTCACTCGAACAGTGAATCACTGTTCGCTTTTGGCACTGACAGTTGGATGCTGATAAGCAATAACATGTCAACCTACGTGGAAGCCATTTTGAGAAAAACGCGTTTTAAAATTTCAGCGCCAATTTAATTACTTTGTTCAAGGATTTTCCATACAAATTGATATTATCCAGTTATTAGAATAGCGATATCAGTTTTAATCATAGTTTAATCATTTTAATATGTAAAATCATTTGGCGTGCGTCTAAAAAACGACAAATTTGTTATAACGTAATGCGTTACTACGTATTTTAGTTGAATAAATGTTTCAAGTCTCACAAAACACTATTGAAAAACTGAAAATAGTTATTTTAAAATATATGTGATGTATGTCAAGAGCCATAACTTTATATTGCTAAATGAATTATTAGTGTAAAAATTGATTTGCAAATGAGTTATCAATAAAAGACATAACGTAATACAACATTGAGAAAAGGTTTATTATACTTCTAAAACACATAAAAAATAGGAACAATTCAGTCCGTCAGCCGTTCAGTCTTGAAGACATACATAGGTAGACAATAAGTACGATGAGTATTAGTATTTTACACACACATAGGTACCTCTTAACCAATACTCTATGTAGGTGGGTAAATTATTATAAATCAAATTAAATAGAATATAAGCAAAACAATTTTCATCTTAATAGCAATACTAGCGGTGTCCGTAGTTTCTAATGCGCTTATAGCGCTTATGTTCTTACACTAAAATAGTATATTTATTAAAATAAAGCCCTACGTTAACATATATATTTTTCAGGCACTTTACGACAATGTTTTTCTTAACCTTCTTTTATACGTATTCTTCATCGTCGTTCAATTCAAAATCAATAGTATTGCCAAAGCCTTCTGTATCATCAATAAAATCACCGGAGGCAATATTCCGTAAGAAACTGTAAAAGGGTTTAGCATCGGCTGGAATAAGCTTGAGCATTTCTTTTAAGTCTTTAATCTTTGCTTCTGACAACGCTCGACCATCTGGGTAAAGAACTGGAAGATCTATTTCAAAATTTGGACGACTTCTACGTCCTTTAGCACCTTTGGATATGTCAACTTCTTTGGGGTTCTCTTCTAATTTATTTTTCATAAAGAGTTTTGCAGGATCATTCTTCCGGACTTCTATTTCAAAGGTAGTCATCCAAGATATCTTTTGTTTTTCTATATCCATTTTTCTGTTGGTAATGCGTTCCAACATTGGCGCTACTGAGCGAAAATCTTCTTTTTGGAGTCTTGCTATATTGATTTTTTTCTTTTTACGACAATTTCTCATAACAGTGATGTAGTCTTCTGCTGTGTACAGACGCATCTGATTCTTCAAAGCACATTCGACGTCTCCAAATTCAGAATCATTTGGTAAATATGTGTGCCCTGGATGTAAGAATCATTATTTTCCGGTATATAGTCAGGGTCTTCTAAATTTATTCGCTGTGACTCTCTTGCACCAGATCCTGTTTGCAAATTCTCAACACCTACTTGTTCTTCTAGGTCAGGTGACTATACAAAACAATGTGCCTGTGGCTCTTCCAAATGATTTGCTGAACTTTCCAGATCAGCGAATAAAGGTTCCAATGTTTTTGTAGGGCTCAATAAATCATCATTGGACTGAAACGGAATAGTTTCTATATGATCAATCAATTCAATATTACAAGCATCATCTAGTATTGCATTTTCAACGATTGTGGACTGAATACTTTCTGGTTGAACAATTATCTCGATGGTCGAACACTGAGATGGTGTTGAATTTTCAGCGACCACAGAACATTCAATAAATTCAGAGTGTTCAAATACTACATCATGTTCAGAAATACTTATATTTGCAAAGGGAGTATCGGCTGAAGGAACATCTAAGTCGGCTGAAGGAACATCTAGGTCGGCAGAAGGATGTTCAGAAATACTTATATTTGCAAAGGAGGTATCGGCTGAAGCAACATCTAGGTCGGCTGAAGGAACATCTAGGTCGGCTGAAGGAAGAAGCGAAGACTGGTGGGGTCTCACAAGGTTTACGAGCATGAGACCTCGCGATATTGGCGGTGGCATTCTGAAAGTAATTGAAGAAATAAACTTGTTAACAATTTTAAGCAATAAGGCCGCCCATTGTACGTTTTTATTTTATTTAGATATAAGTTATTTTATGTATTGTAAACTTTATTGTTTACAATACACAACACTTAATTGTGTTAATTCATTCATTCATTCATTCTGGACGTGTTCCTTACTACCTACTTAAGTTTCATTAAAATAACCCCAAGAGATTTTATTAACAAACCAGCCTTAGTATAATTCTAAATATATTATATTATGAATACTAATATGGTCATCTGTATCAGAAACTACTAACTTAGTACCTACCTACCACACACAACACAAAAAAGAAAGGGATATCGTCTTGTTTAGCAATAACGTATCAAGCTCTATGGTATATTTACAAATGCTGGTCAATAGTCTGATTTTTGTTTTGCAAAAACCGATCAAACAACATTTAATGTAAATTCAATATTAAGGTAATAACATCATACTGTGACTATGTAAAATTAAGTTTCATATTGATTTTAAACATAACTTAATCATAAGAAGACTTTTTTCTTTTAGTTTTGCCGGTAAAATAACCTACAATTTTGTCTAGGTACATTCCGTAAGTGTAGTACTATTTTGGCTTACCTTTGATGATGTTTTTATTTCCCAAGGTCCTTTATGCGTTTCCCATGCAGTATTTGTATCTGGCTGTCCTGACAATTCACTTTATTAATTTTAACAAATAGTTTTACCGAAAGTTGTTTTTCAAAATAACAATTTCTAATTACGCAATAACCGATCAAGTACCATGACTGCGTATGGCTTTACATAGATGGCGCTCTATAGCATAAAATAATGTTTCAAGTACCTTGACATCTTATTGCAAACCGATCAACCATACAAACTGATTTAGTGTCAACATTTTTGTACATAATTTCTGGTACTTAAATATGTTTTCAGGTTAACACGTTGTTGCAAAACGTTCTTTATGTGCCGAAGCAGCGTTCTGCATACTTAGCTCACTTTTTGACTTTTTGTGGGTTGACATGTTATTGCTTATTAGCATCCAGTTAGACCATTGTTTTTCTTTCATGGAGCATTCTTTCATTCATTTTCATTTCATTCATTCAACACTTCAACTGAACAGACAGACAGTCTCGAGATTGGAATCACTACCTACAGTAATTTGTTTAGATATTTTATAATTTTATCGTAAATTTCATTTCAATTGCACGGTGCGTCCACAGATAAATTCACAAAAATCGATATTTTTTCATGATGTGAAGTTTATTTGGTGACTTGAATATTTTTTAGACAAGCATTTTGAATCTAAAATCTGAACAGAGACTGGATAAATTATTTCTGTTGAATTGTTTTCATAGGACGTGCGAGTGCTAAATGTTTACCCTAACAACTAATCGTGTGTTTATGCATATTTAGCTCTGAATCGATACTGTTCTAGAGCATTAACCTTTTTGTTGTGAAATGAGTGAGCAAGAATCGCAAATTTGCTGACACACTGGAGCCCTAATGGATAGCTGTTGCTGACGAAAACGTGCTGTCTTATTGAAAATTATACGACATGTAAGTTACTGACAGTAGGTACCTACCTGGTCTCACAATACTTTACCTTCACCCATGGATCATGTGGCCAAATATAATGGCTAGGTATAATAGAAATTCTAATGCATTTGACGTTGAAGGTGCCCTAGTCCTCTACTATCTTAGGGGTTTTCACCTACTTTTACTCTTGATATATTTTGCCACACATCGTTTATATTGGATAAAATCCCTGTTTATGCTTTAATGTCCTGTTTTCCTTGAAAATATGAGAACAATATATCATTTAGACCACTATACATAATCACTATCATAACAGCAACATTGTGCTATGAACAAAGCCATATTCTGACTATAGTACATAAACAAAGTAATTACTGCTGGATGTTGATGCTATCCACATCCTTTGTATTCTAAAGGGTACCCTATCCTTCTACGACTGGGAAAAAGGGTACCAACCGACAATAACAAATTAATGCTGGGTGACAAATGTAAAAATTGCCTCACCTGTGTCCGAAGTTGCATAGGCAAAGGCCTCCCGCTGGTAATATTTAAATTACAACTTTATTGTTTTATTAAACAATTGAGGGAATGCTTATTCATAGATCTGTAGTGTGTAAAGTAGTAGAACAGTAAAGTATGTCAACAAGGAGTTAAGTGAGGCATTATCTATTGTCCTATCTATAAATACTTTTCTATTTCTAATCCTTACCTACATGGTTGTTTAATCTTTGATTTGATTTAGCTAAATGTTGCATCTATAACGTACAGTCAGCTGCACAGACATTTAAACACGGTGTAACTTATATTTTACTCGGAACTTTTAAATAAAATGACATGCACACGTTTTTCGTAAAAAGTAGACATCATACTTCGTCAGAATGCGATACATAAATTCTCACAGTTACTATACTACTTACTATTTAGTCAAATTGAAAACTTGGGAGTGTATACATATTTTTGCAGCCGACTGTACTAGTTAACTCATAATGATAATATTTCTACTGTATATTTCTGCATATGACTTGGCACCTGATGATGAAGGTAAAAATTCAACAAACAAATACGAAAAACAAAATACTCCTCCGGGTCTGGGAGGCATCACTGCAGAGTGTTCCTCTAATTGAATGAATTAATGAATGAATTATGTATATACTGGACAATCCAACCAGCATCATCTAGCCCCAAGCTAAGCCGAGCTTGTTGTGTTATGGGTACTAGATGACTGATATATAAAATAAAATACATTACCTACATAGGTAGATATTTTAATTAGAAATAGCTAGTTAGTATTTTCACAAAAGCAAAACCTTAAATCCAAATGGCACTTTATCTCCTCCTTAGTATTATATTTAAAACAATTTTCAGATTGTCTAGAAGCAGGAAAAAAAGTTATTGTGTTTTAGAAAATTATATCTGTTCTCAGAATACAAACAAATTACTTAAAACTAAGTAGTATTTACAATTTAAAGCAGCTAGTTGCAGACTGTCATAATCATTATTAAGATTTCTATGGTAACATTACAATCAATCCAGAGGTAGCTCAACTGATTCATATCAATACCAATTGGAAGTGTCCCCAAGACGCTGGCTGCATTATTCTTAGGTTTAGTCTAGCTAGTGGAATTATAATGTTACTAGCTGCTTTGCGCACATCAGCCCGTGGTTTCGCACATTCTTTTCCGAGATCCGAGAGAGAGCCTATGTCTATCCCCGCGATACCATCTATCTCCATGCTAAATTTTATTAAGATCCATTCAGCCGTTTAGGCGTTCAAAAGGCAACAGACAGACAGAGTTACTCTCAAATTTATAATATTAGTATGGATTGTTTTACTGAATAAAGACTCGACCACTGGTTACGAACGCACAATCTGACCACTACAAGAGACCAACTAGTGTAGTGAAAAACTTTAAAAGCACTGTGACATAGACATATCAGCTCTCAGCTGCTCGTCTATAATCCAATTATAATAATAATAAATAATATTATAAGTATCCTATGTTTTGTTTATAGATACAATGGGGCGCTACACAGGGAAAAAATGCCGGCTGCTCTCCATGCTATGGCTTACAGGAAGCTTCTTCTTCGTGGAGCTCATTGTGGGATACATCACTAACTCCATGGCTTTAGTAGCAGACTCTTTTCACATGCTCAGCGATGTGGCTGCACTTGTCATAGCATTCTTATCAGTTAAAGTGAGTACTTCTATTTATACAGGGATCTATTATAGTAAAAATGGCAGTAAAATAACTCCATATAAATTAAACAGATAATCTGGCACTTTGAGTTTAATTGACGTTTTTGACATAAGTTTTCTTACATTGAACGTCACAGTTAAGGCTCGGACTCCACCAAAGCGGACGCGAGAGGAAAGGAGATGTGTTTTTAACAACTAACAGAAGGTCGTTATACACACATCTCGTCCCCACTCGGCTTCAGTGGATACCTTCGAGCGGAGATGTATTATTATTGTATGACGCGATCGAAGCGGAGATGTGAGCTGCGCCGCACCAAGATTGAGCTGGGCGGCTACAAAGCGGAGATGTGAACTGTGCCTCGCAAGCTGGCAACGACGGCACGCAGCCGAAACGAAAAAAGGTGTGTGCCATCTAACCAAACATCGTACGCTCGCACGCTGCTCAGTTCCGCTCTAGCCAGCACACATCTCCGCACCGCATCGGTGGATACACCACCGTAGCTAAAAACGTATCTTTTCATCTCCGCTTTGGACATCTCAGCATACCTCAGCTTTGGTGGAGTCCGGGCCTCACAAAGTTACTTATTGTCATATCTCTCAAAGAACAGAGTCGAAAATTGTGTGTCATTGTTCAGTCAGAAATAGTATATAGAAATTGTTTCCTAGAGGTGAGACCTTGATCAATTGATCATGCATGATTTAAGGGCAAAAGCTCGCGTGCTGATCGTTGGTTCTATTTGTACTACTAAAGTACTTTAAACTGTCACGATTTAGTTTAGGTACCTACCAAAGATCCATGTTAGAGGATCTACTTATGCATTTGACTTCTTTTCTAATTTATCACACTACTTGCTTCCCATAAATGATGAAATTTGATACTAATCACATCATCACACTAATATTATTTATAAAAGCGAAGTTTGGATATGGATGGATGTATGTTTATTACTTCTTAACGCCAAAACGACTGCACGGATCGGGCTGAAATTTTGCATAGATGTAGTTCTAGGCCTGAAATAAAACATATCCTACAAATCAGTTCCCATGGGATAGAAATAACCTTCAAACGTTTCCCTATAAATAACGTGTGCGAAGCCGCGGGCAGACACTAATATTATAAATGTTTGGATGGATGTTTAGATGTACCTATGGATGTTTGGTTGTTGGTTATCCCTTCACAAAACTACTGAACGGATCGGGCTGAAATTTCGCAAACAGTTAGTTCTAGCCTCGGAATAAAGCATAGGGAACATATTATGCTACTTTTTATCCCATAAATCAGTTCCCACGAGATAGAAATAACATTAAAGCTTTTCCATACAAACGACGCGTGCGAAGCGGCGGGCAAAAACTAGTTATAAGTAAAACAACATACACTTGTTATCGCATGCTTATCGGACAAACTAAGGGTACCTTTTGTACTGTACTGATTCAGTGAGGAACCAGATAATTGGCAAGTTGTAAATAACATCCATAAATTGTTCCTTTGTCTGCACGTATTTTCATATTCACCATCATCATCCTGCAGTGGCCTATACTAGTCCACACCACACCTGGACATAGGCCTCCCCTAATGAAACCAATAATAATATTATTTAACTCGAAAACAAAAAATAGTAAACATACTAAGCTAAACTTATTGTAGGCTATATACATAATGCTATTGTTATTGCTGGTTATTATATCGTCGGCTTATTGCAAGAAGTCATTAACCGACAAATCCAAAAGTTTGGCAAAAGCAGTTTAAAGTTTTTAAAACTTTAAGAGCCCATATCATCAAAACTACGACAGTTATCAATATAATTTAAACGCCAATATATAGAGATATGTAATTATTTTATAATTAACTGAAATCAGTACAAATTCAACCACTGCAATTTTTTTAAAAGCTAAAAATGCAAAGATAATGACTTCTTGCTATAAAAAGTTTTGACTAAACTGGAGTTAAGTATTTCTGCAACGAAGTTATTAGTGGCCTCTTTGGAGTATTAAAAGACAAAATAATCATAAAATAACATCTTTTATTACTAAAAGCTAAACAAATTACCTTGTTTGTCGAAAACACTTAATAAAATAACTAAAATTAGTAATAATGGCACATGAATCAGTCAAAAACACGTTCTAAGCTTTTAGAAAATAATTCTGCTAGCCAGCAAAGAGTTATAAACACATAAATAGGTTGGAAACGATTAAGTAAACTGTATTTAGATTAGAAAATATTAAGTAACAGACTTTGAGCTTTACCTGAAAACCTTCTTATCCTATCTCACGGTCCGCGGCCAGGTCGAGCGTTAAGAGGAGGGTTCCTCTTAACGCTCGACCTGGCCGCGGACCCGGCCCCAGGACGTGAGGACGCGTACGCCTAGGCACTCGAGTCCGTGAACGTCGGACCTCTCCAGACGCCTACAGAAGTGGAATCCGAGGCCTCAGCGCTGATGGCGCTCATCTTCGAGGCTGAGGCGGCCGCTTCCATACCCATCACCAGGCGCCAAGGCCAGCGCAAAGACCTCCCCCAACACATTAAGAGGGTAATAGAGAGGAAACGCGAACTCCAGCGCGAGTGGGCGCGCTCCCGCTGCCCGCGACTGAAGACGCGACTCTATTGTATTGTATTGTATTGTATTGTGTACTCTATTTTTCGCACTTAGACACGGTTTGGTCCATTGTGCGTGTTTTGTTTGCTAGTGTAACCAGCCTAACTCCGTCCAGAAGCGCAGAATCTTCCTGGGATCTTCACACACTTCGCGGAGCGACCTCGGGTGGTCGAGGATTTCGTGTCGTTGCGCTGTTACTCCCTCGCATTCCAGAACTACGTGGGCAGCTTATTATACGTCACTAAGACATCCCCTGCAGAGAGTGCTGTCTGTTGCTCCGATGGTGAAGAGATGTTTATTTAGTGGGCCATGTCCTGTGAGTGTCCCCACTAGGTAGGACGCGTAGGTCCATTCTGGTCAGGTTCAGTAGGCGCTTAGTTAGCCTTGGTGATGCAGCTGATAGCGCTGCTCTTGCCTGGCGGCACTCTAGTAGGTGCGTCCATCATTCGTTATGTTTTTCTCTAGTTTTCAGCCTTATCCATGTTCGGATTTGGGAGAATGGTAGGGGAAGGAGCGGAGGTGGGCCTATTATCGGTGTCTCCGAACCTTTCCGTGCCAACTCATCGGCGGCGACGTTACCAAGTGATCCGCTATGCCTCTTAATCCATTGAAGGGTTATCCTGTTTCTGCAGGAAATCCTCTCAAGTGCCAAGTGGCATTCGTACACGATCTTGGAGTTGCAGCTGTGTCCTGCCAGGGCCCTGAGTGTAGCAGCACTGTCAGTCAGGATACAAACGCACTGGTTATCTATATCCCTTCTTCCCACATCTGTGGCTGCCTCGGTTATAGCTGCGCATTCACATTGAAATATGGAGCTGTGTTTGCCTAAGGTCATTGATACATTGAAGACGCGACTCAACCCGATATCTGCCGAGCTCTCGGCCACAGTACAGATTTGGCGTGAGACCTGGGACTGAATCATCGAATAGGGCGAATCATAGAATCAATGAATAGGGCGCTCACGCGGCAGCCGGCAACAACTTACCCGCTGCTGGACCGAGATGGGGTCCGGCGCTTTGCTCCCGCCGACCGTGCCGAAATTCTGGCCGAGCACCTCGCGGAGCAGTTCTCGCCTCACCCCGTTGCAGCCGACGCCACCTTTGAAACCCTAAACCACCACCACCAGGTCGAGGTCACAGTGAGGGACTTCCTGTCTGGCCCAACACCGCCCCTAGACGGGGAGTACTTCATCTCCCCTGCCGAGGTGCGGAAGGCCGTCCTCCGTCTACCCAGACGGCGCCAGGCTATGACGGAGTCCCCAACAGTTGCCTCGCCGTGGAGTCACCGCACTCGCCCGGCTCTTCAACGGGATCCTCCGGACGGGCCACTTCCCGGAATCCTGGAAGACCGGACGGGTCATCGTGCTACCCAAGCCCGGCAACGATCACCGCCTCCCGGCCAACTACCGCCCCATTACTCTACTACTAATAGTGGGCAAGCTCCTGAAACGCCTGCTCCTGGGGCGCCTGGCTCCAACTATCGAGCCGCGCCCGAAGCAATTCGGCTTCAGGAGTGGCCACTCTACCACGCTGCAGCTCACCAGGGTGCTGCACCACCTTGCAGTCGAGCACAACGCCAGGCGCTGCACTGTCCGGGTCTTTCTGGACGTAAAAAAGGCCTTCGACCGTATTGGGCACCCCGGCGTTTTGTACAAGCTCCTGCAAAACCCAACTCCACCAGCTCTCATCAGGATTGTGGCATCCTTCCTCGACAACCAGCGGTTCTTCGTCGCAGTTGATGGTGCCACATCCTCCACTCGATCCATCTCTGCTGGTGTACCGTAGGGTAGCAGCCTGTCGCCAGCGTTATACGCGTTCTATACCGACGACATCCCCACCCTGGAGGGCCACCTACGCCCCGGGGAGAGAGATGTGTCGCTAGCGCTGTTCGCGGACGACAGCGCCTTCTTTGCGTCTTCTACCAGCCCCACCATCGCAGCCCGCAGGATGCAGCGGCTGCTGAACATCCTGCCGCCCTGGCTGGACAAATGGCGCATGGCCGTCAATGTGGGAAAGACGGCTGCGCTGTTTGTTTCCCGCCGCATCGGCCACCCACCGCAGCTGACACTTCGGGGCCAGAACGTGGCATGGAGCCCGCACATCCGGTATCTCGGCTTCGGGATCGACAGGTCGTTGCGGATGCAGCCGAAGGTTGACAGCGCACTACAACAAGCGCGCGTCGCCCAACCTTTCTCCGACCCGTCCTGGGATCTCGCCTGCCTCTGAGGACCAAAGTGTGGGTCTACAAAGGCTAAGTCCGATCCCGACTCACATATGCAGCGCCGGCCTGGTACTCACTAGTCTCCCAGACGAATAGGGACCGGCTCCAGGGGCTGCAAAACGTGGCTCTGAGGATCTACACTGGCGCGAGCCAATACCTCAGGAACGATGTCATCGCCCGCGACCCGCAGATCCAATCCATAGACGAGTTTGTCGTACAGTACAGTCGTCGAATGTACGACCGCGCCGACAACGGCCACCAAGCCCACCTTCACTAAATAGCGCCTCACCAACCCCGGCCCCCAGATGATGACCACCCGTGGAGGCCC
Source organism: Eupithecia subfuscata (assembly GCA_963564075.1). Lineage (NCBI taxonomy): Eukaryota > Metazoa > Arthropoda > Insecta > Lepidoptera > Geometridae > Eupithecia > Eupithecia subfuscata. The sequence goes on along the minus strand of OY751099.1, from coordinate 4,856,782 downwards.
CTTCCCTAGGACCTCACCCCCGCAGAACCCCCCGGATAGACCGTGGGTTAATTTAAAAAAAATTAACCCAAACCAAACAAAAAATAAGAAAAAAACATGCAAATATGTTAATAAAAAAATAAAATGATTAACAAGCTAAATAAAAGCATTTTTAGCGAAATCCAAGGACCGAGGAGTCGTCACCCCTCGAGTTGATGCCGGGGTAAAGAGGCCAAGCCTCGATGCCCCGCTCTGTGCCCCCACAAGGGCCGGAAAGAACGAACTACTACGCGGCGCGGCAGAGGCGCGAGCGGCCCCGAACAAAATACCCCTCTGCCCCGCTTCCGCGACTCCGGTCACACGGCACGCGGTCTCATAAGTAGCATAGCAACACGTAAATGTATGTGTGCAAAAGTCATTACCTTACATTTGCCTGTTATTTTTACAATAACAAAAATCACTAATAAAACAATACTTCATTCAAGCGATTTTAGTCTTGTATTAAGTTTAACATAATATTTTAGCAAAAACTTGTCAATGACCTATAATTAATTTTACCAATCCAATAGTGATGGTACCTATAAACGTTACTTGTTCTGAAAGAAGTCATTTAATGCGAATAGTATTCATTTACCATTAATTATGTTTCGAAAAAAGTAATTAAGTGTAAAAAATGAAATCTATAAAAAATAAAAAACTCAGGGTAGACGTTACTCGTTTTGATAGAAGTCATTTAAAAACGTTAGTATTTTTTTTTCCAAAAAATACGACACGACAAAACTGGTTAAGGTGCAAATAATGAATTAAAGCAAAACTTATTCAAACGTTTGTGAACGTAAAAGCACTTTCAAAATGTTGTTAAGTCACATAAATGAGTTTCGTATGAAAATAAGAATGGCAATTGTGTTTTTTTTCTTTTGTTAAAATTTATTAATGTAAGTTAATGAATTTTATGAAACCAGATATACCAAAAATGCAGTTATTGACTTTATAACCAAGCCATAACTTCTAAGTTTGAAGAGCTACAAATTTGTGAGTTTTACCAAAATGTAGAGCTCATCGAGACGAACTCAATGGTATATCTAACGCAGTTAGTGACTTCTTGCGACTAATGACTTCTTGCAATAAGCCGACGATATGCTAGCAGAAGTTAGTCAAAGTACCTAACGACTAAATTTTGCTTTGCGCCTCGCACGCGTTCTTCTGGGATAAAATGTTGCATAAATAGTAACTATCGAAATATAAGTTAAACTCTCTGATTACAGAAAACCTACTCAATCTATTCAAAATTTCAGCTCGATCCGTTTAGTCGTTACTGCGTTTTTTGTTCACCACAAACTAATTTTTGCAAATAAATAAATAAAATGTACCTATTCAAAGTGATTCGTAAATAGACAGAATAGATAATGCTTAAGTGCACGAAACAAATTAATACAGCTAAATATAACAAATTAGCCTGAACTAGGTAATCATGTGTTTGAGGCGACAAGAAGAGTGCTAATTATTAGATAAAATAATCACTTGCTATTACAATACAAGCATTTAGTTTAATGTTGTTTAAAACACAAACAATTTGTGTATGTAAATGTTCGTCTTTATAACACAAGTACAATTCCATCCACCTACGTCGAAGAGTCGAAACCATACTTAAGCCGACCAAAATAGGTAAACAACATTCAAAGGTAACTACTTAACGAGAATCAAAACTGTAGTACAATACAATACCCATTAAATTTTGCCTTGTTTACTTATATTTACATAAATACTACATGTTACCATGTAAAACTCACAGAAATTCCAGGCGCAAACAATTCTCGGAACATGTTGGTTCTACGAAACTTAAAGGTCCTCTGCGTGTACGAACGAATCGAGTTAGTTACGCCGAAATCATTAAAGCCTAAAAGGGCGACATTATGATTAGGGTAACAAATTTCTATGTAAATTATACCGTCGATCATATGATCTTTAGATCTAAATGTAAACGTACGTAATGAATTCCTTACGTTATATCTAAGATCGTAATTTCGATGAAACTCATCGATTAATTAAGGTTCTTTTTAGAAATTGAAAAATAAACATACAAATATAGCCTATGTTACTCGAGGATAATGTACCATTCTAACGGTGAAAGAGTTTTTGAAATCGGTCCAGTAGTTTTTGAGTTTATTCGTTAAAAACATACAAAAATACAAATCTTTCCTCTTTATGATATTAGTGTCGATTATTAGATATCTTTAGAGAAATTTTCATTTAGAATAAAAGAAAGAAACGAAATTCTACTGGAAAATCAAGCGTGAATTTCACTACTACTACCAGATTAGCAGTTGAAATTGTGTCGGTTCTTTTTCTTTATTCCACTTCTGACAAATCGGCTGCGACATTGAACTTCTTGTACCGATCTTATCTGGGCTACAAAAGGTTGATTGAGGATTGATTGTTCAGCTTTATGTTAAACCTACACCTGGGGAGAAATATGGGAGAAATCTGTTAAATACATTATGTTTCGGGTTAGGAGGTTGATCATCTTTCCCTCATAATTTTCCCAAGCATGGATGTAGCCTACATCACCTTTTTCCTAGATGAATAGAAGTGAAAAAAGTTTATTCAGCACGACACAAAACATACTAGGAAAAACTAAGCTAGAAGTTTACGATTTAGGTAATTTAAGAAAAACTAAAAATTATAATGAGTAGGTTAGGTTAAGATGCAAGTTAAAATCAAAATTTAACTAAGGCCTATGTTTAAGAAGTTAAAAAGGACCTAGAATTAGTACTTCCGCAAGCTGCATGGCAAACCACCGAGTGTAGATCATGTAGGAACCCTAAGATAAGAGTACTTTTCTAATAGACATGTGCTGCGTGCGTAGCTAAACGACGGAATGTGTGAATCACAGGTAGTATCGCTAAGCTGTGAAAATCGAGCGAGCTTACCTATTGGTCGGTTGGTCTCGTTCCATCGCATACCGCTACAGTAGTAGAGCGAAGAGCGTCGCAAATCTCTAGTAGAGGCCCACAAGCAGTTTTGCTTAACGCATTGACTGCCGGTGCGACCTGCAGGGGCTTGAGGAGGGCATCTGCGTCGTCGTGGGCCATGAAAGTGTTAATCGGTACACGGAGAGCATTGCACGCAATATAAAACAAAATCAAATAATAACTATAAAAGATGTAAGCTGCTTTGATTGAAATCTCATAAAGGCGTTTCGAGAATTCCCCGTACCGTACTACGAGTAATTATGACTCACGCGTTCAGTATTCATTCCAATGTTTATTATATCAACTTGCATTACGGGTTTTAAAACGGTGTAGAATCAAAATACGTAGAAAACATGACTCAAACAGGTAATAGATTTATTAAGATGCCCTTCCGGCTTCGGCTCTATATTCCGACTATTGAATGTAAAGTCAATGATCAAAATAGAAAGGGGTCAATTTTACAGTATTCTATTCATTCTACCTTTCATGAATGGGCCTAACCTGCATACTCCTTCACAGATGTCACCAAAGAAATGGTCAAAGAACACATTCGGATGGGCCCGGGCGGAAGTCCTAGGGGCGTTGGTGAACGCTGTGTTCCTAGTGGCTCTCTGCTTCAGCATATCCGTGGAGGCTGTGAAGAGATTCATCGAGGTGGAGAAGATCCACGACGCTGGCCTGCTGGTCGCCGTCGGATCGCTCGGGTTATTGCTCAATATTGTCGGACTGTTCCTATTTCATGGTAAGTTTTTTTTTAAATTTATTTTACTCACTTGTTTTAAATAATCCTATATATGTACATGCGCGTATCGAACGCTTTATGTGCTGTGATCGTATTATTCCAGCATCTTTTAAGGGATAAAGCGTTTAGATAGTTTTAACGGATGACGTTTGGAAGCAGTGATCATTAAATACCTATAAATGTTCGCAGCTTCGTCATCCCTTAAAACGAAACGAACTTAATGACGAAGCTGTGAACATATAGGTATCTAATGATAACAGCTGCGTCATCCCTTTATAACTGTCTACAGTTTTAATTTAGTAAGAGAGTATATTTCAAATTATTATTTCTTAGAAATGTATTATTTAGAGGGGAACTCGGAACTTAGCCGGCTATGATACCTAGTATTTATTACCACAGTTTTATTTATTTACAATGAGTCATAATTTGGTTGTTTTGGAATAACTTAAAACTTACTTCGAAGTTTTAAGTCTTACTTTTACACTGCTTTTCATTTTTGCGGGTATTAATTTTAACTTCTTCAAATGAGGGTTTATTATTTACTAGTAATATTATTATTTTCTTTACCTAATAATTATTATTTGGTATCCACTATGTTATGTATCTATGTATCCTATCTTCCTTTCTTTAGCTACTCCTTCTAATTGATTGAGTACTGACGACAGGCATATCTTTCAGTTTTAATTTTAATTTTGTAATTTTAGTCATTGTTATATTATAATAGTTTTAGGCACGTTACTAATTTTCTTTTATGTTTTAATTACTTAGTTCAGTTAGTATGTATTTATGTTCTACAAGCGGAAACTGTTTTAGCTTTATTTGTTTTAGTTTTATGTATATACAAGCATTGTAAGCTTTTTGTTTCCCAAATAAATAAAAATAAAATACTAAGTAATCCCTCGGGAATATTTTATGGAACCACCTCGGGATCATCCTCCACAATAGCGAAATAATTATCAAAATCGATCCATAGTAAAGTTAACGGAGAAATCGACTAACATTCTTCCATTTCTTTAAAACATAATTTTTTTTTAAAACAATTTCGATCCTCCTCCTTATTTCGAAGTAAGTTAAAAAAACAAAATCATTATTATTCAAGTACGGAGTACGAAGTCTACTATATATAAGTACCTATATGATATACTAGCTTCTGCCCGCGGCTTCGCACGCGTATTTTTGTTATAATAAGTAGCCTATCTAAGTTAGGCTTTGCTCTAAACGTACGCCAAATTTCATCTGGATCTGTTCAGTAGTCTTGGAGATCCTATTCAACAAAAATTCAGATTTCACAAACTTTCGGCTTCATAATATTAATATGTATGCTAAATATATGTAAGTATATACGATTCGTGTAAGTGACGTCATTCCCGTTTCCACAAGCATGTTAAGTGCCACATATTTCGCTTCAATAGTGCCATTATCGCACTAATACTCACTCAGTAAATATATGTCTGAGTCAGGCACTCGAATCTGCATTTTACAGTTGTATTGTACTACTTCAAGTTCTGTTTATTGTCTTTAATCTATCGTGCCTTTAATCTACCGCTAAATGATATGGCACTGTTATAGGTAATTTTATTTATCACTAGTTTTTGCTCGCGCCTTCGCACGCGTTGTTTCTATGGAAACGTTTTCTTTCCCATGGGAACTGACTTATGTCATAAAAAGTAGTCTATGGTTGTTTCCAGGATTAGATTTACCTGTATGAAAAATTTCAGCCCGATATGTTCAGTAGTTTTGGCGTGAAGACGTAACAATATAAGTAGCCTATTATCTAATATCTTCATCTGTTTAGTAGTTTTGAAGATCCTAGGTAACAAAAAAAATCACATTCCACAAACTTTCGGTTTTTTAATATTAGTAGGAAGTGTGATTTTTATTATTTTATCATGTAGTATTCCGTATTATTTATACAGTCCGATACCTAAACAAGTCTTTACAACATTTCAACCAGTCTTTTCATCTATCCTAGTCAACATTTCGTCTAGATCTAGTAGACTGGCTGGGTTAAATCTTAAATGTACCTTGAACTCCTTATTGTGAGTCGTGTGTGGTGGTGATTCCCAACTATAAATACCAAAAGTATATAAGTATGTGGAAATCATGACAGATTTATCACTAAATAATCCGATTAACTCAAACGCTTACAGTATCGCTATGTATATCCATTGTTTACCCAATATACAAATATTTTACTGATATTAAACATGGTACTAACTAAGTGGAACAATTATGTATGGTTCAATTCACCTTTGAATACCTTAACCTACGTATTTTAAGAAGCTTGAAATTACAATTTCTGTTAACTAGCATGTGCCCGCAGCTTATCTTGCGTTTCACCTAAAAAGAATGGCCAGTGTGATTTTAATCATAGCATAATTACCCCAATTCGACAAGGGTACTTTCTAGTTCTACATACAATCATACCTAGGCCAAAGAATAATTTATACCTACACACTTCGCTTATAGAGAATGATTTCCTTATTGCTTTAGTCATCTAGTACTCACAACATAAACTCGGCAAAATCAAGTACCTACTATCCCAAAAATGTTTGACTTCGACGGGACTTGAACCCGCATCCTTATCTCAGTACGGGAATGTGCTAACCAACTACACGACGAGGTCAAGTGACGTAGGACTCGAAAATCTCTGGGACTTCCTACGGACTCTAGCGCCGTTAGCTCCTCCTACAGGGGAAACATTGAAGTTTATCCGATCCTGTTCAAAAACGAAAGTTACATTCAGTCGTTTGACGGAAGGTGTCGTGTTGCTCAATTCTAAGGTTTCTTTTATTATAGTGAGCCCTCACACTCTGGGTAATTTCTAAGAAATCAAATCTAATACCTGTCTATAAAATTTTCAACTTTGACGAGACTTGAACCCGAATGTGCTTCCAACTACACCACGAGGTGCTGTGTGGATTATCCAACATTTTTAATCATTTGAACTTATTAAGAGCTGATAAACATCTACCTTTCGACTCATTCCATTCTGCAGATTTCTCGTATTCAATTCACGTTTACATCAAAGCATGTGTGAGCTACGTGAACTGGATGGCCGGTGAACCGTATGCTCGCGAGGCCTGTGTCGTGTCTCATTTGAATACGCGAGGCGATATGATGAATATGTATGTCGAGCTTATAGGCAACTAAGACGATCGCCTCGCGGTTTCACCCGCGTAGTTCCCGCTCCCGTGGAAATTCCGGGATAAAATATAGCCTATGTCACTCCCTGAAAAGTGAGCTTCCTAACGGTGAAAGAATTTTTCAAATTTGTCCAGTAGTTTCGAAGCCTATTCAATTCAAACAAACAATCAAATATTTCCTCTTTATAATATTAGTATAGATAGAACATATTCGTTAGATGTAGGTAATTCATCTTTCAAAAGTGTCAGCATGAAACGGTAATAAAAATTTACCACGATAAAAACTTTTTATAAATACGTAGGGGAGTTCCACTCTTCAGTAATTTCTATTCTCATGTGGAGTGGTACAATAGTTTGGAGGCCTATGGTGAAGCCGTGGGTGAAATCGGGTTGCAGATCATCCGCAATTCTACGATAATTATGAAACATTTAATAAAAACCCTGGCTATAATAGCGTCAATAATCAGAGTTAAGGCTAGGTACGCTCGTGTTTTTTGTAGTTATTTAAACATGGTGATCAAGAAAATCATTTTATCAAGTCAAAATCTGCGAATTTGTTTAGAAATACTAAGCATCTTTAGTTGAGTACAAAAAAAGTAACATAATCTGTAGTTCGCTAGTCATAATATTGAAAAAACATTAGAAAAAGGGGTAACTTTGAAGTGAAGTTCATTAGATCTTGTAACTGAATGCGACTTTGACCAGATTAGATCCTTATATGTAATTTTTTCATAATTTTAAACCCTATTTTGTAAGTCTCAGATGATTTTAAAAATCACAAAAGTGCGGCCTCTGCTGGCCTACCAAGCCTTAAAACACCTTTTCTGTTTTCCTATAAAAATGCATCCAAATAGATCCGTCTGTTTAGGAGCTACGGTGCGACAATTTATATCGCGAATATTTATTTAAGTTTACTAGAAAAGAAATTTTCTTTGCTTGCCTTTGTCATACCTTTACGAGTTTTCAATTTGCATTATTTAAAAATATTTTATGTGACCGTATTTTATCAACTGTTACTGGGTTAAACTATGTCAGTACACTTTTTTGCCTCTATTTCCTCAAAAACAGCTTCATTGGAAACATATACCGTAAATGCCCTCTTTGTACATCTCTCATTCATATGTGCTTAGTAATGTGAGTAAAATTGATCCGTTCCATCACCGCCTTTTATTTAGTCATATTATGTAAAACTTTTTCCTGTTGCGGGATTCACTACGGTTGCTTTGCTAAGAAAACCATATCCCAAAGTTTTTACTCTATTCTCTCTCTCAGGCTTTATTCGGAAGCTATGAATACAAGTTATTAACCCTGAGTCTTTAGGCTAAGAGGTATCTGTATACTACATGAGCAAAGCGGCTGCCGAAACTAGTACCTATTAAATAACTTTCGAGGGTTGACGAATATATCTATAATTATTTAGTCTGATTCAATTTAAGTCCCGTCGAAGTCGAAAATTTTTGCGATATTATTTGATTTCTTAGAAATTAGAAATTATCCAGAGTGCGAGGCTTATGCACTATAATAACAAAAACGTGAGAATTTTATTGTTTAATTTGATAGAATTTATATTAAATCAAATGTTGTAGGTAGGCTAAGAATACTAACATTTAATATAAGAGATCTTTCTGCTACTATCAAATTATGGATCATTGTTATCTGAAAATAAATGAATTTTAATTTTTTAAATATCACATCACACGATCATACTAATACTATAAATGCTATAGTTTGGATGGATGTTTGTTTCTTCTTCACGCCACAACTTCTGAATGTATCGTACTGAAATATAGCTTAGATGTCTTTAAATTCCAGCAATGTTCAATGTTTGTATACAAACCGCCCACACGTAACCTAAAATTCTCTAGACGGAATCACACTCATCACACGAAAGTTTGGATGGATGGATGGATGGATGGATGGATGTATGTTTGTTACCTCTTCACGCCAAAACTACTGAACGGATTGTGCTGAAATTTTGTATACAGATAATTATAATCCTGGAATCAAACATACTTTTTATATATCATACCATAAATCAGTTCCCATGGAATAAAAATCACCTTTTAACGTTTCCATAGAAACGACGCGTGCGAAGCCGCGGGCGGCAGCTAGTGACATATAAGTTTCTTTTAACCAGGAAAAAATATTAACGAACAACCATATCCCGTGACTTAAAAACGAACACTGCAATTTAAACATTACGACCCTCAATTTAACATTCTTTACCACAGATCACGGAGGAGGCCACGGGCATTCACACGGCGGAGTACCACCGCCATCCAACGTCCGTCATCTCACAGAGATTGTCAACAGCAACGCAGACATGGCGTTAGGACATAATGCCACCGACACAGAAGAGACTGACGAAATGGTTCCGCCTAAAGTGAACAAAGTGCCAACCAAGCAACCGAGGTCGAGCAACGATCCTGGACATATGAATATGAAGGGGGTGTTTCTGCATGTGCTGTCTGATGCCTTGGGTAAGTGGACTCTTCTATTTAAAGTGAACAAAGTACCAAGGTCAACTTAGCAACACAGACACAAAGAAGACTGATGAAATGGTTCCGCCTGAAGTGAACAAAGTGCCAACCAAGCAACCGAGGTCGAACAACGATCCTGGACATATGAATATGAAGGGGGTGTTTCTGCATGTGCTGTCTGATGCCTTAGGTAAGTGGACTCTTAGGAGTATTCTTGGATTCATCATCATCAACCTATGTAGTTACAAAATACCAAGCAACCGCATTCCAGCAACGATGCTGGGCATATGAACGTGAAGGGAGTGTTTCTGCGCGTGATGTCTGATGCCTTGGGTCTGTGAAAACTTGGGAGTAATTCATCATCATCATCAACCTATATTAGTCCACTGCTGGACATAGGTAGGCCTCTCTTAATGAGCGCCATAGCGCCCTGTCTTCTGTTAAAAATCATGATTTAAAGAATGCCACTATCGGTACCAGTTTTTGGCAAAGCTTTGGTCCAATACATTGTTCCATGTGCCAGTGTTAGCATATGACATTCACTGCCATGCCTCAGCGAGAGAGCTTCAGGTGGATGATTACGTCCACGTGCGTCGTTGACAAAAATAAACAATGCTGTACTATCCACATCATCATCTAGCCCCAAAAGTTAACTTCCACTGTTGTCCAAGTTAAGCAGAGCTTGTGTTATGGGTAGGTATTAGATGACTGATATACTTAATACAATAAGTACACGAAAGCGTTAAGTCAGCCGCAGACTTCGCTCAAATAATGTCGACCTTTTTAGTGTGAGTGTGTGTGTTAGTTCTAATTTAATTTGGTGTCTTGAAAAGTACCTTGTTCTTGTGCCGTCATAAATTCTTCATACTTTTTATTAAAAATTGTAAGCCTACCTAGGCATCTAGGCAGGCTTTCAATTTTGAGAGACACATTACGTATGATACGCATTCTACACTGTTAACATTCGCTGTATCATCCTAAAAAATTATTTACGCCAGCGGTTTCTATTCCATTCTTAACTAGCCTGCCTATTCATTTAGGCAGGCTTTCAATTTTGAGAGACACATTACGTATGATACGCATTCTACACTGTTAACATTCGCTGTATCATCCTAAAAAATAATTTACGCCAGCGGTTTCTATTCCATTCTTTACTAGCCTGCCTATTCATTTAGGCAGGCTTTCAATTTTGAGAGACACATTACGTATGATATGCATTCTACACTGTTAACATTCGCTGTATCATCCTAAAAAATAATTTACGCCAGCGGTTTCTATTCCATTCTTAACTAGCCTGCCTATTCATTTAGGCAGGCTTTCAATTTTGAGAGACACATTACGTATGATACGCATTCTACACTGTTAACATTCACTTTATCATCCTAAAAAATAATTTACGCCAGCGGTTTCTATTCCATTCTTAACTTGGTCAATCAACGTGCTATCAAACCAAAGGTTTCCGGCGATTAGACCGTTTAAAAATAAACAATGCTTATCCGTCCTTTCCTCGACAATAAGAGGAAAGAATTCGCTGTGACTAAAACCTTGCCAAAACCTGTGCCTTGAAAAATAAATGAATGAATGCATTCCAGTCAGTATTTTGACCAAGGCCCACCGATATGTTGTGTTTTTCACTCTTAAGGCGTATGTATGCCGCACACTAGCGCCGCTACCTATTTTTACTTATAATTACGTTAAACACAAGAATTTACAAATATCCAATGTACAGTTGTGATACCTATCTTAAGCTTTTCTTTTAATTCCTCTGAACTCTGAAATAGTTTAGTTTTATATAATTTAGACAAAGAAGCGAAAACAGAGTACGGTGGCCACCAAGAGCAGCTTCGCTATCCTACTTCCTACTAACATTATAAAGCCGAAAGTTTGTGAGATGTGAATTTTTTTACCTAAGATCTCCAAAACTATCCGATCAAGATGAATTTGGGCAAACATTTAGAACATAGCCTAACTTAGATAATAGGCTACTTATTATACCGAAAATACACGTGCGAAGCCGCGGGCAGAAGCCAGTTCTGCATAAAGGAAATAAAAAAAACAATTTTATAACAGAGGAAGCCAGTTTTGCATAAAGGAAATAAAAGAAAACAATTTTATGGGGAAAATAAAGCGTATGATAGGTATCATAAACTGTACAGTGGACTTTTAGAAATTCCTTTAATTAACGTATTTATAAGAAAGAAAAGGCAGCGGCGCTAGTTTAGGGCATACAAGCGCCTTAAGCCCGTAATATGAAAGTTTGGTCAGACATCACATCAATCTTTGCTTGGGTGACGTTTATACCTTAGAAAAGCCTCACTCAAGTATAAATCGATGACTGATAATACGGGCCTAACAGTTTTGAGGATCTTATCTCAAAATTGTTAAGTAGTTAATTTATGATAAATAAATGACTAAATGATACCAATTCTTTATTCACAAAGAAAATTACAATCAAATAATATGAATAATTTACTACTAGTATTTACAATTGAAACAATTGAGGTAACTGCAGACTGTTGCAAATAATCGACAGGTAGCTCAAGTTCTCCATATCAATACCAGTAGGAAGCGATCCCAAGACGGTGGCTGCATTGCCCCGCTGTATGGCAATGCTGATGCGCTGCGCCAGATACTCACCAGCTGTCGTAAAATTATCGATTGCGTTCCATTTGGGTCGCATACCCTGAATCAGTCCTTATGGCATCCGAAATTTCCAGAAAAGTACGATAAGAGACATGTTACTTAAAAATTAAACCTTTTAAAAAAGTTATAAAATGCTATCGACCTCTAGATCTTTTCTAGTAAGACCTTGATTGTGCAGTTCACCTTGACATTGACTAGCTTTCGACCAGGAAATTACCTATCGAACGTAGAATGATTGATGTAGTAGAAAAAGTAGATAAGTAATTAGAAAAGTCTGTGAAAAATGAGGTTTTGTAGTGGTTGTGTAACTCCAGAGTTTTTCGTACAAAGTATAATGTAACTCTTTAATAATTAATATTTAAAATTTCGGTCGTCAAACCGAAAGTTGCCCTTTACAAATTATACAAACTTTACTCTGGAAATTAATTACGTAAAAGTTAAAAAGTTAGAGCTTCAACAGTAGGAAAGGAACTCTATGGATTCATATTCATAATTCTTTATTGCACATAATAGGTACAAGTAAAACATTCAGAAGATAAAAATATTGGCAAAGGCGAGCTTAACCCTAAAAAGAGTTCTCTTCCAGCAAACTTTATAGGGAGAGAGATATAAATTTGTAAAAGTGGGTAAATGTGCTTAAACGAAGGATATACGATTTAATTTTAACCTATTTATTAAATAGACTACTACATAATATAATACAATACATAAAATACTATAACTTAACAACAACTACATATAAAAATGCATGTAAATTGAATCACATCACACTAATATTATAAATGCGAAAGTTTTTATGGATGTATAGATGGATGGATGTTTGTTACCTCTTCACGCCAAAACTACTGAACGGATCGAGCTGAAATTTTGCATACAGGTAATTCTAATCCTGGAGTCAAACATAGGCTACCTTCTATCCCATAAATCAGTTCCCATGGGATAGAAATCACCTTTTAACGTTTCCATAGAAACAACGCGTGCGAAGCAGCGGGCGGCAGCTAGTAAATACATAAAATACAACAGAATCATAAATATAGATACTCTTTGACTTTACGCTTGAAAATGAAGAGTGAGGGGCTAGCACGAATATCGTGTGGCTGAGAATTCCATAACCTAACCGATTAATTTGGCACATGTTCCGAAAATTCCGCAGCCGTGCGTGTGGTGCTGGCTTAGAATTTGCACCACTAACTCTTTTCGCTAGTGTCGTAAGAGGCGACTAAAGGATATCAACTGGGGGACCTCCTACAGAACAGATCCACCAAACTGCGACCAACCCAACTCCAACCCGAATGTTCAGCGTGGGGTTTATAACATTACCCCCTGATAAGAGGCAATAGGTAAGGCTTATCAGGGGAGGCCTATGACCAGCAGTGGACTGGTAAGAGCTGTAAATCATCCCACTGTCCTACTAATATTATACATGCGAATGTTTGTGTGAATGTTTATTACCACGTAGGTATGTGTCTCCGTAACTACTTAACCGATTTAGATAAAATTTCGTATGTAGATAGAAGAATAACACATAGGCCAATCTTATTTAAAAAAAATAAACATGCAAATGAATTGAGAACCTCCAAAACTCGGTACTTATAAATAAAATTAAAATATAAAGAAGTCTTTAGTCAATAAAGTCTAAAGTTTAATCAAAAAGTAGAATCAAATAATAGAAACAAATTAGAACTAGTATTTACAATTGAAATAATTTAACTAAGTATTGAGCGAAGTGAGTTAAGAATTATAAAATAAGTAATGTATCACGTATTTTTTATTTAACAAAACTACCCTTAGGGGGTGTGCAATAAATTTCCGAAATTTTTACGATTTTATCGAGGGCGAAGCCGCGGCGTGCAACTAGTAAATCGTAATTTTTATTGTTACCATGGGGTTTGTAGGTTCTTTTAAGTGATGTTCAGAAAATAATAAGGTATTTTTAACATATCAGTTTCTAATGCGGTAGTCTGTACCTAACAGCGGGTAAGTCCATCTTAAATAATAGAGACCAATATACGTAACTGCTTAACTGAGTAACTATTGAAAATGACCTCCACTCAGCAGCATTGACCGTTGAATGAGAAATGAACATCCGTCCTTCACGAATCGCATTTCCATTAGTCACATTAATTATACCACATAACATAACACATATATACCTATATGCCGTTTGACGCATTTTGACGATTTGAAGGCATTTTGACGTGTTTTCGACAGAGCAATCGTGTGGGGGGCAAGGGACGGGACGGGGGAGGAACGCTTCCGAGTTGCATACATCACCGCCTTAGTATATTTGTTCTATCTTATCGAAGCTTTTATTGCTAACTGTGCCGAACAATTCCATAGACCCGGATCCGGAAAGGAAATACTTTTTATTTTAAAATGTCGTGGACCCGTTAGGAATCAATGTATGAATCTAAGTTTTTGAAAACAATAGAGTGGTGGACCTCTGGGAATAAGACTCGGGTGCGACCTCCCGACCCGTTTCTTGGCCCCGCACCATTGCCCTGTCAAAACGCCTTTGGCGAGCGACTGTATGCATACAGGTAGGCTGTGCTATTACCCACCTGGTTTCAAAATAGCTTACTCACCAGACACATACACACTCGTAAGTTGCTATGGCAATAGGCTTCTGATGACCTCAGTGGCGCGGCGGGCGAAGGTCCGCCTGCCACGTAGGAGGTTGCGGGTTCGATTCCCGCCTCGGGACAAATGTTTGTATTGATCTGCAGATAATTGTTCAGGGAGTTCCGGATGTCTTCTATGTATAATAAAAAATATCTATCTATGTAGTGTATTTCAGTTATCTAGTACCCATAACACAAGCTCTGCCAGCATTATTTATTATTATTTATTTACTTATTACACAGAGAATACGCGTGCGAAGCCGCTTGCAGAAGCTGGTATATTATATACGATTCCACCGACATATTATACTTTTCTCTTTGTTTGCGTTAGGCGTAAACAAACCTTACTCAGTACATATTTCTAAAACTTTATATCACCCTATGTGTAACCTGTAGTATACAAATCACTTGATAAACTGAAGCAGTTTCGTAATTAATAACATATTGCCACATTTCATGGAAGCATTGTTTGACGCATAATAGAGTAGGTACTCCAGTAACATACTATATTGATTACCTCATTACTCTAGCTGGTCATTATAAATTACCACGTTTTATACCATCGTAACATATCCATCAGACTCCACACCTCACTGAACAGCCTATATTGATCCTCCCCCTGATAGGCGCCTTATTGGCTTTTATCCCATGGGTTAAATGGGGTAATACCCATGATCCCCACGCTGAGCATGCGGGTTAGGGAACGCAGTTCGATTGTAGAATGGTTCAGCAGAAGGCGTTGCTGTCCGTCCCCCCAGTGGGTCTCCTTTAGTCGCCTCTTACGACACCCGCGGGAAGAGTTGGGGTGGTGCAAATTCTAAGCCGGCACCACACGGCGGTGGTCTGACCATACTAAAATTATGAACTAGTTAAAGTATATCCAACGTATTGATTTCTAGTGGTCATTACAAAGCTATTGCAGTTAAATATCCTTGAACCAAGTTTTATGTTGTATAATGACAGGTTGACATCGCGTTTCAATTGAAGGATTCAATTTGAGAAGGGGCGAACTGCAAATTTATAGTTTTCAGGAAATCAAGTCAAGTCAATAACTTTATTTCAGGCTTACAAAATAAGCACATAGACAAGTCAAATTGTATACTATAATTATTATCAAATAAGAAATAAAATGTTATTGATATTTGTGGGATTGAAGTCATTTTAATTCAGTGTAACATCTATAAGGGAAAATTATTTAACTTTATAATTTACAAGAAAAGGCCTATTTTGTTTTTGAGAATGCTATGTAGCGTGGACACGTAGAGGAAATAAAAACACAAGGTAGGTACGCGATAAGTTTGTGAAAATGTGAATTTTGTTACCTAGGATTTCCTGTCTATTTAGAACATAGGCTATGTTAATTATATCATAGGCTATGTTAGTTATGTCTTATGTAAACTTGGATAGAGGCTACTCATTATACCGAAAATACGGGTGCGTGTGAAGCCGTGGGCTGGAGCGAGTACCCAATGAATAATCTGTCATATGTTAACAATTCGCGAAATTTTCAAAGTTTTGCTATATAGCAGTAAAATGCCAAATCAATATTTCATTTTTGAGAAAAATCGTACTAAAACCCTTCTCAAACCTAACCCTTTAAATTGTCTCCTACTCTGACCCAATTAATAGAACACGTTCACATCAAAAATATTACCCTCATAAGCGAATGGCGGGTACCTATAAATAGTAAATTGTGCACGCGCGGCGATAACCTGAATAAAATCGCAGACACTCGAATTTATCAGTGTTTGTCTATTCAACTAGGTGGCTAGCATTATTATTCATTTCATTTAATATATTCCACCATATTTATTTACACTTGTTGTCGTTAAAATCTATTTAATTTACTATTATTGTATAATATTCAATTATGACACACAACATTTTTGAGAGAACGGGAAACACCATAAGGGATTGTACGCAGAATAAGAGCGAAGACAAAAAACAGACAGACAGTACTTCCTATTGAAACACATAATTATAAAATAACAAATGGTTGGCTGTAAAAGGGCCTGCAATTATAATTATATCAGATATAAAATTAAAAAATTGAGATACATGTCAACTTCAATAAAAAAGCAGCTGTAAAACAGCTTTGTCAAGATCCCTGTGAATTAGTATGTATGTAAGTAGTTCGTTTGCAGTTTTGCCGTCGACCTCAGTGGCAAAGTAGGGTAAATAAGTGATGCCGATTCTGTAACTATTGGACTCTGTTCTAGAATCAAAGATCTTTTTTTAAAGAAATGAAATTTGTTTATGAAAATTTCAATTTGTGTTGTGAGGCTTAAAATTTAAATAGCCTCTCAAATTGAAATTTTGTCTCAATTTAAACTTTAAATTGAGACAAAAGAGTCGTCAAACAATGGACTATTTGATGCATGAGTTCTGTTCAAATGCTTAAATTTAAATTTTTATATGATACATTTTCGTGCATGCAGTCAGTTACAATACATACCTTTTGTCAATATAAACAATAACCGTAGTAAATGTAAAGAATGGCAACACATCTGACATCTAAGTAATCGTAAGTGTCATTGACATTATTTCGTGTTCAAAACAATTTCAACCTTGCGCTAGTTTTCACATGGATCTTATCAATTTATCACCATTCCCCTGATCAGTTGCAATGATTGAGTTATCTATGTGTTCCACCGTCAAGGTTAATGATAGAGGATTACATAGGCTTTTATCGATAAAAGAATGTTCATTGTGATGGCTCCTTGTCTTTTTTTACCACCGAGACGTGTTTTTTTTTTAAATCAATACGGGTTTAAATAATCACCTAACAACTTATGCACCATATTTACCTTGTTATCTAATAAAAAGTCATTGATATGATAATAGCATTTTGATGTCAGTAGTTTATTAAGGCGAATAGTAGGGTGGATAGTGGCGCCACTACATATTTAATTTTATAATTAATTTATACAAAGGAATTATCAAAAAATCGGACCGCGCGTAGACGATACCTATCACAAGCTTTTATTTAATGTATCTGTAATAGTTTTGTTTTGTGTTATTCAATCAAAAACCTTGTTTGGAGAGCTTGGTGGCCACCAATAGGAACTAAACTCTTGAAACAAGTATCTGCCTAAATAATACAGTACAAAACTATTAAAGATACATTTAAAAAAAGCTTATGATAGATATCGTCTACGCGCGGTCCGATTTTTTGATAATTCCTTTGTATAACGTAATTATAAAATTAAATATGTAGTGGCGCCACTATCCACCCTACTATTCGCCTTAAGTTTATTTTTAAATAATGTCAGTGAATCATTAGAGGGTAATACCATTATCCCACGGGGCATGATTAAAATAACACTGATTAATTAAATCTGAAAACTGCTACGTAATTACATAATTTTTTAGGAAATTTGTGGAAAAGATAATCAACAAAAAGATCTAATTTTTCACTTACTCTCTTGACTAACATCACTATATCATCATATTGTGTAGAAAATGGTTTTCTCTGTCTTGTACAGTGGAATTTCACATTCAGATTTAAAATTAAGTGTGATTATTATGATTTACAAAATCGTTACGAACATGTTTACAACTTAGACCTTCTAACCTGCAATGATTACAAACATGGTTACAAACAAACCCGTCACAAAAACAAATAAAACAAAAGATAACTTTGTAATTGATTGAAGTTCTCAAACAATAGCACGTGCAAACGAGTATGTATTTTAACATCACATTATTGCATAGATAATGTGATTTGTCCTTTTGATACCTGTATTGTATATTGGCTTGTAACAAACAATACTATCATTAATGACGTACCTAAACACCTGTCAAAAACAGATTGGATACATTGTAACTAGTGAAATTACAGACAAAAAAGCTTTTAGAATAGCAGGCATAGTTTTTGCAGTTGTTTCTATGAAATCGTTTTCTATCCCATGGGAACTGATTTGTGGGATAAAAAGTATCTTATGCCGTATCCAGCTGGTTTTTGAAAATATTAAAATCAACAATAGGAAACCCAGCCGGGTTCCTTCTCATGTTATATCCAAATGAGGAAACAAACGACTGTTAGTTATTGCTTAGTGTTAAGAGAAGAGAAGTTTATGGGGGAAGGGGCGCAGTGGGAGGGTTTATTCTTCTTTTTTGTTAAGTAAATTTTTTATAGGTAATTTCATGAAAATATATTTTGACCATATCACTTAAATCTCCATAGCTAAATTCGACAATTGTTGAACTTAACTTTTTCTTTTCTTAATTGTATAATTGCATAGCGTATTTGATATTCACACTGTCATTTAGCCGTGAAGGCCTTTTATTAACTTTTTTGTTGCTTGATTAATGTAACTTATTTTGTAATTATATAAGCTGTAATCCTACCTTAAAAATAAATAAAATCAATATCTATTTATCCATTTTATAATGTCGATTAAAACCAAAATGTATCTACAAGTATAACTTTCATAGTTTAAGTTTTATACTTTTTGAGAAAATCGAATCTGAAACTCTGATTCGATTTGGTAGCGGGTGGCCCGGCTTATTTACTGTCGAGTGTAGGAAGGAGCTCAGAAAGCCAACTTGTTTTGTTCCATCCTCAAGTTGCATAAAATCATGTATAACGGAGTAGATACTTTATCTGTCTCACTTGTGGGCATAATTGGGTAACGTCAATTGAAAATAGGGCTTGAAAGACAGACACAAGGCAAGAGCCTCTGGCTACACGAATCGCGAGACCGTTTCTACATGGTTTCTATGACTTTCTAGTACTTTCAGCTACGATGATTGAACCAGAATTTCACTTAGCTGATTCTTCCAGTTCCTTTTCTGTCCTCTCGTAGTTTTTTTTTTTTTTAATAAATGATGCAGGACAATTCACAAAGCATTATCTAGCCCCAAGCTAAGCACAGCTTGTGTTATGGGTACTAGATAACTGATATACATAATACAATACACTACATAGATTAGATATTTTTTATTATACATAGAAAACATCCAGAACACCCTGAACAAATATCTGCAGATCGTACAAACATTTGTCCCGAGGCGGGAATCGAACCCGCAACCTCCTGCGTCGCAGGCAGACCTTCGCCCGCTGCGCCACTGAGGTCGTCAAAGAATTGGTCTAACGTCAAACAATAGACGTTGGTGATCCGCATAGATAATAGGCGCATTGCAAGATAAGTAAGGAGGTTGTACAGGACCCTTTCAACACAACCACTGCAATGAGAGTGTTAAAGCATCTGACATGTATATTATTGTTACAGGTTCATTAATAGTGGTCGGATCAGCGTTGGTCGTATGGCTCACCGATTGGAAATACAAATACTACATCGATCCTGCTCTCAGTATTGTGCTAGTGATGCTTATCCTCGCTTCGGTGTGGCCTCTGCTCAGGGATTCCTCGCTTATTCTACTGCAGACAGTTCCTACGCATATACAGGTGAGGTTATTTAAATGTTTTGTACGAGGCTTTGTTGGAGGGGTCTATTGTAACGCAGCGATCACCGCCACGGCGAGTAGCAGTCGTGGCGTAAGAATCGATCCGTCCAACTCAAGCCGTGAATGTTGTGTGCGACTAAGGGAACATACCACAGGATGGGCGGGCAGTCGTCTACGGAAAATTCGATTGAAACATTTCGTCTAAAACAATTCGACTAAAAACACTTCGACTAAAAAACAATTCGACTAAAAACATTTCGACTAGTAGCAATTCGACCTTGAGTTAACCCGACCTCTAGGCGTCGCTTGCAGGGGCCCGGCTTGTAGGGGTTCGTGGCGACTCTGTGACTAAAAGGATGTGTATATGTATAATTGCACCCAGCGCCATATGTTGACACAATTTTTTTTGTTACATTGCTTTAGTCGAAATGCTTTTAGTCAAATCGTTTTAGACAAATTGTTTTGGTCGAATTTACTAGTCGAAATGTATTTTGTCGAATTGCTTAGACTAATTGTTTTTGTCGAATTTTCCGCACAGCAGGGCAGTAGCTTTTTTTTACTCTACTGCGGTCACCAATCCGCCTGCCAAGCGTTTATTTATTCATTTATATTAGGGAACCTTTCGGCACAATATACAAATAATACTTAGCGACATTTGAAGAGACAGGTGGCTATTAACAAGTTCCTACTTAAGGAAACAGAACTTATACAAATTTAAGAACTTACTCAAATGACAATGGTTATAAGTAAGGACATTGCTAGATAGGGCAACAGGTTACCGGTTAAATTCGCGCCAAAAAATAAAGATTTGAGTTTGTATCTGAATTTGATGTCTCAACTCTCAGACCGTAGACTGTAAAGGTGGGTATTGACCGTTGTTACGGGACGAAATGTGGGTACCATTCGCAGCGAGCATGATATGTTACGCCGTGTGCTACCATCCGTCTCGTTGCTAGTTACGTTGCGAGCGCCTTCTCTCCCCGTAGTGAATGCACGAACGCTCGCTGTATAAAGCTTTGGTCTGGTGATCATGACGCACAACGCTGCGGTATGCGCCCCAACGCAGCGTCACGACGCAGCATTTACCGTCCCTGCGGAGAGGTGGTCAGTTGATTTTGCCGCAGCTACCAAGGTATATTGTCAACCCGTGACGCACACCCGCACACCGCAGCGTTGAAACGAGAATGACGCCGCGCTGTGCGGGAGTACACCTCCCCACTTCACCGCGCTTGCTCCTCGCCGCTGACGCATACTGCGACGGAACAAGAGAACATTCTCGACGTTTTTCATATGATTGAGTGTCCGGCATCGCATACCGCATACCGCAGCGTTGTGCGTCATGATCACCAGACCAAAGCTTAACACGTTACATAACGCCCCGTAACGCCGGTCAGTACACAATATACCTTTAGACATCTAATCCGTACTGTAAGCGAAAAAACAAAATCTGGGACTCTCGCAGCAGTGGGTGAAGTCAATGAGGAAATGCTGATGATGGTAATCTTTTTGAAGGTGCATTCTAAGCAACCTTGCGATCTACATAAAATGATGGACTTTGCATAATTAGATCATTAGAAGTAGGGCCGAAATATTCCACGATCATCGTTAAAATCGAATTAAAGCATTAATTAATTTTCTTGATGTCATCAACCACGTATAATTATGTCAGTTTAGTATGAAAAGAACCAATAAAGGTGATTCGAAACCTACACATACAATCTGAGACAATTTTTTAGATAGCAAAACAGCAGAAATGCAAGCAATGCTGGACATCTTCACATAGCCACATCAAACCTTATGCAAAGCTTCACCATCATTATCGTCATTATCATTTCACTCGAAAGAAGGCCACTGCTGGACATAGGTCTTGTGTATTAGAAAACATGTTTGCTCCGCTTGCCCTATGTGGTGTCAAATCGGTTGTTGATAATTAATAACTTAACAGCTAAACGTAACTTTATTCACAAAGAAAATTACAATGAAATAATAGAAATGAATTACAACTAGTATTTACAATTGAAACAACTGAGCTAAGTGCAGACTGATGCAAACAATCTACAGGTAGCTCAACTGATCCATATAAATACCAATCGGAAGTGTCCCCTAGACGCTGGCTGCATTGTCCCGCTGTATGGCAATGCTGATGCGCTGCGCCAGATACTCACCAGCACTAAACGCTCAGATATTTTTTTAATATCAGTTAAACTAATAATTGCATTGGAACGCTGTCCTTTTATTCAGATAGGAAAGAAAGGGACGGCAAGACATTGAGTGCTGTCAAATTAGTTCTTGCAACAACCGAAGCGTCACCAGTTAGTTGTTGTTATGTTTTTATTTTGTTTATTTGTTCAGGTGGATGCGATCCAGCGAAGGTTGCTGGAGAAAGTGGAGGGTGTCACCGCCGTGCATGAGTTCCACGTGTGGCAGCTAGCAGGCGACAGGATAATCGCCAGTGCTCATATTCGGTATGCACCTTATTTCTATGAAGTTAGAGTACATTCTACTAGAAAGGGTTTGGTGTTAAACATCTTGTATCGCAAAGATTTCAATCGTTAGATAAGCTCTTACCGTTGTGAGACCGCGCCGTGTTGCCAAGCGAAATGAGATAGCTCGCTCATTTGGCGTCAGTGTACATCTAATTTCAGGGTATATAGGACATTTATTTTATCACAAAAGTTCGTGCAATATTGCACAATAAATAGTAATAATAACAGTTAGGTTCATTGTCAAAAACACTATTTTTAATTACTCATTAGTGTGCGTGCGTCGGCATTTTGTTAACGCATACATTCAAAGACAATGCCACAGTTTTTGATGTCAGGGCATATCTAACGATATATATCTTTGTTGTTTCATAGTTTTGGGAATATTTGCCGCAATTCCACCGATGTCCGTAGTTTCAGCTCTATTTTTGAATGGCACGTAGTGCTTCGTTTGTGCTTTCGCTAGACAGATGTGCCGCTACTTGGCTTAAATTGTGAATGTAACACAAGTCGCTGAGAATTATCGAAAACCTGTAGCTATCTAGTTACATCGCTCGAACTGAGATTCAAAATTCGATCTTACGAATTTATATTCGTTTCTCGTTTTTACGAGGCCCTTGCAGAAATCTGAATGTTCGCTATTCACCGAAACGTGAACAGAGGTTATATTGGGTGACACTGCGAAGTTAGGTCAAAGTGACAAAGAGGTCAATCAGAAACTCGATAATTTTCTTTGTCACTTTGACCTAACGAGCTAACATTGGTTAGCTAATAAGCCGTGAAAATCTTACTTAACGCTTTACATAGGTCTCTGTCGGAACCCTTTTTACGTGACCTCTAGTCTTACAGCGTACTCTATACGTAGAGAGACGACGGTTTGGTCGCAAAAAGTATTAGAAAACTAGCTGCGCCAATAAATTTCAGAAATTTATTGCACGCCCTTGCAAGCATTTTTACAAAACTACTAGGAGTTTTGTAAAAATTAAAAATACGTACTTAATTCATTATTTACTTTATAGTTTACTAGTTTATGCCCGCGGCTTCACACGCGTTGTTTCTAGGTGATTTCTATCCCATGGGAACTGATTTATATAATAAAAAGTATGCCTATGTTCGATTCCAGGGTTAGAATTACCTGTATGTAATATTTCAGCCCGATACTGAACAGTAGCAGTAGTTTTGGCGGGAAGAAGTAACAAACAACCATCCATCTATCCATCCATCCATCCAAACTTTCGAATTTATAATATTAGTGTGATAGTGTGATTTATACCGAGTTATGAGTAAATCGAACCAAAGAATAATAATTTTCTTAGAAACTTTCCGCCTCTTTTAAACCCCTCAGAGCTACCTGCTATCTTGAACTACCTGTGGGGTAATTTTTGAAAATTATATTAGTCTGTGTATTCTATAACCTAAACTATCTTGACACCAAGTTTCATCTAAATCGGCAGATTACGTGTCTATAAAATATTGCATTCTGGCATTAAAATAAACAACTTTTTTTTACTAATTCAAAGAAAATAAACACGTGGAAGGAGTATAGTAGAGTCTAATCCCGGGTACAGACCAAGCGAGCGAAAGCAAGCGAAGGCTAACAAACGAACGCGAAAGAACCAGTGTGGACGTCATTGCGAAAACAAGCGAGCCCTAACGAGAGCCTTCGTTCGCCTTCGGTTGTCGCTACATGAAAGAAAAAAAACTGAAACGAACGTACCGATTGTCGAATCCCACTCGTTTGCTTTCGCTCGCTCTCGCTTGCTTGGTCTCTTCCCACCATAAGAGAATCTAATGCGGGTTGCAGACCGAAAGCTAAGCTAACTTAGTTTTGACTTAGCTAGCATAGTTTTTCATACATGTTTGCAGACTGCAAACTACACAAACTAAGCTATGTAGCATGGAAAACTGCGTCAGCTATGCGAGCTAAGCTAAACTAACTTGGCTTAGCTCTTGGTCTGCAACCCGTATAAGAGTCGGGCAGTAGTACAACTTTGTACCTGTTGACATTGACACCATACTTGACATTGTAAGTTAACCTCGGGGAAGCACTTAGATATAGTAAATTAGATTCAGAATGGGGAAACTGTATACTAAGAGCCGGAAATCAGATAAGTGCCTTGGAAAATGGTCGTTTAGACAGTTTATTTGGGTCAAAATCACAATATTAATAAATCGTTCTAGGATATAAAACTGGATATAAATAAATAACTTTAAACTTTTCCATAGAAATAACGCGTGCGAAGCCGCGGGCGGAAACTAGTATATTTTATAAATGCGAAAGTTTGGCTGATTAGATGTTCTCCTGCGTAAAAACTACTTAACGATCAGTCAGAAATTTCGAACAGTTCTAGCCTTGAATAACGTACAGGCTACTTTTTATACAAAAAAAAGCGTACAAAGTCCGTAACGGTGCTGGATGTATCCTTTAGGTATGATACGACCCAAATACAGCCGATCAAAGATTCTTTTGTTTTACTATCTGTAAGTAATGTACTACTATTAAACCGGGCATTGTGGAAAGTTAAGTCAATAAACAGTGCGATACTATTACCTACAGCTCTGTTGAAAACAGGAGGTCTACTATCATTATCAGATTGGTATAAAATACAATTCAGTAGTAACAATAAAGGTATTTTACAAAAACAATGCTAATATCTTTTTATTGTAATGCAAAAACGTATTCGTGATAAGAAAAGCCGTTTACGACAGGCAGATAGTGGAGTCTACTGGAATTGTGACTTAACAAAACATACCCACCTACTAATTTTCTCGATTGACAGACAGAATAAAACGTTTATTCGGAAATTTAATATTAATAATTTATGTCATGTGCAGATCTATACCTATCTACACTAAATATTCACAAAGAACGAAAACTTTTCTTTATTTTACTATTAAATACATACATATATATTATCATTTTATCATGTATAAGGAATAAATATCATTAATCCTAAAGAACCAGTTAATACATATGTACGTACGTTCATGCATTTTCTCAATAGTTTTCGTTGTCCAATATAATAAAGACCGCGGGCAAATTTAGTAAACGGTTAAAATTTCTAAATAACACATCAACAAATGTAAAATATAAATACGCGTATTTATGTTTTAACTCAAAATTTATGTTGTTTTTGTAACGATCTCGCTCTTGGCACGTACCCAATGTTGTTCTTTATCATGCAGTGTCATTGAACCTACACCTTTATTTCTCCGTATGACGCGGCTCCAGCTGCTCTAAAACAAAGAAATCTGTATCGAAATATCACAATGCGATTTGACGGAGTTCTTTGTGTAATTTGCTGAAGTTGGCAATACTTTTAAGGTGTCTGAAAAGTCATTGTGTCTGTTACCTTTTCACACTTAAAGGTAAGAGGAGGAGGCAAGGAATTTTAAGAGATCCCGGGAAGATATATACTACTTTGTATTCCAAAAAATTTCGAGGAAAGGCGCGTACAAAAGCTTGTATACAAAACGCTAGTAAATACGTTATTGACATATTGTGATTTGCTTTTTCCAAAAGTGGAAATTACTACTAATAAATAACAGTAAATAATGCTGGACGATCGACACAGCATTATCTAGCCCCAAGATAAGCAGAGCTTTTGTTATGGGAACTAGATTGACTGATATCTATCTTTATATATATAATTCTTCTGTGAGTGTGTATGTCACTGAACTTCTCCCAAACGACTGGACCGATTTTGATGAAATTTTTTGTGTGTGTTCAAGGGGATCTGGGAATGGTTTAGATTCACAATTTTGTCCGCTGGACAATGTTTTTTTAATTAATTTTTAATATTCTATAGAATAGCAATCTCCTTTAAACGTTTCCATAGAAACAACGCGTGCGAAGCCGCGGGCATAAACTAGTATATATAAAAATGAAACCCGTTTTCCTTGGTCATGGCATCACGCGTGAACGGCTGGACTGGTTTCGCTAATTCTTTCTTTGTTGTGTTTGTTATTGTCAGAAGAAGGTTCTTATGAAAGAAAAAATTAAGAAAGTTGGAAACATAAATTTCCACGGGGGCGAAGCCGCGGGGCGCTGCTAGTACTTAATACAATGCATTACATAGACCGATATTTTTTTATAAACATAGAGAATAGAGAAGAACACCCGAAAAAAAAATTGCAGACAGCACAAATATTTCTCCCAAGGCTCCTGCGTCCTTCGCCCGCCGCGCATTTGGGTCGTCAAAACTGCCCTGTCAAATCGTTGAAACCAAGTCGAAAGTGTCAATAGATTCTACGCTACAATTAATTTTATTTAATCGTCATAAGATCGTTATGCACACTTAAAACAATATAATACGGTTGTAATAACAAACGTAATAACAATCGAACCTTTGTTTAACCGGGCCATGGGAATTATATCCATTTATTATCATAATAATTCACTGAGAGAATAACCATACGTATTACACAATTTCCAGACGCGCTGTTTGTGAAAACAGCATTCAACAGAACCGAAAACCGTTAAAATAACAATTTGGTATTCATGGTTAATGTCTAGTGTTTCCACAAAACACTTTTCTGAACTTAAAAAAAATGTGTGATTCATAGGCTAGGTGTTTTCACAGCCAAGTTTTCAACGTTAATAACAGATGGCGCTCTCAAATTAGAACTTGAGAGACTAGGTAGGTATGTCATAGCATTTAGGAATTTGTAACTTTTAAAATGTAGGATTCATAAATGAATCCCATAATACTTAGATAGATAATGTTTTAATTGCAACATCAAAACTTATTTATTTATTTAAAGGAAATCCAGCAGCACAAACAAAAAGTTCAAAAAAATATAACAGAAGGTTATTAAAGTTTTCATGAATAGTAGATACATTAAAAGTGTGATCTTTTCTAAGTGTACAATTGTATTTATGGAAATAAAGAGATTTTTATTTTTATTTGTGAATGGCAAAATAATCTGATTTTTAAATATATGTCGCGTATCCGCAGATCTCGTCTGATTAAGGCACATTGTATATATAGTATGTAATTGTTCCAGGTGTAGAAACCTGTCGGAGTACATGAAGATCGCTGAGGAGGTGAAGGGTTTCTTCCACAACGAGGGCATCCACTCCACGACGATACAGCCGGAGTTCGACGAGTCACCGCTAAGCGGGAACGAGGTATGTCGTCTTAATAATAATAACATAACCAAAA
The DNA here is from genome assembly GCA_963564075.1 of Eupithecia subfuscata. Lineage (NCBI taxonomy): Eukaryota > Metazoa > Arthropoda > Insecta > Lepidoptera > Geometridae > Eupithecia > Eupithecia subfuscata. The sequence continues at coordinate 4,829,142 of OY751099.1, read as the reverse complement.
TTTCAAATATCAACCGCTTCCAGCATCTGCCTTCAGTCTTTCGCAGACTGCACCTGCAGGCAGATGCTGGATGCGGCAAGCTGAAGACAGGGCGCTATGGCGCTCATTAGGGGAGGCCTATGTCCAGCAGTGGACTAATATAGGTTGATGATGATTACAAAATCTATAGGGAGTTGTAGTGGAGTAAACAATGTTGTATAATATAAATATGTGAGTTCACCTCAATCTAAACCCCGCGACGATTTGACTTTATATAAATAAAAAATAAAAGCAGCATAATATTGCAAAATAACGTTGGACTTAAAGGATAGCACAAGAGTACGTAGATATTTTTTTAATAGAGTGAAAACACTCATAACAATGGCAACCATTAATCCCGAGGCAAGAATCGAACCGGAACCTCCTGCGTCGCAGGCGGATCTTTGCCAACTGCACCACTGAGTTCGCCTAATTAACGCTTACACTGCCCGCGGCGGTGCGACCCGCAGCGGCCTGATCTGCGTCTTGGTCATGAATGTGTTAGTCCAATGGACTTAATCATAAATCATCAAATTCTAACCAACGACGGTTTTACTTTTATCTCGGAAACAGACTGGAATACCTCAATTACTCGTTCGGCTACACACGTCATCATCACATATTAACAACCTTTACCAGTCTACGGCTGGACATAAGCATCCCCTGATAAGCGCCATATCAGCTCTTATCATAAGGTATATGCCACAATCCTCACGGGCATGCGGTTTGGGGATCGCAGTTTGGTGGTCCCCAAATCTGCTCTGCAAAGGGCGATGCTGTGGTGGATATTCACCACAGCGGTGGATATTCTTTTAGCCGCCTCTTGCGACACCCGCGGGAACAGTTGGTTGGTCCAAATTCTTCATCATCATCAAACATAGCTAATAATACTCGCGATCAAGTCAACATTAAAGAAAGAAGATTATACTTCCAAAAATCATAATTTCTTCGATTCTTGCCTTGGGCCAAATGTTTCCTCAACCTCAACAGCCTTTATTGGTCCACTGCTGGACGCAGGCCTTCCCCTGATAAGCGCCTTGTTGGCTTTTATCTTATGGGGGTAATGCCCATAATCCCCACGCTGGGCATGCGGGTTGAGGATCGCAGTTTTCGCAGGTAGAATTGTTATATCCCTTAGTCGTCTCTTACGACACCCGCGGGAAGAGTTGGGGTGGTGCAAATTCTAAGCCAGCACCACACAGCTATCTGCAAATATTTGTTTTGGGTGTTCTGGGTATTTTCAATGTACTATATTATTATAATACATGTCTACGTTATGTAACGTATTAAGTATATCAATCATCTAGTACCCATAACACAAGCTCTGCTTAGCTTAGGGCTAGATGATGCTCTGTGGATTGTCCAGCATTATTAAATACTAGCTTCTGCCTCAGGTTCGCACTCGTATTTCTGGTATAATAAGTAGCCTATTATAAGGTAAGCTATGTTCTAAATGTACGGCAAATTTTATCTTTATCTGTTCAGTAGTTTTGGAGATCTAAGGTAACAAAAATTCACATTTTGCAAACTTTCGGCTTTATAATATTCTAGTAGGATAGGATTACTATTATTATTAAATAAAATCTGCTGACCAATATCAATAAAACGAAATAAATAATTCTGGACAATTTACACAATTAGTTTTATATTTTGACCTTTTCTAAGTGTACATTTATTGTATTTATGGAAATAAAGAGTTTTTGATTTTGATTTTGAAAGTAATAATTAGGTTACCTACTAAATAAGACATTTATTAATTAATTAATGAAACATAGCTAAGAACAGTATCAGTAAAAACTTTACGGAAATCTAATCATAGTAAAATTAGCTGTATATCTAACACTAGCTTCTGCCCGCAGCTTCGCACGCAACTTAAGGCCAGGTAATCCTGCTTTAGGAGGCGTAAGGGAAAACGCGCGCCTGCCTAGCCGCCGCGCTCCTGTTTTTTGTAGTTATTTAAACATGGTGATTAAGAAAATCATTTTATCAAGTTTAGATCTGCGAATTTGTTTAGAAATACTAAGTGTCTTTAGTTGAGCACAAAAAAAAGTAACATATCTGTAGTTCGCTAGTCATAATATTGAAAAAACATTAGAAAAAGGGGTAACTTTGGGATTTTTTTCTATCGAGTAAAGTTCATTAGATCTTGTAACTGAATGCGTCTTTGACCAGATTAGATCCATAAGTAATATATATAATTTTTTCAGAATTTTAAACCCTATTTTCTAAATCTCGGATGATTTTAAAAATCACTAAAGTGCGGCCTCTGCTGGCCTACCAAGCCATAAGGCGGAGACATACTTGCGTGTTGTGGTGTGTCGTGACGCGCCAGAAGCATATTAATAAATATAAATAAATAATGCTGGACAATTCACACAGCATTATCTAGCCTCAAGCTAAGCAGAGCTTGTGTTATGGGTACTAGATAATTAGATAGTCTATGAACATTTCCTCAGCTTAACATCAAACTGTCAACATCAAAAGTAATTTTATACATTTACTATATTTATTTATGTTATGTTCTTAATATATACTAGTATACTTATGTTAAGTAGTTTTATTTAGATATTTATACAGGGTGTTTTTGTAAACATGAAACCACGTATGTACACCCCTAAAATAAGACGATACAAGTTATTTTTACAAAGCCGCTAGGATCGTTTCCCGGCTTGGCACATGTTGTTCTGGGTACCGCTCTGCGTACATCGTACGAGCCAAGTTCATGTTGTCACCAGCGATGGCATAAAGTCGCACCATTTCAGTCCACTGTTCATTTGTGAACGACATCGTCACTTCTCTACTTAACACAATACGCGAAAAAATCGGCACATCACAAATTAGCACGGAACGCGTCGTGACGTGCTCACTACCTAGCAGGCGGGCCGTGACTGACGAGTGCGCGCCGGCCGCGAGCGGGCGGCGCGTAGGCGGCGCTTTTAAGTCGGCGCGCGAGCGGCGTCTTTGTTTGAAACCGACAAAGCAGGCGGCGTAAGTATAAATGTAGGGTGAAATGCTTTTATGATGTATGAGGATTTTTTTTTCAAAATTATGTAAAAAAAAAATAGGTTTTTCATCGGTTTTGGACTCTGATCATGATTCTGAACGTCTGGTTTCAAGGAGTAAACTGTTTACACAAACACCCTGTATAGCTTAATATATATATTTTTTCCTAAACATTATTTCTTTTTTTCACGCCACCGTATATACTTTTTCGATCACTTCTGGTCCATCCAAAGATTGCCTGGAAGAGATCGCTTTTAGCGATAAGGCCGCCCATTGTACATTATCTGTATTTGGTTTTGTTCTATGTAATTTTTTTTATTTCTTGATGTTTGTATGTATTGTATAAATTGTATTGTATAGATATAGATTTCATACATTTAGTAATGGTTAGTGACCGGGATAAAAGGTAGCCTATTTCTAGGGCTGCCATCTATAAAATTTAGCAACCAGGACAAGACGCGTGAAATCCCCGGATTTTGGAGCCCAGAACCCGGACATTTCAACAGGTTTTTTAAACATAGTCAGAAGGTATATTAATAAAACGTCAAATGCGAGTAGGGCTCGCGCGCCGATGATGATGATTATGCGCATGATTATAGGTCAACGGGACGTATATATAGGCGAAAATCAAATTTTTTTAAATAAATAAACTACGAATTTACGGGTTTCGGATGTTTCCAATGTGATGACACATTCAACAACCATAAAATTTATCAAGAAGCAAGCTTTTTGCTAATTTTATGGTTCTAGGTCAACGGGAAGTACTCTATAGGTTTTGGTCCATAGCAAAAATCTAAATTGTTTTTTTTTTTGTGAATAAACAACAAATATGCAGTTTTGTATTTTTCCCTCTATAAGACCTTGATTCTTGCCGAATTTCATGATTCTAAGTCAACGGGAAGTACTCTATAGGTTTTGGTCCATAGCAAAAATCAAAATTGTTTTTTTTTTTGTGAATAAACAACAAATATGCAGTTTCGTATTTTTCCCTCTATAAGACCTGCTATAAGACCTTGATTCTTGCCGAATTTCATGATTCTAAGTCAACGGGAAGTACCCTATAGGTTTTGTGTGCCCTTTGACATTTCAAAATATTCGGACACACATAAACGGCCGTAACTTTTGATAGCGTTGACTTAGAATTTTTATTTATATCAAGGCTCCTTGAAATTACGGAGTTCAATATATTTTCATGTCAATTTCAACGACGGACAGCAAAGTGTTCCTATAAAGGTCCCTTTTTTCCTTTTGAGGTATGGAACCCTAAAAACAGTAAAAAATGTCATAAATCGCGTCGTCCGGCGGCGCGGCGGCGACGCGGGCGGCGGCGCGGTGGCCCAGACTGCAATTTTTAAACCCGGACTACAAATGAAACCCCGCCCGGACGCTCCCCGGACGCCCTCTAAACTAGGACAAATCCGGGGAAACCCGGACGGATGGCAGCCCTACCTATTTCTGTCCCTGGGATAGCGTCTACCTCCCTCCCAAATTTCATCAAGATCTGTTCAGCCGTTCAAGCTTGAAAAGGTAACAGACAGACAGAGTTACTTTCGAATTATAATATTAGTATGGATTTTATTACAATAATTATTTTTGCAATACAATGTATTCGTTATTGCCAATATCTGTCTGTAAATCATTTCGATAAGATTATAATTCTAGTTTGAGTATTGGAAATATTATGTTAATATCAATCAATCTAACACTTTATCGTCGATAACGCTGATAACGTGTTATTTTGTTTCTAAGGCTTTATAATATTTTATTTCACGTAGTAACCAGAAAAGTTCGCATTTGCTTCATTTCACGCAATAAAAATAGTTGGAAATCATGACTTACATCGAATAAATGTTTATTTATATTTTACTGGCTGCTGCCTGCGGCTTCGCACGCGCTTTTTCAGTAACCTAGTCCGTCTCCGGGATACCATTTGCCTTCCTGCCAAGTTTCATTGAGATCCGTTCAGCCGTTTAGGCATGAAGAGGTAACAGACAGACAAAGTTAACTTCGAAGTTATAATAGTACGAGATCCGACTGCAGAATTAGTGCACCCATCGAGTATGAGCTAAAAACCAAATTTTTACGCATATTTGTGATAAGGAGAACAATAATTTAATAAAAAATACTAGCGGCTACATTTTGATATATATCTACTAGGTTGCCTATCAAAATGTAGCCGCTAGTATTTTTTATTAAATTATTGTTAATAGATTTTTGGGAAAATTTCACTCACTTTTAAAAAAAAAAAACATCGTTCACTTCACGCCAATATATAGGCGACTAAAGGATATCCACCGGGGGCGGGCAGCAGCGCCCCCTACAGAACAATTCTACCACCGAACTACGGTCCCCAACCCGCATGCCCAGCGTGGGGATTATTGGCATAACCCGCCATGAGATAAAAGCCAATAAGGCGCCTAACAGGGGGAGGCCTGCGTGCAGCAGTGGACCAATACAGGCTGTCGAGGTGAGGTTCCTTTAATAGACTCTTACGAGATCCACGGCCCGAGTTGTAGGTGTCGATTCTCACGCCGTGACCGCAGGCACGTGTAGTTATTAAAACGACGTGCTGAAAATGTTGTTCTGTTTTTAAACCCCCTACGCCAAAGGAAAGGGGTGTTATAAGTTTGCCGTGTCTGTCTGTGTATCTGTGTATCTGTCTGTCTTATCGTAGCTCTCAAACGGATGAACCGATTTTCGTTTTGTTTTTTTTGTGTCATAGATAATTTAATCCTGAGTGTTCTTAGCCATGTTTCATGAAAATCAGTTCAGCCAATAAACGTCAGCGGGTTTTTAAAAATTTTAATATTGTCTTGTTTAACCTTTTGTTTTTGTCTAGACATGAGTAAAATTCTATAGATATGGTGTACGTTCTCCCAGCGCTAATTTAACAAAAGGCCTGTGTTGTGTTACAACTAAATGCAAAGAGTGTGTTTTAAAATGTATTGAATCTACTTGACTTGACTAAGTGTTCTCTGTGTATCTATAATGGACGACCTCTGTGGCGCGGTGGGCGAAGGTCCGCCTGCGACGCAGGAGGTTGCGGGTTCGATTCTCGCCTCGGGACAAATATTTGTACGATCTGCAGATATTTGTTCAGGGTGTTCTGGTCGTTTTCTATGTATAATAAAAAATATATATCTATGTACTCGTATAATAATATTATTATGTATATCAGTTATCTAGTACCCATAACACAAGCTCTGCTTACCTTGGGGCTAGATAATGCTGTGTGAATTGTCCAGCATTATTTATTTATTTATATATTTATAGTATGAATAAATAAAATTGAAATTAAAAACACGCTATTTTTGATTTTTTGCAATGAAATGAACAACACAGATGAAAAGACGTACCTAGACTTAAGTGCGATCGAGACAACAAAACGCGCGCGAAACACAAACGCAGGCGGCGCCGGTCCGACTATGACTGAGATGGGTGGACCTACTTGGACCTCATTTGAGCGTTCCACTATCGAAAAGTACCCTATCTCCCGAATTTTACTTACATCCATGGTCTAGTCTAGACATAAAATAATATTACCATTAGAAATCATATAAAAAATAAAAAAGAGCTATATTTTTCCTTACCAGCTAGTACTAAGTTACTATATTAAATCTATAACTAAACTATTTACATTAACAGAGCAGTTTCGTTTCTATGTATAATAAAAAATATCTATGTAATGTATTATATTATGTATATCAGTCATCTAGTACCCATAACACAAGCTCTGCTTAGCTTGGGGCTAGATGATGCGGTGTGGATAGTCCAGCATTATTTATATTTATATTATAACGTTTTTGTTCGGTAAGGACCTTTGGCGGTGAATGGCTCCTCCAAGCATTTCCATTCACTCCTGTCCCTTGCTCTTCTGGTCCAGGTGCTAGAAAACATGTACCATTTGTTAATTAACTCTGTCTATCCAACAGGCTCTAAGCGGCGCTTCGGCGGAAGCCCCCTGCGCGCTGCATTGTCCGCCAAACGATCTCTGTCACAACGCCACTTGCTGCGGGCCGAACCAACAGGTTAGCGATGTACCTATTGTGTAGTACTAACTCAGTAGATTGACAAGAAATCATAGGTTAAGGGTCCGGCGGAGGATGAATTTCCCATACAAACGTAGTACCAAAATGATTTGTAATTTGAGCATATTTTCACCATGGTCTGCTATTATTTGTATTAAAATAGCATTTATCTAGGTTCCTGACACAATTTTTTTTCAAAATACCTTTCTGAAATGAAATTAAACCGAATAGTAATTTTACATCAAAGAATGAATGTTTTCGTAGTATTTTTCTAGATAAGTATTTTGAAAAAAGCTTGTGGCAGGAACCTAAATATATACTATTCTAATACAAATAATAGCAGACCATGGTGAAAATATTTGAAAACAAAACAAAATGGTGGCGAATGTTAGGACCCAAACCTTAAAGCCCCTTTGACACAAAAACTAACATTTTGGTAAAATAAAATGTATACCAAGTCAATGTTCCGGTAGTGAGTAGTACGTCCAGTCGCCTGTAGGAAGATGAATGCACTTTAGTACCTTGTCATACTGGAGAGCGCTTATTGGCAGACAGAACGCGGTCGTCAAGTAAGCCATCTTTAAAGCGACAAGGTCCTAAATTTCATCATAATGCCGTCGATTTTTCATGCAAAAATATGTATTAATTATTGAACAAAGTAGTTCCTATGTCCGTATGCGGCTTTCATTCTCATTAATACCACAAAAATAGTCTAGGGTCAGCGCAGAAAAATGAAAAAATGAAATAAAGTTTACTGAAATGTTGACTCTTTTCAAAACAAATTGTAAGATACAACTTTTGACCTTTACAGCAACACTATAAGTACTTATAACGAGAAATATCCGGTTTCGGAGTTAACCTTTTCGATTTAAATTCATGGTAAATATCCCGTTATAAAATTGTAAGCACATAATCGAAGCTAAACGCTAAACATATTGCCATCCTGTTCTAATAAGAAGAAAAATGCATTAGTAAGAAAAAAAACATTGCCCAGATGTGTCATCAATATCATTATAGTTTTAGTTCATCTGATTCCAGACTTTGGTTTCTCGATGGTATGGAGATTTACCGTTTTCTATTTACTTAGTCCCACGACCGCACTGTAGAGGCGCTGTACCGAATTAGTTAAAAGGGGAGACGGCTCGACGGCGTCTTGATATTGAGAAACCAAAATCAGGGCTCTGTTCCCTTGATTTTTGTATGTGCTAGAAATTAATTATGTAGTTTTAGATTATTCAGCAGGCCAAGCACAGCGTTTTTTATGCTAGGCTAGAATAGACAAAAATAACATCGCATCTTCATACTCGTACATTGCGTAAATTGTAGTAATAATTGCAAACTAGTCTTTGTATAATAGATAAAACGTCTAGTGAGAGTTGGATTCGCGCACTAAAGGTTCCGTAAGACCTTGTGTCTTACCAAATATCATGATTCTAGGTCAATGGGAAGTAGAGTTTGGTCCAAGGCGAGAGACAATTTTTTTTGTCGTGAATATACTACAAATTTACGGTTTTTGGATTTTTCCCTTTATTTGTGCTGTAAGACTTGGCTTCTTAACAAATTTTATGATTCTAGGTCAACGGGAAGTCCCTATAGGTTTGGTCCATGGTGTGACTCAAAAGTATTTTTGTGAATAAACTACAAATTTACGGTTCTCGGATTTTTCCCTTCACTTGTGCTAAAAAAACCTTGCTTTTTGCCAAATTTTATGATTCTAGGTGAACGGGAAGTACCCTATAGGTTTTGTGTGCATGTGATTCCCTTGGAAATTCTAAAACATACGGACATAAACGGCTGTAACTTTTGATTGCGTTGACTTAGAAGTTATATTTAAATCGAGGCTCTAAGAGGTTACGGACTTGAGTATTTGATGTCAATTTCAACTCGATACCTCCACGCGTTTCTGAGGGGTTGGCTGACGGACAGACAGACAGACAGACGGACAACAAAGTGATCCTATAAGGGTTCCTCTTTTCCTTTTGGGATACGGAACCCTAAAAATAAAAGCGTGAAATGAATATAAAAACAATAGCCTCTCTGAGTTTAGAACAAAGTCAACATCGTAACATACGCAAACCGAAAAATAATTTACTACGCTGAATTCTTGACGATAGAGCTTATAGCACATTATAGAGTAAAAATGCATTAAGACTACCAAAAATAAGAAATCCCGTGAAGTTTTTGTGTCTTGGACGAATTTTTGCAATTTTGCTAAGCATGCTTCCCGTCCGGGCGCTAAAATGACATTAGTTGAAATGGTATCCCAAAATATCAAATGGGATCTCTTTTCATACGTACTTTTGAGAAGGTTTCAGGATACGCATTAAGTGAATCTGTGAATCTGGCCGGCGGATACCTTGATCGATGAGTTGAAGGAATGAATTACAAATGTTTTACGCATTCGATGACGATGTGACGTAATTTTTTTCTATTCCACCATAGACAACTAACGCTGTGCTTGGCCTACTGCGTTGATATTTATATCCGAACTAAATCCACTTTGACATGGCAACTAAACTGAGACAGTGATCTCAACGAATCTTTCTATTTAATGAAATGCGATGGACAGAATAATTTGAATACAAATTATGCTGACTTCACATCGGCCCTGATACGTTGTCCGAATTTAACTAGTATCACAAGGCGTTTTGTTATGTTTTATTCGTATAAAACATAACAAAATTCCTTGCGATACGTTGGGTGAGTTGGCATTAGTAGGTATGTCTACTAATGAGGTCCATTTCTTAACAACCTTTTTATGTTATTATTTTGTTAAGTTCAAAGAAATTTTCTTTTCTATTTTTAATTACAGTTTTACAGTTTAGAGACGATAAGAGTTCGATAATCTTTTCCAAGGCTACAAAATGGGTGAAAGTCGGATGTACATCGGAGGATTCTAAAAAACACTTCAAAATACTAAAGATAAACGATTGAAACGTTAGATATTTTTTAATTCTTTTATACAGTGTTCGTTTAGTGAACTTATTTATTAAATAAAGTGTGCCAAATATTATAGTTGAGGCTGTGTTAACATTATGTAAAGTTACATGAATAGCAAATATATTTTTACGAATATTTTCTTGGTTTGATTTATACTTTCCTTAGAAAGGACTATGGCAATATAGATACACATTATTAGGTAGCCCGTAAGATAGATAGAAAACACTTTGTTTTACCACTCGAAGACAGAAAACAGTACAGATAGAAATGCTTAAAATAGAGAAGGTATAAAGGGCGGTCTTATCGCTCTGAGCGATCTTTTCCAGGGAACTTTTAGGATGGAACTTAGGGTGTAAGTTTGCGTCTAAGAAATTTAACAGAGATTTTTCTAAGGACTCACTTTTTCAGTCATTCCTGCTACGTTCCTACGGCCCGAGTTGGGTAGTGGCGAGACATTGATAGAAGTCTCAGAATAAATGTAAAATAAGTCTTTGTTCCCTATACATACAGGGTTACTGACACTCGGTGAATGACCAATAACCCTGTTTAAGTAGTGGCAAATCAAACAAATACTTAGAGAGGGCATTTTGCATTTATAAAAGGTCTGTCTACTTATGTTGATACAGTACACAAATATAGTCAGTAAACATATAAGCTACCTAATCGCCAATGCATTCCCTATTTTATATTCAAAGATCAATATCAGAACAAAGCATAGAAAATTTCTAACCTTTCCATGAATACAAAGGCTCGGCTCCAATTACTTGCAAATGTCAACACTTGAGGTAAACATGAGCTTATTGAGCCCCCATGTTGTTTATTGGCTTAAATTGATAGGTTTTTTCCACGATCATTTTCATATAAAAAATTTACAGAGGTCAAATTGCTTTGAAAAATTTATTTATCAATTCGTCTAAATCGATTGAACTTCCTAAAACTATTTTTTTTAGGAAGACACATTTATGAAGTCTTTAATATACAAGGTTTTGTTTAAAACTTACTCTAAGCCCCTTTTAACCATCTGTACTATTCTTACGTTACCTGAACTAATGAATATTATTTACGTCAAAATAGCGAAATCATAGGACAATAGAAGTTTGCTAGGTTTCTTTTTTAGAACACACCAGGAGCAGGGCTTTTCCTTAATTAGACTAGTACCTAAGCACTCTACTACCTACTTTAAAATAAATTCTATGAGCCTGACGTAGATAGTTTATTTGGCTACGAAATGTGTATTTGCACTAGTTTTCTAGGCGATTCATTTTATGAAACGTATCCTTTAAAGAAACCGTTTTTCCTGCGGTTATTTGCTGTAAGCTGTTGTATCCATATTACCAACTGTGATGAATGATATGCAGGTTGTTTTATCTAAAAACTGCTATAATATGTTGGCCTAAAATTCATACTTCTTTACAAAGGAAAGGGTCAGATGAAAACTTATAAATATAATTTTGCTGGTCCACCAAAGCGGGACTGAAGTGTGTCAATATGAACTAATAGCATGGTGCAACAAATAATTTAATAGTTGTCATTGAAATTATTCTTAACTTCAATGACAACTATTCAATTATATGTTTTTATACATCTTCCACGCTTTGGTGAATACCAGCCCCTAGTTTTTATCCAGATAATTTATCTCCAGAACATTAGTGTGACTTACGAACAAATAATAGTTACAAAAGCATGCCTGAAATGAAGAACATACTGACTCTACTAGACTTAGGTCCGTATTATGAAAGCTCGCTCAGTCATAGAATTCTGCTCGAGTAAAGTTTACGCCATAGAAAAACGTTACCTAAGCATACATCGATGACTAAGCAAGCTTTCATAATACGGGTTTCTAAGTCAATGTATTGGGTCAATTTGCGACAAAGTGGAAAATAGCATCAGAGTTCGGTTAAGTTTTTACAATGTTATCTATGCAGGTCATCTTAGTACTCTCATGTTCATCAAAGTAGATTCAGTGGGTTGTGTACTTTACTACCATGATAAAACTTTCCACCTTGTTTATAATGTCGAAATTTGTTTTAGAATTTTGTTCATTCTTTTGATGTTAGCAGAAGTTACTGTTATGTAGACATGTATGTGTAGGGAAAGGTTTAAAAACAGTGATATTTAAACAGAATAGAACTTTGTAGTAATATAATAGAACATAATATAGAATCGATCATTATAGTAATATAATGTTTTATACTGTTTAAATAGCACGGTGATATGTGAAGATCGCCGTGTTAACCTTAGATTTCCGTAATATTAGGAAAGTTATCCTAGTAGTTTGTGTTACTAAATGCTTGCCTAATTCGATCTCTACATTCGATCTTATTGATTAGTACGTTTTTAGTATTCATTATGTAATGTTTTGAATTTATGCATTTGCACTGTATGATTGGATGTTCAAAAATGAATTATTTTTCTTCGGGTGACTTTCTATTTTTCAATGAAAATTTTTGGTTCCTCAACACGCACGAATGAGGCGCTACTAATTCTCAGTCAAAAATTGAATGAGCACTAAATCTATTTGACCATCTTTTCGACCGGGCGGTTTATAAAGATGGCTATTACCAACAAAAGAACTAGTTACTATCAAAACAATTTTTTTCAGGAGAAAAGCACGCCGTCGCCAGCTGTAACTCCTTACTGCCGGCAACGCAACGGCCTAGGCTCACGGTCTGAGTCAATAAGTTCTCAGCATGGACCTCCTGGGCCGCCCAGGATAGGATGGAACCTCGAGGCCCTGGAGTGCGGGTTAGTGGACCAGTAGATAGAAATTGTGATCCCCAAAAGCTCAAATCTAACGCAAAGAAAGCGACTTGAGTCGCGATTTTTTTGGTATTATTCAAAGAATCTTTAAAAATCGTGACTGGAGACGTGCTTAAAATTTACTTACGTTGGAGAATTCGTGGCTGTGACACGCACTAAAAGCAGTTTTAACGGGAACTTCAGAAAATTACAGCCAATTATGTACCTATTTACAGCCAAACTTGTAAACTAAAGTGATAAAGAGGCACAATTCACACCGGAAACGCAGCGGCGCGGCGGTGCCTCGCGTCCGCTGCTTACAAGAAGTGCGTGACCGTGCGGCGCCGCGCGACCATTTCTAGCTTTTAAGCGATACTGGTCCTATATGTATGTAGATAACGTTTTAAATTATTTGACACTGAAAAAGCTCGTCGCGTCGCTGCCGCCCGCTGCCATTCCGGGGTTAATTGAGCCCCCCCCCCCCCGCTTTCGGTTCAAATTGTATTGCACAAATGGTTTTAGTCGAATTTTTAATGGTGTCTATTCGTTTAATTTGACACCAGTGAAAATAACGCTGTCCTTTTTCATTTCTTCGTAAAGAAAGCTTTACGATAGAAATGAAAAAGGAGGGTAACATTTTTGTGTTGTAAAACTTACTTTAGTTTTTGTACCAAACGACAAATCCCGTTAAAATTGTTTTTAGAGAGTAGCTGTAGAGTAGACGTATGCAGTTTGAAACACTTTGTAAAACAGTCACGCTGATCTGTTATGTTGTATCTAAACCTATTTTGTTGTATCCAAACCTATTTCCTTGAGGTCAAACCTATTTTGTTGAAGACAAACCTATTTTGTTGAAGCCAAACCCATTTTGTTGTCACCAAACCTAATTTACTGTAGCCAAACCATATTGTACAATCGTAAAAACACAGTAAGGTTGTTGTACAACAAGACTTTTTGGCCTTTTTAGCCCCACTTATTGCAAATTGTTTACATTTTATTTTCTGCAAAATGAATTGCTCATATCATTTTGGTTTTTCCAGATATTTTACTATATATTTTTTTGTAAATATTTTTATATGCTTTATTAGGCACTTATAAAGGATTTCATTAAAATTGACGAATTTGAAAATCAAATGAAAGTATTTTGTTATTCATACGTACCTATACAATTTTTTTTTTTTTTTGTAAATATGAAATTTTAAATAGGCATTGCACTTTAATAATAGCGCCTATGAATCTATGTTATGCCAATTCTTGTTAACCTGTTTAGCAATGAAAGTTGAATAAATATAAAAGAGTTCCATTATCTTGCTAAACTCTGGAGTTATCTATAAATCATTACCATTGAAATGAATTTAGTGATAAAGAATTTATTATCTAGTAGAGAAAGTTATCGCAGATAAATTTTAAAACCTTGACTGATAAATTTCGCAAAAAAAGTTGATACCGACCACTACAGATTACTCCATCCTCCATATCACTAGTGTATTTCCCGCGTTTATCTGCCTTTTTTCCATCTTTGTTAGCTATATATTTTGGTTTATCTATCTTATTTAATTTCGCAGTTTTTGCTCACATTCAACATTAATGCACTTGCACGTAGGTGTTCCAATACCAACTAATTACTGATCGTTATTAGTTCAAAGTAGTCCGATGATTAGAAGTTTTTTCTTTGCCACGGCAAGCATGTGACAGACTATCAAGGTTATTTTAAGTGAACGGGATTTTTAACGAACCTTATTATTTTAACCAACGTTAAATTCTTTGCCGAACCACTACTATTGTAAGAACTCAAATAATATCCCGAGAACTATGATTACTGTGATTGGGTCAAAAAAGCATCACTTGACATCCACGACGATTTTGTTGGTAGATTTTATACATTGACGGAAGTTATATTATGAAAGGTGCTTCTAAAAGGTCTCGTATATTTTGCCCTAAATCTCTTCTTAACGCTCTGGTCGAGGTAACAAAACTTGTTACCACAAATACATACGAGTACCAGGTCTCTCCATCTCTCTGTTCCTAACGTAAATACCTATTTTATAAAACTTCAGTAATAATAATTAAATGCAAAATGTCCATTAGAAACAAGTTGACAAATAATAAAAATGCTGAAATCGGTCATAATATGTCCTGTCATGACGTACTCCTCTGTGGTGTATCGTGCCCTCCAAATGGTCCACAATAATGTCTTGCGCAAAGCCTCGGGCTGCCAGTGGTACATGCGCAATACAGATCTCCACCTAGATCTAAATCTCGAGTCCGTTGCCCACTACTTATGAAACGACCTCGGATCACTTTAACCCCTTGATCTCCACGATACAGCCGAGAAATATTCTCGGCGACCCCGTTGACCCAACAATCGCAACTAACCCGGAGGTGACGGCAACCAGTCCCGATTCGTCTCCGCACACAACACACCCGACCAAAAACCTTATAGGTGCATTTTTGCATCTAGGCGAAACCTCCCATTCCTCTTGAAGCATCTGGCAACAGCCCAAACTGAGGTTCGCACCTAAGTAGTAGTGGCCTTTGTGTGTGTTGCCTCAACCTTTTATCGACGAAGCGCTCTCTGCGTTCGCCACAGACCGGTAAAGCTGGCCATCTACGGTCCTTTAAAAAACACACAAAGTACTCGTATGATAGCAGCTTTAAATAGGTTCATGAAAATCCCGTTAGCTTTAAAATAAATTCAAACCACGATAGTTTACTAAAACCGTCTTGTTTTAGTTCGCTGCTTCCATCGCCTATGCAGGATGGGAGACTTGCCGTCTGACACTCCCCGTGGGTTGCTCCGGTTCAAATGGACTTGATTACGTGTTCTAGTTACTTTGAAAGCTGTGTGACGTGATTACAATGTTTCAAGACTATGTTGTAGACGATTTTCCTAGTGTAGTGTATCTTAAAATAGTATAACGTTATACTGAGGCTCGGTAGGCTTAAATATTGCCGGATAAATTTGAATTTACGCGTTTTAAATAAACCGTTGTGGTTTCAACCATTTTAAGAAGTCGCCTTGCTACTAAATATTTTAATAGTTGGAATCAATGAATTATTGAAATATTTAGTAGGAAAGCGTATCTGTGCGAAATTGAATAATATCTTTTGGTATACGCTGTTTATAAAAGTAGGATGTTCGTTACATTTTCGACGTATTCACGTTTGGTTATAAAATTTAATGCACTTTTATATTTTTGAGTGTGTTGATGTCAGTTAAGGTGGTAGATTAATACTGTGTAAATCAGATTAGGCTCAAATTATTACCAAAGTCTTGAACTTTCCATTTCGAATGCTTCTTGAATGACCTAGTAGGGCTCTTAAATATAAGATGATTAGCTATAGAAGAACTTCCTCCTTATCTCTCCTACTTCTAATCAATTATTTGTCTTCTAGACGCCTTCAAGTTTTTTTTGCTATGATGAAGCTATGACAAAATAGCCCAAGTTTTCATGAGGCTTTTTTTTACAAAAACTGATTAAAGTCACTTATCTATTAGGCACAAATTATGATAAAAGAAAAAAATAGGCATACGTCAACATTTTGCTTATGGTAGCGGTTTGCGTCTCACATAATAAATACGTTAATTGACCCTGCATTCCTAGAGCGCTAGATTACTCCACATTTTTGACATTTTACACGATTTTTTATTAATTTCTTTACGCACTTTAATATCAAAGTAATGTCAATGTCCCTGGCATAAGCTAGGTATATTCAACCTTGTCCTTAAAATAATAGATACATTTTAAATTGACAAAGGACACATGACTTTGTTGTATGTAAATAACATCAAACTTTTTGTAAATGTTTCTTTCATTATATCAAAAAAAATCTAAGAAAAACAACAAGATAAACTGATAGCGTTCCCAATTTACGCAATCATAGGTAAAACAATCGTACCATTTATTGGTAAATCATTGATCGATCTAATATGTAATTATGTTAAGTAGATACTTTTTGAATCACAATCGAATAGTTTGGGGCACTCTTTCAAATTGAAACGTTATCGTTCAAATCTAAACGTTATCGTTATAGGCTAAAGTTAGAAGCTACGCTAAATAGAAACGAACCTAATTGTTAAATCGTCAAGTGTGACTTTTTATTACGAGTAGGTATTTTAAATGCATAATGACTCAAGGTGTGAAAAGGCAGCGATTATTGATAGTATTGTTTACTCAATACACGAATAATTTCTGGTGTGCTTACGCACTGCATCCAAATTCGATAACAATCCGCGAAAGTTCGTTACTATCGACATTTCAGATCAACTTATAGTAATTCGGATGCAGTGAGTGCATAAGTTTACATGCTTAGCGGATAGACCGAGAGCAGCGGAAAAAAGTTCTAAGAGGACTAAGAACTTTTGTCCGCTTATCACTAATCGCCATTAGCTGTATTGTTATTAGATTAGATTTACTTAATAAATGTGATCATAAATAATTTTAAGTAGTTCAAGGGAATGTTAGCATTTTCTCTTAAAATGTTTAAAACGATACGACGAGCGGGTAAAATATTGCAATAACCTCATAATTAGGTAGCAAATAATATGTAAGGAAATCTATTTATCCCTGGTTTTAATTTAGTACATGAACCAATGACTTGGTTAGCGCTAAATATTATTAATTTATTTATTATGTTACAGAATTCTGGCAATAATATGATTAAGAAGTTGATTGTGTTTAATAACTTACAAACCAAAAATTTTTGCAGTAGGTATGAAAATGTTCACCTAGCCAGATGCTTCTGTTCAATAGTGTTTTAACTGTAAGTTGGAAAATTTATTTATGTTATACAGTGTGTTCTACGGCCATAGGAAATGGAGAGCGGTTCAAAAAATACTGAAGTTTGTCTTCCCAGTTTTTGTCAGATTTCATGGTCTTTTAACTTCATGTGCAATGTTAATGAAGAACACCCTATATTTTTATGACACCGAAAGAAACCAGTCCAGGTTTGATTCTTATGATTGACTCTACCTTTCGGTGTCATAAAAATAAAGGGTGTTCTTTTTTAGATTTTAATAGGTTTGATTATCGAATTAGACAATTCATTTTCAAAAATTCTGTGACTGCAGTTTGTCTTATTAAAAAAAAAAGGGAATACTTCCTCTCAGGAAAACTTCCTATCTTCAATATTTTCTAGTAGTTGCCCTCCATGTCCCATGGCCGTGGAACACATCGTATATTTCAGTATACATATAGGATAGTTAGTTGTAATAGCTTAAAGAGTTAAAATAAGTTTCATAATATTAATATTTACATATTACCGCGGAAAGTACAAATTACCCACTTTAGACGCACCGGTTTTTTAACTTGAATATCTTAATCTAAATAATTCTGTCAATGTTTTCCCGTCATATTCGTACGAACTATTGAATCGACAAAGATACGTTATTCAGTATTCGTGTACATTTTCAACAAGCTCTTATTATGACTGTGCCTTAATAATTTTAAAACTTATTCACCTTTAACGGAAAAAGTTGGAAAACATTGAGTTATACGTTAATATTTATCTATTTCTTTCGTTAAAAAAAAACAGCTGCTATTCAGAATGTTTACGTTATAAAAAATTTGACTGAATAAATGAATTATAGTCTGCTCCATGGCTCAATGAGATAAATATTTATCGCATGTTATTTCTAAAATCAATGTGTCAGTAAATTATTAGACTAACTTAACATACTTTTATCATTATTGTGGTTTTGTTGTATATGTAAAATCATTGTAAATAAGCTGTAAGTTACTTGGTTCTGCAATGAACGGCTCTAAATACATAATAGTTTATCTACCTACAACTATGTAAGTATGTAGCAATCCCAAAGCTTCAAAGAAGGGACAGCCAAAACTATCAGTTATTTGTTGAATTTTTATGAAGAGTGGAAATGGATTTTTTCACGGTAAATAAAAATATCTATTCAAATTCAACTTGTTTTTATTCAATCCTTATCTTCTCCAAATAGCTACTTACAACAGTGAAATAGTGCTTCAAAAAGTACGTTAATAACCTAAATCAATACAAATTATTAGGGCTACATAATATAGTAAAAATCCATACATTAGGATAATATATTCATAGGATTGTCGCTTTTTCCTCTACCTGTGCACATGTCAAAATACTACTAAGGGAAACCTTAGCAAATCGACTACGATATATTCAGATCAAAATGACATCGGTGGCAAGATATCAAATTCACTTTCAATGGTGAAATTTTTTCAACCGACTTCATCATCAAATATCCGTCCTGGGGGCCTATTTTAAGTGTCCAACACGAAATTACGTGGTTTGTTTCGGCCAATTGGTGTAGGTCTCATACACCGAATTAGAGTACAATTTGCACAAACAAAACCGAAACGTAACAAACGATTGCAAATATTTTGGAGAATTAAAATATGCCCCTTGGTATATATTTTTTTTTCGTATTAAGTACTAGGTTCTGCCCGCGGCAAGCGTATTTTCGGTATAATAAGTAGCCTATTATCTAAGTTAGGCTATAAATAATAAATAAATAAATAATGTTGGACAATTCACACAGCATTATCTAGCCCCAAGCTAAGCAGAGCTTGTGTTATGGGTACTAGATAACTGATATACTTAATACAATACACTAAATAGATAGATATTTTTTATTATACATAGAAAACATCCAGAACGCCCTGGACAAATGTCTGCAGATCGTACAAACATTGGCTATGTTGTAAATGGACGCCAAATTTCACCTTGATCTATTCAGTGGTTTTGAAGATCCTAGGCAACAAAAAATTACATCTCACAAACTGTCGGCTTTATAATATTAATAGGATAGGATCAACCACTCTTCGTTAAATCAACGGTAAAGCAAAGCTGAAGGTGTCCCTACAGGAATAAGTCTACTATCTCCATTACTAGCAACATACACGTAATACTCTCTACCATTAATAATTTTTGTCGCTGTTTTCTTATTAATATTGTATTTAGGATTTCCGAACAGAGAATCATAGGCAGGCGGTTTGCCTTCGTCGAGTCTCTTCGATTTCTGGCCGCGTTTGTTTTGCGACCTCGACTTTTTGTTTTGTGTTGAGTCGTCGGTGAGGCCTTCTTCTGATTTCTTCTTGCCGTAGTATCGTTTGACCAGCACCTTTTAAAACAAGGGGTATTAAAATTGTTATAAGGTTCCTTAGCAATTAAAAAAAGTTATTAAGTAGGCAACAGATACCATAGTTAAGGGTGCTTAATTTTGCAACCAGTCTGAATCTCGATACCAGTTCACTTTCTATCTCTTGTGGTTGTTTAACGAAGTCTGGTAAAAATAGTACGTAGATTTCTTTTCGTTTCTAAAACGTTACTGAAATCCAGTCGGATGTCAGTACCTAACATTTTAGAAATAACGCTATTGAAATGCTAGTGCACGACTGTGCACTAGCATTACAATAGCATTATTTCTATATATATTTGATACAAGCGTGCCAAATTGTACAAAATCGAGTTTAGAATTGAAATAGGAACAGTTTACAAAAGTTAGGCCATAGTTACTTCACTAAAAATCATTTGAAAGTGAATTAAATAAATAATGTTGGACAATTCACAAAACATCATCTAGCGCCAAGATAAGCAGAGCCTGTGTTATGCGATGACTTATATTATACCTACATCGAAAACTCCCGGAACAAATCTGCAGATCGTACAAACATTGGTCCCGATACGGGAAACAAACCCGCACCTTCGTCGCAGTCGTCAATTAAAGCCACTCACCTCGCCAATAAAAACAGCGGTAGCAGCGGCCAAGCCCACCAATATGATCAAGTAGGTCATCAGCAGATCTGTGTTCCGGAGCTGTCGGTCTTTAGACTGCAGGTCCAGAGGGCATATCTTAGTGCTGGGCAGGTCCCGGCGTTGAAGGAATTCTACTATGCCGGCGTGGAGGATGTGGGTAAGACTGGAACAAGCATAGGTACTGTACCCGGCGATAAATATCGACCTTTGGAAAGAGACAATCGGCTAATTTCGGATTCGATCTCTGTCGCACACTACCTATGTGACGTTTTGTCAGTAGTTGTTGGTCGTTTCTATGTATAATAAAAAATATCTATCTATGTACTCGTATATTATTATGTATATCAGTTATCTGGGTCATTATCAAAAAATATGTACATTGTGACTAACATGATTGAAATTGTGACTAAACTGTTTCGTGATATACCTGTACTTTTATAGTAAATGTGAGTCACATTTTTTGTAAGGGCGTGTGCACATAAAGTTTTTTAAACAAAACTACAAATTAGTTTGGGGTTAAAATAAAATGTTTTATTTGACTTTTACTACTATTTATTACTTACTATTATTGCAATCAAAAATTAACCTTACATGACATGTTTTAACAGAAATATGTTTAGTAAGATGCAAGGTTACAATATAATTTTAGAAGTAAATTGAATCTGTTTCATTTAATAAAACAAAATCATCTGGTTTTACAGAAAATTCGTTCAGAAAAGTTACATATTACATTTTGTATAATTTTTTTGCTAGTGTAAGCAAACCTTTACTTTGCAAGTTGATGTGAGTCACGTCATATGAGTCACGAAAATTCAAGAAATGTGACTAACATGTTGGTAAACATTCTGTGCAAAACGTAACCTCCAAAAATATTCTGTAAAAATAATTAGCAATACAGATGAATGGAACACACAATCTAACTAGCATTTGTTAGGTCTATGCTTTATAAATAATTGAAAACAATACACACCTTACTTCGTTTGTAAATGCACCGTGATTCACATGATTTTTTTTTGGGAATTTTGGCCGGTCTTTTTTGTCAACACAAAAAATGGAACTAAAACCAAATGGCCGAGTTATTGTTGAGAACTAGTAGGCCGCACAGTGTTGCCAGTAATGAAAAAATAACTTTAAGTGGCAGAATTACAACGAATACTATGGAAATCCTCCGTGACATCCTCTGAGTGACTCACATGTTTAAAACCTGAGACAAACATTAAAGTATTTTTTTATCTTAGAAATATTGTCTAAATTATTATTGGTTCTCAATAAATATCAGGAAATATATTTATGAACATTATATAAATAGATTATGTTTGTTAGAGAACATGTTGGAGCCAATAATATGATTTGAAGCTTCTAAGGTTCAAAAAGGACATTTATTTTTGTATGGGTCATGGAGGGTGGAAATAATTAAAAAGAGTTTTAAATATACAATCGATTTAACAGATCCATATATTTTTAGTGGGAACTTAAGAGAAAAGTTCAAATTTGTAAAAAAACTTGATAAAATTTAAAAAGCAACAATACTTTTTTTTTAATTTAATATTTAATATGCCGGACAAGAATTTTCACGAAATGTACATATTTTTTGAAAATGGCTCATCTAGTACCCATAACACAAGCTCTGCTTACCTTGGGGCTAGATAATGCTGTGTGAATTGTCCAGCATTAAAAAAAAAAAAAAAAAAAGTGCGATAGAATGCGGTCGCGTCCAGTTCATAATATATACATAGAGTTGTGAACACCCCCAATATTAAATAATTTAAAGTTGTACTATGGCATCTTTAGGAAGAGGGAAACCTTTAAGAGGTCAGTCACGCGAAATTATCGAAACATTGGTGTACAAAGAATAAAAAAAAAATATCAAAAAAAAATCTTAGTTGTTTTAACAGCTCCTAATAGATCCGGACTGTCGTGCTACAGAGATAACCCTCTACGAAGCCGAAATTAGCCGATTGTCTCTTTCCAAAGGTCGATGTGCAAAATTGAGCGCCGGGTACTGTATCACCCGCGACTTCTTATGCGTTATTTCTATGGAAACGTTTAAAGGTTATTTCTAACCCATGAAAGCTGATTAATGGGATTAAAAGTAGCTTATAGTTTATTCCAGGCCTAAAATTACCTATAAAGACGTACCTAACGAAGATAACAAAGATCACAACATCCAAACTTTCGCAATAACACTCGCATTATAAACGCGAAAGTTTGGAGGTTCACACTACGGTAAGGCCAATGGTTAAGCATGCATTAGTGTACTTAAAAAAAAACTTATCACGCAATCTTCAATTATTGCTTCGAAATTTCAAAGGATTCACAATCACATAAGTGTTGTGTAATAATTTCAAAACAAAAAACTGGTTTTGCTGAAAAAACAAGAAAAACACTTTTTTGAAACATTTTGTAATGTTAAATAATGCAAGAGTTCATGTAAGAGAACATGAGTAGGAAAAAAAATTGAAATTAAAAAATTGTTATTTACAATTTGATCACATTGGGGTCCAGATTCACCCCTTTTCGACCCCTTTACGTGGCAGCCTGTATAGCAAGTTATCTTTCTTTTAATAACTGCCTAAATAAGCTACACATTACTGAAATCTTTTGAACCTAAGACTGTCTACATTCTGGGAATAACAGCATGCAGTCGTTCGACGAAGGCGTTTTGACAGGGCAATCGTGCAAGGGCCAAGGGACTCGCCTTATAAACTCCCGAGTTACTAAGGCCGTGATGTATGCAACTCGGGAGCGTCCCTCCCCCGTCCCGTCCCTTGCCCCCCGCACGATTGCCCTGTCAAAACCACGTCAAAATGCCTTCGTCGAACGACTGTATGCATATAAGTAGGTGTGATTAAGACCTTTAGCCCTCTTATGTAAGTACTTACACTGAATCAAACAGAACTTTCAACGTGCTGCCGACGGGATAAGCAAAAGCCCTCTGCTTCTTCATAAACGGTCTAGGAGCTATAACATAGGTACACCTGTCCGATTCAACCACCCCATCTTTAGCTTTTTGCATATAATCATTGAACATGATATGGTCTATAGACACAGATTCTTTTACTAAAACTCCTCCTCCGTCAACAAATTGTAAGTAGTCCTGGTTAGTTACGAAGTTTTTGAATTCAGCACGACCGTTCAGGACCATTTTGTTGAGGTAGTAGAGATCTTCGTAAGGCTGAAAACATACACATTTTAGACTAGTTTCTGCCCGCGGCTTTGCACGCGTAGTTTCTATGGAAACGTTGATAGGTTATTCTATCCCATGGGAACTGATTTATGGGATAACAGGAAGCCTATCCATTCCACTAGCTGTATGCTAAATTTCAGCCAAGGACTAGCTGTATGCTAAATTTCAGCCAGATCCTTTCAGTACTTTTGGCGTGAAGAGCAAATATGCATCCATCCAGACTTACGCCTTTGTAATATTAATTTTATTCATACAGAGCGTGGATTGGCACGTTCTGTATGAATAACATTAATATTGCCTATAGCAGACAGCGTCTTGGGGACGCTTCCAACTGGTATTGATATGAATCAGTTGAGCTACCTGTACATTGTTTGTAACAGTCTGCAGTTAGCTCAGTTGTTTCAACTGTATAAATACTAGTGTAATTTTCTTTGTGAATAAAGGCTTCTGCCATAAAAATGTGAGTAGGTACTTATAATTAGGTACATAATTATTGTAAGACCGGAAAGAAGGTAAGTACAAAATTACTACCCTAACAAGTTCTTTAACTCAGAGTGATATGACTTTTCATGAGCTTCTGTTTACGTGGCAGTGGCACCTGCATAAAATGTAGTGTATTAATTTAGTTGGTTTAATAATTTAGTTATAGTAAGTATCTCTTTTTTGAACGCGACTCCTGGAAGAGTTTGGGGGAGACCTTTGCCTGCTTGCTATTTTTTTTATCTAACCTATTTTGTCCCACTGCTGGATAAAATAGGTTAGATAAAAAAATAAAAGTATCTCCTTATGTGAATTTGTAAATTCTTAAGAGAAAAAAATAAACATCTCAAACCTCATCAAGCTCTACTTAGTACAGAGTAGACCTCGTTCAACGAATACTATCGAAATGAGAAGACAAAGGCTTACATCCAACACGACATCCATTACAGGACGATACGATGCCATTCATGTCGTAAAACTATCGTGTAGATTTCACAAAGATCTAATCGATCACGAAACATGCCGTACAATATCAACAGTTACCACTGCATCGCTTTAAAAAGTCGTGGTGGGTAAATCCAACGTCGCACTTACATTCTTCACCACCCACTGCACCGCCCCTCCTTCAGGGGTCGTCCATCGATAGTTCTTCTTCAAGAGATCCTCAGGGTACTCTATGTCCAGCGTGAATTTAGATAAAGTGAGGAAAGCCGTCAGATTCGCCGTGTAAAAAGCAGATAGCAGGATTATGAAGATCCACCACGTTGCGAAGAGGACTCTTGTTGCATCTAGAAACGATGACATAGTGTATCTCTAAGGCTACGTACGCACCAAAGAATGTTGGCTAATATGTCTTTAGTACGCACTGACAGGCGGCATGCGCCTAGAGCTTTTAGGGCCCAAACACACTGACAGGCGCTTTGCTTAGCGCCTATAGCCTTTAGTAGGTACGTAGAACGTGCTTTCGCAGCGCCTTCGCTAGTCGCCAAATATTCGTAAGGCTCTAGGCACTAAGCAAACCGCCTGTCAGTTCCTACATAGCCTCAGGCCATGCCGTACCGCAGGATGGAACCTTGGATCGTAGATGAGAAAACAAACGTATGAAAAAGTACGGGAACGACACTGCAAGCATCTGGCTTAACTAGTCTCAACTTAGAACTCTATGCAACGTGCCTAGGTACCATCCAACCTACCCGCTAAGCTACCATCGATGCAAGCAGCTAGCCTAGCCGCTAGCCGCCAACCTAAAGGTGCATTTCTTTAAGAGCTAAGCTAAGTACCATAACTAACTAGTAATATATGAGCTACCAAGCTTTCAAATGGCAAGGTGGTGATCGTCTGAACGTACCATTTAAAACTGCGTACGAAAAAATATTTACGTCAGATAAAAAGATTTAAGCGTGTCTTTTAGTCGTAGTATCAGAGCCTTTTAAATCCCTACATAAATAATGTTTCATAGATTAGCTCTCCCTTTGATTATCACTCAGTAACTATTTTGTGAAACATGATTAGTGATCTACAAAATACACAATGTGACGGTATAGACTATAGGTTGATGGTGTTACAAATAATTAACTGGTCAGTGGTCATGTTATTTAAATAATGACTCGTGAATGTAAAGTAAAATCGTGTATTTAATGTTTTGTCGTATTTATAACGCAGTGAAATTACATATTTACACACTGAATTTAATAACAGAGTGGTGGTCATTTATCAAAATCTGATTTGTTGAGTCTAATGGATGTGTCACTGGTTAATAGTAGTTTTTATCGTGTCGGGAGGTTGTAGTTTTAAGAGGATTTTTGTGTAGGTTATTGCTGTGAAGGCAACGTTTTACTAGGAGACGGTAAAGTGTTATCTTTTTTATAATTTTATTTATTTGCACATGTGATACATACCTACTCTTGTATTTGAGTCTAGCTGCAGCTCCTATTACCCGTTTCCCCGTTGGAATGAAGCATTTTCCCGCGGTAAAAAGTAGCCTATGTTCATCAGGAATAATGAGGGCTTCTAATGGTAAAATATTTTTTCAAATCGGTCCTGTACTTTCGGAGCCTATTCAATACAAACAAACAAAAAATCAAATCTCTCCTCTTTATAATATTAGTATAGTTACTAGTATAGTATTATAATATCTGTGGTATAGATAGGTAACTTTTGTAGCCAGTGCTTTTTAACCTTTCGTTGTCATTCTTAGTCCTTTTTAAGAGGTGCTAAGCAACTTTCGTAGTCAAAGCTACGTAACGTTTGTATTTTCGTAGCATTTTCGTAGCCAGTACTACATTACCTTCGTAGCAGTTCTTCTGTTATAGGGGTGCCACGCAACTTTCGTAGAGGTGCAAGGTAACTTGTAAAGCTGCTACGTAACTTTCGTAGGCAGTGCTACGCATTTTTGTAGAGGTGCTACGGTATCTTCGTAGCCAAGGATGCGTATAACATTTGTAGGGGTGCTACGGTACTCTCCTAGCCAGTGCTACGCAATTTTTGTAGAGGAGCTACGCATTTTTCGTAGCCAAGCTTTTGTAGGGGTACCTGTCCTTTTGTAGCTACAAAACTTTTGTGGTGTGTTGAAACAACAAAATCTTTATACTGTTTTTTTTTACAATTCTTGTTAAGTAAAAATAATAGAGGCCAACTTGTAAAAACCCAGTACCTACATTTATTGCAGTGTGACCGTTGATAAACGACACAAGCCATTAGCGGCGATACCATCGATTGACGCCCTGATTATGTGACATATTTGGTAAACAAACACATTTTCATAATCAATTTACAGCGAAGATTGATATTTGCTTGCTTATGTAAACCATTACTGGGTTTTGGTAGCCTTGATTATACCCAAAAATACTCTTAGAATCATGTTATTGAAATAACAGAAATTTTCTTTATGTGAACGACACATAGTATTATACTTTACCTACCTATGTGTACCTATAATAGGTAGGTCACTATGAAAAGCCTGATTAATACCTATTCGTATGTACCTATTACTAATACAGATTATGCTATAAAATTAAATTAGGCTGTAAAATTTACATGCAAGCAAAATAAATAAATATGAAAATACAATGCGCTGTTGGTTAGAGAGAGATAAAACATGGTTTTAGTTGAATTCATTTCCTAACAGAGACGTCCTTTACTACAGGGTGCCACGGAAAGGATACTAGGCCGAAAGGGGGTGATTCTGGACATATCGAGGAGGTCAACATTTGTTCTTTTTTTGAAAAAATTAGAGACGTTTTTTTATACTTATTAGTGTTCTTTTACGTGTATTCATGCATACATTATAATTTTTTTGAAATTTTTAAGTATTAACGTGCTCAAAAAGTGTTAGCCAAAATTGTTATTCACAATTTGATCCCCTCGGGGTTCAGAATCTCCTCCTTTCAGCTTAGTACGCCCTTTACGTGGCACCCTGTATAGAGACACCATTCACTATCTTTTTTGACCTATAGGCGTAATGACCTTGTGATCTCACTGTTACATGAATTAAAATAATTTCAAAACGATTAGAATAAAATTTACAAGACTTGGTTAATCTGAGAGTCCACAGGTGATCGGAATGCTGGCTTCTATTTCGGTCAACGAATTAGCATTGCCATTCAACGTGGCAATGCTGCCAGCATTCTGGTCACTCTGCCTTCTGGTGCGGCTTCGATTTTTAAGAAATAGATTTAAGTGAATAAACTGGTTGTAAGTGTTTTATTCCGTTAATGTAATTTTCTGCTAAGTAAATAGATGAACTAAATTAGTAAGTTACCCGAACTTTAAACTCACTTAAATTAAACTCCTGATTCTAAGCATACAAAGGTCATCAAGTTCTTCATTCGTCGTGCGCGTGACAGCTTTGCGAGTGCACGTATTGTGCGTTATTTCGTTGGTTGCGTTTTTTTATTCGAGTAATATCCGTACGAGAGCTTAATAATAATGGACGAGGTCCATCCTGGATCTTCGTCCGTGGATTCTGAGTGCGTATACTCTGATATGAGTGAGGAGGAGATTCGTGAGAATGTAGTTTCGCGGAACAGTATCGAGTCGCCAACCTCGGTTGTTTTTACCGGAAAACCTGTGAAGAGGCATTTTGACCCTGGGAGCGATGAGCGAGTACGTGAAGACAATGAAGGGTATTCTTTAGTGCAGAGAAGACATAAGTATAGGCGATTTGCGAACTCTGTTGTAACAGGATTGCAAAAAGATAATTTGCATAATAACAACAATCGATCCATAAACAATCAGTTTGAAGTGTCATTGACATCTTACGAAATGTTGCCGAAGCAAGTAGGTCTTGCTAAACTTTTTAAATCTGAGGGAATAAACAATGCTTCCAGAATCAAGTACAAAAATGCCTACAAAGTTTTTGTATGTTTTGACAAAAGAGAAGAGGCATTATCTTTGATAAATAACCAAAAAATGATGGAAATGGGATACCGCTGTCATTTTACAAACGAAGTAGATCTTACATACGGCGTAGTTAAATTTCTGGAGGTCGACTTAGATGAGGAAGAAATAATGAAATCTTTTACAGCTGACTGTAAGATCTTGTCTGTTAAAAGATTGAAGAGGTTGACAGAAGAAAAGGAATGGGTTGACAGCGAGACAGTTCGGTTTGATTTTAAGAGTTCAGTTTTGCCGTCATATGTATATGGTTATGAGTGTAGATTCAAGGTTGAGCCCTACACTTTTCCAGTATCGCAATGCTCGAGTTGTTGGAAGTATGGACATTTAGTTCGCAGCTGCCCTTCAAAAAAGACTGTTTGTCCCAAATGTGGGGGTAGTCATTCCAACTGTGATACTACAAAATTCCGCTGCGTCAACTGTAAAGGTAAACACATTGCTTACGATAAAACCTGCCCGATTTTTTTAAAAGAAAAAGGAATTCGCTGGACTATGTCTCAGAATACTATGACTTATAAAATGGCACTCATTAAACACACAGAGAATAAATCGAAGGACGTGCTACAACCAGTTATGTCTAACGTACATAGGGAAATTGAAGATAACAATGTTGTGATTCCTGAGAAATATGAACGCATACAGTCTATGACATACAGCCAGGTGGTCCAAGGTGGGAAAAAAGGAGAAACAAGGACAGAGAGTGAAGAGAGCAGTGAGGACAACGTGATAAGAAGAGTAAATCCAGTTTTAAGGAAGGATAAGAAAAAGAAGAAGGACAAATCATTTCAATTGCCAGCATTCGACAACTCCAATGTCTCGCATGCGGCAGTGGAAGAGGACATGGGTAAGAAAGAGAAGAACAGAGAAAGGATCAAAGAGAACAAAGAGCAGTTTAGCTTTAGCAGGATTTTACGAAAGTTACAGGAGGAGCTTTTATCAAGTGGTAATTTTGCAGAAAAGGTACAAAATATTTTAAAGTTAGTTTTTGAAGAATTACTAGCTTTTTGTGTAAGATCTTTAAGTCAGGGAGAGGTATTTTGTAAAATATTCGGCCTCTCTAATGATGGATAACACCAGTAATCCAGGTACTGATAGGCTGGCATCGGGCCCTGTGGGTTATACTGGGCAATTTTTAAATATTGCGCAGTGGAACTCGCAGAGCCTGATGCCTAAACGTTACGATTTCGAACTGCTTTTGAACCAGGGTAAAATTGGAATTTGCGTTATAAGTGAAACATGGTTGAATACGGATATTAGTTTGAAAATAAGTAATTATAATATTTTCAGAAATGATAGGTCAGACTCATATGGAGGTGTAGCAATAGTAGTACATAAAACAATCAAAGCCCAGGCTTGTGCTATAGATGTAGGAAATTCGGGAATAGAATTATTACATGTAAAGGTTCATAATTGTAAATATTTGGAACATGTAGTTGCTATTTATTGTCCTTCCTCAGTAA
Source organism: Eupithecia subfuscata (assembly GCA_963564075.1). Lineage (NCBI taxonomy): Eukaryota > Metazoa > Arthropoda > Insecta > Lepidoptera > Geometridae > Eupithecia > Eupithecia subfuscata. The sequence continues at coordinate 4,799,146 of OY751099.1, read as the reverse complement.
GAACATCTCAAATAGAATGGGAACGGATATTTTCGAAGTTCTCAGTGAAATCTATTGTAGCCGGGGATTTTAACGGTCATCACACCAATTGGTCCTATAAAATTGACAATAGAGGTTCACAATTATTTGAAGCATCATTGGAATATAATTTTATTGCATTAAATACCGGTGAATTCACCAGAGTTAAATTAGTAGGAGGGGCAATACAGGAATCCGCTCCTGATATTACGTTCGTAACTGCTGATATTTCAATTTATTTTACATGGAAAGTGACACAAGAAAGTTTAGGTAGTGATCATTTGGTTGTCATAAGTACCTTACGATATCAAGATTCTCGTAGATTCATACAGCGCCGAAATTTCAAAAAAGCTAATTGGAAACTATATGGGGAGACTCTTGATGGTTTTGATGATTCAGCGGTTAATGAAAACACTATCCAGGATTGTTACGATTTATTTGTTGATAGGATTAATACTGCAGCTGACAAATGTATGCCTTTTACAAGGATTGGGGCAGGTCCAATTCAAAAGTTTGTAACTAAGCCGTATTGGTGTTCTGATATTTCTCAAGCCATTGCCGAACGCCGACTAGCTCTTAAAACATTTCGAAGAAACCCTACGACAGCTAATTATGACAAATTGAAAGATAAAATTGCGGCAGCACAAAGGGTACACAGAAAAATAAGAACACAAAATTGGCAGGCATTCTGTAGTAGAGTCGACGAAACCACTAAAGCTTCTGAAATGTGGCAAAAGATGAGATGGATGAAAGGGCTTAAAAGGCCACAGGTTTATGCACCAGAAGAGAGCAAGGAGGAGCTATTGCGCTCATTAGGACCTGACTTCGTACAAACATCTAAACCTGTCTTCAGCTCTAGGAACGCTCTTCTAGGGTCTGAATTTACATACCTAGAATTGGAGAAAAGCTTGAAAAAGAGAAACACAGCTCCTGGAGAGGATGGCATCACCTATTCTATGCTATATTATTTACCGCTACAATGTAAGGTATACCTGTTAAAAATGTATAATATCATATTTAGGTCGTCCGTGATTCCTAGTCAATGGCGTAATATTAAAGTAGTCCCGATTCCGAAAGCTAATAGTGACCCCAATTCTTTACCTAAATTAAGGCCTATTTCGTTAATTTCGTGCATATGCAAAATTCTACATATTATGATTTGTAAGCGTTTAGAGTGGTTTGTGGAGCGAAACCAAGTTCTATCTCCTATTACTACTGGGTTCAGGAAGAACCAGTCTTGTTTAGACTGTTTGTCCCGCTTAGTTTCCCAAATACAGATAGGATTTTCAAAAGGGGTGTCTACGTTGGCAGTATTTTTGGACGTGGAGAATGCATATAACAATATTCTTGTAGACCAATTATTAATAATACTGGACAACTTAGGTATAGGACATCAAATTTGTAATTACTTCTGGAGCTTTTTAAATGAAAGAATTCTTAAAATTTGTAGTGATGAGGGAGGAGAACGGGATAAAGTTAGGATAACCAGAAGAGGGTTAGCTCAAGGAGATCCTATATCTCCTCTTTTGTTTAATATTGCAACTCATAAAGTAGGTTCAGAGCTGGACAATGTTTGCGCTTTACAATACGCGGATGATTTTGTTATATATGCACAAAAAAGAGATGCACAATTAAATGTGATAAATATTCAAAATGCACTTAGTTGTGTGGGTAGGTTACTCGAACAGCTAGGGCTTCAGGTATCCTCTGCTAAAACACAGTGTTGTTTATTTAAGAGAGGAATAGTCAGGGAACAAATTCAGTTAAAGGTAAATGATAATATCTTACCTTTAGTGGGACACGTAAAGTATTTGGGTATGTGGCTAGATAGGTCTTTGACATGGGGGAAGCACGTGAATGAGACAGTTGCAAAAACTACTAAAACTATCAACCTTTTGAAAGTTTTGGCGGGTGCCTCTTGGGGTCTCCATCCGAAGCACATTCGGAGGTTGTATATTGCACTAATACGTAGTAGGATGGACTTTGGTTGTTTTTTGTATGACGCTGCTGCTAGGTCTCACTTGTATAAATTAGATAAAGTGCAGAACACTTCCATGCGTGTAATAGGAGGTTTCATTCGAAGCACGCCAATCCACGTCATGGAGGTTGAACTGTGCATATACCCACTTCATTTGAGGCGTCAATACCTGGCTACAAAATACTGTTTAAAAGCTCAGTTTTCCTCTGCATTGACTAATAAAATTATAACAGAGCTAAGTAACTTGAGTGAGTCTGGATACTGGACAAGAAGAAAAAGACCTCTGTTAGCGACGGTTTACTCTGAGACAAGATCTGAAAATATCGTTACCAAAAACTCTTTGTGTTCCTTTATGCTACATGTCTGGGTATCACAAATAAACACGGATTTTATTATAACCGAAGTAGAAGGTATAAATCGGGCCAAAAATAAATCTGACCCAAGAATACTCAAACAATATTCCTTGCACATGATTAACGTAGTGTATAGGGGTTGGTATCAATTGTATACAGACGGTTCTAAAATGAGTGAAGGTATTGGTGCTGCAATTTTCGACGCTAGAAACAAAACAAGTGAACTGTATAAAATTGAGTCCAATTTAAATTCGATTATGTCGGTAGAGTTACTAGCGATATCTGAGGCTTTATCGTTAGTTCGCACTTTGAGCTGTAGAAAAGTAGTTATTTTTACTGACAGTCGAAGTGCGTTGCAACACATCGCCCGATGCACCTCGGACGTCCGAGGTGCTTCGGTAGCGTACGAAATTCTAAAGAAGGCTTTATTTCTCTTAGAAAACGGTGTGTCTCTGAGGTTACAATGGATTCCATCACATGTAGGTATTCAAGGAAATGAAGAAGTTGACAAATTAGCTAAAAAAGCTATTGAAATAGGGTCAGAAATTTATGTCATGCCGGAGATTTCGGAGATATTATGTAAATACAGGTACAAAATTTTTGAAAAGTGGAAGTCGTCATATGATTCAATATCAATCAATAAAGGGATTTGGTATAAAATTTTGCAAGAACAGCCTGCATATCTACCATGGTGGAGCAATTGTAAACTTAAAAGAAAACATATTGTAATAGCTCATAGATTACGCTCGGGGCACATACCCCTTAATAAATTTAAACATTTGATGAAAATCACAAACTCGCCCAATTGTGACACATGTGGCGTACTAGAAGATGTGCATCATCTTCTAGTGGAGTGTGAGAGGAGTGAGTCTATAAGAGCAGAATTAAGGGACCTGTACAATGTTAACCTAACGGATACTGGTGTTAGCCAAATAATTTTAGCCGCTCCACTGAGTGATGCGGCAATTAAATTATTTAGGTTAATTTTATATATAATTTAGTTTTAAGTAAGTAGTTAGTTTGTTAAATCACGGGACTGACATAGTCAGCAATGACTCAAAGTCCCTTAAATAAAAATGAATAAAAAAAAAAAAAAAAAAAGCATACAAAGGTGTAATTGTTGGTAGGTGTGCTTAACTTAGTAAGTTACTTATAATTAGCTTAAGGTATTCTTTTATTCTGTTTTATATATATACAGAGTAATTTTTTTAAATGGGACAGTATGGGGAAATCCGAATCTAAAGGAGATAGAGGAAAAGTGTCTAAGGAGACATTAGGTGTTTTTTTATGTAAACAAATTTGGCTCGTTCAAATTTGTGGTCAAGCGTGAGTTGTTCTTAAAAAATTATAAAGTTGGTCAATTTTTTTTTGACGCGGATCGACTCTGTTTCATGCAAGGATTATTTCATTGTTTGGAAAGAAAAAAATCTGAACAGCAGAAGTTGGTCAAATTTAATGAAAACTAATCTTCATACAGTTGGTTTATTACTTGAGTAAATGTTCGATGTGGCCGCCGTCTTGTCTTATGCAGGTACGAGCACGCTTCAAGACACTTCTAGTTGCATTTAACAGAGACTTATGGTGAATTGTGTTTAAAGTGTTGTAAACAGCATCTTTTAATTCTTGTACGGAGTTGTATCGGGATACATAAATTCGACCCTTAAGGTAACCCCATAAGAAAAAATCTAATGGCGTTAAGTCGGGCGATCGTGGGGGCCACTTTATCGGCCCATATGTACCCATCCAACGGTTTGGAAACTGCTCGTCCAAACATAGTTTACTTGCCCTACTGTTGTGGGCTGGTGCACCATCTTGTTGGTAGATTATCTTACCAAAGTTCCTTAAGCTAATAGTCTCATCCACTAAATCTGCAGCCATGTTCAATATTTCCTGATATTTTTCACTATTTAGCGTTCCTTGGTAAATTTTGATAGCAAAAATTCTGTTATGTAATATCGCACACCAACAATTAAAAGAAAATCGGATTTGGTTGTGGGTTTCTGTAGTTCTTAGCGGATTTATTTTTGACCAGTAATGGTTATTTCTCCTGTTGTACATGCCATTGTTCGAAAAGTTGCATTCATCAGTCCAAATAATAAAATTAGGAAAACATCTATTTCTAATAGTCTGAGCCACATACCAATTACAGAAATGTAACCTGCGGTCTTTATCTCCAGGTAGTAACGCTTGTACAAGTCGACCTTCTATGTAACACTTGTATTTATGAGCCTTCAATATCTTCCTTACAGTTGATTTATGAATACCGATAGTTTCAGCTGCTTCCCGTAACGAAGCTTTTGGGTATGCTTCAAAATATCCCAATACGGCAATAGTTATAAACTCACTATTGACTATTGTCGGCCTTTTACGCTTAGGCTTGAAACAGCCTTCCTGTCTTAGGTTCTTTATTAAACTATCAAATATCTTGCGATTCGGTACTACACGGTCAGGATAGCGTTCTTGATACCACTTAAGTGCATTATCTCTACTGCGATAATTAAGAAAATACGCCTCAATCAAATCAACTTTATGTGAATTAGTTAACGCCATGATGAATAAAATTACAAGCATGAACTGATTGGAAACAAAATCACAGCTGCAGAAATAACTTACGTTCCAAATTTGAATTCTTTTTTTTATAATTTCAAGACCGGTTGCCATGATGTTTACGAAGATTAAAAAAAAATGTTCTTCTCTTGAATCATCTGGAGCTCTTATCGATTATCAAAATTCAAAAATGGAATAAATTTAAATATTTTTTTACACGCATAAGCACTTGTAACAATATTAAAAGGCGAATACTGCAACTGTATGAAGATTAGTTTTCAGTAAATTTGACCAACTTCTGCTGTTCAGATTTTTTTCTTTCCAAACAATGAAATAATCCTTACATGAAACAGAGTCGATCCGCGTCAAAAAAAAAATTTACCAACTTTATCATTTTTTAAGAACAACTCACGCTTGACCACAAATTTGAACGAGCCAAATTTGTTTACATAAAAAAACACCTAATGTCTCCTTAGACACTTTTCCTCTATCTCCTTTAGATTCGGATTTCCCCATACTGTCCCATTTAAAAAAATCACTCTATATATATATATATATTTCAATATTGTGAATTTTTTGCTACTTATACATGTTTTGCTCGTATGATTCTCTGCACATAATTTGTGAAATTATCAAGTTCTAAACCCATGTTATTTAAGTTCATTCTGTGATAATTTCATGTTTTGTGGGTCAAAATAAAATAAATGAACTCAGACTTGGTTACATACTTGCTTCTGGATCCAAATTGGTGCCCTGTTTGATGAATGCACTATACACGAACCAGAAACTCGGGTACAAAGACAGATGGCGCTCCTTGTCTCGAAGCAGCTTGGACCTCAGGCGAGTGAGGAATGTGATGCACGGCCCATAGGCGAGCACTGCTGTAAAGGTGAGGTACCTGCAGGGGAAATTTGGTTTCATTGACACCGGACCAAACAGAACAGTCGTCTCATATTAATTTGATTCCACTTTTAAGGTTCTTGACCCCAAAAAGAAAAAAGGAACCCTTATAGGATCACTTTGTTGTCCGTCTGTCTGTCCGTCTATCAACCCCCTCTTATCAGGAACACGTGGACGTATCGAATTGAAATTAACGTCAAATTTAACTTCGTTAAGCCTAAAGAAATTTAAGTTTTCGATTTTTGATTTCTATTAAAATCACTGTTTCTATATGCGCAGCCTTGGACGACCTAACCTTGGATAAAAAGTACCTAACCTATTATTTAAGTTGGGTTGTGTTCTACACCTACGCAAAACTACATCTCGATCTGTTCAGTAGTTTTGGAGATCTTGGTAACAAACTTGTTCACATAGTACATCTTCAAACTTTCGCCTTTAAATAAATCGATGGGAATTTATTTAAATTCTTACCACACTAAGTACGTGAATGGAGCCATGAGACCAGACCCAGCAGCGGATGCCTTGGGCCGCTTCAGCATCATCATCCAAACACCCTCGTCCAGGTCGATAGAGAACACAGACATCTTCTGGAACTTGGAGATGCGAGGGATGAACGCTGCTGCCATGTCTGCTTGCTGTTGGAAAGAGATGACAGGTTTAAAGAAGAACAACTTATTTGCATGTGCCCTAGTAACTATAATAGGTAAGTACTTCATTGGTCCTGTACATCGTAATTTACCCCATTAAATAATCTAATGAAACAAACAATAATCTACCTTTAGATTGTTTGCAACAATCTGCATTTAGCTCAAGTGTTTCAATTATAAATACCTACTAGGGGCTAGATGGTGCTGTGTGGATTGTCCAGCATTATTATTTTTATCTAGTTTTTTTGCGACGCGTAATCGGAGAGCTGGTGAGCGGGGCAATGCAGCCAGCGTCTTGTGTATGCTTCCGATTGGTATTGATGTGGATCAGTTGAGCTACCTTTAGATTGTTTGCAACAATCTGCAGTTAGCTCAAGTGTTTCAATTGTAAATACCTACTAGTTCTAACTTGTTTATATTGATTGTAATTTTCTTTGTTATTGAGTAAATGGTTACGTGTAGGTACAATTTGAGATAATAATCTCTAAAAAAACATAGAGTACCTACATAAAATTCAATTGAGGTCTCAAAATTCAAAATCACTCACGCTAGCATTGAGCAGCCCTATCAAAGATTCCTGAGGCGACCTGCCGCCGCCCAGAAAGTTCTTCTCCGGGACCACCACATCATACGTGAAGTTAAACCGGTCCTGCAGGATCTTGACCAATGTGAACGCTACGCCTAGTCCTACGTATGTGCCGTTCACGTCCGCTTGCACGTAGTTTAGAGGGAAATCCTAGAAAAAGCTTGTCTCTAAGTAAAAAAAAGTGAAAAAGTATTTATTTTCATAAGAAATAGTGAGTAAACTTGTGAAGATACATTAGTTAAGTTTATACGTAGTAAGTATAGTCAGATTGGACCAATAGAAAAACCCGTCTGCTTCCCGCACTAGGACTTTGCAGCCTGTGTAGCCGGATAACAGAAAGCCTGTATAAAGGCTCAAGTAGTTATTTTAAACAAAAGAGTTTAGACAACAAGCAACGATTACAAAAACTAAAACATAAATTAATTTATTACATAGGTACTCAAAAGCAAAACTTAAACAATTCCGTAAAAAAAGCAAGTACTTGACTTAAATAATGTAATCTGTGAACATTTTAAGTCCCCGGCGATTTTAATTTCAACCATTTTAATATAAAAAGAAAATTAAATAAAAATAGGTTCATCCGTTTGGAAGCTACGATAAGACAGGCTGAGACGATAAAATGTATAGGTACTAAACACCTCTTTTTTTGTCCATCAGGGGTGAAAGGTAACGCAACGTAAGCATATTAATCTTGTTACATAAAAGTTGGAGCATTAGGAGGGCATAGGATTTTAGACAGGGAATGCTTTATCAAACTGATCAATTGAATGCTTCATCGAATGACACGTTTGAGAAATATGGGTGGAGAATATCACAACATGTGGACGAAGAATACCTACTTTGCTTTTAGATTAGGTAAGTACTTACTGTTAGGGACTTTTAAACACCTTTCACTGTTAGTCACGATTTTCCTCCAGTGTCATACTTAATCTAATCACAGAGATGGTTATAAGTACTTGTTAAAACTTGTTTGCCTGTTAAACTTAGTTTTAAAACATAACTTAGTAGCTAAGTAGTAATATCTAACACTTACGTCAAAAGTAGCTATTTTCAGATGTTTCCCATTTAGGTCGTTAGTCAAATTCAAGAGATCTATGTTTTTCTTCGTTGGGCCCGTGTCTACGGAAGAAAGACAAAAATGTTTTTTAAAAAATAATTCGGTCGTCCACCGATCCTATTTATTTATTTTAACATTCATTTGGCTTATAAATAAGCCCTTAGAATAATAGTATATTTTAAAAGGAAATCTTATAAATTCGGATATCACTTCAGATAAGTAGAGGTAGTATTTTTGGTGTTTTATGTAGGTAGAGTTTTGTCAATCATAGGGACGAAACGCAAAAGTATCACAATCAAATTCAAGCTTTCCCCCACAATCTCAAATCTATTGCTTCAGAAAAAATCACAAACAAATTATTAACACTGTCATTGCCCATTACGCAAACGTAAAATATTTTCAAAAATAAATTCATTTGTTTTGTTCTCGCTCACTGCTGCGGTGCGACCCGCAGGGGCTGTCTGAGCAGTGAAGGGGTTAACTTTTAAATTAAATAGGTATATACCGATCGGATTATTATGACTAAGCTCGCACACGGACTCGTTACAAAAAGACGAGATAATCAAGTCCATGCCCATCATGTCCTGCCGCGATGACTGTCGGTGGTGGACTGGCCAGCAGTCACAAGCAGGGCCCGATGTCACCATAGCCTAACTACCTACATACCTATGTAACTTGCGCATCGAAGCTCACGCTATGTCAATGCATGTAGGATTAGTGCGGATAAGACTGTCTTTGAAACTTTGTAAAGTAAGGTAAGATTAGTACAAAGTTTATTTCAGACAACAACAACAATCGTTTTAAGCAGTCTAAATAAATTATATATAATTATAAAAGGTATAAAAGGTACCTACCCACCTAATATTGATTAATATTGTAATAAAAGTTATGCAATATAGATAATTTCAGAAAAATAGGTAGGCACTATCTCTAAAAATAAAGAATGAAGAGCTCGCCGCCGGGTAATAAAAAGATGATTGCGCCAGCTTTATATAATTTAAGAATCAGAGTTGTGAGCCTATTTGATGTTAGTAACGAGCGAGACGTGATCGTGACGTCTCCTATTAGTATGGGAGTGGAGAGACAGAGTTCCCTGTCCGCACGATACAGGCACTGTACCAAATTGTAAGGAAATCCGATCACGGCTCGTTACTAATGTCAAATAGACTCTCAGGACAGGGTTTCTAGCGAATAATTAGCTACTTACTCTTTTACAATAATGACATTTACATGAGAGTACCTAAGCTTTTTAATAACAAAGATAATGTACCTCTCTACTTGGTCATGGATTACCTATTTTAACTTCCCTGCGTATATTGTGCGAAATGTTTTGCAGTACCTACCAATTTTTGCAATTTTTTACAGTATTTTGTACTAAGGCGAAATCGCAGCAGTGTGTAAGATCTCATGTGGTGTTCACACTGCTGCGATTTCGCATTTGGCGCGCGGCGTCTAGAAATCGCGCTTACAAACACGCAGCTGAATCGCACTACATAAGACGCGCTTCAAAATCGCGGCTGTGGGGTGGAAGCTTAATAATACTTCCTGCGCTGTATTTCGCAGATTATTGCCATAACTGGCCACACGGCGTCCTGTGTTCTAGAAGGCTAGATTATTTAAACAAAGGCTGCTTGATTCGCTAATATCCGTGGTAGTACCTATCTAAGTTGGTAGATATGAGTACCTAGGTAATCAAAAACAAAAGCCATAAGTTTATAAGTTTTTTTGAATCGACTTATCCATACATTTCTAGCACAATTATGTTAGTAGCATGACGTAGGTAGATAGGTAGGTACCTAAGTAGTAGAGTAGGCCTTTTTGATAGCAAGACCTGCTTGCTAAGAAGGCTTTAGGCACCTCCATTAGTCCTAGGTTTCGTAAAACAAAGCACCAATGAAGTTTTTAATAGGTAGGTATTAGGGGCTATGGTATGAATATGCCGATTTGTACTGAAAAATTGAAATTATTTATTTTAAATTTAATATATTTATTTAATCAGAATAATTACCACTATAAATAAATAAATAAATAAATAATGTTGGACAATTCACACAGCATTATCTAGCCCCAAGGTAAGCAGAGCTTGTGTTATGGGTACTAGATAACTGATATACTTAATACAATACACTACATAGATAGACATTTTTTATTATACATAGAAAACATCCAGAACGCCCTGGACAAATGTCTGCAGATCGTACAAACATTTGTCCCGAGGCGGGAATCGAACCCGCAACCTCCTGCGTCGCAGGCAGACCTTCGCCCGCTGCGCCACAGTGGTCGTCATTATTAACTATACATTGCTGCCATCTAATAGGCAGGTCATTTATGCCTTTGCGATAGAACTCTGGTTATCTACATAGATTCGACAAACTGTGTGAAAGCATTTTGTACTGACGTTTTTGTTATTATAGTGCGTAAGCCTCGCACTCTGGATAATTTCTAATTTCTAAGAAATCAAATAACATCGCAAAAATTTTCGACTTCGACGGGACTTGAACCCGCGTCCTCCCCTCAGTGTATAGTATTATAATATCTGTGCCTCAGTCAAACGAACTAAACGTAACTTTAGTCTTTGAACAGGATTGGATAAACTTCAATGTTTCCCCTGTAGGTGGAGCTAACGGCGCTTGAGTCCGTAGAAAGTCGCAAAGATTTTGGACTCCCACGTCGCTTGACTTCGTGGTGTAGTTGGTTATTATCACATTCCCGTACTGAGGGGAGGACGCGGGTTCAAGTCCCGTCGAAGTCGAAAATGTTTGCGATATTATTTGATTTCTTAGAAATTAGAACATTTTGTACTGCCTCCTGGGAAGAAAACTTTTTGACGTGACAACGTCTTATAAATTGGTTTGCCGGGTGACACTTCAAGAAACTGCGTTACACGTAACGCTCCGCTCACGTTATGCAGACATAAAAAGTGAAAGGAACTCAAAGTCGTTGTCACGTAAAACTTTCGCCCGTATACCGACTTTACAGGCAACCAATTTTTATCACATAGTTAAGTAGAAAATTGTTAAATCACGAAAATAAAAATGACGAATGGTTTCTAATTGCAGTTGAAAATAATGAATAAGAAATCAAATAATATCGCAAAAATTTTCGACTTCGACGGGACTAGAACCCGCGTCCTCCCCTCAGTACGGGGATGTGATAACCAACTACACCACGAAGTTAAGTAGTTGAAAGTAATCATGAGTATTTTTCACGGAATTAGAAATGTATTTTTCATATTTTTTTAATTTATTGATTTGACGCAAATGAGTCATTATTGTTGGTAAGGTAACGTTAAACCATGCCGCTAATTCCTGGGAAGCTTGGCTTTATGTGGTTCGTTCTTCAAATAAAAGTTTCCATCTCGAAAGCCGCACGGTGCGTTCATTAGCAGTCCCCTCTCTAAACGCAACATTGATATTGCTAGCTGTTTTTGCTGGCTGCGTTAGTTCCGCGTCGGAAGTCACACCTATTCGCTGCTAGGAACTTCTAGCGAAGTTCACTGAGTGACCGCCGCCGCCGCCGCGGGTGCGTGTGACGTCACTAGCTTGGTCGCCGCCCCTTAACCGTGGGCAGATATCAGTTTTTAGTGATTTACTCCGAAACTATAAGTTTAGAAGAAAAAATGACAAAACCAAATAGACTCGGTTTTGAGAGATCCATGGAATGAAAGAAATATTTAAAAAAATCATTCGATGGGTAGTTATTGTTCCTGATATCTGCCTACGGTTCACGGGCGACGACCGAGCCAGTGACGTCACACGCACCCGCGGCGGTCACGCAGTGAACTTCGCTAGTTATTTGGTCATAACTTCGTCAATTTTAGTCGTAGAACAAAACTTTTTGCTCTGTGTGTTATGGATTTCTTAGCTCTATAAATTTGCATTCTCAACTAAAAACGTTACGGATCCTCATTATAATAATATGACTCGCATAATATTTGCAAGCCTGCGTGCAGGCTGAATACAATGACTAAACTAGTTATAAGATCTGACACATTGTATAATTCTGTATTCTTGCAAATAAACTATTTGATTTGATTTAATCATTCGATTGCCACCATACTGCATTCCGCAAAACAAAACGCACGACACATCCTTTCCCTACGCATGCGGCCCGCGGAATGAGACGGCGTTAATGAATATCGCCAACATCGCCTAGTGCGCTAAGCGATGCGCTAAAACCCTTTGATGTGCGGAAAAAACCGACACCTGAGCTATCGCATAGCGTCTTATGCCATTAGTACTTAATGCCGTTATTATTAAATAAACACGTTAAAACCTTGGCCACATCTGCGTGACGCCCAAATTAGCCGTAGCATAAAACACTATCGAGGTCGGACAACGATGTTTCAGATTCTTTCTCCAGCAAACATTTTACACGTAGGTACCTAGTTCGGTTCGGTTGGTGTGTTTACGGAAAGCCAGGAAAAAAGATTTAGAAAATTTTCTAGTAAGTACCTAGCTAGTTTTATTTTAACCTAGTTCCGTTCCGATACAAAACATTTTTATTCGGAAGCATTTGCCTTAAATGGCCTTACCCTTAACATTTTACTTTTCCTATTATTTTTGTAGCTACTTTGTATTTACAGTTAAAAAAAGAACATTGTTATTTTTTGATATTCTGTTACTGTGCACGCTGAGGCATCCTTTAATATAGAGTCACAGAGATTTCAGAACCCATATTAACTGTTACTAATTTGCGTTGTGTAAACTCATGTTGGATGCCCTTTTGATAAATAAATAAATAAATAACATTTTTGCCCCGCTATAAACAGGGGTTTTTTCTTATTTGGACAAGGCTTAGCTTCAAGCTTTTAGTTTCAGCATTTTTTAATCTAATCTGCTGGCAGCACTGATTTCAAGGCTACATTTATCTGACGGATGCATTTATAGACGGACGACAGAAGAGAGGAAGAAAGAGAGAGAGAGGTGGTAGGGTAGGGTTAATAATGAACTTGATTGAGATTAAATTATCCTCTTTTTATTTTGATTATTACAAACTCAACCTCCTTAAATATTAATCTTATTCGTTCGAAAACTGACATTGGCAGAATTGTGTCAAACCATGATGTAGAGCCAGCGTTGCCAGATGTACGATTTAAATCGTATTCATACGATTTTTTTCCCGTTTTACTCATGTACGATCGAATCATCGAAATCGTACACGGTTTGTACGATTTTATAAAGATTTTGAATTACCTATACTGTGCTTAAACAAAATGGTGACCGATTCGAATGGTGGTCCTATAGAAAAGTCAGTTGTCAATTTCTTGTAATTGTTATTGTCTGTCAATGTTATTTACATCACTTAAGTCATGCATGATGTCAAATCAATCAATCAAACCTTGACGAACAAACATGGAACAAACCAAAAAGCCGCCAAACAAATGTTATTGGCCCATCACTATTCACCGAGTACCTACTCCCATCAGTAGTCGGGGATTACCCTTCCTTTTATTATCGCAGAAGTTCATTCAACAGTTCAGTTAAATATCCAACCGATTTCTGAATCCTGTGGTAGTTTGTAGACAAGGATATTTTACGGTATATTATTGAATTGCTGTGTTTACCACATTCGAATGCGGATTGTGAGCGCAGTTTTAGCTCAGTCAATTTAATAAAAACAAAGAGCCGCAACAAACTCAATAGCGAAACTTTAGATGGTCTTTATCTACCGAAACAGCATGTTAAACGTTTCGGGTGCTGTGAAAATTATGAACCAGCACCTGAAACGCTCAATTTGATTACCAGTAAAAATTTGTAAGTATAAGACGTAGCTAATTTTATTAATAAACTTTACCTAAACATAAGTACGATCCTTTTCTTCTCCTCTCCCTAAGAAATACGATTTTTTTCCAAACCAGCGTACGATCGCTCGTCAAAAACATCTGGCAACACTGTGTAGAGCCAAAAATAAAAGAAGAAGAAGAGAGGAAAACAAACAAAAACAGTCAACAGACATAACCTCAAACCTTACTCGAAAACTTATTGTTGTTTTTCTTGAAACTTTTGGAATGAGGGATACCTTGATATCAATATGCGAGAAAAACTTTCTCCAAAACTTAGTTGCCGAAGGACATGTACGTATTTATCTTTTTATTACTCCTCTAAATAATAATTTTTTTGATAACCTGTCGCTTACATGTTCAATCTTAAACGGTAGCGTTTGGATGGGAGAATCTACAATGAAAGCAGAAACCTACAAATATCGTTCGGATCGAGTTACGGGAGCTGTATTGTATCACTTGGAGAAACAAAGTATGTATGCATAACCACTTTACTATATAATTTATACAGGATCGTATTTTATATTTATCCTATCTAGGCAACAAGCAACAAGGAGTCTTTCTTTATTTTGAGAGTTCTATCCTCTCTTAGCAACAAACTTACCTAAAATCAACATTCACAATATTTTTATTGGACATCTTAACCTATAGTAAACAATGCTGGACAATTATCAAAGCATCATCTAGCCCTAAGACCAAGCAAAGCATAGCTTGTGTTAGCGATCCTTAAAACTAACCTACTAAATGATTTTATTTTCAGAGTATTGGCACAAGTCACTTGCGAAGTCACCCAACCCAAACAAATCAGGCCAAATGAGGGCATCCTTTACATAAATGTGGATGTCGGCCCAATGGCTTCTCCTCAATTTGAAGCAAACCGAGCCACTGATCTGTCCGTCTACCTCAATAGACTTCTGGAGAAATGCTATAAGGATTCTAAATGCATAGATCTTGAGTCCCTGTGTATTGTTGTTGAAGAGAAGGTAATACTATTGTTTGGTCCTACTTATCGATGTCAAGCTCATCAGCTCGCACACATATGAGGAAAACACATGACCAACTAATATAGAAGAATCATGAGGCCATGCTAAAAAGCATAAGAATCTAGCTATCAATGCTTTAAAATACTTACTTTATATTTATAAATGTTTGAAAGGTCATAAGAAGAGAAATTGTGAATTGAACTTATGTTACATAGGCATAGGATGATTGTAATTTGTTCTTGTTTATAATGTTTTAGGTATGGTCAATAAGAGTAGACATCAAAGTATTGAACCATGATGGCAACATCATCGAGTGTGCTAGTATTGCAACCCTAACATCCCTAGCTCATTTCAAGAGGCCTGACATAACCCGCAGAGGAGATGAGATTATTATACACACTTTGGCTGAAAAAGACCCCATTCCAACTGTGCTATACCACTATCCAGTTTGCTGTACCTTTGCTATATTTGGCAATGAGTAAGTTTTAGCCAACACGTTTTTCAAGATATAAGTAGCCTGTCCTTCCCCTAGATTAAATTTATGTTATTACATTACTAAGTTTCATAAAATTCTGTTATAAGTCACAAAGATAAACAATGGGATTGAAAATAAACGCCTCTCATGCTGGCCCCCTCAGATCATATTTGATTTAATAAATATGATCTCAGCAAGTTCAACAATCTCAGCCAATCTTTATGTATGCAACTTATAATTGGTTGGGTTAAAACGGTAACAGGCAGGAGAGTAGATTTCACAGAGATATTTCGTAGGCATTGCATGCATTTTAAGCTACCCATATACCACCACAGATCCAACAAATAGTGCCAGAATTTTGTTTTCATTATTTCTTTTGTGTTTTCCAGCAAAATAATATCAGACCCAAGCTACTTAGAAGAGTCAGTATGCTTAAGTAATACAGAGGAAGGGATAAATGCAGGTGGCGGGCTCTTGGTCATTGGTTTGAACCAATACAAAGAACTCTGTCTACTGGACCTAACCGGTGCTGCCATTGACAGCTCCAATGTTGTGCACAAGGCTATGGCTAGTGCAGCAGATAAATGTAAAGGAATTGTGGATTTAGTGAAGACTGCGATTACCAGTGATGACACATTAAGGTAAATTTATAAATGATCATTGTTTTACTGCAGGCTGTTCTGGAATCCTTACAGTGATGCCAAGCACCACCAAGCACATCGTTATATTGAGGTACTGAGATGTCTCTGTGAGGCTGCCACCGCAAGTGTCAAAGTACAGGGCCAGCAGTCTACACCCATCCAGCTGTGCAGAGATAGACAGGCGAGTGTTATATACCTGAAACTGTTCACGAACATGTTAAAGACACTGGACAGGAAAGGTGAGGGCATTAACATAAACGGCCATTACATCTCACACCTGCAATTCGCTGATGACATATTCTTAATGGCAGAGTTGCTCGAGGAGCTGAACCAGATCCTGGACGGCCTAGCCAGTGATGCATTGGTCTTGGCATGAATTTGGATAAAACCAAAGTCATTGATCCATGATGATGGATGAAACCTGATCCGGGACCGGTTGTTGTGGACACCTTCTCAAATTGTTTCCGAGTATACTTACCTTGCAGTTAAAGGAGGCCAAGAGGAGGATCCAGCTAGGCTGGGCAGCGTTTAGGTTAAGTTAACTACGTCGAATATTCTCGTCATCCATACCGCAATGCTTAAAACTTAAGTTTTCAATCAGGTGCGTCCTACCCGTCATGACCTACGGAGCTGAGACATAGTCACTCGCATAGCGCCATAGCCCTACCGGGCTGGTCGGCCAGTTCAAAGTCGCTATGCTCGGAGTTTCTCTGAAGGATATGATTCATAACGAATACATCCGACAGAGAACCAAAATTCTCGACATAGCTCAAAGAAATTAGCAAGCTGAAGTGGCAATGGGCCGGCCATATCTTGCTAAGAACCGCTGGGGTAAAGCGTGTGTGGAGACCGCGGCAAATGCAGTGTAGGACGCCCTCCGACCAGGTCGGATGACGATCTGCGAAAGACTACAGGCAGATGCTGGATGCGTCAAGCTGAAGACAGGGCGCCATGGCGGTCATTATGGGTGGCCTATGTCCAGCAGTATACTTAAAAAGGCTGATGATGATTGAGCTCATCATCATTATCAGCCTATATTAGTCCACTGGCCATCTCACCTGGCCGGAGGGTGTCCTACACTGCGTTTGCCGAGTCATAGTCTCCACTCAAGAACACGTTTAACCCAGCGGTTGTCGGTTTGTCGATGATCTATCAACTGTGGGACAAAATGTACAAAGAACAGCTTTCAACACATTTTAAATCTAATGAATGAGTTTAAGTTGTCTAGATAGAATATACTTTTTAACATAATGCTTTTATTTTCTTCAGACAGAAGAGAGTTAAAGTTAATTTCGGCGACATTATAACACAAGATCATCTACTATCGCTTAGTCGGAAAGACTTGAACATTCGCCTCAAAAAATACCACCAGGAAGATTTGACAAAAGAAGAATACATGTCTGAAGAAGATGAGGTTATTTTCAAAGACGAAATAAGTAAATATGACGGTAAGTTGCATTTTCAGTTATCTTTGATTAAGAGCGCTACCACACTGGCGATTTGCAAGCGAGTCCAAAGCGAGACGAGTGCGCAAAAAGCTTGCCGCGATTAGGCAGGAGCATGGGTAGAGGTTTTTCGCTGTCTCCGCGGGCTTGCGCATTCATCTCGCTTTGGTCTCGCTTGCAATTCGCCAGTGTGGTAAGCCCCTTACAGATTTGCTAACAGGTGTTGTGATCAAATCCTTTGCAAAAACTTGTAAAGAGCTAAAGGGAAGTCTTGCCCAGCTGTGGAATGACTCAGGCTAAAAATGATAATATAAAGTAGGCATATTCACAATATTTATTGAAATGTAATTTAAAGTGCTATCATATTTCATGATACATCAATGTCATCTATACACTAGCCAAACTCGAAGTACAATGTTTGTAAACAAACCGTCAATACTTAGGGTGAAGGCAAACGAGCATAATTTTTTGAGTTGTGAATCGCGTGAAATGAGTCCTTTCATACAAAAGTCCCTGTTCAAAAATAGTCAAAATTCACTCCGTTGTCGCGTCATTTTACAAGTAATATTAACGGTCTATTTGTGATCCTTCCTTCAATAAATAATGCTTACAATTATATCTGAAACTCGACGCCAAGTTAGTTTTAGTTTTTGCGTCGTGTTTTGTTAACAAACAAAGCTCCATGTGGAAACATTGAGCTTGGCTAGTGTATATTCATACAATAATTTGAGAGCTAGTCTATAGCTATATCTATCACTAATTAATAGCAGTACTTGACTTCATGTGCATAGATTAACTTCATGACCTACTATAAGAAGCAAGATAATTTAAATTGGGCAGTCTGATCACTATTTAGTGGATCTAATAGCTTTCATTGAGGAGACTCATTCTATGAAAGTTCAGACAGTACAGAAATTTGAAATAAATTCGGTTTTAGACTTAAACATTTACTGTTATCTTTAATTTCAAGAAAATAATGTGCAGTCCATTTTCTTTTCAGTTGTCTCATCAGTACCACATACAACAGAAGTTGTATCAAACCAAAAGACATCAACATGGATTGAAGTATCTTCTGATTCGGATGATTAAATAAATTTATTGTTTGCTGTCAGGATGATGGACTGTGAAGTATTTGTTGAACAAAAATATAAATTAAACATATTATTTTTTTGTATTTCGTAAAAGAAAATTTAATAGAACAAGACAAAAAGCTGTAACCTGCCAAGAATTTTTGGTGGTTTGATGGAAAATAATGAAATGCCTCAAAAACTATTTAGTTTTAAGTCAAGCGCTCCCCTATGGATTTGCTTCATCAATTCTCCAATGTAAATCAGAGTGTTTTCATCCAAACACCACAAGAAACTTCATCTATCAAAATAATATTTTGTTTGTTTCAATATTGCCTAAATAGAACTTCAATGTAAGCAGGAGGCCAACCATGGGGGTCGTTCTCTAGGGTAGCATGGAAAATATTGACATTGCATCATCCATCATACACAATGTACAATAATGAAGTAGGAATTAATTTCAAGTACTTTACGCATTCAATGACAAAGTGACGTAATTTTTTTCTATTTTATCCTAGACAACAACCCTTGCTATGCTTGCCCTACAGAAGCACAGTATAATGCAAATCATAATGTCAAAAATATCTACAACTTAATAAATACTACGTTTTTGATCCAGACTCCACTTTTTTATTACTATGAGAAAGTTATTTCATACCCTAACATACACTTTGTAACACAATTTGGTTTGAAGTAAATTACTACTTCTGACATCAGTACATCAAGTCATAAATACAATCATTGATAAGTGGCATTCAAGTGGATTTTTAGAGAAAATTTTAATAAATAGAAATGCATTTTATTGTATAAATAAAGACACTCTATTAAAATCTGACTTCCTTCCTATTGAAAAGGCCCTGATAAAATGTGGTTTTAGTTTGGTTTTGCCTCTACCACTTTTCAAAACTAATGACTAACATAAAACACTACATTACACATATAAATATATCACTACACTTTATACTGAATCAGAGTTCATTCCATTCTTATGGTCAAGCTTGTTACCGTTGGTCTTCACCATGTAAATAAAATATGTCATTATCTCCTTTTCATTCACTGGCAGACCCTTGAAGTGCTTTTGTATAGCCTGGAAAAAGAAATTATTTGAGTTAGTGTCGCTTGGCATTGATGTGGTGCTGGCTTAGAACTTGCACCACCCCAACTCTTCCTGCGGGTGTACAAGAAACAACTAAGGGATATCCCCTTGAGGCTGCAGCGCACCCTGCAGAACAATTCTACCACCAAACTATGATCACCAACCTGCATGCCCAGCATGGGGATTATGTGTTTAGCAGTGGACCAATATAGGCTGTTGAGGTGAGGTGGAATCAGGTGTGTCAGCAGTGATGTAATCTAGAAAATAACTAGTGTCCGTGATGCTCTTGTGAAACCTATGCACTTGATGTTGATTATCTGGCAACATAATCATGTGACAGTGAGTTTTTTACACTTGATACTTACCTATCAGCACTATTACGCCTATTGGGGAACATCCAAACAAAAGGGTTTAACCATGTAGGCAGGCAGATTGGCGATCACATTGTATGTTTATTAAAATTACTTGATAGGAAGCTGCTGCCCTTCCTCTGGTAGGTTCCCTTAGTTAGCTACAAAATCCACTGGCTGAGTTTGAGGAGCTGATATTGTTATGCAACGACCTGCGACCCCACGGCCATTAGATACTTACATCAGCTAATTGAGCTTTATTTAACCCAGGTCTGGTCTGCACTTTGTAGTGTCTTTTGTAACGCCTAAGAGTGTTGAGTTGAAGCTGGAACCAGTCAACTTCTGGGACATCCATGTCAGCTTCGTTACTGTCATTGTCCGAATCCTTGGGCCTCCTTTGTTTTGTTCTCGCGCATTGTATCATTGTCTTGTGGAAATCGCAAATGTACGTATGTCGCGCCTGAAATTGACACGTAAATAGGGTAAATTTATTAAATGTGAGGAAAACTCGGATTTATGAATGTTTCTGTTGTTTAATGTGCAGTTAACTACCTGAGCGTCTATGTTCAGCTTGAGCCTTCTTAGAGCGACGGTTTTTTGGATGCGTTTGCTGTAGGAGGCATTGCCTGCGGGTCGTCTGCAGCGGTCGCCGTCATCCACAAGGCAACATATTTGATCCGAATTGCCTCGAGAATCTTCTTCTCCTGTGCTAAACCCGTTGTTCATTTGATTCTCCCGTTGAATCATATATGATCAATGAACTAAACCTTTTATCCAGTGTTCGCACCGGGCGACAATGAAATTACAGCGACGTATTCACAAAGTTGCACTGTTGAGGTTAGGGTACGAAACAACGGAGATATTTTTCACAAAATAAATCAAAGACATGTTAGTAAATGTTCGAAAACCTTCGATAAACAACAGTTTATAGAAATGTAATACTTTATTCACGGCACATAATCCTGCAATGGTCCATCGCTAATTCATAGCGTCGAATCCGCTCAGGTATTTTTATGTGATGAACTTCTGCACAACACAAGCCACAATAATGTTTTGAGAGATCAGTAATTTAGAGACACTAAAACTTTGCTATACTGCTAAATAGACAACAAAATTCAAGCAAGACTTGATTTTGCACCGAAAAACTACGAGACGATCGACCGACCAAGATTAACGCCATCACATCACAACACAAACGAAAAAACAAAATTGTCTTGTCTTTTCCGAAATCATTCATTCACTCATTCACTCTCTCGGTACAAGATATTTATTTAAAATCAAACCTTGCGTTCATGGGACAGAAAGCACACTTACGAATATCACAAATAGTGGCTGTGAAACCTCAATGTGAAACGAAAACAATCGTTACAGTGCATGTGTGCAAAGACGTAGTAGTGTTGTGACATAAACAAAATTATAAAGCTGTATTAAGGTTTCTGATTGGTTGGAAAGAGCGGGTAAGTTAAAATTTAACCAATCACGTTCATTGCGTACTGCTAATGAACCGCTCATTGCATTCAGTGGAACGAGCGCGAAGTTCCCTACGTAATAAGCGCTGAAATCGTGTGCTCTTTTATTGTTGTTATTCGGTGAGTTTCATTTCCATTAAAATTACGGATTTTCTAATAGCTCAGTAGAATTTGGCTATTGATCTTAAAAATACATAAGAAGAAGTTCATAGAAGCTTATATTTGTAGTTCCATCTTTTTGTTTTGCATTTGCATTCTAATTTTGTTGGCAAATGGCTGCCGAACGTGTCGTACCTACCTACGTAGTAAGGTGACACTAGGTATTTATAGACATACATTGTATGAATGTAGTACCTACCTACAACTATAGTAGAAGTGTTAGTGTGTGTGCGTGAGATTGTCAGTATTCCTTTTAGAAATCTCTGTATATGTGCGTGTTAAGGTCCATTCACTCGAAATAGGAGATTCAATTGATGACAATGATGGATGACAGATTGATTATAATTATAATACAGTTTGTCCGGTAGGTAAATAAGTAGGTATAAAGATACCTACTTATTTACCTAATAATATTATTAGGTACCTTTATTTAAATGTTTTTTTAATACTTTCGTTAATTTAATTAGACCTCTATAGTATAGTATAGACAATTATTTTATACCTACCTACTAACCTCGGTAGGTATCGTAAATAATACCTACCTTTATGTAGGTAAAGGCGGACGGGAATTATTTTTTCCGGTTTTTATTATTATCTGCGTTCTTTTAGTAATAACTAGGTAGGCAGGCACCTAGGTATGGTGAGTGGATCTAGGTAGGTACCTACCTATTGTTCTTCAGCGATTATCCCAAACTAGGTAGGTACTCATAGGTAGGTAGGTGTTTTTGCTCTGACCACGCATAACTTTACTTTTTACAAAGTAAGTAAGTACCTACCTACGTACCTAGTCCGATTTCGATAGGTAATTCTTTTTTTATTGGAAAGGGTCTATACCTACCCCGAAGTTGGTCCCATTTAAATTTGGAACAAAAAATACAATCCTAAGGGTAGGAAAACAGGATACCTATGATTGATTGTTCACTTACTGATTGTAATGTATGACCACGCACACCTAGGTAACTTTTTACAAGTCCGATTTTGATACCAGTTATATTTTTATTGGATACGGTAATACCTACCTTTAAATTGGTTGGATACGGTAAGTACCTCTAGATTGGTCCCACATAAATTTTAAGGCGAATAGTAGGGTGGATAGTGGTGCAACTACATATTTAATTTTATAATTACGTTATACAAAGGAATTATCAAAAAATCGACCGCGCGTAGACGATACCTATCACAAGCTTTTATTTAATGTATCTGTAATAGTTTTGTTTTGTGTTATTCAATCAAAAACCTTGTTTGGAGAGATTGGTGGCCACCAATAGGAACTAAACTCTTGAAACAAGTATCTGCCTAAATAATACAGCACAAAACTATTAAAGATAGGTACATTTAAAAAAAGCTTATGATAGATATCGTCTACGCGCGGTCCAATTTTTTGATAATTCCTTTGTATTGTATAACGTAATTATAAAATTAAATATGTGGTGGCGCCACTATCCACCCTACTATTTGCCTTAAGAAAAGTCCTACCCCAAGGGTGACAAAATAGGGGTGATTTATTGTTATGGAATTTTAATTAAGTAGGTACCTAGGTAGGTATATATTTTTGTAATACCTACGTAAATCATGATACGCGGCGGCGGGACGCGGCAGCGCGACACGCCCCTTCGGCTTGGGTTGGAAAAATTATCCCAAACTATTTTTTTGCTCTCATAAAAGTTTTAACAGTTGATTTCAATATTTATAGAATTCAATATTTTTAGAATATGTAAAAAAATCTTATACCTACTCAATGACGGATTATATAAAACCCAAAATGTTAATACGAATAAATTAAACTTTTTATCTAACGCAATTAACACAAATTTGGAAATGAAATTATTACAATGTAGCAAATGTATTTTTCATCTAGTTGGTAATCGAATGAATGTTTTTGAGTACAAAGACGCAGCAAAGTCTTTGACGGTTTTTCGGTGTTCGTTTCGTTGATTTGATACTTAGTTTGTTCTTGCGATTTTGTGGAGTAGGTATTCCCTGATATTTTCTGTTTCTCATAAACGTTAAATATGCCACACAAAAGTTAAGTAGGTAGGTACCTATTTAGTTTGTACTCATGTTGGGGTCAGGGTAATGGAACTCAATAGGGCAGGACATTTGGCCAGGCGCAGAGATGGTAGATATAAGCTCTGACGAAATGGAGGTCAATTATAGAAACAAGGAGTCGAGGTCATCCAAGCGCGAGATGGGTCGACGACTTAGTAAAAGTCGCGGGAAATGGGTGGATGCGTAAAACCGGGCTTCCATCGCAAAAAGATCGGGGGAGCGGGAATTGAGAGAGGAGTGAGTGGAGTTAATTTCAATGCTTTACGCTCGCTCAGTCCTTTCCGGTCGATTATTTGTTGGTGGAAATACAAGTCTGCAGTTTACTCTTGCGAGTTAAACGGAAGTCTGAATAGGTCCGCTCCGCAACCCGGCTTAAAACTTGGACCGAGTAGGTTGGCGTAAGCAAACCATGCCATGGGCTATGGCTGTGGATGATGTTGATGATTAATCAATCGTATTTTTTTGCACTTGCTGATGATTTTGTTTCTTGTCTATTTCCTGGATTCTCGATCATCATCATCATCATCAGCCTATATTAGTCCACTGCTGGACATAGGCCTCCCCTAATGAGCGCCATAGCGCCCTGTCTTCAGCTTGCCGCATCCAGCATCTGCCTGCAGTCTTTCGCAGATCGTCATCCCACCTGGCCGGAGGGCGTCCTACACTTCGTTTGCCGAGTCGTGGTCTCCACTCAAGAACACGTTTACCCCAGCGGTTGTCGGTTCTTCGCGAGATATGGCCGGCCCACTGCCACTTCAGCTTGCTAATTCTTTGAGCTATGTCGATAACTTTGGTTCTCTGTCGGATGTATTCGTTACGAATTCTATCCTCCAGAGAGACTCCGAGCATAGCTCTTTCCATAGCGCGCTGAGCAACTTTGAATTTTGGTTCTCGATAGTAACAGATAATTCAAGGGGTAGACTCGCTTGAAAACATCGTTCGTTACAGAGTGATCTAGCGCTTGTGGAAGGAAAATCAGGCAGTCGAAAAAGCGCTCCCATTTTTCGTGAAAAATATATGAGCAATATTATGTATGACAATTAAACTATCCATGTAGGTATTTCGTAAATGATTGCATGATCGGAAGATATTTGTTCCGAGTGTTTTCAGTTCGTTCTATGTACTTTTAGATAAAATATAGGTATGTTATGTAATGTTTTAAGTATCTGATAATCAGATACCTTATAAATAACATATTATAAGTATAATAGGTACCTTTACTTAATAAGTACCTATCTAGTACCTATAACACGAGCTGTGCTTAGTTTGGGTGATTTGGGGCTAGATGATGATTGTCCATTATTATTAATTTATTTATAAATTTCTATCATATTTTTTTCTGATGTTTATAAACCGGGGAAAATTAACGAAGTTAAAAAAGTTAGCATTTTAAGTTTTTTTCTTTGGTTAGGTACCAACGCAAAAACTTAAAATGCTAACTTTTTTAACTAGATTCAATTATGTAGAGCTGAAACAGCACTAGGTATTGCGGAAAAGTGTTGTTAGTTATTTTATTACTCCTACAATTTATAGGAATATACCTAAACTTTTCAAAGAACTGAATGTAACTAAGATAGGTTTAAACAATTTATTTTTTAGATGTTACTAACTTCAAAGAGTTGGTAAGTAAGTACCTAGTGTGAATTATAATAATAGGTAAATAATGTAATTATATAAATTTTTCGTTGAAGAACATTATGTACCTATTACGGAATTTAATAATCATAGTAAGTACCTATTGCATACCATCTCTACATTATATATTTTGCAAATAATGCTAATGTTCAAGCATGTTGTTGTTGTTACATAAATAATGACCTGCCTAATTTACACAACATGGACAAGTAAAAAAAGTTACGTCACAATATAGATTATAGAGTAATAAATAACATTTAGGTCATACACTGTTTATGATATTCATGCACCTACCTACCTGTATCGATTGGAGGTATTGAATTTAATTTTCAAATCAATAACTTTATTGGCAGACAACAATGGTCCATACAAAATAACAGAAAAATAAATTTTACATTACATTCTTATTACATGCTTATTACATTAATTCGTATTACATTACATTCTTACGTCTAATTTCTACTTCTAATTTTGTAAAACTAGGCAACGTGCGAGGTAACCATACAAAAAATTCGAGAAAAGTGGCGTGTAAGTAAGTACCTACCATAGCTGCGCCAATCAACTTATTGACCGGTTGGTGGACGAAGTTGTTGCCAGCTCGTGCATGGTCGTGCGTTGTTCGTAAATGTTCGGGTATATTCGAGATAGCCGCTGCGCGTTGAGGGCGCTAGTGTTCTCATGCTTGGCGTCGCGCTATGCGGCGTTGCCAACTAAATTGACCTAAAGTATAAACCAAACCAAGACAAAACGTACGCGTGTATAGTGAAACTTATAGCCGGTAGCATTACGACTAAATAACACGTATATGCAAGTGTTTTTCAGGGAGTTGTAAAAAAATAAAAGTGAAAAAACGATGTAAAAAAAATTAAAACATGGAGTCTTTGTCATGAAATGTGTTAACTATAAACCAGTTTATTGTTTTTCGGTGACTGTATGTAAACTATTGATTGATTATTATTTCAAGAGTTCTTGAAAGAAAATGATTGTTAGCCCTGCATTAAACAAAGACTTATTATAAAGCATTCAAGAGGTGACCAAAAACTGGTTAACCGTAAGCACAGTATAAGATGGGAGAGCGGGGCGCAACGGGGGGCGCTTGGGGTGCGCGCGACGATGCCTCATGGTGGACTGGCGGCGCAGGTGATATGCAAAACCAACAACAAATAAATGAGGAGATCGCGAGGAGTACTGCTGCACCTTCTCATCAGTTATTTTCTTACAAAATGACAGCGGGATTTGGAAATAACACTAGCGAAACGACAAATGCTGCTGGTTTTGATTACCGCCTGATGACAAATTCTAATAGCGCAAGAGACGAGTCTCCCCAACAGCCTTGGTGGTTTGGATCTGGATCTGTTGAATCACAACAGACATCATCTCCTACGGTACGAATACAGTTAATAAGTCTAAAGATTGACACCGTATTTACCTATAAATTAATTAACTGTGTCCTTTGATTAGTGCAAGATATTGAAAAGTAATAAAATCATGTTTTACTCAATAACTTAACACAATCTAGTTACTTAAGTGAAATAATACAAACCTAGAAAATAATTACCTATACGAATCCACAATAGAGAAAAATTGAAACATAAATACCTACCTACCTAATATCATTTTAAAGATAGGTACAATTTTAGAATAATTTAGTACTTATTTTCACTTCCTTACAAAACTTCTATTACGCACTCATGCAAGTTTTTACTCGCCTAGTCATATAGGAAATAACATGATAAAATCCAAAAACCTAATTAACTAGGTAACCAAATTCTCTTTTACTTAGGTAGGTATAGGTACCTACCTTTTACCAAAACTACAAATGTAGCAGTTTTAGTTTAAACCATCATAATCGTAAAATAGGAGTGAATGATTTACTTATTGTTCATTTATCGTGGCAGGGACCACGGTGGTATAATTAATATTGTTTTCTAGTGATGTGCCGAGTACGGCTTGACTCGAGTCAGACTCGATTCCTGCTTAGGACTCGCCTACTCGAATACCAATTTATTATGATTCGAGTACCCCGGACTCGATTCCGGTACTCGAGTCATACGAGTATTATGCGAGTCCAACTGACTCGAGTCTTGTATTCAAGTTAGGTTGACTCGTTCATACTCAATCTCTTGTTACCTAAGCATGAAGTAACGCCTTTTGATACAAGTTTGAATTGAACCTGCAACTTTTAAGGCCTCCACAGTTCCACACACAGACGCCGGAGGCGTGGTGGAGGCGGAAGCGTGCGAGTTGTATCTCTTATTGTATCATATGAAAAACTACCACGCGGATGCTAAGCGATGCACGGCCGTGGACTCGAGTCCAGGACCCGAGTCTTGGACTCGAGTCTAGAAATTTGAGTCAACATTCGAATACCAAAAAATAGAACTCGAGTACTTGGCTCGAATACCGGAATCGAGTCAGGATTCGAATACCGTTTAAACCGACTCGAGTCGACTCGATTCACCAAAACAGCGACTCGGCACATCACTATTGTTTTCTTGGATCATGGCAGGGACCATGGGGAGTCACTTGCAGAATAGAAGGCAGGGGGGGGGCTAGAATGGACAATGGATAGGGACATGGGGGTGTGAGTGAGCCTGAGGAGTGAGCTAAGGAGCGGTATCCACAGACGAAAGAAAACGGAAACGGATGTGATCAAGAAAAAGCATTGCCTCGGATAGGCTGAAAATCTAATTTTTGTTTGACCAATCAACAGCGATTGATTCGTGATGTTTGTTTCGTTTCCGCGCTCATATTTTACAAAAATCATTCGGTCATTTTGTTTGGGTAAGAAAGAGGTGGGATAATTAAAATTTAAAATAAAATACGCCTTTTCTTCCGCGTGTGCCTTGATTTGTTTGATTTGTTTTGTAAGGTCAGGTTTCGAAGTTAGGTACTGTAAGTGGGAATAGGTACGAAGTAAGTAAAGAAAAGAACATACGTAGCATTTGCTCTTTACCTGTGCGCCTAAACATTGCGTTCTTCGAAAATAGTTTTTCACTGCCAGTTTCATGAACTGACAGTGGCGGGAAGCGCCAAAAAAAATAGCAATTTGTCTGAGCCTGTAAAATGATAACGCGTAGCGTAGCCACAGATTTCAAAATCTATAAATTAACAAAGACAATAGTAGCATACAGTCAAGGCGAGTTTTCCCAAAGAAAATACTTTATGGTTATTCCTCTTTATTTAAAATGCCTTCAGTCAGACTGATATGTCACGAGAAAAATCTAGATTAGGTACCTACCTATTTAACTTGTTCATCTAGAGCAGTGAATTTCAAACATTATTTTGTTTCAGTCTCAACAGGAGAGTCCCGATTCAGAGCAGAACAGTCAACAGTCTAACAGCAATCAGAATCAACTACAACAGCAACAGAACAATCAAGAGCTGTTGCAGCAACAGAACGCTCAGCATCAAGGCTTGCCACAGAACCAGCAGCAGACGCTGCAGCAGATGTTACAGCAGCATCAACAACAACAACAACAGCAAGTGTTGCAGCAAAGCCTACAGCAGACTCTGCAAGTGAGCCCGGCCCAGGCTCAGGCACTAGTGCAGGTAAAGAATTTAATGATTTCATGTTACATGGTAGGTCGGTAACTACCTATATTACAAGCTACATACAAGCTAAGTCTCTCCCTATTTTCAAACATATGGTCTATGAACATTTCCTTACCTCTACTTCAAACTGTTAATATCAAATTCGTATTATTCTAAACAATTTATATATTTATTTTATGTATTTATTATTTCTTTTTATGTATATTATACTTATTTTATGTATATTATATTTATTTTATGTATATCATATTTATTATATGTTCTGTCATATTAATTGTATTTATAGCTATTAGTATTTGCTTACGTATGTTTAATCCAAATATTATACCTGCTGTAGAACACGCCACCGTCTATACATGTTCTTCCATTTCCTGTCCATCCAAAGGTTGCCTGGAAGAGATCGCTCATAGCGATAAGGCCGCCCATTGTGCATTGCTATGTGTTTGTCTTTTCCTGTCCCGTGTTTCTGTTTTATTTGGTGTGCAATAAAGAGTACTTGTATTGTATTGTATTGTATATTTTATTTATTTATTAGGACTTGCAGTGAAAACATCACAAACCAAATTATTTAGTAAAACCAAGATGTAAGTACCTACTTATCTTTTCATGTTGCTCAACAAAGAGGTTTGGTGTGGGGGTACACCTTATCAAATATCAACCTAATTTTTAAAAGAAGGTATTTGTTATACCACTGCTACACATTCATCTCTTCCTACTTCCAGTCCAAACCTTTGATTCAACACGATGACACCCATAGTGCCTACCTGCCGAACCAAATCAAACTTAAGAAATAAAGCTACCTGTAGATTGTTTGTAACAGTTAGCTTAATTATTTCAATTGTAAATACTAGTTGTGATTTATTTCAATTAGTTGATTGTAATTTTCTTTGTGAATAAAGAGTATATTTGGCTTTTTTAGAAATAAACAAATATATAATACTGGACAATTGACTTAGCAATAACTAGCCCCAAGCCCAAGATAAGCAGAGCTTGTGTTATGGGCACTAGATAGAGAAATCCTCAACTTGCCGTGGTCAATCCGCAAAGCTAGTGAAGACCCCAGGAAGATTTAGCGCTTTGGACAGAGTAATGTTGGCTATTCTAGCAAAAATACAACAATACATAATGGACCAAATTGAGTTCAAATGCGGAAATAGGAGTACTTCCACCTAACTTAACCTATGGATACTATATAACTGATATACTTAATACAACACACATTAATTTTTTTTTATTACGATAGATATTTTCTACTATACATAGAAAACATCCAGAAGAGCCAGAACAAATAAGTAAATAATAAATAAATAATGCTGGACAATCCACACAGCATCATCTAGCCCCAAGCTAAGCAGAGCTTGTGTTATGGGTACTTGATGACTGATATACATGAAATATTACATTACATATAGATAGATACTTTTTATTATACATAGAAACAACCAGAAAAAATATTTGCAGATCGTACAAACATTTGTCCCAAGGTGAAAATCGAACCCTTTTATCAGAAAACTTTAAAAGCATTTTCGACAAACTTGTGTCCTTAGTCTGTCGAGTTATTTATAATTGGTCTTGAACTTAGATTCTAAACAGTGTTTAGTTGATCTATGCATGTAAAACTTGTGTTATAAAGAACTCTGAAAAACAATGAAATTCTCCACAGGCGCAAGCCGTGCTGCAGCAGCGAGTAGCCCAAACTCTGCAGCAACAACAGCAATCTCTGCAAGCCAGTCTGCAAGCGGTCCAGCAGCAGCAGATCCACGCAGCTTTGCAGAGGCAATCGGCTACACTACACGTAAGTTAATCGCGCCATTTTGTGAAAAGGATGGCCATAGAATTTCGCGTTTATAGGTGGCAGGTATAAAGCAGATGATTTAGTCTCAGTCTTCACTGACTTGTAGACTTAGAATAAATCATCTGCTTTGTACCTTTTACTGCAAATTGTAAACTGTCAAGGCTTATAATTATTATTATTAGGTGGCAGATAAGACAGAGCATACATTTCTGGAATGGCGTAAGCTCAAAAGTTTTTGCTTATTCACAAGAAAACTACACAATTTATGAAGCTTACCAAATAATTAGTTATAAGGTACCTACGAATCAAAACTTAACTCATTTCAAAAGGCCGGGTTCCCGAGATCTCGTCCAAATTATGTGCGAAAATCGTAGTTTTTTTTCTCAATCGTGTTTTTATTATCAAGAAACCAAAGAAAATAATATTGAATTTTATGTAATTCGAGTTTTTTACCCAGGGGATAATGTGAGTTCTGAGATCTAGGCCTAGTTTGACAACACAAACGCGTTAGGTTCGCCCCCTTAAGACCTGTCTCTTGAGCAGCTGGGGAGAAAAAAAGAGTGAGTCTCTGAGTCCGAACATGTTGTGGTACACTGCATGGGCACAGATCATGGCGTCAAGTTTCAGGTATAATTGTAAGCAAAATTTATTGCAGGAAGGTTCTCAAATCGACAAGTAATGTAAATTATATGTATAGATCAATGGTATAGATAAAGACACTGCAACAGAATGCATTTTAGGTAAACTATGGATGGTTAACCGTGTGGTGCCAACTTTGAATTAGCACCACCCAACTCTTTCTGCGGGTGACGTAAGAGGCGACTAAGGCATGGGTCAAGGCATGGCAGCAGCGCCTTCTGCAGAACAATTCTACCACCAAACTGCGTTCCTCAACCCGCATGCCCCTCGTGGGGGTTATGTGCACTCCCAATGAGATAAAAGCCAATAAGGCGGTTATCAGCCCTGTGTCCGCAGCAGTGGACCGCTCAGATGGCATGCCCTGCGCGCCGCTACTGTTGAGGTAGACTGTTGAGGTGAGGTGATGATGGGCGGTTTATTTACAAATTCCATTCCACATCGAGTTTGGCTAGTGTTCCTAGGTGTTCCTGCTAGGTATAGCAATCTATCTAAAGTTAGTCTAAAGTAGTGTACTAATTCGTTTCCAGGAGCTGCAACAGCAGCAATCTCAGTCACTCCTATCCCAAGGCAAAGGCAGAATGCCTCGCGCTAAAGCTTGCAACAAGCCGCGCGGCAGGATCACGGCTTACGCGTACTTCGTACAGACCTGCCGCGAGGAGCACAAGAAGACGCATCCCGAGGAAAATGTGGTCTTTGGGATATTCTCCAAGAAATGCGCTGCTAGGTGGAATGTAAGTGAATAACTAAATAACAATAACAATTCACATAGCATCATCTAGCCACAAGCAGAGCTTGTGTTATGGGTACTAGATGAATGATGTACTTCTTACATACAGATATTTTGAATGGCAAACACCCAGAACACCCGTAATGAATATCTGCAGATCATTTGTCCCAAGGCGGGAATTGATCCTGCAACCTCCTGGATCGCAGGCGGACATCGCGACATCGCCACAAGCCGTGGCGGGCCGGCTCAGCGACACAAACAGATGGCGTGCGCGACGCGTTGCGGAGCCGTGGCGGCGCGGTGGAGAGACGGAGGCGTGGCGTGTGAGCGTTGTATCTTTACAATAATGCGACACATACAAGGCTCCAAAACGCCTCCGCGACGCCACGGCTCTCGCACGCCTGCAATGTGAGGACATCCGCACCGCAAACGCCTCGCCTGGCTTGGCTACCGTCCGCTACCGCTCCGCCTCCGGCTTCGGTGTGTGGCGGCTTTAAACGCCTTACGATAGTTCTGAAAAGAAAGCTCCCTCATTCTAACATAAACACCGCGGGCCAACTCTACTGCCATACGTAATGTGTCATTATGTGTCGTCTGGTAATTAAATATAATTCGGTCTGACGATTCAAAATAATAACCATCTAAAATAATAATAACAATACAAAATAATAATCGACAATACAAAATAACACTACACAATAATAATCGAAACCCATGAAGGCCTATACAAAACTGATCATAAATCCTCAATGAACTTCCAGACAATGAGCGAAGAGGAGAAACAGCGTTTCCACGACATGGCCGACCAGGACAAGAAACGTTTCGACTTGGAGATGCGTGACTACGTGCCCCCTAAAGACGTGAAGGTGCGTGGACGCAAGCGGAACATCGTCAAGGATCCTAACGCGCCTAAGCGCTCGCTGTGAGTTACGGTCATGCATCTTTTCATACATTAACTCCATAACCATAGATGTGTCACTACTGGCGACTTAAACCGTCGAATTATTTTATTTTTTGAATGAAAGCTTAATGCTGCGGTGACAGGAATCACCCCCCTGTTGCCTAAACTACTAATGTACAATTTGCATAATATGGCACCTAGCAACACCACAAACAACAAGGGCATAAACCACCCAAGTTCATAAAAATCAGAACCTACCCAACATAATTTCTATGTTCAAACTGTGCATAATTTTAATCCTATATCTTAAATTCAGCTAATGTAAGGAGTCAAAGGTCTCTCTTTAAAGTTTGCAAATGTCTAGATCTCTAGCGGAAACTAATGGTCTTGAGCATTTCTATAGTGGATATGACAGCAACTATTTTCAATGTGGCTACGCTAGGGCTGATCATAATTGTCGCGGTTTCCAGTCCTATCTCTTATGTTACGTTATATATACCGCTATTTGACTTAGGATCGAAATTCTATTTCTTAATTTGGGACTAGTTTCTGCACGCGGCTTCGCACGCGTTGTTTCCATGGAAACGATAAAAGGTTATTTCTATCCCATGGGAACTGATTCATGTAATCATGCTAGGAGGACATCAGTCCTAGCCGAATTTCGACCACGGCGGCCACTCTCATCGGAAACTACTCAGATGCGCAGGACATATTATAGTGCACAAGTGTGTGCGCAAACACAGGTGCACTCTCTAATCATCACTCATAATCCGGTGGGACGACAGACCGGTACGACCAATGAGAGGTCAGGTGCAGGACCAACGGATTAACGTGCTTTCCGAGGCACGGGGGTGTAACACCGCCAACTTCTTGACTTCGGGCTACTGTGAATTTTTCTTGTTATAAAAACCCCAATAACAGCTATTGGCCCGACCCAGGATTTGAAACCAGGACCTCATATTCAGCGGTTGAACAAGCTGACCGCTAGACCAACGAGGCAGCACAAAGTATATAGCCTATGTTTTATGCCAGTCCTAGAACTACCTGTGTGCAAAATGTCACCCCGATCCGTTTAATCGTTATGGCGTGAAGAGGTTACTAACCTCTAAACATACAAACTTTCACGTTTATAATATTAGCGTGATTTGACCAACAGTTCGGCATTCTTCTTGTTCTGCAATGACGAGCGTTCCAAGGTGAAGGCAGAGAATCCCGAGTATACAATGGGAGACATCGCTAAGGAGCTCGGCCGTCGCTGGGCCGCCGCTGTGCCTGCCACCAAGGCCAAGTACGACGCTAAATCGGAGCTGGATAAAGCGAGATATGACAGAGTAAGTATTATTGAAATGAAATGAAATTTATTGCAGAAACTGTGTACAAAAAAGATCTTAAAAGCTAGGTGGAACAACAGTTATTAATTATGGACGTACACTTACTTACTTACTTGTTACTTGTTTCTGGACTGGTTTCCGCAACTAGGCCACAGGTGGGCCCTTTTTGCGTGTCGGGTGGGGGGGGCTGTTAATCTAACCACCCGATGTCCTCCAGGAAGGCCAGCAGCTCGCTGACGCCGGTGCATGCCTCCCTAGGCGTCCTCGGTGTCCCAAGGTGTTGTAATCGTTGAGAAGCAACGCTATCGCACTCTACAAGCACATGCGCGGCCGTCTCCTCTGCGTTCATGCACCCTCTGCATAGGGGGCTGTCCGTGATACCCAGATTAAATAGGTGTTTATTAAGCATGCAGTGTCCTGTGACAATACCGACGATTTGTCGGAGTTTGTCACGCTTCAGATTGAGGAGTTTTCGGGAGAATCTCGGGTTTAAAGCCGGGAAGGCCTCCTTCGACTGTCTACAATCTGGGATACTTGCCCAGTAGTCTTGGTGTTGTTTGGTTGTACGTTGACGGATCCATGAGCGGACTTGGCTGAATGGTAGGGGGATAATTGGTTCGGGTCCTGTCGGTTGCCGCTCCGAACCTCTCCTTGCCAGTGCATCAGCTTCGTCATTTCCTCTCGATCCGCTGTGTCCTTTTATCCATTGTAGGGTGACTCTATTGGACTCACTTACTTGTTCTAACAGGTGGTGGCATTGTAGGGTGAGTCCTGAGTTGTGTTCTCTCCTGTTCAGGGCCTGTAGTACAGCCGCGCTGTCCGAGAGGATCCTGATATTTTGGTCAGTTACCTTTCTTCGTAGTACCGCGGTAGCAGCTTGGATTATACCTACGCATTCCGCCTGGAAGATGGAATTGTGGGCTCCCAGTGCTGTTGTCCTGTGTATGTTGAGTTCTTCCGAGAACGTTCCCGCCCCGGTACCTGTTTTCATTTTAGAGCCATCTGTGTATATTCTTACTTCGTATATGTTTGAGCTATCACTTGGCTCCTCGTGCATTTGTATGGTGAAGCTCTTTGAGTATATGTGTTTTTTGGGTACCCTATCGTAAATCGAGAGTAGCATGGGATTACTCCGTGCGTACTCATCTATAATAGTGGTGTGTTGTGCTCTAGTGTTGTGGTCCCATAAACTTAGCGCCCAGAGTCTGTAAGCTGCTGCGGCTGCCTCCTGTTGCACGTGTAGGTGCAGTGGCGTTAGGCCTATCAGGGCTTCGAGTGCTGCCGTGGGGGCAGTTCTCATGCACCCTGTAGTTGCTACGCAGGCTAGTCTCTGGAACTTCTGCAGTTTGTTTATGGTAGTGTTTTGGTTTGTTCTCGGCCACCAAACTAGGGCACCGTAAGTCAGCGAGGGCCTGATTACAGTGTTGTAGAGCCATAGGGTAATCTTTGGGCTGGGACCCCATGT
This sequence comes from Eupithecia subfuscata, assembly GCA_963564075.1. Classification (NCBI taxonomy): domain Eukaryota; kingdom Metazoa; phylum Arthropoda; class Insecta; order Lepidoptera; family Geometridae; genus Eupithecia; species Eupithecia subfuscata. The sequence goes on along the minus strand of OY751099.1, from coordinate 4,763,496 downwards.
TCTTCCTAGCATTCGCCGGCACTGCCAGAATGAGATAGTGGCTTTCTTTATCTTGTTTTCTAAATGTGTTGCCCAGTTTAGTTTGCTGTCTAGAGTTATACCTAGGTACTTGACTGTGTCGGATAGTGTTAGCTGCGTGTCAAACAGGAACGGGAGCTGATAGGTTCCTAGTTTGCGCTTGTTTGTGAACATTACTAGTTCTGTTTTGGTTGGATTCACGGTGAGTCCGTAGTCTATGCACCAGTTTTCGACGACTTTTAGTGCGTTACTCATAATGTTACACGCCACACTGGCAAAGTGTCCCGATATGAGTATCGCAAGGTCGTCCGCATAGCCTACCGTGAAGAAGCGTTGGTCGTTTAGCTTAGTAATTAGATCGTTAGCCACTAGGTTCCACAGAAGCGGTGACAAGACGCCGCCCTGTGGACATCCCCTTGCCACAACTCCCCTGGTCCCCCCGTGTACGTCGATCCGTACTGCCCTCAGCTTGAGCATGCTAATGATCCAATTAACCAGCGTTGGCTCCACTCCTTGCTTTTGAAGGGATGTATTAATGCTGTCAAAGTTTGTCTTGTCAAAAGCCCCTTCGATATCTATGAAGGCTGCGAGACATAGCGATTTGTTTGAGATGTCTTGTTCTAATCTACTAACTACTGAGTGCAGCGCAGATTCTGTTGATTTGCCTGAGCTGTAGGCGTGTTGTTGTGGGTGTAGTGGTTTTATTGTGAGTATGTTGTCCCTTATGTAACGATCGCACAGCCTCTCTAGGGTCTTAAGTAAGAATGAGGTGAGACTGATCGGCCTGTAGGACTTTGCTTCAGTGTAGTCGCTTTTTCCTGGTTTGGGTATGAATAGGACTCTAACCTCTCTCCACATAAGCGGCACGTAGCGGAAGGCCAAGCAGGCTTTAAATATAGCCGTCAGCATACCGCTTATGTGCGCTTATGGACGTACAATATTTAACTATAACTTGTAAATTTATTGATTACTAGCGGCCCGTCCCGGCTTCACACGGGTGGACATTTCTCTTTTAAACATTTTGGGATAAACGCAAGGGTGGAAAATGGTCAGCAAAGTCAGTAGAAATCCAGTTTTTTGAAAAAAGGTCTAATGTCAGTATTTTGAGCATCAGGGGCTACGTTCCCACAAAAGTGGTCTGGTTTCTGTAGATTGAGATGAATAGAATGTCGATAATACATATTTTTCTTTGCGGTAGTAGTTCCATAAACTTACCTATAATTATGAATTCATTCTCAATCCTTTTTTTTTAGATGTGCACAATCACTTTAGAACAAAAGCATGTGGGCTACATGCTGGCACATGGCCCCAGCGCACACTGCGCTCATGGGACCTAAAAAAAAATCCCTATGCTGTTTACAGCATAAATCGATCAACGAATTCATTATAAATGCAAGAGTAGAACACCCACATATCTATTTCAAATACTTTTTTTCATAAAAAATTATGAATGGGGTGACCTTGATCTAGATTTTTTTTTTTAATAAATTCTGTAAAAGTAACTGTCCAAGATATTTTTTAAAATAAATATTATCTGAGAAAGGATCTTTATGCGCATTTTTTCCAGTTTTTATTTTCGGCAAATCACCTCTGGGTAATTATTATTTTTAAAATTTTCGATTTTATCCCCTCAAAAACTCAAAACTGCGACTTGTCACTAGCTCAGAAAGATTGCTCTTAACAAGGCCTATCAGATAAAATGAAAGAGGCAGAAAAGATACAAAAATATGTCGATAGTAAGAAAATAAGTTAAACACTTCTTTCTTTAATAAAAAATATTAGATTGTTTGATTATGAACATACTTAACTAACTGTACAGGGGTGGAAAATGGCAACTAACGTTCGTATTTTGATGTCAAATTGACTACCCGACCAAGCGTCAGTATTCTAGAGATTTGGTCAGTAAATGGTCAGTATTTAAAAGGGTTATATAGGGTTATTCTCATAAAATCAGTATTTATGGACATGGAATCAGTTTCTACCCCTGTAAAAGAGTAAATGTCTCTATGCAGGACATTTATATTTTTATCCACCTCCCTCGCTGCGTTGCTCGCTGCGCTGCACCCGTGCAAACCACGCCGCGCACCGGCGGCGGCGGCGACGGGCACAGCGAGGCAGCGTTTTTTTTCTATTAGTATTTTGTTTAGATTGGTATTTTTAAATTCGTAATTGTAAAAGTAATCGGGTCTTGAAAAAGTTTCGAATAGTAAATGATTTACTTATTTTATAAGAATAAAAACAAAGGCTAATAACATGGTCTGATTTTGGATGCCATTTCTATCAACTTTTTAAATGTAAAAAAGTAGCTATAGTGACATAACTACAATAGTTGGACATAATGGTATTTGAACATTCTTTTGTTCTATCTAGTTTCCGCAGCGCATGCGATGAAAGACAATTTATGGATAATTTTTTTACACTTGGGTTACGTGGTTATTGAAGTTTTAGTAGGGCGTTAGGAAGCTTACTTTTCAGGGACTACATAGACTATATTTTATCCCGGAATTCCCCCGGGAACGGGTACTACGCGGGTGAAACCGCGAGGCGATCGTCTAGTGCCGTATAAGACAATAACTCTCATTTCTCATCTCAATCTTTATTTTCAGGAAATGACGGCATACAAGAAAGGTGAGGCCGTCGCCCTCACGAAACCACTCACGATGGCCGACGTCGGCGATGACGTCGTTGAATATGACGGCGAAGATGATTACAAGTGAAAACCCACCCCCTCTCAACCCTCCGGCCAAAAGGCCAATTTCGGACTTACAAACTGTTGACAAGTGAAAGTATTTTTTTTAATGTTACCATGTTTGATACATGCTGTAGAAATTTTGATAAAGTTTTAAAAGTGTTTTTTGCGATGGTTAATAATAATTGATTAACCATGGAAAACTCGAAATTTTCTGTTGTTGAATAGGTTGGTTATTCATCAGGATCTTATTTTGCTATATGTGTTATTGAATAAGTCAGTTTAAGTTATGGTTGTGTTGTTCATCAAGATAAATGTTTTGTTTTTAGTTAACCAGTGAATAGGCAATAAAATACAACTCGTGGACGAAAACACGACAAGCGAAATGCTATTTCTGTTTGAAATTTTCTCAATATTTAATGAATATTTTTAATGAAATGAAACCATACCATAAGTTTGTCCATTTGCTAATAAAGCATCTACAATTGGATGCAGTTAAACATAGTTAGTCCAAGCGCCATTTTCAGTTATGTGGGAAATTACATAAACGCGTTTTTATTGCCAGGAGAATTATATTTGAATCTTCTGAAAGTTAACCTATGCATAGCGAAGCTTCTTTTTGTAATGAAGCATGCTAGATAAAAAAAACTCAAAATAAGTATTTATTTTGGAAGATATAGCTAAGAATGCACTTAGACTCTTGATAAATATGATGTTCTCATTTTGCAAAACGAGTCCAAGGGACATTAATGTCGTTTAGACTCATCATGCGTAACAAAATTTAAAAAAAAAGTTCCTTACTAACTTCTAAATAATTAAAATCCTTAGATATTATCAAGACTTACTCAGCATCATTAAATTAGGTGAAGATAGAGACGATTGCGAAATATAAATAAAACACACAAATTGAAATGGAACAGGTAATATTTAATTTCCGAAAAAATTATACAATTTTAAAAACAAGAACTACCCTAGATGTTTCCGCTTTCGAAAACAGACATACAGAAGACACAAAGAGACAGACAGACGATTGATGATAATATTGATCAACACCAACCAACCCCTACCACAAAACATGTCTAGTAAAACATTTAATGTCGAGTAAGATGGAGTATTATCTAGATCTACTCTTCTTCGACATATTCTGGATCAAAATCTAAATGGCCATCAAACCCTTCAATATCATCATCAATCGTGTCATCTGTAATCAAAGTTTTGTAAAATGCCATAGCATCATTTGGGATATACGGGAAGAGTGACTTTAAATCTTTTAGTTTTTTTTCTGAAACAGGTTTTCCATTAGGCCAGAGCGGTTTAATCATGTTTTTAAAACATGTGTGTCCTTTCCTACCTTTTTTTCTCTCAACATCAATTTCCACGCTTTCTTCCTCTTCTAAAACAGTTGTTTTAACATTTATTTTGAACGGATGGTTTTTTGTTATCTTTATCTGCCTTATTTTCAACCAATTTACCTTCTCGCCCATACTATCTTTTTTTCTGTTGACAATAGCTTTTTCCATGTCTTCAGTGCTTATGAAATCAGTTTTATTCATTTTTATGGCTTTTAAAGGATTTTTTGTTCTGCAGGTGGCCATAACATTCATGTAATCTTGTGGAGTATAAAGTCTTTGCTGTAGTTTCAATGCCTTTTCAACGTCACCAAAATCGTTATCATTTTGTAGGTAGCTATGGCCTGGTATCAAATAATTTAGAGTTATTTTTTGTAATGTAGGGTGCTCTTCGAGGACAGCTTTCATCATTAAGACTATTTTTATATTTCTGTTTTGGCCTCCGCAACTATCGGACCAAAGAATTAAGTTTTTGACTGTGGGAAACTGGTCACTAAGAATGTGTTTTCTTAAACATGACCCTACCTCTTGGGCCCCTCTGCCAGCCTCTCCTTCCACCCAAACGTAACAATAACTTTTGTTAGTTTTTCCGGAGTATATGCCGGCGTTGTACAACCATAGTTGTCTCAGATAAAATACAATGTTTGTGGGTATTCTTGGCATAGGTAGAGTTTTTTCTAAATCGAAGGTCAGAACTTCTGTTTCAGGGTCAGATTTAGAATTTTCTATGTCTTTATTCATGGATTTACGAACAGACTCAGCCTTTTCACAGTGATCATTTTTTTCTTTGATCAAACTGTCTTTTGTCGCACCTGATTCATTGTTGATTAATATTTCTAGCTTGTCACATGTATTACAAGTGTCTTTCTTGAGTTTCTTCCTTCTTAAATTAAAGTTTGTGTAAAAAACTTTCTTGTAAGTCGCTGCAGATACTCTCTCATGTTCACTATGTTCATCTTTATAACAGTTATACATCACTTTAAGAGTAGTGTGTGGGGCAAGGTATTCCATTTCAGTTTGTGCTCTTCGGTAATGTGATTTATACTTCGGAAATTTTTGGATATGGTCAATCACTGCTTTCAATATGGCTTGTTTGGTTTTATTATAGCCTCCACCTATACCTCTTAAATCCTTAACTCCTTCTGGTCTTTTTTTACATTTCAAGGCAGTCGTTATTTTGGCGCTGGAAATTCTGAACGTTTGAACGAAGAACATTTTACAAACTGGTTTTTCATCAATTTTATACAATCGCGTACATGTTTTTTTAGTTGAATTTATTTTCCTTTTTCGTTTTATAGGTTCTTCAGTGACCATTGCGCAAATCAGCGCTCTTTGAGCAGCATGGGAATCAACGCTATAATACTTTTTAAATTCTCGCTGAGCTATTTCTACCCCTATAGTATTTATGCAGTTACATTTGCACATGTATTGGCGAAACTCTTTAGGCTCTTTAAAGGAACCCTTTTGAGTGTAATAACTTTTATTTTGTATAACATTCATTTTTCGTGTCATTCTATTTTGTGAGTCATATTTTAATTTTCTTCCCTTTTTTGGGCGACCTTTGCCTGTCTGACCTTGAATCACATCATCATCGCCTGGGCCACTTGTGGCCTGCTGGGCACTGGAAATATATACGTTATCATTGGCACCTTCTTCAGTGCAAGATGTCTTTTCATTAGATAAGTCAACCGTTGAAATACCCTCCTGTAAGCCAATAAAAGTATTTGATTTGGAAGCAGACGGAACCGTTCTCAAAGTCGTTAAAACTGACGGACTCTCAAAACATGTAACATCGTCTTGATCAACAAGAACCGCAGCAGGGCGTGGTGGTGTAAAAATTGCTTGATAATACTCTTCTTGTTGTTTAGTAGTTTCGGTATAATCTTCTTTCATCTCGGTTTCTAGTCTGTTTATGTAGTTTTCTTCAAGTTTTTCTTCTTTTCCGGCCATGGCTTTTTGGGCATTTTGAACCAAGTCATTAGTGATTATAAATATTTTTTCTGTGGCAGCTTTCTCAGGATCTCTTGCCTTGAAAAAGTCTGTATTTTCTTTAGATAAAAACGACTTAACACCATCCTTCATTCCTAAAATAAAAGTTTTTGGTTTGGATGCAGGTGGAACCGTTTCCAACGTCGTGAAAAGTGACACATTTTCAAAACCTCTTACATCATCTTGACCAACAGGAACCGTGGCAGGACGTGGTGGTATAATACTCGCATAAAAATACTCTTCTTGTTGTGTTATTTCGTTAGCATCTTCTTCAATCTCTGTTTCTTGTCTGTTCATATAGTTTTCTTCAAATTTTTTTTCTCTTCTGTCCATGGCTTGCTGGGCATCTTGAACCAAATCAAACGACTTAACACCATCCCGCATTCCTAAAATAAAAGTTTTAGGTTTGGATGCAGATGGAACCTCTTCGAACGTCCTCGTTAAAAGTGATGCATTATCAAAACCTGTTACATCATCTTGAACAACAGGAACTATGGCAGGACGTGGTGGTATAATATTCGCATAAAAATACTCTTGTTGTTTAGTAATTTCTTTATCATCTTCTTCAATCTCAATTTCTTGTCTGTTCATATAGTTTTCTTCAAATTTTTCTTCTTTTTTCTCCATGGCATCTTGAACCAAGTCATTCATTCCAAAAAAAAACGTTTTTGGTTTGGATCCAGATGAAAACGTTTCCAACGTCGTCGTTAAAAGTGACGCATTTTCAAAACCTGTTACATCATCTTGAGCAACAGGTGCCGCGGCAGGCCGTGGTGGTATAATACTTGCATAAATATAATCTTCTTGTTGTATCGGAGCATCGTTATCGCCTTCTTTAATCTCTTTTTGTTTTCTTTCCAAGTCGTGAGAGTTATCTTCAAACTTTTTCTTTTTACTTTCCGTATTGTATTTGTCATCATCATTCTGTAAACAAAGAAAACAAGAATCATAAATATATTTACTATTAACCTTCTGTGAATTCGTTTCAGTATTATAAATTTTAAGTAAAACAGACAGAAAAACATATACGTTATATACACTATGATGCAGGCTTAAGGGGCAGGGGTTTTGACAACTTCTAAATTATTTTACTTATGCCTTAGATGTAAGACTTATTTACAGTACTATTGTTCTATAAAAAAAATTACTTGACAGTTTAAATTTTATGAAAAAAGCAAATTGCCTACCAAAATTAAGAAAAATCTCGTTTTTTCTGTATTACTTCTGTTTTTTTTTCAATAAAAATTGAAAATATGTTACCTTTAGTTTATTATCCACATTATTAATTAGCTATCAAATGAGATCTCTCATCTTTCTAGGTTCTCTACATGGGTAGCTACAGCTTTTAATCAGTAGGTAGCCATTTTTTTTGTTTCATTTTGCTTGTAGGTACAAGCAAAATGAAACAAAAAAAATGGCTACCAGTTAATTATGAAGGGTGATAAAATTGGGATACTTATTAGATACTAGCTTCTGCCTGCGGCTTCGCACGCGTTATTTCTACGGAAACGTTCAAAGGTAATTTCTATCCCATGGAAACTGATTTATGGGATAAAAAGTAGCGTTTGATTCCAGGCATAGAGGTACACCGGTGCAAAATTTCAGCTCAATCTGTTCAGTAGTTTTGGCGTGAAGAGGTAACAAACATCCATCCATCTATACATCCATCCATACAATTTTTCGCATATATAATATTAGTGTGATTAGTGTGATGTGATAAATAATTCATATTTGACGCAAGTCTCCGACACGGGACACCCTGTATAATATTTACTTACCAGTACATCGAAGTCAATCTTTCTTTTTACTCTTAAAACTGAAGGATGCATTGATCTCCAGGAACGATTTCTTCTGCAAGGATTAGAGCAGGTTTTTTCTATGAAGTCCTAAAAAAAATAGGTAGGTAACATTGAAATCTAAATAACAAGGCCTTGTTATTTAGATTTATATGGTAGGTAAACATAAGTAACATGCAATCGCAGCTATCGAATACTTGAAAACTTCATGCAACCACACAATATGTGAAAGTTTCAAAGAGGTAGGTACATATCACGAGAGATAAATATATAGTTATGTACTTTAATTATACAACGCTGACTAAAATAGCAATGTTGCTGTAATAACCAACGATGAGATTGATCATCAACATCAGGCTATATCAATAGTCCACAGCTGGACATAGCCCTCCCCTAATGAGCGCCATAGCACCCTGTCTTCAGCTTGCCGCATCCAGCATCTGATGCCTGCAGTCTTTTTCATATCATTATCTCCCACCTGGTCAGAGGGCGTTCGCGACAATGTGATTACCTACTTACAAATTTGATGTTTGTATCACGTACTTATTATTATTATTTTTAGAAAACATGTTAAGACCCTAGTACCTACTAGGTACACAAAATAAGCAAAATTACACAAATACTTACTACTTCCCGAAAATTTTCTTTTGCCAATGCTATTATGCTCTTGGCTCTTGAATGTAGTGACATCCTACACAAACACTAAGATCAATCATACAAATTAACTAGAAAGCTTATTGTTTCACACCTTCACCTTTGACATAATCAAACAAACTGACGAAACAAAAGGACGATTGTGCGTGCAATTTTGGGTGACCGTAACTCGGGGGCCGCGGGGAGAGGAGAGAGTAAGTAGGTAGTTAACTTCAATTATTATTATAATCCATCACAAATCTATGCGACAAGTGTTTAAAGTTCAAAATCAAATTGTTGTTTATTAGTTTTACATAACCAGTCCAAGTAACAAACAACTGTCGCGTGGACTACTTATGCGTAACACTAAGTCGTTTGGGCTTGTAATGTATAAATGGAAATAGGTTTTCTTGTTATGAACTTTCAATGCTATTTTTAAATTGGCTTTTGGACTTGTTTTGCGTATTAAAATATATCGTTTGCCATAGAAGGCGCTTGGACTTGGTATCAAACAATACCACTTAGTGTAAAGCTGCTGCAAGAGAGTTTTTTCTATGGCTAAATTATGCTCTAGTGATTACAAAAATGCAAAAAAAACTTAAAATTGAATTTGGCGCTTGGACTCACTATGCATAACTGTATCCAATTGTTATTGTTATGTTATGATACTAGTCTGGCTAGAGTGTTTCTTTATTATTTTTATAAATCATAACAAAGTTTCACCCTCTGAAAATCAGCCCAGTAATGATAAATTTTATAATGAACGGAAATGATCGTTTTCATTTATCTAAGTGTTGCTTCTCATGCTGGATAAAAAAAAATGGTTTACTTGTGGCCTTTTTTTGGAACAATATTTTAACTTAAAAGCAATAGAAAATAATGAAGTGTCACTTCAGTACCTATTGGAAAGATTTTAAAATATCTATTTAATATTGAACATGGAAATTTAGATAAGTTTAGGAGTGAACAAGTGAGTGAATGAGATTTTGTTATTTTCAAATGAAAAATGTTAAGTTAAATTCTATTCTTTTATTTTGATTAGTTAATTTTATGATATTTCATTGACATTGCATTGGTTACGAAATTAGTTTGTATTTTATAACATTTTAGTCCTATGGACCAATTTATGCCAACCGGTTTAACATTTCTTTTGAACTTGTTAGTGCATAGTGTCTCTTTTGCAACGCAGAAGACAGCTGTTAGCCATTCATCGTCATTTAGAAGTACAAGCTGAAATAAACCTTTTTACGTTGAAGCTAGAATCTAAAACGTATTTTTTTTTCCGGCCCAGAAAGACTTATGTATTTTGGCTATAAGTCAATTTTGTCTCAAAAACCTTTGAATAAAAAAGTCATGCCACAACACAATGCTGACTGCTCCTGTGTTGGAACTTTTTTTAAATAAACCGGGGTGTGGCAAGGCTACGCAAATTTATTGACGTAAGCGCCATCACGTCCAGAAAAAAGTTCTGGCTACTAATTCCTGAATATCTAAGATCTGTTAAACTAAGTTCGCTCCATTGGACCTACTTTATTTTAACTAAACTTACTGTGTTAATAAAACGACTGGTAATCGTGATAGTACTTAAGTAAGTTGATGCAATAACTAAAATTACAGACTGCATAGAGTATGCTAGACTTTTTAATTTCTATAACGTAGACAAACGTGCCTGCGAATTTTCGCGATACACAAAATCGCTCAACTTTTGAGTCATTCGAATGATTTGCTCCTTACGCCGTCATAATCGTTTGTCTATGTTCTCTTGTGGATCGTTTTCGACTAAAATTTAACCTGGGATGGTATAATATTAAACTGACCTCTGCATAAACCATGTGATCTATTGGTTAGGTGAGATAACCCTTATCCGTGAAAATCTTCAATAAGCTTTCTGGTAATGATCAATTTGTACTGTTAATTTTAAGCCTTTGGTTTTCCCATAAATAAAAATAAATAACAGTAGCAATAAAGTCATCCTAGCTTACAGTATTCGGTTTGTTCCATCCAACATACTTTTATTTCTTAATGAATCGTATTGAGTCCTCGGGCATATGTTCTCCAAAAAGATAATGGGGCAATTACATTTAAGCTTTCATAGATTAAACGCAATTTAACCGACGAAACTGCTAATGTCTAATCATCTTTTGGCGAACACCAGCTGTTGTATAATACCTACGATTATTTTTTGTCATTACATTTATTCCTCCCAGGTTTTATTTTCTGTCATGGTCGACGACTGGGTGTGTATTACTGTTTTGTTTTTATGATTGAATGAAAATGTAAGGTGTTAAGATATTTCTTCGGATACGAAAGTGTTTCTCGAATAGGCCTGTGTAAACGGGGCGATATTGTTTTGAGAGAAGTAATAGTTTTACAAAACAATAAAGTGAGTCTTTTACACAATCTATGTTTTAATTCATTTACCTATCCTATATACCTATTATTGGAATACTATCTGCATACAAAGAAGTATTAGTATTTAGGAACCGCTATACTAGAATTACCCTGAATACCCCTCCGAATTTCTAACGGGGAGGTGAGGAAAACACGTATGCATACAGAGGCAAGTCGAGGCGAGGTTACGCTCACATTCGCAACAAAAATTGTTTGTTCCATCCATCGTAAACGTGCGCCAGCATGGCAGCGCCCCCTGCAGAACAATTTACCACCGAACTGCGATCCCCAACCCGCATGCCCAGCGTGGGGATTATGGGCATTAGGTACCCTCCATGTGATAAAAGCCAATAAGGCGCTCATCAGAGGGAGGCCTGCGTCCAGTTGTGGACCAATACAGGCTGTTGAACTCACTTGTTTTTTTTTCTGCTGATTTTAATATTTTTCTTTAAATATACCTTTATAAAGGTAAACCTAGGTTTACCTACTTATTTTTTTCTGATGGTTGGAAATAGTTTGTTAGTTAAGTACCTACCTACCTACGTTAAGATTCATAAGGCAGAAATTCATTGGAGCTAAACTATAATTGCAGATCTCTTGTGCTGATGCTGACACTAACATTCCAAAAAGTACCTAATGGACAGACGTGATCAAAAACGAAATAAACTGCGACGTTTCCAGAGGACTTGAGGTGCATAGAGCGAAATGGAGACAAGAAAAGCGGAATTTAACATCATCATCGGCCCGTATATATAGGTACGGCCACTGCTGAACATAGGCCTCCCCTAAACGAGGCTATGAATAGCGATCCTGAACCACCTCCATCCATCGACTCTGCGAGCGCTACAATGTAGTCGGTCCATGGAGGTCTTCCCACACTCCGTTTCGCAATGCATCGCGGTCGCCACGTATTCGAGAACCTTTACTCGCCAACAACAGTTAAAGGTTCTGCGAGATATATTATTTCTGACATTGTTATCATTATTTTCTCAGTTTATTATCATTGTAATATTTACATTATTTTTAGTATAGTTTGACAATGCCCTTAAACAGCAGCATACTTTGACATAGGACCCTTAATTAATTAATTTATTATTTGTTTCATTTAATTTTCAGTCATGTCTGTCTGTTTTTTTTACCTTTGTTCCTTATGGTGTTTCCTATATCAAACTATATCTTTATCTTTTCCTATATCTTTGGTTCACAAGATGAATCACAATATCATTAAATTATTAATCGTAATCTTCTTATATATAAAAATGAAACCCGTTTCGCGTTGTCACGGCATCACGCGTGAACGGCTGGACCGATTTCGCTAATTCTTTCTTTGTTGTGTTTGTTATTGTCAGGAGAAGGTTCTTATGAAAGAAAAAATTAAGAAAGTTGGAAACATAAATTTCCACGGGGGCGAAGCCGCGGGGCGCAGCTAGTATTGTATAATTACGAAACAATTGACGTGTAAAATATGATTTTATTAATAAATTCTTGTATTCTTGTATAACGAAATACCTATACCTACATGTAGGTAATTATTAAAATAGTACTACATAAATAGAATGTAACGACATCAAGTGTAACAGCATGTGTACCTACGATGGAATAAATAAATACAAATATACTTACCTACCTATGACCCGCCCATCGCGACATCGGCCTGCTAACTCTGCGGAATTCATCATCAGATGGGCATAAAGTGGGTAGAATTAGAATAGGTACTTTACCTACTGGAGGACTAGAATTCGAGATGTTGTCGGCCGACTCAATAAAACGAGGTTATCATTTGAAACATCATTTTTATTTTATAAAAATAAACGTTTTCACGACAAATAGTTATAAACGGGGTCCTTCCGAATCATCGACTTGGCAGAGTCGCCACCGGGAATGTTGCAAGATTCAAGACGTAAAAATTCCCTTTTTACAAAAATTACTTCTTTACCTTAAAACATTAACAACATTACATTTTCCACATCTAAATCTATTAACGGTCAATCACTTACATAGCGATAAGAAAATAATTTAGTACAAACATACTTGTAGCTCATAGTCGGGCTTAGGGTGAAATTGGTTGATTAAATTTTAAGGAAATTTATTACGTTTAAAACTATAGAAAGTAGGTAATGCAAAAAACGGGTGATTATGTACACTTATAAAACGGAATTTTGAACAGAATCATAGTAACTTTCGCAGTGTGTACATCAATGGTTAATAATAAACTAATAGGCACACAAATAAAAAACAAATTTATCACAATATCTGTCAGACTAGATTTAGACGATTGTATGGGGCATAAGCTGTTACATTTTCTAAACACATCAATTTAATTATTTTAATATAAAAAACTTAAAACTACCAATAATGATAAAAATATTATTGTTACGACCGAGTTAAATAACGTTGCAGTGTATGCGATTTTACTTTATGGAGTAGTTCCAACAGTTCTGTTGACCATAAGAACTTATTTATAAGTAGGTACCTAAGTAAGTATTGTGTAGACTTAACTGGTAAATAGGGGGACAAGTTTATGCATGGGTATTTCACATATATTTTCAAAGCTTGGGGTTTTTTATTTCAACTAAAGCAACGTTATTTTATGACTAAATTACCTAAATTAATATTCGTACAACTCAATGTAGCATGTTACTAGATAATTGTCCTCTAGTCGCTATTTCCATACACATTTTACAATAAATGTTCGTACAATCCGTATACCAGGCTAAGACGAAAGCTCGTTCAAACATATACTACACCTAATATGGCATACACGTATAAAAACGAAATTATCACGAGTAAATGCATAGAGATCGCTGCGTAGACTTGCACAAAAACAAAATGGCATCGAAACTTACCCTGATGTTAAAAACAACTGGCCGTTTGGATACATATTTACAGACAGGTCATAGCGGCGTAAAACTTGAGATGTATCATAGTTAATACATGGCTTGCTTCAGACAATGTTATTTGCCTTCCTAGTACCTACTTGTACCTATCACGTTACGTATAAATCTTAGACAAATAACATTATCCACTATCATCGCAATTGCAACTCCTACGCCGCGATTTACAAGAACCAATTAAATCAAATTGTTAAGACACGTCACTTTCATTAGGATCAGGGGGTTGTTGCGGGATGTAGTTCCATCTCGCTCGCACTTCAGTCGCTTCAGTGTCTGATGAGGGTGGGGGTGGCGTGGTGCTTGTAGCAGCTAGCTGCCTCGCTCGCACCACGGACAGATGCCTCTGGATGTAGTGTTCTTGGGGTGCCAAGATGACAGCTCGCTCTAGGCATTTCTCTGCAATGGCTAGCTCTCCTCTTTCCACGGCGACCACACAGAGATTGTGGAGAGCTTGCACGTTGTCCGGCTCCAATTCCAAAATGCGGAGGTAGCACTGCAAAACGTAGATGAGTTGAGATAAATTCACCAAAAAATGTAAGGTGGATAAGACAAGCAATTCTCAAATGGTTGAGATACTTCGGCCATTGGTTGACCTCCTGTAGAAAAGTAGTTTTGAAACTGACGTGAGCTGAAACGTTATCTATACTAATATTATAAAGAGGAAAGATTTGATTGTTTGATTCTTTGTTTGTATTGATTAGGCTCCGAAACTACTTGACCGATTTGAAAAATGTTTTCACCGTTAGGAAGCTTACTTTTCAGGGAGTGACATATGGTCATATTTTATCCCGGAATTCCCATGGGAACGGGAACTACGCGGGTGAAACGGTTTCACCCGGTTTCACTGAAACCGCGAGGCGATCGTCTAGTTCCTAATAATCTGACACAGGGATCTCGAAGTAATTTACGTGCTGAACAGGTGCTGTGTACCTACTTTTGGCACATAATAGACATACCCTCGCACTAGGATGAAATGCACAACGATTAATTCGTAAATGGCCGCGTAAAAAATGGGAAAAGACTTTCAGCACAAGGATTAGGTACCTACCTACTATAGAAGAACTATTGAGAGTATCATATCGAAATAAATTAATTTCAACTTTTGAACAACTAAAATAGTTTAGTATTAAAATAATTTAGCCCGTCTTTATTTTAGAGTTTTCTTTCTCGTATAGGTATTATTTATTGTTTTCGTCCAAAGTTGTGCTAAAATCAGTGTTGAAATGCGAAAGTTTAGAAACCTGTATTTTTCAAATGCATACTTTTTTAACGGTTTTGGGTGTATACAAACATAGATAAGAACGAGATAAATTGATATTATCCTTTGTTTTGGATGGTCAACATCAAACAGCGTAGTAGTTGCCCTTCCACGTTTGTATGGAAAGATGAGTGATTATCGTTTAGCCTTAAAAGGTGAGATTAACCATAGTACCAACTACAATCAAGATGTCTTTAAACTTAACTGTAGAAAAGGATCCGTAGAATACCTATTGAATTTTGCCATAAGCTGTGCCCTACTTACACTCTCAGCCGCATCCAAATCCTTCACCGAGTTGATATAAATATCACCAAGCAGCACCAGAGCCTTCACATGATCAGGATGATGCCTGACTAGCTGCGTCAGGAACGGCGCAGCTTCCAACGGCCGGCGGCGGTCAGCGAGGAGTAAGGCTAGGTTGAAGAGAGCTGATCGGAAGTCTGGTTTCAGATGGATGGCCGCTCGGAACCATCGCTCGGCGCATTCTGCGTCCCCTTCGTCCATGCAGACCATGCCTAGGTTGAAATGGACGCGTTCGTTAGTTGCTGGAATAAAGGAAAATAAATATTTTAGAGGAATAGAAAGATTATCGGAGAAAACTAGAGTTCAGGTTAAGTATCACAATTTATATTAGACACCAATTTTTAATAGACTCAGAATACGTAGGTACTAAGTGCTGCTATTTCTGCGGTGAGCAAAGATCCTATGACTACGTTCCGACAACTATCTTAGGCGGTGAGCTTAAGTTGAGTGAAATCGAGAAGTTGAGAGAACAGAGTCTAAGTTGATAGTAAAGTAAGACGGCAGTAGGTACATACCTACGCCTAAAAGTTTAAAACTTTGGCACGCGCCTGTGGATATCCGAGGTCCAAGCCGATTATTGTAAAATGCATATTTTTTTGCAAACTGTATTTTGTTACGAATATAAATATCCCCAGGACTTTAGACCTTTGGATTTAGAGGAGATTTTACAATAAAATTCAACTCACAATCTTTATCCAGTAGCTTCAACAGGCGCTGCCTTGCAAGATGCCTCAAGTCAGCTGCTCCCAGCTCTTGCAGAAGTATGGCTGAGTTCAGCAAGGCTTGCTCGTGTTCCGGTTCTAGCTCCAACGCTTTGTCCAGGTAGGCCAGCGCTTGCGAGGCCTTGCCTTGCTCTAAGAGGACCACTCCTAGCTATAAAAGGAAATACGGCAAGGTGAGTGTGAAAATTTGTGGTTCCCAATTAGGTTTTAGCAAACGTTTTAAAGACGCAGGTAGATATGTCATATAGAAGACTTCTATAATAATATAACGCGCGTTTCAAGTGTTTGGTTCATACTCAAATGATCATGTAAGGCCTTCATAATTTATAGTGCCATCAGCGAAGACAAACTTTGTCGACACCAAAACAGAAACTTTGAAAGAGGCAGACTAGGTTCATAGGTCTATAAAAACTTTTCTAAGAGAAATATTAAAGAATGACTCTGACAAAGGCAGTTGAACCAGTTTCGTGAGTCCATAACCGAACTTTGTAACAAATATTATATAATAATAATATGTAATATTATATAAAGTTATAACCGTATTTTCTATTTTAAATAATATGTATTAGTTTAAATATAACAGTAATTTTTAGGTATATTTTTAGGGAAATTGTTTGGCTATGTTTGCAACACTTTTCGAATCTTGTTATGTTTACATCTAGGTTTACAATCTGGTTCACTACTGTAACTATATTATAAAGTGTATAAATTTGATTGTAAACTGCTTTGTGAACTTATTATAATAAATAAATAAATATTCTAAAACTTACGTTATAATAAATATCCGGATTCCCGCTATCATACAAAAGCGCTCGCTCATAAACCTCTTGTGCTTCCTTCGTCCGATTCAGCTTGATCAATATATCCCCTCTATTGATGTAAGCCTGCGTATAATCAGCCCTCATACTGATCGCTTGTCTATACAGCATATCTGCCTCTTCCAATCGCGTTGCGTTCTTTGATATCAGATTTGCCAAATTGAGGAATACGTTGAGATGATTAGGGGCTATTCTCGCTTGGTAGGATTCTCCTGGCTTCGCTTTAGGGAGTAGGGACTTAGCCCTGACATACGCTTCTTCTGCTTCGTGTAATAGTCCGAGGTGGTTGTAAGTTCTGCCGACGTTGATGTGAGCGCCTACGTCGTCTGGTTGTACGCTGACGGCTGTGTTGAAGAATTGTAGTGCTTCGGCGTATTTCGCATCCGCTTCTAACGCGTGGCCGACGTTGTTGTAGAGTTTTGCGTTGTTTCTGTTAACCTGAAAACAAATGCGTGAGTTAAAATACAAAGCGCACCTTCCCATCCACACATCCTCAAGACAGATAGTGATGTCGGTTCTGTTGTTTTAGGATTCCTAATTAAAATTTTACGATTTCTAAATTTTCTAAGTTAGGTTGACCTAACATTATGGTATTCTCTGTACAGATCCTAAAAATACTACAAAATCCATATTTCACATTTTTTAAAAGAATCTGCCCGTTTTTCTCTAGAATAAATTTTAATCACGACCAAATTAGATGCCTGCTAAAATTAGGGAGGTAGACGTTTCTAATCATAGCTAAAATGCAAAGAATAGGATTTCAACTATTTTAATTAAGTCGAGTTGTTTTAGATCTGTCAACCTAATTTTAAACCTGACAGTCTAATTTTTGAAACATAAAATAGCTGTCGTCTATTTGACATTCCTAAATCCTAATTGTAGCTAATTCTAAAACAACAGAATCGACATCACTGACCGGCGTTACGGAGCCTGATGTAACGTGTTACACAGCGAGCGTTCGTGCAGTCAGTATGGGGAAAGAAAGAGAAAAAAGATATGTTTTAGCGTATCATGCTCGCTGTGAATGGTACATTAGGTTCGCCCCGCAACATCAGTCCGTATCCGGCTTTATCCGAATGAACCACACTCTTCCTAATGGTAACCTACTAGGATCGAAGACGAAGTACCTATTGTCAACCTCACCTCACCTCAACAGCCTAGATTGGTCCACTGCTGAACGCAGGCCTTCCCTTGATAGGCGCCTTATTGGCTTTTATCTCATGGGTAATGCCCATAATCCCCACGCTGGGCATGCGGGTTGGGGATCGCAGTTCGGTGGTAAACTGTTTTGCCGGGGGCGCTGCAGCCCGCCCCTGGTGGATATCCCTTAGTCGCCTCTTACGACACCCGCGGGAAGAGTTAGGGTGGTGCAAATTCTAAGCCGGCACCACACAGCTATTAGTCATAGCTCTTAACAATTCAAATTTCGTGAAGTGTTGCATTATAATTGTGTATACTCTTGGAAACCCAACATTTATTTTAGTTAAAGGATCGTGCTGCCTGTTATTATTGTGTAACGAAGGTCTTCGAACCCCATTATAATTCAAGATAGCTACTTTTTATACAGAATGTTACCTACATGTCACGCAGATAATAGCAGCACAGATGACAACAGCAGATAGGTAAGTTTCCCTTTGATTAATGGGTACACGGTTATTCAGAACCGCAAAGCCACACCATTTGTAAACTGTCCGTTTGTGTTTCACCTAATTATCTCAACATCCTATCTCTGACATTTCCGTCACAGATAGATACCTAGATGAAGTCAACAGCGGTTGTAGGTACATAATAATGACCTCATGAGACACAGAACCATTAGGTCTGTAGGCGAAGCACCCGAAATAAAAACAAAAGAAGATCGAATATTGTACGAACCCCTATTTCAGTTTTCTCTTGTTTCTAATAGACTTTAAAAAAGAGTTTCTATGTTCGGTTGCCTTCAGGTTTTTTTTTATGTCTTCGTCGATTTCTCCGTCAATTGCAATGACTCTACTTGTTGTTGTATGTAGAATAATCCCAATATGGTCCCAAAAAAAATCCCAAGGGATTATTATTTTGCCCGCAAAACATATTAAACAGTGAAACTATTAAAGAATTAGAAGTCAGTCTTTGGTTTTTAAAAAGTCAATTTTTTATGTGCTCTCTCGAACAGGTATTTTTGGTGGTCAAGGCCTTAGGGCCAGGATAATATTACCGTGGCCTTAGGCCACTAAAATACCTAGTAATTTATACAAAAATACCTACTACATAAATACCCTTTGTTTTTTTTATAGGACCATATTGGGATCATTCTCAATACTTACAATAGCAAGAGTCATTAAATGAACTTACCCTATGGCCTAATGGGCCGTAGGGTAAGTTAGGTCTAATGATGGTAATTGTTTATAGATTAATACTATTAACATCATTAGACCTTTGCACGCTGAATTCCTCTGCCTTATAACTTATTAGACAGAGGAATTCAGCGTGTTATTAAGTTAAAGTTAAGTAAAGCTTATACAAGAAAGAAATAAAGAAAGAAAAAAAGATACACACACACAAATAATAAAAGGAATAAAAAATTGGTTGTCTGTCAAGTCGGTTTACTGACGATAGTTGAACGTGACAACGTCTTAAGAAAATACTGATGGAATGGTAGCATTTGATACTCGATCAAAACATGTAAATGTACTATAGTATAGCAGCTGTCAACGCAGACGCATCGCTCACTCAAGTAGGAGAGAGACGGATGTCGAGCGCTCTCGCTTGCACTTCAAGCCTTACATGGAACGCCTCAGAGCGAGGTAACGCCGCATGACGTCATAGCGAGGTAACGCCGCATGACGTCATGTTTTTTCGTGCGTGCAGCCGGCTCTATCGAATTATAAGACGTTGTCACGTCAAAAATTACATAAGGGGGCCAAAAAGGCATTTAAGTTTTTTAAAACGGGTAGTTACTACCGCATTAGGTATAGGTATTATTTTTTCAAATCCCAGAATCTCGGGGGCGTATTCATACCTACTATTTATAATGTTTGAGGTCATAAACCCTAAATTGCAGTACCTATTCCTATCTCTGCTAATAAGCTAGCGTCTCGCTCGATCTTACACTAATCTAGGCCGAGAGCCACCATCAAACACACAAATTTTATGAATACCTACCTAGTGCCTATACCAGGATGTAAAGTAAAAAGAAAATTATATTATGTCCGCAGCTGATTACATGAACGCACTAAAAGAACAAACGTATTATAGCTACTGCTTTAAAATATTCAAGTTTTCAAAATACCTTTAGTCCCGAAGCGAAAATGGAGTACTCCGTCTTCCAATCCCAATTCCTGATATACGTCTTCGCACTGAACGCCAGTAGCAGGAAAGCTATCATGGCAGCAGCCAGCTTCGCCCGACGTTTCGACAGCATACGCCATCCGTGCGCTACCAGCAAACACCAGCCCATCGATGGCATGTATAGAACCCGCTCGGCTACCACGAACCCGACGGGGAAGAAGAGGTTGGATGCTGGGAGGAATGGTAACACGAGGAGTGCAAGACCCTGGAAGATAAAAAAATGGGTTTGATTAGTTTTTTATATAACAGAAAAATAATAGGTCCAGGCGAACTACTTTCAGATAGAACTACTTAAAACGGATGAGAGAGATTAGATATAGAATAATAGGAAACTAGGATTTTTTTAATGTTTTGCCCGGTAGTGTTTTGTAATTAATTAGGTATTTTATATTCTAATATTTAAGATACGCTATTGTGATCACGCCGAGTCCAAATTTGTCGTACTACGAATCAATTTGTATAGAGATCTACGCCGTAGCATTGCCGACTTCGTAGCGTAGCACTGTCTACGCCGCCCGTAGCGTTTTTGGTTGTCCACTCTATTAAGGCGAATAGTAGGGTGGATAGTGGCGCCACTACATATTTAATTTAATCATTAAGTTATACAAAGGAATTATCAAAAAATCGGACCGCTGGTAGACGATACCTATCACAAGCTTTTATTTAATGTGTCTGTAATAGTTTTGTTTAGTGTTATTCAATCAAAAACCTTGTTTGGAGAGCTTGGTGGCCACCAATAGGAACTAAACTCTTGAAACAAGTATCTGCCTAAATAATACAGTACAAAACTATTAAAGATACATTTAAAAAAAGCTTATGATAGATATCGCCTACGCGCGGTCCGATTTTTTGATAATTCCTTTGTATAACGTAATTATAAAATTAAATATGTAGTGGCGCCACTATCCACCCTACTATTCGCCTTAATCGAAGCACTATGTTCTTTGTAGCAGTCTTACTGTAGCTTTGTCTACGCCGCACCCCGTATCGCCGTGTCCATAAGGGGATTTTTCTTTTCTAATTTTATTCAATACTAGCTTTCCCGCGGCCTCGCACGCGTTGTTTCTATGGAAATGTTTTGAGGTATTTGTATCCCATGGGAACTGATTTATGGGATAAAAAGTCGCATATGTTTGATGCCAGGGTTAGACTTACCTGTATTCTAAATTTCAGCCTGATCCGTTCTGTAGTTTTGGCGTGAAGAGGTAACAAACATCCATCTATCCATCTATCCATCCAAACTTTCGCATTTATAATATTAGTGTGATTAAATAGTACAGATGGTAAAAACTAATTCTAAGGCCCATATAAATAGACAACTTATAGACTCGCATACATAGAATCTTGAAGAATATTCCAGAACTTACCATAATAAGAGCAGAAGAACGCGTTCTCAACGCGTGTATCCCAGCGGCCAATAACGTAGCAGCGAGCGCGAAGGTAGCCAAGTTGCGAGGATCCTTCCAAGACTTCAAGAGTGCTACCGTGCCCATGGTCCAGTCGCAGCATAGTGCTTCGGGTAAGGTCAGTAGCCAAGCATTCAGAGCTGGCAGGTACGCGAAGGTTAAATGCCTGGAACGAAAGAGGTTATGTTAGGTTGAAATGAAATGAAATGAAATGATGAAATGAAATGAAATTTGTTTATTTCTCTTAAACCACAAAAAATCCAAACATTGAAAATTAAAAGCACTTATTACTAAAATACGATACAAAGATATTATCATTGAAAAATTAAGTTACAATGTTGCTTAAATACATTAAATACATACTAATACATGCAAGAGTAACAATTTTATTGTGGCAGAGAAATGGCCCATAGCTCAGCTTAATGCTCCAGCATGTCGCCATGCTGTAGCGCTGGTATTCTGCTAAGGGCTGCATTTAGGTCACGGACACCTTGACACTCAATAAGAAAAAAATAATAATAAATATCAAATAAATTAACCAAACACAATATATATCTATTTTAAACTCAGTTTAAATGTCATATTAATTAGATTAAAAAGGAAGGATACCACTAAATTACTTGCTATATCACACACCTATGATATTGAGCCGTTTCAAAGACCTATGATGAAGGGAAGAGCGTACAAAATAGAGATTCGCTATGCCAGCCAAGGTTGGTTAATTTGTAAAGTAATGAGATGTTTTTTAAAGTTTGTTCTGAAAGTATTAACATTATTTAGATTTTGAAGAGGAGGTGGAACATTATTCCAACACTTGGTGGCGGCATAGCGAAAGCTGCCTCTGAAGGCTGCAGTTCTATGTTCAGGAATTGCTAGCGATGACGAAGAAACTGCTCTAGTTTTATACGTAACATTGTAGTCGCAGAACCATCTTAGTTTTTTAAAAAGGTATACTGGCTTACGGCTCTTTATAACACCAAAAAGTAGAACAGAAAGATGTAAGAGCCTTCTGCCATTCATTTTCAGGAGTTTAGAAGCGTTTAAGAATGGTGTTACATGTGCTCTAGGGGCAATAAAAAAACTAAACCTGGCGCAGGCGTTATGAACTCGCTGAATGAGTTTTTGTGTTCGTGCAAGCAATCTGGGGCCATCTGGGGGAGAGTACAAGTGATTCACATAAGTTTATACGTATATCTTCGCAGAGACAGTTACGAATACGATATAGTACCTTTAACCGATAGAAGCAGTTTCTAACACAGTCGGCTATATGTTTCTCAAAGCGCAACTCACCATCCATCATTACTCCGAGGTTGCGTGCCTCTAAAATTAAATCCCCAGACCCTCCACAAGGTTGCCTTATGATCTGATGAAATTTACGAGAAAGTAAGTTGGCGCTGGACACCGGTCCAGCGCTATCCAAATCCAGATTTCACCACAATTACCGAATCGTGGCGATTTTTACGGAAGGCCTACATAATGTCCAGCAATAGACGTCCATCAGCTGACATCTCAGCCAACGATTTAATTTTCAGCATATGATGATACTAGCTTCTGCCCGCGGCTTCGCACGCGTTGCTTCTATGGAAACGCTTAAAGGAGATTTCTATCCCATGGGAACTGATTTATGGGATAAAAAGCCTATGTTTTATTCCAGGCCTAGAATTATCTGTATACAAAATTTCAGCCCGATCTGTTCAGTAGTTTTGGCGTGAAGAGGTAACAAACATCCATCCATCCATCCATCCAAACTTTCGCATTTATAATATTAGTGTGATGCACTTCTGTCTTCTGCATTGAGGTATGAAGAAAATAATGTTAAAATCAAAACAACATGATATAATAATATTTGTGTCTAGGAGGAGAACTTTTATCTGGTCGTAGCGTACAACAGGATTCTCCAGTCCCATTCAACACAACAATTAAAAGTGCCCATAGAACGCATCATTAGTTTTTTTGCCCAACCCTCTCAGCATAACCAAACTTATTCCGAACAAACAATAGGCAGCTGATAAAGCAGCGGTACCTGTCCTAATGATATTTAGCTTAACTGCACGTATCCTACCTAATCGCTATGCTAAACCTGCATTGAACTGAACCCACGGCTCAACTTGGTCTGGGTGTATTCGTGTGGGATGCAAATTTCTCCGTCAAAACAATTTACATAGCTTGGACGCTCTGAGGTTACAAACTGCGCTATGTGTGATTAATTAAAGTATAACCTAGGTATGAGAGACGGGAGCTCAGGTATAACAGAATTTACCGTCTATGTTTGGATATAGACTATTTGATTTTAAAACTTTAATAATAATGTAATTGTACTAATAACATCACTCATAACCCGAGGGCTGAATGCAGGAATATTTCCTATATTCCGGTAAATACGTTATGAACTTATGAGTATTAGGCTAGTTGACTAAATTAGAAAAATTGGTTGGAAAAATTAATATACCTTAATACCTATTTTACTCCAAAAACCTAATAGGTATTTAAAATAATTGAATATTTATGATATTTATTATGCATTTAAATAAACCAATTTCAATTTAATTTTAAAACGCTCAAGACTGTCATGGCGTCATGAATGACGTCACTTTTCTCGAAAGATAGCTGTTTGTATAAGGAGATTTAGTTAAAACCAGCGGGCGGATCTTTTTGTTGGACCAAAAAGATCTGCACATTGCCGGTGTCGATTTTTTTGGTCCACCACAATAATGATATTTTGTAAGAAGAAGTGACGTCACACCTTCTGATGTGTCCTGAAGTCCTGCGAGTTCACGGTCACATGACTTAATGTCTATTTTTTCGAATTTATTTTCTAAAAATAATTACAGTGTGTAATTGTTTCAACAATTGTTTTGTTTTTGCCTAACTACGTATCATAATTAATAATAATAAGAAGCTCTAATCCATCCGATTTATTCTTAGTAGACACAAGCCTATTATTATGCTGTGGGATTTTAAGCTTTTAAAAATTAACTGTCAGAAATTATTCAACATAATTTCATTTCCATAGAATACTAGCTGCGCCCCGCGGCTTCGCTCGCGTGAAAATTTATGTTTCCCACTTTCTTAATTTTTCTTTGCTATAAACCTCACGGAGCCCGAGACCTTTCCAACGAATGCAAAACCCCATCGGTTCGTGCGTTCTGGAGTTATAGCGTCAGGAAGGAAAACCCGACTTAATTTTATATAGTAGAAGATAAATGTTGTCGATTTCATTTATGTTTAGATGGCGATAGTTATGTTGAAAACTATAACTGGTAGGTTCTTAATGATAATTCAATTGTACCTACGGGAAAAGGTGTGTTGGTGGACAGAAGTACCTACTTTATGTAAATAACGGTGTTGGCAGTGTCACGGGATAATAAATACTGGCAGTGGTAATGGTTATGCCAAACAGTTGCTTTCTCGTAGTCGTTTCTAGAAACTGCAGAAATTAGAAAATACTGCATATTCTCAAAATATGATGTATTGATACACCGCCCTCCGATATTGATATTAGGCAGTCAACTGTAAAGCGAAAGGCGAGATTGAGCGAGGAATTCTTTGAACCTGTCGCTCTCGACGAAAATTACGTTTGGAAATTCCAATGGAGCGTGTAACATGCATTTCGGTATGTCTGTTGAAAAATGAAAAATGGCTTGAGAGAATAAAATACGTAACTACTGGGTATGAAGGTTCATATTCATATTTGAAAACGGGCAAGAAACAGTTGAGGAGTAGTCGGGCTTTTTGTAAAAGAGCTCGTCCAAGGAATTACTATCATCATGTCGGCCATGTTCAGATTGAAGTGTATAATAGTCGCCGGTGAAGGTATATGGTACGGGCAGCTTGGTTGCTCTTGTCACGCATGAGGCTTAGCAGCTTTGGCTCGTACAGAGGGCAGTGAATCGTAGAGCGCACCCCTAGTGTTTGTATCCTACGTGGTGCGATGACCCTTGAATCATAGCCTTCTACACTAGACATCAGCACCCTTGCCGGGACCAATTAAGCTTTATTTACCTGGCTGGAGGCGATGCCGCGCCGGCAGGGTTGTCAAATCTCGTGAACACGGGCAGCTGAGCGCCCATGACGTGCAGTCGTGCGGCTAGGAGCGCCAGTGTCGCGCAGCACACTGTGGCGACCCTGCGTGCTGCCTCGCCGCAGGCCGAGCCCCAGCCGGAGCCTTTACCCCACGCGTCTACCCACGACCAGCGGCTTAGACCGCCTGCACTGCGGCGCTGTTAGGAAAGATATGATTGAATACAAGAATACGAGAACTTATTAATACTTATATTTTACACGTCCATTGTTTCATAATTATACTATATTACAATAAATGAATGATTAAATTATGATTTATCTTGTGAAACATGAAGAATATTGAGAAGTATGTAATGCTTTTGAAACGATCACTATAACAACACAAGTCATGGTAAAAATCCGGTTTTAAGTGATTTTAAGGAAGTAGGTAAGAAGGTAGATTAAAACCATTCTAACAAGAGAAATAAAATTTAGAAAACCCGCCGACGTTTATTGGCTGAACAGATTTTCATGAAACGGCTAAGAACACTCGGGATAAAATTATCTACAACACAAAAAAAAACTAAACGAAAATCGTTTCATCCGTTTCGGAGCTGCGATACCACAGACAGATACACAGATCGACAGACAAGTCAAACTTATAACACCCCTCTTTTTGCGTCGGGGGTTAAAAATGAACGCCGATTGTATGACGTTCAGTGGAGGGGGCGTGCATTTTGACGTCCATTTTTGGAATGGTTTATCTCTACTTATTATTGATTTTCTCGATCTTAAGGTCGGGCCTTATTTGAAAGGCATGCTTGGGACCGAAGACAGCAGCACAGGCCCTTTCTTTACGAGAGTCAATCTAAAGACGAGGGCTACATGTGTAGCCCTCGTTGCATCGCACACGAGGACTATACCGTCTATGCTATGTAGAGGGTTTCGTACTCGTGTGCAAGTGCGATACCCTCTGTGCGCGTGTGCAAGATGATATCCGCCAGGTGTAGAGACTATTATTATCCATTCCTTTGCGTTTCTAATAGAAAAGCAAAATTCAATTCAATTGAATTTCAATATATCCAATTCAATAAATTCAAAAAATAATCTATACTTACAAAAGCATAATTATGCAAAAATTTGTCAAAAAAAAGGTAGGTTACCTACTTTAAATATAAATGTTGGAAAGTCATAAAATGTGTGGCAGCAGCATGGAGCTAGAATATTAGGGCTGCATAAAATGATAAACGATAGAAGATAATAACATAAACAATTATTTTTATTTTAACTTTTAACTTTTGAATCGGTTCTTCTGAAGCGTCGAACTTTTTTTTGTGGAACTTCATCAAAATAATCTCTTGGATCGATGAAAAAAAATTGGGTTATCTCTGTTTGACATCATCATTCGTAGCGTGAAATTAAATTACCTACCGTTATTCGCCGTCAACTGAAAATAACGAGAAACAAAAAACCATTTTGTTTCCTGGAAGTATGCGCATAAATAGAATGTAGAATCTTGGACGAAAATAACAGTAGGAAAGATACCTTCACGAATTCGGGAATAGGTAGGTACTCTTTGAGGAAATATTCGAAGGATGGTAGATATGTTTCTTTAGTAAAAGAGCTCGAGATATAAAGCTCACATAATGTTTTATCTTGGTACCGTAATAGTTCTTATTTTTTAACACTATGTTTTGTAACAAGATTTAATTTTAACCAAGTGTCACTGTGTGTGAATTTTAACCAAGAGTCAAGTTAGTGAAGCTGTGTGGTCAGGCTAAGAATTTGCACCACCCCAATTCTTCCTGCGGGTGTCGTAAGATGCGACTAAGGGATATCAACCGGGAGCGGGCAGCAGCGCCCCTGCAGAACAATTCTACCACCGAACTGCGATCCCCAACCCGCATGCTCAACGTGGGGATATGTGCATGAGATAAAAGTCAGTAAGGCGCTTATCAGAGGCCTGCGTCCAGCTGGTGGCCAGGTTGTTGAGGTGAGGTGAGGTGAGGAGTCAAGTGAAGACTTTGAAAAAAAGAAACAACACCTAGCAAACTCTTCATGGAGTAAAATCTACAGATCGAAACTTAAGTAGTAAGTACGTAATCTAATAATCTAGAGGTCTGAAGTTACCTTATTAGTCTCCTAATGATTAAGGTGCAGTCATTTTTCAATAACTTTATCGTACCTTCTTTTTTAGGGTTTTCAACCCTATTATTTTATTTATATTTGCTTTTGGTGGCTTTTGTATCACTGCGGCCATGATAGGTCTATTGTGATCGCCACTGTGTGTGTTCCGCCTCGAATCAGCGGCGTTCATAATTCGCCACTAACCCTTGCAGCTGCTAGGAACTATAGGATTCTAAGAACCAACTTTAAATTCCCCTGCTTTTTTAGGTTAGAGGGACAAATACTTATCTTTCAGAAATACATCATTTATGGGACCATTTTGCGATAATTCTCTATGCAATAGCAAAAGAAAAGTTAAAATCGGTCCACATCACCGAGCGAGATGTCACTTGATATTACCAAAAAATCGATAGGTACTGAAAATCCAAAAGCACGCTTCGGCATGTTCCTTGCAGGTCAGTTAGAATGCGATATGGTATTTTTAGGGTTCCGTACCCGAAGGGTGAAAACAGCTTATTTCTACGCATCCATTGTCTGTCCGTTCGTCCGTCAGCGGGCTGTATCTCATGAACCGTAAAAGGTAGAGTTGAAATTTTCCAGTTATGTGTATTTCTTTTGCCGCTACAACACCAAATAATAAAAATGAAACAAATATTAAAATTATGGGAGACCATACAAAAAACAAATGATTTTTTGCTATTTTTGCTCTACTTTATACCAAGTTGAGTAACAATCACCGAGGATAAACAAAGTTGGGCGCGGTCGCAGTAGCTATACGTACTCGGATTTAGATTTTTTTGTGTTTTTGATTTTCTTAATCGGGTTCCTTTTTTGAAATAGTTATCTACGATGGTACGGAACCCTCCGCGTACGAGTTGACTCGCACTTACCCAGTTTTATTATTTCCCCACCTCGGTCAGTTAGGAATATCGTATCGTATTTTTCCCCGCCTCTCAGTCTAGCCGGTGCCTTGTGGAGTCATCGACCGAGTTACATAATTAGGGCGTTTCCACGTTTATATCACAGCCTTTGCGTACACTCAGTGTTATTAATTAGACATGTTTTGCACCGTCGTCGTGAGGTTTTTCTTCTTTTATACTCGCCGCTGCTATTTTGAATTGTTATGTCCTACTTTTGTGGCTTTTATTCCGGTTCGTTAAATAGTTTCATGAGCGTAACTGTAATGCTACTTAGGTTTAATAACCACTCAAAGTACGACAAGTGGTTGGGTTATGTGCCTATAGTAGGGGACCTAAATGTAAATGATCTAAGTATTAACGGAAGACCTTCTGAAAAAATGCATGATGCATGATGATGACTGCATGACGAAAAAGAAAAAGAAAAAATGCATGATGATGAATGTCGGCCTACCCGAATTTCGACAACGGCGGCCAGCCACAACGGGGAGACGACACAAGTACACACTTGTGTATGCGCAACCTCAACCTTAACAGCCTGTATTGGTCCACTACTGGACGGTCTCCCCCTGATAAGCGCCTTTTTGACTTTTATCACATGGGGGGTAGTGCCCATAATCCCCACGCTGGGCATGCGCGTTTGGGGGGGGGGTCGCAAACACAGGTACAATCTCTATTCCCTAACTCTCATAATCCGATAGGACAAATCAAAATGCATGGGAAGGCAAAACAATCAGTGAAGGTTACGAGGGCCCTAAATTCGGTTACTCGATCGTATCGTCTCGACATCGAAACGTTCCTATTTTGTAAGGGATTTACGTCGTTCCTAGTCCGCACGGTAGAGGCGCTGTACCAAATCCCATACAAGAATGGATCAACTCAAGAAGTCTCGATACTGTGTTCGAACTCAGGGTTCAGGGAAGCTTTACCTAATCTTTAGAAGCACACGGGCTCATCTTAATGTATATAAATCACGTGTCACGTTGTTTGTCCGCGATGGACTCCTAAACTACTTAACCGATTTTATATTAAATTGGCACACCGTGTGCAGTTTGATTCAACTTGAAAGATAGGATAGCTTATTCAGGGAAGGTTTAAAAGGTGAGAGCGGTACGAAGTTCGCCGAGTCAGCTATTATACCATAGTATTTAGTCAGAGGGCCTACTCGTAAAAACGAAACCGAAGTTTCTGATTCGTTTACAAATGTAATCTTTATGTCAGTGTCATTAAGAGTAAGTTTTGCTTGAAAATGAATCAGACTCTCCGACATTCCTTTTTAGGATAGGCCCCCAGGCCAAATACTATCACAAATGCCCCTTTACAGCAGCAAATATTTAATTCGATTACTATTCTGAAATTGTTTTTATTGATTCGTTAGTTATTCCATTGTTTTATTCATGTTTTAGCTTATTTTGACAATGCCCTTTTATAGCAGCTTTATTTACTTATGTACATGTAAATTTAATATAAGTTATTTTATTTCTGACATTATATCATTATTATTTTCTCAGTTTATTATTTGATTGTAATATTGTACATTATTTTTAGTATAGTTTTACAATGTCCTTTTACAGCAGCATACTTTGACATACCCTTTAAGTAATTAATTAATTGTTTATTTGATTCCGACTAATTATTATTATTTAATTTTTCAGTCATGTCTGTCTGTTTTTTTTTTACGTTTGTACCTTATGGTGTTTCCTATAACGAAATACCTATGTGTGGTATCGTTATAATAGTACTTAAATATAGAATGTAACGACATCAAGTGTAACATCAAGTGTACCTACGATGGAATAAATAAATGCATATACAAAATACAAGAAAAAGTAGTAAACGTACCTTCTGCGCTACAAAGAGTTCGTAGACCACACAAACGGCAGTGACGGTGATCCCTTGCTCCTTGCAGAGCATAGCAATGCCGACGCAGGCTGTGCACGCCGCCACGTATCGCCAGTCTGAAATCAAACATATTTTCAAGACCTTTGGAATCATATTTATTTAAAGAGCCAACTATCTATACCACTGTGAAACTAATATCGGGTTTTGTCCTACGTTCTGATGCGACACGACACGTCAGGTAAATATATATCCAACTTTTTGAACTATCACTGTTTTTGTATCTATTTTATCAGCTCAAGACCGAAAAAAAATTTACTCGCACGTAATATTTTATTGTTGTGAAAAACGTAAAAAACTACTCAAAATTTCTTCATACTAACCCCTGAAAACTGAGAATAAATAGGCGAAACTCCTGCCACTCGTAGGTGCATGCGCGGAAAATGGCGACGGAAAATAGTCTGATCAGATCAGGCCTTAGAAGAGTAGAGCGATCAAGGTTTTTATAATATTTGCGGGACTAATACAACACCCTAGCTAGGGAATACAACATTTATGGGACCATCTTGGGATCATTCTTTATACAATAGTAGTAAAATATCTCAACATTTGACGAAGTAATCGACGAACATAAATACAAAAGAAGCACATGCGAGTAATATACAGACGGACATAGAACCTTCTTCTTCATTAAAGACGTTTAAAAATGGAGGAGCCCTACCCCAAGCAGTGGGTAAATACTTCCAGCTGATGATGATGCTGATGATATATTTTAGACCGTTCTTACCGGTTTGTCTTCTCCTGCTGGATGCCCTGGCGTAGCACAGCAAAGCACCAAGGAAGAACAGGGATGACAGCATTTCTGCTCTGCCCACCACTCCTGTCACCTATTGGCAAACAGAAAAATATTATGTAGAGTTAGTAAAGAATTATATAAAAGATAAAATATGCTTCAGATATGTGAGAGCGAGATGTATTTCTTGAATGGAAGTTTTGCCCGCCGCCTAGTCCGTCGCGTGTGAGATTTCCTTTAAAAACTGTGGCTTAGGGCGCACAGCAAACAATCTACAGTTTACTACCAGTCGGAAGCGTCCCCAAGACGCTGGCTGCATTGCCTCGCTGAATGACAATGCTAATGCGCTGCGCCAGATACTCACCAGCTCTCGGGTCACGCGTCGCTTCGACCAGACGTTCAGATAATTTAAAAAAAGCCCGAAAAGCTTCAGTACCCCACGCACCTAGGGTCTCGACTCCAAGGGGAGCAAGTTTGTAGGCTCTGTAGAGAATTGCATATTTGCGCCTTGTGAGATCCTCGGCCAACTCTGCCGCCGCACCCACCCTCACGGATGTCCTTGGAAGATGGGAAGGCGTAAGTGTGTTGACACATGTAGCGTCCCAAACAAAGGGCCTTCCCAACTCTCATGAGACTAGTGTCATACCGTCGAGCCTCTTACCATCGTCACGCAACAGAATATTCGGTTCGAGAATAGCTGGACACGTGAGCGGTGACAAAGGCCCGCCGGATGATGTCGTTAAGGTTGGCGTGGCGAGATATTCGATCGGGGGCCCTAGTACACGATAATCCGTGATGACCAAGCTATTCGACAGCAGTACCGCACTGGCATTGAAATTTTACGTACATCTAAAGCCTCCCAATATAACAGGCTGCGACCATGCCTTGTCATCTGAATCGATATTCAAAACCAATGATAAAGTATTCATTATTATGTTGTCTAAGCCTTCTAAAAGCTCGCTGTGTTTCCACAGTTCAAATAATACGTAAAATTATAAATTTAGGTGCAAAAAGACCAAACCGACTATTTATAATGACTATTTATTTCGAGCAGTCAGTCCGAAGTTTTGTTGAAATTTTGAATTCTGTCATCAACAAATGACTGAAAGACTCATCAAGAATGAGTCCTTAGTCTGGTAGAACCAAGGAGTCGAAGTGAACATTCTATCTACAATTTGTAGGTAATGTTGGAGGCCAAACTATTGAATTTACCAATGATACTGCTTTTGTCTATGTCTACACAAGAGTCCAAAAAAATGTGTAATGTTCCATCATCCAAATACCAAACATTGATTGGACACGTTGAATTATTGGTTGGATGGCAAGGCTAAATATGGACGGACCAAGAGGGTCGCCTTGCTGAGCCAACAGCGGACGAAATAACTTTGTTCCTGTTAATTAATTTTGAAGGTGAACCGTAACATTGCCAGAGAAAAGGTTAAATTTCTGGAATTTTGTCTTTAATTTCTTTTGTCCACGGAATGGAAGGCATTTTTGACGTTTACCTTCAGAATCACCTTTCCGTAATTTTGGTCTAAAAATGTACGAAGGGAATGTACTGCGGCCTCAAATCCGCCTCGCCTACCAGAATTGGTCGGAAATAGTCGCCTAGATAGTCGGCTTCTTTCCGACAGCAGACTTTAGCCGCAAAGCGGCGGTAGGTGCCCACAGCTATGGGTCTTATTCCGCCATCCTTCTTTTTAGTGCAAAGATACGTACCGTACAGGAGTTCTGTGAGCTCGTTGTTGACTCGGCCTGACAACATCAGGTTGATCAGAAGTTATTTATTATTGGATTCTATTATTTGATTGTGATTTTCTTTGTTGATAAAGAATGTATTCACTATTGTAATAATCTCGTTATATAAAATGCATAGAATTTATTGAGCTCTGGCAGTACTAATTCAACGTGTATTTATCCGAGTAAACAGTTAAACAGGGTCATTGAATGTTGCACTGCGAAAGTAAACAAAACTCGAACGAGCAGCAAACTATGTTACATAAATCGAGAATACATTGCTGTTTGCTTGCTTAGTTCAGAACAGTAAGTTGCCAGATGCAACGTAAAAAGGAAAAAGTAACACCTAGGTACACTCATAGACTAAAAGAGTTGAACAGATGAAGACTCCAGAACTCCGTGTACACTGCAAAGCAATATAAACCGCTAAATCACATCACTAAAGCCACTATCCCCGCAAGACGAAAGAAGCCGCTGAACAAATACGACATCAATAAAGAAAGCAAAAAATCAAATTAAATCAGGATTAGCAACCATTGAGGTGAAATCAACGTTTGTACTTATCAAAAGTTTAGCGCCTTCGAGCTGAATTAGCGGCTTTGGGAATAAATAAATAAATAAATAATATAATGCTAGACAATTCACACAGCATTATCTAGCCCCAAGCTAAGCAGAGCTTGTGTTATGGGTACTAGATAACTGATATACATAATACTATACACTACATAGATAGATATTTTTTATTATACACAGAAAAAACATCCAGAACCCCTGAACAAATATCTGCAGATCGTACAAACATTTGTCCCGAGGCGGGAATCGAACCCGCAACCTCATGTGTCGCAGGCGGACCTTCGCCCGCTGCGCCACAGAGGTCGTCGGAATGGTGTGGTGAAGCGATTTCTGTTGCTTTGTGTACACTTGGTTTTGAAGTCTTCATCATTTCAACACATTTTGGTGGTGACTGTGCCCTCCTATCTATTCGCGTTAAACTCTTCTATTATATTCTAACTTCGAGCGACGTGAAGCCGTGGAGAACTGCACTCAACCTGATGGTGTACTTCGTTAGAGGACAAATTCCGGAGGTAGGTTCGCTAAAATGTTAGCTATTTTTAAGCGAACATGACTAGATAATTATTCTATTATTTTTTTGCTAAGGGAGCTAGATAATGCGGTAACAACAAGGAGGCGGCTGTAATTGTCCGAAATAATCGTAGTCCTATTGTTGGGCAATGGTAGCATGAATTCAGGTGATGGTGTATTGTACTTTATCTGCGTCTGTTATCTTTAATTATCCATCATATTTTTATGTAAAGTAATAAGTATTTTTTTAAAGATTTTGTTGCACAATTCCAGTTACAACAAAAATGCCAACACTCAACGGGTGCTACGGCAGGAAAATCCTGCCATAGCGGTTTTTGTGCAAGCCTAATTTAAAACTGTTAATTTCCTGAATATTGTTGAAATAAAATATATTTAAAATATTGAGGCTAGAAAAAAATCACACTGCACACTATGGATGTTTGTTACCTCTTCACGCCAAAACTCCTGAACGGATCGGGCTGAAATTATGTATACAGATAATGGAATCCAACATAGGCTACTTTTTATCCCATAAATCAGTTCCCATGGGATAGAAATCACCTTTTAACGTTTCCATGGAAACAACGCGTGCGAAGCCGCGGGCGGCAGCTAGTATTATAAATGCGGAAGTTGAGCTACGTATAGATTGGTTGCAACAGTTTGCAGTCAACTGTTTAAATTTTAAGTACCTACTAGTTCTAATTTGTTCCTATACTTTAAAAAAATCTATCTTTAAAGTTTAATGTAAGTATAAAGTTTATCAGTCATCTAGTACCTATTAATTATAACAAAAGCTCTGCTTAGCTTAGGGCTAGATGATGCTGTGTGAATTGTCCAGCGTTATTTACTTATTAATAATATTTTGATTTGCTTTTCTTAAAAAAATTACTAAGCCTTGTTTACCTCGGTAAATACCTGATAATAACCTTTAAATATTTGCGAAAATCTATACAGCATAGGTACAGAATTTATTCGTAATACCATTATTACATGACATTCAATTAAATATACTTACTCGTAAAAAAAATTAGGAAATTATAGTAAAGGCAAATGAAAAAATTCATTGGTTTCTTAAAATTGGTACCGATTCAGTGAGCCACTTTCTTAGTGAAAAAAAATTGGTTGTCTGTAAAGTCGGTTTACTGACGATAGTTGAACGTGACAACACAGACGCATCGCTCACTCAAGTAGGAGAGAGACGGATGTCGAGCGCTCTCGCTTGCACTTCAAGCCTTACATGGAACGCCTCAGAGCGAGGTAACGCCGCATGACGAGGTAACGCCGCATGACGTCATGTTTTTTCGTGCGTGCAGCCGGCTCTATCGAATTATAAGACGTTGTCACTTCAAAAAAAATCAGTCGGGCAGCCGATTGTATAATCGGGCAACCGACTGGACAAAAGACACCACAAACAAAGCTCCAAGATATTTACTATTCGACCACCGGAAGACGACACAGCCTCGTATCCTTACGACTTCATTACTTCCTTGTCCCGGAGATTTCAGTGACCTGGATATGTCGCTATACGTGCTTTGAGTATCGCAATTTGCGATTCTTTATTTATCAGAGCTTTTGTTTTCCTGACCCATATTGTACGTGTACTTATATACAGGGTTATTTGTAATTCACTGACACTGCATAAACTGCAGGTTGTACCCATCATCACGAACACGTTAGCGAAGACGCCTGGTTTTAATTCTTATTTTATTTGTAAATCGCCTCACATACAAAATAATATCCAAAACCTAATTCATTACTAAATACCGATCTCCCACTCCTATTTAAATCCACATTATCATCATTGGCTTATTTTACATCTACACAAGTTGATTTAAGTCGCATTAGCCTGGCTGGGAGACAGCCGAACATACACACACCCACTGATAATTCAGGGCAGAGCCGTTTTTAGGTTTAGTTTCAAAGAAAACCCCTATAACGAACGATTTTTGAATAGAGGGGGTACATACTAATATCATTCCCTTTCCACCAATTTTAAGAATTGAGACCTGGCGTCTTCACGGACGTGTTCATGATGGTGGGCAGAACCTGCAGTTAACATAGTGTCAGTGAATTACCAAATAAATCTAATCATACCTATGTACTGTGTGTTGCAGAAGCAAATAAATGATTTATCTATCTATCTATTTTTTAAGTATGTTTTGTATTTTGTATTTGTATTTATTCAAAACATAACATCTATCATTACAGGTTAAACCTAATACAATAGAGTAGTCATAACATCACAAATAATTATTTTAGTACAACGATAGAAATACAAATGTCATAGAGCAACAAATTAAATAACTAATAATTAGACTTATTAGTTAACATACTTGTGCCAGGATGTCCTACTCGAGTGATTGCAGATAAAGTTAGAGGCACCTAGATACTGCATTTGAAGAATTTTTTGAATGTCATAAAAACAAAAGGCGATTGGTTCTACATGTTTGATTATGTGTTACGTTGCGACCGACACTTTGCAACATTGAACATAAATAATGGAATAACCCGGTAAATTACTGATTTTATTATCAACTAGCTGCGCCCCGCGGCTTCGCCCCCGTGGAAATTAATGTTTCCAACTTTATTATTTTTTTCTTTCATAAGAACCTTCTCCTGACAATAACAAACACAACAAAAAAAGAATTAGCGAAACCGGTCCAGCCATTCACGCGTGATGCCGTGACCAAGGAAAACGGGTTTCATTTTTAGGGTTTCGAAGATCGGTTTCGAAACCCTTATGGTCTCGCTTTGTCTGTCCTTTTTTCCCTCCTTAATAACTCAGCAACTACAGCAGCTATCAACTTGAAATTTAAAATAATAATACATTTCGTGTGCCTGTACAGATTTTAGGAAAAAAAAAATAAAAAAAAATTAAAAATGAAAATGAACATTTTCCATACAAATTGAAATGTCAAAATTTTAAAAGAGACCTACAGAGTCAAGTGGGGTATCAAATGAAAGGTATTTGTTTGTACATTTCAAAATAGTTTTTGAAATTTCAGTAGGTTTCATACTTTTTGAAATATTTTGAAAATAGTCGAAAAAATACCCATTCCCCCCCCCCTATCTCCGAAGTTTGCAGAGCGATCCATTCAAAATGTATTGAGCGTTTGTAGATATAGATCTATATTTTACAGGAAAAATATAGAGAAGTCTGTAAACTGAACCCTTTTCGAAAAATGGTCAAAAAGAGGGGGGATAATTTTCAAAAAGGGGGGTTACCCCACTGAGTGGGGTATCATATAAAAGGTATCGGTTTGTACATTTCAAAACAGTTTTTGAAATTTCTGTAGGTTTCATACTTTTTGAAATATTTTGAAAAAAGTCGAAATTTTACCCGCTCCCCCCCCTCTATCTCCGAAGTTTGCAGAGCGATCCGTTCAAAATGTATGAATCGTTTGTAGATATAGATCTATATTTTACAGGAAAAATATAGAGAAGTCTGTAAAATGAACAGTTTTTGAAAAACGGTCAAAAAGAGGGGGGATAATTTTCAAAAGGGGGGGCTACTCCACTAAATGGGGTATCATGTGAAAGGTATCGGTTTGTACATTTCAAAACAGTTTTTAAAATTTCTATAGGTTTCATATTTTTTGAAATATTTTGAAAAAAGTCGAAATTTTACCCGTTCCCCCCCCCCTATCTCCGAAGTTTGCAGAGCGATCCATTCAAAATGTATGGAGCCTTTGTAGATATAGATCTATATTTTACAGGAAAAATATAGAGAAGTCTGAAAAACGAACACTTTTTGAAAAATGGTCAAAAAAGGGGGGAATAATTTTCAAAAGGGGAGGCTACTCCACCAAGTGGGGTATCATATGAAAGGTATTGGTATGTGCATTTCAAAACAGTTTTTAAAATTTCTGTAGGTTTCATACTTTTTGAAAAATTTTGAAAAAAGTCGAAATTTTACCCTTTCCCCCCCCCCTATCTCCGAAGTTTGCAGAGTGATCCATTCAAAATGTATCAAACGCTTGTAGACATAGATCTATATTTTACAGGAAAAATATAGAGAAGTCTGTAAAATGAACACTTTTTGAAAAATGGTCAAAAAGAGGGGGGATAATTTTCAAAAGGGGAGGCTACCCCACTAAATGGGGTGTCATATGAAAGGTATCGGTTTGTACATTTCAAAACAGTTTTTAAAATTTCTGTAGGTTTCATACTTTTTGAAAAATTTTGAAAAAAGTCGAAAAAATTACCGCTACACCCTATCACCGAAGCATGGAGAGAGATCCATCTGAAATGTAGGTTGGTACCTACTAGTGTTAGGTCTTCATTAAATTTCGGAGTTTCTAACCGGTACCTTTAGTACATACCTACTTGTTCACAAACGTTCGAAACCCTCGGCGCGCGAGTTACACTCGCACTTGACGGGTCTTGTTATATATAGGTATAGATTTTGAAATGAAGTTCTGTAGGTTAGTTAAACTAATATTTGCGGAACTTAGTGTAATTTTTCGGGATATGTCACGTGCCAAACCGACGTATTTGCAGGTATGTTACGATTTACGCGACCCATTTTAGATCATTGCTAACATATAGGTAACTAGGTAACAACCAGCCTAAAAGCTTTTGCCTGTGGTAGCCTAAATAAAAGCTAAGTGCTACGCGAAAAGTGCATTCTCTCATTCCCTGACAACTTTGTCAGGGAATCAGACACTCATCTGTGTCTGTGTTTTTATTTGGGACAGCAATGTTGGAACGAAGTTCCTTATCGCGCGTTGTGAAAGGGGGCTAGGCGGAAAAAATTCATACGAAAAGTTGTAACGACACTTTTAGCTACAGTAAGCTATTGTAAGCCGTGCGGCGTGCGCATGTTTCTCTGTCTGTCTCTCTCTCTCTCTTATGAACTTCGTTCCATCCGGGTGTCCCTTGAGACCGCTCAAGTTTTTTTTTGTCTATGGATCAGTTCAGGGCATTTTTTAACTTATACAGGGTTATTGATAATTCACTGACACTGCGTGAACGGTTCCGAGCAAACATGTTATTTAATTTTGTATCAGAGGTGATTTACGAAACATTTCCTTCACGAACGTGTTTGTGATGATTGGCAGAACCGGCAGTTCACACAGTGTTAGAAACTTACCAATAACCCTGTATAAGTATGTATGTACATGATCCAGCTAGGCTGGGCAGCGTTTAGGAAACTACGTCGAGTCTTCTCGTCAGCCATACCGCAATGCTTGAAAACGAAAGTTTTCAATCGGTGCGTCCTACCTATTATGACCTATGGAGCTGAGACGTGGACACTCACGGTAGGGCTGGTCCACCAGTTCAAAGTCGCTCAGCGAGCTATGGAAAGAGCTATGCTCGGAGTCTCTCTGAAGGATAGGATTCGTAACGAATACATCCGACAGAGAATCAAAGTTATCGACATAGCTCAAAGAATTAGCAAGCTGAAGTGGCAGTGGGCCGGCGCGAAGAACCGAATACCGCTGGGGTAAACGTGTTCTTGAGTGGAGACCACGACTCGGCAAACGTAGTGTTGGACGTCCTCCGGCCAGGTGGGATGACGATCTGCGAGAGACTGCAGGCAGATGCTGGATGCGGCAAGCTGAAGGCAGGGCGCTATGGCGCTCATTAGGGGAGGCCTATGTCCAGCAGTGGACTAATATAGGCTGATGATGATGATGTATGTACATTAGTAAACATTGCAGCTGAAAGTCTACTGGACATCCGCTGGACATAGGCCTCCCCAAACATTGAGCATGTTTCATTTGTTTGCCATAAGCGCCACGCTTTTTTATTGTAAAAGGTAAAGCGTTTGACCAATTGGCAGGCGGGTTGGCTTTTGTACTTGTTGATAGTGCATTTTACGAATAATATAAGTACCGGAACTTTTTTGCTTTTGAACTGTAGTACATAGAGTCGAACACATTTATATTTTAATAACCAAGTAAATACCAACGTCAGACAGTGATTAGTACATCAGATACTAGAATCAGCCAATTGTCCAATTAGCAAATCAACAATAATGTTATAGATAAGTAGGTATAATTGTCAATATAAATATCGGTATCATATTGATTAATTTAGCTCATTTCAATTCGATCACCCCGTTTATTTTATAAATTAACTGAAGGTTAATTATATTATATTTTGAGTAATACCAACTGTTCAGTTGTGACAAAGAATGATCATTCTACAAATATAGTTATTTTTACTTGCCAAAAATGTTTATCAAAGCGGTTGATGGAAAATTTCTGGAATTATCCAACCAATGAAAATCATCAATATTTTTACAGGGAGTAGGTACTGCTTATGGAAATACGGTTTTACTGGGAAAATTGTGAATTAAATTTCAATTTCAGTGCGCTATTATCCACTGAAAAAAGCCACACCACATTTAGCTATGTATCTTTTAAGTTCTCTTCCTAAAGGTTTTTTGTACCTATCCATTTTTGTAATGTGTTTCTGGGTTCATAAACTTATTTTCATTCTTCTTTTCTTTCTGACGACCTCTGTGGCGCGGTGAGAGAAGGTCCGCCTGCGACGCAGGAGGTTGCGGGTTCGATTCCTGCCTCGGGACAAATGTTTGTATGATCTGCAGATATTTGCTCTGGGTGTTCTGGTCATTTTCTATGTATAATAAAAATATTTATCTATGTAATGCATTAAGTTGTAATCATGAAACCATTCACGGGTATTTATCGCAGATTTTTGTATCTATTTGCGTAAGCGTAATACCGCCTCTGTGAGCTGTAGGTACGTGTTAACCTCCTCTCCCGTTACTAAATCGGAGACGGGTGTTCGGTGCAAAATTTGTAAAGCGCACAGTGGTCCCTTTTTTAAGTTCGAAGGTTATGACTGTGCAAAAAGACGGAACACCGGTATAGTGGCCACACGTGCAAGTAAGCTCGTTCAAACTGCATTGCGCAAACCTCATGTCATGCCTCAGACGTCTGGACTGGATTGGAGACGTTCAATAAGTTTTAAATTCTCTTGATCAATAGGCAGTACTGCGTAATACCCCCTACCCCTGACGCTTTGCGGAAAGTTCGACTAAAACAATTCGTCTAAAACAATTCGACTAAAACCATTTTACTAAAACACAATTCGACTAACGTTTAAAACAATTCCTTTTAACAACGAAAAATTTTGTGTGATCATATGGCTCTGGGTGCAATTATACATATACACACACACCCTTTCAGTCAGAGAGTCACCACGAACCCCCCCCGCTTCGCAAGGGTGGGAGGCCTACAAGTCGTGTCAACTCAAGGTCGAATTGCTTTAGTCGAATTGTCATTAGTCGAAATGTTTTTAGTCAAATGTGTTTTAGTCTAACTGTTTTAGTCAAATTTTCCGTAGACGCCCCTGACGTAGACTACTGGGACTGCAAAACGATAATTTAAGAACTAATCCTCGTATATTAAACTATTAGGGACATTCTCTGAAACAAATGTTAAACTATTATTCCCCAATGAGAAGTGCGGTGATTCTGCAGGGCTAGACAATGTAACAATCGATTATCGAAAGCGATAGTAGAAAAGTCCAAAAATGTATGGGTTTGACAGAAGCCTTAGAAATGTCACGTGATTTGTTTTCAACGTATAGAATAATGGTAGACAATGTACATACATTTCGATTCCATCAAACGAATCGACAACATCTAACGACTACTTCCATACAAATGCCTAGCCAAGTGGCAGTTTTGACAAGCGATTTCGCTTAGTAGTCGATTCTCTTGATAGAAACACTAGCGAACGCCAAGACTCTGTAGTTATCGAAACAAAATGGCGATTTCATAAACAGCTGTAGGAAGAAATCATTGAAGTGTTTGTTGCGTTGTTTGTTTTGTGATTTTAAAATAATTTTGGTGCTAGTGAGTGTTACCTACATAGGTACTTAGTTCAAGATGCATACGCTACGTTTGCTGTGGTCAGCTCAAAATGAAAATGTTTGGCTTAGACGCCACACAAGATACGTTTCTCGGCAGCAATTGGAAAGTGTTGATGAAATGCCCGAATTATTATTTAGAGAGCACTTTAGGCTCAGCAAAGTCTTATTTAAAAAGCTATGCCGTGAGTTACGTTCGTCGACCTCATTAAAAGGATCTCTAGAGATATCTCTGGAAATAAAGGTAGGTATTTATGAAATATATTTTTTTGTTTTGTATTGGTAGATAGGCAGATAAAACATAACATTAAATTTATTTCAGGTGCTTTGCGCCCTAAGCTTTTTAGCGACGGGATCATACCAAAGGGTTGTGGGTGTTACCCAACATTTGACACAGCGAACAACAAGTTGTTGCATCAGAGATGTTGTTGATGCTCTCAACCATAACAACATCATCAAAAAATGGATTGTTTTCCCTCAAACATCACAAAAACGTTCTCAAATCAAAGAAGAGTAAGTGGTTGTTTGGATGGTAGTATAGAAATTATACCTACATATATTACCCACACTTACTTAAAGTTCAATCTGTAGATAACAAAAAGATTATGCAGTCCAATGCGCACTACTGTGAACTTACCTAGGTACCTACTTACCTACAATTTTTTTAACAGGTTTCAAAGGAAACACAGTCTGCCAGGAGTGATAGGGTGTATTGATTGCACTCATATTGCAATTGTAAAGCCGGTGAAGGATGAACATCTGTATTATAATAGGAAAGGCTATCACTCTTTAAATGTTCAGATGGTAATTATTATCTATACTTACACATGTGATAAAAGCTATAAGACATTATCTGCACACTTTTTTTACTGATATTCTATAACAGCATTCCTATTGTTTTTATAGATATGTGACCACAACTTAGAAATAATTAATGTCAATTCTAAGTTTGGTGGTGCCACACATGACTCTCACATATGGTCTGCAAGTGTAGTGGAGCCATACATGCGTGGGCTTCATGAAAGCGGGGAACATGTTTGGTTGCTGGGTAAGACAAAAAACATTTAATTAGCAGTAAGAAAACCTGCAAAGGCCATTGTACATGCAAAATTATTGTAAACTACCTATGGTAGATTATAAATAAGTTGCTTTTTTAATTAGAAATTAATATTAAATTTAGTTAGGGCATGTACTCATAAACAACCGACATAAATAATTAAGGCATATTTGTTTTCTTGCAGGGGATTCTGGTTATCCACAGCGACCCTGGCTGATGACGCCTGTT
The DNA here is from genome assembly GCA_963564075.1 of Eupithecia subfuscata. NCBI lineage: Eukaryota > Metazoa > Arthropoda > Insecta > Lepidoptera > Geometridae > Eupithecia > Eupithecia subfuscata. The sequence goes on along the minus strand of OY751099.1, from coordinate 4,720,275 downwards.
TTAAATGCTGCATCTGGGTCTCGAGAAGAGATATACACATCTCGCCATGTGCAAGCCAGAAACTGCATTGAGCGTTGCTATGGTTTGCTGAAGTCTCGTTGGAGGTGCTTGCTTAAAGACAGAGTTCTGCACTACCATCCTTATGTAGCTAGCAAGATAACACTTGCATGCTGTGTACTACATAACATTGCAGTAAAGGCTCGGCTTCCAACACCAAGAATTAGCCCTGGGACAAATAATGATGGCAGTGATGATTACACCTCACAAGCTAACGCCTCTAATGCTGACAACCAAACTGAACTGATCCGAGGCAGAGCAATGCTCAATCATTTAATCAGCAGGTTGTGATGAGAATGAGATCTCTAAGTTTATTAAAAATAAAAGTACATAGATAAAGTTACTAAAATATTTTATTAAACTAGATACAAATACAAAAAATACAAAATCATTTATTTGCCATTAACTTATGTAGTTACACATTACCGGTGGCCCCCGCACGAGGCAAGCCTGTGTCGCGGGAAGCCTGTTTACAAAAGTAACTTTAACGGTAAAGATTTATTTTTCTATTTGGATACACATCTACTGTAATATAAAAATAACTCTTAACTTTAACTTTGAGTTTAATAGTATCTTAGCACTATTAAACTCACTCACTAAGGGCTCATGTACATCGAAGGCACGTTGTCGACGGCTGCGGTCGACAACGTGCCTTCCGTGTATACAAGCACTAAAGTATCACACAAACTCACTCGCTATCAAGCCGTACCGTGGAATCGCTGTCCCTAGCTCTATTAAAATATTGTTGAAGTAAGGCTTCAGCAATATTTGCGAAACGGCTTAAGAGATTGTTTCGCTCATTATCCACCTCTACCCTACGGGCTTCAGTCTGTGCCCGTCTCTCCTCCAACTGAAGGCGTCTCTGCTCGATGGCCACGAACTCACTCGTTGCTCGGTCAAATGGAGTTAGCGCCCGTCTTCGGCGCGCTCTCAAATGTCGACGATGGGGAGTAGCAACACTAGAGAGCGGCGATGCGGCTGTTTGGCGCTGTCGACTGTTTGACGGAGGAGGGGTGGTAGGCACAGGCGGAAGCGGGCTGGTAGCTCGTGTCGGTGAGCACCGCTCCGCCGGCCCCAGTGGCGCTGCCACCTGCCGCCGGCGCTGACGACTGGTACCCGAAAGAGTGGCAGGCGCCACTGGCTCTGGCGATGGTTGAGTCCTTGGTGCTGATGGAGTAGGCAGCGGCGGTGGCACATCGTATTGACTTATTGCTGAAAACCATTTATGTAAGTTACTAAGGCAGAACGTACCTAGATAGATATTGTTTTTAAATTGTAGGTCTAATTATTAATAATTAAATACACCATACGGTGAGTGCATACCAATATCTTCACTGCCAATCTCTAAATCAGGATATATGGTTTCAGCTAAACTTGCAGTAGCTGGAATCTGAAAATATAAATACCTATTATATACTAGCGGCCGGTCCCGTCTTCGCAAGATGGATAAATTGAAGTAGGTAGGTACTTCAATTAAGTAGGTTCATTCTACCTTGCACATGTAATATGGGTGCCAAAACATGTTAGTAGGTACAAGTTCTAATAACAAAGTTGAGTAAGTAAGTAATAGGTTTTTAAGAAAAGTTACCAACATTAAAACCCTGCTCTTCTATACCAGAGTGGCCTTCCACAGCCTGTGCACCAATGATCCCTATTAACCTTGATTCTAAAGCAGTTAGGGTCACATTGGTATTAGGACCACCACCAGTGCCACGGGAATGCTGTCGTTGGGTTAAGGATTTTTTTTTTTGTCTTCGACTTCCAGTCTGCCCACACCTTAAAATTATATGAGAGTTTTAGTTAGACGGGGTGTAGGTTTTTTTTTTGTCAATATGAATAATTATATTGAATAAAATATGCATATTTAGGTACTTACCTTTTTCCACTTGTCCGTAGTCTTACGGACACCACCACCAACAGAATTCAAGGTGTTGGCCAGCTCTTGCCACAAACGATCAGCCCTCAAACGTCCCTGCGCACCAGGCTGAGGTTTAGCAAGGTCACCGTGGCTGTAACATAATATTAAAAAACTAAAAGCTCTCTATCTAAATATTTCTTTGTGAATCGCGTCATTGTTTACAGTATGTAGGCACCTACCGATATTAAATCTTTGAGGTATGTATATGCACTGCCTAGTTATAACAAAGAAAGTGAGGTAAGTGAATCAAATATTTTACCTTTCCATAAACTCCAAAAGTGTTGAAAACTGCTCACCGCTGGCCCGTGCTCTTGATTCCATTTTTTTAGCTCAAGTGGCTCACATAATTCAAATTTTCAAGAATTCCCTCCTAAGGTACTGCGTTTCATTTCAATTATCTAAGATTTTTTCAATAAGCTAAATCGAAAAATCAAATAATTTATATTTCCATTTTAACTTCGTAATTATGCCCTAGAATTTGAGTACGCAACTCAAATTATCAAAAACTAAATTAAATTAAGCCTCCACACGCAATAAAAAAATAGAAAACCTTTTCATAATTACAATCAAAGATATTAGTTTTGCGTAGAGCGGAACGTAATAGTCACGGGCAAAATAAGCGAATGACACATTTGACGTTTGATGTCGAAAACCATAGACTAAGCGGGGTATTTAGCGATCAGACGAATAGACAAGGCGATCGCTACGCGAAGGTTACTTTGTCTACCAATCGAACTTCGCCATCGTTTGAGCCATGACGATTGTAGAAATCGAATCGCTTCATAGCGAATGCCGGTTGGCTAGGCCCGCTGAAGTCCGATAGCGTTATCCATACTGTATTTGATTAGAAGCAAAGCCCTCAATCCATAGCGGAAATGAAAACGAGCTGAATCAAATCGTCCATCTAAATCTAACCGTTCGAATAAAATTGGTTGCTATGGTTGCCAGCTTTAGCCCCGGGTGGGGTTATAAGTTGCGTTTGTTTCATGTTAGCGTGTTCGAGTTTCGTATTCATGGAGGTTTTAATCGGATTTCGTTTACATTTAAAACGATGGTCGTTTATTTCTGAAGTACTCGCTTGCTGTTTTTGAAAGGCTCCCGGATTATAAGGCTGCTGTATTTAAAAAATTCTCGAGCTTAATATGGATCCATCCCTCACCTCACCTCAACAGCCTGTATTGGTCCACTGCTGGACGCAGGCCTCCCCCTGATAAGCGCCTTACTGACTTTTATTTCATGGGGGTAATACTCATAATCCCCACGCTGGCCATGCGGGTTTCGAAATGAAAATCCATGGTTAACCGAAATAAAGAGATTTTACTTTCATATTTTTATTTAATCAAAATCATCATCAGCCTATATTAGTCCACAGATGGACATAGGCCTCCCGTAATGAGCGCCATAGCGCCCTGTCTTCAGCTTGCCGCATCCAGCATCAGCCGCAGATCGTCATCCCACCTGGCCATAGGGCGTCCTACACTACGTTTGCCGAGTCGTGGTCTCCACTCAAGAACACGTTTACCCCAGCGGTGGTCGGTTCTTCGCGAGATATGGCCGGCCCACTGCCACTTCAGCTTGCTAATTCTTTGAGCTATGTCGATAACTTTGATTCTCTGTCGGATGTATTCGTTACGACTCCTATCCTTCAGAGAAACTCCGAGCATAGTTTCTCGCTGAGCGACTTTGACCAGCTTACTTAAATAATTTCACACAACCATCATGACCTGTTCCTAGCCGAATTTCGACCACGGCGGCAGTCTCATCGGAGACTAGCCAGATGCGCAGGACATATTATAGTGCGCAAGTGTGTGTGCAAACACAGGTGCACTCACTATTCCCTCACTCTCATATTCCAATGGGACGGCAGCCCGACACGACTAGGACAAGGTAAAACGCCATCATGTGATCATTCTCTATACAATAGCAAAATAATCATCAAAATCGGTTTATTATAGACAAAGTAATCGGCAAACATATAAAAAAATCATGCAAACAGTCGAACATAGAACCTCTTCCTTTTATCAAAGTCGGTTAAAATACATAACAATGCCCAATAATTGCCCGAAATAGAGCAGTGTTTCTAAGAGGAGTAATCGATAGTAGATAACTTAGATAACTTACAGCTTCGGTATGTATAGGGTGTACAGCAAACAAGATGGCAGCGACGAAACTTGCAAATTCTGGCAGGAACATGGCGCACACTCTGAAACAAGACAGACACTTTCAGTTCACTAGTTATGATGGAGAGTTGAGGCTGAAATGTAAGATAGATTAATAAAAGATTTATTCGACACTGCAAGACACAATATAAAGGTTTGTATTTAAGGTACATACCTACATCATAACGTAACACAGAAAATCTCAAGAATTATTGATGATATTCGACACTGCAACACACAATAAAAGGTAACATTTAATAAGGTACATACATCATAATATGTCATGTAACAGAAAATCTTTACAATTATTGAATGTTTACCCTTTGTTCACAAAGAAAATTATACTAGTACTTACAATTAAACAATAGCGATAATTTCGCGTCTTTGCCTACGTTTTTGACATACTAGATACATAGATTTAGCACAGTTAACCCAAAGAAACATACACCAATAAAGTGACCATTGGCAAAATTATCGCGGAAGAGCGATCCATATTGGGTACGTATAGTGGAGATTGCTCTTCGTAAGTAGGTACCCACACAGATTCATTTGTTGAATAGAACTCTTTTAGACGCGCGTGCTGCATTTCTCCGAGCACTATGGTAGTGCTCGCTCACATTCATCCATAATGAATCTAAAAAAAACATAATATTTTGCCCACTTTTTCTTCCAGTATTCTCTTTTAAAGTCAACTAATTCTGTTAGAACTAGTGGTGTGTCAGCGTTGAAAAATGCTTGGACTCGCTGTATTATTAAAGCAGTAAGAACAAACTCTGCAATATCTCAGGTCGGCACAAAGTTTGCGCTCTGCAGCGGCATCGAATGACAATAATTGAGCAAGTTTGCCGCAGACGTGGGAATTGCCAACTGAGGGCAGGGCTGGAGTTAGGGAATTTAGGGATCTCGCTTCTTTGGTTTAAATAGGAAATTGCAAGGCGTTAATACGAGTCGTTCCACTATAACATGGTCTTAATACCCTATCACTAAGCGCACCAGACAATTTCTATATTGGCACATACAAAAATACTTGATATAGTGGTGTTCGAATAAAGAAGGGGTCTGGGCTTTGCCTCATAATGGGCTAGAGGAGAAAAAAAAATTAAAAGGCCTGTTCCGAGTAAATTTGGTGGTCACTTGGTCACAATCGACTACATGAAACAAAAACATATCGAGTGGCCCGGTAGGCCAAGGCTTCGATGAACTTTACAAACGATCAACACTATCAAATGACATTTTGCGAAATTTATGTCCATTCATCGGTCTAGTCAAATATCAATACAGTCCGACCGCGATGTTGTTCTATTCAGCTTTAGTCTTACAGCGTTCTAGTCTTTTTGACAACCTAGTCATATCGAGATGTCGTTATAAAGCTTCTAACCCATATAAATTCCTGATTTCTCATAGTGTCTACTGTCCACCAATAATACAAGCTCTGTTGGCTTTGGGGCTAAATGACGCCGTGTGATGTGAACAGTTTTCTTATATACCACCAAGGTGGTAAACAAGCATGCAACCTGACTAATGGAAAGCGGTTACCGCAGCCTGGACGCCTGCAACATCAGGGACATTAATAACAATAATAAAAACAAATTTATGTTTTTCGGATTTTTTCCTTTACTTGTGTTATAAGACCTTGCTGCTCACCAAATTTCATGAGTCTAGGTCTACGGGAAGTACCTACCCTATAGGTTTTGGGTGCATGTGATTTCCTTGGAAATTTTAAAATTTTCGGACATAAACGACTGTAACTTTTGAGTGCGTTGACTTAGAAGTTTAATTATTATGACGGTTTCAAGAGGTTACGGATTTGAGTATTTGATGTCAATTTCAACTCGATACCTCAACGCGTTCCTGAGAAAAGAGGGTTGACAGACGGACAGACAGACAGACAGACAGACAGACGGACAACAAAGTGATCCTATAAGGGTTCCATTTTTCCTTTTGAGGTACGGAACCCTAAAAATGACTGTTATCATCTATTTAAGATTCTGATGGATGATAACATATTTGGATAACTGGTGTTATCCGAAAAGTTTGAGCCGCTTCACTGAGTGACGCGGCAATTAAATTATTTGGGTTAGTTTCAGATATAATTTAGTTTTAAGTAGTAGGTAGTCTGTTAAAATACGTGACTATTAAAGTCACCAATGACAAAGTCCCCTAAATAAATAACAATATATTTTTAATTTTTTTTTAATAAAATTTAATAATTGACGATTGAACCTAACAATGTGCTAATCTATTTGTTATTCCTATGGAACAATGTTATTGTTTTACTCATAGTTTGAATAGTTTAACATCGTTTGAAATAAATTTTCCGATCTACATGTTTCTATTTGTTATTATTATACAGGGTGCAACGGAATGGTTGTACTAAGCCGAAAGGGGGTGATTCTGTGATAATATATATAATTTTGCACACCGCAACTGTTTAGCTAGTAAGTCATCGCATCATGACATTTTAAATTATACATACCAACTTGAAACCGTAACTGTAACGTTGTCTGCAAATAAATGATTTGATTTGATCATTTACATGCCTGGAAGAGATCGCTTTCAGCGATAAGGCCGCCCTTTATACTTCCCTATTTTTCTAAGCATTTTCTCTGTATTGTTTCCTGTATTTGTGTGGTATAATAAAGTGTTTTCTATCTATCTATCTATTTAATGCGCTTGCATCTCAGTTGCATTCCCTAGCTCCATCCCTGGCTCAACGAGTACATCTAATTGAGACTAACGCCGAGAAGGTGCTTCCAACTCCCCTCAAACGGAATTAAGCTACTCGTTAACGACTTTTGCAAAAACGAAGCAATCTCTTCGGAAAGATCTAACGTAGAACCTAGGACTCGGAATTCAGCTGATACTGGTTCAGCAGAACCAGTGTTCGGTTAACAAACCATTGTTAGGTGTTCTGTGACTTGCGTTTGTGTTCAAAAATTAAAAAATGTGGGTATGATCGAATTCAGTACTTAGTAGGTAAACTTTATTAACAAAGAAAATTACAATTCAATAATAGAAACGATTAAACTAGTAGGTATTTTCAACCTTGTGGCGCGGTGGGCGAAGGCCCGCCTGCGACGCAGGAGGTTGCGGGTTCGATTCCCGCCTCGGGACAAATATTTGTACGATCTGCAGATATTTGTTCAGGGTGTTCTGGTCGTTTTCTATGTATAATAAAAAATATCTATCTATGTACTCGTATATTATTATGTATATCAGTTATCTAGTACCCATAACACAAGCTTTGCTTACCTTGGGGCTAGATAATGCTGTGTGAATTGTCCAGCATTATTTACTTATTTATTTATTTAATTAAGACAATTGAGCGAACTGCAGACTGTTGCAAACAATCTACAGTATTTAGTACTCATGTAAAAAAGTGAAGTGTAAAGAAATCAAAAGACCATTCGGCTAGAAACAATAAAACGAAAACGATTATTTAAAGTTTTCTAATATTAAAAACTCAAAATAACACAAATCACGGTAAATACCCAGTTATTAATGATTTTAGTGTTAATAACCCTAATAGTTTGAAAGGTTTAATAAAACTAAATTGATGGATCTAAAATTTTCAATAGATTGTATTTTCAAGACTTGAAAGAACACAATAGGTTTATTCTAGAGAAACACGTGCAAAATCGCGGGCACAACCTAGTTACCCAATAATTCTACCGAGAATAATATTATTTCAGTAATAAATTAAGAATTCAGCTCAGGTGCCAAGTTATTATAAGCTTTTACCGGCTAATTGAGGCGAAAGCAAAGAAACGTGACCCATCAAAGTCAGCAAGTTCTATCTCAGACTTTTAGGCGAACATGTTATCTCAATCGTAATCGTTTTTTTATTATCTTATCTTAGACAAGATAGTGCGAGCAATCTAGATTTAATTATCTCTAAGGTTGACTGAGAGAGCCTGGGTTGGACATTCTCTACTAGTTTATCTGCGCTGCATGCGTTGTTTCTATGGATACGTTTAAAGGTTATTTCTATCCCATGGGAACTGATTTATGGGAAAAAGTTTTGTTTTCAGGCTTAGAGCTACACCTATGCGTAATTTCAGCTTAATCTATTCAGTAGTTTTGGGGTAGAGAAGTAACAAACACTCATTTAACCATCCAAACTTTCGCATTTACAATATTAGTGTGATGTGATAATCAGTTTTAGAATCCTAGATTTTTTAATACCAAATCCGAAATTTTTTTGGTTTAAAATATTATAAAGACACTCAAATTTGAACGATTTTCGCTGCGCGTTTGCAATTATGTTGTTTTTTGTTATTGTTATCAGTTCTTGAATGTCTTTGACTTAAAAGATTCTTGGATTCCAGAACCGAGGATACTTTTACTGTTAGCTTAGATCCAAAAAAAGAGAATAGTCTAATGCTAAAGCGTTACCTAGGCTTCGACTGAAATTAGATCAATGTCGTTATTCATTTTTTAAATCGTGATAGAGCTTTTACGTTACGTTTGTAATCAAACCTACTTTGACCTACCTCTACCGTACTCTTGTTTAGACACATATTAAAGATTGAGTAGGTGCTAATAAAATAATGTTCAGAAAGCAGACCATAAAAATCTTTGAAAGCTTATCATAACTTGGTTAGGGAGGTATATACTTACTTAATTTGTTTCCAAAGTAAATGTGTAATGTAACCTTCATGGTTGTTACGATGATCTGTGTTTTAGCTTGTTAATTTATTTTCATACATTGCTATTTTCACTCTGTTACTATCTGAAGCCAGAATTAGGTTTTCCGTTTCACGCCGTAAATGAGCAAATCCTCAAAACAAAATTTAAATCGAGTGTATTTTTGTGAAAACACTGCAGTCTGCTTTTAAAAAGAAAAGTTTGATCTAGTTTGACACAAATAGATTTACTAAGCTTCACTTTGCCTATGGTTCAACATTTATCCTTCGTTAGATACAGGGTTGTTGCTAATTCACGGACACTGCGTGAACTCCAGATTCGGTATCATCACAAACATGATTGTGGAGAAGGAATTTCTAAATTTGATTTTGGTAGTAGATAATCTCATCCATCCAATAATCATTCTTTAGAGAGACTTTATTTAAAACTAAACTTAAAAACAGCTCTGCCCTGAATTACCAGTGGTTGTAGGAGTGAAGAACCGACAACCGCTGGGGTAAACATGTTCTTGAGTGGAGACCACGACTCGGCAAAAGTAGTGTAGGACGCCCTCCGGCCAGGTGGGATCACGATCTGCGAAAGACTGCTGGATGCGGCAAGCTGAAGACAGGGCGCTATGGCGCTCATTAGGGGAGGCCTATGTCCAGCAGTGGACTAATATAGGCTGATGATGATGATGATTTAGGAGTGAAAGATCGCTCTTTAGTAATTCACTGGGTTCCGTACAAATGTGGTTTTACCTTTTGTATCAAAAGTGATTTACAAAAAATATAAATAAGTCCCACGTCTTCACGTAAGTGTTCGTGATGATGGGTAGAACCTCCCCAGTTCACGTAGTGCGAGTGTATTACCAACAACCCTGTATATTTATTTTGTGACCGAACTCATCAGTGTTTCGACTCTTATGCCACCTGCAAAGAGGATTAAAACGATAGGTAGTTAAACTCTCTTGAGTAGGTAGGTTGCCTACGCACCTCGTTGCCCGTAAAACTCGCAAAAGAATACAAAATTGACATGCAATTTAAACTAAACGAATACAAGTTCTGGCTACTTTGCGGCTAGACGATGCTGTATAGATTGTTCAGCATTATTTATTTAATATTTACAAAGTTTTATTTATTTTTGACGTGACAACGTCTTATAATTCGATAGAGCCGGCTGCACGCACGAGAAAACATGACGTCATGCGGCGTTACCTCGCATGCGGCGTTACCTCGCTTTGAGGCGTTCCATGTAAGGCTTGAAGTGCAAGCGAGAGCGCTCGAAATCCGTCTCTCTCCTACTTGAGTGAGCGATGCGTCTGTGTTGTCACGTTCAACCATCGTCAGTAAACCGACTTTACAGACAACCAATTTTTTATTTTTATTGTTAAAACAAAATCAACAGCCCTTATGTCTAAACAGTTTTAACCTTAATAATCTAACTTACGGCCAATAAGAGATTTACATTTTATAGAAGAAACTTACTAAATACTGACAGTCTAACATTAACAAAATCAAACAAGAAAAGTACAGTTAATTCGAAAAAAACAAATTTCAACAATGTTATATTAGTTTAAGTTGGTAAATAAATTAAAAAAAAAAAAGTAAAAAAACAAAGGTTAAAATAGTTTTTTATTAATAATTTAAACATGTTACAGGTCACTTGTTACTGAATTATGTAAATTGCGTTATTGGACCTATGCTACTTAGGTCAGTTGAGGTATCGGCTTCAAACCACCATGATTGCTATCCCGCTTGCGCCGCCATTTTCCCGTATTTTTTTGTAAAACTCCTGCTACAAGATTCTCAAGTTCGTAAAATGAGCTCGGGGTAATTGCAAGCGCCCCTGACGGAACGAAATATGTTTTGTTCATTCATAAAGTAATGAGGGAGTAGGGTTGACATTGTGCTCGTAATTATGGAAGTTCAAGACTTCTTAACTATAACTCTGTTACAGAGATTTACTTCTGTTTTTATGAACTTTTTCATTTTTAGGGATACTGGTTAAATGCCTGCTTCGAGCTATGCAGTACTCAGAGCGGTTGCGATACAATAAGCTCTGTTTCGCGTGGTATTTCGCCGGGTATCTTAGTACCTAAACATTTCAATATGTTTATTTGCGTTTGTAAATGACACACACGTTGAGATTGTTTATCTTTTATGCCGTTATGATTATCGGGATTAGTACTTAGCGCTTAAGACACTATTAACTAATAATAATTATTAATTACTGACACAAGTAAACAGATGGATCTTTCAGTTAATGTGCTTAACTTGACCCATTCAATTTATAATTTAAGATTTCATGGATTTCCTTTCATTTAATTTATTAAGTTTGTTAGAGAGATTTCATCATTATTATTGACCCTAACGATCTATGCAATATAAGTACAGGGTGTAATTTTTACAGATTTTAGTCGGTTCGATTCCCGGGTGTGGCAAGCGAATTTTCGAAAATCTTTGAATGCAGTTTTCATTCTTTTCAAAAATAAAGGAATGTGTTCTTTTAGTACAATTTTCTATCTACAGTATTAAGTGTACTTTCCCTCCAGGTGGCATTACAAAATTCCACCCTGTATGTGTGTTTAACTCGTACCATTAAGAGACAATTTTTTTTATGGCTTCAGATGACAGACAGCACGCGGACAACTTGTTTGAAGCTTTTCGGAAGTTATTTTGACAATGTAAAATGTATCTAAAGGTAAAGTTTAAGCCCATATTTTATTGCACGTTTTTGTGCTGTGTGCTAGGTAGGCAGGTTAATGAGCGCAGAGCTTTAACAGTAGAATTACCACCGCATCTCCACACAACTTTTGGATTTTTTGCTTGGCTCCATCTAAATGAAATGAAACATATTTGTTATTGAAACTGGTGCTCTCAAAATCATCTCATGGGTACTCTTTACAGATTCGCTATATCTGTCAGTGCAAAGTACTTCGAAGTATAAAGGAAGTTAATACTTCCAGCTTTCTTAGAAATTCTATTTGATGGTACTTCGAGAACTTATCATACGAATTATTAATTTGTAATTAAACTTTGTAATAAAGCTCATAATGGCAAAGTATCACTATTTAATTATGTTATTTTAACTTGATCTTAGTAGACGAAGTAATGTGCTACGAAATTCTAATATAATGTAAGGAGTCAAACGATATATTATTTATTACTAATTTCTGCGCGCGGCTTCGCACGCGTTGTTCCCATGGAAACGTTTAAAGGTTATTTCTATCCCATGGTAACTATTTTATGATGTCCCCTAACCGCATGCCCGAAGTCAATAAGGCGCTTATCAGGGGGAGGCCTGCGTCCAGTTGTGGACGCAAACGATACAGCTCAAGTTTAAATTATGCTGATAAATTGTACAGCAATGGTTCAACAAAATTTTAAATTAGTAGTTCCGCTACTAAAACTACTTTGGCAGGTACATTTATTTAATCAAAACTTTGCGCTAATGAGGACATCCGATGCAAAAAGCAAACATGCATGAATTTCCAAGTAACTTTATTATAAGTTCTCTTTTGAAAATTATACGAGTCATATAACGTTGGTCCTTAAACTTTGCATAATACACGTATATGATTGGCCACTAGAACTCCCAACTTTCGAGTGGTGTAAACAAATTGTGCCGGTTGAGAGAAAATTGGTTTATGATTGCAGACCGTGAGCGGAATAGGGTCATGAAAATCTTGAAAAATAATTTAATTGAACCTGTTTTTAACATTTTAGGGATCTGAACCTGAACCTAGGTAGGTACATATCATGTATCTTAGGACCTATTTTGTACCTACTATGAAATAATCCACATATGCTTAGAAGCCAAAGTATGCTCCATCCACGCATTTATTTTCTTTGACTAAATGAAAGATTGCAATATTTCATATACTCTGTTTCGTTTTAAGAATAGAAATATATGGGCTTGAAAAATATAGGGATTAACGAAAGCTTAGTATATTCATTGAGCTGACAGATTACGTGTGTATGATTTTTTTTTATCATCCGCCGCTTTTTTATAAGCCCGACTTCTAGACGCCGCGAAATGCGAAATCGCAGCTGTGTGTAAGATCGTATGCGTCTTAGTACAAAATGTACTGCAACAAATATCGCAACAAATCGCGCGACACAAGAGGCGCTTCAAAATCGTGGCTGTGGGGTGGAGGCGTCAATAATAAAAAAAAATGCTCTGACGGAGTTTCGTACTTTTTTTCAAGAACTACGTCTTCAATGGTGCTAAAGAGGTAAAATAAGATGAAAAATGAAACTAACGCAAACATAAAAATCCATTTCTGCTCATCTATAAACCATTCAGTCGTCTATTATATGATGAAGAAACTGGAAGACAGATAGACCACTTAAGCTATCAAGCGAGTACCTTATTTCTTAGTGTTGCTTTTTTATTTCTCACTGAACATGTATTTAATCACAAAACCCAAAGCTCTTAGATTGGAGACTATTCAAATACGGTCTATCCGTATTCGTAACGTCTCTCAGAAATAAGGTACCAGCTTGACTCTACATGGATGGAAAGTTACAATTATTTGACGAGGGAAAACTTGGCTTGCAGAAACGAGTAGTTTTTCTGCTGCATATTTAGAGGAGCTAGACTAACTAGCTTTGTCTCCAGCCAGCTCGTATAATGGCTGCGCAAATTCTCAAGAAACGATGAGATGTTGGTTTTACAGTTCTTACAAGTTCCTAACAAAGTTTAGCTTCAGTGGAATAGTAAGATTTATGATTTTAAGTAGAAGCTTTTGGCTTAAGTTAGCCAGGTATTTTTGGCCACCTTTTAAAAATACAAAATACAAAATCGTTTATTTTAAAAAATAATATTTGTAACAAATAAAGTTAGAACTCAGAAAGGGACTCAGCACGTACAAGTTCCCGATTTGCCTACTCAGTATGGCAGTGTTAGATAAAATTGATGGTTTTAAGGGTCTTGTACATAAAGCCTTCTTTATCTTTTTTAGCTAGGCGGAACACAAGCGTAGTCGTTTCAAGTTAGAAAAATTTACGAGATGACACGAAGAAGATGGAAACCGAGTGGAAAATAGCTAAATGCATCGTTTATTCCATTTGTTCCTTTGACAGTTCCTTAAAGGGACAAATGAGACTTTTTCTTCCCATTAGTTCCTTCCAAATTATTAAAGGAACTAATGGGAAGAAAAAGTCTCATTTGTCACAAATGGAAATAAACGAAATGCATTGGCAGAATTGTGTCAAAGCATGGTGCAAAGCCAAAATTAAAATAAAAGAAGAAGAGTTCTAGTTCAATCACCGTATCAGAAAGACGTAAAAGTCGTAGAGTACATGTAGAAACGGTATCGCTGTTGATGATGGTGATGTTGCCAGAAGCTCTAGCTCTATGTACAGACACAGGGCTTGAAACTAGGACTCTGAAGCGAGCCCTATTTTCAACTGACATTAACCAACTTGCCCACAAGAAAGACAATTGATGTACCTACTCCGTTACAAACCAAATCTTATGCCCGACTTACCTCTGTGTTCACCAATAGATAATCAGACAATTAGGCTGCTTCGTCGGTTAACGTCGACGTTTAATCTATGAAAACTTGCGTCAAAGAAGTTAAAACAACCGTTTACAATTTAACCATCTGTTGGTGAACTCGGGTCTTAGTATAATTACCCCGACTTAGGTATTTTGGTAGGTAGATATTTCCACCCAAAGCCATCTAAACGGGGCAAAAGCTAGTGCTTGTACCTACTGGGGCCTATTGCTAACTAACTGACACTAAGTGAGTTGCAGGTTCTGTCCATTATCAATAAAAGGTTCGTGAAGACGCTAGGTCTTCATGCTAAAACCACTGAACGTATAAGGCTGAAATTTGGCACACATCTTACATATTTTTATCCCAGAAATCAGTTCCCATGGGATAGAAATAGCCTTTAATCGTTTTCATAGAAACAATGCGTGCGAAGCCGCGGGCAGTAACTAGTTTAAAATAAAACCCATCTAAAGAATGATTATCGAATGGAGGGTAGTAGGTATTAGTATACCTACAACCCACACGCCAGGTGGACTACCTGACGTCTGACCTGGTGTCTTCACAAATGATGGGAAGAACCTGCAGTTCACGGAGTCACAGTAAATAACCAATAACCCTGTATACGTAAGTATACAATTATTTTCACCACCGGAAATATCCAACTAATATTGAATTCAAAACATAGTCAAACGATACAATTAATACGCCATTACAGTTTCACAAGGGTGAACCTAAAGGAAATTTTCACTTCATTAAATGGATTATAGTACTGTAATGGGTAAGAAGTCGAGCGGTAGATATATACATTTTATCACCCATTAGTGAAGTAATGAGGACTATTTCGGTTCAGAATAGTGTACCAAATTAGATACCCCTAGTTTCTTCGTGCAATTGTGGGAGAATTAATTATGCCTTGCACCAAGATTATCAAAAATCATTTGTTTACGTTATTTATTACTTGTAGGTAAGTAATAAAAATTTTATAAGTTTTATGATAAACTAGCTTCTGCCCGCGGCTTCGCTGTATTATTTCTACGGAAACGTTAAAAGGTAATTTCTATCCCATGGGAACTGATTTATGGGATAAAAAGTAGCCTATGTTTGATTACAGGCATAGAGCTACACCGGTGCAAATTCAGCTCAATCTGTTCAGTAGTTTAGGCGTGAAGACGTAACAAACATCCATCTATCTATCCAAACTTTCGCATTTATAATATTAGTGTGAAGTGTGATGATATTTTATTTAAGACAGTACCCAGTCTATTGCATTGGAGGCCCCTGTAAAAGAAGTTGTACTACCTACTAAAAGTTATACTAGCTTCGGCTCGCGGCTTCGCACGCGCTTTTCCGGCGTTAAAGTCCAGGTCTTCACCCACATGTACCCATGCAAAATCTCGCCTGATCGAACCCCGATCGACCTCAGTAGTTTCAGCGTGAAGAAGTAACAGACGTCATCCATCCCTCGATCCATCTATCCCTCCAAACGGTCGCCAGTGTAAAGTAACAAAAAAGCTGAGGCTATACGAGTATTAAAGAACTGCCAAGGCTGTTCTTTGGACTTCACTCTAAATTTATTAAATGACAAAATGTTTTCTCGAAGATACATCAGCTTGTAAGAAGATTCATGTCCATTATTGTCATGAATGTTCATTGAAAACTTTCCAGTGTTACAAACTTGAAAGTTTCGTGAAAAACACTTTTCAAAGTAACAGCTTTTCAACAACATCGCTCGATCGAGCCACATTTACAAAAGTTGGTCACCATAGTCATATTATCAATTGCCATTCATGTCTCAAGCGAGAAACTTTTCAGACATCTTTCATAAGATATAGGTTGTTATTTATTCGCTAAAGACTCTTGTGAAGCTTTTAATTCTTGGTCCTGTTGGATAACCTACGAAATAATGCTTTTTTTATATAATACAATGAATAGTAATAGTCGGAAATATTCCCACCAAAAGGGTAGAATGGGCAATAACAATCCAAACGAAATTAGTTTAAGCGATATTTATAAACTCCGGTTTATGTCCACTGCCAATAGCCAATAACCATAACCCATAACAGTTTCGAATCCAATAAAGATTTTAATTTAAAACTAGTTCAGTCAACATCAAAATTAAAATGATAATGCTGTTTCAAATATCGTTAACAAGCAACACGCCCTGACTTCACGCGGGTAGCAGAGCAGTTCAATATTTTTTTTAAAAAGATCCCGTATTACACTGTTTTCATGATAACTCTATTGGTTTACGCAGCGCAAGCCAGCAACAGTCACCATGATTCAATCTTCAACACTCATTGCCAAATCTCAGACAATGAAAATTGAAATTGAATTATACACATAAACCTTCTTTACGAATGACTCCGTCTATTGGTGAAAACCGTATGAAAAGCCGTTCAGTAGAATTTAAGTTCATCGCGTTCAGACAGACAGACAGACGCGGCGGGGCTTTGTTTTCTAATATGTAGTGATGATAATGCTGGCTCAAATACCGTTAATAGGATTACAGGGGCAAATTTGATATTGAACATAAACCCGAATAAGGTGGTGGACACACCCAGTAATTAGCAGTAACTAAGGGGATCGGGTGGCTGATTAAAACAGGCTTAACTGAAATGTTTCGGCTGCAAGCTGTTCTTGGCCCGGACGACCCAAATCCAAACTTACAGACTAGTGCAGGGGCGGTATCCGGCCTGATTGTTTTTGAAACGAGGTTCTTAAATTTTAAACTAAACTTAAAAACCTCGTTTCAAAAACAATGTGTTCAAAATAATTGAAACCTACGTTAGCAAAATTATCTCTTCTACGGTGTAGGTACAATTTTTATTTTCTGACGAGTTCTGATACCCCCTACCCGTAGGTAGGCATTGACGCATTGACCACTCTTTACGCCACACTCTGTATAATACATTAGATAGATAGTTTTTTTTATTAAACATAGAAAATACTCAATTAACCCGGAACTAAACATTTGTCGTAGATCGTATAAACATTTGTCTCGAGGCAGGAATCGAACCCACAACCTCCTGCGTCACAGGCGGACCTTCGCCCGCCGCGCCACATCGGTGGTCTAGGTAATTTAATTTTAATTAATTATAAATAATGAAAACTAAACTTAAAAAAAAAATTATAGATACAGCCGAACATAGCATCTTCGTCTGTTTTCAAAGTCAGATAATAAAAGATTGTACAAAGTTAGGTAACGAATGAACGTTGAGGGAGAGACGACGCCGCTTTCAAATAATCCGACACAACATCCAACTTGTACCTGTCTCCTCCCTAGTCCGCTAGGGTAACATCTCCGGTTATTGCACTCCTAGCCGAAGCAATTTAGAAGGTATAATTGCGTTTTGTTTTAACGAACGGGCGGGCTCGTTTAATTCGGAATCGATCAGGCCCCTCAAATTAGAAGGTTAATAGTTTTCTCCGAGGTATTTACCCAGTTTGAGAGCATTTGCTGTGTACATATTGATTGGGATATTATTTCTTGATTTTAGAGCTCCGAGCTTTAATATTCAGTCATTTTCTTTTGTAATTCTGAAGTTTACACAAAGGATTTATTACGATGAGGGTTTCTAAGGCGTTCTTCTGTAGACTGTAATCTGAATTAGGTATCTATTTAATATTATATTAGATGTTATCTTAAGGTCAATATTATAAACTATATTGCTTACCTTATTCCGTTGTGACTTGTAACTAGGCGTTATTAATAAAGAATTGTATTGTATTGTATTGTTGCGCAAACGACAACTTCTAGTTTCCAGTTACCGACACCGAATACTTTTTGATCGTCAATGAGTATGTGCAACTGGACACAAAAAATGTTTACTTATGCGCAGGCAGTGGATGACTTCATACTGGTTCTTTAAGAATCAAATTTTCACCGGTAGCTTGTATCCGACACAGGGCTCAAAAGTGTCCACATTTGCGGCCTGCCTTAAGGGGTTTGAAGATTATAGCGCTAACGTTTGTCACCATTTTGTTTAAATCATCGGCCTGAATACAAGTTAGATATTTGGATATGATGAAAATAACTTTATTGACAAAGCAAATTACAATCAAGTAATAGAAATAAATTAGAACTAGTATTTAAAATTAAAACAACTGAGCTAACTGCAGACTGTTGCAAACAATCTACAGGTAGCTCAACTGAACTATATAACATGATAGAAACTATAATATTTTTTCTACATATTATGTTAATGTCTCGGAAACCTGACGCTTTAGGACATTATGTTATAGATCATTTTTATTTGTTTTAGTGTTTTCTATCCATATGTATATTATCTATTTATTGCGGCGATTTTTTAAAAAAATGTTAGGGGCCACCTTCCATACGAAAATCCTTTGTCTGAAAATCTCAACGATGCCATCTGCAGAAGTTTAAAGCTAGTAAGTTGAGCGCAATTATCAGAAGAGAAATGAAATAAAATTCTTGTTTTTCTGCAATATAAAAGTCATTACTCAGTCCTTCAAAGGTATGAAAAACAAATCAAAAAACAGTATAGTGTTGGAGTCAACATTCAAAGCGCATGTACACTCAAGCGTACATCGTCGACTTGGAATTGTTCATAAATGTATGAATTCGTATTTTCAGAACTCGTTATTTCAGAATGAACAAAATAAATTTATTCTGATCCCTATCAACACCAGTCGGAAGCGTCCCCAAGACGCTGGCTGCATTGCCACGCTGTATGGCAATGCTGATACGCTGTGCCAGATATTCACCAGCTCTCGGGTCACGCGTCGCTTCGACCAGACGCTCAGATAGTTTTTTGAAAACCCTAAGAGCCTCGGTACCCCACGGACCTAGGGTCTCGACTCCAATGGGAACAAATGTGTAGGCTCTGTCGAGACCTGCATATTTGCGCCTCTTGAGATCTTCGGCCAAAATTAAATGTGTTTTACAAAATAAAATGGTTGGGTTCGAGTGGACTTTCCAAGTAATTATCTATAAAATTCTACAATTGAAACCAAAACAGAATTGAATACTACACAAAAATATGGTTTCCTAGAAGTAAGTTACGGATTTAAAAATGTAGGCATATACCTACGTGAACTTATTAAAAGTTTGCTGTCTACGTCTACTTACATATAGCGCGTGTAATGTGTGTGGTTTGTGTGTGTTTTATTAAATCAAATCAAATCATATTTATTTATTGCTCGAAATATATGTTACAAAAGTTATTATTATAATGTAATGGTATGTCACAATGTATTCTGCCCTATTAGGCGTGCAATGCCTTAAAATTTAAAATAAATGCTAATACAATTCTAAAGAAAATAATACATAAAATAATACATAAAATTCACAGAAAAATAAAGAAATAATAATAATATTACAGTGTCAACGTTATATACCTGCAATTTATCGGTCATAAATTCATTAAAGGAGTAATAGCTTTTTTTGTCAAGAGTTCTTTCACCTTAAAGCAATGCTTGTTAGTCTAAAAGCTTATCAACAGCTTCGTACACGTAAACAGTAAATAACCTTCAATGATTGTTTTCAATTGTTACATGTAATTAATCTCGGCGAAGGCACTGTGAAGGTAACCTTTAAATTTGTTTGGCTTCTGTTTATAAAAGAAACAAAACAACTGCTCCAAGTTAAAAAATAACATTATATAGCTCAAGGTTCCTTTTGACTTGTTTACTCATAATTTGATTGTTTTGAAAATATTAAAACTCGATTTCGAATCCCTTAGTTTTAAACTGTTTTATAAGTTTTGCGATTTGATTTTTGTTTGTTCGTTTGTATTAAATAGGCTCCGAAACTACTGAACCGATTTGAAAAATTCTTTCACCGTTAGGAAGCTTACTTTTCAGGGAGTGACATGGATATATTTTATCCCGGAATTCCCACGGGAACGGGAACAACGCGGGTGAAACCGCGAGGCGATCGTCTAGTCTTCTATACAATTGCAAAGAATCATCCAAATCGGTTTATAAATGACGGAGAAATCGATGGACATGCATAAAACCAGATCCGTCAAGTGCGAGTGTAACTCGCGCGCCGAAGGTTTCGAACGTTTGTCAATCATACAATATGCAGATGTTTGTACTAAAGGTACCGGTTAGGGACTTCGCTATTTAGTGAAAACTTAAAAATAGTAATATAGGTTGGTACCTACATTTCACATGGATCGCTCTGCAATCTTCGGAGATAGGGGATGGGTAATTTTTCAACATTTTTCAAAAAGTATAAAACCTTTGACTGTTTTGAACGGTAAAAACCAAGACTTTTCATTTGATACCCCACTCAGTGGGGTAGACTCCCTTTTGAAAATTATTCCGCCCCTTAGTGACCATTTTTCAAAAAGTGTTTTAATCCCAGACTTTTCTATATTTTTCCTGTAAAATATAGACCTGGACGAACATAGGTAGTACAGTCGGCTGCAAAAATATGTATACACTCCCAAGTTTTCAATTTGACTAAATAGTAAGTGTATAGTAATTGTGATAATTTATGTACCGCATTCTGACGAAGTACGGTGACTTCTTTGTACGAAAAACGTGTGCATGTCCTTTTATTTGAAAAGTTCCAAGTAAAATGAAAGTTAAACCTTGGAAGTGTATACATGTCTGTGCAGCTGACTGTACATAAAAAGTGCTTGCGAAGCCGCCGGCAGCAACTAGTTTTACAATAATAACTATCGTAGTTCTACATACTTACCATCTTTGTGTTCTACTCAACCAGCACGGGTTAACTATGAACATTGTTTGTGTTGTTTGCTCACATAGGGTTCTGGTTGCCTGTTTACAAATTTTCTCAGAACGGCCTTTTAAAATATGTTTTTTAAATTTTTAAATAATTAACTAATGTTTTTCCTTGGTATTGGCTAAGAAATCGGTTGAAGGAGATCAGTTTATTTTATAGAAAAATAGTGATTTTGAAGATTTTTTCTCAGATCGACTTGACTCACTGAAAGATAACCCGGAGATAAGATAAAAAGCCCACGTTGATTATCCAATTAAAGGTTCTTCCGCATCCATCCAAGGCCAATCCCTTTTGATTACGTTTGCCATCTATTTCGGATACGAAAGTTCAAGAAACGGTTAGTATTGAGAGCGCAATAAGCTATGCAAACTCCTAACAGAGATTTCACACATAAATTGGCGCAGCGGAGCTCCGCCTGCGACGCAGGAGGTTGCGGGTTGGATTCCCACCGCGAGACAAAAATAAAATACTTTATATTACAACTAAGAAAGAAAACAATACAATTGAATTCTTGGTTAATGGCTCTGCGTCTGGTAAAACAATACGATCAGACCTGCTTATAACAAAGGAAGTACGAGTATGAAGGGCGGCCTTATCGCTATGAGCGATCTATTCCAGACAACCTTGGGATGGACTCGACTTGAAAAAGAACAATAGAGACGGTTTTATACAGACAAATAATAAAACAAATACACTACAATACATACGTAGCAAATACAAATATTATACAGGGTGTTTGGTATTGCGGGTGACATAATTTTTTAGAGATTTGGGGGGGGGGGGGGTGGTCATGGACTACATTTCTCCGGTAGAATCAATGTCCTGTCACAGTCGCTCAGATTACGACACTCGCGCGAAGAGTTGGGTGCTAATTCTAAGCCGGCACGACAGCCCCTATCTATCTATTGTATTAAATGAAGTATATCAATCAGTGTCAATAGCCTTTATTCACAAAGAAAATTATACTAGTATTTACAATTGAAACAATTGGGCTAACTGCAGACTGTTGCAAACAGTCTACAGGTAGTTCAACTGATCCATATCAATACCAGTCGGAAGCGTCCCCAAGACGCTGGCTGCATTGTCACGCTGTATGGCAATGCTGATACGCTGTGCCAGATACTCACCAGCTCTCGGGTCACGCGTCGATTCGACGCTCAGATAATTTTTTAAAAACCCGAAGAGCCTCGGTACCCCACGTACCTAGGGTCTCGACTCCAAAGGGAGCAAATGTGTAGGCTCTGTCGCGACCTGCATATTTGCGCCTCGAGATCTTCGGCCAAATCTGCCGCCGCACCCGCCCTCACGGATGTCCTCGGAAGATGGGAAGGCGAAAGTGTGTCATATCAATCAGTTAACTAGTACCCATAACATAAGCTCTGCTAACTTTGGGGCTAGTAAAAAGCTGTTATTTTGTCATTACAACATGAATAATGCTGAATAATTCACACAGCATCATCTAGCCCCGCGCTAAGCAGAGCTTGTGTTATGGGTACTAGATAACAGAAGCCAGCATCTTGGGGACGCCACTGACTGGTATTGATATGGATCAGTTGAGCTACCTGTAGATTGTTTTCAACAGTCTGCAGCTATCTAGTACCCATATCACAAGCTCTGCTTAGCTTGGGGCTAGATAATGCTGTGTGAATTGTCCAGCATTATTTAAAATTATTATTGTAAATACTGGTTCCAATTTTTTTTATTATTTTATTGTAATATCTAGATAACTGATAAACAATACACTATTGAATTTTATCTGTGACTGGAACGAGTACCGTAATATTATTAAATACCCAGTGGACTGGAAAATAATGGCGCAAAGGACGTTCGATAATTGCTTTCATTAGTGTTTTCGCTACGATAATTATTTTTAATTTTCATACGATAACGTTTTCAGAGCAGCATTGTTACTTAATTATAGCTAGTCGCTACCTATGCGTATGAAACAAACAAAATTGATGTAACAAAATAATTATTTATTTATTTTCAGCCTGTATTAACCCACTCCAAGGCAAAGGCATTAATATGTACAAAACACACACACAGTGAAAACATGAATATGTACAGAAATATCTTGAAAGCACATGTCTACTCAATAAAATAATATTTATTTATTTAAGGACCAACTAATATCATAAACGCGAAAGTTTGTGAGTATGGATGGATGGATGGATGTTTGTTACTCTTTCACGTAAAACCTACTGAACGGATCGGGCTGAAATTTTGCATACAGGTAATTGTAATCCTGGAATCAAACATAGGCTACTTTATATCCCATAAATCAGTTCCCGTGGGATAGAAATCACCTTTAAACGTTTCTATAGAAACAACGCGTGCGAAGCCGCGGGATGCAGCTGGTATTATATGTTTACAAATTAATAATCTCTTACATTTCAACAGCCCTTACAGGTCTGTCTTATTATTATTATTAATTTAAGTGAAGCTTCAGAGCCCAGGAGTTATTTACCTACTTAAACTTAGATTTACTACACATTTACTGTTTAAATTTATCTCATTTTAAGTGAACTGTAATGTTTTTATGAGAAATAAAGTTCTTTAAGCCAAAGTGCAAACCTGAAAGAGTTAGGTGGAAACTACCAAATACAAGTACCTTTTTACCGTCAACCCATCTTGCGAACGACTCAGATTTCTACAGCCCAATCTTGACCACTCACCTGTAGTAAAGTAGAGAGACCAGCGCATGTAGCAGCAAGTTGACGAGATGGTACCCCGCTGGCTGTAGCCCGTGCATCGCGTAGTTCCATCGGAAGGTCAGCACGGTCAGCGGACGGTAAGACTTGTGGGACTGCTCCTGTGAACAACGAATAACGTAGGTACATTAATACAACAGTTACGTGGCTTTTTGACAGGGTGGCTTTTTGAGAGTAGAATGCCAAATCCGAAACCATGAGAGTTACAGAAATGTCTGGAAAAGAGTCATCGGCTCAATTTTTGAGTTAATAAAAACGAAATATTTAGATTTTTTAAATCTTTTAGGTATTTGCAGGAAACAGAACAGATTGGTGGTTATTTTTTTATCAACTATTCATTATGTCCGGTGGATTTCCTTAGTCGCTTCTTACGACACCCGCGTGAAGAGTTGGGTGGTACAAATCCTAAGCCAGCACCACACAGCCACAGACAGATAGTTTTTGTTTACGATACAAAAATATCGGTTATTTTTTATCAACTCTACACCTTCCCACCCTTATTCAATATTCTGTAGTGACGTGAGTATGTACCTTCATATCACATCTTTGCAGTGAACACGTCCATTCTACCCATCAACCCAACCCAATCAAATAGAGAGGAATAAAACGTCATATTCCGGCCCTTTTAGACGAGGACGCGCATTTTCCTGATTGATCAATCACAAAATGGACTTTCTAACTTATGGATGGACTGGGCACAGTGTAATCATGTACCTATCTATGTAATGGTTTGCAATGTTTTATTTACTTTTCTAATTACTCGCTTGCTAAAGGGTCGCTATTACGGGTTATTCCAGTTTTCCCCCTTGAAATCCCCCTTGAGGGGGAAAACTGGAAGTAAAAAAAAAGAATTCCAGTTTTCCCTCTTGAAGATTAGCCTCAAGGGGGAAAACTGGAATTCATTTTTTGACTTCCAGTTTTCCCCCTTGCAAATCCCCCTTAAGGGGGAAAACATAACCACGGTCATTTAAAAAAGTTGTCATTTTCAGAAATGGGTACTGTTAGAAGTGGTTATTGTAAGAAGTAGTAGTTTCCAGAACTAGTCATTCTTAAAGTAATTAATAACAGATGGTGGAAATTTCTCATTGTGGTCCTAATCCGCCGAAAGAAGTATGGGGAAGTTTGTGGTTAGGTATGCGATGTAATATGAATTGCCAGTAAACATATTCCTGAATTTCCTGTAATTATTATGGATTGCCTATTACAATGTAATAAGAATTGCCTGTAAACATTTTCTTTAACTAATTTCAGCCTGAATATTTCACTTTTAATTAAGGAATTGAATTGAAGCTTGGCGCACACCTGGAAAGCATCCCTGCCACACAGCACGAACATTTCCATTCAAATATGGGATTTACCTCGTAATGACAGACATGCTCGTGGGTCACTCGTTTGAAGCTTGTTGGTATCCATTTTGTTCTTCCATCCATCTTTAGATACATTTTAGAGGTACACCTCTAAAATGTATCTAACGAGTGCCGATATTATAATTCTCATTTTTCTGCTGCGTGGTGGTGGTATTAAATTTATGTGCTCCTTTAAATTAGTTTTTACTAAATTAAAGTGATAAAACACACCAGTAAAATAGACAAACTCGGACAAACGGACGTAGGCGGAATAGGTCACACCACAAAAAAATGTCGCAACTTCTATACTTACAAATCACAGAGTGTATCAACTTAGTGACAATTATTTGATGGTAAACCGAACATAAATAAACTGAATAAGTGCGAGTCACACTCTTATCAGGTCATATTTGGGTCACTTAATTTTAGAAAGCAAAGGCAGACTGACAAATGGTGAATGATTAGTAAATTATATTAATACTAGATTCTGCCCGCGGCTTCGCACGCGTTAATTAAACAAAATTGTGAATCTAAACCATTCCCAGATCCCCTTGAACACACATAAAAAATTTCATCAAAATCGGTCCAGTCGTTAAAATTGTGAATCTAAACCATTCCCAGATCCCCTTGAACACACACAAAAAATTTCATCAATATCGGTCAGAGAAGTTCAGTGACATACACACTCACAGAATAATTATATATAGTAAGATGACTATCGACTAATAATCAGGGTCTGGTTCAGATTCAGATTCTTTATTTAATAACGCTAGTTACAAGTCATAAACATACAAATAATAAAAAATAGTTAATCAATCCAGCATAATCGGTAGGTCCTACATAAAACCGACGACCTCTGTGGCTCAGCGGGCGAAGGTCTGCCTGCGACGCAGGAGGTTGCGGGTTCGATTCCCGCCTCGGGACAAATGTTTGTACGATCTGCAGACATTTGTCCAGGGCGTTCTGGATGTTTTCTATGTATAATAAGAAATATCTATCTATGTAGTGTATTGTATTAAGTATATCAGTTATCTAGTACCCATAACACAAGCTCTGCTTAACTTGGGGCTAGATCATTATCTATTCAATTACACAACATTTTGTGTGAAGTGTCCAGCATTATTTATTTATTATTTATTTATTTAAAATTAAAAGAATTAAGTTAAATAATGATTGATCATCACATTCATCACAAATAATCAATAAAGTAAGTTTAATATTACACTTTAAAATTATTTTCACTAAAGGATGATCTGAATACGGAACTTTATAATGCATTGATCAACAATAAACTTTCTACGGTAGGTGAATTAACAAACACGTTACTATTAGGTGCATAAATCACTAAGAACAGTAATTTAGCGCAAACTCGCGCACACGCATAAAAATCCTGTCACATAAACATGATTCATTTCGAGTAAAATTAGCTATGGTACAGTTCGGAATGTTCCTTGAAAAGTGGAGTTCTTTAGAAAGAACTGACATTTTGAAAAATCTATGAAAAACAACGGTTTTCACAGGTACCTATAATAACTATCAGAAAATTTGCTAGTTTTATTATTTTTCAATTTGATTGAATTACAATTACTTAGAATCAATGTTCTTTCATCACATCATCACCGTTACCTTCGTTTCCTCGAACATAAAACTTTTTAGGTACATAATTAACAAAGAAAATTACAATCAATTAAAAGAAACAAATTAGAACCAGTATTTTATGTAAAAATTAAGTAATGTGTTGTTTGCAACAATCGTGTTGCATTACATAATATGTTTTACATAAAACTTAGCACATAACTTTGATATGGCACAAGTTTTGCAGTAGTGAGCACCTTTATGAAATTCCGTGTCAGGTGGGGCTAGTGTCATTATGGGCGTCGGGGACAGCCCTCGCATATTCAAACAAAGTTTGGGAAATCGCACCTCTGGTTGGACCAGGCTAAATTAATGTGGGAATAATTGAATAGAACGGACTTTATACCTGAAAAGTTAAGTTTGAATAGAGTTAGATAGTTAATTTCGAAAAAAACCATCATGTATTATTTTTAAACGTCTTCAAAACGGAGGTTCTCAATTCGTCTGTATGTGTATCGAAATCACGAACCACTTTTCTAAATCCATAACGTTTAATAACGGGATATTTACCATGATTTGAGTTTTGAGCTTTCCAATATTTCGGCACAGTTTCATGTGCCATGATCACGGAATAACTGAAATATTGGAAAGCTCAAAACTCAAATCATGGTAAATGAACCACTTTAATGGCATGTCATTGATATATTACATATGTAAGTGAAAGTAGGAAATAAAGTGATCACTTTGATTTTTTGATCACTTCTTTTTTTAAGGAAGCGAACAAGAAACCTTTACATTGTCAGGGCGTTAGTTCTCGAGCTGGAGCAAAACTCGTCTCGAGTTTTTTTATCCTCTAGATAATCTGATATTTTGTAGTAAGCATTTTTACAAAGGATATGTTTGACAATTTGTTTGAATTTATTTAATGATAATTTTTGCAACTAAAGGGTAGGCTACGCTCTTTTTATCAAAATGGTATCTACTGGTCCTACAAAGTCATGTTATTGTAACGACTCGTTCAATCTTAAAACTCTGCCGTTTCTGTTCGTTAACGATACGATATTACCTCTGCGGTTCCCGCTCGCTTTCGACTCCGAAACCCCGCATTGGTAATAGCCAGCATACATCACGAACAACAATATGGCCGCCACTAATAAATATCAGTTGTCACAACTTCGGAAATCCTATTAAAGGTCACCAGTCTCACCAGTTCTGGAACCGTAGTGATTTCTCAAACGCTTACAACTGACGTTTCGCCTCTGGTAATTATTAGGGTACGCATTCGTAAAGGTTCGGGCTTTCGGGCCATTACCCTTTTAGAGCAAAAAGCATTTGCAGTATAATATTTCTTACTTGTTTTTGCTGGAGAGATATTCCGGATAGCTACTGGAAGCGGTGTGTTTTGCTGGACGTAAATTAGCTGCTACTAAGGGGCATCATTTCAGGCGAATGTACCTATCTTGTCGAGAACCGTCAGCTCAATCGTCCATCTCAGAGTTGAGAGGTTAATTCTATGACAACTTTAAATCCCGTATTATGAAAGCTAGTCATGGATTTATGTATTTTTAGCTAGCTATGTATTTTTCTTTTTAGTATAGTTTGGCAATGCCCCTATACAGCAGCATACTTTGACATATCCTTAATTCATTATTTATTTCATATAATTTTTATTTAATTTTCAGTCAGGTCTGTCTGTTTTTTTTACCTTTGTACCTTATGGTGTTTCCTATAACGAAATACCTATACATGTTATTATTAAAATAGTAAGTACATAAATATAGAATGTAACGACATCAAGTGTACCTACGATGGAATAAATAAATACATGAAAACAAATAAGTACATATGCCCAAGCATAGTGACGTTTATGTCATAGAAAAGCGTTACTCAAGCATATATCGATGACTGAGAAAGCTTTTATATTACGGGCCTAAAAGTGCGTGTCCACACAGCGATATCTTTTAGTGACCGTTGCGATACAGTCACTCGTAGAGTTGGTCCTTATTACCAAGCTTGACATTTTTATCAATATTCAGGGTCCAGCTGAGGTCTTTCACACTTGCAGGGCCAAATAAATAGGAATGTATCTACTTACCTACCCGATAATGTCAATGTCAATGGGATGCGGGTTTACCTCTGTAGATGTTAGATTATCATGGGCAGATTGATTTATCCCACCACTATACCTTTTCAAAGGTTTCTTTACAATTTGTCACAGTCAAATCAATCGTGAGCTTTTCAAAATATCATCATATCCCACGCTAATTCGAAACAAAATGGTATCGCATATCGCAAAATAAGGGCTTGATAATACGAGGTTTTAAAAAACTGAACCCTTTTACCTCAGAGATAAACGACATAAATGAAAATACGTACCCACTTTCCCCCATTTCCTGCCATTCATCAGTCGCCCCTTCAAATAGATGGATTTTATATGATAAACAATCGACATCCCAGAAGCTTCTGTCAATTTCCCGCCCGCTCCAACATTACAAAACAACCGCACACTTCCACTTATTCGAATTTAATGTTTATTTCCATTGTTGTAAGGCTTATTTACGGATGAAAACGCTTTCCGAGCAGATGTTACGTGTTTTTATTATTCCACCGGTTAAATGCGAGCTGTTATGCAAGTTAAAGCAAGCATGGTAACCACTAAGCTTCTATGGTAGAGCCATCGGGCGGTAAGATTTAACGGTTTACCGCGGCATTTTTCTAAAGTCGCTCATTTACGCTTAGGGTATTACGAGCTTAATTAAAATCAAGCGATGGCCTAGAAAGATTTAATAAAGCTTACTAATAAGTTTGGGAGCGAAGGCGGCGCCTTGGTTCTTTTAATTTAATCGGGAATTTTCAAATCGCGTTAATAAGGTAAAGCAGAGCATGTCACCTTTGATTTTAACAATCACTCGTAATAATGAGGTTCTAACAATCAAGATCTTTATTCATTTCGATAATTCAATTTCTGTTTAATTTTTGTAGGTAGGTTGGTTCTCAAATAAGATGAAATTGCGAGTAAGGTTTCCTTTGGTAACGTAATTGATAATTTGTTCAAATTTGACACAGAAAGCACGGTGACGTTTCACAGAGCTCCATCAATTAGCGGCCTCCCTAGAGCGGGAGCACCGCGTCGGCGTAAGTACAAGGTAAGTCGGAAAATTGCTTTTAAATAATGGGTATGAGGTGGATCAATAAGATCCTGTTTTGTGTTAAATGCAGATAATTCTACACATTATTTAATTGGGGCTGGATGTTGCTGTGTGAATTGTCTAGCATTATATATTTGTTTATTTAATTTCAAGTTTGAATAAAGGCTTATATTATTATACATTTCCGTCCGATTCGTTAGGTACATATGGCACAAACGTTTGCTTTTATAATATAAGAAGGAAGTTATTCTATATTTCAAGTAAATTTAATTTATTTTAAACCAGTTTATGCTTGCTGCTTCGCACGCGTTATTTATATGGAACCGTTTAAAGGTTATTTATATTTATGGAATAAAAGCCTATGTTTTATTCAAGGCCCAGAACTACATGTATTCTAAATTTCAGCCGGATTCTTTCAGTAGCTAGTTTTGGCGTGAAGAGGTAACAAAAATCAACATCATTGGTTGAATACACGTCCCACTATATGGACGTGTATTCAACCAATGATAGTGGGACGTGTATTCAACCAATTATGTTGATGTTTGTTATAAAATAAAATAAAAAACTACCAATAACTACTTGAGCCTCATCGATTTTTTATGACGACTCACTTCAGTGTCAATCACGTTGACATTGACAGTTTTTTACTTTGAGTTCAAGGAACTCATCGTGAAAAGAACCTATTAGGTTCAAGGTACACTTTTTTCAAATTTCTACAAATTTCAGATGATTCAGTTTCGACCATATTATGGTTGCTTGTTTTTGTTCTTAAAATTCACCGGCGCTGGTTGCATGATGATAAAAACGGCTAAGAAATAAAGTTCCAAAATTCCTATCGGAAAGTATACTACCAATTTAGATTTCACACTAAATTTAGAGTAAGTACGCAAACATTTTTACGGAGCCGGGAGCACGTTAGGCAGTTCCTAGCCATTTCGTGTGATTTAAACTCGATTCAGAACGCTATTCTTATCGATTATGTACAGAATTGCTTATTGTGGCCAATTTCGAGTTACCGCACTGCCTTAACGACACTAACGGAGAGTAATGACCCTGTATCGTTCCACGAAGGAAAGGAAATATACGAAGATACTTGCCATCAATAAACGTAGAATGTGAAATTAAATGAATTCTGGAAATAATAGAGTTGAAAGTGCAATGCACCCTGTCTTTTTTTTCAGGACGTCCAGGCAGGGCGTTGTTTGTTAATTGCCCGATGTTTACGTCGGAAATGTCAACAGTGCAAACGGTATTTTATTAAAATGTTGTCCTTTGATAATGTTTTTTCAACTGAAAATCTGAATTTACTGTAGGTGTAGGTGTTATTAAAAGGTCTAATAAACAAATGTAGTTGGGCTAGTAATTTATTAACAAAGAAAATTAAAATTAAATAATAGCAACTAATTAGAATTAGTATTTACAATTGAATAAATTGAGCTAACTGCTGACTGTTGCAAACAATCTACAGGTAGCACAACTGATCCATATCAATACCAGTCGAAAGAGTCCCAAGACGCTGGCTGCCTTGCCCCGCTGTATGGGAATGCTAATGCGCTGCGCCTGATACTCACTAGGTCTCGGGTCACGCGTCGCATCGACCAGAGACTCAGATAATTTTTAAAAACCCGGAGAGCTTCAGTACCCCTCGGATCTAGGGTCTAGGCTAGGAGTTATAATGCAGTGGCAGAAAATATTATAATAATATTAACGAGTTGTACAGTATAGACAGTTTACTTAGCCTGATTTTGCATTATGAGGTATTGTTACTCTAATAAATGCGGCAATACCTCGTAATACAAAGCCAGGCTAAGTATGTAAGCGGGTTAACTACGAACCTTATTTGTGTTGGAAGAACACCAACGTTCCATCCCTTGACGAGGGACCTCTTCAGGGTGAGTGTTCATAAAAAGTAAAACTACCTGCATGCAAAATTTCAGCCCGATCCGTTCAGTGGTTTTGGCGTGAAGGGGTAACAAACATCCATCCACAAATAAACATTCAAACTTTCACTAAAACATTAGTGTGAAGTGATCTAGCTATTCTAACAACTGCTACATCTTGCTTTATTTTGTCCAATTTGTCTGCTTAATTTTGCAGATGGTTTGCGAAGATGAATGCCCCTAATGTCAGCCGTTACCCTAACATGCCAACAGCCTCATAATTTACCTCTCGCTGTAAGATGACTGGGATGAAATCAGCAATAAACGACTTCTAACTTAAACATCTTGAGGTCTGACTCACGCTTGAGTCACACTAGCGCCTCCATCTATTTTATCTTATTATTAGTACGTTCCACAAAGAAATTTTCAAAAATCAATCAGGCATTAACCCGACCCATACTAGTGCTGCCACCAATTTTATCTTATTTTTGGTCTGTTCCAAAAAGGAATTTTCAAAAAACCATCTGGCGCTAACCCGATCCACAATAGCAACGCCACCTATTTTGTCTTATTGATACGTTAAATAATTTTCAAAAATCCATGGGGCAGTTTGAAATAACATAAGCTTTTTTTAATTCCTCGGTAATCGTTTTATTTTGTATAGTTTAGCCAGAGAAGCAAAACCAGAGATGTGTGGCCACCAGATCAACTAGGTATGCTGTGTGGTGCCGGCTTAGAATTTGCACCATCCCAACTCTTCCCGCGGGTGTCGTAAGAGGCGACTAAGGGATATCCACCGGGGGCGGGCAGCAGCGCCCCTGCAGAACATTCTACCACCAAACTGCGATCCCCAACCCGCATGCCCAGCGTGGGGATTATGGGCATTACCCCCCATGAGATAAAAGCCAATAAGGCGCTTATCAGGGGGAGGCCTGCGTCCAGCAGTGGACCAACACAGGCTGTTGAGGTTGAGGTTGAGGAGACCTACGCGGTACTCACTACCCAGAGCGGCAGCGAAAGCTGAGTGGGTATAGGTACATACAAAGTGGCCGGGCGGCGGGATAACGCGCGAAACCAAAAAATGTTTCGTTGCCGCTTTGGATTGCTAATATCGCATAAGCCTGGGTATTTCTATGTATAACAAAAAATATCTATCTAAGTTATGTATTCTATTGAGTATATCAGTCCAGGTAAACTGTCACACACAAACACCCACAGACACCTTATCTGGATGCACCATTCTATGTATAATGGAGCAAGCAAAAAAATCCAGCACAAAAAAACTCTTAAATCTTGCCGACGATCACCAGTCGTGCATAGAGGTAAACTGAAATTCAGCGCCGCACATGCTTTTTAATCTTGTCGGCATTATGCTGAGCTTATCTCTATTGCCTGAAAATAGCTATAACTTCTAACTAGATTATTAGGACATAATGGACTAACTACATTATTACTTAATTTATGTACATAATATGTTAAACTATGAACATAAGTCTTAAACAAAGAAAATTATACTAGTATTTATATTATATTAGTATTTCTTGTTTCAATTGTACTTAGTTCTTTTATTATATTGTATATATGTAGTTTTATTATACATCAGCTGTTGAATTATTCAGGCAATAAATTATTTTAATACTTCGTACTTTATAACACGCTGCTTAACTAGGGGCTAGATGATGCTGTATGGATTGACCATCATGGTTTATTTATTTATTTCAAGACCTTTAAGATGACAAGATGGCTGAATATTATTGCGAGAAGATAATCTATAAAATAGAGAATTGCGACGCCACTTCTGAAAACTTCAGTTGAGGCAACTGAGAGCGAGAAGTATACTCGTACTTAGTTGCCTGATAACAATTAGAAATGCAAAATTCATTGGAATAAGTTAACAGAGCACCATATAAGTTGAGGAAACTCGAGGTTTTGCAATTGTATGAGAATAGATTAACTCTGGAACTACCTGGGTAATGCAATGTGGACTTGAGTCGAGTTCAATTTCATGACAAGATTATACGAATAAATGGATTGTTTTGAAAAACTAAAACGGTTCACGGTTTCACGTTTTTTTAAGTTTTGAGGGACGAATCCTATAATCCATAAACCATTGGAAACAAAAATTTTATGGGACCTCTTCGGGTTCATTCTCGATAAAATAGCCAAAGAATTATAAAAATCTGTCCATACAGCTGAACATAAAACCTCCTCCTTTTTCGAAATCGGTTAAAAACTCGACCCAAGCAAAATACGAAAACTCTGTGTTCTCCTTATGTTTCTGTGCAAACTCGTTCAGTTTTGTCGCGGCGCACTGTTTCCTATTCTACTAAAGTGCACAAGCACTACAAGCACAGACAAAGCGCTTACCACTTTTTCATTCGCAAAGGGAGAAAAACGCCAGAGCACTAAAGAGAGTATTGCCTCGGGCTAAAGGTCGCCTTTGCGTGTTCTTAACCTGGATTGTAGTAAGAAAAAAGCAATTTGTGTAGACGGTGCAACGAGCGCTGTAACGTAGGCGAATACGGAATTTAATTGTTTTAGGAGTTTCATAGTGGATTAGTTCAAGAATCTTCTCTATCTCTTTTCGATGGACGGAACTGCTCGGAGTTTTGCGTTTCAACCAGTCGCCTAGACTTTGAGTCCTCAACGGCCTAGATTGGTCCACGGCTGGACGCGGGCATCACCCTGATAAGCGCATTATATGCTTTTATACCATGCTGGGTAATGCTCATAGTGCTCACGCTGGGCACGCGGGTTGTAGAATTGGAGTACGGTGGTAGAATTGTTCTGCCCGGTGGATATTTTTCGTCGCCTCTTACGACACCCGCGGGAAGAGTTGGGGTGGTGCAAATTCTAAGCCCGCACCACACAGCTTGGACTCATTCATAGGTAATGCAATAACCGTTTTGCAAATCACACTTCACACTAACACAATAATAATATAAATGCGAAAGTTCGGATGGAATGGATGTATAGATGGATGGATGTTTGTTACGTCTTCACGCCAAAACTACTGAACAGATTGAGCTGACATTTTGCACCGGTGTAGCTCTATGCCTGGAATCAAACGGCTACTTTTAATCCCATAAATCAGTTCCCATGGCATAGAAATTACCTTTGAACGTTTCCATAGAAACAACGCGTGCGAAGCCGCGGGCAGAAGCTAGTACTTAATAGTTCTTTTGGATACGTAAAGCTACTTAATTACCAGCTACCAACGAATAGACTCATCCTCATCCTCAGCAGCCTATACTGGTCCACTGCTGGACGGAGGCCTCCCCCTGATAGGCGCCTTTTTGGCTTTTATCTCATGAGAGGCAATTCCCATAATCCCCACGCATACGGGCATGCGGGTTGGGGATCGCAGTTTGGTGTTGGAATTGTTCTGCAGGATACGCTGCTGCCCGCCCCTGGTGGATACCTATCCCTTAGTCGCCTCACACATTGACACATTTGGACATGTAAAGCAACCTAATTACCAACGGTAACTACAAACTTATGCATACTAATATTATAAATTCGAAAGAATCTCTGTCTGTCTGTCTGTCCCCTTTGACAAAGCCCCTAAGAAAGAAAAAATTTTATATTGCCCGTTATAGTACTATCGATAAGTTTTACCTATCTGAAAGGGTTCACTCCAGGATGATATTATGAAATCTAAAGTTCAATTAGCTATCTACCATCAGAAATATTAGCCTTGCTTTTGAATTTCATCTCAAATGATAAGTAAAATTATAATTTAGAAGTGAATTTCTATTTCGGTAACCTCGGAGAATTATAGACACCAGGTTCTTTGGCACTTTCTGGATACATTAAGGACAAACTTTCTTGAGATTGTATACAAGACAGTATAGAATGTAAAGTCGAGGGATAAGGCTTATTTTACAATAAAAACGGATTATCTGTGTCTCAAGCGGATATAACGCCTAAATTATAGGAATAAGAAAGCTGACGGGAATCCATTATCAAGTTTCCGAAAGCGGAAATTGCTCCAGTTTTAAGTTAAATTCTATTATGGAGAATAAATCAATCAAGTAATATTATCGAAGTTGAATGATAAATTGTTGGTGAGTCGGAGATGATTGTCAGTTTTCTTCTTAATACAGGGTCTACTAAGATATTATATAGGGTCGGCAACGCGCGTGTAATGTCCCTGATGTTACAGGCGTCCAGGCTGCGGTAAGCGCTTTCCATCAGGCCGCATACCTGTATGCCACTTTGGAAGCATGCGCGTCTTGCGTTGAGCGATTAGTTGCGATATTTGTTTGCAGTACATTTTGTACTAAGTCGCATGTGACAGATTTCAATAAATAAATCGAATATTTTTCAATCACAACATCGAAATCAACTGCCACCTAGTGGAAATAGGTCGAGTCTACGGATAGATGACGATGCTATGCAAACACCGTGCACAAAATAGTATCTCGGAAATGTAACAGATGTCGCTTTAATCGTCTACATTTGTAATGGGAACGATGTTGTGGGTGTTTAGCAACCTTATTTATTTAATCTGTATCAATATAGTAGCAGATAATATTCATAAATCATTAATTGGATAAAAGAGAAGTTTTGTAATGATATAATTTCTTTAAATATAAGTTTGGTATACGATTACATCAGTTAAATCGGAAATATGATGTTATTTGACTGATTTTGTATTTGTTTAGCAATTAAATAATCTTATATGTAACAATTCATGAAGCAGATTATATTCATAAATCGTTAATGTAATTATGGATTACCGTTGTTAAATTAGAATCTATTTAAATATAAGTTTGTAATTATTGCTTCATCATCGAAATCCTGAATATGACGATATTAACCTCTGGGAGATAATGTACCCATTTTGATGACCGGCAAAAGGCTTAGAATAAGTTTCAACATAGGTTTACCATGTTATTTGTTTTGAAAAGGGTTAGATTTAGAATAAAAGTAGATCTGGTTGCTGATTGGCTCTGGTGATTCAACAAACATGACCATATTTGGATAGGAAAGAGAATGGATAGGCCTTGGAGAGGCAGTATAAAATAGAAACATAAGCCAGAACGGGATTCAGTTTGTGTTGTGCAGTTCCAGAGACAAAGTTAAGTAAACCTTCGTTATTATACTCCTTATGTATCTTTCCATGTACACGTACAGGTACATCTACAAGTACCTACCTAGATTATTTCTCTTTGTAAATATAGCTTCCGAGTGGAAACTAAATAATAACTGTATGTACCTACATATTACTGTGTACTTTGTTAAACTGAAGTAGTAACTCAAATCATGGTAAATATCCCGTTGTTAATGACTTTAGTGAAGTAGTACCTATGTAATTTAATACCTTCTAATTACTATTGTTTTCATTCTTTTATTGTGTGTTGATTTAGCTTCAACGCTTCTTATTAAATTCACAAGTACCTTCATTTGTATTTCTTTTTGTATTAAATGCCAATTAACATAATTATTATTGAGTACTAGAACTATGTCTTATGTTTTTGATTGATGGTGTGCTTTTGTGAAGATACAATATAGCCAAGGTGCTTAAATAGTTACTACGTGTTGCTTTCTTTCCATACAACTTCGGTAAACCCATGTAGGATAACAGTAAGTAGGTACCCTCCGTACCTACTCTTAGTAACCCCATGTAGGATAATAGAACTATGTCCCATGTTTTTGATTGATGGTATGCTTTTGTGAAATTACAATATAGCCAAGGTACTTAAATAATTTACTGTGTTGCTTCCTTTCCATACAACTTAGATTACCCCATGTAGGATAACAGTAAGTAGGTACCCTCCGTACCTACTCTTAAGTTTAGATGGTTGTTCTATATAGTTTTCAGAAGTTTCTCGTATTTATCCAGCTCCCCATGTTGGATAACAGTAAGTAGGTACCCTCCGTACCTACTCTTAAATTTAAGGATTATGGAAGATGGTTGTTCTATATAGTTTTCAGAAGCTTCTTGTATTTATCCAGCTCCTCATGTTGGAAAACAGTAAGTAGGTACCCTCCGTACCTACTCTTAAAATTAAGGATTATGGAAGATGGTTGTTCTACCTAGTTTTCAGAAGCTTCTCGTATTATCCAGCCCGCGAATTAGTGATCAATGATTGACTGATGACTACAGTAGTATTTCGTTTAATGCGTTTACGTAAGAATCCTAAGAATCATCTTGTCTACTTCGCAGTTGTGCAGCATATATAGCAATAGTTACTCTAAGACATACAATCTGTCTAGGGAACCCTTAAAATTTTAACATCAGAATTGGGATACCTACATCCTGACTTAATAACTAATCACTTTTTTTTTTTAAATTTCAGTACGTTTGGGACATCATTCAACGACTTCCGCATAATGAATAGTGATGCATTATTCTCGACCCATCTCAAGGAAGATAAAGTTACATTGACCGTTTTCGACCCCTATGTGACCCCGGTGGGCCAACACTTAACGACTTCTTCACAGCAAGTCATGATGCAGATTCATCAACCTGTTACAAGGACCATGACGTCACATTGACTTTCTTCGACCTTGACAAGAATGCCTAGGTATAGCAGGTTGGTGTAATAGATATGTAATAGATACCCTCGTCAAGGAGTTTACATGGAGCAGCATCAGCAACAGCCAAACCGGCAAGGCCCCCAAGAGCCCTGCTTCATCCTGTTTGAGTCCTGAAATGGAACCCTCCAAGGGCAGCAAATGGGACGAATATTCATCCTTACATAAAATTTAGCAGAGCCGTTTGTTTACTCCTCAGAATCTGTAGAATCGTACGATGTATATGCAAGATAAGTTTTTTTTTTTAGATTATTTAAGTAGTGCCTTTACTGAGTCACATTTGACTGAATTGATTTGTGTTTATAACTGTGCAATTTCTGTGTCTATATTTTATCAGTTCTGTGTCTATTATCTATGAAAAGCCGGGGATCGAACAAAACTAAAGAGGTATAGATTTTGATCTAAATATCAAGGGACACAAAATGATAATCTTTTCATAGTTATCCAGATATAAAATATTTTGCTGTGGACGTCGTCGTGGAGTCCATTTATTTTTGTTAAATGCACAAACTACAATTGTATAGTAAACACTGGTGAGCTAAATATGAGATTAATAAATGAAAAAGTAATATATGTAGGTTAAATTTTAAAAACGAAAGTTGTTAATTTACTGCATTATTTGCACTGTGGCTTTACCGTATTAATCATTTTATTTTTCAAGTCTATTTCAGTGCTCACTGGTAGCATTGTACTAGCAGTTACCAACTACCCACATTTAAGTAAAAAAAAATGGTCGGGTTGTATCAATTTACGATTGAAGTTTTTGATTTCACTTTTCAAGTCTTTTCATCATGATCGAAATATCTATTTAATCATTATCAAAATATTTATTTAAACGTCAATTCTTTTGAGAAATATACATGGTCAAAGATACAAAACAAACATTGTCGATTGCAGGGTTTGCAATAAATCTAACAGAAATGGTTGTTTTGAGGTTAATAAAGAATAGTTAGGCTAAGGTTACTTTAACACCAAATGGCGTTGAGTCTAACGAAAGATCAACATTAATCAATTCCGCTGTATCGGAGCAATGTTTATACCAACCCCTTATGTCCGTAAATGAACAAAAGCCTGTTTCTCTTTCTCTTGAGATTTATATTTTTCACATAATTTCATCTTCACTAATAATTTATTATAACGACCTCTGTGGCACAGCGGGCGAAGGTGACGCAGAAGGTTGTGGGTTCGATTCTTTCCACGGGAAAAATCCTTGTACGATTTGTAGATATTATTCCGGGTGTTTTCTATGTATAAAAAAAAGAACGAAATTATGTGGGTAATGTATTGTATTTAGTACTTGTATCAGTATTAAATATACCTGTTGCTAGTATCCATAACACAAGATCTGCTTACTTTGGGGCTGGATGATGCAGTGTGGATTATTAGGATATTTATAATTCTTGTCATAAAATCTAGGTAATATTATCAGACAGTCTAAGTATATTCCAGTTTAGATAAAAATTATTAGAACACCATGGTGTCCACTGGTACAAATGGACCACTAGAACGATGGTCACCACGGCTGTTGACATGTTTAATACTTTTGTGCCTACTGGTTCGTCAGATTGGCCAGGCGGATTGTGTGATATGGAAGGATACATAAAATTATTTGAACTAAGGTTGAGACATCTATATCTTTTTTTACTCTAATTAGCTTACAAACTTATTGGTTGTAACGAACATTAGCCACTACCTTAACAATCATTTTTCCGTGTATTCAGTGTCACTGTGCTAAGATTACTTTCTCTCAATGATTTTAATCTTGATAGTGAGGATAGTTGCGAAATTGCTCTCCAGCATTTACGTAGGTACTGAAATTAAAAAGTAATTTGACAGTAAACACAATATAACAAGTAATTTATGTTTAGAATGTTGGGACCATAGGCGATTGAACTCCACGTTTAAATAACCCTAGGAAATAACTTTTATTCTCTTCCATGAGGTGGAATAGAAAATTCAATTCAATTTTTATAAAAATAAAAAATACCTGCCCCGGGAAAAATACCTTTAAAAAAAAAACCTGTAGATTAGAAGGTACAGGGAAGTGATGAATATGGGCTATGGCTTGATATGGAAAATAATACTTTGCACCTATTTAATAACATGTCCATGGAAGGGACAAATACAGACTCATTAAAAAAAAAAAAAATCTTTATTGTACACAAATAAAACAATACACAAAAGTTGACAAATTGAAGGACATACACAAAAGCCAGCTTAACCCTACAATAGTTGTCTTACAGCAATCCTTTTGGGTAGGTATGGAGAAAAGTAGGGCAATGAATATGGATAGATAAGTGTACATTATAAAACAGAAAAATAAGATATTAAGTATATAATAATCTTGTTTAAAAAAAAAACAAATTTTATAAATTCAAACATGAACAAATAAAACAACCATAAATACATAGTACGATAAAAATAAAATATGATAAATACCTACTCATAAATAAAAATATACTAATAAATTTTCTGCTATATATTTATATTTATAAAGGACATGCGAAAAACGCAGGTTATGGCTTGATGAATAAGATTATCATGTGTGGGAATGATAATGGTTGATATTCAAAAAGATAAAAGCCGTGGATAGTAGCGTGGATAGGGCCATGGATAGTCCAATGGATAGATATAACGGATATTTAAAGATATAGCGAATATCTTAATATATATAAATCACGTGTCACGTTGTTTGTCCGCGATGGACTCCTAAACTACTTAACCGATTTAACATTATATCTGCACACCGTGTGCAATTTGATTGAACTTGAAAGATAGGATAGCTTATTCAGGTGAGAACGGTACGAAGTTCGCCGAGTCAGCTAGTATATAATATGTATATGTATGGATAGGTACATGGGTAAAACCGTAAGTTAGGACAAAAATTAAAATAAATGTTAAAATAAAACCTACGTTAATGGATCCTATGTAGGTACTTCGAGACGAAGTACATGTCAGTGTGGCCGTGACAGATTTCAATAAATAAATCGAATATTTTTCAATCACAACATCGAAATCAACTGCCACCTAGTGGAAATAGGTCGAGTCTACGGATAGATGACGATGCTATGCAAACACCGTGCACAAAATAGTATCTCGGAAATGTAACAGATGTCGCTTTAATCGTCTACATTTGTAATGGGAACGATGTTGTGGGTGTTTAGCAACCTTATTTATTTAATCTGTATCAATATAGTAGCAGATAA
The DNA here is from genome assembly GCA_963564075.1 of Eupithecia subfuscata. Lineage (NCBI taxonomy): Eukaryota > Metazoa > Arthropoda > Insecta > Lepidoptera > Geometridae > Eupithecia > Eupithecia subfuscata. The sequence goes on along the minus strand of OY751099.1, from coordinate 4,678,884 downwards.
TATTCATAAATCATTAATTGGATAAAAGAGAAGTTTTGTAATGATATAATTTCTTTAAATATAAGTTTGGTATACGATTACATCAGTTAAATCGGAAATATGATGTTATTTGACTGATTTTGTATTTGTTTAGCAATTAAATAATCTTATATGTAACAATTCATGAAGCAGATTATATTCATAAATCGTTAATGTAATTATGGATTACCGTTGTTAAATTAGAATCTATTTAAATATAAGTTTGTAATTATTGCTTCATCATCGAAATCCTGAATATGACGATATTAACCTCTGGGAGATAATGTACCCATTTTGATGACCGGCAAAAGGCTTAGAATAAGTTTCAACATAGGTTTACCATGTTATTTGTTTTGAAAAGGGTTAGATTTAGAATAAAAGTAGATCTGGTTGCTGATTGGCTCTGGTGATTCAACAAACATGACCATATTTGGATAGGAAAGAGAATGGATAGGCCTTGGAGAGGCAGTATAAAATAGAAACATAAGCCAGAACGGGATTCAGTTTGTGTTGTGCAGTTCCAGAGACAAAGTTAAGTAAACCTTCGTTATTATACTCCTTATGTATCTTTCCATGTACACGTACAGGTACATCTACAAGTACCTACCTAGATTATTTCTCTTTGTAAATATAGCTTCCGAGTGGAAACTAAATAATAACTGTATGTACCTACATATTACTGTGTACTTTGTTAAACTGAAGTAGTAACTCAAATCATGGTAAATATCCCGTTGTTAATGACTTTAGTGAAGTAGTACCTATGTAATTTAATACCTTCTAATTACTATTGTTTTCATTCTTTTATTGTGTGTTGATTTAGCTTCAACGCTTCTTATTAAATTCACAAGTACCTTCATTTGTATTTCTTTTTGTATTAAATGCCAATTAACATAATTATTATTGAGTACTAGAACTATGTCTTATGTTTTTGATTGATGGTGTGCTTTTGTGAAGATACAATATAGCCAAGGTGCTTAAATAGTTACTACGTGTTGCTTTCTTTCCATACAACTTCGGTAAACCCATGTAGGATAACAGTAAGTAGGTACCCTCCGTACCTACTCTTAGTAACCCCATGTAGGATAATAGAACTATGTCCCATGTTTTTGATTGATGGTATGCTTTTGTGAAATTACAATATAGCCAAGGTACTTAAATAATTTACTGTGTTGCTTCCTTTCCATACAACTTAGATTACCCCATGTAGGATAACAGTAAGTAGGTACCCTCCGTACCTACTCTTAAGTTTAGATGGTTGTTCTATATAGTTTTCAGAAGTTTCTCGTATTTATCCAGCTCCCCATGTTGGATAACAGTAAGTAGGTACCCTCCGTACCTACTCTTAAATTTAAGGATTATGGAAGATGGTTGTTCTATATAGTTTTCAGAAGCTTCTTGTATTTATCCAGCTCCTCATGTTGGAAAACAGTAAGTAGGTACCCTCCGTACCTACTCTTAAAATTAAGGATTATGGAAGATGGTTGTTCTACCTAGTTTTCAGAAGCTTCTCGTATTATCCAGCCCGCGAATTAGTGATCAATGATTGACTGATGACTACAGTAGTATTTCGTTTAATGCGTTTACGTAAGAATCCTAAGAATCATCTTGTCTACTTCGCAGTTGTGCAGCATATATAGCAATAGTTACTCTAAGACATACAATCTGTCTAGGGAACCCTTAAAATTTTAACACATGCGTTATACACTGCTGAGATTTTATAGAATTTTGACAACGCGTTTACGCATCCTGCGATTTTTCGATAATTGTATTAGGACGCATGCCATTTTGCACACTGCTGCGTCTTGCGTTTTGCGATTTTTGCGGGCGGCGGCGGCAAGCGGCGCGTCGCGCTTGCAAAAAGAAGTGTGTAAGGAATTGTGCTATTAAATCGTAGAGGGTTATCACATGGTTTCTAATCTGAACGCGATTAGAATGGCATGGATGGATCCATTTTGAGCTGACATTAGACCTTTACTTAGACAGGGTTCCGTTCTGTAGCATACTAAATTGCCTACTTAGTTCTTACAGGTTGGCTATTTCACTCGTAGGTTCATCGATATGTTGGCATAGGCATGTCTACTTAACCTATTATTATTTATATATTAGCTATTATTTATATTTTTGGTATTGTATTCTATTGTACGGTATTAAAAATCAATACAGCAATCACTTCATATAGCGACTTCCGTGATTGATAACGAACAGAAGCAATTCGTTTAATACGAGTTCAATATTGCGCTGATGTAGCGACGATGACGTCAAAATCAAAAACTAATTGGAACTGTGATATAGTTATGTACGTATTGAATTGAGCGATTGAGGAAAGAAAGTTCATTTACTGTTTTGTATAAAAAGTAAATCGAAGATAGAAAGATGAATAAATAAACAAGTTTTCTAGGAACAAGTAATTTATATAGCAGAAGTTTTGCGCACTTTGTAGGTGGCCAGTCACTTCGCCTCACACTTGTGACAGCGCAAATAAATAAATAAAAATAAAAATAAATAATGCTGGACAATTCACACAGCATTATCTAGCCCCAAGGTAAGCAAAGCTTGTGTTATGGGTACTAGATAACTGATATACATAATACAATACACTACATAGATAGATATTTTTTATTATACATAGAAAACGACCAGAACACCCTGAACAAATATCTGCAGATAGTACAAATATTTGTCCCGAGGCGGGAATCGAACCCGCAACCTCCTGCGTCGCAGACGGACCTTCGCCCACCTCGCCACAGAGGTCGTCTTCGGTAAATCTTCGCGTTATCGCGATAGTGTGGCCGTAACATTAGAAGAAACACCCAACCTCTCACTACTTAGTTTAGTCTTACTTGATAGTGGGTTTGGGTAAGTTTTCCCCCTTAAGGGGGATTTTCAAGGGGGAAAACTGGACTTCCAAAAAATTAATTCCAGTTCTCCCCCTTAAGGCTAATCTTCAAGGGGGGAAACTGGAATCCTTTTTTATGAAGTCCAGTTTTCCCCCTCAAGGAGGATTTCAAGGGGGAAAACTGGAATAACCCGTAGGAAAGCTATTTGCTATGAACCAACGCTAAAACAAACTCAGAGTCAATTGCCGTTTTGGAGTCTATTGATATTAAGAGATTATTACTAAAATCAACATTTTGCCACCCCTTAGCCTCATCAGGCTTACAAAAGTGTATAGGTGTATAGCGTACATCTCCGGGGAGAAAGTTCACAAATACACACATCTACATTATAAACTTGTCACACAAAATAAAAAGAATCACCTTCGTACCAAACCTAAAATAGTTCTAGACGTAAAACCGATGTTGAAAATTCGAAACATGAAGACAAATTAACTAACCTAAGTAAACCTAATAGGTGCTTAGTCATGTTTAGTAAGTTTAGGCTTCTGAACTATTTGGGTACTAAACCCTAGTCAAGTATTAACGATGAAAGGATAACTTGGGACCTACTTTCGCATACATTTATAACTATGTGTTGGTATCGAAATACTAGAAAATTAAGTTACAAGTGGATATTCTAGACATCTTAAGCTGAACCATCAGTTGAGCTATCTGTAGACTGTTTGCAACAGTCGGCAGTTAGCTCAATTGTTTCAATTGTAAATACTAGTTTAATTTTCTTTGTGAATAAATGTCTTACCATTAAGGCGATCTTTGCGTGAGGATATTTTTTTAGTAAACTCATTTGTGAGGGCTATGTATCTACTGCTTAGCTTGGGGCTAGATGATGTAGTGTGAATTGTCCAGCATTATTTATTTGTTTCCCTCCGGCCAGGTGGGATGACGATCTGCGAAAGACTGCAGGCAGATGCTGGATGCGGCAAGCTGAAGACAGGGTGCTATGGCGCTCATTAGGGGAGGCCTATGTCCAGCTGTGGACTAATATAGGTTGATGATGATGATGATGATTTATTTATTTATGTGTTGCGGGGTTTTTCGGCTAAGCCGGGGGGAGGTCAGGCACATTACCAACGTACTCTATACACCTAAGTTTTCATGTGAAAACATGTAACGAATAATTCTAAAAATCAATTCGTCGCCTTTAGCGCCGTAGAATAGAAAATCACAAACCCTATTTTACAAGGCCTTACAAAGGACAAAATGTTGTAGCAGAAAACACTATATTACGGCATGAAAACAAAATCCCGCTGAGCCGTGCTCATACAAACAAAATAATGTTATTTCCAAGGAGAGAATAAGACTAATGTGTTTAGAAAACAAGCTCCGGCGCTCTGTGCTATTTCTATTTGCGTAAATCATTCAGGAGCCTTAAGGCCTGAGCACATACATTCAACATACACCTTCTATACGTCAAAGTCAATTTTTATTTCACTTTATTTTATATCAATATATTACACACAATAATGTACCTACTTAGGCCCATAAAATTGACACCCAAGACACAAACCTATTGCTTAGTTTGGGTCTCACCAGAAATCCATAAGTATGTTTGGGACGTCTACGTCTTGGGGACGCTTCCGACTGGTATTGATATGGATCAGTTAAGCTACCTGTAGATACTTTAGAACAATCTGCAGTTAGGTCAATTGTTTCAATTCTCATGTGTTTCAATTATTTGATTGTAATTTTATTTGTGAATAAAGATTTAATAGTATATTTGGTAAATAAATGAATTATGAAAAAACAATATTATTATGAAATAAAAAACACCACTACCGCACATCACAAAATAAGCAGATAAATATGGACCTTCAATACTCCTTATTTTTAGATGCCTTTACAATGACACAAAATAGCTTCCCACAAGCTTCAAACGAGCTCGCGAGCTATCTGGTGCCGTCAATATAAAATGATTATTAAGGCTGAACGAGTCGCTCATCTTTCCCTAGAAACGTGGAAGGGTAACTACCACGCTGTTTGATGTTGACCACCCAAAACTAAGGACAATATCAATTTATCTCGTCAATATCTATGTTTGTATGCAGCCAACACTGTAATAAAAGTATACATTTGAAAAATACAAGCTTCTAAACTTTCGTATTTCAACACTGATTTTGGCCCAACTTTGGGCGATAATAAATAATATACGAAGAAAGAAAACTCTAAAATTAAGCCCGCACCGACATAGTTTAACTATTCAAAAGTTGAAATATGTTTTATTTTGATAAGATACACTCAATAGTTTTTTTATAACATAATAACCCTTGGGCTAAAAGTGAAGTTTTACGAATAAATCGTTGTGCATTTTATTCTAGCGTTTTCAGGCCGCGCCCACTTATGAGTTGGCCTGGACGACTCGTGCAGCCTTAATGTCCCATATTTGAATGCACATTTTGCCGTTGCGGTCCTGGTCTGTGACAACCTTTATCCGGGGTTACACGGGTCCGTTTTCACCGCACGACTATGCCGCACAAGGATTAACGTTGACCTTGCCGTTACATATGCCTAGAGCATAATTTTGCATGAATAACATTTTTAACACTAGAATTAAGCTTCATGATGACTACATTTTCAAAACACCTGTAATCGGTTACCTACCTATCCTGATTTCCAGACGAGTATCTTTAGTTTAGTTAGGCACAAATCCACCTATGTAAATCCACCATTACATTGGTTATTCCCGATTTTTATTACTCTCTTTGGGATTTCCTTATTCAATTTAACATTACTACTTCGATTTCGGAAAAGATTTTTTACGAAATGGAACTATTCTTGCGGTAAGATAGTACATAAGCCGATTTTCCATACAGATGGATCCATATCACATCTGGTAGTAGTAGTTATACCTACTATATCAATCCCCATCTCTAGGAATTCTGGTTTTATCCAATGGCTTTTGTATTTTAAAACTGATGTGCGAGGTAGAATAGCGTTATATCCTAAAAGCTTTTTAGCGCAGAATAAAAAGTGCCGCATTTTATTTACAAAACAGTTATTTTTGAAACAGAGAAAATAATATCCAGTTCTAACAAGAGACACACTGTAGAATGTGTACAAATCACCGTAATTTGTCTACAGATAAATGGTCATTTTATGATCTTGTCATTTCGTAATACATTTTCAGAAGCAGTCACTTAAAGAAATGGGTATTTCTAGAAGTGGCTGTTGCTAGAATTGAACTTTGGTAGAAGTGGACATTTCCAGAATAGGACGTTTTTTAGTTGTGGGCATTTATAATAGTGGTCCATTTTAATTAAAATCCTTAATAATCATAAGGATGAATACTGACCAGAGGGGAATTGGCGCTCAAAGACGGACTAGATTTGTCCTATGAGTACAATTTATATAATAAATCATTTATTCCAGACAACTAAACACATTTATATATCAATTAATTGACTTATTATACGGTCCATAGTACACCTAATATTATACCTTAAAACCAAAAGGTACCTGAAATTGAAACTTAATTTATGATTATGACACGAAAATTACTATTGCAGCGACGTGTAAATGACGCAATCAGGGTGTCAGCTGAGGACGATGCCCTTCGAATGAGGAAATATTCAACTACCCTGGTAAAAACCGGTCACAAATAACCTTATTTTCATTTACGTAGGCATTGTCTAAGGGCCAAACCACCCGAGGTCAATTCGTTTCCCCGAAATTGCTACTTAACAATAACATGTTCGTAATTTAATAGAAAAGGTCCGGTTTTGCCTCTCGTGACAGGGTTGTTTTCATTAGTGAAGCACGCTGAAGGAAAGGGACTAGGCATTTTAATGTGTGTTTTTATTATCATATGATTTAACGTGATTATGAGGTGTTTGCGTTACGGGAAGGCCATGACAACGTTGTTGTAAGAATATAATAATGTTAAATTAGTGCGGACTTAGAAAAGCATGCTTATGGGCACCATGTGGGGCGGTCGGCGGACGCGGCGGGGCACGCTCCTTCCTCGGGTCGCATTTTCGAGGCAGTAAATGCGTTAAAGGGTAGTTTTTAAGGGTTCCATACCTAAAAAGGAAAAATGGAACCCTTATAGGATCACTTTGTTGTCCGTCTGTCTGTTCGTCTGTCAACCCCCTTTTTCCAGGAACGCGTGGGGGGTGGGTATCCAGTTGAAACTAACATCAAATACTAAAGTCTGTAACCTCTTGAAGCCTCCAGGGCCTGAAAACCTACAGGGTACCTACTTCCCGTTGACTTAGAATCATAATATTTTGCAAAACACAATGTCTTACAATTATACGGAACCCTTAGTGCGCGAGTCTGACTCGCACTTGGCGTTTTATCTATACTAATATTATAAAGAGGAAAGATTTTATTGTTTGTTTGTATTGAATAGGCTCAGAAACGACTGGACCGATTTGAAAATTCTTTCACCGTTAGGAAGCTTACTTTTCAGGGAGTGACATAGGCTACATTTTATCCCGGAATTCCCACGGGAACGGGAACTACGCAGGTGAAACCGCGAGGCGATCGTCTAGTTTTTTAATATTTTGTTATTGGTTAACATAATAAAAGTTACAAAACGTTACGATTACGTATGGAAATAAAAACAAAAGGCTGGTTCTGCGATAAATTACCAATACAACGTTTTCTAGCTATACTTTAACTGGTTATTCCTCCCTAGTGTAGGTATAACTGCGTTGTGAAATCTACAACATTGTTTGTTTTAGGGTCTCAGTATCGTTACATTTTAAAACAAGTTTTCAGTTCCAAACAAGTTCTCAAAACAAATACTCTGGTTTATGTTTATAGCTCAGAACTTCACACGCTTGGCTATAAGCACGACTACCTTCTCGTAGAGCGAGTACACATAAGGAGTTTTGCAGCGCGCGCTATTAACGGCAGCTTGTCCGATACATTCGTACACATCAAGCCGCGGTTCGTATCTAAGTTGTGGCCCTTGTGCGTGTTGTCTCAACATAACTTTTACCGGCGAAGCGAATTTATCTATTGCTGAATTATGAAGATACATAATTAAGCTATAGATACATTCGCTGAAATAAACGTATTGAATTGAAGCGCCTTCTGTGCTCGCCATAGTCTGATAAAGCTGTCATGGAAAAAAACACTCGTACACAACCAAACACGCACTTGAACACCGAGAAGCGTGCGTTTTGGATGTGCTAGTCACGAATGTCGGACCTGATCAGACGGATTTTGAAACGCGCGTTACCAAAGCACGATTCAAACCGCCTAATGTGTACCTACTCACTTATAGTTTCGCTGAAGCATCAAAATATTCAGCTCATCATGTACGAGACGTGTCTCGTTTGAACCCTACGTTTACGTAGCCTTTGACTCACCCCGCCTCAATATTTACATATAAATTAATTCAACTTACTAAGACCGCACTTAGAAGAAGCACTTTGCACTCGTAGCTTAAGCATAACCAGTCCATAAAGTTCTTCTGAGATGGTAGGTTTATCCACGCTTTGTCAGTTCATTCTAGACGTTATTATCAGGGTACCGACCTAATGCTTACGTTGCGAAAAAGTTTTCCTCTTTTTCTTAGGATCGTTTGTTTTATCTTGGATGCATTCGCTGCATAATTTAACTCTATATTATGTAAAGTAAGGTAAAGTGAAAATGCATTTATTTTCGTAACCAATACATACTACATAGCAGGTACAAAAGGTAACGGTTAAGCTAAAAGTAACAGTTACGGTAGCAAAAATGGCCAACACTCAGCAGATGCTATGGCAGGATGTATCCTGTAGTTTATTTAGCACATAGAACATTATATCCTGTAGTAGGTATACATATATGGTTGTGAATGTGAGTGCCTACAGGATGATAAGGGCGATAGTAATAATAATATATTTATTTCAGACTGGGTTAGAAAAGTTACAGTTACGTTATTTTATTTGTGATAAGGTGTCGTGTAGATGACGCCATCAGGGTGTCAGTCAGCTGACGACAGTGCACGGCGGTGTCCCCTGATTTTCTGGGTGCTAGCTGTGTGCATCTTTATTGTGCCTCCTGTCCAAACCATAGCTTTCATGGATAAAATACCCCGTTCCCGCTACGATTAGTACTTACAAAAGGCAAGAGAGCACAGCAAATTATGCTCTGTTAGTTTTAAAACAAGGCGGATGTTTGCTTGCCACGGGGCGTCAAAGAGCTTAATAGCATAATTTTTGAAGCAGGGAAGAAGCTTTTAAAACTTTTGCTTTGACTATTTTGTCCGGCTAAGCGGTTTAAATTAAAGTTAACTAGCCAGGTAGAACATTTTATTTACATTTTCTGTATTTATCTGTTCTGTTTGAGCACAGAACAGATGAATACAGACCGAACTACAGACCTATCAAAACTGCTCCCACTTCTGCCCCCGGTATCCAGTACCTAGCTATTTTGGCGTAAGCCTTCTTTCTGGGGTAATTGGGTAAAAGTATCACTTCAGATGAAAGTTACAGTAGGCAGGTAACTTTGAAGAGGTAAAAGTACCATCAAAATTAACGGCAAGGTACTCAACGACCATGAAGTCGTTAAAACGAATGCACCATGGGCCATGGGCGCGATGTAAGAGTTCATATACGAAGAAAATGGGGTGTTTGTGTCCGGAATTATTAGAAACTAGCTTCTGCCCGCGGCTTCGCACGCGTTGTTTCTATGAAAACGTTTTGAGGTTATTTCTATCGCATGGGAACTGATTTATGGGATTAAAAGCCCAAAGATCGCCTATGTTTGATTCCAGGGTTAGACTTACCTGTATGCAAAATTTCAGCCTGATCCGTTCAGTAGTTTTGGCGTGAAGAGGTAACAAACATCCATCCATCTATACATCCATCCAATCAAAACTTTCGCATTTATAATATTAGTGTGATTACTACTTGAAATACAGGTTTATAGCTAAGGATGGATTTTTACTAATGAAACCACTATGGGGCTGTTCTTAAAAATAAAACAAATTGATATAAAATATGATCATGATGTCCTCCTAGCCGAATTTTTGGACACGGCGGCCCTGCCGGAGACACAGACAAGCTATGTGCGCAGGATATATTGTGGTGCACAAGTGCGTGCGTAAAAATTTCCCTCAATCTCCCCATTCTCATGCATCGATGCGACGGCAAACCTACACGACCGAGGAAAGGTCAGGCGTAGGACCAACGGCTTAGCGGCTCACAGGATCATCACTCGAAGTTCGATAGTAATATTTAAAAAAAACAGAGTATAGGCTCTTCATGTAAGATTATTGTTTTTATGATTTAGGCCTAGATTTGGATCGTAGTTGCATCAGCGCGTACTAAATTCAGTTTTAAAAATATAGATCGAAACGAAAACAACTACAGAATTAAAAATTAAATTCAAATCCAAGCTTACCTGAACCAACAAAACAAACAAGGAGGTTTATAGCAAACCACTTTATTGTAGCAGTTTTATTGAAAGCCGAAACAAGTCAATACGGAACCCAAATAAATTCTATTGGTGGACACTAACCCACCGATCTCGTATTAAGTGCTATCGTAAATCTACGAATTGATTGCAAAGTGTGGTTTGATTGCGAGGGGAGAAACGAAGGTACCTTAGGTTCCCAGAAATTTTATGGGAATAGGAATTTTTAAGTAATTTCCGCAGAAAAAAATTGCTACTATAGGTCTACTCAATAGATCTTATGAGAAAGATAGTTCTTACGATACATTTTTACCTGTCGACCAGGATGACTCATCATCAGTAGCCTCTATTAGTCCACTGGTGGACATATGCCTCCTCTAGTGTGCGCCATAGCGCTCTGTTTTCAGCTTGCCGCATTCAGCATCTGTCTGCAGTTTTTCGCCAGTCGACTCATTAAATCATCCGATGACTCATTAATTCTATACCGAAGTTATTGTACTACTGAACAGCGTCATGCTTTTTCTTTTTTAACCCCCGACGCAAAAAGAGGGGTGTTTTATGTTTGACGTGTCTGTCTGTGTATCTGTGTATCTGTCTGTGGTATCGTAGCTCCCAAACGGATGAACCGATTTTCGTTTAGTTTTTTTTGTGTCATAGATAATTTTATCAAAAAATCAAAAATCAAAATCAAAAACTTTATTTCCATAAATACAATAAATGTGCACTTAGAAAAGGTCGAGATATAAAAGTAAACACTGACACGGAAATAATGTGATATTTTTGATTTCTGTCGCTTCGATATGTAGACTAAAGTAAAGAAGCGACGAAGAAAGCTTTAGCCTGTTATTTGTTATTTTTCGAGTTGGAACAAAACCCGTCCCAAGTTTTTTTATCCTCTTGATAATCTGATATTTTATAGTAAGCCTTTTTGCACAGCAAGGTTTTGACAATTTGTTTGAATTTATTTATTGATATTTTTTGCAATTCACTTGGAGTTTTGTTGTAGAAGCGTATACATTGCCCTTTAAAAGATGCATTTATCTTGTGTAGCCTAGTTGTGGGCACAGCGAGTTTTCCGAGTGTTCCATGTGTAGCCATGTTTCATGAAAATCTGTTCAATAAATGTCGGCAAGTCTTTTAAAATTTTAATTTTGTCTTGTTGTTATCAACAACCTAATAGATTTGATTTCCTTTTTGTCAAGGGGATGATTAGGATCGCTGTCGTTTCCAAGGCTGCGAGTGGAAAAATTCCAACCTACTTTCCAAGGTTTCCATATTTTTTTCACCTGCCCAGTTCTTTAAGATTCGCTCCTCTCTCCTTTATTTCGTTGATGTGATCCTCTTTGAAGGACAGAGACGCAAATTAATTAAAACTCTCATAAAATGATTTCAAAGTTTGAATGAACCGTAAATTTTCTTTGGTTTATAATTTGGGTCACACGCACAACTGCTGTATTAAGAAAAAATTAAACACCTTAATTATTGGTAGGTATAAGTATAACTCAACATCAGTGCTCCAGATATCTTTCAAATTCGCACGTACGTGGTCTTTATGACGTTAAGAAACGTTTTTCACAACTTTTTACTAAGGTCTAAATCTTGGTATAGCTATAAGTCCGCGAAGTCCTTTTAACAGACGATAGTATACATGAGTCAATGTGAACATTAAAACCATTCGTATCCTTTTACCAAAGCCGTGGAAATGAGGCATTGTTTTTACTAAATACTGAATTTCGACTTGTATGTTCTTAAGCCTTGTTGCCAGAATTATTTGAAGAATATAACACTGCAAGAACTCGTCAGGACAACACCCGTAACGATGTGAGTGGGTCCTAACGCTGTTCTTGCGGGTTTCGTCGCAATTGCGCCAAGACAATTTCACAAATGGTGTACTGAAATCCTGCAGATGTGGCAAGAAAATATTCCAATGGTTATGGAGATTGTTTCTTTTGTGCGGCAAGCTGCAAAATTTATAGGGCGAAAAGGTAGGAAATAACTTAGTTGATGTTTGATTATTTCAGAGACTAGTATATGAAATGGAATTACAACCACAGCGTTTTTCAGTATTGAGTATAGAGAATAAAGTGACGGAACCGTGTGGTCCCACTGCGATGTCCCACTGGTGGGACAACATATTTTTGTCTTCACTGACAAATTATTCATGACTGATTCCAAAGCATTCATTTGTGACGAGTCTCATTTCATTAATTCTTCATTTTATCTGTTCCGTTTTCAATAAAAGATAAAAGGCAAAAGCTTTTAAAAATATTAATATATTCTCCACTCCGGAACCGTGGTCCCACTGCGATGTCACACTGGTGGGACAAAACTAAAACTTTTTCGTGGTCCCACCAAACACACACTTGACCGTCCACATCCTCTCCCCCCCCCCCCGTGTGTGTTTGGTGGGACCACGATTGTGATGGATGATGGGACATCGCAGTGGGACTACGGTTCCGGAGTGGAGAATATATTAATATTTTTAAAAGCTTTTGCCTTTTTATCTTTTATTGAAAACGGAACAGGTAAAATGAAGAATTAATGGAATGAGACTCGTCACAAATGAATGCTTTGGAATCAGTCATGAATAATTTGTCAGTGAAGACAAAAATATGTTGTTCCCTGGGCAATACACGATTCGAAAAGCTTTCATAACGCTGAGTGTCGAATGAAATGATTTATAGCTAGGTATTTATGTAACAAGGGGTTGTATACATCCGAATTGTCTGTTCTGAATAAGAATGCAATAAACTTTCAAAGCACCAACAGTTATAGCATACATAATTACATAGTTTACACAGGTGCAAGATAAACAAAGCACAAGTACCTATGTTTTCTTCGAACCTAACAAGCCAACTTAATCTAAATGGTTCTCCATTGCAAAATTCATACAAAGGTTAGAATAAGAAAGAATTGCACGTAACTATTATCATGTCAATCTAGTTCTATGTAAGTGCCAAAAAACGAACACTATGTACATAATTTATTTATTTTTTCATTTACTAAAGAAGATATAAGTTTACAGAGTAAAAATAAATAAATATAAACCATCCTTCGTTTATGTTAAGGCCATTGATGGTGATGATTTCATCATCATCAAGTTATATCAAAATCAATATCAAGTTATACATAGAAAAACCACCCAAAACAACCGCGCTTTTGTCAGTTGAAGAAACTTCCTCGCTTTGAAATGACTCGCCTTGCCACTTCAGCTCAACACTTAAATAAAAGTAGTTAAAGTCGAGTTTAAAATTGAGCACCTTTCGAATTGGTCCTCAAGGAGCAAGCTATAGACCGTCTTCAAAGGACAAGGCAATTTTGTCGATGTCACCGTCGAGTCGGTACTTCACAATAACTTGCTTCAGCACCTTTGCTTTGAACATGAGTTTGTAAGTGCTCGAACAATTTCAATAAGAGCACTGTGCAGGCCTTGAGGAAATTAGGGTCTGGGGTTTCCACCTACATCAGTAAGCAATTACATATTTTTTACTGCGTCTACTGGATTCGTATCGGAGCGTACGGAGCGTAAGGAGGGGAAGGGGTGAGGAGGCTCGGTCAGGTGGGGGGCGAAGAATGTTCAGTCTGCCATTATTGACTTTAGCTGTCATTTTGTCATAAGCTGTAATTTTTGACAATTTCTGTCATTAATGACAACAGCTGTCATTTTTGACAAAAGATATAATATTTGTCGTTTTTGACATGAGCTGTCTTTTTTGACATCAGCTGACATTTTTGGCATCATCTGTCTCATATTTGACATTCACTGTCATTTTTCAAAAATGTATGAACGAAACAATATATATGAAACGTAAACTATTTTGTTCTAAAGTAAAACACATACATACGAATTGCGCATGGATTCCTGACAAACCGCTCAACGGACGAAACGCGTTTTGGACGAATCTCGTTTATATTGTAATTGGACGAATCGCGTTTTGGACGAACCGCTAACAGATCGTCCATTCTATCCGTTAGTATTATTTTAATATATAGGTATTCTCTGGTATAGCTGTGTATGTAAACAACCAACCTTAAGATGATTCGCTCAGACACTCGTTCGTCTCTTCAATGATTCTCATGCATACCGCACTTCAATTCCGTAAGGGGAAATACGCACTGTAACACAATAAACACATTCAAAAGAGCTGTATGTGAAGGGGGCCGGTAAGTAAGCCATGTGTATTTCTGCCGCTTTGTAGTATTGTGTGGAAGGTTTGGTTTCCGGTGAAAACACAGGCATTATGAAATCTGCTTGTGTATACCTCAAGTTGTGTGTATACTTCAAGTTGATAGAGGTACCTAGAACAGTGTTGCGTGGCGCACGATTGTTATGTTGTAGATATTCGGTGATTAGTAAAAAAGTTAAAGTGGGCAGTCGTCAAAAACAGTCTTTATTGTCGTGTATTATTTCACGTGTTGTGTGGTGAAAACAATTAGGCACACTGTAGGTTCACATAGGTACTCGTGTATCGACGTAACTATTAATTTTCAAACACCAATGGTAATGGTACCACTTAGCTGTGGCATTGGTTTCCAATACATTGATAGAGCTGTTCGAGTCACATGACAATCGTACCGTACGTTTAGTTTTTAATTTCTGTAGGGTTGACAGTCTTGTAGGGACATTTGACGTCGCGACGCATTAAAATAATTCATAGATTCAAATATTTATTTGCGTTAAACATGGTAAAATCTAAAATAATGCACTTTGAGTTACGATAAATGCCATATCAGTCTGTGTCTTTCATAACATAAGATTTTCTTACTTTGGGGATGATCTGCGAATTAATGCTGGTGTTCTTCCAATACAAACTAGATTCGGATGCATTCATTAATGAATGCTGGACAGTTTTATTTCATATCACATCATCTATACTAGTCCAGTGCTGAACATAAGCTTCCCTGATATGCGCCTTATTGGCTCTTATCATAATCATTATTAACAGCACTTTATTTATAAATCAAAATAAGTAGCGCTGGAATGAGTAATTACAACCTCAAAATGTAACTAAGCAGTAGGCCGCAAAGGTTATGACCGTAATTTATTTAAAATCCCAGGGATTATATTCGTTAAATGAAAGAGAGAATATTTAATTTTACGTCCAATAAAAATCACTCCCGATATAATAATGACAAAACCCTGATCAACATTTCCCCGACAATTGCCCATGGAACGGCCAATCTGTTTCATTTACATTCTATGTGCATTTAAATAATACCAATTTTCCATCGCACGGCTCATGACAAAATTAAAACGCGGATTTTGAATTCGTATTCAGCGACGCGAGTTTATCATAAAGTTCGCATTTGGGAGCGACAGCCCTATAAGTATTAAACTGGAGTAATGTGTCCCCGGAGGCGATACGAGTTCCGAGGACAACTTTATCGAGTACGCATTTGGAAGCACGATGTTTAGAAGTTGTTTGAACCGCAGAGGGTAACTTGAGAGCTGTAATTACCAACTAAAGTAGCCGGTCCGAATGGCATGACTAATTTTATTGTTTGTGTTCAAAAACAGTGGTGAACTGAACTAACGAGCCGAAAGTGAGGATGAAATTTAAGTTTTCCAACCATATTTTCCGCACAAAACGGAATATTTCAGTAACCATAAGTTTTGCGAAATTCACTGCTGTTGTGGAAATATTTGGCATTCTTCGCTGAAAGGTTTTTCGCTGAGCAGATATGCAGCTCTGCAATCTTATATCTTTATCGTGAACTAACATGCTACTTTTCTAGTGTTTGGCGCGACGCTCGCTTCTAAGTTTGGAAAGATGGCGCACGTGATATCTTCAAGCTCTTTACAAGTTTCTGCAGTTTGAGTGTAATCTCACAAGCAGAATCTTTGATTCCATCTATAGAGCCTCATTGATATTCCGTTGACAAAGCCCAGTTTAATCGGACACTAATATTACACTGAAACTTATATAGTTGCTAGGCTTTTGTTGTACGATAAAAAACGATTATGCAAACCGAAGCTAATTAAATGCAGAAAAAAGTTTTCTGAAACAAACTGAAAAGTTTCCATTCTTTATCGTCGCTTGGGGAATATTCCAATTCCCTTCAACATAACTTTGAGAATCTAGCAAAAACAAAGTCGATGTAAAAGAAAGTAGAAACATTAAAAACTCATAATATTCCTACAAGTTTGCGAAATGTAATTTTATCGTTATTTGCCTACGGCTAGGTTGGGAGCTCGGTATGCACGTTGTTTCTCGAATGCCTTCGGGTCAACAGGGTCCAAAGTCCCAAATCAATAGAACACCGAGGGTTGTAGGTAGGTACCTACTATTATTAAAACAAATCTAAATGGGGTAGAATCTTGTTGAATTGAGTTATTGTATTGTTTTTTGTCCAAAGAAGCACAACAGCTATAGATTTTCGTAGCCACAGAGCTTTTGTAGCACTGCCTACGAACGACTACAAAATACTTAGATTGTACTAAAATTTGTTGAGACTTTTGTAGTGTTTAAGTACGTATTTATACATGAATGGAAGTTCATGGAATGTCACCATTTTTAAATTGATGGCTATTAAGGTGAATGAAACGGTCATTACCAACCTTCCTAGTACCTATTCAACGTTTGAGTACTTCCCTCCTGTTGCTATTCAGTCGCATACAAGCAGAGTGCATAGAATGCCAGAACACGACACATGCATTAGTCAATTAGGTCCCCAGAGCCTCAGAAATCAGTGTAGAGCCACACTCGCTTGTTTACAAGGCTCTTGCGATAGATGTTTGCATTGACAAACGTATACGACTCTACGTTTATCGCTATTAATCCTTTACTCGAACATCATACATACGTAATCTGTACATTATTTTGACAACCTTCTTTGAGCAAAGTCGGCCTTTCCGGCTCACTCGAAAGGCAACCAGCAATTTTCATTACTGTCATATTTTTCGGCCCTGTGTTTTGAATGTGAAATGTATTTTGAATGTCGAATAATATTATGTTTTGAAAATAGGTTTTATGCTGAGCAGTACAAGCTTCACTGGCTGATTACAATAAAAAGAAAACGCGGGAAACTGACAAAAGAGTATAGATTGTAAAAGTCAATGTGTTTTAAATACAACTATACATTATGTACATGTCTTGGTCCACAATGACTGCCCTGCTGGCCACGCTATGGTGGCCTCAAGCTAAGCTTACCACGGTCCCTGTGTCTCACGGGCGCTGTGATGGCCTGGACCTACGCTAATCTACGCTTTCGGCCCTCACCATCGCGGCCAGCAACCCAGCCGTTACTGACCTCCGACGTAATGTACTGTTACAGTACACTCATGGACAATGTAACAAAACAATGTATTATTTGTGGTCAGTTCCATATAGTTGGTTGGTTTCTAGGGCTGAACGAAGAACTGTCATGCTGTAAAAAGAAGGTAGGTAGGGTTGAGGTTTTTCATTCCTTGTAAATAGGAAGAAGGTCTCATCTATCTGAAGAGAATAAACGGTGTTCTTTATTTTGAAAACAGTCGATTTTTATTCATACAACAAATCTTACCTACATGAAAAACGATGGCAATTAATAATTTTGTAGGTCCTTTTTTTAATAGTAGAGAGGGAAAAAGTAGTAAGGATAAATGTGTTTGATACCCACAAAAATCTAGAAAAGACTACGACAAAAAGCAATCGTTAATCAACTGAAAAAATACCGTATAAAAGAAAATGAATGAATATTTCTACAGGGAATTTTCTACGTAATTCCTGAGGATTTGTTTCTGCGAAATCACTTAATAATACGGGGGGTGTACACCGGGTCGAAATAAGTAAATTCTGCGGGTCGGTCCCTCACGGCTTAATTCAGAAAAACCGTGAGATTGCCAGATCTTTATGTACTGTTTGTGAATGCCGACGTCAATGTTTCAACCCTTCCAGGATAGCCACCTAGCCATAATATGAAAAAGTTATTTTGAGGTGAGACGACAGTTTTTTTTTATGTTTACGGCACTAAAATGGCTTGGGATGGCTTTTACTTTTTCCTGAATAGACAAACAGAGGTTGCAGTTTACAGGAAAAATCTCCTCGTACAAAACTTGGAAAAGAAGAAAGAAGACTTGTTTTATGGAAACTATGGTTTTTTATTTTATTATATACAGCAATAAAAAACTAGCGAAGTAAAATAGCAAATAAAAGAAACACACAAACCATTAAAAACTGCCATAGCGTTTACAGTACATTACAATACTAAAGTACTGTAATATCTTCTGTGATATTACTCCAGCAGCCCGGAGTTTTCAAGTGACCCGAATTGAAAACACTAAAATTTCATTTCTAAGTGCTCGCAAGAATACTAAACATTGAAGCTTTTCTTTGTCCACGCTTATTCGAACTTTAGCCTAAAGATATCGAAGATTTCAAGTTTATTTTACTAGACAGTTATTCTGTGCGGAAAGACAAACACACAACGTAGTAGCATAGTTTTTATAAAATCACAAGATAATAAAGTACAATTTGGTACCTACCGATTTCTTCAATATTTAAAGTACCTACTCTTATCTCGTTAATCTAATTAAAAATTAATAGAAATATCTTTAAAACTTTTAGTCCAAATGCTTCCTACCTGAATTAAACTTAAAATCGTCGGCACGGACCGGACAAAGTTGAAACTTTCCAGATTGTTGAAATTAAGGCAGGAGAAAAAATCCATTTGCAGTTGCTAAGTCTCGAATTCGCTGACACGAGAGTCGCTCGGATGGGCCCAACTCCTGGGGGCCTACTCAGAAAAAGAAAATCGAAGTTTCGTTATGGTTGTCGTCCAAAACCAACTCTTATGTCGCTTGCATAAGATTAGCGTTTGCACGAAAACGAATCAGAAACTTCGATTTCGTCTGTTAGAGTACGGGCCCTGACACTCTTATTACGAAGTTTCAACCTTGTTTCAAGAGTATAGACGGCAGCATTTTTTTAATGAATATTAATTTGTTCAGTGAAACAAAGTTTGTTCAAGTAGGAATCGGTAATTGCTTCATTTTGAGATCCTTAATCCTCTCAAAGATTGCTGAATGCTAATACAGCTGACTCGCGGAGAAGGGTCGGCTTTTGTTGGATGAAATCTATAGGTACTTACCTAGACGCTATCTTTGCTTTTCTGACAATAGGTTAAATGGTCGCTGACCTCGTATTGAAGAAACCTCTCGATAAAGTTAAGGGGATTCTTCGATCTATTTCGGCAGTCGTTTGTACCAATTCAAATCGAAGATCTTCGTGTTGTGTGAATAAATGTTACTGAATTACTGAATAAGTTGGATTGACTTAGTTAAGCTGTTTTAGGGTATTGTACCTAACTATATTTTATTTATTTTAGAATTTTATATAAGATAAAGTTACGTACAATAATATATTATGTTACATATATTATCTATTACGTAACTAAAATAGGTAATAGTTTTATACATTTGGTTACGTTTCCTTCGAGTAAATGCTATTTAATTCAACTTTTTGTTACCTCACTTAAACCTTGTTTTCTATTTTCTTGTACCTACCCGTAAACGAATTTGTAGTTTTAAGAAGCCTTAGTTATATTAAATGTTCAGTTCAGTTATTTATTTATAAGAAAATTTTCTTACACGTCAAACTAACTTAGCTAGGTACAGAATAATGTAAAAACTAAGTACCAATAATTGTCCTTGGTAATCTTACCAAGAGTATTTAAATATTATTATAATTATAAATATAATAATTATAATTATAATGATCAACTTACATACATGCTGCTAACATTCCCAGGAAATAATTTATTAGTAGGTACCCTATAAACATCATATTGCATACTTTGGTATATTTTTTTGTTATTTGGCTGTATTAAGGTCGCTCGTGAGACTTTCGTAGTAAGGTACTACGTAGGCGTATATAAAATATCACATTTCAGATTTCAACTAAGGCTCTTCTGAACCCTCATTACTCTTTGATGTGTTGATATTATGGATAGCATTAGGGTTTCTGGTCTGGATATAAATATATATTGTGAAGATATTTTTTTTATATTCTTATTTTCTACCGTACTTTCCTTTTTTTATTCTTTTTTTGGTTTAACGAATTGATTGTCGAAACGCGTGTTGGACGAAACGTGTTTTAATTGTAATTGGACGAATCGCGTCTTAGACGAACTGCTAACAAATCTTTTCTATTTTGGACTTTATTCGGGTATTCCTCTGCTACCATCTTCGTTCCATCGATTGGATGGTCTCCCGTTTCGCGTTGCATCGCGGAAGCCACTCGAGAACCTTTACTGCCCAGCGGTTATCAGTTCTGCGAGCTATACTACGTGTCCATTGCCACTTCAGCTTACTGATTCTGAGAGATGACAGTGACTTTGATTTTTCTACGCATTTCTGTTTTCCGGATTCTATCACGTAAAATTCCAAGCATGATTCACGTTACAACTCGAAAATGTATCGGCCAAGCATTCGAAGGTGTACGCCACATCCGGCACAAAGTCGATTAACTTAATAATCCGATTAAAACTTGCACAGAATGGGTTAGACCAATGAACTTACTGGGTGTAAAGTTGGTTAGTACTGCTTCGTAGAACCTAGTTTACCGTGCTTTTTGTGCAGGCACTGATACCCGAGGTTAATTTTTAAACGACTTCAAAGAAAGATGAAGTTCTCGATTCGGCATTTGGCATTTCCGCAAATAAAGCATCAAAATGTGTGATTTTATTACATACCGTAATTAAATCACACATTTTGATGCTTATTCTTCGCTTTTGTACAGAGAATGGTCCTGATATAGTCCCATAACATTTTTATTACTAGGTACTTAACTTTAAAAAATATATCCGTCCCATAAAATATAAAAACTGATCTGTAAATTATCAAATTCTTATGAACAGCCTTACATAGTTCCTATTTTCTGAAGTTTTTTCATTCAGACGAAATTTCATCTGAATGAAAATCTTTTTGTTAGGCATGGTACTTTGAAACCACAGACCAAGTAGGTACATTAGGTATTTGGTACCTATTCCATAAGTGAGATTGAATTTTTAAATTTGGATTGAAATTGGAACCGTTTTCTAGAGTAAACTGCAGCCGGCTAGCATGTCACCATTACTGTCTAAACCTAATAGCCAGGTTCCTAAATGGTCCTATTAAAGCTACGCCTAATGGGACCAACAAAACAATCCGAGATGCACAGAGCGGTCTTGAGGGAACTGCATACTCCATTAGGTTGTGGTTACCTTCGTGTAGCAGCTGCAAATAGGATCGATGCTAAACCGATATCGTTACTGGATATGCATTACATGTTATTTTCTTTGAATAAAGAAAATTGACGCATTTTGCGCTGCATTGTATTATAATGTTGTAAAGAGGTTTACTTAGCTTATAGAAGCCTCGTTGTTGGTCTTATGAGGTCACATTTGAAAATATTCGTAATGGGATTTATTATTATTTAATTTAATTTAAATAAAGAGAAGTTTCGCGGAGTTTCGCCTCTCGTTGGTTCATTTCGTTTTGTTTTTTATTCGTAGGCCTCGATCAAGTATCAGCCAAGTATTCAAGGTACGCATTGCGAATCTATGGGGGGAGCGGATGCCTTGATCGATGTTTGTAGGTAATAAAAGTGCAGCCAATGATGTCAATTCAAATGGTGTCATTCGCCAAAACTGAACATAACTAATGACATCACTGAAATGGATCATTTTGAGTGATGTAAAATTAGTTTAGTTACTTTTGGTTACCTGTAAATTTACCCTAAGTAGCGGAAACACCCTCGAATACATCTGAATCGACCTTCTGATGTGAGTCTTATAATAATGCATGTATTGTCATACATTAAACCTACCACTAAAACCAAGAATCTACGACTGCTACCCAATCACTATACACAACTATAAGCCATGATATTGCGCGTTGCAATCCACTGAATCGAAAGTAAAACAAAGCGAACTTTCGAAAACATCGTTATGAAAGCCTCCATTACCATCTGTTCCAATTTAGCGGACAATAAAAGTGTTGGAGCATTGTTTTCTGGCACAGAGGGACATTGCAACGCTCGACCATTGTGACGTACCTACCTACTATCACAATGGAATCTTATCTGTACGGGGATTGTTCAAGTGTTTCGAGATAACGTACCTAGTTACGGCTTTCTATACGGCTATCCGTACTAAACCGAAAGGGAGTGATTCTGGACATCGAGGGGGTTTCTGCTTTTTTTTGAATTTCGAATATTGGTTTCCTTTTTTGAAAAACTTAGCAACTTTTTTTTCTTTATATTCGTGACGACGCTTGAAATTATATTGAAGAGGACATATCAAGATTTTGAATTTTTAAATATAAGATTTTGTTTAAAAAATTGTTCTTGAGTTATGTTTTTATTTTGGGCATTTCCCCCCATGAGATAAAGGCCAACAAGGCACTTCTCGGGGGGAGGCCTGTGTCCAGCAGTGGACCAATACAGGCTGTTGAGGGTAGTTATGTTTTTATAAAAAAACATCTAGTCAAAATCAAAATCTAACAAGGAAATGTTCCATCAACCCTCAAGATCAAGATTTGGAAGTATTAGATACTTCACATCATAACCGACAAACTACTATCTAAGTATTTATAACGGAATATTTACCATGATTTGAGTTTTGAGCGTACCAATATTTCGGCACGGTTTTATGCGTTCCATGATCATGGAACAACTGAGGTACTAAATGATTTTAGTGTTAATAATCATGATGTTTTTAAAAGTTTTACTATAACTGTAAGTATTTATGAGACAGATTGCTATTATTTTACATGACTTACTAAAGACCTCATATAAATGAGGCATTATAAAACCGCACGAGCAACCTTTTTCAAACAACGCAGACTCCAACACATTTTTAGACAACTTCTTATCCCGCTCTGGGAGCCTAAATAAATTTGTTTTCAAAGGAAACTGAGCCTTCTTGGAAGGATTTGGTTTACAATCTGCATAAAAAAAATAATATAGGAAAAGCTTTACTTTGGCTATAAGGGTTTGGTACCAATTGTATACCATCTACTCACAAAATGATAAGGTTTTTGTGAGTCAGATCCAGGAAATGTAATTTTTTTTACTTTTGTGTAAATATGAAGCGACGCGTGACCCGAGAGCTGGTAAGTATCTGACACAGCGCATCAGCATTGCCATACAGCGTGGCAATGCCGCCAGCGTCTTGGGGACGCCTCCGACTGGTATTGATATGGATCAGTTGAGCTATCTGTAGACTGTTTGCAGTTGGCTCAGTTGTTTCAATTGTAAATACTAGTAAATATGATAATTTTCCTGAAAGGCTTAATAGATTCTTTAAGGAATAAATGTTGTTTTGTAGATCTGTAGTAGGTAAGTACCTTTGGAAATTATGGGATACGCTGCTGCCCGCGGTTTTGCCCGCGCTTTTTAAGTACCTAGCGTATGTCCGTTCCCGGTATACCATTTAATTTTATTTCCCTGCACATTTCATTGAAATCCGTTCAGCCGTTTGGGCGAGAAACAGTAACAGATAGACAGACAGACAGCGTTACTTTCGAATCACATCACACTAAAATTATAAATGCGAAAGTTTGGACGGATGTATGGATGGATAGATGGATGGATGGATGGATGTATGTTTGTTACTTCTTCACGCCAAAACTACGGAACGGATCGGGCTGAAATTTTCCATACAGATAATTCTAGGCCTGGAATAAAACATAGGCTACTTTTAATCCCATAAATCAGTTCCCATGGGATATAAATCACCTTTATGCGTTTCCACAGAAACAGCTAGTTTATAATATTAGTGTGGATTATAATAAAATAGAATCATAGCGATTAAATAATTTAATTGGTCGCCTCTTTCTTATTATTACCAAAATACGTATATTGAAACCAACCGTTTTTCTAAAGTCACGCAAAATCTCCGAAAAGGGTATGAAATAAAGTATTAAGTCACTTATACTTTATCACTTTATAGTCAACCTAATTCAAAAGCATTTTCGCCTTTATACGATTTTTATATTTCACTTTTCAAAAGCATTTTATACCTGCTTAGATAAGGCGTATACCTTTAAAATTGACAATATTCATAAATTTTTACCGTTGATATTCTCATATTAGATACGTCGTATAGGTTCGCAAAGCTCTTCGTAGAGTAGGTTGTATGGACTTCTTATCTCCTAGGATATGGTAAATGTATATCAACACTCCCTTTGAAAGAGAGGGTTGGTAAAACGAGGGGCTAGACGATTACTGAATGCATAACAAGCTTAGTTCGTATATCGTGTGCTTTACATGTTCATAAAAGATTACTGCTTGGGTAATTACTTCTTCATATTCAAAGACTCTGACGTTGAGAAAATAAGGAGGATTTTAGCTTTACATAGATTTCTCATTAGTTTTAGTTTCAAAAGTAGATTCGCAAACAAAATCCCTGAGGAAGTATTAATATTCCATAACAGCAGCATTATGTTAATATGAAGCCTAAGATTATTTCATTCATAATGTTAAGTAGGCGAGTAAGTTTGTACGCGAGTTTGTTTACGAGGAACTTACGTGCTTTCATAATGTAGGGAAATGCGAGGGTACTTAATCAAAACAATGTAGGTAGGTACCTATTTAAAATGTACAGAAAAACAAGTTCGTTATTAATATAATGAGGATGGTTAGTTTAAAAACAGATGACTGATTTCTGAAATATAAAAAATAGCTTTTTTATGAACACCTACTGCAATGTCCACCTTTAACTGGTTGTGCAATTACATATTTCATTAAGTTTGTATTTTATATTGTAACACCCACTGTAACCCAGCCACTGTAAACCAAATAAACAAAATTAAAATATCTATACTAAATCTAGGTACATAGAAAACACCTATTTTTAGTTTTTTCGTAGGCATATCGAATTCGATCCCATCAATACGCCATTATTACCGTCTATTAGACCTAACTATAGGGGAACTGGGGTCAAACGGAACGTTTTTAAATGAAAGGCATAAAAAACCTTTTTTTATACCACAAAGGTGGCAAACGAACGTGCGGCACACCTGATCAGCGGTTACCACAGGTCAATTTGATAAATTAGGCTCTAGACACCACAATTTTTTTTATAAATATAAATAGCACGGCATTAGGTTTCTTCGTCGTTTCTTTATTTATGTCTTGTCTACCAACATATCGAAGCAATGGAAATGAAAAAAATCACTTTATTTCCATGTCTATTTTAATTTCAAGAATTTAACCATGTCTAGGTGTAGGGTACAGTAATCGTATTTACGGAAATAACGAATTTTTGATTTTGATTGAGATTGTGACAGGTTACTCGGCTCGTAGTAAATATTCCGTAGTTTCATCAGTTGCACAAACTCATAAAAAGGTAAAAAACCGCCCTCGAACAAGTCGTTTTTTGGAACGTGAGTGAGAACCGTTGTTAAATGCGGGGACCAGGTATATCCCAGTCGTTGGATATTTTCAGAAAAAAGATGAACCGAAAGCGGTGCGGACTTGCAGAGTTCAGCGCAACAGAAAAATATAGGTCGCTTAAGCACACCAACAGATAGAGTTTTATACAGGTTTTGTCCTCTATAGCTACGTAAATTTAAGCAGACGAATTAGGTTACGTAACTTCCACCAGTCAAGTCAGGGATACGTCTTCCTCTTTAAGTGAAAAGGGGATTTCGCCCCTTCAAAGTTAAAGACTTACATTTTTATGTGAGCTTTTAATTTTCATATTGAAAGAAGAGTTGATATTTTGATAATAACTTCAGAAAATAATGTCTGATGTTAATTTCTTACCGCCTGTCTAAGCTGCAATATCAGAAATCTGTACACGGGGGTGGTACAGATTTTTGATATATTTCAACACAGAACTTTCTGCTCCTTGATCAAAATAATGTCGCTCTCCCCTTCTATGTAGGCACTTATATCGATGAGGCCCAGTAAGAACAATTTATCACCAGTGCCACTGAACACTATTACTCCGCCAGCAGTCATGAAAATTTCAGCTCGAACTGGATGTGGTTGCAACCGAAATAGCGAAAATGCCGAAGATTTCCTGGGACCATTCTAACTCCATTTCGGTTGAATGGTCCAGGCTCGGAGGGGACAGTGAGTCGATTTGTTGAATTCGTACGATACTTACCACACAAATCGGGGGATTGATATTAGAAAAAGTAACTTGTAGACAGCTTAGGAAGAATAAAGTTATAAATCTGGCACCTAGTTCATTTGGGAATCCGTCTTTTTCAAGTGAAACGTATTTTGTGTAACCATTAACAACAAGACATGGATTCATATTTGATGACCAATTGGAATGACGGACTGTATGTGTACCTACTATTTAACAGCTGTTGATTAAACTATATTTTAATTGCTTAGGTTAGTTGGTCCAACAATTACTTAGGTACTGGAAGGTACTTTTATTAGTAAGGCTATCTAAAATGGCCCTGAAACACGTAAATGTCCTCGATTTTTACCTTACAAGCAGCTGAAATTTTCATAAATTTTTAACGTTACTAATTAACAAAACTTTCAAGTTACCTCGAATACGCCATGCAGCTAATAGTTTCATCATTTATTCAATACGTTTACGGACTGAAAATGTTTCAAGTAATTTCATGAAAACCGTCATATTATAAGTTGTTATACTGTTGTATATTGGAAAACAAGGTAATTTTATAGAGGGTATACATCAAACCACCGAGTTAAATATAAAAAAATCACCTACTCACTAAAGTTTGTATAATTTTCCGGAATTTCTTTCAAATATGCAATTTAAAAAAACAATTACCTGGATTAATTGTGTGGGCTGGTGCTATGCCGATTCTTGTGCACCTTCAATATGGGACCTTTGTGGCATAGTGGCCGATGGTCCGCCTGTGTCTAATACTAATTTACATCAAGTACATAATTTTAAAAGGGAAGTTTACTTTTTCTATACACGAATACACGATATTGCTATCTTCTTATATATAAAAATCAATTGCTGTTCGTTTGTCTCGCTAAAACTCAAGAACGGCTGGACCGATTTCGCTAAATTTGGTCTTGAAATGTTTGAGTAAGTTCAGGGAAGGTTTAAAAGGTTAGTGCGCTACCAAGTTCGCCAGGTCAGCTAGTTTGAAATAATTATGATGATGATGACAATTTCTGAGTTTTGTTATATTTGAATTTACAAAATTCCTGTACATTTGTTGTTTAAAAATTAATAGTACTTAGACGTTTAATTTGACATCAATTACAAACCTATTTCGAACTAAATAAATCCCACTATAAACAAACAAATATAGTAGCTCATACATGCCTACTACTTGACTTGATAAAGTGGTCGAGCTTTTCCGACATCCGTCGCGAAAGCCCCCAAGACTCGATTTATATTGCGTAGGATCATTACACCCTTAATTATGTTTATGAGAGTTTTTACCGTGCTTCTGCCAATTAAACCGATTCGAGGGAACGTCAACAACGTTGCTTTATTGGCTGAAAAATTCCTGAAACAGGACAAAGGCCCATTTTCAGGATTTAGTTTTGAAGATTTTCGCAAGACGAAGGAGGTAAAATACGTAGAAAAAGGTGTATGGTCAATTGGAAGATCGTCGTCTCTATTAATCGTATCTAGGTACTAAAAATATTGGGTATTTTCTTTGTTCTAATTTATTTTCTTTCGGGAACATAATTCTTTTTTTGCGAATAGGTAGGTACTTACTAGAAGGTGAATCGAAAATAAAGTTAAAACTTAAACTAGAAATATGAAGTTTGAAAAGAAAAGAATAAACTAAACTTACTGGTATTTGAAGGAAAACTCCGGTCAAGAGTTTTTAAGCTCCGGTCAGTGAAGATTTTCTAAGACGTACCTGCAACAAATAGAAACATATAAGTCTCATCATAAGTTTCCCCGGATATTATAAGAAATTTGGTTGGAATGTAGAAAAAAAATACCCTTGCCATTAAGAACATTTTAACCCCGTGAGAGTTAAAATAATTACCCTTGCATTTTTAAGAACATTTTTTACCCTCGTCAGGGTTCAAAACGTTCAATGCATGCGATCTTAAGATTGCTCTTCAGCAGGTTATTCTTTTCCGGTCGAACTTTTAAGTGTCTAAAGTAAATCAATTCACATTCCGAAACCACCTAGAGATGAACTTAAGTAAGAAGAAGTACATAAATAAGTTTACCTATCTCCAGCATGT
This sequence comes from Eupithecia subfuscata, assembly GCA_963564075.1. NCBI lineage: Eukaryota > Metazoa > Arthropoda > Insecta > Lepidoptera > Geometridae > Eupithecia > Eupithecia subfuscata. The sequence continues at coordinate 4,650,503 of OY751099.1, read as the reverse complement.
TCTCATCAAGGCTTTTACGTAGTTTTCTAAAATAAACATACACGCTTCTCTACTACACTTAAACAGTAGGCACAGTTAATATTTGTATGCTAAAAAAACTTTTTCTAAGACTGTGGCTGTTATCCTGCTTCGTGTGAGGTTTAAAATTCCACGCAACCAGAGGGTTGAGTTTATTTGACGTAATTTGGTGTAGCGCCTTTATCGTGCGGACTACGCAAATCCCATACAAAAAGGAGACGTCGAGATCAAGTCTCGTTACTGACGTCAAATGGACTCAACCTGGTAGTGATTTGTTAATTAAAAAGACCTAGAGACCAAAATCCTAAAACCAACTGTTATTTCTTGTTACATTGTCCCAATCCGCACTGCACGTTAACAAACATAAATATTACTAAGCTCGGCCAATTCTTTCCAGTAAATCTGTCGTCCGAATCGGGTGTGTATCAAGTAGAGTTACTGGTGCCCTATTTGTTTCCTGTGCCTACGTCCTGCCCATAAGATTTATGCGCCACGAACCTGCCCAAAAATAATTGGACGAGCGAAAAATAAATTGCTGGCGCAGTAGTTGGCAGCGTGACCACTAAGGGCGAGGTCAGATAGGCAAGGTTGAACTCTGAAGACCAGAGTCCAGGGTAGAGTAGAGTTGGTACCATTCTATAAGTGGGTGGCCGCGATTGTGTCAATCGCACACGCGATTGTGGTTGGGAATCGAATATAATTGGACTTGGAATACCTACTCAGGCACTAGACTAATTCACATCATGTTATTATTACAATTGCAGATGATAAGATAACAGGCCAGTGATAATGATGGTGACTATGCACTATCCAAGACTAGGTATTCGAATGCAGAGCAGCGGTCTTTGTTTAACATGCAAAAGTATTAACGGCCTTAAATAAGAAAGAAAATTACAATCAAATATAGAAACAAATGAGAACTAGTATTTACAATTGAAACAATTAAGCTAACTGCAGACTGTTGAAAATAATCTACAAGTAGCTCAACTGATCCATATCAAATTCAGTCGGAAACGTAACCAAGACGCAAGACGCTGGCTGCGTTGCCCCGCTGAATGGCGATATTTTGGTAGATACTTCATTTAAACTAGTTGTTTGGCTACTCTTGTTCTTACCTGTATTCCACTCTGGGTGGAGTCGGCATAACTTGTTCGTTCCACTGTTCTCTATCAAGCGCCATCTCTGTATTTTCTTAGGTACGCATATCATCTACCAAGCTATATTTATTTAGCTTGTCAATCATCATCGTATCAGCCCACTGCTGGACATAGGCCTCCTCTATAGGACGCCACAGATAGCCGTCCCGAGCCGCTCCACCCTCCTGCGGCCGCTAAAATATCGACAGCAAATTATCATAAAATTAGGTTTTTTGAAAAAGGCATGTTACACAAGTGCGGCGGCATTCCTCCTTTACCCAACTAGTTTCATAGTTGTGTGGATGTAGTTGTGTTGGTATTTCTCTCTATACTTAAATAAAATGTTGTTCAAATAATTCGAACTCAAAGCCATTGGCTTTTACAGCTGTAGAGCTAGCAGGGAAACGGTAAAGGCTTCGTTTAGATTCTTTTCTGTAATTACGTGAAAAAGCATCCACATTAGTCTCTACTTTGAAGTTTTACTGAAAATACTGAAAGTCTGGGGCTTATTACCTAATTGCTGAAATAAGAATCGTTCGAAATGAACTACTAATACATATCTAAAAAAGTGTATAGGAACTATACCTACTAACTTTATACGTAGGGACCATTGTGCTTTGAATCAAGTGAAACCAAGGTTATTATTATTATTTTGGGATATTATTACATATATTAAGTAAAACCAAATAAAATTCATATTTTATTAACAAAGTAAATATATTATAGGATAAAAGAAATTAGAACTAGTATTTACAAATTGAACAACAGAGTGTAGCAAACAATCTAGAGGAAGTATACCAGATTAAATATTTAATATTTAAATTCATCGATGAGCATTGATGTTGTATGTAGTTTCTCACGAATCAATCTCATTTATGTATCATGCAACTGTGTTCAAAATCACAATCGGCCAAAATTTATCAAATATGGAAGTAGGTAAATGGTCAGAGAATATATGATAATATGGTATAGCTTTAGTCAAATAGCTTGACCATAGCGGTTGGCAAGAAGTGGCAGGAAAATGGAGTTGGCTTTTTTCATAAGGTGGAACGTATACTTTAATTCGGGTTATTCCAGTTTTCCCCCTTGACAAATCCCCCTTAAGGGGGAAAACTTGAATTTATAAATCTCCAGTCTTTCACACTATCACAGAAGCGGATATTATAATAAGAACATAAAGTTAATGAGGCTTTAGATATGTTAACTTTTGATAACATGAAAAGGTTTCAGTAAAAGGGTTGTAGAAATAACAAACGTTAGCGCTTTATTTTCCGACATTCAAGCAAGTTTTCTCAACGCTGATATTATTATTTCCTTGAAAAGCTGCGCAACGAGTCTGACATCAAAGAAAAGGGAACGGTGTTTTTGCAGATACCTACATAATGAAGTAGGTATGATAAAAGAACAAAAGCCTATAAAATGACAATGTCTTGGTACCTACCTAATTTAAGTTGATGAATTTATTGACAGCTGGTGAGTATCTGGCGCACCGTTTCAGCATTATCATACAGCGGTGTATCAGTTGAGCTATATCTGGATTATTTGCAACAGTCTGCACTTAGCTTAACATTGTAAATATTAGTTTTAATTTGTTTCGATTATTAAGCTGAAATTTTATTTGTTAACAAAGTCATATTATTTATTGAGCCTTTGAAATAAATGGAATCAATTTCATTTCCTTCCTTCCTATAACTGCGTAAAAACCAACCTAACCACTATTTTAAATGACAGCTCACTCATATTCAAACTTGCGGCTACAGAGCTATTATCAGTGATGAGCGGCAGCGAATTTTTGAGAGTTTTCATATTTTGCCTGCCGTGCGTCATTTCAAGGGGTTCTCCTTTTAGATTGGTCATTTCCCATCAAAACTGTCAAAATACTGCTTTGGCCAAAGAACTTGTAGGTCAGGCCTACGGTTGTACATAAGTTAAGTATATACCATGTGGAAACGCATCCAGGGACCTCCCTGGCTGCGTTTCTCCACTGAAAAGCACCAACAGCCAGTCCCTCGTAGGTTGATCATCTAAATTATTACCCAATCACTCATTAAATCTCTTGCTAAGGTGGTTAGTAAGGATAAAAAAAAATCGGGTATTTACTATTTTCTAGGTTTGCCAAGTAATTTAGATAAAGGTAAAAATCCTACTAATATTATGAAGCCGAAAGTTTGTGAGATCTGAATTTTTATTACCTAGGATCGCCAAAACTACTGAACAGATCAAGATGAAATTTAGCGTACGTTTAGAGCAAAGTTTAGATAATAGGCTAGGTACTTATTATACCGAATATGCGCGTGCGAAGCCGCGGACAGAAGCTAGTAAATGATAAATGTGTGAACGTGGGTCTATAAATAATTTAGAAACCCACGGTAAAACAATCCACGAATCAATTATCGTTTTGGAATCCAGTGACGTTGAGAATTTTTTTACTGAAATCAATATTATGTTGATAGACTCCAAAAGTACAATCGATTCAACATTTCTATTAGCAAAGGTTCACAGCAAACGGTTTACAATGTGCGCGAAACTTCTTACCTGCTATCGAAATTATTTGACGACCTCTGTGGCGCAGCGGGCGAAGGTCCGCCTGCGTCGCAAGAGGTTGCGGGTTCGATTCCCGCCCCGGGTCAAATGTTTCTACGATCTGCAGATATTTGTTTAGGGTGTTCTGAATGTTTTCTATGTACAATAAAAAATATCTATCTAGGTATGTAATGTATTGTATTATGTATATCTAGTACCCATAACAAAAGCTCTGCTTAGCTTGGGGCTAGATAACGCTGTGTGAATCGTCCAGCATTAATTATTATTATTATTTATTGTAGAACCTATAAAATAGTACAAACCTTTTATTTGGCAAAAGAAAAAACTATTTGACAAGATATTTGCTCATTAATAAGTTAAGTTAGTCAGCGTACGAACAATCTGCTATAAAACTCCGAAATAGGTTCTACTGATTCGCTAAAAGCGTTCAAAAAAGCTTTCCAGTTGAAATGTAAAACAGCGTATAGGAATGGGAGCTATGTAGCGGACAGTAAATATATCAGTCTGACAAGGGCATTCATCTTGAGGAACGCCCAGCCTTTAAACGATTTACGACGGCCAGTGGGCTCGACTGGTGAACACCCCTCTTATTTTTAAACTTTGTTTAGATTTGTGTGCTTAGCCAGAGGAATTATGTACGTTTTGGAGGTGAGAGGAAATCCTGGCTAAATAAATTCTGTCATTCTATTTTTATATGAAATTTTTCAATATTCGATCAAATATCAATACCTACCATAATGTGAGTGACTAACCTGGACTGCGAATGAGCTGACGATTTCCACCGGTGTCTTTGTTTAGGTACATTTGTGTGCCTAGCCAGAGGGATTAAGTACGTTTTAAAGGTGAGGGAAATCCTGGCAAAAAAAATCTGTAATTCGATTTTTAAAATGCGAAATTTTCAACATTCGATCAAATATCAGTGCGATGCAAAATACCAAAATGGAAAAAGTTGTAATAAATTATCTATAACTAAGGATACAGTATCATATTTTTAACCGACTTCGAAAAAAGAAGGAGGTTCTATGTTGGCTGTATGAATGTGTTTTTGTGTATGTTCGTCGATTTCTCCGCCATTTATTTGATTTTTGTTCGTCGATTTGGATGATTTTTTTGCATTTGTATCTACAGAGGATGATCCCCAGATGGTCCCATAAAAATACTATTTCCGAGGGTATGCTAGGGCATTGTATTCATCCCGCAAAACTTATAAATCAGTTTTCAGAGTTCGGAAATCAGTTTTTAGTTATTTCAAAACAATCAAATTATTTTCTCTAGAATTGATCGATACCACAGACAGATACACAGATACACAGACAGACACGTTAAACTTATAACACCCCTTCCTTTTTGCGTCGGGGGTTAAAATTATAAGAATCCGAAAAATTATTAGGTTCCGAAATATTATTAGTCGTTACTATGAAATATCAGATGATCAAGCTAGAGGATAAAAAAGCTTGGGACGGGTTTTGCTCCAACTCAAAAACCAACAACTAACAGGCTAAAGGTTTCTATTACTTTAGCCTACTACTGAAGCGACATAAATAAAAAAATCACTTTATTTCCTTGTCAGTGTTTAATTTTATAATTTGACCTTTTCTAATTGTACATCAATTGTATTTATGGAAATAAAGTTTTTGATTAGATTTGATTATAAACCAAGGCAGTTCTTGATGGACTTAGTTTATTAGGAGCTCATTATACAGTAAGGGGTAACCATGAATACAGTGGCAGACGCCTGTCAAGAGCATGCCTGTACTGGCATTGTTTGGGCATAACGCCTGTCCTAGCTAGGTACATAGGCACTGTTCCGTGTTATTGCATTTGGACATTAATTCCTGTCAAGGCACACACCAGTGTTTACGGCTTGGCATTGAGTAGAGGCCCTTCAACACATCCAATAATGGCAGGTGTTCTCAAAATGGAACGCGATTTCGCTGGTCCTTCTTCGATCAGAAGTAGATATAGATAGATAACTCTTTATCTATTCCAAGAGGGAAAATAAATAGGGATTCCTATGTAAAATACTTTGCTTTCTGTTATACAGGGTGGAATTTTGTAATGCCACCTGGATTGAAAGTACTCTTAATACTGTAGATAGAAAATTATACTAAAAGAAAACATTCCTTTATTTTTGAAAAGAAAGAAAACTGCATTCAAAGATTTTCGAAAATTCGCTTGCCACACCCGGGAATCGAACCGACTGAAATCTGTAAACATTACACCCTGTACTTTTATTGCATAGATCGTTAGGGTCAATAATAAGGATGAAATCTCTCTAACAAACTTAATAAATTAAATGAAAGGAAAACCATGAAATCTTAAATTATAAATTGAATGGGTCAAGTTAAGCACTTTAACTTAAAGATCCATCTGTTTACTTGTGTCAGTAATTAATAATTATCATTGACGTCCGTTCCATCCATTAAAATGACGAATTGATATTTAGATAAGACGATTGAAATTTGCACGTGTTTGTACCTAATGCAGACTCTTCTATCTTAAAATACTGGATCTCTTAGGAAATGAGTTAAATGGTTTCCCCGAGGCGGAGCGAAACCAAATAATTCTACAGCAAGATGGTGCTCCAGCCATAACAGCAGAATCACTACTGCCTACATTAATAACCATTTTAATACCTGGATTGGTACCAACAACGGCACAATTAGATGGCCTGCGAGATCACCAGATCTCACCCCTAGATTTTTTTTGTAAAAAAAATATGTAAAAAATCTAATTTACCTACATGAAATCTTATGCGAATGTAAACGAGTTGAGAGCTGAAGTTCAGAATACGATTTAATAATATTCACCACAACACGTTATTAAAAGTTACTAGAAATGAATACATAAGAAGAATAAATTTGTGTATCCAAGAAAATGGAGCCCATTTTGAGTGACTTTTATTGTAAATAATTAAAATAATTTAAGATTTCATGGTTTTCCTTTCATTTAATTTATTAAGTTTGTTAGAGAGATTTCATCCTTATAATTGACCCGACCGATCTATGCAATAAAAATATAGGGTGTAATTTTTACAGATTTTAGTCGGTTCGATTCCCGGGTGTGGCAAGCGAATTTTCGAAAATCTTTGAATGCAGTTTTCTTTCTTTTCAAAATGAAAAGAATGTTTTCTTTGAGTAAAATTTTCTATCTACAGTATTAAGAGTACTTTCCCTGCAGGTGGCATTACAAAATTCCACCCTGTATATTGCCAAAATACCTATTATGTAATGGGAAGCTATTCAGAAAACAAACAATTATTTTTAATTGCTAAGCAAACATAATGAATGCAACAGCATCTGCAAGCAAACGCGCAGCCAGGAGCAAGAGTAACAAAATGTAAATTTAAAGGGTCACTCCAAGATTCATGAATAAAGCATCCCCTTTAAAATTTCACATTTAAGGACAGCAAGCGGTCCCATGTTCTAATTTAATTTGCAATCTGATAGAACTTTGTTATCCGGTGACGAACGGATAATGATGTAGGCTGTACCCACTTCTAACCGCACTGTGGCCGACGAGCTTTTTGTCTAAACACCCTAAGAGGTTATTAATGAGATACATAGAAAGGTTTCTTGTGTCACGTCTGGCGAACGATAAATATACGGTAAGGCAACTGGAATGAATAATGAATTAGACGTTCGTGAATATGTTCTGCGGATTTCGTAGCGACATTCATTTTTATTGGCAGCATTAATGCGAATATCGGATATTGTTATTTGTATGTCAGACATCCGATAGGAAGACTGGTCATTGTTATTCGGATGAAATATGAGTACCTAAATAGAAGCATTGTGTTCGTTGAATAAAAGGTCGGCGCGGACGAACTTCTTACGAGAGATACAAAATTTAATTTCTATGACTTCGACGTCGTTTCTTTCACGAAAACAGGCGCTTTTGTCGTCGATGCCCTTTATGTGCCCGGGAGTTGGATTTCAGTCAATAGAGACGCAATATTACGGAGCATTTGTACGAAATGACTAGCACATCTGCAGTTTCTCTGAACATGCCTTAGATATAAAGCGAATTTGTGGATCTCAGCGCAATATTGTGAAAGTTTCATTTCTCTGCTCGTGTCCCAAACATATTATAGGCCGTGCGCTTCGAGTAAATCAAGCTTTTGTATTCGATTGTTGTTACTGCAGACAAATCCTTTATAATGGTTTGTTTTGTGTAATTTTCGGTTTTGTATTTCAACATGCGAAAACCTCAATTAATTTGGCAATACCAGCTGTCCTGTTTCGTTTTATCAATAAATTGAACATATTTTTTGCTGTGTAGTACCCGAGTCCTCTCAAAGACCAATTGATCATAACTTTCAATTGAAACAGGTAGTTAAAACCTGTACTGAAGCAAACTTATGTCTTTTCGGACTGTATTTCTGTAGATCAAGCCATAGACTAATTTCTACGGATTACATCCACATCTAAACTTTCGAATGAACAGGTCTACCTCTGTTTTATTTTATAGATTTTCGTAGTTTGACGAATTTATTATGAATGTAAGCGGGTTAACTACGAGCCTAGTTTGTGTTGGAAGAACACCAACGTTAAATAATACAGGTACCTCTGTACATATTATATTACATATTATCTTTATTTCAAATCTTCTGAATGAAAGCATAGGAAGCAAAATTTTGTCCACTCTTGTACAAATCGTTCAGAAGAGAAATTCTCCTGTGAGCTAATGTTTTCAATGGCTTTCATCGAGAACAATAGCATGTTGGGTTACAATGGACGAACGTTAAGGCATGAATCATATTTTTGGGATACCTATAGGTATACCTCTATAAGAGAAATACTATGAGCTCAAAAGGCGTTGAACGTATTTAATTAATCTTTCTTTAGTAAAATTGCCTTTGTATTGATAGGACACGCAATTTTTTATAACGAAAAAACATCGAACTATAATGTTATTTGATGTTTTTCCTTCTTTACGGTGATCTATAAATAACAAATCTACGTGATAAATGGACCCCAAGAGCATTGTCCAAAATGTCGCAACGTTATCTATTGAACTTGCAAAGAGAAGTCAAATAAATTCTTCAACAATACAGAAAATACACAAATTGAAATAAATTGGCAAACACATTTCGAGAAACAGGTAAAGTTGTTTAGCGAAGTGCTATTCCCCATCTCTAGTATTTATAGTTTGAAGTTTTCTTTCCCTTTGTGAGTGAGTGAATGAAATTGATTGTCGCAGTAGTGATTTTAAGTAATCGAAAGAAGACAGTTTGTAAACTCTCATTTTTTTGCTTAGACAGCAGTTTCAGTTATTATTATTTCCAATAATAAAAACCGCCCACCAAACATAGGATTCCCTTCTGAATTTTTTCTTCTCTTTGTTCGGAACTATAACCCTCTTCAAGTTTTCCCTTTATGTCTTTATAAATAAGAAATGATGCGAGGAAGGGTTGAAGTACAAACTTAGCAGATGAGCAAGTAGGTATAACCCTCAAAACAGGGGTAGGTACAGCCACAGAGTATGGAACAAGTACTATGACTGAAAACCCTGTAATGATGCTTTTTGTTTCAACTTTACGCATTAGCGAGGAAGTTGGGGCTATTAACATGTACTTAATTGCTGTAAACTAATGTTTATACTCTCTGCGCTGGCAAATTGTTCAGGAAAAGCTCTATTTTAGCTTAATTGTGGAGGTTAAATAACCCGCTATAGGTTAAATATTTATGTTAAAATACTGTTTCTTTTAGGATTCGTAATGCAAGTGCATCAAAACCGATAACAGAAAAAAATCTTTAAGGGAAAATCACTCACTGGCTCTCATGAAATCTCTGAAACAAGAAGAGCTACGAAGCTGAAATTTTGCATGTTCTTTAAGGACGTAAGCACGCACTACGGTTTTTCGGACATTTGCATTTGAGAGGGCTAAAAAGGGGGTTAAACTTTTTTTGAAAATCAATAATCTACGAACTAAGAGTCAGTCATAAAAAGAGTGAGTGACCACTATAAACAGAAGATTTTAGTTGGGCGACTGCTAAATGAAGGCGATGTAGGTACATAGCGCAGATTTTCTTTAAAACCAGTTTTCTTTCTGACAACACCACTTTACCCATAGACCAGATCTGTTGAGTATCTTTGCGTTTTTATTATTTATAGGAATCCGAACCACAAAAGTCAATAAAGATTTTATTTATTGCTAGAGATATTTTGATTTTTTCTACTGCTTAATAAAAGGATATACTTAATATCCGAAGACTTGTTCATACAAAGCACTTTTCACCCTCTAGAGAAGCTTTGTTATTCTGGAAAATATCCGAGATCTTTCCTCATATTTAATAAAAACTTCTACAAACCCAGGGGCACCCAGATATATCTTTACAAAAACAGAATTTAATTTGGGACGACTTATTCGAGGGAATGCGTTTTAATTTGCAGAAAGGCAGGGGTGGGTACCGTGCTCCTAAATGTTTTTCACGTCCCAGCCTATTTAGAAGACCCTATTTACCAAGGGTAAGCGAGTCTGCTACAGGCAATGCAGGCTTATTGTCTAACCTTCGCTTGTAATGGAAACGCCTTCATTTTATACAATTACAACCATTCAGATTATAAAATTGAATGAAGGTGTAAGTAACGCAAGGAGGCTTTGGAGGTATTTGTTTTAGTCTCATTCATGATGCTATACTCTAATGTTCTCTCCACTTTCCTTTCAGCATCACTGATGTTACTGTCATTGCTGACTGCTTTTACTCAATTTTGGCCAGTAAAAATTTGTAGATAGAATTTGCTGACGCGACACGTCAGGTCAGGTCAGATTTGGATGGCATTTTTCTGAAACTACATACATCAAATCGACTATTTTCTACGCCTTGAAATTGGAAACCTACAGGATGTACCTATGCACGTAGAATATAGAAAACAAAGTCAAACACACCTTGCCAACAGAAAAATTGGTTGACATATTATATGAACCAACCAATTCCATAAACGAAAGGTAAAAACGAGAAAATTCAACTTTTTCCCATCACTTTCTATTACGATTACCCATTGGACGATTCACCGGCGAATACCAATTCAATTTACCTCCAGAATGGACGTAAGGGATCATTTGTAGTTCCATATCGGGGAATAGTTGTTGGGCCCACATGTTTATGCAATGAGGTGAAGTAGACAATTGGCATGTAGAACGGAACGTGCTATCTAGCTAGGGACACTTGACCAGGGCAGCTACGTAGCTAGACTATTAGATTTATGGGCGGGATTCTTTTACATTGTAGGTACATGAATCACTTCAAACTTTTACTAACGCTTGCCAGCAATTTCGATGGAATTAATGTATTGATTTTACCTTTGGAATTTCTTTTTCCTGAGGGACTCAGGTTTAAAACAACTGATCCGTGAAAATCCCCGTGAAATATTTAGGTTAGGTAAATTCGACAGAGTTTGCGTTGGATTTGTTATTTTTAGAGATATGAATAAGAACATATCAAAACGACAGGGCGGGGAAGTCATTTCAGGTGTCATTCAAAATTGATACGGCTAAGTGGTAAGTCACGAGGTGGCTCCGAAGGCAGATGGGGTGCGAACTGGGCGTATAATTGAACTAGTGCATCGCCGCCGGTCAGTTTGCGTTGGCGCGGCGCCTACCCCGTGTTTGTGGACCGAAGCTTGATTGCCAAGCTTGCAAGCCGGTAAATTGTTTCTTATTACTTGTGGGCAAGGTTAATAAATGGATGCAAGAGCTTACCCTTCGCCAAATGAGGCGGCAAGAGAAGTAATACCGTAAAACAGTGATTTTACTTGGTGTGTCGTTTTTCGTGTTTGTTTTCCTTATTTAATTCTGTAGGTTGGCCCAGGGTAATGGAAAAACCCCGTCCCGTAACAGTAGAAAAGGTCTAAAGTTTTGTAACCAAAACAACTGAGCAAAGAACAATTGAACAAAACCGTGATTACCGAAGTAAGCATGGGCGTCGTAAAAATACCTACCCTACAAAGTTTATCCTTCAAACTTTCCCATTAAAAATTTCGAACCCGATAAAACACTTCGTATGGCTTTTCTGGAAAATGCGGTAATTTATCGCAAATTACTTTTATTCCATTCAAAGAGGTTTTGCTTGTACATGTGCCGCATTTATTAAAATTAATGCCACCCCAGGAGTGCCGAATTACGGGGCGTAACCGTAGTCTGTAGAGTGTCGCAATGTGCCTCTCAATTTCGACAGGTGAAAGCGAAACTCCCACAAACACATTACAGCAAGTAACACTCCGCGCTAGGCTGTAGATAAAACATTAATATGTATGAATTACGCTGCTTGTTTGTGGGGATTTAAGATTTGGAGAAGCACTCGAGCTCGATGAATAAAAGCCGGAATCTTAAATATTTCAGTGGAGTCATTGACTCATAGTCAAGGGTAGCCAAAGGGTTTTGCCATTATCACCTCACTTGACAGGCATAGATCTGCCTGGAAAGTGAGGTGAATACGGCAAAATCCCCGTATTTGGGGGAGAAATGTCCAGCAGCAGATGTAAATGTCTGTTCACTTTTAAATTAAAGTTAAACATAATTTAATATTTAGAAACAAAAAAAGACATACCTATTTCATAACTAACTAAGTTCCTACTAGTTGTTATAATGTTTAGTATTTATATAATATCACTACATAAATAATATTTCGATATACAATATTTTAGTTATAGAAAATATTTAGTTTTAACTTATTTTAGGTTCCAGAGGTTAGTTTAAATATTTTTAAACCTAGATTAATTTGTTCTTATGTATCTCATTTTAAGTAAACCCTGTGTTTGTATGAGAATAAAGTTCTTTAAACCTAAACAAAAATTGATTAACTGGCAAAAGGAGCAGGAACCTTTCAGACATGATACGAGTCTATTTAATATACGTGTTAGATGGTTAGAATTCTTCTTTAATTAATTTAATTTATTTAGTTTTGTAAGTAGCTGCAACACTTCGCTTTTATATATTTTAATTTGTCCTCAGTCCCATAGGCCGCAGCAAAAAACCAGCGCAGGTTTTGTTTTAACACATGCATAAGCTGAGGTGGGACCGTTTTGTAGCCAAAACAAAGTTTAATGATAATTATATCGTATAGGTATCGTTATTTTGTATTGTTTTTTTTAACTAAGTAACGGTTTTATTTAAAAAAAAATTAAGTTACTAATAAACGTTTTTGATTGATTGATCAAATGTGCTGATGACAATTAGAAATAGATAACAGATTTTTTTAATAAGTACTATGAGCACTGATGGAAATGAATTATAGTTTTACAAATGATCGACCGATATACCTTATGTTCGGGACAGAACGTATACCTACGTAATAAGATATCGAAGGTTAATTGATACCACCAATTAAAGGAATTAAAATCTATAATAGCCTGGCTATTGTTTCAGGATAGCGATTTAACTGAAAAACAAATTTAATAACAGCTCATTTGGAAGCCGAACAATACTTAAAATATGGGTTGTATAATTCATGTTATTCAGAAAAGATCCGAGTAAGTATCTATGATTATAAAGTAGTAGGTAAGTAAATAAATAAATAAATAATGCTGGACAATTCACACAGCATTATCTAGCCCCAAGCTAAGCAGAGCTTGTGTTATGGGTACTAGATAACTGATATATGTACATAATACAATACACTACATAGATAAAGGATCCTAAAGACACATACTCATATAGTGACATTATGTGCCTCTATGATCCTATCTGAAAAACACACATAGTGTGTTTTTATTTTTTAAACTTAGCACCTTACAAAGAATTGCGGGAATTTATAAATGCTTTCTTCTTCTGAACACTCACTTTGCTAACATAAGGCTGAAAGCGTACACTATCCAACTTATTACACTGAATTTTCGACTATGCTTAGCGCAGAACCAACAAAGGCAGGTCTTTGGCTGATTTCGCAGCGAGCATTCACAGTCATGTTCATCGAAGTTTGAATCCTACATGCATTCAGATTTCAGGATCTGTCAATACCAATGGACAAAAGTCGTCCGTGCGTTATTTCCTGCCAGGATTAATCCAATAGATCGCCACTCCAATACACTGAAAGGCGCTAAAGACAACTGACGTAACTCGAATGTAGCGTGGTCGGCTGTCCATAAAACGGCCTGAGCACAAAACGGGCTGTGCACAAAACTGCCCGCTGCAGAGGACGGACATTGATGAGTGAACCACTTTTGAAAATCAATAGTTGCATGATGGGAAATAAAGCTCTATCGCATAAACGGTTGCCGTAATGCCCGGTAAACTGCTGTATAGTTAAGTGCTTTCTTACGTAAAAAGAAAACATTTTTTAATTTACCATAATCACATGACTCTTGTTTGATTGGTTTAAAGTATAAGTCTGAGGTCACAAACGAAGCTATTTTGTTCTCCTTTTACCTAAAATAAAAACAAAGTTTATTAAAACCCGATAGCCACCTACTTGAAAACCAAGAAAACATGTGTGGCTCTATAAAATAAGTATAAGAGCATTTCTTTGTCTGCTGAGTAACTAAGCAAAATAAAGCTCTGTCTATCTTTCACGAAGGATCTAATCAGCTAAACTAGTTGATAACGCACAGGACACTCGTATAATTTGAACAAAGAGAAAGTGTCAAAGGCCCGACACGAAACTCGCGAGGTTCTTCAAGGCGTGCAGTACTAACCATCGCGTGACCTGATGCGATCCTATTGCCTTGCTGCCCGCCCATCGTTATCAGAACGGCAGGAAATAAAACATTCAGCTGAAAGTGATTACTGAATGTTAAAAACCCCTGACCGACTTAAGAAATTAGAAAAACCAGCGAAATTGAACAACCAATTTGCGGTTAATAGGTTGGTTACTAGGATAATCTACAGCACAGGGTATCCTAGTGTAGAGATCAAAGTGAGTCACTATTAGTCTTAATATAATGTAGCAAAATAAGAATAAATCTAAGTTAATCTAGTGATTGTTGTATTATGTATGCATGTATATTTGTGATGAAATAAATTATTATTATTATAAAGAACTTACTTATATAACTAAATAAGTTATCCCGTTTTTAACTGGGTTAGATTACAATCGCATGTGCGACAAAGCCCTTAGTAAAGAATAAAAAAATTAAGAAAAATGTCACCGGACCATTTTTTGTGCTACTTGTAAGTTCCATACTTTGAGGGTAAAAATGTCACCGTCGAATAAAATGTTAATTTATATGGGTAAATTCGTCACCGGTTCTTCCAAAATACAAAGCTTTACAAGAGCTAGGTATCCTGTAGATACATACGTACATTACATGTGTCACAGTACACTAAAAATAGTCTGAATATGATAATAATAGAATTCTTTGAACGTTATTTTAACATTGAAATCGGACAAAAATTCAATACCGAACCAAAATTGTTGCTTATGCTAATGTTGGCATCAGCTCAGCCCGAATCATCTGTGACCCAGTTGAGACTTTTCGCTGGTCTGAGTAAAAAGAACACAGAAATTGAAGGAGTTTCGTTAGTGTTGCTAAATACCAATGCCCAGTAAAGTGTGATAGTTAAATGGTCACATGTAGAACAAACATTGAAACAGTTCGGGTATTAAAACTTTTATATCCATCGTGATTATTAACACTAAAGTCATGGTAAATATCCCGTTGTAAATGACTTTAGTTCGAGTGTTCATTATGAATGTAGGCGGGTTAACTACAAACCTAGTTGGAAGAACCACAACTTTTCATCCCTTAACGAGGGACTTCATCAGGGTCAGTGCGGTTCACGTCTGATGAAGTCCCTCGCTAAGGGATGAAGCGTTGGTGTTCTTTCAACACAAACTAGGTTCGTAGTTAGCCCGAATTCCACAAACTATGAAAGTTGTTGCAGTTTGAGTATGTTTGGTATTTGCTATCGGTACCCACTAAACAATGAATACTATAACAAAACAAAATGCTAAAAAACAATGAGCTCTGAGGTGAGCTCTGACGTCACGAATAAATTAGATAGCTAATCAAAGTTTGCTATCAATTTATTAGTGACAAATCACCTACCATGTCTAAAACAATACCCCTGGCTCCTACCCTCTCTGCCAACATTCTTTTGTTTCCTCTTTGATCATGCTGCCACTATTATATAGGTAATTGAATGGGAAATCGATCGACAAGCCGTGATGAAGCCTTCAAAGCAAGATAGGGTTTTATCTTCTGTCATTTCTTATTTCACGTGACAAAAGGTATTCGAGATAATTTTCTAAGTGTTTAGAAAAATGCGGCACTGCGGTTTCCCGGGATAATCTTGTCCGCAGTAATTTTTCAGCTCCGAAGTCAGGTTTAGGAAAATACATGGAGCTTCTGGAGTAAGCTCAAGTTTTCTATTTTGCCAATAGAGTGTCGGGTAGGTTTTTGGAAAAGTTGAACCATTTTTGTTCTCCGAGGGATTTTGTAGCAGGATACCTATTCAATTTAGAGGGGTCAGTGGAATGGTGTTCAGAATGGAAACGTTTCGTAAAAACGCTCGTGACTATATCTGAAAATCTAAAATTGCATTCGTACCTCTAAAATGGTTTGAATTTTCGAGCGTTACCTACACATTACACATACACCTACGTTTATTATCTGATTTGTAAAATTTTATACCTACAGCGTCGGGTCAGCGTTCTACATTTTTTATTGATCTTTTTACTAGGTAGGTACCTATTTTTCTTTGTTGGCACTCACCCTTTCATCACAAGAAGTCTCTTTACCATTCCATAGGACCATTGTTCAGCACAAGTACAAAGAATTAACCATACATTAGTGCCGAGCAAAATGTTTGAACATTTCGCTCAAAGCATCCGTGTAGCTCAAGAGCCTAATAATTACATACCATCTCGTCCCCTACAAAACTAAACAAAAGACTACTTCCCCAATTAGAACAATGAAAATAACAATGAAAGAAGCGTAGGACCTTCTCTATGGTACGAAAACTAATAGCCTACTTAAATGCTGAGTATTTTCCACAACAATAGCATATAGCTACTAAAGAGTAGGTAATGAATAAAAGGGAATATTGGTGATAATGATGGTACTAGCGACGTAGCGACCTCTCTCCGGGTAACCTAACGGCTATAGGGGAGTAAAATCTAATAGGAAACTCGAGAAGTTGTGCGAACGCTCATTTATCTACGTGGATGGTCTATCAGAATTTGGGTCGCGACCTCCCTGGGTTGCTGGGAGCCGAGTTGGCTTTACTTCGATGTATGATACATTCCAAGCCAACCCCCGTATTTTATACGAACTTAGTTACGTGGTGGACATATTTGGAACACTGCTGAGTGTCTAGTGCGAGTACCTACATATATTTTCGATAGCTACACTTTGTATAGGATCAAAAAACGAATTTTCTAAAACAGAGTAGGAACGAAGGCAGTAAAATCAAAAATTTGGCTAATTTGACGACCTCAGTGGCGCAGCGGGCGAAGGTCAGCCTGCGACGCAGGAGGTTGCGGCGTTCGATTCTCGCTTCGGGACAAATGTTTGTATGATCTGCAGATAATTGTTCGGGGTGTTCTGGATGTTATCTATGTATAATAAAAAATATCTATCTATGTAGTGTATTGTATTAAGTATTGTATCAGTTATCTAGTAAGTACCCTTAGCACAAGCTCTGCTAAGCTTGGGGCTAGATAATGCTGTCCAGCATTATTTATTTTTTTAAATCACGGCTAGTTCCGTAGATGCAAAGGAAAATTAACTTAACTCTAGAACTTTATAATTATACGGCCTTTAAGGCTAGCAACGAGAAAGAAATGACGCACATGACTGAAACATAAGCATTCCCTGACCTCAGCAAAAGGAGAAAAAAAAATTGTTGTTCGCTGGCAGTTGGCAAAGTTTAATGAAACCCGAGATCTTTTTGTCGCAGAAGCACACAGTCGAGTTCTTATCTAATTACGTTCAGCCGTCGCAGTTTCCTATTGTTAGCACTCGGTTAGACCCTGGATACAATATTAATAAGAAATAGCTATTTATGGATTTTCGTAGTAGACTGGTCAGGGAATGTGGAAATTTCTATAACAAATAAATTATGGTATCGCCGAATAGACTAGCGAATAGAGTGCCGTGCATGAGTTCACTAAGTCGAATGAATTATTTATATCGCATAGACAATGTGACTTATTAATATGTATAATCTCTATTCTTGCTTAATTAATTAAAAATATTAAGCACGAAAGCTTAAACATTAGAATTAATTGATTTAAAAAAAAAGAAACAAAATACGCAAGACTATAGAATAGAATAGAATAGAAAAAATATTTATACCTATTAACTAAAAACACACTCCTGAAATAGCTGGTGAAATTCAGG
Source organism: Eupithecia subfuscata (assembly GCA_963564075.1). NCBI lineage: Eukaryota > Metazoa > Arthropoda > Insecta > Lepidoptera > Geometridae > Eupithecia > Eupithecia subfuscata. The sequence goes on along the minus strand of OY751099.1, from coordinate 4,632,522 downwards.
CTTAATAATTTTTTATTACTTTTCCTTTATTTCTGGTATCTCCGCAAGTTACTGCAGCTTTTTGTATCGCAGGTGTTTTAGTCTACCGTAAGAATATCAAGTTACAGATCAACAGCAAACTTAAACACAATCAAAGTAGGTACAAGCGTAAATTCTACTTGTGTTCTGAATGCATACAAAATACAAAGACAAAACCATAAAACTACCAACCAGATTGCTAAGAAACTTGGCAAATATAAAGAAAATTGTCTGAAATAACTCATAAGCTACTTTTTATTCGGGAGCAGCGCGTGCGAACCGGGGAAGCTGGTAAATTATAGTTGCACGATGTATCAGCTTGGATGTGTCGATTCCCAAAGCTTAAATAATGTAGTATGCGGGTTATTTCACCTATGCCGAGCTACGGTCGATTGGACGACTACAAAGTTTGGAAGAAAGTCGGTCGAAAAATAAGTCAGGGTTTCCGAATTTTCGTCCAGACGCTGCGGTAACCGCTTTCTATAAGGCGGGCCGCATGCTTTTTTGCCACCGTGATGGTATAAAAATCAAAACCATAGATGAAAATTGTCCACCCAATACAACAAATCATAGAAGTCCTAATCAAAGTAGGTTAGGTACCTATCTGTAAGTAATTAATAATTTTATCTTGATATTTTATATATATTTTATAATGATTTATATATAATGTATATTGGTCAAACATGTTAACTCAAAAAAAAAAAAAACTATATGTCATCTTATCTTTTTTACACGTGTTTGCAAATAAATGACTTTTACTTTACTTTACTTTTACTTTTATCAGGTATTTATCGCGTACCTTTTGCTTTTATCCCTTACGTTTCTACCGCGTTACAGCGATCGTGGTCACGGAGCGACATAAATACCCGTAAAAATCATTAATTATGTTAACAAATCGTGAAAGCTTAAAAAGTTTTATCTGTAAATAATCTGTGTATGATAAGAGAAAAAAATCCATGTAAAATCGTTGAAACTTTAACAAGGGTGTAGTTAAACTGTCAGATTTGTTTACAAAAGTAGCATCCGGAGCGAAAGTTTTTCCATCAGTGGCGCTGAAAATTTACTGCGACAATAACCGGCTAAGCGTGACGTCAACGCCAACACGAAAGCAATTTTGTCCATGCAAATCGTCCATATTGTTTGTTTTGAATTTTAACATCCGTCGGGTTTGTGGTGTCGGTTAGTTTGCGTTTGGGTCAACGGTCCTACGCATCAAAATTATCAGTGTTTCAAATTTGGAATGCAAATTGATTTGATTTCGATGTTCAGTTGTTTACACTTCGAATTACTTATTATTCGAAATTGCTTTCCCACTAAGCAGGAGGTTGATCAAGGAGATTACAAAACCTTTGGATTGATTGAATCGCGAAGGTGAATCGCGAAGGTCAGTAATAACTTAATTAATTAATTTACGAATACTATTTAGTTTTGTAGTCATTTAGATAAGGTATCTACTTTATGTATAACTAGCTTCTGCCCGCGGGTTTGCACGTGTATTTTCGGTATAATAAGTAAGTTTGACTATGTTCTAAATGTAAGCAAATTTTCAAATTTCATATTGTTCGATTCAGTAGTTTTAGAGATTCTAGGTAACAAAAAAATCAAATTTCACAAACTTTCAGCTTTATAATGTGTGGAAACTGCTTAGTTTTATTTATTAATTGTTAGGTAAGTTTAGTTTACCAATAATAAAACGTTTTGTTTTCCCAAGAGAAATAGAAAAATGAATTACTCTAGATATATAGTTTACTCACTTAGGGGGGATTTCAGGGGAAAAACTGGAATAACCCTCCCATACGTACAGTTATTATTTTACTATCACATTAAGATAGAAACAAGCAAAGAGATCACCAGAAAATACCGCCCTCGTCCGGCCAAAATATACAAACTGCATGCTTGTTATTCAAGTTCTCCACAATTCATACTGATAAAGTGCACTCTTGTAAAAATAACATGGGAATTATGCACTACTGAATCACATGAACTTTTTTATGCTTGCCGGCGGCTGTAGAATATTCAAGAGTTTGTTTGTACGATTAGCCTTTTCAGTTATTCTCGGGTGCACGTGGCGTAAATTCTGTGCAAAAGCGATGGAGAAAAAAAATTAGGAATACCTATGACGGACGGTTAAAATAATAGGTATCCTACTAATATTATAAACGCGAAAGTTTGTAAGTATGGATGGATGAATGTTTGTTACTCTTTCACGTAAAAACTACTGAACGGATCAGGCTGAAATTTTGCATACAGGTAAGTCTAACCCTGGAATCAAGCACAGGAGACTTTTTATCCCATGAATCAGTTCCCATGGGATAGTAATAACCTCAAAACGTTTCCATAGAAACAACGCGTGAGAAGCCGCAGGCAGAAGCTAGATCATAATATTATGCAGTTGTAGACTGTCCTCGTTATGTTCCTAGGGGGAGAAAATGCCTCTCCATTATCTAGGAGAGTGCGAAGCACTGATGCAAAAACGTAGCATCCATCAATCATCATTTGGGCAAGTTTCTGCACAGCCCAGACGAGCTATGAGACATTCTGTAATTCTTTACTATACAAAATTAATACAAAGCATGAACTTATATAATAGGATATGTACGTACATAGGCGAGCTTAACCCTGAAAAAGAGTTGGGTCATATCGGATATCACTTTGAAGAAAATCCTACAGTTCCTAGCAGCTGCAAGGGTTAGTGGCGAATTGTGATCGCCACTGCTTCGTGGCTGAATGAACAAAGTCACGATCACAATAGGCATAACATGGTCGCAGTGACACGAAGCCACACAAAGGAAAAAAAATATGTTCCTAGGTAATGGGCCAAAAATACCCTTGATATTTAGCGTTTTAATATTTTAAGATAACAAACATTTTGGTAGTGGACCTTTCGATACTATAATTTTGATGTTATAAGAAAGTCCACCGACACAAGTCCAAAGTATACCGTAGTCCAAGACGTGGGTCTTGGATGTAGGTGAACAAAATAGGACGCTGTATTTTTCAGCGTTAGTATACAAATCATTGTCATAACTAATATGCTTCTCAAATCAGTACCTTTTATTTATGTTATTTTTCATACACCAAGTTCTTTTTTCCTTCCATTCCCGAGAATTATTTTAAGCCAGTAGATAGGCAGTACGTAATGTAGGACAAACGTAGTGCAAACGTAGTGTAGGACGCCCTCCGGCCAGGTGGGATGACGATCTGCGAAAGACTGCAGGCAGATGCTGGATGCGGCAAGCTGAAGACAGGGCGCTATGGCGCTCATTAGGGGAGGCCTATGTCCAGCAGTGGACTAATATAGGCTGATGATGATGATGATGATGATGAGATAGGCAGTCGCCTCAAACATGCTGTTTGAGCATGACAACCAGTTCAACCATTCACTGTTTTTGGTCCGCTGATTCGAAACAAATCACGGATTTGTCAGATTTTCGGAGATTATCGTCGTATATCGCCGCGCCCAAGCTCATATCGCATGAAATTGTTATGAGTATGCAAACTCTGCTTTTATTTCGGCTTTATATTTTCATTTGGGCTTAATCGTATCCACTATTTTTGTAGCTGCTCTCAGTAAAGCTTTGCTGGATTTACTGTGGCCGAGGTTTGTTACAATATGGATCTGAAAAAAGTATATGTCAAAAAACGAAAGTGGTAAGAATCATTTTCCATTTTCGCTTCAGGCTTTTTTATGCTTGGAACAAAAACACGGTCCGTTTCGTTTGGCACGTATACGCTGCCGGGCCCTGCCAAACCGTCAACTGTATAGCAAAGGAACGTTATAAATTCACATGTCGAAAAATTCAATACTTTTGTATAACATCTGTCGAATACGAGCAAAACCGCACACTCATCCTGACGATGTCTATTGAATGGGTGTAACTCTGGTAGTAAAGTTTGTTTATCTGAGGTTTGGTGCTTTTTTATCACTTTAAGTTCCTGGAACTCTTTAATATTAGGTACCGTGGGAACTTCCTAGGGCAGCTTGAAGTCAGGATCGACTTCTTCAAGCTGGCGATGGCGACTGCATGGTCTTCTATTTACAGACACACACGAAACCTCTCGAACAGTTGCGTAGTTCTCTCACTATGCAGTCGCGGGCAGCTGCGTATCTAGGCCCTTAGACAATATGTTTTTCATGCACGGAATTTTATTACAAATGCCTAGAAGTCATGAGGTAACTTTACCTGAAAACATAATAGTATAATCCTACTATACTACTAATATTATAAAACCGAAAGTTTGTGAAATGTGAATCTTTGTAACCTAAGATCCCCAAAACTAAACGTTACTAAACGGGTCATGGTGAAATTTGACGTACATTTTTGGAAAATACCTCTTAGATAATAGGCTACTTATTATACCGAAAATACGCGTGCTAAGCCGCGAGCAGAAGCTAGTAATATTATAAATGCGAAAGTTTTTTGAAATATGAAATTTTTGAAAATTTTCTCCAAAATTACTGAACAGATCAAGATGAAATTTGGCATACACTTATAGCTTAGCCTAACCTAAACAATAGACTACTTATTATACCGAAAATACGCATGCGAAGCCAGTCAGTAATAAACACAAAACAAATACCTTAAAACATTAACATATAGAAAGAAAAATAAATAGGTTATCGAAGACATTGGACAATCCAAATTCAAAATACATTTCCCGAAACTACAAAAAGTCCGTTCCATTTATCACTTTAATCTCTACTTTAGCCAGCAGTGAAGTAAATAAACGCAAAGAAAGGGGTCGTCGCTCTTTTTATACCCGCATCCATGCATTGTCCTCATTGTAGTATCAGCTGCATCCATGTCTCAATATCGCACAACCAATACGTGAGCAGTGAGCACTGAATACCGCAGTCTTAATGTTCTACGTTGGTTCTTTTTCATGTTTTATCATGATGATATTGGAGTGTTCATTCGTGCTAGCAATATGCATAGAGTTCTCGGTTCTGTGTGTCTCTCTTTGATCCAATTCGTGGAATGTATCTCCTTTTATATCTTTGATCAATGCTCTTCATTTTATGATTAGATATTCGGACGACCACTGTTTATGCAATGGACGAAGTACTATTTCGGGTTTTTCCTTAATGTCACTGATGCTGTACTTACAGCTTTTCAGAAGGTAAATATTTCTACAATAAATTAGTGTACTTTATTTTATTAATCGCTCAGCGCATGTTGAGCCTACACCTATTTTGGCACAGGGTCATAGTAGCAAAGCTCGATTTGACGCCCAACATTTGTGTCACATAGAATTTCCTGCTTTTTTTAGTTTTGTTTATTATGTGTCTATGTGTGTGTCGAAATAAATGTTGTTCAATATAGATAGAACAAAATTTATTTCAAGATCTCCTTCAATTAGATAGAACATAGGTTCTATCTATAAATTTAAGGAGTTCTTGATGACGATTTCAACGTCATTTGAATTAGTATTGATCAATGGTTCAATGGTTGGTTCAATGGTTCAATGGTTCAATGGTTCAATGGTTCATTTATTGGTAAAAATATAGTTTTACAAGTCAAATGGTTAGGTACATAGTATACCTTAAAATATACTATACTAAAGTATACATTATCTATTGGCACCATTAACAATTAAAATAATAAATAATCAATTAATTATAATATTTCAGTGATTAAATTACATATACATTTCAATAATCCTATTAACGATTCACGCGATAGTCCATTGTTCTAATGATTGTGGATAGAAGTCCCTCAAATATTTGAGTTTGACTCCTTCTTCCAGTGGGTGGATGAAAATGTACGCAAATGGGAGCCAATATTGTGCGGGAAGTGTAGAGTCGTAACAAAGAGTCATTTCACCTTGACGTTAGACAGATAGGAATCGCGTGCTTCCTTTCAATCAATCTTGTTCATCGGAAGTCGATATGTTACCTGCTTTATCTACCAACGCGACTTATGTTGACTTTATTTGTGTCTATTGGACACGATTTCCTTCTTCATGTCGACAGCCTAATAATAATAAGCCTTTTATTTCCAAATCATAGGAAACTTTGTAAATTAAATTTAAATTTGAAATAAATTAGTATACTTAACCCCAACAGCCTATATTGGTCCACTGCTGTACGCAGGCCTCCCCCTGATAAGCGCCCTATGTCTTTAAGCTGTGTGGTGCCGGCTTAGAATTTACAACACCCCGATTCTTCCCGCGGGTGTCTTAAGAGGCGACTGAGGGATATCAACCGGGAGCGCAACAGCACAACTCTACCACCGAACTGCAATCCCCAACCCGCATGCCCAGCGTGGGAATTATGGGCACTACCCCCCATGATATAAAAGTCAAATTAGTAGGTATATTACATTGGATTTGTGAATATTTAAATAAACAGTAATATATAAATATCATTATGTGTGCCTGTAATGATGGTGTACAATGTTTTTAATAAATAAATAAGTGTAAATAGTAGTAATATGTTATTCGTTCATGCATAAGTTGTAATTTAGGTGAATAATTATGTTTCTTAAAATGTCGACTGCCAGTGTTCGTAAAATACTTTTATGCATGTTTATTTCATACTGCCATTGTTTTGCATCAACCTTGTCCAATTTGGCATACTCGCTAAAGTATTCAGAAGAAAATTAAACGACACGTATGTCAGTTTACTTAGGTCCAACTTCACCGCTTGTTAAACTAATGTCAGCTTGTACCGGATCAACGTGCGCTGTGCGCTGAACTCATTTGCGAGCGTTAAACTGAGTTTATCTTATTTTGATCGCGTTCAATTGCAACGGTGAAATTGGACCTAAATAAATTAACTCACGTGTAGTCTAATTCTCAGCTTATTACTTTAGCCAGTCCATTTCTAACTAGTGGTCCATAACAGTAAGACTACTTACGGATCTCGCTCAGAGCACTGCGTCCTCGAATCGATTTTTCAGTGTAAGCTAAGTTTCAGAATAATTGGACGTGATTTAGCCGTTTCTCGCATGATAATAACCGAAATTTAGATCAGAGATCATCGTAGCACCTTTCTCATGTAGATAAATTGCCGTTGAGCTCTATAATATCTGTATACAAGGGTGTCTATCGAACAAACATCTTGAGTCGGATCAACGTGCACTCTGCGCTAAACTCATTTGCGAGCGCTAAACTGAGTTTATCTTATGTTGATCGCGTTCAATTCCAACGGTAAAATTAGACCTATGTAAATTGACATATTATGTAGTTTACTTTTAGCTGAATACTTTAGCCTGTTCACTTCTAACCGGTTGTCCATAACAGTCAGACTACGGGTCTCGTTTAGAGCACAGTCTTGCGTCCTCGAATCGATTTTTCATTGTAAGCTAAGTTTCAGAATAATTCAACGTGATCTAGCCGTTTCTCGCAAGATCATAACCGTTATCTAGATCAGAGATCATCATAGTACCCTTGTCATGTAGATAAATTGCCGTTGAGCTGTATAATGTCTGTATACAAGGGTGTCTATCGAAGAAAACAGCTATCCCGTTTTTGTCTAAAGATTGATTATCGGTTCTTGCTTCTCGAATATCTTTGACGTATGAGAGCCTTCGTGACCTCGGTGATCTATAAAGGTTGTTTAGACGTGGCAAGATATATTTCTTACCTACAGGCTACAGCGTTATTTACGGAACGCTGTGGTGTTGTTTTTTGGTACGAAAATAATATTATTTCATAGAAGGTATTTTTGAGATAGAGCTTTGGTCAAGAAGTGAGTAAACTGTCCACATTTTTGGATGCTACTAGCAGGCTATTTAGAGTTAGTGACTTATAGTGACTTGAAGTGACTAGGTACCTACACTCGGCGTGCATTTTTAGAATGGTTTATCTCTACCAACTCAGTGGGTGAAGTCAGTCTGCAGATGTTGGTGATGTACCGAAATGTGCGTTCTAAAAATAATGCTGTAACCGTTACGTTTATGAAGAAGTAAGCTTCTAAAATCCAAGGATATATTAAATCCGTCCATTCAAAAAAAAAGCTCAAGACTGAAGTTGTCCGTCTAGTATGGGTTGAAAGATTCTTATGCCGCTGATTTTCAACTTGGAGATAGTTTTTTTTGGGTATCATTTAAACGATCAGCAGATTATAGAGGTTTTGGGCAGCCGAAAAATTGATTTTGCAAGCAGAAAATATATTTTGAGCCGCAGCTAGTGGTCAGCCAAAATGACTGAATTGATCAGCAGCTAATGTGACATTGGGCAGCCTAAAAATTTATGTCACAGTAAATTAAATATTTGTGCAGCAATATACTACTGAAGCAGCAGCAAATCGTGATTCAGATTTAATGAAATTTTGGCATGCCTTTAAAATGATATTGCAGCAATTTAAGAATGAAAATGATCAGCAAATCCTGGTTCGAATTTTATAATGTTTTGGCGAGCTGTCAAATTAATTTTGGTTTGCTAATCTTAATACACCCTTTATTATTATTAATCTTCTGTAGCTATCTATCTACGTGTATATGTCTCTGAGCTCCTCCTCAACGGCTGGACCGATTTTGATGACATTTAATTTAATGGTGTGTTTGAGTGGGTCACTGGATGGTCTAGATTTACAATTTGATTCGGGAGGTGGCGCTGTACCCGGCCGGGTTCTAGGATTTTTGACTGGGAAATATCTGTCGGAAAAACGTAGGTCATAGATAATGTTCCTAACGGCTCTGCTCGCTGCTAGAGGCGGCTCGCTCAAAACCGCCCTGCTACCTCTGCAGTCCCCTGGCCGCCGCCGCGCCGCCGCCCCGCCGCGCCGCCGCCGCCCCGCCGCGCCGCCGCCGCCGCCGCGTCGCGGAATCGTTAGGAAGGAGAAGGTTGTGGGTTCGATTCCCGCCAAGAGACAAATGTTTGTACGATTTATCTAGGTATGTAGTGTATTGTATTAATATAATTATAGTATTAATACAATACACTACATAGCTAGATAAATGGTACGTAGGTATAAATAGGACATAGGTATCTTAAACGATTTTAATCTTTGGGAGTAGGTACTTACTTAACTCGTTAAAAACTGATTATAGAAATGAAATGGAAAGAAATAAAAACCTACCTACCCAGGGTTAGGTAGGTATCTACCTCTATGTACCTTCCTAATGCTGGACAATTCACACAGCATTATCTAGCACCAAGCAAAGCAGAGCAGAGCTTGTATTATAGGTAGGTAGGTACGGTAGGTACGGCTAGATAACTGATATAAGTACCTACTTACTTAATTGAGTAAGTAAGTACGTACTGATATACTTACTTACTTAATTAAATATGTACGAACTTTTGTGAAAAACAAATGTACTAATAGGTAGGTAGGTACCCTGAAATCCAGAATGTCTGAATGAGTGAGTCAAAATGCCGACGACACCCGCAAACTACCTACCTACCCAATGAGTCGTGAAAAATAGTGTTATTGCTTGCCAAATTGTTTTATGTAGGTAAGTACCTACTGATGGTGCAATAAAGTATAGTAATCAATCTATCTAATTGTTATTATATTCAGTTATTGTGCAATCAAATTGAATTGACTTTTGTGCAAAATTAAAGGCCTATAATCGAAAATGTGTCCAGGCAATTCTATAAAGTGTATACCTAATTTGTGACAACAAGGCTACCGAGAAAAAAGTGTTAAGTAGGTACCTAGGTATCTCTTTTTCTGCCACGTTAGTTGCAAACACTACTTTCGGTAGTATCTATAGATAATCAAAGAAACAAAGGATCCTGTGTTAAATCCTCTGAAAATTGCTATTGTCTACTTTGTAGGTAGGTACAGTTCATGAGATACAGTCATAGGTAAGTGTAAGTAAAATTCAAGAGATTGGGCCTAGATGTAAGTGTAAGTAAAATTCAAGAGATTGGGTCCAATTAGGTCCATCCACCTCAGTCATAGATAGACCGGCGCGCCACCGCCGCCGGCGTTCGTGTTCCACTCCACGTGCATATTGTTGTCTCGGTCGCACTTTGGTCTAGCTAGCTACGTCTTTCCATCTTTGTTGTTCATTAGGTATGTAGGTATTTCGTGTAGGAAGGAACGACCACACCACTGCGCGGCGACGCGCGACGAGCACTCACACTAACTCACGGCAAACGAAAGTAAGTGTGAGTACTCGTCGCCTGCGCCTGCGCACCCTTCCGCGTCCCTTTGACCCATTAAAATAAGGTACCTACACTGCGCAGCCACGCGCGTACTTCCGAGAGTTCATTTATATAGATTTGCGCGTAGGTAATAGGTATGTAGGTAAAGTAAGGTACCTTACCTACATACCTATTACCTATCTCATACGTTCGTTTGTACGTACCTATGCCACTACCGGTGTCACACACGGACATACATGACCAATGACAATCAAGGGTTCCTTCAATTGCTAACAACAACGCGAGGTAAGGTAGGTACCTACCTACCTACCTATCTCCTACGTGCGTTTGTATGTCCCTGTCGTGCCGGTGTTACAAATACGGGACAGACATGACCACAGAAATCTGAATAAATTCAGATTTCTGTGGACATGACCAACAACGAACAAGGGTCCTCAGCACCTTGATACCTTCTTACAAAAACAACAATGCTAGGTAAGGTAGAAATAGGTAAGTACCTTACCTACCTACCTCCTACGTGCCTCTGTATCGACTCGACTATCAAAACCTCACTTTCTTTAATGTATTGTATCGCATTCACTGCCCAGCCTCGGCGGTGCAACCCGCAGGGGCGCGCCCCGCCGCCACACGAGGGTCGAGAGGCTCGTCTGCGTCTTGGGCCATGAAAGTGTTAGTGTATTGTATCGCATTCACTGCCCAGCCTCGGCAGTGCGACCCGCATGGGCGCGCCGCCCTGCCACACGAGGGTCGAGAGGCTCGTCTGCGTCTTGGGCCATGAAAGTGTTAGTGTATTGTATCGCATTCACTGACCAGCCTCGGCGGTGCGACCCGCATGGGCGCGCCGCCGCCACACGAGGGTCGAGAGGCTCGTCTGCGTCTTGGGCTATGAAAGTGTTAACCGACTAATGCTCTTTTTCAATAAAATCGCAGTAATTAGTTGACCATACATCTAAAAGCATACCCATTGATTATGGCTTATACCTATTTTTTTTCAACTTAACGATTTTTTATTCGGCTGACCAAAACATTAAATTTGCTGCTCAAAAAATTACTTTTTGGCTGATCAAAAATAATTGTATAATCTTGCAGATCATTTAATTAATTCTGCTGATCAAAACATTAATTTCGCCGATCAAAAAGCTATATATTTTCTGACCAAAAATAATTTAGTGGCCGACCAAGTGTTGCTGGCGGTTTTTATTTTACAGCCGATCAAAACTTAAAATGCTGCTCAAGTAGTTTTTAAGCTGACTTTTCCAGCTGATCAAATATTTAAAATAAATACCAATAAATTTACTCCCGTTTTTTTTTTCATTTATTTATGTTACATATTATTAACTTATTTTATCTACAGCTAACATAAACCGTAATTCGGTTTGTCCGTCAGCCTCAGTCTCTATGGTACAATATAGTATAAAATATTATAATAATATTAATATTATAAATAGTTAAATCAGTAGATAATTAGAATAGTTAAATAGGTAGACAGATAGACATTTTATTGATAAAAGTACATAATTTACAAGTCACATAGCGTTTATCAATACTGAAATATTATATATCTGTGGTGTCCAAATATAAAAAATTTAAAGTTATCGTCGCATAACCTAATTTACGATATAAGGCACTTTAGCAAAAAACATGCAGATAATCTTTCTGTCTATAAATTATATTATCTGTCTAACAGCAAGTAGGTATCCATTAAGGATGTACGCGGGTTAACTACGAACCTTATTTGTGTTGGAAGAACACCAAAATTGGGGTGAGTGACTAGACGCGCAATGTCCCTCTTTAAGGGATGAAACGTTGGAAAGATATAATTTATAGACAGAAAGATTATCTGACCTCGACCTCGACAGCCTATATTGGCCCAATGCTGTACGCATGCCTCCCTAGGCCCCTTATTGTCTTTTATCTCATGGGGCGTAATGCCCATAATCCCCACGCTGGGCAAGCGGGTTGGGGATCACAGTTCGGTGGTAGAATTGATCTGCAAGGGGCGCTGCTGCCCACTCCCGGTTCATATCCCTTAGCCGCCTCCTACGAGACCCGCGGGAAGAATTGGGGTGGTGTAAATTCTAAGACGGCACCACACATCATACATCCGCTATAAATTCGTCAAACTGCGATAGTTTTTATAGTAAGGTATCCCTTAACACAGCTCTGTATAATGGAACGTTATTTTTCCAATAGTTGGTATAATACAGAGCTATCGGAGTCTTCATTCCTAAAGTGATAAAATAGCGGGCATTCTGGCCATACGTCAAGGCATTGAAGGCAGGGAAGATATTCGATCATATCGGGTCCGAATGGGGCCGCCCCCGCCGCCAGGAATTCCACTTTTGCAAGCCAACTAGCTAGAGATGCTCTAAATTATTAATTTACTTCGGAAAATGATTCGATTAGTGTCTGGTACCTTACCCTGCTATTATTTCCTTAATTCTACATTTTAGAGGGGTATATTCGTGTCTGAAATGATTTCACCCGACGAGAAGGACTAAAAAAATTCAAAAGCCGATAACTCAAAACTTTTGACGACCTCTGTGGCGCGGTGGGCGAAGGTCCGCCTGCGACGCAAGAGGTTGCGGGTTCGGTTCCCGCCTCGGGACAAATATTTGTACGATCTGCAGATATTTGTTCAGGGTGTTCTGGTCGTTTTCTATGTATAATAAAAAATATCTATCTATGTACTCGTATATTATTATATATATCAGTTATCTAGTACCCATAACACAAGCTTTGCTTACCTTGGGGCTAGATAATGCTGTGTGAATTGTCCAGCATTATTTATTTATTTATTTATTTTATGAAAACGTCGAATTTGTGAAATTAAATACTAGCTTCCCCACAATTCTGATTCCTGGTACTAAGCAAAATATGTTATTTCGGAATGGAAACAGAAACCTCGTCTAGGTAAATATTTACACCACAAACGGGGCTTACACAAAGCGGATGTTGTTTTGAGGAACAAAAGACATGGAGTGAAGCAGCAAGATGAGGCGAGTGATTCCGCTGTTTGTTCGGAGCTTTGAAAGCTGCCCTAATATCTATTTTCCTTCATACTTATTAGGAATTGTGGTTGTGTTTTTTTTGGTAGAAATGTCTGTATGGACCTTGGTTGGCGGTATACTCTTTTAGACTTGATCTTTCTTACTTCTCCACAAACGCACAAAAAATTTAACGAAGAGAAAACTAACTCTCCATTTCATTTTTTATTATGTAGTTCTAAATTAAGAGGTCATTTTGTAAGATGAAAGAAATAAACGTTACGTATCTATTTCTGCTGTAGGACTCATTGCGAAATTATGGGAAAGTTAATTGTTTTGTAAGAGGAGAGTCTACATAATAAAACATTAAAATATCAAATAATATCGTCAAAAATAAATCCATGTTCCTACAGACAGAAATATTTATTGGTATAGCTAAAGATACATTGCACATCACTGCACGATTTATAAATCCTTTACTCAAATTCTATGAAGCAAAAATTGTATCACTAGGATGGGAATCGAACCAGGCATCCAATAGCTCACATAACGAGTAACGACTGCACAAACCAACTAAACCAATGAATTAGTTATCAAAGCTTTGAAATTTTATGTTATTAGTATTCGGCAGCTGATTTTGTTTACGGTAAGTATCTCTTTTTAGTCCGTCAATTAGATTATCAGAAGATATTAGACACATTTTTTCTTTTGTCTACAAAAATCTACAATTTTTTGGGCATCGAACTTGAATTATAAATGCCAGCCATCGATAATGTCAGCACTACGCATTGTAGAAAAGAGTTAAATCGACAAGTAATACAAAATATTGGCAAAAAATCAACAAGAAAGTGATTTGAGGCTGAGTATGGGGAATATGTTTACCAATATTGTATTTTCTGCTTGGTCAGAGTATAGACCGAAATTGGGCCTTTTTATCCTTCTTTCAGTAAAATGCGATATCAATGGTTGAGGAATATGGGATACACCATACACCAATATAAAAAGAAATAGTAAAAATCATGAACCTTTTTGTGTATGACACATTTTTTATCCAAAAATATAACTCTTGAAGTGCGCGGTGTTTTAAAAAAAAAAAAAATGGTGACCCGTAGCCAAAATCTTCAAACCTCTTTCGTAAGCCCCCATATTTTTCGAGTCCAATGATTCGCTGTCGAAAGTAACCGTGTCCATGAAATACTTCATTTTGTCATTCAGTCTTCATTCACTCACATTCAACAATTAGGGAACAACGAACTTCAAATTCGTGCACATAGACTTATGATTTTTTCACTACGCTATATTCATGCATAGCAAAAAAATATTCGTGGATGCATACCTATACATTTTCATTCATTTTTGCTGGCTACTAAATGACTTGCTCTACCAAAATATCTTCCTTACTGCGAACTTGACTGAGGACTATACTTATAAATCTGTGCTTGCCTGATGTTCAATAACACTGAAGACGGTAAGTAAAAAGTTCTTTCACCAAGCAGTTCGAATAGGCTAAGGTCGAAGGCAGGTAGGAATTAATCCCTAGGGATTATGCGGGAGCATCATTCTGGCTTGTCGCCGTTGGGAGCCGAGACGCAATCAATAACCTAGCGTGCACTGGGATCAGCCGAGTAAATGAGAAACATCTTTCAGGGATCACGAATGATAGCCTCGCTGCAATATCTGCCTCCTTTTGTGGCTTTAGAGATTATGAAAGCGCTCTTTTGATATCCAGTAACTCCGTAGTAGGTTGGCTTTCATACGATAGGTCTTCATTATGTTACGGCGATCTTTCGAACTTTCGTAAATGGAACATCTAGGTAGGTAATGTTGGTAGTATGTAGAGAAAGGAAGACTATAGATTGACTGGGTATAGAGGCTTCTCTGCCTCCGTCTCTTTCTTATCGATCGACTAAAAACGACAGTGATAATTTTAGATTTGTTATATCAGAATTGATGTGAATATTCAAACAGCTATACAATGTATGAGGGGCAAAAACGATAAACATAATGATGGTTTTGAGAGATCTGAGTGAAGATTGATGTTGAGGCTTGTGACCACTGAGAATAAATCGGATGGATTAGAGTTTCTTTTTATTAATTACTAGACGATCGCCTCGCGGTTTCACCCGCGTAGTTCCCGTTCCCGTGGGAATTCCGGGATAAAATACACCCTATGTCACTTCCTGAAAAGTAAGCTTCCTAACGGTGAAAGAATTTTTCAAATCGGTCCAGTAGTTTCGGAGCCTATTCAATACCAACAAACAAACAATCAAATCTTTCCTCTTTATAATATTAGTATAGATGATACGTAGTTAGGCAAAAACAAAACAATTGATCTAAAAAATTACTGATTGTTATTAATTTTAGAAAATAAAATCGAAAAAATAGGCGTTAAGTTCACGGTCACGTGACCGTGAACACTAATCAAAAAGTGTGACGTCACTTCTTCCAAAACATCATTTTTGTGGTGGACCAAAAAGATCGACACCGGCAACGTGCGGAACTTTTTGGTTTTAAGGGCGTATACAACCTCAAATTGCTTATTTTCAACTCCGTCGGACCTCCATATCTTCCAAACTACTGAATATTTAACTTTGAAATTTATATATGATAAAGTTCAGGACTTATTCTATCGATCATATGTTTCGAAAACACGATTCCATAAAATTTTCTCGATAGAAAAAAATCGCAAAGTTACCTCTAATTTTTTACTAAAACCCTAATTTCTCAATAAACACAAATGATCTTGAGATTAAGCATAGTAATTGAACTAAGTATAAAGAACATTTTATATGTTGCCTTTTTTTCAATTAACTATTCTAATGTTTGAGGGGAGCAAATATCTACTAAAAACTTGATTTTTGGGCTTACGCCGCTTTGCTCTGTCCCGCTCCTGTGAACGCGAAATCCTATGCCTATCCTCTTCACACAATAACGAGGTAGGGTACCACCTTAAGTAAATGTCATTAGACAAACAGTTATGTTTCGAAAGAAGTGACGTCATTCAAGACAATGGTGTCTTGAATGACGTCACTTCTTCGTCAGTCTTAAGAAGCGTAAGAATCGGCCCAATCCAACTCAACCCGTTGATGTCGTAAGAGTCGACTAAGAGAACCTACGAGAGGAAGGACATCCAGCTTTCTTCTGTGTATTTTTGACACCTCAACAGCGATCACCGTGTCGTCATTACGGCAAACCACTCATGTTTGGACGCAGTACGTTCAGCAGGGTATGTATCTCTGAACTGTAATTAAACCTTATTCTTTTAACCTCGATCGCCCCCCCCCCCCCTGTTTTCGAAAACCGCCAAAAAAGGCACATTTTTGGCGCGCGCGCGGCGAACGCACCTTGCGTATTATTTTACGTCTAACGATAGAATGCTTTTGATAAGGTTGATTCGGGTTACTTTTTCTGAAAGCTATGGAAACAAGCTATAAAACGTATACAGACAAGGTATTCATGGTTTTGTATTGTATTTTTATTTTATTTACGCAGAGCTTTCTTTAAAAAAGCTCAAAACCAAAATATTTTTAAGTGGGACTTATGGCACAGTTCGATTTTAACGGAACTTATAAAGGACATAATGTCCCACTTCGATGTTTAAGAGCAAACTATTGTCTGTAAGCAACTTGCCGAGAGGTTGAGATCTACCTCCTCGCGTCTACGTCACAATTACAAGTTTAATAAACGTAGTTAGAGCGAGGAGCGAGGAGTTGAACCAAATCGTGAAATAGGTCTATAATAAAATAATAATAAACGTCGAAGTCGAAAATTTTTGCGATATAATTCGATTTCTTAGAAATTAGAAATTATCCAGAGTGCGAGGATTACGCACCAAGTCGCAAAGATTTTCGACTCCCACGTCACTTGACTTCGTGGTGTAGTTGGTTATCACATCCCCGTACTGAGGGGAGGACGCGGGTTCAAGTCCCGTCGAAGTCGAAAATTTTTGCGATATAATTCGATTTCTTAGAAATTAGGTCTATAATACATTATTGTACCAATAATTATGGTATATACCATATTGATATGGATCAGTTGAGCTACCTGTTATGTAGATTGCTTGCAACAGTCTGCAGTCTTTATTACAAAGAAAATTATACTAGTATTTACAATTGAAACAATTAAGAGGCCAGCGGAAGGCGACTTGTCCATACAAACGTAATACCAAAATTATTTCTAATTCAAGCATATTTCGACTATATTATTGTATTATTTGTATTCAAATAGTATTTATCTAGGTTCCTGGATAGTTTTTTTTTCAAAATACTTACCGAAAATTAAATGAAAGCCAATCGCATTTTGCAATTTTTAAGACAAAATTGGCCAGTTTTCTTCCTATTTGTTTCGTAATAAAAACAACAATATCTTATGTGTTATTTGTTTGGGAACATAGGTAATATTGTCTAGTTACAGAATAACAATACTTTGTGAAGAATACAAGAAGTTTTCAGTCATCATTTTTGGTATTACAGAACACAGCGAAATTCATACCAAATTTTAAACGGCAATCATGCTATCGCGCACGCACGGGGCGGGGTGCAGGGCCGGGGGACGGGACACTTCGGTTGTGTGATCGCTCGTGGCTCGGACAGACACACTAATGCAACGTGTATTTACACGGGGCGCCGCCACCGCTCGGGGACTTTCGGAGGTCGTCGTAGGGGTAGGAGAACATAGATAGGTTCTTATAATATGGTAGGAGAAGCTAGGTTAGGTATTAATATTTAGTAAGTATACTATTTTCTAAATCAGTGTGTCTGACAAGTTACGGTGCTGTGCGTGCGTAGGTATTTGTTTGTTCACTATTCTATAGACCTGTGCCACTGACTTGGATTGAGATTTGCCTTGTTGTTTGGAAACAATAACCTACCTCCTTAGGTACATTACATTCCTAGAGGTACTTACCTACTACGACTTTGGCGTGCTTTGGCTTTGTTTACGGACTTTGATATTTTTCAGTTACGGTTTGGTTAATGATATTATGGACTCGGAACGTTGGGATGTAGGTAGGTATCTCACAGTAAGTAGGTAGGTACTTACTTACCTACCTACCTACGTACCTACCTAAATTATTTTATTATTAGCTAGTTGTTTTCTTATTTTAAAGTAAATAGGTACCTACATACCTACCTAATACTTACCTACCTAGATAGATAGATAGATAGAAAACACTTTATTATACCACACAAATACAGGAAACAATACAGAGAAAAGCTTATAAAAAAAAGGAAGTATAAAGGGCGGCCTTATCGCTGAAAGCGATCTCTTCCAGGCAACCTTGGTAGGTAGGTAGGTACCTAACATGTTGTTTAGATATATGTACCTATCATAAGATAGGTAGGTACCTACAATGTATGTGAAGTAAGGAAGTACTAGGTAGGTAGGTATCCAGGCGCGGTCGCAGCGCAGCCCAAGACTTTGGGGGGGGGTCACACTTGGTGCGGGCCGTAGCACCAAATGTACTTGTAGGCGGTTGCAGACCCCACTGAAAACCTCTTAACTTTATCGGCGAGCGGAGCGAGCCGCGGAAAATTTATACTCAACTCCCAACTATAGTACGTATAAGTTATAGCGAGCGAAGCGAGCCTCGAAATTTTTGAGATGTTTTCTGAAGTTTTGGCAAAAGTAAGCAAGAGTAGGTCTACTTGCTTACTCTCGCCCGCATCAATTACTTTGTTGTTGATAGGTATCTTTAAAAAATAAATGATAGCGATCGTAGCAAGCCCCGAAAATCTTAGAGACTTGCGGTAGTAGATATAAAGCTATGAATATAAATAGGGGCGAGCAGAGCAAGGGCATCAACAAAAAATTCAAAATACAAAAAAGACATGGAAAAAATGTAACGGCGAGCGGAGCGAGCCGCCGAAATTTTTGTTACTTTTTCGGGTAACAACCTAGCAAAATGATGTTAAACACACTGGACCAAATACAGAGAAGGACAAAATACAGAGAAGGACAAAATACTATCGGCGAGCGGAGCGAAACGCAAAATGCAGTGTTTTGCATATTGGCCGCAAAAATGACATCCCTTCCCCCAACTCCCAACCCAACAATAGGAAGTATAAGTAAAGGCGAGCGAAACGAGCCCAGACACCATATAGAATCAACGAAATTTTTTATGATCTGGCTGTGCGTGTGAGTTGTTTGGTATTAGATATTTTGCAGTTGCAAACTAGCCTGAAACGGAGAAGGAGTCCTGAACTAGAGCAAACCAGAAGCTTATCAAAACAGCAGAATGTTATCAGAGGCAAGCAGAGCGTGCTGCGATAATTTTTGGTTTTTGTTAGATTTTGGGCAACTTTTTAGAAAATTTGGCAAAGTGACCTAAAGCGGGCCGGGTTTTGAGCTTTGGATCATAGTCAGAAGGAACAAATGTTATCAGCGACCAGACCAAAACGCGAAAATTTTGTTGTCTACTAATTTTTTGTACTGGTTGACAAAGTGACCTCGCAGATTATTTGTTATATTTTGTGCTTTTTATTGTGGTGGTTGGATTGATACAAACTGACAATAGCGGACCAGCCAGACCAATAAAATTGGGAACGTTGCCACTGTGCTAATCAAAATACAGAGCACAAATAACAGTAATATCGGCGAGCGGAACGAGCCGCGATTTTTTTTATTGCTGCAGTTGGTAACCATAATCAATGTAACGAAAGTAAACAGGAAAAAATTAGACGTTTTTTCATCGTTTTTTACGTGTATTCTTAGGTACAAAACGTACCTACAAATAAATTATAAATATTCGAAATTTAAAAAATCGTTATTCACAAGTTGAATCTCTCGGATTCCAGAATTATCCCTTTTCGGTTTAATAAACCCTTTCCGTGGCATCCTGTGTATATTTTATCACACTCATATTTTGAGTTTGGATGTAGGTGGATGTTTTTAAAGTTTGGATATACCTAGATGTTTAGAAGTTTTCGCGTAAAGAAGTACCTAATCAACACATACCAATCCATCAATCCATACTTGTTTTATAAGTATCTTTCACACTACCTAGGTATATTTTTGACTAGCTAGGTAGGTAAGTACCATAACAAATTTCGTAGTGTTTAGCCGATATGGTTACCCCACATGGCTTTACCAAAATCGTAAATTGATTTGTTTTTTTGATAAGTAAATAAATGTGTCAAGTCAAAATCAATTTTTTTTTTTAAATAAATGAAAGTGTCAATATCAATGAACAAAAAAGTGTTTACGTTTATATCCTTGCCTTTTATTTTCTTGTCAGAAATTCACTATACCTACTCGTGTATTTAATCCTAAATTTAGGTAGGTATATCCTAGGTATTGCAGAAGCAGAACCGTATGACGAACCTACCTACACTCCATCCAAATTCGGTTAGTTTACAAAAATGTCACACCGAATTTGGCTGGAGTATACGTAGGTGCTTACATACTACCTAAGTACGTATTTCCTGATCGATCAGTTTAGTTAGGTTCTAGGTACCAATGATATTACCTACCTATATTTGGGTTCTACATAGGTACCTAGGTACCTAAGTATTTCTTGAGAAATACGTAGGTAGGTAGAGAAACTTGAAGAAAAAAACGCGTTATCAAACTAAACATTCACTTAGATTTTTTTTAAATACACTTGCACTTCCCAAAATGTAAGTACCAAGGTACCTATGTAGGTATGAAACGCAAATAGTACTTATGCCTAAAGAAATAGGTAGTCAAATTTAGTACCTAGTCTAGTATCTAACCTAGGTACCTGCCGCTGCAGATAGCAGAGGCACGGTAACATCACGGTAATATTATCCAACAGTATTTGGACTCGGCCGTATCTTTGAAATAAATGCCTACAGCCGCGCGGTAGGTAAACATGCGATAGGGCTGCCCGCCTCCACCATTTTAATTACATTTGCCTACTTTGTGTTTCCATTTAGTTTTGTGAAATATAGGAAGGTACTTTTTTTATATAAACAAATAAAATACCTACTTTGTGAATTGAATGGGAAGTGTTCAATAAAAATGCGTGTTGTTTTTTGATTGGTAGATTTAATTAAAAAACCTGTTTATGTTTGAATAACAAATCGGTCTTATAAATTTGCGACCGAAAAATATTTGCGCCTCGACTGAGACGTACCTACAAAATGCTTTATTATTAAATTTTAGGAGATTTTTTTGGAGAAAAAGGAATATCTTTTACTTGGTTATAGATACCTGCAGCTACTTTATTAAATATGTAACTGAACTTATTTTTAGAGGAAAAATCGCGCGGTTATTCTTAAAAACATCACACCATCCGTTCGTCACTGCGGCACAGCCGCGACTGTCTGCATGCTGAGCGCATGCCGAGATCGAGGCGCGTAGGTATAGCTCGCGTTTCGCCCGTTTGTATGAAGTCGGATTACTTATAGGATAATATTACTGTAGAAAATACTCGAACTTGAATGCGAGTCACGTGCGCTGCCGCGTGTATGCGACGTCACCTGACGCGAACGACCAATCAGACGCCCGCACGCGCGGGGGACAGGGCTTGAGCGCGCGCCGCCCCGCGCTGCCCCGCGCCGCGCGGCACGTGGACGCAGTCAGTTGGTACGAGAAAGAGCGTCGATTTGGTCGCCTCGGGTCAGGTGAACGAACGAAGCCGCGCGCGTGATAAATTTTGACTTTTTTGTGTTGTGCACTCGATTATTACTTAATAAACCGTGAATTTAAAATGTCAGTGTTTTTATAAAACCGACGAACCCCGCGCCAAAGTTTACAAATTGGTCCTTCGAGCCGGATCATGACGTCGCGAAAGATAGAAACACGCAGCATAACCGCCGCCGCGGCTGAAAGCCTACAAGAGGAACCTCCGCTATGTACGACTCCCACGAATGCCATCAAACCGGCTGTTTCGGATAGAGATACCATCAGCCAGGAAAGAAAGAGTATGAGCTCGCGTACGAGCCGCGCGAGTAAAGAAACACTGAGAAGACGAGTGGTAGGTATACGAAGCAGAAATACAGATAGCAGAAATAAAAAAGGAAATGATTGCTAAGAAGTTAGCCTTGGACATCGCTGAGATTGAAGACCAGGGGGACGATGATGACGAGAACAGAAGCCGTGTCTCGCGAGTAGACACACAACACAGTGTGGAGGAGTGGCTTTCGGATATAGCAGAAGCTTTGCCGCCACCACCTCGGAACACCGCTGAGACCGCCAGGCCTTGTGGACCCTTGAATATTACCGGTAACAGGGAGAGAAACCCTCACGTGCCCTACCAACTAGAGGGGCCGAATCAACCTACAGCTCCCCCCGGCGTGGAAGCGATGTCATCATCTGTTGCTATGCCGGCAGGCCGGGGGTACAACCCGGCCCCAGTTGTTTATCCCATGAAAATTATAAGTCATGAATTACCATCATTTGGAGGGGGCCCCGCCGACTGGCTGATGTTCAAAAGGTCGTATGAAACGTCCTCAGCCACATATAATTTTAGTGAATTCGAGAACGTAACCCGCTTACAAAAAGCACTGACCGGAGAAGCGAAGACCGCCGTCGAGGACCTACTGAGAACTAGCTCCGACCCTGCAGAAATTATGAACACCTTGGAACAGGAGTTTGGTCATCCTAGCCTCCTCCTACAATGTGCAATACAAAGAATAAACAGTCTGACGAGAGTGTCTGAAAGCGGGAGTGAGTTACGAAAGTTTACCTCGGTTGTGAGAAATTGTGTTTCGATTTTGAGAAATATAAAGGCGGATGGATACATCAATAACCCACAGCTTGTGAGTGACGTGATAAGTAAGTTAACACCTATGCAACAAGCACAATATGGTGAATTTGCTATGAAGAAAGATTTATCCCATGAATATCGTGTGGACCTCAGAGTATCACCAAGCCTAGACCTCGTGGTAGAATTCCTCACATACCTATCGAAAGCATCGTCTTACTACATGCCAATTCAACCTGCTGCATCACTGGAAACTCGGACAAATGTTCCCCGAATTAACCCTTCGAGCGTCGATGGTCGTCGAGTTAACCCTTCGGTGGCCGCAAGACGACCATGGCCACAGACGACCATGCAACATCGAGATCGAGTTTTCGCAAATGTCGACGTGTCATCTACGGACAATGAAGTGAAATGTGTTTTATGTGCGGAAAGTCACGATTTACACGTTTGTGAAAAATACCTAGGTATGCGTGTTGAAGATAGGTGGGAAGTAGTGCGAATAAATAAGTTGTGTTTCAAGTGTTTGTCGCAAAATCACAATCGTTTCCAGTGCCGCGCTAAACGATGTGACAAGTGCCGTTTGACACATCACACGTCGCTTCATTATAAGTCGAACACCGCCGCAACGGTAGCGGCGGCAGTGACTGCGGTTGCGGAGGCTGGTGCAGGGGCGACGCCAGAGATCGAGGAGCGATCCACAGCAAGGGTAATGGACACTGAGTCGGTGACGAACATTGGTGAGCGAATTACAAAGACACTACTTAAAGTTTTACCTATTGTGATTTGTGATAATGACAATAATGAGATAAATTCCTATGCCTTGTTAGATGACGGTGCAACTGTTTCACTCATAGATGAATCTTTAACCGCGAATTTAACTGGTTCGACGGCCGCCCTTAGAATAGTAAGCGCACGAGGGTTAAGTGTTACAGATGACCGATCGCGTAGGGTAACTACACATGTGCGCGGCCCTAATGGGAAAATGCATTTAGTAAAGTTAAGAACAATTAAGAACCTTGATCTTCCAACCCAAAGCATACCCGCCAGTGTCATGAACCAAACATACTTGCGTCACTTAGACATCGAACCTTACAGGGACGCAAAACCTATGGTACTGTTAGGGCAAGATAATTGGGAATTAATAGTGAACGATACTATAAGAATGGGTAGGTCCGGACAACCGGTAGCTTCTCATACAAAAATGGGTTGGGTGCTGCATGGCCCTATTGGGTCCGGGAATATCGGTAGTGAAAGGGTTAACTTTATGATAGAAAAAGATGAACTACATGAACTTGTCAGGAATCAATTTGAATTAGAATCTATAGGTATAACGGAAATATCTAGAAATAATTCGGAAACCGAGCGAGCCCTACAGATTTTAGATAATACTAGTTGTCAGGTTGGGGACAGATGGGAAGTTGGGCTGCTCTGGAAGGCGGATGGAGTAGAATTGCCGAATAACTACAACTACGCTTATAAACGGTTACTTGGGATTGAAGCTAAGATGCGAAGAGATAACGAGTTTGCAATGGCATATGAGCGGCAGATAAATAGGCTGATAGATGAAAACTACGCACGACGGATTGATGAAAAACCTGCTCAGCCTAATTGGTATCTGCCTCACTTTGGGGTGACGAATCCAAACAAACCCAACAAACTTAGGTTAGTTTTTGACGCAGCCGCCACCTACCAAGGTGCTTCCCTTAACAATAATCTACTGACAGGACCAGACATGTTGAACTCATTATTGGGGGTGCTGTTTAAGTTTAGACTAGGACCGATTGCGTATTCTGCAGACATCGCGGATATGTTTTTGAGGATCAAGATAAGGGAACCCGATCAAGGAGCGCAGATGTTCTTGTGGCGAAAAGCAGAAGAGCATAAACCGGAGCCGGACAAGTATGTCATGGACTGCATGATTTTTGGCGCTAAATCTTCACCTACTTCGGCGATATACATTTTAAACAAAAACGCTAGTAAATTCGAACAACAAAGACCCGAAGCAGTGAAGGCCATCCAGAACAACCACTACATGGATGATTATTTGGACAGCGTGGAATCTGTCGAAAAGGCTCGTCAGCTGATCAAAGATGTTTCTGAGATTCACGCGTCTGGAGGTTTCGTGATAAGAGGATGGGTGACTAACTCTTGTGAGCTGCGCAATGAACTACCAGCGGTTGTACCCGGAAAAGTGAACCTTGATCGATCACCCAATAGTTCTGAACGAACTTTGGGTATGATGTGGATTCCAGAGAAAGATGTACTTAAATTCGACTTGTCTTTTAAGAAGTTAGCATGTGAAGTGACAGACGGAAGTAAAGCGCCTACTAAGCGAGAATTTCTAAGGTTTGTTATGAGTATATTTGATCCGTTAGGTTTCTTGTATCCGTACACGATTAAATCGAAGATTCTCCTCCAAAAGATATGGAAGTCCGGAATTGGGTGGGACGAGACCCTCAAAGAAGGTGAGTTGGACGAATGGAAACGTTGGCTAGAAGATATAAAAGTTCTGGTTGATTTAGAGATACCCCGTTGGTTTGGACTAGTGTCTGAAGAGGTCGAACTTCATGTTTTCGGAGACGCCAGTGAGTTAGCATATTCGGCAGTAGCATACGTAGTGGGGCTCAACACTGGGAGACAACGAACAGCGTCAATAGTTGCGGGAAAGGCTCGGGTAACGCCATTGAAGGTGGTTTCCATTCCAAGGCTGGAATTGCAAGCAGCTGTACTAGCATGTAGGCTAGCTAGCTATATTTCTGAGGGTCTAGGAATGCCCATCGCTGCTAAGTATTTGTGGACCGATTCAAAGACCGTTTTGAAATGGATAAGATCGGATCCCCGTGAGTTTCAGAAGTTCGTTTCACACCGTCTTGCAGAGATTGACCGAAAATCGAAGACCAGTGACTGGCGATGGGTACCATCGGCACATAATCCAGCTGACGAAGCTACCAAACTCCGCTGGCCAACTGATCCGAAAATTTGGTTTACAGGACCTCAGTTTCTCCTGGAAACAAAAGATAAATGGCCTGTTGACAAGCACGATGAAGATCATGATGACAATTCTGAACGGCTTCACCACCTCTGCAGCTTCGAACAGAAAACACCGTGGATTAACCTTAGCCGATTTTCATCATGGATGCGAGCTGTAAGGGTGATGGCGCGCGTGCTATTATTCATAAAAATTTGTAATAAAAGCGAAGATCGGGAGTTATCAGCCGAAACAATAAGAGAAGCTGAAAAGTTGCTATTAAAGCAGGCCCAAGAAGATTCCTTCGCTGCGGAATTGAAAACCATATCAGATGGAAAAGAGTTACCACCGGGGAGCAAGCTGCGTGGCTTAGATCCATTTATCTTTGAATCGGACGGTCTTCTCAGGGTAAGAGGACGACTAAGCGCAGCAGAGAATCTAAGTTTTGATGAGAAACATCCGATCATTCTTGACGGCCGGAGCATTGTGGGAAAACTCTTGATTGACCATTTCCATAAGAAAGCGCTTCATGCAAATAGTAATACTGTGATAAATTGCATAAGAGAGAAGTATTGGATCACACATCTAAGAGCTACAGTGAAAAACGTGTCTTCGAAATGTCAATTTTGCCGAATCAAGCAAGCTATGCCATCGGAACCTAAAATGGCAGATCTACCTGCATTAAGACTTGAAAATACGCGAAGAGGATTTGTGCATTGTGGCATTGATTATTTTGGTCCCATGGAAATAGCTATAGGAAGACGTAGGGAAAAGAGGTGGGGTGTATTGTTTACATGCCTTGTTACTCGTGCCGTTCATTTGGAAATAGCTGCTTCACTTACCGCAGATTCAGCCATAATGGCCATTCGGCGTTTTATTGCCAGACGTGGGCAACCCACTGTAATATTTAGTGATAGGGGAACAAACTTCGTGCGAGCTGATGTTGAACTTAAAGCAGCTTTACGTACGTTGGATCATCTGAAACTGCAAGAAGACGCCACAACTCGAGGAATTCTATGGCGATTCAACCCACCAGCCAGTCCCCATATGGGAGGATGTTGGGAGCGTCTAGTTAGGTCGGTCAAATCAGCGCTCAAAGTGACACTGAAGGAGAGGGTTCCGAGGGAAGAAGTGTTACACACTTTATTAACAGAGGCGGAAATGCTGATTAATAGTAGGCCTTTAACGTATGTAGAGGCTGATCCAAATGAGCCTGTAGCACTTACTCCGAACCATCTGCTTCTTGGTACTGCATCCGGGGTTACTTCTGTAGGCGAATTTCACCCTATGGACTTAGATGCTAGGAAATCATGGCGTAAAGCACAGGCACTGGCGGATACGTTTTGGAGACGATGGTTGAAAGAATATGTGCCTACATTGCAAAAACGTCAGAAATGGTTAAAGGCATCACGACCGGTTAAAGTAGGGGACGTAGTCTTGATTTTTGATAAAAACCAGCCTCGAAATACTTGGCCCCGTGGTCGTGTTAGTCAAGTCTTCCCTGGGCAGGATGGTGAGGTTAGAGTCGTTGAAATTAATTTAGCAAACGGAAATATATTAAAGCGTCCCACAGTAAAAGTGGTTGTGTTACCTACGGATGGAAGTAGCCTTGAAATATGAGGTAATTTTTGGAACGCTCTGTGACCTATCCAAGCATAGATACCTATGTGTGTGTAGTTGCCCTGGGGGACGGTCTTTTGAATAGGCATTGTATGCATTATTACTTTGTAAATGAGGTGTCAGAGATGTCTGTTATATTTTACTTATTATTTAAATTGACTAAGTTTGATTTGATGATTCTGTGTTTTGATTATAGTTGTATTATTATGTATCTTATTGTCGTTTTAAATCTTGCATTGTTATTCTTATGTGTGTACTTATTTTGTGTAAGAACGGAGTGTATTTTCCACTTGCATTAGTGTTTTCGGGTAACTTTACCCTCTAACAAGGGGGTGGAAATGTAGAAAATACTCGAACTTGAATGCGAGTCACGTGCGCTGCCGCGTGTATGCGACGTCACCTGACGCGAACGACCAATCAGACGCCCGCACGCGCGGGGGACAGGGCTTGAGCGCGCGCCGCCCCGCGCTGCCCCGCGCCGCGCGGCACGTGGACGCAGTCAGTTGGTACGAGAAAGAGCGTCGATTTGGTCGCCTCGGGTCAGGTGAACGAACGAAGCCGCGCGCGTGATAAATTTTGACTTTTTTGTGTTGTGCACTCGATTATTACTTAATAAACCGTGAATTTAAAATGTCAGTGTTTTTATAAAACCGACGAACCCCGCGCCAAAGTTTACAATTACCTTGGTAATATTCAGAGGTGTGTATACCTACTCACGCACACGCACAAGCACGGCACTATGGATGGTTGTGTTCACGTATGTAGTACACCTACCGCGTCCCGCGCGCGCCTGCATCAACTAAACAGAGATAGCGATATTCGGGGCGATTTTTGCACGCGCCTCGAATTGAAGTTGCGATCGAGCTCCGCCGGACTCTTAAGCTAACTGCTGACTGTTGCAAACATCTGAGATGATTTTTAGTCTGCAGTTAGCTTATTAAGTTCCAATTTATTTTTATTATTTGATTGTAATTTTTTTGTGAATTTTGAGATTGTTATCAAATCAGTTCAAACATCAATCTCAAGCAATACATTACTTTAATGATAATCTGTTTATCGAAGAACATTGGCTTTTATCATAATTTTCCTGTGTTTTACAATATAAATTCTCTTTTCCTAGTTCCTGCTAATCAATTCCAAAAAAATCCCCCCATCTCATCTATCCTCTTCAACTTCTTTTCTTTTAGTCCCTGTCTCTATCATTGACAGTGACATTTCGGATCGTTTCACTTATTATTTGCAAGGAAATATTTGGTAGAGGTATTTAATGATGCTAATAGTCGGCTGTCCTGAGTACGGAATGTCCGCAGTCCGATCCGGAATGTACTCGGTACAATCCGGAATGCACTCAGTCCGATCCGGAATGTCCCCAGTCCGATCCGGCCATTAGATATTTATGTTGTATGTCCTCATACATGTTTTTTTTTTAAACCATTACACAATTTCTTCTTACTCTCGGAATAAAAAAAAAAAGAAATTGTAAGGTTAAAATATAACAAAAGTGGGTAATTATCTTGACGCAATGGCAATGGAGAGCTCAGCAGGCGATCAGAGACTTCAAAATGATAACAGCATCTGCGTGAAAGAGAACAAGAAAACGTTAGTAGAGTTGTAAAAACAATAATTATTTATAACATGTTATGAATAGTATACAGGTGTAATAAATATGATGAAATAATTATTTAAAGTAGATATTATTATAACTTCAGATTATCTGAAGAATTCAAATTGTAAATTCTCATTATCTCATAATTGAGATGACAGAGTGATTAAATAGTAAAATTATAAACTGTAAATGTTACCACCATTTGAGTCCATTATTCTGTTTTGAGTCCTCGTAATCGGGCAAACTCACAAACAGTTATTTGAGTCCTCGTAATCGGGCAAACTCATTATTGTGTTTTGAGTCCTCGTAATCGGGCAAACTCACAAACAGATAATATATTTGAGTCCTCGTAATCGGGCAAACTCATTTATTGTGTTTTGAGTCCTCGTAATCGGGCAAACTCACAAACAGATAATATATTTGAGTCCTCGTAATCGGGCAAACTCATTATTTTGTTTTGAGTCCTCGTAATCGGGCAAACTCACAAACAGGTATTTGAGTCCTCGTAATCGGGCAAACTCATAATACTTGAATCTGTAAATATTAGAAAATATTATATAAAGACCCACATTTATTTATTTCAAGTAATTCAAGGGGTCTTAGATGCCGCTCCATTAACAATTATTTAATCGGTTCCCTTTCCCTCTGCAACAAATTGTGGGAATAGGATCTATCCATGCGTATACATAAGATATCAGTGTAGTACTTTACTCATTATTATTTTTAGTGCGGTATAATGCGAAAAATGGATATAATATTGTGTTCATAACGATAATCACTTGTTAATTATTACAGTGTAAATGTGATTTAATAGTGATTTACATATATTTATGAAAAGAAATAACATGAGCAGGTACTTTGTTTACCAATACTGTATACTCCAATATAATGAAATTTGATGTATATTAAGCTCACTTATGCAATTGTTATAGGAGCTAGTTCTTTACAGTATAATTATATTTTAATAGTGTATTTGGGATCAGCTATCATCATTTCGTTCGGTCATCGCTCATGCCCCAATGAAATATTATTATCATTTTAACTTTCACTTTTCAAGTTATAAATTATCCCCTTTTGTTACTGTTGTTTTTTTTTTACCTCGAAGTAGTCGGTACTCCGTTTGTTTTGAGTATTGCTGTGACTTTACAAGGTTCTTAGATACAGCTTCTTACTTTACCATCACAAGGACAGTGTTGTGATAAGAGATCTTATGAGGATCTTCAGTATTAAGATGTATGTAAGTATGTATTTATTTTATTATTTAATTCAGATTAATTTCTTTCGTTTGTATGACCGTCCTTCACTTATTGAATAAAATAATTGAAATTGTTATCTTCGTGCAAGATCCTTTTATTAAGAGTTTGGCTATAATTATTGCTGTGATATTTATTATTTCAAATCAACACGCATCAGCCAGACTGTGCAAGTTAGTGCTCGGGATCGGGTTCTATTAGTAGCAACCCCATGTATTTGATAACCATGTCGATAATGTAATGTAATTCGTTATATAAATACATATTTATTATATTTTTTCATTTGTTACTACATTTCTAGTCGATTAGTAGATATTTCTACTAATAGCTATATGTGTAATAACTGTAATTTATTATGTTGGAGCATAGATAAGTTCGTCAACCAGTCGCTAATTAGGTACACTTGGTACATAACACACTCTAATGCATTGTCTATTCTATGGTATGGTTCTAGTCTGACGGTCCGACCACTGAGCAAGAGACCGACAGACACCATTTTGATTTGTCGCTACCGATATTCTTATTGAAATCTTTGCTTTTATTTAAATCTAAAGTAATTAGGTAATGATATTGTTTTGTTATTGTTCTATGTAAATTATATTAAACCCCTTATGGGTGTTTTTGATGATGTACTGTTTTTTTTTAATGTAGGCTATAATGATGATTT
Source organism: Eupithecia subfuscata (assembly GCA_963564075.1). Lineage (NCBI taxonomy): Eukaryota > Metazoa > Arthropoda > Insecta > Lepidoptera > Geometridae > Eupithecia > Eupithecia subfuscata. Next base: position 4,601,677 of record OY751099.1, on the reverse strand, counting down.
GCAACTCCCATTAAGAATGGTGTGGTGCTAATTTTTGTAATTTATCTCACGTTCTTGTTGTGACTTCGACGGCATCGTGAACATTTAATGCTTTCGGTTTTTGTGCTGCCGTGGGAGCTCACCATACTTTGAAGACAACAGGCGACGACAAAACTATTTGCAACTCGTGGCTATCGTGGAAACAATTCTTGTGTTTTATTAATGGTGCTAAAATGTTTAATAAAGCATCTAGCAACTAGCCTTGAGCAATGTGATAAACACTGTTTAATTTAAATCCAAACTTATAATGATTAAATAAATACTTAACATATTTTACGGCTTGCATAACTATTTTGGCGCAGTTCATATTTATGGAATAGGGATATATGTGAAAACTTATTATGTAGTAAGACCAGAACCACATTTTTTAAATAAAATAAATGATTTAATATATTTAATTATTATGTAGTGATCTGCATGTTAGGTACTTCACATCGAATTTGTAAATACATTATATCAATTCACCTATATATTCTTTACTTTTTAGGTTTACTATTATTAAATTTTATTAATTGTAAAATTTTTATTGAATGTAAAATTTAAACGCCTAATGGTAGATCACAGTGTTCTTAAATTTATGAGTGAAAATCTCTGTGATACCTGTATATCACAGGTTTATAAACTTATAAAGACCTGGCAGTAATGCTTTCACGCGCGTTCCAGGCTTTGAGTGGCAAACTTCGTTACCCGCATGACTTCTTAAGAGCTGTCTCTTTTGGATCTGGACCCCCAGTACCTACTTGAATCCTTTCGCTGCTGCTGCACCCGCAGTGCACTATAAGGATAGTACTGCTCTTTTTCTTTTTACTGATAGCATCGGCTGCCTCAAAGATTGAAAGTACCACCATCTGGCCGCTGAGTTAGATCTTAACTACCTACTTTGATTGATGTAATCGATTCTCATAAGAAATGTGTCTTTATTTTTATGGAGCCGATCATAGTTTGGTTACCCCCGTGATTTATAATACCAAGAAGTCACTAAACCCGGTAGGTACTCAAAACTTAGCCAATACTCAATAGAAAAACTTCATTCTTGTAGAATGGCAACCATCATCTAGCAATTATGTGGTAATCTCATTTCGTCAAAATCATATTGTTGATCTAAAAACATTGCATGCTGTTCAACTTTAACGATTCCAGATGATACAGTGATTTTCAGGCAGGTAATTAACTATCTATTATTAGGCATTTTTATTTATTTATGGACTGCATGAAACTACAGGAAGATATGGTTGTTTAGAGCAATAATTATGTTGATCGTTTTGGTGCTTAAATTATTATTTGTATTATATTTATTAATTGAGCGACTAACCAATTACATTAGTTACTTGTATAAGACTAAAAGTTAAATAAAGTATTAAAATTATTGTTACACGTTTAAATTAGTCAAATAAATTAACTGAATTATTAAGTGATAACATTTAATAAATAGATTACACAAGTCAAATTCAAAATTACTTAGTCGAACGAAGCACATAATTAGATAGGTATCAAATTCAAAATAATAAAAACTAGGTACATCCATTAATGTTCTTATTATTTCTTTTATTAGTAAAGTTTGTCTCATCGAGTCTAACTACCTAATTAAAACTTGGTTACTAAATAAAGTACTCTCGGTAAGGAACCTAGTCGTGATTATGGGCTCAAAAGGACTGTTCTTTGAACACAGAGCTGCCTTCATTAATAAACTATATAAAAGTCTTGGGTTTATCTATAGGGTAAGTCGTCCTTTTTCTAATGTAGCTTGTGTATAAATTCTAAGCTAATAATAATGTAAAGAATATTTTAGAGTATTGCACCGTTGCTTGGACCCCTGCCTTTATAAAATACATACAATAACCTTGAACGAATTCAAAGCAAGTTAAGAGGGAGCAATGCGTGCCACTTTATGAAACGGCTAGGCATAGAATTCCGCATTTACGGGAGCGGGACGGAGCACACGTTTTTGGATTGTGTGAGCGCGAAAATCAGCTTATTTACACTAAAACTACATAACTTATGAACAGACTGGTTCAAAGAACCTAATAATTAGTAATAACCTAGGAATCAAAACAAAAATGCAAGTTTCCTGAGATATCAACCAAACCATGTACGACGCAGTGTACCTACTTTCATTTCATATATACATATTTTTTTTAGCTGTTTTTATCTTGTGAGTACTGAGATCTAGGCATAGTTCTAGTTAGGTTCGCCTCTTAACTGTAGATGCTAAATGGATTTTGATGACAATCAAGGTACGGAGGGTTGTAGGTAATATTTGTTTCAATCGCTGATAATGATAATGTTAGGTTAGGTACTCACTTAGACTTAGTTTTAATGTGATAATAATGTTTATCTATAATTTTATGCCAAATGTGTGGCAATACGCTGAAAATGATAAAACTAGACAAACCTTGATGGTTGAAACTATTAAAGTGTCGTATAATAGAAATAAAATTTATAAATTTAAAGATAAACTTAAAGTCTTTGATTAATAATGACACCAATACAATGAGCATGTGTTTACCGTGTCTAAACAACCCTCGAAGTCCGAGGAGTTATGGCAGACATGAAATGTCTTTGGTATATAATTGTATATACAGCTGTCAAGATTTATCATCCAAATTGCTGCCTGAATACACTGTAGACCAGGACTAGACATGCAGCAACAACTTTATGCCAGGTTAACAAAACTAAATATCCACATGGTGAATACTCACCTGACATTTGATTCGTAGAAGCTTTTGTAGAAGCTTTAACATTATATTAAATTATTATTTTTATTTTATAGATTATACTTTTATGAGTGATATTTTTAATTGTCAGATCAATTTCAATCAGATACGAGTAGCGCTTTATAAAGTATTTATCTTTTGAAGTCATTGTAATGAAAGTTTTTTTTTTTTTTTTTATCATTTAAGTTATTAAGCAACTACCTATTATTAGTATTTTACAATTGACGAGAATTATGACAAATAGCGAATTGATTTAAATTAATATTATTATTTTATTAAGCTACACCTACTTTACTTCTTTTAATTTTTATTTCTGACACTAGAATTAATTCCCTATGTCAGTGTGTTATTTTTATCTGTTATTTTTTTTATATTTTATTTTCATTAATTCCCTATGTCAGTGTGTTATTTTTTTCATTTTTTTTTTGTCTTTGTTTGATGTTCAAATTATAGATAGTAGTTATATAGTATAGTCCATGTAAATAAACAAAGTATGCGCCTTTAATGGGCAAATTACATAGCTTGATCATTATATTTACCATCATTTAACGTGTAATTAAACATTAACATACTTTTAATTTAGGTAGGTACGTTACTTTTACTTACTACTAATTAATAATTTGTATATATAATTAATTTGTATATTATGCTGATAAAGTTTACTTATGGACTAAAAATGTAGATATTACATTTTAGTCCATCTAAATTTCGAACCGTAATGTGGTGTGAATTAGTAAGGGTAACTGGATGACCTAGGTACATTTGGCAGATCGTTTTTTTTATTATTATTATTATAATGTACATCCTTTTATTGGTTCTTAGTGATATATAGGCAAAAAATATATTTCTAAGAGCTGCGGTTTTTGTTCATGAATAAATAAATACCTCAATAAATAAATCAAATAATGTACTTAAATGTGTAATATGTACGTACAAATTCATTTTGTTTTTAACTATATTGATAGTTTTAGTTACTCATTCAGCAAAATATCATCACTATTATGTTGAGGACCTTAGCAGAGAGAAATAAATGTATAATCTCTATCTCTTTTATTATCGCGATATGCGCTGTCATCTCTGATCTTCCTTATTCTTTTGTCTTGCAATTCCGTCGGATTTCAAATATTATGCGGTGAACAATAGTGATTCAGCTGCAGTTTATTCTTTTTTTTATTTTATATGCAGTGGTTCCGAAATTTCGTGATTAATGGGAGAGTGAACGTATGTTTATGAAACAATGAATTAAGCTGAACAGGTGGTTCTAGTTCACTCGTAGGATTATTGTTTTTTGTTTGTCTGTTTGCTTGGTGTAGAGTATTTTTTTTATATAATTACTATCGTGTTTTATGTCTGAGTATTAAATGTGATCATGATTAGGAGTTACTTATTATACAGTTTAAATTTATGCGCACATTTAAGAAATTCAATTATTGATCATAAAGGGTTAATTAAATAATGTGCAGCATATACTTAAAGGATGAAAATGCTGTGCACAATCAGAGTTAATGTGGCTAATTGATGATATAATTATTCGTAATTTAGGGTTAATATAAATAATATGCACTAGTAGGGGTTAACATAATATTTTGATACTAAGTAGTTATTCTTAACCTTTTTTTTTATTTTATTTTTTATAAATTTTGTTCAGCATAGAAGTGAGTGATAACATAGATAATTTACGGAGGTTAAGGTTCCTACAATGTTTTTTTTTTATTCTTGGTTAACCAAAAATCATAGTTAATGCTTTGGTAATGCTATGGATAGAGTTATCTGAGATAGTAGGTACATACATACCTCCATCACATACACAACCATATTCTTGGTTAACCAAAAATCATAGTTAATGCTTTGGTAATGCTATGGATAGAGTTATCTGAGATAGTAGGTACATACATACCTCCATCACAATGCATGAGGCTATTAATTATAGACAGCTTTTTCATTATTATTAGCATAATAAACTCTCTTAAACATGTAAATTTAGTTTATTTTATTTCTTTTGAATGGTTATTGAATACATAGTAGGCACCTACAGCCTTTCAGGATAAGGATAGCAGTTTGAAAATCATTGATGATCATTTGCCTGGCAACATCTATATACTGGTACAACTATAATGGTAATAAGCGCTTAATCATGTTGTAAATTAACTCAAGTGATTGGTTTGAATGTGTAGGTAATACAAGTTTATTTAGGAAGGTAGTTGATTAAACAATATCCATAATGGATAGGTTTCAAGATTCATGATCTGTAAGATAACTGTAAAGTTGTTTTGTCGTTGACCGAGTTAAACCAAAGTTAGTTTTGAGTTGATACACTTGAACGGAAGAAGATTGCTTATCATATACATACTTATAATCATAACATACACAACAACACATAAATTATAATAATTAAGGTTTTGTTTAAGATTAGTCTTTATACAGAATTTATTACTTGAGATGGCAATATTAGTGCTGTTGTAGGTAATGGTGAATAATTTGAATATTTATTGAAGTCCATGTCATAGTGCTTGTTCAGTTTATTGTATGAGTGGATAACTGATCTTGAGATACTCAAAGTGGTAGACTAAATATATATATATATTTTTTTGTAATGATATGGATGTGTTGTCGGTGGCTTTGGAAACTTTTACCATAACCAAAAAAAATTATCTTTTCAATACTATCTAATCTGATCAGTAGCATAGATATTAATGGGTATCCTGGTTATTGCTTTATAGAAAATAGTAAGCAAAGTACAGAATCAGTATGTCCTCAGTGAGCGAGCCACTTACTGACAAGTTTTGAAGTTGCTGGTATTATTCGATTCTTATTATTACTATAACATTTTCGTAATCCTGCACAGTATGTGATGAGTTTTGTGTTTAGGTACTCTGTAGGTACGTAAGTTATTCTCTATGAAGAGATCAAGTAAGCACCGTGGTATGGATTCATTAGGTACCTTATTTATAGGTCCTCTGGCGTCTTGCTATCTCCAATCATGTTGGTAATAAAGGAGTAATAGCGTGACTGTTTACACAGAACACAAAACTACATAAGTAGGTATGTTACTCATCCAAACAAAAGGTAGGTATTTCAAAAGAATTGACAAGTTTCTCAACGCCGAATTTACTTGAGATACGAGCCGTATGGGTGTTTAACTTGGATTAGGTACTACCTCTAACCATGTCGTATACAATGAGTGCGGGATCATTCATTCATTATTCAACAGGTATCAAAGTAAAAACTCTACATACCAAAGATCCAGTGGGCGTTAGTTTTTTCTACTTCTGATTTGTTATCAAATCAGTTCAAACATCAATCTCAAGCAATACATTACTTTAATGATAATCTGTTTATCGAAGAACATTGGCTTTTATCATAATTTTCCTGTGTTTTACAATATAAATTCTCTTTTCCTAGTTCCTGCTAATCAATTCCAAAAAAATCCCCCCATCTCATCTATCCTCTTCAACTTCTTTTCTTTTAGTCCCTGTCTCTATCATTGACAGTGACATTTCGGATCGTTTCACTTATTATTTGCAAGGAAATATTTGGTAGAGGTATTTAATGATGCTAATAAGATTCTATTGTTTAAATTATGTTATTTGTAAGACCTTCATACATAAACGATTTTTTTTAATATTATGTGTGCTGGATGTAGGAGAATGTACTTTAGCTAAAAAATTTAGCTAAAAATAGTAAAAAAGGACGCGTGGTCCTAATAGCAAAAACAAAACGATTTATTTTGAATTCCACTTAACGGCCCGGCTATAAAATCATACGGGGCCGCAGTGCAACTAACTTAATAACAACTTTACTTATTAATATAGCTAAATAAATACTTTAACTTGCTCTTAATACAGGTCAATATTGCAAGCAATGTTAGTAATCGCATCCATGTGTCTAAGTAAACCGTGGCTTCTCTCCAAATGTTTACCGTTGTCTCCCTGTAGCTTGGTCACAGTCAGTTAGGAAACAGGCCAAGCAGGTTAAGCACGCTGCCCCATAGAAACCACAAGACCGTAACTTGGCTTTAAGCTAGCACTAAGTAGGTAGAAATATTGGACTTAGCCAAAGGCCTACCAAAATACTGGTTGTGCAACGTATTCTAGGGTCCGGGCCCAGCTTGTACGGCCACGTTTTTATTATTTGTACATGTTATAAATAGATAAATACTTATTCCTGTGGCTCAGCGACCCGAAGTGTGTCTTGGCCTCCGAATTAAATAAATATTAACAATAAATGTTTATTTCTGGTTGTTTATTTCTGCCGGTTAATTAGTTGTTTGCGAGCGGCTAGTTAAAAGTATTTGTTTTAGTTTTAAACAGCTATATATATTAGACTTTAATGTATGTATAGGTAGAGGTCGTTAATTAATCTTATAATAATTAAAATTATTTTTATAGCCCTTTCCCTCTCCCCCCTGGGATTCGTGGTGAGGTTCTAGATTCCACCCCTACTCTACCCAAAATAACGTGTATTTTTTGTAGATAACAAAGCATCAAAAAATTCCGAATATTGTCTGTAAATATTCATTCAGAATATAGTCTAATTTAATTTTGTGATAAAAATGGCCGTTCGTCCGGTTAGAAATTGCAAAAAAAAAATACACGTGAAATCTCACTACAACCCCTTGTGATATTTCGTGATTATTTCAGCACCCCTCTTTCCCCCTGCTTCCACAAATCCTTTTCCCCCTTTCGAGCCTGTAGTAATTAATCGATCACCCCAGGTAGGTATGTGCAAAAAATCAAACAGCATCACACACTGATCTTTCGTGCAGTGTCTACTGCAGTTCTTTCTTTCGGAGGTAATCTATACTAATAAAGAGGAAAGATTTGATTGTTTGTTTTGAATGTAGGCTCCGAAACTACTGGACCGATTTGAAAGATTCTTTTACCATTAGAAGCCCACATTATTCCTGATGAATATGGGCTACTTTTTACCGCGGGAAAATGCTTCATTCCTACGGGAAAACGGGTAATAGGACAACGGGTAGTAAGAATGCAGCTAGTACTATAAATATAAAAGTATCCAAGTTACCTTTTCACAACTAACCAGCAAAACCGATCATAAGGAAATATTTCAAGGCGGGTAGACGCTAGTAACATATCATTCGGTGTTGAATTGAAGTTGAGACAGTATAAAATGTTATCCCATTCGAACTAGAGACTAGACTATTGCATTATCCAGCTTCCTACATAAATCCAGCTTTGTAAAAGCGTTCGACACCGCAAGTTCTGAGACCACAACAAACATAGCACCGACGCGGCGACGACAGTAACTTTGTTGACAATGACTGATGCGGTCCACCCCTTGCAATTCGTACGTGCCATTGAAGAAGTTTGTCCCCCTAACTTATTCACGACAATGGCCGACCCAACTTCAAGTTTAGCTATGTATTTTGACATCGACTTTGTACTTTAGGTTTAGGTCTACTAGTCCTCGCGTGAGATCTAGGGTCATCTCCTGTATTATGTGAGCTTAGAGAGGGAGAAAAATTAAAAGTTCAGAAACATGAAAATTTGGTTGTTTAATAAAACTAAAACTGGCCGGATTCTTGAAAAATAATACTTCTTGGAGCCCGCGATTATTTTAAAACTGTAAAAGCTCACTGTATTCATTTTATCCACCGCTTTGCAAAAGCTGCCAGTTTTTTCACTTCCATCCATCTGCTTTGGTCACTATCATCCTATTACATACTTTTAAAACTTTGTTTACCATGACTGATGCGGTCCACCCCTTGCAATTCGTACGTGCCATTGAAGAAGTTTGCCCCCCTAACTTATTCACGACAATGGCCGACCCAACTTCAAGTTTAGCTATGTATTTTGACATCGAATTTGTACTCTATGTTTAGGTCTATTAGTCATCGCATGAGAGCTAGGGTCATCTCCTGCATTATGTGAGCTGAGAAACGGAGAAAAAATCTAGTTAAGAAACATATAACATGTTTAATAAAAAACTAAACCGGCCGGATTCTTAAAAAAAAAAATACTTCTAGGAGCCCGCGATGATTTTAAAATTGCAAAAGCTGTCTGTATTCATTTTATCCACTTCTTTGCAAAAGCTGTCAGTTTTTTCACTTCCATCCATTTGCGTTGGTCACTCGAATCCTGTTACGATTATTTTGGCTAAAATAGGTACGTGCCATTGATGAAGTATCCACTTCAACCACATTTCTGCAAGAGCTGCCAGTTTTTTCTCTTGCATCTATCTTCTTTCGTCACACGCATCCTGTTACATATTTTTACAACTTGCTTTATTGAAAGACAATGACTGATACGGTCCCCTTGCATTTCGTACGTGCCATTGAAGAAGTTTCTTCGCTAACTTATTCACGACAATGGCCGACCCAACTTCAAGCTTAGCAATGTATTTTGATATCGAATTTGTACGCTACGTTTAGGTCTATTAGACCATTTGGTCTTCGCGCGAGAGCAAGAGTCCCTTCTAGTATTATGCGAGCAGAGAGAGGATCCGTAAATAATAATACTTCTGGAAGCCTACATTTTAAGCCTGCAAAAGCTCTGTATTTACTTCATCCACCTCGCTGCGAAAACTGCCAGTTTTAGTAATCAAAAAATATCAAAATAGTTTTTTATTTTCCTTAATCTAATACATTTCAGGGGTATGAGATCCTCTTTTATGTAATATTATATCTGTGCTAGAGGGTCTCGCTCTGCAGCGCGGCTATCTTGAAGATAATTAAGTATAAATGTCAATAAAAATCCAAATAAAATGGCGGCAAAGTTAAGAAGGTACTATTTATTTTAGCGCTCGTTATTTTTTCGTAAGGCTGTGAAAGCTGCCAGTTTTTTCTACTTTAAATCTTGCTGCGCTCCCACTTCCGTTTCCTACTTTACTTTAACGCGTAGGTGACTATTCCTTGTCATATACCTAGCTAGTTGGGATTTTATATCGACTACCAACGGAGGATAGGTTATGTTATGACTGTTATGAGGTTAGCAGTGTTGGCACTCTATTTCTAGCACGACAAAATCACAGTAACTGCCCGGAGTCAAGAAGTTGACGGTGTTGCATCCCCGTACCTTGGAAAGCAAGAATGTCCTGCGCCTGACCTCTCCCCGGTCATGTGAGAGTCTGCCCTCTCATCGTTTTATGACAGTGAGAGAATAGAGTGCACCCATGTTTGCGCACACACTTGTGCACTATAATGTCCTACGCACATGGGTAGCCGCTTTTCGAAATTATGGACATCATCACCTAGCTAGTTTAGTTCCCGTTTAATAGATTCTGTTTCAGCGTCTTACTTTTACTCAAGGCAAATTCGATGTGAATTGTTTGTAAACAAACCCCTCATACTATTATATTTACATTCCTTGTCGATTTGAGATCTATCAATAAATATTGCCATAATTTTTATCTAAAACTCGACGCCGAGCATAATATGCATTTTCATGTTCTAGTTGTAGTTTGTTCACAAAAATTTCACATCGAGTTGGCTGGAGTATAGGTAGGTAGTGTAATGTACTTAATGAGTCATTAGTAGGGATGCCTGACTACAGGCTTCGGGTTTCTGATTACGGTAGGTTCTACTTACCTTCATTGTTTCGTTACGGTATGTTTCTTTACGGTATGTTTCTTCACAGTATTATGTATTATAGCTTACCTGAAACAAAAATGATTTATGGTTAGAAAATAATGAAAAGAACAAGGTTATCAACAAATCAAATAAAATCAATACTCTTTATTTCCATAATTACAATAAATGTACACAGAAAAGATCAAATTATAAAATCAAACACTGACACAGAAATAAAGTGATGTTTTGATTTCAGTCAGTGATTTCAGACTAAAGTTATGAAGCGACGAAGAAATATTGAAAAATCGGATGTCCTGAAAAACTAACTATCCACAGGTCCCAAAAAAATGGCGGCTAAGATTTACATTAAGATACCCGACGATTTAAAAGATACATCCGACATTCCTCAACCTCCTCATCTTAACGGACTATATTGAGTCCCATCTTCCGAGGAGATCCGTGAGGGCGGGTACGGCGGCAGATTTGGCCGAGGATCTTAAGAGGCGCAAATGACCTGTATGGTCTCGACAGATCCTACATATTTGCTCGCCTTGGAGTATAGACCCTGGGTCCGTGGGGTACCAAGGCTCTTCGGGTTTTTAAAAAAATATCTGAGCGTCTGGTCGAAGCGACGCGTGACCTGAGAGCTGGTGAGTGTCTGGCGCAGCGCATCAGCACCATACAGTGGGGCAATGCAGCTAGCATCTTGGGGACGCTTCCGACTGGTTAGTTTGATATGGTCAGTTGAGCTACCTATAGATTTTTTGCCACAATCTGCAGTTAGCCCAATTGTTTCAATTGTAAATACCAGTTCTAATTTATTTCTATTCAACATCATCATCATCAGCCTATACTAGTCCACTGCTGGACATAGGCCTCCCCTAATGAGCGCCATTGCGCTATTATTATTTCTATTATTTAATTGTAATTTTCTTGGTGAACAAAGTCATAGTTGATATTATTTTTCTTTGGCTTAACACATTTATGGCCTAAAAATACAGATAGCAGTATCCGTCCCCGTGTGTAGCGGGTCGCACCGCCGAGGCTGGGCAGTGAATGCGTTAAGACAACAAGTGTCTTTATTCGTTGATGTTTGCCTTATCTAGATAATGTCCTAGTTGGTTAGAACCCTAACAACCGGTAGGTTATCCAATACCACCGGTAATGAGCTTAGCTTACACTTTGAAACCAGTTTATTAGCCTGCATGGTATAAATGTGCATAGTTTTTGCACGTTAGTACACTGTATTTGGGGGGGTATTTGGGGGTATTTGGGGGGCTCAGAGATTGGTGGGAGATCGCGCGAGACCGCACCGAGTGGAAAGATTTGGGGGAGGCCTTTGCCCAGCAGCGGGTCAAAACAGGCTAGATAAAAAAAAAAAAAAGTACACTGTATGGCTAAGTATGGGTTTGTACAATACCAAAACGAAAGAAATGTTTATTTTATTTATTTTATTTTGTTGTATTCGGAGAACAATCGGTTTTACACACTTTATAAATAAGCTAAAAGATTGCTTGATTGCGGAGGAGGAATGGAAAAACAGCTCTGTCCTGTTAACAAATAGGTACAAGGTACGAAGTAAACTAACAAATAACAAAACTTATAAAATTACTAAAAATTACTACTAGTTTACTACCGCTGACCTGCCAAAGTTATTAGATATGCAACGACGCGACGCACTCAAAATCATTCGAAAACTATAATCGAATTGGCAGAGTTGTGGCAAATAGTCAAAATCATTCAAATATTTTTTAAGTAGTCGATCAAATCAAATCAAAAACTCTTTATTTCCATAAATACAATAAATGTACACTTAGAAAAGGTTAACTGACGCGGAAATGAAGTGATAGTTTTGATTTCTGTCGCTTTTGTATGTAGAATAAAGTAAAGAAACGACGAAGAAACTTTTAGCCTTATAGTTGTTATTTTGCGTGTTAGAGCAAAACCCGACCAATGTGTCAAAAATGTTTCAGCTTCTTGTACTGCCAAAAATTCCAAGAGTTTTGAAAATTGCTTAAAGATTCCAAGAGTTTTGAAAATTGTATTATAAAATACTAGCTTCTGCCCGCGGCTTCGCACGCGTTGTTTCTATGGAAACGTTTTGAGGTTATTTCTATCCCATGGGAACTGATTTATGGGATAAAAAGTCGCCTATGTTTGATTCCAGGGTTAGACTTAACTGTATGCAAAATTTCAGCCTGATCCGTTCAGTAGTTTTGGCGTGGAAAGGTAACAAACATCCATCCATCTATCCATCCAAACTTTCGCATTTATATTAGTGTGATTTTACAACGAGTAGTTATGACAAGGATATTTGGCTTAGGGGTTGTTTTTTTTTTTTTTTTTATTTACCTTACCTTTATTCACAAAGAAAATTATACTAGTATTTACAATTGAAACAATTGAGCTAAGTGCCGACTGTTGCAAACAGTCTACAGATAGCTCAACTGATCCATATCAACACCAGTCGGAAGCGTCCCCAAGACGCTGGCTGCATTGCCACGCTGTATGGCAATGCTGATACGCTGTGCCAGATATTCACCAGCACTCGGGTCACGCGTCGCTTCGACCAGACGCTCAGATAGTTTTTTGGAAACCCGAAGAGCCTTGGTACCCCACGGACCTAGGGTCTCGAATCCAAGGGGAGCATATGTGTAGGCTTGATTGTAGGGGTTGATTGATTACCATGTTTAAGATATATAAAAAAATACGTTCCGAAACACCGCACTGTCTGATGCCGGCCGTTGGGATTCCTTCGAGCCCGCAGCCTCTTGGGTCGCAAACGGACATTCGCTGTGCCATTGGAATCGTAGATTTTGAAGCTTTGAATCAGTTCATTACCTTTCATGGCATAATCTGCATAGTTTCTGCTCATAAGCAAACTGAATAGGTTTTAAAATTATTCCGCCGCGTTACGTTCCTCGCTCATTAAAGCGGTCACGCAACTTCTAGGAAGAGATAAAAGCCCAGACGATACGGCTTGTTGGGAGCTTTTAGTATGGCTTGCTTATCCCTGCTTATAATTATTATTATTCGACGACCTGGCGCAGCGGGCGAAGCCTGCGACACAGGAGGTTGCGGGTTCGATTCCCGCGTCGGGACAAACGTTTGTACTCGTACGATCTGCAGTTATTTGTTCAGGGTTTTCTGGATGTTTTCTATGTATTATAAGAAATATCTATCTATATAGCGCATTGTATTATGGATATTTTTTTTTAAATGGCAGAAGCCTTTATTTACAAAGAAAATTACACTAGTATTTACAATTGAAACAACTAAGCTAACTGCAGACTGTTGTAAACAATCTACAAGTAGCTCAACTGACACATATCAATACCAGTCGGAAGCGCCCCCAAGACGCTGGCTGCATTGCCATAAAGGATATTTGTTATCTACCCATAACGCAACGCTCTGCTTAGCTTGGGGCTAGCTGATGCTGTGTGAATTGTCCAGCATTATTTATCATTTATTGTCTGCTTACCTAGGTTGAAACCGGTATGAGATCGCGCAAGTGCCGATACTAGGTTGTTAATGGTCGTCGGTCGTGTCGGTCTGCGGTCCAATCGTGTTATGAGAGTGAATAGAGAGAACACCTGTGTTTGCGCAAATACTTGGGGATTATAATATGTCCTATAATATGGTCTAAGCCAGTCTCCGTTGAGGCTAGCCGCCGCCGCCGTGGCCGGTCGGTTTGGAGGATCCCATGTTGGTTCTAGATAGTTATATTTTAGTTTGATCAAACTACTGGTTTTTACCAAAGCAGTAGTTTGGTTAAGTTTTCAGAAGATAGGAGTCGTTTAGTCACTATTTTAAGAAAGAAAGAAAGAAAAAGTATTTATTAAACACTACAACACAAATAACGTAAAAATATACACTTGCGAGCTTTAAACTGGAATCGCTTCAAGGGTTGTTCAAGACTAATTTTTACAATTTCTTTGCAGTGAACTATGAGTTTAGTTATGTTTTCCCTTACGCAGGATTTATTGATTGTTTTGATCAACAAAAATTGTTTTGATCAACTCGCGATGAAAGCGATTCCATTTTAAAGCTCGCAAGTGTATATAAAAAAAGACTACTTAGTAACACTTACAAGAAACAAGGGAACATTGTACTATCACAATAGGTAAGTAAGTACATATATTAACACAAGTGAGCATGTAAATTTATTCACAAAGAAAATTATTACAAATAGTAAGCATTGGAAGATTGGATTAAGAGGAGTGGGCCTCTTCATAAATAAAATAAGCCTTTATTTATGACCGTAGTTACAATAAACATGCGTGTAAATAATAAAATTGTGTAATTAATACAATTCTGACCATGTTTGTTTAATTAAATAGTACCTAATCAAATGCAATGCAGCCAGCAGCGTTTTGGGGACGCTTCCGACTGGTATGATATGGATCAGTTGACCTACCTGTAGATTGTTGGCAACAGTCTGCAGTTAGATCAATTGTAACGAGTTCCTATTTATATATAGACGACCTCTGTGGCGCAGCGGGCGAAGGGCCGCTTGCGACGCAGTAATAATAATAATAATAATAATAACTTTATTTTTTAGCAAAAACAAGCATGATCACAATATAGATAGATTTATAAATTACAATTAGAGACAGCTTGGTACTTGAGATTAGTTCTGTAGTATCTACACTAAGTCAGAGACTTGTGCTGTAGATACCACATCCCTTCCAGGTAAGTTTCAGAACAATATTTCAGCCGTCACTATAAGTAAGTAAAGTAGGTAGACAGGCATATTATGCTATATTAGTAATATAGGTAATTGCTTACATTAAATTTAAATTATTATGCTATATTAGTAATATAATTGTTTACATTAAATTAAAATTAAAATTTTCTCAAATTACAGTGGATAAGCTGATTTTGATATTAATTACATTAGTGCTAACTTTATCACAATTTCAAGTAAGTACCTAACCTAAGTTTATACAAAAAAGGCAGGCAAAGCTATAGTTGATAAATATATTAGAACAGTAAAAGATTGACTGTACGTGTATGCATAAGAAAGTTTCCGAAGTGTGATCTAATTGGATATAATATATAGGTACAATATATAGTGCAAGCAAGTATTGCAGAAAAAGGATTAATTAATGACCTTGCCTACATAAATCATTTTATAATTTGGAGCAGTTGCTCCGTTTCCTCATAATTAAGTTTAAGGAGCCATGTAAGTAGTCTTTTTTTACATTCTGCTTGATTTACGTGCACCAAATCTACAATGGCTTTATTAGCTTTGTTGTAGAGCAGAGGGCCCAGAAAAAATTGGTTGCGCTGAGCAAAAACGGTATTAGTTTTAGGTTTTGCCAGGATTCTGTCCTTTCGTCGCTTACCAGTTGATAGGTTGTCATTTAGATCTACCCTTGCGTGCTGTTTAAGAACCACATTAAAGATGTACAGCTTGCGAACAGTCAGTACCTCACTTTCATGATATAATTCATCTGTTGCAAATCTATATGGTTTAAACAAGGCCACTTTTAGTACTGCTCTCTGTGCACGTTCCAACTGCAGTAAGTATGATTTACAAGCACCTCCCCAAGAAGTGTTGCAGTAAGATAGTATAGAACGACACAGCGAGCCGTATATCTCAAAAAGAAGCTTACGATCTGCTACCTCTCTCAAGTTTTTAAATATATATATTAATTTGCGCACACGGCCTGATAGCACGCTTATTTGTTTTCTCCAGTTGAGCTTTTCATCTATGTAAATGCCTAAATATTTAGTATATTCTACTTGTTCTAGTATTTGACAGTTTGGACTGGCTTCCGTTTGGACTCTTAGAGTTAACTCAGGTTTCCTACAGCGTGGGTTGTTGAAAGACATAAATTTAGTTTTTTCAATATTAAGTGATAATAAATTGTCATTCAACCATGAAACCACTCTACCCAGGCCGGTCTCCGCATTAGCAACAGCCTCTTCCCAATCTTTACCTTCAAATACCAGTGCAGTATCATCTGCATAGCAAAAAATTTTACCCGAATCTAGTTGTAAGTTGCACAGATCGTTTACGTAGACTAAAAACAGGCTAGGGCCCAAGACACTGCCCTGTGGGACGCCAAATGTCACCGGTTGCTCCAGACTACTGATTCCTCCTATTTTTGTGGCCTGGGTTCTGCCTGTTAGATAAGAAGAGAACAGATCTAGGGATGTACCGCGTATGCCATTTTTTTCAAGTTTTTCTATGAGTGTAGGGATGGAGACAGTGTCAAAGGCCTTCGCTAGATCCAAGAAAATACCTACTACCTTTTTCTTTTTGTCAATTTTATCTGAAATGTAGTTAACAAGACTCGACACAGCTGCTTCAGCTGATTGTGATGCTCTAAATCCAAATTGAGCAGATGACAGAATGTTGTATTTGTTCAAAAAAGAAACAAGTCTTTTGTTCATGACCGTTGCGGGTTCGATTCCCGCCTCTGGATAAATGTTTGTACGATCTGCAGATATTTGTTTAGGGGTTCTGGATGTTTTTCTATGTATAATAAAAAAATATCTATCTATGTAGTCTATTGTATTATGTATATCAGTTATCTAGTACCCATAACACAAGCTCTGCTTAGCTTGGGGCTCGATAATGCTGTGTGAATTGTCCAGCATTATTTATTTATTATTATTTGACGACCTCTGTGGCGCGGTGGGCGAAGGTCTGCCTGCGACGCAGGAGGTTGCGGGTTCGATTCCCGCCTCGGGACAAATATTTGTACGATCTGCAGATATTTGTTCAGGGTGTTCTGGTCGTTTTCTATGTATAATAAAAAAATATCTATCTATGTACTCGTATATTATTATGTATATCAGTTATCTAGTACCCATAACACAAGCTCTGCTTACCTTGGGGCTAGATAATGCTGTGTGAATTATCTAGCATTTTTTTTTTTTTATATTTATTTATTTATTTCTATTATTTGATTGTAATTTTCCTAATACTAGTGTAATTTTCTTTGTCAATAAAGGCTTCTACCATTTATATTGTTTCATTTGTACATCTTTATTCGCAAAGAAAATTATTTTCTTCATAATCAAATATTACTCATGAATTTATAAAACAAATTACTTAGTAATTTTGTAGGTTATACCTTAATACCTAGGTATTGGTTTCCATAAAATAATATTCTTGTGTGCTTCTCTCAAATGATTTTTTGGAGGTGTATGAGTACTTTCATCAAGCTTACATCAATCATTATGGAAAAAAACGATAAATAATGTTTCGAAGCTTCAGATTATTTCAAAGAAATTATTTTTTATTTGACATCATCACTTGGTCAGTAGCCGTCTAAACAGTGATGAAGCGATGTATTCGCCTGTGAAAACCGGTCTCAAACAACCGAAGGAACAAATAGGATCAATGTAAATTGACTAGAACCGGGTTGCGACCGAGTTGATGCACAAATGTCCCCGTCTTTGTCGAACACAGTTGGTGAGAAAGAGATGGTGCAAAACTCGCTTGGCATGGCGCCTTGGCACCAGCGTGTATCAAAGGGAGCTTGCGGCGCCAACAGGCAGGGGTTACCCCATCAGCGCCAAGATTCGGGATTGTATAAAATCAGGTCAGTTATTATTATTAAACGTTGTAGTTCACTCTACAGCTTCTAAACTTGGTTTGCGTTTTGTTGTTTGCTGGTTTTGTTCTTTCTCGGTGTTAGCTCGCTTCGCTCGCTGGATCAAGGTTTTAAAAGGTTCTCATAATTGAGTGCAGCGTTTTTATCTGTGTATGTACTTAGTATATGACTAAATATTTTGGTTCGCGATGACATTTTTGCACACCAAATTGTCTAGCAAGCACATTTTGCAAATTTTTTAAATAAAATACCTAAATAACTAAAAAACCTTAATGGTAGGTTGACCATCCCTCACAACTAGGTCTTTTCAAATCTTATTGGGATACTAGTTTCTGTCTGCGGCTTTGCATGTTATGTTTCTACGGAAAAAATCAAAGGTTATTTTTATCCCATGGGAACTGATTTAAGGGATAAAAAGCCTGTGGGTAATTCCAGGTCAAGACCTAGGTATATTTAAGCCAAATTTCAGCGCGTCCATTTAGTAGTTTTGGCGTTACGTAATCATTAACAAACTTGTACCTATGTATCAATCGTGGACACTCACGGTAGGGCTGGTCCACCAGTTCAAAGTCGCTTAGCGAGCTATAGAAAGAGCTATGCTCGGAGTCTCTCTGAAGGATGGGATTCGTAACGAATACATCCGACTGAGAACCAAAGTTATCGACATAGCCCAAAGAATTAGCAAGCTGAAGTGGCAGTGGGCCGGCCATATCTAGCAAAGAACCGACAACCGCTGGGGTAAACGCCGTGTTCTTGAGTGGAGACCACGATTCGGCAACCGTAGATAGGATGCCCTCCGACCAGGTGGAATGACGTTCTGCGAAAGACTGCAGGCAGATGCTGGATACGCCAAGCTGGAGACAATGCGCTATGGGGATCATTAGGAGAGGCCTATGTCCAGCAGTGGAATAACATACTTAGGCTGTTGATGATGATGTATATGTCGTGGCCATATCCTAGAATTGATCACTTCATGATGTGACCGACCATTTCATGAAATGGTAGAATTTCATGACATGGCCAGCTAAAACTGACTATATCGTTTAAGCATCAACGTTTAATGATATTTCCATCAACGTTTAGCCATAGGTATCATTTATGTAGGGATTCCATGACATCAAAAGGTATAAGGCTATGGCGCTCATTTCGGGAGGCCTATGTCCAGCAGTGGACTAATATAGGCTGATGATGATGATGAAAAGGTTTAATGAAAAATTCGAATTAGGAAGGAACTTTAGATATAAAAATTGCTTAATGCAGTTGGCTTTCAGTTTAGATGTTATGCTCGTTTTTCGAGTGACTTTCATACAATTCCTGTAGTTTTTTATCGTAACGGCTCCTTACTTCATTTTTGACTTCTATTTGCACATTATTATTCGCTTTTTTAACTAAATATTTGTCCGCCGACATGATGCATCACAGAACAGAAACACGACATATCCATACTTCCAAACTTTCGAATTTTATAATCATAGTGATGGAAAACAAGGTAATAAATATCGTTTTACCGATAAATCCCACAAAATATTATTATTTTAGTGATATAAAATGTCCCTCTTCTAAATCAGCTTAAGTTAACACGTGGTGAATAATACACAGGCGTTGAAGTAGTCGCTCTGAACTGCTGGCTAGATTGTTTTAGTTTAATTTTAGAGTTATTTTCTTAGTGTTAGGTTTCAATTTGGTTTAAGGGAACGTAGTCATAGGATCTTTGGGTTCAAGTAACATTTGGAGAAAACAAAATAGTGTTCGTCCTTCACATGGTAGAGCCGCTTTGGAGTTCAAGACAAAATACAACATAAATAAACCACATCTATATTGATCCATACATACTAATGAGAACTTTAACAGCGTAGATAGTCGACTGATTACACGAGCATTAAAACTAATAAAAACCGCCAAGTATGTCGACTCGCACACGAAGGGTTCCGTACCATACCATCGTACAAACATTTAACATATTAGCGACATCTACTTATAAAATCAGGCAACGTTTTCAAAGAACATCAAATTTTTACTACTTGTTTGGAGAGTTTTATTATGTTTTTAGTATTTGTTTTTATTACAGTTGATGCGTTACTTATTTACAGAAATATTAATGTGTCTGTAGTAGTTCAAGAGATAGAGACAGCTTTGACAAACGAATAGCAAAAATAATCACGTTTTTTTGTTTAGAAGCCCCCTTTAATTTGTATATTATTTTATTTTTACTATTTGAATATTTGTATATTATTTTATTTTTACTATAGAATATTTATTTTATTTTTACTATTTGCTGTTATAGCGACAAGAGAAATACATATTATGTGAAAGTTTCAACTGTCTAGTTCTTACGGTTGATGAGATAGAGCCCTCTGACAGACGGACAGACAGCGGAGGCTTAGTAATGGGGGTTCGTTTGCACCCTTCGGGTACAAAACCCTAAGAAGTAAAAAAATAATTCATTTATTCTGACGGTAGCTTATTTTTATTTTGAATTTTATACAGTAAATAGGTTCTTGCGTTGCGCTCTTGCGTTGCAATAAAGGTATAAAATTTTGACTATAATTTTGTCAAGGGTCAAAATTTGTAGATAGCTCAATACTAGGTTACATACATTTTGGTAAGTTCTACTTCTTTGAATCGAATATTAAAATTTCAATCAGACCCGATATCAATTTAGTAGCGTCGAGGTTAAATTTACATGATTCCAATTTACCCACCTGCCTCATCAAATTCCAGTTCAGTATTCCGTTCTTGATAGCTTCAATAAAGCTATGCGAGGCAGAATCACACCACTAGGAGGCCAGAGTTATCTGGGGCCTATTCAGAGAATGTTATAGGAGACAGTGTGATACCAAACAACACGTAAGTAAATCATCAACCCAAAATGTTTAGTTGAGTAACTACAGTTTACGGTGTTGCCATCATTTCATTGAATTCCTAAATTCATAATGGTAATTAATGTAAATACTAGTTCCAATTTATATTCTATTTTATGATTTTAACTTTCTTTGTGAATAAAGAATCTCATTAGTTGAAGAGGAACCTATCAAAATAAATAAATAATGCTGGACAATCTACACAGCTTCATCTAGACCTAAGCTAAGCAGCGTTTATGTTTATGGGTACCTACATAATATAATATATTACATAGATCATTCTTTTTTAGAGAAGAAACAAGATGGATATATTTCGCTATATGCTAGGTTAATTTAGTGTATAAAAATATTGCAACATCAAGATAGTACAAAAGTTTACCCCCCAGGGGTTTCAGTATCAATTTTGGCTTCGTACTTTACGTACTCATACTTATTTTGTAGACGCGGCGGCGGCGGCGGGGCGGTGGTGTCGTGTCGTTCTTGTAACTGGGCTTAGCTATATCAGTCAGAACTCTGTTGGGAAGTTACGATTATTTTATGAGGCGATTTGCGAAGGAGACGGGGAGGTCCATAACCGAAGGTAGTGAGAGTTTGGCATCGTTCGTCCCTTAGGGCCCAGGCCTAAGGAAGCGGTCTGCAAAGGCCAAAGCGGTGAGCGGAGCGAGCGACGGCGACGACATCGAGTTTTTATCGAGTCAGTAGAAAGTCTATTTGTAATTTTAAAATGCCTCAAACCGTGCTCCAACTCTGGGGCAATAGAAAGAAAAGAAACAAAAACACACCTGTAAACTGGCAAATTTAGAAAATCTGTTGGTACCTACACAGTTTTTACTAAATTTTCCATTTCACCATGGTACCTTTAAGCCAAGAGGCTTAAATCTACACCATTATAATAAAGAGGAAAGATTTGGATGTTTGTAAGGAATAAACGCAAAAACTAATGGACCGATTTCAAAAATTCGTTCACCATTAGAATGCTAATGAATCCCCGAGTAACAGGCTAACTCGTGCGAAGCCGGAACGGGCCGCTAGTATATAAATAAAGCTAGGTGAAATTCTCGTGTTTTTCTCGTTAAATAACAGAAATTCCTTCGCAGCTAGCTACCCTTCTGCCACTAAGAAGTTCTGAACGGCAACCCTTTCTGTATATTGTATGTGGCAAGTTAGCAACACCTCCAGTTTGTAGCGGTTATTGTGTTTGAAATTCTGATTTATGAGGTGAGGGGAAACAGGGCTCCTAATATGCCACCGTATACAGCCTACCAGTGAGCGGATGATATTACATATGGGATTTCCTACGCCATTACTGCTAGACCAAATATTACATGAACTGACAACCAACTGCCTACCATAAATGTAAATAGTGTGTCTGGCGTTCATTATGTCGTACAAAAATCTATATAGGTTCTTTTACATAGATTTAGTAAATTACCTACTTATTACATACGTAATAGAATATCAGTAGGGTTGGTGCTGTAAATATTAAAAATAAATTTCTGTGTAGGTCACATGTGAAGTTTGAAAAAAACATTCAATGAAAAAAGTACAGTGATAACTGAAATGACATTAATTTTAATGACAGGAACTAAAACATTACTGCAACTGCGTTTTAATGTTCCTTAATATAAATGGCGCGGCGTCACGATAACATTTTCAACATCTTTTTGACACAATAAATTATCCATCCTTTTAACCTTCCTCGCGTTTGAGAAATAAATAATAAATAATGCTGGACAATTCACACAGCATTATCTAGCCCCAAGCTAAGCAGAGCTTGTGTTATGGGTACTAGATAACTGATATACTAATACAATACACTACATAGATATATATTTTTTATTATACATATAGAAAACATCCAGAACGCCCTGGAAAAATGTCTGCAGATCGTACAAACGTTTGTCCCGAGGCGGGAATCGAACCCGCAACCTCCTGCGTCGCAGGCAGACCTTCGCCCGCTGCGCCACAGAGGTCGAAATATTTTACTACCTTTACCTAGAAGAAAACTAGTTCGTGAATATAAGCTAACAATAGTTAAAGACGGAGATATATAATTATTAATTGAATTGTAGGAACCTACCACCTAATTAGGGCTTCGTGTCTACCTTACGTGGCTTATTTCGTACAAACTTCGCGCGGGCCACCAATTATGCTAGTTTTGTTAAATTATTGTCTACTAGAACGAGGGGTATGCTCGGTCTGGTACGGAATAGTCAGCAACAAAAATGGCTGAGCATAGTCGAACTTTAATGCTCTTTATAGTATAATTTTACTTTTGTAATTTCATTTTTAAGGGGGTACCTACCCTCAAATTGCTTATTTTCAACTCCGTCGGACCTCCATATCTTCCAAACTACTGAATATTTAACTTTGAAATTTATATATGGTAAAGTTCAGGACTTATTCTATCGATCATATGTTTCGAAAACACGATTCCATAAAATTTTCTCGATAGAAAAAAATCGCAAAGTTACCTCTAATTTTTTACTAAAACCCTAATTTCTCAATAAATACAGATGATACGATCTTGAGATTAAGCATAGTAATTGAGCTAAGTATAAAGAACATTTATTATATGTTGCCTTTTTTTCAATTAACTATTTCTAATGTTTGTGAGGAGCAAATAACTACTAAAAACTTGATTTTTGAGCTTACGCCGCTTTGCTCTGTCCCGCTCCTGTGAACGCGAAATCCTATGCCTATCCTCTTCACACAATAACGAGGTAGGGTACCGCCTTAAGAAGTGTGCGAAAACCCTGTAAGGTCTAAAGCAGCCATACTCAACCTTTATTTTATAGGGGCCACAAACACGTTTTGGTCATGGTGTCGAGGGCCGCCGCAAGCAAAAATTATTTAGGTCTTAATTAAAACGTAATTCCCAGTTAACGATGTAGTTACATTATTAATGAAAAAATAAGTTTTTACAAAGATGTTTATACGTTTTAATGCGATTTTTGATACTGTGAACACTTTTTCAAAACTTTATCAAGATCTGGCTTATCGCTACATGCTATCCTTATAACATCATCGAAATAAAGCACTTTGATATGTGATATTTTGTAACATAAAGATGATAAAAATGTTTGGCACTTTTGTTTATTTGCGATAAATCCCCAAGCTTTCAGGTTATAATAGATGAGTAGGTACCTAAAAGTGAAGACCACTAAATTCGTGTCTAAAATTAAGCGGCTTTTGATACCCACCCTATATTTTACCAGAAAATGCGTAGCGTACAACTACGCGTTAGAATTGATTGGTATTATTTTTCGTCGGTGAGATTTATGCTAAGCTAAAGTAACAAAATATTTAATAAGAAGTTCAGAGCTTTTACTATTTTGGGTATATTGTTTTTAAGAACGTCTAAATGGTACTTTATTTAATTTTTTCATTGATTTACTGTCTGCAGATGCGGCGGTAGATTTGGCCGAAGATCTCAAGAAGCGCAAATATGCAGGTCTCGACAGAGCCTACACATTTGCTCCCCATGGAGTCGAGACCCTAGGTCCGTGGGGTACCGAGGCTCTTCGGGTTTTTAAAAAATTATCTGAGCGTCTGGTCGAAGCGACGCGTGACCCGAGAGCTGGCGAGTATCTGGCACAGCGCATCAGCATTGCCATACAGCGTGGCAATGCAGCCAGCGTCTTGGGGACGCTTCCGACTGGTATTGATATGGATCAGTTGAGCTACTTGTAGACTGTTTGCAACAGTCAGCAGTTAGCTCAATTGTTTCAATTGTAAATACTAGTATAATTTTCTTTGTGAATAAACTGTAAATATAAAAATATAAAAAAATTGTACTGTCTGCTTAGTCTAAGAATCCAAAAGTGACCTTATTTAAGCAAAAGCTCGTTTGATTTTGACCTTTTAAATAGTCAGAAAGCAAATAAGTTAATGTAGTAGGTAGGCATTTATAGATTCGAAGTTACCCAGGTACTTACAAGCAAATGCTGTGCGTTGTCAGTCTCCCTGAAGACCCCTTGAAACCATTTCAACTCGAAGATTTAATTAGGAAGTAGCATCTGAAGCTACAGCAGTCTGAAATGAACTGTAAGCGAATGCAGTAGAGGCGAATTTTCAACTGAACAAATATATGAAACTGGATTTCGTCCGCTGCCCGTACCATGAATAAATTGTCACCCGAAGGACGAAGCGCTGTTGAAGCTTAAAGACAATATCCAAACTTTTGTTTTAAAAATTTTACAGTTTTTGAAGTTGGAAACTCTTTCCAGTAGATTATGCAAAGCAACTTCACAAGATTCCATTCTTCAATAAAGAAGGTACGAAGCAAAATTCAAAAAAATTAGAACCAAGCAATTTTTCTGAGCCAACGGATTTTTTAAACATGGTAAAGAGGCAAGGAAAGGAGACGCACGATAACTTTTTCGAAAGTAGGCACCTACTAGAAGAGTGTCTTTGCTATGGCACCCTCCATATATAATAAACTAGTAGTTCTACGAACAGTAGACGTCGCGAACACTAACTTTTTTCAACAATTAATTTATTTATTAATGCACTAAAGTAATTTAAAACGGGATATTTTGGTAGGTAGGTTCGGTAGGTATATTTTGAAAATAGTCGAAATGGTTACCCTATCAACCATGTTTTTCGGCGGTGACTCCTTGCAAATCGCCATGCCAGTATGAACGCATCTTATGTATCACGGAGCAAAAGTGCCATATTATATCAAAAAAGTTCAGTAGCTTTAGCGACATCTATAAGATTTCTTACTTGCACAAACTGGCAAGTGGCCGTGCTACGTAGAAGGTAAGTACAACGTGTTACAAAGATGTTCTAATAGGTGGCGCTGTACTGTGTATTCTCTTGCATTATACTGCATCTTGCGGAGCTATTCTGCTCATCATGCCAAAAATCCTGATCAGATCTTTACCAATTTTTTATGAGAAGAATTATAAACAACAACCTTTCAATTAAAAATATAATCATCGAAATCAAATGTCTTAAAGCCGAGATATTCTAAAGCCCCCTTTTTGCCTTTTTTGAAGGAAGTACACCTTTAATCAAAAAATCCCGACGACAATAAAATTCTATAAGATCATAGAATCTGTACACAAAGTTTCGTACCGATCGGTTGTAAAATACGACCTGTAGAGGAGTACGGACATACTGACAAATTCGCCATTTTGGCTAGACCTGAAACGGAGACTTGTTCACTAACGTTCACGACGTCAATTACCACAATCCTTAAGACTACTGCCGAATATGAGTTTCAGAGAAAGTTAAAAACGATTCTTTCAAATAAATGCTATAAATGAATTTTTAACTGACAAAGATTTTTCTGCTACATGACATTCTTTTTTTTTTTTTTTTTTTTAATTTGCCTTCATCCAACATTAGTTTCTAGTTCAGTTTTAATTTATTTTACTGTTAAGCTTAATAAGTTGTTATTATTTGTACACAGACATTGCACACCGTAAAACCGGTAGGAATACATTGACTCGCTTAATCGACATAAAACACCTGTACCCACATGTATTTCATGCAATAAACGATACTTTACTTTACTTACCTAACCTACCTAAGTATGTATAAGTAGGTACGCTAAGAAGGTATGTATATGTTTCATAAAAATATCTATCAAAATATATACTAGTTGTTATTGATTTATTCTGTTAATTTAGTTGTCTATGTGCCTAAATAAATTTACGAGAAATGTAACGTAATAAGATAGAGTATCTTTGTATTATGTATATCAGTCATCTAGTACCCATAACACAAGCTCTGCTTAGCTTGGGGCTGGATGATGCTGTGTGGATTGTCCAGCATTATATATTTATTTATATAAATTGCAACTTTACATTTTAACAATTCGGAATATTTTAGTCTAAACAGCTATACTAACTCGAATACGTCACAATCACCCGACAGGACAGACGCTACACGTACAGTAAACAAATCCTTGTTCTAAAAATTACGCTATCTACATCGAAGTTAGAATCTCTTTTCTGAAGAACAAACACATTAGGGATCTCGCGTTGCCGGCGGCGTCTGCGGGACTCCAGTCGCGATAAACTTGTGCTGACGTTGATTTATGTCTCCGTTTGTTTGTCACAGCTCCCAGTACCGGTTCATCCGGAATTCTGGTTAAGATAAGGCGTCTCTAATGCATAGTACAAATTACTGGACGAAATTGCTGTTTGCGCACACATTTGGGACATGGGACGAGTCAGGTATGGTGGTGTGGATGTTGCATGCAGAGCAAGGTTGCTTAAATATTTACTCTTTACTCAAGACTCTCAGAATTAGGTTGCCTAGGCGTTGTTAAGATAGAAAGGTTGCCTGGAAGAGATCGCTTCTTAGCGATAAGGCCGCCCATTGTACTTGTATCTTATGTAAGGTCTCGTGTATTGTATTTTTGTTGGTGTACAATAAAGTATTTTGTATTGTATTGTATTGTATTGTTCAAGGTAGGTATGTGTAAAATTTAAATCACTTTTAAACTTACCAGAGAAGACCTGAAGGCTAGTCAGCGGAGTATCTAAGTTATGTACAAATCGATAGTATTATTCGAAACCTAGGTATCTATACTATAATATTATAAAGAGGAAAAATTGGATTTTTTGTTTGTATTGAATAGGCTCCGAAACTACTGGACCGATTTGAAAAATTCTTTCACCGTTAGGAAGCTTACTTTTCAGGGAGTGATAAAGGCTACATTTTATCCCGGATTACCAAGGGAACGGGAATTACGCGGGTGAAACCGCAAGGCGATCGTCTAGTTATATATTATAACTAGTTTTAAATAAAACTAAACAATAAAAAATTGGTTGTCTGTAAAGTCGGTTTACTGACGATAGTTGAACGTGACAACGTCTTAAGAAAATACTGATGGAATGGTAGCATTTGATACTCGATCAAAACATGTAAATGTACTATAGTATAGCAGCTGTCCACGCAGACGCATCGCTCACTCAAGTAGGAGAGAGCGCTCTCGCTTGCACTTCAAGCCTTACATGGAACGCCTCAGAGCGAGGTAACGCCGCATGACGTCATGTTTTTTCGTGCGTGCAGCCGGCTCTATCGAATTATAAGACGTTGTCACGTCAAAAATTTATAGGATTGTTTTGTGAGCGAAATCAAGATCAAAATAAAACACAAAGAAATTTCTTTGTGTTTGTGGCGTATACAAATTGAAAAACAACACTGAATAAATTAAAAGCAATTCTACTTCATACATACATACCTATCTTTCAATAGGTAAATATATAACAATAGTAATAGAGGGTGTAACACCACGCGATACCATAAATAAACTGCGTTTCTCCTACTCCTAAATAGAGACGTAGGTAACCGTGTTGTGGTTACATTGTCGTAATAGCCGGATAAATAAAGAATAATAATAGAATTGAGAGAGATAATCCTGGTCTCTGAAATCTATCTTAACATTCTCAGAAATTGCAACAGTGTCCTCCGTGTGATATGGGTTGACTGACTGTTAACTAACGCAGTAACTCACTGAAACTACATTATAAATTGTTACTAAATATTTATCATCCTAATATTTTGCAATGAATTTCTGCAAAGTAACACCTGAACCTATTAAGTATCGCTGAAACCAAATTAGAATACATTAACGCTAGGTTTTCTATACTCCAGTCAAACTCTGAGGTAATATTAATTGTAAACAAGTCCCTTAATCAGATGATTTAATCAGGTATAGATGGTACCTGATTCCCATCCAAAAATTAACAGCGCTGTAAAGGTTCGTCAGACACAAAAAATATGATGTCCTGAGCACATGGCTAGTTTCCGTTTGACTGGCTGTCGTGGCCGAAATTCGGCGGACATCATCATCAATGCAAAAAGGGTTATATTATTTTATGATACACTTTAGTAAAAACTTTTCAGTCTACAAACTCAAGACTTTGGGTGTAAAACTTGTGCTTAGAACTGAATTGTTTGTTCCCATGATTACTGAAAGCGGGGAAAATGGTCAATACCAAATCGAGTGTGATGGCAGATTCTAAAAACATGTAAAGATGACTTTGTCCACTAAACTGTATCGTATACTTGTGATTTCGTTTAAAAAAGGCTCATCTATGCAAAGCCATCAACCCGTTTTATCCGGTTTCACAATAAAATACGGGCTAATCAGGCAACCCTACCCCCAAATGAATTTCATGAAAAGGTCGTAGAAATTAGAAGTTCACGTGAGTGTCCGGTCACGCAAGCCGAAAGCGGACGAGAACCTTGTACATAGGTATTTAACTATTATATTATTTAGGCTGGCTGCCACAAACAGAGTTCAAGACAGGCAATTTAAAGTACCAACCTAACATAAATTTCGAACATGCGATTGGTAAGTATTCTATTGAAATAATTGTAACTGGAAAATATTTTAATGCCTTTCGATGTATCACATTTCATAAGTATTGAGTATATCAGTTATCTAGTACCCATAACACAAGCTCTGCTTACCTTGGGGCCAGATAATGCTGTGTGATTTGTCCAGCATTATTCATTTATTTATTTATTTTTTATTGACGTCTTAGTACAATGCTTATGAAATGTGTGCTAATGCCTAAACGTAGGTCCCTGTACAACCGACCCTTTAATTAATTTTATCAAGATAATCTTCGGTTAATTGAGTCGATTGTCATCGCCGCAACAACATGTAAGAATAATAAAGGTCTAAGAAAGAAAATTGAAAATTACAATTAATACGTAAGAAAATTACAATTAAATAATAGAAACAAAATTGAGGACTAGAATTTTACAATTGAAACAATTGAGCTAACTGCAGACTGTTGCAAGCAATCTACAGCTAGCTCAACTGATCCATTTCAATACCAGTCGGAAGCGTCCCCAAGACGCTAGCTGCATTTCCCCGCTGTATGGCAATGCTGATGGGCTGCGCCAGATACTCACCAGCTCTCGGGTCACGCGTCGCTTCGACCAGACGCTCAGAAATATTTTGGGTTTTGTTTGAGAGCCTCGGTAGCCCACGGACCTAACATACCTACCTTTTTCCTGAAGTACTTATTCACATTTTCAGTCTGATTACGGAACATAAACTTGTACTCAATAATGCATTGAACGTTATTTAATTCTGTAAAGCTTTTTCCATTATCGATGTGAAAAATGTGCCCGAAAATAAATTGTTCGTCGAATGCCTTTTAAACAGCAGCTTGAGTGATGGGACATGCATGTTAATGTCCGTCCAATTAATGTAAAGTCCACGTGTGCAAATGTCATGCTCGACGTTCACAAATTACACTCCTGACGCGGAAATGAGAATGGAAGAGGTCGTCGAAAAACAAGCGACGAACGCGGCCCTGTCATAAATCGTCATCTGGATAATCGAGTGAACGTATTCGAAGTGGCACAATCCCCGATATTTTCATGAATAACCAATATAAAAAATGTAGCCTGCCTCGGTGAATAATTTATACCCCAATTGTCACCCTCGTTCCATACAAAGTTTGTTCACCAGGTGTTCTATCAAACAATTACCTTCGTTCGGCGTTGCCTCGATGAGATTGGATGTCGTGTTATATGAAACTATCCGACCTTTTTGTAAATGTACTATTGTTGATATTTGTTTACGAAAGAGAATGCAATATCAATTTACATTGGACTTTTGTTGTGATAACCACAACAATAGATATGAATATAATATAGATTATGTTACCATGCGTTATGAAAATGGCGCTTCCCCAAAATATATGAATGGACATTACAGTAATTTAGAAGACATGCCATCATGTCCTATATTATTTTTGTAATATGTTTAGTAATGACTGCATTAAACTTTTATATATTTTTGGTGATTTGTCAGCTCGGTAGAACACAATATCTGACTTTCTCGCCCGCTATGAATAAGCAGTCGCTACCAGAATGTTAGTTATGAGAACAAGGCGAATAATTGCCACAAATTCTTCGCCTCGGCTCGCGGTATTAATCAGAGCTCGGGAGCTAATACTTGAAGTGACACTGGCTGAAAGTTTGTAAACAAAAACAGAGGGCGAAGGGACTGCAGCGCGCCGGAACCTATGGCGAACCAGACTTACCAGACCCAGCGAAAAACTTGTTCCCTTGACATTGATGGATGTGAACCGCAAACGCGCTAACGTGGACCGTTTTGCCAAAAGGTAAGCCCAAAAATTGGTAGTCACGTTCGCCTATTTGTTATTCTGTTACAGTGCTGCTTTCTGTGTTGGTGTAATTGAAACAAAAGCTTTGTTTTATCACTTTAAACCCAAGTTTACGTAGGTATTGTTGAAGCTTTTTCAAAGTTTACCAATTTTGGTCGATACAGTACAGGGTCGCGGCATGCACAGAAATTGACTAGCGCCATAAACACTCATGTTTTGAACCACTACTTTATTTTATCAGAAAATGGTCAAGATCTGCCTCCAAATCTGCTCGTTTCGCCAACAAATTGCAAAAGGGGGAACCCAAACGATCCTCATTTGAACCCTGTAACCATCCCTCTTAATCCACCCCGAATGAATGATCCTGTATATTATGATCACAGCGCGGTTGATTACAAAAAATGAGTTATCCCCGTCGAAAACAACAATATAAACTGCATTACATTTGTTCATATTCACAATATTCGTAGTAATAATAACGCCAGTATCGCGCGTGAACATTAGTCAGGATTTCCGTAAAGCCGACATGTGAAATGACGGTAATCTCAAATCGACCCCATAGTCCACAAACACTGCGCTCGGTGGATTGTCATTCTTGGATTAATTATCGCTTATTTATGAACAAAAAATGTTCGTTGGACAATACACTAATCCAAACAATACGGTAGATATTTTGTGCGTAGGTAGACTCAATCGTCGACAGGTTATAGTGTAGGGTATTTTATAGTTCAATTATAATTTTATGTATAATTTTGTAGTAGCCTTTTTTAAAGTTCAAAATTAGTAGAACAAAGTGGAATAACTTTTAGCGTACCTATTACCTACCTCAGAAGCTTTCAAGGCTCCAACAGAGAGCGTTTGCAGTAAGAGAAGTCTGCATTATTCCGACCGACCCCCTGCCGATAATCGTGCGTGTTCAAAACGACAACTACGAGAAAAATGCGCAAGCAACATGAACAAAACACAGAATATGCAACACGAGATTCGACAAAAAACCGAATAATAACAACATAAATAGACAAAGACGAAAGGAGAATTTCTCAAGTCCTACTAAAGCTATAATACCGTGGCTCATTACTGCAGAATTCTGTTGCCTCGCATTTCAGAACACTTTACGCTCCGTTCCTTCAGTAGTGTTATACTTATTTTCTACGGCGCTTGCTATAAATTCATCAGTAGAAATATTATCTTCTTTGGTTCTGTAAGATCTTACTTAATGTAATTTTTTGACTCTTACACTTAATTTAATTGCTAAACTACAAATACAAATTTTGTATTTGTAATTGCTAAACTATATTGTTGTGTGGTTTTTACAATAGCTAAAAACGACGACTGACTAGTTGAGTTGAGATAATAAAAAATATTTATTACAGACTCACAGACAGCTTAGTATTTTACTTGAAGCAGATCTATAATCAATCACACTCAACGTAGTCTAGCCCCAAAGTAAGCAGAGCCATGGAATGAAAAGTATCAGAAATAGATATCAAATAAAAGCCTCTCAATAATGTCAAGCTATCGCAATACTATTTTAAGTTACTAGGCTAGGCACTTGGTACTTGGATGTAAGAAAATATCTATATCATATGAGAGACCCTTCCCCTTCCCAATACAGACGTCACGTATCAACCCTATTCATTTGCTAATGACGCAAATGTAAGGGCCTTTTGTGCTGTTGTGTTGGCATGAGATAAAGAACGAACAGCTTCAAAAATATGTTGATCAAGATCGCTATAGGTATCTTTTGGCTGCATGAGATAAAGAACGAGCAGCTTCAAAAATATGTTGATCAAGATCACTATAGGTATCTTTTGGCTTCTGGCTTTTTGTAAAGTTATACAAGAGCCCAGCAAAACTATGAGCCTAACCGTCGAATACTCAAACGTTACTTAGATTAAAGCACGTCTCAAATGACGAATTGTTCACAGAATTTCATGTAAAACTGTCAAAAAGCCGCAACGTGAGAAGTGCTTACATTTGAGTTGCGTTTGAGTATTCGGGGGTAAGCACGATACAATAGAGTACAACTCACTTAAAGACAACTTATTCATAGATCAGAATTTAGTATAGTTGTTTGTACCTAATTCGACGATGAATTACTTTATTTTACTCATATACCTATTACCTAAATAATATTATATCAGCATTGAATGACAAAGACAGGTGGTTTTCAAATTGATGGGCGTAATGGATTAATTTCCAGTTTTAAACTCAATAAAAGATTTATTAACAGCCAACGATAATTGATGAATGAAAGCGAATCGAGCTCACTGCGATTAAAGCTATAAATCTGCAAGCGAGCAATTTGTTGATTTATGTTGCATGATCTGCAGTTGCTTCGGTATAATTGTTGCAACTACCGAAAATACGTTTCAGATTGCGTCCGAAAGAATTATAGTTTCGATTTAACGATTCGATAACAAAAGATTGTATTTAAGTAGGTACCTATGTATCATAAAATTGTCTTCTAGATCGGTAAATATTGATCAGGTTCTTATTTAAATAATTCGTCAAACATTACCTACTTGTTATCAAGAAAGAAATACAATACAAAATTACACATATACGACAAATATTTTTTAAAATATTGTTTTTCACAGAATGCAAAAATGTGTATTGTACTCAGTAAATGCTCAAAATAGAAATAACTAAATAGGTAAATGAATAATAGTATATTAATAAAAGTTATAGCCAAATCTGCATTGGCATCGACTTTGATTTTGTTTTAGATTAGTACGCATTTCGAATCTCTTAGATCGTTTCTAATTGCGTCAGCTGGTTGAGGAGTCTGTTCTGCAGTTTTGGCTTTACATGTAGGTACCTATTCCTATGCTTAAATGAATCGTACCTTGCCAAGGTACGTTTTGTTTTAGCCAAAGATATCCTAGCCTACGTTCCGTATATCTTTGATTTCAGCCTATCCTGATAACAGTTGGACTGTAGGACTCTAGTTCTTAAGCGTGCAGCAAATTGTAAATTTGTAAATTTTACTTTGATCGGTATTGTTGACAATACTTCTACGAATTGGTTCTTGAACCATAAAACAGAACATATAATCAAAAACTTACCTTATGTATAGGGGTCCCCCAGAAGTCGTTGAGAAAAATGTTCATAATCGGGGTCTGGGGCCTCAGATCCCTGTTGTCTTTTATGGCACTTATATCGTCGAATACAAATCCGCAATACATGCAGTTGTGGTAAACAAGGACACATGCAAGAACCAGGATGGCTCCAAGCCCTCTCTTAGGTGCTTCTGGCACAGCTTCTGGTACAATATTATTTTGGCTATGTAAACGCTTCCTACTCCGACCAGTCCTAGTAGTTCTTACTGCGGACACCATCCCACCAAATCTGCACACTCCACTTACGCGGTCCATCGTATCTTAATAACTACAAAAATCAACACGTAGGTATCACTAAAATATTATGTTGTCATTCATCCATTCAGTTAGAGCCACCGAGTCCCGAACCGCTAAGAACATCGAAGTGGCGAAAACACAATCACTAAGAGAACCGGAGTTTCGAATAAATTTTCGCTACACAGGGTTTAAACCGGCTATAACCTTGAAGTATCACAAAAACAATAATCCACGGTGAATGAACGTTACTTTAGTGTTGTGTCACTATTTATTTTGTTTTGAAATGATCGCATTTAACATCTGGGATGCGTTCGTGGGACACGCGCGCGGTCACACCCGGTCGCCGCGCCGGCTCAGCGATCACTACCGAAGTTTGCCGAACGAATGCCGTGTCGGGTCACGTGACCAGTCGTTTTACTGCGGGTCGTTT
Organism: Eupithecia subfuscata; assembly: GCA_963564075.1. Lineage (NCBI taxonomy): Eukaryota > Metazoa > Arthropoda > Insecta > Lepidoptera > Geometridae > Eupithecia > Eupithecia subfuscata. The sequence goes on along the minus strand of OY751099.1, from coordinate 4,567,063 downwards.
TAAGTCGACGCATGCGTGCGGACGAGAGAGCATTGAAGTTGTGATTGAAGGGGCAGTGGCGGTAAAGTAGGTAGGTACCAATACTATTTTTCTCACTTTGCATACTGCTACAACTACAACAAACATCTGTGTTAATGTCTGGTTATTGGAGTGATTGTCTATTAGGTAGGTACTAGTACCTATGTAGGTAAATTTTGTGCATCACGCAGTAGGCAAGTTTTGTGTCATGGGACTTTCCTTCCTACTAAGTAATATATTTAAAGAAAGTAACTACCTACCGAGTTGTATTATTTTACCATAATGGTTAAACGAGCTTCGTTTTAGGAAGTTCATTAACAAATGTAGCCTATTTATCTAAAAATTATTCTAACATCTGGGCTAAACGAGTAAAAAACAATTCGTTAGCTAAATGATCCAGGCATTTGATTCGGAACCCTGTAACTAGCTAAAAGGGCACTTTGGCTAACTTATTTGATTGCAAAAATGACCCGGTCCGCAAACTTCGAAAGTGGTCGTCCCGCGCATGCGGCGCTCAATTTACCAAATCGGCCCTGATTACGTAAACACCGTAATTTACCTTCCAAACATTAGAGAGGTTTTGAGGCTTCCTGTTTGAATTTGATTCTTGAATAAAGGAAATAATAACTTAATAACTTTGTCAAAGGTACCTATTCTGTGTAGGTAAATTTGTAAAAGATTTGGGCATAGCTCTTTCCTTGAACTCGTAGCTGTGTTGCTTATGTAAGTAGGCACAACATGTAAGCTGTATTCCAAATTAGTCGTAAAGCTTCTACTACCATATCGACCTATGAATTTTTGGGAATAGTTTTTTTATAATTTTATGTAAATGACTCTTATTTGTGTGGTTGTCTCATACGTTTTACAACAGGTACTACCATAATACTGATTTTCGTTCTGCTGGTCGTTTGTGCAGAAAAACTTTCATATACTTACTTATATTTATTAATTAGCAGCACACAGTTGTCTGTTTACTGGAGTTTAGGAGAATATGGTCGTTAATTAGCTAAACTGCAATTTAAATTCACCTTGCATTGTATTTAGGTACGTGCTTTCGTTTGTTTTATAAATAAAATAAGCAACCCCAAGAGGTTCTAGCCATTTTTCAGGAAGCATTCCCAAGAGAGCTGCGAAATGCGGCGACCGGATAATGTCCTAAAACTAAGTTATGTAGAAGGGTTAGCAAAAATCTGAAGTTATAATACCAGCTTATTGTAATAATTTGTTTAGTTACCTTGTTAAAGTAGAGTAGGTATTTAAATATTAAACTAGTTTTCAAAAAGCCTATTCCGTTTTAAGAAATATTTAAGATGCATGTAGGTATGTATGTATAACGCCTATTCACCTTAATTTGTTTAATTTAAGTTATTTGGTTAATTTATATGGAATTTTAATTTGATTTTTAATTTTTTGACGTTTTAATCGATTGTAAATTTAATATTATTATTATTTTAATTCATATTTTGTTTAATTTGTTTATTTTGATGGTAATCGTCATAATTTGAATTTTATTCATTATATCTATCTATGTAGTGTATTGTATTATGTATATCAGTTATCTAGTACCCATAACACAAGCTCTGCTGTGTGAATGGTTCAGCAATATTTTATTATTTATTATTTATTTGTGGCTTTTGATTATGAATGTAAGCGGGTTAACTACGAACCTATTTTGTGTTGGAAGAACACCAACGTTTCATCCCTTAACGAGGGACTTCATCATTTATTGCTTTTATTTAATTAATAGTTTTTCAGTACTGTTTTAAATGGATTTCGATTTGAACCTATAATTCAGGTGGCACTTAGATGTGTTTTTGTATGAAATGGCCCATAATCCATGTTTCGGTGTAAACTGCGTTGGTGCAATTTTTTAAATAAATAAATTAGGTCCTCAATAAATAGGCTCAAAGCAGGTCGGATACTTTTTGATTTTTATTTTCAACTTTATACCTCTAGCCTCTTTTATTTACTTAAGGATGACGTAGCGGCTAACACAATTGTGTTTCCCGCCTTTGCCGTCATTTGCTCAATTGACTAGCTACAAGTTTACACAATAGTAGTTCACCAGTTCAGTTTCACCCAGGTATAGGTAGGTAATATACCAGGTGACAAAGCAGGTATAGCGATACAGGTATACAGGTAATAGAGACCAAATTTCCACTTTGGTGAAGGGTGCTATCAAAACAAACCAAAGTAGGAAATTTTCACCGCCCTGTCGATTAGAACAGTTTAACGCATTTACTGCTGGTACGGGGGAGAAGATTGGCATCTGCGTCTTGGGCTATGAATGTGTTAGTTTAGATTAAGAGTTGACAATGAAAAGTTTAAAGAAGTTCTAGAACAAAAAATCAGCGTGTATTGGAATAACCCAGCTCATCAAGGGTTGTCGCCTGCAACTCACGTTTTCCGGGCGCGGTAACCCTGAAAAACCGGCTCCAAGTGATTGATGGAGGAGTAGGTCAGAATAAACAGACCCGCACGTCCCAGAATGGCCCTCAGGTGGACCCTGATTTTTTGTTTTATATCCACATTCATGTTCAAATTAATCCTTTACGTACAGTCGCCTGAAAATGCCTTTAGGGGCCGGCAATTTCGAAGCTTAAATTTAAAAATTAAGTAGTAAAATAAAAATTTTACGTGGTAAAGTTTGAAGAGTGGGCTTTTGTTCTGCTAAAAATGTTACAAGCAAATGATTTTGAAGTTGACGTTATGTAACGGACTAAAATTCGTGCCGATACGTTTATAACGAACACTTTTCTCCCTATTATTTTAAGACTCAACCTTTTTTGCTATGATGAAAAAATTGCGTGAGTTTTAATAAAAATTCACGGAACGAACCTAGATTGTTCAAACTCCAGTATAATTAGTTTCTTTTGAAGCTCTGTTTAAAACGAGCTGAAATGCTAAACACGGGATTTGTAAGGTCCCCCGCCGAGCGAGAAAACAATGAAATATTTCACTCGTGTAATGGATTGAATTGAGCTTCAAAGTTTTCACATTCACCAAGTTTTCGAACAAATTTATCTCAGAGGAGTCGGTGCAAATACATCAAACTTAAAGCAATTCCGAACACTTGATTCTAAACCTCTACAAGCACGGAAGTAGGTGGGTTTTGGCCTCTCGCTTTACTGTTACTAAGAACTTGAATGGGAAACACCAGGAGATGGGAGAAGTACCCTACTTATAGGGTAGATTATACTGCTAGATATTCAAAGTACGAAAACATCTTCCTTACTATCACCAATTTGCCTACCACAACAGTTAAGACTATTTTCCATGATTCGTTTATGTACAAAGTCTAAAACAACGTCACTTTTGGCACCATCATTTTAGATTCAACTTCATAGATCAAGCAACCTTGGCTAAATTTGAGACTCTACCAATTGTTAAATAGATATCGACTGTACCTTTCACGGTTGTTAGCACAATTTTGATGGACAACTGGAGAGTATCCAGATTTTGTGAGAACTCATTGTAACAATGGTCGTTTTTCTACTGGTTGCCGGCACCTCGTCATCGGCAGCCGGGGTAGCAAAAATGTTTAAAGCCATGCCGTTGCCGGCGCCGAAAAACGGAAAAACAAGCGTTTTCATACATTTTTGTGTTCCCGGCTATCGAAGCTCTCAGTGAAAGAACGACCATTTGCCTGCTGGGACGATATTTTCTTTAAAAGCATCAAAATTCCGTTAAAAGTTCTCAAAAACTCGCTTCCGCTTTCACTTCCGCTGACCACCGAAATCAAACCCTCTTCGTCAGGTTACTCTTGTGTAGAATAGATACACATCTGATACATATAGGATTAGGTACTTAGTTAGTTGATCCCAATGTGTCACGACCCAAGTTTGGTAATGGCGTAGTTTTGATTTATCGCTGGCGGGCCCCGACTTGTGGTCACAATTTCAGCAAAGCTTTTAATCGCGGCGTGGGTCGAAAGCTCAAAAGTTATTTTGTTCAAAATAATTAGAGCATGTGTAAATAGGTACCTACGTATATTTGTAACAAGGCTTTGTAACTATATAAAAATTTGTAGAGCAGTAAAGCATAATCTGCGTTCAATAATGTAAAAAAGTTTGTGCGGGAAATAGAATCATATTTTAATATGCAATTTCTACTTATAATTAGAAGTATAATTTTACTATAATGATTATGATAATTCATGTCATGTTACGAGGAGAGCCTTAGATATGAATGAGGATGGATATAGGAGGAGGATGGATATGATATGGAGACAGGGCGCTATGGCGCTCATTAGGGGAGGCCTATGTCCAGCAGTGGACTAATAGGCTGATGATGATAATGATGATGATGATAGGAAGAGGATGGAGTAGAGGCAGGCCGGACTATGTAACAGATGACATGAGTAAAAACGGAGAGAATGCTGAGATGACGGCTGATAGATTGAATGGAAGAAGAAAACCTGTTGTGCTGATCCCACCTGAATGGGAAAAGGGCAAGAAAATGATGATTATAATCATTCGTTGACTGAACTGTAGTACTTTTACCAATACATACCAGTAAAAATAAATTGATTATTGTGGTTTGATTGTCAGTTTGGTGTTCCTTATTAGCATAAACAGGTACTAAATAAGTTTGAACGATGGGACGAAACCCTCCGTGTGCGAGTATACTCGCACTTGGCCGGTTTATTTATTCATAATCAGAATGCAGCCAATGAGCGGCGAAATAGTAAGACGACTCACGACACGATATCTGAATTGACCAGCAGGGGAAGGGCTGAGGGTAGGGAGGACCGAAGTGCTAGTGTCACAGTAAAGCGAAATAAACCACGCAATTAAACCTACGCTTTAAAATAATCTGTAGTTTACTAATGTTTTCTTTTAATAACAGGTCTTTATTCACAAAGAAAATTATGCTAGTATTGAGAGCTGGTGAATATCTGGCAGGCACAGCGCATCAGCATTGCCATATAGCGTGGCAATGCAGTCAGCGTCTGAGGGACGCTTCCGACTGGTGTTAATGTGGATCAGTTGAGCTACCTGTAGACTGTTTGCAACAGTCAGCAGTTAGCTCAATAGTTTCAATGTAAATACTAGTATAATTTTCTTTGTGAATAAAGACTCACTTGCTAGTATTTACAATTGAAACAATTGAGCTAAATGCAGACTGTTGTAAACAGTCTACAGGTAGCTCAACTGATCCATATCAATACCACTAATAACAGTTTACTAATGTTGAACTGACTGTACAAAATCTCTTGATCTCTTTGTGGTGCGAAACGGAAACAAATTTTGAGTAGAAACGCCGAAAAAATATTACTTACTTATTTTTTTTTATGTTGGTTGAAACGCTGACATTTTTTGGTATAAAAGGCAAAAATGAATTTGTGGTGAGAGCCTGCGGTGCGAAACAGCGCTACACCAATTTTCGGAGGAACAAAATAAAAAAAAATGATTCTTTGGCATGTTTTGTTCGCGTCCAAAATGTAAGTTATAGTTTTTGTAAACTCAGCGACCGCAAAGGTGGTCTGAATTCGCAAAGCAATTGCGAACAAGGTTTGCGACGTAGACTCCACGGCGACGCTAGCCCGGGCTATGCCAATGCAAATTTATTTTCAGCGGAGAATCAGCTTTATAGCTTTGCTTTTGGATTCGATTTCGTTCTCTTATTCCTCGACAGTGTTAGGGCAAGATTAAGCGTCTTGCCTTTGTTGCGCTTCGAGAAACTATTTGCTCTAACATTCTTGTATCTCACCAGATCTCACCTCAATTTATGCTAGGACTACGGAAAGTTACTCTTAATTTCACTGTTTCTTCTATTTTGCGTTATATTAAAACACAGAATCCTTAAACAGAATCACACTAATATTATAAATGCGAAAGTTTGGATGCATGGATGTTGGAATGGATGTTTACCTCTTCACGCCAATACTACTGAACAGATCAGGCTGAATTGCACACAGGTAATTCTAATCCTGGAATCAATCATCAGCTACTTTTTATATCATAAATCAGTTCCCATGGGATAACGTTTCTATAGAAACCACGCGTGCGAAGCCGCGGGCAGAAACTAGTAATATTATAAATTCGAGCGGATTAATCAGTATTATAATAATTCTAATAAATAAATAAATAAATAATTCTGGACAACTCACACAGCATTATCTAGCCCCAAGCTAAGCAGAGCTTGTGTTATGGGTACTAGATAACGATAATATACGTAATACAATACACTACATAGATAGATATTTTTTATTATACATAGAAAAACATCCAGAACCCCTGAACAAATATCTGCAGATCGTACAAACATTTGACGACCTCTGTGGCGCGGTGGGCGAAGGTCCGCCTGCAACGCAGGAGGTTGCGGGTTCGATTCCCGCCTCGGGACAAATATTTGTACGATCTGCAGATATTTGTTCAGGGTGTTCTGGTCGTTTTCTATGTATAATAAAAAATATCTGTCTATGTACTCGTATATTATTATGTATATCAGTTATCTAGTACCCATAACACAAGCTCTGCTTAGCTTGGGGCTAGATAATGCTGTGTGAATTGTCCGCATTATTTATTATTATTATTATTATTTGTCCCGAGGCGGGAATCGAACCCGCAACCTCCTGCGTCGCAGGCGGACCTTCGCCCGCTGCGCCACAGAGGCCGTCACGTAATAATTCGTATATTCTAAGGTTTTTTTGTTATTATAGTGCGTAACCCCACACTAAGGGTAATTTCTAAGAAATCAAATAATATCGCAAAAATTTTCGACTTCGACGGGACTTGAACAGGGGAGGACGCGGGTTCAAGTCCCGTCGAAGTCGAAAATTTTTGCGATATTATTTGATTTCTTAGAATTCGTATATTTTCCCTAGCTTCAAAGATTTTCTGAAACATTTTCGATAAAGACGCGAATTAACCAAAATTCTATTATTTTCGTTGTACTAAAGAAACATGTCGCTCAAACTATTAACGCTTCTGTGCCCGAGGTGCTTTCGAAAATGGTTTTGTGACGATTTGGACACCTTCCAATACAGGGGTAGAGGTGGATTTAGGTCAAGATGTGTACCTAAGATTTGCGGATTTTAGGATTAAATGCTTACGTATTTGTATTCACCATACCGAGATTAAACGTTTACAATAGAATCTAGATAGATTGATAGATAAGTCTTTATTTGCATCTTCAGACACACACATACAGACTAAAGCAATTATATAGTACACTAATACAAATAAACAATAATAAAGTACAATAGCAATAGCATCATTAACATCTAAGTAAAATATCTGTGTGTGCTGCAGTATGTCAAAAAGGCCATGCCTCAGCGTAATATTTTGCTCAAGAAGCAAAAACACTATCACAATCTAAATGGGAATTCAAAACGTTATAAGTATTAAAGCAAACAACAAAAACTTTTTGGCTTCACACAAACTTCAGAAAAAGAGATATTATTGATTAGTATTATTAATAGAATAAAAGAAATAGTTTGTATGGTGTGTATGTTACAAACATACACACACATACAACCTATTTCATTTTCCTGTTGGTTTTAAAATATGAAATTTATTTTTATATAGACAAGCTTACCTCACCCCTTCACCTAAAAAGCCTATACCTATTCGTCCACAGCTGGGCGCAGGCCTCCCCCTGATAAGCGCCTTATTGGCCATAACCCAAAGTGGGGTATTGCCCATAACCCCCACGCTGGGCATGCGGGTTGGGGATCGCAGTTCGGTGGTAGAATTGTTGTGCAGGGGATATCCCTTAGTCGCCTCTTACGACACCTGCCGAAGATTTGGAGTGGACAAATTCTAAGCCGGCACGACAAAGCTTCTATCTTCATTTTATCATTAGATTTTAGTTTGAGATAAGAGATAAGATAATAAAATTATTAATCACAGTGCGGGGTAAGTGCTAGCGAAGGGGTCGCGGCACGCGGATTTGGAAGATTCCAAAACTTGATTTTGCGGAGGCGACACGCGTCTGTCTTTAACTTGTGTGCATCGTAGACTAATTGAAGGTGGCGGTGGAGGGTGGCGTTGCGTTGTTGTATATCCCAAGTGTGGGGATGCGATAGACCTTCGACTCGTTGATCATTTCAATAGGCCAATACAATAAGGCATCCTTGGCTATGTGAAAGACCAACCAAAAAACAGCGTTTTCTACATTAATTTTGGTATTTAAAAACGAGCGTAACCAGTCAGTACCTATTTTTAAACTAAAATCTTATGATCAATAGAAATTGATTTTAAACTTAACAGGGGTTACCTATCGATGAAGGAGACTGTACGTGAAAGAGCTTCACATATTCCATTATTAGCTATTATAGGATGAGTATTTAGGTTCCCTTATAAACACATCGATCAATCTTATGTAATAGAAGGCGATATATTTGAAATGTAATATTGGGGGTGGTTTATTTAATATACCGCCCATCAATCACAAGGAAACGTTATCGTGACGGGATGGTGACAGATAGCTGAGCAATATGTGATGTGGTTCTGAAATTGTGAAGGATTTGCGGAAGAATGAATTCGGCAACATTTTATTGCTGTAAGTACTATTCGTAGATCGGGCTTATAGGTGTAGGTAAGTTTTTAAAAGCTGGCGCAGTTTCCTTTTGTTTTCCATATACTGGAAGACGGAAGGCTTTGTGACATCAGCGTGGATTATTATCACACTAATATTATAAATGCGAAAGTTTGGATGAATGGATGGATAGATGGATGGATGTTTTTTACGTCTTCACGCCAAAACTACTGAACAGATTGAGCTGAAATTTTGCATTGATGTAGCTCTAAGCCTGAAATCATACATAGGCTACGCATAGGCTACTATGGTTTATCCCATAAGTTCCCATGGGATATAAATTACCTTTGTACGTTTCCATATAAACAACGCGTGCGAAGCCGCTAGCAGAAGCTAGTATGAAATAAAACGTCAAGTGCGAGTCGGACTCGCGCATTAAGGGTTACGTCAAACCTTGTAGCTTGCCAAATCATCATGATTCTAGGTCAACGGGAAGTACCCTATAGGTTTTGGTATACCTATAGCAAGAATCAAAAGTATTTTTTTGGTGAATAATTATCAAGTTTACGGTTTATGGATTTTTTACTCGGCAAACGTCCTCCGGCCAGGTAGAATGAGGACCGGCGAAAGACTGCAGGCAGATGCTGGATGCGGCAAGCTTAAGACAGGGCGCTATGGTGATCATTCATCATCATCATCATCAGCCTATATTAGTCCACTGCTGGACATAGGCCTCCCCTAATGAGCGCCATAGCGTCCTGTCTTCAGATTGCCGAATCCAGCATCTGCCTGCAGTCTTTCGCAAATCGTCATCCCACCTGGTCGGAGGGCGTCCTACACTACGTTTGCCGAGTCGTGGTCTCCACTCAAGAACACGTTGGTGTTCATTATTGGAGGCCTATGTCCAGCAGTGGAGTAGTATAGGCTGATGATGATGCCTTATCGCTTTTGTTTCATGATGTTTAAGCTTGGTTCCTATCTATTTTTGTGAATTTAATGAGTGTGTCGGAACTAGTCAAACAGTTGCTTCATTAAACGTCTGCACATCATTATAATTGGTTTAAGGTTTCAACGTGGTTCAACTAAGAATTCCATTGTTACCCTGCATACGAAAATTAACAAACATAACCCATCATTATTAACGATAAACCTTTTTAGAAACCGTTTCCGCGCTGTCACTTGATATGACATTAAAACTGACTCTCTACTACCTACCCCAAATGTCGAGTAGATACTAGTAGAGAAAACAACCCTGTATAAACAATTGACAGTGTCGCTAGTTTCTAACCATTGTGTTTAATTTTTCCCTCAACATTTTTGTGCACGTGTGTTCATATTTTTCAAAAAATACGAAATATTCTATCTTTTTCTTGATGCGGGATCGGTTGACTAAACAAAAATAATAATATTAATGATTTAGTCAACTCATCCCAGTGGGATAAGTTGGAGCGGCCTCAGTTTACTAAGGAGCCGAATATTCAGTGAGAATCAAAGAGTATTTTGTAGCAAAGTCGTTAGTTCCAATTTTGTTCACCTGAACAGATAACTTTGTGACGGTGATCTTGACACTAATGACTGTGACGGAGTTCCGTGACGTGACCTTTGATTAGTGAATAGGTTAATATTAAATGTTAATTCACGTGAATAGGTTAATATTAATGTTACAGGATACGCTACACTACACGACTAAACGGAAAATCACGAAGAATTTCGATATCCCACCAAACTCAAGCCATTCTTAAGATAATATTTTTGTAAACCTAGCTACCAATATTTTTCCGTTAATTGATTTCCATGACAATGACAAAACAGGACAAGTCAAGAAATTATCGAAGGAGATCGAATTATTTCAGCTCTGTCGACATAATTTACTTACGAATATAATTGCGGTACCTACCAAAACCATTGACGAAATTTAGGCATCTACGCCAAAAGTAAATCTATATATATAAAAATGAAACCCGTTTTCCTTGGTCACGGCATCACGCGTGAACGGCTGGACCGATTTCGCTAATTCTTTCTTTTTTGTGTTTGTTATTGTCAGGAGAAGGTCCTTATGAAAGAAAAAATTAAGAAAGTTGGAAACATAAATTTCCACGGGGCGAAGCCGCGGGGCGCAGCAAGTAGATAATAATTAAATAACCCTATATATTTATTTTATGTATAATTATTATATTTATGTTTTGTATCTGTCATATTTATTGTATTTATAGCTTTCAGTATTTGCTTACGTATGTTTAATCCAAATACACGCCACCGTCTATAGGTACCTACTCGTTCTTCCACTTCCTGTCCATCCAGAGGTTGCCTGGAAGAGATAGCTCATCCACCCATTGTGCAACGTAATCTGTATTTGTCTTTTCCTGTCCTGTGTGTTTCTGTTTTATTTGGTGTGCAATAAAGAGTACTTGTATTGTATTGTATTGTATAACACTGCTGGAAAATTCACACAGCTTCATCTAGCCCCAAGCTAAGCAAAGCTTGTGGTATGGGCACTAGATGAATGATATACATAATTCAATACATCACATAGATAGACAACACCCTGGCACCGCAGAAAACCGGCCTTGCGATCTTAATGCTGCTATGGCACTTGTGCCATAGCACAAGTGCCATAGCAGCATTAAGATGAATCGGTGACCTTTTTGTGATGCATTAAGTTTATTGTTATTTCTAAGTCATGTCATATTATTTATGTCACACAAATAAAGATCTTCTATTCTATTCTTTTTAGGGTTTCGAAGATCGGTTCCGAAACCCTTATGGTCTCGCTTTGTCTGTCCTTTTTTTCCTCCTTAATAACTCAGCAACTACAGCAGCTATCAACTTGAAATTTAAAATAATAATACATTTCGTGTGCCTGTACGGATTTTAAGAAAAAAAAATGAAAAATGAAAATGAACATTTTCCATACAAATTGAAATGTCAAAATTTTAAAAGAGACCTACAGAGTCAGGTGGGGTATCAAATGAAAGGTATTAGTTTGTACATTTCAAAATAGTTTATGAAATTTCAGTAGGTTTCATACTTTTTGAAATATTTTGAAAATAGTCGAAAAAATACCCATTCCCCCCCCCTATCACCGAAGTTTGCAGAGCGATCCATTCAAAATGTATTGAGCGTTTGTAGATATAGATCTATATTTTACAGGAAAAATATAGAGAAGTCTGTAAACTGAACCCTTTTCCAAAAATGGTCAAAAAGAGGGGGGATAATTTTCAAAAAGGGGGGTTACCCCACTGAGTGGGGTATCATATGAAAGGTATCAGTTTGTACATTTCAAAACAGTTTGAAATTTCTGTAGATTTAATACTTTTCGAAATATTTTGAAAAAGTCGAAAAAATTACCGCTACACCCTATCACCGAAGCATGGAGAGAGATCCATCTGAAATGTAGGTTGGTACCTACTAGTGTTAGGTCTTCATTAAATTTCGGAGTTTCTAACCAGTACCTTTAGTACATACCTACTTGTTCACAAACGTTCGAAACCCTCGGCGCGCGAGTTACACTCGCACTTGACGGGTCTTGTTTTTCTAGATGACTCTACCAACCATGAAAGCCGTGGATACCTTGTGAAATTTGCAATCATGATTACGTTCCCTTTATCCCAACTCCGTGACGTGATATAATATTGTTCCGTCGAAGTTTGACCTCGGTGTTTGTATGAAGATCGGACCGTTTGAAGCCACCGAAGGTATTCGCTTGAAATAGTCGAGCGCCAAACCGGTAAAGTTTTGATTTAGTGCTTATAGCTGTCGCAGTCGGTACCCTCTTTAAAGTTTTAGCTGAGTAATAGAATAAAACTGGTCGAACAATGCTGGTCCTCGGGCATTCATACCCGGTACTTCGGTAGCATAAAGCTTGGGTTCATACAATGAAACTTACTGGTATTAGAAGTTTTACATGCAAGTTAGATTGTTCCAGAGAGATTGATTTACATAGGACCGTTTCTAGTGGATCATCTTCTGGTTAGATTTTAGTTAGGTCACTTTTATATAAGAGAGCTGTGGATTTTTTAAATCAATAAAATAAAAAATTAATCTCTAGATAATTATGAGAATCATTTGTGTGGATATCTTTCAGTAGCAGCTGCTGTTGTTCTAGGGCTCTATGTTAGGCCATTGATACAATGACGTTAGGCCATAGATAAATCATCACCATTGGCCTTTTTGCATGTACGGAAGATGAACAAAGTGGCGTCGTAAGCTCGGGTGGAAGTCAGATGGATACAAGACATCTAATTAAGAGCCGTCAAACGTTTACTAGGTACAAAAACCATATTTTGTTGGTGTAAATCCCTGTACCTACCGTTCATCAACATAGCTCTACATGACACTAATAACATCAAAGAAGCCTAAACTTGTGTTTACCTACATAACATAGAATCACTTCATGATAACAAGCATCAAAATCGACTTCTTTGTTGTTTCACTATACAGTAAGTCATAGAACTGTTCTTTGGCTGCATTTTCATTACGAATATAAAGCAAAAGATCATTTCCTTTTTCGATCAATGATCGGCAAAAGTACGAGTCACCTACAAATACATCTGAATTGACCTGCTGGGGTGGTTGTAATAGTACGTCACACAATCCTTCCCCATTACGCACCACCGCATATAATCATAAAATGTAAGTTTTCCCAGTGAATACCACCCCTTAGAATGCACGAACTCATTGCTGGCACCCCGCTCGGGGACATAAAATCTAATGTTACTTTATCGAATGAATATTCTAAACTTGTTTGAGCTGAACCGACGATTTGGATCGCTCAGGGAGCGTCCCTTGAGGCGGTGAAGGTTTTTGAATTTCCACATGGTGTGGGCGCAATTACTTACTACAGGCCTTCAACTCTGGTCCCCTAATCTAACTGAAATGTATATCTCGTGACGATAATTGTGTCAAATACTGCAAATTTTATAGAGGCAAAAGTTTGTGAGTATTGGAAAATGTTTAACGTGTTACATACGGATTTTGTTAGTGCGCAAACCCTTACCTCAACTCAACAGCCTGTATTGGTCTGCTGGACGAAAGCCCTCACACTCAGGTTAATTTTTAAGAATAAGAAGAGACTCGACTCGTTGGTCACTTGACCTCGTAGCGCAATTGGTAGCGCATTCCCGGACTGAAGGAAGTTTTCAAGTCCTGTTTTGATAACAACAAATAATATCCAAAAAATCGATTTTTTTTTGGATATTATTTGTTGTTACCAAAACTGCTAAACAGTTAAGGTGGGTGTAGGGTACAAGTAGGACACCTGTCTTAATGAAAAAAAGAAAATCAATCTATTGGCTCACAAAATAGAAGAAACCTTTAAAACATACAAAAACCTTATGAATAAAAACGCTTTATCCACCATGTGAACCAAATGGTCCTGCCTCAGCATAATATTGCTCAACAGAAAGTTGAGCAACGCTGGTTTTCTGGCAGGACCTTTGGTGCGTGGTGTATACCTTAGCGCATTCACTGCCTGGTCTCGCTACACGGGTCTGGGAGAGATCATCTGCGACTTGGGCCATCAAAGTGTTAAACTTATAAAGCTACTTTTTGCCCAGGAATAGCTCACTAGAACTTGGCTCTACTCATCAATCATCATACACATCTACAATCATACATTTAAAATTCGGTGAAACTCCATCAAAACATGGTAATTTTTGTGTCTGACCAGAAAAGATAGGATGACTGTTTTTGGTTGTTTCTCCACTGTTTACAAAACTGTAATACATAAGATGATATTAAGAGGTAAGTACGTTAAGTATTCATTGGATAGGGAAAAAAAATAATGTGTTGATACCAACCCAAATCACAGAATATGAAACTAAGTTTCAGTTTATAATGCTGTGCGGCTAGATAATGCTGTTCGAATTCAATTCAATTTTAAAAGTTCCCTGGTAATTAAAATAGTAGTACATTTCCATTGTGAGTTTAAAGACCTAGAAACAATACATCATAATCAAATTACAGCGTTTTATAAGCCATAGGCTTCTTAAAACTTTTGAGGAACTACTTTGTAATTAAGTTATTTTCCCTTTTTAAGGCTATTAACAAGATTTTACTTCCATACTACTCTAGGGTTTATGTAAAAGCCGTTTGAATTGTCTAGCATTATTTTATACTTTTAAAAAAATACTTTTCATTCTCGCCATGGATAAAATCTTAAAGGGTACTTCCCGTTGACGTAGAATCCTAAAATTTGGCAAAAGCAGGGTCTTATAGCACAAATAAAGGAAAAAATCCAAAGGCCATAAATTTTACATAAAGCACAAAAAAACAATTTTTGATTATTGCTATGGACCAAAACCTAAAAGTTACTTCTCGTTGACCTAGAATCATAAAATTTGGCCATAAAGCACAAATAACAACAAAAATCTCTCCCTGAACCAAAATATATAGGGTACCTACTTCCCGTTGACCTAGAATCATGGTATTTAACAAGAAACAAGGTCTTACAATTATACGGAACCCTTAGGGCGCGACTCGCACTTGACGTTTGGTTTACTAATAGATACCTGTCTAAGTTCTTCTAAACGTACTCTAAATATCTAATAAGGTCTTCTATAAAGTTTGTATTGGGTTTGAATTTAACGATGAAATCTAATGTAAACAATGATAGGGACCCAAACTTCTGGTTTTGACATGAAGATGTTGGGCTCAAACCTCAAGTTTACGGTACGGGCCTGTGCTTCAGTTCGAAGTTAATTCAATCAATAACTATGAACTAGTACGCCCATTTGAACTGCTCTTAGATATTTATCTAAAGATTGCTGAATACTCAGAATTCCCGAATGAATTCATGAAGACAAAGCTAATAGGCCGAGTCCTTATTCTAAACTTATTAAGATATAGTTCCTTACACTTGCATCAGCATTGCCATACAGCGTGGCAATGCAGCCTGCCAGCGTCTTGGGGACGCTTCCGACTGGTATTGATATGGATCAGTCGAGCTACCTGTAGATTAATTTGCAACAGTCAGCAGTTAGCTCAATTGTTTCAATTGTAAATACTAGTGTAATTTTCTTTGTGAATAAAGGCTTTTTTCCTTACACTTAAATTAGTTTTCACTATTATCATCATCATCAGCCCGTACACGTTCACTGCTGAACATAGGCCTCCTCCAAACGAAGCCACGAATAGCAATCCTGAGCCACCTCCATCCATCGACTTCCTGCAACCGCTACAATGTCGCAGTCCATGGGGTGGGAGGTCTTCCACCACTCCGTGTCGCATTGCATCGCGGCCGCCACTCGAGAACCTTTACTCCCCAACGGTTACCGGTTCTGCGAGCTGCATGGCCTGCCCATCGCCACTTTAGACTGCTAACTCTGAGAGCTACTTTGGTTCTTTTTACTTTGGTACGTTTGTTCAGCGAAACTCCAACCATAGCTCGCTCCATAGATCGCTGAGCGACTTTGAGATTATGCACGAGGTCTATAGTCAGCGACCTCGTCTCGAATCTGTAAGTTATCACTGGTACAGTTGTTCTATCTCACGAAGTCCGTTAACTTACCTCACTACGAACAACTTTGCGCTTAGTTGTTATGCTGACGGTACTCGCTACCAAAATCTGACGTGAATACAATGCACTAGTGACCCGGATCGCGTCTCGGGCTAGACTGATTGCTTCTGAGCTTACGCACACTAAAACAATGTGTACATGCATTCACTATGATATACATAGCCCAACGGACTTCGTGAAATAGAATATCTTTAACACAATCACGTTTATACTAAACATAATAATGAGTGGGATTTGCTAATAAGATAAATGTTTTTTTGGCTGGCTCGCTACTATATGCAATTAGTTAGTAGCCGCGGCTCCATTAATACCTCCAAAAAAGCAAAAAAGCCTATGCGCAATGTTTAGTTTCGTAGGTAAAACCACTCTATCATACTAAATTTTATTCAAATGTTAGGGATAAGCGATTAAAAAAAAGAAAAAAGCAAACTCGTTCTTACTTTTATAATACAAGAGAAAATTAAAATTTTAAAAAACCCGTAGACGTTTATTGGCTGAACAGATTTTCATGAAACATGGCCAAGAACACACGGGATAAAAATGATCTATGACACAAAAAAAACAAAGATAATCGATTCGTCTGCAAAAGACCGAGAAGTTTGGAAGTTTGGCCCTTGCCCAGCAGTGGGACGAAATAGGCTGAATAAAAAAAAATCGGTTCATCTGTTTGTGAGCTACGATACTACAGCCAGATACACAAAAACACAGACAGACACGTCAAACTTATAACATCCCTCTTTTTGCGTCGGGGGTTAAAAAATGTAGACCACCATTTGCTTGATACACCCACGCTCCTGCTTCTTAGGCTTTTAATAGAGTTCTCAACACATTTTTGTACTAAAAGGAGATATTATACAGGTGATATCCCGTTCGCATTTGTGGTCCCATCCCACTCGTCCCATTTGTGGGGACACAAATGGGACGAGTGGGATTTTCTTGTTCTTTTAAGGGCAGCAAAGATTTCAAAATTGTATACCGTCATAGATAGATAGATAGAAAATTCTTTATTGCACACTTATAGATAGAAACAATACAGCAAAACAGCTTAAAAACTAAGTGACAAGTGGCGGTCTTATCGCTCAAGAGCGATCTCTACCAGACAACCGTCATATACGTATGAAAAAGAAAATCTAGAAGAAAACAAAAGAACGCTCGGACGGTCGACTTCACATTATGTGACATGTCATATATTTTTCACAGGAGTATAAAATGTAACTCGCAAAGTCGCGTAATAGTTTTCTGTTGCTCTCTCGGTCTATTACAAAGTTTCTTACTAGCAAAGCTCACAAAGAACAAGAACAAATGGGATCAGCTTGAAAAATGTGTAACAATAACGGAATGGAGAAACTTGAAAGTGACATCGAGCCATTAGGTAGGCACCCCACTGACAGGACAAAGTGATGAGAGGGATCAACTTTTGGACTGGAAATCACTCATAGAAAAGTAGTCAAGTAGACACCATTAAGGCGAATAGTAGGGGTGATAGTGGCGCCACTACATATTTAATTTAATCATTAAGTTATACAAAGGAATTATCAAAAAATCGGACCGCTGGTAGACGATACCTATCACAAGCTTTTATTTAATGTATCTGTAATAGTTTTGTTTTGTGTTATTCAATCAAAAACCTTGTTTGGAGAGCTTGGTGGCCACCAATAGGAACTAAACTATTGAAACAAGTATCTGCCTAAATAATACAGTACAAAACTATTAAAGATACGGTCCGATTTTTTGATAATTCCTTTGTATAACGTAATTATAAAATTATATATGTAGTGGCGCCACTATCACCCCTATTATTCGCCTTAACTCGAAAAAGATCGGCATTCAATCACCTCATCACCTATCCAGTGTTCAGTCACAGATATTATAATACTATACTAGTAGTACAGTGAAAAAATAAGAAGCGAGGCGATGCCGTAATAATGCTCATTAATTATTGTGCACTGTTAAAGGGACTTTTACATTTATTTTATTTATTTAAATAAATAAATAATGCTGGACAATCCACACAGAGTCATCTAGCCCCAAGCTAAGCAAAGCTTGTATTATGGGTACTAGATGACTGATATACTATTATTTTTACAAAATGTAAATCCTGTATTGACCGTATTGACCCTGTAAGTAAACCAAGTAAGTTATGGTTTTGGCAAATTTATTTTTTAAGGGCTGTGGATTTTTTCTAATATATATTAATAATAATATATAATATAATAGTCTATTATATTATATATTATTATTAATATATATTAGAAAAAATCCACAGCCCTTAAAAAATAAATTTGCCAAAACCATAACTTACTTGGTTTACTTACAGGGTCAATACGGTCAATACAGGATTTACATTTTGTAAAAAACTATCATTAATATGCGCAACAACCGTACCTAAAGGTCACGAAAGTGCACTCAAAACCCTAAAAGCATCGTGTAGGAAAACATAGAGACAAGCGGTAGCGACTGTTTCTCTCATGGCTTTCAATGAATACGTCTAATTAATCTATAGTAAAGCTGAAACACTTTTTATCATTCTTAGATGGTGGTTCCATCCACCTTATTTCGACCGGATGTGAAGTGGCATTATCATAGCCTTTATCAAAAGAGCAATACCTCCTATGTCTGAAACCTTGAGTCAAAAGTTAAAGGGCTTTATTTTAAACCGACTTTAAAAAGCAGGAGGTTCTTAATTCGGCTATACGTTTTTTTAGACCTTAAAAGACTCTAGAACACGTTGGATATATCAATTTAAATTTGGAACTCATGGCTGTGACGATCTTAGCTGACCAATAATCTTGACTCCAGTCGTTACATATCTACAGTTAGAGCGACAGAACTGGATGGGGCCTAATGAATCAAAAGTTTCGAAGCAAATGGAATAGGCTTCTCAAGTTTGGAATGGGCAACTTTGAAGATGGATTTCAGATGTAGGTACTAAGGTGCCTTAGTGTTTGTTTTTTCTCAGTTTTATATTGCTTCCTCAAGGGAAGTTGTTGTCCTTAGTATAAAAAGTTCTGTGATTTATAATACTCATAGTCCTGGTTTTCTTTTAGACTGTCAATATGAGTTTGCTTCGTGGAACCCTAAGATTAAACCTAATGAATCCAATCCGTATGACCCGATCCTATGAATTTTTAAGCTAAGGTCAACACTTGGTAGATGTGTTGTGTAGGGTCTATAGATATCCGGGTAGAGGCCATAGTAACGGCTGCGGCTTTAGTAAAATGTAATGTTTTGGTTAGTTAGTTGTTTATTGATGAACTAGCTTCTGCCCGCGGCTTCGCACGCTTTGTTTCTATGGAAACGTTTTGAGGTTATTTCTATCCCATGGGAACTGATTTATGGGATAAAAAGTCACCTATGTTTGATTCCAGGGTTAGACTTGCCTGTATGCAAAATTTCAGCCTGATCCGTTCAGTAGTTTTGGCGTGAAGAGGTAACAAACATCCATCCATCCATCCATCCAAACTTTCGCATTTATAATATTAATGTGATTGATGATTGATATTGATGATAAATAAAATAGCATAAAGCGCTCACTGCCCAGCCTCATTGTTGCGACCCGGAAGGTGCCGGCACTCTATGTGTTAAACAAACGCGGTCGGATAGTTACTTTAACAAGGTTCTATTCCGTATTAATAACTCGCGGAGTGTACCAGAAATGAGACGTAAATATTACTTTGATAAGGTTCTGTCCCTATCTGATAGCGCTCGGTTTAGAAGGTAAAATGGGTAAATACAAACTAAAGTAGAAGTTTCCAAGTGATAAGTTTTTATAGTTTGGAACTAAAATGTTTTTATGTATCTTTTGATACTTTCGCTCATGAGTATGAAGTATGAAGCCGTACTGACCGGTGTTACGTTTCGGGGCGTAATGTACCATTTGCTGCGAACATGAAACGTTACGCCATGAGCTAAAATCTGTCTCGTTGCTCATTGGCAGCGTCTCATTTTCCCGTACTGACTGCACTAACGGAGGGTCAGTCAACAGTCACCTGAATATGAAGGATATTCAGGTGACTGTTGACTGACCCTGTTACGGTTACGCTGACCAGTGTTACGGGTCGTAATGTAACGTGTTACAAAGCGAGCGTTAGTGCAGTCAGTACAGGAAAATAAGACGCTGCCAATGAGCAACGAGACAGATTTTAGCACATGGCGCAACATTTCATGTTCGCAGCAAATGGTACATTACGCCCCGTAACGTAACACCGGTCAGTACGGCTTCATACTTCATACTCATGAGCGAAAGTATCAAAAGATAATAAATAATAAATAAATAAATAATGCTGGACAATTCACACAGCATTATCTAGCCCCAAGCTAAGCAGAGCTTGTGTTATGGGTAATAGATAACTAATATACTTAATACAATACACTACATAGATAGATATTTTTTATTGTACATAGAAAACATTCAGAACGCCCTGAACAAATGTCTGCAGATCGTACAAACAATTGTCCCGAGGCGGGAATCGAACCCGCAACCTCCTGCGTCGCAGGCAGACCTTCGCCCGCTGCGCCACAGAGGTCGTCAAAAGATACATAAAAACATTCTAGTTCCTAACTATAAAAACTTATCACTTGGAAACTTCTACTGTAGTTTGTATTTACCAGGAGACAAGAGACCGTTTTTAAACAGGTGTGATATTCTAAAACTCAAGTTCTTACCAAGGACTTTTTACTTTCGTAGTATTTGAGTACCTACTTCATCCAAGAGACTTTAGACTCGGACAAGATGTACCCCTACTCAAAAGTGAAGTGGACATCTCGTCCGCGGACGAGTTTTAGATTCGATCGAGATGTACCCTAACCCATTCCAATTCCATAGTTCTTACATAGGTACCTCCTCTTCCTGGACCTCTTCCTTCCCGGCTGCCTCGTTGGTCTAGCGGTCGTGTGTTCAACCGCTGATAATGAGGTCCCGTGTTCAAATTCCGGGTCGGGCCAAGATTTGTGGTATTGGTACTTTTCTAGCAAGAAATATTCACAGTGGCAGCCCGGAGTCAGGAAGTTGACGGTGTTACACCCCCGTGCCAACGTTAAACTGTTGCTCCTGCGCGTAACCTCTCCCCGGTCGTGTCAGTCTACCGTCCCATCGGAGTATGAGATGGTAGAAATAGAGAGTGCACCTGTGCTTGCGCGCACACTTATGCACTTATGCACCTGACTATTCTTCGTTGAGACTGGCCACCGTAGCCGAAATTCGGCTAGGAGGGCATCTGCTCCGGTTATCAGTAACATGCATAAAAATAGCTAAGTAAATACTTTATTAATCACACTAATATACCACAAAAATGATTATAAATGCGAAAGTAACTCTTTTCGTTATAAACCTTCAATAAGCTACATTAATTTTCCATGCGCGATCAGAATGGGATAGAACCATTTCGAACTGAAACAAATGCGGTCGGACATTTGTTTTGACAAGGTTCCATCACATTTTGAGAACGCGCGGAGTATATGCGAAATGTGATGGAAATTATTTACATATTGGATGTTTATTACCTCTTCAGTCCAAGACTAATCAGATCGGGCTGAAATTTATCATATAGGTTAGTAGTTCTAGGCCTGGATTAACATAAAGAATACTTTTCATTTCGGAAATACCCGTGCGAAGTAGCGGGAAGACGCTAGTTACTTCTGTTTCTTGCCATAGACTAAAACCTATAGGGTACTAAGGGTACTTCCCGGTGACCTAGAATCATAAAGTTTTGTATGAAGCAAGGTCTTATAGCACAAAATAAAAGAAAAAATCCAGAAACCGTAAAGTAGTTTTTTTGCCAAAAAAAAAATCTCTCCATGGACCAAAACTTACAGGGACCTAGAATCATGATAATTTGATAGATAGATAGATAGATATATCATTTATTCATAAAGAAAAAACATTACATAGGTTGGTTAGTAATGCCTTAAAGCCTATGTTAGGTTTGTCTAGGCAAAGAGTTCTCATCTATTTTACTTAGGAATTCTTATTACTACTGTTTGGTTAACATTGTAATTTAACTTGCCTAAATATACATTGTAGGCAAATCGCTTACCTAAGTATAAAATATCCTAGCTCTTATATAAACCATTTATCACCAAATTTGGCAAGACACAAGGGTCTTACGGAACCCTTAGTGCGCGAGTCCGACTCGCACTTGACCTTTTATTTGTCGTTGTACCTGTTCCAATCATTTTGGCAAGCTTCCGTCCTATACAAATCGCGCGCGGACTATAACACCATCTCCTGTTCAAAAACTTTTACACAATAACAGACATCTTACGTTACATTTTCAGATACATTTCAGAAGGACAAGTTTTAACAAGATCTTGTTGACTAAAAGTGATTACAAGCAACTTGTAAAGCTTTATAAAACAAAGTTTCGCCTAAATGTAAGTGTAAGCTATTTTCTGTCGAGATATTTTGAGAGTTTTGTAGTTGTAAGAAAAACTTACGTTGGTGACTGGATCAGAGAAAGCCAATCGAGGAGGAATTCGAATGAATCCTGATAAGTTATTATGGTAGTTTAAAAAGTTAAATATAATTAGTCCTTTATTCACAAAGAAAATTACAATCAAATAATAGAAATAAATTACAACTAGTATTTACAATTGAAACAATTGAGTTAACTGCAGACTGTTGCAAACAATCTACAGGTAGCTCTACTGATCCACATCAATACCAGTCGGAAGCGTCCCCAAGACGCTGAAATGCTGATGCGCTGTGCCAGATACTCACCAGCTCTCGGGTCACGCGTCGCTTCGACCAGACGGTCAGATTTTTTTTTAAAACACGAAGAGCCTCGGTACCCCACGTACCTAGGTTTTCGACTCCAGGGGAGCAAATGTGTATTTAGACTGGGAACGTGCCACGTTCCCAGTAACTAGCTAGCTAAAGCAACATTATAATTATATTTAGCTTTATAAATATACATTTTGGGTATTGAAAAGTAGGTAGGTACTAACATATTTTTCAGGTTCATGAATGGTTGATATAACGTAGAAATTCAATTTTTCCGAGAGGTCAAACTTTCTTTATCAGGTAGCCTGGTTCTTTCATCTTAGATTTTGCGTTTTCTTTCTCGTTTCGTGGTGCAAGAACTGTGGTATCTAATTTAATCTTGATTATCCATGATTTTGCAATGTGAAATGATCTTTATTATTATGATTCACAACATCATTGATTTGTATGTTGCAAACCACCATCCTATACCGCCTTTTCAACCGACGACGGCGGAGGTTCTCAAGTTGATGCGTATATTTTTTTGACGTGACAACGTCTTATAATTCGGTAGAGCCGGCTGCACGCACGAAAAAACATGACGTCATGCGGCGTTACCTCAACATGACGTCATGCGGCGTTACTCTCTGAGGCGTTCCATGTAAGGCTTGAAGTGCAAGCGAGAGCGCTCGACATCCGTCTCTCTCCTACTTGAGTGAGCGATGCGTCTGCGTTGTCACGTTCAACTATCGTCAGTAAACCGACTTTACAGACAACCAATTTTTTTGTATTTATTTCCGTAGACAGAAGCGGTTATTTGAGAGCACTTTAAGGCGAAATCGTGCGGCGAAACATGCCATCATGGTCAGATCGGTCAGGTTGGTCAGATATAAGACGCGGTCAGATATAAGACTTTTATTTAGGTTAATTACTAGTACAATAAAGGTTTCATTCATTCATTTATGCGGTGACAATGTATTTGTTTGTGCCGCATGCAACGCTACGGCAAAATAAACTGACCTCTTCTCCGCACAGACATTTAACGTTACGTCGTGACGCTGCGTTGTGCTGCATACTGAAGCGTTGTGCATTGCAAACAAGATACCAAAGCTTACTCCCGAAAACTTCCCCAAACATCAAGCGATCCCGAGCAATATTTCTGTAGATAATAAACCTGCAAGTCCAAAGTTATATTCCTCATATTTTGCAGCCGAGGGGCATTCCACATGGAGGCGGGTCGTGCGGGTCACGTGATCAAAAGTATTATACGTTTGTTTGATTTAGTAAGATGTAGATGGATCCGAGGGTCGAAATTGGATGGAAAAGAGGGACTCGATAGGTCAGCTTATTGTTTATTGTCGGGTAGAGCTGACACACGCGAAAATTTGAATGTTCAATATGTTTGATTAAGAACAAAGTTAGATTTTACGATGTTCTTTGAAACTTTTGTGAAAGTCCGTTGCAAAGAGTCTTTTATAAAGTGCATGTAGCGCGGAAAAAATTTTGCCCGCGGTCAAGCAAGACTCTCATTGAAAATTCCCAAAAAATTGGTTGTCTGTAAAGTCGGTTTACTGACGATAGTTGAACATGACAACGTCTTAAGAAAATACTGATGGAATGGTAGCATTTGATACTCGATCAAAACATGTAAATGTACTAAAGTATAGCAGCTGTCCACGCAGACGCATCGCTCACTCAAGTATTAGAGAGACGGATGTCGAGCGCTCTCGCTTGCACTTCAAGCCTTACATGGAACGCCTCAGAGCGAGGTAACGCCGCATGACGTCATGTTTTTTCGTGCGTGCAGCCGGCTCTATCGAATTATAAGACGTTGTCACGTCAAAATCCCTCTATAGGTTCATTTCTGATGGATAACGATCAGAAATGAACCTACTTTCATTACCAGTTTCAATAATATTGCCCGCAAAGTTCTCTCGGCAATTACCTTATGGATATTAAAGAATATAAAAGAAATATTCATTTATGCACCTTGAATATACCTACAACAGGGATATAAAAGAATTTATGCATGTATGCACCTGAATTGAATATACCTAAGAAGCTATTATTTCCCCCATAATGTTTAGAAATCCCCCTGAACATAGCTACACATTCTAATATGAACTCTGAATTTATTGAGGCTGAATATGATAGCACGATAGTGTGTACTATTTTACGTTCCGTTATTACGCTCCCGGTTTTCTTGCACCTTATTACTATTCATTCAGACACTTCCTTACCTCGTAAAATGAGAAACTGATGCTGTCTTGATGCTATTTGACATTTGAGGTCGGTTCTGTTTAGTTTATGATAAGAAAGGTGAAAAGTTTTTTGCGCTTTAATCGTAATAGGGTTTAAGCTATGGTATTATGCACGTGACTTCTAATTATTTTTTTACGTATTCTCTATTGATATAGAAATCGTCTGTATGTTTATTTATTTTTTTGATGTTTTTATTGAGAAATTTAATCATTGAAAAGTAGATATTTTAAATATCAATCGCAAAATTTCTAAACGCAACGCTATTGGTAAGAGCGAGCCGTGACGTCACACCTCACCTTTTGTATTGTCATGAAGCTTTGGTGGGATATCTTTTTGTATTATTTCACGGTCGTTTGATGTTTTCTGTAAAGTTAAATTTTAGTTTTTATCATTTATTTGCAACTAATTTTATTTTGATGGAAAAATCAACGAAGAAACGGAGGCACTTTGAGTTGACAATGTGAAACGTGACGTCACAGAACAAGGGCAGCATTTTTATCAACGGAAACTGAGTGCAGTTTTACTTTTTGTTTTTTAGCTTACTAATTTAAAATTTTGTGGGCGTTATATTTTTTTCGGTAATGCACTAACTTAAATTATCGATTAAAACAATAACAAAATTTTATGCATATACCCTATTGTGCATCGATCCTTCTCTATGCGAAATAGAATTTTTTCTTTGGAAATAATTGGACGCTGAACATAGGTTTAAAAAAAACAAAATCCTGGAAGTATGAACGAGATAGTATATGTATATGAGGTAAATATATTATTTTTGACATAATATGACTTTGTTGGCTCAGCGTGAAACAGTTTTCCAGGCAACGCTCTTGGTAAAACGAACGATGAAAATTCTACACGGATTTCCTTCCATCTTTTTGCAGATATACATACCTACACTGAAAACTTTGAAACAAATATTTATGTAGGCACAGACCAATGCCCTTCCTTGGTTGTAATAGAATATCGAAAGTAAACACAAAAAACTTTGTTTACCAATATTTTGATCAGGTTGTATAATTTGAATATAATTAAACCTAAAATAACATTTGGTGTTTATACCAGAAAGTTTTCAGTTTTCTCAAAGTAGATTTAACGGAGTTTTGA
The DNA here is from genome assembly GCA_963564075.1 of Eupithecia subfuscata. Lineage (NCBI taxonomy): Eukaryota > Metazoa > Arthropoda > Insecta > Lepidoptera > Geometridae > Eupithecia > Eupithecia subfuscata. The sequence goes on along the minus strand of OY751099.1, from coordinate 4,540,976 downwards.
AAAGGTTTACCGAGTCGATTGGAAATTATAAAGTAAGTATTGAAAACTTTTGGAAATCCGTATGGATATAAAAAAATAATAAAGCAGATATAATTTAAATGAATAGATCGATGAGACACATGAAAACGTAACTTTTCTTTATGGCATAGGACGCTCCCGCGTTACTAAGGCGGTGCTTTATGCAACTCGGGAGCGTCCCTTGCCCCCCGCACGATCGCCCTGTCAATACCACGTCAAAATGGTAAACTCCTTGCCTTAGCTAATGAAACGGCAGGTACTGTAAAATTATTTTGGTTTTATAGCCTTACAATTTAACAGCGCTTCAGAGGGAGAACTTTTTAACAGTTTTTAACAACTTTTTAACAACTTTTTAACAACTTTAACCAAAATCATAGCTGACCATACAATAAAACAGGACACAAAACCCTGGTTACGAATCCAAATTTAATCTCATATACACGTTGTAAACACGCCGAGAGCCCGTCGAACAATTTAATAACATTAAAATGAGGACCTTTGAATGGTGTGTCCACATGTATTTTAATTAACGTGCCCTTTCCTTTATACTTGCTACAACTTACCGTCGATGTAATTTCACCACTGGTGGTGATATGGGAGTAGTACTGTGTATACTCATAACAATTAAATGAAATCTCATAATTGATGATAGCTACACTCACCTGACGATCGTGACGTGAAACAATCCCTCTGGCCTTCACTGAAAATCAGCGCTGGGTGGACACATCAGTGTGCATCCAGCACTACGCTGAGTGAAGGGCCATATTTGCCTTTAACGCTGCTACGCACAAAACAAATCTTTTTCTTTTTGTAACTATTTGGTAGTCTTAAGGTTAATTGTGTATAGTAGTTTTAAGGTAAATTAAAATATTTTCTTTCTTCTTTCTTTCTTTCTTTTCTTTATTGGTCACTGGTAGTCAGTTGGGATATAGAAATCCCAAGTCACCACCAGTGGCAAGTTCATGGTGGTCAGATGGTCCGGAGGGGTAATCTTACAGTTTTTTTTATTGGGGATCGGAAAGTGTTTGACCGCCATCACATTTGAGTAAGTGAAGACGTGGCCTAAGATGGAACACGCCTTCAAAGAAGGAACTTATTCACTCATTATTTGAAGACTCCGAGATTGTACACTACCAGAAAAAAATTGGTTGTCTGTAAAGTCGGTTTACTGACGATAGTTGAACGTGACAACGCAGACGCATCGCTCACTCAAGTAGGAGAGAGACGGATGTCGAGCGCTCTCGCTTGCACTTCAAGCCTTACATGGAACGCCTCAGAGCGAGGTAACGCGTTTGTATCGAGACGTGATAGTGCCGTCTCCATTTTCCATACAATTTGGTACAGCACCTCTATCGTGTAAATATCGGTCTAAAAGGCTCGGTAGTCCGATAATCTGTATTGATCAGCATCATCGGACTGATGAAACTAAAAAGTCTTATAAGTCCAATCATCGGACTACTGATACTAGGCCGTGAGGCCATCGAATTACGCAAATCACATAGGTACTAAAAGAAGACATCACGATTACGGCTCGTTATTTACATCAAATAGACTCTCACCCCTCTGAACTGTTAAAATACATACATCGAAAATAAGTTGTTGAAAACATTACTCAATTCAGTAGGTAGTAAAGTAAAAATCTTCATATTATTTCGATTATTCAAAAACGACATGCATTTTTTCACATCGTGATTAAAAAAAATATGTTTACCTTAAACTATGAAAATATTAACAAGTTTTAAATAAGCACAGTAAGGTTTTTATAGTAAACAGAAAAATCACGAGAAAATTCACAAAATTCCGTTCCTTTGCCAAACAGATACATTTTTTTAAATATGATTTTAAAAAATATAGAGGAAAATTTGGTCCACCGACTGAAAGTCTATGGATAATGATATTTTTTATTTATTCGAAAGAGAAAATGTCAAAGGAAAATTGTGGTAGGAAATATGGTGGTAACGCTACGGCTGGTCTGTAGCGCAATTTATTTCTATTAGTTGATTGTAATTCTCTTTGTGAATAAAGACTTTAGTGCCTAAATATCCGAAATGAAGCGGAAGGATGTAGCGTAGACAAATTTATATAACTTTGCCCTTAGAACCTACACCATTGTACTTTATGCGCGCTCAATCTCAATTTTATCTCATCTAATTACTGTCGCTTAGTCCTTAGTAGGACTTCTACAAACGGTCTTGTACCCAGTCAGAGACCATTTGCTCCTTATATAAACGTTGTTGGTAAACTAATATTACAATTTAAAAGGCATATAATTATTACTTGTTACTTGTTTCTGGACTGGATTCCGCTACTAGGCTACTGCTAACTAGGCCACAGGTGGGCCCTTTTTGCGTGTATATAATTGTTATGAGATATGTATTTACCGATTTGTTTTCTAATATTTTGTAGTTGCATGCGCAATGATTGCGGAATATGCTAATGAAGTCAAATTTGAGTGTGAAATAAATAAATGAAAAATGTTAGACAATGCACACAGCGTCATCTAGTCCCAACGAAGAGCCCCAAGGGTACAGTATTATAATATCTGTGCCCAAGGTAAGCAGAACTGTGTTATGGCTGTATGATATACTTGATATACTTAATACAATACATTACATTTTTTTTATTATGCACAGAAAATACCCAGAACACCGGGAATCTATAACTATAAAAATTGTCTGTCCCGACAAATTTCAATTTGAATTTACCCAATGGTTTTTTTTTTGTATAAGTAATAAATAATAGATTCAGGCGTTACTTTGCGGAAATCCATTAGGAAAATCCATAATATTAGGATAAAGCAATATTTAGTAACAATCAAGTAACAAATTTTTGCGCGAAATTGTTACTAAATATAATCTAATATTTTGTAAAATATATATTATAAAAAAAATTGGTGGAGGCTGGTAGGGCTAGAGGTAGCTAGGTTGTTTGCAGCAGTCTACAGTTAGCCTGTTTCAAATGTTAATACCAGTTCTAATTAGTTTCTACTCTTTGTTTGTTATTTTCTTTGTTACTAAAGTATTCACCTGCATAAATTCTTCATTCCTTTTATTATTTTCTCGAGGAGTTCGCGGCCACGGCATATTGCCGTCTTCTCTTTACCCTCTTTTCACGATAACTCGGGTAGACGTGCAATTTACCCTTTTCATCACAGCTAAATCAGTTAGTCTCGTCACAACAAGTGATGTTATTATCGATGCTATACTTTTATAATGGGGAATCAAGAGAATCACGAGTTTTGGTGTAGCCTCCTCGCTTCGAGATACACTCGCGCGTGATCCGAATCCACTTGGATTTAGCAGATTTAATTAAGTAAGTGGATAGAACTGAAATCCATACATACTTTAATACTCCATCAATGACTATAGATGTTTTAGTGATTCTGTTTGTCTGGGTTAAAGGCTAATCTTCAAGGGGGAAAAATGGAATACATTTTTTTGAAGTCCAGTTTTCCCCATCAAGGGGTTTTCAAGGGGGAAAACTGGAATAACAAATATCTAAATTATGAAATTCGTTAAATGTAATCCCTACCTTCTTTTACATAGGTAATGTAACAGAATGTATTTGCAGGTAATGCCTAAGCATCTGACTGTGCTGATTTGCGTGAAATTTCAGCAGGAAAATAGATTTTATTCTGGACATAGGTCTTAGACCTACCTAAGTGGGACACAATACATTTTATCTCGGAAAACCGCAAATGAAGTCGCAGGCAGAAGCTAGTTTTTAAAGTAAAAGCAAAATTGGTATCCTTGTTTAGATTTACCGCATGAATATTATTTTTTAAGAAAGTTGTAAACATCCCTTTTCTTTCATTGCCACCTATCAGCCAATTTTACTGAAAAGGTAGCGAATTTTCGATACACACCAAACTGAGTTGCAAGTTCCCAGCTACATTGAGCAACTAATTTCTTCGTCTAAAGGTACATTTCTCCACTAACTCGAGTTTCACATCTCCAAGCTTTTAGTTCCGGCACAGCTTGCGATAACGCCTGTCGAATGAGATTTGAATATGAATAGAATATTAATGAAAAACTTGTTTTCGTCTCGCTTCTAAAGGAGATACCAAAACAGAAACTTGCTTGGATTGAAAATATGTGGGTGTAGGATTATGTTAATTTTAGACACAAGTACAATTTAAACAGAACTCAGTTGTTTCTACTGGCACATTTTGTGTTATTCCATTTGTTTATAACGACGGCGATAAGATAAAAACATTGCAAAATCGTGTTCCGGTGTCTGTGATAAATGGAAAAAGAGTATTAACGTCGTGCAAGTAGGTTTAAATGAAAATAAGTAACTTTTACGGGCTACAAAAGTTTAAATGGTTTTTGACCGAAATAAAAGTGTATTCAGCGTAATTAACTACAACGTTGGAAAAAGTAAATCTTCAAAAGTCGACTGGTCGACATTGAGCAATTGCCATACTTTATGCTAAGCTACGTTTTTAATTACTACTGAGCACTTTGAAGTAGAACTTAGAAAACGTACAAGATTTTTCATACTCTCGTAAAGTTTTTCCTGTTTCGCGTACACGTTTTTCTCTGGAAACTAATGTTGGAGTGTTTTGACGGAGCATTTTAGAACGCTTCCGGGATATTTTAAGTATTTCATGGATTGCTTCGTACGTGACTTCGTAGAGCTTCGTAGAGCTTTATGGCATTGTAGAGCTTCGTAACCTCGTAGCACTGCTACGGACTGTAGCACTAAGACTATAGCAAAATAATCTAGAAATTTCGTCATACGGGTTTTTATTTGCTGTGTGGTGCCGGCTTAGAATTTGCACCACCACAACTCTTTCCGCGGGTATCGTAAGAGGTGACTAAGGTATATCCACCGGGGGCGGGCAACAGCGCCCCTTGTAGACCAATTCTACTATCATGGGCATTACCGCACATGAGATAAAAGCCAATAAGGCATTTATCAGGGAGAGGCTCGCGTCCAGCAGTAGACCAATACAGGCTGTTTATGTTGAGGGTTTTTATTTTATAATTATTTTTTGAAGACCAACACAAATATCCTTCCACGCTTAACGAAAAAATACATTTTTTATTTTAGTTGGCTGTATGTACAGTCAACAACAAAAATAACTAAACATTGACTTCAGAAATTCGCTGCAAATCACACGAAACCCTTTTGGAAAATTTGATATTTGCAGCAAATTTTATTTTTGACGTTTGATATCGTTTGCACTCGCTAGTGATTGGAAGAAATAAGTGGCTAATATTAAAAGCAAGTGTTTAAGGCCATAATATATTACAAGTAGTTTAGGGGAGGCCTATGTCCAGCAGTGGACTAATATAGGTTGATGATGATATTACAAGTGCGTTAGTGCACTAACTGGGTCTGAAGTCTCGCTCAGTTTGCATAGTGTAGAAAGAGATGCCCTCTATTTCAACGCAGAAGACAGCTGTCAGCCATTTAGTGCTCTGACGGAGAAGTACAAGCTGCAATAAACTTTATTGCGTTGCTTATAGAATCTAAAATATATTTTTTCCAGGGTCAGAAAGATAGGCCAGGTAAACTAATATATTTTGGCCATTACTGCACAAAGTGCACTGTCAGCACAAATCTAAGCAGTTGTATGCAATGCACCAGTCGCTATTAGTTACAGCATAGGCGTCTTACTGCATGTGATTGTGCATCGTTCTTGATGGTTGTTGTGTGCGTTTGACACTTGTGTAGGCCATTAAGGGTTATGTATGGGCTATACGCTGTATTCAAACAGCTGGCTTGGTACGTTATGTCTAAAGTGTTCTAACGTCGATAGATAGATAGATAAAATCTTTATTTGCATCTTCAGACACACACATACAGTCTACAGCAATTGTATAGTACACTAATACAAATAAACAGTTATAAAATAGAGTTGACAAATAAAACAAACAATAGCATTAGGTATTAACATCTAAGCAAACTGTCCGTGTATGCTGCAGTATGTCAAAAAGGCCATGGCTCAGCGTAATATTTTGCTCAAGAAGCAAAAAACACTGATTTTCAGCCGTAACCCATTGAGAGCAAGCAGAACGAGAATTTTTTGATTATAATACATGATACTTATGAATGTAAATAATTTAATATGAACTGTAGTACCCATCTTCTCAGGTTCCTGCACCCTGACCGGATACAGCTGGCCGCTAGACCAACGAGGCAGTTTGTATATGCTAAGCTTCTCGTAGTATATTATGTTTAGATGCTTGTTCACCACTTCACGAAACTACTTATCGGATCGGGCTAAAAATTTGCATACACAGGTACGTAGTTTTGGTGAAGAGTGAAAGAAAAATATTGTAGATCAAAAGCAAGTCTTATTTCTAGAATTCGTTGTGTTGCGGAATACAATTCGTACAGAAAACATCAATAGTACTGTCTAAAACAACAACCTTTGTATGAGGATTTCCCGTTTGCTAATGTTTTATGTATGAAGTTCGATTTCAAAAACCAGATTACGGAAATCTCGATTTGGCTGTATTTATATTATTGTGTTTAACAACGAGTGGCTCGTTTTCAATGGGGCTTTTTAAGCCTGTCATAACAAATAGATAAAAGTACTTTAAAATAATAATATAAATCAAAATCTCTTATCTTTCCATAAATAGAATAAGTCAACTTAAAAAAGGTCAAATTACTAAACACTGGCACGGTAATAAAGTGATATTTTTGATTTCTGTCGCTTCGGTATGAATAAAGTAAGAAGCGACGAAGAAACCTTTAGCCTATTGATTGTTATTTTTCGAGTTGGAGCAAAACCCGTTCCAAGCTTTTTTATCCTCTAGATAATCTGATATTTTGTAGTAAGGCTTATAATCTTAATAGTGTTTCATTTCAACAAACTTTGTTATTGAAATCATATTGAATTGAAAATGATGGATTTCTTTATAACCGTGTTTACTCAGAAATTATGAAAATTAAATATTTCAAATAACTGCCACGATTTCAATATTAGGAAAATGTGAAATTTATGACTCGGTTAGCTTTAATATTTAAAAGAATTTGTTTTTAATTCTGATGCGAACGAAAAAAGCTGAATACAATAACTTAGCTAGTAACAGAATCAGGCAGTTATCAGTTTCACGAAATTGAGATTTCGTATTAATTACTGGTATTATTATTATTGCGCATCAATGCGCATTGCCATACAGCGTGGCAATGCAGCCAGTGTCTTAGGGACGCTTCCGACTGACTGGTGTTGATATGGATCAGTTGAGCTACCTGTAGACTGTTTGCAACAGTCAGCAGTTAGCTCAATTGTTTCAATTGTAAATACTAGTATAATTTTCTTAGTGAATAAAGGCTATTAAACTTTTAATTATTAAAATAAAAAAATGCGTTTTTGAAAAAATATGTCGAATCGAGCGGACTTGAATCGGCATGTACTGACTGATCGTACGCGATGCTCGAGACATACCAATTTCCACTATATCTTAAGATTCTGTTCTCGCTGAAATTTTATATCATTATTTTATCCAAGATGTTTGAATAAAACATAGTGGTTGTGATCAAAATTTTATTATTGTATTTTTTGTACGAGTTGATAATTATACATGTACATACTCTGTAACAAAACACGAATAAAAATACTTACCTATTTAATATTTAGAAACAAAAAAAAAAGACATACCTATTTCATAACTAAGTTCCTAGTTCCTACTAGTTGTTATAATGTTTAGTATTTATATAATATCACTACATAAAAATATTTCGATATACATTATTTTAGTTATAGAAAATATTTAGTTTTAACTTATTTTAGGTTCCAGAGGTTAGTTTAAATATTTTTAAACCTAGATTAATTTATTCTTATGTATCTCATTTTAAGTAAACCCTGTGTTTGTATGAGAATAAAGTTCTTTAAACCTAATCAGAAAGCAATAAAGTGGGTTTACAAAACTAAAATAATCAAGTAAAATTTTGAACTAAGTTAATCTCTATTTAAAAAATTACAACAATGAATAGAAACAAATTAGGACAAGTATTTACAATTGAAACAATTGACCTAGCTGCAGACTGTTGCAAACAATCTAGAAGTTGCTCAACTGATCCATATCAATACCAGTCAGAAGCGTCCCTAAAACGCTGGATTGCCCCACTGTGTGGCAATGCTGATGCGGTAAATAAAATTAATATTAAATAAGAATTACCAAGTAAAGTTTACCCGTGGTTTAATCTATCAAACCTGATGGAATATTAAAGTTAAACTCTTTAGGGTGGATTTTTGATGCACAGCGGATGCGGCTTTCCTTCAGTGTTAAAATGAAATCATGCACATGGTCGAAAGTTTACTTGCAAAATCCCCAAAATAGGTTCTCGCTCACACCGCTGATGACAAAAACGCCATCACCATCTCATTTTTACCCAACAGCTTTTGACCGAGTCCTTTTTTGAGTTTTATTTAATTTCTTATTTTATTGCGAACTATTTCAAATATTAGGTACCACTTTACCTACATACTTTCTTATATGAATATACCATACAAAATATGCAAGCTTTTCAGTGGTTTTGCATCGGCAAAATTGTTATTCAAATCCGTCTTGTAACAACCCTCCTAACCTAACTGCTCACACAATAACATCAACGCTCCAGATCTGAACAATGGTAAAAGCAAAATAAATAGAATACCAAAACACCTAAGAAAATGTACACAACAACATTTCCTAGCTTTTCCGAAGCTTAGAATACTGTTTTGCAGGTTTTATGTGCTTCCCGGCCTTATCTAGATTTTGCTTAGGCTGCTTTCAAATAAAAACGGTTTCGTCGTAAATACTCGTAGCCTTTACGTAAAGATAGCGTCAGAATTAAGTAACCCCTCTGGATATGCTTAACACATGCAGGTTTAAATCAAAACCTGTTAATCGTAGTAGGTTTAAAAACCGAAAAAAATATATTTTTTTATTTTGATGGTATTTTTTAATATAAAAAATTTTGTAGTTTGACGAATTTATTATGAATGTAAGCGGGTTAACTTAAATATTATGCTAGATGGTTTTGTTTGTACCACTCAATTTTGTACCACACAAACATAAAGCAGAACGGAACAAAATAAAAAATCGAATTCTAACCTACATTTTTATGGTTACATACGGTTACTTAATTCTGACGCTGTCTTTACCTATACTATACCTACCTTCTTACAGTCACTATTATATAAATATTTTTAAACTCATGCGATCTGAACTCATTGTTATTAGTATTTTAAATCGGGTACCAATTTATCGCGTTTATTTACCTATTTTCCCGGACGTTTCAACTTTACACACTGTCGTGGTCACGGGATGGCTGGAGTACGGATGCGAAGTGGGGGTAGCATTATTTGAAACTACTCTCACTTGGTTTTTGAAACTAGGTGTGTCTATCTGCACACTCGGACGATATACAACACTAACAGTATCTGCGACGCGCTGGGAAACCGGTCTACGAGGAGTACGTATAGAGAATAGGTACATAAACGGGATACATAACCGTTAAATAATACTAATAGTCAGTATTATGTCAAATTTGCTTATTTACCTACCTGACATCCTCGTAGCATCACTTATCCTAGAGTGATGGATTATAATTAGAACTAGATTTAGGAATAAATATATACCTTGATTAAATTGCTCCTATATAGCAAAATTGTATTAATCGTGTTTTGACAAGTCATAGCCTACATCGTTAATTCAAAGTATTTTATTCGTGTTTTATGTATACGATCTGAATCAGAACTTGATCTGAACCTTTAACTACCATAGAGCTTTCTGCTCTGAGCTCGAGAGCTTTTAGTTTGTCTATTTTTAGGACCATTATAGTTTTATATACTTACTAGTTTATGCCCGCGACTTCGCACGCGTTGTTTCTATGGAAACGTTTAAAGGTGATTTCTATCCCATGGGAACTGATTTATGGGATAAAAAGTAACCTATTTTTGATTCCAGGATTAGAATTACCTGTGATTTTCGTTGATTGCGTTCAGTAGTTTTAACGTGAAGAGGTAACAAACATCCATCCATCCATCCATCCATCCAAACTTTCGCATTTATAATATTAGTGTGATTCGTAGTGTTGGTGGAAAGACAATCACCGAAAGACTGATGGCAGAAGTTGAATGCGCCAAGCTGAAGATCGCCATCGTACATAATAGGGGAAGTCTATGCCTAACAGAATGTACTCGTAAGCTTATGCCGACGATGAGTTAGATGTAAAACAAAATGAAAATTATTTTATGACATCGTTCCAAAACTCAAATTATTTTGACAACAAAATACTGAAAGGAAATAAAAGCAGAAGTTTTAATTTCTCGTCTCTATAACTTGAAAATAATTTGCGAAAAACCACTCCGGCGACTATTTACAAACGTGCTCCGAGCAAATTTCCCCTTGGCTCTTCATTCTGTGCGAACGTTCAAGGGCTACCACTTCACTGAAAACCAACATATTTTATACAGAATTTTTAGGGTTCCGTAGACGTGAAAGTGGTAAAAATAGTTGTTCCACCAATGTTGACTCGACGTACGTAATTAATGTACGTAATTTTCTGGTTCTAAAGTAAGATTCAAATGTCCAGTCCAGTACAGCGACGCAAAACATTGTTTTGGAATTTTCGGATTAATGATTGGAATTCTCGGAACTTGACATTATGTTGATTTAGGGGCTTATTCCCAAAGTACTCCATGATGGATGCAATGATTCGTGACATAAGGCGTGGAATGAAACAGAGAGGAGTGATCATCAGTGTATTGTACCTATAAAGCATTGGGGTAAACGTATTCTTGAGTGGATACCGCGACTCGGTCAACTTAAATAAAACCCAAAATTCCAATTTTATTTATAAATAGAATAGAAAATCTTTTATTGCATAATGTAAAAGCTACAGCAAAATTGTCCCTTTAAAACCTAGTGCGCGGCATAAGGTTGTTGCTGTTGCCACTAGAATCTTAACTTACTCTAAATCCTGTAATAGAAAATTAAATCTTCAACTACTTTCAAAGATATTTCCTATAATTTATTTATGTTGTGCCAAGGAGGCGGGCGATGCGGCGGCTTCACAGTTTAAAACTTTTGCTGTCTCATCGTTCATTCGTTACTGATCTATTATGTACCTACCTACCTTTTGTAAATAAAGCATTTTGTATTTTTTGTATATATTTTGTAAAGAACCTAATAGTACCAATACTAAAGTATGATTGGCTTTCACTTCATGTTCGAAAATTGTATTTTATGTTACTATTTGTTGATGGTATCATCCGTAATATCGGTTGATCACTGGGTTGATTAGAGCTGACAACGCTAACGACAAAATTTAATAGAAATATCACTTTTATGGTTATTGGACACGAATGTATTTTATCTTGAAATTGGAGTGTTACAATAATAGCCTACAAAGGTTGAGTAAAAAGTCTAAAAACCTGTAGATCAGTGTATATTTTGCCAGTGTCTCCAGAGTCTCGGCGATTTTGATCTAATTTTTTGTTTAAAGTATAAGTTGTCAATCTCAACGGAGACAAGCCATGTGCGCAGGACTTATTATAGTGCACGAGAGTGTGTAAAAACTCAGATGCACTCTGCCTCACTCTTATAATCCGATGGGCCGTCAGATTGACATGACTGAGGTGAAGTCAGGCGCAGGACCAACGGCTTAACGTGCTTTCCAAGGCACAAAAACCCCCCTTGATGAATGATGATATTAAACAGTTTGTAAACTCTATGTCGACGGAATCGACTCCTCTGTGAATGTCGTAAAAGCCGACTAAACCTACCAAGGGAAGGGCAGCAGCTTTCTTTAACAAATATGTCGAAGATCAGGCCGCACCGCATTGATTCGTTCGGTTGATTGGTTCAGTCTCCAACGCCATCTGCTAGCCAGTCGAGCAGCGCATAGTAGGAAACGTCAAGTAGATAACTGCCATTGTCACAACTGTCGTCGTTACAACTGTCATGGTCACATGGGCATGGCCAAGGCGGAGGGCTATAGAGGTTGGGACCGTGAGTAACGGCACTTCTGGCTGGCGACTTTCGAGCAGAGCACTGGTCTGGCCTCTGCCTTGAGCTTGCCACGTCTCACAATTTGCGAGACTATACGTAGTGAAGGGATTGTGATTAACCAATAAACACCTGGACAATACGTTGCTATACTTCATTTGGACTTCGAGGCATGTCTGACGTTGCGGACGGCAGGCCTCCGGATCCCTCCCCCCGAGGGGATCCCGCCTTGCCGGGGCAGGGGGGCTTAGTAGTCGCGGCCTAGTCGCCCGCGATGAAGCTAAGGAAACCAAGGGGCCGTACCAACGCAGACGGCGACACGGCCGTCCCCAGGACGGACCGCTCCTCTGAATTTTGCCGAAAGTTTTCAGTGAGGGGCCCGATGTCCCGGGCAGCCGCGGGTTCGTGGATGAAAGCGTAACGTCCTCACGTTCCTACCATAAGCGGCAGAGGCTGAAGCACCCTGAGGGTTTTAGTGGTGTTGGAGTCCGACATCATCGTACTGTATCACCAATCCGCTTGCCAAGCGTTGTGATTACGGCAAAACCCCTCTTGCTTTCGGGTGCTTTCGGAGACATATTCGGGAACGTAGGTATACTGATCTAGAAACTTTATGCACTGGCGTGGCAACCCTAACACTGCTCAGACGAAACGTAGACATGAGTAAATAATTTTCCTGATTACCGTGCCCGTCTTCGGGCTACGTAAAAGTCTACGCCCGTACTCGTCTCACTCGACAAAATATTAAAAACTCGCCTCGTCCCTACAATGGGAGACGTCTAAGCCCCATACGAAGAAAGTTTATTGGACGAGTAGGTTGAGTAAGTCGGTAAAAGTGGGTTTGTAAGTCAGCTAGTAGTGGTGAGTTTATGAGACCATTCGCATTTATAATATTAGTATATTTAGTGTTATATACGTTTGGCTGTATCACCCACCCAACGCTAATAATAAATGCGAAAGTTTGGATGTTTAAATGTATGGATGGATGCTTGTTACCTCTTCACGCCAAAACCACTGAACGGATCGTTCTGAAATATTGTATATATCGATAGTTCCAGGCCTCGAATAAAACATAAGCTACTTTTATCCCATAAAGTTCCTATGGGATAGATATTATCATTAAAAGTTTGTATAGAAACAACGCATGTGAAGCCGTGGGCAGCAACTAGTTTATTATATGGGGCCTAATTTTATACTTACTTATTGTATACTCGCTTCTGTCTGCTATCTCACTCACGTGGTATTTGGAAATAACATAGCACTCAGGGAATAATGTAGTTAAAGCAATTAAAAAATTACAATCAAATAAAAACCAATTAGAACTACTATTCACAATTGAGCTAACTGCAGACAGTTGCAAACATTCTATAGGCAGCTCAACTGATCCATTGCAATTCTTAGAAAAAATCTTAGAATCGGACTAGTCCACCCATTTCAAACCTACATACCAAAACTTACATACAATAAAAAACAACAAGTAATGTAATACATATAGTTCAGTTGAGGTACCGGTAGATTGTTTGCAACAGTCTGCAGTTAACTCAATTGTTTCAATTGTTAATAATAGTTATAATTTGTTTCTATTATTTGATTGTAATTTTATTTGTGAATATTTTTTTTACATACATATGCAACGAATATTACTTGCTTCATTGACGAATAACAAACAATTTCATCATTGCAATTTACTCGAGTTTTCTTCGAATAGGTTCCAGTATAGGTAAGTTTGACTTCTCATCGAATCGTCGAAGCAAATTGATTTCCCGTTACGTATTGCGAAATGCAATCTATCGGAACAGGTGAGTTTGCTGTGTAAAGTTTAATTTAGATCCTACGGAGAAATCAGAGATGCGGATGCTGTAGCTATGTTTTCACGGTAAGCTGAAGTTTTATAATTAAACTTTATTGGAACAATTCCCTTTTTCTTTTTCGACTTTCGCGTGTCACTGGTTTTGCTCTCCGTTGTGTTTTATGTAATTAATAAAATGCTATGGAAGTTAAAATAATGAATGCACTGTAATATTTTCTAATTTTTGTTTTATATTATCGATACCAATCGGCTTGCATTATGAACATTAGCTTCTTTTTTCCTGTTAATGTTGAATATAATGCTATAATTATAATAATTAGTTGACTGGTCTTTGACACTGACCAATAAATTGCTTATTTGAATTTTTGATTAGAAAGTTCAATATATATTTATAAACAAAGAAAATTCAAATGAAAAATACAAATAAATTAGAACTAGTACATATTAACAATAATGAGGTCGATTCTGTTGTTTTAGGATTCCTAACTTAAATTTTACGATTTCTAAATTTTATAAGTTAGGTTGACATAAAATTATGGTATTCTCTGTACAGATCCTTAAAATACCTAAGTTTTAAAGTATTGACTATTCTCCGACGAGGATGTGGTTGGTATAGTATTCGATAATCAACCATTTTTATTGGGTTTCTTGTTGACTCTAAATTCTGTGGTATTTTGGTTACGACTACTATAAAAGCCACATGATACAACATTCACACCAACAATATTATGATAGCACGGTGCCGTCAAAACACAAGCAACATAAAACCGAGCTTAATTTTCCTACATTATATACTAAGAGCTTTTGTGCGCTTTTCTCAGCCTTTCAAGCAGAGTAAGCATCGAGAATTCTCAAATTTATAATATTGCTAGTGTTGGATTTACGGGCTTCGGTTGGTGCGTGGGGCTTCCTAAAACGCCATACATCTTCTTTATTTATGTTTACAGCTTATACCGGCCGCATCCACTCGTATATAGTTTGAATTCGTTTATCGGATTTCGAACACGTTTTGGCCGGGTTTATAGACTAAGAGATAGATGTAATTTTCTCCCCTTTTCGAAATATCCTCAAGCGATGGGTGTTGTTAAGAGGTCTGGAGAGAGTCTAGGCTAAATATAGATGTTCCCTACCTTAATAATTTATTACAATACAGAATATCCTCTTGGATCGTGACTTGATAATAATGAAAATTTATTGCGATTCAGAACAATCTCGAACAATTTCGAATGTAGGTAGTGTAACGAAACGCACGAAAATATTCAATAGGTACAAAAGTAAAATTTCAGACCTTTTTCATAACGCCAATATCTAAAAGTTGGCTAAAAATACACATTTCTTTGGAGGATCGACCTCAAATACCTCATTTAAAATGTAGGAACGTAATAATGGCGGATTATGTTTTGAACGCATATTTGTTTGCAAGATATATTATTTTCGGAGATGAACAGAGATATGTCACAAATGGCAGCTGAACCTTTTGATAGTCTTGAAAGAGGTTATTATTTTTGGGACACGATAAAAATGTTTTTGTTAACCTCTAATATCTTATCATTTACTTAGAAGGTAGGATTTTATTATTATATTTTATTATTCTCGGCTGTATCTCCGAATACATCCAGTGGCCCGTGACCACTATCGCTGTAACGCGTTAGTCCTTATCCTCATCATCAACAGCCTGTATTGGTCCACTACTGGACGCAGGCCTCCCCCTGCGTTAGTAACGAATAGAAAATAATAACAATAGGAACGCGACTAATATCGATAAATAATCAATAATTGAAGGGACCAGTTAAAAAGTGACGTCATCCAAATTAAACTGTAACAAGGTTCAAAATAACAAACAGCTCAGGTGTGGCAATTTCATACTACCTGCTTATCTCTGCCTTTTATCTTAGCAAACAAAGATAGCCTGGCTATGTGTAACGCGTTATCTGAAGATAGCGTAGTGGCGCATTGCTCGAGATCGCGAACGAACCTGTTAGTTATTTTTCTACATTTTTTGTGAAGTGAAGTGATATGGCTGGATTGGGAAGAGGTGAAGGAAGAGGTCCAGTTGTGGGGAAGCTGGAGTCTCAGATCTACTGTATAAAGTACACGCTGTTTTGCTTCAACGTTGTTTTGTGGGTGAGTCATGATACGAGTTCTCTGAGTAGATTGCAGACAAAGGAAAGCAGGGTGTGTTCAGTGTTTTTATTTAAGTTTATTTATTTCATCAAGAAACACTTAAATAGAAGATGAAATAGAAAATGGTTTACGATTTACGGTAAATAACTTTTCTGATAGTTTTATTCCTTGTAGAACGCAGTAAAAAATGAATCTCGGGATAACACGAAACGATCAACCTTGGCAATAAATAAATGCTGCTGCAGCTGTTCTAGGTCAAACTTGTGGTAGGTAGGTGTCTAATATTCATTGTGACATTTTCGTCAGAGTTTATAATAAACCTCCTTTTTGATGTGATTCGTCTAAGGTGACGTAGGATTTCCTAGCTGTTGTAAAAATACCCACCAAAATATCATATGAAAAACGTTGGCCTTTTCAATGAAGTATGCTCAAATAACATCCGGTGATTCACGATATTTCCGATAAAAACGGAAGTAGGTACCTGTAACAAATAAACTATTATAATGAATCATTGTGTGCCTATCTATCTAATACTTACTATTGGGATAACTATTCAAAAGTAGGTTCAAATAATAACCTTATAATTCTTACAATTATAAGTAGAGTTTCCAATAAAGTAGGACAGAGCCTACACATTTGCTCCCCTTGGAGTCGAGACCCTAGGTCCGTGGGGTACCGAGGCTCTTCGGGTTTTCAAAAAACTATCTGAGCGACTGGTCGAAGCGACGCGTGACCCGAGAGCTGGTGAATATCTGGCACAGCGTATCAGCATTGCCATACAGCGTGGCAATGCAGCCAGCGTCTTGGGGACGCTTCCGACTGGTGTTGATATGGATCAGTTGAGCTATCTGTAGACTGTTTGCAACAGTCGGCAGTTAGCTCAATTGTTTCAATTGTAAATACTAGTATAATTTTCTTTGTGAATAAATGTCGATTACATTATAAAGTAGGTAATTAGATTTTAGATTAATTAGAGATCGCTTTTAAGCGATAAGGCCGCCCATTGTACTTGTATCTTATGTAAGGTTTCGTGTTTTGTATTTTTGTTGGTGTACAATAAAGTATTTTGTATTGTATTGTATTGTAATTGTTATAGAGATAGTAGGTATCAGTGTAAGCCTAACCTCTCCCCGGTCATGTCGGTCTGGCCTCCCATCAGATTATGGAAGTGAGGGAATAGATAGTGCACCTGTGTTTGCGCACACACTTGTGCCTTATAAAATGTCCTGGGTGCGTGGCTAAAATTCGGCTAGGAGGACTTATCATTAGTAAAAGCTATTTTTTTTTTTACTTGTGTTAAAAATGGCTACATTGACCGAAACATAATCCAGTTTTCCGCTACGTATTTCTACAAAATAAAGATTTTATAGTACTATGTCATCACTATCATCATCGGCGTCATCGCGTCATCGTCGTCGATGCGGATCGCACTCACCCTGATGATATCCTTCGTAAAGGAATGAAACGTTGGTGTTCTAACACAAACTAGGCTCGTAGTTAACTCAATGACATTCATAGTAAATTTGTCAAACTACGATAATTTTATAGTAAAATACAATATATCAATTCTATTTCCTATAACCTGATCAACATTCGAGCACTCAAATAAACAGATTCTAGGCTGACATCCTGGGAGTTGCATAGTGCATCGAAGGCGCCCCGTCGAGAATGCAATCCGAGGAGCATTCTCAGTGGTTTACCTTCCCCACTCCCTAGGTAGTTGCGAAACCTTCCCCATTCCGAAGGTACTTGCGAATAGCATAGGTAGTTAAGTACTAGTCGTAGAGGTGAGTAAAGTGTATGGAATTTTGCTATGTAGGGGCATTGAAGTGTTTAAAAATAGTTCTATGCTTCCGCGATTCAAATTATTAGCTGACATGCATAATGGAAAAAAGAAATAAAATTATTTAAAACGAGAAGTAGTCACTCGTACCTGTAAACGACAAACTTGGAAATAAACCGGTTTTCTACGAACTGAGATATTTTTTCAAATCTCGAAAAATTAAGAAGAAAAAGGTTTATAGGTTCTTTCTAAAACGTTGTTTACAAATGAATGTGTAAGTAGGTTTATACCAATCACCGAATTCCGTTTGCCTAATATTGTTGAAACCAATCACTTTAGCCGAATCAAGCGGGAGCTCTAAACATTTACAGCTATTGTTTACGGCACTTATGTAGAGTGAGGGAAGGGACCAATTGGCTTCTTTCAGTTTTGTAAGGTTTTGTTCAGCATTGTTATTCATCGAAGCGTGGGTAGATTGCGAAAAACATGTTTCGGTTACGGTATTATCCTATCAGCTTGTCTTACCGAAGGTACTTAATTACCATCGGATAACAGAGATTCTTCTTACTGTAGGAAACATTCCTTTTTCTTTTGAAAATTCAAGTAAAAGATCCATTCGTAATTTGAATTTACTAAATGGAACTGGCATATTATTATCTTTGAAAACACAATGGTCGGTAAACCAAAGAGATTACATTTGGTGTATTCTAAATTTGGTTTTTTATTAACACTGGCACGTTACAGTTTTAAGAAAGCAGAACAGTGAACAATATGTATGGACCTAAACTAAAGAGGTTGCATACGTTTCGCTTACTGGACTATGCCAGTAGTACTGGCTGCAAAGGTACTGGCCCAGTACCTTTGCAGTTATTTGATAGAAAACGTTTACCGTCATATCATTGTAACATAAAATAAAGGGCGAGCGACGGTAGTTATCAAACTGATAAGCGTTGTCCTTATTTCTGACTATAAATATGATTCATAGTTAGTACATTCCAACAAGTACGAGCGTTTATTTTTTATGCCGTTGCTTTTGCTTAATGTAAATGTAAAAAGTTAAAAACAATACAATTTTATTTTGGCTGAAAATTTTTGAGATAATATAGACCGTCTTTTATTTTGATCGATTTCATTGAGTTTGAAAATTACACTCAAAAACTGTCGATGGATTAACCTTAATTGCATTTATTTTCTTCTAATTTGCTATTATTTTTCCCTTCAAACCGTCAGTCTTGACAAGAATAAGGTACCTCCTGTTCAATGGGTTTTAATTCCTTAACTTTATAGCTTACTTCAGTTCCGGTTATCTGCCCAAACCCGTCACTCTAGGCACTTCTATTGTGTCCACAGAGACACCTGCGAAGCTGAAATAATAGGGCTGTACAACGTTTCAAAATGGGACTTTTTCTCGCAACTCAACCGCAGCGTGCACTTAAGGGATTTGAATATCTTACCCGGTTTATGCCGACGAAGGGATTCGTCTTCGCTCTGAGGTGTTTCTACATTTACTTAGTGGCGTGCTAAAGCATTGAACAGTTTGAAAATTGTTTGTATAATAATTATTTTTTATACAAGAGTGCAAAGTTGCTTCTTAACCGCGTGCTCTATTTTGATGACCGAGCAAGCGAAGGCTTCAAAAATTAGAATCCTGAGCGTTAGCGAGGGAATCAAAAAACCACGAGGTAAAAAATCTTTGCACTCGAGTGCAACACGTAACTTTTCATCCTACCAGCGGCGGCGAGGAAATGACTAAATGCAAAAAAAGAAAATGGCGCACGCAAAGCAAATTAAATCAAAAGTACAGCAAGAAGGTTCGGAGTTTGAGTTTTTAACAAATTAAAAATGGTTGTATGATAAATTCGGCACCATGGAGGTTGAAGTTAATAGTTTTGAATCACAAACGTAGTGCACACGATGTTCTAAATTCAATTTTACTTTAGCGAATAAAAACGGCTTTTGCACTTAGTTAACGAAGAGCAAAAGTACTCTTTCCGAGATGGGGGTATGAAAAAATATTTTACTCTACAAGCTAAACAGTTGGTAGGACATCCTTTTAAGCATGTAAATATACTTGTGCCAGGATGTCCACCTCTTCCGTTCAAATACAACAATTAAACTAAATTAATTATGCAAATAATGGGCCACATTAATTTTATGAATGATTATTCAATAACAAATAATCTAAGTTAAAATTAACGATGAACGTTGCGATGTTTTTTTTTATTATTATGTCAGTAGTTACAAAGCATGCGATCTAGGAACCGATAGCAATGAAATAGTGAAATAAAACAAATATATATATTGAACAGCATCATCTAGCCCAAAAGTAAACAAAACTGTTGTACCAGACGAAAATATGAACGGGAAAGTGAATAAAAAAGAGTATTTAATTTACTACGCTGCTGCTACGCCACGAAGAAACTGGGCATATTTGAAAAATGAAAAATATATCAATGCAGGCATGGAACGTATGGAATTTATTGGAATAATTCAAGTTGGTGTGTCTATATTTATATTCTGTTATAATAACAACCGCGAGAAACTCGACGCGGAAGGTAAAGCCTCTATATTTTGCTACGAGAACTCCTTTTACTGTTTATTTGGTGCGTTGAAGTGTCACAAATGTGGGCGCCCATTTACCTCAGCAATTCCCTTAACGTTTACATGTTGAGATAGGGAGATTGCGCGATTGCTAAATAATGTGTAATGTTATAAAACAACAGATGTATTGCGGTAGATGCGAGCCACTTAAATTAGGGGCTGATAGTTTGGGTTTAGTTGAGGAATTCACTTTGTAAGGTTCTTTTATTTGAAGTTACGTTGGGGACACATTTTCGATTTATTATTTTTTCTGTTAGAGGCATGAGTTTATTTTTTTCGTTAATAAAAGTTTTAGGGCTCTACTCGCCTAGACAAAATTTTATTTTAATCGATATTAAATAGCAGGCTGAGACTGGTTTCGACCCGCATTCTTCATAGATACTGTGCAGCAAAGAGGTATTTATCAAATTAATATATACCTAATGCTAGACAATCCATACAGCATCATCTAGCCCCAAGCTAAGCATAGCTTATGTTATGATGATGGACATGCTTAATACAATATCATCACATCGATTGATACACATCATAAAGATAGATTGACATTTCAAAGATATTACTATTACTTGAATAGAAGGAAAAATAATGGCAGACCTACCAAAACGTATAAAAACAGCTGGTTTCAAACACTGCGGTTCCCTTATTATATTAAAGCCGAGGCGTGCTCAAATCATACAAACATAAATGCGGTAAATCGTATTAAATGCATTCGTCTTTGCACAATCGGCTTTGGCCAGGATCCAATGTCAATTATCGACTGGCAACTTCGGCAATTATTTCTCATTTGTGCAAGTTTGTGCAGAACACCTTAACGAGGCGCCAGGTGCGGTTTGAATGACACTTGACGCGGCAGCGGGAGTTTTTGGCGTGCAGCTCGCCACTTCAATTTATAACGACTTTGGCCAGAGTTTTCTGAAACGATTGTTCATAAATATGTGGGCACGAACAAGGTGATGCCAAATAAAATAATGTATTACGAATATATTTTATTAGACAAGTATGTTGAAAATGGCAATAGTGAACTGTATTTTGGGTAACGGCATTTTACAACCGCGTTGTCGCTGTCTTATGAAAGCAACCACATTCATTTCCAAATAAAAGAAAATATTACGTAATATTTCTTTACTCTAGGAGAAAAGGCAAGCTTCAACGGAATACTGCTTTCCAAGCAAAAAAAACGAGGAACAATTTAGAATTTGTACAAAAAAACATTAAAGCATCTACATACAAACTTTTATGCAAGCAAACATTTTCTGGAGTAATTACTTAACCAACCTCAATAACCTAACATTTTGCTGCTCTGTGCTGCCAACAAGTCCCTAAACTTTTTGGCAAACTTTACGTAAGAAATAAATGTTTTTCTTCAACAAATTCTATGTTGTTCCTTTGCGGTAGTACTATTCAAAGATTTGAAGCACTGTAATGGTTACATTGGAAAGTTAAAATCCAAATGAGGTTAATTCAAGATCCACATTCAACTTCAATTATTATGTTCGTACCTACAAAATATATTTTAATAAGTTTGTTATGGTGCTAACTTCACGAATGCCCATCTAAGTAGGGGCATTAAATTAAAAATATAAGTAGTGGGCCAACCTTTAAATTTTTGAGGTAGATTCGAGATTCATTCTCAGTCGCAATAATTTTACTAGATACCAAATCTATTTTGGGAACTTTACTAATTGTGTTAACTTCACAAATGCCTACGTAAATAGTGGCATTTAGTGGCTACATGAATAATGGTTTAGTTGGTAATACTGAGTTTGCGGGAGGAAAGTTCCGAGTGCGATTTACTGCAGACGCCGCGTGTCGCTAATGTCTGTTACTTGCTTACTTACTTCACTCCTTATTTATGTGCCTCACAACATGGTGTTACCATGTTGAAGCGCCTTGAAGGACGTTTGAACAAAGTTTCACGTTATGCTTCGAACAATAATTGAACTACGAAAGTTTTAAAAACTTGTCAATCCAAGCATCAAGGTAGACTGTGCTTGCCAGCGTACCTGGGCTTGTCCCACGAAAATGAAAGTACTTATAAGTTCGCTTTGGATTTTGTTACGAGGGAACATTGCTTAGTTTGTGTTTTAAGTATCTTACCGGACAAGTCAGATATTTCAAATTACACAAGTAAAACTGGGAAATGAAGTGAAGACTAGAATATAACATTGCGTAGTTGTAGGTAGAAACAGGAAAGGGAATATGTAAATTAGGCACTATTTTACGACTGAGTCACAATACCTACTATAAAAAAATCGTAGGTTGAACGAGAAACCGATTAATGTTAAAATCCAGGAACAAATTGATTTATTTATTTATTAAATAGGAACGCCAACAGCGTATACATAAAGCATTCTTATATTTTTATTATTATTAATATATTATCATTATTTCCTACCCAAATCAAATCATAAAAAATAATGTATCGCATTTCTTTGGAAAGCATTGCGATTTTGTTAGGTCACACGTAACACATTTGGTTGGAAATCGAGTTTCCAATTCTACAAAACTCAAACCAAACGCTCTTATTTCTGATTCAGCTTCACCAAAACCTGACTCGAGTTTCACGACTTCTATCCACCAAAATATTTGTCTTCAAATGATCTTGGAATTCAAAACATCACAGAGTTCAAAAAGATCATACAATCCGCAACATCACAGAATCCAAGATAATGATCGCAGGCTGACGTCATTATTCCCCACATTACGGCAACATTCCTCATTGTAACATCATATTCGTACGGCACTCGGGGGTGGCAAACGAGCTTGATGTGAATTTTTACGACCCCATAAATTTTTAACGTCTCAAAAAGTACCTCTTTCGCTCAGGAAAAAGAGCAAAACGGAGTAGCGTTCGTTCCTCCGATACGAATAACTAAGATGCTTGTGGTGCAGCCAAATCGTAAATTTGGATACGGTAGAGTAGGCTTGTGGATAGGCTCGATTTATTTTGCTTATTGATTTCCTTGAAAATTTTGTTTCGGAATCGACAATTTAGTTACCTAACTACCTGCAGGGCTATTCAGACACTGCTAGCGAGTCACCGATACCGAATCTGAGAACGCAGAAAATATTAAAAACCACTAAAATATTTGAATTTCGCGCGAATCTGTGTCAGATTTCGTCTCGATGATTCGGTACCGGTGTAATATTGGCTAGGCTAGCTAAAGGTTTTGCCAACTTATCGGTAGCTCGCAGACTTTGGTGTGTATGTGTAGACTGCATAAAATCTGAAGACAACATTTATCAAACAACTGCCATCAGCATATCAGCTTTGAAGATAAAAACTACTGAAAAACATCCCGGGATAATTCGAGTAGGTTCTCGTATGTGTGTTATGTTTTTTTACATACGTTACAATAACCCGGTCATGTCCCATTGTTGGGCAATGGCCCCTCCCAAATCTATGCGATCATGAGCTAGCCGATTTCACGCTTTATCAGACATATCCATATCATCACATCATCGCTTCTCCGGCACGCAATGAACAGTATCAACCCTATCCAACAAACAAAGAAAACAAGCGAACAAACGCAATACTTCACCTCTAAAGTGATACAAATTGCATGTAAACCATTAAATGCTAACAATAAAATCTGCAAAGTGAGTAGTTAGTCAACATCGCTCGCAGGCGTACAATTAATCACTATGGGAGCGTGTATCAGTGCTTATCCGAGCATTAATCCAGCGGTTATAGGATTCGATTTTTCCAACAAATGTAGCAAACGAGAAGCTTGTTGACAATTGCGTAGTTTGTATAGTTTGATGGCGGATGGGCATAAATAAACATACCAATTAAATGAGATATCTACCTGAAATGTTATTTCGTAAGTAGGTGAAGGCTACACGGAATGGGTCATTGGGTCCTAAACATTTATTTTAATCTAGCTTCTGCCAACGCCATCGCACGTGTTTTTCCGGGATCGAAGCCTATATTTATGTTATTCCAGGTCTAGAAATACATCTATGCAAAGTTTCCGCCGTTCAGGAATTTTGGCGTGAAGAGGTTACGAACCTGGAAACATGTAATTATCCAAACTTTTGCTTTTTTATTATTATTTGTGTGAAAAATAAATAATGCTAAACAATAACACAGTAGTAGGGGTTACCCTTATGTTACGATGGTGATTATTTTTGTTACGATGTCGATAATTTTTTAACCGACAAAAAAGCGGAGGTTTTCAACCACGCATAACTTTTTACAGAGTAGTTCGATTTTGATAACTCTTGTTTTATTGGTTAAGGTATACGTCAAAATTGGTCCCATATAAATTTGAAAAAACTAAAATGATTTACCCTAAGGGTGGGAAAATAGGAGGGTTGTTTGGCGCCGACTAAGATCATCCATTAGTTTAAGAACTTAGTTATTAAGGTTAAATAAAATGGGTTTATTAATTTTTTGCTTTTCAGTGTTTTCGGCGGTTTAATTTTTGGTTAATTCTTTTTTATGATAATGCTCATTAAGAGCATAATTAAAATTAGACAATAAAATATTCAAGCAAAAAATATGTATTCTTCTGGTTTTTATTTACGTATACTTAAATAGGAAAAAATACAATCGTGTAATGTGTCTGCCTGAATTACATTTTAGATGGTGTCCGACAAATAGTATAGTAACAGAAAAGCTTTCAAAGCTATAGAAGCGAGAGAATAAACATGAAATGCTTAAAGAAACAGCACTGTAAAGCCCGTGGCTCCAAGACAAAGCGCTTTAAAACCTCAATTTTATCAGTGTTTTGTTCAATTCAATTTCAATAAAATACCCTATCTTTAGAACAGATAAATATCTCGGGGAAGAGACAATTCCTTTGGACCTAATCGTGTCTGAAATCGAATTTTCCACAGAAAAACAACTGATAGGAAGGTGGAAAGAGTTCAGAGCTCAGCACTCGCCGAGTCACATTGAATTAACTGTATTTACAGTACCGCAAGTTAGGTTTATATTTTAGCTGGTGAGAGCTTTTTAGTCTACCAATTTATTTATACGTCAAGTCAAAAAGGTTAATTCCGATAGACAAATTTATCAATGAAAAACCATTGAAACTACAGATTCTTATGAAAAATGCCCCAGTCATAAAGGTATAGTTCGGTAGGCAATATAAGTAAAATTCATTGAGGCGTTATTGTAATGAAGATGATTGAAGTAGATTTGTTAGTGAAAGCACAAATTATAAAACGTATGATAAGTATAACTGATAAGTTGGTCGTGAGAAATGTTTTCAATATTAAAAATGTGTAAGAACTTATATCGCGTGGTTAAGTAAGCACTTTAAAACAAAAACCCTATAAAAATGTAACTGTTTTAGGCTTCAAGTAGGTACGTATACGTGCACTCGTGCCATTTTTATTCATAGAAGCCTTTTTCACTGCTATGAAAAATCGGTAGATTTAGTTGGATCCAGCCTAAGAGCCTAAAGTAAGGCCTATTTTCGTTCGTGCCATTTTTAACGGTCTGGTTTCATCCACGCCATTCTTCACGTCTAGTCTGAGGCTTGCCCAATCCATTTAAAACTCAGAACAACTAATCGGTTTAGATCGCTTTAAATACTTGAGCACATTGTGTTTGACTTTGCAACACGAAAAGTATAGGAAATGTAACTCTGCGAAACGTAGCTACGAAATGTAACTCTTCTACTAAATGTAGTCCTTCTACGAATTAAAACGTAATAGTATACATCCTATGAGATTTTTATTTATGTTATGGGTTTCTATGAATTTATAAACTTTTCGGTGCCTCTAGCAGAAACCTAATTGATTTAATTATTAAGTCATATGAGGGATGTATTGTCTAGGTTTACCTTTCTTTCTTCAGAATTAAAAGAAAAATTCAGTAATTCGATTACCGTAAAGCGTATGTTCAGTTTAAGTAAAATTTAGAAAACTTATAAAATTACGAAAGATTGGAGAAGCAGTTACCTAGTGTATTTTCAACAATTTCGGCAATCTTGTGAAATTTATATTCATAAGCCAAATATCTACCACCAGCTGTTACGCTAATAGTTATGTTATGTTAGGATAATAACTTTATCTACTAAATATCTTCATGCAAAACACCCCAATCTATTCAATTCCTACCTTCCAGTTAACGACGAGATGTTAATCAAATATTACAACATCGTAACATACAGAATACTTTGTACTCGAAGTTTCCCTTCTAGATTTATGACATGTGGTAATCTGAAAACAAATAGGAAAAAAATCTAAGTTTCTATTCATGTACATATGTAAAGCTGTACAGTTTTGTACATACTAGATCTTATGTTACCTTAGGTCAATGTCACATCTTTCTGGGCACCGTAAAGCAAAATAATTTGATGTCCCTAAATTTAAGTAAAATTTTATTAATGTATTGTGTTTAGTTAGTTTATTTTTATAGGGTATTATCAAGGTCTCCGTGACCTAAACGCAGCCCTTAGCAGAATACCAGGGCTACAGCATGGCGACATGCTGGTGCATCAAGCTGAGCTATGGGCCATTTCTCTGCCACAATAATTTTATTGATGTTTTACAAAACTAAAGTACCTATTTGTATTTTAATCATTACCTCTTTGTTTTATTCTTTATTTCTAAGTGGTTTTAATTTTCAATGTTTAGACTGATTTGTATTGTGGTTTATGAGAAATAATTTTCATTTCATTTTCATTTCAAACTTATCTACAACTAGTGCTAGTTCACTGCTGGACATAGGCTTCTCCTGATAAGCAGCTAATGGCTGTAGATAAGTTCAATAAAAAAATAACTTTGGAATACGACAAACGATCCGGCAGAAATTGGTTTAGATCGATAAAGTTAAACCTCCGTGGATTCTAATAAAATTACCGCGAATTTCCGCTAGCTCCTTGCCCCTTACATCTTTTCCCCAGGAAGCTTTACTAGGTCACTCCTAAAGTAATTTACAAATCCGGTACAAAATAAGCAAAACTGAGGAACTGGGCCGTACCATAATTATACTTTGTCTGCAAAAAGCGCTATTGAGACAACAGCTCGCTCGCAATCCATTAAGCTCGCCAAATGACGTGGAAAGTTGACTATAGGTACCTACTGCGGAGGAAGTAGTTACTAGCCTCATTTGCGAGACATAATAAGCATAATATATCTAGTACTGGAATTGTGCTTGAAGAGCTTCTTAAGATCTATAGTTTTCTTTGGAGAAGAGTACCGATTTCGTAATTGAGATGGTGTGTTGCTGCAATCTTAAAACTGTCAGCATATTATGTTGTGCTTGCGCGCACACTTGTGCAACATAATATGTCCTGCGCACCTGGTTGGTCTTCGTTGAGACTGGCCACCGTGGCCGAAATTCGGCTAGGAGGGCATCATTATCACTAAAGTCATTGACAGCGGGATACTTACTATGATTTGAGTTTTGAGCTTTAAAATATTTCGGCACAGTTTCATGCGCCATGATCACGGAATAACTACTAATATATTTATAATGTTATTACATGATCATGGCGCATGAAACTGCACCGAAATATTGGAAAACTCAAAACACAAATAATGGTAAATATCCCGTTGTCAATGACTTTATTTTTTTAAATCATGATGGATTTAAAAATCATTATCACTGTCAGCATAGGTAAAATCATCCGGCCGGCCAAAGTTGGCGCTATCCACACGTTCCTTGCGCTAGCCTTGCTATTAATGCAAGAGATCAAATGGTTCAAAACAGTATTTACAGTCGAGAGATAGAAGATTATCCTCTCATATCTTTATAACTGTGAATAAAATTAAAGAATGTTGTAAGAATGTGTAAAAACCGAAGAAGTGTTGTACCAACCGGGCCGCGTTCAGATACCTACCATCAGTGTCGTGTGTTTGGTAGCGTTTGGTAATGAAACCGGTCGTAGTGGTATTTTTTACAGCATAAAAGCAAAAAAATGAGGGTATATCGGTGTATCTGCCAGTAAAATATCACCCGCAGTGGCTTCAGTTATACCGTGATCATGGCTCATGCAACTGTGCGAAATATTGGAAAAATCAAAATAACACAAATCATGTTATATATCCCCTTATTAGTTTATTAGTAGACTTTGTTTTAAAAGTTTCATCTAAAAGTAAGAATATAGATAGCTGTTTATGTAAAGCAATGTGAACAAGTGAATAACGTCTCATGCGTATTCAGAACTCAAGGTTAGTGTTATTATTATTTTCTGACTCAAGAGAGCAAAACAAACATTACTCTCAGACTATGGTAAAATTATAGATCTTCTATATTACCGGGATAACCATTTCGTTCTTATCTCGGCTGTCGGCGAGACAAAAACAAGGCTATTATAAGAGATGCCTTGATCGCCGAGGCCTTGGAGGAATGAGAATAGTACACAACTTGAATGATAGGATTTGCTGCGATTCTGAGATATTGCACTGGATATCGCTGTGTATCACTGGATATGGCTCTGCTTTCAAATGAAAACCTTGCCAACTCTTTTGTTTTCATGTCGCCTTTTTTTTTAAACGCAATGCTTATTATCATGATGGGATTGAGGTACACCTTGTAATTTTTTGGATTTTAGTGAGTTTGATTTCCGGAAAAAGCTCGATTTTTCGAAATTGAATTAATTCTGATTTACTTAATAAAAAAATAAAAATAAAGGAAAGATTCCTTTGACTAAAATTATTATCTATCCTATCCTAAACATTGCGTGTACTTGCCGTCCAGGCTACGCTCACTTATTCCACAACTAGTGCACTTTTCAAGAAAAGTGCACTAGTTGTGGAATAAGTGAACGTATACTTAGTATGAACACAAGGAAAATTAATGACTAAATCAATTGAACGAAAGTTAAATCGTTACTACTCCGAGGTTCATTCGCCTCCGAATAAAACTTGACAGCACTTACCTACGGCATTAATGAGATTGTAAAACTTTTACTTCTACGAAGCAAGTAGTTCGTGTTTTTATCTAATTTCCTTTATCGCTTTTGGGGTCCCACTAAACGTTTACCAACTATCACTTCACTTTTGAGAGGGCGCGATGCGCGCTATTATGTGAAAAGTATAGGCATAGGATTTCGCTTTCTTGAGCGGGACAGAGGATACGTTTTTGGAACAGCGTAGAGCAAAAATCTAGTTTTTTCTTATATCAATAAAACTACACAATTTGTAGAGAAACTGGTTCCTCTACAAATTGTGTAGCAACCCACATAATTAGTGATAACCTACGAATCAGAATATAGATATACGACAATAATAGGAAAAAAATACTTAATAATTAAGTCGTATTTTTTTCCTAATGGCTATTTCACATTGAAGGAACCAAAGAAAAAAAATTGAATTTTATGAAAATCGATTTTTTCATCGCGTGGGTACTTAGATTACGTCCTAGTTTGACAATCAAACCACAGATATTATTATACTATACTAGACCAAACGTTACATTCGCCTCTTGAAAAGATTGACAGACACCGCACACTATTTATATGTATGCGACGAGACGCAGCGACAGGCTGCCGTCAATTTCATATACTGACGATCTCTGTGGCGCAGTGGGCGAAGGTCCGCCTGCGACGCAGGAGGTTGCGGGTTCGATTCCCACCTTGGGACAAGTGTATGAAAGATCTACATATATTTATTCAGGGTGTTCTGGCTGTTTTCTATGTATAATAAAAAATATCTATCTATGTAGTGTATTGTATTATGTATATCAGTTATCT
The DNA here is from genome assembly GCA_963564075.1 of Eupithecia subfuscata. Lineage (NCBI taxonomy): Eukaryota > Metazoa > Arthropoda > Insecta > Lepidoptera > Geometridae > Eupithecia > Eupithecia subfuscata. The sequence goes on along the minus strand of OY751099.1, from coordinate 4,511,033 downwards.
AGTACCCATAACACAAGCACTGCTCAGCTTGAGGCTAGATAATGCTGTGTAAATTGTCCAGGATAATTTATTTTTCTTTTGTTCTTTTTAATATATTGTTCAAGCCTGCGTCTTGCTGCATCGACTAAGCGCCATAAAGGTTGGTGCTCACAAGTCCAACACCACTGTCACACAACACAAACATAAGCATTTAAATATCTATGGACTTAAACTCATACAGCTTTACTACAAAAAAGTTAGACATTTATTGAGCGCGTGTTTAACGAAAGCGTTACCACAAAACTGCGTTTCACGGCGGTTTACAGTTAGACACGGCTTAAACATAGTTTAAAAGAGAGTTAAACTCTTGTTTAAGCTATGTCTAACTGTTTAGACACTGTTTTGCAAAATGCTTGTTAGACCAGTGTTTATGTTGGTTCTAGTAGTACCGCTGATAACATTAAAATTTAGATACTACATTTTACAGTGACATACCTACTTGTTATACGTTGTTTACTAGTTTATGCCGTCACTGTAAATTTTGCGATAATATTATGAGTACGTCCATTTTGAAAACTACCAACTCATTTTTATGCTGTGGTCCGGCAATGGGTTTGGACGTGGGATTATTAACTAACTTCATCATTTGGCAGTGTAAAGCTGTCATGTCTACCTACATGGCCCCGTTTTCACTAAAAGTTTGTTTACCAAAAGTGTCAAATGCATGTTCTCTGCAAAAATCAAATCAATACGACATTCCTAGCTAACAGATTCAGGTTTCCCTTGTTTTAGCTCAAACAAGTCGTTCCCTTTTATAACATTTGTTTTCTCTTTTCAGTTATTCGGTGTGTCCGTATTCGCGCTATGCCTTTGGATCTGCATAGAGCCTGGTTTCAACGAGTGGATGTCAATACTGGAACTGAAGAAATATTTCATTGGAATCTACATTATCCTGATAGCATCTCTCGGCATCATGGTCGTGGCGTTCCTTGGTTGCGGGTCGGCATTAATGGAAAACGTTTTGCTTCTATACGGTGTAAGTTTCTCCACCACTTTTCTATGGTTCATAGCAAAAGTCTAATGGGATACCCACTGGCATGTCACATCAAGCTTGAATTTTGTAAACCTACGCTTCTTTCATTTGTTTTACACTGCGTAGTCCGGTCCACTCTAATGTCACGTGGACACGTCCAAATTAAGATCCGCGCACATATAAGGCAAACTGCTGCCACGCAGCATAAAAATATCGTTACTTTTAAATACATTTTAAGGATAGCATAAAATAACAGGCAGCGCGTAGGCCACTCACTTGCCGCAACCCATCCTCTCGTTGGTTGAAGGTTTCCTTGCCGCAAGCTTCAAGCGAGTGGCCCTCGAGTCGCCGCGTGGAGTGCTTGCTTAACCGGACCGGGCGTGGCAGGGACGGATTGGATTGAAAAAGCTTTCTGCTAGGCGTAGTCGCCACGGTGACAGCACGTTGGCTGCTAGCAGTAGCTGCGTAGAAAGCGTGCGGCCAAACGATTTGAGTCAGGAGGTGCAGGCGCTGAGTTGGAGAGGCACCGCTTTGATATGCGCACTACTAATATTTTTCTTGTCTTTTACAGTACATAGCATCACAAATAGCAACGTTCGTCTTTGGCCTGGTCGGTGCCTGCGTAGTCCTCGACTTCTCAACCTACGACTCCAGCATCCAGCCTCTCATTCGTGACGTCATCATGCGACTCATCAACAACCCGCAGCATGAGGGCAGTCGGGAGATCCTGAGAATGGTGCAAGAAGGAGTAAGTCTCTCTTTCTCTAATGGTCCATACACAATGTTGTTCGAGTTATTCCAAGCGTTCCTTGTAATGACAGATTTAATTTTGTTTGAATTAGAATTACAAAAATAGTTACTACTGATAATAGGCTAGATACTTAATGTTAGGTAGGTACAGGCTTAGTGGACTTGCCATGACTCAAACTGTATGTGGATGTCGTGGCCATATCCTAGAATTGATCACTTCATGATGTGACCGACCATTTCAAGAAATGGTAGAATTCCATGAAATGGAAAATACGCGCTGGCCATATCATGATGTAATCAGGCCAGATCAATGAATAATCAGCGTTTAACGATATGAAAAGCTAAACGCACGGCTACTTCATGAAAAGGTCAAACAATATCATAAAATAGTTACATTATCCACCGTTAGAGGCGCTGATATTGTTTTGTTTTGTTTTTGACATCTGTGGTTTTTGAGTGTTTGTTTGTTTCTGTTCTGTGATGCATCATGTCGGCGGACAATTATTTAGTTAAAAAAGCGAATAATAATGTGCAAATAGAAGACAAAAATGAAGTAAGGAGCCGTTACGATAAAAAACTACAGGAATTTTATAGAAGTCACTCGAAAAACGAGCATAACGTCTAAACTTTAAGCAATTTTTAAATATAAAGTTCCTTACTAATTCGAATTTTTCATTAAACCATTTCATCATCATCATCAGCCTATATTAGTCCACTGCTGGACATAGGCCTCCCGTAATGAGCGCCATAGCCTTAAACCTTTTGATGTCATGGAATCCCTACATAAATGATATGGCCAAACGTTGATGGAGGGGGTACCCTACCTCGTTATTGTGTGAAGAGGATAGGCATAGGATTTCGCGTTCACAGGAGCGGGACAGAGCAAAGCGGCGTAAGCCCAAAAATCAAGTTTTTAGTAGTTATTTGCTCCCCACAAACATTAGAATAGTTAATTGAAAAAAAGGCAACATATAAAATGTTCTTTATACTTAGTTCAATTACTACGCTTAATCTCAAGATCGTATCATCTGTATTTATTGAGAAATTAGGGTTTTAGTAAAAAATTTGAGGTAACTTTGCGATTTTTTTCTATCGAGAAAATTTTATGGCATCGTGTTTTCGAAACATATGATCGATAGAATAAGTCCTGAACTTTACCATATATAAATTTCAAAGTTAAATATTCAGTAGTTTGGAAGATATGGAGGTCCGACGGAGTTGAAAATAAGCAATTTGAGGTACTATACCCCCTTAAACGATATAGTCAGTTTTAGCTGGCCTTGTCATGAAATTCTACCATTTCATGAAATGGTCGGTCACATCATGAAGTGATCAATTCTAGGATATGGCCACGACATGGACATACTTTAGGTCTCTAGTTATTCGTAGACGGTACCCATCATTATAACGTTTGTATGTTTTGTTTTAGCTTGCAGTTCTTCATTGCCAATGCAATGGCCTCCCTTATTAAAAAGTTATGCCCACTCACTGAATTTGTGTACTCTAACAAGTTATTTAAAAAATTACCTAAATAAAATAAAAATATCGGCAGAAATCACAAACCGAAATCAAAACAAAAAGAACATGTTAGGGCAAAACGCTCAGAGATTTCCGCGCTTATTTTGGCTTGGAGTTTTGGAAGATAGAATAAATTTTTTGTTTGGATATTCTTTTACAGGTTGTTTTTGAAAAATCCTATCACTCTTTGTTCATAGCAACGAATGAAATGGAATATATTTTCGCTGTCGAACCGAGTTTCAAAAAGCGAAAAATTGTGACACCTAACGAAGCAAACATCACAAACGTTATGGGATAAATTCGGGTGACGACAACAGCCGGAGTACGAAAAAATAGAGGTTCACTAGTGCTCTAGACACTTTAATCCATCACACTAATGTTATAAATGCGAAAGTTTAGATGGATGGATGTATGTTTGTTATTTCTTCACGCCAACACTGCAGTACCTACTGAAATATTGCACAGATGAAGGTCCAGGAAGACGGAATAATACATAATACATTTTTTATCGCTTAACTCAGTTCCCATGGTTTATAAATAACCTTTAAACGTTGCCATAAAAACAATGAAGCCGCAGCCAGAAATTTTCATCTACCTACTCCGAAAAGTTTGACATGTCTAAGTGCTTTGTATGAGATTGAAGACCAAATAATGACTTTAATGACTCCATAGTAACTCCATACGAATTAATATAAACGCAAAAGTAATTCTGCCCGTTACCTTTTCACATCTAGGTAAACGGATGATAGGATCAAAGATAATTTAAGCTTAGAATGAGGAATGGAATTATCAACAAAGGCTTTATACTTTTTTCCAGGATAAACGTGCGCGAAACTAGTAAACACCAAGCAGTGTTTATTACATTACTAGTTTCGTGCAAATTGGGCTACAAATTGAAAGTTGAAAATTTCAAATTGAGATAATTCAACTTTATTATTATTAAGTGGACTGATAAAGGGAAACTCATAATCCTTTTTAGGTATATACCTTTCACCATTTAAACTTAAGCTTGGAATATTTCACTGTAGATCCTAGATATTTCCTAATCTCATCAAATGCTAACGAAATTCACTTGGTCTTAAATTGCTCTTAGGTTTAACGAGAGCAAATTGAATCACCGGTACCTTCCATGAATAACGTGGCGTGCAGCTAACCTTTACGGTTAAACGAAGAAAGTTTTACCGTAACTACGATACATTATCAAAACCGAATAAGAAGAAACGAAATCGGAAAAACTGTGATTTCTATTCCATTGCTAGAGAAAAAGGCCCAAATCCTGGAGATCCCAGAGCCTGGAAGAGATCGCTTTCAGCGATAAGGCCGCCCTTTATACTTCCTTTTTTTCTAAGCTTTTCTCTGTATTGTTTCCTGTATTTGTGTGGTATAATAAAGTGTTTTCTATCTATCTATCTATCAAATCCTTTTGTGACGTTGTGTCAGCTTGTGTGAAGATCAAGTCCAAAGTCGTATAAAAACGCGTTGTGTTGACGACATAGTCAACGTTGCTGGGCACACCATGCGACATGCACTGAGCAGAGGAGGCTGGCAAGAATTGAAGAAGGCCTATAACCAGCAGTAGTCATAAGAGCAGTACCTAACGATGATTATCATTTCAGCCTACAGCCTTTCAGCCTACTGCTGGACATTGTAGGTACTCCACTCCCCGATACGACGCCACAAATAGCGGCCCTGAGCAGCCTCCATCCATCAAATCCCTGATGATCACTTATCTTCCTTAATTAAACTATCAGTCTGATCTCGTCCATTCTCTTTCAGATTGGCTGCTGCGGCGCTGAGGGTCCCATGGACTACCTGAACTTAAACAAACCACTACCATCCGAGTGCCGAGACTCCGTCACTGGTAATGCCTATTTCCACGGATGCATCGACGAGCTCACTTGGTACCTGGAGGGGAAGACCAGCTGGCTTGCTGGGATCGTGCTGGCTTCTTGCATGATTGCTGTAAGTTTTTCGTTTTAAACATGCAAACACATCACGTCCCTTTAGTAGTCCAGGCTGGACGTAAATCTCCCCTAATGAGCGCCTTTTGGGTTTTCTCGTTAGAGGGAAATGCCATAAATCAACAGAGAGGCTTATAAGTTCAAAGTGTCTATCTATAGTGTGATCTAAAATCTTCCAGATTGTCCTGTTTTCAATAAGTTATGGTGGCTTTAAACATGACTTCATTTAGGATGACCATAGTCATTTTCAATGAAAATTAGTACAGCCTTTTGTAGTTTACCGAATTCATTAAGAATTGTATTTTATTTTATTTATTTGGGAAACAAAAAGCTTATGTTTAGGTGACATCAAATTCTTAAACTAGAACAAATAAAGCTAAAGACAGTTTCCACAAGTAGTCTGTAAAAATGGCCTGAACTAATTTAAATTTTACAACAGTTTATAATAAAAAAATGATAAATACAATACTATAATATTCATGAAATCATTAGTCCTATATAGAAGTAATAGCTACGTATTTAAAAATGTAAGTGGTTTTACTACGAACATGGTTTGCCTTGTAAGAACATTGGTGTTCTTCCGTTTCATCCCTCAACAAGGGACTTCATCAGGGTGAGTGCGGTTCTAAAACCGGGTTCGTAGTTAACCCACAACATTCTTAATGAATATGCTAAACTACGAAAGTTTTTCTAGTAAAATAACACCGTAGTATTTCGATTTTTTTATATGTAAATTGGGGACCTATTCGTTATATGGATCCAATTTTTTTTTCACAGATAATCAACGCAGTGATGTCATTGATCCTCATCCAAGCAGTTAAAAAAGAAGAGGATGAAGTGTCCATGTACAAAAACTAAACAAGAAAACCTAATATTTTACTTTTAAGATATTTCATGTCTAAACAATATTCACATTGTGTTTATTTTGATAACCACCGTATTTTAAAATTAATTTACTTAGCTGAATTATAATTTAAATATTTTTAATAGACTATTGTTTTCTGTTTATGGGCTTTCTTCCCCTATGTTAATTTAGTCTTTATGTTTAATAAATTATAAATGCAGCATTGAAAGGGACTACAGAGGTGAAAACGCATAGATGGCTCAATCACAAGAAATTCTGTTGCTTAAACTAGAGTTTATTACTACACTATGTATAAAATGTAGGTCTCCAAAATATTAAACTACAGTTAACAACTTAGGTCCATCTTCACCGTTGCTGTTGAACGCGTTCAATATGTGATAAACTCAGTTCAGCGCTGCCGACCCAAATCAGCAACTTTGCATCTTGCCTACACTAAACAAAATAAAACTTCTAAAGAGACATAGAAAATAAGCTTATGATAGGTATCACAAACTTCACAATCGATTTCTGTAAATTTCTTTGTTTAACATAAAAATAAGATAAAATATGTGGTGGCGCTCATTTGGGTCGGGTATGCGCCTAAAAGAGTTTAGCGCATGTTACCGACTTAAGGCGGTACCCTACCTCGTTATTGTGTGAAGAGGATAGGCATAGGATTTCGCGTTCACAGGAGCGGGACAGAGCAAAGCGGCGTAAGCCCAAAAATCAAGTTTTTAGTAGTTATTTGCTCCCCACAAACATTAGAATAGTTATTTGAAAAAAAGGCAACATATAAAATGTTCTTTATACTTAGTTCAATTACTATGCTTAATCTCAAGATCGTATCATCTGTATTTATTGAGAAATTAGGGTTTTAGTAAAAAATTAGAGGTAGCTTTGCGATTTTTTTCTATCGAGAAAATTTTATGGAATCGTGTTTTCGAAACATATAGTCGATAGAATAAGTCCTGAACTTTACCATATATAAATTTCAAAGTTAAATATTCAGTAGTTTGGAAGATATGGAGGTCCGACGGAGTTGAAAATAAGCAATTTGAGGGTAGGTATAGGTACCCCCTTAAAGTTGAACCGGCTCAAGCGCTAAACCGAGTTCAAGAGCTGTCACAATAGGTATTACGAATTTGAACTCGATCAAGCTGAACTTTATTCACAAAGAAAATTACAATCAACTAATATAAATATACTACAACTAGTATTTACAATAGAAACAATTGAGCTAACTGCAGACTATCAACAGGTAGCTCAACTGATCCATATCAATCGGAACCAGTCGGAAGCGTCCCCAAGACGCTGGCTGCATTGTTAGCTTAGTTATTGACGTGACAACGTCTTATAAATTGGTTTGCCGGGTGACACTTCAAGAAACTGCGTTACGCGTTACGCTCCGCTCACGTTATGCAGACATAAAAAGTGAAAGGAACTCAAAGTCGTTGTCACGTAAAACTTTCGCCCGTATACCGACTTTACAGGCAACCAATTTTTTAGTTATTTTTTTCTTTTTAGCTGTACTTAGTTTTGTTTAACTTAGTTTTGGCAGGAAACGGTGAAATTGCACCTTAGAAGTGCAAGCAGCTAAAAACTCTTTTATGCAGTCAGTTGTCACAATTGAAATATTTTGGTCCTGACGGTAAAAAGGAGAACTGGCCTATAAAAAAATGAATTCCAGATTTGTCAAGGGGGAAAACTGGAATAACCGCGTTTATCGATACTCACAGGATTGTTTTTATTTATGTGTTTATCTATGCCGAAATAAATACATGATAGTAATAAAATCTAGTCTAAGACTAATAAGTAATTTAAATTTGATACAAAATGCTAAAATACTTCGATAATAAGAGTGTGTCCGTTAACACTTTTCTTAATGTCTCTATTTAAGGCGAAGCGAAAATGACTGGAAAATTAAAATATATGTAAGTACTGAAGTTGTTAATAAAAGTGACTGTCTGACACAGCAAATAAGTAAGCAATGGAAAACTGAGGCCACCTCCGTCAGAAACACATTAGCCGTGTTTTCCCACAGTTGATTTGTTTTTTGTGTACTAGGGGAGCAAAGTTAATGTACGGCTGTCTGTTTGAACAATGTCATAGCCGTATTTACCGTGCCAGAACAATCAATCGCAAATGTGTTTATACCAGGAAAACATTGGTAAAACGTTTGCTTTTATTGTTTTTGGTAGGGACGCTTGTATCAATTAATTTATTAATGGACTAGCCATTGTCTGTACATTTGTTAGGCACATTATATGTATGAATAACAGTGGGTATAGATTAACTATCACATCACACTAATATTATAAATGCGAAAGTTTGGATGGATGGATGTATGGATGAATGTTTGTTACCTCTTCACGCCAAAACCACTGAACGGATCGGGCTGAAATTTTGCATACAGGTAATTGTAATCCTGGAATCAAACATAGGCTACTTTTTATCCCATAAATCAGTTTCCGTGGGATAGAAATCACCTTTAAACGTTTCCATAGATGCAACGCGTGCGAAGCCGCGGGGCACAGGTTAGTTATAAATTTGAAGTTATACTCTGCCTATGCCAAAAAGGCCTTTCTTGTCCCCCACGTGATTCAATGCAGCTGATCTCGATGCGTAACGTAGGTACGTCAAGCTAAATAAAAATCAAATGCTGCATCAACACAGCATCACCTAGCCCTCAAGAAATATCAATCAATTCCCTAAAAATAGCGACATACATAATATAAATACTAGAAATAAACTCGCTGTGCCCACAACTAGGCTACACAAGATAAATGCATCTTTTAAAGGGCAATGCTTCTACAACAAAACTCCAAGTGAGTTGCAAAAAATATCAATAAATAAATTCAAACAAATTGTCAAAACCTTGCTGTGCAAAAAGGCTTACTATAAAATATCAGATTATCTAGAGGATAAAAAAGCTTGGGACGGGTTTTGCTCCAACTCGAAAAATAACAAATAACAGGCTAAATGTTTCTTCGTCGCTTCTTTACTTTAGTCTACATATCGAAGCGACAGAAATCAAAAATATAACTTTATTTCCGTGTCAGTATTTACTTTTATATTTTGACCTTTTGTGTACATTTATTGTATATATGGAAATAAAGAGTTTTTGATTTTGATTTTGATTTTGAGTAAGCGAAGCTTGTCATTCACGGCAGCTAATATTATTTACGTTGAAATCTTTATTATTACTGAGAGAAGCTGTCTGTATCAAAGTCATTTCTTTGCGTCATGTTATTCATAATGAAGACGTTAAACAGAACCTCTAATAAACCAAAATGACGTGAGCATGCAACGAAGCGACGACGCAACGCTCCCAGAACCTTCCGCTTTCAAGATTATTTCCTCCACCTAGGCTTGTCGCGGAAGACAACATCTTATATGAAATTTGCTTCACAAGACCAATCAACACAGAGCCTTTCTTCCCTAACAGATCCACAATCCCGGCATCTCAGGAAGTTCTTGATAAACTGGTCGACAAACTATCACATAAGTCTGTTCGCCTCGCTTCATTTGCTGCAAGTAGGCGATAAGTCCTGATACCGCGATGTTTGAAACGTTACTTAAAGGCGGAAATGAAATATATCGTAGGGAAATAATAAATAACGATCGGCGCTCGGCTGTTATTGTTTGTTAGAAGACTTGCTGAGATGATTTGCTGTTTCCAACTTTGTTTGGAGTTTGAAGTATGTTTTTGTTTTGGCTGCAGAAGTTCGTAATTGCTCGAGGATCTTCCTATCACTCAAGTGAAAAACATCTAAGTGCCTACAGAAGCTATACTCAGAAATAATAGATAACGTGTGAACGTTAACTCGGTCACCGGAAACAAATTGTGTTTGTAAATTTGACGAAGGACAGCTTACCATTTGAATTAAATAGATAACCCGTGAAATTATGTGATTGAAGTGATGCTTCATACACACACACTTCATTGTGAATTGGATGCGTATATTTTCATGTCACAGCCAAGTTACTTTATTTTTAAAGTACAAACAATAATAATAATTACAATTGTATAGTACATAAACCACGAGACGAGATGAGGAGACTGACTAGATGCAGAAAGTGTCGTCATAGGAAAGTGACGTAATAAAAAGGGATTTATTAGAGATGTTTTTATCTCTGACCGTACCTTTCTACACTTTTAGTTTACATAAGCCCTTTTATTAATTTGTGGGTTGAAACGACAATCTTAAAAACAGCCGGTGAGAAACGACACAATTATTATTTCTTTTGGCTTGTGGTGCAAACAATTTGGTGCGAAACACCGCTACACCTACAGATCGGTGTGAGAAGTGTAGAAAAAGAGCTTTAAATCTGGGAGAGATAGTAAATTGTTTATTTGTTTATATAATTAACACGATTATTTAACCAATTACTTACATTAATTAAAAAAAAATACATAAAAATATTCAATACACATACAGAATGTCAATACAATAAATGAATTAATACAAAGGAAAGATAAGAAGAGATAGGTACTACAACAAATAAACAAAGGATAGTTATAGTATTTTATGTATTGTATTATTATTATGTAGTCTATTTAATAAGTAGGTTAAAATTAAATCTTGTATCCTTTGTTTAAGCACATGTACCCACTTTCACAAACTTGTTTCTCTCTCCCAATAAGGTTTGCTGGAAGAGAACTCTATTTAGGGTTAAGCTCGCCTTTGCCATTATTTTTCCTCGTAAATGTTCTACTTGTACCATGTTTTTTTTGTGTAATAAAGAATTATGAATTATGAAGGATCTAATGAAAAATTATGAGGTCAAGAACTTCTGACTAACTGTCAATACAGGGCTAATATTGACCTCCTGCTACTTATCAAATACCAACTTGAGCTGTCTACTGACCCGACATACCAGTCCTTACTACGTTCTCTTACATCCGGACAGGGTCTAATATCCGGTTGAATGTTAGTCGGCAAACATCGACTAGTTGGAACAAACACAGCTTAACTCCTAATTGTTTGCTGGCTGACCTTGTTACAAATGAATTCTGAATCCTTGGTCCCGACGCTGGGGCAATGGTTTCAATATTCGGAACGAGCGATGAACTTAGGTCTCAGAATTAACGCCTTTCGAAGGTAAAGATGGTCGCTAAAGAATTTGGTTCGTAGAAACACTTTCTTTTTCTCGACCGAATCAAAACATTCCTAATGAAGCAAGAAGGGTGCAAACTTTTTGAATTCATTAGAAATTCAAGATCCAAGATTCTGTTACGTAATCGGATTCGTATTACGAACAATTTTGCAAATTCTAGAGAAAATTAAAATTCGGATTCAAAAGAAAATTAAAAGCGTCTGCGAGTGGAGTGGGTTCGCAAGTGAAATGAATACCTGAATAAATTATACCAGCCAAAATACCCCCCTAAATAATGTAGGGGGCAACTCTTCTTCTTTTTCTTTAATTCAAGGTATTCATGGATTTATATTTAAGGTATCTCATGCCATATTATTATTAAATTAGTATTATGTAAGGTATGTGGCCGTCTCCCATTGCAACACCCTAAATATGGGTACATATTGTGTCTAGTCCTTATTATAGTCATTAAGTAAATAAATTAAGTAAATTATTTATTTATTAAATAAATAATGCTGGACAATTCACACAGCGTTATCTAGCCCCAAGCCAAGCAGAGCTTGTGTTATGGGTACTAGATTAACTGATATACTATTACAATACACTACATAGATAGATATTTTTTATTCTACATAGAAAACATCCAGAACACCCGGAACAAATACCTGTAGTTCTTACAAACATTTGTCCTGGGGCAGGAATTGAACCCACACAACCTCCTGCGTCGCAGGCGGACCCTCGCTCGCTGCGCCATAGTGGTCGTCCCGACAAATTGTATCTACGTACCATAATAATGACGCAATAATTAAATAAACAAATAAATAAATTATATGCCAATACGTGCCAATACCGAGTATACTTACAACTAAGTACTTACTTCTTTATTGTATCCATGAAACCATGTTTAACACAAGCTCTGCTTATCTTGGGGCTAGATAATGCTGTGTGAATTGTCCAGCATTATTATAACTTTCGCGATTTGTTAACATAGTTAATGATTATATCGGGTATTTATATTTTTTTTTTCGTGACCACGATCGCTGTAACGCGGTAGAAACGTAGGGGAAATAAAACAAAAGGTACGCGATATTTATCGCGTATTTATCGGGTATTTACCCGATATAATTAATAATTAACTATTATTATAATTATTATTATGTTTGTAGAAAAACCTAAAAAAACACGAATACACGGCGAAACAAAACATGAAGGATTCCCTTATCGACAACAGAACTCCAACCTGAAGAGTATTGACTGGTTGTACAGCAAAATCGTTGTTTATGGTTTCTATTAGAACTGCGGAGGTATACGGATGCCAATAGAACTTCGTTAGTCCAAAAGGCGAGCAATAAATCTCAATATAAGACCACCGCTTCTATAAGGCATTAGGATCAACGTTTCTTTGTTCAGCATTGTAAGCGTATTGTCCACGCAATCGGTAGGTACAAATGGCGATCTTCCTCTTCTTGTATGAGAACTGCTTTCTGACCTATGCATGATTATGTATTGTGATTATCGGTTTAGACCAAAGATCATGCTTAAATGGCAGATTTTCGTCAAGCATTTGCGATGGAATATAGAGAGCTTAGAAAGAAACCTTGATTTTGTCTAGAATTTTATTTCTTGTATTTCTTTAAACTTATTCTATTCTTATTTGATGACCTCTGTGGCGGGGCAGGCGAAGGTCTGCCTGCGACGCAGGAGGTTGCGGGTTCGATTCCCGCCTCGGGACAAATGTTTGTACGATCTGCAGACATTTGTCCAGGGCGTTCTGGATGTTTTCTATGTATAATAAAAAATATCTATCTATGTAGTGTATTGTATTATGTTTATCAGTTATCTAGTTCCCATAACACAAGCTCTGCTTAGCTTGGGGCTAGATAATGCTGTGTGAATTGTCCAGCATTATTTATTATTATTATTATTTCTCCGACAGTTTAAACCATTTAAGGTTTGTCTAGTATCGACAGTTACAGCGTGTTGCCACACATTTCGCATGAAGTTATACATTTATAAACATTATCATAACTACACTAAGTCTATCTAACATTATCAGCGATTGACACAATGATTACCTACAACTATTAGCCAAAGCACCAACACACAGTTTATGTACCAGTCACACTACCACTAGGTTATTTTATCGTAAGGTAAGGTAGGTTTAAATAAGTAACTGCATACAGGTTTGAGAATACAGGATGACTAGTAAAGTAAAAGTGAAAAACTTTCTATATTGTTATTATAATTATTATTTTTATATTATATTTTTCACTAGCTGTACCCGCGACTTCGTTCGCGATTGCCATTCCTGCCGACTAATTAAATTCACATTTAACCACAGTTTCTCTCAAATTATGAAACGCCACCGTGCAAAAAAACTTCGATGCGCAGAATTGGACCTATTACGCTTTTAATAAAAGCATCTATATTTGGATCCTTGTTAAATTGTGTATAAATCGGGTAGGGTCTACGGGGGATAGCATGTTGTCATCTTCAATCGCATTCTTTATCCACACGACTTTTAGCTACGACTCGGCCAGCGTCAGTGTTAAGAAGTGTCATATTCGTTTCACTTCTTACTCATGGTTCCGATCAGCTGGGGCCCTGTTCTGCTAAACTAATCGCTTCACTATGATAGGGGTATCGTCACAGAATGACACGTTTTGGTATTCTACCTTAGATGAAAGAAATTATGATGAATGTAGATGGAGAGACGCGCGACAGGTTTGAAACCATTAATTTATCTCGCACGTACTATCTGGAGTTTTATTAATCTAGAAATTCTACGTCATAATTCTGCGACGATTCCATTGTCATAGTGAAGCAATTGTATTGTAGAATTGGGCTCTTGATCCATTTGACTTAATTTTTTTTCGATAGTAGGTAGGTACAGTTGATTGAGTATCAAAGTAAAAAAAAATGTTCTGTGGTCCAGTTAGTTTAATTAGAGCACTTACTCCAACCAAACTTCGGTGGTACAGTTAACTAACCAGCTAAACCACCAAATATCATGTTCATGAAGATTGCATGGACCATTTGTACATTTTACTTTGCCTGAAATAGGCATTGACGCACCCATTCGTTAGGTTCTACTCTACCTAACTAATGGGTGGCGTCTTCAAAAAATAAATAGATAGAAACTTACCTACCCTTTATCTACTGATTTTTTCTTCAATCTACAGATTATTTCATAAATCTACCGATTTTCTACTGATTTAGTCAAATTCGTTATTGCAACACTGTTTCTAACAAAAAAAACTTGAGAGGTGTCAAGGGACACCCGGATGGAACGAAGTTCCTTTCGATTAATCTCGCGTCCTCGCGTCATCTTCAGTGAGGCCGCAGAAAACTCATATATCCCGCTCACTCCAATGACACGTTGCGCGAGCGAGCGGAACACACGATTGTTCGAATCGAAGCGCACCTCGGCTCAACTCGGCTGCGGTCGTCGCTTCGGTTCTCCTCGGTTCTCTTCGTCAAAATATGTCGTTACAACTACTATCCTATTCTACTATCCTATCCTACTATACTATCCTACTATCCTATCCTACTATCCTATCCTACTATCCTATCCAACTATCCTATCCTACTATCCTATCCTACTATCCTATCCTACTATCCAATCCTACTATCCTATCCTACTATCCTATCCTACTATCCTATCCTACTGTCCTATCCCACTGTCCTATCCTACTATCCTATCCTACTATCCTATCCTACTATCCTATCCCACTATCCTATCCTACTATCCTATCCTACTACCCTATCCTACTATCCTAACACACGATTGTTCGAATCGAAGCCCACCTCGGCTCAACTCGGCTGCGGTCGTCGCTTTGGTTCTCCTCGGTTGTCTTCGTCAAAATGTGTCGGCTCAACTCGGCTGCGGTCGTCGCATATAATATATCGCGCTCACGGGATATATTACGGGATATATTATATCCCGCTCACTCCAATGACACGTTGCGCGAGAGAGCGGAACACACGATTGTTCGGAGAGCGATTCTAATTTGTGTGCAAACCTAATGTCATTCGCGATGACAGCTGGCTATCATAAACGCTACAGTGACAGTTCTACACTTTGACACTGACTAAATATTGTGTTTACTTTCCATCAAATGTTAGGATATATTTGTTCTGTGGCAATATATTTGTTCTGTGGCAAAAAGTGTCGCTCCAATTTTCGTTACAATTTTTTCCGTCTAGCCCCCTTTCACAACGCGCGATAAGGAACTTCGTTCCAAAAGAATGCATGAAATCGGACGACGCGTTAATGAATTACAACTAAGTACTTACACATTTTGACTTTTATCCCCTCTCCCGAGAGAACCGTGCCTACTGTCCCAGATAAAATGTATCATATGTTTTTCTTCGTAGTATGAGATCAAATCATGCATAGTTTCATTTGAATTCATTTAGTAGCATATTTTTACTTTCATCCACTCTCCTAACCTAAGGGAACCGTACTGATTGCGGGATAAAAAATATTGTTCATTTGAATTCATACTGTACTTTTGGCGTGATGCGCGGCCCAGGAATATGACTTTTATCCTCTCTCCACGGAGAACCTTACTAAATTCCGGCATAAAATGTACCTATCTTTCCCCGTAGTAGGAACTCAAATTATGCCGAGTTCCATTCGAATTCATTCAGTAGTTCCGTCGTGATGCGCGATTAAAGGATTTTACTTTGATCCTCTCTCCCGGGGGAACCTCACTCAATTCCAGGATAAAATGTATCCCATGTCCTTCCTTGTAGTATGAATGAACTCAAATCGTACCATTTCAGTCCAACTCATTCAGCAGTTTCGGCGTGATGCGAGGTGAAGGAGTTTGACTTTAATCCCTTCTCCCAGGGAAACCTTACTGAATTCCAGGATAAAATATATCTCTCCTCGTAGTATGAACTTCTATCGTGCCGACTTTCATTCGAATTCATTCAGTAGTTCCGTCGTGATGAGCGGTTAAAGAATTTTACTTTCATCCTCTCTCCCAGGGGAACCTTACCGAATTCCGGGATAAAATGTATCCCATGTCCTTCCTTGTAGTATGAACTCAAATCATACCAAGTTTCAGTCCAACTCATTCAGCAGTTCCGTCGTGATGAGCTATTAAAGAATTTTACTTTCATCCTCTCTCCCAGGGGAACCTGACTGAATTCCGGGATAAAAAGTATCCTATGTCCTTCCTCGTAGTATGGCCTAAAATCATGCCGAGTTTCATGTCAATACCTTCAGTAGTTTCGGCGTGATGCGCGTTTAAGAAACAGACAGACAGACAGACAGACAGACATGAATGAAAAAAATTACAGTTCTGGCTTCAGTATCGATAATAGAGTGCCCTCCAAAAAAAAAATTTAAAATATCTTCAATGTACAGAATTGGACCTGTTACAGTTTTATTATAAGTATAGAAATTTTACTTTCATCCTCTCTCCCAGGGGAACCTGACTGAATTCCGGGATAAAAAGTATCCTATGTCCTTCCTCGTAGTATGGCCTAAAATCATGCCGAGTTTCATGTCAATACCTTCAGTAGTTTCGGCGTGATGCGCGTTTAAGAAACAGACAGACAGACAGACAGACAGACAGACAGACATGAATGAAAAAAATTACAGTTCTGGCTTCAGTATCGATAATAGAGTGCCCTCCAAAAAAAAAATTTAAAATATCTTCAATGTACAGAATTGGACCTGTTACAGTTTTATTATAAGTATAGATAGATGATCTTTTGGTAGCATGTTCAGCAGTGGAAATATGTATGTGTGGCAGAAAATAGGTAGGTAGGGCAGTTTTTAATTCTATAAAATAAATGAAACCAAGCATTCTTTTATAATGCCATTTGCAGTTTAAATGGAAGTCAGTGTCAGGTGGCTCGTTTGCTCCAAGCCTTTAGTTGTACCTTTTTTATTCTTAGGAAGAAAAACTCGATTTCCGCAATTTACTCTTCATTTATCGTCTTAGAACATTCCAACCAGTTTTCTTTAGTTGAGGAAGAATTATGCTGTAGTGAAATAACACCCCTAGTGTTAGAGATTTAAAATAAAAAACATTTGATAGGAAATTTATATCAGCTTTCTTTGAAACTATAGTAAACTTTATTTGTAATATTTTGTCTTTAAAAAAAGATTAAACAATAAAATTGCCATTTTAGTCCAAAAACTCAACTATCATTTTATATGTATGTTTTACATGAGGCGACCAACTGCTCGGCTCAGATCTGAGGGTCGCCTCACTGAGGCAACCAACGGAGGACACATGTGCCGCCATCTTGAACACAACCGATGCCAAGTTAATTTTCAATAACTGGTATTGCCTCCTCGTTCTCTGATTACAGCTTCAAGCCGGTTTGGCATACTGAACACGAGGTTTCGGAGTCTATCCGATTTTGGGGAATAATCTCCCATTTTTCTATCAGGGCCTGTTTTAGTGCCCTGAGGGTGGTAGGTGGTGGTCTACGGCGTCTGACTAGCCTTCCTAGCTAGTATAATGAGCGCAGAGCTTAATCGGATGACATTGCAATAATATGATGACATGGAGCTGATCCGTCGTGTTAGGGCTCCTTTGGTTCGTCATAACAAGTGATGTCCAGGGATTCCATTCCAAATGATATCCAGGGTCTGGTGATGAAGCCGTGAGGTAACACCCTGTTAGGTGGCCAACGCCATGGAACTAAATATTAAAGTTCGATGAAAGCTTGTTTTTTTTTACTGGTAACTTTATTCCTTTTTTGGGTTTTGAGGAAACTTTTGCCAACTTCACGTACTTGTTCACGGATCAAGTGATAAAAAAACAAACACACACAAACAAAATGAAGACTAACTCGTCTGGGTTTTATCAGTAGGTATATAACAAATGTACCAAACTAAGACGACTAATATACACAAATGTACAAAACACGACATAAATACAATAATGATAAAATAGTATAAGCACAACATTATAGCTTGTTTATTTATAATTTTTTTCTTACATAGCCCGTGATAGGTGTGTAGTAGATTAGTAAAGACAACTCGTCGGTATAGCTACCGACGAGTTGTCTTTACTAATCTACTACACATATACTTTAGTACCATATCATACTAAAGAGCGCTTATTGGCAAACTGAACACGGTTCTCGAGTAAGTCAACTTTAAAGCGATATGGTACTAAAATGTACATCTTAGAGCTTACTTAATATGCCATTTCAGTTTAATGTTTTAAACTTAAGCAATATAGTAAAAGCTCTCATTTTGCATCGTTTTGGATCGAATGGTAATCGTTATCAGAGATTATGTGTATGTACGGTAAAGTACCTTACCTTCAATGATTGTCTTTTCAGTTCATGGATCGTTAACATTACCTTCGCTTACCAGGATAGTTATATTAATGTAGGTAGAAACAGTAATATCCAGACCTCGCCTAACTACGACAGCTTTGGTTTCGCGGTCGCGTGTTTAACCAATGATAATGAGGTCCCGGGTTCAAATCCCGGGTCGAAGTAACCAAAATACCTAGTAGCAGCCCGGATTCAGGAAGCATGCGGCGTTCGGTGCCTCGGAAATCACGTTTGTTCCTGCGCCGTGTCGGACTATAAGAGTGAAGGAATAAAGAGTGGTCTTGTGTTTGCGCACACGCTGGTGCACTATAATAGAGTCGACCCCATAATTTGCTCACGCTGTGCCACCCATTATTTAGAAAAACACTAGACTTAAGACGACGTATTCCCGTTGACCCCATTGACGCTGTCCCCATTATGGGGACAACGGGAAGTCATAAAAATTCCTTCCTGTTGTCCCCATTGACCCTTTTTGCTATGGGGACAACGGGAAGTCATTACATACTTTATTTTTGTTATTCTGTTTGTGATCTGTTTTTTCTGTTGGGAGTCCATAAATAAATAAATAAATATGTCTGCACTAATATGCCTAGTGCATAAGTGACATATTATAGCTAGATTGGCTGGTCTCTGTTGAGACAGGCCGCTGTAGCCAAAATTCGTGTAGGAGGACATAATCTACGACCGCAAAGACGTGGGAAGACGGAAATTTCCTTCTGCCCACGTTTTTCCGTAATTTCGTAGATCCGAGTAGCTGAATGTTTTTCAGTTATGCCACATCTACGCAAAAAGGTCCGATCAGTTTTTACTTTTGGCATAATTCGTACAAATGAACGTTCCCCTTTACATAGAATATATAATCAATATTCTGTAGAAAAGCAGGAAGAATTTTGGAACAGATTGAATAAACGTGAATTAAACCTACAAATTAAAATGGTGACAGAGAAGTTGTCAAGTAAACGAGAGTCATTTTGAATTGACATAAGCGCGGCCGGTCATTTGTTTTGTTAAGATTTTTTCCCGTTTTGACAACAACAAGGTACCTTTCTGAGCGCGCGCGGATAAAGTTTAAAACACAGATTATTTGAAGGGATTAAATGAATGTGTAGCTAAATAACGGATACTACACTTCTGACAAATCAGCAGTGTGTATAGCTTTACGGCAATGATTTTTAAAAGACACGAAGCGCGAACGTTTCCGTAGGTATTTTTCGTCATTTAGAAAAAATAGACACGAAATGCGATTGATTTAGTGGTTTACTCGACAATACCTGGACACGAGATGCGAGTAGATGTTACACGCTACACGTTAAGCTCTACCAAAGCCAAGCCAGTCCAGAGTTTCGAAGTCCACGCTACAATCATAGGAATTAAAGCAATTACCCAGGTGCTAGAAGCAAGGAAATTGTTCAATATCCGATGTAATTCCGTTGGGGTTACCGCAAGTGTGCAAGTTTGTTTGTACAATACACACGTGGATTAGAATCTACGATGATTGTTCTTGTAAATGTCGCATGCCCTTTGTGATGGATGTAAGTAGGTAGGTACTTAAATCCATTACAGAGGGCATGCAATATGTAGTGTTGAGTAAAATTTCAAACTAATGTTATAAATGCGAAAGTTTGGATGTTTAGATGTATGGATGGATAGATCGATGAATGTTTGTAACCTTTTCACGCCAAAACGACTGAACCGATTGGGCTGAAATTTTTCATAGATGTAGCCTGAAATCACTTTACTACTTTTTATTCCACAAACCAGTTAATATGGGTTAGAAATAACCTATAAATGTTTTCATAGAAATAACGCGTGCGAAGCCGAGGGCAAAAACTAGTTTACTATGAAGCAGGCACTATGGTCCGTCCACGATCATATTTTCTGTTTGGTATATGAAAGAGTGTGAAGTTTCCTAAATTGTTAACAGGTAAGTGAATAAAGACTGAAATATTACATACTTTTGATAGATACATAGATATGAGAATCTGTCGACTCGAAAACTTACAAAAGTTTCGAGTTTATAGAGCCGATAAAGTATGTAACATTTCTACAATAATACTCGCATAATCGGGTAGTGGAAACAGTCACTGGTTTGACTAGAGCAAGACTGGTTGGCGAGTTGATTGGGCGGGGCCAAAACCAGTACAGAAAAGTAGTTCTAAGCCACGTTATAAAAAGCCGGAATCCGACCAAAACGTGGTTCAGTCGTTCTAGTAAATTCTTAGGGGTAACTCTGCCCCTTAAGGAAAAGTAATGAAATTATAAAGTCAGTAAAGTACTAGCTAATTGTTTTATTTGCCAAGTCCATAGATTAAAGACAAATAGGACAAGTGTGTGTGTGTGTGTGTTACAACTCAGAAGCGGAATCGGAGTCACTACCCCACAAAAAGGTACGTAAATTACTGTTCTTTTTTTTCTCCACTTTTTAAATCTGTAAGTCCTAATAAAACCAACTGCATGGACCTGGTTAGCTGTAAATACACAAGATAGTCTGTTAAATCATGAAACGAATGTGGATTGCGGTTTTGTTTTGCCAGGGCTACCCTCTGGAAGCAATAACGTATTAAAGTGATCACTTTTTCGGACAATGTTCGGACAAGTGCTCGGCACACAACGTACAGTTATGGATTTACTTGCCAGGGTACACCCTGGAGTATATGCATAGCGAGTAGACCCTCCATTTTTGTCGGGAGAATATCCCGTGAATGTGGATGGTTAATTGTACACCATAAAATAACATTGTTGTCAAACCAAACTACAGGTTATGCATTTGTCTTGCCAAGGCTACTCTTTGGAGGCAAAAACATATCCAAGAATTAAAAATCTTTCATTTTTATCGGGAGAATATCCCGTAAAATTGGATAGTTAATTAAAACATCATTATTATTTATACATTACACTACCTTATGCGTTTGTCTTGCCAAAGCTACTCTTTGGAGGCAAATACATATCACGGATCAAAAATCTTTCATTTTTATCGGGAGAATATCCCGTAAAATTGGATGGTTAATTAAAACATCATTATTATTTATACATTACACTACCTTATGCGTTTGTCTTGCCAAAGCTACTCTTTGGAGGCAAATACATATCACGGATCAAAAATCTTTAATTTTTATCGGGAGAATATCCCGTAAAATTGGATGGTTAACTAAAACATCATTATTACTCATACATTACACTACCTTGTGCATTTTTCTTGCCAAAGCTACTCTTTAGAAAAAAAATATAAGAGATAATCATTTTATTTTCGGGAGGATATCCCTTAATTATATGGGTACAGGAACACGCATTATTTTAAAATAGATAATAACAGCCTTTATTCACAAAGTAAATTTATACTCGTATTTACAATTGAAACAACTGAGCCAACTGCAGACTGATGCGAACAGTTTACAGGTAGTTTCAATCTTAGACTTTACAATGTTTTTATATTTTATTATATACATACGTTTATTATATTTCCCTCCAGCCATTACATTTTACATTTGAATTGAATCGAGGTCATTGTTAACATACATAGTAAATTCACCATCACTCTGATACAAATGATAATTATACGCTCATGTCGACTCTGCAGTATTTCCTACGTTCGCGATTATTATTATCGTACTTCTCACATACCCTCTCCAAGTTTCAGATGGATATCGATGACGATGACGATGGAAGGGAGGCGCGAGATGATTCTCCAGGGAGCCCTATTCTGCGGACGGTGACGGTCTCCGCCGACATACACCGCCCGATGGACAACCCTACAAGCAGCCAGCGAGATCGCAGGTCAGAAAAATATTATGAAATAACTTGTAATGATGGGAGCCCTAACCCAGAAAGGCACAGTCGTAGTCGTAGTCGAGTCAGTCTCAGGACGTCCAACTCTAACAGGCGCAGACATCGTGAGCAGGAACGTAGGCGAAGTCGTACTCGTAGCCGTAGGCGAAGTCGTACTCGTAGCCGTAGGCGAAGTCGTACTCGTAGCCATAGGCAAAGTCGTTCTCGTAGCCGTAGGCGAAGTCGTTCTCGTAGCCGTAGGCGAAGTCGTACTCGTAGCCGTAGGCGAAGTCATACTCGTAGCCGTAGTCTCAGTCGCGGTCCCAGTCGCAGCCTAGCAACCAAAAAGTTAACAGAAGAACATCAATTAGACAGACAACGCCTACGCGTCTTGGAAAGTCAAATAGAGCGGGAGCGCCAAAAAAATGACAATGACCTTCGACTTAGGGAACAGGAATCTCGCAAACGGAGACTGAGCCTAGGGAGGGACGGTCAGGAAAGGCCAAGGGAAGCCTTCATTCGGAAACGAAGCCCCGAAAGGGATGTTGAGGATGTCACTGAGATTCGGGAACTCCGCAGTCGGAGTCGGAGCCGTGGAGCGGACGAAAGGACCGGGAGGTTCAAGGAGCTCCATAATCGGGGACGGAGCCCTGGAAGGGACTATGAGACTGGGAAGTCATCAGGGGTTGATTCAACATCTAAATTTTTTGAAGAGTTTCTAAAAGTTATGAAGGTACAGAATAGTGAACGTAATAGTTTTCCAGCTCTTAATAATGTTATACCAGAGTTTGACCCGTTAAGCAAAGAGCAGCCAATAACTGTTTGGTTGAGCAAAGTAGATGAATGCGCCGAAATTTATGCATGGTCCGATAGGCAAATCATCCACTATGCTCTACCAAAACTCTTGGGACACGCTAAGTTGTGGTACCAAGGGCTGCCGTCTCTGAAACGAAATTGGTCTGAATGGAAGACTCTACTTACCGAATCTTTCCCGGCAACCGAAAATTATGCAGAGCTATTAACCGAAATGTTAAATAAGAGGGTTCGTTTTGGCGAACCTCTGGAATCGTATTATTTTTCAAAGATAAATTTACTCAATCGCTGCAAAATTTTCGGTAGGGGAGCAATAGATTGCATAATTCATGGCGTTGACGATAGGGGAGTAAGAGTAGGAGCCCAAGCAGCAAATTTTGAAAAACCGGAACAAGTTCTACAATTCTTCAAAACTGTTAGGGTACAGACAAAAGACTCTGGGGACCAAAAGGGGAATAAAAGGTTCACCAACAACAGACAAACTAACAAGACAAGTGACATCGCAAATTCTGCTAAGCCTCGACAATACCCCGATAGCATAACGTGTTTTAATTGCAAAGAGAAAGGACACCCTTACACTAAATGCACTAAACAACTCGTCAAATGCTCTTATTGCCATCTGATAGGACATGCGCTGATAGACTGCCCAAAAAAAACTGGTAAGCCAGAATCAAAAGATAAAACCGTTCTAAGGGTCTTAATAAACGACAGGCTAGAAGATAAAGAGCCTGTATGCAATGACAAAAATATGCTCCATGACCAATCAGATGACAATTCTAGCAGCAAATATAAAATGTTAATCAGAATCAACGGTAAGCCAACGGCTTGCCATGTTGATCTAGGTAGTGAAGCCACTCTCATTCGTAAAACTGACGCGATAAATTTAGGGTTGAATTGGTCCACGGTAGATGGACCACTGCTGCGAGGTTTAGGAAACATCCCATACGTTCCCTTGGGGAAGTTACAGGCTAATTTCGATGTTCAGGGCGTTACCGAAAGGGGAGTAGATATTTTGGTTGTTGACGACCAACTCATAAATAGCGCAGTGTTATTAGGGCATACCTTTACTGAACGTCCGAACGTTAGAATCGTTAAAACGGCGACGGAATTGAAATTCGAAAGGGTTGATGTTTGCAATCACACGAAACTACTCCTAAAGGCAGAAAACGACGAAACCATTGCAGTAGATGAAATGAAGGCAGTCAGGGTTGTTGCTGACGATCACCTAAGCGGTAATGTGTACGTTGGTGGATCTGTGAGAGGATGTTCGGGGAGCGAGTATTTTCTTTTACCAGGAGAGTACGAACTACATACAGGGACCTGTTTATTACTTGTACAAAATTTAGGAAGAGAATCTGTCCATATTAAGAAGGGAACCCTGATAACAAGATGTAGATTATTTGATACAATACAACATGTTCATAACGTGACGGCCACAACTATTGCTGAGAAGGAGATCGACGAGTCATGTATAAATAATGGAGATAACTTATCACATGGTGAAAAGAACAGACTGGACGGCCTACTGTCAAGTTACTCGTCTTGCTTTTCTACAGGGATGCACGATCTAGGTTATACCACTGAAGCCGAGATGGTTATTCGACTCAAGGATTCTGAACCAGTAGTATATAGACCGTACAGAATGTCACATTCTGAACGGCAACTGGTCCAAGGTATGATTGACGAAATGATGGAGTATGGAATAGTTCGAGAGTCTAATTCACCTTACGCCAGCCCGATTGTTTTGGTGCAAAAGAAGTCTGGCGAAAAACGACTCTGCGTAGACTACCGCGCATTAAACAGTAAAACTAAACGCGATCATTACCCTCTCCCTCTTATTGAAGACTTGCTGGATCGGTTGTCAGGTCAAAGCATATTCACAACACTTGACCTGGCCTCCGGATATCATCAAATCCCTATAGCTGAAGAGTCAATAGAGAAGACAGCGTTCGTCACGCCAGACGGACAGTACGAATATACACGTATGCCATTCGGCTTGGCAAACTCTCCTGCGGTGTTCCAAAGAGTGATGCACAAAGTCCTCGCGAGGCTGAAATATGTTGTCATATATATGGATGACATTTTGATACCAGCGTCCTCATTCGATGAAGGGCTCAGGCGGCTAGAAGAAGTCCTTCAAGTCTTGCAACAAAGTGGCCTCACCCTAAAGAAGCAAAAATGTAACTTCTTCCAGGAAACCATAGAGTTCCTAGGGTTCGAAATTAGCAAGGATGGAATCAGACCTGGCTCACAGAAAGTTCAGGCAGTATCTAAATTCCCGCCCCCGACGAACCAACACGAGGTAAGACGGTTTTTGGGTCTCGCTAGCTTTTTTAGGAGGTTCGTCAAAGGGTTCGCATCCATAGCAAGACCATTGACTAGTCTTTTGAGAAAGGATGCTGCTTGGAGATGGACTTCCGAAGAAGAGACCGCGTTTCAAGTTCTAAAGGACTGTCTAGTTGAAAGGCCTGTGCTGGCTCTTTACGACCACACGGCAGAAACACAGTTACATACAGATGCAAGTAAGTTTGGTCTAGCCGGTATTTTACTACAACGCACAGGGTCAAATCCGTGGCGTCCTGTTGCGTATTATAGTCGACAGACTACTATTGACGAACAAAAACTGCATTCATACGAATTAGAAACCTTGGCAGTAGTGAGTGCGTTATGTAAGTTCAGGATATATTTGCTCGGCATCAAATTCACGATCGTCACAGATTGTAACGCTCTGCGTTCCACATTCACCAAACGAGACCTTATCCCACGAATTTCCAGATGGTGGGTACAATTTTTAGAATACGATTGTGAGATTGAGTATCGAGCAGGGGATAAAATGGCGCATGTCGATGCACTTAGCAGAAGCCCCGTCGAAGGTGAGGACAAGCCATATATGATTGACATCTTAACGGTGAAAATAGAAGACTGGGTCACTACAGTTCAATCTAGTGACACAGAAATAAAACGCATTAAAGAAGTTTTAGAAGATCCTGCTACGACCAAAATCGCCAGCATTCACAAGGAGTACAAGGTGAAAAATGGTAGAGTATTCCGGATTATTGACGAAAATACGATTCGATGGGCTGTCCCTCGTGGAGTCCGATGGCAACTACTTAAGGCTAATCATGATGACGTAGGTCACTTTGGCTTTGAGAAAACTCTACAGAGACTGCGTTCATACTATTGGTTCCCAAAAATGCGTCGATTTACAAAAAAATACGTATCTGCTTGCCTGGAATGCGCTCATCATAAAACCCCCTCTGGGTCAAAAGAAGGGGAGCTTCATCCTATCCCAAAAGTTGAGGCCCCATTCCACACCGTACATGCTGATCATCTCGGGCCGTTTGTTCGTAGCAAGCACAAAAACTCCTACATACTAGTCATTGTTGACGCTTTCACAAAGTACGTGAATCTAACTCCAATACGTAGCACAAAATCTAAGGCAAGCATCAAAGTATTTAAAAATTACTTTAGTTATTTTGGAACTCCTACCCGTTTAATCACTGATAGAGGTACAAGCTTTACAAGTAAGAAATTCAAAACTTTCATTCAAAAGTTGGGCATCAAACATGTCTTGAATTCTGTGGCCACTCCACGGGCCAACGGGCAGGTAGAACGATACAACCGTACTATTTTGTCCGCCCTTAGTACCATGTCACATGGTCAAAGCCCTGATAAATGGGATAACTATGTTCAGGATGTACAAATAGGAATAAACTCTACCATGCATGAAATAACGAAGAAAACCCCAACTGAATTATTATTTGGAAGGAAAGTAACAAATCCGACGGAAGGTGTTTTGCGCGATATCATAGACGATATAGATAGCGATAGGATTGAACAAAGCTTGGATGAAGTCAGAAATCAGGCCAAAATTAGAATCGACCGGCAACAAGAAAGGACCAAAGAAAGATTTGATAGGCGTAGGAAAAAGGGGCATGATTATGAGGAAGGTGACCTCATAAGAGTTATCCGGGCAATAGCTGGGGGTACTGGGCAGTCTAAGAAACTTGAACCAAAATATCAGGGCCCTTTTAGAATCAAAAAAATTCTTCCTCACGACCGATTTATTATAGAAGACACACCCTTAACTAAGAAAGGTAGACGATATGAAGGAACGGTCTCGATAGATAAAATATTCCCGTGGTTAAGTTTTGACAACGACCCGACAAGTTGTACTTCAAGTGATATCGATTCTCCTGCAGAATAAACTTTATGGTTTAACTAATACGGTCGCAAGTCTGTAATATTATTCGAAATACATATCATTCATGATGTTGAATCAATACCGTATCTATTAATTGTTAAAATATAATTCAGTTAATTAAAACCTTGGTTTGTATCGTTATATGAAAACTATTTACAAATTGTATACTATAATTGTATCATAAATGTGTATCCATTTAAGTGATTTAATCGACTTGTACTTTCTTTATGTAACGTGATGATTGTGTTGTATCTCTTACTTATATAAATTTGCCCAAATTATTCGTTAAGAGTAAGCGATTATAATATACAGTATATCTTTGTAAAAATTCACTAACGAGCGGACTCGTTTTGTATCGGATGGCCGACTGTAACATTTCTACAATAATACTCGCATAATCGGGTAGTGGAAACAGTCACTGGTTTGACTAGAGCAAGACTGGTTGGCGAGTTGATTGGGCGGGGCCAAAACCAGTACAGAAAAGTAGTTCTAAGCCACGTTATAAAAAGCCGGAATCCGACCAAAACGTGGTTCAGTCGTTCTAGTAAATTCTTAGGGGTAACTCTGCCCCTTAAGGAAAAGTAATGAAATTATAAAGTCAGTAAAGTACTAGCTAATTGTTTTATTTGCCAAGTCCATAGATTAAAGACAAATAGGACAAGTGTGTGTGTGTGTGTGTTACAAGTATGTGACGAAGATTATTCTAGATGGTTTTTTCATGAAAAAGTATTGAAATAGTATTTAAATACCTATTTATAGTTTATCACAGTAACTCAGGCTGTCTTTATTTGTATCCCGGGAAAACGCGTGTCGTGCGATGGGCAGAACCAAGTAGCAAATGTGACAACAAAAATAATACTTTTTACTATAAAAACTTTCGTAGTTTGACGAATTCATTATGAATGTAAGCGGGTTAACTACGAACCTATTTTGTGTTGGAAGAACATCAACGTTTCATCCCTTATCGAACCCACCCTGATGAAGTCCCTCGTTAAGGGATGAAACGTTGGTGTTCTTCCAACACAAAATTGGTTCGTAGTTAACCCGCTTACATTCATAATGAAAAATAATACTATTTATTGCATTGAATATTCGTATTTTAAATTAAGTCACTTAGACGCCTGTGATGTAATGTACTCGTAATACAAAATTTTGAGTAAAAATCCCACAACCGATTGCCATAAAAATTATAATCGGTAAAGCATTATGACATGACCATTTGACTATCAGTCTAACTACCAAACAGAAAATAAAAGCGTGGAATAACCTAGGTGTGTATTTTCATTTGTGTAAGACCACAAGTGGACAAAAAATGTAACTGACGAGAATGAATCAACACAACACATAATATTAAAAATAAAAATACTTCATGGTGCTTATTTTGTAAGTTGATTTAGTATACGAGAAGCATTGAAAAAACTAGCGTCTACCCTCGGTTATGTAAGAAGTTCGTTTTTCATGAAAACCCTATTAATATGATCCAGGTCTATATCTATGCAAAATTTTAGCTTATTCCAATTAATAGTTATGGCAGGTAACTAACCATTCAATTCACAAAGGATTGGATGGATGTTTGTTACCTGCCTGATAATAATCGTTGACTTTATTTTGTGTTACAGTGACCTTAAAATTTACAATTAACAATTAACTTACTGAATTTATCTCTTCCGACCAAGTGGCTTGATGATCTGCGAAATACAAACGGAAAAATTTAAGCAAACGTTTTAGACGCCCCCACATCTAACTCAATTTTAGAAAAGTATGTTCCTCTCACGAGCTCGTGTATTTTATGACACCTTCTGTGACATGGATACTTTCAATACTTCATCATATAAATTCCGGAAAGATGTTATGTTAAGCATTGCCAACCATTGATGTTACTTTCTACTTCTTTATTTGTTTTGCCCTTTATCATCATGTTTATATGTAATTTTTGTTTTTCTTGCCCCATTTATGTATTTTCTCTCATTAGGGGAGGCCTATGTCCAGCAGTGGACTATTATAGGCTGATGATGATGAGTTATGTATTCGTAGGCAAATTCTTCTTTGCTTGATATAATTGATTTTAGTTACTTATTGAGCTGTGAACTGTTTGTTTTCTATTTGTTTACCTTTGCTGGTTTAAGTGTTAGTTATGTATGTTTTGTTTAGCTTACGATAACTGAATGTTTCTGAAATAAATAAAAATAAATAAAACTGCAGCCAGACGCTGGATGCGCCAAGCTGAAGACAGATCGCTATGGCACTTGGGAAGGCCAGCAGTGGACTAACATACAATTTGACTAAAATAATTCGACTAGTAACAATTCGACTAACGACTAAAACAATTCGTTTCAACAACAAAATAGTTTTGTGTCAACACATGGCTCTGGGTGCAATTAATGTTGAGACCCCCCCCCCCCCCCCCCCCCCGCGTCGGGTCGGGTAAACTCAAGGTCGAATCGAATTGAAGTCGAAATGAGTTAACTGTGCACCTAGTACACTAGACAAACGTCTGCAGATCGTACAAACATTTGTCCCGAGGCGGGAATCGAACCCGCAACCTCCTGCGTCGCAGGCAGACGTTCACCACAGAGGTCATCAGTAATATTGAACCAAAATATTGGAAAGATTCAAACTGAAATCATGGCAAATATTCTTCCGTTGTAAATGAATTTAGCTTCTCCTCGTCCCTATATACTGTGTCAAATATTGAGTATATATCTTTAGCCAGGTAGATAATGGTTGTTCAATAAGTGGCTGCAATGTTATCTATCGCAACCAGACGCGAGCTAATGCATCTAGATCAATTATGCATATTACCACGTTATCATAATCCGCTTTGTCAACTGCTAATAGGCCTGTCCTCTAAGCCAAAGGTAAAGGCTTTTGCTTGATTGCGCAGCTAAGTAGGTACCTAACGTTTACGTTGTAACGTTTGTACGATCTGCAGATATTTGTTCAGGGTGTTCTGGATGTTTTTCTACGTATAATAAAAAATATCTATCTATGTAGTCTATTGTATTATGTATATCAGTTATCTAGTACCCATAACACAAGCTCTGCTTAGCTTGGGGTTAGATAATACTGTGTGTATTGTCCAGCATTATTTATTTATTTTATTTATTTATTGCTACGGAGCCTGCCCTACCGATGTCCCTGCCCCTGTCAAAACCTGCTTTACAAAACTTCTCATCGAGTCCACAGGTGATCTGAAAGCTGGTTTCTATTTCGGTCAACGAATTAGCAATGCCATTCAACGTGGCAATCCCGCCAGCATCTACCTTCTGGTGACGGTTTAGATTTTTATTAAATAGATTTAAGTTTTTATACTACTTGTACTAATTGTTTTATTCTTTTATACTTTTTGTATGTGCTAAATAAATGTATTCATATACTCAACGCGTGACCCGAGAGCTGGTGAGTATCTGGTACAGCGCATCAGCATTGCCATACAGCCAGCGTGGCAATGCAGCCAGCGTCTTGGGGACGCTTCCGACTGGTATTGATATGGATCAGTTGAGCTACCTGTAGATTATTTACAACAGTCTGCAGCTAGCTCAGTTGTTTCAATTGTAAATACTAGTGTAATTTTCTTTGTGAATAAAGGCTTCTGCCATTGTAAAAAATGATATATTTATTGTTTCGTAAATTCATTTACACAATGTTCTAAGACCAGGCTAGTACGCACTAAAGTTACCTTTAAGTACCTATAATATACAATTATGTTTCGTAGTAGTTACCTTTTGAACAATTCGTGGAAGCCTACAAATTTTTCTTCTCAACTTGTAATTCGCAAAGGGCCAATCTTAACCACAAACCTGCAAAGCCTATTTATTTCAGACATGACTTATAGACATAACCTAATTGGCTTTCCTTTCGATGAATCATTAGATTTCCTACCCAACACGTAAAATAAAGCACCACCCCAACTCTTCCCGAAGCTGTCGTGTCGTAAGAGGCGATTAAGAGAAATCTTCCGGGAGGCGGGCAGCGCCTCCTGCAGAACAATTTTACCACCGAACTGCGATCCCAAACCTGTATACCCAGCATCGGGGCTATGGGCATTACATTCATATGATCAAAGACACTAGGGCGCATAACATTGGTAGGCCTGCGTCCAGCAGTGTAGACCAGTACTAAAGAAAGAAAGAAAGAAAATCAATTTATTGGCCTAAACGTAAAAGTATAAAAAAAATTGGTTGTCTGTAAAGTCGGTTTACTGACGATAGTTGAACGTGACAACGTCTTAAGAAAATATTGATGGAATGGTAGCATTTGATACTCGATCAAAACATGTAAATGTACTATAGTATAGCAGCTGTCCACGCAGACGCATCGCTCACTCAAGTAGGAGAGAGACGGATGTCGAGCGCTCTCGCTTGCACTTCAAGCCTTACATGGAACGCCTCAGAGCGAGGTAACGCCGCATGACGTCATGTTTTTAGGTGCGTGCAGCCGGCTCTATCGAATTATAAGACATTGTCACGTCAAAAATACTTAAAATCACTTTGCTGTACGTCTGTCTGGCCGTCTTTCCACCCTCTTATCTCATTAACGGGTGGAGGTATCGAGTTGAAATTAATATCCAACACTCAAGTCCGTAACCTCTTAGAGCCGTGATATTAATCAAACGCAAACAAAATTTACAGCCGTTTATGCCCGAATATTTTAAGAATTTCAAGGGAATCACATGCACACCGTATTTCCCGTTGACCTAGAATCATGAAATTTGGCAAGAAGCAAGGTCTTATAGCACAAGTAAATGGAAAATTCCGAAAACCGTAAATGTGTAGTTTATTCACAAAAAAGTTTTTGATTCTCGCCATGGATCAAAACCTATAAGGTAGGTACTTCTCGTTGACTTAAAACCATCAAATTTGGGAAAAAACAAGATCTTATTATATGGAATTATATGGAATTAATTATATGGAACACTCGGTGCGCGAGTCAACTCGCACTTGACGTTTTATTTTAAATGAATCACTTCCACGTATATATTTTTTTATTAAAAATAATAAAAGTGAACAAATACCACAGTGGTAAGTTGATCGATCTTTCTGAAAGGTTTATAGATCTACATCAAGCAGCATATAAACATTCTTGAATAGCCGGTGGGTTAGATGTTTTCCCATTTCTGAAATAGTTAATGAATCGAGAAAAGCATCTCTTTGATCTACTGATTAAGGTTGAATGTCGAACCCTTGACCCAAGGTAAAGGTTACCTTACCTATTTCTAAACCGCAAACTGTGAAGTTATCAGATCGTCTCCCTCAAGATTTTACAGCTTCCATGGCAAAACTTCTTTGATCGTTAATCTATATCTATTTATACTTATAATAAAAAGAGCAATGTTGGATGTTTGTAAATATTTTAACACTAGACGATCGCCTCGCGGTTTTACCTGCGTAGTTCCCGTCCCCGTGGGAATTCCGGGATAAAATATAGCCTATGTCACTCCCTGAAAAGTAAGCTTCCTAACGGTGAATTTTTTTTTCAAATCGGTCCAGTAGTTTCCGAGCCTATTCAATATAAACAAACAAACAATCAAATCTTTCCTCTTTATAATATTATTATTAATTAATATTAATATAGAAGTATAGATGGGTAAGTGTGTGATATGACATATCCCCTTGAAAAAATTTTCGCAAGGGGGAAAACTGGAACGCGAAAAAAATGAATTCCAGTTTTCCCCCTTAAGGGGGATTTGTCAAGGGGGAAAACTGGAATAACCCATCTTTTTCAAGCAAGCAATGTAACCGTAGAGAAAGTGTTATTCTCTGCTAGAGCGTAACGTCATAGTTAGTTCCTTAGTATTTCTGCTGGTAGTCCAGTCATTGACTTCGAAAAACAAAGATTAGGTTACCTAGAAAGTGTTCTAGAGTTTTAAAAATGGGTAATTTATAGATTTCAATGGGCTTTTATCCGAATATCAACTTTGCCACCTCGTTTGGTTGCCGCTCGCGCCGCAATACTGGAAAATGGTGCTTTATAATTTTGGCAATAGCTCCTTTATAACTCATTTTACGTTAAAAACATAAATTTCAAAACTCCCAGAAAAACTTACTGGTAAAAGTACCAAATGAGTGGACAATAATTTGTGTTAGATTTTTTGTAAATTGTTCTTTGTGTTCAGTTTGCAATACCAAAATATTTTATATTTATATCTATCTGTAGGTAATCCGTACCTATATCGTTCGATTATAAATATATTGTAGGGTTGTATTGTTCGTTCGTTCCTCATGCAACATTTACTGATCGGATCGGGCTGAAGTTTTGCTTTGAGGTAGGTAAAGTAGGATCAGGAATCTTCTTTTTATTCCATAAATCAGTTTCCATGGTACATAAATAACCACGCAATGCGCACCATTTTGTGAAAAGGATAGGCATAGGATTTCGCGTTTACAGGAGCGGGACAGAGCATTCGTTTTTGTAACGGCGTAAGCACAAAAATCAAGTTATTGCTTATTGACAAGAAAACTACTAAACTTATGAAGAAACTGGTCTAAGGAACTGAATATTTAGTGATAACCTATGAATCAAAACATTAGACATATCAATAGACCACAGAGGTCTTGAGATCTCGACCAAATTATGTGCGAAACATCCACAGATCCACACTCGTTTCATAAATTCTGTTTATATTCATAGGTTTGCTGTAAGAAAACTCTTTTAGAGTTAAGCTCGCCTTTGTACATGTCCAGTATTTGTCAACTTTTATGTATGAAGTAACTTGTGTGTGCAATAAAGAATTTAAGAAAGTAGTGCACTTTCATGATTTTTTGTCGTAATTTTTTCCTCAATCCTGTTTTCATATTCAAGGAAGCGAAGAAAAAATATTGAATTTTATGTAATTTGAGATTTTTAGGACAGGGATTCCGCGAGTACTGAGATCCAGGCTTAGTTTGACAATAACGTATCTCTAAGCAAATTTTTATCCCAAAAACAACGCGTGCGTAGCCGCGGGCAGAAACTTGTCATCTATAAATCGATGAAAATTGCAAATCTTTGCATGTTAGGTACTTCCTTTTCATCTTAAGAATTCTTAGGTAGTAGATAACTATCAATTTAACTACCTACCTGTAACCCAACTTTTGCAAACTGCTGTAATAAGCGCTTTTTATCACCGATGTGGGGGTGCCTTTTGTATACGGGTTGTTTACGTATGATGGTACGATTTACGAGAGGCGAGAAATTGAAAAGTTTTCCGTTACGTGAAAATGAAAATTTCATCAAGATCGGCCCTGAAACATGGCCACATTTATTCAAGACCGGTGGTCGTACATGGTCACCTTCTTGAAATCGTTTCCAAGTACACTTACCTCGGGCAGATTCTGCAGCTAGGTAAAAACAATTTTGAGAAGGAGGCCAAGAGGAGGATCCAGCTAGGCTGGGCAGCGTTTGGAAAATTAAGTCGAGTCTTCTCGTCATCCATACCGCAATGCTTGAAAACGAAAGTTTTCAATCAGTGCGTCCTACATGACCTACGGAGCTGAGACGTGGACACTCACGGGCTGGTTCACCAGTTCAAAGTCGCTCAGCGAGCTATGAAAAGACATATGCTCGGAGTTTCTCTGAAGGATAGGATTCGTAACGAATACATCCGACAGAGAACCAAAGTTAAATAAATTTAAACGCTAAATTATATGAATTAACGATTTTTATGCGCTTGTTAAGCCATTATAGTCAACCAATAAGCGTTGGATGAACCGGCTGTTAAGCTTCTAAATTAAGCATTTTTCAGTCTAACTCGAAGTTATAATCTACAAGAACTTTTAAATCGGAGTCACTCTTATGGAAAATGCCCTGTAACTCGGATCGCTGCGGTCAGGCAACAAGATTAAGCACTCTCAACTTTGTTTACAGATAGCCTTAACTTTATTTGAGGTCTAATGGCTTTTTTGGTAGGCCGAGGTTTTTTGTCTTTCTTTTGCTAATAAATTGAACGTTCGGGTAGAGTTGGGTAAGGAGGCCTTCAGATTTTTATTGTTGGAAGTTAAAAGTGGGCTGATTCACGATTGTTTTCCGTAGTTATTGCTTGTGGTGACAACTGTTATTAAATTGATTTTGGACAAGAAGTGAATAAACATTATTTTAAAAACAACTTAGATATATACCAAAATGCCGTTGCTGAAAGAGACTAGAAATTAAAATTTACAAAAGATGTTTTAACATTACTATCTTGCTATTACGACAGCATTAGATAAATCGTCAATTTGATTTCGGATAATACTCATGAAGTATTTGAAATTTTAACATAAAATGGCTTTCTGAACCGAAATCGAATACCTACCATCCCTCACATTTTTCATCAGGTATTTTTGTGCTAAAGCGAGACTTATACCGTGATGCTACAGATTCTGAAAACCTGCTGAAATTACTGAAAAGCTGGTTCACTTTTGCTAGATTTAAGTTGCAAAAGCTTACTAGCTACGTCAAAAATAAAGTGTTTTTATATAGGTAACACCCTCTTGCAACCAACAAGCTCAACCTAATGTCCTTTGTTTAAGGAGAAAACGTCGGTGCTTTTCATCAGATTACAGCAGCTGTTTCCCCTAGCCTGTGGCAAGAGCCAAAGAAGCAAGCGCGTCTCACCGACATATTAGCGGTAATAATTTAAGGATAACGCTTGTGTAATTTCGCCCGAGCGGCCCACAAAATCTATTGCCTTTAATAAACGCAAACGAAGTCTGGTTTTCCTACATACTATTATTTATTCCACGTTCGTAACAATTATTTAACGTAATTGCAGCATTAACATGTTACCCTTAATTAAAATACGAACAATGTATTGGGTTCACACGGATTCAATTATTGAATGGTTTAATTAAGCTGTCCAGGACTTTATGGTGGAGTATTTTAAATTGAATTTTGCATGAGGTTCGTGTTTATCGTTGAAATGGCTGTCTGTAGCTGAGATGGCTTGTCGGGGAATTGATTATGTTGGGGCTTAATTGTCTAAGCCTGGGTGGACCCGCGCCCGGCAGGAAACATGGTTCCGCGCGAAACCATCGGCCTTCATATGCTTGACTTGGGCATGACATGCATTTAGCCTAGAGATAAATACATGAATAGGTGTGAATTTACGGCATATGTTGTGATAACACGTAGCTCAAGTGAATTTCAAATACAGCTATCAGTATGTTATGTAGACATAAAAACTTTACTTAGCATATTATTGTAACACGAAAATTCTCCCATTCTATGCTAGACGTACAGGTACTCACATAATTTATTGTAATAATTAATTTAAAGTAATTTTTTATGTGGCTTATATCTAGATTTTTTAGATATTTTAGCGCACAGAGTGGAACTGGTGACCCGTATTACAGATTCTTGTGAACTTAGAACAGGCACCAGTCTCTCACAATATTAGCTATAATATTAGTACGAGTATAGTATACTACTTGGACTTATGTATTCTAGCATCGAAGCTTCTATTATGAGAGAAAAATAAATTTAATTTGAAATTTGATATCACTCGTAGAATATAAGTAATTAAAACAAAAAAAAAATCTGTTTTTTGTCACAGATTTGTATTTCTAATTCTAAAAAAATTTGAAGCCGATTTTGTAAATTTGAGTCTTTAACAAAAAGGGGAGCTATTTATACCGTTACGTCCTTTTTTTAATTTGATATGGAAGTGGGTTCCTTCCTTATAATATTGATGATAATAATATGAAGATTGATGTAGATGTAGTTTCCTAAATCTTGTAGTTTAACCGAGCCCAAGAAAACACAGCCATAAAAATTAAATCAGTAACGTATGGAACATATTTGCCCCGGAGCAAGTCAGGGCAATCCTCTTATTTCATTTGTCAGAAGATGGCCGACGCTGACAATGCGCCCTGTCGCCCGAGCAAGAGTGATGTCTATATCCTTGCTGTTTTTATTAGCCGGGATTTATAAGTTCTCCGGATATGGTGGCTTTTATTGTAAGGGCATTGTTTTACCCTAGTGTGTTTCGCAGTTCTGGGGTCTGCTTATTTGGTAGAAGTGTATTAAAATAAGGACTATTGGTTTTAGAGACGTGCAATCGAAACATTTATGTGTAAATTATGGATGCTCAATGCCATTAAAATATTTATTGCTATAAGTAAATATTTTACTAATCATTCACCTCATCAAATCTTTTAATATTTTTGGTGATCAATGTTCTTTACATATTCTTTAATTCTCCAAGAATTCATTAATGTTACCAAAGACCAAAGACAACGCCAAAATTTCTAAACGGACCGGGCGGAAATTTTGCAAAAAAATAATTGGACCTGAAATAACATATACATAAGCTACTTTCTTGCGAAAAACGCGCGAGGCAGAAGCTGGTTAGAAATAAATAAATTGCCGCTTTACAAAATTATCAACGTACCAAAAAAGATATCGCAAATCAGGTCAGTCGATTTTGTCCAATCACAGTTTTCTGGTTATAAATACACGACCGATACCTAACTCATCCTTCGCATGACATGTTCATTCCTATCCAGACTCAGATAGGCAATCAGGACAGCCAAAACTACCAAAGATAGGTATCTAATTCCGTACAAATTTTCCGTGACACTGCCGTCACTAGCATCCATATGTAATTTTCCAATTGAGTAGGCAGATATCCGGTGAACCCTTCAAGGTTTCATCGCCCAAGGCTAGAAAGTGCTAATAACGTAGATTCTACGACTGTGTGTTTAGTGGAGAGCAAAAACGGAAGCGAGGGCGGATTTTTGACAGATTCCAAATGAAATTTCGTGCGTGGGGTAATACTTTCACAAAAATAATTTTTCTCTCCTATCCCGCCGTCCTCCGAAAAGGTACCCTAACAAATGTCGTGGCGTAGGCGTTGGGCGCAAAATATCTTACTAAAAAGTGAGTCGTGGATTTGATTATGTCAGAGTGCACCTGTTTTTGAGCGCACACTTGTGCACTATAATATTTTCTGCGCAGTGCAAAAGTGCTACGGCCTAGTCTTAACGGAGACTCCTCTGTGGTGCAGCGGGTGAAGGTCTGCCTGCGACGCAGGAGGTTGCGGGTTCGATTCCCGCCTCGGGACAAATGTTTGTACGATCTGCAGACATTTGTCCAGGGCGTTCTGGATGTTTTCTATGTATAATAAAAAATATCTATCTATGTAGTGTATTGTATTATGTATATCAGTTATCTAGTACCCATAACACAAGCTCTGCTTAGCTTGGGGCTAGATAATGCTGTGTGAATTGTCCAGCATTTTTTTTTAGACTAACCACACGGTTAGTCTCCGTTAAGACTAGGCCGTAGCCAAAAATTCGACTAGGTGGACATCACATATATCCAGTAGGTAGGAGTGGAGTACCACTCATTAACAGGCTTACTACAAGCTCATTAACAGAGCCTAATGAGTCCTATAGCACCCAGTCTTCAGCGGTCAGTAGATAGGTAAAATACACACTGGACATTTCCGAAAACTTTACTGAACGCGCCGTGCGTCTAGAACCTACTCATCCTAAAGAAATCCCTCGTTAAGGGATGAAACGTTGGTGTTCTTCCAACACAAATGCGGTTCGTAGTTAACCCGTATATGCGTAATTAATTTCCGAAAACATTTATGAAATCTCGCAACTGTTATTTTCCAACGTTTTATAGAGCTTATCCAAGTATTGCCAACAAATAATTACAGGAATCCACTTTAGGTACGCGTAAGTCAATAAATCATCAATCAATAAAACTCCCAAACTAATAAAGCAACTGCAGTTACGCCTACTAGTGCGAACATAAATTGCGATAGAGGGCAGCACTGGGACTTGTTTAATTTCACGACTGAATAAATACGAATGTTATACCGTCGAGTGTCCTGACGTTCCCTCTGACCCACCCATAAAATTCAACTACCTCCCAAAATTGTCGGCCCGACTATTTAGGTTTACAGTATTTTAATTTCATTAAATCTCTCGCAACCTTTCTACCTAAATACCCCTGTCCTACCTTTTATGGACTTAGCTGTAGTTTTATTGTGGGTGGAAACAGTTGATGTTTTTCTTAGTTACCTTAAAATAATTTTCCGAGAGTCTGCTGCCATTTATTTTGAAATTATTCAGGTATTATAAACTATTTTGATTATTTTCAGATATGGCAATTTATATGTGGTATAGGGGAGGCCTTTATCCATCTGTGGACGTCTGTGGGCTGAAGATGATGGTTGCAAATTATATTTTTCTTAGGTAAATAAGTGACCTTTACACAACTTTTCATGCATTATTTTTTTGTGTTTTACAGGTAGGGTTCATACAAGCGGACTAAACTAATTCTGGATCGAATAAGTACGGTAAATAGTATCACATATAGCTATGTAAATTTCATAATATATTTTGCATTTCTATGCAACAAAACTAACACAGCAAACAACCAACAGGGAGTTGTATATAACCTAGGTCTCTAAGATTTGCATAATTCCTCTGAGCAAAAGCGCCCTAACTCAGTTTTCATAATTAGCAAACCCTGTTTCTAGCATGTGTTACAGTTTATTAGTTTCTTACATGCTTGTGAAGTACTTTTCTTTAATATGAGTACGCAATACAACGGTTTATGGATATTTTTCAACCTTAAGGTTTATATTACTGTGAACATCCTTGGAAGAAAATTTAGTAGGCTGTTTGTACTTACTAATTATGTGGGGTACTTATGAGAGAAATTTCAGTTTAAATTTCTGTAATGTTGGTTCATTGTTTTATTTTGTCTTTTTATATGTGGCGTTCTCATTCCAGTAATTGTTATATCATTGGAACCGTTAATTATTGAATAATATGTTAACTACAGGTGACCTATTTCTCAATTTTATCACAAATAACTACTTTAATAACACATTGAAAAATATTTTCTAGTTCTATGACAGAATTCTGAATACGGCTTTATTCAATTGAAGTTTTTTGCAAAAATTGTAATAAAATTTTTGTTATTCCTAATTGTTTATTGCATGAGATAAAATATACCTACATGTCAAATCTAAAAGTAGATAGACGTATTATTTGATATGTTTGAATTTAACCTCATAAAACAAACCACATCTCCACAAATTCACAGCTTTTCACACCCCGTATAAAAGTTTAAATCCAATACACAGAGCACGCTGTGGTTTTCAACAAAGTAAATATTCAATAAGAAAAACCGCGTATTGTATCACAGACAGTCAGTTTGTTCTCTATCCAATATAGCAGGGCATTGTTTTGGCTGTACCTATCTACCTATTTGAAAGAAAATAAGCTACCAATGAGATTTTATTTTTAATGTTAAATAACGAAAACGACAAATGATCCTAAGCGTCATTAGGTTGAAGGCTTGTTATTAGTTGAAGGTGTTTTGAACCTATTATTAATAGTCAAGCAAGGACTAATACAATGATAATATTTTTTTTCTAGATACATCCAGACTACATCTTAGTTTAGATAATTTCATTGTCTGAACTTTTAGACTGAAGCGGATCAATTTTCGTAGAAATTTCTTCCCACTTACCTACGTAAATAAACATTTTATCATCACATTCAAAGAAAAACAATCAGAACCAAAGGTTAATCAAACATCATTTTGAATACCCCAGTAACAAAAGAAAACATTTTTTCAATCGGAGAACTTTTACGGCACAAAGAGTAAGTAGGGATTTGCTGTGTAACCCAGCCTTTCCAAGTTAAGAAATTTCACTTAAGAAACAAAAGTACTATAATAAAAGAAGAACAATCTTAAAATTGGAGACGCAAGAAGGCATTTTCTTAAAAAAACTGCGATGGCGCTATCTCGTATTGGATCTGAGTGGCTGTCTCCATCTCTAGATTAAATTTAAACTCATATTTCAAGATTACTTTGGCCGGGACTCGGGTTATGTTGATAGCTTTCTGGCAATAAAAATATTTTCATGCGTCGTCTCTGCATAAATAGAACCAAATATTCAACGGCGTTTTATTTAGTTTTGATCAACAATCCTCGAAATTTAGGTGGGTACAAGGCATATGATTGTTTCAGCGAATTTTTTTTGACTTTTTTCATCACTTACTAAAGTCTACCCTTTGTTGATAAAACTACAACCTTTTAAGAAAAATATTGTGAGAGGATTTTGAGTTACGCTTATCTATCCAAGTTGAACGAACACAGAGAGTTTAAGAAATCGAATTCGCTGTGAGTTCGACGAATCACCTGTATTCATTTGTTTTTGCTTTAAATGCTTATCCAGTCTCACAGTCAACAACTTATATTTCTTAATTATCTAGCCGTAAGATTTCAAAATTAAAATATAAATATATAATAGATAAACATGGCTGGAACTGGCAAAATCTATCATCGTCATCGTTGCCCCATTGACTCGACAAGAATAGACCTGACGTTAGTCATGTCATGACACATTTCATTACCTTTACCTTTGTGCTCCATCCAAGTTGAGAAGCCTTGCGGCGTTTTGTCCAATTTAATATAGCTCTAATTAATCTAGCTATAAGCTACGTTATCGCATGCTTCCGGTCGGTAATCGGCATCCCCGCAAAGCCTTTTCGTATTAAATTTCACTGCGAAGTTTCAGTTTAGATTAATACAAAAAATACATGCCACAATTTCAGATCTTTGCTCTTGCTTTTAAGAGGGAAAATTGAAACTACAAAATGTTTATTTCATTTATCAAATATTATATAATATGCTATGACCGTGCTCGGAACCTCCTTTTAAGTATGAAATAGCTGTATTAGGAGGTAACGCTCTTTCATAACAAATATTTTTAATATTCCTAAATTTCTTACAGTTTTCAATTATAAATCAATGTTGAACAATTTTTGTATTTTTGTATTTATATTTAGACCCTAATGAATAAAAATACGAATAAGATATCTCAGTCTTGAAAGATTCACAGGTACCAAGATGTATCCTTATCATCGAAAGTAAATATAACTTTTGAGCTTACTTTATTTTTAATATTTTAGTGTTCTAGCTTTTCTCAGCTTTCTTCAGGGTTGTATTAAAAATTCAATCTGCTCGGTCTGGGCGACTCTACACCTGCTAACGTGTAATTTCGTCGTGTTTAATCCTGGAATCACTTCTTCCCTGAGCTGATTAGACGGCAATATCGTGTCTGTTCTATTCTAGCATCTTATTGTGTC
This sequence comes from Eupithecia subfuscata, assembly GCA_963564075.1. Taxonomy (NCBI): domain Eukaryota; kingdom Metazoa; phylum Arthropoda; class Insecta; order Lepidoptera; family Geometridae; genus Eupithecia; species Eupithecia subfuscata. Next base: position 4,468,678 of record OY751099.1, on the reverse strand, counting down.
TTTATTGCATTGAGAAATATAGAGTCGACTATGAAACTACACGAGGTAGTTTTCTTACGATGCTCGCTGAGGTAGAAAGTGTGGGTTAAATGTGGTTTTTTTTCATGGCCTCGATTATCTACACCAAAATCCCTTTGTCAATACGCTCCGAGAGTAATTTGAACGCATTTAAAAATAAACTAAGCAAGCTATTGGAGGAAAAAGTTTATTATAACATTTATTAATTTCTGAATGACAAATTTTAATATATGCACTTTACGTTAACATCGAATTCCTACTTGTTTTCTGTTTTCAAATTTAATTTTTATTTTTTGACATGCATCTATTGTAATTTTATTTTGAACTGACTCTAAATTGACCTATTTCGTACTAGTGTGATAAAAACACCATCTAGTCCTGCCATGATCAGAACCATGGCAGAGCAGAGATACAAAAATACATAATAATATGATTTATGACCGCTGTAATGTTACCACCTAGTTATACAACAATAAATTCATTTATCATATATCAAATGTGGCGCAACGTGCGAAGGTCCACCGGTGACACAGAAGGTTGAGGATTCGATTCCTGCATTGGGACAAATGTTTATACGGTCTGCAAATATTTGTTTCAGGGTATTTTCTATGTATAATTAAAAATATATATTTATGTCATGTATTGTAGGTATATCAGTCATCTAGTACTCATAACACCAGCTCTGCTTATCTTGGGGCTAAATGATGTTGTGTGGATTGTCCAGCATTATGTATTTATTTATGATTCAATATGAACTTGCGTATTTAGCTGCAAATAGAGCACTTCTCTTAGTTGAAAGGGTAATATTTTACAGTTAACCATAATGCTGCGGCCTTTGCCTTGCAAAGCAATCGCTCTGTCAGTTATTCACAAAACGTTTTTAACAATATTCAGTAGTACAATTCTGCTGTTTTACTAGAACTATGTACAAACATGAAACAACTGGTTAGATTTCTAATTTCTAAGAAATCGAATTATATCGCAAAAATTTTCGACTTCGACGGGACTTGAACCCGCTTAATTCGCTTAATTCGATTTCTTAGAAATTAGAAATTATCCGGAGTGCGAGGCTTACGCACTATAATAACAAAAACCTTAAACTGGTTAGATTATCCAGATTTTACCTACTTTAGTGAATCCGCGCCTTTACAAAACTATTATGCAACTCGTGAGACATAAACATAAATGCTACGGCGTAGAAGCGCTACAATTTATCGTAGAGCAGTCTACGCTGCTACGAGATTTGTTTCATGGTTTCATTGCTATGACGGATACAGTATCAATGTTTACGTTTAGAACGAGCCCACATTAGGTTGCCTGGGGAAATAGCTTTCTGCGATAGGCCGCCTTGTGTACTATGTATTGGGGACATCAAAGAAAAAGAGTTTCGTTTAATTTACACTGAATACGATTTATTGCAACACTTAAAGTACTTTAACATTAATTGATGTGAACGATGTGATAATGAGCCACGATGTTCACGATGTTCATATTAATGTGTGGCGCGGCGTCACTGCATGTCGCCTTTCGTTCGGTCAGGGCTACGTGAATACTGACTTTGCTTATAGGTACTTATTGTACGAACCGTAAACTATGTTTATTTCTCTACTAATGCAAGAAAGTGTTCATTCACCTTTTTTCACACTATGCGTTTTGAAGTGCTTAGGTAAAGCGCGTTTTTAAACCCGTCTGGCCCAATACATCCGAACACATTTCATGCGCGTTTGATTACCTTGAAGCGCGCGTATGGGCGTGTACGAATGTATCAGATGGTTTTTAAACGCGCGTTACCAAAGCTCGCATTTCCAAACGCCTAATGTGCATTTGCTCTTACGTTCTCGTTCAACTTTGTTACTGGATCTGTTCCAAGGCACAAATAAACGTAAAGATAACACGTTATTGTTCGATCTGTTGTCAATAAAAGTAGATTTAGCTTTGCCTAGAGCTTATCACACATTTTACGGAAGAAAAGTCAGAATTTATTCGTATTCGATTCGCATGGATAGATTTGCTTTCAGTTTGGAAATCTTTTTCATTTGCATTATGACCTTGTTATTGTCTATACAATAACAAGGCCATAATGAAAATGAAAAGACCGCGTTCCGGAAAAGGTGGCGGAAACCTACAAAAGATGAAAGAGGAAGACTGGCGAAAAACTGTAACGGAAAGAACGAAAGAGTGAATTTATGTATATACAGGGTTATTGGCAACTCACTGAAACTGCATAAGATACAGGATCTGCCCATTTCGTTACAACCACGTCAGTGAAGTCACCAGGTCTTAATTCTTGAACCTGGTATTGGTATTGGAACCCCCCTCCATTCAATAATCGTTCATGAGAGGAGATTATTTGGAACTCAATTTTGCATTCACTGCCCAGCCACCGAGTGGTGGAGGTGGCGATCTGCGTCTTGGGCCATCAAAGGCTCTGTTTCGAATTAACTTCCTCCACCAGTCGATGAAAAATTTAAGTGGAGAGAAAATCAATTACACCTCTTTTCTTATTTCGGCATTAAATGTAAAAAATTGTATTTTGTAAGCAAAGAAGTAAATATATGTATACAGAAATAAAGTTATTGAAATCTATCAATGGGCGTGGGAGTGGGAGATCCTCCTTTAAATCATTAGGTTTATTAGTGAGACGTCAATGAAAGCCGGAGTAAGCCATAGACTGGTTTATTCAAAAGATTCAGCCGCTACCCGCCACCTTATAATAAATAGGCATTGGCGGGTCGTCACACTTCTCCCCGCCAAGCCAAAAATTATCTTTACTTAAAAATCTAGACATACGCAAAACTTAACATCTACATTAATGATAAATATGTGCTTCATCGATTTGCCCGTTTAGAAGCACGCAGTTCACGGGCGGAAGCGATCTGCGGTGAGAGCGCAGGGCCGCCGCCGGGGCGGGACGCTAACGGCGCGGTTCCCGCCCGCTTAGACAACTCTTGCGGCGACTGTACCTCGTCCCGTGGTTCTACTGGCATGTCTGCGTGGTCTTCACCGCATGACGCGTCCACAATTGTGCCCGAATTATCGGCTCTCTTATCAACCTCAAGTTCATGGTCCTTGGGAGTCAACTAACTCTCGACAGCCGCGCCGCTCATCCGCGATAGTGAATAGCGATTCTTTTGCGTTGAAAGCATTTGATCGGCATGCCTACGCCATTCTACTCCGTTGCCAACATTAACTTTGTATGAGACGGGACCCGTTTTCTTGACAACAGTGGCTTCGGTCCACTTGTCCCCCCTCTGCGTATAGTCACGAGCTAGGACCGCGTCCCCTACCTCAAAGTCTTTATCAACGCCTGCCACGCGTGCGATTTGGCGCTCCTGGAGCTCGCGCACCGCGGCCGCCCGGTCGGGCCGCAACGCGTCTAGCCGACTGCGCAGGCGCCGCCCCTGTAGGGCCATCGCCGGCGATACTCCCGTAGTTGCATGCTCACAGTTACGATATTGAAACAAAAATTTACTTAAAGCAGCGTTTACGTCGAGACCTTCGTACAAAGCTCTTTTAATAGCCTTTTTTACAGTTCTAACGGCGTTTTCAGCCGCACCATTCCCCTGAGGTCTGTAAGGAGCCGATGTGGTGTGCCTTATACAGTTATTGGTACAATACACCTTAAATTCATGAGACGCGAATGGTGGGCCATTGTCGGTTACAAGCTGCGACGGTAAACCAAATCGTGCAAAAATACTACGCAAAACCTGAATAGTTTTATCAGCTGTAGTACTATGCATAGGGACCGCCTCGATCCACTTCGAGTGCGCGTCTACTAGAATGAGGTACCGTTTACCTCCACAATCGCCAAAGTCTGCGTGTACGCGCTGCCACGGGTGCAGCGGGAACTCCCAGGAGTGCAGCTGCGCCCGCGGGGGCGCGTCTCGCACGCTGCGGCACGCACCACATGAACCACACATCTCTTCAATATCTCGGTCTAAATTCGCCCAGTAAATGTAACTCCGTGAAATATTTTTCATTTTGGTAATACCTAAGTGGCCTTCATGTACCTCTTCTAGCATTTTCTTTTGCAGCGCCTGTGGAACCACTATTCTATATTTATAAATAATGCAACCTTGATCTATTACAAAGTCTTGCTTCCGAGCAAAAAAAGGTTTTTCCGCGTCGCAGCTAGGAATCGCTGGCCAACCAAACAGTACATAGCCCTTAATTTTGGATAACAATGTGTCACGTTCAGTTTCTCTCGCTACATCTTTATAACATACTGGCAAACAATCCTCAACGAGGTTTAGGTAATCTATCGTGCTAGCGCAGCAACCCTCCCGAGGTAGCGGTAATCGCGATAACGCGTCGGCCGGCCCGTTATCCGCCGATCTAACAAATTCAATCGCAAAATCATATGCGGCAAGTCGCGCAGCCCACCTCTGTAGTCGACTGGCCGCCGTTTGTGGGATCCCCCCTTTATCCCCAAATATATACGTTAGTGGCTGATGATCGGTGCGCAAAATGAACCGCCTTCCGAATAGATATTGGTGATTTTTAGTAACTCCGAACAAAATAGCTAGCGCCTCTTTATCCAACTGACTGTAATTACGTTCAGGCGCAGTCAAAGTGCGCGACACACACGTGACCGGCCGCTCGCTGCCGTCAGCATAGCGGTGTGCCAGCACCGCGCCCAGTCCGTACGCGCTACTGTCCACTGATAACACTAGTTCCCGACCCTCCTCGTAATGTGCTAATACTCGCTCACTCAGAAGGAATTGCTTCGCCTTAACAAAAGTATCATCGCACTTAGAGTCCCATTTCCATCCAACCTCTCTCTTAAGTAAATTGTGCAAGGGTTGCAACAAAGTACTTAAGTTAGGAATAAACCTCCCATAATAATTTAGCATTCCTAGAAAACTTTTTAGCTGAGTTATGTTTTGAGGTTTTGGAGCACTGGAAATAGCCTCTAACTTCATAGGATCGGGTCGTAGACCATGTTTGTTGATAATAAAGCCCAAGTATTTTACATTATCCTGTAAAAATCGGCATTTACTCAATTTAACCGTTAAACCAGCATCGCGCAACCGCTCGAGTACAGCTCTCAGATTTTTGTTATGTTCGACCATGTTTGGTCCCGTTACACAAATATCGTCCAAGAACACAACGCACCCTGGCACCCCGCGCAGAGTTTCCTCCATCATCTTCTGGAACTTCTCGGGAATACACGATAGGCCGTAAGGAGTGCGCCTGTAAGCGAAAGTACCCATATGGGTCGTGATAGCTACGTAAGCCTGTGAGTCATCTGATAAAATGCACTGTTCGTATGCGTGCGTAAGGTCTATTTTAGTGAATTTTTCACCTCCGCTCAGATTCGCGAACAATTCATCAATGCGAGGTAACGGATAATAATCACGTTTAAGCTTAGGATTAATGGTGATTTTATAGTCCCCACAAATACGGATGTCACCGTTTTGTTTGACCACGGGTACAATCGGGGTTCCATAATCGGAATAGTCTACTCGATAGATAGTGCCGTCCGATTCTAGACGTGCTAACTCGCGCTCGACTCGTGCGCGCAGTGCCCGAGGCATCGGCCTAGCCCGAACGTAAACCGGTTCTGTGTCCAACAGCTGTAGTCGTATGGTTCGCTTGCAAGTACCTAGCTTATCACTAAATACTTCGGGAAATTCTTTACACAATTGGTTAACAAATTTGTCGTCAGCAATTTGATTGAGATTTATCTGTGTTATTTTTAAAGCGCGCATCCACTCTCTTCCTAACAAAGGACGCGCTCCACCGTTTATAATGTACAATCGTAAAGATTTAACTTTAATTTCGCCTAAACAGACATCTACTTCAATGTAACCAAGTGCATGCATTTGTGAACCCGAATAACAGCGCAAAATAAGATTGTCCGAAATAATCTTCTTATTTGGGAATAAGCTTCTGTACGTTTCCTCGCTAATCGCTGAAATACGACTGCCCGTGTCCATTTCACACTTCACAACAATGTTATCGATAGACAAATTGATATAATAAGGATGGTTACCTTTAGAAGCCACTTGAATGTTGAACAAACCGTCGTCGTCATCCGAATCCACATCACTCACATAATTATGCCGACCGTCACTACCGCGCACTTGTTTACACATCACTTTCAAGTGCCCTTTTTTATTGCACATATCACAGGTATAATTTTTGAACCTGCACCTTTCCGCTGCGTGCGCCTTACCACAGCGCCAGCAAGCCCGCGCGCGCAAGCTCGCGGCCTCGCCTTCGCCGCCGCCTACTCCTGCGCCGCCGCCGCCGCCGCCGCCGCCGTCACCGCCGAACGTTCGCGAGGCCTCCGGCGCGGGCCGCGCGCGCTGCCCGGCACGCCCGCCGCCGCCGCCTCCGCCGCCGCCGCGCGCATAATGCAGGCCCTCGCCCGCTCCAGCACGCGCAGCACTCGGCGCGTCCACCGCCGCTGTCGATCCGCTCACCTCCGCATGCTTTTCCGCCGCCTCCAAAGCCAGTGCCAGCTCGACCGCTTCTTTGTAACTGATCTTTTTCTCTGCGAAGATTCTCGATCGCATTGCGTCGTTTGTCAGCCCCGATACGAACTGATCTCGCAGGTTTTCTTCTAGCGTCGAGCACGAATTGCACTTGCCAAAATTACACGTGGCCGCAAGGTGTTTCAATGCCTGTAGGTACTCGGAAAGGGGCTCGCCAGTGCGCTGACGTCGCAACCGAAACACATGTCGCTCAGCGATTTCGGAACGCTGTGGTTCTAAATGTTCCGTCACTAATTTCACTAAATCGTCGTAACTTTTATTTTCAGGGAAACTAGGCGAACACAGATCACACATCAACGCATAAGTTTCTTCCCCCACAACCGTAATGCGCATAGGCACTTTCAACTTGTCATCGATATTGTTTAGCGTGATATATTGATTTACGCGGCGAATGTACGCTGGCCACTGCTTGGAATTGAAGTTAAAGGGTTCTATTTTGCCGATAGGCATTTTTTACAATAGTTTTATCGAATGTTCACTGTTTTTTCTCGAAAAATCCGCAATCGTCGCCAATGAGACGTCAATGAAAGCCGGAGTAAGCCATAGACTGGTTTATTCAAAAGATTCAGCCGCTACCCGCCACCTTATAATAAATAGGCATTGGCGGGTCGTCACAATTAGAAACGTATTTATTCATGCAATGACAGTTAATTAACAATAACCCTTTATATGTTGCCAAGGTTTGTAGTCGCGAGTAGTGAAATCAGTGTTTGTTTTGAATAAAAGCACATAGGGAATTTTACATAAAAGTAGATTTTGGGCTGAAAATATTACCGATTTAAGTAGTACGTTTTATAGAAAAAACCAAGGCAACCCAAAATCACATAACAGAGACAAAAATACAGACAATAACAACTTCTCATCTAGTCATCTAAGTATGCTATTATATACCAACAGTATGTTCTCAAAAAGCCATTCACCCATTCTGAAAAACTCCCATCCGGCATATCACATGCACCATCGAAAGTCACAATAGACATGTTCTCTGCTAATGTCGCCCGTAATGCGCGACGACATTAAAAGCCCATAAATACACAATCGCCCTCTATAAATGTCACTGAGTTTCGTAGTTTGTCGTGTAAATAAAGTGGAGTGCACAATGTTGCTCTTTTATTGCGCTGCTTTCTGGTTCATTAACTTTCTGTAGGTAAATGTGGAAAGTTTGCGTGCATTCACAACTTGGTGTTGTGAGAGATACGAGTATACCTGCTTTCTGTACACGTTACGAAAGGTTTGAAATTATTCGTCTGCTAACAGTTGGACGATTATATTTGAATTGAATGTTTTCAACTGTCTATGAACTTTGAAATTTTGTGTTGTATATTTGAATTAAATGTTTTGAACTGTCTTTACACTTTGAAAATCTTGTGTGGTTGTGGTATTCGAAAAGTGGGTTTTTGACATAATGACGGAATAATTGAACAGAATAGAATCTATTCTGTTCAATTATTCCGTCATTATGTCTTTTACTATAAGCACTATGTAACACTCGGAAGAAAGTGCGATTCCTACCTCGTGTGTTTCAAGGCCCTCGAATGACACACTCGATAGGAATTGGGCACTTTCTCGCCTAGATGTACGATATACTATTCTTTTAGGGTTCTGTACCTCACAAGGAACAAGAAACACAAAACTAAAATTATAAAAAACCCGCCGGCGTTTATTGGCTGAACAGATTTTTATAAAACATGGCTAAGAACACTCGGGATAAAATTATCTATGACACAAAAAAAAACTAAACGAAAATCGGTTCATCCGCTTGGTAGCTACAATACCAAAGACAGATACACAGACCGACACGTCCAACTTATAACACCCCTCTTTTTGCGTCGGGGGTGGAAAAGGAACCCTTATTTATAGCATCACTTTGTTGTCCGTCTGTCTGTCTGTCTGTCTGTCCGTCTGTCAGCCCTCATTTCCCAGGAACGCGTGGACGTATCGAGTTGAAATTAATGTCAAATACTCAAGTCCGTAACTTATTGAAGCTGCGATATAAATAAAACTTCTAAGTCAACGCACTCAAAAGTTACAGCCGTTTAAGTCCGAATATCTTGAAATGTCCAAGGAAATCACATGCACACAAAACCTATAGGGTACTTCTTGTAGACTTAGAACCATGAAATTTGGTAGCAGCAAGGTCTTATAGCACAAATAACGGGAAAAATCCGAAAAACATAAATGTGTAATTTATTCACTAAAAAAATTACTTTTCATTCTCGCCATGGACCAAAAACTATTGGGTACTTCCAGTTGACGTGGAATCATAAAATTTGGCAAGAAGCAAGGTCTTATAGCTCAATTAAAGGAGAAAATCGCAAATTTGTAGTTCATTCACCAAAAAAATACTTCCCGTTGACCTAGAATCATAATATTTGGTAAGATGCAAGGTACACAAATAACGATAAAAAAACATAAATTTATAGTTTCTTAACAAAAAATGATAAGATTTGATTCTCTCCCTCGACCAAAATATACAGGGTACCTACTTCATGTTGACCGAGAATCATAATATTTGGCAAGAAACAAGGTCTTACAATTAAACGGAACCCTTAGTGCGCGAGTCCGACTAGCACTTGGTGTTTTATTTTCTTTGTTCTATGTTAGGATTAACTAGACACAGAGGCCACACCTGCTACAACAAGAGGTCTTATCAGGAGAAGATCAGCCAAAGTGTCCAACGCACTTGAATAATTATTAATGACTGTCTGTTCAATTGCATATCGATCTAAGCCTATTATGTGCGCCTATTATCCTGTAATCCGGACAAGATGTCACGTCCAGAGCTTAACAACGTAGTCGACAGGTCGCCCCATGTCTCAGGTACGTATAGGTTTATTGCATCCTATTCAAGAAGGCTCGGATAATTCATCATTTGGACATTTCGAAAAGCATTATCTTGCTGCAAAGCAGAACTTTTGTTTCGTAACCTGAATTCGAGAAAATTAATAAAACCAGTTTATTAAAAACTAGCTTCTGCCCGTGGCTTCGCACGTGTTCTTTCTATGGAAACGTTCAAAGGGAATTTCTATCCCATGGGAACTAATTTATGGGATAAAAAGTAGCCCATGTTTGATTCCAGGCTTAGAGCTACACCGATGCAATTTTAGCTCAATCTGTTCAGATAGTTTTGGCGTGAAGACGTAACAAACATCCATCCATCCATCCATCTCTCCGTCCAAACTTTTGCATTTATGATATTAGTGTGATACATTCGCTATTTGTTCCTGTTTCATACGGGGGACGATTTTTTATGCAATTCATGGGCCATCTCGGTAGTTTGAATGCCAATACTGAATTTGCAGCGCCATGTGAAACCAAATCCGTTTCTCTTGATGCCTAGACTAGAAGTCTCTATTGGTGTAGAAGTTAGCGATTCGTGTAATTTTTATGGTGGATGGATTTGGATTAATAAATAAAAACTTGGTAATAAAAACTTACAAACTTTTTTATTGTTGTGTGAATCATAGAGAATAAAGAGGCTGACCACAGACAACAGAAAATATGTTACCTGCAACAATATGTTGCCAGCTTATTATTTATGTCTTAGACAATTGGATTAACGAAGGTATGAGAGAACAAAAAAATTACGTACAAGTAAAAAGATAAGGCAATATGTAGACAGAGCAACTATTCCTATGTTAGGATTTAAGACGCTATTAACAAATTGTAACAACCTTGAAACAATAAATAAATATCTATCTAAAAAAAAAAAATTCCGGCAACAGGCAACTCAGGCAAAGTAAACTTTAATGGGTATCATTTAAACGGTCTGCCTCAAGCCTTAATTGCCTTATAGGCAAAGTTTAAGAAGAAATTTACATAAAAAATATTTAAAAATTGACAGTTTCTTCAACTAAAGTTGCTGTCTGCATAGCGCCTTCGTTAATTGGCGGCTGAAAATGTAAAACAAAAGACGGTCATGCCGTTTTTTGTTTTACACAGTCCAGTTTTATCGGCAAAGTAAAAAGTGACTTCTATACTAGAAGATGACTCTCGCGCTCTGCAGCATCAACAAGCAGCGCACCCCCCACCACCCCCACCCCCGGCGCTCACGTCGCGGGCTCAACGCGCGCTCGTGCGTAGTGCTCGGAGAGATGCGGAACACGCGCGTCTAGAACCGCTCTCACCCTGAAGATGTCCCTGGTTAAGGGATGAAACGTTGGTGTTATTCCAACACAAATAAGATTCGTAGTTAACCCACTTACATCCGTAATGAAGTGACTTCTTCTAAGAAAAACCTTTATTCACAAAGAAAATAACACTGGCATTTACATTTGAAACAACTGAGTTAACTGCAGACTGTTGCAAATAATCAACAGGTAGCTCAACTGATCCATATCAATACCAGTCGGAAGCGTCCCCAAGACGCTGTCTGCATTGCCGCGCTGTATGGCAATGCTGATGCGCTGTGCCAGATACTCGCCAGCTCTCGGGTCACGCGTCGCTTCGACCAGACGCTCAGATAATTTTTTAAAAACCCGAAGAGCCTCGGTAGCCCACGGACCTCTAGGGTCTAAGAAAAACAAAAGACGATCGCAGGAAGAACGTTCACATCTCATGTTACGAGTGTCAATTAAGCACCAGTACGGCTTCAGCCAGACAAAATATTCTGGGATCAGTAATAACAAAGGCGGCTGTTGTTGGCAGGTATCCGATAGATGGTATCAGAACCCTGTCAACGTAAGCCATCGAGTTATTAATAGATACGAGCCTGTTATTGACATCAGACTTTGTAACTTATATTCAATTACTGGTGTAAGAATAAAATTGTTTATGTCATAAATTGTATTAATTATATCAGTTATCTAGTAGGTATCCATAACGCAAGATTCCATGAGATTATGAGAGAGGTATAGAGTAACTCAAAGTGATAGATTCACAAGAAACTTAGTTTTAAGCATATATGTACATATACCTTAACCATTGCCCCTCTACAGCAAAATTGTATTTAGTGTACTTTGGACGAGTCACAGCCTCATCATTTAATATAAACAACAAATATTTGTATATTTTTTTATTTGTATGATGTATGACAATAAAGAAATCTGAATCTGAATCTGAGTGCACCTGTGAATGCGAGCACACTTGTGCACTATGATTTGTCCTGTGCACCTGAATAGTTTTCGGTGAGACTTGCCATCGTGGCCGAAATTCGGCTAGGATGGCTCATAATAACATAAGTTCTGCTTAGTTTGGGGTTAAATTATGCTGTGTTATTCTTATAGTTTCTATAATATTTAGATATCGATCTCCCTATCTTTAAATTATCGTGGTTATTGGAGGCCCTTGTTTTTATAGTAAACTAGATTCTGCCCGCGGCTGCGCACACGTTGTTCCTATGGAAATGTTTAAAGGTTATTTTTATCCCATGGGAACTGTTTTATGGCATTAAAAGTGTATTTTATGGGTGGCCTATGCTTGATTACAGGCTTAGACCTACATCTATGCAAAATTTCATCCCGATCGGTTCAGTCGTTATAGCGTGAGAAGATAACAAACATCCAAACATCTGTATAACGGAGTAGGTACTTTATCAGTCTCACTTGTGGGAATAATTGGGTAATGTCAGTTGAAAATAGGGCCTGAAAGACAGACACAAGGCAAGGGCCTCCGACTACACGAATCGCGAGACCGTTTCTACATGGTTTCTATGACTTTCTAGTACTTTCAGCTACGATGATTGAACCAGAATTCCACTTAGCTGATTCTTCCAGTTCCTTCTCTGTCCTCTCGTAGAATTGGTCTAACGTCAAACAATAGACGTTGGTGATCCGCATAGATAATAGGCGCATTGCAAGATAAGTAAGGAGGTTGTACAGAACCCTTGAGAGTGTTGAAGCGTCTGCGACATATGTATATATCAAAGCTATGGCGTATTTTAGAATAATAAATAAAATATAATTATGTTTTTCAAGATAGCTGAACTAAATTATGATTATTTAGCAATATAATCTAATGTACCTAACAGCTAACAGTGAAAATGAGAATTCACATTTGCCAATTCAAAATTTACTTAAGCTTACAATAATCCAAAACTTAGTGACCCCTTTTAAAGACCCTACGGCTTCGAGATAAGGGCTGTGTTCTACCCAACATGATCCCACGGATTTACTGTAATGCTTTTCCGTATTGGCCTAATTTCAGTTTATTTGAGGCTAGCATTCTTGCTGTCAGTGGTATTTAGAGATGAGAAATGAAACGATCTTGCGGGTTAAGCTGTTACTATGCAGGATTAAGGGTAGGTAGGTACTACGACCACTGTGGTGCCGCGGGCGCGGGCACGAAGGCAAGGTCGCGGATTTGATTTCCGGCTCGGGACAAATGTTTGAAGAATCTGCAGATATTTGTTCCTGGTAGGGTGAATTCTATGTATAGTAAGAAACAACCATTGATGCATATATTATGTTTATGTATAATTATCAGTTATCTAGTACCCATAACACTAGCTCTGCTTCTTTTGGGGCTAGAAGATGCTGTGTGGGTTGATTCTAAAAGGTGGACTGCACACACAATTTTAATAACAGAAATAAACATAAACTCGCTGTGCCCACAACTAGGCTACACGAAATTAATGTATCTTTTAAATGGCAATGTATGTATACGCTTCTAATAAATTCAAACAAATTGTCAAAACCTTGCTGTGCAAAATGGCTTACTATATAATATCAGAGGGAAAAGCTTGGGACGGTTTTTGCTCCAACTCGAAAAATAACAACAGGCTAAAAGTTTCTTCGTCGCTTCTTTACTTTAGTCTACATAGGTATCGAAGCGACAGAAATCAAAAATATCACTTTATTTCCGTGTCAGTGTTTAGTTTTATAATTTGACCTTTTCTAAGTGTAGATATGTATTTATGGAAACAAAGAGCTTTTGATTTTTGACAGCAGTGGATCTTCATAATTTCGGATTGATTCACGAACAATATTATTTAAAAAAAACTTAGGTTACTTGTACTAACGTTAATAACTAAGTGCCTTATTAATTGATTGTTCAATTTTATTAAGTGCGTGGAAATTTTTAAATTAATTCAATACAGTTTTTTCCGCGAGGTCTCACAGCTAGACTACACGACACAAAGTAAGTCCAGAATTAAAGTCAACCAACTCCTACAAAAAAACATTTCCGTTATAATAATGATACGAAACAAAAGGTCAGCAGTTGCGTGATCCGTTATCACGATGAAGTACCGAAATATTTCTAATTAAAAGTTCGCTACAATACAAAATGTACACTGTTATTTATTTTGTTACATGCTAGCACGCCTTATTTGTGTTTCTATTTTGTTGACAAAGGTATTGTTATGTGCACGCTCAATGCAAGCAATTTTGTCAATGTTATATCTATGGGTTGCAATATTGCCTCACCCTTGGGGCAGATGGGATCTTTTGATAGCAAATTGTTAGAATGGATGACACATGTCAAAAATGTCAACCATTGTCAACGCGCGCCCACGAACTTCTGGTTCGAAAATCCCTTTCAAGCAAAGTATGTTTCACACAGCGATAGTTCTATTTATATGTGTCCATGTGTTTATTTCGAAATTATGTAAGTTATTTTGAGTGATTTCGGTGCAAACTGTAAGGCCGTTTTCTGATCAGTCGGTAAGGTTTCGGTACGACATCAGCATACGCGGCTCGGTATACGCGGTACCGAAACCTTACCGAGTGCCTATATTTCTATTGAGCGTTCCTGATAAGGGCGGTAAGCACGGTACACTGTTTACGCGCCTGATAGTAGCGACGGCGATCGCAATATTATCGAGGTACCTACCAGACTCAAGACGTCACGTCGTCGGTCGTTTTAATCACTAAAAGGAACAAAAAAATACGTTACTCCTATTGCTAAGAATAATAAATATAAGTACTTAAGTAAATTTATCTAGTTGTATATGTAGCTAAAATTAACTTTAATGCTACCTTGTAAATCTTGTAATAAAAACATTCCTATGCTTACTCTTTTTCTAAATTTACTTAGAATACAGAGAATATAGCCTTTTTCCTATGGGAATAGCATTCCCCGCGCTCACCATGCAATGATGCGCTCGTGTTCATGTGAACGAGTCTAAGTATAATACAAATCAATAGACAACTGTAAAGACGGTTGCCGCGTCGAAACCGTGTTTAAAGTGGATAAGGACGGGCGATACACAGTTACGACACGGCCTCACATGCCGTATGCAAGTGACAAAAAAATAGAACTAGTATTACAATTGAAACAACTGAGCTAACTGCAGACTGTTGCAAGCTATCAGATCCGTATCAATACCAACAACAACAGATCTGTATCAATACCAGTCGGAAACCCTTCCGACTGGTATTGATACAGATCTGTTACCCACCCAAGGTTGTGGTTGCATTGCCCAGCTGTAAGGCAATTTCATAATAATAATGCCTTTTCAAGTGATATCTCGGTGATTTCCTTGTGATATCATAGCCGAGATATAGAGTTATTGCGTGTCAGAATAATTGCAGCAGACATGCCTTATCACCACTCCCTGCCCCGCCTGCCCATTACTGGCGTGTTTAACACGGCAAGCATAATTGGCCTATATTTCTAACAAATTACTGTACTTATTCGTTTGAACTATCAGCTTAAGAAATATAAAAGTAGGTAAAACTATAGGTAGGTAAAACCGAACTGGGCTTTGAGCATCATAAAACTTTTGAAGCTTAGAATAATTACATCTATTTATAATTTTGGTTTTTCTTTTTTATAATCTAAGGTTTTTTGTTATTATAGTGCGTAACCCCACACTTAGGGTAATTTCTAAGAAATCAAGTAATAACGCAAAAAATTTCGACATCGACGGGACTTGAACCCGCATCCTTCCCTCAGTACGGGAATGTGCTTACCAACTACACCACGAGGTCAAGTGACGTAGGTATATTAAGCCCCGCTGTGACCTCCATCGTGGTGAAAAAACATTAAAAAATCGATATACTCGGGTAATCTAAACTATGCTAACAAAACTCATATATTAAAATAGTTTTTAATAAGTAAGCAAATTGTTAGGTAAAAATAATTTTGAGAAGGAGGCCAAGAGGAGGATCCAGCTAGGCTGGGCAGCGTTTGGAAAACTACGTCGGGTCTTCTCGTCATCCATACCGCAATGCTTGAAAACGAAAGTCTTCAATCACTGCGTCCTACCCGTCATGACCTACGGAGCTGAGACGTGGACACTCACGGTAGGGCTGGTCCACCAGTTCAAAGTCGCTCAGCGAGCTATGGAAAGACCTATGCTCGGAGTCTCTTTGAAGTATATAATTCGTAACGAATACATCCGACAGAGAACCAAAGTTATCGACATAGCTCAAAGAATTAGCAAGCTGAAGTGGCAGTGGGCCGGCCATATCTCGCGAAGAACCGACAACCGCTGGGGTAAACGAGTTCTTGAGTGGAGACCACGACTCAGCAAACGTAGTGTAGGACGCCCTCCGGCCAGGTGGGATGACGATCTGCGAAAGACTGCAGGCAGATGCTGGATGCGGCAAGCTGAAGACAGGGCGCTATGGCGCTCATTAGGGGAGGCCTATGTCCAGCAGTGGACTAATATAGGCTGATGATGATGAAGCAAATTGTGTGATGCTGGCTTAGAATTGCACCACCCCAACTCTTCCCGCGGGTGTCGTAAGAGATATCGACTAAGGGATATCGGGAGCGGGCAGCAACGCCCCCTACAGAACAACTCTATCACCGAACTGCGATCCCCAATCCGCATACCCAGCGTCCATGGGAATTACCCCCATGTGTTAAAAGCCAATAAGGTGCTTATCAGGGGGAGGCCTGCGTCCAGTAGTGGACCAATACAGGCTGTTGAGTTTGAGGATTGAGGAAGCAAATTGAATTCAAAACCTACTGGAAAAAACATTTTTTTTACATAGGTATATAGGTATTTTACAGGGTTAGGGTACATCTGGTCCGAATCTCAAACTGATCCACGGACGAGATGTCCACTTTACTTTTGAGTAGGGGTACATCTCATACGAATCTAAAATCTCTTGGTTTTAGATTCGGATCAGTTGTACCCTCAATCAAAAGTGAAGGGGACATCTCGTCCGAATCTCTTTTTTTCTTTTCAAGGGTTCTGTATTTAAATGTTTTAAATACACATCCAGCACATATGCTGCCAGATTTCTAATGGTATATTGTAGTACTCGTCGAGATCTACATTTCGGAAGACAGCTGTCCTCAAATCATTAATCTCGGGAAATGTCCATCCTACAGCACGAGTTTCTATAGGTACTCATCGAGATCTACATTTCAGATGACAGCTGTCAAACTTCACAACTGTAAATGTGAAACAAATCAAATAGCCTAGGGGGCTGGCCAGAGTTTAGTAAGGCCTGCCCAGCATCAGCTGGTAAATTCAGATTTATACGTGAATGTATCACTCACCATTCTTGCCGATCTTTAGCTGCATTTTTAATGCGAATTAAAAAAATGAATTCATGAGCGGCGAATAGTATGACTGATATGCTCACGAATAGACCTGAAATGACCAACAGCGCGGATGATGATGATGATTAAAGAAAAGTATTTTCTAGGTGTTCACTGATGAAACAAAGAACGACTATTGCTTTTCAATGGGTCATATATTTGATCGTATCCCAAGTACACAGGAATAGTCACGAAGTTCACATGAAACTAGCTTTAAAATATAAAAGTAAACGAACAAATCCTAAATTGGTTTTTGAACGTAAACGAATTTTAAGAAAAGGAGTAGAAAATATTATCGAAGATGGAGTTTTTATTCTTCAGACACATTTTTTTTTAAACCTCAGTTTTGGCGTAGCCTCAGCCGAACATTTCAAAAATTTTACATCTTTTACCCGTTTTCACGTAAGAATTAAGCATTTTCTCGCGGTAAAAAGTAGCCTATGTTCATCAGGATTAATGTGGGCTTCTAATGGTAAAAGAATTTTTTTAATCGGTCTAGTAATTTCGGAGCCTATTCAATACAAACAAATTATCAAATCTTTCTTTATGATATTAGTATAGATATCTTCTTCTTCTTCTTAGCCTTTGTCGACTGGTGGTAGGCCTCCTTCAAACTCTTAAATTTCCTTCTTATAGTATCAACGCGTACCTACCTAGTATTATTTGAACCTAGTTCCATCACATTTTAAAATTAACATTCTCTATAAATATTTTTTCAAATTTAATTTCCATTTATTTTTTATTCAGATCAAATGTTATTTATATTTCTGAGTCCATTTTGCATGCCGAATTAACCGGTGAATTATGTGAACTAATTTTAAGCCTTTATAATACGATTTTTCGTGCAATAAATTTATTATTGTTATTATTATTATAGTATTATTTGGATCGGTAGGTAGCGACAATTTCGTAATATGGTACCTTATTGCATAGTTTACCGATCCAAATAATACTGAGAGTAACGCTGACAGTTCTACAAAAATCAAAGAATTCTATTTCACGTAGAAACAAAAAGCTATCGTTTCGTCAACAGTAAACGATACTAACTTGTGCTTTCACTAAAGGGAAGGAATAATACGATAAGGGTTCCTCTCAATGGCCCATTCCGTTCTTAATGTACTACGCAAAGGATTTTCGAAATCCGAATGTGATGGCAGCAAAAAAACTTACGTAGAAAGAAAACATGGGATCGCTACTTACATTAATTTATTGTTCTGAAAGGAGTTACGTGAATGCGATTTAAATAATAGCAAACCTAATAGTTTATTATATTTTAGTTGGATTTCAAACCAATGGGTATCGATTTGATGTTTTTTACCTGTATTCTTTGTGTGTATGCTTTAAAATAAATTCTTTTTTCGATATTTCGTTGGTAGCATCTGCAAAATTTTACGTCGATTAATTACATGATCGGTGAATATAATGTATATTGTATGATCAGAGAAATAATAATGTATTTATATAGTTAGTTTTGTTTTACAATGGCAGAAGCCTTTATTCACACAGAAAATTACGTATTTACAATTGAAACAACTGAGCTAACTTCAGACTGTTGCAAACAATCTACAGGTAGCTCAACTGATCCATTTAGTTAGTTTATGTAGGAGGTACGCTAATGGGAATAAGTGGAATGAAATCCTATGATCACATAGATAAAAAGAGGTTGAAGAACATCGACACATCAGTGATCGAAACATGGTTGATTTACATGATGCTTTTTAGATGAGAGAATTAAATATTTCAAAGAAGGGAATGACGAAGAAGCCCAATCATGTAAGCAAGGAAAACGCTTCGGGCACGCAAAATTAATACGCGGAATCACTCTCCCTTTCCGTCCCATAAATAACATTGATGGGGCCTGCCTGCAGTAAGAACCCATAACGGACCAGCTTTATTAGAATCAAACAACAGGTGAGATTTATGAGCCTGGAACTTGGGAATAAGATTTTTAATGAGATTTTCAGGGTTCATTCGTCTGCAAGGCATATTCTGTTGGAAAATTATTAAAAACTAGACGATCGCCTTGCGGTTTCACCCACGTAGTTCCTGTTCCCGTGGGAATTCCGGGATAAAATATATTGCCTATGTCACTCCCGGAAAAGCAAGCTTCCTAACGGTGAAAGAATTTTTCAAATCGGTTCAGTAGTTTCGGAGGCTATTCAATACAAACAAACAAACTATCAAATCTTTCCTCTTTATAATATTAGTATAGATCAACAAAATGAAAAATACGTATCTTCTGATAATCTAACAGGGTTATTTAGAATTCTTTTGGACACTAGCCTAATAGGCTAAAAATATACAGTGATAAAAGCAGTTATGGCATACTTTTGTCATTATGGGCATACTTTTGTCATCATATATTATACCGGGAACCTAGAGAAGAAAAGTCATAATATCTAACCAAAGTTCCAAAAACCAAGTTCAATTCTATTGCATTTCAATGAAATTACTCTAAAATCAAATGATAAAATTCCTTTAACGGAATCAATGGCGCAACAAATAATGCTTTGAAATATTAAATTGAACCAGATACGTATCAATGAACGTCGGAAGTAAAGCGCTATCTTCATTTCCATCCAATTTCATTGTCTTTTGCGTTTTTATTGTGAATACTAACTTAGCTATCGGCATTGTCGAGATGGGGTGCTATTGTGTTACTGCAGGAATTCCCACCCCATTTTCCACATTGCAAGACAAGGCGACTTTGTTGAAAAAGAATAATATGTGCTTTATTTATTTTCTTTATTTATGAAGATACTGCCTGCTTTGTCTGTTGCATTTCTAATAAATAAGTGAAAAAATTGACCTGGTAGGTATGTAAACTTACCTGATATTATTTTGGGTTTAAGCCTGCATAAATCTTTTAAAACACAGTTTTTTGAATAATTCCGTTCTGAATGCCTACTTATTCAAACATTTTTCGTAATCAATTTGGTAGATTTTCAGTGTTGTGGGTATTTTTCAGCTCACAACAAAGAAAAGATAAGACTTTTTAAATTAATTATGGCTATTTTTTAAAACACAAGCTAGCCGCGTTCATTTTTTAACCCAAAATCGTGACCAACTGTAATTTGACAATAAATTTGGGCAGGGTGGCTAAGCATTAATGTGTTAGCCAATTATGACGCTGAATTATGTTAGTGGCACGTTTCGTGCTTCATAAAGCCGTAAAATAATATAAATTACGAAAATTTCAATTCTAAACATTGTAAACTAATTTTCTTTTTCAAAATACCTGACCCGCCTAATTTATAAAATTATGGAGTTTTTGTGGAAAGAAGACAGAAATGTTTTAAAGTATCTAACAAAGTAAAGTAGTAGTATCTCTGTCTCTCTCTCTCTCCCTCAGTCTCACGTTCGTATAAGACTATGCGTGTCACGCTCACTCTGTTTTGTATTTACAATAGAAACAGTTGATCTTACTGCTGACTGTTGCAAACTATTTAGAGATCGACTGATTTATTGATAAAGGCCGTTATTGAAAAAATGATTCTTTAATTCTTTAATTCTTTATTGTACACACAATTTATACAAACGATGAACTTATTTGATAGGATATGTACATAGGCGAGCTTAACCCTGAAAAAGAGTTTTCTTCCAGCAAACCTTAGAGTTATAGGAGAGGCGATGGAATAGGTAGAGGAAGTGTACAAATAACGAATCTATACATATACTTATAATAAACATACATAATATATATATCTATATATATATATATAAAAAAAGACTAAATAAACTTAATAAATACCTATGGAATATATAAATATATATATATATAAAATATACTATACTAGTAATATACTAAGTTTAAATAGATTATATTTATGATAGTAGAAAGTGCTCTTTTACTTTACTTTTAAATATGTTAAGCGATGGACTGGCTTGAATTTCATGGGGGATAGAGTTCCACAATCTGGCTGCTTGCGCGGTAAAAGAACCTCCAGGCCTACTGGAAAGACGAAGTGATCTTGCCGTCCTACAAGGCACACCGCGGGGAACAAGGAATTCAAATCGTTCGCGGAGGTATGTCGGAGCAATGGGGCTAAAGAGAATGAAGTAGAGATAAGACAGAATGTGAAGATCGCGCCGCCGGCGTATGGGTAGCCATTTAAGCTTGGCTCTAAAAGCAGACACATGGTCGAATTTACGCAATCCGTATATGAAACGAATGCCCAAATTCTGAAGGCGTTCAAGCTTATTCCAGAGTTCCTCTGTCGCGTCCAAGAAACAAACATCCGCGTAATCGAGTAGGGGAAGTAGCAGACTCTGGGCAAGGATGATTTTAGTTTCAAACGGAAGGAAGTTTTGTAGACGTCGAAGAGAATGAAACGTGTAATTAACCTTCTTACTGATATTGTTTATGTGACTAGCCCAAGATAAATTACTTTCAAAGATAACGCCCAAGTTCTTAGCCTTCACAGAGAGTGGAATGATGTTATCGTCTAAAGTAATAGACGGAATGGGAGAAAGAGCTAAGGATTTCAACATATAATGACTACCACAGATCATAGCTTGCGATTTTGAGGGATTAATCAGAAGACCATAGGCCTTCGCCCATGAGTTTATTTTACATAGATCCAAGTTAATGTTATTAATACCTTCAGAGATCTCACTCACTTTAAAATGATGGTAAATTTGCAGGTCGTCTGCGTAGAGGTGATAGCTAGAAGAAATGACTTTAGTTACGGAATTAATGAAGATTGAGAAGAGGAGAGGTGAAAGGACAGCGCCTTGTGGTACACCCGCAGAGATGTTACACCAATCTGAGTATGAATCATCAAGGCGCACACGCTGCGAGCGGCCTGAGAGATAAGAACGAAACCAAGCGACTGCTGAGGAAGATACATTAAGAGAAGAGAGGACTGAAAGAAGGATATCGTGGTCGACAGAGTTAAAAGCACTGCTAAAATCCAATAACACAAGCGCAGTAACCTTCCCATTAGAAATGGCCAAGCGTATGTCATCGGATATTTTAGTCAGAGCACCCACAGTGCTGTGACCAGGACGAAAGCCAGATTGGTAAGGACTCAAAAGGTTATTAAGATTAAGGAACAGAGAGAGTTGCCTTTGGACTACATTCTCAAGGATTTTAGAAAGGACAGGGAGAATCGAGATAGGTCTTAATTGAGAAATAGAGGAGGGATTGGAGACTTTAGGCAATGGAATGACATTAGCAGATTTCCACATATTAGGAAAACAGCCTGTCTCAAGAGAATGATTTATGATGTGGGATAATGCAGGACAGAGTTCAAGGGAGAGCAGTTGGAGCATCTGGATGTTAATACCATCAGTGCCAACAGCTTTCGTTGAAATGGAATTGAGAATCTTTTTAATGTCATCCTCAGCAATCGCTTCGAAAGTAAAAGGGAGGCATGGTGGGAGAGCTTGCTGGGCAATTGCGTTAATAGTTGAGGTTCGAACACTATTATCCAGACAAAGGGGGGATTTAGAGAAGTTTTGATTAATAGTGTTCAAGTCAAAAGGGATGTGTGAGTTATATGAGCCACCACCAAGTCCAATAGATTTGAGGAATTTCCACATTTGGGAAGGAGTAGACCCCTGAACAGAATTATGAATGTGACGTTTTCTAGCATCTCTACACAACTTGCTGCAACGATTACGAAGTTTTTTATAAGCACTGTGATTTTCCTCAGTCGGGTGTTTCTTGAAGCGCCGTTTAGCTCGATCCCGCATTGACATCACCTTCTTGATGGCTTGAGTCAGCCACGGAGCCGGAGGATGCTTCACTTTAACTATTTTAATCGGAGCATGAATATCATATAAATCTATAATTAGCTTATTAAAGGAAGCAACCTTATCGTCCACGCTAACAGCGTCGATTATGGGTGACCAGTCTAAATTGGAGGCATCAGCCTTAAGGTTCTCAAGATTGATATCTTTAAAGCTACGCAGATGGAGATACTTAATTTTTTGCCTAGGAGAACGCACTTTATATGAAAGATAGAGAAGATCGTGGTAGGAGAAAGGAGCAGTAGTTTGACCATGTGTAGCCACGCGGTCAACGTCAGAAACCAGAATAAGATCCAGGAGAGATGGAGAACAGTGAGGAGCGTAATGCGTGGCAGAGAGAGGGAGAATATGTAAGTTCACAGAAGAGAGAAGAGATTGGAGTTTGACAGCGCGGGTATCATTTTTTAATAAACAAGTGTTGAAGTCGCCGAGTAAAATTGTATGATCATAGCTAGTAGAAAAAGACTCAAGTTTTAATTCAAGAGAGGAGAAGTAGTCTATACTACTAGATGGAGGGTAATAAACACCAAGTAAGATTTTAGAGTGATTAACAAATACTTCAATAAATAGATGCTCTGCAAACTTGGAGTAATGTCCTGGCGATTGATCAATAAGTTTATAGGGAATACCTGCACGTAGGTATATAGCGACCCCACCACCACCCTTGCCAACACGATCATTTCTTATCAGAATAAATCCTGGCAAAGAATATAGGGTAGACGGTAAAGAAGGCTTTAGAAATGACTCGGAGATAAGAACAGCGTCAATTAATTTATGGTCAAACGAAGCTAACAAATCAGAGTAATGGCCAGGGATGCTTTGGGCGTTAATATGAATAATGTTCAGATTTTTAGAACAACCACGGAACTTACTTTCTATAACGGCTCGAAGGTGTGGTGAACCCACCATCGAGTCATCGCTACTGGTAGCGCTATGAGCACTAGCATAATCGGTATTCGAGGAGCACGAGAAAAAACTGTCATTTAAATCTAAATCCATAGCTAATAAATAAATAATAATAGATAAATATATATAAATGTGTATAGGTACGTATAAAAAAAAAATTGTTTTATAAAATATCCCTAAATTACTAAAGTTAACTTTTAAATAAATGCATCTCCTAACACTCGCTAGTTAGATCTAGGTAAGTACAACACAACATACTACATTACAAATGATTAAACAAAAATAGATATTCTAAAGTAGGTTACAAAACATCCAGGGCCCTCAGCTTGAGGCCTAGCGTTATACACAATGTAAACGAAAAAGAAGAGAAAAAAGATCGTCAAGTGTCAATGTCATTAAACCAAATGTCACGCACGTCACTGGCAGGGCAGGATGTGTCAGTCCAGTCATTAAATGTCGATGTTTACAAAAGTGACTGACAGACTTATAACAAAAAATGCTATAAAAAACGCTAGATTTCTACCTCAAACTTTGAAAATTATTGGGTAATATGCTACCAAGTAATGTAGTAACAACAGAAGCAAGAGATCGATTGTGCCGTGAGCGATCCGTCCTTCATTCAGAGTTGTTAGACGACTACCGCGGGCGCCTGGGCCTTGTTTCGGATTTGCTGGGGCCTGGCTTAGCTGCAGGAACTGAAGAGGCCTTTCCTTTGGCCCGCGACGCATTCGAGCCTTTCTCCTCGGATGACAGATGCGCGGGGAACTCGGCCAGCAGCGGCTTCAGCTCCGACATCGCTTCAATCTTGCGGCGTTTGTTGTCGGGCAAAGCGATGATAATTCTGCCCTCTGATGTCCAACACCGACGCATGCCGAAGTGCTTTCGCGCTGCCATAAAGACATCGTGTCTTGGTTTGGTCAGAAACTCCGACACCGCGATATCGGATCCCTTGAGAGACGTCTTCGCATTCCAAACCTGAGAACGCAGCTGGTGACTGCTGAACCGTACCAAAATAGGCCTAGGCTTGCTACTGTTAGAGCCTAGGCGATAGCAAGAGGATAGCAGCTCCGGTGCAATGTCAGACATTTTAAATTGGCTGGTTAATAAATCCACAACCAAGCTTTCAACTGAAGATTCACTGAACTCCGGAATACCATGAAAGAGGAGAATCTTTCTGCGAGAAGCAGTTTCTTGACGGTCCAGACCCTGAACTAGGAGCTCCATTTGTGCTCGCAGCATTGCTAAAGACTTCCAAGTAAGCGTTTTGAAGTCCCGGAACTCACGTGAAAGTGACTGCCAGTCCTTGTGTGGCGTACCTGGTGCCTGTGATGCTCCATGCTCAGTGCTAGCGAGCTTCTGGATGTCCCCCTCCATCTGTAGAAACTTGGCTTCAAAAGTTCCAGCCAACTCTTCCATGTTACTTGCCAGCTTGGCATACAGGTCCATTGTTCTTGCCTTTGTGTTGAATGGTGTAAGTTGAGAGGAGAAGTTTATACACTAACGAGTGTAGGAAAGTCTAGTGTTCAATAATAACTTTCAACTTGCATGAAAAATCTTCTAATAATATTATTAAAATTAAATAAATCAGGAGCAAATTTATTTCTGTGTGTACACCTCAACTACCCCCAACCAAAAAAAACTAATGATCAATAGATGTTGTAGATTGTAAAGACGATGCTCGACGATGATACTGGCAATAGTCACGCCTCACGCGCGAAGTTAGGAATAACCCTATTGCCTTCTTGTTGTGCCAACACATAGCTTGAAATAAGCTTATACTTTAAAAACCACCGATACCCAAGTTGGAAAGTCGCGTGATAAGCACAACTGAATCATTTACAGTAAAAGAAACCTTCGCCTAGTTTTGTATGCTTAAAAAACTAAAAATGCGATCTCATAGGTACTCGTATGTCGTCATTTTCCTTATCTTCATTACTGAATTAGCTTTCCGCACGAACGCGATAGAAACGTTATACTACAGTGTATGTTAATTTTGAATATTAAACTTGGGGACGTGTTACGGGTATGAATAAAAGTCGGCCACTCGTCGACTGAAGCACAGAGTA
Source organism: Eupithecia subfuscata (assembly GCA_963564075.1). NCBI lineage: Eukaryota > Metazoa > Arthropoda > Insecta > Lepidoptera > Geometridae > Eupithecia > Eupithecia subfuscata. Next base: position 4,442,997 of record OY751099.1, on the reverse strand, counting down.
ACGGAATAGCAATAAACGACAAGGGTGCCAACTTTTTACTCACTAGTACGGTTATAAGTAACATTTTAAGGTGGATCGTTTAGTTGTTGGCGCGAGACTCGATTTTTTTGTGGTTTTTAGAATTTTTCTGCGTTTTGCAAGGAAAAAGTAATTTGCCACTAATCGGAAACCATTTTCTATTAACTTATGAATAAACTAACTTAGATTTACTGGTATTTTGGAGTACTAGAGAGTTTGGGCTAAAAATCAACATATTTCCAAATGCTCCCAAAATACAAACCGAAGTTGGTATTATCATGGATTTATAGAAAAGAGTAAACGATTTGCGACAAATTACTTTTCTGTTTATTGAAATTGTTGTAGTACCTTGTAGAACGTAGAAAAAATTTTAAACCACAAAAATAAATTGAAATTTGTAACAACACGAAACGATCAACCATAGGGTGTCATATTCTTACAATTCTCATTGCTACGTCGTAGCTTCAATGAAGCTACGCTGTAGACTGCTACGTCGTAGCAGTGAAGATGTCAAAATTGCATTTTAAAGAAGTAAATATGGATGTTTTCCACGTGCGACCCTCGTGGGGTAAATTGGTGTTTATCCTTTGTATAAGTCTATTATTCCACAAGACTTTTAGAATAGTCTGAGCTTATGCTTCACCATATATAACCTATACAGGGCGTCCTACACAGCTATGCCACATGGTGAGAAAGTATCTTAAATATTGTAGATAGAAAACTTTATAGACAGAAGAATTAATTTTGATTTAAAAAAAAATTGGTTGCCTGTAAAGTCGGTATACGGGCGAAAGTTTTACGTGACAACGACTTTGAGTTCCTTTCACTTTTTATGTCTGCATAACGTGAGCGGAGCGTAACGCGTAACGCAGTTTCTTGAAGTGTCACCCGGCAAACCAATTTATAAGACGTTGTCACGTCAAAACAATTTAAACTGCATTCAAAGATTTTTGAATAATCACCTGTCTGAACCGGAAATTGGACTCACCAAACGAAAGTAAAATTATCTACCATTAATATAAAAATAAGATAGGTACTTTCCCTCCAGATATTTGTTCCACCAAGCATGTGACAAAAATCCTAGGAAATGTAGAAACCCGAATTGGCTTATTCTATAAGAAACCTCAAAATCAGTGAGACATCAAAAAAGCTGCTTGACTGTGTGTAAAAATTTATAATAAGGTACCTAATAAATTTAAATTATTGAATGACCAGTTATATAAAAAGAAATTATTTAGTTGGCTGAATGAACGTAATTTTTATGATAATAATGAATTAATTAATTTTAAGACATAGACGTAAGTTTATAATTTTCATCCCATAGAATAGTTAAACATGAGATCATAACATAACTCATAACATGAACCACCTTTTATACCATGTTCTACGCAATAAAATATCATTTCATTTCATGTGGCACAGCCGTGAAACGCTCTGCATAGTATTGCCATAACCTGCTACGATAGGTGTACTTATGACGACTAAAAATAAGTTTTATAATATTTATTACTGAACAAAGCAGTCAGGTATGCGATAAAGTTCCGTAGTTTTTTTAGTCGTTTCTCTACTGCGTGTAGTTTTCCTCTGTGGCCAGGTCGCATGCAATGCTAGGAAGTTGACAAATGAGACCGGTTTCCACTGTTCACATTCGTATTTTTTTGCGGTTTTTAATGAGGGCGCGTTGAGAACCTTATCTACTGAGATTCATAAGCGTAATTCACGATAAAACTGTCTGGCATGTGCTGGTTTCACACAAAAACCAGCATCTATTTTAGCAGGACATTTACACAACTGTGAAATTGTTCCAAACTGTTCAGGTTCAGTGAGTTTTAATCCCAAAAAACCATTGTTAGGATTAAGATTTATTTCCTCAACCATTCTTCTTCTTGTTGGGAACCGAGTAAGAAGGCATGAAAGGACTTCTTTAAACTTACCACACGCACCATTTCGGGTAAGCCTTGTAAAGTTACGACCCATCCTTTTAATTTAAGGGCTAGTTTTCCAAAAGTTTCCTCAGAAGCCCGAAGAAAACACGAGTTTTTACTTTATTCACATCAGCCGGCGCAAGATTTTTATTATTATACCTACTTACCCTTTCGTTGTAAGGTGGAGAGTCGTAACGCTCCGAGCGTGAAATACGCGCACATTTCGGTACCCTAGAAATGGTATGCACCTGCCTCCTTAGGCTTTATGAGAAGTTTCCTCACCTTCTCACGGTACTCAGTAAGGCTGCCAATATTGCCGTCCCCACTTTGTGACCCCTTCATTATTCGAGTAATACTTCTTGAGAGGGTATTGAACGCGGCTCTGTCGCGCCGGTCCGTTATTTTACGACGGCCCCAAGCAGGCACTCTAGTTTGCTCTATGTTGATGTTATAACAATGTTTGATATTAACATTTTTATGATCGACAAACTGTGTTTCGGGAGTTGGGGGATGTGGTCGACGTTTATTGGTGTAATAATGGTGCGTTAATGGTCCGTTCTAGGTGTGCGTCGAGGAGTTGGGTAGGTAGAAGCGACGTTTAGAAAAGTATTGGTAGTTTTATTGATTTGTTTTTCCTGATTAGACATAAAATTCCAAACGTTGGATTATATTTATCCAACCCAATGTTTATACTGCCTCCGTCTTGTCGTAAGTAAAAAGAACAATATAGGGAGTGATAAAACTGCATATTCGCCCAGGTCTGTCAGACTCTCAAATTTCTATACCTAAAGCAACTAGACTTCCAATGGTCCACTGAGACTAAGCACTAGATTAGAAGGGACTAGTGACTAGACAGTGTTGGAGAGTAAACTCTCAAGAGGAAGTCTCAGAACTATAGTAAACCAATCTTCAAGTTTCGAACAATCACACCTCATGAAAACTACAGGAGCATGCCACATTGCGCAATTTACGGCCATCAAATGGTCATTCCAGTTTCATTGCAAAGCCAACTCGCAACTAAAGTGCCAATAAAATGATTAGACACCCCATTACGTTGAAGACTGGACTGTGCTGTAGGCAGTTTATCATTGGAGCCGGTATAATTGCTCGCACGTACTAAAAGAAGTAGGTATTTCGGGGCCTTCCCGTAAATTGTGATTATCTTTGAGTGTAACATCGTGAAGGTAGGAAATGTGGAAGCGGCATTATTTTTTCAAATTGGAGATTACACATCGTTGTGTACACAAATTCCTCACCAGGTTACCTAATATTTAGGTCTCCTTCTTTTATTCCTTTCTAGAATTATGTGACAATTTTGTTCGGGAGTGAATCTTTAGCTGTTCTAATTGGGTATTTTCATTTCACAACATTCATTCGCAACTGAAAAATAAATCAAAATTTAGCTCGTTATGACTAACCGACTCGAAAACCAATAATATTAGATATTTTTTCCATATTCCATGGCACGTCTACCAGAACCTTTCGCAGTATTTTATGAGAGAAGCCATCTGGGTCTCTCGTCCACAATAAATTCAACGCACTGTTATGTCTTTTTCATGGACAGGGATGTTATAAAGATAGAATTTTATTCCCTAAAAATATGTATTTTGGGATCATAAAATTAGGTTTGTCCTTTGCAAAGATGGCACTGTTTACTTTGTTAGGTTGTATATTCTGACCTATCATGTTACGGAACTCAATTTAGAAGTGAACTTGCTTTCATAGGCAGTCCTCCTCTTGTCTTGGAGCTCTTTTAAGTCCGCACAAGCTGTTTTCTTAAGATTGGCCTTCATCAGAGTGCGGGCAATAAAGAATGTCATCACTAAAGGGTGTTTTCATATATCGTAGTCCGGAGCTCCTGTTTTAGACCTCTGAAAAGACCGGTGTTATTTAATTGAACCGTCATCAATATCAATTGCTAGACCGAGAAAATCACAAAAGTTTTCTATTTAAGTCGATCATAATGAAATAATCAGCATCACCATGAAAAACTTCATTGATGCAGTACCCTGACCATACACAACGCGTCACAATTTCTCCCCAGCTGCTGGCTTTCCTGGAGAACATTGGGATGTGGTTAGACTAGTAGCCCCGCTCGAAACATAAAAAGGATCCAACTGTGGCCTAGTTGCCGAAACCAGCCCAGGAATAAGTAATTATCATAATTTCTCAAATCCGCTCAAAAGCCACCGCCTTTGTGTAAAACAAATGGTCCCTTTTCCTAGAGGTACGACTGAGAAACATTGGTTATTTTTTTATATACGACCATCGAGTCCGCACCTTTTTACTGCAGGCTAGACAGAATCAAATGTTTTTGCACACTTGAGTCGGGCGCTCGGCGATTTATCATACGCCACGCTGTGGTTGAGTCTGAAAAACGTGGTCCTTTTGTTGCTGGGGGAACGGACATATTTGACAAACGTGTGAATGATGACCTGAGGAGAAGTGGGCAGAGATATCTTTTCGTAGCAGAAGACAGCAAGGTCGTGACGAGTAAGTCCGTATTCGAACACTATCTACATCTTAAATCATCAGGTTGTTTGACTTTTTACGACTAATTAATGGTTGATGTTATTATAGTGCGTAAGCCCTGATACACACACCCCAGAGATTTTCGATTCCTACGTCACTTGGCCTCGTGGTGTAGTTGGTTAGCACATTCCCGTACTGACGGAAGGCAGGATGCGGGTTCAAGTCCCGTCTAAGTCGAAAACTTTTGGGATATTATTTGATTTCTCAGAAATTACTGGTTGGAAAAGAAGAAAACAGCTATAGTCGTGGGCAATATATTATGTATACTGTTATAGCAGTCAGTGCTGAGAAACACTGTTTTTGTCTTATATATTTAACTAGCTGCGCCCCGCGGCTTCGCCCCCGTGGAAATTAATGTTTCCAACTTTATTAATTTTTCTTTCATAAAAACCTTCTCCTGACAATAACAAACACAACAAAAAAAGAATTAGCGAAATCGGTCCAGCCATTCACGCGTGATGCCGTGACCAAGGAAAACGGGTTTCATTTTTATATATACAGATTTAATTGGTAAAACATGTCTTATAAAGTGTCGTTATGTCCTATAAAGTGTCCTATCTAAAGCTAAACGAATGGCTAAAACGTGTTTGTAAAAACCTGTTTCGTACCTATTCTTCCTTTACTAAGAGTTTCCTTAAAATAGTTTCTTTTCAACTTGTCAATTGCCTGCAAATTAGCTTTGCGTTTTTTCTTGAATAACTTTGTAAAAACTGCACGAGACAGTTTGTGGTTTAAAAATATGGTTCGTAAAAGTTTCCAAGTATTTTATAAAAAAAAACCCTTCACATTGTTTTAAAACCTAGCGCATTAACTTGCGTTATAGTTTTTTGATGCAAGGGTAGGACTTGAGGTTTTGGAAATAATTTTTAATGGACAATTTAAAAGTACAACGAGAAAATTCAATCGTCTCATATAAAAATTGACTAGGAAAACATCATTACTTCTAAATATGACACGACAAGAAGTAGGTACCACCAGTCCAACCGCCTGCCATAAGCAACATCCGTGTCAATTATCCTGAGTTTACCCGAACAACGATGGTGGCCAATAGCCATAATTTACCCCTTGGCTTAGATCAAGAGGCATTTGTAAGTAACTTACTTTATCAAGTTTCAGTGAAAAATTGAAATCGTAGGTACGCCCTGATACCAAGAACTGTGGCGTTGTCTTTGAATGCGTGCGTTACAAAATCAACAAAATGCCGACGCACGCACACCATGAGTTGTTAAAAATAGTGTTTTTACCAATAAACTTAACTGTTGTTATTACCATTTATGATGCAATCATATTGCATGAACTTTATGAAAAAGTACACCACAAAAACACACAACACAGTGATTCCAAATGAGCGAGCTATCTCATTTCGCTGGGCAACAACGCGGCGTGGTCTTACTACGGAAAGGGCCTAACTGTTTAAATCTTTAGTTTCAGTCACAAAAATACGACGTGCGATACCATTTAAGCCAGTTCAGTATCTTATATCCTACAAAATAGTATGTTGAAAAATCGTTCGAAATAAGAAAATCGTAAAGTCAAAAAAGACCCTCTGGACCTGGAATCACTGTATTTTCAGATGAGCATAATGTTGGTACCTAACGTAAGATATACCTATCGTTAGATGTCACTCAATAGAAAAATGTAATTGTATTTTATTAAATACCAAACATATCAGATTACTACAATTTGATCCACATTAGATAAGATAAATAAATTACCATTTAAATTAGAGATAAGCCATAGTATAAAAAGCCTGCTTTTCAAACACCAACAAACCAACCAACAACAGTCGTGTTATTTTCTCTTCAAACTAACATAATTTCATGGCGATCCTGCCAGTACCTAAAGAACGGGATTGACAATGACGTCATTACTCATGCTGTTCGACTCCGATCTGAGCTGGACGACATGAGAGTTAGTGTCATTCTCAATCCCATTCCTTACGCAAGTTATTCGCATAATATTTTCCGTCACCTTGTATAGTGTTTGATAACTCGATAAAGCAGCACCAACCATATAAATAGATAAATAATAAATAATGCTGGACAATTCACACAGCATTATCTTGCCCCAAACTAAGCAGAGCTTGTGTTATGGGTACTAGATAACTAATATACTTAATACAATACACTACATAGATATATATTTTTTATTATACATAGAAAACCTCCAGAACGCCCAATGGAATGTCCAATGGTATTTTACAGCATAAGAAAGCAATGATAAATTCAGTAATGTAATGCTAAGTTTTGATATTGAAAATGAACCAACCAACATTTCAATTTCATAAATAACCTTGTGAAAGGATGCATAAGGATGCAACCGCTCTGGGTAAACATTACCAGATATTTAGGTACTAGCTTGTTAAGGTGCATCCACACTGAAATGTATAAGTTGAGCCTCACTATGTCGCATGAAAAATTCAATAAAACTGACCTAAATGAAGTTATTGGGCATGTGACAAAGGGCCCACTTTTTAAATCTAGCAAAAATTGTGCCAATAAAATGACATGATAACAGATGAAATCATGCAAAATGTTACTAAATCTAATCCATGTTGCAAACAATGCTCAACATCTGTACCTATACCAACCAAGCCAACTGGCATGACCATGTTGTTCAAAAGTTGTAAAATATGAATTTAAAAAAAATTTGACCCTTCTTAGTTCACAATTTCGTGATATTACATCAAACTTGCCTGCCCTAGTCATCTCATGTCACAACAGATGTCCTATTTAAATAAATAAAACACATCGGGTAAGCTAACCAACCACACCCCTAGCGCACCAGCCGCTCGTTCCCGTAATGTACCCGCCTGCCATCACTTATGTATGTCGGTTATTAAAGGCGATCCATTCACTCAATCCGTGGCTAATGTCTCAATTAGAAAGCAGATGTTGCGGCAGCCATGCTGGTGTAATGTTTTGTGGAAATGTGCCGTGAATGTTCTATTTAAAATTTTGCAAAAAAAATGCAAACGATGTTACGTTCAATGGTGTAAAGCTAGAGCTGAGTCGGGCACTGATTTCCTGGTTTTTCCATACTACTTATGCTACGGCCACATTACAAGGCAAAGATTCGTCTTCGCGTGGTCGTGATAAAACTTCGTGTTCGTTCTACGACGAAGTGTTTGGCCACAAAATGGAAGAGGCGGTGGCGCTGATAATTCATATGTTGTTTTTTATGGTTCTTTAGGATTCCACAAAACAGGCTCAGCTTGGTAATTTGGGATAAATTCCAAAATTTGATCATTTGTCCGGTCACTCTGTAATAATAATAACGCAAATCAGCCACAATACGTGCACACAGATCGGCGTGGCGTCTCGCTGTCAACAAAGCGCTTGGGAAGTGTAACCAACCGCAAGAACTTTTATCGCGACAAATCCCTTTGATGTGCGGCTGTTTACCGACAGTGCGCAAATCTTAGCGTTATCGCGCTAGTGTGGCGGTAGCATAAGTGTCAGAACATTATAAGTCATCGCACCTGAAAAGACTACAGAAAAAGCACGACTCAGTCACCGCTTTTTCATGGGGTAGTTTAGTAGGGCGAAGACCTGTGAAAAGGAACTAAGACCCATTATAGTATTTAAATTGTATTTTGATCCCTTATTTAAGTATCAAAATCGCTCCAGCTGTGTTAAGGCCGATTCACACATATCAGTGACGTCACAGTTAAGTATCAGTAAAACTCCAATTCCATACAGAATATTGACGGACCGTTGACAGACCTTAAATATTTTGTACCGAATTGGCGACTCACTGATACTGAACTGTGACTTCACTGATGTGTGTGAATCGGCTTTTATGCTTCGAGATAAAGAGTGCTCGCCAATCACATAGAAGCACTCGAAAAACATAATCTCGCGGGTAGTAAAAAGCAGATACCCCCTTTTCTAATCGGAAATATAAGTGCGTTTTACCAAGCTCACTAATTACTCCTAAAATATTTGAAAAGGGAATAGCAATGTCCGAAATCCAGGGGTGTATTAGGTTTTATCGGAGGCCATAGATAAAGGAGGGCTAGTGCAGATTACCCGGTCACTTTTTCCAAGCGGATTGGGTTCGTGGCGTGGCGGAGTAGCAATTTATGAGAGCGATAATATCTGAGTATAAATTCAAAGGATAACAATAAGACCTTTTATAGCTCCCGTTGTTTTCACAAACGCGATTTAGAGAACGATATGGGAGTTTTTTTTTCGCTAGAATTACGCAATTACGTCACGTTTTTTGTTTTATGAACATGTTTGGTTTTTAGGAATAATAATAGAGAAAATACCTACCAAAAAGTTAAGGAATATATACCAGTAGTCAATATTAAGTTTGATGAACAATCTTATTGTTTGAGGTATCAGTATACCCTCGATTTTTCAATGTTTACCTAACCTTTTCATGTGTAAAATACCACAATTTCAAAGATAATTTCAGAATTTGTGCCTAAAGTTTTCGAAAATACCATTTTGTAAAGAGGTCCCTTTCGCAATGATAAAAGTATCAAGAAGGACCAAGTGTTGAAAAATAATAAACATTTCGGAGAAAAAATAATATTTAATGATGAAATGTCTCGCTTCGTCGCACCTCTTTGATCATCATAAGGATTCGTGGGCATCCTTATATTAACGAGATGGAAACACAAACATCGTTAAGACGACCCTACGGTTCGTTTTGCCTTCGTTTTGCACATTTCTGGTGCAATTTTACGGTTGCCAGGGATATAAAATTTGCTAAGCGCTTTATTATAAAGTTATGATTGACTGTTTTATCCACTTCATGCAGAAATCAGTGTTCTTTAACATAATTTTGATGAATATTTCCTTTGGCTTTAGGTAGGTACGATTTGAAATAAAGATTCGCTTGATGGAAATGTTGTTTAAACAAACTTACTATAGAGGCCGAAAAATTACTTTTGTTATATCTTGAGACTGCAGTTGATTACAATGATAAGCTTTATTTTATTTGCTGTCTGTAAACCTCTAATTCTTTAGTGTAAGCGCTTTTGAATAGCTCCACATTGATTTTACACACGTTTTTCGATAGGGGTAGCTTATCTATAAAATGGTATCCAATAATTTTGAAACCTTTTTGTGAGACTAATGCGAGGCTTACAAGGGTCGACTTTCTGGATAATTCCTAGCCCTATGTCAGAAATCGTATCCATAATATATTAAAAGGGTATTTACTATCAACCATCAATTTTAAACTGCTAGAAAATCAACTTATGCAGGGTGATCGGCAGCATGTTCTTCATATTGTAACTGGGGGTAGGTCAAACCAAATGCAAGTTTGACTGCTTTTATAATCCCGAAAAGGCTCTCGGCTATTTTTTTTTATAGAACTTCCAATGTTTTTCGAAGTTTGAACTACATTTTTAGTGCTGTAACTTAAGTTGTATCAAATAACAAGGATTGTAATTTTTTATTACATCTGGCATGTCCGCCAGGTAGCAGCAGTCATGTCAGCCAAATTAAGATCCATGGGCATGCAAAGTGCTAAAATGTGAAATTAAAAACTGAAAGTTCGGTGTAGCGCTGTTTCGCACCACAAATTCATTTTTGCAGTTTCATACCAAAAAAAGGTCAGCGTTTCAACCCACATAAAAAAAAATTGTTGGCTTCATCTTTGAACCTATACGACGCCCGCTACAATCTCGTTGGTCCATCGCGTAGATAGTCAACCAACACTCCGTATCTTCTTGCCACGTGGTTTTTGGTTCTTTAATACCTTCCATATTATTATCTGTGTGAGTTTGTCAGACGTTGGTATAACGAGAGCCTATGAAACGGGTCTTCAGATCATTGAATATAGATGAGGGATCAAAGGCGTTTCGATAAAATTTTGTGCCACGCAAAGATATTGGGTAGAGAGTTTTGCTTGCACTGAGACATTTACCGTATAAACGAAGATGGAGCGTTATCTTCTCTTAAAGCACTTTGAACGGGATATTTAGCATGGTTGGTGGTTTTTAAATTTTCCCACATAACTCGATTTGAAAAACATATTTTTCACCAAGAAATTTTCAAACATGTTAGGTACTTACTCATTTATCTTCTCTGTTGAAAATGATAAATTAAAAAGAAAGTTTGAATTTTCTTCCACATTAAAGTTGAATCACTATGTAATAATGCAGTTTTAATGCCATGAGATTCAATTGCGCAGTAGCATTTGTAGGTAAACATGGTATGTTGAATTTAAAGTAGAAAATATCACATTGTCACGCTAAGAAAGGCACGCCATGATTTTCCTCAAGGCACACGTCCACTAGGGCGTAACGCAAGTCGCTTCAAAACAGATGTAGATAAGGAAAATATTAAATCATAATTCTTTGAAGCCCAAAACTCGGATTACCCACTGCTAGCACCCAAAAGCGCAACATCGAAAATTCAAATTGTTAAATTAACATATAAATCGAAAAGATTTGCCCGGACAAGATCAAAGGCATTTGTTTAGAGATTCCAGTTTATGGAGTTATTTTATCATAATCTTAAGATTTCTGTTATGAAGTTATTTAAAATGAGTCGGATAATTTAAGAAAAGTACCTACCTACTATGCCGTAATGGGTCTACATTGACTATCATGTCATATTAATCTATTTCGTTGCTTTTAAAAACTGATACTGTCGTTGTTTGAATCCGGGTTCTTGTGTTCCATTTGGGCAACTATAGTAGGTGTTGGTAACATACTGGGAAAGTATATAAAACTATTAAATTTGACTAACAAGACCCGTACTCGTTATAAAGCATAATCTGAAAGTTCCGAAAACTTCAAACATTCAAAACTTCCCAAAAACCCAACGTTTTGTTGGAATTAGATAATGAAATAATTAAATTAGTTACTTGTCTTATCTAATAATCCATTTTCTTTAATAAGCACCTATTTGCTCCGACTTAAAGCACAAGCAAAGAAAAACAATAAAATAACAAAGCTCTTATTCTAAGGGCAAAAGTATAATAACAAACAAAATCAATGGTAGCAATCCAATTAACTTCACCGACTTTCGCTTTCTTGGCTCAATGGTTCCCATAATCGTTACTGGTAAGTACCACCTAGACATAATAGATAGGCCAGGAGGTCAATGTCATTTTATCAACTCGTCTATGAAGGTAGGCACTGTACTTCACTAGCACTGAGAGTAAAATAAATAAAAATTTATAATAATAAAAAATATTCAAAAAACTCGTAGATAGACAATACATAAGTGCAGTAAAAATAAATACATCTAAGAATAACAAATTAGCCTGAACTAGGTAATCCTGTGTTTCAGGCAATAATTAGCCTGAAACACAGGAATAATTAGATACTGCTAATAATTAGATAAAAGAATCACGTATTCTATACTAATATTATAAAGAGGAAAGATTTGATTGTTTGCTTGTTTGTTTGTATTGAATAGGCTCCGAAACTACTGGACCGATTTGAAAAATTCTTTTACCGTTAGCTTACTCTTCAGGGAGTGAAACCGCGAGGCGATCGTCTAGTATTACAATAATAGTGCATTTTGCACCAAGGCGAGAAAGTGATCAATTCCTACCGAGTGTGTCGTTTTGGTGCCTTAAAACACACGAGGTAGGAATCGCACTTTCTGCCGAGTGATAAATAGTGCTTTATACTACACCTTCGAGGAAAATAAAACGCAGAATTAATTAATAATTGAAATCGCGCCCAATAATGTTGGTAGAACCTCATTGACCGCGCCAGCCTTTGGGTTCTTTTTTCAAAATATTGTTCGAAAAACGGAGGAGGCCTAATGGATAAAAACTTTTTGTCGTTTGACCGAACGAAAATAACCATAGCTACCAGCCGATCTTTCAGGAAATAAAAAAAAAATAACACGTTAGAAATGGATTTCCATACACTTTTTCCTCCCGCTAAAACACGTGAGAAATGAAATTCCATAGAGCTTTTCCTCCCGGTTTCCTATAGGCCTGCAAAAACATACTTTCTATTCTATAAATGGAAAAAGAATAGGCAACTCTCCGAGCAGGTGTAGTTTATAGGCATTTAGTTTAATGTTGTTTAAGTTATTATTAAACAATATTTTTATAGGTAGGTTCTCAACTTACATTGAGTAATAACTAGATTGATTGACTATACTAACTAGGTTAACTTTATGTAAGAGTAAGGAGGTGTCATGGTAGGTGGCATGGAAAACGCAGTACACTAAAAGTGCACCAGGCACTTTCAGTGTACTGCGTTTTCCGTTTTGTCATATTTTTAGCCTAAAATAGCAGGAGATTCTATGTTCGGCTGTATGTATGTTTTTATGTATGTATGTCCGATGATTTCTCCTTCATCTATGGATCGATTTTGATGATTTTTTTGCAGTACCTAGTATAGAAAATAATCCCGAGGTGGTCCCATAAAAAATGGATTCCCGAGGGAATAATTTTTGTCCCGTAAAACTTAGAAACAGAGTTAAAATATGAGATTCGAAGTCGGTTTTTAGGGTTTCTTACCCGAACGGTGCAAACGAAACCCTATTACTAAGCCTCCACTGTCTGTCCGTCTGTCAGAGGACTGTATCTCATGAACCGAAAGAGCTAGACAGCTGAAACTTTCATAGAATGTGTATTTTTTTTGCCGCTATTAAAACACATAAGTACATGTAAAAATAAAAAATAAAATTAATTAAAGCCCTGCGGCCGCCTACGGGTTCGTAACCAGTTGCGATGAAAAACTTTTTTCTACTTGTACGAAACCATAATAATTGCAATTAAATACTTTTTTGTACTCTTACGAAACCATGGTTAAGTTTGGTTGTCTGGGCGGAACAAACCATTCTTTCGTAACTGGTGAGCATACAAAAACATTTTTTGGCTATTTCTGCTCTAAGTTTGTCGGGGTTGTATCTCTTGTACGCATAATAGTGTGTCTGCACATGAAACTTTCTATAAGTACGTAACAGTTCTACTTTAATACCAACAAATACTAAAAATAAAATGAAGGGAAAACATTAAGGACGTCCAAACAGTTGATGTTTTAAGAGTTTCGTTAGAGAAATAGGTTTGAACGATGGGACGAAACCATCCGTGTGCGAGTATCCTCGCACTTGGCCGGTTTTTAAGTTTTTCCAAAAAAATATATATCGACACTTAACAAGGTGTTATTATTTTGATTGTTAAAATAAGCTAGGCAAGTCTGTCTGTCTGTTTTTTGTTATTGTTTCATTTAATGGTGGAAACTTTTCTGGTTTAAGTACCAGCAGTAAGTTTTTTTTATGTTTTTAATATGTGTATGTTTTCCAAATAAATAAAAAAGAAGAAAAAGAAAGGTAAATTTTTCAACGTAGCTCCAGCTCTATAAGGCACATGCCTACGTGGAATTCATTTAGTAAGCGGTGTTGATGGAAATACATTGTATTTGCCAAACACGATACACTTACATTCAATGAGATTGCTCATTTGGAGGCATTTTTGTTAACAGTCTATTGTACTTTAAGTACCTACATGTATGTAAGTAAATGATTTTTATTTGAAAATTTAAAAAATTAAGTAATTTCCAAAAAAGATCTACTTCGACGGCACTAGAACCACAACCTTCCCTCTGTACGAAATTACCATAAGTAATTCACTCCGCTGACGCACTAGAATAGAAAAAAAATCTTACAAACGAGTATTACTTTTATGCTTACATCTTCTCTCATTCTATAAATCTACCTACCTACCTGTCTACTGGTACTCTATCTCCCAATCCAATATCATCAGCCAAAAGCATGAGTCCTAAAATTCACGGCCGAAATAAAGACACTCCATGAATACATGTATAAATATCCCATACCTTACGATCGGGAGTACCACCATAAAAACGAGGAAATATGGAATGAACACCTTATATTTTATATCTACTACTGTTCGGTCTTTGCTCAAATAAACATAGGGTAGTTTAATTTAGTAAGGCCATCAGCCGATTTCATCCTACCCTCTGTTGGGAAATCGGCGAGAGAACTGGATGTGACGTACCATGTCCTACACAAACGAACGAGTGAAAAATGGCTGCTTCGCTTCCCTCTGTTCAATCTCAACCGTCGTACAAGTTGGACATATTTACGTGAAATTTTGGAAATATCGATTACTTCTCACTGTTATTTGTGTTGCCGTGCAACTTACAATAAGCCGTGCAAAACTGCCTAAAAAACATTACACTCGCGAGTGAATATCTGGTGCTGTGTTCTGGAAGCTGGATCCTTGCATGGTTTGGAGAATTCAGGTCAGTGGTCAAGCTACTTTATCTATCCTGTGTAATGAGCAAAGATCTACTTCCTTAGGTATTTTCCTTAGGTACATACAGCATTATAATTATTTCACCCCAAAATCTTGGTCCTTCGATTCATATTTTTTTTACTACCAGTTACCTATTGTTCAGATCCCACATTTTGGTCCTTCGAGCCGGATTAGAATAATTAAAATTGATTTTCGTAAAATCAACCATATATTGTTCGATATTCTTACGTAATTTTGTCCCACTACGCATAATTACCACGTTGGTAATTTTCTTTGTAAGACGCCATTTTGAACAGCGACAAAGACGTTACGTACCGTGTGCGCAACGATTTGTTCAATTCACAAGCCGTGCTTGTTTTATTACCAATTTAGTTATATTTCAATCTATTTACCTAGGAACTTCCCCTTGTTACTTTACGCTTCGATAAAATGTCTACCGACATAGAAAAGGCTCCCTCCAAGAAAGAGCTAGAAGCTGTTAGAAATTTAAACAAGTCGATAGCTAAAAAACAACGTTTGTTTTCGCAAATGCAGCAGGTTTATGATTTGTCGAAAAAACTTGATACTCAACCAAGCATTAAAGATATGTTTCTTTTGCGTGCCTCAGAGGTACAATCATTGCGGGAATCTTTTGAGGCCATTTGCTTAGATGTTTATGAACTGCAATTAATATTAAACCCTGAAACGCAATTCTCTGAGAACGACCAAAAAAGCTTTGATGACTTATTTTTTCATGTAAAATTGTGTGCCGGTCAATACAATATGGCTGACGTGTCGCCAAGTGCAACGAATAAAAAACTTAACGTTGAAATTCGTCCACGTTTGCCCAAACTCGAGTTATTCACGTTCGATGGCGATATTGAGAGTTTCACTACATTTTATGAAACATTTTGTTCTTTGGTGCACAATCAGACTGGAATTTCAAACATAGACAAATTTCATTACCTGTTGTCATGCACAAAAGGTTCCGCGCTTAGCATCGTAAAAAGTGTACCTATAACAGCCAGTAACTACGAGGTAGTCTGGCAATCCTTGTTAGACAAATATCAGGATAATAGAATGCTCGTGGGTAAATACCTAGATAAGATGCTCAACTTTCCCGCGCTAAAATCAGAGTCTCCTACAAACTTAAATAACTTTATCGAAAATTTTGATCACTCGTACCGAGCTATTAACGCTCTTAATATTGAGCACTTATCTAGTTATGTACTGTGCCACATAGCTTTGAGAGGATTAGATCCAAGTACAAGAAAATCATTTGAACAAAGTCTTGATCAAACGACTATACCTACCTATGAACAGCTGATGTCCCATGTACGCAACCAAATAAAAATCTTAGAGCATTCTCAGGCTTATTCAAGTCCCACTATCTCGCAAAATAAAAAGTCTACGCCAAACAATCAAAACCGGAAACCAAGTGATAACAACAGTAGGAAGGTATTTGCTTCACAAACACAATCGAAGGATAATAAATTCACTTGTTGTCATTGTGACAAGAATCATATGATTTTTCGCTGTGTGCAATTCCGTGAATTGTCTCCTGCGCAAAGAATCAGCCGTGCTGATGAATTGAAGCTTTGTCACAACTGCCTCAAGCCAAATCATTCGACTTCTGACTGCCGAAGTGAATACAAATGTTTTACATGTAATCAACGTCATCACGCATTACTGCACATTGACTCGGAAATCAAACCTGCTACCTCGCGAGCCGTGCCCGCCAACTGTAGCAGTGTTGAACCGATAAATGCTTGCACAGCGCATGACACTAGTTGTCACTCATCCAACGTAAGCAAACTTCATACGGTGTTATTAGGTACGGCCATAGTTAATGTGAGTGACTCACTCGGGAACACCCATGCCTGCCGCGTTCTTATCGACTCAGGCGCTCAGTCAAACTTCATATCCTTGAATTGTTTAGAGCGGCTAGGGTTGTCACGTCAAAGATGTCCGTTCAATATTGTAGGTCTGGGTGGAAACGCTGTAAAGAATTTTGGCATGACGTCTTGCACAATCACACCGCGTTATTGCGATAAGCCTACTTTAAAAATCGATGCGATTATTTTACAAAAAATTACTTCGGACTTGCCTACGGTAGAAATTTCTGAAGAAATATCCCAACAATATAAAAATCTATTGTTAGCGGATCCCTACTTCCATAAAAGGTCACCTGTGGACATCATACTCGCAGGTGATGTATTTCCTCATATTTATGATGGAAATAAAATAACAATAAGTTCCACATTGCCCACTGCGCTAAGTAGCATCTTTGGGTACGTATTGTGTGGCAAAATTGAAGTACCGTGTACTTCTGATGATGTCGCTAACATTGCAACGTCTTGCAATTTAGTGTCGTACACTAATGACAGCGACACCATCAACAATCAATTAAAATCATTTTGGGAAATAGAGGAGGCGCCGTGCGACATCCCTATGAACCCACTCGATAAACTCGCTGACGAGATTTATTCTCAGCTTCACTACAGGGACGAAACCGGTAGGTACGTTTCACCTATCCTACTGGACCCTAATCAAAATCCTCTTGGCGAATCTTATAACCACGCCGTGCGTCGGTTACAGCACTTAGAGCGACGATTTGCTCGTTCACCTGAGTTGCGTGAGCCCTACATAGAATTTATGCGCGAATACGAGCAGATGGGGCACATGCAACAATACACCGGTACTGAGCCAAGTAGGTACGTCACACCACACCACTGTGTGGTAAAGAGCTCCAGTACAACTACTCCCGTGCGAGTAGTATTTGATGGCTCAGCAGCAACATCTAACGGCGTATCATTAAATGATAACCTTCTTACAGGCAAAAAACTTCACCATGATATTTTAAAAATAATCTTTAATTTCCGCTTGTATCCCGTTTGTTTTACTGCCGACATAGCCAAATTCTACAGAATGGTTCATATCAATCCTGCTGAACGTTGTTACCAACATATTCTGTGGCGGGAAAAGCCAACTGATAAAATAAAGACTTTTGAGCTTGTGACGAATACCTACGGCCTGCGCTCGTCTGGGTATGTAGCTGTACGTTCCCTACAACAACTAGCTACTGATGAAGGTGCACGCTATCCTCGCGCGGCTGATATACTTATGAATGGTTTTTTTGTAGACGACCTGCTATGGTCGACGCAAGACCTTAACGAAGCCTGTACATTACAGGACGAGCTCGTAGCTCTGTTGAAGCTTGGTGGCTTTGACCTTCGTAAATGGGCAAGCAATGACCCCGAGTTGCTTGCAAGGATCGACGCAGATCAAGCAGTCGCTATAAACTTTAGTGACGACACCGTGTGTTCGTCACTGAAGGTATTAGGTCTGAAATGGCTACCTATCGACGATTGTTTTTCGTTCGATTACAATATGACGGATAATACCTATACTAAGCGGTCCGTACTCAAGTTGCTTGCTAGCATTTTTGATCCGGTGGGATTTTTATCCCCATGTACATTTTTAGCAAAATGCATAATGCAAGACTTGTGGAAGTTAAGCCTTGGTTGGGATGATCCGCTTCCTTACGATTTACGCGATAAGTGGTCTGCATTTATCACTTCGTTGTCTTGCCTCTCATCACTAAAGATTGAGCGACACATGCTTATACCTAAATTTTGTGATGTGCATTTAGTTGCATTTTGTGACGCATCGACCCGTGGTTATGCTTCAGTAATTTATTTACGCAGTGTTAATCAAAACAATGAGGTGAAGACCCGTTTGCTTATCAGTAAAAGCAAGGTCGCTCCCATTAAGCCACTTTCGATCCCAAGGGGCGAATTGATGTCTGCGGTGTTGCTATCCAAGCTGGTTTTGTTCGTCAAACAAAACATTCAAAACATTTCATTTAAAATTACAGCCTTGACAGATTCAAGCGTAGCCCTAGCCTGGTTGCAAACACCTCCTTACAAATTAAAAACATTTGTTTCAAGCCGTGTCGCTCAAGTGGTGGAGGTAGTTCCGTCGAACTGCTGGTTTCATGTACGAAGTGAGAACAATGCCGCTGACTTGTGCTCACGCGGCGCATTACCAACTCAGATCGTAGCTGAGTATGAGCGTTGGTCAGGCGGCCCAGCTTGGCTCAAGGATGACGTTCATCTGTGGCCGATCAGTACATTTTACGTAAATGAAAAAACAGAAATTTTAGAACTCAAAACCAACACTGATGCATTCAATTACACTTCTCAAAACATAAAAAATGAAAACTTAGTAGCAATAATTGAAAGGTTTTCATCGTTTAATAAATTGCAACGCGTCATTGCTTGGTGTTTGCGGTTTATAAAAAATTGCAAAGCATCTCAACGTTCGGTCGGTCCGTTATCAACTCATGAGTTGAAAGAATCTCATGACTTATTAATAAAAACAACACAACAACAATATTTTTCTAGTGAACTTAATAATATAAAAAATAAAAAATTTGTTCCTTCTCTAAGGAAACTTTCACCCTTCGTGGATGCGCATGATTTCCTCAGGGTGGGGGGTAGGATCAGTGAAGCTGACCTACCCTACAACAGTAAGCATCCCTTGCTGTTGCCTAAAAAATGTCATTTAACAATTTTGATAATTGAGCATTATCACAAAATGTACCTACACGTAGGACCTCGTTCCCTACAAGGAATTTTGTGCAAGCGATATTGGATTTTATCTGCACGCAGTATAATTCGAAGTGTGTTGTCTAAATGCATCACTTGCTTTAAATGCCGCCCTACGTCAATACAGCCAGTAATGAGTACGTTACCTAGTGAACGATTAAAAATTAATAAAGTTTTCAGTGATGTTGGCTGCGACCTAGGGGGTCCGTTCCACATAAAGGCCAGTTTAAATCGTAATGCGAAAATTCTTAAATGTTACATGTGCCTTTTTGTGTGTTTTTCCACAAAGGCTGTTCACATAGAAGTTCTTAGCGATCTATCAGCTGATTGCTTTCTCGCCTCGCTTGACAGGTTCGTGGCGCGACGCGGCTTATGTTCTTGCCTACATTCGGATAATGGTACAAATTTTATCGCCGCTGCGAAACACCTAAAAGAAGTTTGCAACTTTTTCAATTTAAATAACAATGCAATCGCTGAAGGTTGCTCAAACCGTTCTATTAAGTGGAAAAATATTCCACCAACGGCAGCTTCAATGGGCGGATTATGGGAAGCTGGCATCAAATCTGCCAAGCATCACCTACTCCGTGCAGTAGGCGAAAGGTCACTAACCTTCGAAGAGCTCACTACTGTTTTCTGTAAAATTGAAGCGGTTATGAATTCGCGGCCCCTTTGCCCCTTATCTGATAATCCTAATGAGTTTGATGTTTTAACACCGGCGCATTTTTTGATAGGACAAAGTATTCTTGCCGTGCCTGAATACGAGTTTGATGATGTAGATATGAACCGACTGTCACGTTGGCAGTGCTTGCAAAAAATCTCCCAAACGTTTTGGAAGAAAT
The DNA here is from genome assembly GCA_963564075.1 of Eupithecia subfuscata. NCBI lineage: Eukaryota > Metazoa > Arthropoda > Insecta > Lepidoptera > Geometridae > Eupithecia > Eupithecia subfuscata. The sequence continues at coordinate 4,422,882 of OY751099.1, read as the reverse complement.
GGTCTGACGACTATTTGCATACCTTGCAACAAAGAACAAAGTGGTTCACGTCTCCTCCCAATTTGAAAATAGGTGACTTAGTTCTTATCAAATCCGAGTTAACTCGTCCGCTGAACTGGGCTCGCGCTAAGGTGGAACAGCTTCATGAAGGTCCAGACAAAATAGTTCGAGTTGTTACCTTGAGGACGCAAAAGGGACTTATAAAAAGACCGGTTAATAAGCTGTGTCCTCTTCCTTATTCAAATTAAACTTAGTTTTCACAAATCTTAAACCTGCTTAACATTTTATTTGAGTAGGTTTCTATGTAATAATTAATAATATAAGTTTACTATATACCATAAAACTTGTTTAAATTTTATTGTTTCTGCCCTATTTTGGCAACATTCCTTCTTTCAACCTTATAATGCTGTACTTAATCACTGTTAGGTACTTTGGGAAATTATCATGATAATTTCTGTGGGGGGTATGTTCGGTCTTTGCTCAAATAAACATAGGGTAGTTTAATTTAGTAAGGCCATCAGCCGATTTCATCCTACCCTCTGTTGGGAAATCGGCGAGAGAACTGGATGTGACGTACCATGTCCTACACAAACGAACGAGTGAAAAATGGCTGCTTCGCTTCCCTCTGTTCAATCTCAACCGTCGTACAAGTTGGACATATTTACGTGAAATTTTGGAAATATCGATTACTTCTCACTGTTATTTGTGTTGCCGTGCAACTTACAATAAGCCGTGCAAAACTGCCTAAAAAACATTACACTCGCGAGTGAATATCTGGTGCTGTGTTCTGGAAGCTGGATCCTTGCATGGTTTGGAGAATTCAGGTCAGTGGTCAAGCTACTTTATCTATCCTGTGTAATGAGCAAAGATCTACTTCCTTAGGTATTTTCCTTAGGTACATACAGCATTATAATTATTTCACCCCAAAATCTTGGTCCTTCGATTCATATTTTTTTTACTACCAGTTACCTATTGTTCAGATCCCACAACTACTATGATTTACATTCTTTTGGAATTGGAAGGAACATTGTATTCCATAAGACAGTTTTAGGACTACTTGCATTTTTCTAGGGTCCCGTTTCTATCCAAAGCGTGTTTGCTATGGCCGACCGAAGGTCCGGTTTCGGCCAGGTCCGGCCAAAAAACTAAGGTTCGTCCACAGTTTCGGTTTCGGCAAAAATGGGTCGAATCTTCGGCCTCATTGCAACCCTTATTGAAACTCCACATATTCATAGTCATTTTGAATACACGAGATTTCACGATATAATTATGTTTGAAAAGGTTCGGTTTCGGTTTCGGCCAAAACAGCCAACGAGGCCGAAGAGACGGACGAACGGAACCCTAATTAATTGTACCTACTTTACTGCCAACAAATTAAACAGACGTTTTTCGTCATCGTCGGCTATCATCACTTACCATCAGGTGAGATTGTGGTCAAATGAAGGTAAAAAAACTCTTTAGTCCAGTCCCGCTGACAACGTCTACGACACTTCACACAGTTATGGAAAATAGCGCCTGAAACGAAAGAGCCAATCTCGAGATAAGCCATCGAATTTCAGGCGCAGGCGTTCAATATTCGTCTAGCCAACAATATCGTCCAATGAGCTGCCTATGCTCTCATCTTTATTCTATGATGTGGGGCACCTTCATTTTGAGAATTATTTATACAAGGTCTTCGTGAATGTAGGTGAACTTATATCTGCCGTCATCGGAGCGGTAATCCAAGAAGGGGTTGTTGATATTAGTGCAAAAAGTAAAGTGAGAAAGAATAAATAGTGGGTTGTAGCATACATGAGCCGCACACACAGTTTGACGCAATTTAGCCACTTGTTGGCACGCCTAGCTTACCGTTTACAGCCTAGCTGCAAGCAAGTGCCCCGCACGCTATAACCGCGTTCACTGCTCGTTTGAACACCCGTATATGTATTCTTCTTAGTCGGTCCTGGGTCCTGATGAACGGCTGCTCGTGCAATGCGCCGCCATAGTTCCCGGTTGGCGCAAGCAACCGGGAACAGTCGGTCATGCTGGACTATGTCAGAGAGGTGATGAGGTCCGACCATCAGGTTGTAGAGCGTCCACGAGAATCTTGCCCTCTATTCTCCCTGGACTACGAGACGCTCCATCGAGTCTTCATTCCGTGCCACGAGCCCAAAGACATTCATTCGAATCTCACAGTCGATGATAATGTCCGATGTGCAATCCTCGGAATCCTCAGGAGATGTCTCCAGCACCATCTCTAGTGCATCGGTCTTCCTCCGATCCTTCATTGGTCTTAGAGTCCACGTCTCAGCTCCGTATAGAAGAATTGGAAAGACATGACTCCGCAACAGACAAACCTTGTTGGTTTTGGTTATCCGCCAATCCTTCCAGATCTTGGTAAGCCCGTACGTACAGTATACAATGTTCTAATATAAGTGTGATTTTTCAGTTAAATGCTTAAAAATTATTTATCAAATTTTATATTTTCTGAATACTCTAAGGCCAATATCTTCCATAATATGTCGGCCAACGCTATAATAAAGACTCGAAGCTCTTCTACCGCGGATAGTTGATGAATGACTAGTAAATCCTCTGGTTATTGGGAGCGAGCAGCGAAGCCTGCGTAATATCGGACGCCTTGGCTCAACGGATACGATACTGGCCCCATTTTCGAACAGATGATTCTATGCTAATTTATGTTTCTTACAAGGAAAGGTTTTAGTGTGGATGAAGATACGTTATCTGGTGAAATTATTATTATATTGAGTTCAGCTCTGATCAGACTCATCGGAACTTTGTTTTTATTTATTTAGTTATGTGTTTCTGCCTGGGTACGTTTACGTTTTTTAGAATTTAGTTAAATGTGATAATTTTCTCATTTTTAGGGTTCCGTACCTCAAAAGGAAAAAAGGAATCCTTATAAGATCACATAATTGTCTGTCTGTCAACCCCCTTTTTTCAGGAACGCGTGGAGGTATCAAGTTGAAATTAACATCAAATACTTAAGTCCGTAACCTATTGGCGCCTCGATGTAAATAAAAATTATAAGTCAACGCACTTAAAAGTTACAGCCTTTTAAGTCTCAAAGTCCGTTGAAATTTCCAAGAGAATCACATGCATACAATACCTATGGGTACTTCACGTTTGGCAACCATCAAGGTCTTATAGCACAAATCAAGGGGAAAATCCGAAAACTGTACTGCTTTGAAAAGCTTTAGTTGAGGAGTTGACCAGCTGCTTCTTCGCTACTTCGCCACTCTGTCTTTGGCTTGTCTGAGAGCAGTGGATACTGGGAGTTCTGTTATCTCATTCACAAGTCAGACTCGTGGTTTTATCCTTTCCAGTTTGCCCATAACAACCAATTTCTCTAGGTTATCTGAGTTCGCGGTGAGTATGAGGAAGAAGGGACACCAGTCGGGCCGCGGTAGGTTTTGAGTGTTCCCGTGGTTCGGCGAAAATGACGAGAGAGGGACACCGGAGAGGTTTTAAGCGGGTATTACGTCCTTCTCAGGGCGTCGAGTCCCACATAATTCTGGTTCCCCTAGACCAGTTTATTCGTGAACAAATTTCCTCGCCAAATAATATAAAAGAAAGGTCATCTGAGTTTCTTCTAGCTATGACCAAAGAAGCTGAGGACACGCTGGTAACAGATGGTAGAGAGCCTGTTTTAATGTTCATTCAGCAGGTTGAGAATGGATTAGTTGACCCTTGTGGCTGTCCGCTATGTGCTCTTTATATTAAAGTTTAATAAAAAATCATCGCGGCCATCATTTTTGTAGCCATATGTTGTAACCATAGGTTGTAACCATCATCATCTTACATTTTACGTACGTACAGACAGCGTCAGAATTAAGTAACCTCCACTGCATAATAAATCCAAACCTGTTAATGCGCGTTTTAAAAGTCGATAGCAAATAATTTTATTTTAAATTTTATTTAGGTAACATAGAAACAGGGCGAATTGATATAAAAAAATCGAATTCGAGCATTGTGTTGTGCAGGGGGATTACTTAATTCTGACGCTGTCTGTACATTTTACGTACAGCCTGATTTTACCCACTGCTGGGTATCTTGAGATAGGCTTTCAAGGTTTTAGTCTATAGTGCGTAAGCCCTCACACATTGGGTAATTTCTAAGAAATCAAATAATATCGCAAAAAATGACGATTTTAGTGCCGCAGATCCTGTGTGGGTACGCATTTACTCGTTTACAAAGAATGTTCAATTTATAAAAGGTTACCTACAAATTGCGCTGAAAATGCTGAAATGTAACTATCTCAGCGATTTTGTAGAGCATAATAGAATTCTTATGAATACTATTTCGCTGTATCTATACAATACGGGGTTGCACCCTTGAGGGTTGAATTGTAGCGAGCTCTCCTTTATCATTTCACCCGCTTTACCTATTGCATTCCTTGCTCAATGAACTGGGGTTTATAAAGTTCATGCGAAGGCAATAAGAGGGTTATTGCCTTATTTTTCGTATTAAATGTGCTTTATCATGCGAATACGATCACCTTAATCAAATTTGCTGAATAAATCTTGTTTAAGTTAGAACTCAGTGAAGTTGCGTGACTATTTTCATTAAAATATGTACCACACCCTGTGACTTCAGTAGACCTGGTACCTACCGCGTGACTAGAAACTAACGCTAAGCACGATTTCTTTTTCTGAATGGGTTTTCCTTGTTTTTTTATACAAAATTTTACGCTCACTGTACATGAAACTCTTCATACTGTTTATTCAGTTCTGCAAAATGTTTTTAATTAAACCTAAGCAACGTGCCAACTAGAATTTATAAACACTTATGGTCATTTTAAAAACAACCGTAAATTCAATCTAGTTTGGTCGAAAGCGATAAAATCGGAATATTGTGCTAATACCTTAGCATTTTATACGTTTTAAAGCTATAAAACGAAAGACAGTCTTTTCAAAATTTCGTAGAATTTCGAAGGCCTCGTTGAAACGCTAAAGCAATTGACATTAAACTGAAAACTTCGCTTCATGCGCATTTCCCGCAATACAGCATCATTTCTCAAGTCGTGTACTAAGAATATAAAAATATTTATCCAGAAGAACGAGCTTATTGATAGCACGTTATAAAATTTATGGAGTTATTCACTTTTATACGAGCGATATCGAGCCGTGAGCTAGTTATAAGTTTGAGCATTTACGGTGGGCGGTGAAGGTAAGTTTTGAGTGCTTGTAGAAATGTAGTTGTCGTAAAAATTTCAGAGTGAATTTCAATATTTATGGGTATAATAAAGATATCAGAGACTTGGCTCCGCTGGCACAAGGATTTTTAAATTGCTGCTAATCATTATATATAATTCTGACATGGTTTGACAACTCACTAATTACATTTTAGCTACTTTAACATCCCGCACCTATTGTCTTTGCCTAAGTTCAAGGTTTGCAAGTGGCTGGTTACTCTTCTTCAAACAGTCACGTAGGCTCAAATCGTCTTTTGTTTTCTTACAGAATGAAAATCGGGCAGACCAAATCTTTAGTCACTGTGACGTGTTAATAACTTATTTTGTTGTAGTAATTGTGTTGCAATTACTCAGCAGTTAGCTCAATTTTTTCAATTGTAAATACTAGTATAATTTTCTTTGTGAATAAAGGTATTTGTCGTAAATATACATGTACAGTTCATTATTAGGACTTACTACAAGCCACCATTATGAATTTCAAATAGAAATAATTGTTAAGGTATGATGAATCACGGTGTTCGGTCATCATTTTACCATGCTTCTATAATTTTATTCTGGCCACTTTGTCATACTCTATGTGTCAAAATTTATTTTGTACTCACATTTTTTAATACTTAGGGCCTTTATTCAATGAATAGCGAAATTTTTGGTATTTCAATGGTCTTATAGTAGTTTACTGTCGAATAAAGTTGCCTGCTACTCTAAGAGCCAAATAGGGTTTTATCTCCCCGATAAGTGTAACTTTTTAGGTTATGTTTGTCAGTTTTATTCGTTTTGTTTTTGGTAAAATCGACATACCTACTTACTAGGTACGGTGATTTGTTATGATGGATGTGTTTGAATTTTGTTTTGTAACTCATCATCATCATCAACCTATATTAGTCCACTGCTGGAAATAGGCCTCCCCTAATGAGCGCCATAGCGCCCTGTCTTCAGCTTGCCGCATCCAGCATCTGCCTGCAGTCTTTCGCAGATCGTCATCCCACCTGGCCGGAGGGCGTCCTACACTACGTTTGCCGAGTCGTGGTCTCCACTCAAGAACTCGTTTACCCCAGCGGTTGTCGGTTCTTCGCGTTTTGTAACTAACGTCAATCAAATGTCAAATACACGTTTTTTTGCTGTTCTTGTCTATTACGTTGAATACTGTATCACTGTGCACCTCGCTTGCACACAGAGAGCCACCTCTCACGAGAACGGATTGTGAAATATGGCGTCCCCCAGGGGAGTGTGCTAGGTCCTCTACTGTTTATTATTTATATCAATGATCTACCAAGAGCGACCAATCACCCAATATCTCTATTCGCCGACGATAGCACGGTTACCGTAGCTTCTAAGAACACTGACACTTTTAAAAATGACATTAATTTAGCTCTGACATCAATTATAGACTGGTTAAATAATAATAATCTTAAAATTAACATAAATAAGACAAAGATCATACATTTTAGACAACGCGATAATGCAGCTTCAAAACCAATTGACATTTATTACGACAATAACGTAATCGAAGAGGTGGAGAGTACAAAATTTCTGGGGGTAAATATTGATAAGAAACTAAATTGGAAATCACACATTGAAGCTCTTTGTAAGAAAATCAACAGCTCAGCATATGTCTTATACAAATTAGCACCAATAGTGGACATAGATACCTTACTTATTGCGTATCATGGTATAATTGCATCTAATATTAGATATGCAGTAATGTTCTGGGGTAATTCGACAGAAGCTTTAAAAGTTTTTAAATATCAGAAGCGTTGCATTAGAATTATGTTCCACCTTAAAGTAACCGACTCCTGTAAACCCTTTTTCCTTAAGTATAAAATTTTGACTCTCCCATCACTGTATATTTTAGAGACATCCCAGTAAATAAATAAATAAATAATTCTGGGTAATCTACACAGCATCATCAGCGTAAAGTTCCATTGCATTAGTAAGATTCTCTCTACAAAAACCAACCAATGTCATTTATAGTCAACTTTGACCGTAGTCAGTTTAACAAACTGTTACCAAAAAAGACTGCGGTTAAATTAGTTCAAGGGCCAATTGATTTAAAAAAATTGGCACACAATCAGTAGACCTAATGAAACGTTTAAAAAATTGTTCGATCAGTCTTACTTACGTTTGACTTGACATCCGTGCCGTCCGTGGCGTTACTTAAACCGCCTGCCGCTCGGGAAACTCGTGTGCTTTGAAAATACCTATGTATATGTTGCCGATGCAAACTGCACCCTATCGGCATTTTGTATACACCGACTCCTCGTACGCTGCGTACACTCCGATTCCGATGCAGTGGACGCGCAACTTTAAGGTAGGATATGGCTTTAGGTTTTTTTTGAAACCTAAACCTCAACAGCCTGTATTTGCCTGTATTGGCCTGCTGGACGCAGGCCTCCGTTGATTGAGTTTTATCTCATGGGGGGTAATATCCATAATCCCCACGCTGGGCATGCGGGTTAGGGATTGTAGTTCGGTGGTAGACTTGTTCTGCGGTAGGCGCTGGTGCCCGCCCTTTGGTGGATAACCCTAGTCGCCTCTTTGGTGGATCTTGGTGGATAACCCTAGTCACCGCCCCAACTCTCCACGACACCCGCGGGGAGAGTTGGGGCGGTGTGCCAATTCGAAACTGCCACCAAGCGGCACTTTTTTGGAAAATGTCTCAATAATTGTTTAAACTTCATTTCAAAATCTACAAGCAACACCATAATGTTTATCTAGGCAGTTTTCTGGTGGTCGAAAATGGTCTGTAAAGGCAAGTCCACCATATCCGGTATCGCATAAAAATTGCAACATAAATCCTGGGCCAGTGTTATCGCACCGTGATATATTATTAGTCTACGACTTCTACCGTGCAGGAAGTAACAGTAACTCGGAGGAAATTCACTCAGCCCCTTGGCGAAAATGTGTGAAAGAGGCAGAAAGCGTTCGATGCACCTAGCTATGGTAAGATTATTGTAATACTAGCTTTTTTTTATTAAATTATGTATGTAGGTGTAACTTTTAGTTTTCTTTTAAGTTTTTCATATCTAGAACTACATCTATGCGAAACAAACATCCACATATTCGCATCCTACTATAATATTATAAAGCCAAATCTGAATTTTTGTTACCTAGGATCTCCAAAACTACTGAACAGATCAAGATGAAATTTGGCGTGCAATTGTAACATAGAACTCCTACTTATTATACCGAAAACACACGTGCGAAGCCGTGGGTAGAAACTAGTTTATAATATTATTGTCAATACCTATTTGGCATACACACTTACATTTCATTATATAATAACTATTATTGTAATTCCTAAATTCTTATTGCTACACCCTAGTAAGCTACGCCGTAGCATGCTCCTCCGCAATACAGCTACGACTACGTTCGTACTATGGATTAATGGAACCAAATCTTCACTTAAACTTCATTCTATGCATAAAAGGCTCTCTCAATGCTCTCTCTGTGAGGTTTATCATAAAGTGACCAAAATGAACAAGCCACAATCGCCTTCACCGATATCATTACAAGACAATGAGAGAGACAGGACGACGATGCACGAGACACAGGAGACGATGGACGCAGAAGACTCTACGTCTTCTGCGTTTGCTTCTATCTCTTGTCCATCTCTTGTTCATCATCTCTTCACTTTGTAAAATTTGAGCACCCTTTGTGTGTGGCGCGGACTCCAGGAGTCCGCTGTCACAAATGTCTCGTCTGTTACGCGGACTCCTGGAGTCCGATATCGACTGCGACGTATTTTATGACCGCTTTTCTATCAAAAACAATTCCTTTCCTGTTCTAACTTGCACAAAGTGAAGGGAAAAAAAACAAGGATGGTAATCCGCCTCATGTTAATTTTCTAAACTGGACCTTGGACAATTGTCTGATTTTTCAAAGTCGCGTCTCATTCACGCAACCGCGCCCGCCATCTAAAGTTCGGAATATCTTTATTTTTGTGAATTGCAGTTGTTATGTGCTGTGTTTCGATAAATAAACATGTAAAGATTACATAGTTTTTAGTTCATAGATTGTGTATTTGATAAAGATTTTGGACCTAAATAATTATTTCAACAAAATAACGAATTTCTTTGCATAGAGCTATTATAAAGTGACCAAGGTCCCCAGTTTCACACAAAATTAGAGTGAAACAGGCCAACATCTAGTTCTTCCTATTTGTTATACACCAGTAACGAGCCTAATTTATCGGCTGTGGGACACGATATATTTGGGGAGAATTTTATTTATGACTCATTTTGTTTTCGTTTCATATTCGGAATTGGTTTTTTCAGTGTAGGAAGCTGAAAGATTTTTGTGTTAGTACAAATTTTTATGTAGAATTTTTTGGTTTGAGCCCTTGGTTATTAGATGATTTTAATTAATGACCTACCTTTTTGATAGTGCCTGTGAGCATCCTCAGAGTTATTACCTTTTATTTAAATAATATTCTAAAACCTTAAATAAATATTTAAATAAAGCTGCCTACTTTTTGTAACTAATTTAATGCCTCACAATGACACTTAGAAATCAAGCTATTATGTTTTGTAAAACCTATCTGATTGGTAGTTACTCGGCTGACTCGCTAATAACACTCTTTTACAACCCTCTGTGGTTTACTCAGTAATCTATATCATTAATATTAGTTTAATTTGGTAAAATAAAATAAAATATTTTCTTTTCTTACAATAGGTGTAAAAATTGATGTATGTACCAACAACCTCAATGTACATTGTACTTGTGGATTATCTTTTACAGTTCCTGACTGAATGCATGTATCTATACTAATACTAGCTGCTTCCCGCAGCTTCGCCGCGTGGAAATTTATGTTTCCAACTTTCTTAATTTTTTCTTTCATGAGAACCTTCTCCTGACAAAAACAAACACAACAAAGAAAGAATTAGCGAAATCGGTCCAGCCGTTCACGCGTGATGCCGTGACCAAGGAAAACGGGTTTCATTTTTATATATATAGATTATAAAGAGGAAAGATTTGATTGTTGTCAATAAATCTTAGCTTCATTCATTCTTTCTACTGACAGGAATATGCTAGGTACCTATATTCTACCTTAGCTCATTCGGCGTCGAATAAATTGTACCTCATGCATTAAACATTCAAAGGCTCTTAAATAATAAGAAAAGTTTCACAGAGGTTCTATTTCTATTGTTTATTCTATTCTCTTAGAGGTTCCGATTGGAAAGGTTTTTTACACTCTTCGAGGGTTGTCGAAAAGTAAATAGGGATTGGGTCGATTTACAAAGGTAGCATTTTGTTACAAAAGTAAAAGAGAACATGACAATTTGTAGGTGGAACAAAATGTTGTCACACTTTTACCAAACGCCTAGTTTTTCAGATTTTTTATAGGACCTTTTTTGACGTGACTACGTCTTATAATTCGATAGAGCCGGCTGCACGCACGAAAAAACATGACGTCATGCGGCGTTACCTCATGCGGCGTTACCTCGCTCTTTTCTTAAGACGTTGTCACGTTCAACTATCGTCAGTAAACCGACTTTACAGACAACCAATTTTTTCTTTTCTCTTATTCTAAGTCATATTATCTTTTAAAGTGCGAAAATCTCGTGTAAGTATTGTAATTCTACAATAACTATTTGAGTGTCTTTGCGCCCCATGCAGTGTTTCATGACGATACATTTGTATTGAATTGTATAATCATTATTGTCTATTATCTAATACCCAAAAACCAAAACGAATTCAAATACAGACTACCGATTCGAATTTTGTTTCCTTAGGACACAAACCTATGTAGTTCGGGGCCATAGAAAAATAAGAAAATCGCTTTATCTTCAAACGCTTTTCTTGAAAGGTACCATAAAAAATGTACGTAAAACATTTACGCGCCATAAATTTTAAGCATTGAAAGTTATTTGTGGTCATTAATGTGATTACCTAAAGTAGTAAAATCGCTGGTTGTTATGAGCAAAGAATATTACTTTAAAAATTGTTTTCTGTTAAACTTAAGTGAGTAGATGCTTTAACATTAAACTCTTGTAAAAACATTTAATAGGCACTTGAATTTTACATACGTTTCATGCAAATAACTAGGTATTATTTTCGCAAATAACTTAAATGACTAATTAGCGTAAAGTTTTATTTGTTACTAGCTTCTGCCCGCGGCTTCGCACGCGTTGTTTCTATGGAAACGCTTTGAGGTTATTTGTATCCCATGGGAACTGATTTATGGGATAAAAAGTCACCTATGTTTGATTCCAGGGTTAGACTTAGATGTATGCAAAATTTCAGCCTGATCCGTTTAGAACTTTCGGCGTGAAGAGGTAACAAACATCCATCCATTTATACATCCATCCATCCAAACTTTTGCATTTATAATATTAGTGTGAAGATTTCTTAGAAATTACCCTGAGTGTGGGGTTACGCACTATAATAACAAAAAACCTTAGAACTGAGCAACGAGACACCTCTCGTCAAATGAACTAAATGTAACTTCAGTCTTTGAACAGGATTGGATAAACTTCAATGTTTCCCCTGTAGGTGGAGCTAGAGACAAAAAGTCAAAAAGATTTTTGACTCTTACATCACTTGACCTCGGGGTGTAGTTGGTTAGCACATTCCCGTACTGAGGGAAGGATGCGGGTTCAAGTTCCGTCGAAGTCAAAAGTTCGTGCGATATTATTTGATTCAACAAGTAATTTCATAACTGAAAACTGAATAACCCGCCTCGCTTTCCGTTTTTCTACTTTTTTTCGCTAAATGAAGGAACCAAAGTCTTCAAAAGTTTTCTCCCGATCATCCACTAAGGTAACGCCGTTCATCCACTAAGGTAATAAAAATATAAACTTCTTGATAGGTACGTCCAACCTGGGGTAGGTACTTCCCAATCGCCGTCCACTCGTCATGACTCCTGGAAACATGACGAGTGATATGATACCTCATTAACTGTTATTTTGATGCTTTTTGAGGTAAAAAGAGTCCAAACCAACCACATGTACAGGGTACCTACATTAGGCGATTAGCGCGCATCTCGAGCAAATAATAAATGCAAGCGAGGGACGGTAAAAAAGCCAATGCAGAATAAAGTCTGAGATATCTACATAACCCACTTTTCGACCTTCTGGATTAAAATGTTTCGCGAAACTTCAAAACAAGATACCAATCTGAAAATTGCCCAACACATGTATTCGCAAGACCGACTTGAGGCTTATCACAGAATAAGCAGCAGTAACACTCCTCTATAGTTAGTTGGCTTTCGTTCCGGGCAAAGTTCAGAGATAAACTGTAATTGAAATGTCAGGAGCATTCTTGTTTAGCGAGATTAACTCATATTTTGTGTTGCAATACATTGGACGAAGTCTTCTTTTAGTAAATGTGAGGAAATTGAGTTGGAGCACAGACATAGTGGCTACTTTTTTAAATATGCGGAGGGATGAAACCCACCTACGTCATGGGGCCCTCCATCTGCTAAAGTAATCGCTTCTATTTATTTGCATTTTTTTGACTTGACAACGTCTTATAATTCGATAGAGCCGGCTGCACGCACGAAAAAACATGACGTCATGCGGCGTTACCTCATGCGGCGTTACCTCGCTCTTTTCTTAAGACGTTGTCACGTTCAACTATCGTCAGTAAACCGACTTTACAGACAACCAATTTTTTTATTTTCTTTTATTTGGGAAATAAACATTATATTTTACATAAAAATACAGATGTTAAGTAAACATAAACCAAAATAATTTCCCTCATTATGTAAACATGTATGTACTAGAGCTAAATGAACAGACCAACAAAAAAAAAGGTGAAAGTATCTACAAAACATACATAATTAATAATAGGTACAATCTAAATAGAAAGAAAAAAATAAAGCTATTATTACAACTTAATAATTATTATATTGAGTCCCTGGCAACGCTTAATTTAACTTCATTACAAAACTTCGGCAACGACAAGTTAAATATATCTATACTAGACAATTTTTTATTATATAATTCACAAACACTTTGAAACATATTTTCTACTAGCTGCGCCCCGCGGCTTCGCCCCCGTGGAAATTAATTTTTCCAACTTTCTTAATTTTTTCTTTCATAAGTACCTTCTCCTGACAATAACAAACACAACAAAGAAAGAATTAGCGAAATCGGTCCAGCCGTTCACGCGTGATGCCGTGACCAAGGAAAACGGGTTTCATTTATAGATAGATCGATGACAATGGAATCGTCACAGAATGACATTTTAGCATTCTACAGATGGAGGGATGCGCGTCAAAAGTGAATTGTAGGCCATGATGATTCCGGTTAGTCCCATGTATTTTATCCCCGAGGGATTACCGTTTGTCCTGGAAAGTTTAAAAAACAATATGAATTGTGAGAAATTCTAAGTCGGATTTAGTTTTTATACAAAAACGTCAAAAAAAAATATCAAAAATAGGTAAGATGAATGAATTAAAAAAAAAATTATTCGATTGGTCTCACAAAGCCGAGTCTATCTGGTTCTGTCATTTTTTCGCTAAACTTGTAGTTCGAAAGGGTGTGTATATATAAATATGCACCCAGAGCCATAATTATGTTGAACGGTCAAGTGTGTGTTTGACTCTGTGACTGAAAGGGTGTGTATATATAAATATTATGCACCCAGAGCCATATGTAGAACGGTCAAGTGTGTGTTTGACATCGCAGTGGGACCACGGTTCCGGAGTGATAAATTCGTACTTATTGGTCCGATTTGGATAATTTAAAAATATAAACGAGTATCATTCTTAAGTCATAGAGAATAACGTAGATAGGTACTAGTTCTATTGAAATTGCTATACTTAACTTTACAACATGTACCAAGAACCAAACGTCGTAAAGTTTATAAAAGTAGGCCGTCTTCGATGGGCTGGCCACGTAGAAAGAATGCAAGACGACAGAGCACCAAAGCGTCTTCTGCGTGGCATACCTGATGGCCGAAGACCCCCTGGAAGACCGAAACTCAGATGGCTCGACGGAGTCCAACAAGACCTAAAGGCAATTGGAGTGACCAGCTGGCAGGAAAAAGCCAAGAATAGGAGTGAATGGCGAAATTTACTAGACCAGACCAAGGCCCACCCGCGGCTGTAGAGTCAGGATGATGATGATACTTAACTTTACTGATCCTCATTGTCACATAGATTATAATTATTTTGTATGAGTTGCAAATAAACAATATTCTATAATAAACAATATTCTATTCTTTTTTTATTCTTTATCACTACGCAGTGAAATATGATCCAGCGTAGTCCAAGGCAACAATACTGTTTATACAGTTAGTGTAAATTTACTGGAAAACGACAAACATGTCTGGCGATTTATTTGTTAGCGTCGACGCAAACAACAAGGCTTATTTGTTATCCGTTATTATTTTTAGAAAAGAGATTGTGGAATCTTTTAGGTAGAAATGTTTTTAGTATCTTCAAATGGAAAAATTATAGAAAAACAGGTTAAAAATCGAATTTAAAAGCTGTAATAGTTACTAAAAAAGTTAAAACAATTAGTGGAAACGTCAAATATTTTATAACTAATACCCACTCGCTAATAAAGTGGCAATAATTGTAAAGTGAAAAGAAACCTCTAGCTTCATCATCGTCATCAGCAAGGTATTCCACTGCATCTAGACATGAGCGCCAAAGCGCCTTATCTTCAGCTTTCCCAGTCACCTCTAGCTTGTTAGTTGTTATCTTAACTGTTTACAACGTAATAGGCCAATTTTATCACTAAAGAGAAAAACAACACGTCTTAAGTAAACGACGTTGTAAAACATTCGAACAAAGGCTCAATTGCAATTAATCACTTCACACACAAAGCACGTTTGGCCGTTTTCGACCGACTTACACATGCATCACTGCAAAATCGAACTTATATGAACTAGTAGTAGGTTTATTATGTATTCAGCAGCATTTTGGCCCATGAGTGTAAACAGATACTAAACTAACTCATCATCATCATCATCAGTCTATGTTAGTGTACTAGTACTGCTGGACATAGGCCTTCCGTATGTAAGCGCCATGTCTTCAGCTTGCCGCATCCAGCATCTGCCTGCAGTCTTTCGCAGATCGTCATCCCACTTTGCCAGAAGGCGTACTACACTACGTTTGCCGAGTCGTGGTCTCCACCCAAGAACACGCTTCCCCGAGCTAAGCTAACTGCCAAATAAAAATAAGTCTGTTTCGATCTTCAACATAGTTCGGTACAATTAAAGCTTAGACCTTATTACGATATAGTTAGCTGTGACCGTCGTTTTTGCTTCTATTTAGCCTATGTCCAAAGTCCATCGCAGGATGCAACTGATATTGATTGGGTCCCACAGTTGGGCAAAGGTTCCCTTCCATCCATTCATATATATTATGATTATCACAATAAATTAAATATTATAGAAAAAAAATTACACTGATCGGTCCGGCGACGGATGAATTTCCCAAACAAACGTAGTACCAAAATGATTTGTAATTTAAGAATATTTTCACCATGGTTTGCTATTATTTGTTTTAGAATAGTATTTATTTAAGTCCCTGCCAAAAGTTTTAAATACCTACTTATCTACACAAATACTAAGAAAACATTCATTCTTTGATATAAAAATGCGATTTGGTTTCATTTAATTTCAGAAAGGTATTTTGAAAAAAAATTGTGGCAGAAACCTAGATAAATACTATTTTAATACAATTAATAGCAGACCATGGTAAAAATATGCTCAAATAACAAATCATTTTGGTATTACGTTTGTATGGGAAATTCATCCGTAGCCGGACCCTTAAAAAATATGAATAAACACTACAGTTACTTCAGATAAAAAAAAACATAACTCGAGCTATGGACGTAACACGTCAAACACTTAGTGTCTGGCGTTCCAGATAATACTTTTGGGTACTTCCCCATGTAAAAGTACCTATGAATTTATCACCTCGCTCAAGTACCTTCGGTAGAATTACAAATTGGCAAAGCCACTATGCAAAGTGTCTGGCGTTTTTAGAAAACATCATAAAGTAGTTCCCCACGTAACATCTTATAATATAAAATTCTCGTGTCACAATGTTCGTTCCCGTACTCCTCCGAAACGGCTTGACCGATTCTCATGAAATTTTGTGAGCATATTGAGTAGGTCTGAGAATCGGCCAACATCTATTTTTCATACCCCTAAGTGATAATTTTAAATTTCCACGCGGGCGTAGCCGCGGGGCGCAGCTAGTCTTATATATAAAATTATCGTGTCACAATGTTCGTTCTCGTACTCCTCCGAAACGTCTTGACCGATTCTCATGAAATTTTGTGAGTATATTGAGTAGGTCTGAGAATCGGCCAACATCTATTTTTCCTTCCCCTAAGTGATAAATTTAAATTTCCACGCGGGCGTAGCCGCGGGGCGCAGCTAGTATACATATAAGATTCAGCTTTTATACTATGACGAAAGTTCACCTTCATTTTTGAAAGTTTATGGCATCTGGCAGGGCAAAGCTGGAAAATCGTCTGGCAGTGTAAGTTCTCGATTTCTAATACTATCTTGAATAAAATATAAAAAAATAGACCTCTTATACTACATTTATAATGAATTTTAGGTCTAAATTCATCACCTTTGCAAGCCGGTATCTGCCAAAGCCACTATGACCAAACTTCATAATCGGTGATCGTTCCTACCTGTTCCCTTAGCATACGCAGACCAACTTTCAGCTTTTATCTATTGACGAAGGTCTGGCAGTCGCAGGCTCTAAGCCTATTATGCCAATTTTGAGTTGTTTCCTTTCTGGCGGAGGCATTGTGCATACGTGCAGGATAAAACAGCATTCTTTCCGTGATTTGGTTACTTCACATCAGTTCATTCTCGGTTGTCAGCCTGAATATTCTGTATTCACAATTCACTGTATCGGATTTTAGCCGTAGTCAACGGCTCTGGCAACAATGGGGCGACTTCAATCCATTTCGCAGCACAAATCTCGTGGTGGAGTTGACTTTGCTCGAATATCGGGCAAATCTCCGGGATTGTGTTTCGGTATTACTTCCGCGTCCCGTTTCCGATACGTTCCATCTATTATATTGTGTATTTCTTCGAATCATAGCGGAGTAAATAACAACATGTTGTTGTACATTTTGGCCAGCGAAATGTACCTACTATTTATCTTGTTTAGTGTTGGAACTATTGGGGTTTTTATGAAGAATAAAATAAAAGAATAGAAGAAATTAGAATTAGTATAAAATTGAAACACTTGAGCTAACTGCAGACTTTTGCGAGGTACAAGTAGTTGTTCGTCTACCGAAGCTTAGAGACAATAGATAAATATATTTATCTACTGTGGCTTAGATTTATCTGAGATATTTTGATGAGATCCTGAGTCAACGTCAACCTGTATTAGTCCACTACTGGACGCAGTCCTCCCCCTGATAAGCGCCTTATTGGCTTTCATCCTGAGTATTGAGTTCTATTTCCCGTTCATGCACAAATGAGTCACTCATAAAATCTGTTTAAAAAAACTTGTAAACGAGGAGGAGAAAATAGATGTGTAGAAGTAGTTATACTCTTATACTCCAAAACAGATTAAAACATTACAGGTCAAAGTGTTTCACTACTTTAAATACTCATGGAATGAAGAACGGTGCATTTGTAAGTGCTCAGAGCTTTGACTTAGCTCCCAACAACGCTGTAATCCAAAACCCAACCAACCAGCAGAAACTATATTTAAAATTGAGTTGTAACATGATATTCTGAAACTGCTGAATGTAGAGTACTTAACTGAACCAAATAGATTACTGAACGTGAAATCTCCATCAATTCGATTTGATTTCAATGTAACGGCTCTTATTAACGATACCTATTACTTATAGGGAATACTATTCAGGTAGAATTGCTTTGAAAGCTCAAACCCATTTATTCAAATACGCTTTCGCAAACGTAAAGTATAATTTATTGCATTGCAGAGTAAGTACTCTACTATTCGTTCAGGTTCTGGAGTACCCTTTCTAAGAACAGGTTGATTGGATGGAGGCAAGAACCGTACCTATTCTAAGTTTCTGGTATGGAATGTTGACATATTAATCTGAGTTCAACCTATACGACCTTAAAATATTTCTGGAATATAATTATCATGCCTCCTCTATTTAGAAGTCTTTTTTCTGAATCCTCTCACACGTAACTTCTCAATGGCCCTACCTGAAAACCAGCACAGTATTGGGCAAATGCTTCAACTTGCTGAGGTACGGACCCATTTTACCCTTGACCACTAACTTTAACCATTCTATCTTATTATCCTAAAAATATGTATTTGATATTCATAAGTGTTTGTGGGTAAAATAAATCATCTCCGTCTCTCACTCTCTCTATGCCATCGTATTTTCTCAAGAGTTCCGTAGCTGGAATATCTATGTTGTATATTTATATTTTTATCTATTTTGTTCTTTCATATCCCTTCTAAAGTTGCCTGGAAGAGCCTGTTGTAAATCCACTATTCTTAGCATTTCTGAATAGTTTTTCTGTGTGGATTTAAACTTGAGGTGAGGATAGTTAAAATGGAATTAAAACAAAATATTTAAAGAATTACACAATTGCAAAAGTTTGCCGACGCTCGCCAGCCATCATGGCGTATGAAATCGTGCTTGCTTGAAATTCATACAAGTATTTGAAAATTTGACTAACTCTCAGAAAGGTGACCTCAGTGGCGCAGCGGACGGCGGACGAATTTTAGATATACCCACGTCGGGGCAGATGCCTGCAGATATTTGTTCCGGGTGTTCTGGGTGTTTTATTTGTATAATAAAAAATATTTATCAAAGTCTAAGTCATTATCTACAAATTTTACTTAGACCTGTGGATCTAAGTAAAATCTGTAGTTCGTTCTCCCAGCGCTCACTCGACAACTGCCCTGTGTTACAACTACACGCAAACACTCGCTCACAGTTACATTTTCCAATCTTATGCAGTAATTTTAATGAACTAATATTGCTGTAATCTTTTAGTCAATCATTCACACTAAAGTACGTCGTAGCAAGCAAGCTTAACACGAACGCCAGTTCGACTATGACTGAGGTGGGTGGACCTAATTGCACCAAATTTGAGGCTACCACCACTTTCGAGAAGCTAGTAACGCATCTCCCGTTTTTGACGTGACAACGTCTTATAATTCGATAGAGCCGGCTGCACGCACGAAATGACGTCATGCGGCGTTACCTCGCTCTGAGGCGTTACCTCCCTCTGAGGCGTTCCATGTAAGGCTTGAAGTGCAAGCGAGAGCGCTCGACATCCGTCTCCTACTTGAGTGAGCGATGCGTCTGCGTGGACAGCTGCTATACTATAGTACATTTACATGTTTTGATCGAGTATCAAATGCTACCATTCCATCAGTATTTTCTTAAGACGTTGTCACGTTCAACTATCGTCAGTAAACCGACTTTACAGACAACCAATTTTTACTCAGATCGATGATCTAAGTAATGCAATGTTTAGGTACATCCATCGGTTATCGTGTACCCATAACACACGCTCTGTTTTGTATGGATGGGGGGCTAGATGATGCTGTGTGAATTTTCCTGCATTATTATTATTATGATAATTTTAACAGCTCTATTTGCGAAAACTGGACAATGTTGTTTTCATAAAGATATTCCCCATTGCCACCCTCATAGACGCAGGCGGAATAAATTCGATAGTTTATACTCTGATACTGGCACCTACTTTTACGAGTGAGATAATAAGAATTGGGGTGAGAACCTTTGTTTTTATGGAATCTTGTTAGGAATCGTAGCAAATGAGGAACAAGATTGGGTTATGGCTTTGTTTTTCTAGTTTCACGAAATGATGTTTTGAATTTTATTTTCGAAGCAGCTAACGTTTTTCATTAAAACTAGTACCTACCTATTAAGTTCAAAATATTTATTCATAATAATTATCTACTGGACATATAACTGAAAAAGAATCTACATAATGCATACATAAGTACCAATATAATTTTTTTTTAGGGTCAAAAATACGAAATGATGTTTTGAATTTTATTTTTGAAGCAGCTAACGTTTTTCATTAAAACTAGTACCTACCTATTAAGTTCAAAATATTTATTCATAATACCTACTGGACATATAACTGAAGAAGAATCTACATAATGCATACATAAGTACCAATATAATTTTTTTTAGGGTCAAAAATACATTTATTCACAAAGGAAATTATACTAGTATTTACAATTGAAACAATTGAGCTAACTGCCGACTGTTGCACATAGTCTACAGATAGCTCAACTGATCCATATCAACACCAGTCGGAAGCGTCCCCAAGACGCTGGTTGCATTGCCACGCTGTATGGCAATGCTGATACGCTACCAATATAATTACTATTTTGCTGTGACTAATTGTTGCCTAAATCATTTTACCTTGCAATATTATTATGCCCTGTAAATAATGTAGTCTTACTAGCTCTAATTTGTCTATATTTTTTATTGTAATGTTCTTTGTTTATAATGTACTTATTTCATTGCAATCTGGATCCATCCGCCGTAATTGTAAATAACACAGTAAAAGTTAGCTTATGTCGAGATTTACAAGGACATCATGAATGACGGGAAAATATCCATTTACTAGCGTCTTTCTGAGGATTTTTTAGATAAAACGAGTTCTTCATTTGACGGCCGTTATTCTTGATTATCTCTAACCCTGGCTTAAGAAGTAGGGACACGGCCTAAAGGAAGGTGTTAGGAAAATTGGCTTGGACAGAAAACGCCCGAATAGATAAGACATTGGGGATTGCGATGGCGTATACCATAATTAGTTTGAGTAATGAAACTCCAAAGTCATTTAGCGGAATAATTATGTAGAGTTAAGAGATTAATATTTTTTTTTGATGATATTTATGGTTTAGAAATTTGACAAGTAAATAGTAAAACTTTTCAAACTTTCGCGACTTGTTAATATAAATAATGATTTTATCGGGTATTTACCGCGTACCTTTTGTTATACGTAGGGGAAACGTAGGGGAAATAATAACAAAAGGTACGCGATAAATACCCGATAAAATCATTATTTAAGTAAATAGTAGTTAAGTTCTTATGATTTTAATGTTCTTTAGAACTTAATGAAAAACCACTAAAAAATTAATCAAAACAAATAACAGGTCTTTGTTATTAAAGTGCGGAAGCCCTCACACTATTATTTGATTTCTTATAAATAGGTAACGGGTCTATGAAAATGTAGAAATTAAAATAAAACTCGCAAGATTTTTGACGTGACAACGTCTTATAATTCGGTAGAGCCGGCTGCACGCACGAAAAAACATGACGTCATGCGGCGTTAACTCGTCATGCGGCGTTACCTCGCTCTGAGGCGTTCCATGTAAGGCTTGAAGTGCAAGCGAGAGCGCTCGACATCCGTCTCTCTCCTACTTGAGTGAGCGATGCGTCTGCGTTGTCACGTTGAACTATCGTCAGTAAACCGACTTTACAGACAACCAATTTTTTTTCAGAATAACTTCTTACTGATATCCGTATGAGTCTGAACTAACTACTACCTATTCCTCCGTCCTTCCCCAAACCTACGTAGTTGGCTCAAATCATAACAGCGTATGGTAGAAATCAGATTTTCAAACAACGAATATTCTAGTGGTATTATGAAAATCAGCTTTATGGACCCCTGAACATCCTCATCAAGTAATTATGGCATAAGTAACAGTGGGTAAAAGCTTTGCTTTTAGGAAGCAAATGGCCGATTTTGGTTCATTAAATTATCGACATCAGAAAGCAAGGGTTTTAGAATAGCGGCAACTAAGTGTACCTAAATGCGTTAATAAAATTACATGCTGCGAGCTGAAATCAGTACGATTTATAAAACTCCTATGGCAAAATTTATTTGAAAATGATTTATTTGGATCAGGATTAATACAAAGGTATAGATAACATAGTCCAATTTTAGTCGGCATTTCTATCAACATTTAATATGTAAAAAAGTAGTTATTTTGACAGTAATTATTTTACACCTTGGGATACATTATTAAAGTTTTAGTGGGGATGCCTAATTTTTAAAAGTTATATATATAGCCTATGTTACTCAGGGATAATGTAGCATTCTAATGGTGTAAAAATTTGAAATCGGTCCCTGTAGTTTTTGAGTTTATTCGTTACAAACATACAAAAATCCAAATCTTTCCTCTTTACAATATTAGTATAGATAACATCAATATTATTATTCAACATGGGTTTTTTAGATGTACATTATATCGAGCAAGTTACTGTCATTGACTTGAAAATCTGGCTCAATCTGCTCAGCTTAATAACAATGGTGTTCCAGAAATAATTACTGCCTTGTACAGTCAAAAACAGTCTGTTGGGCGGACGCAGCGGGCCTCCGATTTAATTATACCCGTGCCTGATGAAATTGAGTTGTCTGTTTACAGCTTGCCTGAAATCACTGTTTTACCTGCGCCGAAAGCACAACTTCAAACACGCTGTATAATTGGAATGCGTGGAACTTGCACAGGCTTTCTCATCAGCACGCATATGTTCGTCCACAGCTGAACATGTTGCGGGTTCGATTCCCGCTACGGAACAAATGGTTGTATGATCTGCAGATATTTGTTCAGGCTATTCAGGATGTTTTGTTAAAAGTGTATGTATAATAAAAAAATATCTATATATGTAGTTTATTGTATTATAATGTACATTAGTTAACTAGTACCCATAACACAAGATCTGCCTAGCTTGGGGCTAGATAATGATGTGTGAATTATCCAGAATTATTTATTTATTTATTTATAATCATCACGCTTAGCCGGCGGCGGCCGGTGGTTATCGCAGTGGAGGTGTTAAAATACAGAGTCTGCTGCCCTTCCTTTGGTAGGTTCCTTTGGTGGACTCTTACGTCATTCACGAGACGTAAGAGTCCGATATATTATAAATACTAGCTACGCCCCGCGGCTTCGCACGCGTTGTTTCTATGGAAACGTTCAAAAGGTGATTTATATCCCACGGGAACTGATTTATGGGATAAATAGTAGCCTGTATGCAAAATTTCAGCCCGATCCGTTCTGTAGTTATTACGTGAAAGAGTAACAAACATCCATCCATCCATACATACAAACTTTCGCGTTTATAATATTAGTAGGACTCACGGGTATTTATCGCGTTTATTTTAGCTTAGCTTTAGCTTTGACGACCTCTGTGGCACGGTGGGCGGAGGTCCGCCTGCGACGCAGGAGGTTGCGGGTTCGATTCCCGCCTCGGGACAAATATTTGTACGATCTGCAGATATGCGTTCAGGGTGTTCTGGTCGTTTTCTATGTATAATAAAAAATATCTATCTATGTACTCGTATATTATTATGTATATCAGTTATCTAGTACCCATAACACAAGCTCTGCTTACCTTGGGGCTAGATAATGCTGTGTGAATTGTCCAGCATTATTATTATTATTATTTACCTATTTTCCAGACGTTTCAACAGATTTACTCTCTGTCTTGGTCACGGGATGATTGGAGTACCTACTTGAGCTACCGCCTCTGCGAAGCGGGGGCAGCATTATTTGCAACTACCCTCACTTGTTCTTCAGAAATAGGAATTTCCATCTGCACACTTGGACGACACACAACACTAAGCGTATCCTGATACTGAGAAACCGGTCTAAGACGAGTACACATAGTAACTAGATTCTAGCTTAATTTACGTAGGTATACATACTTCTACTGTGGTAGAAGCTTTATCCTGCGTGGCTTTCAGACGGATACCACCTGAAAATAGGTAGATAGCTAAAATAGCTCTAAAATCTCAGCCGATAACCGTTTTTATATTCCAGTGATAAATAAATAATAACCGTCCAGCTAAATAAAGCAAATAAAGTATTCAAAACCATTTCGACCAAGCGTCTATCTACAGTTGGTAATGTAGCGGGTTCACACAACAAACGGCTTTATTGTTGCCGTATTTTAAGCCGAGGATCCCGTGAGAGCAATTTGCATTCCGCAATCAGGTAAGCGACGAGGGTTGGAGGATTCCCACTCAACGATTTCGAGTTCGCTGCTGACTGATTCGGTTTAATACAACAAAAGATGTTTTTCATAAACAATACAACTCATTATTATGTTTCCACTGGTGAATTTGAAAAGGATCTGACCGACCTCTGTAGCGAACGAAAATACAAGTACTTGGGAAAATATGGATCTCCAGAATATACACCATTTCTCAGAAGAAAAAAAATTTATGGAGAAATGTTTGCATGATTCTCAAATATTGGTATTGGCTTCGGAGGATTTACCTTTTGTGTTTACTCACGTAAAGATTCTGCGAAAAGAACGCGAACCTACATAATAGCCCATGTAAAACACAATAACTGTCTCAGCACATTGCTTTGTTTTTTGGCTGACAAAGAAAGTGAAAAATTTAATGTATTCGCTATTTGCCCGCATATTTCAGGTTTTATACAAATAATATTTGTTGACCTGGATAGGTCGGCTGATACAAAGACTTTGAATGAAAAGTTTTGTTCAGTAAAAAAAATAAAATTACACTTGGACTCCTTAAAAAATGTATGGGAAAAGTATTTTTGCGATTTCTGACTTTTTTTGAACTCCAACCTCAGTTGGTCTGATAGAAGTTTTTGATCAGAGTGTTTAGTATGGGTACTAGTATAGTATATCTGTGGTTGGGGATTATTTTACGAATACTTCCGTCGTTTTCGAACCCTCTTATACTTTTAGCGCCTTGCAGCAGCCCTACCAGATAGAGAGGAACTAGGTAGCCTACTTTTGATATATGACAACGATCCAATCATTTCTTACAAACACGATGGTAGTTTTAAGATAATGAGTAATTTGTTGCACTTTGACATGACAGCGGCAGTCAAGTTTGCGGCATTGATGTAATAAAAGTAAGAAGATAAAGCACTACCAACATAGCTTGGTTATAGAAATACCTTCAGTTGGTGCTTTAAAAAAAAAAATAACACATAGGAAAACATTTCACTCTACTTGCACCGAATCTAAGTTTTTCCCTTGCGATCTATGAGCGTACCAAGTCTAACTCAAGCACGTCAATCATAGAGAGAGGTAAAACACGCTCACTTAACAATTCTCTTGATTTCGAAGGCAAAAACGAATCTGTGTGATAGACCAGCATAATTATACATAACTTCGGTGCCTTTGCGCATACGACCGCATGAAGACGAATAGGAAAATGAGACCTATTTGTCGCATTTATTTGGCTACACCTCGTTTGTGTCTACTACCACTCGTAATCATTTTTGTGTAAGACATTAATGGTTCTCGATTACTTTTATCGACTATTTTTGTATTGACTCGGACTAAGGGTACAGTATAAGAAACCGGATCGATTGGCATAAAAAAGCTTCTGTGTAAAATGCGTATTTTCTTGCCAACTGTACCTACATATTTTTGAAAATCGGTGAATGGGGACGAAAATGTATCCAAAAGTTAAGGAGAGTTCTTAAGAGATAGTTCATAATACCATTTTTCTGTTGCTACATCGGTTAGGGTACCACTCCTTGCTGCCCCGTCCAAAAAATCCACCTGTATAACGTCAACATTTATTTCAAAACTATGATTTATAAAACTTCCAAAACTATTAAAGAATAAAAGATTCTCGAAACGTGAGACGTAGGTAGATAGGTTTACCAAGATAGACGACATCGGCGTCGCGTTCTTATCTTTAATCTACTGGAATTCATGCAAAATTTTATAGAGAGCTTGTCAAAGCCTCCTGGGGTTCGGTCTTGCGATAACATGGGATTTAGAATGCTGTAAAATGGTTTACTGGATTTTCAAATTGTTGCGAGACTTGGAGAATGGTATTTAAACATTATCTTTCGGTAACGTCAACACATTTTGAGAAAAATACCTTTAGTGTGATGTACATTAGCGCATATTTTCTATTCATGTATACTTAGCTTTATAATTTATTAGCTGTGCCCGCGGTTTCACCCGCGTATTTTTTTAATTTTTGCAAGGATAGATTGTTTGGTAGTTATTCTGCTACCTATTCCGGACGGAGACAAATCCAACAAATCAATGATCATTAACATCGGTTTAGCCGTTCTTGAGTGATAAATGGTGTAACTAACACGATTTTGTTTAAGTTTTAAAGAAGTTTAGATTGGGGCTCATATAGATAGCTTCGTGAGAAAACAGATTCTCAAAAACACTCAAAAAGAGAAATCGTTAATTCAGGCATCGAGCACATACCCAATTGAGTATGTGCTCGATGAATTCAGGTTAATGAAATTTGCAACGATGATGTCATGAGTTTTTTAAATGCCTTGGATTCATGAAAAGAAGTTCCGAAAATTGTTTATTCTTCCGAATATTTAAGCTCAACAACAATAATGAGCACGCCTAAAGGTAGAGAAAGTTCAAAGTCCCTCACGTGGCTGAAACCTTTCCACACTCCAAATTTGTTTCAGCTAGGGTACTGCGTGAGATCTGAAATGTATAAGAGAAATAAATACTTGAGAGGTGTCAAGGGACACCCGGATGGAACGAAGTTCATAAGAGAGAGACAGACAGACAGAGAAACATGCGCACGCCGCACGGCTTACTATAGCAAAAAGTGTCGTTACAACTTTTCGTATGAATTTTTTACGTCTAGCCCCCTTTCACAACGCGCGATAAGGAACTTCGTTCCAAAAATATGAAAATTTTTCACAAAGAATTCGACGACCCATGTGGCGCAGTAGACAAAGGTCCACTTGGGACGCAGGAGGTAGCGGTTTCGATTCCCGCCTCGGGAAAATCTTTGTACGTACTGCAGATATCTTGTTGTTGTTCTAGGTGTTTTCTATGCATAATAAAAAATATCTATTTAATCTAGTACCCATAACACAAGCTCTGCTTAGAACCCGTAATCTTTTGCGTGGCAGGACTTCGCTCGCTGCGTCACTGTTGTCACGAAAGAAAGTTCGGAAGAAGAAGAAATATACTAATCGTTTTTTTTAATCGTTTCCTATAATAACTCAATTGAAGGAAGCGCTGAGAAAAAAAGGAACAGCAAGCAAGAATTTAGAATTATGCACCAAAACTGCCGTAGTGTAGGAAACAAGGTACTAATATTGCAGGGAATAACTGAAACTTATGCACCGCATGTACTAATTCTTACTGAAACCTGGCTAAGTACTGATAATATTAAAAACTTTGTAATTTTTGGATACGAGCATGCAAATTAATTTGTTAGGAAAACCCACATTCACGGCGGAGTATCAATACTCATTAAAAATGACATAAAATTTAAAAAAATACCAAGAATTGATAATTTAGCAATTGAATATGAATGTGAATTAGCCGCAGTAGAAATTAATACAAGACTAGAATCAATTTGGATCATAGGTATGTACAGAACGGGAAAGGGGAATTTTAGGATCTTGGAGGAAGTGATGGGGAAACTCTTTGATATGCTGTGCACAGTGACTGGAAAGAAGAAAGTGATTGTTATGGGGGACTGGAATGTGGATTTTTTACTCGATACCAAAGAAAAGAAAACTTTGATAGACATTATGTCTTCAAATGGTTATAAAAATATAATTAATTTTCCCACTAGAATAGACATAGAAAATAGTAGCGCTACGTCAATTGACTGTGTCGTGACTGATATAGTAACCCGAGATATAATGGTAGAATCACTAGCAACAGCTTTGTCTGATCATGATGCTCAAATGACTAAAGTTAGATTAGATATGCGTAAGGAGAAGGCTAAAATAATTGAAACAAGGGCAATTAAATATACGGATCAAAGATTTGTAGATTTCTCAAATGCAATGCTCGCATACGATTGGGACAAATTGTTTAACACCGAAGACATTAATAATCATATTTACAATAACTTTATTAATAAACTGACATATAATTTAAATTTATTTTTCCCTATTAAAAAGAAACAATTAAAAGTTAACCAGACATGCCCGTGGATAAACAATACTATTATAAAACTACAAAATGACATAAATGATTTATATTTATTCCAAAGGCAGTACCCCGATATAATTATAGCAAAAAGTGACTTAATTAGGAATAAAATTGAATGTAGAAATAATTTAATGCAAAAAGAAAAGACAGATTATGTAGAACAAAGAATAGATAATGCTAAAAATCCTAAAAAAGAAGTCTGGAATATTATCAAAGAAGATACAAATAAAAACATAAAACAATGGGAATGGGACTTGAGGAGTTCATCTAATATCAGAATTGAGACTGAATCAGTGGCAGACTACATAAATGATCACTTTCTAACTATTGGCACTGAATTACAAAGAAATAACCATCCTAACATAGTAAAATCTATAAATTTTGTTAAAAAAAATGTTAATTGTCTTAATAAATTCTATTTTCAATCAATAACGCACAAAATCCTGATAACCTTAGCTAAAAAGAAAATTAACAACTCTGAAACAAAAGACATTTTCGATTTATCAGGAAACTTCGTGTTTAATATGTTAAATTATTTAGGTGATCATGTTTTATATCTTGTAAATAATGTCCTCGTGTCTAACGTCTATCCGACGGCACTCAAAAAGGTTAGGATAACTCCACTATATAAAGGAAAAGGGGATAAAAGTAGTGTAGAAAATTATAGACCGATTGCAATTGTCCCTATTTTATCCAAAGTAACAGAGTTCATTATGTCGGATTCTATTTTAAAACATTTGAATAGCAATAACCTGTTAAATGATTGCCAGCATGCCTACAGGGAAGGTAGATCAACAACAACCGCTACCACCAGATTTTTAGAGACTGTCGTAGACCTTTTGGAAAGGAATAAAAAAGTAGCTGGAGTTTTCTTAGACCTATCAAAAGCTTTTGACTCTGTGAATCACGAACTCTTGATAGAGAAACTTAATGTTTACGGGATAAGTCAAATGAGCCTACATCTTATCAAATCTTTCCTAGAAAACAGGGAACAAATTGTAGAGGTAAAAGTAAACGGTAAACGTTTCAGGTCATCTCCAAAAAATTCAGTGATCGGTGTCCCCCAGGGCTCTGCTTTGGGTAACACCCTTTTTACGTTATTTGTAAATGACATTTCCCATGTTCAATTCAATGGAGAAATGGTCCAATATGCTGACGATACCAGTATAGTCTTATCGGCTGAATCCAACTTACAATTGGAAAGTAAAATCAAAGAAACTATGACAATATTATCAGAATGGTTCAATATGAATGGCCTAAAACTTAACGCACTTAAGACTAATGTAATTTTATTTACCACAAAGATGAATCACCAAATAGTTTTAAATGTCAATTTATCCAAAACGCATACAATTACCAACTCTAATCTGATCCGTCTACTTGGATTCGAAATAGACCCGACATTAACTTGGAAGAACCATGTAGACCTGACATGTAAGAAAATGTCTAAGGGAATATACGCTCTTAAGCAACTTAGACCAATAACATCAAAGGAGTCATTAAAAAATGTTTATTACGCTTACGTTCACTCGGTAATGTCGTATGGTATCGTTCTATGGGGCTGCTCTACCGATTATCAGAGGGTCTTAAAATCGCAGAAACGAGCGATACGTGTTTTGGTTAAAGCTCATTATAGAGAGTCTTGCCGCAATCTTTTTAAAGAACTAGGAATACTGACATCGGTCTCAGTCTACATTCTAGAAGTCTTGAAATATGTCAGAGCTAATTGGGATAGATACACAATTCGAGTTGTGAAAAGCAAGCGGACTATTAGGAATAACAATTTAACCCTAGAAGTAATCCCCAGTCGCCTTAATATATCAACGAAACTTCCTCTTCAAATGGGTCGCACTCTTTTTAATAAACTGCCACCTGAACTAAAGGATATAAAACTGAATAATCACATCACCTTTATAAATAAAGTGAAGGGACTTCTTCTTCACAAAACTGTATACAGCGTAAAAGAGTTTCTCGAGAACGATTATACTCAGTATATTAATGTGAATATACAAAAAGAGTTGAACAAAGGTACTAGTACGCACCTACACAATGTTACTACCAACTAGATTATTTATTTGACTATCGCCCTTATACAGCGAATGCCTATTGTATCTTTCTTTTTTTTTTTCATATTATTTGTATTGTATGTTAACTTGACAAGTCTTAGCCTGTACACCGAAATGTTGTATACTTATAATTTTTCATGTGTCTCACCTTTGACAATAAAGATATTCTATTCTATTCTATTCTATTCTATAGAATCTGAACACTGGGATTATATCGTTCCGAAACTCGTCAATTACCATTGATGTTAATTTTTAAAAGATAACTAGCGGTTTAAAGTTGGCATGAAATATACACAATGCAAATATCAAGGAAATGTTTCGAAACATCAACGTGAGTGATTTCCAAAGGTTAACACGCACCCTTTGAAAATTAAATCGCACATGTGTAAGAAAAGTTTTCCGATCACAGCGCGTGTAACTTCCGCCTGAATTTGTACCAGAAAGTGGTTAAACGTAAACTTCCGGGCGAGGTGAGTGTTAGCGACAAATAGGATGAATTGTGACACATTCTACTCTACTGTCACACGTGCCGTAGGGTATTTATGACTAAGTGCGGTCTAGAGAGCCGTAAGGGGGCTCCGAAAAGAAAGCATTCGTGACCAGTGACCAGCATCACAATCGATGAGTAGGTCAATAGATACGTTATGTCGCCGAACCTGAATGAGTTTTCACCGATACGAATATCTCTTTCCGCATTCAGAAGTAACTGAAATATCTGCAACTGATGACAAGGTCAATATGAGGTGATGAGGTCTGCCTAACGAGAGCTTATATTTCTTCAGGAACTTTGTTTACATTTAAACAAAGTTTAACCAGAAGGTTTTTTTAAATTAGCCAGCCAATTAAGTTATTTCATTAATTAATAAATAAATAAGAATAAATACATAAATAATGCTGGACAATTAACACAGTATTATCTAGCCCCAAGCTAAGCAGAGCTTGTGTTATGGATACTAGATAACTGATATACTTAATACAATACACTACATAGATAGATATTTTTCAATATACATAGAAAACATTCAGAACGCCCTGGACAAATGTCTCCAGATCGTACAAACATTTGTCCCGAGGCGGGATTCGAACCCGCAACCTCCTGCGTCGCAGGCAGACCTTCGCCCGCTGCGCCACAGAGGTCGTCCAAAACCTAATTGGTTGGTTAATTTTAGGAATACAGCTGACTTTGAAATTGCAAGCTGCGTTTTACCTCTACATGTTAGGCAAACATGAAAATAAGGAGGTAATCAGTTTAATTTCACAGAGAACTTTCATCCAAATGCTAAAATAGCTCACCTAAGCATTTCAGGTATTTTCATGCATTCCATTTGATGCGTAATCTAAACATTTTAGTGCAAATTAAATGTGAAGAGCATATACGTTCTCCGGGACGCTGAATACCGCATTGCTCAGATGTTCATAGTATAAGTTTCTAAAATTATTCGGTTCAGTGGAAGGCCTCTTTGAAACAGTATTACCAAACACGAGTTATTTACTATCTTTGTAAGCTTTTAGGAGTTTTGCATCAAAAGTTAATGTATATTGGTGTTACTTATCTATACTTATACTTATAATAAAACTGTAACAGGTCCAATTCTGTACATTAAAGATATTTTAAATTTTTTTTTGGAGGGCACTCTATTATCGATACTGAAGCCAAAACTGTATTTTTTTTCATTCATGTCTGTCTGTCTGTCTGTCTGTCTGTTTCTTAAACGCGCATCACGCCGAAACTACTGAAGATATTGACATGAAACTCGGCATGATTTTAGGTCATACTATGAGGAAGGACATAGGATACTTTTTATCCCGGAATTCAGTCAGGTTCCCCTGGGAGAGAGGATGAAAGTAAAATTCTTTAACAGCTCATCACGACGGAACTGCTGAATGAGTTGGACTGAAACTTGGTATGATTTGAGTTCATACTACAAGGAAGGACATGGGATACATTTTATCCCGGAATTCGGTAAGGTTCCCCTGGGAGAGAGGATGAAAGTAAAATTCTTTAACCGCTCATCACGACGGAACTACTGAATGAATTCGAATGGAAGTCGGCACGATAGAAGTTCATACTACGAGGAAAGATATATTTTATCCTGGAATTCAGTAAGGTTCCCCTGGGAGAAGGGATTAATGTCAAACTTCTTCACCTCGCATCACGCCGAAACTGCTGAATGAGTTGGACTGAAATGGTACGATTTGAGTTCATTCATACTACAAGGAAGGACATGGGATACATTTTATCCTGGAATTGAGTGAGGTTCCCCCGGGAGAGAGGATGAAAGTAAAATCCTTTAATCGTGCATCACGACGGAACTACTGAATGAATGCGAATGGAATTCGGCATAATTTGAGTTCCTACTACGGGGAAAGATAGGTACATTTTATGCCGGAATTTAGTAAGGTTCTCCGTGGAGAGAGGATTAAAGTCATATTCCCGGGCCGTGCATCACGCCAAAAGTACAGTATGAATTCAAATGAACAATATTTTTTATCCCGCAATCAGTACGGTTCCTTTAGGTTAGGAGAGTGGATGAAAGTAAAAATATGCTACTAAATGAATTCAAATGAAACTATGCATGATTTGATCTCATACTACGAGGAAAAACATAGGATACATTTTATCTGGGACAGTAGGCACGGTTCTCTCGGGAGAGGGGATAAAAGTCAAAATGTGTAAGTACTTAGTTGTAATTCATTAACGCGTCGTCCGATTTCATGCATTCTTTTGGAACGAAGTTCCTTATCGCGCGTTGTGAAAGGGGGCTAGACGGAAAAAAATGTATCGAAAATTGGAGCGACACTTTTTGCCACAGAACAAATATATTGCCAGAGAGCAAATATATCCTAACATTTGATAGAAAGTAAACACAATATTAAGTCAGTGTCAAAGTGAGAACTGTCACTGTAGCGTTTATGATAGGCAGCTGTCATCACGAATGACATTAGGTTTGCACAAAAATTAGAATCGCTCTCCGAACAAACGTGTGTTCCGCTCTCTCGCGCAACGTGTCATTGGAGTGAACGGGATATATATGCGACGACCGCAGCCGAGTTGAACCGACACATTTTGACGAAGACAACCGAGGAGAACCAAAGCGACGACCGCAGCCGAGTTGAGCCGAGGTGGGCTTCGATTCGAACAATCGTGTGTTAGGATAGTAGGATAGGATAGTAGGATAGGATAGTAGGATAGGATAGTAGGATAGGACAGTGGGATAGGGCAGTAGGATAGGACAGTAGGATAGGACAGTAGGATAGGACAGTAGTAGTTTTTTTTACTTTGATACTCAATCAACTGTACCTACTATCGAAAAAAAATTAAGTCAAATGGATCAAGAGCCCAATTCTACAATACAATTGCTTCACTATGACAATGGAATCGTCGCAGAATTATGACGTAGAATTTCTAGATTAATAAAACTCCAGATAGTACGTGCGAGAAAAATTAATGGTTTCAAACCTGTCGCGCGTCTCTCCATCTGCATTCATCAAAATTTCTTTCATCTAAGGTAAAATACCAAAACGTGTCATTCTGTGACGATACCCCTATCATAGTGAAGCGATTAGTTTAGCAGAACAGGGCCCCAGCTGATCGGAACCATGAGTAAGAATTAGTGAAACGAATATGACACTTCTTAACACTGACGCTGGCCGAGTCGTAGCTAAAAGTCGTGTGGATAAAGAATGCGATTGAAGATGACAACATGCTATCCCCCGTAGACCCTACCCGATTCATACACAATTTAACAAGGCATTTCATATTTTGAGAGAAACTGTGGTTAAATGTGAACTTAATTAGTCGGCAGGAATGGCAATCGCGAACGAAGTCGCGGGTACAGCTAGTCAAGAATAAAGCGTTTCAGAATAAACGGTGATTAATCTACTAGAATAAGAAATTCAGATTTCACAAATTTTCGGCTTTATTAAATTATAAAGCCGAAAGTTTGTTTATTCTAAATTTTTGCTTACCTAGGATCACCGAAAATACTGAACAGACCATCATAAAATTTGGCGTACATTTAGAGCAAAGCCTGACTTAGATAATAGGCTACTTATTAGATCGAAAAGATGCGAAGCCACGGGCCGAAGCTAGTTAATTAATATAAGTGGTCAACACGTTGTTTTATTGTCATGTTGTCTTTTGCTGAAGTTTCCTGTCAAAAACTAAACTAAACAAGGCACCAAGGCACATAACTAACTAACTCTAACAAAAAATGCAATTTCTTACACGTTTGCTCTCACAAAGCCTTAAAAATGGCGCCTTCTTATACAGTTAAGTATTTTATATTAATCCCACGGTCAGTTCTACCAGTTTAATTAAGTCAGACTCGTTTATTTTAATGTTCAAACCATTTAACGTCTTAACTTCTATAATTTGAGTTCAAATTAAGTTGCTACGAGTATCTCATTGTTAATATTAATGTTGGTTATAATTATGTGATTTATATTTTGAGGGGTAGGTTCAATATGATATTTTTTGCCTTTGTCTTTCTGCAGTATATTTTGACCCTATCTACATGAGATAGTAGGCATTTAGACAGGTGCGTGCTCCGCATACAAGTCCACGTCCATGGTGTCATTACTGATGGTACAATAAATAAACTTAATTGACAGCACCAAAAACACTGCATTCCTTTTACTTACTTACTTACTTTTCAACTTCAACTTCTTTTCTAATGGCATTTGATTTGACACAATTCATCCACCATCCTTTTCATATTCTTTCAAAACCAAGAGACGTATTATTTTTATAGCTGTCAAGTAATTGTCAAATCAAATCTAAATTTAATGCAGAACTATTCACACATTCATTCGCTAGCCTCAAGCTAAGCAGAGCGAGATATTCTTGATACCCCTACTTAATACAATACACTACATAGATAGATATCTTTTTCTACTAGCTTTTGCCCACGGCTTCGCACCCGTATTTTCGGTATCATAGGTAGCATAATAACTAAATTAGGCTTTGCTCCAAACGTACGCCAAATTTCATCTTGATCTGTTCAGTAGTTTTGGAGATCCTAGGTAACAAAAATTCAGAGTTCACAAACTTAGCTTTATCTCTATGTAGAACAGACTCCGATGTGAACGTGTGCTCCAGTTTCAATATTCCACAAAACACTAGATATTTTTGGCTCATCCCAAAAATGCCAGATTTATCAGCGTGCTATAACTCACCGCTACCATCAGATAGGGATTCCTGATTCCAGTACAGTAATCCTCCAATTAGCCTGCAGAAACCGCTTATATAACTAATGATTCAATAAATCAGCCTTATGGCCTTTATTACACATCTTACATCGCTGTAATTAAGGCGTAGGCGCAGAAGGGAGATAAATTTCGGATATAGGTACCTTGCTAAGTAACTTATAAGTCATCTGTCCCCCTTTGCTTGTTTGAGGGGAAGGAGACCCGAATTATACCAATTAAATCGCATTCGGCTTATTTAATACACTAATCATTTCAAAATTAGTCGACCAGCTGAAATATTGGTTCTAAAAATTTAATTTATAATGGTGTTTTGAACAATCCTAGTTATTTTCAGCTGGCTGCGAATTTTTGTGTCCTCGGATGTCTAAATTGACCGGACTAGATTGGTACAGTACGCCCTTTAACACCGGTCAGTACCCGGCTTTAGGTATTCGTCGTGATGTTACGGAAGGTAGAAGGAAAGAAGGTCCTTTCAGCATTTCGCGTCGTCAAACCTTGATTTATCAGACATATTAAAAAGCCCGTGGCACAGTTTTCATGAGAACGTAACCGTCATTTTGCGGTAGTATTTTATTCCCTGATTATTAGTAGATCGTTTGATTCTGTTATGTTAACCCTAGTAAAATGCGGTCGGTAAAAGTCGGCGTTATACTAACAAAAAAGTAGCTTACCCGGTACAATGCTGACGCAGCGCTCGTAAACTCTTCCGGGATTTAATAAAATTTATTCAACACCGTTCTATGGGGACCGACAAATCATAATATTCTTTGAATACGTACTTATTTAGTTGGGTCGGAAGTTTTAGAGCTACTAAAGTTTATTTGCAATGCTTGAGAAAATTTGAGCGGCCGATGGGATGAATTCTGCTGTTTTACGCTTTTGGGTCGGCTGGCATATTGCTGTTTAGTCAACATTTAGTCAAGCATTGTTTATAAACTTCGTCTGAGAAATGTTAATGAAATCGTCACTGTTTAAACAGATGAACAGCTCTTCAGAGTTGTGTAACTTTTGATCTGGCGTGTTATTTTAATTTGTTTATCAAAAGTCTACTGTTTGAAATCTCTGTACTTTAGAATAACTTTTGGTAATTTTCGTAACGGCCCAATTTTGCAGAAGAGATTTATTTTAGCTTTTATTATCAATTAGTTTGACCTTGACCTTTTCTTTCATAAATTTGGTACAAACTTACTTAAATTCACTGTTGCCTGGGTGTTATTTGAATAAGTGCTCAATATCGCAGGACGTTATTTACAAGCGCGCCACATTTTAAAAGCGCGCAAGCAGACCGAAAGAGGGGAAACAAACGTACTCTAAAAAGCAAGCAAAAGGAAAGGGTGAGCACACCGATTAATCCCATTCGCATAAAAAAGATCAATGGTTATAATATAGCAGCAAAACAAGGGATAAAAACGTTGAGCGACCACCCGGCGCCGCTTCGGACCGCAATTCGCGTCTAAATTCGCATTCCTACGAATTTTTGCAGCATTATTTTTAAATTACCAGCACCGGGCTTGATGGCGATTTTATTTCCTGGCGTCGCTGGTTGCAGGAAATGAGGAAAACAAGGCTCCATGGGATATTTTGGATGTAGACGTATACGTTCGCTTTTTTGTGGACGCCGCAGATTATACAAGACCACAATGAGCTTGTAAATTGATAAATATGGTATACTAGCTTCTGCCCGAGGCTTCGCACGCGTATTTACGGTATGATAAGTAGCCTATTATCTAAGTTAGACTCTGCTCTAAACGTACGCCAAATTTCATCTTGATCTGTTCAGTAGTTTTGGAGATCCTAGGTAACAAAAATACACATTTCACAAACTTTATCTTTATCATTATTACTAGCTTCTGACTGCGGCTTCGCACGCATATTTTCGGTATATTAAGTAGCCAATTATCTAACTTAGACTTTGTTCTAAAGGTTCACAAAAATTGTATCTTGATTTGTTTAGTAGTTTTGGACATCTTAGGTAACAAAAATTCAGATTTCTTAAAAACTTTCGCCTCTATAATATTAGTAAGATTTTTATCTATATGTTCATAAGAAAAGCTAGTTTATAAATTAGTTTTCTAAAACAGCAGCCTCTGCAACTTTTACTAAGCAAGAAGGAACTCTACTCCTAAAGTTCTATTTCTAAAGGGGAAGCTGTCGTTTATTTGTAGCATCTGCATCAGTCTCAGTAGAAATAGGTGAACGAAACAGGCTGCCAAGTACTACTATATTTATGAAAATGCCAAAATCAAATAAAATTCCAGACAAATGGGCCACTTTTAAGTATTTCCTACTCATAGAAAATGGTAGAGGACAATTAAATGCTTACTTGACTTAGTATTAACTTCCCTAAATTTAAAATAATAAAACCTTTTGTGCGCCTGTACAGATCTAAAAAAATGACAAAAAAAGAAAAATGAATAATGAACATTTACATACAAATTGTGATGTCGAAATTTTAAAAGATACCTACAGAGTCATGTGAGGTACCAAATGAAAGGTATACATGTCAAAACAGTTTTTGAAATTTCTGTAGAGTAGGTACACACTTTTTGAAATACTTTGAATAAAGTCATTAAATTGACATAATCTCCGAAACATTTTAGGTAGATCGCTCTGCATAGGTAGGTAACCTATGCAGAGCGATCCATCTAAATTTTAGATGGATCGCTAGATGGTCCTACTATTTTTAGGTAGGTATTCTCTCTAACTGGTACCTTTAGTACATGTAGATACAATACAATACAATACAATTCTTTATTAATAACGCCAAGTTACAAGTCACAACGGAATAAGGTAAGCAATATAGTTTATAATATTGACCTTAAGATAACATCTATTATAATATTAATTATATAGGTACCTAATTCAGATTACAGTCTTTGGATATCAATATCATTCTAATCTAATTAAATAATAGGCAACGCGTAGAACTCGTCTACGGAGTAAAAAGAACTCTTTAAGAGCGATACGTTCGAAACCCTCGGCGCGCGAGTTACACTTGCACTTGACGGATCTGGTTTTCAAAAGACTCGATTCTAGGGTAGGTACAAGATATTTTTGGTAAACAAAGGCATTAGCTTGGGGCTAGATAATGCTGTGTGAATTGTCCAGTATCATTATTAACTCATGAAATCTTAACAGAAACTAACTTCGGCAACTTTAACAGAACACAACAAGGTAGCAGCAAGGTAGCCACTACATACAAAACCAAAAAGTTAAACACCACACGAAAATGTGCAAAACCGAGTTCATAAGCGGACGAGAGACGAATGAAATAATGATTGAAAATTGTTACCAAAAATTGTATATGTAATGTAAAATATATAATCTACTGATGTTTTTTTTCTTTTGTAGACCCTTTGTGTACAAAAAATATGTAGAATTCTTGAAACGAGTATAATAATTATCTACTTCATGGTACGCTGTGTAGCATAGAAAAAATAATGTAGGTACTTCGTTGTGACGAAAGTGGATCTTGGCCGCTGAAGTCTCGGTTACTTTGAAACACGAAATACGAAGTTTCGTGTGACGGTTCTGAGTAGTCTGACCAGAATAACGTCGAGTTCTCGGATCAACTCCCACTTCGTCAATCCACACTGGTCTACAAACTTATCACTTGAGATGTTGATTTATTTTTATCGGTCCTTAGAAAATATTAGAATTAAAAAAGAAAATTAGAACCGTAAAACCTTCTGTGATAAGATGAACGAAATGCGATTCGCCCGCCCATATTTTTATTTATTTATTTATTTATATTGATATGCCATGCAGTCAGAGATGGTGGAAAACCGA
This sequence comes from Eupithecia subfuscata, assembly GCA_963564075.1. Classification (NCBI taxonomy): domain Eukaryota; kingdom Metazoa; phylum Arthropoda; class Insecta; order Lepidoptera; family Geometridae; genus Eupithecia; species Eupithecia subfuscata. Next base: position 4,383,784 of record OY751099.1, on the reverse strand, counting down.
GCAAACACACCACTTAATTTGTAAAACAAAAGACCACATCAATTACACAATGAAAAAACGCTTCAAAGTAAGTCGTCAACTAGTTTCGTCTCTCAACGACACATCATGACACCACAACACTCGACTTTGACATTGAGAGTGCCAAGCAACAACGACAGAGTCCTGCCAGTGATGTTGAATTTCCAAGCTCATTGCGCAAAGTTCTTCACCCTAATATTTTGCAATAGATTTCCGCAAAGTAACGCCTGATATTATTTATCGAAACCTAGAAATCCGTAACCCATTCACTGCCCAGCCTCGCTGCGCGACCCGTGGAACTACACCTGGGGAAGTCGTCATCGGTGGCAAGAAAAGTGTCAACCTGTGCCCTAGTCCTGCCGTAATATTTCATCATCATCATCCGCTGTCAATTTCATCCACTGCTCCGTTTGTGTCATTCACCACGGATATGACGCCGCCGTGATGCCGCCGCGTGGCGGGGCGTCAATCTATAAACAAATAAATAATGCCGGGCAATTTACACAGCATTATCTAGCCCCAAGCTAAGCAGAGAGTGTTATACGTATTAGATAACTATTTTTTTTTTACATAGAAAACATCCAGAACACGCGGAACATATATCTGCAGATCGTACAAACCTTTGTCCCGATGTGGTCAAATTAGGAATCTGTTACTTTTACTTATAGAAAGTTTAATAGGAACATAATTCCAGATTACTTAAACAAACTCCAGCATTTCACAATAACTTTAACACAAATTAATCTGCACAATCACCATTGGACACGTAATCGCGTTAATCCCATCTGATTTACCGAAATTAAAATTAAATAACGAAGGAATCTCGCTTAATCAAAATCTTCACGAACAATAGAGTAATCAGAAATACGTAAGGATACCTGTTAAAGCGTTCGGCTTTTCTTTAAGCTCATTCTCAGTTTCTGATTCGGTGGGATAAATGCCGTAAGACAACAAGGATTATGGAAAATCTTCGGGAATATGACAGTAAACTCTGTTCGGTTAATTTGTTAGCAATTAAAGTAAATTATTCTACACACAGAACCCGCCATTGTCAGCGAGTTGGTGTCATCCAAACCGCCGGGCTAGACGGCAATGTTGCCTAGTTCGTTGTAGTAGGTATTCATCTTTTCATTAATTACCCCGAAAACATTATGGTCTGTTATAGTACATGATATTAGCACAGCCTACCGATATGTATGCATACAGTTGTTCGACGAAGGCATTTTGACGTGGTTTTGACAGGGCAATCGTGCGGGGGGCAAAGGACGGGACGGTGGAGGGACGTTCCCGAGTTGCAGACATCACCGCCTTAGTAACTCGGGAACCCCCCGCCCCCCGATTCGTCCCTTGAACCCCGCGCGATTTCCCTGTCTAAACGCCTTCGTCAAACGACTCTATGGATTTTAGGTAGGTTATGTTATTAGTCTGTGTGTGTGTCCTGTGTACAATAACCTAGTATAACAGATATCTTCACATAGCTCTGGGTCTTGACTAAATTGTGTTTAATAATACTGATCATAGTGTGTTCTCTAATTTAACGCATTCACTGCCTAGCCTCGGCGGTGCGACTGGTCGCCAACGGATCTGCGTCTTGGGCTATGAATGTGCCTTCTTGCAAAATACAACAAAACAATTATATATATATATAAGTATTACACCTTTTTACAGACAAGCAGACATTTTATATAGAAATGGGGAGAGATTTTCGTTTTCATTATAACTTCATCGGAGGAGAAATTACTCGTGGCTGACTGCAAATGAAAAGATCATAATCAGGACCATTACTACGACTGATGAGTCAGAGAACCTCGTGGACAAAGATGAATGTTGCGTTGTACGTCTGCTGATTTCTCTTAGGGAATTTTTCCATAAGCAAAATCAGCAGATGTATTGGAATTATTTAAAAATTAAGCGATACATACATGCCTGTATTTCAACATATGCAATAATTTATTGCGTATGTTGAAAAGACATGGAATGAGTGCGGACATGGTGTTAGTACGAAATGGCGGCTGATAGAGGAGGATGGAAGAAAAATACATGTTGTGGCGACCCGACCCCACCTAGCGTGGGAAAAGGACCGGAAGATGATGAAGTTGAAATGAAGACTAGTATAATGTATTGCTTATCTTTTTTCAAGTCATGGATTGGTTGGTTGGTCCAATCAAAAAAACAAAGGTTGGTCCAATGTTAGAGGAAACGAAGAATTCGGTGGTTCTATCTTTGAATGGAATGTATTGAATGTTCGAATGGTGGTGTATGGTTGAGATTTTATGGTTGAGAAGTTAGAGCTAGAGCTGATTTGCTGAAAGAAAGCATTCTAATGTTTGTAGACATACTGAAAAAGGTAAAAAAAACTTATATACCAATTTATACCTTTAAAATTTCTGAACCCAGTTTGTAGCCAATTAAAATAGGTACTCCTCACCCAACCAATTCCTAGAAAAAAGTACGAAGAGAAACGAACAAGCTTCTCTCAATATTAACTTAAAAGCTTTATACAGGAAAGCTCTGTTTTTACAAGTCTCACCGTAAAAAAGGGATGATCAAAGTTATGAGGGTAGGGGAGATTGTCGTAAATAGCACAGGGGAGAATGGGGATAAAGGAATAATATATCAATACGAATCTTTAATATTCGCGCCCATGCCGTAAATCAACATGAATAAAACTAGATCATAAATCATGGATTTTTGTCATAATAATTATTGCGCTCCTAAAAAAGAGTCGTAGGTCATGCGTAGCTCAGTGTTTTGACTGACTGTTTAGTGGATATTTGACTGAATTTCAGTACTTGGTATTCGTGTTGAAGACGGAATTTAAGATGCGAATTAAATATGAACGTTTGTAAATGATTTGACAGACGGATTATCAGTTAGTTCCCAATGTATGGAGAGCACAAAAATGTGACGAATTTACAGCAAATGTACAGCAACCCAAAGTAAAGAAGGTACTAATCAAAACTTTGACATACAGCTTATTAATATTTTTTAACAGGCCCTGTAATGTATTTTAAGGGTTCCGTACCTCAAAAGGAAACAAGGAACCCTATAGGATCACTTTGTTGCCTTTGTCTGTCTGTCCGTCTGTCAACCCTCTTTTCTCAGGCACGCGTGGACATATCGAGTTGCAATAACGTCAAATATTCGAGTTCGTAACTTCTTGCAGCCGCGATATAAATAAAAATTCTAAGTCAATGCACTCAAAAGTGACAGCCGCTTATGTCCGAATATTTTGAAATTTCCAGGGGAATCACAAGCGCACAAAACCTTTAGGGTACTTTCCGTAGAGCTAGAATCATGAAATTTGGAAAGACAAGGTCTTACGGAACCCTTAGTGCACAAGTCCGAGTCGCGCATGACGTTTTATTTCTAATAAAACTCATCTCTTTTTGCCATAGAGCTTTTAGCAGTGATTTATTTAATTTTCACTCAGATTTTCCCTCTTATTTTTCTAAGCATCACTTGTTTAGATAGGTATATCAACCGTATTAGCATCGAAACGAGAAGTTTAAGATACTTTTGGATACATTTACTTTCTCGAATGCACCATTTGCTTAAAATTTCAATACAGAGTCAGGAAAGAGTTTCACCAACTACTTTGAAGGCCCAACTACGTTACCGGTTTGCGAATTCGTCAATAATAGGACATCGTAAGTTCTTCGTTCGTAAAGTACTAATAGTGTTTCCGTCAAGTAGAGTTCCTTTATTTCGGCCATCACCTGTGATGGCCACCTTTTTCAACTCATTTAATAATCAGCTCTATTATTATTAGAGATTTTTCATTGGATAGCGGAGCATAATCTATTTGGTAGGGCAGGCAAACGATCGATGAGCTCAAAAAACCGATCCCGGTCTGGTCCTACAGTATTGGCGCCGTCGATTTCACGTCGATTTCATCGCGGTGACTAGTAATTCCATCTAATGCCAAGTGAGAAACTCAATCTAAAATCACCGTAAAATTTAGCAGCGCTCGCAAGAGGAAGAACGTAGTAGGGCCCCAGACCCGATATGTGACTTTTATTCAGCTTCAGGCGACGGGATATTTCAAATCGAATTTGCATTCAATCCATGAAAATGTCTTATGAAGTCGATCTATAAAATTTTGATACTAAAATTCTACAGCTATTAGATACGACGTCGTTCTATTAAAGGTACCGTAGATGGATATTGCCGACGCCGATGGCACGGAATAAATTAAAGAATACCTACGAAACTTCTTATGATTCATTGTCAATGACTTTTAAGATAAACCCAACATAAAGACATATAAATGAATGTAGCATTTTCAAGAAGTATTGATGTGTCGTAGGTTGGTGACATAAAATTGTGGTTTAATAAAGTTTAGTAAAGTAAAAATGTATTTATTAGATACATTACGTACATTGGTATACTATAGCTTCAATTTGACGACCTCTGTGGCGTGGTGGGCGAAGGTCCGCCTGCGACGCAGGAGGTTGCGGGTTCGATTCCCGCCTCGGGACAAATATTCGTACGATCTGCAGATATTTGTTCAGGGTGTTCTGGTCGTTTTCTATATATAATAAAAGTATCTATCTATGTACTCGTATATTATTATGTATATCAGTTATCTAGTACCCATAACACAAGCTCTGCTTACCTTGGGGCTAGATAATGCTGTGTGAATTGTCCAGCATTATTTATTATTTTATTTATTTAATTCACCTATTTAAGCTTGTGTTTTGGATATATCAGAATGAACGCCACGAAATTCGGGAGGCTGACACTCAGTAGTGTATTTTTAGAAGTTGACTCAATTAAATATAAATATAAAATAAATTTTGTATATACGTTGTAATATTTTTTTGTATACTATGTCTGTGTAGACACGCACGCACCAAGGGTCTTGCCAGAAAACCAGCGTTGCTCTACTTTCTGTTGAGCAACATTTATCTGGGCAGGACCTTTTGGTTCACATGGTGGACAAATTATTTTATACTAGCTGCGCCCCGCGGCTTCGCCCCCGTGGAAATTTATGTTTCCAACTTTCTTATTTTTTTCTTTTATAAGAACCTTCTCCTGACAATAACAAACACAACAACGAAAGAATTAGCGAAATCGGTCCAGCCGTTCACGCGTGATGCCGTGACCAAGGAAAACGGGTTTCATTTTTATATAATACTAGCTGCGCCCCGCGGCTTCGCCCCCGTGGAAATTTATGTTTCCAACTTTCTCAATTTTTTCTTTCATAAGAACCTTCTCCTGACAATAACAAACACAACAAAGAAAGAATCAGCGAAATCGGTCCAGCCGTTCACGCGTGATGCCGTGACAACGCGAAACGGGTTTCATTTTTATATATAAGACTAGCTGCGCCCCGCGGCTTCGCCCCCGTGGAAATTTATGTTTCCAACTTTCTTAATTTTTTCTTTCATAAGAACCTTCTCCTGACAATAACAAACACAACAAAGAAAGAATTAGCGAAATCGGTCCAGCCGTTCACGCGTGATGCCGTGACAACGCGAAACGGGTTTCATTTTTATATATAATACTAGCTGCGCCCCGCGGCTTCGCCCCCGTGGAAATTTATGTTTCCAACTTTCTTAATTTTTTCTTTCATAAGAACCTTCTCCTGACAATAACAAACACAACAAAGAAAGAATTAGCGAAATCGGTCCAGCCGTTCACGCGTGATGCCGTGACAACGCGAAACGGGTTTCATTTTTATATATAAGACTAGCTGCGCCCCGCGGCTTCGCCCCCGTGGAAATTTATATTTCCAACTTTCTTAATTTTTTCTTTCATAAGAACCTTCTCCTGACAATAACAAACACAACAAAGAAAGAATTAGCGAAATCGGTCCAGGCGTTGTTGAGTTATGCGCTTACCAACACATTTTGCGATTCATTTTTATATTATAGATATAGATTTAAGGTTTTTGGGTATTTTGTGAGCCATTATGTTGTTCTTTTCTTTCAATTTATCGTAATCCAATAGCTTAGGTACAAATATATTCTGAACAATATGGAACACCTATTTACTTAATCATCAATAGACGGGCACAGTTCATTGTGTACAAGGTCATCCGACTTATTACGGCCCAGCAATTCATCAGTGCTCGATCGACGACCTTCCCGCGATACCTTATTTCGATTTCCCAATAAATTTTGCTCAATCTTACTAAGAGCCTGGTTTATTTCCTGATGGCAGCCAAAGAATAAATTTTCCACTTCGAATATTAGAGAAGTTTCATCAAGTTCCACAATAGTCCCCTCTCGGAAACTCCCTTCCAAATGCCGTTATTCAAATTTTACTTTTGATAAGAAATTGAATAGGTACCTATTTGAAACGGGTTGTTGCCGGCCTAACGGTACCTACAGAGAAAAAAATGTTTACGTTCTCAAATTATTTGAGCTGACTTTTCGTTGGGTTTTTATGATCCCAATCATAATTTGTAGAGTTTGTAGCAATAATTACTCGATAAAAAATCTAAAAATCATCAAAATTCAGGTAAGTATTGATCATTTACTTACGGTACAAACTTTTATATAAAAATTAAAAAGTTGAATCGAACCGAAAACTGCTGAACTAAAATTGTCTTTTGAACCCTTTTTAGAGTTTTTTACCCCTGGGACATCAAGACCCATCTGAAAACTGAAAGAGAGTGGGGTTAAAACGGGTGTTTTCTCATGGTCCCGTTATTTTGTCCCATTAATGGGACCTCGAGTGATAGTTATTGTTCGTGGTCCGGTTCCTTTCATTTGTTTTAAAAACTCATATTCATCAAAAACTTTATAAAAGTGGAATGATTTGACTCTCTATTTATCAAAACAATGCATTTGCAATTACATCACATCATCTGCCGACTTAGAGTGCTTTCCGAAATACGATTACAGCTCCGTTAGCGATTACAACGTTAGTTGGCATTCCAAATGAGTTAGCACGATATTGACAATTGAGTGCCATCATCAATTCGGAACACTTGTGAACGCGCTCACGGTCACGAGTCACGTGTCAAATGTCATTGTACGTAGAGTAGTATTGTTCTGTGAATGTTATTGTGAGTTTTGACAGAGTAAACGTCAGTTTTGACAGAGCGCTCACAGTGATTTCAGTTTGTGGGATGGTCGGTAATATCGCAAAATGGCGCATGTAATGACGTCATCTATGAGGTCACGCGGGACTTCGTTGTCACGCTCACAGTAATTCGGAATGCAGCTTAGGTCTACTGCTGAGCATAGGCTTCCTCTCAAGGTTTCAAACGGAGGGTTCTTGGCATCATCACCACGCTTGGCTTTGAATTGGTGATCGTAGCAAAGATGTTAGAGGAGGAATTAAAACTGGGCAGGTAGAAACAAAATCTGACTTCAAAAAAATGAGGAGCTTCTCTCTTCGGCAGTATGTTTTTTATGAGTGATGTTACTTGATATCTCTGCTAATGGTACTAATAATAATAATAATAATCATTTATTCCAGACACAACACATGCACACAGTTTACATACACAAGTCCATATAGCGAGAATCATTAAGTATACAATGACAAACAACAATAAATTAAATTAAAATAAATAAAATTGTAAACTAAATTGTCGCATTATTAACTAAATTTGAAAATATGAGCCTTTGTCCAGTGCCTCATAAAGGGGGAGGCTGTGTTTAGCCTTCCTGCAATGACCTGCAGGTAGCTCGTGCTGCCGCGGTACTGAACTGAACTGAATGGTAATCTCATTTCGCTGATTCTTTCTCCATTGTATAGAAAATTATCCCGGGTATAAAGGGGGAGGCTGTGTTTAGCCTTCCTGCAATGACCTGCAGGTAGCTCGTGCTGCCGCGGTACTGAACTGAACTGAATGGTAATCTCATTTCGCTGATTCTTTCTCCATTGTATAGAAAATTATCCCGGGTATAAAGGGGGAGGCTGTGTTTAGCCTTCCTGCAATGACCTGCAGGTAGCTCGTGCTGCCGCGGTACTGAACTGAACTGAATGGTAATCTCATTTCGCTGATTCTTTCTCCATTGTATAGAAAATTATCCCGGGTGGTTAATTATGTATATATACAGTGTGGAAATTAAACTCAGGCCCTGGAGGGAAACTACTTAAAATCCTTAAGCTAGCTCATTTTACTTAAAGGAGACATTCCTTTATTTTTAAAAAGAAACAAATCTGCATTAAAATATTTTTTTAAACTCGCTTGCTTCGCCCGGGACTCGAACCAACTAAAATTTAAAAAAATAAACACTCTTTATTTTATTATACTAATCGGTAGTATTAATATTCAGGATAAAGTTTCTGTAACAAACATTTGGTCTTAAAAATAAAAATAATCGTTAAATCTAACATCAACTTTATTTTACTATCAATTTTGTAACACTTAAATTATTTAACTGATAAATTGTTCGAAATGAGCCCCGTCGTTCCGGCTACACAACATTAGTCGCCGTTGAAATTCATTTCTTGTAGCCTTCAGCAAAGTGTTGTGGTGTATGCCCCTGATAACATTTTCTACCGCAATCCTTAGCTCTTGAACGGTTTCATAGCAAGTTTCATAAACAACATTTTTTACATGACCCCATAAAAAGAAGTCCATGGGCGTCAGGTCTGGACTTCTTGCAGGCCATCTAATCGTACCGTTTGTACCTATCCAGGCATTGAAATTTTCATTAAGGTATGCCCTGGCAATTCTGCTGTTGTGGGCAGGTGCACCATCTTGTTGAAAAATGATATTATTTCGTTCCTCTTCTGGCAGAAGGTTTAATTGATTTTTTAAAAGCTCTAATATTTCAATGTATTTTGCTGCATTCAGATGTCCTTCGTAAATGTGCAACAAAACAACCATGTTACTTTTGATTCCACACCAAACATTAAACGAAAATCTGACCTGATTGTTCGTTTCACGGACACGGAATGGATTTTGACGAGACCAATAATGATTGTTATGTCTGTTATACATTCCATTATTACTAAAATTTGTTTCGTCAGACCATACAATACAGTCCAAGAAATTTGGGTTGAGGGCTATTTCTGTTCGAATATTTTCACAAAACTGTAATCTCCTTTCACTATCTCCGGGATGTAGTTTCTGCACCAATCGCCCATCACGATAACATTTGTATTTGTATTTTTTCAGAACTTTAAGTATACTAGTATGGTTGATGCCTATCTCTTGAGCAGCTTCCCTGCTTGAAGCTTTCGGGTAACACTCGAAGTAGGTTAAAATGTTTAACTCAACATCGCTATAGTCCAAATTTTGTTGCTGTGGGCGTCCAGTCTTCTTTTTAAAACTTCCAACGGTCAGTAAATTATTCACAATTCGAGACAAAACCTTTCTAGATGGTAGTTCTCTGTCTGGATACTTCTCGCGATACCACTGCAGAGCTAAATCGTAGCTCTTGTTGCAAACAAAGTAAGCTTCTAATAAATCGAATTGTTCTTGATACGCCATTATGAGATAATTTAATTACGTAAGGGAAGCAACACTACTTAAATAAAATCTGTTGATAAAAATCGTTCGAATTTTAAAATTATTGTCCCGCCTCGCAAACAAAGTCAAACGTTCCATTTTTAAACTTCTCCACTGAACGCCTCGGATCATGTAAGAAGGAAATGTGCATAGAGGTATTACCACCATTGAACAATTTTCTTATCGAAGATTTCAACAAGGTACTTAACGATAAATAAGCAAGCGTGTACTTCATACGAAGTCTTTGAGTGTTGGAGAGATAACAGAACTGTTACGTGTCTTTTACTTGTTAAAAGTGAACAGTAACCAAATATTTTTTAGAGAAACTTTATCCTGAATATTAATACTACCGATTAGTATAATAATAAAATAAGGAGTGTTTATTTTTTAAATTTTAGTTGGTTCGAGTCCCGGGCGAAGCAAGCGAGTTTAAAAAAATATTTTAATGCAGATTTGTTTCTTTTTAAAAATAAAGGAATGTCTCCTTTAAGTAAAATGAGCTAGCTTAAGGATTTTAAGTAGTTTCCCTCCAGGGCCTGAGTTTAATTTCCACACTGTATATTATAAAAAAATTATATTCCCGAGATCTTAGAATTTATCCAGTTAAATTTAAAAACAATACTTTTAGGGAATAACAAGTGGCTAAAACAATTTTGGTGACATCTGCGCCAATCGTCAGTACATTTTGACGACCTCTGTGGCGCAGTGGGCGAAGGTCCGCCTGCGACACAGGAGGTTGCGGGTTCGATTCCCGCCTCGGGACAAATGTTTTTACGATCTGCAGACATTTGTCAAGGGCGCTCTGGATGTTTTCTATGTAAAAAAATATCTATCTATGTAGTGTATTGTATTAAGTATATCAGTTATCTAGAACCCATAACACAAGCTCTGCTTAGCTTGGGGCTAGATAATTCTGTGTGAATTGTCCAGTATTATTTATTGGAACGAAGTTCCTTATCGCGCGTTGTGAAAGGGGGCTAGACGGAAAATTCATACAAAAAGTTGTAACGACACTTTTTGCTATAGTAGGCTAAGCTAAGCTATTGTAAGTCGTGCGGCGGCGTGCGCATGTTTCTCTGTCTGTCTTTGTTTCTCTCTTCTGAACTTCGTTCCATCCGGGTGTCACTTGACACCTCTCAAGTTTTTTATTTATGATTATTTATTTATGCTTTCGTTATACTCGTATTATAAAGATTCCAGCAGATTCTCGAGGGATTGCTATGTTGCCGTAAAACGTATGTAAAACATCATCACATGATAATTTCACAGTCACGGATAACTAAAGGTTTCCATGGCAACGGGCGTAAACAGTGTGCCCGAATTTTCTTTCGTCGTTTCATCCATGTGTTAGTAAAGTAAACTAGACTCGAATTATAACTAACTAGCTGCGCCCCGCGGCTTCGCCCCCGTGGAAATTTATGTTTCCAACTTTCTTAATTTTTTCTTTCATAAGAACCTTTTCCTGACAATAACAAACACAACAAAGAAAGAATTAGCGAAATCGGTCCAGGCGTTGTTGAGTTATGCGCTTACCAACACATTTTGCGATTCATTTTTATATTATAGTGTTAGCTTATTTAAAATTAATCTTGTGATTTTAGATGCCTCGTATACATTTTTAAATTAATTTATGATAATAAGTTGCTGAATTTACTTTGTAAGAGCGGAAACTCTATAAAAATAGAATGTTGATTTGTTTAATCTACCTTAAAATTATGTTTATTTTTAGTTTATATTTTTATAATAGTTTCAGAATTTCTAAAGTGATTTTTACAATTTTGTAATTATTTCGTAGCTCAAACGACTACTGGCCATTGCATTTTTAAAAAAGATAGTCAGCTGAGAGCTTGGGTTATAACGGTCTTTTTCTGGGCTATCGAGTGCTTGGACAGTGGTGGCATTGGTTGTTGAGCTACGGAACAAGAAGGTTGTCTTGGATCCGATACTGTAACTTTGTGAAATTATAAAAAGTGAATTGGTATCTCGGACGTTTTTATTTCCCTGGCAAGTTGGAGTTATCAAATTCAGAAGCAGGGATGCACCATGGACTTCTGGTGTATTCATACCACCTTGGTGTGACCGTACGCCCACGGCAAACAAGGGTACGTAATATTTACAATTAAAAATAAAGTATGTAATTACATTATAATTTTCAATTGTTAGCTTATTTTGGAGGACCTACCTATAACTTTTTCATGTTGCAACAAACATGTTTTCCAAAAAGTTTAGCAAAATTATGTACCTACCTTCTAGTAATAGTAACTAAAAATTGATTCGTTCAAGCTATATTTCATTGCGATAGAAACATTTTCTTGTGAAATCTTTCCATATTATTGATGTTTTTTTTCAAAGAGTGATGCTAATTTGGCTATTTTAGCAATCGTATAATACCTGCAACCTATTAAACTATATGCGATAAAAACCTCGTTGCGAGTGCCTACCTTCATGTAACCTTTCTTGTTAGGGAGCATGTTTTTTTTCTAATAAGTACCTATTATTTAAAAAAATAACCACGTTGTTAATCCTTTTTAAGAAAAACCAGTTTAATACTTTTCGTTACGAGTTAACTAGTTTGAAATCTGGTATAGATATGGTGCGAGGAATTTTATGAAATCGGTAGAAAATTAATTTATTTGAACGCATAATACGACACATTACAAATAATGGATAGGTCCAGGAAATACATAGGTACAGATATATTACATATGAAGAATACAGATAGGTGCAAACAGAATCAGTTAGAATATTTGTTACATTATGGATACAAAAGGCTGCCTTAGCATTATGCTGCTACAAGCCGAAGCTAGTATCTATCAGCGCTGATTTTCAGATAAGTGGTAGTTTCATGGTACATCGTGCATTTTAAAAATTATGATAAGGGCTCAAACCTTTATCTAAATAGTAAACATGTTTTATTTTCGAATGGTATACTCGCTGTTGAAAACATTTCAGGTCGATATACCAACTGAGCCATGCTGTCGACGTTTGCTACAACCACGCAATCGTCGCTCGCCGCCCACAGCCATGCAGCCGTCGCTCGCTGCAGCCACGCAGTTGTCGCTCGTCACAGCCACGCAGTCGTCGCTCGCCGCCCGCAGCCACGCAGTCGTCGCTCGCCGCCCGCAGCCACGCAGTCGTCGCTCGCCGCCCGCAGCCACGCAGTCGTCGCTCGCCGCCCGCAGCCACGCAGTCGTCGCTCGCCGCACGCAGCCACGCAGTCGTCGCTCGCCGCCCGCAGCCACGCAGTCGTCGCTCGCCGCCCGCAGCCACGCAGTCGTCGCTCGCCGCCCGCAGCCACGCAGTCGTCGCTCGCCGCACGCAGCCACGCAGTCGTCGCTCGCCGCACGCAGCCACGCAGTCGTCGCTCGCCGCCCGCAGCCACGCAGTCGTCGCTCGCCGCCCGCAGCCACGCAGTCGTCGCTCGCCGCACGCAGCCACGCAGTCGTCGCTCGCCGCCCGCAGCCACGCAGTCGTCGCTCGCCGCCCGCAGCCACGCAGTCGTCGCTCGCCGCCCGCAGCCACGCAGTCGTCGCTCGCCGCCCGCAGCCACGCAGTCGTCGCTCGCCGCACACAGCCACGCAATCGTCGCTTGCCGCTCACAGCCACGCAGTCGTCGCTGCGCAATAGTCGTCATCCGTCAGCGAGAAGATTAAGTTATCAATCCTGAACCACGAGGATGTCATGGCAAGGATCGGTAGTAACTTGAAAATTCATGGGCCCAAGTACAATAAGTAAGAGACACGCGCTCAGACTTTTGGCCGCGAGGGCGGGTTATGTTTTTTTAAGTGTTGCAGTGTTATCTGATACTCTCTTTTTAACTTCGAAGCATCCAAACCGCTAAAGCGATTTCGATAAACGAGATATCTAATAAAATACTCTTCTGGATAGAGTTCGTATCTCGCCTCGTATCTAATTTGAAAAAAAAAGGAAGTTAAAAACTGGGGACTGAGTTTGGTTCTTTTTTTTTCCTATAATAAAGTTTCGAGTAAAAAAAGTTTATACCAATAATTTAATCACTTGTTCAATTTAAAACCTCTCTCGTTCCTACCTACTATGCAGTTATTTAAATCACCATGACCGACAGAGGTCGCCTACGTCTTTGTGTAAAATTTAAGACCAAATCTCCATAATCCAATAACATAATTACGAGTAACCGTACGAAAGTGCAAACAAACGGCACCAATGTTAATAGCGTTCAAATGTAAGATTTTGAGTTTCCGATATTTTACTTTCAAGACGTCTGACCTACTTTTATCTCCAGGTAAACTAGAAGTGGGTTAAGTTTTCAATTAGTTAGTTGTTAAAATTGGATTTTTCAAAGCTCAATAACCTCATTTTATTTTATTTACGTATGAAATTTGGGATTCTTAATCTATGTTTAAATCTTACTAGACATCCAAAATTGCAACGCACAGATGTGCGTTTGATAGTGTCTGAGATACGAAAAGAACCAAATTCGTGCCAAATGGTTCATGTACAATATATAGACTGCTATTGTGTCATTGGCCGTTTCTCTCGGAACACAGCTGACGCTCTTTGGTGCGTCTAAATAAAAGTTCGTAAAATTTATAGCTGTAATGTCACTGTAGATATGGTATATTAAAGGCAGGAATAGGAATGCCGTCAATTGCATTATTTATGACTTTACGGAATAGAAGTCAAAACTGAAACGTGTAACCGATTCAATTTTATTATCAAAAAAAAAACTGTCTAGCGGGTACTTAGCCTAAAATTAATATTCTTGGTGTTGATATGGATCAGTTGGGCTTTCCGAAGACTGTTTGCAACAGTCAGCAGTTAGCTCAATTGTTTCAATTGTTAATACTAGTATAATAATAATTAATTTTAAAAGGTCTTTATTAAATAAAAATAGTAGACGGTACATTTGCAGTGTGAGTTAAAATTTAAATAACAACTCTTATTTCTAGGCTTGATGTGTTTTGTCGTTAAAATAATTTCATTCTCAAAAGAGTAGTAGCACTTTTCCAGTAAGAACTGCGTCAAATGTTTTCAAAAATTAAAATTGTTCTGAAAGCAGGTAAGAAATACGAAATTCACATCAACTACCACGAATTTTAGATCTATCTTCAGTCGTGGGGTAGGTAGAGGTCCGCCTGCAACACAGAAAGTTGGGGGTTCGATTCCCGCCGCGTGAAAGGTGTTGTACGATCTGCGGGTAATGTTCAGGGCCTGGGTGTCTACAGAATGCTGTGTGGGTTGTTCAGCATTAGTTGTTCATCTCAAGATACGATGATTTAAACACAATGTACGAACATTCAGGTTACCAAAACCATTAATAATTTTAGGATGTTTAGTCAGCAATATTATGTACATCATATTATCGATGAGATTGTCTTACCTAGACCGAATGGCCAAGAGAACATTACAACCGGACCAATTGAAGATGATAGCCTGTCAAAATTTGAGAGCTCATTAACACCATTTACTAGCGTACAGGTAAGACTTCTTCTAAAATTATATTATGGCCTTAGACCTATCGGAATAGACAGAGATAATTTACCTTGCGAAATAGACAAGGTTTGGTAGTTAACCTTTTAACCTCGACGCCCACCCCTGTTTTCGAAAAACCGCTAAAAACTTCGTTTTACGTCTAGCGATAGAGTGCTTTTGATTCGGTTGATTGGGGTTACTTTTTCTGAAATTAAGACGATTTTCTGAAGATGAAGCTAGTTAATTTATTGATATTATTTTGAGTTACATGTCATGATCTTAAGCCTTGTCAAATTGTCAATAACGTTGTAAAAATTAATATTGTCTTGCAAAAATAGTGAACTCTAGCCTGTCAAAATTTGAGAGCTCATTAACACCATTTACTAGCGTACAGGTAAGACTTCTTCTAAAATTATATTATGGCCTTAGACCTATCGGAATAGACAGAGATAATTTACCTTGCGAAATAGACAAGGTTTGGTAGTTAACCTTTTAACCTCGACGCCCACCCCTGTTTTCGAAAAACCGCTAAAAACTTCGTTTTACGTCTAGCGATAGAGTGCTTTTGATTCGGTTGATTGGGGTTACTTTTTCTGAAATTAAGACGATTTTCTGAAGATGAAGCTAGTTAATTTATTGATATTATTTTGAGTTACATGTCATGATCTTAAGCCTTGTCAAATTGTCAATAACGTTGTAAAAATTAATATTGTCTTGCAAAAATAGTGAACTCTTATAAGTAGATAATAATAATAATAATAGTAAATTTATTAATTTTTAATAAAACAGAGTGAACTTATCACAACCGTTATTATAATGCCTTTAGTTAAAAGGCCGGCTGGTGTATCTCGCCAGTGTTGAGTTTATGTTATTTGAGCCACTTGTGAGTATCTTGTAGGGTTTGATGAGGTAACCTCGAAGTGGTTGTTTTTCTAGAGTAGTGGTAGTGTATTGCGTGAAATCTGTCTTCAAAAAAAAAACTGAAATCTTAGTGGTTCTTGAAATAGATCATTAAAATGTGAGGATTAGTCAGTAAAGCCAACAACGCATAGGTACCAAACCACAAATAATGTATACAAATATTGTTCCTTTTGTAAGATGAAAATAAATAATAATACCTATTTATTTATTCATATAATATAATAATGTCGGTATGGCTATGGGGTAGTAGAAAACACCAGTTAAAAATGTAAATAAAGAAGTATATTTTCCACTGATAAAATTCGCCAAGGCTTTGTCACCATAGAAACATGACCCTCCTCGTTGCGCGGTCGGGTAGTGAAAGCGTTGATGACTGGTATGATAATGAAAAATTAAGATAATAGATTATAATGATTGTGAATAATAAAATTACGATTATGAAACCACCTTGAAATGTATAGATGTTTCCAATGATAATATTGTTGTATTAATTAAACTGGATGTGCAGTTATTGTTTATGTAAGAAATACTAGCTATGTACAAATTGAATAATATGTAGTGATATGAGCACATGAAATCATGTAAAGTGCACGTGATTTAGTATAAGTGAATAACAAAATCGCGGTCATGAAACCACCTTGAAATGTACAAAATGTTTTAAATTATACTATCACTGTATTTATAAACTGCGATGTGCAGTCATTATTTATGTAAGAAATACTATGTACAAGTTGAATATTATGTGGTGGTATGCACATGGCACCAAATAATATTCAACTTCTCTTGTGCACAGGTCACACGAGGTGCTATGTGCACGTGACTTAGTTTTAGAAGTGCTATGTGCACAGGAATCGCCTAGTTTTAGAAAAGCTATGTGCACAAGGAGTCACACGAGGTGCTATGTGCACGTGACTTAGTTTTAGAAGTGCTATGTGCACGAAGTCACACGAGGTGCTATGTGCACGTGACTTAGTTTTAGAAGTGCTATGTGCACAGGACTCGCCTAGTTTTAGAAGTGCAGAGTGCACAGGATTCGCCTAGTTTTACCAAAGTGCAGAGTGCACAGGACTCGCCTAGATTCACCAAAGTGCAGAGTGCACAGGACTCGCCAGGTTTTTACAAGTTCAGAGTGCACAGGACTCACCTACTTAAGAGGTGCTATGTGCACATTGTTCTTGTTTAAGCTAAAATTAGACACTAAGAACGTGACTTTTTTGTGTTGCCTATAAAATGTACTGTTCACGAGGACGCAAACACTTTATCAGGATGGACGAATTGTTAGCTTATTTAAAATTAATCTTGTGATTTTAGATGCCTCGTATACATTTTTAAATTAATTTATGATAATAAGTTGCTGAATTTACTTTGTAAGAGCGGAAACTCTATAAAAATAGAATGTTGATTTGTTTAATCTACCTTAAAATTATGTTTATTTTTAGTTTATATTTTTATAATAGTTTCAGAATTTCTAAAGTGATTTTTACAATTTTGTAATTATTTCGTAGCTCAAACGACTACTGGCCATTGCATTTCTAAAAAAGATAGTCAGCTGAGAGCTTGGGTTATAACGGTCTTTTTCTGGGCTATCGAGTGCTTGGACAGTGGTGGCATTGGTTGTTGAGCTACGGAACAAGAAGGTTGTCTTGGATCCGATACTGTAACTTTGTGAAATTATAAAAAGTGAATTGGTATCTCGGACGTTTTTATTTCCCTGGCAAGTTGGAGTTATCAATAGATAGACTAGACGATCGCCTCGCGGTTTCACCCGCGTAGTTCCCGTTCCCGTGGGAATTCCGGGATAAAATATAGCCTATGTCACTCTCTGAAAAGTAAGCTATTTTTTAAATCGGTCCAATAGTTTCGGAGCCTATTCAATACAAACAAACAAACAAATAATCAAATCTTTCCTCTTTATAATATTAGTATAAATGTCATCACTAGAAAAATTATAAGAACTTCCAAACCCTTTTTTTGCTTTATTATTCAGGAATTTAAAGACGGTTTATAGTTTGTTAAAACACGCCGAATGATGTTCCGTCAAGTGCAACTATTGGAATGAACCTAGCTAGTTAGGTTTTTTTTTTCAGCCATTCCCACTGCTGGGCAAAAGCCTAGTTATGTTTAGGTAAAAATAAAAAAAATCATATCCATTGACATCCTATGGATTATTGTATAATTTACGCCCAGGCTGCCAAAAGCCCGTTAAAAGTTCCCATCGTGATTTTATGAAACGAAATTTATTTTGGTTACCTACGAGGTAAGGTAAGCGGGAAACGCCAACGAAAATTCTTACGAGATTCTCATTTCAAGCTCAATTTAAAACCACTTAACTATCCTGGAATATGTATAAATTGACGCAGACGCTATGAGTATGCCTGTATCCTTTGAAATGGGACGGTTGTGAAACTATGTAGATAAGTTTATTTATTGTTCATAGCTTACTAGATAAATAGTAGGTTGTATAGAATGCAAAGACTTTTCTCTGTAAGTGAACTCTGTTCTTTATGAAATAAATATCTTTATCCGTAAATAAATATACCAAAAGTACGTTGGACGCTCCGCACCATCATCTAGCCCCAGCATCATCAAAGCATCATCTAGCCCCAAGGTAAGCAGAGCTCGTGTTTTGGGTACCAATGATTTTTGCTCTCAACGGTCATTAGCCAGCAATCAAAAACTATATTATAAGAACCTTCTTAGCGATAATTTACTCGAAAATTAAAAAAAAAATATTCTAACAAAAACTTTCTTGGAAATGCGGTCGGAAGTCCTACAGAAATCAGGTAATTGACGTAGGTACGTCCCTAATGTACTTACATTAATAGCTTTTGAGTAGATACGGGACAGTAAACCTGGGGTCCCGTCTCTCTAGTGGCTGTTACCATCGAGTGCCATTAGCAAATCGCCAGGCTTGTTATCGAACAATGTCCAGATACCTCCTGGTCCAGCCATCCATGAAAACGAACAGCGATAACCTTTCATTGTCGCACAAAGGAACCAGTCACCCGCGAATGGACAAAATTGATTTTTTCCTATATTGAACTGAAGGACCAGAGTGGCTGCGACATGACATGATACGCCTCACGCGTGCAAGTTTTTAATACAGCTGTGCAACTTCGTTCCCATCTGAATAGTAGAGAACAGAACACATCAGAAATCATTTACTTTTATTTCCTTGGGCCACCTTGGGCTTACAAAATAACCTCTTAGACAAGTCAATTTAAACTATTCATTTTTTTATCAATAATTATCTATATTGACAAGGAAAATTACAATCAAATAATAGAAACAAATTAGAACTAGTATATACAGTTAAAACAATTGAGCTAACTGCAGACTGTTGCAACCAATGTACAGGTAGCTCAACTGATCCATATCAATACCAATTGGAAGCGCCCCTAAGACGCTGGCCCGCTGTATGTCAATGCTGATGCACTGCGCCAGTTTTCACCAGCTCTCGGGTCACGCGTCGTTTCGGCCAGACGCTCAGATAATTTTTGACGTGACAACGTCTTATAATTCGATAGAGCCGGCTGCACGCACGAAAAAACATGAAGTCATGCGGCGTTACCTCGTCATGCGGCGTTACCTCGCTCTGAGGCGTTCCATGTAAGGCTTGAAGTGCAAGCGAGAGCGCTCGACATCCGTCTCTCTCCTACTTGAGTGAGCGATGCGTCTGCGTTGCTACGTTCAACTATCGTCAGTAAACCGACTTTACAGACAACCAATTTTTTAAAAACCCGAAGAGCCTCGGTACCCCATCACCTAAGGTCTCGACTCCAAAGGGAGCAAATGTGTAGGCTCTGTCGAGGCCTGCAAATTTGCGCCTCTTGAGATCCTCGACCATATCTGCAACTATACATTAATATCTCAATAATAAAATAATGAATTTATTAAATGTGAAAAATTATTTATGCTTCTAGTCGAATCGACGTGTGACCCGAGAGGTAGTGAGATTCTGGCGCAACGCATAAGCATTGCCATTCAGCGGGGCAATGCAGCCAGCGTTTTGGGTCGCTTCCGACTGGTATTGATATGGATCAGTTGAGCTACCTGTAGATTGTTTGCAACAGTCTGCAGTTAGCTCAATTGTTTCAATTCTAAATACTAGTTCTATCTTTTTTATTATTTGATTGTAATAGGAACATGAAATAAATTTTAATTGATTTTCTCTAAAAAACAATTAGCGGGTTCCACAAAAAAACATTCCGAGATCTAATCAAAAACCTTGCCAAAGCCAAGGCAAACTAAAAAAATAAAACGATAGGAACCTACAATTTAGATTTTTATTCTGCAGTCCAGTTATATTTCTGAGAGTGAACCTATTTCAAACAAGCGCTGTTTCGCTCGTCGTACAATTTTTCATTATACCTCTACATTGCCGCAATCTCAAATAAAAGCTGATATATTCTGAACGCAACGCAATAATTTCAGTAACAAATAACAGTGGTGCATCCAGTTCTCTTTAATCAAAGTTGCAATAACGAAATATTCTTTGTTGGCAGTTTCATAAGTCTTGTTGGAAAAATATCACGTTGCTGTCTTGTCTACCAATTATGAAAGGTTGAAATTAAACACTTTCTGCACACTTTCGCGATCTAACAAGCCTTGTTATTATGTAGGTACCTATTTCCTGTGTTTAAGTGCTAAATAATTTCGGTACCTAACTTCTTGTTGTCTATAATAGGAAAGCAATATATTTTGGCTGGCACTGCCTCCGAAAATAGCTGTGTTGATTCTAATCATAGAAATCTAAATAACTGTTATTTAGATTTCTATGATTCTAATATTTATAATAAAACTGTTACGATTGATTCTTGTACAATGTCTCTGTGGCTGTGTTTTTCTGTTCTGTTTTACTTTATCTTGGTGTGCAATAAAGAGTATTTATATTGTTCTTATTGCAGAATCACCATTGAGATCAGAGATGCTCCAATAAAAGATATTCCCGAGGGATTCGTACCTCTAATTCGTCTCGCAGAACTTAAAAAAAACAATGACATTTGAAGTAGATTTTTTAGTTTTTTCAAAATACCAAGTATACAATAAAACATTAAAAATTACAATAAAATTGAAACAGCAAATTTTATGTAAAATTTAAAGCAGCTGTTACAGTATCTTATGAACCTCTCAAGATTACGTAGGTACCTTGAATTTTCCGGTTCTAAGGGGACACATTCAATTTATCATGTCCAAGATGTAGAGGTCTTAGTTTGTCCGTTATGAATGCACTCCTCGTGTCGTGGGGATTTCAAGAGAAATGTGTGAATACCATTGTGGTCGGCGGCGCACAGAATAACAATTGCCTTCATCTCAAAGCTTCACTGGTGGAATTTACTGGTATTATAATTGGCCTATGTCTATCTATGGCATCTTGTGAATGATACTACGTTTTCTATGCTTATGTATATAGTAAAATTGGCATGTGTCTGTCTACATCTGGCAAATAACTCTACTTATTAGCATTTGCAAAAAAACATGTATTTCCTTACATAGAGATTCCCAAGAATGTCTTTATTTTTAATTATGTACAAGAACCACATTAAATTATTTTACTTTAAATTATTTCTCAACCCCTCCGCCGCGGTGACTCACTTATTCCATTATACTGAGCCAGCGCGGGCCATACGCGAGTTATCATAATATTTTTATCTTGCTGAATATGTGACTCAGTTTTTCTATTTTTCAACCAGGGTAGGGAAGTACTTCTATCTTTCAAAACTTATTTTCAGCCCAATTGAATATTGTATTCAAATCGGGCGAGATAGAGCCGATTTTATATTGCAAGCTGATTCAAAGAGACGTGTTTAGCGGCTTTGTTCAAGACGCTTATCCCCAGAAAGGTCCGGGCTCTAGAAACTTCTTTGACGAGGGTGTATACATCGTAAATTAATATGTGAAACCGCATACGTAATAATTCAGGGCTACGTTGTCAACGCAAAATTTATAACCTGTTTTCAAAGCTGTAAATTGTCCTGTGAATTTACAATTTCTTCATTTTGGTTGCGGGTAATTCATGAACCTTGAGTGTTGATGAAAAGCATCATGCATCTTGACAGGCCCTAAATCCCTTAAATTTAAAGAAGGTAGGTAGGACATACCTATCTTCTTTATTACCAATGCTAAACATTAAGTGAAAAATTGTTAAAATCTATTGTTTATCTCTGGAAACATAATTATATCAGTGCTGGAGCTTGTTGCCAGAGCAATTACTATCTACAATATTTAATATACCTTCCCTCCATGTAGCAAATATTTTTTATGTCATATTATTTGTGTACTAATAAACATAAATCAAATGGAATATCGATATTAATTCTACCAACGCGCAACGGCGTGAAAGTTCACTACAGCCAAAAAAGCTCTTTAATGTGAATATGCAAGAAAAACTGGTTGATTCAATATGCAGAGATGGATTCTATGTCATGTATTGGTTCTGTATTGTTCTCTTAATTAAACTAATTTAGCTAAGAAGGATTATTAATACATTTATTCACAAAGAAAATTATACTAGTATTTACAATTGAAACAATTGAGCTAACTGCCGACTGTTGCAAACAGTCTACAGATAGCTCAACTGATCCATATCAACACCAGTCGGAAGCGTCCCCAAGACGCTGGCTGCATTGCCACGCTGTATGGCAATGCTGATACGCTGTGCCAGATAATCACCAGCTCTCGGGTCACGCGTCGCTTCGACCAGACGCTCAGATAGTTTTTTGAAAACCCGAAGAGCCTCGGTACCCCACGGACCTAGGGTCTCGACTCCAAGGGGAGCAAATGTGTAGGCTCTGTCGAGACCTGCATATTTGCGCCTCTTGAGATCTTCGGCCAAATCTGCCGCCGCACCCGCCCTCACGGATGTCCTTGGAAGATGGGAAGGCGCAAGTGTGTCGACGCATGTAGCGTCCCACACAATGGGCCTCCCCAACTCCCATGGGACTAGTGTCATACCGTCGGGCCTCTTACCATCGTCACGCAACAGACCATTCGGTTCGAGAATAGCTGGTACGTTAACGGTGACAAAGGCCCGCCGGATGATGTCGTTAAGGCTAGCGTGGCGAGATATCCGACCAGCGGCCCTAGTGCACGATAATCCGTGATGACCAAGCTGTTCGACAGCAGTACCGCACTGGCATTGATGAGGCGCGCAACACCTTGCACCCAACCGGAGACATGTTGCGATACGGAAAGTTACGGGATCCAATAAAGTACCAGTGTTATATGAAGGAAATGCTTGCAACCAATGTCCTGACTCCCATTTAGAAACGGCCAGGAGGCGGGCACGATCTGCAGAGCTGGAGCACGTTTGTAACAAACAGTTCCGTGTCAACTCACACAGAGGCCCGTCCCATTGCCGTTGGGACAAAAGTGATTTTGGGGGAGCAGCATCGGGGCAAGCACTATGCCAAGCCGTTCGAGCTTCGTCTAAAAATGAAATTTTCAATGACATTCCAGGTGGGACCAAAAGAGAAGGATTTAAAATTTTTTCAACTAAAGAACTAGTGCTGTAGACAGAAGACAAGAACGCTGGTAGGGCTACACTTGAAATTTTGCGTATACCTAAGCCTCCCAATTTGACAGGCAGGGAGGCCTGCGACCATGCCTTGTCACTTATATATGCTAAGAAGGTAATTAATTACAGGCTTGTGGAGGCAGTGTTATCACGTATATAATCGTTATTGTCTAAATTATCGTTAACATAATATAGATATGGGTTGGAAGTTCAGCGACCAGTTTAAAAAAAATGCCTACTTCTAGAACAAGTTCTGAATCTGGTTACTTCTAAATGTGACCAGTTCTGGAATTGGCCACATCTTGTCAAGTGCCAGCTGCATTACGTAATATTTTGTTTTCACTCTTGTTTGTTGTTGTCTCTTGTTGTTGTACACAATACAAAGTCTCACCCAATTATGCAATTAATTTATCATTGGTTTCTGCAGTTGTTTGTGCACAAAGCAAACAATCATCCAATACCTTTTTTACTATCTCCAAACGTGAAAATTCAGGTTCTGTATCGATTTAGTACCCAATTCCACACATATTTGGTCTGCTGCACCCTTCAGCGCAATAAAAATAATCTGCTTTGTTCAACGGTCCACAACACTCTGCACACGCTGTGTAGAGTTTCACAGACATACAGAAAGGTCAGTTATAACAATTATTCTCAATATTTTCCTGAAGAACAAGGATTTTATCCCGAAGGGTAGAAACGAAACTACCTTGTAATGGAGTCTAAACACCAAAGTGTTGGGGGATTGGTGTGAAATTTCAGTGTATGTATGAATATTGTAGGAAGCCGTCAGTATTTGTCAACATGGCGGCCCGCCGACTTTGGTGTGTAGACTACACAAGCAAGCTAATAGCTTCCTGACTGATAGTTAAGCGATAAGCTGAAAACCTCCAGAAGGAAGAGACCTTCAAGCTGAACATATCTATCCAAAGCGATCGTTCCGAGGGAGTCGAATGGTCGATTGAAACGACTTAAATCTAACAATGTCGCCGAATCAACGCGTAAGTGTGTAAGGTTTAATACCTGCATAAGATTTCATACAAAAGATTGATAAATTCAATTCATTTGGCTATATTGGTATGTTCAGCTGAAAAAGTTTACTGTACATGAGAGTTTTAAAAAATCCTTTGATACTGCTTTTAATAAGACTATACTGTGTACGAACACAGTACACAGAGAGCGATAACAAAGCGGCCTCTGAAAACAGAAAATGTTGTTACAGTCTTAAATGGATGTATTCGTTGAATCCACTATTATATTAAATATTAAACATTGAGGTATTGAAAAATATTAATTGCAATTTTCTACCTGCACGTGGATTTCCAGGATAAAAAGTAGTCTACTGTGACTTTCACTTTGGACCAAATTTAATCTTGATCTGTACAGCCGTTTTGAAATGACGTGTAGGTAGGTACAATAAATTAAATTCAATCTTTATTTCAGACAGCAATAATGATCCTTATGAATATAAATTACACAGTTAAAATCACAATAATCTAAAAACAAATACATTAATGAAAATACAGAAAATATAATATACCTAGCTTATTATGAATTATTAAACTTAATAAAAATTAAACTTAACATGAATTATTATTAGTTGAAACATGCAACCTTGAGCTCAGGTACCCAGTCAAACGATTAGCAAACACGCTGAGAATGCTGTTAAAGCTGGTTCGGAACTTAATTGCGCACCAGAGATACTCCCCGCTTGCGCGTGGTGGTGTAGAAGCAGTCCAGGCGCTCTTCAACGAACATCCCTGAAGCGCTACAGAACCGGAACAGCCCCATCAGCACCCTGAACGCGTATATTGAAGACCTAGAAGTGCTGCACTGCTTCTGCGTATGATTAACCCACAGGCTGCATGTGTAAAAACTGGAACAGTAGGCTTTGAAAAGAGTAGTTTTTACTCCTCTAGAGCAGCGAGCAAGCCTGCGGGCTATCATGTTCGCTCTTACACACAGCGCCCTCCGTTTCCTCTCAATGTCAACATCACCCTTCAAGTCAGAGGTAAGATAATGTCCCGGGTACTTATACTCCCTTGCTCTCTTTCAAGGAACCCCGTATCATTTTATTGTGAGGGGGGATTTATGGTGATTATTACAATATCTCTACTCACAGACTTTCGCCTTTATAAATGAGCGGGATGTTCCAAGAACGGTTGCTAGCCTTATTTACTCAGGCTCTGGCTTATCCATGTTTGCTTTGGATATCCGAAACACTGGCTTACATAGCAAATAAACAAACGAATGGTAAGTTACCTGCCTAGAGGATGCAAATAGGTTGGTAGCTAAGCAAAATGTTACCAGGTACGGTAAGAATGACTTCTTCAGCGACAAATTAAAATAATAAAATAAAAATACCTACTAATAAAAATGCGTTATCAATACTTACATTGCAACCTATACAATATTTTATAAAAACGTACATATTCACTAAAAACATAAGTTATTGAATTATATTTTCCTGCTAAAACCCAACCTGAGATTCTTATAGAAACCCGGTCCACCTCCACTCTCAGTACCTATTGCCACGCCCTGCTAGGGTACCATTGTGTCTCTTATACATTACCTAGATACTAAGACCTAAAAATGTACACAGTGATTGCAATAAATAAATATGAAATATGAAGTAACAATTATACATCCATCCATCGATCCGAACTTGCGCATCACATCACACTTATAATGTATTATAAATGCGACATTTTCTATGGTTACTTCTTCACGGGAAAGCTACTGAACGGATCGTGCTGATATTTTGCATAAATGTAGGTCTAAAATTGGAATAACACTAAGTTTTTTTATAAAACTCTCTAGACCCAACATTATAATCCTTAACACCTCACCTCAACAGCCTATATTGGTCCACTGCTGGCCGCAGGCCTCCCCCTGATAAGCGCCTTATTGACTTTTATCTCATGGGGGTAATTCCTATAATCCACACGCTGGGCATGCGGGCTATGCTAATAGTTTTATCAAAAAAATAATATTATTATAAGTAATAACAATCATCATCATCATCATCATAATTTGCCTTTTGCATCTACGGAAGATGATCAAGGTCACGTCGGTTCAGCTGGGAGTCATCCGAGTACTCTCGTTTAGGGCTGAAGAGACGCCGCTATCGGCCGCATTTAGTGCATTTACCTAAAGAACCCCGTGGCTGGCTACAGGTCAGCGGCAAGTTCGTTAAAACAATACCTCAACCTCAACCGTCTATATTGGTCCACTGCTGGACGCAGGCCTCCTCGTGATAAGCGCCTTATTGGTATTTATCTAATGGGGGTAATGCCCACGCTGGGCATGCGGGTTGGGAATCGCAGTTAGGTGGTGGAATTGTTCTGCAGGGGGCGCTGCTGCTCGCCCCCGTGGATATCCCTTAGTCACCTCTTACGACACCTGCGGGAAGGGTTGGGGTGGTGCAAATTCTAAGCAGGCACCACACGGCGATAATAACAATAACTAGCCCTTAATTGTGAATTATTGTAATTCTTATGAAAATAATTGCCTTGAACTTCCAATTTCGCATGTTTCATTTAAACGTTCGTTCATTAGTAGGTACGGTTTTAGTTTTAGCTCCATAACAAAGATAGGACCCAGCTTGTTAGCATGCAAATGCAATCCAGAAGATTCCGGCAATATTCGAGCCATTAGTGTTTGTGTGCAAAAAGACCGCTTCACTGTAGATGACAATTTAATAATTGCAGTACTTTTTGCAGCAAATTGCTTTGGCGGGGAAGGTTTCTAATTTCAGTATTATTATGCAACTTGTTTCTGCCCGCGGTTTTATATGGAAACGTAAACGGTTATTTTTAAACCGTAGAAACTGATTTAAATAAAAATCAGCCTATGTTTGATTCCAGACTTAGAGCTACATCTATGCAAAATTTCAGTACGATCCGTTCAGTAGTTGTGGCGTAAAAAGAAACGATTTGTTTGTTGTTTGATGTTGTCAGTTGGATGGATGTTTAGACATTCATCCAAACATTCGCATTTATAATCCTAGTTTTAATCCGGGGCTTCGCATGCGTTGTCTCTATGGAAAGGTTATTTCTATCCCATGGGAACTGTTTTATGGGATAAAAAGGAGCCTATGTTTGATTCCAAGTTTTGACCTACATTTATGCAAATTTGAGCCCGATCGGTTCAATTATTGTGACGTGAATTGGTAACTAACATCCATCCAAACATCCAAACTTTCGCATTTATTATTAGTGTGATGGTTGGTGTTGTGGGTCAGGTTCAATGATCTTGTAAGCTTATTTTAATTTAGATTAAGTTCCAGCTCTGGCATTTTCGAACACTTCATAGTGCATTTCTAATGATGCTCAAAATACATATTGAGATAATTTTCTTACTTTTATATTTTTAAATTGAGAAAGAGGTATCAAGATTTTTGTACGGAAGGTAGGGTGGTATCATTTGTATTTTTTTTTTCAAAATCGCCGCGCACAATAAAAGTTATGTAGCTATTTGGATAGAGGACACTAAAACAAATAAAAAATGTCTTACAAAATAATGTCCTATAGCGATATCTGAGATATAAACAGATGAAAATTACTTTTTTTTTTTCATAATGTGAATATCTCAGAAACCTGAGACCATAGCCACAGCATTGTAATTGTCAAATTCATTTAACTGAGACTTGAGACAAAGCCGATTTACTGCGGAATACCAAACTATGTACGGTTTATCCAGTAGCAGTCTATGTATATTCCGAAGGACTATGCCATTTTAATAAGACAGATATTAACCCACGCCAAAGCGCGCCTTTCTCAGTCAGGTCGAAATACATAGAACTTAACTAACAAACAAAAAAATTTAACAACCAAACATCAAATTAGATACGTATCAATTCAAATTATCCATCTCGGGGGGCGGCAAATTCCTGAATAAACTTCTCTATAGCTGGAAAATTCAGTTTCAGCCCGTAATCCTTTCATTTGAAACTCCGACTTTGTAATGATTAGAAGATTAGGTTTCGTTTGATGGAGTTAGCGAGTTTAATGTGGCCTTGGAAAATTATAAGGGATTTTGACAAATTTACAGGAAAAACCGACTGTCGCGACTAAATTATAGCTTTACATCTGTAAAATGATAAGTTGCAAGTAGGTATAATTAACCTCAAAATGATAGTGCGTAGAATTTAATTTATCTTCTGACCTAATATTTTGTATTAAATTTGTATTTTGGCTTATAAGGCTTGCAAGGACGGTTTCCTTGCAAACCGAAATAGAAAAATCAATAAATAAAACGATTGGACCGAATTTTATGGGTAGGTAATAGGTATAATAATAGAACGTAACAATGCAAATACCAACTACTGCAATAATATTCCGTAAGCCTTAGCGTTATCTAAAGGCATACAAATCCAATTAGAGCTAAGCAGAGTGGTTAGCTTTTAGTCTGCCATTATTCGCCAGGAGCTTTGAATTTTCAGTTAGCACAGGGCAAGAATATAATACTAATCTACAAATAATTGTGGAAAATTTGGGCATTGCTTTTTTTTCATACTGTCTCTGGTATTAACAAGAAATGAGATCATTAAGCGGAGTGCACGAAGCGAGCGAAGTTCTCAATGGCAGCTTGGGTGATTTGGCTGTATGGTAAAATAGTCACTTAGAGCTTAACTGTCCAACCGTTGATTCGATTTTGCTTGAACCGACTAAATTCTGTAAAAATTACACCCTGTACTTTTATTGCATAGATCGTTAGGGTCAATAATAAGGATAAAATCTCTCTAACAAACTTAATAAATTAAATGAAAGGAAAACCATGAAATCTTAAATTATAAATTGAATGGGTCAAGTTAAGCACTTTAACTTAAAGATCCATCTGTTTACTTGTGTCAGTAATTAATTTAATTTTAATTTATTTGGAAAACAAACTTAATAATTATCATTGACGTCATTTATCCATTAAAATGACGAATTAATATTTAGATAAGACGATTGAAATTGAAATTCAAATACCTACCTGGATTGGTACCAACGGCACAATCAGATGGCCTGCGAGATCACCAGATCTCACCCCTTTAGATTTTTTTTTGTGGGGATATGTAAAAAATCGAATTTACATGAAATCTTATGCGAATGTAAACGAGTTGAGAGTTGAAGTTCAGAATACGATTTATAATATTCACCACAACACGTTATTAAAAGTTACTAGAAATGAATTCGTTAGAAGAATAAATTTGTGTATCCAAGAAAATGGAGCCCATTTTGAGCAACTAATTCGTTAGTTGACTTTTTATTGTAAATAATTAAAATAATTTAAGATTTCATGGTTTTCCTTTCATTTAATTTATTATGTTTGTTAGAGAGATTTCATCCTTATAATTGACCCTAAAGATCTATGCAATAAAAATACAGGGTGTAATTTTTACAGATTTTAGTCGGTTCGATTCCCGGGTGTGGCAAGCGAATTTTCGAAAATCTTTGAATGCAGTTTTCTTTCTTTTCAAAATTAAAGGAATGTTTTCTTTGAGTAAAATTTTCTATCTACAGTATTAAGAGTACTTTCCCTCCAGGTGGCATTACAAAATTCCACCCTGTATAAGGTACATATAGTACTTTTCAAAATGGTTTTAATTTTTTTTCTAGCGTGAATTTTATTATGATATTTTTTCAATTTTTTGACAGTTTTAAGGACCTCTCATTTGGTTGACATTTTATGACATGAAATGTCTTCTAAAATGAATGCACTGAATATGCACTGAAGTATTCGTGAGCTCTCATATATTTTGTTTCGTATTTCAAAAATACGAATTCTACAACAATTTTGTTAACCTATTAGATCGTTTCAGAATAGGGAGAAATAAACAAACTCCAGTTTTTGACAGTTTTAACTTTTCGACCACTTTCTGAGAAACAAATTGATTTTGTTACGGCGACATTTAATTTTTGAATCGGTTTTTATTTATCAAAATAAATAGTTTAATTGTGAATTGTGAAAATACTTCTCTTCATACTTTTTCCGGTTTAGGACACCATACCCTCTCCCTGCAAAAAATTATATGATAAGCCAGAAAATAAACCCCTTAAGCAATATCTCCAAATCCAAGGGAGAAAGACTGACCGTGTATGGTGTCTACGTGAATAGCAGAAGGAGATCTACAACTTGGCTCCAAGTTAACTTCAAACCGTCATAACTCATCCGGGACCACACAAGACAGACCCCCGTTAACGGATCCTTAAAAAATTAGGAGAATGAGCATGGATTAATAACCCTCCCCCCCAGGGATTAATAACTCCCCCCCCCCCCCTTTGAAAAAATCCTCACGACGTTATTGTTAGGGGCTAACTACGAGATCCTTGATTAATACGCAGTAACATCAGCGGAGTTCCTTAAACTACGAAAATATGCGTATCTTGACCGAGGTTACCTATTTGAGCCATTTAGAAAGAAGAAAGAAAGAAAATACTTTTATTTACCTTAAATTTACAATACACAACACATTAACGAAGTAAATAAATACTAAAAATCTCTGATCCAATTTTTGTGCGTAGCAGGTTAAGGCAGATATGGCCTCACTCAGCATTGTGCTGGGTAGACCTGGTGTGTCTACCCAGCTCTGGTTTTCAGTGCTGGCCAAAGACAGGTCACGTCACGACCATCTGTGGTAGTGCGTTTTTTACAAAATTAGGTACTCCATCTACTTTTACCACAGAAAAATGCTTCATTCCTACAGGAAACGGGTAATAGAACAACGGGTACTAAGAATGCAGCTAGTTATTGAAATATTTTTATCAATCCCTCGACTATTGCCGTCAATCCTATCAAAATTTTATTAATGACATTCAAATGACGAGCTCAGATCTAACCGTGAAGGAACAAATTGAGTGGGCGCACTGAATCACTCTTTTTAACGCGGATCGAAGGGATTGTGAAATGAACCGGAGAATTGGGCGTTTCGAGGATGTCCTTTTTTGAATTATCCCTTTAGGTGTGCTTGTACTGAGGCAGCGGACAGATAGAAAGCACTAGATAGACTACTGTTTGTAATTCTAGGAGACGGATGTCATTTCTTTGCGTATGAGTCCGACCATTCCGACCATAGAAATCTTAATAATAAGATTTCTATGATTCCGACACACTGATGAATTGACAAAGGTTGATATAATATTGTAGGTCTTTCATTGTATGTAAGATGTGACATCCGCCACCTAGAATTAAAAACAGTCCTACATAGCCATGTATTACCTAAAATGGGGAAATTTGGGCCAGGTTGGCTAACCTGGCCCCATTTTAGGTAAAAAGCGAAAGACTATGGAAAGCTTATTCAAATTAATCAAGATCTTCTTTGTGATAAAACATCTAGAGCACTTCGGACAAATGTAGGTTAGATAGAGAATCGGGTCAAAGGATTGTAGAACTGTAACTCGGACAAGGAAACCGCACGATGTCCACTCCGCCTCAGTACACGAGCACCATTTACACCCTTCTGTGTTAGGTACATCCGTCGGGTAAATCGCTCAGAGCCTCCAATCACGCAGTTGCTTGTCAGCGGATTGCAAGAACTCTAGAAACGATCGGTTTAGATTTCACAGGCCGTTTCGTTCGTGTTTTGTAACCAATTGGTTTAACTGTAACTATCGAGGCGAAAATCCTGTGAAAACTGGAAAATCCAGGCGTCACAAAATACATCCTTCCCGGTCGGCGACGTTTAACTCATTGCATTATAATATTTCAACATCAACCTCAACAGCCTGTATTGGTCCACTGCTGGACGCAGGACTCCCCCTAATAAGCGCGTTGTTGGCATTTATCTCATGGGGGTAATGCCCATAATCCCCACGCTGGGCATGCGGGTTGGGGATCGCAGTTCGGTGGTAGAATTGTTCTGCAGGGGGCGCTGCTGCCCGTCCCCGGTGGATATCCCTAAGTCGCCTCTTACGACACCCGCGGGAAGAGTTCGGGTGGGTGGTGCCAATTCTAAGCCGGCACCACACAGAATTATAATATGTATATCATTTTATTTCTGCGGCATAACTATTTGTCTTTTTAAACCAACATAAAACAACAGTGATAATAATCATCAGAAGACTCGAGTCGATTTTAAATTTTTGTAAAAACATCAATTTATTTGAAATCCATTCACCGCCTTAGCTATCAGCACTCTTAAAGTGAGTATAGACTAGAGCATCTGCTAGGGCATTACTGTGTTTATTTCTAAGACCATTCTATGTAATGTAACATTTAGCATTTATTTTTCTAATCTTGCTTACATTTTCCCACGAGTGACTCGTGGTCCCCCAAAGATGTTTCCCTGGGGGGGGGACAAAGCCCCCTGACTCACACTTGACCAGAAATGAAGCAATGTGGTATGTAACTGGCTCAAGGGCGGATCCAGCTGTCAAGTCAGGGGGGGGGGGGGGGTCATACAGTCAAAATTTAGTCAGGACAGGCTCCAACGTGAAAATCCCTCGGCCCGTGCACCTCACTCAATCGTAACCCGCGCTCATGTATTTGCTTGATAAAATGTTATACCAAAACGCTCGTTGGTTCTTAAAATCATCATCATAATCTTCAGCATCAGCCTATATTAGTCCACTGCTGGACATAGGCCTCCCCCAATGAGCGCCTGTCTTCAGCTTGCTGCATCCAGCATCTGCCTGCAGTCTTTCGCAGATCGTCATCCCACCTGGCTGGAGGGCGTCCTACACGCCCGTACGTCACGTACGTCTTAAAATCAGGTTGTAACAAAACATCGAGTGTCATATTGACAAGTGTCAAAATGTATACATTGGTATTGTATATTGGTTGTATGTACCTTAGACCAAATAAATAAGTTATGCTAGGTACTTATCATAACTTATTTATTTGGTTTAAGGTACATAAGCATTCGCTGTTTTTAAATTTACTCGCCTACACTTTGAACATTTATTTATTTATTGAGACATAACATCATTAGAGGTTTTTATCAAGCCCTAATGTGATTCTATATTATAGCATCGCCTTAGGTCTTGATAGTATAGACTAGCTAGAGCATTTAATTGTAACAGAACATAATAAAACCTACAACATGTATAAATAAAACCTAAAATGATATTATTCTGTTAATAAATAAATAAATGTTCCAAGTGTGGTTCTAGTAAATTGAAACCGCGAATGCTTAATGTTCTGCTACAATTAAATGCTCTAGTCTATACTCACCTTTACGTCCACCTTTGCGTAGGTACCTCCCCCAAACAACGGGGGTAGGTATCCATTGAATAAATCCCAGATAAATAAATTAATTCAAAGAAAAACAAGTAACCACCCGCAAACCAATAGATTTGTCTGCCCTAGACTTTTATTGGAAAGCTTGATCCTCAGTCTGAAATAAATCTAGATTTAGGTATAACTCGCAAAGTTCTTTCTTATTGCGAAAGAGATTGGTCGGTAAAAAACAGTGCATAACTAAACATAAGTCTTGAATAATAAAATGGAGAGAAATATAACTTACTGCGATTTGAATTTTGAATACATCTTGCTCTGAAAAGGATTATAATGGAGATTTGTTGGTGGGTAACCTTATTATAAGAACAATTGAGCTAACTGCAGACTGTCGCAAAACACACGTAACTCAACTGATCCATATCAATACCAGTCGGAAGTGTCCCCAAAACGCTGGCTGCATTGCCTCGCTCTATGGCAATGCTGATGCGCTGCGTCAGATACATACTCACCAGCTCTCGGGTCGCGCCGCTTCGGTACTATCACACATAATAGATAGGAAAGTTTTTATGTCTATATAATGTGTGTGTGTATTTTTTTACTCCTTCACGCTCAAACGGCGGAACGGATTAGAATGAATTGGTTTGTCTATGAGCTTATTTTGTAAGCAACAAGAAATTAACGTGAATATTAACAACACCAACACAGACGTACACAATATAATTGGCAGACATGGGTACCTACTAAGTAACTAGACACAATATGTCTCATGTTACCCAAAACCGTGTTCCAAGAAGACGTCAGCTTTCCATTCAACGTCGGATTTTGACACCATGTTCCTATCTTAATAAAATATAGGTGGAGTATCATATATCTACCAAGCAGCTTACACGTTAGCGATGAAAAATTGGTGACACAAAAATCGCACCGACTTGCGGTAGTTATGTTACGTTAGTTACGTTTAGAATCTACAATAATGTATTACTGGCAAATGATGCCGAAGACATTAGACGAAGCGAAGTAGAAGGAGAAGACGAGAAATTACAACTACACCAGTTCGTAGAATGTTCGCCGAGGTTATCCATGAGGACTACAACATGGGGTTCTTCAAAAATAGTCATATAGAAGATAGAATACAATAGAAGATCTTTATTTCTGTGACACAAATAACATGACATTAGTTATAGCAGTTACTAACTAATAATAAACTTAATGTGACACAAAAAGGTACGTCTTCTAAGATAGCGAATAAACGTGTCGAATAAGCGTGTCTCTGATGTTGCAGGCGTCCTTAGGCGGTGGTAACCGTTTTTATTTGCCTTACCTGCCTGTTTACCACCTTGGCGGTACAGAAAAAATGCGAGTTTTTTTTAAAAAGATTTCTGGAATTTTCTCATAAGTGAACGGATGATGACCTGTTCTTGAGAGGCATGTTCAGTATACATGAATGTTGATGAGGATGTTTTCATTTCATGTTTATTTTATTGCAATCATTGCGTACATTTTGTAGATTTTAGTATCTAAGTAATGTAGGTATAAGAGATATAATGGTACCCTAGCAGGGCGTGGTAATAGGTTCTGTGAGTGGAAGTGGACCGGATTTCTAGAAGAATCTCTAGTTAGGTTTTAGCAGAAAAATTTAACTTATGTTTTAGTCAATAGCTACGTTATAATACTAGCTTCTGCCCGCGCCTTGGAACGCATATTTTTGGTATAATAAGTAGCCTATTATCTAAGTTATTCTTTGCTCTAAACGTACGCCAAATTTCATCATGGTCTGTATTAGTTTTGGAGATCCTAGGTAACAAAAATTAAGCTTTCACAAACTTTCGGCTCTATAATATTATTGTAGGATAGGATTAGTAGGATTACGTAGAAATGTAGGTATGGTTTAAGTAATTAAATTAGAAAGTTCTTTATTTTTCATACTATCATTTGTCGTTGAAGAAGTCATGTGAAACTAGGATGCCAATTATGAGACCTTACTTCCAATATCCTATGTAGGATACAACGTTGGATAGCCAATTATTTATGCACGATGCGAAATTTAATCGCAAAATAAATGTGTCGACCCCAGCTCATCCCGTCAGACGCCATGTTACCTGAAGCCTATTATGTAAGAATCTGAACACATCTGCGCCCATCTAGGCTAAAGGACAGTCAGCTCAAGGACACAGTTACTTGATAAAATCATCTGGAATATGTACCAGGGTTGTTACGAATTTCAGTATCAGCATCCGCTGATGTCAAGATTAAAAATCATCATCAGCATTCTTAATATCTACATAAGTTATCATTTTAGAATTTTTGTAAAAAACATTCACGCAAATTAACCAAGTAATTGTGTGAATATTTTTTACAGCAAGAGTGTAGATTTTTCTATGTAGGAATGTAGGAAAACTGAACACGCACGCTGTTCTGTGCGAGGCTAAAGAAAATATCCCAAGGCGAAATAAAAAATCAATGGAGGTATGTAATAGAATAAAATGGAAATAAAATAAAATATATTTAAGCGCTACATGAAAACCGATTAATGGCTTATTATAATTGTTATTCACACTAATATTATAAATGCCAAAGTTTGGATGGATGTTTGTTACCTCTTCACGCCAGAACTACTGATCGGACCGGGCTGAAATTTTGCATACAGGTAGTTCTTATCCTGAAATCAAACATAGGCTACTTTTTAACCCATAAATCAGTTCCCATGGGATAGAGATCACCATTAAACGTTTATAGAAACAACGCGTGCGAAGCCCCGGGCATAAACTAGTAATTACATAAAATGAGTTGATGATTTCATAGTTTTCAATTAAAGGGACGGCTTTCATGAATAATTTATTGATTGTTTTGGAAAAATCAACTACTTACTTCAAATTTCTTAGTATTTTCACAATTTTTTAAAATAATCGGGATAAATACTAATCTCCCGGAAATAATAAAATTATGGCATTACCTCATGACGACCTCTGTGGCGCAGCGGGCGAAGGTCTGTCTGCGATGCAGGAGGTTGCGGGTTCGATTCCCGCCTCGGGACAAATGTTTGTACGATCTGCAGACATTTGTTCAGGGCCTTCTGGATGTTTTCTATGTATAATAAAAAATATCTATCTATGTAGTTTATTGTATTAAGTATATCAGTTATCTAGTATCCATAACACAAGCTGTGCTTAGCTTGGGGCTAGATAATGCTGTGTGAATTGTCCAGCATTATTTATTTATTTATTTATTTATTATTTTCCATACAATAGAATTACGAAAGAATTTTACAATTCGGTCGAGAAATCGTCAAACATATAGATAGATAGACTTTTTATTAGGTACCTACACAAGCAGCACAGGAAATGTAACAAAGAACTGTAGGTAACATAATTATGAAAGTATTTGAGATACACCTATTAGGTAGGTAAGCAGGGTACACAATAATAACTTTAAAACACCTAAAAATTATTAATATTTATTACAGTAAAAGCAGAACAACCAAATTTAATATAAATAGGCATCTACCCACTAATAGTGCAATCGACTTAGTAATAGGCAGTACCGCCCACCCAGGGCGGATTTAACGACCATTAAAAAATAATAATAATAATAATAAAAAATAAATAAGTCTAACGCATTCACTGGCCAGCCTCGCGACACGCTGGCGATACTGAACATGTGCGTCATGGGCATTAGAAGTGTTAATTGTGAAAGTGAGAAAATAGAGAGTCCTACTTATCTAGGCGTTTCTGCGCTCGGCATAGTTTAAAAAAAAATAACAAACGTTCTCCTTCCTTTTATAGTCGATTAAAAATATATAAAGGACATCGCACATCTGTAAGCAATCCTTATTGGCCATATGAAAAGACTTAGTATTAAACTAATAGACTCTCACATAAATATGCACATGACTTTGTCGCCGACATTACAAACTTAAACCGCAAGGTAAAGTTGCTCAGTGTTTACCAGCTGTGTACTTGTCTGGGTATACTCAACTACAGAAACTTGTTAGTTCGACGATGCCGTCAATGCCAAGAGAATACCGATACTAGAACTTCAATTAGTTTACGTAACTATTTGTAACATTATTACCTTAGCCCCTTATACCCTGGGAATTTAGCACTTGTAAGGCTGTCTAAGTCGACTTATTTACCTCTAGACCTATTAATATAGAAAACTAAACATCACAATCTTTCTAATTATAGAAATCGTCGCCGTAGAGCGAAAAGTCACTAACTCGTTATTTGGCCCAAATCGAGTTAGATGTGCCATCAAAATCCCCGATTTTTTCTGCATTTTTCAGTCTAACAACCGTATCCCTAGCTATCACGGTTTTGATTTTAGAATGTGCAAAAATTCACTAACTCTACATTTGGCTCACAGCATTTAATTCGAAAACTAACTAAGTAGGCTTAGATACTTTTTTCCTACTTGAAAGTATTGCAAAATATGAACCTATGTCGGGTTGGTTACTTTCTTTTCTAAAATAATAACATGTTGCTAGGACCCAATCTAGTCGAGAAATAACTAAATATACTTGATTAGTTATGTGGTAGCAGGTTTGATACACAACTTGAAAGCGAAAACTAACCAAGTCGACTTAGTGTCTTCTAGATCGCTGTTTGCGATAATTGTACTTCATAATTTTAGAGTAAGAAATCATTTAACATGATAGGTTAGTTTTCGCCCCAAAATTTTGGCTACAAAGTTTGGTTTTGAATGATAGCTAAAGTGTTTTGTTGATTATTATAGCCAAACTTTCGTACGTCTGTGTTAGGATAGACAATTAAACGTGCAATTTAGTTACTTTTACGCTCTTGATTTTGCTTACTCGGCGGCTAGTGACTTATATTTGGCCCTAGCCACCTGTCTAAAACGTCTTCGTTGGTTCATCGTTAGTCTACTGCTGGACATAGGCCTTCCCTTAATGAGCGCCATAGCACCGTGTCTTCAGCTTGCCACGTCCGACATCTGACTGCAGCCTTTTCAGGCCGTCCCCAACTGGGTGGAGGGCGTCCGACACTACGTTTGCTGAGTCCCGGTCTCCTCTCAAGAACACGGTTGTTGGTTTTTGCGAGACATGGCCGGCAAGCTACCACTTTAGCATGCTTATTCTTAGAGCTATGTCGATAACTTTGATTCTCTGTCGAATGTACGAAGTTATATTGTATATATATATAATGTGTCGAAGTTACGAGTCCTATCCTTTAGAACAACTCCGAGCATTACTCTTAGCTACTCATAGCTCGTTGAGCGACTTTGAACTGGTGGATCAGCCCTAAGGTCAGCCGTCTCAGCTCCGTAGGTCATGACGGGTAAGACGCACTGGTTGAAAACATTCGCTTTCAAGCATTGCAGTATGGATCTCTTTTTTGCTTTATTTATTTTAAAGGAGTTTTGTCAACATGACCATGTCACTCCCGCAAAGAATAGATGACTCGGCGAGGACTCAGCGTCGTTCGCTGTGTGGTGCCGGCTTAGAATTTGCACCACCCCAACTCTTCCCGCGGGTGTCGTAAGAGGCGACTAAGGGATATCCACCGGGGGCGGGCAGCAGCGCCTCTGCAAAACATTTACCACCAAACTGCGATCCCCAACCAGCATGCCCAGCATGGGGTTATGGACATAACCCCCCATGTGATAAAAACCAATAAGGCGCTTATCAGGGGGAGGCCTGCGTCCAGTAGTGGACCACTACAGGCTGTTGTTGCTTTCTCAAGTAGTCCAGCAGTTTAAATAAGCAGTTAATATAAAGGAATGTTTCCTTTCAGTAAAATGTGCCTGGAGAAGTATTGTGCCGGAGTCTAAGATCCACTTTGGTTTGCCTAAGGATACCTAAGGATAAAACCTAAGGATAGTAACTAGCAGCAGAAATATAATACCTATACATAAATAAGCTTGGTCGCCGCGTCAGTAAAATTAAAGGAATTTACGGCTTCATGCCTTTACGGTCTAATAAAATGTCAACGTCAATATCAATCAGGTAAGATTGCTCGATAGCGTGATAGGCACTTATTGAATCGAATGGAAATTTTTTAAATTTATTATTATTTGATGGGTCTCTCAAAACTGAGTCTATTCGGTTCTACAATTTTTTTCCGAAACTTATAGATTCGTAGTAAATCACTAAAAACTGATATAAATAACTTTTCCATATCAATACCGGTCGGAAGCGTCCCCAAGACGCTGGCTGCATTGCCCCGCTGTATGGCAATGCTGATGCGCTGTGCCACATACTCACCAGCTCTCGGGTCACGCGTCCCGATCAGATAATTTTTTAAATACCCCTGCAGGGGCGCATGCAAGCGAAAAGCACAAATGTGCATTCAAATATCGGCTTACTGACGTGACTCATAAAATTGAGATGTATTTCATATTGACGGCATCAGATGACAGACTCGCAGGCCACTCGTTGAAGCCTGTGGGAAGCAAAAATAACGTGTATAGTTTAGTGCACACATTTAAATCACATTTTTGTGCTTTGTGGTAGCGGCGTTGGATTAATGTGCGCAGAGCTTAATACATCATATAGTAAAAGGTTCACGATCATCAACCTCCAAACCAAGTCTTGCACGTAGACATACAATGATTACGATGATAGTATATTATCATAATCATCAACCACTTGTGCCATGTAGGTACGTATTACACTTGCCCGACCAATGAGCTTAAGCCTGCCTCGTTGGTCTAGCGGTCGCATGTTCAACCGCTGATAATTAGGTCCCAGGTTCTAATCCCGGGACGGTCAAAATTATGATTGGAATTTTTGTGAACCTGGCAACTGTTACTGACTTTGAGATATCTATGTTTTTCTGGTCCTATGTGATTGTACCGGGTTTATACCCGATTGTACTGACAAAATTTTCGTTTGTTTGTAAGGGGTAAAATTTATGGGGAAGGGGAGGGTTTTCAAAAGTCGATTTTGTTTTTAGTGAGTATTAAGAATAATTTTATCTCGGAATTTAATATTTCGTAGTACTAAGGCACAGATACAATCAAACGTTGAAACTGCCAACATAATCAACGTAAAGTCACACGTTTTCAGGAGGAAACAAACGAAACCCATTCAAGTCAGGAACTTGGCGGTGTACTACCACCCCCGTGCCTCGAAAAGCACGCCGGTCATGACGTTCAACCATCCCTCGGTCTATGAGAGTGAAACAATTGAGAGCGCTCTTGTGCTTGCACACGCACTTGTGCACTATAATATGTCTTGAAAATATACATACCAGTAATTTGCCACCACACACACATGGGTAGTCTTTGTTGAAACTGGCCGCTGTGGCCGTAATTCAACTAAAAGGACGTGATAATTCACCCACTGCTTTACAATGACCTCATCTAATATAGAAAGAAAGAAAGAAAGAAAATTAATTTATTATTTCACTAGAAAGCTTGCAACTAGTACAATACTTATACTTTCATAAGAATATTACAATAACAATAATAAAATAATAGTACCTAACAGTAGCAAGCAATGCAGCTAACCAAAAGGTCCTATCTCAGCATAATGTTGCTCCACAAGAAGTAGAGTAACGCTGGTTTTCTGACAGGACCTTTGGCTCGTGTCAACACGGGTGGCAGACCACAGACAAAAAATAACACTACACTACTAAAAATACAAAAAAGTTACTTGTCTAACACTATAGTAAATAAACAAATATATAGTAAATGCTATAGTAAATAAACACTATAGTACCCTACCACCATAGCATCTTCAGCTTGCCACATTCAGCCACCTATCTTTAGTCGTTCGTAGGTC
Organism: Eupithecia subfuscata; assembly: GCA_963564075.1. Classification (NCBI taxonomy): domain Eukaryota; kingdom Metazoa; phylum Arthropoda; class Insecta; order Lepidoptera; family Geometridae; genus Eupithecia; species Eupithecia subfuscata. The sequence continues at coordinate 4,342,555 of OY751099.1, read as the reverse complement.
GTCATCCCACTTGGACGAAGGGGAGTTCTAATCTATGTTTGCCTAATATCTATACTAGTCGTATTACGTTGTAGGCACTAGGCTCTGTAGGTACAACATAGTCACCTATGCGGAATCATATTTGCGGGCAAATAAGACCAATCCAATCACTGCTGGTAATCAATTATGTCGAGCGGGCCCTGCGGTGTAAACAAGCATAATACGGCAGTGAACATGTTATTACCTAACAAGCGTAGTTGCATCGAGTATTGTAGATGTAGCAAGCACGTCTTCTAACTATACTAATAATTAACTATTGCTATTGCTCGTCTATACGAGTAAGACTATATTGCTCTACCTAAAATGGTCCAAAAAATCTTGAAGAAACTTTTAGCTGATTAAAAACTCAATGATAGAAATCGAATTTTGGGCGGTCAGGTTGACAATAGCGTCAAATTTATATCCGGGAGTACTGGATACTAAATATCGTCTTCGTTTTTTTATGCAAGTTGTACTTTTTTGGTGTATTAGAGTACCAACTTTGGCCTCAACGAAACCCGAATTTTCGTGTTGGAAACTTAAAATAGGCCCATTATCGGTATAACGTTATTGTACCATGGGCAGCGACCATGATAAGTTACGCCGTGTGCTTAAAATCCACCTCGTTGCTTGTTGCAAGCGTCTTCTTTCCCCTTACTGACTGCACGTATAATACTTCATTTTTTTGTGTATCCAAAGACATTTATTCACAAAGAAAATTATACTAGTATTTACAATTGAAACAATTGAGCTAACTGCCGACTGTTGCAAACAGTCTACAGATAGCTCAACTGATCCATATCAACACCAGTCGGAAGCGTCCCCAAGACGCTGGCTGCATTGCCACGCTATATATTTATTATATAATATATATATATATATATAATACTATATAATACTTCATTGCATTGGAGAGTCTATCACGATCACGTGCTCTATAAAATTGTAAAGCAATTAATGCATAAGCATTCGTCAGAACATAATTGCTTGAAATGAACATGTTGTTTGTACAGCCATAATTCAACTGCCCACTTGATAAATGGGAAGTTTGAATGTAATTGAATGAGGTCAAAGCCTAAAGAGCCTGATAATTCCTTGGATATGACTGATTATTGGGGTGCTCCTTTCATTTATCATGGTTGTATGGTGATCGATATTCTCACAGTGGCGGTAGGATTAGATTCGTATCTGAGAAATAGCGGAAATAACGCCACTGTGGCAATAATGTACCTTACTACTGGTAAACATAAATAATTATCTTATTTCTAAATGTTATTGTTCCGTTCACGAATTTTCAAATGATAAATCTAAATTATAAATAACTATTTGACTGCCTGAGTATATAATTGACATACCTGCCGAGTTGTTTTGATGATTTTGCCTCACGTTGCCTATATTTTCCGACTATTATGCTTCCAGCAATCTTCATAGACTGAGTACCTAAATCATATTATTTTATTATATTACTTACCTCTACATTTACATTATATTATGTACTTTACCTTTATGCTAAAGTTATGGAATAAGGTTTGTGTATGCAATAATTAATGTAAAAAATATAAAGACAGTATTAATAATAAATAAATAAATAGTAAAATAAATAATGCTGGACAATTCACACACAGCATTATCTAGCCCCAAAGTAAGCAGAGCTTGTGTTATGGGTACTAGATAACTGATATACTTAATACAATACACTACATAGATAGATATTTTTATTATACATTTATTAAGCATTAATATTAACTACTTACTATTAAATACTGACCACTTTTGACGTCACATCGCCTAGTGGCTGAAGACCCGCTGGTTCGATTTGCCTCGTAGGAGAAATGGTTGATTTGCCATATTTATTCCTAGTATGGTTGTTTACTATCTTTGATAAACGATAAGAAAATTTAAGCCGAAAAAATTAGATTCATTCAGCAGGCAAGCGAGCATAATATTTATGCACTCACGAATTCTGAATTGACCAGCAGTAGTTTGGACGTTGTCTTGACCCACACATCTTCACATTAAGGATTTTATCGGCATGTATGTGTTACCATTTTATTTACCACGGTATTTCAGCTGTGTGGTTGTCGGTTTAGAGTTTGCGTAACCCCAACTCTTCTCGCGGGTGTCGTAAGAGGCAACTAAGGGATATCCACCGGGGGCAGGCAGCAGCGCCACCTGCAGAACAATTCTACCACCAAATTGCGATTCCCAACCCGCATGCCCAGCGTGGGGATTATGGCCATGTGATAAAAGCCAATAAGGCGCTTATCAGGGGGAGGCCTGCGTCCAGTAGTGGACCAATACAGGCCGTTGAGGTTGAGGATGTGTTTCCATAAAAAGACCTCCTCATAAGAAGAAAGGAGTGGCTAAAAAAGGTCACCTCTGATTCTAATTCATGCGGGGGAACCGAGATCTGCACGGACATCTCGCATGGGAGTGTATTGTGAATTATCCACCTGTCTGAACAGGTCCTAACCAGCCCAGCTCCTTGAAGTACCGGAGCAGGACTTTTGGTGACTGACAGCTTCGTTTCAGCTTTTTTGTGGAGGTGAATGGTGTTGATGCCTCAATGAGTCACTTCAGCCCTGTTTTGTATCTGGCCTCCTCTGTGGCCGTGCAGTGGAGTACGTGTTCCACAGTCTCTTCTTCTTGGAAGCAGTCACGACACATGCTGCTGTCCTCCCTCCTCTTATCATGATAAGTGGGGGCTTATCTTAAGTAACCTATAAAAAGGTTTAATTATTAGAAATCAAAATGGAATCAAATCAAAATAATTAACAGCCTACGCCGAATCAAACTCTAAATAATTTGTTCATACTAGGTACGCAAATATCATTATTAGTATACTTATAGCTGACAAATAGCAGTAATATATGTAGTTCAATATATTCTATTGACAATGTACAATTAAGGTGATATTTCATTTCCGAACTTGAATTGATAAATTACGCAGGTAATTATGCAATATTCTAACATGCTCGTTGCTCACGCCTTATTGCTCTGTTTCAATCAAATGACCATTGACGTTGACCGTATGTTGCAGAGGATGTTTGAAATTCTATGATTAAACGATTGCGCAAGCTTTTTTTCGACTTTAAAATTTAGGACTTTCTCAATTCGACAACATTTTTTAATGTTATTCCTAGCTTCTGTCCGCCGCTTCGCACGCGTTTTTTCGAAGTAAAAAGCAGCCTAAATGTTATCTCAGCTCCAGAATCACATCTCTACAAAATTTGAGCCCGATCCGTTCAGTAGTTTTGGCTTTCAGAGGTAACAACATCTAAGCATCCAAAAGCTTTCGCATTTATAATATTAGTGTGATTACTTACAACTTCGTCAAGTATTTGATTTCCTCACTTTTTTTACCTACTGTTGGTAGTTGTTTCAATCAGCTTAGTGGGTTAAATAGATTTTGATTTCTAAGTAGGTTTTATTTTCTAAAAAGTTAGATATTTATTTTCTATACATACAAGAACTTCAGTTTCCGTATAATTTTACAATAACATTACAAATATTATTTGTATAACATATTATAAATTTAATCAGCGCTAAATAAGGTCTTTTATTCTACCAGTCTTCATATTTTGACTGTAACATTGACTTCATATGGCAATACAATAATTTGTCACGGTCAAACAATACATTACTCATGTACAGTCAGCTAAACAAAGATGTATGAACCGAAGAGCGTAATCACAAATTCAAAGCGATTTCAAAGCGAGGCGATTGCGCAGCGAGCTGGCCACGAGTTCGCGGAGCGTCGCTTGCAAATCGCCAGTGGTTAATATAATATAGGTTAACAAGGGTCTAAGGGACATGTAACTACACATATAGTTGAATTACAAGAAGACTCCGTCTACCAATTATTAGACTCATAATTAAAAAAAAAAGTAATCCTGGACATCATCATCATCTAGCCTCAAACTAAGAAGAGCTCAATAACAACAACGTTAGATTTAGAGCAACGCGACACCTCTCGTCAAACGAACTAAACGTAACTTTAGTCTTTGAACAGGATTGGATAAACTTCAATGTTTCCCCTGTAGGTGGAGCTAACGGCGCTAGAGACCGTAGGAAGTCGCAGAGATTTTCGACTCCCACGTCGCTTGACTTCGTGGTGTAGTTGGTTATCACATCCCCGTACTGAGGGGAGGACGCGGGTTCAAGTCCCGTCGAAGTCGAAAATTTTTGCGATATTATTTGATTTCTTAGAAATTACCCTTAGTGTGGGGTTACGCACTATAATAACAAAAAACCTTAGAATCTACAGGTAGCTCAACTGATCCATATCAATACCAGTTGGAAGCGTCCCCAAGACGCTGGCTGCATTGCCACGCTGTACGGCAATGCTGATGCGCTGTGCCAGATACTCACCAGCTCTCGGTTCACGCGTCGCTTCGACAGTGACGGAAAAAGTGTATTAATGTATTATGTAAGTGCTCAGATCCATAGAGCTGACTGTCCTATGCAGGTACCTAGTAGGTACCTATGCAAGCAGCCATTGTTATCGTTTGGATCTTTTTATTATAACACTATCATTATTACTACCTTGTGTTATTGTGCAATGAATTCTCAATCACAAAAATTTCAATCAAAATAATAATCAATATATTGCTTTCATCAATAAAATAAATTATTGTGTCAAATATAAAGCGACCTATTTCACTAACTTTACAACACAGTAATAACTACCTAATGGTCCGTGTACACTATCATTTCGTAGATTTACAAGCTTATGGACAACAGAAAGGCTGTAAAGTTCGATTTAATATCCGAACACAAAGCTCCTTTATTTTACTCATACTGGGAGCTTTATCGGAAAACTTTGAATAGTTTTGATGCGAAGATTAGGTATAGGATATGTACATATATCTACTATAGGGTAGGGTAGGGTGGCCTATAGGGCGGTGAAAAATCATAGTTCGGTTAAATAGCTCTGTGCACTAAACTTTCCTATAACTTTCCTTCAACTTATTAGTTTTCTTTCATTAACAAATAAGAATGTGTAGGTACTTTTGGGATTGAAACAGATTGAAAATAAGATAATTTTAAGTTTCAGACCTATTTCTTAGGACCTTATTAAAATAAGGTACCTACCAAAAACACTTACGGCCCTACCTCCCCAGGGCGCCACGGCGACGACGACGCTGGCCACGTATCCAATCTATTCATTCTGTATTGTGTGGCAGCTTACTCACTTGGCGACGGTTTGGCAACGTCGTCGTCGTCTGCCATTCAAGTTTGGATACGTTGCCAGCGACGTACGTATGGAGCAGGGCCGAACATAGGAATTTAAACTTTCGAAGTCATTATTTTATAAATTTGAATATGTCATTTGAACGAGTTTAATGCGTAAAAGTATATTCGCCTTTCGCCTATAATAAATTGCCAAAGTCTTTATGAGAATCACCTTGTGCGTTGTTTCGGAGGAAGGTGACTGAACTATTGAGAAAAAAATGCATTTACTCCTTTACTGAATTTATGACCGATAAATTGCAGGTATATAACATTGACACTGTACTATTATTTATAATTTCTGTGAATTTTGTGTATTATTTTCTTTAGAATTGTATTAGCTGTTTTTGTAAATTTTAAGACAATGCACGCCCTATAGGGCAGAATACATTGTGATATTCCATTAAGTACATTATTATAACAACTTTCATGCAATATTTCATGCAATTAATATATTTGATTAGATTTTATAGCTTTTATTAATCTAAGTTATAAATAATCTATTGCACTTAAGGCCTAGAGTTATAGTTCAGGAGTAAATGGCATAAAACTGATTTGACTGTGGGAAGCAACATACAAATAGAAATAGTGGGCGTTTTTCGACCTTTTTCGTTCTGGAGTCTATTATAGCATGTTTTTGGCACTGGGACAACTTTTCTTCAAAGACATTTCATGCGCTTTTTGCTTTTTTTGAGTTACTTACATCAAGTAAAAATAAAATAAAATGTAAAAATAAAATATGTAAACAAAGTAAAAATAAATGGCCTCTGGTTTTATATCGCGGTTCGATAGTGTTTTCAAAACTTTAATTAAAAAAATTGTAATTTTTTTCCATCGGCACTCTGTACTTTAGCTACTTACATCATTTTATCTGTGATACTCTCCAGCAAGGCCACTCCCCTCCGTAAGAAAAAAAAAATACAGGGAAAGATAAACAATTAATTGTACACAATTACCTCGTTTGATTTGTGTGCAAATTACAAAAGTTCCTAGGAAACTTTTCTTTCCAAAAAAGCCCATGTTTTAATAAAAGAGATTGCGAATGTCTTACAAAAAGGTCACAGCTCAGGTGGGAGACGCGACAATTTTCACGCTGGAGGACTCTCCACGCGCGCTTTGAACGTGTCTTTTCACCAGAAAACTGTGGCGACGGGTAGGTACGTCATAATGATTATACGTAGTGATATAAAGCTTCTGCCCGTGGTTTCGCATTTTTCCGGGATAAAAGAAGCCGGTATGTTATTATACGTTTAGAACTTCATGACTACAAAATTTAAGAATAATCTGCTCAGTAGTTTAGGCGTTGTATTGTGTTGGGTTGTGACAAACTGCATATTTCACAAACTTTCGTATTTTTACGAGGAATTTTCTCAGACAAAGAGGTTAATTCTGTAAATTACTACTGCTACTAAAAAAAAGTGCCTAGTTATAGTTAAATAATATTAATAAATAAAAACAATGGAAGAGTATGTTCTTAGTGTGATACGTATTATCTTTTATCAGTAGTGCGACAAATACAAAGAAAAAAACTGTTCAATCTGTAAAGATTCTATACTAATTATAACCTGACTCTACCGAAACGTTATCTGGTTGTGCACACTGAAACTCTATAATCTGATTATACGAATGCAATACAATAGGTGCCTAGACAGAGATTGGCTTTAATTAGGTAAACTCGCAGCCACACATGCATAGTGTACTACGTGCTTCAATTGTTTGCTCACTGCAAAATTACTCTACTGTGGTTTCTGTGTGAAGTTATGCAATCAAGATAGGGGCAATCAACTGATTCGTAGACCACACATCGGCAAATATAAAGAAGTGGTTAAATATAAAGAATGGAACGAGCTGCCAGCTTGTGTTTTCGTCTACTGTATTTAATTGGAAGAACAGACTCATACTCATTTATTCGAGGCAGGAGTACAAGGCACACTTGGATACGTAAATTTTTTATACACAGGTAAATGGTGCATTAATTATAATTCAAAGACGAGATGGAAAAATAATGAAGAAACCGAGGAAATAGATGATTTTCAGATTAAATACATTCTCGGATTCTTCAAATCACTGGAACAACCTGCTGGGAAAGTAAATAAAGTGGCCAAAGGTGGAGTAAAATCAAAATCAAATCAAAATCAAAAACTCTTTATTTCCATAAATACAATAAATGTACACTTAGAAAAGGTCAAAATATAAAACTAAACACTGATACGGAAATAAAGTGATATTTTTTGATTTCTGTCGCTTCGGTATGTAGACTAAAGTAAAGAAGCGACGAAGAAACCTTTAGCCTGTTAGTTGTTATTTAGCCTGCCTAAAGCATTTGGCTACCATTACACTCGAGTACAAGTGAGTTGGTAGCCAAATGCTTGACTTTTATTAGTTGTAGATATGACAATTTCGTATCAGAAAGCCCAACGTAGGCAACCCTACAAGGTAGACCGATGATCGCTAGAAGCCTCTGGACAAGGATCGCGCAGAACTGCTCATTATTGGCAATCTTTGAGCCTATGCAATGGACGTCTGTCGCCTGAAATGATGATGAAATCTTTCTACATAAAATTTTTGTATTTTTCGAGATAATGTCATATCAATCACTCATTCTATGTAATGGTAACATCGTAAGAAACAGCTCCCGGCCTACAAGGAAATGATATTACGGCTACAAGATTGAAATCTTTCTCGCTTGTCAATTCTTCCTGCACATGATGATATGTCACAATAGAGTATTCTGTCATCACTCGATTGTATTCATTTTTAGCCTATTCTATTCTGATTTTGCGTCACACATTTAGAGTTTCTACACGTGCTTGCTAACCATGTGCTTCAATATCATTTCAAAATAAATAAATAAATAATGCTGGACAATTCACACAGCATAATCCAGCCCCAAGCTAATCAGACCTTCTGTTCTAAGTACTAAATAACTGATATACTTGATACCATATATTGCATAGATAGAGATTTTTATTATGCTTAGAAAACACCCAGAACACCCAAAGCAAGTATCTGCAGATTGTACAAACATTTGTCCCGAGAGGCAGTAATCATACCCGCAATTTACTACGTCGCAGGCGGACCTACGCCCGCTGCGCCACAGAGGTAAAAACTGAAACTATTTTTAGGATTTATGTTCTAGATAGAAACCTATCTTTTTATTTTCTATTGGTAATAAAATTCCCTATAAAGGTTAATATTATGTTGTTGAACGTTGTCTGACGACTATCTAAGCAGAGTATTACTTGCAAATCTCGTCAAAACAATATTTTGTTACTTACCCTTAACCATGAATATACAGAACATTTTAAATACCGTCCTTAAGTGCATAGTCATACCTAGATAGTGTTTTACTTGTTACATCGATAACGTAGAGACTTTTCAAGGGTACGGCTTCCAACAGCGTACTACACGTGTAGAAGCCCCAACGCCCAAATAAAGATAATAGGAAGTGGATATTGTTGTGCGTGTACTGTCATTCAAAACAAATCCTGTTGGGGCGGAATTTAGAATTGAACCATTGTTATAGTCACACCTTGTGTCAGTCTAATGTGGTCATAAATCTACCTTTGATAAAGTAATTACATGGACAAATTAGTTTGTTTTGAAGGACAATTGAATTTAATATCATTTTCATATGTAGCTGATTTGAATAACTGCGCGATCGATATCTAGAGGGATCTAGAAGTCCCAGCAAGAATTTAAATACTACAAAGACGAAAAATTGTACCTATAACTAACTTGGCCTCAATCAACAAAGAAAATTACAATAATTTTATCTCAAAATTACTTATTCTCATACTAGTTTCATTCGGTTGGTTTCTTAGATTCAAGAAAACAACAATATATAATAATGTAAGGTTTTTGTTATTATAGTGCGTAATCCTCGCACTCTGGATAATTTCTAATTTCTAAGAAATCGAATTATATCGCAAAAATTTTCGACTTCGACGGGACTTGAACCCGCGTCCTCCCCTCAGTACGGGGATGTGATAATCAACTACACCACGAAGTCAAGTGACGTGGGACGTCGAAGTCGAAAATTTTTGCGATATAATTCGATTTCTTAGAAATTAGATATAATAGTGTGTTCTTCGTCAGCACACAAATATACTCCACTTCTGTATATGCCTCTCCCAAAGAAGGAGGGATTGCCACACCTAATAACCACGATAGGCGCCTGCCAAGCGATTTTGAGGGGTCAATTCTTAGGCCGCAACTGCCACGGCTAACTAAGGTTTTATTCCTTTTCAGACTAATTATGTCATATTTATTAATTGTTAATAAGAGTATGGTGCGGTGCGGAGCGAAGGATTGATCACTGCGGCGACCGCTGGGGAGGCCTATGTCCAGCAATGGACTTCGTTCGAGTGAGATGATAATGATGACAATGCGTTGAGACTTTTCAGCGTACATTCAGCGGTAATATACACACATTTTCACAAGTACTTGCAATATATAATTAATGCTAAACCATCCACACAAAATCATCTAGCCTCAAATTCAAATTACATTTATTTCAGACATAGCACAGTTTACATACACAGTCCATATAACGGGAATAATTTATCAAAACATACACAGAAACAAACATTATTACAATAAATTGAATCAATTAAATTACAATAAATTAAAGAAAGCAAAGCTTTTTTTCTACTAGATAACTGATAAACTTGATACATACTTATAGTTTTTTAGGGTTTCGAAGATCGGTTTCGAAACCCTTATGGTCTCGCTTTGTCTGTCCTTTTTTCCCTCCTTAATAACTCGGCAACTACAGCAGCTATCAACTTGAAATTTAAAATAATAATACATTTCGTGCGCTTGTACAGATTCTAAGAAAAAAAAATTAAAATAAATGAAAAATTAAAATGAACTTTTTCCATACAAATTGAGATGTCAAAATTTTAAAAGAGACCTATAGAGTCAAGTGGGGTATTAAATGAAAGGTATCAGTTTGTACATTTCAAAATAGTTTTTGAAATTTCTGTAGGTTTCATACTTTTTGAAATATTTTGAAAATAGTCGAAAAAATACCCATTCCCCCCCCCTATCTCCGAAGTTTGCAGAGCGATTCATTCAAAATGTATGGAGCGTTTGTAGATATAGATCTATATTTTACAGGAAAAATATAGAGAAGTCTGTAAAACGAACACTTTTTGAAAAATTGTCAAAAAGAGGGGGGATAATTTTCAAAAGGGGGGGCTACCCCACTGAGTGGGGTATCATATGAAAGGTATCGGTTTGTACATTTCAAAACAGTTTTTGAAATTTCTGTAAGTTTCATACTCTTTGAAATATTTTGAAAAAAGTCGAAATTTTACCCTTTCCCCCCCCCCCCCCATCTCCGAAGTTTGCAGAGCGATCCATTCAAAATGTATGAAGCGTTTGTAGATATAGGTCTATATTTTACAGGAAAAATATAGAGAAGTCTGTAAAATGAACAGTTTTTGAAAAATGGTCAAAAAGAGGGGGAATAATTTTCAAAAGAGGAGGCTACCCCACTGAGTGGGGTATCATATGAAAGGTATTGGTTTGTACATTTCAAAACAGTTTTTGAAATATCTGTGGGTTTCATACTTTTTGAAATATTTTGATAATAGTCGAAATTTTACCCGTTCCCCCCCCCCCCTATCTCCGAAGTTTGCAGAGCGATCCATTCAAAATGTATGAAGCGTTTGTAGATATAGATCTATATCTTACAGGAAAAATATAGAGAAGTCTGTCACATGAACCCTTTTTGAAAAATGGTCAAAAAGAGGGGGGATAATTTTCAAAAGGGGAGGCTACCCCACTGAATGGGGTATCATATGAAAGATATCGGTTTGTACATTTCAAAACAGTTTTTGAAATTTCTGTGAGTTTCATACTTTTTGAAATATTTTGAAAATAGTCGAAATTTTACCCTTTCCCCCCCCCCCTATCTCCGAAGTTTGCAGAGCGATCCATTCAAAATGTATAAAGCGTTTGTAGATATAGGTCTATATTTTACAGGAAAAATATAGAGAAGTCTGTAAAATGAACAATTTTTGAAAAATGGTCAAAAAGGGGGGAATAGTTTTCAAAAGGGGGGGCTACCCCTCTAAGTGGGGTATCATATGAGAGGTATCAGTTTGTACATTTCAAAACAGTTTTTGAAATTTCTGTACGTTTAATACTTTTCGAAATATTTTGAAAAAAGTCGAAAAATTTACCGCTACACCCTATCACCGAAGCATGCAGAGAGAGCCATCTGAAATGTAGGTTAGTACCTACTAGTTTTAGGTCTTCATTAAATTTCGGAGTCTCTAACCAGTACCTTTAGTACATACCTACTTGTTGACAAACGTTCGAAACCCTCGGCGCGCGAGTTACACTCGCACTTGACGGGTCTTGTTTTATTATACATAGACGATGGTAAAAATATCTGCAGATCGTACAAACATTTTGTCTGGCATTATTATCATTATAGGGTTTTAGATCTCTGTCTACTCGACGTAGAGTCGTAAAATAACTAATACACACTAATCTCGTTATAAAATACAATTCTTTGCTATGGGAAAAAAATAAATTACAAAACGATGCCGGTGACTAGAGCTGCAGAAAGAGGAACTTCCTGACGACGCGCGCTCAGGCCAGGAAAACCGTCTTTTGGGTCTTGTCATGTTACGAAATAAAAGAAGTTGATGAGATGTTGACAGGAAGTTTATTGTCAACCACGTTTATATATACAAGTGTCAAGTTAGAGTAAATTAAGTATCTATACCTAGAGGTAGATTTGAGGCTAGAGGTCTATGACCCTTATTACAGCTAGGGCCTTAATAAATACTAAAGAACCCTAAAAAATGGGCGGTCGATGTGAAGCACCGACCTTAAATGGGACGCGTGAGAAGCGCTCCCGATTATTGAAATGCCTCTATGGTAAATACATCCATTATAAAAACCTAATGTGTATAGTGAGAAGCACCCTAACTTAAAATCTAAAGAATCGGGCCTTATATTCTCGGCGTGAGGCGCCCTAATAATGGCCTTAAACTAACTAATCTACAAATCAAGTCCTTCCAACCTAACAGGGGAAGAGAGAACACAAGGAATCTTGTAATTTATTGTAGAAGGAGAAACAAAGGAGGAACACAACACAACCAGCCACTGTACGGAATCATAAACACAAAACATAATAGGTTAAACAGGTCGTCGTCGCCGGGGGAGGGCCGCGGATCACGAAACGCCCGCTCGCACCAGCTCGCACCAGAAGAAGAAGGGGTCCAGGTATCCACCTCAGGTCTCGGGACGCACACGGGACGCAGATGGGGAGGTCCGCTCGTGTGTAGAAGAAGATTGGAAGAACCTTCGGCCGGCCCACGGCCCACGGTCACATACTGCTTTTGTTGGCTCTTTGCCCACCAACTGATCTACAGCTGAGAAATACACGGAAGATATGGTACAACCATTACTTCAGACTTTCACTAATTGAAGAAGATGATAAACACAGAAAATGATAAAACTTTTGGTGGAAAATAAAACTTTTCTCTCTCCGACTCATTCGGACCCTCGACATTTCAAAACTGCCATCATTTCTCTTCCTTTCATTCCATTAGCTGTCATATTTGAAAAAGACTACCAGCTTTTAAAATAATGTCATAAAAACAAGAAAATAGGTTCGATAATTAAGAATGAAACCTTTTCTCGAAGCGAACCCTACATTATCACCTCAATTAGGGCAAAAAAAATAATAATAACTAAATTATTATTATTATTATTATTTTTTTTTTTTTATTAATAATAACAAGATTGTAGTTCATTGAAAGTGAAAAACAATAATAACAAGTGTAAATCCACCGTTTAACAAGTGCCACCGACACATAGTGTAAAAGTGCATGAAACAAACGGTGAAAGATTAATAATTATAACAAAATATAAAAGACAGACATGAAGTCCTGTAAGACAACGATAACTTATAATAGTCGTTACCGACTACAACATGTCATCAATCGAAAGCACAATAGAAAGTACGGATAGTGTAGAGAATGGAGTAGTAACTAAGTGTAATCCTCATAAAGTGAGAGAAAAATATTGGGAAGGGAGAAAATGAAGAGACAACAGTAGTTCCACGAGTTAGAGAATACACAGGTCCAACTTACAAACGTCACACATACAATACAATAATAAGGATAAGAATATATATTTTTTTATAAAACTTCCATTCATCCACAGACATTCTAACCTAATGTATAAACAGAACCAAGTGTTATGAACTATAACCCAGAAAAACCAACCCAGAAATATAGTGACGAAAGAATACAACAAAGGTCTATAAGATTGAAATTACAGTTGGAGTAGTTGCTCGAGTTAGAGGATAGCAGGCGTTAAGTGAGCCCTAATGCGCACCAAAACCAAGATAGGCTACTCCATACTATTACAATTATATTATTAATTAAGATATTAAAATTACATTTAATAGCAACGGACGGATTACCGAAACCGTATGAAAATCTAAGACAGTTACTCGAGTTAGAGGATAGCAGGTATTAATTGAACCCTAATGCGCACCAAAACCAAGAGTTTTATTATTCCTTTGTCGGATTTGCTTGCGGAGTATAAAATGGAGTGAAAAACTTAAATGGAATGCTATATTTATCCAACAAATTATGGAATTCGTGACTTTGAAATTGTACACCATTATCCATAATAACAGACTGAAAATGTAAATGTAAATGATGTAATTGTAAATGAATGTAAATGTAAATTTAAATGTAAATGTAAATTTAAATGTAAATGTAAATGTAAATTTAAATGTAAATGTAAATTTAAATGTAAATGTAAATTTAAATGTAAACAAAAGAATAATAAATAATCTCTTGTAAAAAATATAAATATATAGCAAGGGCCAAAAAGTTGTCGAGAGGAAAAAAAAAAAAAGGAGACCGACACTTACATACAAAAACGTGGTTGAGCGTTTTTTACGTTGGGCGCCAAATGTCATGTTACGAAATAAAAGAAGTTGATGAGATGTTGACAGGAAGTTTATTGTCAACCACGTTTATATATACAAGTGTCAAGTTAGAGTAAATTAAGTATCTATACCTAGAGGTAGATTTGAGGCTAGAGGTCTATGACCCTTATTACAGCTAGGGCCTTAATAAATACTAAAGAACCCTAAAAAATGGGCGGTCGATGTGAAGCACCGACCTTAAATGGGACGCGTGAGAAGCGCTCCCGATTATTGAAATGCCTCTATGGTAAATACATCCATTATAAAAACCTAATGTGTATAGTGAGAAGCACCCTAACTTAAAATCTAAAGAATCGGGCCTTATATTCTCGGCGTGAGGCGCCCTAATAATGGCCTTAAACTAACTAATCTACAAATCAAGTCCTTCCAACCTAACAGGGGAAGAGAGAACACAAGGAATCTTGTAATTTATTGTAGAAGGAGAAACAAAGGAGGAACACAACACAACCAGCCACTGTACGGAATCATAAACACAAAACATAATAGGTTAAACAGGTCGTCGTCGCCGGGGGAGGGCCGCGGATCACGAAACGCCCGCTCGCACCAGCTCGCACCAGAAGAAGAAGGGGTCCAGGTATCCACCTCAGGTCTCGGGACGCACACGGGACGCAGATGGGGAGGTCCGCTCGTGTGTAGAAGAAGATTGGAAGAACCTTCGGCCGGCCCACGGCCCACGGTCACATACTGCTTTTGTTGGCTCTTTGCCCACCAACTGATCTACAGCTGAGAAATACACGGAAGATATGGTACAACCATTACTTCAGACTTTCACTAATTGAAGAAGATGATAAACACAGAAAATGATAAAACTTTTGGTGGAAAATAAAACTTTTCTCTCTCCGACTCATTCGGACCCTCGACATTTCAAAACTGCCATCATTTCTCTTCCTTTCATTCCATTAGCTGTCATATTTGAAAAAGACTACCAGCTTTTAAAATAATGTCATAAAAACAAGAAAATAGGTTCGATAATTAAGAATGAAACCTTTTCTCGAAGCGAACCCTACAGTCTGGCCCTGGATTCAACTTCCGAGCGAGAGTCTCTTGAGATGTTGATAGAGGCTCTTCGCTATTTCGCCGTTAACCGAACGAATTAATGAATTAGTATTATTATGTTCACCGTGGCGGGAACCAAACCCGCCACTTCCTGCGTCACAGGCTGACCTTCACCTGCCGCGCCACATCGATCGTCAACTTTGGCCCTTAGCAATAATATTCTGATAAGATAAGCGTTCTCAAAAGAGTCAATATTGGTAATAACATCGAACGATCATAAAGCAACTCGGAGTAGCACCTCCGACATGGGCTTCTAAAATCAACTGAAGTTTGTGAGTTTACGAGAAACCGAAGGAAAATTAATTA
Source organism: Eupithecia subfuscata (assembly GCA_963564075.1). NCBI lineage: Eukaryota > Metazoa > Arthropoda > Insecta > Lepidoptera > Geometridae > Eupithecia > Eupithecia subfuscata. The sequence continues at coordinate 4,326,954 of OY751099.1, read as the reverse complement.
ATTTAGCACATTTTGTGTTGTATTGGAGTTCGACGGGCAGAGTGTAAACGAACCTAAGCGAAGCCTTCTTAATTATTACGGTTTCTAAATTAATTTGGTTTGTAGAATCTACCGTATTTTATATTCTTGGTAAAGTTTTTTGGAATGTGGTGAACATAAGAAAATTAAGATTTAGTAAAGTAATTCTTTTTTTAGGGAAAATAGCTTATTATACTAGTATTTACAATTGAAACAATTGAGCTAACTGCAGACTGTTGCAAACAGTCTACAGGTAGCTCAACTGATCCATATCAATACCAGTCGGAAGCGTCCCCAAGACGCTGGCTGCATTGCCACGCTGTATGGCAATGCTGATGCGCTGTGCCAGATACTCACCAGCTCTCGGATCACGCGTCGCTTCGACCAGACGCTCAGATAATTTTTTAATTCTTTATTGCGCGAGATAAAATATGCATGTAATACTTATAACTACCTATAGAGATATAACAAAAGCTTAACCCTAAAAAGAGTTCTCTTCCAGCAAACCTTATTGGCAGCGAGAGACAAGTTATTTCGAAAGTTATTTCGAATCTCGAATAAGCTCTACCTCCGTAAAAATTAACAGAAAATACTGGAAAAGGATGTTTGTTACTCGTTCACACCAAAACCACTAAGCCGATCACGCTCAAATTTTGCGGAGATTTCGCTTGAAGTGTAACCCCCCAACTTGCTATGCCACGGGGCTACTGCAGTGAATTTTAATTGCCAGAAATACTCCAATAACAAATCATTGCAGGATTGGAACCCAGGACCTCATTATCAGCGGTTGAAACAGTACCTAAATCGTGTCGTCAGATCAAGCAAAACCTAGGCGTTCTTAACCTAGGCAACGGGTTTATGGAAATATGATTATTATAGCTACCTAATAACCCACTCGATGAGTCAAATTACTTTGCACTGCAGTTATCTAACAAGGGTAATTGACATCATCAGTCAACCTGAGTACCTGCCTGCGACCCTGATTTGCATAATTTATTACGTATTCATAGCACAAATTGATCGGCAAGATTAGTGTAGTGGAATCAAAACCAGATAATATATATTTTGACAGTTGAAAACTGTATCAATCCAACAAATACTCAGATTTTCTGTACTTGCTGACTATCGACACCCAGACATGTGATAGTTGTTTTTAAAACAAAAAAGAAACGCATATGTATATGTATGTAATGAAGATGACGCATATATACGTAGGTAATGAAAAGACCTGCAAATATTACCATCAAGTATATTTACTTAGTGCTTTTCTCCCATACTCTACAAAAACAATAGGTATCTACATATGTATATTTCGGATAGCATATGGGTTATATATTCGGGTACAGGCATCAGAAGCTACGCTACTAGCTGCTACCAGCTAGTCGAAAGAAAACTAACACTTTTTTTCATGGAAGACGTGCTTTTTATGGTTTCATATGGGATCACTTTGCTGTCCGTCTGTCTATCTATCTGTCTGTCTGTCCCTCTATCAACCCCCTTTTTCAGGAACGCGTGGAGGGAGGTATTGAGTTGAAATTAACATCTAATACTTAAGTCTGTAGCCGATATAAATAAAACTTCTAAGTCAACGCAATCAAAAGTTACAGCCATTTATGTCCTAAGATTTTTAATTCCAAGGAATTATTATTAACATTTCTAAGGGAATCACATGCACACAAAAAGATATAGGGTACTTCCCGTTGTCCTAGAATCATAAAATTTGGCAAGAAGCAAGGTCTTATACTCGTAGCACAAGTGAAGGAAAAAATCCGAAATCCATAGATTTGTACTTAATTCACAAAAATACTTATTATTCTTGCTATAGACCAAAACCTATAGGGTACTTCCCGTAGACCTAGATTCACAAAATTTGGTAAGAAGCAAGGTCATATAGCACAAATAAAGGGAAACCGTAAACTTGTAGTGAATTAACAAAAAAAATTAATTTTTGGAGCTCGCCATGGGCCAAAACCTACAGGGTACCTGCTTCCCGTTGACCTAGAATCATGATATTTGGCAAGACACAAGGTCTTAAAATTATACGGAACCCTTAGTGCGCGAGTCCGACTAGCACTTGACGTTTTATTTTAATAGCGGAACCTTCATTAGACTACAATCTCACCTTATGGTAAGTAACGAAGTATACAAAGGTCTAAAAGACACCTTATCACTTTTGTCCAATTTTGTCTTTGCATACACAGGATTTCCCAAAAACTATTTTTTAGGGTTTCGAAGATCGGTTTCGAAACCCTTATGGTCTCGCTTTGTCTGTCCTTTTTTCCTCCTTAATAACTCAGCAACTACAGCAGCTATCAACTTGAAATTTAAAATAATAATACATTTCGTGTGCCTGTACAGATTTTAAGAAAAAAAATGAAAAAAAATGAAAAATGAAAATCTACATTTTCCATACAAATTGAGATGTCAAAATTTTAAAAGAGACCTACATAGTCAAGTGGGGTATCAAATGAAAGGTATTTGTTTGTACATTTCAAAATAGTTTTTGAAATTTCTGTAGGTTTCATACTTTTTGAAATATTTTGAAAATAGTCAAAAAAATACCCAATCCCCCTTATCTCCGAAGTTTGCAGAGCGATTCATTCAAAATGTATGGAGCGTTTGTAGATATAGATCTATATTTTACAGGAAAAATATAGAGAAGTCTGTTAAATGAACACTTTTTGAAAAATGGTCAGAAAGAGGGGGGATAATTTTCAAAAGAGGGGGCAACCCCACTGAGTGGGGTATCATATGAAAGGTATCGGTTTGTACGTTTCAAAACAGTTTTTGAAATTTCTGTAGGTTTCATACTTTTTGAAATATTTTGAAAAAAGTTAAAATTTTACCCGTTCCCCCCCCCCTATCTCCGAAGTTTGCAGAGCAATCCTTTCAAAATGTATGGAGCGTTGGTAGATATAAATCTATATTTTACAGGAAAAATATAGAGAAGTCTGTTAAATGAACACTTTTTGGAAAATGGTCAAAAAGAGGGGGGATAATTTTCAAAAGGGGGGGCTACCCCACTAAGTGGGGTATCATTTGAAAGGTATTGGTTTGTACATTTCAAAACAGTTTTTTAAATTTCTGTGGGTTTCATACTTTTTGAAATATTTTGAAAATAGTCGAAATTTTACCCTTTCCCCCCCCTCTATCTCCGAAGTTTGCAGAGCAATCCTTTTAAAATGTATGGAGCGTTGGTAGATATAGATCTATATTTTACAGGAAAAATATAGAATAGTCTGTGAAACGAACACTTTTTGAAAAATTTACAAAAAGGGGGGGGGATAATTTTCAAAAGGGGGGGCTACCCCACTTAATGGGGTATCATATGAAAGGCATTAGTTTATACATTTCAAAACAGTTTTTGAAATTTCTGTAGGTTTAATACTTTTCGAAATATTTTGAAAAAAGTCGAAAAATTTACCGCTACACCCTATCACCGAAGCATGCAGAGAGATCCATGTGAATTTTTTTTTTTGTGGTTGGTACCTACTAGTTTTAGGTCTTTATTAAATTTCGGAGTCTCTAACCGGTACCTTTAGTACATACCTACTTGTTCACAAACGTTCGAAACCCTCGGCGCGCGAGTTACACTCGCACTTGACGGGTCTTGTTTAACAATAGTGTGTAACCTACTCAGCTGTTCTTAGTGTTCAACGTTCATAATACAATGACAATGACATGCGCCCACATAGATAAATATATAACCTATAGCAGCGAAGCACATGAACTTGTGACCATGGCATGCTTTTAGAATTCCAGAGAATACAGAGCTTTATGATCTGATGTAATTGCAGCTTGCTGATGTAATTGCATCTCAAACTTATGCAAAACTAACTGCAAATTACTATTACAAATATTACAACAAATCTGACGACGGGATACCAGACGAGATATCCGGGAAACCTCGCTGTATTTTCTTGAAACAGGTTTTCATGTTTTTATTTATCTTAACAAGGCTATGGCGAGAAGTACAAAAAAACTAACGAAAATAACTTTATACTACACCTGCTCAAAAAGTTAAATAATCTTTGTCCAAACATAAGGTAGAAAGTTCGTCAACGGACGGAAAACTCTTACGGAATCTTATTTCTCACGGGATTTTTTTTTAATTTTCTGAATTATCAGCCGGTAGCTATGGTTATTTTCATTACGACCAAAAGTTTTGAAGTTGAATCCGCCATATGATATCGGCCTATTCCGTATTCGGAACAATAATTCTAAAAAAGAACCATGTGAAAATCGCACGTGCGCGTATTTATTGCTATGTTTGAATTATACAATTTTAATTTACTCCAGTGATTTTAAAGATTCTAAAACGATGATTTTCGTCGAAGGTGCAGTTTATAGCACTATGTTGTACCACTCGGGAGATAGAGCAATTCCTACCTCGTGTATTTTAAGGCCTTCTGCTTCGCCTCGGGCCCAAATGACACTCGATAGGAATTGGGCACTTTCTCCCCTAGATGTACAATGTACTATAATCGCATCTTTATGTGATGAACCTAACCTAACCGAATATCGGTCACGGCAGCCAGGATATCCATAGCCGTGTGCGCAGGGCATAATTGTAGAGCACGAGTGTTTACGTAGCCAGATGGTAAGTGCACCAACACCCATACGAAGAAGTTCTCGTGCTCCATTTTGACGACCACTTAACTGTAAGTACCATACTACTAGAGGCACAGATTAATTAGAGCTCCGTAGAAAATTTGAGGGAAACGTTTTTGACGTGACAACGTCTTATAATTCGATAGAGCCGTCGTCGACGTCATGCGTCATGACGTCATGCGGCGTTACCTCGCTCTGAGGCGTTCCATGGAACGCCTCAGCGCTCTCGCTTGCACTTCAAGCCTTACATGTAAGGCTTGAAGTGCAAGCGAGAGCGCTCGACATCCGTCTCTCTCCTACTTGAGTGAGCGATGCGTCTGCGTGGACAGCTGCTATACTATTGTACATTTACATGTTTTGATCGAGTATCAAATGCTACCATTCCATCAGTATTTTCTTAAGACGTTGTCACGTTCAACTATCGTCAGTAAACCGACTTTACAGACAACCAATTTTTTGCGTTTTATGACTTTTCTAGTTCTCAAACCTTAGTTGGTCCCAAAGAACATTTTGATCAGTATAAGAAACAGGATCGGCGGATTGGCATCAAAAAAGTTTTTGTGAAAAACGCCCATTTTCTCCAAACTTGTAGATATTTTTGAAAATCTGTGAATGGGGACGATATTTTTTCTAAAAAGAATGGATAGTTTTCTAAGACCGTTTTCATGCAGCTTCAGCGGTTAGGGTACCTGCCCTCCTGCCCGGTCCAAAAATTCCACCCTGTATAGTAATAAAGGCAGTATGTGCCGTTAATGAGTTAATAATACGAACATAATTATCTAATGGTCACGATCAAGGAATTGATATATCACATTTGATGTAGGTATGTTGGTACAGAACGATACTTATTTATCTATGCAAATATTTTAAACACCTATCATAATAAAAAGTTTGATTGACAATTGACATGAATGTTTAAATTATTACCTACATGAGTCACTGCGTCAGTTTTTTTATAAAAGAGAAGGGACACTAATGTAACAATATAATTGCAAGTGCGTGTAGGTCCACGCACAGTGGAAAATAAAAGCTTCCGTTGTAATTTGATTAAGTGATCATATCAAACACGTAATCGGATTACAACGGAATATTGCAAAACATTATGAGAGTTCATTTGACACAGCTTTTAAAATCCTGAAAAACCTGCTTTGTTTGATTCTCTGAAATCGGAATACACCCACATCTTCACCTCAGCTGCCTATATCGGTCCACTGCTGGACGCAGGCCTCCCCGGGATAAGCGCCTTATTGGCTTTTTATCTCGTGAGGGTATGGCCCAACAACCCCACGCTGTGCATGCGGGTTGGGGATCGCAGTTCGGTGGTAAAATTGTTCTGCAGGCGGTGCTGCAGCCCATCCCCGGTGGATATCCAGTTTCTTACGACACCAGAAGGAAGAGTTGCCCCCCTCCCCCCACCGGCACCACACAGCACATGATACGCGGTATCGCGGCGCATAAAACCCGAGTCGAATTATCACACCAATTCACACTAATTATAAATGTCAATGTTTGGATGGGTGTTTGTTGCTCTGCTTAGCTTGGGACTAGATGATGTGTGAATTGTCCAGCATTATTTATTTATTTTTCAACACCATCCGAAAGCATCCCCTTGACACTGTCTGCTATCGCACTGTTGCAATGTCATTTTAGGGTGCGCGTTCACCTGCCGGCATCGGCCGATCCGCACTGATCGCATCAAACGAATTTTACTATTCTTTGAATGGTTTGCCATACAAGTGCGTTCACTGATCCGCACCGCACGGAGCGGACGCATCGGCATTGCGGCCATGCCGGCGGCAGCGATCCGTTTGTGTGGATGACGTCATTCGGTGCCCACTACACACACGACACACAATAATCCGTTTGATGCGGTCAGTGTGGATCATCCGATGCCGGCTGGTGAACGCACGCCCTTATCATACCTTAGTCAAAATCAAAAATCAAAATCAAATCAGTAATTTATAGTTAGTTTTGCTGTTAATCAAAATAAAAACTATACTTCTTCCTCAATCCCTAAGCTTTTGTCTAAACAAACATAAGCTCCAACATAATTTATTCAAATTTTATGTTATTGTTGTAGCTCGCAAACAATGAAACAATGATCTGTAATTAGATAATGTAAGCTTATTTCCTTTTGGCTTTAGCTTCCGTGTGTTTGTTATTTCTGTTTTCATGCTTTACAATGCTAAAATTTGAAATAGGTTAAGTTTTTCGACTGGAGCTTACGCGCGATTCCACGGCATTTATACAATAAAATCACCAGAAGGCAACACTGAGTAAAAAGTGGTATGGGCAATATAAAACTAGAAGCTACTAGAATCTAGGCGTTGGTATTCTTCCAACACAAAGTTCGTAGATAACCCGCTCACATTCATATAGAACACAAGCAGATCTTCCAAGTAGAAGACAGAACCAAACCAAAATTAGTAATAGGGAAAGAAGAAAGAAGAACTAACTATTATCTACAATTCTGTTTGCACTCTGAGGTATCATTTTAATTTCTTGTAAAGCAAATCTTAGGCTGAGCGCAGACTTGAGTCACGACAGTTTTAAGACAGACTATTGCTTTACAAAATGTATGAAGATGCAAGACAAAACAGTTTTGTTTCCGTTTTAAGGCAGACTTTCTATGTGAGGAAAGTCTGTCTTAAAACTGTCGAGACTCAAGTCTGCGCTCGCGCTCAGCCTTAGACACAGGTAAGAACTCATTGGGTTTAACTTTTTATTTATTTATTTATGTTTATCATGTACATAAATCACACAACAAGCAATAATTACACAAGAAAATACGAACTGTCTTGAGGCGTATCCACACACACAACTGATTTAATGAAACACCTACTACGTTAACAACAGAAAAGGAAGGTATAACCCAAATAAAATAATACTCTACAAAAAAACTATATTCCTAACGACTACTTACCTAATTAATAATTACATTAATTACCGTGGATATGTAGCTCTGACGAGCATCATCGCCACTACGGTTAAAATGGATGAAGGAGCCTGGATCTATGAATGTAAAATAACTATTCTATACTAGCTTCTGTCCGCGGCTTCGCACGCATATTTTCGGTATAAGAAGTAGCCTATTATCTAAGTTAGGCTTTGCTGCAAACGTCCGCCAAATTTCGTCTTGATCTGTTCAGTAGTTTTGGAGATCTTATGTAACAAAAATTCCACTTTTACAAACTTAGATAAATAGATAGTTATATAGACTTTTTATTGAGTACACACACAAACAGCACAGGAAAAATAGTACTTATCAAAAGTATAGTAACATTATTTATGGTAGGCACACAAATATTAGGTAGGTGAGCAGGTACACAGTTATACAATTAAAATTTAGAACACATAAACTAAAAACATAAAAAACGTCATTTAGTTCAAAGTAGGCACCTACCCACTAATAGTGCACTCGCCATAATAACAATGATGGTAGTTAGGTAGTCACTACCAAACCAGGGCGGGGGCTACAGACGCGATTCTGTGCTGCCATGGTGAACCCAAAAGGGTCAGTCTCAGCTTTATGCTGTTCTGCTTTGACTTTCGGCTTTATGATATTAGCAGGTTTTTTTTTTCTTTTTAATCGTTCATTCTTGGCTGTGTGTTCATGATTATATTATAGCATCTTGATGAACGGTTGCTCGTGCAATGCGACGCCATTGTTCTCTGTTAGTTGGGTTGTGTGGGAGCACTCATAGCCAACCATGACCGGGTGCTCAGCACCCACTCATGATAGGCTATAATGTGGTCCGACGAGTTGGAATTATATCTCGCGAAGATCCGTCAACCGCTGAGATAAACGTGTTCTTGAGTGGAGACCGCGACTAGGCAAACGTAGTGTAGGACGCCCTCGAGGTGGGATGACGATCTGCGAAAAACTGCAGGCAGATGCTGGTTGCGGCTAGCTGAAGACAGGGCGCTATGGCGCTCATTAGGGGAGGCCTATGTCCAGCAGTTAACTAATATAGGTTGATGATGATGATGATGACTGATGAGTTAGAGACCAACCACGAGTCATTTTGCCCTCCATTCAGCCCTGGTCTACAATGCGTTCCATCGTGTCTTCATTTCATGCCACGTGCCCCAGAGACTTCAGTATTCGCATCTACACAGTCAATGATAAACTCTTCTCGATATTTTCATTTACTCTCTGGCTTTTGAATAATAAAAGCTAGAGTCAGGAGGCAAATAGAAGCATCTCTCCTGAGTGCCCTCGCGTCCATGCAAGAACCCTTGGCAATTTCAAACAAACGCAATAGCTTTACAAATATAGCAATCAAGTTGAATCTAGTCAAATACCATAGCTGCACGAATGCTCCTCGGTACGATTCCGTACTGTGAGTCGAAGTGTTAGGGATTAAAATCGGGTGTCAGCTGTAGGATCCGATTTAGTTTTCCATCTGCAACACTTTAGAACCTACACATTGGCTACTTAACAATACTAAGTTGAATTTAATTCGCTCATCTAAAAAACTAAGAGCCACTGTTCCTATGTACATTTCAGCAAATAAAGTTTTATGATTATGAATCTTGCGATCGAGTTTTGACTACAGATTTCCAACGTCTTTAAAGTAATAATGTATCTACATACCAACAAAAATGTGCTGTGTTTTTAGTAAAAATACCTATCCATGCATAAAATACTATTTCTCATTCGGATTTTTAAAACAAATAGGTAAATTTTTCCAGAACAGAACTCGATCACATGAGGATTTCAAGTTTTTACTAACGATTTTAAAAATGGGAATTAAATAAAATAGCAACAACTACATTCAAAATAGTAATGCGATGGTTTATATGGGCAGGAACTAGTATTAAATAATCCATACTAATATTATCAATTGATAAGTAACTCTGTCTGTTTGACTGTCTGTTCAAGCTAAGACGGCTGAACGGATCGTATAGAAATTTGGCAGGGAAATAGACCGTATCCGAGGGACGGACATAGGTCACTTTTTATCCCGGTAAAGTACGTGCGTAGCCGAGGACAGAAGCTAGTACCTACCTACCTATTAGAATATTGGATCTACCCATTCATATAATTACTTAATACTAACCTTGCAACCGTTCTTTCGAGTAAACATTAAAAAATGATTGATTGAAAAATCGTGTTTCAATTTAGATCACATAGGAACATGTTTTTTTTCGGCTACTGTATAATTAAAAAAGTTGATGTATGGTTATCAAATGGTTGGATTGATCAAATAATTATTACGGATTTGAAACTTCCTATCCGGATGTAAAACATTTCGTGCCTTTGAAACAAAAGTTTCCTTCAACCAAAATAAAACGCTGCTATTTCCATAGATAGAGTAAACGGATGGTTTTACCGCATGTGCTTGTCACCTGAAACTTTAGTCGTTGCTCTTGATTTTGCAAAGCTTTGACCTAACAAAGCTCTTTGTGGTATGTATTTGACTTCCATGTTTTAAGAGAACACCACATTTTGTAAATTACTCACAATCAAATAATAGACACAACTAGTATTTTGAATTGTAAATACTAGTTATAATTTATTTACTGCCGACTGTTTCAAACAATCTGCAGGTAGCTCAACTGATAACTGGTCCTCAACCTCACCTCAACAGCCTGTATTGGTCCACTGCAGGACGCAGGCGTCACCCTGATAAGCGCCTTGTTGGCTTTTATCTCATGGGGGTAATGCCCATAATCCTCACGCTGGGCGGGTTAGGGATCGCAGTTCGGTTGTAGAATTGTTCTGCAGGGGGCGCTGCTGCCCGCTCTCGGTTGATATCCCTTAGTCGATTACGGTCGATTACGACACCCGCAGAAAGAGTTGGGGTGGTGCAAATTCTAAGCCGGCACCACACACTTATTTACTGATCAATTACTCACTATTTAAATGTTAATAGAACAAGGATTCTTTAAGATAATCTTCATCAGAGTGCTAAGTCTTGGCAAGCTCGCAGACCCAAGGTGCTGCAGCGGGCGGTAATGTTACGGCGGCGTCACAAAATAACTACACTGGCCTGCAAAACTAAGTATCACACTTTTAAAATTTCAACTTTTTCTAAACTGTAGGTAGAAGTTAGTGATTCAAAATATAAACATTTTATAGCAAATTTTATCAGCTTTCTTTGAAACTATAGCTATACATTAGTAACATTTAACTTAAAAAAAAGATAATCAATAAAATAGCCATTTTTACATCGATCAAAAACTTCCGGCCGGCCCCCCTCATACTTGATCGATGCATTTTTAGCTTAATGTCCAAAAAGTAATAATAATTATTTCGCTTCTCACCGGCTGTTTTTAAGATTTTCGTTTCAACCCACAAATTAATAAAAGAGCTTAACATTTTAATAAGTATATTTTATACTAGTTTCTGCCCGCGGCTTCGCACGCGTCGGTTCTATGGACACGTTTTACGGTTATTTCTATCCCATGGCAACTGATTTATGGGATAAAAAGTAGCCTATGTTTTATTCCAGGCCTAAAATTACCTGTATGCAAAATTTCAGCCCGATCCATTCAGTAGTTTTGGCGTGAAGAGGTAACAAACATCCATCCATCCAAACTTTCACATTTATAATATTAGTGTGATGGTATTAAAATTTTAATAGGTGACTGGTATTTCTTCCTCGGGTTCTGATTGCAGCTTCGAGCCGGTTTGGCATACTGAACACGAGTTTTCGGAGACGATCCGATTTTGGGGAATATTCTCCCATTCTTCTATCAGGGCATGTTTTAGTGCCCTGAGGGTGGTAGGTGGTGGACTGCGGCTTCCGACTAGCCTTCCTAGCTCATCCCAGGCGTGCTTAATACTTAAAAAGTTATTGCAATTTTAAAAGTGTGATACTTAGTTTCTTGACAAACGTAGAGCCAAAAATATCCAGTTTTTTGTAAAAGAGCCCTCATTAATTTAATTGAATTTTTATCTTTGTTTTAACAGCGGGAAGACAAATACACATTCTATGATATTTCACCTTTTCCGGTTCATAAGATACATAAGAACTTAATGAGGGACAGACAGACAGACAGCGGCGGCTATAGGGTCCTAGCGTAATAGGGTGCTAGTTTTTACTTTTCGGGTACGTAACCCTAGCTGAGTTTGTATCAATTGTGCTTGAGTTTGTATCAAGGGTCTAGGCCCTAGACCCTTGATACAAACTCATGCACAATAAACGTAGGTACTCTTAGAAAAGGTAAAATTCTTGGAAATAAAGTGATATTTTTGATAAGATACCCATCAAAAATATCACTTTATTTGCTTCGATATGCAGACAGTAAAAGCGACAAAGAAACCTTTAGCCTTAAAATCTTCTGTCGTCTGTATCCCTTATTTGAATTTTAAAAAGCACTTTTCCAATGGGTTTAATAACATAACAGTGATATATTCATATTGTGTATGCCAATCAGAACAACGTCGGATTACCAAGCCAAACTCAATAAAAAGTTTTGATGGAGTTGCACTACCACGTACACCCAAACAAATAGACTGATCCTTTGTCTCGTACAAATGGTACCTAGGATTCATAACAGAACCTAAAATTATAACCGACTTCAAAAATGCACAAAAAGAGGAGGTTCTACGTTCAGCTGTAGTATTTTTTAGGGTTTCGAAGATCGGTTTCGAAACCCTTATTTGTCTGTCCTTTTTTCCCTCATTAATAACTCAGCAACTACCGCAGAAATCAACTTGAAATTTAAAACAATAATACATTTCGTGTGCCTGTACAGATTTTAAGAAAAAAAAACATTTTCCATACAAATTGAGATGTCAACATTTTAAAAGAGACCTACAAAGTCAAGTGGGGAATCAAATGAAAGGTATTCATTTGTACATTTCAAAATAGTTTTTGAAATTTCTGTAGGTTTCATACTTTTTGAAATATTTTGAAAATAGTCGAAATTTTACCCGTTCCCAGAGAGATCCATCTGAAATGTAGGTTGGTACCTACTAGTTTTACGTATTCATTAAATTTCGAGGTCTCTAACCGGTACCTTTAGTACATACGTACTTGTTGACAAACGTTCAAAACCCTCGGCGCGCGAGTTACACTCGCACTTGACGGGTCTTGTTTTTATGCATGTTCGTTGATTTTTCCGTCAATTATGGAATGATTATGAAAATTCTTTAGCTATTGTATAGAGAGTGATCCCAAATTGGTCCCATAAAAATGTTATTCCCGAGGGATGATTTATCCCGTCAAGCTCAAAGATTGATTTTGAGGTGGTCCTATAAAAGTATGTTTCTGGAGGAATTTATATGTGCGCCGTGAAACAGACTTACGGGATTTAAAGTCGGTTTACATTTTTTTAAATACGCCAAATTATCAAATAGTAACTGATCGGCATACATAAACGTCCATTACTCACTAGCCTCCCCCAAACAAGGGGAGTTTTTGTGATAATCACCAACCCTGGCACACGGATTGGTGATTGTAGTGGGAATGTTGCTACCCTTCCTGTAGTTTTTATAAATAGAATTGGATTGAAGAATGAATTGGAATTGAAAAAGAATTGAATTGGTAAAATGTAAAAAAACGCTGCTGAGATATCTTTTGACATGCCTCTCAGTGACATGGAACCGATTTAGCTGGTCCAAAAGGCGAGTAAAAGAGGCACGTACTTCTTTCGTAGGTAGGTACCTACTTAGTTCTACCCAGCAATGGGTTTCAGGGTTACAGGCCGATTTTGATAATAGTGGATATAAAAGCCCACAACGAGAAAATAATAATAGAAAATATCTTTACATAAAAAACCAAATAAATATTGCAAAGGGTAAGTAGGTAGTTTGTACTTAGTTAAAATTGTGAAGTGCTAGAATTTTTGTAGTTTAATTACATCTAGGGAAGCTTGGTCGTTAAAAAATACGCGCCAAAAGGTGCCATACTTGACCATGAACTAAAACGTAAGATATTCAGGTCTTCTCTTGACATGCTCTCTTGAGATTTCTCACCATAATTAGTTTGTCTGGTTTGTTTATGCTCCGATATGGTCCATTACAAATTATGTAGGAGTATAATTTTCCCATTTGCGACATTTTTCGAGCACTTATGGAATTACAATTAATTAGGCAAATAGTGCAATAACGCCATAATTTACCTGATGGGAATGATTACTCTGCTTCTACTCTGTCTAAAATATTTATGTTGAGTGTTTAAACAACTGCTGTATGGCTGGTGTGGTGTGCCCAACTCTTTTCGCGGGTGTCGTAAAAGGCGACTAAGGGATATCTACCGGGGGCGGGCAGCAGCGCCCCCTGCGAAAAAATTCTACCACCGAACTGCAATCCCCAACCCGCATGCCTGGGGATTATGGGCACTACCCCATTGTGATAAAAGCCAATAAGGTGCTTATCAGGGGGAGGCCTGCGTCCGGTAATACAGGCAGTTGAGGTTGAGGTTTAAATAACGCATGTTTACAGACTGGTAACTCTCAATGGCAACTATGGCAAGTCATCCCGACCGATAATGTAACTCTTGATGGCGAGAGCCGACATGGCGACAATAATATAAGTTTTATATTGAGAGATTGTCAATAACGATTATCTTAATAAAATAATGGACCGGTCAATATCAGCACATATCAATCAAAACCTTAACAAAAAGTAGGATCCAAATTAGTTCCTGATGAAATTTGACAGACCACAAAAAACTTGTGTACAATACAATAATTAAGTAAGTGAAACGAGTAATACGTCCATATTAATGGTATGAATGCGAAACTATGTTTGTTTGTGGTTCTGGTACCATTTCAAGATATACACGGTTGAACCAATCTAATTGGAATTCGGTAACGAAACAGATTATATCCAAGATATGGACAAAGTGCTACTTTATTTAAAGGAAAGAGCATGGGAATCCGTGGGCATGAGCTAGTAACTTTATAAATGAGTCTATGTAAAGCACAACACTTCGTTAAGCTAAGTCGAAGTGACACGATCGTGTTTAACCAACGATGCGTGTGAAACTCGGCCAAATATCCGCGTGCGTGAGGCAGCCACGTTTTGTACATATTTACATAAAACAAGTAGGTACTTAACTCAAAGGCAAGCTTAGATACAGATACCGACTCTATACTTTGCCTTTGTATGAACATGTAAAACATTTCTTGATTTTGGTTGATATCATAGCGCTTCTAGAGCAACACCCTTAATAAGTCCTAATAAGTCCCCGTCGTTAACGCATTCACTGCCCAGCCTTGGCAGCGCCACTAGGCGCTCCAGGTGTGCTTCAGACGTGTGCGTCTTAGGCCATGAAAGTTTGGACCTTCATCTCTAGCACTCACAAAGAACGGCTCTCTCTAAGTCCCACTGATTGTGCAAAGGAAAATAGTTCTGAATAACAAAGATTGCAAGAAAACAACTGCATCCTGAAGAACAAATTGGCCTGTGGATTTAACAGAGTTCACAATCTGAGCTTATGCTAAGTCCACGCATTTATTTTCTTTGACTCTGCTCCTCTTTGAGAATAGTGATACGAATCTATGAGCTCGAAAAATATAGGGATCAAAGAGAGCTTCGATGTGTGCATGGAATAGTCAAAGTCACCGTTCACGCAGATTAATCAAGTCCAAAAAGAGGATTAGTTGCATAGCCAAAGTTCGTAAGATGGTGCTGATTCTATTTTGGCGGTATGACAGAACGTGATGGCAAATCACCACTAAAATTATTAAAATAATAAATCAATAATCATTCATTTCGTACATTACAAGAACAACACGTCATACTGGTATCTATAAAAAATAAATACATTAAATTGTAGAAGTAATAATAAAAGAAATGTTTAGAAATTATACAATTTAAAATTGAATTATAATTATTATCAAATAGTTAGATAATAATTAGTATATCTACAAACAGATGGTGTAGTCTCAGTAGTCCGGTTACGTTAACGTCAACCGGACTACTGAGTCGCTCGATGTATCAGAAGTCCGATTCAAATAAGCAACCGGACTACTGAGACCTTTTTTGCAACTGTTATTTCGGTGTTGAGATAACAACATTTAACAATACTTTTTTCCTATCTACTTTTTTTTGCGATGTCGAATCACCTCAATGGCAGATCCCCACTAACCTGTTAAATTATATTCTTTCATTAAGTCAAAGTAAATAAATGCGTAGATGGAGTATATCTACCCACTCAGTTCGTTATTAACCCCATCTAGCATTTGATCTAATTAGTACCATGTTGTAATTAAAATGTGCTACAAAATCGCTCCATCATGATTGATAACATCGCTAACCTTTACATGACGCTGTCTCACTACCGATTGTTATCTTTAGATCAGGAACTGTTATTTTGAGAGGTTAAGGTATAAATTAAGAAACTTTTGTCATGATTTATAAAAAATATTTGATTTTCATGTACAATTATATAGGTTGCACTAGTCGATTAGCAAATAAGATTGCTAACCCAGACTACGTTATTATCCTATCCTATCCTAATAACTATTAAAGTAAGTTTAAAGTTTTCTAAAGTTTTAGAAAGCCGAAAGTATGACGTGGACTCAAAAGGAAAAAGGAACCCTTAAAGGATCACTTTGTTTACCGTCTGTCTGTCTGTCCGTCTGTCAACCCCCTTTTCTCAGGAACGCGTGGAGGTATTGAGTTGAAATTAACATTAAATACTCAAGTCCGTAACCTCTTGGAGCCTCAATATAAACTTATATTCGACTTTGATTTCTTCAATTTATAGTGTTTTAAGTTTTGCGGAATAAACATTAATCCATCGGGAATAAAATTATGGAACCATCTCGGAATCATCCTCTGTACAACTGCAAAAGGATCATCCAAATCAGTCCGTCAGTCCGTGACGTCACATAAATGGAGTAGAAATCGATGGTTTGTTCCGCCCAGACAACCAAACTTGACAACTGGTTGTCTACGCGGAAGAAAATTTTCCGTCGAGACAACTAGTTACCAAGCAGTTGTGTAGACAGAAATAAAATTGCGCCCATGTAACTGGTTGCCCCCGCGGAAAATTTCTTCCGCGTAGACAACCAGTTGTCAAGTTTGGTTGTCTGGTCTGAGCGGAACAAACCAAATCGATGGACATACATTATAAAACATTCAAAAGCCAGACCTCTCCTATTTCAAAATCGGTTAAAAGGTTAAAAGTACACCAGTTATAAAACCTCTTTTCTCTATAACCTGGATATAACAATTTGTCATTTGAATAGGTTCTGTGAAATAGCTTCAAATTCCCTTTAATTTCTTCATACCAGCCGAGACAAGAACATTATATTCAGCTTGAATTTATAATTAAAATACCACCAATTACTTTTCGCCTAGTTAAGGTGCTATTTCGAAATTTTATAAGGTGTATTATTATAAAGCCTGAAGTCCACGAGGAACATTTGTGTGTAGGTATTAGGTAACAGAAAGAGAAAACTTGTTTACCTAACAGGAATAAAATGGTTCTGCTTCATGACTGTTTGGAATAACTCGAAGATTGTTTTTTGGATAACGAAGCCAAACTACTGTTAATCATCATTTTAAAGCATTTTAGGCAATGGTTACTAACGACGACTTCTGTGGCGCAGCGGACGAAGGTCTACCTGCGACGCAGGAGGTTGAGGGTTCGATTCCCGCCTCGGGACAAATGTTTGTACGATCTGTAGATATTTGTCCAGGGCGTTCTGGATGTTTTCTATGTATAATAAAAAATATATATCTATGTAGTGTATTAGGTATATCAATTATCTTTTCTTTTTTTCTTTTTCTAGTACCCATAACACAAGCTCTGCTTAGCTTAGGGCTGGATAATGCTGTGTGAATTGTCCAGCATTATTTATTTATTTACTTATTTCGTACCTTTAGTTTTAATTTTCCTGCGTTTCTACCACAACCTGCCAACCAAGCATTACTACTGGATCTCTTCAGGGTAAGATGTGTACGCTAGACGCGAAATCCGAAGACAAGACAACGTAAGAAAGAAAAAGTGTCCCTTAAACCTTCGTGGTACATCGCCAGTCACAATAATATAGTTTTCCTAATGGCAAGTGACGTCACTTGCCATTTGTTTATGTTGCCATTGTTTGTATGGAAACGTTTCCTATCCCATGGGAACTGATTTATGGGATAAAAAGCCTATGTTCGATTCCAAGATAAGAATTACCTGTATACAATATTTCAGCCCGGTCCGTTGAGTAGTTTCGGCGTGAACAGATAACAAACATCCATCCATCCATACATCCAAACTTTCGCAATTATAATATTAGTGTGATTGTGGTCAAACGAAGGTCTATTCACTATATACATAAGCTCGCTGTGCCCACAACTAGGCTACACAAAATTAAAATATCTTTAACTAACAGGCTAAAGGTTTCTTCGTCGCTTCTTTACTTTAGTCTACATACCGAAGCGACAGAAATCAAAAAATATCACTTTATTTCCGTGTCAGTGTTTAGTTTTATATTTTGACCTTTTCTAAGTGTACATTTAATGTTTTTATGGAAATAAAGAGTTTTTGATTTTGATTTTGATTTTGATTTTTGATTATAAAAATCGCGCTGCAGCAGAATAAAACAATACAATACGCGATAAATACCTAGTATTATCTAGGCCTCTAGAGCATCTCTTTCAAATACCTAGACATTTGAGGCACCTTGGAGAGATGCCCTAAGAAACGGGTTCTAGTTTAGACAAGAGATAATTCACTATAGGTATCCTATTTACAACGTGATTTGAATAATTGTGTGGAAGTGGATACCAAAGTAGGTACCTACCTACCTACTTTGAATCAGGTTCAGATGTTTTATCTTAGATTTGACCTGAATCGTGGGAGTAATTGCTACTTAGGGCCAAATATAGTTGAACTAAAGATATCTACTTGATGAACAAGTACCTGACCAACATAGATTTGAAATGTAAGATTAACGCCCATACCTACTCAAACGCATCTCATAACGTCTCAAGTGATAATTTTTTTACATATTTTCATTGCAAACTGTCAACAAATCACGACGTACATTTGAGTTGCGTTTGAATAAGCATTATACCTCTAATGGCGTTAATTATAGTATTGGCGAATATAAATGTAGTTTAATTTTTTTTTTTAAATATGTAGGTAAGTGTCCTGGGTAATAAAATATTATTCTATTAAGGTTTTTTGTTATTATAGTGCGTAACCCCACACTAAGGGTAATTTCTAAGAAATCAAATAATATCGCAAAAATTTTCGACTTCGACGTGACTTGAACCCGCATCCTTCCTTCAGTACAGGAATGTGCTAACCAACTACACCACGAGGTCAAGTGACGTGGGAGTCGAAAATCTCTGCGACTTCCTACGGTCTCTAGCGCCGTTAGCTCCACCTACAGGGGAAACATTGAAGTTTATCCAATCCTGTTCAAAGACTAAAGTTACATTTAGTTCGTTTGACGAGAGGTGTCGCGTAGCTTAATTCTAAGGTTATTCTATTAAGTCCGTCAGTTATATTACCAGAAGATATTGGACACATATTTTCTTTTGTCAATCAAACAAAAAATGACAAAAATAAAGCGCGCCATAGTTTGTAAGTGGGGACTAGTGACGTCACAACTTTGCTAAACAATGTCGCAAGGTGGTGACGTGACGCGGAATTTTAACTGGCTATAACTTCATCATTTTTTGTTTAGTCAACAAAAGAAAAGTATCTGTCCAATATCTATTGATAATCTAACTGACGGACTAATTATAATTTTTTAAAAATGTATTTATTTTAATTATTAAAGGTACCTATCCTCTGTCCAAACAAACGCTTCAATTCTAATTAATACATTCTCGTACTTTGTGTTTTTAATATAATATCTTTTTCAGACTAAGAGTCTGGCTTTGTTTTATTCATTCCATTTCTTCCTATAAGAAAATCGTGCCAAAAACGGCACCATGAATACATTTTTTTCAATTACGTCACCCAACAAAACCCTGAAAACAATCTAAAAGTAAAAGAATGAGACACTGAGATAATATAAGGATCTGACAGGTCGGGAGGCTCAGCTGTGACACTGTAATAGAGTGACAATGTTTCCTTGTGGATTTGACAGATTGTCCCAGGATAGACTACCCTTGAATTAACATTATTTTTGTGAGAAAATTAAATTAAAGATAAAACAAAAAGTAGCAAGATAAGGGAACAAAAAAATAATAAGTTACTATAGTCTTTTCGTAATAAAATTTTGCAAAGGTTCGCTTTATTCACCTAATTAATAAAGTTGACATTTATTGAAGTATTTTATGTAGATAGGGTAGTCTGTAATTTATAGTTGTAAGTGACGACTGATATGTGGCGCGGCGGGCGAAGGTCCGCCTGGAGGAGGTTGCGGGTTCGATTCCCGCCTTAGGACCAATGTTTGTACGATCTGCAAATTGTTCCGGGTTTTCTGTATATTTTCTTTGTATAATTTAGGTAAACTACTCAAAACAAAATAGGGCCCACACATTTTCTTTTTTTTTTGCGAGTTGTTGGCATACTGATGTATGGAAATGTTAAGTAGGCATAACTATTGATCATAACAAGTTTAGGGTAGTTCTTATGTGGGTGGACAAGAAACAAAATCCTACGATATACCGCAGAATCTGTGAGTGCCATTACATTGTTGCTCAGGGGGGTTTGTTGTGTCTAACGAAGAAGTTATCGTAACCTTACCTTTAATTATCGATTACATTACTGTTTGCATAAACAATGCCTGGTTCTCGACATCACATGGACACCTTAAATTATCGATTACATTACTGTTTGCTTATACAATGCCTGGTTCTCGACATCACATGGACACGGAATCTTCGACTAGAGCCATTGTTTTGCTTCAGCAGGGAAATTCTTTATAAATAGTCAAAAATATCTATCTATGTAATGTATTGTATTAAAGCGCAACTCCGACCCAAATTAGCGCCATCACCTATTTTATCTTCTTAATCTGTTAAACGAAGGAATTTTCAAAAATCTATTGGCCAGTTTGTGATTCCTATCATAAGCTTTTTTTTAATGCCTCTATAAATGTTTTAGTTTGTATAGTGGCAGAGCAACTTAGCATCTCTACTTAAAGTATACAAAATAATACTAAGCGCCTTAAGTATATCAGTTATCTTATCTTGTACCCATAACACAAGCTCTGCTTAGCTTGGGGCTAGATGATGCGGTGTGGATTGTCCAGCATTATTATTATTTAGTTATCCTGTGGTGTAGGAAGTGACAATGGCCGAAGGGAGAGAGCCAAAGGAATCCAATTTAAGAATTCGTTGAATGAAATCGTATACCTGTCCGCACAGAGTAGGTCAAATAATTCACAAGTTATCCAAATCCCACAAAAATTGGGAGAACGGGAACGTAGAAGATTATCCTGATGGCATCAGAGTAGGCGTATAAAATTTCAACTATTTCCATGATAATATAAAGTAGGTTATATCTAGTAGTTGCAGAAATCTGTCCGTAAAACTTTATTATATTCAACACAATTCTTAAATCCATTTCTACTTCACATTGTCGCTATTTCCCAAAGTGCATATAAAGACCGCTCAAAATGTGGCAACCAATCAGGTAGCGCAAATCGTCGACACGTGCTTGGCTGGCCGAAGCATCCAGGAAATGCTGACTGGCTGGGCGGCACTCGAATCTCTGAAGTGTGAGCCGCATAAAATATTCGTCTCTTTTGTTGAGACGACTGAATTTATGTTAAAATTTTGGTTCATCTGGTTTATGGATAGTAGCTGCCTTTGAACAGAGATTTATACCATTTGGCTACTCTACATTTTATTGGTAAAAAAATGCTTGTTTTATCTGTGTTTATCTGAGCTGTGGCGTTTGCAGCGTAAAGGTGACCGCACACTCGTCCACACGGCAGAAACCACACGCGGCGCAGTCTTCTTTTTCTCATGCCCCGCGCACCTGTCCGCACCGAACGCGGCGTAAGCATCGAGCTCACCGAAGTTTTTTGATGGAATCCGTATACCTAGAGGATTTTACTAAAATGCGGCACGTTCAGCGCGGATAAGTGTTCATTTCATAAGATTTGTAAAATGCGAAGACTTCCGTACAGGTGCGCGTTCAGATTAAAAATTATCTCGGCCCGTGAATGTCGTAAGATCCGTCTAAGAATAGCAGCTTCTCTTCGTGTAATTCTACAGCAGGGGGCTGTGATGGTGATCGCTGTAGGGACGATCCGCCAGATCCGTCGTATTCGCCGGATCCGCCTTTAAAGCGTGGTGATTATAGCAGAACCTCCTTGTTTGGAGCAGGCACGTTTATCAGCGGACGTTTGTTCGAACTGGATTTGCTCAAATAAGTTGGCTTTTCATTTCCGACTGTTCTTGCTAACATTCAAATAAGTGAATAGTGAGATTTACTCGTAATATTTATATTATTAAAAAGTCAATGGGGTGGTTGGGAATATATTATGTATCTAGGAAAAGCACAGGGTCATCGTAACCTCTCGACTTGGGGAGTAGGGATTTCCCTACTCCTGGAGTGGAACACATCCTGTTGTAAACAATACGATAAAAAATAAGCAACTCATTTTGAGTGTAGGTAAAATCAAACATGGTATTCATGCTTTATTTCTCCTTCCGGAAGAAGGCTGTCCTGTCATCGATTTTATTTGGTACTTCCAAATTTAGATGAAATTGATTCTAAATAGCTCGAGTTGAGAGTGATCTGATCATCCGTTTCCAGGTGGATATCTGTGCGATAACCTTTATGTTTATTGCAAAGTACATAAAACATTACGCAGGTAGGCAATATTTCGCTACCTTTGCATTAATATTGATTGCCTCTTGATTAATACAATCGTGAATCATTATGTACTCACAAACGTTGTGCTATAAATTTAAGTTAATACCGCGATCGTGATTTTAAGAGCTCAATAAACTAACGAACTTCGTTATTCACTAAACAAACACTGTTACCTATGTTAGCGTGTCTTCATTGTTCGTGCTCATTTAGCCTCTTAATTCTCAGAGATATGGACTATAATGGCTTGGCAAAACATTGCAATTTTACTGTAGAGCCAAAATGGATTGATTAAGGTTATAGGTTCTACCTACATCTAAAATCCGATTCGCTGACTTTAAGCACAAATTTAATTTACAACGAAGATGAAATGTGTTTAAAAAAAAGTTTTCCTAGTTAACTTGGATTATATGAAAAGTTACTATTGTACGCAAATTATTTTACATTTATGTATATTAACATATATTTTTCACATAGAAAATAACAATAAATACAAAAAAATACAAAATAAAAAATGTTTATTTCATTAATCAAATATTAAATATACTATGACCGTGCTCGGAACCTCCTTTTAAGTATGAAATACCTGTATTAGGAGGTAACGCTCTTCCATAACAAACTTTAATAATATTCCTAAAGTTACTTATGAAATTAAACATTTCGAAATCACTCACTTATATTAAATAAACCATATTAATATAACCATATTAAACGGTAGCTAGAATTTTGGTTTGGACTTTTTACTCAAAGGGAGTCAAGACTTTGAGAGACAAACATCTTGCCGGTCAGGTCATTCAGTCAGTCCGTATCACATGGCCAAATTCAACAATCAGTACAATCCACAACCTTTCGATAATTCTTAGTAAAAGAAACCCTAGACCGACGTTAATCTAAAACAATGCTTCGGGTAAACAGAGTTATTGCTTTTGTTCTTTAAAACTGCAGTTTTCTGGAACACTTAGCGAATGCTTGAGTTCCATTGTTGCTGCGGGTGACGTTTTGACTTTCTTTGTTGTACACTGCACATTAATGTTCGCCTTTGAAAGAGAAAATCGACTTGTTAAGCGTTGACGTACAATAGGTTCTGTCCATGGTGATTTGTGAAGTCGTGAAGCAAACAATATGTCAGACTAGTTTTATCAACGCATTGTGTCTATGGAATCGTTTACGTTTCAGGATAACCTACAACTTTAAGATTTCAGCCCAATCCGTTGAGAAGGGCTGACGTGAAGGGGTAAAAACATCCATGCATCCGAACATCTAAAAATCCAAACTTTCGCATTTATAATATTTGTGTGATAATCGTCGCTAGGTTTTTCGTACAAAGAGACGATGAAATAAAGACGAAACATTGACTGAAACTTTCAACATAAAGTTTGATCTGAGATTCTTTAATTGGAAATTTTTATTATCACGTTTATTCATGATGTAGACTGTGACACTTTGTCATCAGAAAAGTCTACCGTAGGACTTGGCTTCCAATAATGAGCGCCATAGCGCCTTGTCTTCAGCTTGTCGCATCCAGCATCTGCAAAAAGTATTTTGTAGGTTATTATCCCACCTGGCCGGAGGGCGACATTTATCATTTTCCTTTAAAAAAAAAAAAAAGTTGGACAATCCACACAGTATCATCTAGCCCCAAGCTAAGCAAAGCTTGTGTTATGGGTACTAGATGACTGATATACTTTATTCAATACATTACAAAAGATAGTTTTTGTTATCATACATGTAAAATATCCAGAACACTTGGAACAAATATTTGCAGATCGTTCAAATCAAGGCGGGAATCGAAACCGTAACCTGCGTCGCAAACGACAGTTTACTAGATAATTATGATAAATATAAAATTGAAGCGAATTAATTTTTCCTATGCGCAATCTCATTACTTCCAAATTCATCAAAACCGACCCAATGATTAATTAATTTAGTGCGTCTGTCCTATACTGTTAATGAAGATGTCTATTTAATTAGATTTGATGGATGAATGCAGCTCTTAGTAGCTCACGCAAAGCGGCACGTGACATTAACAAAAAGTATCGACAAAATCATTTTTAATCTGAGCTAGAAATCAGTTTAAAAAAGATAGATATATTGATAATACTTTATTGTACCACATAAAGACAGATAACAATACAGAAATAAATGCTAAGAGTAGACGAGGTACAAAAGCGGCCTTATCGCTATGGGCGATCTCTTCCAGGCAACCTTGGGATGAACTGGACATGTAAGAACAAAATAGACGGTAGCACGCGAAAAAAATAATAATAATACTTACTCTAAATACCTACATAATATAACGTACAAACAATATAATACACTTACATAAACATAAAAATAATGTCATAATCTATTTGGTATTGTTTATTACGTGCCTACTGCTATCCTATAGTCCAATCGCAGAGTCGAGCTGGTACAGCACCATCTCTCTTGCACATTTGTATGAAAGTGACTGATATTCAGTCGCTTTCATACAAATGTGCAAGAGATGTGCACTATCATCGTGACTGTCCAGGTTTGGTGAGCGGGCCCAGGAGTTGTGTGTTATAAGGGTGGTGTGCTTGGAAAGATGATCGGCCAATTATCAGCTTCTTCAATTAACTTTGACGTAAAATATATGAAAGCTTCTGTCAAAAACATGAAATAAAATGCAATATTATTTGCCACGAACACGTCATGTCTGTATTATTTTTCTTGTTTTTCTGTAAATTTTTTAATCTGGCACTACCTAATAAATTGTGCATTCTCTACCTGCTAACCTTTGGGTAGTGTACCCAAAGGTTAGCAGGTAGATAATGCTATCTAGCATTATGCTCGCCCTGCAACTTTTGTGCAATAAAGTATATTCTATCTATATATCTATGTATGCCTAAGCATGCTAGCTCATGCTATAATTATTATAATAGCCCGTTTCTCTGTGAATACTAGCCTTAAAATTCGGAGTACAGTCGCGTTCACTTGGCAGACAAATTAGTTGTCTAGCCCGACAGATGAATCGGCTTGCATCGGATGCATCGTGCGACTTTGCTCGATTTATGTCACGAAACTGGGATGTAAGATACTCGTAGCAAACTTACAATTTACTGCGAACATGGGTAAATGGCACTGCAGTGTAGAGTGATTGTTATGGGTAGCATACACAAAACCTTACTGAACGGCTATAATACTTATGGATCAGTTGAGCCTGCTTAGACCTGTAGATTGTTTGCAACAGTCTGCAGTTAGCTCAGTTGTTTCAGTTGTGAATACTAGTTCAATTTATTTAAATTATTTTATTTAATATTCTTTGTGAATAAAGGCTTCTAATACTTATCATTTGGTTGTTTTTAAGAAACTAAAAACCGACTGAATCCATTCGTTTTAAACTGTTTATAAGTTTTGTCGGATACATTTGAATCCCTCGGGAATATTTTTTATGAGACCTCCTCATACGACAATTGCAAAAAAATCATCCAAACCATAAATGAAGGAGAAATCGACGAACATCATACTAAAAAAATTGATATTTAAATGTATGTTACACGCAAAAAATACTAAACGGGCTGAAATTTTGCATATAGGTAGTTCTAGGCCTTGAATAAAATAAAGGTTACCTTTTATCTCATAAATCAGTTCCCATGATATAGAAATAACCTTTAAAGGTTTCCATAGAAACAACGCGTGCGAAGCCACGGGCATAAACTAGTATTACATAAAAACAAACATACATACAGCCGAAAATAGATAACCAGTAACATTTGTCGGGATTCCGTGCGACGCGATAACGTTCATGTTATGTGTTTCTGTCGAGATTCCGTGCGTCGGGATTGCATTCACTTTTTGTTTTTTTGTCGGGATAGCGTGCGTCGAGATACCGTAGTTCACCCGAAAATAGAACCTCCTCCTTTTTTTGAAGTCGGCTAAAAATATAACGAAATCCTATGAACCAAGGATAAGAGAAATTCAATATACCTGCACAAGAGTAAACCGTTTCAAACCAAAGGATACTTCAGATGAAAATTTAAGAAAACTATAAAATAAATTGTTAAATTTTCAAAACGAAAAAGGAAAAATACTGTTTGATCAGAAGGTACCGTAAAACGGGGTGAATGGAGACTCCAGGGTGAATAGAAATGGACGAAATACTGGAGCAAGACATAACCTGGCTGGTAGCAGTGGAAGTATCCGTAGTCCGCGACTGTTCACCTTCTCTGTCAGTCGATCTGACCTCTGCAAAAGGATGTTTTGCTCCAGTATTTCGTCCATTTCGATTCACCCTGTAGTCACTATTCACCCCGTTTTACCTGGTACGTGATAATCACAAAGAGCAAGAAGTCATCGTGACAAGGCACAAATAACTACATGGAAGGTTTGTTTTAATCAACTGGTTTCAGGAATAGAATTTTTAAAGTTGTGTTCATTACACAACTTTAAAACATATTGACAGCGGCTCCCTTTCCCCATCGAAAACGCACACTTGAAGGTTCAACGCCACGGAGGTTCCTAATAAAATGGCTTAAGCATCGGACTAATAACAACATAACTTATCGAAACTAGGTGAAATCGTGATAGCTATACACTTTTTATGGAATCCATGAGATCGTGCAGACTGCATAGACAATTAGATTCAAATGAATCGACAGTAACCTTGCATGTATTGGAAGAGACAATCACTGCATAGCGACGCACCCAGGTCGGACAATGTGAAGTAGTACGGAAGCTATCGGTTATGGTATTTCTACACCTATATTAGTTCTTCTTAGTAGTTATAATTCATTTTATCCCTTTTTTCTTCCTCCCTTTTTTAGTATCTTGCTTGTAACCTGTGTACCTACTCTTTGTATTCCGTTTCTTTGTATTGCTGCCACACTGGGACCTGTCTGAAAACCAGCGCCGCTACTAGCTTCGGCTTGTAGCGGCATAATGCTGAGACAGGGAACTTTTTGGCCTATGTAACACAATATCTAATTTGTATCTGTTTTCTTTTATTTTGTTGTTGTTTCCTTTTTCTATAATCCGTATGTTCATTGTATTTATATATAATTGTAATGTGTTGTGTTATGTATAGTCCAAATAAATGTATATTCTTTCCTCTCTTTTTTTTCTTAGTCACTCTTGGCAGAGTGGTCGTGGTTATGATGGGGTCCTGATGAAAAGCTGCACGTGCAATGCGCCGCCAGCGTTCCTTGTTGTTTGCGTCGTGGTAGGAGTCGGTTGTGGAGATTGTGTTAGAGAGGTGATGAGGTCCAACCATCTGGTTGGAGAACGACCTCTAGACCTCTTAACCCTCAATTCTGCCCTTGACCACGAGGCGTTCCATCGAGACTTCATTCCTGCCACGTGCCCAAAGAGCTTCAGTATACTAGTACACCTTTATTGGTACTAGTATTCTACTATAATGTTTTCAAGTGATAGGCTTAAGTCTGGGTGTTGCAGCCACACACGAAATTGCTTGGCTTACTTGCAAGCAAACGGACGTCGTCATCTTTCGTTTATACGTACTTGTCAATGATGGTAATGGGTCTCAGCAAATAAGAGCTTTTCTTGAATTTTTTGATGAATAAACGTCTACTAGACAACTTTTTTGGACAAAATGGTTTATGGACAGAAAATAAGTTACATTCTCGTGCCAACAATCTCTTCTGACATGGCATTTCATGACACGAAGTGTGTCTTGATCTCTGTTTTTTATACTTATCTATTTTTGTAATGTATCTTAATAAAGTTTTCTTTCTTTATTCTTTCTATAAATGTATAAGTCGCTAATTTGGTCAACGCATAAAATAGATATTACGAGTATGTATGAAAGAACCACAAAAAAGGCATCTTACATGGGGACCTACAAAGACAAAAAAGTCTTTATACGATACTTCCCAAAACTAAATTAATTGTGAAAATGAGAAGGTGCGAACGATTCGCAGATAAGTTCGATATCTTTTGTCTTGAAAACCAAATACATAACAAAGATAAATCTGCTGAAAAGCAATCCGTTTTTCCGGAAAATTTACAAGAGCATGGTTGTCTGGCTGTACATTTCCAAGAAAATATACAGTTTAGGTCCAATTTTACTAAATTAATGATTTATGTGAATCTAACGAATACAGGGTGGCGGTTCTAATGGAGTACTTTGGCTATGTACAGAGAGAGAGCTACATCGATAGCTCTTTCTCACCCCAGATAGCTCACCCCACCCTGGTAAGTTTGAAGCCAAATCCACCGATTGCTTTAACTAGAATCTTTCAGTAAAACGAAAATAGCAAGCTGTTCTGTTTAATATTATGAAAAAAACTTATTTAATTACGAGACTTCGGACGTGTAGTACCTATCGCTCACTCTACATTGGTTTCGCACTGAGTAAACATTTATTGAATTGCTTTAAATGGAATAGCGGCTATGCTCTATGTATTGAATCTTTAATTTACATAACGGAAAACATGGTTAACTTATTTACTCAAAATTGATACTTAATGTGACTTCAAAATGAAATAGGGACAACAAGCTGCATCGATTGGAAGGTAGAAAAAAAATTTGAAGACATTTCTAGAGATAGATTCTAGACACAGCTTTCTAGACTAAGAAATTATCGATAAGCATTTTTTTATATCAAAAACCTCGAAGTTTATCCGTAAACCATAATTTCATTTTAGAACGGATGCACAAATTTTCGTCATATTAAAAGAAAATAATCTGAAGATGAAGATTCGATAAGTCATCTTTTGTGTAAACCAAAAAATCGGTGCTTCTGTTATGGACTAACGATGCACCCCTTTTTTATCGGTGTTAAATCCTTTCTATCTAATATTATGTAGTATAATGTGCTACTGTCTACTGGACTATAATAGCAAGGAGCTAGCAGAGAAGGTCGACTCGTCACGTTACGGGTTAAGGACAAAGGGCTCCATGTTGGTTTTGTTTTGTACTTAGAAATAATACCGGTAAGCTTCTAGATTAGATAGATAGACTATATGTTTATTGCACCATCAATACACAGAACAATTTTATAAGAACTTAATACTAACTATATAGAATATGGCACAATCGGCGGCCTTATCGCTATATTAATAGTAGAGAGATAAAAGAGAGCAAACAGACACAAAAAAAGGAATAAATAACAAAATAAATAAAGAATATCAGGACTTCTGCTTCTAATGCAATTCAACCTATGAATGAATGTTTCTTATTTTGTTTCTTTAGTATCTTTATTCACAAAGAAAATTAGGATGAACTAATAGAAATAAATTACAACTAGTATTACAATTGAAACAATTGAGCTAACTGCAGACTGTTGCAAAAACTCCACAGCTAGCTGGACTGATCCATATCAATACCAGTCGGAAGCGTCTCTAAGACGTTGGCTGCATTGCCCCGCTGTATGGCAATGCTGATGCGCTGCGTCAAATACTCACCAGCTCTGGGGTCACGCGTCGCATTGACCAGACACTCAAATAATTTTTAAAAAACCCGAAAAGCCTCGGTACCCCACGGACCTAGGGTCTCGACTCCAAGGTAAGCAAATGTGTAGGCTCTGTTAATGTGAGACCTGCATATTTGCGCCTCTTGTCTCGACACAAGTGTGTCGACGCATGTAGCATCCCACACAATGGGCCACCCCAACTCCCATGGGACTTGTGTGTTACCGTCGCGACGGTATGACACTAGGCCGACGCGTCGGGCCTCTTTCCATCGTCACGCAACAGACCATTCGGTTCGAGAATAGCTGGTACGTTAGCGGTTACCAAGACCCCCCGGATGATGTCGTTAAGGCTGGCGTGGTGAGATATCCGACCGGCGGCCCTAGTACACGATAATCCTTGACGACCAAGCTGTTCGACAGCAGTATCGCACTGGCTTTGATGAGGCGCGCAATACCTTGCACCCAACCGAAGTCATATTGCGATACGGAAAGTTACGGGATCCAATAAAGAAATGCTTGCAACCAACGTCTTTTTTATTTAGCTAAATAAATGGAAAAAAATAAAAAGCTTTAGGAACTTTATAGAACTCAATTTTGATAATTTAAAAACAAGGAAGATATCATCGCAGCAACATTGGTCCACGGACCTAAGTAACTAAGCTTTCGTTACCAACCACTTAAATAGCCTCATTTCTTCAAATTGAATCCCTTACTGTAATTTAGGTAAAATTTTCCGGAAGATACATAATTGCATTGTTGATTGTTCCTATTAAAACTTCAAACTAATTTATTACCAAATAACTCTTTCAAAACAATCGAGTTTGACTGCAATCATAAACTTTGTTGTTTTGATTCGATTTGCTGAGAAGAAATCGTAAAACTTTACTCAGCACCTTTTCAAACAGTGTGGGAACTACAATCAAGGAAGCACTATAATTTAATGGTTTGTATTTTTCTACATTTTGCATTTGTATTTGTTGTACATAATGTAGTGGGTACAATGGTTCTTCATTGATTAGAATTATATATTTTTACAAAATCTAAAAACCGACTTACAATTCCAGAATATAAGAATATATTCACTGTTTTTTGGAACAAATAATTTTGGAAGCCTCGGTAATCAATGATTTGGAAAAAATCATCAAACGTGAGTAACGATTGGCGTAGATATCAAGGACAAATCATACTACATTAAAAAAAAACATATTATATCTTCCTCTTTTGAAGACAGTTTAACATTAGATTGTATTGCTGGAAGCGAAAGAAACGCTACAAATGTAGCGAGTCTTTATTACTCCAGTTTTAAAGATCAATATCAATCCATTTTTAAACCTTTAAAATAAAATGATCAAAACCTCCAAAAACTGCCTATATTTTATTCACCGTCAAACTAAACTCTATTATAACGACCACGAGATGGAAATTGGGTATGTCACACTAAACTATGCGCAACCAATTGAAAGTCATCGTGTATGTAAACAGGGTATGAATGATTACACACGTGAGCCGTGCCCCCCTCCCCCTTTAGACGTAGTTTAGGGTGACAGGGTCTATAGCACTAATAGGCAGATTGTGCTGTGCTGTTGAGAGTACGCCAACTGCTTGTCTATTTAGCTGACGGCGGCGGCGTCGTTAGTCTCTGTGGAGTTTCGATGAAACACTCTATGAGTGTCTCATCGAAACTCTATCTCGATCGTTTAAGTCAACTCAATCGTCTCGTCCGTTAGCTTTGACTTCTACCGGGTAAAACTCGTATATTTTGGTTTTTAAGACACTGTGCTCTGATAACAACCACTCCTTAATCAATAATTCTATAAAACCGATCGCGAGCAGAACGCTGCACGGCAATACACGCAAAAAAAAAAACTTATATATTTTCTTCACATCAAAATGTCGTTTGAATCTTCATTTTTTGAATCTGCTTTTTTATCTTTTAATAGCTTATCTCAATATAATAAAATACAAAACATCTGCGGTAGACATTTGGATCTTGTTATATCAAATATTGATTGTTTAGTTTCTCAAACGTCTCAACCTCTTGTAGTCGAAGATAAATATCACCCTGCATTAAATATTTATTTTGATAAAATTTCTTTAAATTACTTACGTCCACCTAAACGGACAATTAAATTATTTAAAATTGCTGATTATTCAAGTATTTGTACTGAGCTTGATTCAATGGATTGGGGCTCTATCCTAGATCTTTCAAATACTGAAAAATCGGTTCTTAGTTTCTATGCAACTGTAAATAAATTAATAGACAACCATGTACCTTGCAAGGAAGTGTATGAAGATGGTAGATATCCATTTTGGTTCAGTAAGAGTTTGATTAAAATTGTTAAAGAGAAATTAAAATACCATAAAAAATGGAAAATATATAAAAATCTGGATGATTATGAAACTTTTTGTAAGCTACGTGTTAGACAGAAAAAAGTTCAGTCTCTATGCCTCTCTTCTTATTTAGAATATGCAGAGTCTAAAATACAAGAAAATAGTAAGTATTTCTGGAGATTTGTTAAGTCCAAGCGCAGCAACTGTGATTTTCCTGATTCAATGTTTCTTAAAAACATTTCATCATCGAAAGGTGATGAAATATGTGATCTATTCAATAGCCACTTTCACTCTGTATTCGAGCCTATCTCAGCTGTTCATTCTAATTCAGCTCACCCCAGCAACAATAACATCAACTTGCACACCATTCATGTTACAGTAGAACAGGTACTTAAATACCTAAAGTCTTTAGACACCAGCAAAACTGCAGGTCCTGATGGAATACCGCCATTATTTCTTAGTAAGTGCTCCGAATCACTAGCAAGTCCATTATCTATAATTTTTAATCTTTCTCTGACGTCGGGCCTTGTTCCTTTGGTGTGGAAAAAATCTTATGTTGTCCCAATCTTTAAATCGGGCGACAAACACGACATAAGCAACTATCGCCCTATTTCAAAACTAAGTACTATCCCTAAATTATTCGAGAAAATTGTCTATGATGCCATGTATCCGATCATTAGACCCCTAATAATACAGGAACAGCATGGTTTTGTTGATAGAAAATCCACTGAGTCTAACTTATGTGAGTTTGTTGATATCTTGTCTCGGTCTATGGATTCAGGGTTTCAGGTAGACGCCGTGTACACTGACTATTCTAAAGCTTTTGACAAAATATCTCATGATATTCTGATACAAAAACTGTTATCAATCGGAGTACACGGTGATTTGCTTCGGTGGCTTGAATCATATTTACGTGATCGTAGTCAGGCTGTTGCAATCAAGGGATTCTGTTCATCATTTGTTCCCGTTACTTCAGGAGTGCCTCAAGGATCCCATCTCGGACCGCTACTCTTTAATATTTTTATTAACGATGTTATTAGTTGTTTTAAATTTTCTAAAGTTTTGCTTTACGCAGATGATAAAAAGATTTTTAAGGTAATAACGTCTCTAAAAGATTGCGAAGATCTACAAAGTGATCTGCTTAGATTAAGTACATATTGCAAGGATAATTTATTATTTCTGAATGTAACTAAATGTAGCTGCCTCACTTTTTCTCGCAATAAATCAATTATTAATTTTAATTATCGCTTAAATGATGTTCTACTTAAGAGAGTAACGCAAGTTAGAGATTTAGGAGTTATCATGGACAATAAGCTGACGTTTAAATCCCACATTCAAGATATATCAGATCGCGCATATCGTTTGTTAGGCTTTGTACTTAGAGTTAGTAGAGATTTTAGTAACTGGAAAACGATGGTGGTTCTTTTCAATTCCCTGATCCGACCCATTTTAGAATATGGTTCTAGTGTCTGGAATCCTCATTATCTAGTTTATGTTAACACTCTTGAGCGAATCCAGTCAAAGTTCATTAAACATCTTAAATTTAAGATCAATAACTCAAATCAATCAGTAATAGTTAACATTGATTCACTTCTAAGCCGACGCACGATTAGAGATCAAATGCTATTGTTTAAAATCATAAGGAACTTGGTTGACTCACCGTATTTGTTAAATCAGTTAGGTTTCAAATGTCCACGTATGAATGCTCGTAAAACCAATAACCTTTTCATTTTAAATAATCATAAAACTAATTATGCATGCAATTCTTTTATTACTAGAGTAAGTAGGTTGCACAATGAACAATTTTCTAAATGTGACATATTTTCGCTCTCTAAGAATAACTTTAAAAAACAAGTGTCTCTCTTAAGTTAATTTTGTGTATTTAAGTGTCTCTCTTAATTTAATTTTGTGTATTTTTACTTGATTTGTTTTTGTTTGTTTGTATATTCTCCAAATTAACGTCTGTAACGTTGTTGTGTTCTTTTCTAAATAATGTTTCTATTAGTGGCATCTTGATTGGTTTATACGTAGCTATATTATACTGTTAACTTTAAGGAAATTGTATACTGTTTGTGCCTTAATAAACGAAAAATAAAAAATAAAATAAAATTAAGTAAGTACACTTAGAGCACACCATATACACGGAAATTTCGCCGAAATCCGAAAATACCCTAAAATATAAAAGCTTCTTTGTAAGTAGGCTTGAAAGTATGTATCGCGGGTGACTTACGATACTTACTCGTACTTTTAAGTAAGTAGTACTATTAAAGAAGATATAAATCAAAAGATCAAGGTCAAAATGTCTAGAACCACTCTAAAATATGATATCCTTTCTGACGTCATTTACCTTCTGCCCTATGAGTTTCTAGCCTCATAGCAGGCCACTTGTCACGCACTACCCCTATCTATTATAGTAATACCGACAAATTTGTCCGACCCTACCAATCTCGTCGCATCGCGCTGACAAGGACGTTGGGCATAACCTTACAATATTTTTGTTATGAGTAAAACTTGCACTTAACTTTATGGAAAAATTTGTAGGTCCACTGATGTATCTAGGATTAGTTGCTTCGACCGTTGCTTCGATATTTGAGCGGCGAATACTGATCGAAGATTGGTTGATATGTTCACTTCATATTCTATATAAAAAAAGATATATTTTCCTCCTATACAAAACTAGTAGCCTGAATTTAACTACAACCTCACCTCAACAGCCTGTATTGGTCCACCGCTGGACGTAGGCCTCCCCCTGATAAGCGCCTATTGGTTTTTATCTCATGGGAGCTGGACGCAGGCCTCCCCCTGATAAGAGCCTTATTGTTTTTTATCTCATGGGAGCTGGACGCAGGTCTCCCCCTGATAAGCGCCTTATTGGTTTTTATCTCATGGGATTAATGCCCATAATCCCCATCACGCTGGCTGGGCATGCGGAATGGGGATCTCAGTTTGGTGGTAGAATTGTTCTTCAGGGGGCGCTGCTGCCCGCCCCCTGTGGAATCTCTTAGTCGCCTCTTACGACACCCGCGGGAAGAGTTGGAGTGGTGCAAATTCTAAGCCAGCACCACATAGCTGCCTGAATTTAATACCTTCTTATTATTACTTCATTTTCGATACCTACTGGACAATGGGACTTAGAGCTCTTTAAATGCCAATGCAAATGTCAATAAATCTACCCTATTATGTGACGCAATTTTCGTCAAATAATTAGCGTCATACCTCTTTCCAAACCAGTGTTTTATAATTCAATAGTGTTCTCAAACACTATTAAGCCTACCAAAATAGTTATCATGCCTGATTGCCCCTTATAACAACTACACAGTGCCCAATTTCCTGTGTGCCCACACGTTTCAATCCTGAACAATATTTCTGGCGATCACGACCGCATGTTATTCCTGGCACGCACTGTTACCTGACAAATTTATCACTTCCTCTATAACAAACGGCTGTAGAGGAAGGATAACTGAAACAATACAAATTAGGGTACAGAATGTAATATGTGACGGGATGACATGACATTTCTTGGGCGAGAGCAGGTGGGACCTGGATGGAAATATTAATCTTGTTCTGCTTCGGTTCCAGATTTTGTTTTGAATTTCTTGGTATCAAATTTCAAAAGTTTTGAAACCTTTTCAGGCAAGAAGTGTAGTTAGCAAAACAGCAAGACCAGTTTACACTAAATTCGAAAATCCCCGTCCATGAGTTTACTTTGAACTATCTTCTAATTTCTAAGAAATCAAATGATGTCGCAAAAATTTTCGACTTCGACGGGACTTGAACCCGCCCTTTCTAACGGCGCTAGAGGAAGTCCCAAAGATTTTCGACTCTACGTCACTTGACCTAGTGGTGTAGATGGTTAGCACATTCCCATACTGAGGGAAGGGTGCGGGTTCAAGTCCCGTCGAAGTCGAAAATTTTTGCGATATTATTTGATTTCTTAGAAATTACCCTGAGTTACGCACGACAAAAAACCTTATCTTATAATTAAAACGGTTGTGCAGATTTCCATCAAACATAGAAACCTACATGAACAAACACTCTAAAGCCAACAAAAAAAAATATCAAAGTCAGATCATTTGTTTTGGAGCTACGATGTCACAGACAGACCCACAGATTAGGTACATTCGTCAAACTTTTATAGACCTTTTTTTATCGGAGGCGAACATTGTAAATTTTCCAATGTCGAAATACGACCCATATAACAACACTTCTCAACACGAGCGAACATTTTTCAGTGATTTCGCCGTTGACTTGATCTGATTTGGATGTAACTAAATGAAATAAATATATGAAATCATCTTTTTGGTCGATCTCGTTTAGAAAATATCAACAGATAGATAGTATTTGGTGAGATTTAAAATAGAATTTATACGATTGAGATCGAGGAATATGTATAAAGTTCCTGCTCAAAAAACAGAATTGTTTGTCAGACCTCCGCGTTTGGTTAGTAGTAAAAGAGTCATGCGTCCCCAATTTTCTAACATTGAATAGAACTTTCAATGCTCTTTCTGTGGTTAAACCTTTACAATTGAAGTGGACCGACTGAAACGATTTGCAGCCACTTTTGCTGTGAAAGTTTCAGTCAATTTACATTTTTCATCTATTCGCTAGAATAGCTGGATTCTTAGTGACGGCACAAATGTTTGTATGATCAGCTGATAATCCGGGTCAGGGTGTTTTTCTATGTATAAAATAAATCTAATATATAAAATTCTCGTGTCACAGTTTTCTTTCCCGTACTCCTCCGAAACGGCTTGACCGATTCTCATGAAATTTTGTGAGCATATTGAGTAGGTCTGAGAATCGGCCAACATCTATTTTTCATACCCCTAAGTGATAATTTTAAATTTCCACGCGGGCGTAGCCGCGGGGCGCAGCTAGTCTTATATATAAAATTCTCGTGTCACAATGTTCGTTCCCGTACTCCTCCGAAACGGCTTGACCGATTCTCATGAAATTTTGTGAGCATATTGAGTAGGTCTGAGAATCGGCTACTATCTATTTTTCATACCCCCAAGTGATAGTTTTAAATTTCCACGCGGACGTAGCCGCGTGGCGCAGCTAGTTAAATATATATATATTTAAAGGGATATCTACTGATATCCCTTTAAATATATATATCCATAACACAAGCTCTTCTTATTTTGGGACTATTAGCTGGATGATTCTCTAGGAATTGTCCAGATCTATTTATCTAAGTACATGTAAGATAACTATTTATAAATTTACACAATCTGACCACATTATTATTGGAACTAATTATCGGGTATTTATCGCGTTAATTAACCTATTTTTCCCGACGTTTCAACAGGTTTACATTTACCCACTGTCGTGGTCACGGATGACTGGAGTACTGGTGCTACCGTCTCTGCGAACGGGGACAGCATTATTTGAAACTTACTTATACTTGGTTTTTGAAACCAGGCGTGTCTTGTCTGTCAGTGTCTGCATGCTCAGACAGACACACACATTAACAGTATCCGCGGCGGCGTGGCGCACTGAGAAACTTTATTAGCCGTTGTCAGTTGGGGGTTAGTGCCCGTTATCCCCACGCTGGGCATGCGGGTTGGGGATCGCAGTTCGGTGGTTGAATTGTTTTGCAGGGGGCGCTGCTGCCCGCCCCCCGTTGGATATTCCTTAGTCGCCTCTTACGACACCCGCGGGAAGAGTTGGGGTGGTGCTAATTCTAAGCCGTGCTTTGACTCCCACGCCAAGCTCCCCCTGAAAACTCTCCCCCATCCAAGAATTTGAAATGGGTATCGATTTCGCCTTACACACGGCGACAAGTACACTTGTCTATACTATATACTACGACAAGTACACTTGTCTATAACTGGATTCCATGAGGCAGAGTGTCTGAAACCGTCTTCACGGTTGAAATTAGGATATTTAAAGGACTACTAGTACTAAATAATAGAATTCTTCCACCGAACTGCAATCCCCAACAAGCATGCCCAGTGAGGGGGTTATGGGTACTACCCCCCATGTGATAAAAGCCAATAAAGCGCTTATCAGGGGGTGGCCTGCGTCCAGTAGTGGACCAATACAGGCTGTTGAGGTTGAGTACTGAATTGCTTCTGCCCGCGGCTTCGCACGCGTATTTTCTATACAATAAGTAGCCTACTATCTAAGTTAAGCTTTGCTCTAAACGTACGCCAAGTTTCATCTTGATCTGTTCAGTAGTTTTGGAGATCATAGGTGACAAAAATTAAGATTTCACAAATTTTCCGCTTCATAATATTAGCAGGATAATAATACACACACGATACACTTACCATATCAATAAAGAAAATATAAGCGCGATTACTATGGACTTAAAATATATCACGGATCCGCTATCGACCGTGAAACTACTAGTGAACTACTACAGATGTGTATCAGTGGAATAAAATAATTTTATATGCAAACCCATTTTGCTTGGCTCAAAGCCATAGCAAGAGAGTTGATTACGAAATTTTGCATAACATTATTCTGCCTCCGTCTATCCTAATACCTCGTTTGTCTGAGAGTTAAAGTGGTCGCTCCTAGACTAAGTTTAAGTGGCTCATCAAATTATGTAAACGTTGTTAATAGGATTACGGCTCTATTATTTGAGTTGTATAAGAATTAGGCAGTAGACGTTAACTCTACAATATATCTATACTAACTGTTGCCAGCGGCTTTGCACGCGCTTTTTAAGTAGCCTTTGTCTGTCCCCGGTATACTTTTTATCTGTCTGACAAATTACATAGAGATTACTAACCTGATAAAAAGCACACATGACAAAACGCGATCAAACAAAATGCGACTGCGAAATAAAACAGAACTGATGCTAGGCAGAACAAGAACTCAAAATGGGGCAAATATGGAATAAAATTATTAAAATATCCATAACCTAATTTTGAAGTATTCAAGGAATATAATATTGTGACATTTTTCTATTACTTACCTAGACATAGATTAAATTGATATAACCAAAATACCTACCTAATTGTAGCGCCCTGACAGGGTTTTTATGCATTGTGTACCTACCCACTAAGACCTACACATAAGAAAAACATCTGTATGCATAAAATGACAATAAATTATATGAATATGAATATAGGGCGAACGTGGACTTTTACATGTGGGGCAAAACTCTGCGAGGCGAATGTGGAACAAATCGAAAATATGCTTTTGAGGCACCCTACTACCAAACCCTAAGATAGTACCTGGACCTGTAAGTTCCAGAGACAATCTATTACAAACCAAATACCATTATAAACTTTACTTGTTACTAATTATTGTTATTAAATATTTTTCTGATTCATACATAATATTATAAAAGTGAAGTGAAACTCTATCTGTCCGTTACCTTGCTCACCTAAACAGCTGAACGGAATAATGAATTTGATAGGAAGGGATAGTGAAATTTGATAGGAAGGTCGCGTGTTCACCGCTGATGTTGAGGTCCTGGGTTCAAATCCAGTGTCGGTCCATAAAATTTTACAGTAGCTGTCTAAGCCAGAAAGCTGACGGTGTTACGCTCCCGTGCCTTGGAACGCACGTTACAATCTTGGAGTCTTCAAATCCAGGGTAAATAAGTTCCTTTTGGGAAAGCGTGCTCCATCTTAGGCCACATCTTCACTTACTTTAAGTGAGTTGGTGGCCAAACGCTTAAGCATAATCTATAAAAAAAAAACGTTAAGCCGTTGATAGCGCCTGACCTCTCACCGATAGTGTCGGTCTGCCTTCCCATCGGATTATGAAAGTGAGGGAATAGAGAATGCACCAGTGTTTGCGCATACACTTATTGGCAGTGAGGCACGTTTCCCTCCAGAGGCGTCAGACCGGATGTTTTTCTAGTACATGTTGCGGTAGGTACTATTTGTTATTCTGTGATGCTACAGTGAGTTGGTAAGAGAATGAACGAACAACTTTTAAAAGATAGGAACTTCCAGTGTTTCCTATTGACCTTAGTAGAGAAGCTCGGTGATAGTCGAAAAAAATGTATTATTTTTTCGACTATCACATTTTACTCAGCTTTGAGCTTGCATCACACTAATATTATAAATGCGAAAGTTTGGATGGATGGATGGATAGATGGATGGATGGATGGATGGATGTTTGTTACCTCTTCGAGTCAAAACTACTGAACGGATCAGGCTAAAATTGCATACAGGTAAGTCTAACCCTGGAATCAAACACAGGCGACTTTTTATCCCATAAAGTTCCCATTGGATAGAAATAACCTCAAAACGTTTCCATAGAAACAACGCGTGCAAAGCCGCGGGCAGAAGCTAGTAAACTTATATATCCAAAATGATGTTTAAGGTACCTAGGTCAATGGAAATTAAAACCTTTTAAATCAATTACCTAGGTACTGAACCTCAATTAATTTTACGGTCGAACCTAACCTTCGTATTAATTAGATAGGAATGAAAGACCAAACCTCGTTGGACAAAACAACGACAAAAAACTGACTTGACTGACTTACTCACTTGTACTGACATAATTTTGTGACGGCTCCTCTTGCACTGTTTGATTTGTCTTCGATCTATGGAAGATCTTGGAGTGTATTTCTTTTTCCAATGATCTTTACCCTTTAGGAAAAGAGTTAAATTTAATGTGGCTAATGTAATTGCAGCCAGTTTGACAATAAAATAAGAAAAATGCTCGTGAAAAAAGAAAAACAAGAAAACTTTACCCAGGCGATACTAACCTGGTCCTGCGTAGTAGTGCTAATAGTTTTGACTTTGAATTTTTTAAAAACTCACTTTGCTCGAAAAAATGGACACTGTCCCGACCAACCCAGATTGTTAACAAGTCCACAAAGCAACCATCTATTACGTAGTGCCCGTTGCAAAGAAGACCAACCCAAAAGATCAAGACGACGGCGTCATCATAAGGCATACGCAACTGAACAATGGGTGCCCAAGCGAGAGATTCAGCCACTCACCGCGAAAAAACTAGAGTATTTCCAGGAAGGACGGGACGAGAACAAAAGTGTTCCAATCGTTACAATAAATCACTAATGTGTCTGTTTCACTGCTGTACTTGTCTTCCAATACAGTGATGATGTCTAAAATAAAAATGTTTTTGCAAAACCTTGCATTCAATGATTGAAAAATTTCCCAGCACAAAAACGCCATGAGTGGCAAGTGCAGGGCCTTAGGCAAACAAGAGAATGTTAAAGGCAGGTATGACGTAGTGTAACACAAGCTCTGCTTACTGTGGAGACAAGACTAGGACGCTTAGAATAGAATATACTTTATTGCACAAAAGTTGTACATGGGCGAGCATAATGCTGCAACCTTTGAGTAGTGTGGACAACAATTTAGTAGGTAGTGTATTTAGTAGGTAGTTCTGAGCTTTTCAGGAGAACCAGATACCGTAAGGCACAGTTAATTGGCATAGTTCATGATTCATATCTCGCTATAGATTTTTCGAAATCACTGGGGCTGCCAGCTTGACGTCAAGATAGCGGCCACAGTGAAAACCTAAATATTTTCTAAAGTACTGGGGCACTATTTATTTTACTTAGGGCATCGGGATCACTTTTTCATGACACATTTATTGGCATAGATAAAACCACCAAATTCCATGGCGGGGCTGCTAACTTGACGGACACGGACGATGTTTATAGAATGGTATTTTTATTTTACACATCGTCATCATGTCGGGCCTTTATTCACACACGTTTTTTACCCGTAAAAATCTACGGTTAATTCGCCGTGCGTAGGCACGGTTGTCAGTGTTGTATGGATCACTATGGAAGCTTTGTTCATATTGTTTATTTTTATTATATTT
The DNA here is from genome assembly GCA_963564075.1 of Eupithecia subfuscata. Lineage (NCBI taxonomy): Eukaryota > Metazoa > Arthropoda > Insecta > Lepidoptera > Geometridae > Eupithecia > Eupithecia subfuscata. Next base: position 4,285,158 of record OY751099.1, on the reverse strand, counting down.
CACGGCTATGTAATGCGTATGAGCCCTTGCAAATTTTTAATATGATCTAAACGTCCATTTGTTTTAATAATTCGTGTGGATTTAGTATAAACCTAGAGATTTCATCAATTCCAAAGGATTCGTCAACAGTTTTCTGCTTAGTCGCTTCGTCGTCTCTTTTGTGCTGTTATTTTGTAAATGTAAGAAATAAGGTACAGGTGCACTCACCATTGTTGGAGATTAGTCTCACTTGTCCTTTTCACAGCTCTTTCTGATTAACTGGTGAGACTTTTATGAATAACTAATTTCTGTCCGCGGCTTTGCCTTTGTTTTCGGAGCAAAAAGAAGGCTATGTTTGAGGATTTGGCGGCACCAAGAATAAGAAAGTAAATCATTTATTTGTCACATAAAACACACACAGATACAATTCCTTTACTCGTTACAAAATGGAAAAATACTTTTTTGTTGTCGTTTTCAAATCAAAAGTGAAACAAAAAAGTAGGGGCACAAAAAAAAAATTATACCTATGCTAGCGCAGCCGCTGAGTTCCTTTTTACCCCCGACGCAAAAAGAGAGGGGTGTTCTAAGTTTAACGTGTCTGTCTATGTATCTGTATATCTGTCTGTGGTATCGTAGCTCCCAAACAGATGAACCGATTTTCGTTTAGTTTTTTTTGTCATAGATAATTTTATCCCGAGTGATCTTATCCATGTTTCATGAAAATCTGTCCAGCCAATAAACGTTGGCGGGTTTTAAAATTTTGTCTTGTTCTTAAACAACTCTCGTTTGCTGTGACAATTTGAGTAATCGACATTTTAACGATTTGTGAAAAACAGTCCAAGATTGGGTAGTGTAAAGGAAGATAATGCAATACCTTGTCTAACGTATGTGCTGTGTGAGTACCTATATTGCCCTAGTTGCACACTACACCTGGTAATTATACTACGTACATTAGTTACGTCCCAGCGGACCTTAACCATTCTGTCACGGTGTAATTAGGCAGGTTAATTAGACACCTACAATCCGATCTAGCTTACTGTAGGGACATGTTCTGCGGACGATTAGGACAGGTATAGGTATACCTAGGTGGATGAGTGAGGGAATACAGAGTCCACATGCGTGCACATGCAGGACAAACTATAGTGCACAAGTGTGCAGGTCTATTTATAGTGCACAAGTGTGCACTATAGTTTGTCCTGCGCATGTGGCTAGCCTTCGTTGAGGAGTGGCCGCCTCCGTGGCCGAAATTTGAAACAAGTTGTCAATAACATCAACGTCAATCATGTCTTCAGCTTGCTGCATCTAACATCTGCCAGCAGTTTTTTGCAGATCGTCTGCAGTGCTTTATACACTAAGTTCGAATAATTCCCTGCATCCCGACTCCGGGTAATTCGATTCCCGCAACGTCGACTCTTGTTAAGGCGAGTGGTCTTTATAGGAGAGCGACGATAAGCGACATGGCACTAGGGCGAATTCACATGACGTCAATCAAACCTCTGGGCTGCGAGCCATGTACGGACTATTCTGGCTTTGTTTTCACAGCCAAGTACCGTCAGCACCATAGATTAACGCTATCATATTCATCATCTTAGCCGAGAGACGTCATAGTCCACCCCAAAGATCCTTGTAATTGATGTATCACCACCGAGGTGACTATCTTTACTTCGCATTACTATAGCCTCGTCGGTCTAGCGGTCGGCTTGTTCAACCGCTGATTATGAGGTCCTGGGTTCAAATCACGGGTCGGGCCAATAGTTATTGTTATTGTCGTTTTCCAGCAAGAAAAAATCAAAATCCTGTTGTTATTTTTTAACCCCGACGCAAAAAGAGGGTTGTTATAAGTTTGACGTGTCTGTCTGTGTATCTGTGTATCTGTCTGTGGTATGGTAGCTCCCAAACGGATGAACCGATTTTCATTTAGTTTTTTTTGTGTCATAGATAATTTTATCCCAAATGTTCTCAGCCATATTTCATAAAAATCTGTTCAGCCAATAAACGTCGGCGGGTTTTTTCAAATTTTAATTTGTCTTGTATGCATTTGTGATACACAGGCAGCTGTTAAGCTGGTACGTGTATATCTGAGTCTTTGTAAATGCACTTTAAATATTTGTTCAATCTATTTTTGAAAGAGTTCACTGAGGGACTACTTATACTATTACCTTACTTTACTTTTACAGCCTATAATAAGTTACCTACCCATTTTATGTAATTATTGACGGGTCCTGCGCTACCTGGTGATCTATCAACCTGGTCTAACTCTTCTAAGCACAGTCATAAAAATGTACAGACAAAAAACAAAAAAACTGAACACCCGACTTTTTCGATTTGTCAAGCCAGCCGACATACTTTTGTTGGACTAATACTAAAACTATCAAAGTCGAGCAAGGAAATGCACTTTAGGACACCGCGTGTCGGTTGTCTAATCCAGCTTCTCACGACGTGACCACGAACTGCATCTCGGTAGGTCCCCATCGTGGGGTTGGTGTAGACCTGTCGAAAGTAGCCATGCAAACTTTCGAGAGGTATTTGTCCGCTTCTAACTTTTTAATCGATAGAAAACGCAATACAATATATTATGTAGACTTACTGGTTGCCGTACCTTGGCAAATGTAGTGAAGGAGGCCTTCCGGCCAGGTGAGATAACGGCTTGCGGCAGCGTGCTGGTAGACGCTGAATACGGCAATTTGAAGACTCTTAACGAGTCTAGATCAACGAGGCTGCATGATAAAAAATATCTATCTCTGTAATGACAATGTATTGAATTACTAGACGATCGCCTCGCGGTTTCACCCGCGTAATTCCAGTTTCCGTGGAAATTTCGGGATAAAATATAGCCCTGAAAAGTAAGCTTTCTAACGGTGAAAGAATCTTTCAAATCGGTTCAGTAGTTTCGGAGCCTATTCAATACAAACAAACAATTAAATCTTTCCTATTTATAATATTAGTATAGAAGTTATCCTACTAATATTATAAAGCCGAAATATTGTGAAATCTGAATTTTTGTTACCTAGGATCTCGGAAACTACTGAACAGATCAAGATAAAATTTGGCGTACGTTTAGAGCATAGCCTAACTTAGATAATAGGCAACTTATTACATCGAAACGCGTACAAAGCCGGGCAGAAGCTAGTCGGTCATAAAGTACCTATAACACAAGCTCTGCTTACCTTGGGGCTCGATGATTCTGTGTGGATTGTCCAGCATTATTTATCACTGTTATTAATGAATAGCACCGCGCCGTTTTGGAAACAGCCTAGCCATTCTACAAACGGGCTGATTCTTCTATCCAGCGGCGACTTACACTACACCAAAGTGTCTGTAAGTTAAGTCATAATTTACATTCAATAATAACAACAATAAATAATGCTGGACAATCCACACAGCATCGTCTAGCCCCAAGCTAAGCAAAGCTTGTGTATAGGTACTAGATGTGGTATGTCGGGTATGCCGGATATGCCGCATGGACACAGACCTCGTAAGTCAAACACCAGGGCCCGAGGTACCGACCGGCAGCAAATCCGTCAATTCTGCTAATACACGGCGCTGCTAACTCTAGCTTTGATTTATTACCTTCCAACTAGTTTCTGCCCGTGGCTTCACACGCGTTGTTTCCGGGAGAAAGAGTAGCCTTTACCATTATACCTACTCATTGCTTATTTTATTTTAAGTCAACGTTTTGTTCTATGGTAACGTTTTCAGATCATTTTATTTTGAATAGTTATATATTTTTTTATACTACCTTAATAGATGCACACAGATCTTATCTCATGTATATCCGACGATCCTATCCATACCAGATCGTCTGGAAGAGATCGCTCTTGAGCGATAAAACTGCCAATTGTCAGAGCTTTATTTGTTTGATAATGTAAATTGATTCTTAACGTTATTTGTGCAAACAAAGTTTTTTCTATAATCCAGGTCTAAACCTACATAATATAGACAAAATTTTCACCTGATCCGTTCTGTAGTTTTCGCATAAAGTTACCTTAACTACCTCATCTCACCTCAACAGCCTATATTGGTCCACTGTTGGACGCAGGCCACCCCCTGATAAGCGCCTTATTGACTTTTATCTCATGGGGGTAGTGCTCATAATCCTCACGCTGAGCACGTGGGTTGGAGATCGCAGTTCGGTGGTAGAATTATTCTGCAGAGGGCGCTGCTGCGCTCCCGGTCGATATCCCTTTGTCGCCTCTTACGACACCCGCGAGAAGAATTGGGGTGGCGCAAATTCTAACCCGGCACCACACAGCAGCACACCACCGCAAATCTCAACTAACAAACATCCAACCTTTCCCATTTGTATTATTAGTATGAATTGTGATACCATAGCCATACGCTGCTACGAACTGCCAATAGCTTTCATTACTCGGATGCAGGCAGTGCTTCCTGCAACAATATCTCGCAATCTAAGCATCAACTGGGAATTAATGTACGGCAGCACTAAGGTGACTTTAGTACCTTGTCGCTTTAAGGTTGGTTAAGGCGACGACCGCTTTCCGCTCGTCAATAACCGCCCATTAGTATGACAAAGTACTTAGGTACTTAATTATTAGGGGCGGTATACTTAATTCACCTGGGGTAATTCACCCGGGTACACTAAGTATACTTTTTGTAGACTTGATTCACCCTGGTAATTTCCGGGTGCATTAAGTACACTAATTATTAGACTTTATTCACCCATGTGCTTACAAACGAATGTGTAATGCAACCTACTACACTTGCGAGCTTTAAACTGGAATCGCTTCAAGGGTTGTTCAAGACTAATTTTTACAATTTCTTTGCAGTGAACTATGAGTTAAATGTTTTCCCTTCCGCAGGATTTATTGTCGACGATAAATTTTGATTTTATGCACGATAATGTCCGCTGCCACACCGCAGCAGTGACTAGACAGTACCGACAGACGTCTTCCATGTCGGCATTCCCACACTAGACTGGCCAGCCCTTATTCCTGACTTGAACCCAATCTGGCATATGTGCGATGAGCTAAAACAGCGGATACGAGGGAGAAATCCAGCTAATCCAGCTCCGGCGCCGATAGAAGCCGATAGATGCAACTTCGACCTATTGCAATAATTCCCAAAATTTAGGTAGCCAATTTAATTAATTTTAAATCTTCTTGATATCACTTGATAGGTAACAAAATTACCTTTCAAATGATATACCACAATCTATAGTTCATTGTACATAAATTGTAAAAAAATTGTTTTGATCAACTCGCGATGAAGCGATTCCATTTTAAAGCTCGCAAGTGTAGATATTTATCTACACAGTTTATAAAGGTTTCTATATTTTTGCATGGACCCCCAAACATTTTTTTTTCATGATCGCCGCGCACGCTAAAAGTTATATATTTGCAGAGAAGATATATATTTTCTAAACAAAAAACAAAATAGTGACCGATGTCAGGGCCAAAGTCTAAAAACCCCGTTGTCCTACCTTATCAGCAAACATACAACGTCTACTGCTGAACCTCACCTCACCTCATCAGCCTATTATTGGTCCACTGTTGGACGCAGGCCTCCCCTGATAAGCGCCTTTTTGGCATTTATCTCATGGGGTGTTTATGCCCTTCTTCCCCACGCTAAGCCATGCGGGTTGGGGATCGCAGTTCGGTGGTAGAATTCTTCTGCGGGAGACGCTGCTGCCCACCACTGGTGGATATCCCTTATTCGCCTCTTACGACACCCGTAGGAAGAGATGGGGTGTTGTAAATTCTAAGCCGGCACCACACAGCTAATTCACTGCTTGCTGAACATGCCTCGTAACACACACAAACAACAGGGGGGTTTTCCCATAATCAACACGCTTGGCAGGTGGATAAGTGATCCTAGTGCTATAAATGCAGAGAAAGCATCTTCTGCTCATCCTCTGGAAGGTTCCTTTACTCGACTTTTCTACATCTACAGGCTCGCTACGGACCCGGCCTACCACCAAGCCTATCCCTAGCAGGCCGGGGCGAAGCTACCACCAAAATTGTGCTTTTATAGTACCATTTTACATCAAAAAATTAACGAACTACTAGGGTAGCATAAACATGAAGGAAGTTTGTAGATTTTATCAGTGAATCTCTAATCAACTCTCGGTATCTCCAATCAACCTCCGCACCAATCCGCCCTCCGGGCAGGTGGGATGACGACCTGCGAAAGACTGCAGACAGATGCCGGATGCGGCAAGCTGAAGACAGGGCACTATGGCGCTCATTAGGGTTAGCCTATATCCAGCAGTGGACTAATATAGGTTGGTGCTGATGATGATGATAATTGTACATACGAGTAGCTAGAGTGCATAAGTATTGGAATCTCTGATTGAAATGTGAGTGGAACAAAATAATGTCCAAATTCCGTTACTTATTTTTCAAGCAAAGGTCTTGAGGTAAATTAAATTAATTTACGATTCCCGAAGGCTGGTATCACAAACAGACATGAGAAATATTTAAACGTTGACATTTTCCCCCATTAATACTTAAATTTAACTCTCAGAAATAATTATGTCTCGGAGCTTTTGGATGTTGAAATGAATATGAAAATTCTTTTTGAGAACCAAACAAATACGTTTAGGATAGGTGAAGTTTTGTATACCTACTTACCTTTATTTTAGTTATTCTATTTCAGATCCTTTTATCTCGAGTCGCCCATTAAAACAACCTAATAACTTTTATGATAATTCAGAGCTTTTCAAGCTTTTATAAGTAAGGATAGGATAGTTTACTTTATTTCATCAACCTATATTAGTCCACTGCTGGACATAGGCCTCCCCTAATGAGCGCCATAGCGCCCTGTCTTCAGCTTGCCGCATCCAGCATCTGCCTGCAATCATTCGCAGATCGTCATCCCACCTGGCTGGAGGGCACTTTATTTAGTTATACTTTACTGGAATCTTTCATAACAAAGAAAATTACAATCAAATAATAGAAACAAAATAGAACTAGTATTTACAATTGAAGTTATCCTAATGCCAATAAAACAATGTATATGAATCTTTGAAATACGTAAAGGCATAATAAAATAAGAGATACAGTAGATATTCCACTTCACTAACATTTTATCCAACACAAAGAACGCCGTTATCATAAACTCTAGATATGAACAAAAAACGAAATTCAGCCTCCACTGAATCATAAACAAAACATTAAGAACACAAGACAAAGAAAACAAAAAGAACTTTTCCCATTTTAAGGCGACGCCAGAATTTGAATCCCGCGGTCATTAGAAAGTCAAGTTTATCATACATTTTAATAAACTCAACAGCTGTTGAAGGATAAAGCTGGGCATACAATGCGCGACACACGCGATTTAACCACTCGACTAGCGAATCCAGCAGCTATTGGATAAATAATATTTCGGATCACAGGTTGCAGTTTTAGCATTCTAGACGGCTGAAAAAGATTAACAATAATCTAGTAACTGTCAGCTAGTCCTTAGTAAACCTAGCTAAAGCTGGGTTTCCACTGCGAGCGGAGCGGACCCGTTAAGGGCGTATACAACCTCAAATTGCTTATTTTCAACTCCATCGGACCTCCATATCTTCCAAACTACTAAATATTTAACTTTGAAATTTATATATAGTAAAGTTCAGGACTTATTCTATCGATCATATGTTTCGGAAACACGATTCCACAAAATTTTCTCGATAGAAAAAAATCGCAAAGTTACCTCTAATTTTTTACTAAAACCCTAATTTCTCAATAAACACAGATGATACGATCTTGAGATTAAGCATGGTAATTTAACTAAGCATAAAGACCATTTTATATGTTGCCTTTTTTTCAATTAACTATTCTAATGTTTGTGGGGAGCAAATAACTACTAAAAACTTGATTTTTGGGCTTACGCCGCTTTGCTCTGTCCCGCTCCTGTGAACGCGAAATCCTATGCCTATCCTCTTCACACAATAACGAGGTAGTATGGGCCCTTAAGGACTCTGTTTAACTCGCAAAAGTAAACTGCGTACTTCTATTTCCACCAACAAATAGTCGACCGGAAAACACTGAGCGAGCAGAAAGCTTTGAAATAAACTCCGCTCAATCATCTCTCATTACCCTGTCGCGGTATGAACCCGGCTTTATGCTTAATTTTGTTTTTTTATAACTAAGGAAATACAACTACTACTACGCCATACAGCGGGGCAATGCAGACAGCGTCTTGGGGACGCTTACGACTGGTATTGATGAGACGACTTCTGTGGCGCGGTGGGCGAAGTTCCGCCTGCGACGCAGGAGGTTGCGGGTTCGATTCCCGCCTCGGGACAAATATTTGTACGATCTGCAGATATTTGTTCAGGGTGTTCTGGTCGTTTTCTATGTATAATAAAAAATATCTATCTATGTATGTACTCGTATATTATTATGTGTATCAGTTATCTAGTACCCATAACACAAGCACTGCTTACCTTGGGGCTAGATAATGCTGTGTGAATTGTCCAGCATTATTTATTTATTTATTTATTTATTGATATGGATCAGTTGAGCTACCAGTACATCGTTTGCAACAGTCTGCAGTTAGCTCCATTGTTTAAAAAATACTAGTTCTAATTTGTTTCTATTATTTGATTATGATTTGCTTTGTGAATAAAGTACTTATTATAAGAACTACTTTAAAGTGCTGTTACCTAATTGCCCAATACATGAAGACCCTGAAGACTTCCGGCGATGTCGCATCCCAAAATGAAACGTCGCCTAGTGAATGCCCGCGAAATGTCAAAATGGTCCTTCATTTTATTTATATTTCCCTGCTCTTTTACCTTTTGAGATTTATGGCCGCAATATTCGTAACAGTACATTTAATGTTGTGACATCTTCGTGTTATTATATCTAAGCTGGTCTTTTATAAACGGAAATTGTTAGCTTCCATTCTGCGTGACAGGTTTCTCCAGAAGATTATTAAATTGGACGAGCGCTTTGATGGGATTTTGATGCTAAAAAAATCTATTTTGAAAGTCTAACCACTTAGTGTAGGTGGATCTAAAAGCCAAGCTAAAGATCTAAAATTAATGAATTATTTGTTAGACATGATAAGTTTACATGATTTGAAATAAATTATTTTAATTAAAAAAAGTTTTCGAAGTCTTCCAAAGTTAAAATAACGTAGCAATAAGTATTTTCATTTTAATAAATCAAGTTCGCATGCCCACACGCACACACAGCAGAAAACCAAAATACTTAACTGAATATTTACCATGATTTGTGTTATTTTGATTTTCCGAATATTTCGGCACAGTTGCATGCGCCATGATCACGGAATAAATGATATTGGTTTTTTTATTGGCCACTATACCGTTCTTTCCTCAGCATTTGTCTTTTGCTACAAATATTACCACTACAACGGGTTTCATTAAAGAACTCAACTCAATCATAACATAACACACTACACTGACTGTATCTGTGTGCTTAGTATCGTATGAGTATGCATATAGGATTACGAAAAAAGTTTTCGTGAGCTCAAAAACTGTCATAAAATCTGCTGCATTGTCAAAATAAACTAAAGCAAAGCTAAGGACAATAAAATACAATAGAATAGTTTGAAGGCATTTGTGAAGTACTGAGCAAAATTTCAATACATTTTGCAACATGGCAAAATACTGCTAAAATTACAAAGAGAAATTAACGTCTTCATCTTCATATTTTTTCACCCTTTATTATCCAACGAAAATAATGTTAAATATTTACAAAAGAGTTCGTTGTACATTCTAAACAAGCCTTCCCAAACAAAGCCTTACCGGGAAAGCTTGATTAATCAGTGAAGAGCCTTGAAAGCTTTTTGGATATGACGCGATGTAAATAAAAACCGGTAAATATTCCTGCTTTTATCAATACCAACGTTGTATTTCTTCATTGTTTCGAATTCACTGTTGATTCTTATAACCGTGACACTCTTATTTATGTAGTATTTGGCTTAGCTATTGATAAGCTTTCAGAGTTCAAAATGCGAAGTCTTAGATAGTGATAGAGCTGTCACTGTGGTTTGAAAAATAGCTCACCTAGAGTTCCATTTGAAGAGCACAAGTGATTTGTCTATCCTAATGTTGCAAAAATATTTAGAGAAAAGAAACATATATTTTTTTCAAATATTTTGGCAAACTTGCAGATAGATCTAAAGAATAGTTATTTACATAATACATGCCTTTACAGGACAGCGCATGTCTGCTGAGGGCCAATTAAAAGTATCCGCAGATATTTACTTAAATAGAATAACAAATAACGCACAGTGAAAGTAGACGACTAACTACCGAATAAGAAGAAGAATAGGAAAAAAATTGCTCTAAGCTAGTTTCATAGATGAGAATCAATACTCAAACGCAACTCAGATTTGCACATTAAGCACATCTGAGTTGCGTTGTTTGAGTATTCGGGGGTTAAGGATGACAAAGACTTGAAGAAAGATAAATCAAGTACCTACATTTCTAGAAGTATGCTGAAACAACAGTTTGTCGATAGATAAATAAATAAATAAATAATAAATAAATAAATAAATAATGCTGGACAATTCACACAGCATTATCTAGCCCCAAAGTAAGCAGAGCTTGTGTTATGGGTACTAGATAACTGATATACATAATAATATACGAGTACATAGATAGATATTTTTTATTATATATAGAAAACGACCAGAACACCCTGAACAAATATCTGCAGATCGTACAAATATTTGTCCCGAGGCGGGAATCGAACCCGCAACCTCCTGCGTCGCAGGCGGACCTTCGCCCACCGCGCCACAGAGGTCGTCAAGAAGGATAAATCAAGTACCTACATTTCTAGAAGTATGCTGAAACAACAGTTTGTCGATAGATATTGAAGAAGATTTACCGTAACATTTGGCCATGTGAGTGGTACACAGCTGACAATGCCAGGTCCATTTCCTTTGGGCGGATGTTCTGTCCAGGACCGTCCACCTGCTCAAATATGCACTGCTTATTCCGTTTCGAAATCATGCTTTTCTAAAGTGAACATTTCGTTTCTGAAATGCATGCAATGTTTTCTTTAAGTCCACGCGTTTAGAGTAGGTATATTTTTTATTGCAATGATGGGACACAGATTAGATACGGCCACATTGAAGCCATTTTTTATTTATCGTGCCGACTGTACTATTGACATTGAGGCTGTCAAATAAATTCGCTTCGAAATGAGACGCTACGTATAGGGAACCATTCGCATGGTGGAGTAGACTTAATTTTGACATTTTGTATAAATTCCTTTGAATGACATACACAAGCGGCAATGCTTGTTATTTTTGTATATTTTTGTACATTCAAAGATATAGAATAGAATCAGAATAAAGTTGTATTAAATATTCTGAAGTTATAAATGAATTGGTACTGAAGTAGAAACGCTTCTTTTCAAACACGTTGAAATCATTAAAGTAAACTATTTTTTTTTTAAAACGAGACTAATTACGTTACTAAAATTTTTACGCGGGCGAACCATAAACGGATATGGGTTCTTAATTTTGTCATTAAAAACCAAACAAGTTTCAATAGATCTATATTTATGGGACCCTATAACCGTAAAGAAATATGGTAAGAAAATCTGATACTCAATATCGAATTCGATTTATGAAGGGTTTAGGGGTCTCATGTGGGACGGCAAAAATCTTATTTGAATAGGCTCATACGTTTTTCAGATTATAAGTATTACAGAGCAGTAGAACTATTAAATACTCGTCTTTGAGTTATATTCTTTTTGCTACAGGATTTTTTAAAGAATTGAATAGTCGCGTTGATGTTGAAGCGTCTCAATAGGTTTCTCAATAGCTATAGTTTGACTTAGGCACGTGCTCTTATAAAAGATAATTGTGATTTTTTTTTTAATTTATATATGACTAACTACCGCCCGCGGATCCGCACGCGTTGTTTCTATGGAAACGTTAAAAGCTGATTTATATCCCACGGGAACTGATTTATGAGATAAAAAGTAGCCTATGTTTGATTCCAGGATTATATCTGTATACAAAATTTTAGCCCGATCCGTTCAGTAGTTTTGGCGTGAAGAGGTAACAAACATCCATCCATACATTCATCCATCCAAACTTTCGCATTTATAATATTAGTGTGACTAGCTTCTGCCCGCGGCTTCGCATGCGTGTTTTCGGTATAATACGTAGCCTATTATCTAAGTAGTTAGGCTTTGCTCTAACCGTACGCCAAATTTCATCTTGATCTATTCAGTTGTTTTCGAAATCCTAGGTAACAAATATTTCACATTTCACAAACTTTCGCATTTATAATATTAGTGTAATAGAGTTTACAAAGCTTTTTGTGTTAATTGCCGTATCAACTTGAATCACAGCACCGAATCAACAGAATATTTACTTAGTACTCTCACCTCACTCCTATTTAAATTCTATGGCGATTAAAAGCTTGGAATTCTTAGTAAAAAGCAAGGTTTCTATGTTAATGCAGTATGGAATAAGTTGGTAGTAAAATGCAGGTAAAAAATATGAGCTAGTCTCATTGCACTTGGTCACAATGTTACGTTTCTCTGGCACGCGAATTGTTAGGATGCGGTTACAAGGGGTTATTTAACCTCTGACTGCAAAGTTATGTTAGTGATATACCTAAGTATTATTTAGCATGATTATTTTGCGTAATACCTTTTGAGTTTTCCAATATTACGGCACAGTTGCATGCTGATGTTACCTTTATTATTTTGTTCTTGTTTATCTTCTGTTATCAGAAATATTTTTCTGCTAGCCAAAGGCCTTCCTCCCTTTGCTTGATGTCGGAAGAATTATTTTTTCCAAAAAAATAGGTTTTATTGAGTATTTTATTGAGTGGTGTATTCCGACTTGTGTTGATATGGATCAGTTGAACTATCTGTAGACTGTTTGCAACAGTCGGCAGTTAGCTCAATTGTTTCAATTGTAAATACCTACTAGTATAATTTTCTTTGTGAATAAATTTCTTTTGCGTTTTATTGAGATGTTAAGTCCATTGCTGGTAAGCATAAAATTTATAATGGTGCTAGCATTTTGTAAGTTAAGGTTGAACTCTAAGAATTGGGTGTAAAAATCGGTATCTACCAAAAGACTTTCAGAGACTGTGAACAAATCTTTACAATAGAAGAAAACACGCAACCGCTTCGGAACACGATTAATAATAAGGTGGCGAGGTAAAAACTGCTTATAAAACCACCCTTCGGCATAAATGGGTCAGGCTTAACGTAATTGGAGGTAGAAAATTACTTGAAATTGGAATATTAATCAGCTACTTTGATATATTAAAAATTTAACTACTTAGTTTTTCATGCACGATCGAATCTTGATATGTAGGTTTTGTACTTGCCAGCGCGACATGGCGCAGTGATCCAAAGTGGATCGTAGCCACCGATAGCTACCAAAAATCGCCGGTGGTCCGGTCCTTTGCCGTGGAAACACACTATTGACACGCCACGCGTCCCGAAAAAACGACGCGTGTTGAATTGAATCAAATCGTCTTAATTTTGCACGACCAGAATCCATAGAAGTAATTCTTTGCCAAAATCACATTACTAACTCGCGACGATATATCGGATGATAACAATGTGGTTCTGGGCATAGAAAACTGATACTTGATTATTGATTATCTATTGATTAGATTAAAATCGACACGCAACGCGTTTCGTCGGGTCCCGTGGCGTTTCAATAGTGTGTGGAGCCTATTATCCCTAGCTAGAGTGATCTTGCGGATTACTACATAATATTAAGTAATCCACACTTGCGAAATCTTATATTTCTATTAGTGCGAATTTTTTGCGCCTCCGTGTACTAAGCATTGAGTTTTATCTGGTCGCGTCGCGTTTCAATAGTGTGTGGAGCCCATTAAGGTCTTTCTTAGCTTCGTCGTGTCCTTTTAACCAACGATAAAAAATAGGGGTGTTCTAAAGTTTGATGTCTGCATTTGTGTGTACGTCTGTCTCCCAAGGAAGTATTTTTTAAGGTGTCTTTATCACGATAGTTTTTATAAGGTCTGTTTAAATAAAATCAGTTGAGACGTTAGAAATTATGATAGTTCACAAAAAAAACTTTGTTTGGGTTTTTCGATTCGAATATTTTTTCATCAAAATTCATGTGGATCTCTGATAACGATGGTAATAAATTTCTTATAACTTTTTAATGGTAGGTAGATATTTTTTAAACAAGTAAAGGAAACCTTTAATCTAGATTCCATAGCTTGCAAACGAGACCTAGTAAGTAGCAACATAGAGCAAAATCCCTAAAACGCTCGAGCGGTATTAACTCTAAACTTTTTCATTCAACTCAAAAGCTTAGTTTAAAACTGTAATTAATTTTTAATCCCTACTTACTGCGGATCCACATAATAAATAATTTCGCCAGAATTTAGATGACAATCAGTTAATTCGGCTTTTATCTTGTGCTAAATGGGTTTGGGCTGGGGATTATACCTACCGTACCGTTTTATTCGAGCTTCTTAATAAGGAAGGAATGAACGTAATAAGCCAGGATTAAAATATTATGATTTGGAATCTTAATAAATTTTTAATTGAGTAATTCTTTGTGATGAAGCACAAATGACGAGGCCAGAGTTAGATTAACGAGCTTTATTGGCTGATAGGTACAAATTGGTGAGAGGTAGTTTCTAAAACACACACAGTTTGCAAGTAAGTGCAGTTCATTGTTAGGCTACAAATATCTTTCTCTCACCCTCTCTCCCCTGCTTATCAACAGATCACCCTGCCACTAGATACCCTAGACTAGATACCTAGCCGTAGCAGTCTGAATTGACCCCAACCCTGAGTATTGTAACACCTCTGTTGCGATCACCAATCCACTTGCCAAGCCTAAAGATTATGCCAAAACCCCCCTTAATTTAGCAACTGTTGGGGTGATTATGCCAAAATGTTTGGGGGCACGGTCAGCGGTGAACATACGACCTGTGAAGTAGATACCCTAATACTTCTTAATTAATTAGACGAGTGCCGAGTTAGTAAAACAATGTATTTTATTAGACTGTTTTAATCCCGAACCAAAAAGTAAACTTGCGTTTTTACGCATCTCGTTTATACTCAGGCTGGAGTGCTTTCCCGTTGTCCATAGATTTCACTCGGAACGACCGACGACGACCGACGCTACGCTCCATGTAACAAAATAAGTTGTCAAATAACTTCAAATCCAACTCACGCGTACAAAACGGCAGCGTATACCTGCGAACCTCTGTTTATGACCATCATAACAGCTGAATAGTGAATGGGGAGCTGGAAACTTGTTTGGAAATTAAATGTTGGAAACATTTACCAGTTTGACTTTGTTAAAGTTTGCCCGTGCGTTTGATGTGCGAACTCATAGTGGAATGTACAGTATTCTGGGAATGGTTTTACGAAATTATTGGCCTGGCGATGGCAAAAGTTTGTTTGTGATCTTTTGTTCGCTTTGTATTTCTGCTAGCGTAACCTTCGTCATATTACCTACTCTAGAATATTTAAATGCAAAATCTGAGCAGGGGTTATCTTGAATCTAATCGTTCAAAACGCTCCTTTAAAAAGAAGGAAGTGACCGGGTTAAAGAGATTGTTATAAAGAAGGGAAAGGATATGGGAATGTTGGCGAAAACGGACAGGAAGCCATTTGAGTTTTGTGAGGAACTCCAAAATAATTTACGAGGACCAAACACAAAACGTTTAAATACGATTTGGAGCCGTCCAACCTTATTAAGCTGCTCCTTGATTAAGCCAGACATCAGCATTATCAAGAATGGGTAGCATGACAGATTGAGAGCGCAGAATTTTAGTGCAGTGGGTAAGAATTAACTTGCAACTATTAACCACCTCGAACTCTGAACTAACCACTAAGGTAAGCAAAGCTCATATCGTGAGAGTACATTATATGCAGGTTCATAACTTCCTCCTTGAAATAGTTACACAAAAGTCACTAAATTGCTGCAATGATTCAAAAAGTTAGGTGAGAGAGCCCCAAGTTCGTAATACGACGATCAACTCTCTGGACTTTGACGGATTTCCATCCGAGAATCGAATAGGAACTTTTCCCGTCTTTATTACGTTTCCTTACTTCAAAAGGCGAATGAACAAAGGAATCAGTTCGGCGTGAGTAATGCAGTCTGACTGCATTAATAAACCACCCAAGTTTTTTGGCAAAGAACTTGTTTGTTGGTGGTTAGATAGTGCTTTTAGTTTGGGTCAGCGACGGTATAAAACAATTGAAATTCAAATGCTTAATTAATGCAATGCAGTGTAACCACTCAAGCTGTTTTTGGAAGTGCACTAAAAACTCATTATGTCTAGCATATTTAACTTGGAAGTTGAACTAAATACATTTAGTTAGGTACCATTATGTACGAAAATAAATAAAATAAAACTTCTAACAATAACACTAAGTAAACCACAGAGGTTTCTAAAGGAGTGTTATTAGCGAGTCAGCCTGGTAACTACCATTGAGGTTTGACAAAAGATAAGAGCTTAATTTAGAAGTGTCAGTGTGTTATGGTAGGTACTAGGTATTAAAAGAGTTTTAAAATTAGCCACAACTTCATTGCGAGTTAAGTACCGACAGTTATTAAAATACAATATATTTATCCTGGAAATTAGGTTCATAAATTGGAGTTAGCTGAGTAACTGAGATCAAGCTCTTTGATACTGATGTAGGTTCGATAAAAAGTACGATCTGAGTTGATAAACGTGTAACTTCCAACAATTTATAACTTCATTGGTTATTTTTGTGTAGGCAACATTCATTACGACCCGACGGTTGCCAGGCATTTTTCCCTCGAATATTGGAGTCGACGATTCCAAATCATAAATGTTTGTAGCGGAAAAGTCCATTCTCTTCTCCAGCCATTGTGTGGGGTTCCGAACGATAGGACAAACAAATTGTCGGAAATATTTGAATAAGAATGGGCCGCTTTTCGGGACACTAATGTGCTAGGCGGGGGCGCCCCGGTGAGGGAGATCCTAATATCTGTTTTATTTTTTCCGGATTCATCTGAGAACAAACAGCATCCTTCGTACCATCCCTCGTACCTACCCCATTGTGGGAGTGACATGAAAAAAACACGTTGTCGCCAAATGATATTATTTCGTGAGTAATTTTATAGGTTTATTTGTCGACGTTGTTCGCCGATTACATTAAAGCGAATAGTGTAATAATAAGGAGCAATCTATGGTTGTCTGTCGTAGGTATTCATTACTTTCAGGGTTTTTTTAGGAATAAAGGTTTGTTTTGCCTATGGGCCTTGCCAATTAGAAGTTCGTAAATGAATTAAGGTATCTGCTTGGTTAAATTATATCAGTTTTACCCATAACCCAATTGAATTTTAAACAGCCAAGTGCTAAACAAATCAATTTAATTACCCCTATTTGCATGAAACTTATTTAAATGCATGAAATTTATTTTATTGTTTTAACTATGTAAGTATTTTTAAGTTCTATTTGACATGTTCAAATGAATTCGAACTCAGTTTTGCAGTGCCCTTCCAGTGTGGGACAACTTATCTAAACATTCACTTAGAATGAAGGTCCCAGCAAGCATATATTAAATAAATAAAATAAGTAAATAAACATCCTATTTGTTTCGTAAACTGTATATCAAATAAAATATGAATTTTCAATTAAAAATCGTTTTGAATAAAAATTCGATTAGGTACAGCAGCAACGTGAAAATGAAAACAACTATATATAAAAATATACTATAACTGTAATAACCAATTATCAAGGCATTCCCTGCCCAGCCTTTGTCGGCCGCAGCCACACGGGGTGGTAATTCAGCGTGTGCCTCGTGGGCACTCAAAGTGCTTCCATATAAATATACCTTTACTTTTATAAATACAAGCGCTCCAAAAAGTTCATGTAACATTTTCAGTAAGTATAGTGAATACAGTGGACCACGTAATTCAACCGTGTAGAGCAGTTTTCCTGTTCTAAATTATTGCTATTGTTTCCAATAAACAGTATTCTATTGTTGTATGCCTGACCTTAGCAAATCAAGGATGCCGAACACAGACAAATATATTACAGAAAGGAAAATAACATTGAGAAGAGAATTATAGTCGGCCCTGACTTCTGGGAAGATATGATACTTACATACCTAGGAAGATATATGGAATATGAGTTTGGAGAACGATGTGGTCTCGAATATTATGTTCGGATGTTTTTTTGTTACGAACGTGTTATGCTATACTTAGAAAAATACCCACAACACATTTGAATCAATTTATTAAATAGGTGCTCTACCACCTTTTAAACTCTACCACTTTCTTAATTCTCTAATAGAAGAAACTAGAACCTGAAGATTAAAAACACTTGTAAAATGAAATTATCGGTCCCTTCACTGTTCTACACAAGTTCAACCTGTTAAATCATTCACTGTCCAGGTTCCCAAATGTATAAAATATCAAGTTACACATGAGTCTCACGGAATGTGAGAATCATGTGTAACTTGTTATTTTTGCGTTCAAGTTGGGCTTGGAACCTATCATGGAACGCAAGTACAACCCGTTAAACCATTCACTGCCCAGGCTCCCAAATGTATAACCTATAAAGTTACACATGAGTCTCATATTCCTTTTCGCGTTCAAGTTAGGCTTGGAACCTATCATCCTTTGGCTAAGCTGCCCCCGCGCGGAGCCGTGTATAGGTGCTCTAAGATATGGGCCATTGAGCATGTGTGTCACGTACCGGATTATAAAAGCTTTTTCCAATTCTCCACTGTTGGAGCTCTCACAGCGACCACGTAGGCGCTATATCTTACGCTCTCTGTAAGCTTTTATTTTAACGAAATTTAGCCCCTCCCCTGTCACTGTCGATTACTTTCCATTGTCTCGGTAAGTATTACCGTATCAAATTGGGAAATATTGAAAGAAAACGTGGTAAGCGATCCTGCCTACTGCGCCCGGATCGGTTTCAAACACGGATTGTGTTTGACTAGAAAGCTCAATATTATCTGTGAGGAATCTTGGAACTTACTTAAACAATGAGGTTTGAAAGGTTTAGTATCGGTATAAATGTGTTTAAAAAAATCTAAGGAGCCTTTGCTAAATAGCGTACGTAATGATGAAAAGACAAGCACGATTACTAAAATCTAGTTCAAAGTATTTTACTGTTGGTATACTGTTAGTATTTTACGGCTGGTTTCTTGTTATTATAGTGCGTAAGCTTCACACTCTGGCTAATTTCTAATTTCCAAGATATCAAATAATATTGCAAAAATTTTCGACTTCGACGGGAAACCCGCATCCTTACGGGAATGTTCTAACCAACTACACCACGAGGTCAAGTGACGTAGGAGTCGAAAATCTTTGCGATTTTCTACGGACTCTAGTGCAGACAAACATTGAAGTTTATCCAATCCTGTCCAAAGACTAAAGTAACGTTTAGTTCGTTTGATGAGAGGTGTCGCGTTGCTCAAAATCTATTTTACTGTTTATATCCGTGGTTAGGGTTTTTCAACGGTAACGTAACGCGACGGTGCGGTAAAGGTAAATATGAATATCTAGTGGGTGATAATGCCCTGACGGTCGTGGCGTAAGAATCGACCCCTGCAACTCACCACGTGTATGTCGTAATAGTCTAGTAAGGGAACTTACCACAGGAAGGGCAGCAGCTTCTATCTGTGTTTTTTTAACACCTCAACTGCGACGACCAGCCTACCAAGGAACTGGTAAAACTCCCCTAATTTGGGGGAGGCGGGTTCCGCAATGGTCGTATTTATGCTGAAGAGTTCAATTTATTTAATTCGGATTGCCATCAGCCTAACTTATTACTAATTAGGCTCTTCAGGTTTAAAAAAAAAAAATTTTTATAAATAAATATATTTTATAAATAAATAAATCTGAGCGTCTGGTCGAAGCGACGCGTGACCCGAGAGCCGGTGAGTTTATTAAATTTTAAAAAAGTCTATAAATAAAAATTAAAAGTATAACTAGACGTGCAAAAGAGGTTGAGAGTCATGCATCTCCTTGCCCAGTGAATGCTGATATTGAAAGGGCCAATGTTCAGCATCCTGCTGAAATCATTGACAGTTCTACTCGCTCGGACTATACATGAATTTTGTCTAATAATAATAATAAATGTAAAGCAAAAAAACGTACGTAAATAATTATATATTTTTTTCCTTCAGGCAGAAAAAAAAACCAGTTCTCTTATCTCATGATAAGGGTTGGTTTCTTTAACGTGACTATTAGACCACTAGACCTCCATGACTCAAAGAAAAAAAGCTTCAAAGAAAAAGTAAAAAATTACTCAAAAATATTTAGAAAAGTTTGTCAAATAGCAAAATCAAATTATATTAGCTCGAAAATTAGAAACAGTGATAATGTAATAAAATCAACTTGGAATATAATAAAAAGTGAGACTGGAAAGGTCAGTACATACGTTAATGATTACAATTTAAAGATTAATGATTGCTCAGTTAAAAATGATGTCGAAGTGGCCCAGGCATTTGAAAACTTTTTTACTGAAATTCCAATCTCTACTACAAAATGTTTAAACTCTTCTCAAGTAATTGCTGAGTCATTGCTAATAGAAAATGTAACTAAATGTGAAATAAATTTAATTTCACCCATGTTGATGAAAAAGATATTAAAAAAGCCTTCAAACTTTTAAATACAAAGAAAACTGCAGATCTCTGGGGCATTTCCGTTACGATTATTAAACCATTGATTGATACCATTGCAACAGATCTGGCTTTTATATTTAATGAATCCATTGATTGTGGCGTATTTCCTGATCTAATGAAATGTAGTAAAATAATCCCACTATTTAAATCGGGTAGTAGGTCTGACCCCACTAACTTTAGACCAATATCAGTACTGCCAACATTCAGCAAAGTTTTTGAAAAACTTATTTTACATCAATTGCTTAGGCATTTTCATGGCAATGACCTGCTGCATTGTAAGCAATTTGGGTTTACTCGCGGCAGGTCAACTACTGATGCCGGTGTAGAGTTAGTATCGCATATTTTCGATGCTTGGGAGAAGTCGCAAGACGCTTTGGGCGTTTTTTGCGACTTATCAAAAGCGTTCGATTGCGTACACCATGAAACATTAATCAGGAAACTACATCACTATGGAATAACGAACACCTCTTTGGATCTTCTTACATCTTATTTGAGTGATAGGATACAAAGAGTTGACATTAATGGGAAACGGTCTTCGGGGTCTGTAGTTACAATGGGTGTACCACAGGGTTCTATCCTCGGTCCTTTCCTATTCTTAGTTTATATTAACGACCTGCCTCATCTTGTCAAGAATAATCACGAGATTGTATTGTTTGCTGATGATACTTCATTAATTTTTAAAATGAAACGACAAAACACAAATTTCGACGATGTGAATAATGCAATCTCAAAAGTAGTTCATTGGTTTAGTGTCAATAATCTTTTGTTAAACGAAACCAAAACAAAATGTATTAGATTTATTCTACCTAATGTTAAACAAGTGAAGGCTGATGTGAACGTTAAAGGAGAAACTTTAGAAATAGTAGAAAGTACCGTATTCTTAGGAATCACCTTAGATAATAAACTTCAATGGGGCCCACACATAGATAAGCTATCGAAGAGACTTAGTTCTGCAGCATATGCAGTCAAAAAAATCCGTCATCTTACAGATGTGGATACATCTAGACTTGTTTATTTCAGCTACTTCCATAGTATTATGTCTTATGGTATACTGCTGTGGGGGAACGCTGCAGATATTAACACCGTATTTGTGCTGCAGAAGAGGGCTGTTCGTGCAATCTATAATATGGGTCCCAGAGAATCCCTGCGTGATAAATTCAAAGAAATAAACATAATGACAGTACCATGTCAATATATTTATGAAAACTTGTTGTACACACATAAAAATATAAGTCAGTTCCCTAAAAATAGCGATAAACATAATTTGAATACCAGAAACAAACATAAGCTCGCTGTGCCCACAACTAGGCTACACAAAATTAAAATATCTTTTAAAGGGCAATGTATACGCTTCTACAACAAAACTCCTAGTGAGTTGCAAAAATTATCAATAAATAAATTCAAACAAATTGTTAAAACCTTGCTGTGCAAAAAGGCTTACTATAAAATATCAGATTATCTAGAGGACAAAAATGCTTGGGACGGGTTTTGCTCCAACGCGAAAAATAACAACTAACAGGCTAAAGGTTTCTTCGTCGCTTCTTTACTTTAGTCTACATACCGAAGCGACAGAAATCAAAAATATCACTTTATTTCCGTGTCAGTGTTTAGCTTTATATTTTGACCTTTTCTAAGTGTACATTTATTGTATTTATGGAAATAAAGAGTTTTTGATTTGATTTGATTTGATTTGATTTGACTACCAAGGTGGCGCGGGCGAAGGTTCGCCTGCGACGCAGGAGGTTGCGGGTTCGATTCCCGCCATGGGAAAAATGTTTGTACAATCTGCAAAAAAAAAATCAGGTCCTCTTTGTATTTTCTACGTTTAACAAGAATATTTCGTCGTATCCTACGAATAAGGTCACAGTTGCAAAACACCAACTTTACAGGAGACGGTTTTTTCTTATTATTTCGAAAAGTTTACATTATACGAGTAAGTTTTTTTTTCTAAGACGTTTTATCATGATTTTAGCTAAATAATCATGTAGCTTTCATAAATAAAAAAACCCGTTTTCTCTAGTTTTTGTCGCTTAACACCTTGTTCCGCGTGCAAGTTTCAAAACGACGCTGTTTTAAATGCCTCTGTGACCTTTTTCCACGACGATTTCGCTTCACGACGTCAACTGAGATGGTAACAATCGCCTTTGTAAGCTTATTCGATGAAATTTGTGGGACAATTACAAGAATACTAAGGTAATATTTAACTTTCCTTCAAGAATTTCATTTGGTATCTTGTTAATTAGCGTCAGAAACTGTTTACTCATGCATGCTGCACAGGACGCTTTACTACCTGGAAAATATTAGATGGATTTAACTTGTACAGCACCCAATCTACGACCTTAGTGGCGCAGCGGGCGAAGGTCCGCCTGCGACGCACGAGGTTGCAGGTTCAATTGCCGTCTCGGGACAAATGTTCGTACAACTACTACCTCTGACTTGTCAAAGTTGTACTGCTAAAATGCAACTAATCGCTCAAAATCATTCTAAAGCTAAAAGTAAAACCTAGTTCGTATGAAAGTGTTGGATTGCTGACATACTACGAAAAATAGTGTTTACGTAAACTATGTAAAACTCATCCAAGGGTTTCTGAGTGCTTGATTCAAATAAATAATTGAAACTTATTCGTTATAATTCCTTTCATATAAAACAATGTAATTCAGCATAAAACTTTTAAAACTATTTAACAGGTTATTAAAACTTAAGTCATATAAAATTATTAAGGTAATTGTTCCGTGATCATGGCGCATGAAACTGTGTCGAAATAGTGGAAAACTATCAACTCAAATCATTTTAAATAATCCGTTTTAAATGACTTACAAATAATTCAGAGCAGTGACTAATAAATATAATGTTTTATTTCTCCTTAAACATTCGCATTACATTCGCGTGCATTTTTGCGAATGCGAATGTGAGTATTCGTTACATCTAGTGTGGATAAATGGGTCTATCTATTAGATAATTGTCATAATAGATTGATATGCCTCTGCTTAACGTATTTATTTCCAGTCGGTCATTTAGCCATGAAGGCTATTTATTGAATTTTTTCTGCTAGTTTATTCTAACCTATTTTGTATTTGTATTTCTTTTTATTTCTTTGGAAGACAGGCAGTACATAGATATATAACGAGAAACAATAAGAATTTCAAGCAAAAGACTAAAGGCAAAATAAAATAATTTAAACTAAGCTATTAACTTGGCGGCAGCAATGCCTACAATGCTTCTACGCAACGAGGCGGCGGCGGTTGAGTGGAAAATATCAATTTCGTTGATTTTATTGTAATTATTGCAAGCTCTATTCAGAAACATGTTCTGCCTATAATTTGTTCTAGAGGTTGGAGTCCAAAAAGTTTTCTTTTTCCTAGATGAAGCCCGTGGGAAATGCAAATAAATATTATCAAGTAACAACTCGGAGTCAATTTTATTGTTCAGTAATTTATATAAAAAAAGAATGTCTAGATCTACTATAGAGTCTGTAGGAGCTGTCGGAAAGCGGAATAAATTTTGTTTTAAAAATTTGTTTTGATTTCGTTGTATTTCTTCAAAATGTACTTTAAATTTTGGATTCCAGACTGTTGATCCATATTCAAGAATTGACCTGACGAAGTTGTTATATAATAGGATGAGAGTTTAAGGGCTATTAAAGTCCCTACCAATTCTCATAATAAATCCAAGCATTCGATAAGCCTTGGGCGTCATTGTATTGAAATGAGTGATAAAAAATAATGTAATAGTTATAAGATGTATGTAAATTATAAGCTGCAGGCCTTCCTTAAAAATAAATAAAGTGAGTATTTAAATTACAATCATCAAATAAAAAGATGTTTGTCCAGGGGAGGGTGATCTGGTTGTTTTCTATGTAGGTATAATAAAAAAAATAGATGTATGTAATCTTATTGTATTAAGTATATCAGTCATCTAGTACCCATAACACAAGCTCTGCTTAGCTTGGGCCTAAATGGTGCTGTGTGGATTGTCGAGCATTATCATATAATATTATTATTAATCAATCTTCTCAATTTAGTCAACCGTATCCAGATGAGAGAACTCGTCAATGAGCCTTGAGCCTACTGCTGTGGGTTTACTCACGTTATATTATTAGAGAAAACATATATTTTGGTGTTTTACAGTCTATTTCATAATGGTATATTCTCTACATGATTTAAGTAGGGGGACTAGGAAATACAATGAATTAATATAACTTTAAACGTATTTATTTAGTATGTAAAAGTTCATGGTTTTCCTGTTATTTAAGATACTATGTTATTTGGAAAAAATAATCCTTATGATTGAGCCTTTTGATCTGTATCGTAAAATTACGGGTCTATATTTTACAATTTGGAGGGTTCGACTCCTGGTTCAGACAGGCGATTATTCAAAAGTCTTTCAATGTAGTTTAAATTGTTTTAAAAATCAAAATCAAGTCTTTTTTCAGTAAAATGTTCTATCTACAAAATTTAAGATACTTTCCCTCCACGTGGCATGGCCTTGGGTCGCCCTGTATAGATTCTTACAAGTTCTACAGGCTACAAGATTAGTTCCCCTTGTGAAGCTGGCCGTATGAAGCCCATGTCAGAGAAATAGTTTTCTACATTGCTGCAAAAATAAAGAGTACTGAATAAAATCAAGTTTTAAGCAGAGGCTCCAATATCAATCTATATTATGACAATAATCTAATAGATATACCCATTTATCCATAAAAGAGATGTAACGAATACTCACATTCGCGAACATTCGCAAGATTTAATACTCGCATTCTCATTCGCAAGAATGCACGCAACGAATGTAATGCAAATGTTTAAGGGCAAATAAAACATTAAACCTATTAGTAACTGCACTGAATTATCTTAAAGTCATTTAAAACGGGATATTTACCATGATTTTCCAATATTTCGACACAGTTTCATGCGCCATGATCACGGAACAATTGACTTAATAATTTGTGATGATAGCCTGTATAATAAACAGTTTCAAATTTATGCTGAAATACCTTGTTAAATAAAAGGAATTATAACGTATAAGTTTCAATTATTTATTTGAATCAAGCATTCAAAAACCCTAGGGGAGTTTTTCTTAGTTGACGAAAACTACTATACCAATAAAAGATTTTTTATATTTTTTTTGTTTTGCTATTAGTCACTAATCAAATCAATCACTAATTTATGTGCCCGCCTCATACTCTACTGCACTGTTTTCCCCTCGCTCGGAGTCGACACACAGCGGTCACCCGCGCCCGCGCCTTTTCGCCCGCGGTACACGGTTATTGTGGAGTGTGTAACCATATTCGCCGGGAAATGCCCATGTCGGTTGCGTTTCGCACATGAAAAAAAGTGCCAAAGCTGTTCGTTACCTTAATCGTCGGGCTAAATGCATCAGTGCAATTGTAACCAAATTTTTAAACCTTAATAACTTTTTTGTATTCATTATTTATTTACTTTTTTCGAACTGGTATGATGCAAATGATAATGGAGATTCCAAAAATACAATAAAAATAAAAGGTCACATTGGCGACTGTAACCTTATTCGTAGGATACGACGATTTATCCTTGTAATGTTTTTATCAAGTATATCAGTCATCTAGTACCCATAACAGAAGGTCTGCTTAGTTTGGGGCCAGATAATGTGTGTGGATTGTCCAGCATTTTTTTTTTTTGAATAAATTATATAATTATTATATAAGTGAAAAGGTCCAGTAGTCTAACAGCCACATTTAGACTAGTATCTTCACAATTATAAAGTCAAGTCATAAACCATTTTAGAATCATAAAACACCCAATCCCCATGAATTAACGCCAGTTACCATAAACTCAACACGGAATTCCAGAGTTAATTTTCAGAATTACTGGCAATTTGCACAAGGTAACTCTCGGTTAACTTTGATAGTTCCGAAATAGTTTTTCTTACAATTGCGTGTAGTTAAAACTTGGGCAGTTATGCAGCAAACGAATAACTTAAACTGACTCTTTACGGAGTTTAACAAGAACTTTGATAGCAAGTTTCATTGTACCTTTTTGTGTGATTGGTGTAAAAAGGACCACGGTTTTTCATGTTTTGTTCTCCTATAGTTTCTGCCCGCGGCTTCGCACCTGCTTTTTTGATGAAAATTAGATTACGGATACTATCTAGGTATATCCTTGCTAAATGTCACTCATCCGTTAAGGCAATGGGAAATATCGTGAGGCTAGAAAATAAAATCATCGGTTTCTAAAGTTTTAAACCTCGTATTTCAATACTGATACATATTTGAATTAATTTCTAATTAATTTCTTATTTCTTTTCATTTTATTTGGGCTTTCGTGATTTGTTACTGATTTATTTATCGGGTATTTATCACGTACCTTTACGTACGTAAAACCGAAATAATAACACAAGGGACGAGATACAATACCTGACAAAAATCATTTTTTTTTTAACCGTCTTTTAATAAGGAGGAGGTTCTATGTTCGGCTGTCTGTATGTTTTTAGAGATAGAGAGATAGATAGAGAGAGATAGAGAAACATTTATTGACAAACACAATTCTGATACAGCACAGAGCATAAATAGTAGGTACCTACATAACTTACAATACAAACAATAAATGAAACCTGCAATACAGTACTTATTACCTAAATGAAATACTTAATATTAGAACGAGTAGGTACGTAGGTACCTACCCACCCACTTTTTATGTATGGTCGTCAATTTCTTCATCAAATAAGGACCGATTTCGAAAAGTCTTTTCAAAATCGCTTGTATATGAAAATAATCCCGACGTGTTCCCATTAAAATTTTACTCTCGTGGGATAGGTAAGTATTTGTTCTGCAAAAATTAAAATGTGTTAAATAACGGGATCTGAAGCTGGTTTTCAGGTTTTTCAAAATAATCGATTTATTGTAAGACATTATTATATTATTCGGAACATCTTAAACATAATTTTGCCATTGATATCTTGCATGTTTTTTTAGTAATAATAAATGTAGGATCCGGGATTGAAATAAAAGAGATTTTCGTCAGCTTTTCCAGTATATTATAAATTTTCTTCTAAAGTTACAAATTTTTGTGCTCCACCATTTTTTCCGCTCCAGTCACCAGTCCCCATCGTTCATTCATCGATCACCTACCTTTCATTCAGACGTTCCTTTTACTCTCAGACATCTAACGTTCCATTCCCACACTCGGTCATCCTACATTTGGTCTGACCACAGACCTTTGAACAATCAGTAGCAAAGTAATAAGATTATTTTATTAAACTAACCTATCAGCATTCCATATAAACTACAGTTTACTTAGTACAAACTTATCGGCTATGCATCGATTAAACTAGTGATACAAAAAAAAACGAGCTCAACCATAATTACAAACTAGTGATACAAAAGACGAGTTAAACCACAATTACAAACTAACTCAACTATGTAAACACACATTATTGCAATAATACCATAATAAAATCAGAATTGCCTCAACGGCATGGTACAGCATCAGAACATACTTAGCATTTTAAACAATACAGAAACTAGGTCATCCCAGCAATTAATCATGGTCATAAAAATATTGACAAAATAGGCATAGTACAGTAAGAGTGGATATAGGATTAAACGTATCAGGGATCTACCATCAATCTTACATCAGTTATCACAACGAGCATCATCGGCCGGCCACCTCTTCATGGAATCCGCTGCTGAACTTGTTTTCCTTGGACCCTCCTTCAATAAATCTAACTTCTCAACCTCATACCTATCATTACCTTTGACTGCAGTAACTTTGTAAGGGCCCAGGTATTTGGGTTTTACTTTCATACCAACCCCAAATTGAGTCCTTCTAATGGCCACTATATCTCCCACTTGGTATTTCTGACTGGGTTTTCTCTTTTGATTGAAGTTCTTAGCATTTTCCTCTTGTATCTTCAACAACTGCTGCTTTGCTTGCAGTCTCTGATTATCTCTATTTTCTTGATAATTGGCGATACCCTCTTGCTTCAACAAATCATAAATCTGTAGGTCCTCTTTACATGTCATTTTCTTACCAATAAGAAGTTCATAAGGGGAGGTACCAATGCTCCTCTGGTAGGTACTGTTGAGTGACCTTTGAACCCGACTCACATGCTTATACCAATGAGTAGGGTTTTCAATGCATAGTTTAGTTAACACCGAGATGATAGTACGATGCATTCGTTCCACCTGTCCATTTCCTCTTGGTATTCCAGTTGTAATTTTCACATGTTGAATAGCCTCTTCTTGACAATACTGTGCAAAATCACCACTAGTAAAAGCAGCGCCTCTATCAGAAATAATCCTATTCGGATTACCATAGTGTTGTTGATGAATTTTTAATTTGTCTATAGTCTCCTTTGCTGTGGTACTTTTGGTTGGGAAAATCCAGGTAAATTTAGTAAACGCATCCACCATGGTCAGTAAGTAATTGTACTGTTTCTTGGTATCGGTCATGGGCCCTAGGTGATCCAAATGAATGGTGTGCAATGGAACATCTTCTTTTTCAATACTGTTTAAAAATCCTTCTTGCTTACCTTCTTTTCTACTGGCTAAGAGACATGGGACACAGGTAAGAAGGAAATTTTCAATCTTCTTTTCTAAATGAGGTATGTAGAAATCTTTATCCATAATCTCCATCATTTTCTTTTTTGCAAAGTGACCATTATCATGAGCCCTTTTCAAAATCTCAGTTTCCATCGATTTTGGAATTACCAGTTTTTTTTCAGGTCCTTTAAACAGCAGTCCATTTTGCAAGCAATAGTCTTCGAATGACTGATTCAACAATATTGTTCTTATGGCTCTTAATCCTTCATCCTCCTCTTGAGCATACTTCACACCATCATGCAAATCCGAAAACACCACAGCCACGCATGGGTGTCTACTTAGAGCATCCACATGACGCATCTTGCTTCCCTCTCTATGTTCCACTTCAAAATCGTAGTCCTGCAGGAGAATAATCCATCTTGCAACTCTAGTACTCATCGCCAAGTCTTTTTTCTTCAGGGTCATCTCGAAAGCTTTGCAGTCCGTGATTACTTTGAAGTGAATCCCAAACAGGTAATGGCGAAATTTTTTGACTCCCTCGACTATTGCCAAACCCTCCAGCTCATAGCTACTGTATTTACTTTCCGCATCACTGGTTTTTCGGCTTAGGTAGTGAACTGGATGCAAATGTCCATCGTCTGGGTTTCTTTGCAATAAAATAGCTGCGTAGGCAGTGCTGGATGCATCTGTATGCAGTTCTGTCGGAAACTTTGGATTAAATATTTTCAGCACTGGGTTAGATGTCAATATGGTCTTCAGAGTGCTGAAGCTCTCTCTTTGTTCATCATTGAAGCGGAATTTTTCATTTTTCTTCAACAGGTCAGTCAGTGGTTTCGCCACCAATGCAAAGTTTTGTATAAACTTCCTGAAGTATGAGCACAAACCGATAAAACTGTGCAGTTGCTTAAGATCCTTCGGCTCTGGGTAACATAACACGGCTTCTGTTTTTCCAGGTGATGGTTTTATTTCACCATTTTCAATGACATGCCCCAGATATTCCACTCTCCGTACCATTAACTGACTTTTCTGCCAGTTTATATCAAGCCCATAGTCTGATGCTGTTTCCAAGACCTGTTCCAACCGGTTTACTGCTTCTTGTTCGTCTCGAGCTGGAATCAGAATATCATCTATGAATATGATGACAATTCCCTGGGCAATCAAGTCACGAAATATGACGGTAATAAATCGTGTGAATACTTTAGGGCATATGGCAATTCCAAAAGGGGCCCGCTTGAATTCATACTGAGCCGACATGGTCACAAAAGAAGTGTAAGGAATTGATTGTGGATGCACTCGGAGGTGAAAATAACCGTTCTTGAGATCTAGTGCACTAAAAATTTTTGAATCTTGACATTTATCAATGTGGTCCTCAATTAGGGGCAAGGGATATGGATCCTTTACCATTTTCTCATTTAATTTCCGGTAATCCACACACACACGCAAACTGCCATCTTTTTTTCTAACCAGCACTAAAGGACTAGCATATTCTGAAGTACTCACCTGTATAATGTCATTGTCCAGCCACTCACGCATTTGTTTGTCTACCTCCTGTTGTTCCTTCAATGCTAAGCGTCTTGGACGCTGAGTAACGGGTACCTCGTCTTTCAGGTGTATCTGAAGTTCGATGGGCGCCTCCTTTGACTTCATCGGTTTGTAGGATGCAATCATGCTTCGCACACGACACTGTACTTCTCGACTTACTTCGTTTCCTATAATATCTAAATCAGATACAAGACACGTTAGATTCCTAAACCACTCCTCATTGCTAGGCAACAAATAAACATTACTTTTTTCCATGACCATGACTATCTGCTGTAAAAACTGCTGCCCTAAAATGACGGAAAACGGCATAACCGTGCCAGGTACAATATAAAAGCCTACATCTTTATAATTACGACCGTCAGCTACAATGTCACACCGGAAAAGACCCGCCGCTTGTATTCTCGCCGCCCCAAGTCCCGTCATCGCGATTTTCTCAGTCTCATCACACTTTGGAGAGCCAGCGTCACGGTACCACTCACTCGACACCAAATTCAAGTCACTACCTGAGTCTATCAGCGCAGACACTTCTTTTCCGCACATTCGGATTAATTTAGTTGGTTTTTTACACATAAAATTTTCTTTGTTTACATTCAGTATGGATGACGCCGCCATGACAGTTCGATCTTCTTCAGAAGTTCGGTCATCGCCGCCATCTTGATCTCGTTCACAGGAACAGCCAATGGGAGCGTCGGAGCATTCTTCCGTCAGATTACGTTCCGTTTCGCATTCGCAGTAATAAGTTGTTTTAACCTTACTTATCGATGATTCAACTGGTTGGTCAGCTTCCTCTGACTTATGGAAAGGGTTTTTCGTATTGCCACTATCTCGTTTTCCACTGCATTTGGATGCAATATGACCATATTGGTTGCATTTGAAGCACTTCAGGCCTAAGTGTTTCATAGGGCATTCTGCTGAGAGGTGTTTCAACCCGCCACAGCTGAAACACTTCCTCCGCGATTCCTCTTGCTTTGCTGCGCCATCTGCTGATCGAAGTTTATTTTTAGGGTTATTTTTCATCTTCTCCTTTATCGTTTCATATATCTTAAATTTGTCTTTAAGTTCACTGTAGCTCGTTATGCCATATAACATCATTTTGTTTGTCTCAGTATCCATGATTCCGTCCACAATGTAACGAATGGCAACATAATCAGGCATCTTCCCTCTTCGTCCAAGCTCCTTCATAGTGAGAAGGTAGTCCAGACAACTTTCATTCTCTTTCTTCTTTCTTGCGGTCATCATTTCATGGATGGTTTTGGTATCGACCGCATCAACAAACTCTTTGCTCAGAGCTCCTTTTAGATCCTCCCACGTCTTGTGCGGACGTTCAGCACGCAACCAGAGCGCCGCCGTCCCTGTAAGCGCTCTCCTCGCCACCAGCAGTTGCTGCAGTGGAGACCAACCAAATATCGCAGCATGGTCATCCACATCTTGAGTCCATCTTGTCACGTTGTAGGTTCTGTCTTGCCCGCTGAACTTTGGCACCAAATCCGCCGTCATCATCAGCATGCCACCGCTTTGAGCTGGTTCTGGGTCAAAGTCACTTTGTCTGCTCAACCTTCGATCGTCCTTCGGCATGTTTATTGTGTCGTAGTTTCGTCTTTCGTCGTTGTTCGCGTCTTACGTTATTGTTTGCGTCTTTCGTCTTTATTGGACTTGTGAAGCGTCGTCGTGATCGTCCTCTTCGTGTATGGATTTTGTTGGTCTTCGTAAACTTTTTTGCGGCCACGTGCCACGCGCCGCGTCGGCTTGGTCCGTCGTCAGTCGTCCGCCTTCTTATGTCCTCTTTTCTACAATCCCGGACGAGCCCCCAAAATGTAGGATCCGGGATTGAAATAAAAGAGATTTTCGTCAGCTTTTCCAGTATATTATAAATTTTCTTCTAAAGTTACAAATTTTTGTGCTCCACCATTTTTTCCGCTCCAGTCACCAGTCCCCATCGTTCATTCATCGATCACCTACCTTTCATTCAGACGTTCCTTTTACTCTCAGACATCTAACGTTCCATTCCCACATAAATTAAATTTCTACTAATTTATTAATACCATCACATTATACATAATAGATAATACATCCTACCTAGGTTAATTTTGCAGTATGATAAGATTAAACGGAGCCCTTCTTGCCTCCGTTTCATCATAGTCCTTATAAAGTAAAAAGTACTTTATTTCCTAGTTTTACTTATGTAGTTTGAATTTCTTTTATAAATTCAAACTAGGGTCTTAAGAAAATAAATATTGACTTTGATATTCGAAATACTATATACAAACATAATACATTTGTTAATTACTAAGATTGATTACAAATTACTGACAGTATTCAAAGCCCTATCGTGTCTTCAATAGATACCGAATCTGATGTCTGATTATTGGCCGTATGAGGATGTCGATCTTCTCACACAATAGGTAAGCTAAGCTGATTGGAGCGAATCTGTTCAATTATATTTGATCACTGGATAGCTATCTACGTCTAATTAATTAAGGTATCTATATCATCATCATCAGTCCATAATATTCCACTGCTACGCCACAAAAGCGCTAAAGGACCTTTGTCTACACGCGTTTTTTTCGCTGTGATAATCTACGGTTAATTCGACGTGTCGTCAGTGTTGTATGGATCACTATGGAGGTATGTTAACGGCGCCTTGTCTACACACGTCAAATCAACCGTAGATTTATACAGCGAAAACCTTTGTATCAACAAGCTTCCATAGTGATCCATACACCATGCCTACGCATGGCAAAATAGCTGTAGATTGTTACAGCGAATTTGTGTTATCAAGAGTCTTTAACGCATTGTTTTCAGTTTGCCCTATCCGCGACTGCCTGCAGTCTATACCAAATCGTCATCACACCTGGCTGGAGAGCGGGCACACACGTTTACCGAGTCGCAGTCTTCACTCAAGAACACGTTTACCTCAGTGATCGTCGATTCTTTGGTAAACATAGACGACCCGCTGTTAATTATTATTCAGCTTGCAATTTTTTTGAGCTATGCGAATAACTCTTCTTTCTCTGGATCCATCATGGTAACCTATCTATAAAATAAAAATAAAAGACACAGTAATGTACACACAAATGTACCTATACCTAAGAGGAACTTGCCACCTTCCAAGCCTTCGTTTGGTATCATCCCGGATATAATCCACAGCTGGCCTGCCTGTAGAAAGTTTCGGAAGTTAAAAAATAAATGAAAAGAAATACTTTAATAAATTTAATTTATTCGTTGTGTTCGTTACTCCAGAAACGTCACGGGTCGAGGCTAGATAGGAATACTTAGAAAGACATGATTTACTTTCATAAAAATCAAGGTAAATTGTATTCATACGCTCTTTTAGATAAAACGAGCAGCAAATTCAATTTTCACAGAAGGACAGGAAGAGGCAGTGTCTATGACAAAGGCCTTTTTCCATTGAACCCATTTCGACCCCTCTTATCAGAAAAATAAGGCTGATAATTAACCGTATTAGAAAACAATTTAGCCTTCAGTAAGATAGGTACTGATACAAATTAACTTGCACCTTTAAACCCTTATTTTGTAGCAAGGGATAAGCCACCGAATGCCGGAATTTAATAAGGGCTCAGTTATTTTGTCGCGATGAAACATTTTACGATTTTATTATGCGATGTGTGCCTTCAAAACACGGAGCATTTCCGCTTTGCTTACATAATATTTTTAAATTACGTGGAGTTTATCGCCGTATAAAAAATGCAATTTGGAGAATGTTTTTTGCTATTTAAAGCTCTTATAGAGTCTTTCGCCTCAAGCCAACTTTCATACAGCTTACAGGCACTAGCAGCTTACAGCGGTTGGTAACTCTACGCGTTGACAAAATGTGTAAAAATGTTTAAAAATATATCATGTGTAGCTAAAAGATTTTTGAGACGGTGAAGCGAAAAAAAATTAAGATTCGGTCTTGGTAGACACTTTCAATGGGTAATTTAGGAAACAAATTAATACTTTCATTGCAGCCTATGCATGTCACACATTATTATCAAACTAGTAGAGCCTGGGCAGTGAATGGGTAAAGTAAGTTTTAGACGAAAACTTAAAAACACTCAATTCACCGCCTACATAACCTAAATAACAGTAACCACATCTATGTAGAATCGGTTGTTCTCTTGCGGAATAAAAATGTTCACGCTACAGAGAAGCACAAGAGAATTTAAAAATCAAATGACCATCACCACTAACGAGGTAGCTGTAACCATCATTCCCACATATTATATCTCTCTAGAGGATAGCCCAACGGAAATAAAAAAGCCGGAAAAACAATTAGAAGCTTCGATACAGTTGAAACTATCATTGAGTGGAGTGATCAGTTCTAAAGTCCTAATAAACCTAACAAATGATGCATCTACAGAAAAGTAGAGATAATGGCCTCAGTGGTGATACCTTTTTTTTTATCCTGAGGGAAATGCGCACGCATATCTTACTGCCACGGGGAGACAATCTGATGATGTGGGACTCTAACACCACTAAAACCTTTAGGGTGCTTCCGCCCAAATAATCAAACATAATGTAATGACAATGAAGTATTGATAGGTTTAATATTTAACATAATTATGAGGCTACAGTACTTTATTCACGAAGAAAATTATAATCAAATAATAAAAATAAATTACAACTAGTATTTACAATTGAAAAATCGAGCGAATTGGAGACTGTTGCAAGCAATCTACAGGTAGCTCATCTGATCCATATCAATACCAGTCAAAGGCTACATAATATTAAGCCTTACAAAAATTTGTTGCAATTCATACATAAGTTAGGTTTTTTGGCAGTGGTGCACGTATACTTCCTGGGGCGTCAATCCAGACTTCACCCTAATGATCGTATCCAGACTTTACCCTAATAATCGAAAAATGCTTATTCAACATCTTCTCAAAATATTCTATCAAGTGAAAAGACCTAGCCCAAGACCCGCTGGTTCAAATCCATGTATTACTCAGGTACCTGAATTTGGACTAGCGATTCTGAGTTATAGGAGTCGAGGGGTGTTTTTATGACATTTCCCAAGTCTGCAAAATGAAGAGATAATCAAACCGGGGTAAATTTAATGAGTTAAATTTTCATAAGGAAAACTAACCGGACAATAGAAAAATCGGAGACAGCAAACAGAGAGGGTTGCATTGCAAGTGACAACTGTGAACAATGTTATTAGATTAGGGGAAGTGAATTTGTCTAATCAACGCATCACTTTCAGGGAGAAGTATTATCGAATTTTATGCAATCGGATTGCACGTTTTTTTGCACTTGTTCTTTTGTTACGTCCGCTGCATGTCAAACGAGTTTTTGAGGGAACGTTTTATGCAGAGCTGGATAGTAACGTTTTAGTGAATACAGGGATTTCTATTATAATTTTTTTCAAGCGTTTGGCCATCATCTCACTTAAGTAAGTGAAGATGTGGCCAGAAGGAACTTATTCGCCCTGGATTTGAAAACTCCAGGATTGTACTCTAACGGGAAACAGACGCAGGGAATTCATTCCACTCTTTGGCCGTGCTTGTTATTATAGTTTTGTATGTAGAGTTTTGGTAGCCCAAGGTTTATCTTTAGAACTTACCTATTTGTCCATGGAAATCAGTGTTTTTGTAGTCTCTTCCTGACAACTCATCGTTGCTACTAAACAATTCCTGGGCTAGCGTGACTTAAGACATAAGCAGTACTCTCCAAGGCTATCCCAGGTTAGATATAGCCTCGAATACATAAAGCCTTGAATTACTAAGGAGCCGATAAAGGTTTACAACCCAAGTACAGTAGAGATAACAGCTTTGTAATTGTCGTCCATATCCCAATGGAGTTTAACTTGTGCCCTGTTCTGCCAACTGTACAGACGGCCCGTATAGTGATCGAGGAATACATGAAAGTTACGACATCTCCTAATCTAGCTTTGTTGCTTTCAACGATACCCTTAGTACAGTTGTAAAGTTCAGGGAATTCTGGTGAGTCATTCTATTAATTGCAGGCTCTGTAGCCGCTTAAGGTTGCTTTTGGGATTATGCGCATACAAAAAACTATCTACAGCGTGTACCTAGGGTAAAGTCTGCATTGGAATTATGCGCAGACGGAAAAGCAAAACACCATCTTTATGGTATACCTAGGGTAAAGTTCGCATTGATGCCTTAGGAGTCCTGTGTACGAATCCCTAGAGATTCGCGACAAACTACAAAAATACCCACCTTGCGAAAATCGCAATCAATTTTTTAGAGGCTAATTGTGTAGCCTGGAAAATAAGCTAAATGTGAGCTAGGCAACATTTGATTGATTGCTCTTTTCAAAGTCAGAATTTTTGGTAGTGGGGTACGTTTCACCACTGAAGCAACTATGCGGGCTTTACCATACGGAAAGTTTTTTGCTTTACCAATGGATAGTTTTTGCTCTATTGATAGTTTTGCTTTGCCTTTATGCAAATAAATTCTAGTCCTTTGTTCTGGGTAGAATATGTAAAAGAGTCGGAAACTTAGGTAGGTCTGTGGAAGGTAATAAAAAATCTCCACCCTCTCCTTCCGTAACAAAACTATAGATACAATTACAAACATTCTTGAGTAGGTACCTACCTAGTTAAATTTCTGAAAACGGTGCTATAATTATCCAGGAACTACGAAACTTCACGAAAGGGACGCTAGAAACAAAAGCTGCAGCTGAAAATATCGTTTTAGTTCCACGGAAGATGTTTGATTCCAGGCTTACAGCTACACCCCGGTGCAAAATTTGAGCTCAATCTGTTCAGTAGTTTTGGCGCGAAGACGTAACAAACATCCATTCACCTATCCATCCATTCATCGAAACTTTCGCATATATAATATTAGTGTGAAAGTGTGATGATGTCCTATGAGGAAATTTATTTTTGTACGCTTTGACGACGAATATGATTAGTTTATCTAAATTAATTGGCAAGCGTCTGACAAAAGACTTTAATAAATCTTATTTGCTCTAGCTTTTCTAAAATGTAGTAAAATGAAAATTAGTTTCTCCAAAAACGCTAGCAAATTGGCGTCATAGTGAAAAATTTACACTTTTAGATCTACTAAAACGATATACACCTAAGTAGAGGTAAAAAGCTCGTGGTTTTCATAAATGTTTTACAGAGGTGGCTGCATTAAAGCTGCTGGAGATAGACGGACTGAATTTTCTTTTTGAGAGGAAAATTTTTACTTTCGCTTCCTCATTAGCGGACGAAAACCTTTTGACTAAATGAACATCCTGTTTTAAGCTAACGTGTCTATTGGTAACATTTTTGCTGAAAATTTACAAAATACTAGGAATATTTGAATTTCTACCCACAATTAGTGGAAATTTAAAGGAGAGGTATTTTTAAATGCATTTGGGGCTTTGAAACTGAAAAACAGCGCTTTGCCCAGCAAATGCAGTGCTTTTGGTATTTATTTCTTCAAGTTTTTTTTATAGTTTAGCTACTAAACTTTCACAAAACCCTTTGGGTATTTGTACGGCCAAACAGACACAGAAAAGTGTGATAAATCCAGCAAAAACTAATAATCTAGGTGTAATAACAGTTTATTTGTATTAAACAGGAATTTTATTGACACATTCAAAGCAAATTGGTTAATTGTGCACCATTCTTTATCGAACGCACAGCTGCGAGCTGCGAACGACATTACAAATTAAATTGTCAGAAGTGAATGTATATAACTATTGAGAGGAAAATGGCGAAATTAAAAATAGCGTTTTATAGATCATTCGGAATCGAATCCGAATCCGACGTTTTCGATTCGGAAACGAATCAAATGAATTAAAATACCCCTGTATAAAGGTCACCAGTTTTTGCAAAACAAATTTACTGGTCGACTGCAACTATACGTTGCAAACATGTCGTCCATCGTTTGTCCTCACTTCGCATCCTGTTAACCTCGTGTATGCTTTTTCTTTCACTGTACACTGCGGTTGCTGTGGGTACAGGTAGCGACAAAATCTATTTCAATACCTACTGTTTTTATGAAAATGTAGGTTAGATTGCTTGTAATGGTTAGTCAATTTCAAGCTACAGACTGATTCAAATTTACAAGGAAATCTAGCATTCATGGTAGTGTTTTGGCAATGTTTTCATGCATTTGAAGCGTTTGCAGCGGCAAGTGCCCATTTGCCCCCTTTTGATATGCTTCTGATATATCTTAAAGTACCTAAGTATGTTGGTCTATGAACTTTCTTTGGGTATTGGTGTTCTTTGGAGAAATATTTAATTTTAAACCGACTGTTTTGATTGATATGATGTTCATGGGTTTCGTTTCTGAGTTTCCTTTAAAATTAGGCGTTTTTTAGTAGCTTGTTGTAACCAACTGTACTGTTCCAGTTTTTCCTCAGTAAAACAGGTTATTGCAACAGGATGTTACTCCTAACTAGGCCATGTTATGAGATAAGTACCTACTAAGTTTGTAATGTTTTTTTTATGACTATCATTTCTGAATGAGTGTTCGTCAGTGCATTGCTTTTGCTCTTATCATTGGTAACAGACGATAGTGGGATGAGCTGGATGCCTTTGAGCGCCAAAAAGCATTTTTCCAGTGGCCAGCATCGGTAGCTGAAGGAGCAAAAATTATTAGTTTTAGGTATAATAATTAATTACTAGGTTAGGTTTAAATTTTCAATTTACTTTTTAGTACTACATATAAAAATTTCTTATTCATATTCAAAAAATTATGACAATAACAATTAAAATTTTATTTTTTCCCACTAACCTACTAGGCCAGTGTATGGCTTTGCACCTCTGCCTGGTCTGCCTAGCGCCAAACGATGGCGCGAATAAGAGATGAATATGAACATAATTTGGCGTGTTTGAAAAAACTATAAACTTCTACAGACGAATTGAGAACTTTCTCCTTTTTTGAAGGAGGTTAAAAATATGCACGTAACCAACAAACAACATAAGTGAAAAGATGTGAGAAATGAAATGTAAATTACCAGCAAAATTCCAGCAATGCATTTTACTCTGAATGGTATTTCTGTCAAAAATAATTTAATATTGTTTATTCAGCTCAATTATTTTAAATAAAACTTGACCAGTTATTGGGCCGTTTGAGCCAGTTTTTCCAACGGAAAACTAGGTCATTTTGGTTTGGATAGTACGAAAGGATACTTACCTAACTCAAATAAATGTACCTAAGTCAAGCCGCATCCCCATATCGAACTCCAATAAAGTAGAGTGCTTGGACTAATTTTCCTCACTACAAAGTAGAAAAACATATTATGTATATTTTTTTCGACCTAATTTCGACTTTTGTTATCGATAGTACCCAAGTAATACTGGGAAATGTCAATGCAAATCATAAACATAAACGAGCTACTTTAGTATTATTATAAAGTTTATTGTTAGTGTTTTATTCGATTTTGATAATACTTTTACTAATATACAGTGTCTTTATTTAGGGTTTCGTACCCAAATGGTGCCAACGGGACCCTATTGAACTATTGACGAAGCCTCCACTGTTTGTCTGTCTGTCAGTGGGCTGTATCTCAAGAACCATAAAAGGTAAACAGTTAACTTATTCACAGAGTGTGTGTAAATAATAAAAATAAATATTAAAATGAAAGGGGGCCATACAAAAAGTGAGCTATTTTTCTCTACAATTGTCAAGGCTGTACGAATCTCGTAAACCGTAATAGGCATACCGATGAAATTTTGTGACTGTGTAAGTAACCGTGTCATGTTAGCTTTTTATTCGACATCAAAAAATCCATATCTAGAATTTCTTTTTTGCGAAATACGTTTATACGATGATACGGAACCCTCCGTGTGCGAGTCGATTCGCACTTAGCCGCTTGTACTTTAGGCTACGAGGTAGTACCTACTTAGATAAACATATAGGTACCACACAGTTAAAGCCATAGGCAGACGCTAAGAAAATTACAATCAAATAATAGAAATAAATGAGAACTAGTATTGAAACAATTGACCTAACTGCAGACTGTTGCAAAAATCTACATGTAGCTCAACTGATCTACATCAATACCAGTCGGAAGCGTCCCCAAGACGCAGACGCTAGTTACGTTCTAACACGGAGTGTCGCATCTACTTATTTTCTACTTCATTGCTCGACCGGCGTCACCTTTCGCCTCCTGAACCCATTACCATTAATCTCCTGGAAGCCTTGCTAAAGATAATGTTCTCGGGACTTCCTATAGAAAAACATCTTGGTGTTCTTTCTCGTAGGAACCAGGTAATTGCTGCTTTACCCACCTGCTTTACCAACCAGTAGAAATCAATAGATAGAGAGAGAGAAACGGCTCTGGCCTGAATTATCAGTGGGTGTGTGGGCTGTCTTCTAGCTAGGCTAATGCCACTTCCCGAAGGGGTCCCGCCTTGCCGAGGCGGGGTGCTTAGTAATCGCGGCCTGCGCGATGACGCTAAGAGGAATCCATGGGGACCAGTAGAAATCATGGGAACCAGTAGAAATCAATAGATAGAGAGAGAGAAAGATAATATTTTATTTCTAACTCAATCAACAAAAACAAAATACAAACGTGATTTAAATATAAAAGATAAAGCTTCTGTCGATTAGAGTCACAAAACGGTCTCTGTCTCATCATGAGCTAGTTGTCAACACGTTTACAACCAACGCTGGTCTTCCGACAGAGCCGTTTGGTGACGTCACGGAAGATAACACATAATACACAAAACAATCAAAAATATAATAATAAAAAAACATAATCTACGGCAACGGTTGACAAATAAAAGGTACATACAATACAGATGTCATGAAATCATTGGTAACGAAACGGACACCTAACATTTACCATAATCTATGTATTTACGTTTACAAGTAACGTTTCTACACACATAACAAGAACTGAGGATGAGACGCTGCACCAAACATAAGTAATTTCTACACAAACAGACATTGACAGGTCAATTTTATGTAAGTTCTACATTACATACAAATTATGGCAGAAAATTAGTACGCTTTTTGCTAAAAAACGAATAAAAAATTTATCGTAACCGGCCAACTAGGCCTTCATGGAAATCATGAAGAAACAAAGCCCACAAAACAAATAAAAAACAAGTAGGCTTTTGCTTGGCAAGATCTTACAGGTCTTCGGTAAGTAGGAACTTCTTATCCAGTTTTATTAGATAACAGTGATGGTACAAAACCTAAAATAACTAAATAAAACTAAATTTCACATGTGAGACAAGGATTTGTTAACAATATTTATTGGATCTCAAACCGACAAATACTTTAAATTATGTATTGTTGATAGCTAATTTTACATTGGGTACCTAAGTAGGTAGGTACTGCGGGACTGTTTATTTTTTCTAGATAATAAACCTATAAGTCATTAAAAATCGATTATACCTACTGCATGAGCAAATATGACCTATAAGTCGTTTGTTTTTTGGTACTTGTGTTTTTTTTTTTGCCAGCCAACAGCAAAAAATATCTTGCGCAGTCGCGTAAAAAATTTAAGTTAAAGTGCTAGGTCTACCAAGAAGATTGGTAGGGCCTGATTTAAGTGTAAATGGATCCTAATATC
This sequence comes from Eupithecia subfuscata, assembly GCA_963564075.1. Classification (NCBI taxonomy): domain Eukaryota; kingdom Metazoa; phylum Arthropoda; class Insecta; order Lepidoptera; family Geometridae; genus Eupithecia; species Eupithecia subfuscata. The sequence goes on along the minus strand of OY751099.1, from coordinate 4,243,083 downwards.
AGAGATTTTGTGAAAATAAACCCCAAAAGAGGTTCTTGTTTACCTATAATAAGATGATATTAGGAGAGATGTGTTGTTTATATGGATTGTCTAGTCTAAGTTAAAAAGCTAGGTGCCTACTTAGTACCATAAGCTTCTCTAGGTACTTGGTTTATTATTTTGTTTGCCTTTCCGCTTATTCAGCAATAATTAATGAAACGATTTCTGTCACTAAAATCACGACAAGCAAATATACATATTGAATCAAGCTAACAGAAGGGCAACCAGGCATCTTAAGCGTCACAGGCACGAACTGTGTTAAGGGAAATGAAGAACCTGCAATTACCAACTTTATCCGATAGGTTGAAAACTTTAGTTAAGTTGATAACTCTTTGATACCGCTAGAAGAGCCGATGGGAGCGCTAAAGTTTTTATTGATTGCTTTTTAATATACTTATCTACTTTACCGAAGATAAAAATGTTTGCTGAAAACGTATAAGTACGTTGACTGTACTATCCCACATAAAAAGAAAGTGGGATAGAACAGTCAATGTCAAAATTGCTTGTTTATGGAAGAGAGAGAAGTTGAAATTCACTTTATTATGTGGGTTGTAACGTAGTGTAGGACGCACTCCGACCAGTGGACAGAACGTCATCCTCATGACGTCTGTATACCTATTACAATCAGCGTACAAACCGGCTGTAAATCAAACATTATCCAATTTTCTATATAATATAATATAAAAATAAGTCGGGGTTTCCTTCCTGACGCTATAACTCCAGAAAGCACGAACCGATTTCGTTTATTCTTTCTTTGTTGTGTTTGTAATTGTCAGGAGAAGGTTCTTACGGAAGAAAAACTTAAGAAAGTTGGAAACGTAAATTTCCAGGCGAAGCCGCGGGGCGCAGCTAGTTTTTTATAAATTTTTGCGCAGCCATGATACCAGCCCGAGCTTAAAGTTACCTTTTTTATTTTATTCCGATGAGTTTGCCAGTCGATGTTTTGATCCAGCAGTTCATGAATTAGAATAACAAGTGGTTTTTAAAAATGCAACTAGCAATATTTTGCATCTTAGCAACATTTATTTATAAAAACACTTAAATGAAACTTGTACTACCAACAGTACCAACAAACACTCATTGCGAACAAAGCTCCAATTTATATGGCCAGCAAAATCAGCAGTGCAGTGAATGCCGATCCCAATTTATCTACGAGCAAGGCAATTACTTGCGCATCACGTGAGTATCATTTTTTGCAAATACAGGAGCTGTTTTGTAGAGGAAATAATACATAGAGCATGCGGGGATGAACCATCAGCGCGTAGCGTATCATAATCCGCGTTATTTCTAGTTCAAGGTTTTTGTTATTATAGTGCCTCACACTCTGGCTAATTTCTAAGAAATCAAATAATAACGCAAAAATTTTCGACTTCGACGGGACTTGAACCATCATCCTTTCCGTACGGGAATATGCTAACCAACTACATGACAAAACCATGATAATGTTCATGATTTAGAAATTAATAAAGTTATACCAACATAAAACCAGGGACAAATCATTCAAAACGAATCTTGCAAGGCCTCCATATTTTGTGAATTAATTGAATATTAAACTATTCATGGTTTTGTTTGAGTCATCTTTTGGGAAGAGACGGGAAGAGACAGGCCAATTGCTAATCATAGTAATTTACTAAAACTCAAGTTATACAAAGTGTCCGGTCACCGGTGTCGGAGACTTTGGGGGGGGGGGGGTGAAATACGGTAAATTTTATCGAAAAATCACTAACCCTATTTTTTTCTCTCTCCATGATAAAATGGCTGCCATTTAGGGATAGTGATTTCTCGATAAAATTAACCGTACCTATTTCACCCCCCAAAGTCTCCGACACCGGTGAGCAGACACATTGTATATTTCCTAACTTGCAGCCCAGATACGGCAAATGTATTATAAAATCAAATTATGTGCTATCAATGAGCAAGGAGAGTCCCAATATTGTTCCTCTTCCAACAGAACCTGTGTAGGCGGTTTTGTTAAAACTGTCCGACGCCCCGGCGATTTTGTCAGTTATTTACTATGGATAACGATGGCAATCGAAACGAAACTATGAAATCACAGTTTTGAATCAGGTCGTTAAGGTGAAAATTTTAAAGGTTTAGGCCACGACCGCATTGCAACATGGTAGCTTGGGAGGTATATTTTATTAATTTTTTTATATCCAGTGCACATTAATTACTTCCAAAGAATGGACCCTAGTATGCTTACAATTTAGCCACAATGTGGGCTAATAAGTAATTTAAATTAAATTGTTAGCTGTAGAACGTGTTTATTAATTTACCTCGATGGTTGCTTCGATAGGCTATTTCCGTAGATATTGATTGACCCGTAGGTACGTGACGTTAAACTCACAACTAAGCTACGGAGCCTATAATATAAACAGAGACTAGCCAAGTGCGCAGGACACTAGTATACTGCACTATATTGTGCGTTTGACGACCTCTGTGGCGCGGCGGGCAAAGGTCCGCCTGCGACGCAGGAGGTTACGGGTTCGATTCCCGCCCCGGGACAAATGTGTGTACGATTTGCAGATATTTGTTCAGGGTGTTCTGGATGTTTTCTATGTATAATAAAAAATATCTATCTATGTAGTGTATTGTATTAAGTATATCAGTTATCTAGTACCCATAACACAAGCTCTGCTTAGCTTGGGGCTAGATAATTCTATGTGAATTGTCCAACATTATTTATTTATTTTTATTTATTTACTAGTATGTGCGCAAATACAGCGCAGCGCAGCGCAGAGAGTACACCTTTACTCTCTGTTCCGTCGCTCTCATGATCCGATCGGACCGACCCGACTCTGGTGAGAGTTCAGTATGAATGGATGAATGAATGAATGAACACTTTATTGTACATACAAAATAAATAAAACAAGTTATATATAAATAAAAAAATCGTACAATAGGCGACCTTATTGCTTGAAGCAATTTCGTCCAGGCAACCTTCTTACCAATAAAGACACATATAGAAATAAAAACGTTCTTATTCTTATCCTTTAAAGAATATAAGTCACAGATATATATAAGTCACCGGATCAAATGGCTTAGCGTGCTTTCCAGGCACGGGGGTGTAACACTGCCAACTTTCTGACTCCGGGCTGGGGAAATGACAATGATACAGGTCTAGATAGACGTATATAGAAAGGTAATAAGTAAGCATTTGCCTGAATGTGTGTGACGCAGCCTCAATTTAAAAAAAAACGTCAAGCACGAGTCGGACTCGTACAACAAGAGTTCCGTGTAATTGTAAGACCTTGGTTGTTGCCAAAATTTAATGCTTCTACATATGTCAATGGGAAGTACCCTATAGGTTTTGGTCCATGGCGAAAATTAAGAGTGATTCCCGTTCAAATTACAAAATATTCGGACGTAAAAGGCTTTGCGTTGACTTAGAACTTTTATTTAAATCACAGCTTCAAGATATTACGGACTTAAGTATTTGATGTTAATTTAAACTCGATACCTCCACGCGTTCCTGATAAAAGGTGGCTGACAGACGGACAGATAGACTGACGGACAACAAAGTGATCTTATATAGGTTCCTTTTTGCCTTATGAGGTACGGAACACTAAAAATAAGTAACTTATGTCACCAAGGCCTATAAAAGTTAAATCATTATCTACAACTAAAATCTGCATATCTAGGCGTATAATTTTACAAACTATGAACACCCAGATCTGTGGGTTCGATAACACAAATTAACCCATAAACAACATTCAAATATTTGGCCTCGCAATGCGTTTACACCAATCACTTTAACATTGGGCAGGCCTTTTACTGGAATAATATTATCTATTCTAACAATGAAATGATTTATTTTACCTTACAATTTAGTAGGTAGTTAAGTAATTCAGCTACCTATAAAGATACTGATAATACAATGGTTTTCATCATCATCATCATCAGCCTATCTTAGTCCACTGCTGGACATAGGCCTCCCCTAATGAGCGCCATAGCGCCCTGTCTTCAGCTTGCCACATCCAGCATCTGCCTGCAGTCTTTCACAGATCGTCATCCCACCTGGCCGGAGGGCGTCCTACACTACGTTTACCGAGTCGTGGTCTCCACTCAAGAACACGTTTACCACAGCGGTTGTCGGTTCTTCGCGAGATATGGCCGGCCCACTGCCACTTCACCTTGCTAATTTTTTGAGCTATGTCGATAATTGTTTTGAATTGTTTTACTAGTGACATAAAATATATCTTTTTTCACAAAAACGCGTGACCCGAGAGCTGGTGAGTATCTGCTGCAGCGCATCAGCATTGCCATACAGCGTGGCAATGCAGCCAGCGTCTTAGGGACGCTTCCGACTAGTATTGATGTGGATCAGTCGTGCTATCTGTAGATTGTTTGCAACAGTCTGCAGTTAGCTCAATTGTTTCAACTGTAAATACTACATACATAGTTCTAATTTTTTTCTATTATTTGATTGTTATTTTCTTTGTGAATAAAACCAGTGACATACATAGATCAAGTGAGGCCAAGCTTCTTTACAGTTTCTTATTATCTTTATAGTTGTAGTTCTTACAGTTGTGTTCAACTAGCATTTAGGTTGAAACGTAAAATAAACTGTAATTAATGTAAGAAATACCTGTGAATGATGATATTCCAGACGGAGTTCAGCCAAGGCGTATAGTCTCAGCGGAGATAAGCCACGATAAGACATGGGAAAGTTGGTCACAAAAGCGCATGTTCAAAAAAACATTGCAAGACAATCGTTTCATTCTTCATTAACCACCCAAAAAACAGATTCAAAAACACTGTGCGCGGCCATTTGTGTACTCATTTAGTGGAAAACTTTAAAATTGCTTTACCTTGGTTAGCGCCGGGCATAACGTGGAAAAGATTCAAAGTGCGCTTCATTAAAAGTGAGTTGGGTTGGTTGGGCCTCGACAATGGGTAGATCGCAGACCTCGGAAGCAATTAGTGGGAAAGAAACCAGCACCACAAGCGCATTATTCCCTTCCTTTCAGTGCGCTAGGGGCAGACTACGCTGGTCCGTTCCTTCGACGGTTTAATCCGGTAACTGAATTTCAGCTTTACGCGTTTGATTTACAAGCTAAGGTAGCACAGCTCTGTTGTGTTGCCAGGACAGGTAGAAAATCTAAACGTGGATCATAATGAACCGACCGAGCATTCAATCCTTCGAGCTTGTTTTGAAGGTGGGTTTTTCGATAAGTTTTTGCTGTCGGAATTTTAATTTAGCTTTGGTAAGGCACGCAACACATACCTATACTCAAAAGTAGGTATGAATTTATAAATTATCAGATTTTTTTTATCGTGTCTTGATTTTGCTCCAAAGATTCCTTTTTTCCGTTGAAATATGGTAGGAAACATCAATTTTATATCAGCAATGTGTTGTTTCTTATTTATTATTTCCCTTCGATAGATACGATCATACAATTTGAGGAATTACAATAAACAGAGCTCACATAATGTCTAATGCTTAGAAATTAAATGTCTGGTACAGTCACGATCAGTCGGATTGTTCCTTAATTGCCTCTTATGGTACGAATTTTTGTACGCAAATACAGAAATTGCTTCGACAAATCCGTTTTTGGGGTATAAAAAACCGGTTAAGTGCGTGTAAAAATCAGGGTGGTGGTTCTTGTAAAACTAGAACCGGTTTTGTAAATTTTATTAAAATTAATACGTAAGATAATCGTATTCATATTTTTACTGCCCAAAAGATTAGGTACATGTTTTCTGGTTAACCTGAATTATGGTTTAACTACACGCTAGCTAGGGTTCAATAATAGTGTTTTGAGAAGAAATTGCATGCTCAGCGTGGGTTTTTGACGTTATATGATAATGGTTAAAGTCAAAAAGGTGCTTATTGGGGGATGCTTATGTCCAGCTGTGAACTGGTAAAGGTTGTTAATGTGTGAAGAAAATAGGTATTGACATTATGTTTGGCTACACCAACATACCAGATGGCTTAGGGATCCCGTTTGTACCCTTCGAGTACGGAACCCAGAAAAACGAAGTCAATTCTAATTGAGTGCCTGGGGCTTTTTTCTATATTCCACACAAACTTTGGGTGACTCACAAAGTTGTTTTTCCCAGTACCGTACAGGTACCGTAGTATCGTACCTACGTAAATATTATGATAGGTTAAAATTAATTAGAATTGCAAATATCAACAGTATATTTATTTATTTATTTTTATTCTCGAAGTTTAGGAAAATTTACAGCTAAAAATTAATAAAATATGAAATAGAAGCTGCCGCCCGCGGATTCGCACGCGTTGTTTCTATGGAAACGTTAAAAGGTGATTTCTATCCCATGGAAACTGATCAAGGGAATAAAAAGTTATGTTTGATTCCAGGATTATAATTATCTGTATACAAAATTTCAGCCCGATCCGTTCAGTAGTTTTGGCGTGAAGAGGTAACAAACATCCATCCATCTATACATCCATCCATCCAAACTTTCGCATTTATAATATTAGTGTGATTAATACAAATAGGTAATTACATGAAAATTACATGTACTTAACTGAGTGCTATTTATGAAGTTTCCACTGGTAGAAATTAAATGAAAATGAAAAACGTTTATTCTGATTATATACACAACTAGCTGCGCCCCGCGGCTTCGCCCCCGTGGAAATTTATGTTTCCAACTTTCTTAATTTTTTCTTTCATAAGAACCTTCTCCTGACAATAACAAACACAACAAAGAAAGAATAAACGAAATCGATTCGTGCGTTCTGGAGTTATAGCGTCAGGAAGGAAAACCCGACTTAGTTTTATATAGTATAGATTACTTTAGACACAAGAATTTTCAAATATCCAATATACCGTTTGAGAAACCTATCATAAGTTTTTTTTTTTCATCCCGCTGAAATAGTTTAGTTTCAAGAAGCGAAAACAGAGTTCGGTGGCCACCAAGAGCAACTTCGCTATTCTGCATAAAGGAAATAAAAGCCAATTAGATTATGGGCATAAAAAAATAGCTAATGATAGGTATCATAAACTGTACAATGGACTTTTAAAAATTCATTTGATTAACGTGATTATAAGAAAGAAAAGGCAGTGGTGCTAGTTTGAGGCATACAACCGCCTCAAGCGCAGGATCAACGGCTTATCGTGCTTTTCTTGGCACGGTGGTATAACACCGCCAACTTTCTGTAGACCTAGCATGGGAATAGCAGTCTAGGGTAGAATAGACAAGAATGACATCGCATTGTAATACATTGCGTAAATTATTCAAGTTGAAGGAATGAGTTTCAAACATATTACGCATTCGACGACCTCTGTGGCGCAGCAGGCGAAGGTCCGCCTGCGACGCAGGAGGTGCGGGTTCGATTCCCGCCGCGGGACAAATGTTTGTACGATCTGCAGATATTTGTGCAGGGTATTCTGGGTGGTTTTCTTTGTATAATAAAAAATATCTATGTATGTAGTGTATTGTATTAAGTATATCAGTTATTTAATACCCATAACAAAAGCACTGCTTAGCTTGGGGCTAGATAATGCTGTGTGAATGGTATCATTATTTATTTATTTACTCGATGACGATGTGACGTAATTTTTTTCTACACCAACCTACTGACTCCGCTGCTACTGTGAATTTTTCTTGCTAGAAAAGTCCCAAACAAGATTCGTGTTATTGGGACTCCCAATAACACAAACCTTGCTTACGCGCATACTTGTGCACTTTAATATGACCTGTGCACCTGGCTAGTCTTCGGTGAGACTGGCTACCGTAGCCGAATTTCGGCTACTAGGGCATCATCATCATCATCATAATTTTTTGTTAAAATCATTCCTAGCGAGAGATTAACCGTGATTGGTTTTGAGTTTATGAATTGAATATCCGCACAAATATCCCGGGTTTTACTCATATAACAGGGTAAATTTTAAATGTTTTTAAATTGCATCGAATTATGTAGTAGCAGTATGCGTAAATAAACCCGATAGGTATTTACATGTTTTTTTGTTCCACGATAATCACTCTAATAATATAAATATGAAAGTTTGGATGTTTGTTACCTCGTCAGGCCAAAACGAATGAACGGATCGGGCTAAATTTATGCCTGGAACAAAACAGAAGCTACTTTTTATGCCATTTATTAGTTCCTATGCTATATAAATAATCTTTGATCGTTTTCATAGAAACAAAGCGTGCGAACCCGCTGACAGAAACTAGTCTTTAAGCCGCAAATATTATACTTTTTGCCGTACATACTTTTACCCAATATTCAATATTAAAATTGTTGTTGCTGTAAAACCATTGCTAGTTATATTTCACCTAAGATTGATTAAATGTTTTCACAATTTGAAAAGTTCTGAACGGATTGCAACCCAAATAACTTCGAAATACCTGTTATTTTATTTTCATTCCGCTAGCAACCAAAAGCGTTGCACTGAAAGCTATAAAATAAATTCAATTGCAAAAGTGCTGGAATTTTCCAGGGGGTCGTAGTCTTGCTGAAAGAAGCGCACGAAGCGTGCATCATTACAGCAACAGTTACATTGAAACCTGTAGCTGCAAGCCAAGCCCTAGCCTCAAGGACCCTAAAGCCAGCGCGAGCAACGCGCGCAAAAAACCTCCGAGTCTAATTGGATTGCCTTTTATTAGCGTAATAAAATTGGATTTACTGAGACTGGACGCGTTTCGGCATGTTTCGCTATCCCTGAATAAATTTAGTTGAGGCTTTCATTGGGTTTATCGTGAATAATTTTTAGTTTTTTACAAATTGAATTATGTGAAATGTTTACGTAGACTGCTAAAACAAAATATGTTTGAAAGAACCAACAGTGGCAGTGTAAGAGCAGACGATGCAGGCAACTTTAAAATAAAAGAGGCATTTTAACTTCCAGTACAAAAACCTTTTACAGATACAGCTACAGAAGTATTGAAGTGTACAGAAGTATCTGTACCATGGTCTGTCAGTCTTCTAAACCATAGACACGTATTTTAGATTACATTCCAGTTCACTCAGATTCAAGTACAGTACCTTCCAATCTATTGAAAAATGAGTCTAATTTTTATATGAATCCTCCTCGTACTATTTAAACTCGCCTTTATCCGTGGCCGAATTGGTGCGTTTGAAGCTTGGGGGCAGGAAGAACATGGAAGAGCAATGAGACGAGCTTGATCCTCTAGGGAATGATTTCAATAAAAAGCTGCCATTGTGAAGCAGCGAAGTTGTCTTGCTGTATGATATCTCTTTCTAGAGATAGAATACCTGACTACACTAAAGGCTAGGTTTCTAAAAACTTTGTCCAACCGATTAAAAAGACCTTGCAGGATGCGAGGCATAGAAGGGATACATCCCATGCCGAGTTTTTGTCCCTACCATCATGTATTGAGTTGATGCTCACCTTTACAAGTAGCCAAATATTATAAAGAGGAAAGATTTTATTGTTTGTTTGTATTTAAGCTCCGAAAATACTCGACCGATTTGAAAAATTCTTTCACTGTTAGGTAGCTTACTTTTCAGGGAGTGACATAGGCTATATTTTACCCCGGAATTCCCACGGGAACGGGAACTACGCGGGTGAAACCGCGTGGCAATCGTCTAGTAAATTATAATAACTTTACAATAAGACTCTCAAGTTCGCTAACTGTTAGTAAAGTTTGTCGTATTATTAACCAAACCGAATCCACGTTGCTTCATTCGTACAACCCTGTAATTTCAACTAAACTCGACTTTAAACTGTTTCGATCAAACTTGGCAGAGTGCCATCCACGCCAATCATAAATCAAATATGATTTAATCATACACATGTGCTTGAAATTTTGTCATACGATCCATTATTAGTGTGACAGCACCGTGAAAACGGATCGAAACTCCATTTAAATTATGCATGAGACAGAACGGCGGCGGCGAAATCCTTTAAAACTGGCAGGAAACGCTTACCTTTAAACGTTCATCGTTTATAGTGTTTTGGAATTCAGTCTGTACCTATATCTGATAATTAACTTCATTTCCTCGATAAAAGGCTATTTAGCCGGAAGATAAAATGAGACTGCCGGTAGGTACCTATTTACGCCATAACTAATTGCTTACATTACAACAATAAAATAATTCTTGAAGCAAGAAATGTTTTAGCTTCCGCATGTGAGGACACATTAATGGTTAGGACTTATTTATTATCTGTGAGTAAATTGGTTTGTTCTCCAATAGATTAAAAAAAACCATCTTCATGATTATAGATTTACCTGAGTACATTATCATTGTCTTTAGTTTTTGATTAATGGTCTTATGCTAGGGTTTATGCCTTTAGCTAACACCCCTAACAGAAGAAACTATTTTATTTGTGAATGTCTAATAACAGGTCAGGTTTAGTGCTGATACCATTAGATATATACATTAACAAAGAATACTTATTCAATAATTAAATGATAAAAATACTTTGAAATATTTTCATTATGTTTAATTAGGTATACTTAATAAGCAAAAGTAATATTTTTGTTGTGTGACAATATTCACGACTAGCATTAATTAACGGTTTCTTTAAAATCCTTGGTTCTCACAAATAAAACACAGCGATAATTGTTTCGCTGTAGCTTTTATTTTCTGTTCGCTTTATCAGCAAAAGTTGCTTACTTAATAATATGAAACTTGTTAAAACTTCTGTAAATATTAAGTTGTGAAACAAAGCGTTGATTTTTAATTGAAGGTGCTGATTTATGCTACCAGTGATTTATGTGACCAAAAACCATGCGAAGGTTTTTGTAAAAATAAACAAGTATTGCAACGCCAAAAGTCCCTTTTGGGTTAGTTGACGGTAAAAAAAATTTAACACAATTTTGTGTCACGGAATGAAAAATTCAAAATCAATTTTTAAAACACGAAAAAAGCATTAACTAACCTGGCTCATAGGTCTGAAAATATAACACTTAGCAATTTGTAAAACAACATGACTTCCGATTTAAAAAATAGGTAGGTACTGTTTTAGAGTGCCACTGGGACTGCCCCGCTTCTGCCGGGATGTTTGCAGAGTCCCGTGTTGATGACTTTTACGCAATCATCCGCAACAGGACAGCATCCCTGATGGTCAGGGCGGTATCAGCAGCTGTCTGAAACTTATAGCTGGAAGGCTGGACACGGACTGCGCTTTCATAAAGCACCGGACACATAGGCCATGCGCTTGTGAAGATTGTGCGTTCCATTAATTTAAAATGTTTTCTTTTAATTTTTTTTTTAATATGCAGATCGACAGAGCCTACACATTTGCTCCCCTTGTTTTTAAAAAAATATCTGAACGTCTGGTCGAAGCGACGCATGACCCGAGAGCTGGTGAATATCTGGCGCAGCGCATCAGCATTGCCATACAGCGGGGCAATGCCGCCAGCGTCTTGGGGACGCTTCCGACTGGTATTGTTATGGATCAATAAAATTGAGCTGTAGATTGTACCTGTAGATTGTTTGCAACAGTCTGCAGTTAGCTCAATTGTTTCAATTGTAAACTAGTTCTTACTTTGTTCTATTTTGATTGTAACTTTCCTAGTAAATAAAGAATTTTAGTCACTTTAAATAATTAATCTATGGCTGCAATAATTATGTATCTGTGTATGCTGAAATAAACGTATTGAATTGTATTAGAAGCTGGGCATGGCAAAGCCCCTTGGAATTGCACTTTCATCAATGGAGACATGTGTGCTGATGATGTGTTGGTGTGTGAGGGATTAGAGCGTGTATGATATAATAACCGTACCGTCCGTACAGCCGTACAACAAAGTGATCCTTTAGTTACTTTTGAGGTACGGAACCCTAAAAATAAAAAGGTGGATAACGGCGCATTTCTTTTTGGCTATGATTTTTAATCACCTTCAATTTGTGACCGAAACCCCATAATTTAGTTTGAAATATTTCAAAATCATGTTTGTATGCAAATTTTTTATTGAATATTTTTAAGGCGTTTTACTATACAAACTATCGCAAACGTTGGTGATCTTCCAACACCGACGAAGTTTGTAGTTAACCCGTTTACATTCACAATGAAGTTTTCAGGTTTAGGCTTTCATTTCACGATATTCGGTTTCAGATCCCAGCCAGATGCAGGATTCCCAATTCGTATTTAAGGCTTGAACGGCTTGGGCCGAATTTTCCATCATATGATGAATTTAATAATGAGTCTGTTGCGTTCGTCGGTGCTAGAATAACTTATATGTTAGTGGTCTGATAAATGAATAGGTCCTATTAATAGGCCTTAACCTAAAAACATTTTGTAACTTTCTTGAACCTGCATCAATTTAACTAAGAACTACCTATACATATACACTAGGTCGTTAGTGCAATTCGCAGTTTTGAAGTTTGCCGATAGACGAACTTACAAGTGGGTCGGCCATATCTCGCGAAGAACCGACAACTGCTGGGGTAAACGTGTTCTTAAGTGGAGACCGCGACTCGCCAAACGTAGTGTAGGACGCCGGCCAGGTGGAATGACGATCTGCGAAATACTGCAGGTGGATGCTGGATGCGGCAAGCTGAAGACAGGGCGCTAATGAGAAAATTACAGCGCGATCCATTCAGGTGTACTACCTTTTCCCGTTTATCATGTTCATTATGGGCATAACCCTCCCATGAGAAAAAAGCCAATAAGGCGCTTATCAGGGGGAGGCGTGCGTCCAGCAGTAGACCGATACAGGCTGTTGAGGTTGAAGTTGAAGGTGTTTTATAGGTTTTGGAAATAAACTTTTTGTAATTTTGTAAAAAAAGGTAGTTTTTACAAAACTTCCTTCTTTCGTCGCCCAAGCATCTGACAACGGGTCAAACTTTCACCATTATAGTTTAAGTAAGAGAAATTATAAGAATCTACCATTAAAAAGAAACCTTTCAAAGAACATTACAATTACTATATAGAAATAAATTACAACTAATATTTTCAACTGAGCGAACTGCAGACAGTTGCAAGCAATCTACAGGTAGCTCAACTGATCCATATCAATACCAGTCGGAAGCGTCCCCAAAACACTGGCTGCATTGCCCCGCTGTATGGCAATGCTGATGCGCTGTGCCAGATACTCACCAGCTCTCGGGTGACGGGTCGCTTCGACCAGACGCTTAGAGATTTTTTTAAATCCTAAAAGCAGTGTGCTGTTACAAAGTGAACAAACATTGACAAAGTTTATCTACTACCTATGTTATCTAATGCCGTGCAACAAGATCGAATAGATATTATGACAAAGTGACAGCACAGGTCCTAAATAATTTGAGTAGAACTGGAACTGGGTGTTGCGAAACCAAAGCTATTAGGGTATCCAATTGAGCCTACCAACCTTGGTGTGCCTGTTACTTAATTATTATGCCAGCCGAATTCATGCCGGAATATTTTTGTTGCAAAGTTTGTATCGGAATAGAAGGCATTAGTTTGCATGAGGTAGGTTTTTGCTGGGTGCTTGTTATAGCGGTTTTCGATAATTTTAAGTTTTTGCATTAGGAACAGAGACTAGTTTGAATTTTGAATAAGTTACTTTGGTAATAATGGTTGATGTACTACTTTCTTCAATCTGGATCCACGCATATAAGTACATACTAATAATGTAAATTCTAAGGTTATTCTGTCTGTCTGTTTTGACGTGACAACGTCTTATAATTCGATGGAGCCGGCTGCACGCATGAAAAACATGACGTCATGCGGCGTTACCTCGCTCTGAGGCGTTCCATGTAAGGCTTGAAGTGCAAGAGAGAGCGCTCGACATCCGTCTCTCTCCTACTTGAGTGAGCGATGCGTCTGCGTGGACAGCTGCTATACTATAGTACATTTACATGTTTTGATCGAGTATCAAATGCTACCATTCCATTAGTATTTTCTTAAGACGTTGTCACGTTCAACTATCGTCAGTAAACCGACTTTACAGACAACCAATTTTTTCGTCACTCTTAAACGGCTGAACGCATGTTAACGAAATTTGACAGGGAGGTAGATGATATAGCTGGGAACGGGGACTTTTTATCCCGGAAAAAAGCGAGCAAAGCCGCGGGCAGGAGCGAGTAATCTAATATAAGGGAAGGGGTTGATATCCTACATGGCAATGGACTTTATTAAGAAAGAAAATTACAATCAAATAATAGGAAAAATGACGAGTATTAACAATTGAAACAATTGAGCTATATGCAGACGGTTGCGAAGTTGCAAACAATCTACAGGGGATGATGAGATTTGAAATTGAAGAAGAATTGAACAAGTGAAACGTGTTCACAATGACCACAGTTAATGTAACATTTATGCAAACCTCTGAGAAAATGTTCTTTTTGGTTAAGGATATGTTTTGACTTGACATTGGACTCCACTGAAAATCAGCGCTGGGTGGACAGACCAGTGCCTATCCAGTCCATCAATGCTGAGTGGAGGCCATATTTGCCTCAGACGCTGCACAAAACTAAAACTTATGGTACTAATAAGTCATCAGACGTGCCAAATCACACCTTATCTTTAAAAAACTGCTTCATCAGCATTATCTATCCTTGCAAAGTTAGACAACTTTATTTTTATGCTTATGTAAGTGTATTATATTGTTTGTAGGTTAAATGTAGGTATTAGAGTATGTAGTGTATGTAAGTATTGTTTTCTTTTTTTTCGCGTGCCACCGTCTATTTTGTTCTTACATGTCCAATCCATCCCAAGGTTGCCTGGAAGAGATCGCTCATAGCGATAAGGCCGCATTTGTACTTCGTCTACTCTTAGCATTTATTTCTGTATTGTTATCTGTCTTTGTGTGGTACAATAAAGTATTATCTATCTATCTATGTACACTTCGGTAGTTCTAGTGTGCACACAATAAAGAAAATGTACATAGACTTATTAGTATCATAAGTTTTCGTTTTCTGTAGTAGTTTTTAAGTCAAATAAAAATACTTTCTTTCTCTCTCTTTTTTTTTGAAGAACGGTTATGAACAACATCGTCTTCAGATTGAGGACTGAAGAAAATTATATGAACCATTAAACGGTCTCTTTTAATAAAACTTTATACAATTTCTTCAAAATTTAAATTCATTTTAAACAGTGTGGTTGAACAAATCATTTTAAAACAAGTATCGTTCGATACGTACAGTAGGTATTGTACGAGTTGTTAAGGGGAAGTAATATACAAGTACTTTTTATCTATCTATCTCATCACAAATTTCATCAAAATTCTTTCTGCCATTTGAGCGTGAAGGATTAACAAACATACATACAAACTTTCGCCTGTATAATATTAGTGTGAAGTGTGAATAATCTAGTTATCAAATTAGGAAAGCATAAACCCCGTTGAGGGTCATTATAATACAGGGTGCCACGGTAAGGGTGTACTAAGCCGAACAGGGGTGGTTCTGGACCCCGAGGGGATCAACTTGTGAATCTGAATTTTAGGAATTTAGAAACAGGTTTTTTTTTTAATTTCTATTTGCTAAAAACTTTTTTTATTCGTATTATTAACACGCACTCTCGCATTATAACAAAAAATACAGACAGACTTAGTAGTCTCCCGGATTTTTTTTTAAATTACTATTTATCCCGCAAAACTTAAAAAACAGTTAAAAACTAGGGCATTCCAAGTCAGTTGTTAGATTTTACAAAAATATCAAATTTATTAATGCCAAATTTCGTTTTCTTTGGCTTTGTCGATATGTTTGGCTCAGACAGGTGTGCATTCAGCTTAATTCATAGGTAAATCCTTTCTGAATGAACAGAACATTACCCAGTGACCGCATCTGCCGTAGGGAATACACGGTAACAGCACAATGGTGCACGTAAATTACGTTTCACATATTTCGGAATGAGATTCAATACGCACTGATTGTTTTCCGCAACAATTATAAATTTTGTATAAGGTTTTTATGCGTTGTTGTGTTTATTGGTTTTCACCAATTGTATTGACCGCCAGCGTTCTTTTTACATGACGCGAACAATACCTACCACCGCAGGTGGAGAAACCTACGTTTTGAGAAATCGCAGACTCTAGAACCTGCAATTTCTTAAAACGCAGACTAAAACTAGAGTCTAGCTAGAGGAAGTGGGCCTTACCCTCACCACAAAAAAAAATCTAAAAAATTATTAGGCTTTGCACAATCGGACCACCGACCACAGCCACCGGTGGCGAGCTAAGAGCTGTTTACACGCTTTTTCATACATTTTAAACGAACTGACTGCTACAAATGTGGCGGTAGCGCTCGACAACCAACGGTGGCTGTGGTCTGTGGTCCGTTTGCGCCAAGCCTAAGGCTGCCTTTGCACCATAGATGTGCTACGTTGCTAAGT
Source organism: Eupithecia subfuscata (assembly GCA_963564075.1). NCBI lineage: Eukaryota > Metazoa > Arthropoda > Insecta > Lepidoptera > Geometridae > Eupithecia > Eupithecia subfuscata. The sequence goes on along the minus strand of OY751099.1, from coordinate 4,226,851 downwards.
TTCCAGCTGACCTATAGGCTATATACTATATAACTAACAATAATGATGCGATAATGGAGCGACCATTATCGCGTCATTATTGTCAGCTATGAAAAATTATGCGATAATGGAGCGATCCTATTGGTTGGCTGGAAACATAGCAACGTAGCACATGTCTAGTGGAGGAAGCCTAAAGCTTGGGCATGATTAGTTATATAGCAGACATATCAAACCATTGATAAATGTTTATATTCAAAGATGTAAATCGTGTAACCAATCAAATTGGTGCAGTGTTGAATTCGACGCAGGCCATTCGTTACCCCGAATTGTTGTCAATACCCAACGCGTGCTATTTCCGATCGCGACACAGAGCGTGGAAACTATCAAAAACTACCTTCGGGTATAAGATTTAATAAATGATTTGTTAAAAAGTGATTTTCTTGTTTGTTGCCCCAGCCCTTTATCGGCCGTAGCGTCTCCTATAACTACGACCATACTAGTTTGTGACACTTCTGCGAGTGGCTACGCTATAAGTGTCTTCACGACCACACTTTTTTTTTTCACTTTCCATCAGGTGAGATTGCGGTCAAACGGTCTATTGACTATAAAATAAAACGTCTAGTGCGAGTCGGACACGCCCACTAAGGGTTCTGCATAATTGTAAGACAGCTTTGCCAAATATGATGATTCTAGGTCAACGGGAAGTAACCCTGTCGGTTTTAGTCCATGGCGAGAATCAAAAATTATTTTCTGTGAATAAACTACAAATTTACGGTTTTGGATTCTTCCCTATGTTTGCGCTATGAGCCCTTGCTTCTTATTAAATTTTATGATTCTAGGTCAACGGGAAGTACCAAATAGGTTCAGTCGATAGCAAGAATCAAAAGTATTTTTTGCATGAAAGGTCTACACAGGTATCCCTATAGGCATGTGATTGCCTTGAAAATTTCAAAATATTCGGACATAAAAGGCTGTAACTTTTAATTGCGTTGACTTCGAAGTTTTATTTATTTATAGGCTCCAAGAAGTTAGGGACTTGAGTATTTGATGTTAGTTTCAATTCGGTACCTCGACACGTTCCTGAGAAAAGGGGGCTGATAGACGGACAGACAGACAACAAAGTGATCTCATAAGGGTTCCTTTTTTCCTTTGGAGGTACGAAACTCTAAAAAACCTTGGAAAAGAACTGCGTTAGTTTTTCCAGTGCCAAAACTACGACTATGCTGAGAAATAAACGAAATTCGTATTTTTTTCTAACAGTGAGAGACCTATTTGGGCTGCCACTGGTTTTTTCATGAAGGATTCTAACCATTTATCCAAACACGAAACTATATAACTATTTATACCTGCATAATGTTGTTATGGTGTTTGATTTAATTTTATGATTCCAAATATAAATGATGTAAGCATTTACTTACCAAACTGTTAAACCGTAAACTTTAGTGATATTGATATGCCGTGCTGTCTGTTAGGTGAATTGGGCTTTAACTATATCCTGAGTTTAGGCAACACAGTTTTTAATTTATGCGCTTTCCAGTGTTCCATTGTATTTTAGGTATATCAGACTAAAATTATAAATGCGAAAGTTTGGATGGATGGATGTATAGATGGATGTTCAGTTCATTTATTAAAAACCATAGGTACACACATTGGAACACTTGGTAACGTCAAGATGGATGTTTGTTATCTCTTCACGCCAAAACTACTGAACGGATCAGGCTGAAATTTTGTATACAGGTAAGTCTTACCCTGGAATCAAACATAGGCGACTTTTTATCCCATAAATCAGTTTCGATGGGATAGAAATAACCTCAAAACGTTTTCATAGAAACAACGCGTGAAAAAACCGCGGGCAGAAGCTATGTGTATTTTCATTCAAAATAAACAAAATTTTTTTTTATATCAATCTATTGCTAGTTCTAAGATCTAGATATAGTTCAGGTACTAGCATCATTTATCTTAGAGAAACTTAGGCAAGCAAAACTTAAATCCACAAAATGAATAAATTAAATTAATTTGTTCCGCCTCTATGTCACCTCTAGGCTTTTGGTTCCAAGCGCTATTGCTCGTTTCCGATTTTATATTCACAATGTTATAGGAAATCCAGAACTAGAATTAGCTGCCTTTCCAATGGCAATATTGGTAATGTTGCGAAATACTGTGGGAGTACCGAAGTCCGAGGTCTTAGGCAGAGTCCACGCCCAAAGCTGCTTAGACCGAGAGCGTGGAACTGCAATCTTGCCTCAACTAAAAACTACATCTATAGAATACATCACACTAATATTATAAATGCGAAAGTTTGGATAGATGTATAGATGGATGGATGGATGGATGTTTGTTACCTCTTCACGCCAAAACTGCTGAACGGATCGGGCTGAAATTTTGCATACAGGTTATTCTAATCCTGGCATTAAACATATACTTTTTATCCCATAAATCAGTTCCCATGGGATAGAAATCACCTTTAAACGCACTCATTTATAGAACGCGTGCGAAGCCGCGGGCATAAACTAGTAGATTTATTAATCGTCATAGCCAAGTTTTGTAGAATTCTCAAAAATTCTACTTCAAATTCACAGTGGCAGGGAGGTAGACGCTATCTTAAGGACGGCTACTCCTTGTCCCGGAAAAGAGCGTACGAAGCCGCCGGCAGTAGCTCGTATCACAATAGTTAAAGCCTTTAGGATGAGTCAACTTGTGAGAGCTAGTCAACTCGTGTGGCATGCGAGTGGCGAAAGGAAGAAACGTATCAAAATATTCGCAGTTTAGAAAAAACATGATGTATGGCTTCAAGCGCGCATTTGCTTTTTGGTAAGCCCCAAAAACTACCAGCGATTTTCCCTCGCTTGCAGATCTCCGGTTTAACTAATAGGTTGACTAACCCTTTAACTATTACAACTACAGCTATATCAACGTTATAGCGTTAAACCATGCCGATTGTTGTATAATCAAAGTCAAGCTCTTAGTTTTTCTATACCTACTCCCAACCAAATGCAGATAAACCTAAAACTAGTATTCTGGTTCCTTAACTATTTTAGTTTACCTAGTCCAGTTTAGTCTTTGAGTATAGAAGCCTTTGATCAGACAAGTTTTGAGCTGGGCACACTGGAAACCTATTACTTTAGTGTGGTATTCAATCGAGGGACCGCAATTCACGGTTTATCCAAAGAGCTTCAACCAATTTTACAACAAATTGTATATAAACACATGACTGTCGATTTTTCCATCAACATACGAAGGAACAATTGTTGTTATTATCATCATTATATATTATTATTAGGTTGTAATGTTTTTTAGTTTGATTCTAGGAGTTTCTTTATTTAGATTTCTTCGAATGATAAGCTGTCTTGGGTTTCCTCATATGTAGGTAGTAAATGTGCGTTCAAGCAAACTACTAAAATGAAAGACGATATTTCTAAGAAAAATGTAATTTCGTTCTGTTATATGAACGAGAAACCATTGTTTTTTGTATGTCATTTTCAAACAAATTTGTCGTTTTCCACTTATTATTTAAAATAATAGAACGGTAGATATAATAAAGGACCTGCATTTTGCACAAAATAAATGTATTTGAAATAGGAAATCAACCAATCTTCAACTGTACGATAGTAATTATATTTTGCATTTCCATAAAACTTGGCCGAATGTGGAGTTGAAAAGTAGGACGAAATCAGATTTTTTGAAATAAAATATAATTATGGGCCGAGTACGGCATACAATGTGGGACGAAGCAGATTTTGTTATGTGGGTCGAACTTCCTCGGGACGAATATGGCATAAATCTCCAACTCAGGCCGGGGATGTAGTTTACTACATCCCCGGCCTGAGTTGGAGATTTATAATTTTAAAAGGCAACTTATGGAACCTACCAGAGGAGGAGCAGCAGCTTCTTCCTGTGACCTATAGCGCCAAGGTCATTGAACTAAGAGGTCAAAGTCACTGAAAAGAGTTGCACTCCTAGTGACCCCCTCCACGATTCCACAAAAAAATATATATGTTAATTATGCATTAAAAAAAAAGTTTTCGAAATTTTTCTAAGTCCTTTTCGCCTTGTAATTGAGCGCATTTTCACCTCTAGCGCCAAGGTCGTTGAAGTAAGAGGTGAAGGTCACTAACAAAGTAGCACCCTTAGAGACCCCCTTCACGATTCTATAAAAAATATATACATACATATAATGTTAACCATGCGTAAAAATTTTCGTCAAAAATTTTCGGTCTTTTTTCCCTTGTAAATGGCTGCGTCCCGTAAACTCTCCTCTCTCCTCCAACCGCACGTTCAACAATTTGTGCTGATCAATATTCGAATTAACTTCCCAGTAGCTTGTACTACATGTCAACTGCTGCAACATGAGCATAAATAATAACAATAATAATTAATCCAAAAAATTATCAATATAAATGCTGAACATAAGAACAATAATAACTTAAATTCTATGGATTACGTGTGCCTGAAGTAGGTAAAACCTGTATCTCGGGCAAAATTGCTTACATCGAATACATAGATACTATAAAAATCACATAAATAAAGTAAAACAAAGTGTCAGAGCAGATTTTGAAAATAAATTATTCTGACTATGCCTCAACTTGGCTACATTTAAGGTGTACCTATAATTTAATACGAATATAAACGGATGCTAAAACAAAACAAAAACCTTGTAAGTATAAAGAAATACCTATTAATTTATTAGGTACTAGATCGCCTCGCGGTTTCACCCACGTAGTTCCCGTTCCCGTGAGAATTCTGGGATAAAATATAGCCTATGTCACTCCCTGAAAAGTAAGCTACCTAGTGGTGAAATAATTTTTCAAATCAGTCCAGTAGTTTCGGAGCCTATTCAATACAAACAAACATACAATCAAATCTTTCCTCTGTATAACATTATTAGTATAGATGTTTACTGTATCGGCACTTTTAGGCGCCTCCGTAGTCTGTCAAGCTTATGTACCTATTCAAATTTAGGTACTTTTATTAAATCAATAAGCTAGGACAGAACGTCGACTTGTTTTACTGTTCGCTTGTACCAACGTGTCTGGTTACGATTTAAGTCGATTGTGTACGAAGTCTGATAGGCCACCCTCGGGCATTGAACGGGTAGAGAATTTATCGCCATTGACCTTTTCTAACGAGAACGAAGCCGTAGATAAAAGTTAATCCGAGCGAATCTGTTGCTTTTGGACATTATTGATGTGAGTAAAATTCGTGAAAATTAGGGTACTAGTTTCTCGAAAGTGGAATACTCAAATTAGGGCCAATTAGGTCCTCCCACCTCAGTCATAGTCGTACCGGTGCCGCCGGTGTTCGTGTTTCGCGTGCGTATTGTTGTGTCGGTCGCACTTCGGTCGAGCCACTTTTTCCATCTTTGTTGTTGTTTTTGAAATATATCTAGCAAAATATTGGAAGTAGCGTGTTTTTCGTTTAGTTGTAACACAACACAGGCCATTTGTTGTGTTAGCGGGGGGCGAACGTACCTTATCTACAAAATGTTACCTATATTGATACATCTAGGGCACGTTTTTGGTGGGCAGCGGGAGCGATAGCGGAAATGGACGTTGAAAAGTAAAAATTCGCTGCCGCTCACGCTGTGAAATTTCAGCCTAATGGTAAGTGGTGAGTACCCATGTTGGCCGACCTATTTGCAAATCAACTTTTTTATTTGACAAAAACGGCAAAATGACTTTGCTCACTAAAGTCATACCTATGCAGTAGTGATGGTGATATTTTGTTTCTCACACTTAGTTGGTTCTGCAATGACCCAGTTTTTGTTATTCCCTGAAATTGTTTTCAAATCCGAATTCTTAGCAAGAAAAATACAAAGTTAGTATAAGTTTATCTCTTCCGTACTATGAAAACTTGTTTAGTTCTGCTAAAGACATTACCATCACCAAAGAAAGTCAACACCGAAGAGGCAAATGCGGTGATTTTGCGTCGTTAATAAAATATAAATGGTTTCGTTATTATTCAATTTTCGTAATATTTTTCTACAATATCAAATCATCATCATAATTCATAGGGGTCAGATATGTCAGAAAATCTCCGACCAAGCGACAAAGCTTCAAAGAGTCATGAACATCGTTTGTGATTTATCATAATGTGTAAACTACACAATCCATTAGGTAGCTACGCCTAAAGCTATGAGAGTTCCTTTTCAGACAGAAGCTTTACTCAAAATGCTTACTATCCGATCGCAAAGTTGTTGCTACACAATGGGTACAACGAGCGTATTAACATTTCTTGAGCCGTTGTCGTTTGTCTACAGATTTCGAATTAGCTGTGACTCTGCAGTGTCATTGAGGGCAGAGTCTTGGGTACCCAATACATTTTTAATTTGAGCTATTTTTCACACGTTTAAGCAACCCTTTTAGGCTGTAAAGGAGCACCAATAACATGGGGTTAGACAAAGGACATGGTCAATGTTTATATTCGGATCTTGAATGTATTGTAACCGACGCTACATTTTCTTTTTATAACTTTTTTAAATAAAATTATTAAGTTGGGAGAGAATGAAGACCTTTGCCCAGCAGTGGTACAGTAAAGATAAAAAGGACTAAAAAAATTCGTTTCACTATTTATTTTACTTGACACTATATTCTCTAGCTCTAATTCATACATACTACTTACATATCTACTTAATAAAATTAATGTAAAAAAAGTGTAACATGCTATGTTGTTTTCATTTATTGAATCAGTAAACGAATTCAATTTATTAAAATGCCCGGCATTTCAATTTTAACAAAACATGTACGTATGTTTAAAACATTATTTGGTTTTGGTGCGTTATTATGTTCATTGAATTATTTATTGAGGTTTAGTGGACCTTATCAAATGTAGGTTACTACATTAAGCCCTTGTTATGTACTATTGTGCCCTAAAAATGGCTAATGTGAACGGATATAAAGGACAAAAAGTATTTTGACAACAGTTGGCGGGCTGCATTTAAAAAGCAAATCTGACGGGTTTTTACCGTGATACATTTGTGATATTGGTCGACCCGGTCCCATAAATAACAATAAAGTCAATTTACAATATCAAAATGGACAATAGATGAAAAAGTTCAGAGAACCTTTATTACTGGACTTGGAGAATTTATTCGTTTGAAAAGAAACGGTGTAACATTTTTTTATTACAAATGTAGTCCTTTTCGATTTAGATGAAAGCTTTGGATGAGAAAATATTTCAGCGCCCTGGAATAGCTCTTACGATAATTGTTATGAAGTATGAAAAAAGACTCGGTGATTGTTTCTTATTAATTATTTTACCTGTGGGCAAAAATGACTCATCAATTGCATACAATAACGGGCCCGCGCGGGCCGTACGCGAATGAATTTATGGTGCCGATTCGACCAAACGCGACTAAAATCTGGCACGGTCATACACATAAATGTACTAGAAGTCCAGAAAGGCGAAGACGGTGCAAGAGGAACGTCGACGGATTGTAAGGCTTGCCACCATTGATGTGATCATTACGACTGTAGGGAAACTAGTTTGGAAGACGGATCTCATCATTGTCAGAAAAATCTTTATTTGTGTGACATAAATGTACATAATTCTAAACATTCTTTATTCACAAAGAAAATTATACGAGTATTTACAATTGAAACAATTGAGCTAAATGCTGACTGTTGCAAAGTGTCTAGACACAGGTAGCTCAACTGATCCATATCAACACCAGTCGGAAGCGTCCCCAAGACGCTGGCTGCATTGCCACGTTGTATGGCAATGCTGATGCGCTGTGCCAGATATTCACCAGCTCTCGGGTCACGCGTCGCTTTGACTAGACGCTCAGATAATTTTTTGAAAACCCGAAGAGCCTCGGTACCCCACGGACAGGTTACCGGCTCAGCTTATTGCTGCTATGGCACTTGTGCCTTAGCACATTAAGCATATTACTCTAGCATTGGGTATTTTGCCTTCTGTAATATTCTCCATTTTCCTCTGCCTCTGCTTCCACAACTACACTGTCGCCAGCTCCACCTGTCTCTCTGACCTCCTGTTTCCTAAGCGAGGTAATGGAGTCGTCACTGTGCGGCTCATCTATAATATGAGCATCGAATGAAGTGTCCCGTCTATTGCGAATTGGAATATAGGCAATACTAATGTAGATAAGTATCATAGCAAAACTTTTGTTAGCAAAGTTATTTGAATGTCTTAATAGGTAACTTAGGTCACGGACTTGCTACTAAGAAATTGCAATGTTACTTTCATAAAGAAATTCTATGAAACAGGAAACAAGCGAGAGCAGGAATTGAGCTCTCGTGGCCATGCAATGCACCCGAAGCAAAACGGTATGCTACACAAAGTTTAGCAATAAAAAGATTATAGATAGGTACCTACAGCAGAAGTTTAAATGAGGGTAATCCTAAGTTTGCGCCGTAAATGCGGATTAAACGGACAACAGCAATAGCATAGTGAAACTCTATGCAAATATAAGCTTTTCCAACTTTAGGTAGATCGCCGTTTATGCCAAAAGTTGGTGGACATGCACTAGCCAACTAAACCGAATAGACGCATAAAAGTAAAACGTCTCATCACATTTATATCGCACTAGTATTATATATGCGAAACTTTCGATGCATGTTTGTTACTTCTCCACGCCAAAACTACTCGATAGATCGAGCTGAAATTTAAACAATCTTTAAAAATGTTACAAATTTAAATTGGTTACTTATTTCACGTTAATTAGTAAATCTGAGCTTAAGTAGGTAGGTAGGCAAAAAGTTTATCACTAAGGTTATACTTCACGGTCAGGCGGGAAATTCAAAATTCAGTCCATGCGACTTACTAAATTCCAACGGACATTCGAAATTTATCATAGGTGTTTTCAAAAAAATGTTTACATTATGTAGATAAGCTCAAAAATTATTTTTAGTTAGCTATATTACTTAAGTGAATTAAACTCATTTTAGTTTGTTGTTAACAAAATCACTCTGATAATCAATTATACTGTGTCAAACATCTGCTGTCCTTAACACAAGCTCTGCTTAGCTTGGGGTTTGATAATGCTGTGTGAATTGTCCAGCATTATTTATTTATTTTTATTTATTTATAAACATCAGATATCTTTATTTTAGGCGAAATGGAAATTGACGGAACCAAGTGTGCCTTGTGCTCCTACAGCTATTAAATGTATGAGAATGAGAATGAAACACAATTGGTCTATGGCACCATAAATAAAAACGGGTTTTGACATTAGCTTGTCAAGCGTGGAATATGATTATTTGTCCTGGTATAAGCTCGCTATGACTCGGCCAACATGTGTACGGACCATTAGTTAGGTACATATTAGCGAGATCCAACAACATATTAAGACATTTACAAGTTCTACAAAAATAGGCACTTTTTACGCGTAGCACAACATTGTTATGATAATTCTCGTAATACCACGTTCAAATTCATCAACATCATCAGCCTATATTAGTCCACTGCTGGACATAGGCCTCCCCTAATGAGCGCCATAGCGCGCTGTCTTCAGCTTGCCGCATCCAGCATCTGCCTGCGGTCTTTCGCAGATCGTCATCCCACCTGGCCGAAGGGCGTCCTACACTACGTTTGCTGAGTCGTGATCTCCACTCAAGAACACGTTTACCCCAGCGGTTGTCGGTTCTTCGCGAGATATGGCCGGCCAACTGCCACTTCAGCTTGCTAATTCTTCGATCAAATTACAGCATTGGTATTACTCATTTCCCAGTATCACACTAGATTGGAAACAAGTCACGACTATGAATAAATAAGTTAAATTTATGATAAATCCTATGAACCCGAAATGCTATGAAACCTACGCCAATTTGAACGAAATCAAATCGAGATTGGGTTTAAGATTTAATAGGTACTTATTTAGTCAAATTCTTTAGGAAGGTAGTTCTATTGGACCAGATATTGGTATACGTAGTACCTTCTTGTATAAGAGCTGACTAGCTTTTGGGGGTGACCACTCTATTAGTAAAAGATAGTTAAAACTTTTTAAAACTTACTATTATACATAAAAGGGTTAGCCTGCCATCTACTTAATTTTAATGTTTGATAGTGGTGTACGAGTATGAATATAATTTAGTATTTATTTTGTCAAAAGTTATGTTTCTCAATAGTCACCCAATATTGATCGGATTAATTAAATAAATAATGCCGAACAATTCACACAGCATCATCTAGCCCCAAGCTAAGCCGAGCTTGTGTTAGGGGTCTGAAAATATAACAAAAGAAATACCTAGACCAAAGGTTTCAAATTTACTTGAAAACTTTACTTTAAATTCACCATTTGGTTGGACCAAAGACAAATATATAAGGATTCAAAATACACGGTTTCCTCATCTCCTGTTTGGTTGAATTCAGTTGGATAGTTTGCCCGTATTGTCCTTTGTAACTTTCAACCACGCACGGCTACCTACTCGTAAACATTCTACATCGGTTCCCAGTGGTAGCAAATTATCACTACATCATCATCATCATCAGCCTACGTTAGTCCACTGCTGGACATAGGCCTCCTCTAATGAGCGCCATATCGCCCTGTCTTCACTACTATTATCACTATATTCATGCTTGGATAGAAACTAAAGTTGGTTCTAGAAATCATCCATAGAAAGTAGAACCCCTAGAGCTAAGATGGTGTTTTAGCTTTGCTGATAGTCAAGTTTCTCATATTTTAGAAAGTAAAAAACCTATTATGGTACTTTTTTCATTACGTTTGCCGCCATGACAGGTCTTTGCCAGGATTTTGCGACACTTGAGTAAAACTCGAGCTTACGTTTGTGCTGTATCTTTCTCAGAATTTTCAGCTATCCCTTTGATGTGAAAACTGTCTGGCTGGGAAGTTTTTTGAAATTGTGTCATGAATATTAGAGGAAAAATCCAGTGTTATAAATGATTTTATACAGGGTGGCTTTTTGAGATGGGAGCGTATGGCCCAATCAGAAACTATAAGAGTTAGAGAAAAGACGTGAAAGGAGTCAGGGCTCAATTTATGAGAAAATAAAAAAATCATTTTTTTTAACGGAATTTTTCTTTATTTTTTACACATTTCATTAGGAATGTGTGCATTATCAAAGGTAGATCTTATTAAAATACTGACTAAGCGTTCTGGCTAGCGGCAAACACAGTTGTTTAAAAAGATTCACATTAATGCTTAGAAAGTATTCAAAAGAAAATTGTAAAATTGCCATTTCCTCTAATTTCAATATCGCATTTATTTGCAAAGATTGATATGCAACCGAATCAGATACTGCAAAAATACAGTGTAATTTTTTTAAAAAATCAATCGATTCAATTTCCTGCAAAACTAAAAGATTTTAAAACAATCAGAAAAAAATATGCGGTTTCTGTTTTCTCGTCGAGATCATGACTCCTTTCGTGACTTTTCTCTCACTCTCATAGTTTCGCATTTGGCCAACCACTCCTATCTCGAAAACCCACCCTGTATAATATGTTTGGTTAAAGTAAATTTAAAAGTTAATTTATTGAAATTGATAATAATCAAATTTTGTTTTTTATTAAAATTAAATTTGATGATTGGTATTTTTAGCATAATTATGTATTTACATTTTATATTTTCTGGTAAAACACGACCAACGTTATATTATTAGCAGACAATCAAAAATAAACTGGAAAATACCATAATACATTTTACCTGTTCTATTTGCGACCAAAAGTTAACGCCTTGTTAGTCTTTAATATAAAATAACGTTCGGTTCCGTCGAATTCCGCTTGACATATCATGCAGAAACTACACCTCCGTAATTTGTACACGGAATGTAATCACCTTTGTACCAAGGCTACAGGAAAGCGAAGAAATACATTTAAGTGTAATATTATTTACTCGGGTTGAGGAAATTCAGCTTAGGTATATCTGTATTTTTTTGGAAATCTTTTGCCACAATAGAAAAGCTATTCGTGTAAAGTTCACGACCTATTTGTTTGTTTACTTTTGTTTGTTATCTGTAGTTTTCCTTCATTGAAAATTCAGATATATAGATTTGAAAAACGAATACGCTGGATACCTATTCGTTTATCAGCCATCTTCTTTTGTTTTTATACTTATGTGACGAGATGTTTTTGGTTTGTTTCTTTCAGCACAGCCAATTCACAGAGCAGAATTAATTCAGGAATGGTCGTCGCATGTCAGATCCAATATCATGATTCATTTGGTACCTATTTACGCTTCGTCCCCATTACATCTTAACTAGTAACTGGTATATGGTAAGTATAGGCGCTATGACAGTAATAATGGAGAAATCCCCTCCTCGACATATGTACCGTGCTTGACGTCTTGACTTGCGGTGGCCATCTGATATCGTCATCAAACCACAATATGTCGCTTGCGTGGATTCTGAGGCAATTCGGTGATCCTACACAGATACCTAAGTCCCGTTATGTGGAATTTAACTAACGCTCTAGTGTGTTTTGGCTAACAATGGCTAGTGCCCTAGAAATTGTGGTTTCGAACTCCATCTGCACAAGTTATCTTATTACGATGCGTAAGAAAACCGTTTAATTGGTTGACTTATCTGCATCATTTTAGCAATGGTTATTGCTTACACTGCCAACATTGGGAGAAAAGTTTACTCGAAAGTTGCTTGATATTACCTACACAGAAAGCAGTATAGCTTTTTCTATTCTTGACGACCTCGGTGGCGCGGCGGGCGAAGGTCCGCCTGCAGCGCTGGAGGTTGCGGGTTCGATTCCCGCCTTGGGACTAATGTTTGTTTGATCTACAAATATTTGTTCCGGGTGTTCTGGTCGTTTCTATGTATAATATAATATATATATATATCTATGTAATGTATTTTATTAAGTATATCAGTCATCTAGTACCCATAACACAAGCTCAGCTTAGCTTGGGGCTAGATGATGCTGTGTGGATTGTCCAGCATTTTTTTTATTTTTTTTATTTTTGTTTATAGTATGCAAGTAAATATTATTAATCTTTATGGAATTTAACTTCTTGGATAGGTTTCGTAGAAATTGAGACGAGTTTCGGATGTCATTAATTACTTTTTCAATAAATAATAATTTCTTACTTACATACTTACACAATGATTATTAACTGGTTCATGTACCACAAACAACAGTCAAATGCTAGAGTAGGAAAATAGCAAAAATTTCCCGTCCCTTTCATTAAAGGTAAGGGAAGGGAGATTTTTGCCCAGCATTGTGAACCAGCGGATTCTGTTAGTCTGTCTAATATCAGAAAAAAAAAAAATATAACCTATTTCATTTATAAATGCATCCTGTGAATTGTGTATGCCCCAAGTTTGAAAGCATTGATATAGAAGTTTTGAGTTATAGAGCTGTAGCGATTCGGATCAAACAAGGCATTTATATTCAGTAGGCGTCTCTAAACAGTCCTGCAAACCAAAGTCATGTTATTAGTTGGTATCTTTTGCGTTTGCTTAGAAATAATGAGCAGTCTACGAGCATTTGAAAACCGCTGGTGATAGATTGGCGTCTTTGGGATGAATTACGTTAGACCGTAGCGGGCGCGAGCCGAGCCCCGCGCAAAGCACGGATTAAAACTTCTCGAACTTTCCTGGATGCGGACGCGCACGGTATAGCATGAACAACATGATATAAAATGTTTGTAAAGCTTTGAATCCGTGCCTCATTCGTGCCTCGCACGAGGCTTGGGTTGCGCTCACTAAGTTCTAGCCTAAATCATCCTCTATACTACGAAGAAAGACTTCTGGTGATAAACCTCATGTGCCTGTAATTACACCATCTTTTCAACGGGTAGTATCAGTGAGCTGACGTTTGCTAGGCATATTGATAGGCGATAGGCATGGTGGCGGTTTCACGATTTGAGCTGGACTATTATGTAGGTAATTTTCATAGATTATAGAGTCTGGCTTCTGAGAGTTGATACTGAAAAAGCTATAAGTCCAGTTTTTTTTGTACGCATTCTACTAGGTATCGGTTTTTCCAATTTTAGACTCGTAAAATGGTGAAACAAAATCACCACAAAACCAAATCACGGACAATTTGTTTTGTAATGTCATATAAATATGTGTCATCATCATCATCGGCCTATATTAGTCCACAGCTGGACATAGGCCTCCCCTAATGAGCGCCATAGCGCCCTGTCTTCAGCTTGCCGCATCCAGCATCTGCCCTGCAGTCTTTCGCAAAACCAAAATAAAAAAATATGTGTAGAGCCATTCAAAATGTTAGCAAATATTTCCTTCGATAGTCTCTAGTTTAATTTATTCATCATCTATGTAACACTACAGTATGGTTACAATAAAATGAAATGGTAACAATAAGTAAAGGTAAGAATCACGGCTTATCATCAACATAAGCCTAAACTATTTCACTGCAAGGACAAAGGCCTCGTCTAATGAGCACCATGGCATCCTGCTTGCTTCATCCAGTTTCTGCATACAGCTTCTGTAAGCAGTCTTGCACTGACGCTCATCCCACCAGGCCACTAGGTGGGGTTTACACTTCGATTGCCGTAACCTGTCCCTTAACCTTTTATTGCGCATTGACTTTAGCCTGAGTGTGAGTTTTGATACCGTGCCTTGTCCGTGCCTCGTACGGGGCTCGGCTTGTATCCACTACGATCTAGCATCCTCTATATTACGAACAAAGATTTCTGATGACAAAACTGTAATTTTTTTTGTTCGCGCAGTGTGCGTGTGTTAGCAGGTACCTAGTCATACCAACTAAAAACCCATCGATTTTGATAATGAATAGCGATACCTTCTAACAGCAGGGGTCCACCGGAACCAGCAAAGTTTTTAAAGTGGTCTATGAGAAAAAAAAGTATGGGAACCTCTGCTCTAACACAAGTTCAGCATACTTACCGACATGATGGTCTGAACTATCCAATAACTTATATTGAACTTTTTACAGAAATAATTATTATTTCATTTTAATTTTTTATCGATATTTCCTCTTTCACCTTAAAACCAGAGCGTCGTCGTCAAACCACTCACCAGGCGATTTGTTCGACGGCGCACTGGCATTTGACAGGGTTGCAGGTTCCCGTTTGGATTCGACCGCAACCTTGTCGGTGATCATATCTCTTGGAACAAGAGGGATGATCACATTGATCACCCACAGGGTAGCAAATAAAAAGCGGATAAAAAATAAATAATATTTATTCCTATAACATGTTTCAAGATCAAGGTACGAGTACCTATTTTAGACGCAGTTTTAATGTCATACATTTAGAAATCATGGTAAATAACCGGATAAATTCATGGTAGATGTTCATACATTTGTCTTGCGACTGGAATATTATTTTGTGGTATCGCTTGTACCCAACCATTTATTTTTATTATGGAAGGCTCTTGAATTTTATAGGTACACTGCTATACGAAAACGAGATCTTAGCTCGGTTGATCGAAGTATAATTAAGTGGGTAGATGATTGATCCACGGTCTCTTTTCCAGGAATAAACCATCGTCTCGTCTCATAACTCGTTCACCGAAGTATCCGGACCACGTAAGCAGAATCAATATTAAACCCTCTGAAGACTGGAGATTTTAGTTTTCAAGTACTTACTTAATAGACAGTGATTTACTAGCTACGTGCCAGTGCCAGCGAAGATCGAAAACTGTAATTGTCTGCCCGTCACGAAGTTTCGTGCCTCTACCACGATGTTCTAACTCAGATTTCTATATCCTACTGATTTATCCTAAGTTTAGTACTGCAATGGTAAATGCCAAATGATATTATGCTGGAAATCAATGTACCTAATATTTGTATTAAGTATATCAGTTGTCTAATGACTCTAACACAAGCTCTGCTTGGGGCTATATGATTATGTGCGAGTTGTCTAGAATTATTTTTATTTTCGACCTATTAAACCTGGATACACATAAAATAAGATTGCATGGTAAGGAGTGGTGAGCCTTTACATACGTCTCGGGTATACACACCGGCGACCCGTTTCCGGCCACCCAGCCGGTACCGAGTAGTCGGCGTCGAAGTGTATGGGCATGAACGATAGCTTTCACACGTACTGGCATAATTTGCATACAATTTGTTCGCCGCCGAGTACCCGAGTTATACTTCGATCAACCGAGCTAAGATCTCGTGTGAAAAGGCACCAAGTCTTAGGTCAAACTTAGGTACCTACCTAGTTACCATGAAATGTTTTAATTCCAGTGAGTTATCTAGGTACCTCACTGGAATATACTGGAATATACACTAGAATAACAACTGGAAACTTTTCATACTCATAAGAGAAATATTATTAACAGTAGGGGTCCTTTGGCCGTGGGACGGTTCAAAGGGCGTATCTATTGCAACCTCGGTTCCAAGGATTTGAACCTCGAAACTGACACGCTTAAAGTAATCTTCATATTTCTGCTTAAATGCAATTTACAGTGATTATGTATTTACTTTAATGAAGCAAATGAAGGGACTGCATGTTTCTGTAATGCAGATAGGTAACCTCGCAATGAGTGATTGGTACTGAAGCAATCATTTCAAGTCATTATTAGGTTAACGTCGACGATTTAGATCAGCTTTGTAATGAGTCTAGAGAAAATCAAACTCACGGAATCACTCGCATTCCTCAGTCGACCCGGTGGCATCTGCATTATATTATGCAAGGTACGGATTGATTCTGGACATCAATGGGCAAATTCAACGAAACAAAAAAGTAAAATGTCGCTTGATAGAGCTTTGATGATATCCACTTCGATAAAATTAGTGTTTCCTTCGAGAAATAAGTACTTATGGAAACCATAAACCGATACGATTGGATTCCACTCAACCTTTGACTGCAATAACCGTTTCTCATGAAACATCTACCTGTAAAATTTAATTTGTTACCGCCACCTGGGCCCATTCATAGGCAAAACTAAAAGGTACCCGAAGTAATTCCCCCATTGTCTCTAAACACGGAACTTTCCGCGGAGTTCTCAGTTCGCTTTGATCAGAATGGAATCAGCGAGAAGTCATCCCGAAGTCAGGTTATCTGAAACTTGGAGAAATATCGCCTGTGTGGAGTTCACCGCTTTTGTTACCGGTTCGCGCTAGACTAAGTTAACGGAATTGGAATCTGTGGCAGAGTAACGGAAGCTCTAGTAGCACAATTTTGGGAATTGTTTCACTAGTCTCATCTCATGTAAGTATTTCTTGGATGACGATGATATGACTTTAAACGTCCATCTAATCTCTGTTTTGAAAAAATGTGATAACAATTACTTTGGAGAACGACATTCATACAAACATTGGAGGAATTATTCCGTAACGGCCGCAACCCTCTACATCCCTGGCTGGCCGACTTTATTCCCTAACTTCACCACAGAGAGGTCATTAAATCATTTGACGTATTCACCAGCCCAGCCTCGGTGGTGCGACCCACAGCTGCGCAGGGGCTGTCGCTACATGGGGCTGGGAGAGCATCTGCGTCTTAGGCCATGAACGTGTTAGTGAACTTATGGAGTGGCTTATCGTGTTAGTAGTTTCATCTATGCTATTGGCTAGAAAAATTCTAGGGTTTTATTAATCACCAGTCACCACACTTTGTAGGTGGATTGCTTATCGCAGTAGAGGTGTTAAATAATACTCAGAAGGAAACTGCTGCCTCCTGGTAGACTAACGCCCAAATACTCAAACTCAAAATCCACATATATGTGAGCACGTCTCAAGACGCGATTTTTAGACAGTTTTCAATGAAAATCTGTCAAAAATTGGTCACTTGAGACGTGTTCAAATCTGTTCCAGGCTTGAGACCGATTACTCAAACGTTTCTAATTCACAATTAAGCACGTCTCAATTCGCGATTTTTAGACAGTTTTCAATGAAAATCTGTCAAAAATTGGTCACTTGAGACGTGTTCAAATCTGTTCCAGGCTTGAGACCGATTACTCAAACGTTTCTAATTCACAATTAAGCACGTCTCAATTCGCGATTTTTAGACAGTTTTCAATGAAAATCTGTCAAAAATTGGTCACTTGAGACGTGTTCAAATCTGTTCCAGGCTTGAGACCGATTACTCAAACGTTTCTAATTCACAATTAAGCACGTCTCAAGTCGCGATTTTTAGACAGTTTTCAATGAAAATCTGTCAAAAATTGGTCACTTGAGACGTGTTCAAATCTGTTCCAGGCTTGAGACAGATTACTCAAACGTATCTAATTCACAATTAAGCACGTCTCAAGTCGCGATTTTTAGACAGTTTTCAATGAAAGTCTGTCAAAAATTGGTCACCTGAGATGTGCTCAAATCTGAGTTGCATTTGAGTATTCGAGGGTAAGTCCCTTTCTCGACTTTTAGGACATCCGCGAGCTGAGTTGGTGGGATTCTTACCGCGTTCAAGCTCTCAAGCGTGCTCAAGTTGCTCGGCTTATCGATACAATAGTTCTTAGGTTCAGATACGTCAGAATGTCAGAAGTTGAACTTATCTTATGGTTAGTGCTTCAGGATAAACCTATTGGAAAGAGGAAGTTGCCTTACTTTACTTAAATATTTTTTTTATGAAAGGTTATTTGTAATTCACTGACACTGCGGGATCTGCAGGTTCTTCCCATCATCACGAACACTTTTGTGAAGGTAATTCTTAATTTTTTGTCTGTAATGTTTGTATTAAGTGTATCAGTCATCTAGTACACAAGCTCTGCTTAGCTTTTGGCTAGATGATGCTGTGTGGATTGTCCAGCATTAGTTATCTACTCATTGAAATTATGGTTTATAATCTTTTTTATTTTGATATTTATGCCTAAAGACATTATCTTTTATACTACACCTGCTCGGAAAGTTGCCTATTCCTTTTCCATTTATAGAATAGAAAGTATGTCTTTGCAGGCCTATAGGAAACCGGGAGGAAAAACTCCATGGAATTTCATTTCTCACGTGTTTTAGCGGGAGGAAAAAGTGTATGGAAATCCATTTCTAACGTGTTATTTTTTTTTAATTTCCTAAAAGATCGGCCGGTAGCTATGGTAATTTTCGTTCGGTCAAACAACAAAAAGTTTTACTCCAAGTCCATTAGGCTTCCTCCGATTTCCGAACAATATTTTGAAAAAAGAACCCAAAGGCTGGCGCGGTCAATGACGTTTTACCAACATCATTGGGCGCGGTAAGTTCTTCTTTGAGTTTCAATAACTGTAATAATTTTAATATAAATTTCAATTAATAATTAATTCTGCTTTTTATTTTCCTCGAAGGTGTAGTATAAAGCACTATTTATCACTCGGCAGAAAGTGCGATTCCTACCTCGTGTGTTTTATGGCCAAAACGACACACTCGGTAGGAATTGATCACTTTCTCGCCTTGGTGTAAAATGCACTATTTAGCATTACCCACATCAAAAATCTATCTACTTTTATGTGCCTTATATGGGTTAATCCGTCACTTGTGAATGTGATAGATAGTATAAACTATAAGCCAAACTCCTTGGCTGCGGTTCAAAATAGAAAAAGAAAAGTGTTGATGGGTGGCGGCTGTGACATTCGGGATAGACTTTTGCGAGGTATCTTGGACGAGTGCGGTGTGGTTTGCAGAGACTGTAAGCGATTCTATTAATTTCCGTTGTTGCATTCATTTATGTTAACTTTTCTCAATAAACCACTTTGTGAAACCTACACCGATATAATTCTTGCCCTAGAGCGTAAAAATACCATCTATGTTAATATTGTTAATTTTATTTATAATGCAGAGCCCTGAGTCTGGTTGATGATATACGTGATCGTGACGTCTTATTTTTGTATGGGATTTGTGTAGTTCCCCGTTCGCACGATGTTGTTAGCAATAATATGTTTTAAGTAATTTAATTTATTCTAATTTAAGTTAAAATTTTAATTTATTGTTCTCGCTCTATGGACTTGTGTATGTAAACTGTGTGCATGTGTTATGTATATAATATATACGTGTATGAAATAAATGACTAGCGTTGGATGCTAGCTCGCTAGTCTTTCAACCCATGCTGAGTCAGGACCTATTTTGTATACTGACCTAAGTACACATTTTTATGTTAAATTAGTTTTATGTATATGTATTATTGAGTACTTGTCCTGTTTATAAAATAAAGATATTTTATTCTATTCTTACTATTATAATTGTTTTTAAAAATGTGATAAGTAGTAGTAAACATAGATGACTAAATTTATGTAGAGACAAAATATAGCCATCAGAGGGAACCTTTTCTCGAACACTTACTTGTTTGCTGAGCTCAGAAAGGTTAGGCTTGCTACGTAGTTTTTCTTTACGTCCCGAAGAAAATTTATATCATTTTTTATAAGTACTATCATTAAAATTTAAAACTTAACGATATTTTTCACGAAGATCGTGGATATACATACCTAATACATGTATTTTAGCATGTAATTTTTGCATAATTTTAAGCATCTTCATTCATTATCTATAATTTCTATAACTACCTCGCTGTTTTGAAGAATTATTATTTCCATTTCTTTTTTTCTGATACAGATAAAAATAATCAAGAAACATTGCAGTCCATTATATCTTTTTTAATCACGTCTGTCCACTTTTTTCTCCAACATACTCATCCTTATTAATAAAAAAAAACTGAAGCGCGGAGTCTGCAGATGCTAACCACTCGTATATAAACCAACGAGTAAAACTTTCAAATTTTAAACACCAAATAGAAAGTTTGCCACAAGAAAATAAAAAGTTGCATATAGTGCATACTTTAATGTTATGCATTAAATTATGAAAACAGCTTAATAAAGTAGAATGCATAAACTTCACCTTTCCTCCCATCTAAGACATGTTGCATTATTCAAAATATTGAAACTTGTTATATTTGCACCATCGATGTAAGTAAAATTCGGCACATTGGGTACTGCTTCTCGAAAGTGGACGGGTCAAATAGGTCCAATTAGGTCCACCCACCTCAGTCATACGACCGGGCCCCCAATTAAAGTAGCGAATGGCAATGGGGAAAGCAACAATGGGGATCATTTTGGCAGCCTTAATGGTATCTAAATCTTATAAAACTTGAATAGGGGAAACTTTTTGGCTTAAATATTCCTCCTTTCAAGTTTCAAAAGATTTGGACAGCGCTAAGGCTGCCAAAATGATCCCCATTGTTGCGTTCCCCATTGCCATTTGCTACTGTAATTGGTGGGCGGATCGGCCTCGCCGGCGTTCGTGTTTCGTATTGTTGTCTCAGTCGCACTTCGGTCTAGGTACGTCTTTCCATCTTTGTTCTTCATTAGGTTATATCATATTATCATATTGCAAAAGATTAGAAATAGCATGTCTGCATTTAGTCAAAACACAATACAGGTCATTTTTTTAGTTAGCGCTGGGAGAACGTATCTTATCCACAGAGTTTTACTTATATCTATGATTTGCACTTAAACTTTGAACAACCCATTCAACATCAGGCCGAGAAAATAATATAAGTTTTGTAGTTTGTCGACAATGTTATGCAGAGCTCAGGATTACCTGTCTTGTGTACGTTACTTTATGAAACTACAATGTAAAGCCTCAGTCACATACTTTGCGATGTCACTTTGGAGACTGAAACATGGATCAAGCTTGTGAACAAGTTTTGATGCAATGAAGTTTGTATCAACCCTCTGGTGATACGGCAGCATGATATCTCAGCATGAATTCATAACAATGACACACTTCGGACCAGTTTTGAGAGGTTTTTTACTTCAATTTAATAGAAGATTCAATGTATGCACATGTTTTGATGCAGCGCAGTTTGTATTAACCTTCTGGTGATACGGCAGCATGATATCTCAGCATGAATTCATAACAATACCACACATATGACTAGTTTTGAGAGGTTTTTTACTTAAATTGAAAGAAGATTCATTGTATTCACATGTTTTGATGCAGCGCAGTTTGTATCAACCCTCTGGTGATACGGCAGCATGATATCTCAGCATGATTTCATAACAATGGCACACTTCGGACCAGTTTTGAGAGGTTTTTTACTTCAATTTAATAGAAGATTCAATGTATGCACAAGTTTTGATGCAGCGCAGTTTGTATTAACCTTCTAGTGATACGGCAGCATGATATCTCAGCATGAATTCATAACAATACCACACATATGACTAGTTTTGAGAGGTTTTCTAACTGAGATTTAATAGAAGATTCAATGTATGCACAAGTTTTGATGCAGCGCAGTTTGTATTGACCCTCTAGTGATACGGCAGCATGATATCTCAGCATGAATTCATAACAATACCACACATATGACTAGTTTTGAGAGGTTTTTTAACTGAGATTTAATAGAAGATTCACATGGTGACAGCATCATGGCGAGCCTAGACTGGATAAATCTTGTATCATCATCAGCAGTATATATTAGTCCACTGCTTGATAAAGGCCTTGCTTTACCGCTTGCTTGGCGCATCCAGCATCTGCCTGCAGTCTTTCACAGATCGTGTGTTTCCTTCTGTGGCTAAATATCACTTCCATCCTACAAACTACATGTATAAGTTAGACCCTCTAGTTGCATGTTTTTATTTCTTTAAGTATGTAACGCATATGTGGATAGCGTTGTGGTATACATTGATAATAACACTCATCTTTACTAGTAAAGTACTAACACAAATGTTTAATAAGTTTAATGTAGTCGTTAGTTACTCCTCAATAAATAAATTAATGAACGGGCTGATTTTACGATTAGGCGGCGACAGATATACCTACGAGCCCACACTTCAAAAGAAGAATCAAAAGTTATACAACTAGATCGCACTTCCCGCAGATAAATTAAATCGATCGGAACTGCCAAAAGTGAATCTCGAAGGCAATTCCGTAAGTTCACGTATTTAGGTGGAAACTTTACAAAGGGTTACGGGGAGAGGTTATTCAAAAGAAACATGGAAAAGGTGGTTCTTCTGTCGTAATGAAAGTTGTATTATCAAGGAAGTAGGGTACCCCTTGGAGTAGGTAAGCTCGCTTAGGGCTAAGATACACGGGTGGCTTGAAGCAGTCAGGATCGAGTCACATCGCTGCGTCTAGGGTATGTCTTTCGTGTAAGATAAAGATAATTTTTTTTTTCAGCCATAAACAAAAAGACATAGGTACTTGTAAACGAGAAAAAAGTGCATACAATAATATTATGAAGAAGTAAACTAATAATTTTATCTAACAATTTATCACACATCGGGTCAAATGGCTATCTCATCATTTTGCATTATTAGGCATTTGCAAAGTACTGCGCTGGTTTTCAGTAAGGGCCCTAACTCTATATTATAGACTCTAAGACTATATTATAGAGTGCTTTTATCATTACTTATTTGATACTGTGGCGTTACTGTCTTCTATTTACAGATATAGAGTCTATAATATCTGTAAATAGAAGACTGCAGTTCACTATCCAGTCGCCAACTTGAAGCAGTGAGCTTTAAGCTTTCCGTGTATCTAGACCCTTAGTGACTCCACCTTTAAGCGTACTGCATTGAGTTTCAAAGAAGAAAGCAGATTTAGGTTGTTCGTTTGGATAAAGGGATATTTGCTTTATAAAAGAAATGTCGCAAGCTTTTTCTTTTAAAATTATTCAAATGACATGCTAATAGATTTCAAGGCAAGCAAAACAAAATGGCGTATTGTGGTTGGGTGGAGCAATGTAAGTAATTTATGTTACCTACCTAGTTAAAAGAACAATACGGTGAAATCTAGCCCTGAGTTAGGACTCGATTGTATCGAGACGTCAGTCATCGTCAGTCAAAATCAAAAAATCAAATCACCTGTTTCCTTCGGACATGCTACCCTCTGTTATGCCAGCTTATCGATGAGCGTACTGGTTTATACACAGGAGAATTTAAACTTTAACTTAATTTCAGGCAAAAGCTCATAATGATGTGATTGAAAAAAAAATTACTACCCAATGGGACTATAAACCTCCTAACTATAGTTATGACTAGCTAGCATAAGTTTCTAGATACTTACTATTGTTTTGGACGTCGGCGATGTTATCCATTGATCAAATTGACACATTCGATCTGGGCACATACAATACCTATTATCATGAGACTCGCTACCATCTGTTATGCCAGCGTGATCGATAAGCATGCTGTTTTATTACACAGCACAATTTTAACTTTCTTTGTTTCTATCAAAAGCTCTGATGATTTGTTTGAAAAAAAATCGAACCACTACCTACTGGGAGTATAAACCTCCTAACTATAGCTATGACTAGCTAGCATAAATTTCTAGATACCTACATATTGTTTTGGACGTGGGTGGTGTTCTCCATTGATCAAATTGACACATTCGAACTGGGCACATACAATACCTGTTATCTTGAGACATGCTACCCTCTGTTATGCCAGCGTGATCGATAAGCATGCTGGGTTATTATTATTACACACCAGTTTCTGCCCGCGTCTTCGCACGCGTTGTTTCTGTGGAAACGATTAAAAGTTATTTCTACCCCATGGGAAATGATTTAAGGGATAAAACTTAGCCAACAAATACCTGTATACAAAATTTCAGCCCAATCCGTTCAGTAGTTTTGGCATGAAGAGGTAACAAATCGATCCACACTTCAAATCGTCATTTAAGCACTGATTTGGATTAGGTATTCTTTTGCGTTTGTATAGAAGATAATCCCGAGGTGTTTCCATAAAAATGTTGTTCTCAAGGGATTAGTTTTCATACCTCAAAATTAAAAAAACAGTTTAAAACCAAGGAATTCGAAGTCTTTTTTTAGTTTTGCAATCTTCATCAAAGATCTTTATTCACAAATAAAATTATAATCAAATAATAAAAATAAATTAGAATTAGTATTTTCAATTGAAACAATTGAGCTATCTGCAGACTGTTGCAAACAATCTACAGGCAGCTCAACTGATCCATATCAATACCAGTCGGATGCGTCCCGAAGACGCTGACGCGGGGGAATCCCCGCTGTATGGCAATGCTGATGCGCTGCGCCAGATACTCATCAGCTCTCGGGTCACGCGTCGCTTCGACCAGACGCTCGGAGCATTTTTTAAGAACCTAAAGAGCCTCGGTACCTCACGGACCTAGGGTCTCGACTCCAAGGACAAACGACCTATACCATATTTGCGCCTCTAGAGATCTTCGGCCAAATCTGCCGAAATTTGTCTGTCATGATTTATAGATCATCAAAAACTGTGTTCACCTCTCCACCTAATGTTCCATCATCCAAATAGGTACCAAACATTGAGCTTGGATTGGAGACGTAGAATTATTGGTTTTATAGCAAGGCTAAATATGGCCGGACCAAGAGGGTCGTCTTGCTGACAGCCAACAGTGGACGAAATGACTTTGTTCCTGTAAATTAATTTTGACGGTGAACCATTGCCAGAGAAAAGAGTAAATTTCTGGAATTTTGTCTTTAATTTCTTTTAGCAAGGCGCCCCTGTCTACGTTTTTCAAAACCTGTGGCCTAGAAAAAAGGCCTAGTGTGGCGATCGCAGGAAAATCACACTAATATTATAAATGTGAAAGTTTGGATGTATGGATGGATGTTTGTTACCTCTTCACGCCAAAACTACTGAATGGATCATCGGGCTGTTATTTTGCATACAGGTAATTTTAGGCCTGGAATAAAAATTAGGCTACTTTTTATCCCATAAATCAGTTCCCATGGGATAGAAATAACCGTAAATCGTGTCCATAGAAACAACGCTTGCGAAGCCGCCGGTAGAAACTAGTTACTATACAGTGTGGAAATTAAACTCAGGCCCTGGAGGGAAACTACTTAAAATCCTTAAGCTAGCTCATTTTACTTAAAGGAGACATTCCTTTATTTTTAAAAAGAAACAAATCTGCATTAAAATATTTTTTTAAACTCGTATGCTTCGCCCGGGACTCGAACCAACTAAAATTTAAAAAATAAACACTCCTTATTTTATTATTATACTAATCGGTAGTATTAATATTCAGGATAAAGTTTCTCTAAAAAATATTTGGTTACTGTTCACTTTTAACAAGTAAAAGACACGTAACAGTTCTGTTATCTCTCCAACACTCAAAGACTTCGTATGAAGTACACGCTTGCTTATTTATCGTTAAGTACCTTGTTGAAATCTTCGATAAGAAAATTGTTCAATGGTGGTAATACCTCTATGCACATTTCCTTCTTACATGATCCGAGGCGTTCAGTGGAGAAGTTTAAAAATGGAACGTTTGACTTTGTTTGCGAGGCGGGACAATAATTTTAAAATTCGAACGATTTTTATCAACAGATTTTATTTAAGTAGTGTTGCTTCCCTTACGTAATTAAATTATCTCATAATGGCGTATCAAGAACAATTCGATTTATTAGAAGCTTACTTTGTTTGCAACAAGAGCTACGATTTAGCTCTGCAGTGGTATCGCGAGAAGTATCCAGACAGAGAACTACCATCTAGAAAGGTTTTGTCTCGAATTGTGAATAATTTACTGACCGTTGGAAGTTTTAAAAAGAAGACTGGACGCCCACAGCAACAAAATTTGGACTATAGCGATGTTGAGTTAAACATTTTAACCTACTTCGAGTGTTACCCGAAAGCTTCAAGCAGGGAAGCTGCTCAAGAGATAGGCATCAACCATACTAGTATACTTAAAGTTCTGAAAAAATACAAATACAAATGTTATCGTGATGGGCGATTGGTGCAGAAACTACATCCCGGAGATAGTGAAAGGAGATTACAGTTTTGTGAAAATATTCGAACAGAAATAGCCCTCAACCCAAATTTCTTGGACTGTATTGTATGGTCTGACGAAACAAATTTTAGTAATAATGGAATGTATAACAGACATAACAATCATTATTGGTCTCGTCAAAATCCATTCCGTGTCCGTGAAACGAACAATCAGGTCAGATTTTCGTTTAATGTTTGGTGTGGAATCAAAAGTAACATGGTTGTTTTGTTGCACATTTACGAAGGACATCTGAATGCAGCAAAATACATTGAAATATTAGAGCTTTTAAAAAATCAATTAAACCTTCTGCCAGAAGAGGAACGAAATAATATCATTTTTCAACAAGATGGTGCACCTGCCCACAACAGCAGAATTGCCAGGGCATACCTTAATGAAAATTTCAATGCCTGGATAGGTACAAACGGTACGATTAGATGGCCTGCAAGAAGTCCAGACCTGACGCCCATGGACTTCTTTTTATGGGGTCATGTAAAAAATGTTGTTTATGAAACTTGCTATGAAACCGTTCAAGAGCTAAGGATTGCGGTAGAAAATGTTATCAGGGGCATACACCACAACACTTTGCTGAAGGCTACAAGAAATGAATTTCAACGGCGACTAATGTTGTGTAGCCGGAACGACGGGGCTCATTTCGAACAATTTATCAGTTAAATAATTTAAGTGTTACAAAATTGATAGTAAAATAAAGTTGATGTTAGATTTAACGATTATTTTTATTTTTAAGACCAAATGTTTGTTACAGAAACTTTATCCTGAATATTAATACTACCGATTAGTATAATAAAATAAAGAGTGTTTATTTTTTTAAATTTTAGTTGGTTCGAGTCCCGGGCGAAGCAAGCGAGTTTAAAAAAATATTTTAATGCAGATTTGTTTCTTTTTAAAAATAAAGGAATGTCTCCTTTAAGTAAAATGAGCTAGCTTAAGGATTTTAAGTAGTTTCCCTCCAGGGCCTGAGTTTAATTTCCACACTGTATATGTAATTACACAATAATGTCAACGAAATTTCAGTCCAATCCTTTCAGTAGTAGGTATTATGGCGTGAAGAAGTACCTACCTAACACACATCCATCCATTCCAACTCTCGTATTTATAATATTAATGCGATAGTGTTACTTAATATCTATAAATAAATGGAAATAAATAGAAGCACCATTTAAACCTCTTATGATATTCTTCAAGAATGTTTTAACTAAATTTTCAAAGGGCAAAGTGTGATGATTAACAACGGCCCATTTTTCAGCTCCGTGTTTAATTAAGAATAAGGTTTTTTAAAAGAGTTTCGTTTAGCTAATGAAGGTTAATTTGGATCGCCTTTGCTAAATTCTTGGAAAGAATAAAATCAAGATTTACGTGATTAGGTAAAAAAATTGTGCACTGCTCTTTACCAGGCTGAAAAGAGCACCAATTATATTTTAAAACCAACGTTTTGTTAACAGAGGTACCAACATTATATTGGTATTTTCAGTAAATTAAGACTGAGTGCCCAATTTAAATGAAAAAAAATGGTTTATTTTACATACTTTAATGTAAAATTTTCATAATCGTACACTAGTTGTTTTTCTTTAACATAGTACCTACTGTACCAGGTAGGTATAGATATGTAGATAAAAAAGTCTATATTACACACTTATTGATAGAGACAATACAACAAAACAGCTTAAAATCTAAGTGACAAGTGATGGTCTTATCGCTCAAGAGCGATCTCTACCGTGGATAACTCTTTGTACTTTTAGAAGCCATTCATAACACCAAAAATGTAAAACCATATTCGGCAATAAAACACGCGACTCGTAAATAAGCTGCCAGAAAGCAATGTCTTCTCTAAAAAGGTTCACAGCGAACAGCCAGAGTTTATGTGGAACAACGTCGTTATTTTCATTTTCAGTATATCTAGATCCACCTTTTTCTTGTTTTCTTTAATAGCCAGGGATAATGATTTTAAAATTACCTTCTTTTTTTGGTCATGAATAGTGTTTTATTCTGTAATAATAATAACAGACAACAGTATTAAGGACATAGCACATCCCACCCCGTTGCGTAGAGCAGAAAAAAGGACATTCAAATATGAGCTTACACCTTAGTAAACGTTTCACTATGATAGGACATATTAGCAGCGAGCTTGCCGCAATCTAGCGACATGTTGGTTGACGCCTTACTTACTGCAAGCTTCAAGCGACTGACCCGTGCACTTGAAGCAAGTTGTACGATCATACTACTTTTTGCCAAAAGTGAGTGGACAATGAGCTTGCCGTATAGACAGCTTGCGGTAAACATGATTTGAAGTGGAGTTGAAGAGTAGAGAAACGGTGCTGGACTGGAGCAGCGCGGCCCATGTATGCGGCAACCTAACTCGTTTGACTTGCCCACCTTACTAGTGAGTAAAACATTTTTATAGTCTGTCCACATGTTGACATCACAAACAACAAGGTCAATATGTGGATGGACCATCGTATACTGCCCAAACAGAAAAAACTTATCTACTGAAAAATACCCGTAGGACAGTTGAAATTGAATTAACAAACCATAATTTTTCACATAGTGCTGCAAAATGCAGTTATGTAGTAAATTTCGCGCGCGAACAGAATTCAGAATTGGGTGGAACCATCAGACTAAAACAAAAGCGGTCGTATATTTGGCCTCTTCTCATCTTTACCAAGGTTTCATATTATTTTGACAAAGTGACTTAAACATGACAACAAGCTTCCACAGTGATCCATACAAAACACAGACAACCGTGCCGACACACGATAAATTAACCGTAGATTCTTACGATGAAAAACCGCGTCTGGACAATAGGCAGTGCAGTAATTTCTTTAAATATTAACTTTGACAAGGTTTCTACTCATTCTGATTTCGCGCCGTCTATACCAATTTCAAATGCGCCAAATTAAACGAACGTTTCTATTCAAAATTCCACCAAGAACGGTTATTCTGTAAATAACGATAATGTGCGATTATCATAATGAAACAGCACGCGTTTCTAAGGGAAATTGGAAGAAAAATGCTAAAATTTGTGGCGTAAAATAATATCGTTAAGAAAAATGGGTAACTAAGCCCACCCTGTTGGACCCGCTTGTATATCACAATCAGACTGAAAGCTGGTTTGCTTGTTCTAGCAGAGAGACAAAGAGAGAGAGAGAGAGATAGAGAAATTACGTGTCATGTAAAATCATTCTCGTGGGTACTTGCAAGACAAATTATCATTCAAGGGTAAATACCCCTGAATACTTATTTAAGAGCAACTCAGATTTAAGCACTCACCTCCGAATATTCAAACGCAACTGAGATTCTCATGTCGCGACTTTTTGACAGTTTTCAATGAAAACACTTATGTCAAAAATTCGTCACTTGAGACTTGCTTTTATCTGAGTTGCGTTTTAGAATTCGGGCGTCAAGCTCTCAAGTCTTGAGTCGCGAATTTTTGATAGTTTTCCACAAAAAAAACTTGAGAGGTGTCAAGAGACACCCGGATGGAACGAAGTTCCTTTCGATTAATTAGTGAAGGAATTGTAATCGTCGCGACATCACACTGTTCAATGCGAAATAGAAAGACGAAACGAAAATATCTAGCTTGCTTTCTATAAGAGAGAGAGAGAGAGACAGACAGAGAAACACGCGTACGCCGCACGGCCTACAACTATAGCAAAAAGTCTCGAAAGCAAAAAGTGTCGTTAAAACTTTTAGTCTTATTTTTTTTCGTCTAGCCCCCTTTCGCAACGCTTGATAAGGAACTTTGTTCCAAAAATTATTTGAACTTAAAAATAGTTGAGTTTGAATATTAGGGAGTTAGTCTTATAGACTTAGAGTGTGCTTGACCTAGGATCACCGGCTTCTGATGTAAACGCGCTCAGCTCCTCTCTGAAATTGCAAGTCATATATTACACAGGGAATTTTCAATTACGGATATCATGCGGTTTTTCATTCGTAATGTGACTTTAGGCATCGTTGCGATCGGCGGTCATTCATAACTGTAACCATAGAATAAAGAGTCGATAGACCATAGATCGATGGTAATAGTAGCTGCGGCGCCATAGATAGTTGTGGTGTTGTGGTATTGGATTGGATTCTAATAACAGCTATTGCTTTCATAAGAACTATGAATTAAAAACCTTGATTATCTCTACAAAGAACATGAGAATCAATTGATAAACAAATTAGAACTCAGTATTTACAATTGAAACAATTAAGCTAACTGCAGACTGTTCGAAACAATCAACATGTAGCTCAACTAATCGATATTTATATAGATTTCAATACCAGTCAGTAGCGTCCCCTAGACGCTGGCTGCAGATTTAAAGATACATGCACTTGTTATCATCTTAAGTTTCTTTAATCTAGGTATCTATCTTAATTTAGAGCTTTATAGAAACTAAAAATTGAAGATAGAAATCAAGTGTGAGTCGGACTCGCGCACCGAGGGTTCCGTACAATTATAAGACCTTCATTCTTGCCAAAAATATCATGATTCCAGGTCAACGGGAAGTTCTATATTGGTTTTGGTCCCTTACAAATCTGTGGTTTTCAGATTTTTCCCTTTAATTGTGCTATAAGACCTAGCTTCTTGCCAAATTTCATGGTCCTAGGTCAACAGAAAGTACCCTATAGGTTTTGGTCTCTTGCGGAAATCAAAAATATTTTTTTAGGGTTCCGTACCTCGAAATGTGTGTGGTATTCCCGGGTGGGTATTTTTGACACGTGTGTGTGTGTGACATGGTTATGTTTTTGTTAGGCCAAAACATAACCATGTAGGCAGAGTTCGAACAATATTGTGTACCTTGACTTTACAAAATAATATATCTTTTGTTATATGTTATATTATTCAAATGCTAAATTGAATGGGTTCAATAGAAAATAAATGTTTTTATGAATTTATTCAGCCAGCTAGCATACCATTTTCAATTGAACGTTAATCATATTCATATTTTTCGTTTTTCCATGAGCTCGAATGAAAATCCCATTCAAACCGATCGCGAAGGCTTTCAATAAAAGTTTTATTATAATGCAAATTGCATCTCTTTGCAAAAGAGTGCTCTGCCTATGGGATACCTGAACGGCTTAAAGTCATGGTTATCAGCCAATTCAGGCATCCGTACAGAATAGAATACATAAAAG
Source organism: Eupithecia subfuscata (assembly GCA_963564075.1). Taxonomy (NCBI): domain Eukaryota; kingdom Metazoa; phylum Arthropoda; class Insecta; order Lepidoptera; family Geometridae; genus Eupithecia; species Eupithecia subfuscata. Next base: position 4,195,210 of record OY751099.1, on the reverse strand, counting down.
TGCAGAAGATTTCGTTAAAGTACTGTAAATTCACGATTGGCTCCTGTTGTCGAATTCATCATTGCAATAATTTTTCAAGTTAGGTAAGTAAATACTTACCTTTCTCTGCTACATTTATTTTTCTGTTAATTCAAGCTCATTGAGCGCGTACAGATCGTTCAGCCAGTAGAACTTTCGGTCAATCGAATCGTGTCGTCTAAATCGTGTCGGTCGGCCGTCCCATCGGATTATGAGAGTGAGGGAATAGAGAGCGCACCTGTGCACTATTATAATATAATAGTGCACAGGTGCGCTCTCTATTCATCGGTCGGATTCATTACCGGAACATTTCCGAAATCACATGTTTTGAGATAAGTATGCAGAATGGTAGGGAATTGAATATATTTTCCAAATCACTAATGGTACAATTCAGATTTTGCTTCTAATTGACAGAAAACTACTTATTCCGGTAAAGAAAAGTTGATTTTTAGTAATATCATTGATTTCAGTATCGGTTTATTTCGAATTGTCCCGCTGGCACTCTTAATTCTAAAGTGCATGCATGGTTCATCAGTAGAATATTTAGAAATGTTCCAGTATGACTCTGACATTCTTTAGTAAATTATTGTTTATTCGTGTTTTGTGCCAGTCGCGCTTTGAATGCTCAGTGTAGTGGTCGGAAGCAGTTTGAGTTTTAATAAAAAAAAAATGTAACAATGTGTTCAAGAGGTAAAAGAGTGCTTAAATTAGCAATAACCAAAATCACAGAATGATCATGATCAGTTTAACGGTAAGTTTTATTGAAATTCCTATTTAGCTTAAGTACAACCTAACCTCCGATTTTTATGTGAAAGCTTTTTAAAATTTTATTTATTAAGTATTTATTTATTATTATTTATATTTAAATAGTAGCATGGATCTCTTTTTGCTTATGCTAGACCAAGTAATAGGTCCTTTCTTACCTACTTACTACCTAAGTTTAGCTTATCATAAGGTAACTAGTTTTGTGTGTAAATTGTTTTTGTAATTATTTAAGGAATGGAAGAAATACTGATCAAAAATGGAGCTTACTATAGCTAAAAGGTATAATTCTTCTCTGTTTTTGCTTACAACGTGGTGGTTGTGTGGTGGAATTCATAGATCATCAGACTGAACCGGAGAAGAAAATTAGTGGACAAGACATAGTTTTTGTAAGTAGCTACCTAGGTGCTAACTGTTAACTTTAACTTCTCATGTATTTAATCTGGGTAGGTTCTATAATAGTATAGTAGGTATGTATCGTCTAAGTGCCTAGTTCTTATCTAACTTCTTTAAAATATTTTATAAGACAGATCTAAAATAAAAAGGTAGGTAGGTACGAGTACGTTTGCTGCACTGTTACACAAAGTGGTGTTTACAAGCTTCACCTGTTGGTTAGTCAATCGGTAGGTATGTTGGGAGTATTGGTGGTCGAGTGGTAGCTTGCCCCACCTTCCGATCACTAAGTCGTGGGTTCGGATTCGGCTGTGTACCCTTTAATTTTTTCCAAGGTAACACCTTGTAAGGCTTGATTTGAAAAATAGGTATTACAGAAAACTTATTTGTTTATAGGTATTGAATCGGATCAGATGTTGCAGTCAATTATAATGGATGAAGAAAATAACTAAAACTTACGTAACATAGGTCCACAAAATAATGATACTACCAGTAATAAAATAATTGAAAAGAAGACAAGAGAGCAGGAGAAAACAAATGAAAATAAAAGTTTAAAAACGACTACTACTGATGCTGTACTTTAAGAGCATGCTGAGCCAATGCTAGGAAATGACTTAGTGATTTATAGGTAATTTTAGAATGACTTCTATTCATATATTTTTAAATTTAATACTTTTTTTATTTATAGGTGGTGAATTGGATCAAGAACCAGATCAACCTGTGGTGAAAGCCGAAAGAGATAACAACTTGGATATCGTAGGCACACATGATTCTGATTTAACGGATTGCGAAAATTTTATATAATAATAAAAGAAGAGGAAGAGACAGCCAGAAAAATAGTAAAAAAAATTTAGAAAAATGTTTGAAGAACACAGGAAAGTCTTACCAAACGCTTATAGGACGCACAATATCTGCTAAAACACTAAAAACTCTATTACGCCCGATGCGCCTGCTTTCTTTTTATTCACTGTAGATAAAAATGAATGTCCTATGTCCAGGATTTTCAACTACAGATGAAGTTGCAGAGGCAGAGATTGAACAGTGTGTGTTTCTATAGTTACATAATTATTAGATTTTGACACGGAGCCACGTCGATTTATCTTCTATGTGTAGTGAGTGAGTACTTTGGTTTAATAACTCCCATACAACTAGCAACGAAGTAAAGCTGTCTTTAGTTAAGCTGTCTAGTATACACTATTATATGTTGTATAAAAATGAAATGAGACAGAAGAACACAAGTTGAATTACAACTTATAATTTTTTTTTTAAATTTCTGAATTGAAATTTATTAATTCTTGGTTTTATAATAATTAGTAATTATAAATCAACTTGTAATGAGTTAATTCAAATTTCTGTTCCTACCTAGTTCAGTTCCCTAAAATTCCAGTCATACATAGGTAGTGTATTTTCAACGGGAGGTACAGTAAAAACATTATTTAGGGTGTGAGCCCGCTTGTCAGCGATCGTGTGCTCTTGTGTCTCATTTCATTTTTTTGTGTTTCTGTGTCCAGACGCAAAAGTTAAAATATCCGGCGTAAGATGTCTCAGCCATATGGCCAGCTGCACTCAAAGCCCTCAGTCAACTCTTCGGAAGCTGCCTAGGCATTACGTGCGCTCGATTGCTGCTGAATGGACGGCCTTTTTACCTACTGCTTACATAATTTAAGGATTTACAATGTGAAATTCATAAAATCCGTTCTTTTGGTCCGGAAAATAACGGATACTTCGCATGGTATGTTAAACATCCACACCAACGGATAAAAATCAACGGGTCACCATAATCAGTGATTATGTCTTCCTAGCCGAATTTCGACCACGGTGGCCAGTCTCATCGGAGACTAGCCAGATGCGCAGGACATTTTATAGTGAACAAGTGTGTGCACAAACACAGGTGCATTCTCTATTCCCTCACTCTCAAAATCCGATGAGACGGCGGACCGACTCGACCGGGGAGAGGTCAAGTGCAGAACAAACGTCTTAGCGTACTTTCCGAGGTACGGGGGTGTAACACCGCCAGCTTGCGCGTTTTCACGCGGTCCGCGGTATTCCAGGTTTTCTTCCGCCATTAACTTCTACCATTCTTCAATTTTACGACCTCTGTGGCGCAGCGGGCGAAGGTCCGCCTGCGACGCTGGAGGTTGCGGGTTCGATTCCCGCCTCGGGACAAATGTTTGTACGATCTGCAGATATTTGTTCAGGGGTTCTGGATGTTTTTCTATGTATAATAAAAAAAAAAAATATGTAGTGTATTGTATTATGTATATCAGTTATCTAGTACCCATAACACAAGCTCTGCTTAGCTTGGGGCTAGATAATGCTGTGTGAATTGTCCAGCATTATTTATTTATTTATTATTATTATCTTCATCTCAGCTATCACTCCTTTCTTACTCATGTCATAAAACTTTATAGCTCCTTGTGCGCCTCCCGCCGGCACGTCCCTCCCCGGTTCGCACCGCCGAGTCTGGGCAGTGAATGCGTTAAACTGTCGTATCTATCTTTTATTAGGTCTACCTCTGCTTTTATATAGGTTGTTTGGTATTGCGCCCGACATCATTTTAAAAGAAAACTAAACTCAATATCACTTTTAGTTTTTTTTTATTAATTTATTAGTTGTCAGGATTTATAATTTGTCACGGATTATTGACTTTGAATATTCATACCTTTTTTTTTCGAGTTTTAATGTATTTTTAAATACATCAAAGAATACACAGATTACATTGTGGCATTACAACCACAAACAACAAAGATATAACGATTTAACCTATAAGCCATTCTTACTGATAGCTTTCATCCCTCAAGGCTAAAGGGTGGCGCGCGCGCGTTTTTTTGACTGCTGACGCCTTAATTTAATTTCGTATTAACCCTAATTCCATCAACTAAAATCTCACCTTTAATAAATCATATCTCAACAACCATGACACTCAGGACACTGACTTTACCGAAGAAATCTAGCCCATGACCCTCCCAACTCCTCAAAAATTATGTCGGTCGCAATATTGAACACCCTGTATACTGTACTTTTAAACTTTCTAGAAGAATCTTCAAACTAAATCCAGTAGGCAGAAACAACGGACAAACGACAAAAGGGAGCAAGATAAATGAAAATGTAACTAAGCGCAAGGAAAACTTTAGAGGAACGATGAAGTTTTTTAACTCTGGCAACATTATTTATCCCCCGAGGGGTAATCTTATTATTTGTTTTGAATTTTATGTTTTGTACAGTTTTGTTTTATGCTGTTTGGCATTCGTAGGCCGCAAAAAGTCAGCTTTCTATCAGTAAACCAGTGAGCTGGCAACATCGTCTTGAATGGTCATTTCCGTTTTTTTTTTCTTTTCACAAGATTTTTCTCGGTGGCTGTAACTACCCAATTGCTTTTACGTACCTACGTGTTGCACATTCCTACGGAATTTGTACTATTCAACCGTCGCATCGTCGGTAAATCTTGAAAATTATAATTTTTTCGTCGGACTAAAGAAAGTAAACCTACGTGAAGATATGCAACAGTCCATTAAATTCTTCATTAAACTTGAATCTTAAATAACATCTCAGGGAAGCTAGTCTATTATCGGACGCGACAAAAAATCGCCACTTGATTTTCAACCCTTTTCCTGCACCTTCGACGTAATGCTAAACATCACCATGTGCGTAAATGGGCACTGAAAGAGTTAGTGATAAATGTTTATTTTTTGAAAACTGAAAATCCTAATTTTTAGGGTTTCGAGATCGGTTTCAAAACCCTCGTTTCAAAGGTCTCGCTCTGTCTGTCCTTTTTTCTCTATTCAATATCTCAGCAACTAACACAGCGAATAACTTGAAATTTAAAATAATAAAACATTTTGTTCGCCTGTACAGATTTAAAGGAAAAAAACATATTTTCAGAACAAATTGTGATGTCGAAATTTGCAAAGAAACCCACAGTTTTTGATATTTTTGTCGGTTTTACACTTTTTGAAATATTTAAAAAAATGTCGAAATATACAAAAAAGGAAAAAGAAGAAGAATTAACAAAAATTATGACGCTGGAATGAAAAGTATAAAAAAAAACAAATGGAAAACAAAAACAGTAACATGTGATACAAAAAAGTGGTACCTAGGTAAAAACAATTATAGGTGCAAACTTAAAGAAAGTGACCGAGAATGACGTAATCTCTCATGCGGTCCAGTTAAGATCAGATTCGAGCACACCATTCTAATTATAAGTATGCTGACTTTAAAGAAAACCTCTTTTGGGACTGTTATCATAGTCGCCGCAATAAGTCGCGGCTCTTACAGTCCTACCAATGCGAAACTTCGAGGGGACCAATCATCAGAATCTCAATTAAAAAGAACGACTAGCGCAAGCAGTAGGATTCCTTATCTTGACAATTCACGGGACGATCTTTCCTAATGGCGGAGACACAAGGTGCCAATTTCTCTGAAAGATTTTATTAAGGCGATTTCATTTTTCATATCCAGAAACCAATAGGGAAAAGGAAAATTTATTTTACCCCAGCAAATGTAGGTTCAAATTAAATAACTTTTCTTTTTGGACGATTTTCAATCACTGTCTTGTTTGTATAAAATTGTCAGGATGTATTTTTAGTAGTTTAAATCAAATTGAAGACAGGTCTGCAATTATATACTCTGTAATTTATTGACTCTTCTCAAGAATCAGTAGATTAACAGTAGGGTAACGTGTAGACTATTTTTGAGTTACTTTCATGCTTTAAACTTACCTCAGTTCCAGTATAGACTATGGAGAGGTTAAAGTCAGTTCTTAGTAGTCTCCAAAAACACAACATAATCAAATTTCGATTTTACATTGTCATAACATAAAGAAAGAGACTATTTTCATCTGCGGAAAATGAATAAGAAGCTAAGCTCGTCTATCAAATGATGAAATTAGTAATCATAAAACTTTTTTTTTCAGTTTCGTACTTCGACGGTATCGCTAAGCCTCGTCTGGCTTCTCCTTTAGTCCGCCAGAATGATGCGAGCAGAACACCTGCTTGCTCTCAGCAAAATTAAAAAAGTTTCGACAACACAAGAACTTTTCAAGCCCGTTCATTTAAATGCTAAAGTATTCTGCGTTAGTATTCATTCTGAGTTTTGTCATTTGCCGAAAATGTGTTTGTTTTCTTTTGTTTTGTTTAGTGATTTTGTAAAAAGAATGTGTAGGGCCAGAGGGCTTACGGAAGTTGTTTTGTAAGAATTGGTAGCACAAGGTAAATTGTTCCAGGCTACATTTCGAAACGAATAAACTGTTCTGATTAAATTAATTTAACTTCCTTCATGTTTTACCTTATATTCTTCAAGCTACCTTTATTTTGGTTCAAAGTCAGGCGTATATATTTAATTTTTTCCATAATTTTGCTTGCAGCCAGTTTTAACAAAATCTCTCAGAAAGCTGACGACAAAGTCCTTTTCCAAAATTAAGCGACATAAAATTATTATGGGCTATAACATTTTTTGATATTCAGTAGAGAATTACTTAGCCCTTAGGCGTGGATTTTGTTCTTTCCTTCCTCCCGCTCTTACTTTACGATATTTTTAGTATCTTACAGCCTAGAGAAAGACGTCTTGTTCATTTTGCAAGGTTATGGCTGACGCGCATCGCTGACAAGACATTGAATGAATGATTATACCCCGTCCACGAATTTATTTTCTGTTTGGTATATGCACATTATGCACGACTATGTTCCCTAATTGTTGAAAGGTAAGTGGATGAATGACAGAATGAAGCTATATCTTAGACACAGTTTCTTTTGAAAGATAGAGATGCGAATTTGTAGACTAGAAAAATATGGAGACTTATGGAATAGGTAGATATAGGAAGTAACGCTAAATCTTCGACACAATTCAAATACTTTCTAATCTTATAACCACCTAGTATGTAAACATATTTAATTAAATAAATCTGGACAATCCACACATGTGTTATGGGTAGTTGATGACTGATATACTTAAAACAACGCATTACATACTTATATTTCTTTTATTAAATGAAGAAAATACCCAAAACACCCGGAACAAATGGCTGCAGATCGTACAAACATTTGTCCCAAGGCGGAAAAGAACCCGCAACCTCTTGCGTCGCAGGCGGACCATCGCCCGCCGCGCCGCATCGGCCGTCATTCGAAATATCATTCATTCGTTCATTGAAACGCGGTTTGATCCGTCGTGGTCCGTATTAGATCTCGGCCGTAGAGGTACACTTCGGATCAATGTCTATGAGACGACTGTGACGTCTGTGACATGGACAGATTGCTGTTTGTACCATTTGCATAGAACCATCAATCCGTCACCTACGCCTAGCATCGCTGTCATGGCAACACTGTTGGTTCTAGTCGTGGATGAAAGAAAAGATTTATTCTTTCTGCTAGAGCTTTGTACCTTGGGAAAATAACAGAATAGTTATTTGCCGTCCGATTATTACAGATTTTTTTTAAGGCAACGGTGTCAATATTGATTCATGAGAACAAGCGCAAACTGCACCTAAATGTAAAAATAATGTATAAAATATTAAAATAAGTGGTAAATAATAGACCTTAATTACCATAAGGCACATCCATAGCCCTATTTTTGTCAATATACATGCTGGCTTTGAAGAAGATGCCTTAGAATTATACAAAAGAGTTGTAGCCAAAAAAGCGACACATGAAAATACTGCACTGTAGCTATATTAATATATGCTCATCGATTCGAACATACATGGGTATTTCCTTTGTATTAGATAATATAAAAAATATCTGTTTATGTAATGTATTGTATTATTAAGTATGTCCAGTCATCTAGCACCCATAACACAAGCTCTGCTCAGCTTGGGGCTAGATGATGCTGTGTTGATTGTCCAGCAATTTTAGGGTTCCGTACCTAAAAGGAAAAAATGGAACCCTTATAGGATTACTTTCTTGTCCGTCTGTCTGTCAACCCCCTCAGGATCGCGTGGAGGGATCGAGTTGAAATTATCATCAAATACTCATGTTCATATCCTCTTGAAGCCGTTATTTACTCGTAAATAATTTTCTAAGTCAACGCAATCAAAAGTTACATTCGTTTATGTTTCCATTATTTTAAAATTTCACACAAAACCTATAGGGCACTTCCCGTAGACCAATAATCATGAAATTTGGCGAGCAGCAAGGTCTTATAGCACAAGTAGAGAAAAAAATCCGAAAACAATAAATTGGTAGTTTATCAACTAAAAAATAATTTTCGATACTCTCTATGGACCAAAACCTATATGGTACTTGCCGTTGATTGATCTACAATCATAAAATTTGGTAAGAAGATCTTGCTTCTTACCAAATTTTATGATTGTAGATCAATTCTTATGACATAATCACAAAACAAAATTGATTCTCACCATAGACCAAAATCTACAGAGTAGGTACCTACTTTCCGTTGACCTAGAATCATGATATTTGGCAAGACCTGTGTCTTACAATTATATGGAACCCTTTGTGCGCGAGTCAAACTCGCACTTGAAGTTTTATTTATTTATAGATTGAACAAGATAAACCTCCACCACCACCTTCTCTTTGTCAAATCAAAGTGAACCTTAAAACTTTCAGTTTCAACTTTAATCAAAAGAGGTCAAGAATCTGGCGTCTGCTGATACTTTACATTGAAGTTCCAAGTTATTCGATCTGACTTGAACTACAGACAATATCTTGAACTTTCCGAGTGTTCGAAGGCCAGACATAATACACCTTAGAGTTGTTCACTTCAATGGTTCATCATTATAAGCAGCAAGAAATAGTTTACTATTAAACATCATCACAGTATTTATGTGACCCACTGCTGGGTATTGGCCTCTTTTAATTCTTGCCAGCCTCTTCTTTCTACTATGTGCCTTTTGTATTTAGGTATGCGCTCGGCAAACGTAGTGTAGGACGTCCTCCAGCCAGGTGGGATGACGAAATGCGGAAAAATGCAGGCAGATGCTGGATGCGGCAAGCTGAAGACAGGGTGTTATGGCGCCTTTGTCCAGCAGTGGACTAACATAGGTTGTTGATGATGATGAATCTTGTTAGAACCATTTTTCGTCGACACTGATGATGATCATGACATATCCACTATACCCACTAGTGTGCGAGTTAATCTAATTCACCACAAAACTCGTTACCTTGTTTATCACACTAGCCAAACTCGATATAGAATATTTGTAAACAAACCGCCCATACGTAACCTAATGTTCACTATGTTGTCTTTTGTCTGTCTCTCCGCCTTTATGTATGCAATTTACGTAACTTGTCGATTTGAGATCATTCCTTCAATAAATATTACTTACAATTATATCAGAACCTCGACGCCAAACAAGCGAGTTTTAGTTTTTTTTGTCGTGGTTTGTTTACAAATATTCCACATCGAGTTTGGCTAGTGTATTATCCTATTTGTCATTTGAATTCAATAAAACAAATTGCCAATTTCGAACACTTTACACTGCAATATTCTATTAGATATTTTGAAACAATTTGTGGTTTTTGTAGTGCCAATTTGCTGAAAAATTGGTTTATGTTTTCGTCACACAAGAATCTGAGTGTTGCAAGTGAAATTTAAGCGACATGTTGCAGGTTTTTGCTGACATGTTTTTTGCTATTATTTTTTGTGTTTAATTAGTTTCTATTGTGTTTATGAGGCTGAACGTTATAGTCATTTAGGCTTCCCATAAACAGGCGTCCGAACCACATGCCCTAGAATTTAAATATTAGTAGATAAATATTTATTCATCATGGTTTTAAAATTTCCCTTGTGAGTCAAAATTTGAAAATAAAATATTAAAAAAGGCAATTATTCAACAAAACTACATCTAGGTTATAAATGAGACTTATCATAAATCTTAAAAGATCTTACTTTGACACTTACATATATACATAATTTGGCGTGTTTTATAAAACGATAAACCGACTTCTAATTCTTCTAGTGGCGACATCTAGTTAAAATTCAAGTCTACTTTAGTTTGATGACACATCGAGGTATACCCTATCCAATAAAAAATAATTGGTTGTCTGTAAAGTCGGTTTACTGACGATAGTTCGTGTGTGAGACGACCTCTGTGGCGCGGTGGGCGAAGGTCCGCCTGCGACGCAGGAGGTTGCGGGTTCGATTCCCGCCTCGGGACAAATATTTGTACGATCTGCATATATTTGTTCAGGGTGTTCTGGTCGTTTCTATGTATAATAAAAAATATCTATCTGTGTACTCGTATATTATTATGTATATCAGTTATCTAGTACCCATAACACAAGCTCTGCTTGCCTTGGGGCTAGATAATGCTGTGTGAATATTCCAGCATTATTATTATTATTATAGTTGAACGTGACAACGTCTCAGAGCGAGGCAACGCCGCATGTGGTAACGCCGCATGACGTCATGTTTTTTCGTGCGTGCAGCCGGCTCTATCGAATTATAAGACGTTGTCACGTCAAAAAGAATTATCAAAATCAGACCAGTCTGTAAAAAGTTATGCGTGGTCTAACATTACACTCACTGAGTTAACAATCAATCATCCCCTGTTTTCCTACCGTTAGGGTTTAATTTTTTTTTTCAAATGTAAGTGGGGCCACCTTTGTATACCCTATCCAATAAAAAAAATGATCAAAATCGGACTACTCTGTAAGAAGTTATGCGTGGTCATACATAAATAAAAATATTGACGCGACTTGAGAACCACCTCCGTTTTTCGTCGGTTGAAAACAAAGAGCATTTTTGAAATAAGGTTATATAAAGAAAGTACTTAGGTGACGTGATAATGATGAAAAGATTAAGGCGAATAGTAGGGTGGATAGTGGCGCCACGACATATTTAATTTTATAATTACGTTATACAAAGGAATTATCAAAAAATCGGACCGCGCGTAGACGATATCTATCATAAGCTTTTTTTAAATGTATCTTTAATAGTTTTGTTTTGTATTATTTAATCAAAAACCTTGTTTGGAGAGCTTGGTGGCCACCAATAGGAACTAAACTCTTGAAACAAGTATCTGCCTAAATAATACAGTACAAAACTATTAAAGATACATTTAAAATAAGCTTATGATAGATATCGTCTACGCGCGGTCCGATTTTTTGATAATTCCTTTGTATAACGTAATTATAAAATTAAATATGTAGTGGCGCCACTATCCACCCTACTATTCGCCTTAAGGACTCGGCATCGCTGATTTTCAGTGCCACCTGGAAAAAATGTCGCCACAAAGTGTTGGTAGTAATGATATAATACAAATTTTGGAGTTGAAAATAATACAGACCTACATTAATACAATCCTTAACAGCTAAGTGTTATAGTGCGTAAGCCAGTTAAGTTCAAGTCCCGTCGAAGTCGATTTTTTTTAGAATTTTATTATATTTCTTAGAATTCGCAACTTTTTTACGTACGCTAACGTCACAAATCCAGGCCTCCAGTAAGTATACTAAAATCAAAACGGGATTGTGCCAGCTTTTAAAACATTATCTTTACCTACTAACTTAAAAAATATAGGTATAATGCCTTCGCCTATTTTGTGCAACTGAGAGCTGTTTTGTTCTAGGAGGTAAACCGTCTCACCTCGTTGGTTTATAGGAGGTAAAGGTAGGTCAGCTATAGGCATTTGTGTAAGATACCGCGGCATTTGCTAAGTCACGCCAAGCCGCAATATTTCAAGATATCTTTAGATTCTATAGAGATTTCAATGGATTTATACAGCTAACACGAATCGAGAATAGTTCACAAAAACATTTAAAAAATAGAAATTTTATTTTTAGATTTTGTAGCCATTTTTTGGTGTGTAATAATTTCTAAAATAATTTTGGTTTTGTTTTCCAGTGTGCTTAAATTAATATTAAAAAAATTTAGTCAATGACTTAATCATAACACAGGAGTTTAACGTAAAACTGTGACAAATATTTTTAAATGAACGAATGTAAAGAATTTTTCTTATCTAGAATTTTATTTGTCGATCGCTTTTTTACCAAAATTTGTATGTATACGAAAACTACAAACAAACGATTTTCAAACATGAATGACAAGATTATAAAACTTCAACTTTCGAATTAATTATTAAAGATGATCGTGGGGATGGTTTCACCTTACTTTGCACGTTTAGTTCTTACCCATTAGTAACTCTAATACTTCATTACTTTACACCAACAACTTTTTTCTCAAGCGATCTGCTAATTACACTTTTACAGAACTCTCACGCCCCAGTTGCTCGAATCAATTAGCATTTATCTATTGTGTACACGATATGTCGAATCGATTTTTAAATAGCCAGTAAGTAATGCACAGCTTTTTCTATCCTTAACCTTAATTTTAGGGTGTTAGAACGCAGACTGTATGAGTTTTAACAAACGTGCGCAAGAGTGCGGTCCGTTCTTCCGTTTGCCGCTCAGTACTAGCGAGACGCTTGCTGCGAACGAACTTAGAAACGAACCGTAATTGTAAAACTTACCGCACGTGTTTTGTGAACTTTTTGTGTTGTGTTAGTGTCCTTATTTCTGATACACTGTGAGTACATTTTTTTTTATAAAATGTGTCATCGTTCGGTCCAAATAGCCAATTAATCTGTTTGTTATACAAATTAATAATTCCAATATTGGTTTATTAATTGGAGATGATAGAATTAATGATAGCTCCATAAATTGATTTATGAAGACGATAGCAATCTGATGTATTTATTTATAGTTTATAGCAGGTTGAACGAATCAAAACGAATAGAAAGTAAGAGAAATTTAGCTTCTACATTTTACAAACAATTTTTGAGATTTTATTTGTTTTAATGAAATTTTAAAAATTTCTCCACATAAACGATTAATTTATTGCGATTTTCTAAAAGGGTGTGTCATTTGCGTTTTTTCGGTAATTTCATTTCTTATAATAAAATTGTTTTCTGTTAAAACTAGTAGGTAAGTACTGTAGACATTTTCATAATATTACGACGGAATTTTATGTTTTATGATAGAGCTACTCCTTATTTTTTGTAAGTAAATAGATATTGCAAGTAATCCCAGTTTTTCAGATAATTTATTTTAGATATATTGATTCGGTTTTTATTTGTTTTATTTATTCTGAAATAAGTTTTTGGTTAAGTAAGTCTTTTTTATTATTTACATACGTATTCTTTATATATAAACAACAAACTAAAAGTCACAAAAAATCTTTTTGACTCAGATTTGATAGCATGCTAATTTCCGTTGCATAAGCGATACAAAAAGTTCTATGGCGGCCAAAACGCCGCTGTCAAAATTAGCATGAACTTGCCAATACCCGCCTTTTTTCTACCCTCATTTCGTAACTTCGATACGGTCCGCGCAAAATGTGTAACATCGTTGGGCCATAACGGACGAAATCCTATTAGCAACTTGGAAATTACGAACTTCCATTAGAAAACCAAACCGCTGTAACTGAAAATATCCTGTTACTTATTAGTACGCCCTCCTGAGCTTGCGGGGAAATGTGATCAGAATTTTGCCTTGCCCATTTTAGGAGAGATGTTCTACAGAAAGATGTAGACATAATTGCGGTCATTAAAATTTTACTGGAAAACGGTTTTATTCGCTTGTGATTTTTGCAACGTTTATTAGAAAAGCTCGCGCGATGTTGATTTAACTAGAGTGCATTGCAATAGGATTGTTTATGAGACATGTCAGTAGAACAACAACCTTGATTAGAAAAAGGAAATCGTGTCCATATGTGAAGGTATGCGTTACTAATCGTGCCTTTTCCTGTGAACAGTAGTTTTTTCCACAATTGATTTCCATATTCTCAGTTATTATTGCTCTACTAATGTGTAAGTTTAATCATAGAAACAAAAGTGGTTTCATTACAGAATGAGGTTTTCATAAATGATCAAAATGTTTTGTTCTTTACACATATATTTAACCATGCAGCGGTCCAGGTTTTTCATTCATAAATGAAAATCAAACTATACAAAATGCTTTGATTCCTTATTTATATTAGACCTTTATTTTTACGTATTGAGGCACTAAATTATTTACTGAATAGTTAAATCTGATGCTCTCAGAAATCAAAACTCAATAACTTTACTTCTGTAGGCTTACAAAATAAGCACTTAGACAAGTCAAATTTAAACTATAAATTATTATGAAATAAGAAATAAAGTGTTATAGAGAAACTATAACACTTTATATCTTCACAATACATTGAGTTTATCTTCACTTCAATTTCTGTCCACTAGTGGAAAAAGTGTAAACAAAATCACTAGCACATATATCACTAACGTGTCTAATACATATTTGTTTTATCTATCAATCTAATTAAAATGCGATTTTAGACGTGTTAATATTTATACATTGTTATTCATCCTTGCCACTAGAGTTTGTTTTACGAGAACAGTCAAAACTAGAAGTGGTTTGAGCAGTGAACACATTTCACTTGCCCTCAATGCCTCGAGATGATCGCGACCTACAAACTACACTCTCACTGTCGCACGTTGACTGACAAAAACAAAGGACGGTGATATGCAGTAAGATTTTTGTTCTGTTCTGTTCATTCTGTATTTCTCAACCCATTGCTAGGCAAAGGTCTCCTAACCTAAGCTAACCTAAATTAAAAACTATGGGCTTTTTAATTTTCGAAATCTGAATATAATTAATTCTGTAAAAAGTTGTAGTTATGATTGAAAGATAACTTTTTTATTCAACCACACAGATACAGACACATAATAATAAAATTAATTATGAAATATCTGAAGCCTATGTTTGTCCAGAGTTGGACAGGCCTCCTTGATAAGCACCTTAATGATGTTATCTTTATGGGTTAATGCCAAAATTCCCACGCTTGGTATACGGGATCGCAGTTTGGTGCTGGGTGCCAGCTTAGAATTTCCACCAGCAACTCTTCCCGCGGGCGCTTCTCGTAAGAAATTACTAAGGGATTTCCATTCCGGGCTAGCAGCATCGTCCTTTTCAGAATGGATCCACGGACGATACAAACCAACTAGAATAAATAGGTAGGGTATAATGCGTACTCAATGCACAAAACACGTAACTGGAGCAATGAGTTATTCCCAACAATGTGTGTAAAATGTCTAATGATATTGCGTGACATTGTGTCATGCTTCAACGACATATACCCGCAGAAGTAGGTGAACGTTTCACAAAACATTTTTGCAAGTTTTTAATACTGGAGCTAAAGCAAACTGTGAAAAATGTCAAAGAAAGTTATGACTGAGAATGCTATCTTTGGAATGACCTCTCAAAGCTTTTACCATTTATGTGCAATATGTGCATTTTTTAATAAGATGTTCTGACTATATGAAGTTGTTATTGGTTGGTCACGAATTTTGATAAAATTAATGTAGGAAAATATTCCATACAAATTTACATAAAATTAAGTTTTATATCAACAACTTGGATGCAGCTTACGTAAATGCACAGTATTAATTTTATTTTCAAAAATACAAAACAAAAACAAAAATAGAAAAAAAAACTATTAAACTTTTTTTACTGTATCGTGGCTTGCGATATAAAAGGTAGACAGATGAAAAGTATTCGATAAATTATTATACAACAGTAAACTGAAATAAAGAAATGCGATGCAATAATGAATATATAAACAAAAGTACTTTCACAAACTACATCATATTTATGCGCTATAAAATCAGAAGAAAATTATACAGTTTAAAAGTAAAGTAAAAGTAGCACGAAAGCAGGTACCTTTGCTATAACTATTAGAAAGAAAGCGTGGTGGAGGCCGAGACAAAATAATAAACAATAATCAAGTTAGATAATTATGGCTTTGAAGCTAAATTCGCTTAAACATAGCTCTCAAAAAACCTGAAATAAAAATGTTTTTGGAATTGGAAAACAATATTTGAAAATTAGGTTTCGTTTGTACGTTAATGTATTTTCTTAAACTTAAAGTACAGTTTATTCCTAAATCTGATACTTCAGACTGCTTAAACTATTATATTCTATTGTAATGAATGACGGAAACAGCAAAATTATATCACAGCTAAAGAAGACCAAATCTTTCTTTTACTTAAAGTACAGTTTATTCCTAAATTTGATATTTTAGACTGCTTAAACGAAACGAATAGATTCTGACTTAATGACGGAAACATCAAAAATTATATCACAGCTAAAGAAGACCAAATCGTCACGCTTTAGAAGTAGCTGTATCGCGACGAATGTGAAAGTATCATACATAACATATTCCGCACGCGACTATATCGGTATATCACACACCGGTTTTGTACTACATAATAATTCTACATCAAGTACCACACTAACTGTTACTTAATCAACACCATCTTCTATACTAACTGTTTCTTTATCAACGGTGTCTTCTATACTAACTGTTACTTATTCAACGGTGTCTTCTATACTAACTAGTTCTTATTCAACGGTATGTTATCTAGTAACTGTACCACATTCTGTGAGCTCTGACGCAATAATTATACATAACGCTTCTAATGCTCCAATGGTCGAATTAGACGTCGATAGTGCAGGCGAAAGTCATACGTAACTCGGGTTCATTAGGGTTAATTTCCTTTAATTGTTTTGATAACTCTCGCTTCTCAGATGTGTTACTGCATTTATTTTATAACTCCATAGAGAGTTATGTTCGTAATTCATAAGTTTTCTCTTTATCACTTAAGAACCTCTTTTAATTAAGTAAATTGTGCAATTAAAACTACACGTACCACCAATGAAAAGTTTAAAATATCAACGATCAAGAAAACTCTGTTTCGGTTGCTTGAACCGTCGATTCGACGAAGGTTAGGTGTCTAGAGTTAAACCGATACCAAAGCGGCTGGCAGGATATACCACTGGACCAAAAAAGTGGCGAGAAATAGCCTTGGGCCAGGAATCACATCCCATCACACTAGACACTGAAGTTTGGATGGATAGATGGATGCTTGTAAATTGTTCATGTCGAAACTACTAAACGGATCGGACTGAAATTTGCGTAGATGTAGCTTTAAACCTGGAACCAAATATACGCTCCGTTTAATCCCATAATTCAGTTTTCGTGGAATAGAAAAAACCTTTAAACTTTTCCATAGAAACAATGCGGCATGGAACAGCCGCTGTCAGAAATTTGTAAGAAATTAGCTTTTCTTTAAAAACTAGGTATAAATAACGTATAGTCTACGATAACAAAAACTTTTAAAACTCATAAAATTCCTCATAAAGTGCATCAGCCACTAAAAACAAAATAAGAAACTCGA
The DNA here is from genome assembly GCA_963564075.1 of Eupithecia subfuscata. Classification (NCBI taxonomy): domain Eukaryota; kingdom Metazoa; phylum Arthropoda; class Insecta; order Lepidoptera; family Geometridae; genus Eupithecia; species Eupithecia subfuscata. The sequence continues at coordinate 4,177,878 of OY751099.1, read as the reverse complement.
GAATCTTTAGTTCAGCGATTTTGAATTTAACAAAATATGCAAAGTTCTTGCTAAAAACCATCTGTGTTAACTATCGCCTGCTCAATATTCATGCAAGAAGTTAGCGAATCGCTTAATATTCTAGTAGTTCTTCAATGAACAGTTTATATCAAAATGGGTCATTTGCACCTGGAATTATTAGATACGGTAGTTTTATGTCGCAATAGATATTTCTGTAGTAATATGGAATGTCGTAATAGATTATCTTCATATTTGTACTTGCATATTTTAATTTAGAATCGTGCTTTCCAAGTTTTAAATTAGGACTAGCTAGTCTTTTCTCCAATTTACCCACATTTGACGTGATTCAGTTCACTTATAAACTTACTCAATATTTTATTGTCAATGTCAATTTTGAGAGGTGCTTTCCTAGTCTATTCTGTGAGCTCACCAATTTGGCGTGATGATTGAGTGTACCAAACAAACGTACGGTACATAAACATTTTCTCAATGGTATTGATTCTGTTGGCACAAAAAATCATACATCATCTGAATTGAGAACCTCCTCATTTTTTGAGACTAAACTAGCGTGAAATTGTTGCAGTCCAATCTTGTCGATCGTAATATGATTGTTAATGATTGTAGGTATAACCCGTCAGAAATACCTTTGGACCAGGAATGTATGCGCGCTCTAAGTAGATAGGTCCACAGATCTGTCCAGCGGGTTATAGGTACCTCTACTTAGTTAGATGAACAATCGCTTTATTCCTTCCTTCGTTTCAAAATAAAACAAAAGAATGTTAACGTTAATGTTGACAAATAAGTCCCCTAAGCAGATTACGTCACCAACGGGACTAAGGTGCGATGTCAATGCACCTAGAAGGTTCAGCGCTCCAAGATGCTGAGTATTCCGAACACGTACCGCCTTAAAATTTATATAGAGATGGATGTGACAGCTGAGGTTTTATCGAACTTTTGAATTCACTACAAAGTGTTGGTAAATTGAGTTTTGAAAGCTTTCTTCGGTTTTATTTGACGATTTTCCTCAAATATTTTATTTTGTCTGACAAAAGTTAACAAATTTGTATAAACCAAGGCTCTACGCCTTCGAACGCAAGTCCTGACGCACGTCGCGATTGCATGGCTTATAATTCTATATGCTTACATAGGGTAGGCATATATGAAACATAAACCTAAACATAAACTAAGCAAAACCATTTTATAAGAACTGAAACAAAAAAAGTCATCATTATCATATATTAATTATTATGTCATTAATTTCGTTAACATATCGCGAAAGTTTTAAACGTTTTAAATAAAAATCTCAAAAAATGCAAAGTCAAACTAATGGGCGACAAGCAGCGATAAGTCCTGTGACTTTATGTTTTATTTAGAAGTCATTATAATTATTGAATGATTCATCCTATCAGGAACAAAATCAAATCACCATCCTTATTTACGATACGAGTTTCAAGAACTAGATAATAAACTTATCGTCATTTCATGCCTTGATTAATTAATAATTATTAATTACCCACTTTGTAAATGTACAGTTATTTTATTATTTTCTATTCTATTAATATTATAAAGTCGAAAAAACTCTGTCTGTCTATCTGTTACCTTTTCAGGCCTAAACGGCTGAACAAATCTTAACGAAATCTGGCATGGATGTAGACGGTATCCCATGGACGGACATAGGCTGCTTTTTATCCCAGTGAAGTGCTTGCAAACCCATGGGCAGAAGCTAGTTTAAATACAATCGACAATGCTAATATCTTAAATAATCTTGACATCCAAGAATTGTTAGCTGATCGCCTTCTCATCTAAATATGGATAGAAATAAAACCATTACTAAAAAGTCCATATCTATCATTCCGTAAATGATAATAGAATGCATTTAAGGCCTAATGTGATTATGTAAGTATTTAACTTAGGTACCTATGTCAAGAACTTGACCGACATATTACCAATCTTAGAATTTCTTCTCTACGATCCTACTTAAAAACCGTATTATAAAAGCGAAAGTTTGGATATAAAAATATTGTGGGTGTCAATTCAGATGTCGCCAAAATAAACTAAAATAATTTGACAACACTAAAAATATTGCCATCCTTTTTATTTCGATCGTTAGGAAAGGGACGGCATTATTATTAGTCTTGTCAATTTAGTTTAGTTTAGGCGACATGTGAATTGATACCAATGCCAAAACTACTAAACAAATCGGGGAAAAACTTTAAATCTATCATGGTTATTAACACTAAAGTTCTTTGCACCGGGATATTGTAAGTCCGTGATCATGGCGCATGTAACCGTGTCGAAATATTGGAAAGCTCAAAACTCAAATCATGGTAAATATCCCGTTGCAAATGAAATCGGGGAAAGATTTTGCAAGCATGGCAAGCTTGAAGTTCTGGACCTAGTTTAACTTAACAATACTTAATAGGCTTCTTTTGGGCTGCTGAAATGCGTGTGAAGCCATAGGTATTATAGCAGCTAGTATAAATTAAGAAACAATGCTCTGAAAACTCGGATGTATCGCCGGTACGGTTAAGGCGAGAATTGCTCATAAATTAACTAAGACAGCAATATTGTTGTAATAAGAACGTGTGAAATAGCTTTATAAGCTTATGATTTATGCTCCGGTGATAAACTTGTTTAGATCGCTGGTATGATCTATTTCAACTTAGAAATATCTGTCTGCATTCAATACCCGTATAGAGACAGCGTTTAAAAAAACTCGCTCGCCGCTTTTTGAATATATGGCAAACTAGCTTCTACCAGCGGCTTCGCACGCGTATTTTCGGTATAGTAAGTAGCCTGTTGTCTAAGTAAGGCTATGTTCTAAATGTACGCCAATTTTCATATTGATGTTTTCAATAGTTTTGAAGATCCTAGGTAACAAAAAATCACATTTCACAAACTTTCGGCTTTATAATATTACTAGCTTCTGCCCGCGGCTTCGCACGCGTATTTTCGGTACAATAAGTAGCCTATTATCTAAGTAAAGCTTTGCTCTAAACGTACGCCAAATTTCATATTGATGTGTTCAATAGTTTTGAAGATAACTAAAATTCAGATTTCACAAACATTCGGCTTTATAATAATTCGGATTTACTAATATATAGTAGAAAATATATAGTACGATGATAATATGAAGTATGATGTTTATTTCTCTTGGCGGTAGTGTTTTGGAAAGGTTTGTTTTAAATCTATTGTGTATCGGACCCCTCTTTCTCAGATAACATTTTATATTTTTATATAAGTCTTAAGAGGTTTCTCGACCATATGCTAAGGCTTCACAAAAAGTACCAGTATTCTGGGATATGCATCATTGATGTTTTGATGATCTCATAGTAGGTACCTGTTCCGAGTATCATGTTATGGTACCTGACCCTTAAAACCGACCTTTTTGTGTCTTCTTCGAAAAAAGGAGGAGGTCTTATGTTGGTTGTATGTATGATTTATTGTATGTACCTATGTCCGTTGATTTTTCCGTCATTTACTAACTGATTTTGAAAATTCTTTTGCTCTTGTACCTATAGAAATTGATCCAGTGGGTGGTCCTATAAAAATTGGATGAGAAAAGGATTATAAATACATAAATAGTGCTAGACAATTCAAACAGCATTATCTGGCTCCAAGCTAAGCAGAGCTTGTGTTATGGGTACTAGATAACTGATATACACCATATAGATAGATATTTTTTGTTAACCATAGAAAACATCCAGAACGTCCTGAACAAATATCCGCAGATCGTACAAACATTTGTCCCGAGGCGGGAATCGAACCCGCAACCTCCTGCGTCGCAGGCGGACCTTCGCCCGCTGCGCCACTGAGGTATTCAATTTGTCTTTGATTCAAAATCAAAATAAAAACTCTTTATTTCCATAAATACAATAAATGTACACTTAGAAAAGGTCAAATTATAAAACTTCGGTATGTAGACTAAGGTAAAGAAGCGACGAAGAAACCTTTAGCCTGTTAGTTGTTATTTTTCGAGTTGGAGCAAAATGCTTTTTTATCCTCTAGATAATCTGATATTTATAGACACAGCAAGGTTTTGACAATTTGTTTGAATTTATATAGGTACTTACTGATAATTTTTGCAATTCACTAGGAGTTTTGTTGTAGAAGCGTATTCATTGCCCTTTAAAAGATACATTATTTTTGTGTAGCCTAGTTTTGGGCACAGCGAGCTTATGTTTGTTTCTGGTATTCAAATTATGTTTATCGCTATTTTTAGGGAACCGATTTATATTTTTATGAGTGTACAATAAGTTTTCATAAATATATTGACATGGTACTGTCATTATGTTTATTTCTTTGACTATATTAATACTTTTTGTGTCGTTAATTTTTTTTGTATTCGACTATATTATTATTTTTTGTATCTCAAGTAGGAAATTGATACCAGCACCAAAACGCATATTTTTCTATGTGTTGTACAGTACAAGACAAACAAAACATTTGCCTTTTTGAGCTTGTACAACTTGTATTTATTGTATGTAGCGACAATTTTTTTTAGCAACCTATTCCAGTCTCTGAATGTTGATGGGCAGAGATTTAAATGCGATATTTGCATTATCTGAAAATCTGTTTTCATTGGCCATTCCTCCATTCGTTCTTTTCATTCGATGAGTCATATTGCACTTTTCTCACATTATATCTTCCCAGGTTTTGTCACAGATTCGAACTAACTTTTCTAACCTAATAGAAACAAACAGACTTAAAGACTTAGGCCATAATAGCCACAATGTTTGGAGACGTCTGCCTCCCTGTCTATTCAATAAATACGTTGTTTGTTTTGTTAAGTAATACACAAAAATGTCTTTCGGTAAACAGGCTGTAAGATTGTATGATTTGATTAGTGACTGTGAATTAGCTGTTATCCAGCCACTTTATCATAAATAAGGTGTCAATCTCGGAATGAGGGATAATAAGCCGAATTTTCGTCGTTGAAAACTTTTTTTTTACCTTTGACCTTAAATAACTTACGACGCAGAACGATATTTCATGAGACTTTGAGACAACTTTTAGAACGCCATAATGAAGGTATGTATATACAAAAATTCGCTTATTATCTCTCATTCCGAGGTTGATCGCTAAAGTGACTGGATTACTGTCAATTTGACGAAGTGGCATGTTTCTAACTGACATCAAAAAAGGAGGTCCCTAATTCGGCTGATTTAAGTTTTATTATGGTCTTTCGATATCCTCGCCCATCGTGAACCAATTTTGTTGATTGTTTCGTTTTTGTGTACAAAAAGTTTTGGAGGTGGTCCGATAAAATGATTCCAGAGGAATTACCTACTATTAGTCGTGTTATACAGAATGCAAAGTACTTTATACTCTCGGATGCGTGGATGGAAGTTTAAATAAAAAAACAGTGAATTTCAAGAATTTGATGGTTAATAAAGTCGATTATCAGTTTTTGAAAGCAAAATCTAGTTATTGGCACGAAACTCTCCACTTATTTTTTAAGATTTATTTAAAATAGTACCTACCTTATTTATTCATAAGGATAGGATAGGCAATAAACATTAAAAGTAATCTTTTGCGTCTAAACGGACAAACAGGTTAAGCAGAAGGATTTGCAGAATCTATGTCATGATCAAGTACAATTGACTTGTGGAAGGTACCTTAAGTACTTAACCGCTTTAGTCATCGTACAGTAAAATAAATGCTTAACGCTAATAAAACTCACTGAATACATTACATAAGTAATATTTTTATGCGTTTTGGTGAATGGAAACCGATGTTAAATCAATGCGTCTAAAAGCCTTTACGATTTTAATATGAAACTCTGGTGCAGAAAGGAATACCATCATTACATAATGATCTTTATTAACAAAGACCATTTATTTTTTTCTTTATTTACGCACACACTTGTGCACTATAATATGTTCTGCGCACCTGGCTAGTCTTCGTTGAGACTGGCCGCTATGGCCGCCATTGGCGAAAATTTGGCTAGGAGGGCATTATCATTACCAAAGAAAATTACAATAAAATAAAAACAAATTAGAAGTAGTATTTACAATTGAAACAGCTGAGCTAACTGCAGACTGTTGCAAGCAATCTATAGGTAGCTCAACTGATCCATATCAATACAAGTCGGAAGCGTCCCCAAGACGCTGGCTGCATTGCCCCGCTGTATGGCAATGCTGATGCGCTGTGCCAGATACTCACCAGCTCTCGGTTCACGCGTCATTACATTAAATTTGAAAGACCGATCATTCAAGCTAAGATCATGAACACCGTTGATGAAGTCACCTTTCAAATAAAACAAAAATTATTATTAAAAATCGATCCGTTTGGGAGCTTGAATCTGCGGCATCATGCCGCAGGTTCAAGCAACACCAAAGATCATCTGAAAATAATATTAAAAAAAACTAAAAACGTGTACACCTACTAAATCTTATTACTCAATTTAAAAAATTATGACGATACATTAGATTAATTTAAGCTTAACTTAGTTCAACCTCAATTTTAGATAATAACTCTTTGCAACACTTATAGAAGTTAAGTTAACTTTATAGCTGATATACTTAATTAAGTCATTAGCTTAGCTACCTTTCAAGATGCATGGCGCCCTTACAGGGCTTTTAATACTTAGCCTGTGATTTTTTTAAGAAATCTCACCAATTATTAGCGTAGCAAAATAAATATATGGAAACGTTAAACTTGTCACTTCTCTACTTAACTTTATAGTCAACAGTCTTTTGTTATTTCGAGTGAAAAGTGGAAACTCTCAAAATTCTCCTTCTTCTTAGTCAGCTAGCCTACATACGTGCAATGCTGGACTGCCTCCCCAAACTGATGGGGTTTCCCCTCAATCGCCTAGATTGGCAGCGGATTGATGGCACTGATGGTGTTGTATTTTGAATAATACACAGAAGGAAGCTCTGCCTATTGTAGGTTCCCTTAGTCAGCTGACTGACTTGCCCTCTACAAGTACTAAGTCAGTAAATTCTTTGCCACGACCGCCATGGTCATTTCTCAAAATTACAAATAGGTTTTTGCAAAAGCTTTATTAATTTAACCGATTAAAACATTACAAAAACAACATATACGATTGACTTGAAGTGAACATTTTGCCTCAACTTGTTTATACATCCGAAAAAACCAACGAGTCCGTCGGTTTTTACTGTTAACTGATTTATCATTTCAGTGGCCACCGGTTATGTTTACTCATTAAAGTCAGTGACCCGCAAAATGCATATTCGATTATTTATCTGCGAAAGCGCTTGTTAAAATGTGTGGTGAACTTTATTTTATCCCTATAAACCTACTCTACCCACCTATATTCGTATCGCGTGTCGCATACCGTACGTGTGTGATATTTCATACACTATTAAAGAATTTTCCGTTTTAGACTGTGCATTTTTAGGGTTTCGAGATCGAAGATTGGTTTTGAAAAAGGGGGAATAATTTTCAAAAGGGAGAGTAACCTCACCAAGTGAGATATCAAATGAAACGTATTGTACGTTTCAAAACAGTTTTTGAAATGTCTTTAGGTTTCATACTTTTTGAAATATTTTGAAAAAAGTCGAAATGTTATCCTTTTCCCCTATTGATTTTATCTCCGAGGATTGCAGAGCGATCCATCTGAAAAATATGTAGCGTTTGTAAATATGAATCTATATTTAACAGGAAACATATATAGAGAGGTGTGTTAAACGAAAACTTTTTCAGAAATGGTCAAAAATAGGGGCATTTTTTTACAAAAGGGCTACCTCACCGGATGGGGTATCAAATGAAAGGTATTGGTTTGTATATTTCAAAACAGTTTTTGAAATTTCTGTTAAGTACAAACTTTTTGAAATATTTTGAATACATACAAAAAATTTATTTAATCTCCGAAGTACCTATGCAAGTTTGGTTGTCTGGGCGGAACAAACGGGTGTTACAGGGTGTAACGTAACGTGTCATACAGCGAGCGTTCGTCCAGTCAGTACGGGGAAGCAAGGCGCTCAAAACTAGCAATGAGATGGATTTTTAACGTTTCATGCTCGCTGCGAATGTACATTAAGTACCGTAACATCGATCGGTATCCGGTTTTAGGTAGGTTTCAATTTGATCCGTCAAGTGCGAGTGTAACTCGCGCGCCAAGGGTTTCGAACGTTTGTTACCTGAACGGAATTTTATTTTCATCTACACAACACCGGTCAGTATCCGTCTTAAAAATATTTAACCAGTAAAGAAAGCCGCAATGTTTAACTAAGTCGTCATTGCCTCGTTCAATCAAGTCGTGTTTTGTATGTTATGTTTTGTCTTGATTTTTAACGGCCGTGTAAACGCATGTTAGACCATTGATTAACCAGTAAAAAAATCTGCCTTTTCTCATTTTTAATAACCTACACTTTACGTCGCAGAAACTTATTTCGCTCGATCCATAGTTATAGCTCACTCATCAAGTTTCATCCATCGATCCACATTGCGTCAGCACGTTCAAAGACTATTAAACAAAATAATACATTTATTCCGAAGTTGCTATAGTTATAGCTAATAAAAACTTAAGCAGTAAAAGCCAAACAAATAACTAGTAACAAGCACCAATGTCGAAATAATCCTTGATTAAAAGATTCCAGCCAATCTCAGTTTGAAACTCGAACATTGGTAGTCGAGGTGGTTTGATTCTAGTTGCGCTAAAGATTCACGTTTATTTTTTTTCATTTTCTATCTTGTGACGCAACCGGTCAGTTTGGAGTCTAGAAGATCTAGGGATAGACAAACCTGGGGAAAAGGGAGGGAGGCCTTTGCCCAGCAGTGGGACAATGCGGGCTGAAAATAACAATAACATTTTCTGCGTTACACAAGGAATTAAAACTAACGGTATAATAATTTGTCGCAAACCGTTTTTTTGAACTTGTAATTAACTTTCTTCGATTCTTCGAGAATGGTACTTTTAGAGCATTTGGGTAATCTAAGAGATTTTTGGCCATAGGTAAACAAACATAATTATTACCTATCACAAAACGCTTTGAAAGTAACATTGAATATAAGTAACTTTTACCACGGGTTCTAAAAAAATAGTCTACTTACGTTTTATTTTTTAGCACAGCAGAATCTCACCGCGCGATTTTTTTCTCGCGGATTATAATCCGCCTTCTGAATCGTAACTAACGCGGTTTTTTTTTCCCGCAAGTGCGTGCACCTTGTCTCAATATCCATACATTGCAGAACCCTACGATAATAATCGCGTGGCGATATTTCGCAGTGCGGGGTAAGCCTAAAACGAAAAAAATTAATCCTGCGGGCAACATGATTCGAACCACCTCAAGACTTGGCAGTGCAAATAATGCAGCGCGGGCAGTCAATACAATGTTTAAACTTTGGGATTACTTGGCTTATGAATTACCGCGAGGGTCGAGAAAATTGCGAAATCGGGTCTTGTGAGCTCCATTGCGAGTTAAGTCAGTTTGTTTGTTTACAGAGCTAAAAGCTTGACGCCTGCTTCAATCATACCGTCAGCGCCAACGTCTTATGTTTTAAGGTTGTTTAATAATATATATAGTAGTAAACCACGTTGAGCTACAAATTCGTCGCCGTAAGTGGAACTGGATAGGTCATACTCTGCGCCGCCCCGAAAACCATATTCCAAACAAGCGTTGGACTGGAATCCTCAAGGAAAACGCAAACGTGGCCGCCCGAAGCAAACTTGGCGACGAACAGTCATTGCCGAAGCACTACAACTCGGGCTCACGGGGACATAGGACTCAAGAAGAAGAAGAATAATATAGTGCTAATCTCTTAGCTACGTCCAGATTAAGTAGCATGTTATATGTATAACTTATACTATTATAACACGTCCACATTATTTAACTTGCTGTTTAACATTAGGTCTAGATTAATTGGTCAAATAACTATCTTTTTCGTCTACGATGCGTCCGGATTAAAGGTATCTGCATACGTAACGTGATTACACCCGTCCCGGACGGAATGGGGACGGAGCCGGTCAATTTATAAAAGTCGTTACATACAATAATACAGCAATATTTACGCGACGGGAGCGTGGACGAGACGGGGCTTTTTCTTTTGTATGTAAAATTTGTCCCGTTCTGCCTGGGAAGAGTCAAATCACGTTATGTATACAGAGACCTCAAGTAACATGGTTTTGTTACTAACAAAACCATGTAACTTGAGGTCTCTGCATTTTGTTACTTAATCTGGACGTACCTTCACAAATTTATTAGTATCCCAAAAAATATCGTTCTGTCTTTAAGCGATTGCGGGTTGCGATTTTTTCTGAAAATCGAATTTGTACTGAGCACGGTGGAGCACGAATTGAATTGTTTTGATGTTTTGTGTAATGTTTTTTATCGCTTATTATCTGCATTAGCTATCTACAGGTTTTAAAGATTTCTAACCCTTGTTTTTCTATTGCAAAACAAAGAACACACATTCTTCCCACACTCCTTTTGTTAAAATATATATAGCGGTAAATATATTAGATATTATGTGAGTGAAAATATTGTGTTGTCTCTGTAGAAAAATGTACGAAGGAAGTCTTTACTTTGATACTGAAAATGTAACATGCACTTTACGAGCCCTCGTAAAAGCTTTTCTGTGACCTAAAAATGTACACTTTAGTCCCAGACGAAATTTTAATTTTTTTTAATAAGATTTAGAACAAAACTTTAATACTAACATTTTTGTTATTATAGGGCGTAATCTAAGCTCTCATACTCAGGGTAATTTCTAAGAAATCAATTAATATCCCAATAAATTTCGACTTCGACAGGACTTGAACCCGCATCCTTCCCTCAGTACGGGAATGTGCTAACCAACTACATCACGAAGTCAAGTGACATTGGAGTCGAAAATCTTTGGGACTTCCTACGTACTTCCCCTTCATCTTCTTCTTCTTCCTCTTCGGTTCCCCTGCAGGTGGAGCTAATGGGGCTAGAGTCCGTAGGAAGTCGCAAAGATTTTCGTCTACGTCACTAGACCTCGTGGTGTAGTTGGAACCTTAATAATTCTGCTATTTTGAAATAATTTAATTTACTTAGTTACTTATTATTCTTTGAGTTAAGTACCTATTGAGGTTTACCGGTTGATAGGTAGGTAACACGCTCGCGCAGTTAAGTTTTTATACTATACTAGACGATCGCCTCGCGGTTTCACCCGCGTAGTTCCCGTTCCCGTCGGAATTCCGGGATAATATATAGCCTATGTCACTTCCTGAAAAGTAAGCTTCCTAACGGTGAAAGAATTTTTCAAATCAGTCCAGTAGTTTCGGAGCCAATTCAATACAAACAAACAATCAAATCTTTCCTCTTTATAATATTGGACAAGACAATATGGGGTGGTCGTCAATTCAATTTGATAAAATCTAATATCTATCGGTAACCATCTTGGTCGTTCTATTATGATTATAATAATAATAAATAATGCGGGACAATTCACACAGCATTATCTGGCCCCAAGCTAAGCAGAGCTTGTGTTATGGGTATTAGATAACTGATAGACATAATACAATACACTACATAGATAGATATTTCTTATTCTACATAGAAAACATCCAGAACACCCTGAACAAATATCTGCAGATCGTACAAACATTTTAAAAAGGCTATGTTTGTAAAGATGAAAAAAGTGCTTTTGACCAGAGACAACACCACCTCAATAAATAAACACCAAAATTACTAAAAAAGTCAATAAAAATTGCATGAAATTCTGGACCTTTAGCTCAGAAAAACTTACGTGAAACTGCGGGCATAAGCAACGATGGTTTACAATTTTCTAATTATTTTGAGTCATTCCCACTTCGGACCGCAAGAAGTTGGATCGCGCGAGCTCAGGTGAAAATTCTAAATTTGTTTAAAATGATTTTCTATCTCTCATTTTAGTAAATAGTAAAATCTCACGCGACGTTCAATAAGGCCGAGTGAATAACGATTACATGTAGTTCCGGTTAATTTCCAAAGAAAGCGGCGTCAGCACCGGCATTTGCAGCTACAAGGGTATTTCTCGACCTAGAAATAAACAAGCTATATTTAACATAGGTATTCCAAAAGGTATTCACAAAGAAAATTATAATTACAGAATTTTTTTAAATAGGGCAATAGCCTTTATTCACATAGAAAATTAAACTAGTATTTACAATTGAAACAATTGAGCTAACTGCAGACTGTTGCAAACAGTCTACAGGTAGCTCAATTGATCCATATCAATACCAGTCGGAAACGTCCCCAAGACGCAATAATATAAATAAATTAGAACTGCAGACTGTTGCAAATCATTTATAGTTCGGTTTGGTACGGAGGTAGCTCAACTGATCCATCTTCCGAGGACATCCGTGAGGGCGGGTGCGATGGCAAATTTAGCCGACGATCTCAAGAGGCGCAAGTATGCAGGTCTCGACAGAGCCTACACATTTGCTCCCCTTGGAGTCGAGACCCTAGCTCCGTGGGGTACCGAGGTTCTTCGGATTTAAAAAAATATATCTTTGCGTCTGGTTGTTCGTGCGGTGATCATCTCTGTAATTAACTAATAATCATTGATAGAATCTGTTTTAACCAGTCAAATATTCACTTGAAAAAAAAGTTGCGCACATTAAGGTATCCACGAAGGCAGCTTCGAAAATTCATCACATATAATTTTTTTTTTGTTTTTCCGACACGACATTTCAAATTGTAGCTAATTTTGGATTCTCCTCAAATTTTCAAAGTTTCCTCAAATAATTCTGATAACCTGAAAAAGTAACTAAATATGCCAAGGCAATAATGCTGTCTATAAAGAAATCTCAGAGGTTCATAAACAATACTTCTATCTAAGATTCGTTGATTTCCGATCATTTTCCCCCCGACTGAGCTGCACACGCATGGAATGAGATAATTTCCTGTCATCCATCATATGGGGTAATGTCGAAAAATGTACAATCTGAGGTTCTAGAGAAAGATCTCGTTTTCTGATGATAGATAGCCTTGCACCTTGTGAACTGAGAACCTATTCTTCATAAGTTTTCAAAATAAATAAATAAATAATGCTGGACCATTCACACAGCATTATCTAGCCCCAAGCTAAGCAGAGCTTGTGTTATGGGTACTAGAAAACTGATATACTTAATACACTACTACATAGATAGATATTTTTTATTATACATAGAAAACACCCAGAATGCCCTGGACAAATGTCTGCAGATCGTACAAACATTTGTCCCAAGGCGGGAATCGAACCCGCAACCTCCTGCGTCGCAGGCAGACCTTCGCCCGCTGCGCCACAGAGGTCGTCATTTAGCACATCTTATTAACTATTACCAAAAGCTAGCACGATCCTCTTTTGTTTTTCGTATCCTAGAGGCCAGGATTTGTGACGTCAGCGTGGATAATTGTGTGATTATAGAAAAGACAATCGCGTTAGCTTTACAATAAAAATTTTCATTGGTTTGGATGACGTCAGTACTCTACAAGTAACCATGAGTCACGAAGATATTTAATGAACTTAACTTGCGAATGATGAAAATGAACTTCGTTTTATATAGCAATTATTCTTATAATCAGGAGAGAATTAAAAATATACACCATCACTTTATTTATTCTTGTGGGTACATAATAGAAAAACTTGGGCAGTTAAGGCAGTCTTTGAGCTTGCACGAAGGTACCTACTATATTATTTACGCAGAACAAACTTTTAAGATTCGCACTGAATTATTTACGTAACACTTGTGTGGTCAATCTCGACTAATGGCCGAGACAGATTTCAAATCTAAGGGCAGACTTGATTGTAGAAAGTGTGCTGTTAAATTTCGGCAATATACATTGATTATTTGTAGTGTGTTACGCATGAAATTCAAATTAACATTGCCGTTGATTTAAAAGCAAAATGGAATTGATTTGATTGTGACACCACACAACATTTTTTTTGTCCGTTTTACAAGCCCGTTTTATCGTATACGTTTTCCTTCGTATTTCATTCATTGTAGTTGTATGAGCGAGTTCACTCACATTACTGGATCTGGAATACCGTCATGTGTTCTCGCTCCTACAACTATGTCCGCCATCACCGAATAAAAACGTGGGTATTCGATAAAACGGGCTTGTAATTGGCAATTTATAATTAAGGATTATTATTTGTTTACATGACTCTAACGATGCCCATTTACAGCTGATCCATTTATCAACTTATCTATTTTTGTATGTACCAATATTCCCAAGTTTCTTGGTTATTTTCTGTCTTGTCTGTTTTATGGCCTTGAATCATAATTTAGGCACCACTTATTGTAACCAATGTATAATTAAACTGACATCTCCAAGTGTGCCTTGTGCTCCTACGGCGAATAAATGAGTATGAGTATGAGTATGTAAAACGGACTGCTGTGTGAACGTACTCATAAAGGTAAAATTTACTTTTACGATATTCATAATATTCAAAGGCGTCTAAGGTAAATTATGTTATTGCTTGTAGGAAGTAAGTACGAATAGTAGGTATGTAGTTACTAAAATATTTATCGGAACCTACTTATGATAATAGGACTTATTTATGTCTTTTACAAGAATGGCATTACTTTTTTCTACTTAAAATATTTAAGAATTGTGTACTTATGTGTTAAGTTATGTGTCATCTGACGACTCCATTGTATTGTGCCGCGCACTAGGTTTTATAAGGACAATGCTGTAGCTCATTACTTTGGACAATAAATGATATTCTATTCTACAAGAAAATAGTTAAATGCAAGCAATTGTACGATTAGCCCCAACTGACCTTAAGTTTGTTTCCGAGCAGTTAGGTAAGTTAGTGCCCGACAATGAAATTAAGTTGGCAAGACCAACTTGAGTGGCTCGGTCAACCGACGATGTCCGGCGCCCGAAATCTTAGTAATTACATCGTACGGACGGTAAATCACATAGAAATTGGTTCAGGCACCAACTAAGCCGAAGCTAATTTGATTCTGTGGCGTTGGATTTTGGCACTGACTTCGAATATTCTTACCAATGCTACAAATTATATGTGTATTTTTGTTTTAATCTTCTTTTTGACGTGACAACGTCTTATAATTCGATAGAGCCGGCTGCACGCACGAAAAAACATGACGTCATGTGGCGTTACCTCGCTATGACGTCATGCGGCGTTACCTCGCTCTGAGGCGTTCCATGTAAGGCTTGAAGTGCAAGCGAGAGCGCTCGACATCCGTCTCTCTCCTACTTGAGTGAGCGATGCGTCTGCGTGGACAGCTGCTATACTATAGTACATTTACATGTTTTGATCGAGTATCAAATGCTACCATTCCATCAGTATTTTCTTAAGACGTTGTCACGTTCAACTATCGTCAGTAAACCGACTTTACAGACAACCAATTTTTTGAATTAAAAGTCTTCAATAAATTACGGCACAAATAGCTCGATGGGAGTCTTTTATGATAGGCACTATTTTGTATTATTAATTTTACCATTATAAAATGTTATTGTTTTGTAAATTACATTACATGCAGAATTTTTATAATAAACAACAAGCGATAACACTCAGCGTAAAGTAATTTTATACAGAGTGCTATTTAAAACGACAGTACACAAAAACTATCATTCAATAAAAGGCAAGTGTTAATAACTGTTAATTCTGCATTTTAGTGACCCATTACACTTTTCAAAATGCAGCTTTACCTTTTAACTTTGAGTACATAAAGGTGTTCGCACACTTGGGAATCGCCTGACGTGACTTTTTGGTAGAATGCAGTCAAGATGTTGCAGACTTTATGTACCTATACATGTATTATAATATTTTATTACTTTACTAAGTACTTTTGAACATAATTCGTTCAACATAGCTCTCTTTAACGCATTTTCGATGGACACCAAAAATGGATTTTTGACAGATCCAAAAGGAAGTATCGCACGTGATGAATCCATTCTCGCCCTAATCTATCTTATGGTCTACCTAAAACGCTGCTCTAAAGCTTCTCATACCATAAATACCTGGTTTCTGTCACTAAATTGCCGTCCGTAACGTCAATTAGTAATAAGGTCTTTGGCTGAAAAACAGCGCTAAGCATAAAATGTTCAGCAGACGCTGAGCCAACCCCTATTTCGGCGCAGGGACGTGGAGAGCCACATTATATTTTAATCTACCACCCTTTCGTGTCACTTACCTCCATGTTATACCGTTTTGGTTTTCCGTTTGTTTATTTTGTTTTTTTCTTGTTGTTTTTGTTTTTTTCTATTCTATTTTGGTCTACAGTTTAAATAGATGACTCTACCTGACCACGGAAATTAGACACGCAGAGACCATTATCACTATACAAACTGGTCATCTCTTGATGCTGAGACTGCTTCATACGCGATGACACTACTATGGTTATTTTTCTTGGAACTGGTTTGACTGGGTGCATCCTTATCCAGGACCATTCCTGAGGAGTCAATGGCCGAATGTGCCATGTTGTTGCGAGCTACCCACTTAGCTGTACAAATGTACTGTGGGCCACAAAAGTCAATAATATAAAGTAATCAAATAATATCGCAAAAATTTTCGACTTCGACGGGACGGGACTTCAACGTCACTTGACCTCGTGGTGTAGTTGGTTAGCGCATTCCCGTACTGAGAAAATTTTTGCGATATTATTTGATTTCTTAGATTGATTTCTTTAAAAAACCCTGAGTGTGAGGTTACGCACTATAATAACAAAAAAACCTTAGAATATATAAAGTACCATTGCATGCGATGATGGACAAAAAATTTAAAAAAAAGGATATCGAAAGTTAGCAGGGTTTTACTCACCTACTTATATCATTTTTTGTAAGAAACGTTCATTTAATTGCCAAAACAATTTGCGCGTTGACTAACTGGTCCCCCTTTGTAGTTTGTTAGTAGAAAAATGTTTCATGGTGATTGAGACCGAAGAATTTCATTTTGTAGTATTATAGTATAGAGCAGAATTCAATTTTCATTTTGTAGTAGAGTATAGAGTGTAGAGTAGAGTAAAAGAAACATAAAGTAGAAGTTAAATATAGAAAAATCGTTTTCACCGTTTCAAGTAAGTAGATGCTTATTAGCTGTAGCTTTACACCTTCTCGCAAAGGCTGTAGCACTTATCCAAATCAAAAAAGCGGACATAACAAACTTGTGTCGTTAGTTGTACCCGTGCAGTTATTCTGGTCTCAAAATATGTTGCGCACTGTTATCTTGCAATGAATCTTCTGAGAAAACGTTGCTTAAAAATGTAATGGTAACTTTAGACTACAACCTTTTAGCAATTAAGATAAAAAAGCTGTGGAAATATTCATAGTAGTGTCTTATCTTTTACCACGAAGAAATAAAAACTTACTAGTCTTTTGCTTAAATGGAGCTTAATCTTTTACTCTACTTTATGGTTTGTTTTCATAGTTCTAGGAATTTTGTTAAAAAAACCGTTTTTTTTTGGCGTTCTATTCAGTGTTACGTCTAGGTTTTGAGAGCGATATATTAGTCATTGCAACGACTAATATATCGCTCTCTCGCTAAGATTTTAGAACAGCCCGTTTGTAAAATGGCTTCGCCGATTACAAAACTAACGCTGATTTATTAAAAGTAAAGTAAAAATGTTATTTATTGACTAAAGCTAGTGTAATAGACAATATGAGTCCATGGACTCAAGAGGACAAATTATTGGGAATATGCAAATAATTTCATTCGACGACATAGCTAAATGATGTTTAGCCATATTGGCAAGGGCAATAGGGTATATTATAAATAAAATAAATAAATAATGCTGGACAATTCACACAGCATTATCTAGTCCCAAGGTAAGCAAAGCTTGTGTTATGGGTACTAGATAACTGATATACATAATAATATACGAGTACATAGATAGTTTTTTATTATATATAGAAAACGTCCAGAACACCCTGAACAAATATCTGCAGATCGTACAAATATTTGTCCCGAGGCGGGAATCGAACCCGCAACCTCCTGCGTCGCAGGCGGACCTTCGCCCACCGCGCCACAGAGGTCGTCGATTATGCATGTGACTTCAAGAAAGCTCATAGTTTTTTTTACGTGTTCTATAATGATATATATCTGTATATTTATTTTTGTATTATTTGATGTTTTTATTATGAAATATAATAATTGAAAAGTAGATATTTTAAATCTCAGTCGCAAAATTTCTAAACGCAACGCCATTGGCGACCGTGACGTCACACTTCACATTTTGTATTGTCATGAGGCTTTGGCGGGATATCTTTTTGTATTGTTTCGCGGTTGATTGGTATTTTCTGTGAAGTTAAATTTTAGTTTTTATCATTTATTTGTATTTAATTTTATTTTGATTGAAAAATCAACGAAGAATCGCTTTCAGTTGAAAATGTGAAGTGTGATGGATGTCACAGAACAAGGCAAATATGGCTGCGTGTTTATCACCCGAAACTGAGTGCAGTTTTGATTTTTGTTTTTTACCTTAATAATTTAAAATTGTGGGTGTTAATTTATTCGGTAATGTATGTATTAACCTGCTATAACCTATTGATTGAATTGTGTCGTTTTAGAAATCGGCCTAGCCAAGCTACTTAAGTACGGGCAGTTTCTAGCCGGCGATAACAAATCCACACTGATGATTTTTGAAGAACAAAAATTCATAAACAATTTTGTTTTCGTAAGCACTTAACTTAGCTGTGTGGTGCCAGCTTAGAATTTACAACACCCCAATTTTTCCTGCGGGTGTCGTAAGAGGCGACTAAGGGATATCAAGCAGGAGCGGGCAGCAGCGAGCCCTGCAGAACAATTATACCACCGAACTGCGATCCCCAACCCGCACGCCCAGCGTGGGGGTTATGGGCATAACCCCTCATTAGATAAAAGTCAATAAGGCGCTTATCAGGGAGAGGCCTGCGACCAGCAGTGGACTAATATGGGCTGTTGAGGTTGAGGTTGAGGAAGGGCTTAAGTATTATGATGGCAAATTAAAACACAAGGTCCGTGATAAATAACCAATACATAGATTCTTCAATTGTTATTTTTAGGCTCTTTTTCTCAAAATATCCAAGCTATATAGTGAGCTCCACTATGTTAAAAACGTGTATTTTCATTAAGAGCAACGGTTCTCCCGTCATTATAACAAAAAGGAATTTTGGCCGGGACTCGGGACTCGCTTCGTGAACTTAATCAGCCGGGCTAGAAGTGCACTTGACGTTTCTAAGAGCTCTTAGCTACACACGGGTTAAAAACACCTACGTTCCCGACCGCAGAACTACTAGAATGTAGAACAGACACATATATTCTAAGTTTTGAATGTGTTAAAATACAAAGAAAGAAGCTGCTGGGATTTTCTTCTGGTAGGTCCCTTAATTGACTTTTACGGCATCTATTGGCATTTATTTTCAGGTGTTTTTTAGATGTCTGATATTCAGACGTACCAGGGGCGGTGGGTGAAGATCGGTGTGAGTCGCAAGTGGTTTCAGATTCGGTTCCCGTTTTCGCAATTCCCTAGGACAATTTTTGTCCGATCTACAAACATATATTTGTTTTTCTATTGTGAACACAAACTACCAAGTATACCTACGCCTGTTTATTACGCCATCATGCGCCACCCTCATCCAAATTAGTACATTAAAAGAAAATGTTTGAAGAAATTTTCTACATTACGAGAAGAAGAAAACTCCTTATAAACAAATTTTCTCCAGAATGCGTATTACTATTTTTCTGCTTCGCTTTTATACTCCTAAGTTTTCTGTGCTTATTTAGTAATCCTCCGGTATTTCAATTTCAAAGCAAAAGTAGGTATCTATTGCTCATGAATACATTTCATGTTGGGTATCAAGATTGACACTTAACTGCCTTTTAGGTGAGACCTAAATTATTCTATTGCAGGGCTAGAGTTCAAACATAAACTCAGTTTCAAGATTTAAAGCATGCTTAATCATTATATCATACATCAATCATTATAACATAAGGCACGTCAATTATGTAAATTAGTAGTATTCTCGTATGTAATTAAATCATATATCAAAACATAATGCAGAAATACTTATTTTGAAGTTTGACCGCAACTGTGATGCGAAATAGACTTTAATCTCCAACTGACTTCTCCGGACTTCTCGGCTTTGAGCTGTCACTGTCAACAGCAGCTAGTACTGCCAGTAGACAAGTCTAGAACTTAGATTGAGGAATCCAAACTTAGAATAGTAAAGAGGTACTTCCTTGTTAGTATATTAATTAGGAGATTAGAAACAAATATTTTATTTTTTTAATCACCAATATCAGTCTCCGCTAAGTCAAGCTACACAGGTTTTCGCTGATAACCACGCCTTATTGTGATTCCCGTTGTCCCCTCTTAAATATTAACACTAGACACACGAGTTTTTTTTGTACAAAAACGTGCCATTGTCCCTTAGTAGGGCATATCCAGCTGTGGACTGGTAAAGGCTGTTGTCGATGATGATAATGGGAAATATCTAGGCGAGGTACAAAGGAAATACTCCCAGTCTTGCCAGCTCGACCTTCCAACACTTTTCATCAGATTTGTACCGTTCTTTTATACCAATACTAGCTTCTGCCCGTGGCTTTGCACGCGTTTTTTCGATACCTATAATAAGTAGCCTCTTATCTAAGTTAGGCTTAGCTCTAAACTTACGCCAAGTTTAATCTTATTCTGTGCAGTAGTTTTGGAGATCCTAGGTAACGAAAATTCAGATTTCAGAAACTTTCGGCTTTATAATATTAGTAGAATGGGATGGTGCGAATTCGCATCTTTATATTTCCATGTTCGCACCACGTTGATTAAAACTGGCATACAGAAAGCGGAATGGCCACTTTATTTGAACAAACCACCATCTACCGTCAAGTAAAGGGTACTTGCAAGGGCGAGCAATTTCATTACTTGAGTTTTTTATGGTTCGGAATTAAAATTTGTTTTTAGATGGATTAAAGTCTGCATGCTGAGAGGTAAGGTTATTTTGATGAAAGTAATTTTTTCCCGACTTCAAAAAAAGAGGTTATATGTTCAGCTGTATTTCCATCAACTGTGGACCGATTATAATGAACCTTTTATAGGGAATTAAAATTAAAAAAAAAATTTTTTTTTTTCATAGAGATCCCGAGATGTATCAATAAAAAATATTCTCGAGGGATTATTAGTTCCACAAAACTTAAAAAATAATTTATGTTATTTCAGTGCGAAAGCCTTCAGGGTAATTTCTAAAAAATCAGATAATACCCCAAAAAATCATTCCCGTACTGAGGGAAGGATGCGGTTTCAAGTCCCGTCGAAGTCGAACATTTTTGGGATTTTATTAGATTTTTATGAAACAGTGTTATAAATATTGAAGTCTTTTTTTAGATTTTTCAATTAAATAAAATATATTCTTTACAATTCTTCCATAAATATGTACTTAAATGAGAATACTAAAATAATGTCGCACATAAAAAAAAGGATTGTGTACAACTTAACAAAGCATGAAACTCAAAGATCTAAGTGCTTTTCTGCACATCAAAGCTAGATGGGGCAAGTCCACGTCCAGCAGTGGATATATTTTGGCTGAAATGGCGATGATGATGAAAGTTAGATTCATTTAAATTCATCATTTTGACTAACGTAAATTAATTCTAAAACAGATATCAAAAATGGTTTTAGAAATTGAATTTTAATAATTGAGTTGTGTAAATATTTTTGTTAGTACTCAGATCTAGGCCTAGTTTGACAACCAAACCCGTTAGACTCGCCCTTTAATACAGAAGTGTTATTTTCACAATATCATCTAGCAGGCGTCAGCCGTAAACCCTGACTTTAATGTTAGTTATAATTATAGTAGGAATTTTCGCAATTGTATGCAAGCTTACAACATTATACATGTATGATTAAATCAGTCCTTGTCCTGTGGGCACTAACATTATGTTGTGAACTGTTAAACAAAATAATAATCATACCTCTGTTAGACGGGCAAAGGTCCGCCTGCGACGCAGAAAGTTGCGGGTTGTATTTCCGCCTCGGAACAAATCTTTGTACGATCTGCAGATATTTGAGTCGGGTGTTCTAGGTGTTTTCTAAGCTATATTTATATTTAATTTATTCTATTACTAGCTTTGGAAACGTTTTGAGGTTATTTCTATCCCATGGGAACTGATTTACGGGATAAAAAGTCACCTATGTTTGATTCCAGGGTTAGACTTACCTGCAAAATTTCAGCCGATCCGTTCAGTAGTTTTGGCGTGAAGAGGTAACAAACATCCATCCATCCATCCATCCATCTATCCATCCATCCATCCATCATAACTTTCGCATTTATAATATAAGTGTGATGTGATGTGATTACATAGTACCTATAATACAAGCTCTGCTTAACTTGGAGCTAGAAGAGGTTGTGTGAATTATTTGTCCAGCATTCCAGCATTAATTAATAATTATCTAAGAATGTAAATATTATCTAAGAATGTAAATATCTCAAAATCTTAACTACTACTACTGTCTACAAATTTCTGTCCGCATAGTTATTAAATCCCATCGGAACTGATTGATGGAATAAATTGTAGCCCATAGACTTACATTTCACCCCGATCCGTTCAGTAGTTTCGGCTTGAAGAAGTAACCAACATACATCCAAACTTTCGCATTTATAATATAAGTATGAATGAATTATTTATTACTATGTAGTAGTCATCGATCAAAAACTTTCCGGCCGGCCCCCCTTAGATGCACAATGCGCGGCCTGAAAACGTCAGTATCAAAAGGTATCCCATTTGGCATTTTGGGATACCTTTTCAACTAGTGTCATTTTAGCTCTCGGACCGAAAGGATGGTCAAGTGCTCGTATAAAAAATGCAATAATCGATCGACCAAGAAACAGAAAAAGGATGGAATTTCTTATTTTCAGTAAGTTTAAATGTAATTTTTACCTGTGTATTGTGATATGAGCCAATTGAGCCTATAATAAGTTATATACTTGAGAAATCAGCATAATATATTATTGTTGGGTTTGCCTATGTAAAAATATTTATTTTTTTCTAAGTTGATGAATGGGAGCGGCTATTGTTTCTAAATTTTTTTTATTTATTTTTGGTAAGTTGTAAGTGATAAACTTTTTTTCATGAAAAGACATTTAAAATAACTAGCTGACCCGCCCTCAATTTTCAAGATCCTAGTTGACTTGAAATAACGTTTTTCTTGGCCCATAGAAAAACTCTTACGAAGCCGCAGGCAGACACTAGTTCTTTTAAATTTAAAGTACCTGCCTGAAATTGTATTTTAGGTTTATTTCACTAGCTTTTGTTAACTTATTTATAATATTGTATGTCCGAAATGACCCTTTTGTTTGTTGACTGTTGCGTCGCTAATTTATAGTTGTATCAATAAACGATTCGTTATCTATATATCTTAAACAGTGTATAAATTATTTTTAGGTACCTTCCTACCTACTTACAAAATAAAATAAATTCGACTCCACTAATCTCTTGTTCCGCATGCAAAAAACTTGACAGGCTCTGCGCAAACTGTCTGCGTCAAAACAAAACGTGGACACTTTTGAGTGTCATTCTTGTAAGGTTCTAGGTATCTACGGGGGAGGCCGCATACTTGATCGATGGTAGTAGTCTATTTAATAAGTAGGTTAAAATTAAATCTTGTATCCTTTGTTTAAGCACATGTACCCACTTTTACAAATTTGTCTCCCTCTCCCAATAAGGTTTGTTGGAAGAGAACTTTTTATAGGGTTAAGCTCGCCTTTGCCATTATTTTTCCTGGAAAATGTTATACTTGTACCAATTTTGTGCAATAAAGAATTATATGAATTGTAAGCACAATATAAAAAACAAAATTATAAGCCGTATTCAACATACATAATTAAATCGTGATAAAATCATAGAAGATGAATTGAAATTGTGTTAGTTCATGCCTTTACTATTCTATTTGAGTCATTCAGCTATAAAGAATCCTATTCATGAGAGGTTTATGTGAGGATCATTATAAAACCGATAATTCAAAGTGTCAACAGTTTACATAAAGAATTATTGACCTTTAAAATAGTTTAAAGGTTTTGTGAGTAGGTACCGTCGATTGACTTAAATAAGGTTTAGTAGCTTCTGCCCGTCTTACGTTTTTTTTCAAGATAAAAAGTATTATTTTATTCCAGGTATGGAATAAAATACTAAGTACATACTTCTTACTTTCAGCCTTATAGTTGCATAAGTAGATGTAATTATCTACATAATTATGCAATGATCAGGCTGATCCTTTCAGTACTTCTATCTTGAAGAGAAAACAAACATCCATCCATCCAAACTTTAGCATATTTAATAATTTATTGAGACACCCTTTATTAGTGTGACTATAGCTACTATCCGCGGCTTACCTCACAGAGTACTGTGGATAGACCGAAACAGTGCTACAGCCTGAGGGCTATAGCGGTATACGCTATAGGGTATCTGTAAGTTTAATCCCTATGCTATCCCTAAGAGATAGTGTATATCCGTGGATTAGTGTTGACAACTCAGAATCTTTCCATCATCATCGCAGGCAGATGCTGGATGCGGCAAGTTGAAGATGGCGCTCATTAGGGGAGGCCTATGTCCTGCAGTGTGGACTAATATAGGTTGATGATGATGATTTAATTTTATAAATTGACCTGAAGTGAACATTTATCTATACAAATATTATAAAGAGGAAAGGTTTGATTTTTTGTTTGTTTGTTTGTTTGTATGTATTGAATAGGCTCCGAAACTACTGGACCGATTTGAAAAATTCTTTCACCGTTAGGAAGCTAACTTTTCAGGGAGTGACATAGGCTATATTTTATCCCGGAATTCCCACGGGAACGGGAACTACGCGGGTGAAACCGCGAGGCGATCGTCTAGTTAGCAAATAAACGAATTAGAATCGGTTCACCATTTGCATTTTATTCGCAAACGCACGCAATTTAGCAGCCGTAAACTTGACCTACGACTTCGTCGATTTCTAAATAATGCATTAGGTAACCTTACGCTAGATTCCTGTACTTGATGATGTTATTGTATATATGGAAACCAGTTAGGATCAAACTATCATTTTCCCCATCTTTTGTAGATACCTACTACACAAAAGATGGACAAAATGATGATTAACTCCCAATTTTATGTTATTCTTCTTTATTCAGGTAGGTTATAGGTCGTGTCGGTCTGCTGTCCCATTGGAATATTATAATGGGGGATTAGAGAGTGCACCTGTGTTTGCGCACGCACTTGTGCACTATAATAAGTCCTGCGCACATTCTCTGGTCCTCGTTGTAGTGACTGGCCGCCGATTAGGAGGACATCACATTAAGAGGTTTATCAGGTATTAGTAAGTATTTGCCAAGATGTGTGCTATATATAAAAATGAAACCCGTTTTCCTTGGTCACGCACGGCATCACGCGTGAACGGCTGGACCGATTTCGCTAATTCTTTCTTTGTTGTGTTTGTTATTGTCAGGAGAAGGTTCTTATGAAAGAAAAAAATTAAGAAAGTTGGAAACATAAATTTCAACGCGGGCGTAGCCGCGGGGTGCAGCTAGTTATATTATAAATAAAGAGTTTTTGATTTGACTCAAAATCACTGGTCTGGATATGAGTTGTTTTCACTAATCTGTGGACTTCCGGATACGTACAAACCTGACTTCCGGATACATACAAACCTAACCCTTTGACCTATAAAATTAACGGTTTTACTTCAAAAGGAAACGTTATTAAATATTCATTCAGAATTTAAGTGTTAGTAAAAGTCAAATTAAAAAGTCAGGTTGTTCGGAAAACTTCGCAATATCTTCTCATCGCAGATACCACAGAGCCTCAAGACGAAAGTCTTTAACCAATGTGTGTTACCAGTGATGACTAACGAATCCGAGACGTGGTCACTGACTATAGACCTCGTACATAAGCATAAGCTGTGGAGAGAGCTATTCTCGGTGTTTCTCTACGCGATAGGATCCAGAATACAGAAATCCGTAGAAGAACCAAAGTAACCGACAATGCTCTCAGAGTTTGCAGGCTGAAGTGGCGATGGGCACGCCATACAGCTCGCAGAACCGATAACCGTTGAGGAGTAAAGGTTCTCGAGTGGTGTGTCGAAGTGAGAGTGTCGGAAGACCTCCCACTTGATGCACCGACGCCATTGTAGCGGTCACATGGAGTCGATGGATGGAGGAGCCACCTCCATCCATTCGGAGCGCTATTCGTGGCTTCGGTCGCTTGGGGAAGGACTTTTTCAGCAGTCGACGTACTATATGCGTATAGGCTGATGATGAAAAGTATAATTGAGAAATCTCTATTTGCATAATCACAGTAGATGTACCATTACCATATGATTTTTTATATCTATGTTAATTTACCAATTAATTTTTGTGGTGACATTTATTTACTTTAACTTTTTGTATTTTGATTATTTTATTTTATATTTTAATTTTAAATATTCCGACACTAATGTATTTGTTGTTTTTTAGTTTGCGAATAAAACAACATAACATAGCATACATTTAGCTAAAAAGGACGACTATGCGGCAATGGGGGTCATGGTCACTAAATTGACACTATACCACAACAATAAACTAGAACCATCGTGATATCGTCGTTTGTATTAACGTCGCAAGAAATCACACAAATTAATAAAATAATACTTAAATAGACAATATTCCATTGTTTATTAACACACATTAAAATTTAAATACAAACTAGCTGAATTACTATACTCGTAATAGTGCGGCCATAGCATGTTAACATAATGATCTTTTATTACTTACAAAGTTTATACTTTAAACCTCAAACGTTTTCTATAGTAAGTACAATTTCACGAAATATTATTATCACTTCACACATTACTTATGTGAGGTCGGGGCCTAAATATGTTATTATACCTACGAGTTATGTTTTATTTGAAGGGTTTTGAAATGTCTTTCAAATAATGTAAAAATAGTAACGGATTTGGAGAAAGATATCACGTTTTTAGTTAAACGTATGTACCTACGCCTATACAGGGTTATTGTTAATTCAATGACATTGTGAACTGAGACCTGGCGGCGCGGCGGTGGCGCGGCGTCTTCACGAATGTGTTCGTGATGGGTAAAATCTGCAGTTCACGCTTTGTCAGTGAATTACCACTAACCCTGTATAGCGAACTGAACGCACCGAATTAAATTGAAACAAATTAATCAAGTGAAAAAACGGATGTTGTTACTAATTAGTATAATGCGATACATTTTTCATTTTATCGCTAAGACAATCGGCTTGGAAAGGTATATTTTTTTATTAATTATTTATTTTCAGCCTGTATTGTCCCACTGCAGGGCAAAGGCCTCCCTCCCTTTTTCCAGCTTGTCCTAAGGTATATAATATATATAAAGTTGGTATATTATACTTATTAGAGTTATCTTTATGTAAAACTTATAAATGTATATTAGCACGCCAACCAGTTAAGACATGTGTTTTTGGTTGGCAGGTAGAAAATGCCTCGGCATTAAGCCCACTCTTTGTACCTCAGTGCAATAAAGGTTTATATAAAAAAATACATAAATAAATATAAAATAAATAAATAAATTGCTCAGCCATAACTGCCTTTACCAAAAACCCTTTTACAATGAACACTGGTTTTACCAAGAACGCATTGCAAGAGTCTGAGAAAATTACATGCACTAAACAATGTTTGTGTAATTTTCCAAACAATCTGCAGAGCTCCCACAAAGCTCATAACAGAACTAATGGCTAAGTGCAAGTGTCAAGGAATCTAAGAAACTAGGACTTATACACATTGGACGACACGACGTCGATATGTCAAGAAAAATAACTACATAGTTCCAATTTAAAATCCTTTTGATATAAAAAAAACGTCAGACTCGCGCACGACCAAGGGTATAATTGTAAGACCTTGTTTCTGGTCAAATATCATGATTCATATACCGATATCATGATGTCGTATGGTCGGTTTAGTTTTTGACATTACGCCTCATTGTACATACTTTGCCAATCGTTTCTATCCGAGTCGCGTAAAAAATCGTATCGGCTAAAGCCATGCCTAAGCTACCAAGGAAGGTTATACAATGCTTTCATGGCAGTTTCCAGTTGATTGGGATGCAAATTACGGCAATGACACTTATGTAACGCTTGCAGTCTGATGTCGATTACAAAGTTCAATGCACCTTGGCACTTGAAATAGAAATCGACACGTTAATAAAAATTTTATTCTCCGTCCGTAAAATCTATTCGCAGCGATAAAATCCATTCGACCCAATTATGCTTTCAGCAAAAAATTGGCAGTAACTAAAATGAACCTGTATATCTAAATTGTTGGAACAAGAACAACGTTTTTATTTTTCATTGGAACTTGAAACAAAACTGCCATTTCTGAATTAAAATAACAATAACCACATTTTTCGTCATGCTCTAGTTCACAAAAATGTGTTTATTATTCGAATATTTGTTGAAACGGAACGAAACGCATTTGCTGCTACGATCCATAGGTACGCTACGTCATTTCGTAGAGCTACGAAACGCCAGTCCATTGAAAAGACTTCAACGCGTGCGCGCGCTGTTTTTTTTTTTTTGTTGCCCATGCGCATGGTTTGTTGATAGGTAACTTTTGTTATTACCAAATAAAAAGATTGTTATGTCATCATTATTATGTTCATTAGGTTGTTGGTGTATGTTGGTGTATACTGTGGTGTATATTTTAATGTTACTGTAGTGACTACTTCATTGATTTTAAAACTGTTTTGTGTTTTGCTCATTATTGTAAACAACATTATGGAAAATAAATGTGTTTCCTTTTTCCTTGTCAATCTGGCATTGAGGCGATTTCTATAAAAGCGGAGATGTGTCAAATGAACCGAATAAAGAATGGTGTTATAAAGTATCACATGACTATTACGATACGTATTCGATACGATTTTACATAAGAAGTCTACTTTACTTGGTATGTACAGAAATACAGAAATACAGATTTTATTCATTACTCCTAGTAACATGTCAATAAAAAAATAAATTTATTTTTATATAAATTATGATTTAATAATTAATTTTCAAATTATAATTAATTATATAATTATAATTTGAAAATTAATTATT
This sequence comes from Eupithecia subfuscata, assembly GCA_963564075.1. NCBI lineage: Eukaryota > Metazoa > Arthropoda > Insecta > Lepidoptera > Geometridae > Eupithecia > Eupithecia subfuscata. Next base: position 4,148,937 of record OY751099.1, on the reverse strand, counting down.
AAATAATAATTTAAATAAAAATAAAACCTAAATAGGCGGTAATTCTAAGTACCTACTCTTGCACATCATAGAATACCGACTCAGATAAATATTTTTTTAGTCTGTGTTTAAATATCGGCGTGGAAGGTGCGTCACGTATCTTCACTGGCAATCGGTTATAGGTGGAAGGTCCCATGACATAGACCGATCGATGGCATTTTTGAAGTCTGTGTTTAGGTGTTACCAGGCGGTGCGAGTAACTGTTGCTCCGCATCTCGCGGGTCGTGTTCACCCCACGACGCTAGTAGCTGTAGATGGCTACAGCTACTAGCGTCGTGCGTAACTTACGAATGAAACTTTAAAATGGTCCATGTGTGTGTGTAAAAGCCTATTCACATGTGACGGGCCCACTTTCTTCCACCGCCTGTCCACCAGCTGCTTACGTGCGAAGTTATGACACTACTTTTGTATTTCTGGTATGTTAGATGACTGAATCAATACGATCATAGGGTCACTTATAACCACTCGCTTTGTTAGTGAGAACCTTATTGCTACCGCTTAAAGTCGACAATAGATATGTGAGTGGTTAGATCGGTATCATTTTAAGCCATGTAGGCTTATTAGAGTAACATGTGACAGAGATTACGTGAAGAAAGCAACTTCTTTTGTAGATAGAATCTACAGTCGATTAGTTATGGAATGGATTGACTGTGCGAGAAGTTTATCTACCTTATCTGTTACTCTTAAATTGATTCTCAACTGTACCTTAAATACAGGGTGTCCCGGAACTAAACGTCAAGCCGAAAACGGAGGAAAGGTGAGTTCATGACGACCCAGAAAAGCCAAACAGAATAATTAGTCTATCCTCGATGGTTTCTGAGTTATAAGCTTTTTATTGAAAATCATAAATTCTCTGTCCGGCGTCAAACTTTTCGATGCTGTGACTACAGATGTCAATATTTAGTGATTTTTATTTTTATATTGTTAACATATTTTTTTTTTAAGATAAATTCATTAGTATTTTATTGATTATCCTCTAAATATCATTATATCATTTATAAATTATATCAAATTTATCATAAATGAATTCCTGTATGATTAGAACAGTAATTCAGTACTAAGTCAATAAATATATAAGTAAATAAATATTACAAACTCAAATAACACTTTCATGCGAAGTGCAAAATATAAACATAACATATTTTTGTGTAGAGAATCACGAATCTGTCAAGCACACGGAAGATATCAGAGCCTATGACCATGTGCTGCATTACCTAAGTAAAGGCAAGTCGTGCCTGCCATCTTGACACTAGAGGCCTTATCACGAGTATTAAGACAGTCAACAAACCAATATTTCATAGCCAATTTCAGATTCATTATCATCATTTCAGACGAAAGAATTCCACTGCAGAACGAACAAATGAACGCATTGAATTTGAAGGCATTTCCAAAAAGATCGCCACAGTGCCTTAATAACATATTAAACTTTATGATGTTTGATCAAGCATCTGCCTAAGTGATTCTGCCAAACCCCCAGTGCTTGGGGAGGCATGTGTAGCAGTGAACGAATGAGTGTTGAGGATATTTGGTCAATGGATCACGCACACCTTGCCGAGCCAAAGGATTTTAAAATTTCTGATATGAAAATGAATATGACACCTTGTCCATTCCAGTTATTGACCGTGATTTGTGTTATTTTGAACCCACTCGCAGTGATTTTAGTTATCCCGTGATTATTGCGCATTTAACTCTGCGAAAATATAGGAAAACTTCAAATAACACAAATCATGATTAATATCCCGATAATTATTGACTTTAGTGTTAATAACCATATTAGTTTTAGAAGTTGAACAATTCTTTGATTTCTTGACGGTGCTTCGGCTTAAAAATGTGTGCGTACAGCCTTAGGAGTAGGTGCTATGTTGCATGTTCTCATATTTTTTGTCCTGATAGAGCCGCACGCAGATATTTGGATACAAAAAGCTCTAACTCTATCGTGAGGTCATGTCACGAACGTTACATAAGGTTAATATATTAAACAGAGTTGACTATAAGCTTCCTCGTTTAATATGACATCAATTGTATGTATATTATTACTAAACTAGGTTAAACTCTGTTGTTTTGGGACCTAGATTCTATTATAAGCGAAATTAGTGACATTTGTTAAAATTACAAACGTTAAATTGCAGAAATTATAAAAATGCATTTGAAAACGCTTTAAGCGTCTATATTCGCTTGGGGCTACACGATAATTTGTATTTGCATTTATTTATAACACTACTTCTATTATTACAGGTAAAATATAATACAATAGAGTAGTCATCTAAATAATTATTTAAGTAAATCAACAAGCTGAAAAATTTATTACAAATGTATATGTAAGCAATATAATTCAATAATTCAGTAAAACAGTAGTCAAAATAATTAAATACAAATTCTGTGTGAACTGTCCAGTATTTCTTTATACTTACCAGGCGCATGATAGTTTTGCTCACTTTATCCCTTGAACCACAATGGACTACATTCTAATAGGTAAAATTCTATAGCCGGTCATTTTTCTTCAATATACTTTGGCCATATATGGTGTCAGCAAGGAGTCACGACATAACACATTTTACACGGAACTTATATGGAACGATATGTTCTAAGGCCGACCGCCCTATAAATAATCAGGACAACCAAGGAAACAGCTGTAAAAATTTAGAGTCACGCTCAAAAGTAATGTCACGCCGAAACGTAATTTATCATTGTGATTGCCGGCATCTGGCCACCGGAATAAATCGTAGAGTTTCGGCTTCGCCCAGGTAATAATTCCAATCTGCACCACAATCCAAACTTTCTTGGACAAACTTCAACATTTTGGAAAACGAAAACGAATAGACAAATAAAACAGGCCATAAACGAATTTCATTGAAACAGTGGAAGCTTCAGTCGAGTCGGAATAAATTGAAGCCCTGCTAAAGATACGAATTTCTCATTAAAATTTTGAATGCCGGAGTCAAGTTGCCGCCGTTCAATTTCAGCTTTTGAAACTGAATCACAAGTTTTAACAAAACACTTTGGCACCTATTATGCATGTTAGTAGTGTCTATTTTACATCAACTCGACACAAAGATCAAAGTGGTGAGATATTTTTATGAATGGATTAATAACTTCTGAGTTTATTTGCCTTGTTAGAGATAGGTGATTACTTGTCCTTTGTGTTTTGGTCTGTACTCCGCAACTACTTATGTGGTTGCAACGGTGTCCAGTTCATGGAGAACTAGTCATTTAGGTAGTACTTTTTTACGCTGATGACGTCGTAACGTGGTGATGGAGACAAGCCCTAAGTATTCAAACGAAATACGTCAGCAAACAGTTTATCTTCTGACAAAAGAAGATGAAAACTGTCGATAAACCTAATCGGTCGTTTAATGCGGTGCCGAACTAACGCTTGTAAGGAACAACACCGATAGAAATGTCAAGCTTTGGAACTTTGCCGATATTTCACGCGGATTAAGTTTCTCGGCAAAGCGATTAGGTAACTGCGGCGTAGCTGGCAAAGTAAGGGGTAAATGGAACTTGATATGACACGACAGGAGCCAGTGACCCTCTAAAAGCATAGGGATAGGGTATTGTGCATGACTCAACTGTTGAGTGATGTTGTAGGTAGTGTTTTGTTTGGCTGCTATGATAACTTGAGATCTGTAGGCCAAGCACAGGAATTGTTGCCTTGGGTAAAATAGACAAAATGACATCGTATCGTCATACTGCGTAAATTATTGAAGACTAGCTGCCGCCTGCGGCTTCGCACGCGTTGTTTCTATGGAAACGTTAAAAGGTGATTTCTATCCCACGGGAACTGATTTATGGGATAATAAGTAGCCTATGTTTTATTCCAGGCCTAGAATTATCTGCATGCAAAATTTCAGCCCGATCCGATCAGTAGTTTTGGCGTGAAGAGGTAACAAACATCCATCCATCCAAACTTTCGCATTTATAATATTAGTGTGATGAAGGAATGAAGTTCAAATATTTGACGCATTCGATGATGATGTGATATAATTTTTCTGTACCCCATTTCGTAATTTTTGTCTCTAGACAATTATGGCTGCGCTTGGCCTAAAAGTAGTTTGCGACAAATTGAAGCGGATCGGAGGGCTTGTGTAAAACTAACAAACAAGATGAGATGGATTCAAGTATTTCGGACATAGGTATGAAGTCTTGTTTTGTCAGCATATTTTAAATAGCTTCGAAACACTTGAAAACCTCAACAAGTTGGTTAAATAAACATATTCTAAAGCTGAGTAAAATTCATTCAGCAGTCAAATGAAAGTCGATTGCTAAATGGAAATCCAAATGCAAGAGGTAAAGTCTACAAACCTTCAGAGAAGAAGTCCATAAAGCGTCCCAGTCTCATCTTGACTTGTATTATGCTAATCAGACGCGCAGCAAAAAGAATGAAAATTAATTTTCTTAGCCTTTCTATCACGAAAGACGGTTTTGTCAACGTGTAGACTAATTATTACGTGTAGATATACTTTATTGTTCATTCTTTGTTCATGAGTTTAGACCGCGACTAAGTGTTATGGAGTATGAGCGCTATGGCTCTCTTTAGGTAAGGCCTATGTCCAGCAGTGGACTAAAGTTATTGATGATGATGATACTTTACTGACAAAGAAAATTAGAATCAAATACTAGAAATAAATTAGAATTCACTATTAACGTGTAGATTATTTAGAATGTGTAGACTAATAAATGAATAGGTAATTTTTGCCATCTTTTTTTCCCCATGTTAAAAAAACGCGAATTACATAAAATTCAACATTTTGTCTTTGGTCCTCAAAGTGAAAACACGTTTGCGAAACAAAACGATAAAGAGGTCGAGATCTCAGGAACCCTGCGGTCTATCGAAATGATTTATGTTTTGTTTCGTAGGTTATTACTATAAGTTTTGTAGTTTTCTTGTAAATCAGCAAAAACTTGATTTTTGCGCATTAGTCGTAAAACGCATATTATCTTTTGAATAAATGAATATTTGTCCTGCTCCTATGAACGCCAAATCCGATGCCTATTCTTTTCAGAAAGTGGTTAAGAATCTATACTTTAAACTTATATTATAAAGAGGAAAGATTTAATTGTTTGTTTGTTTGTATTGAATTGGCTCCGAAACTACTGAACTGATTTGCAAAATTGTTTCACCATTAGGGAGCTTACTTTTCAGGGAGTGACATAGGCTATATTTTATCCCGGAATTCCCACGGAAACGGGAACTACGCGGGTGAAACCGCGAGGAGATCGTCTAGTCTTACATAATAAGATTTTGTCAAAGTCTAGTAGCTAGCTTCAAACTGTGATGGTAGTTTTGGATAAAAGTGAACGGTTTAATTTTCCCTAATGTTGAAACAAAAGGACCGGCTGCGACAAATTCAGTTACCAAAATACTCAAGGTGTTATCTCTATTTTTTAATTATTCAAGTTGATTTTCAACACCCCAAGTCTCAGTTTCATCGAATGAAACAATTTTAATTAACAAGTTCTTAAGAACTTTCGCTGATTTTGCGTAGAAAACAGGTTTATGTATATTTTCATTGGAACTTGTCAGGGAATTTCAAGTGTATGGTACTCTAAGGGCTAGTTGGTGATTGGTTGTTTTGATTCATTAGTAAAATTACCATTCTTTTTTTGATCACGATGGCGACTTTCTGTGTCTTCAATCATATCATCTGGATTATGCTTTATTTAATAACCTAAGTATACACATTGGACCTGTTTCTTTAATAAATGGATACTCCAGTGCTACGTAGAAGTACACTTCTTTGTTTCGAGGCGTATGAAAGGGCTAAGAAACTTTATAAGCACTTTATGAATATTTTGATTTATAAATATAACCATTAATTTATTTACAAGCATTTTACGAAAATGTAATGAACGTTTCCGAGTATTTCAATCAAGCTTCAAAGAAACCTGTGAGTTCTTAAAATAAACGGGCAAGTATACATTATAGGTATAAAATAAATTACATTTTAAAATGTCGAGTATAAATTTATATACTTAATATCTTTTCAATGAACGCTTTATGAATTGAAAATTTTGTTTAATTGTTTTTCTTGTTTATCGAGATCAATCAAAGATTCCCATAATTTATAATAATAATAATAATGCTGGACGCTCCATAGAGCATCATCTAGTCCCAAGCTAAGCAGAGCTTGTGTTATGGGTACTCCTCAGTCCGTAATGTCCTAACCAACTACACCACGAGGTCAAATGACGTAGGAGTCCAAACATTCATCACTCTAATTAGTAGTACCAGGCATTATCTTGACATTATGTGCATAGTGCATAAGCCCTCACAATCAGGGGTATATTCTTAGAAATCTAATAATTAGTACTACTAATTAGAGTGATGAATTTTTGGACTCTTACGTCACTTGACCTCCTGGTGTAGTTGGTTAGCACATTCCCGTACTGAGGGAAGGATGCGGGAAGTCCCTTCGAAGTCGAATATGTTTGGGATATTATTAGGTTTCTTAGAAAATACCCTGAGTGTGAAGGCTTACGCAGTATAATAACAGAAACCGTAGGGTGATGAAATTGTTTAAATCAAACTTCTACCTAAATAAGAAAATTCAGATAGTTCTTGCCGTGAAACTGAGTAGATACCTAAGTAAATTGATAATTGATATGGATCAGTTGAGCTACCTGTAGATTGTTTGCAACAGTCTACAGTTAGCTCAATGTTTCAATTGTTAATACTAGTTCATATTTATTTCTATTATTTGATTGTTATTTTCTTTGTGAATAAAGTATATTCCTAAGTAAATTCACAAAACCAACTTAAAAAACGCACTGAATATTTCAGGCTCTGCTGCGTTGACAAAATAATAGTAAGCAGTGAATATTATTAATACATAATAAATTTTTACGAATAATACATTTTTTTCATTCGCATCAAACATTCGAAACATCATTGACAAATGGTTTATCATTTCTCATTTCCGCCAACCTCACCATCCTCGATGTAAACCTGCAGGTCATTCACCACTCTCTCCTGACCTTTGACACGCGATCTCTCATCGCCGCTTGCGCAAACATAATGTCAAGATAATGCCTCTATATTGTAAATGAAGGTGTTTTTATGTGTATTAAGACAATGGGAATCTTAACAAATATCAGCTAATAGCGAGTTGGACCCGCGTACTTAGGATTATTTTATAAAAAAAAATCCATCTTCGTTCATTTGATTAAGCAGCCCCTACTTTTCAGTTTCGTATAGTTAATACGAGTGTTGTCTCTCCGACGATATTGTGACGGATTACACCAAAAATAGGGATAAATCATTAAAAATTTACTTATACCTTCACCTACAAGAGATTTTTAGATGGCTTGGGGAATAGCCGGCGCTCTTCCTTAATTGATATTTATCAATATTTAAATATCGCAGTCGGGTAAAAAAGACCAAAGTAGTTCAACACAGAATTACCTGTCTGTCTGTATGACACCAGCAGCATGTCTGTTTTTATGATGATAATTAAATGCAGGTACTGTTAAACCAAATATGAATTTTAAATGTATAGATAGGAAACTGACAAAAAACATATATGATGCCACTTGCTAAGATATTTCTAAAGCTAATTAAAACAGCTTTTGTTCAAAGATCATCCGAACAGAATATTTTATCAAAAATTAATTTAGCAGTGCTTTAACGGGCGAGCATTTAACCTGAATCAGAGTTTATTTAACACAGATTTTGTTTATTTTGATTTATGATTGAGGAAAATCTGAACACTTCTTTAATAAATGTTGATGTCGTGTAGGGCTTTATGGTAACTCTAATTGGCTAGTTAATTTTACACTGTAATACAACCTTCTACTCGCGACTATTTTTTTCTGAATAAAAAGTGGACTGGTGCCTCGCAATACGATATAGCTTCATGCTAAATTTCATTTAAATCCGCTTAGTCGTTTGGTACTTTAAAGGTAACAGCGGACAGTAAGACACATTATTTTCTAGACTGAGTTAATATTATAATTGTGAGTTGTTATACTAGAATTGAGAGGATTGAGTATTGCATAAGATAAATAAATATGAATTTCAGTTCTAAGAAAATAGAATATATCGTAACCGGCCTGTTCAGATCCAATTAACATGTCACCATAATGCGAAATCTGAAAATTGTTTTCTTTGACGAGAAAATTGCTCCGAGTTGCTCGTAATTAAATATCACACCGCTCGATAATAATGCTCTCAGGCGACAGACAGATTCCGATTTCGATAATTATTTTCAAAACTATTTGTATAGAAATACTTATTAGAATTACTTTTACCCGCGGCTATCTGGCAATACTGGCCTAGATGCTGTAAGTACTACGTCATCCACCCCCTTAATTTCTAAAAAACAATCGATATTTCAATATTTTAACTAAGTAGATACTTTAAATAGAGAAGACGAGAAAAGCAGCTCCTCTATCAAGTGACGGACGAAAAACGTTGATTAGGAAAGATAGAGAAAGAGAAATTTCTGAACCTATACCTGTAACTGAAAAAAGAACTCATGATAAATAAATAAAGTGGACAATCCACACAGCATCATCAAGCCCCAAGCTAAGCAGAGCTTTTGTCACGAGTGATAGATTACTGGATATACGTAATACAATCCATTACATAGATATATATTTTTTATCATGAAAAATACCCAGAACACCCGAAACAAGTATTTGCAGATCGTACAAGCATTTGTCCCAAGGGAACGCAACCTACTGCGTCGAAGGCGAACCTTCACCTCCTCAACCTCAACCTCAACAGCCTGGTCCACTGCTGGACGCAGGCCTCCCCCTGATAAACGCCTTATTGGCTTTTATCTCATGGGGGGTAGTGCCCATAATCCCCACGCTGGGCATGCGGGTTGGGGATCGCAGTTCGGTGGTAGAATGTTCTGCAGGGGGCGCTGCTGCCCGCCCCCGGTGGATATCCCTTAGTCGCCTCTTACGACACCCGCGGGAAGAGTTGGGATGGTGCAAATTCTAAGCCGGCACCACACAGCTGCGCACAAACCTTCACCTGCCTAGATTATTTATGTAGTGTCCCAATCATTAGTGAGATCACCCACCTGCTTTGGTCACTGACTTGCAGGTCGAGTCTGCAACTGCCTACAATAATGTTGCCTTCACAGTTCAAAAGCCACCGTTCAAGTCATTATACTAAGCTATTATAATTATAAAGCCACGGCATAATTACCACCATTACAGTAAACTACAACAACCATAAAAGACTTCGAATTAAAATCATAAAGTTAGGGAGACAGAATGAATGACCGACTTAGAAGTTGAATGTATTGAAAATTATTTAACGCGATCGATATTGAAATGAATATCTTACGATAAATAATAGGTCCGCGAATCTTTGACTCATTTATGAAGTTTAAACTCAAATAAGCATCAATTTGTTAACTAAATTACTGGGTACAAGATAATATGATACATAAGTAGATCTTTTTTCTACCTACAACTACCTAGTAATTATAATCCAATATTTTTAGTAGGTGCAAACAAAAGTTTTGAAAAGTTGGTTATCAGATTCAGAAGCTTAAAATGTTCCAGTGAGAATCCAGTTCAATTCAATTCATAACACGCTGAAATTCTTTCATCTTTCAGTCAACACAAGCATCTTCGAGCTCCGTAAGCAAACCCCTTTAAACTAAAGGCATAAAAAATCTGTTTCTTTATTGGTTAATCCATTAGTCACCCAAAGCAGATTATGTTGAAAATTTAATAGACAGGGATTCGTGGATTTGGACCCTTCTCGGTGAAACGACAGCTATTGCAAATAGGCATAAATTGACAGATTATTTTGTGAAAGGACCCCTTCTGCCTTCAACGGACATTTTGCTGATATCGAACATTTTACTAATGAATCCTTTTGGTGATTTTTTTTGCGATAAAAGTGATGAATGTCGTGTTTATTTAAATTTTGTTTTGAGAGGGAATGGCTACTGAATATTTCGATTTATAAAACATGATTTTTATCTTTTAACATTGTGCAACTATTAATAATGTTAATTTTATATTGTTACAGATCGCTGAACAAACACGACCACATATTCGGCTATCAGCAAGGTAAGCATAAATAGAATAAATAGAAAATCAACCAATTAAAATATTGAAGGTAAAATCTAATAAAACAAATACCAAAATCTATAAATTCAACTAAATTATAATAACTTTATACAATTGTTTTTTGGACTCATAGATAATAATACAGTTCATAGCATAAATAGCATGAAAATAAGATAACCCTTAAAATAACGTCACGTCTCGGTACGGTAGCAACCGTAGTAGCAAAGAGGCTTTTGAAAATCGGTCAACATTACTTATGTTTCTGTTACGTTATATTTTCATTTTGTTTATCTTATATTTAGAAAATAATTTGTTGTGTATACAATAGGACTGACATGTTAATAAATAACAAAAGTCCTTAAAAATAAATGAGAAATAAAAAAAATAAAAAATAAAACACTGACAGTGTTTTTTAACCCGAGGCGTGGGTTATGTTTTACAAGTGTTCCTATGTGATTTTTAACCTCCAAGCATCTAAACGGCTATAGCAATTTTAATAAATAAGTATCAAAAAACACCTCTGGTTTCGTTTTTAGCTACATTTTGTAGGCTTTCGCTCTCTAATTTGACGAAAAAATTTAACAAAGGAGGACCGAGTCAGGTTTTTTCCAGTCTTTAGTTAAACACTTATCTGCCTGACTTTACCCTGACTTATGTCAACAGAAGGAAATAAACGACGCTTCTCATTTTTAAAAGTTAAGAAAGGTTTATATGTAAAAGGATAAGTATAGTATACCTACTTACCTAGTTTCTGTTTAGTAGGGCCGAAAGCTAATCCACTAAGTGAAAAACCTTATCAGCCGGAGTCGAACACGTGTCGAACTGGAGTCCGTTATCGAGAACGACTCTCAAAGGATTTAATTTCCTGTCGCTGAAATGAAAATCGATTAGTTCGATTTCCGGCGGCTGGCCGACGCCTGAGGGTCGTACTTGTGCATTGAGGGGTTAAGTCCGGAGAAAAAAAGAGGAAAAGAGTGGTATGGTAACTCTTTTCTACATACATACATTCTCGTACATACTTCAAAACCAGAAAGTTTGATGTCCTCTACTCTTTGGCCATGTGCGCATGACATATTTTTATAGTGCACGAGTGTGGGATCAAACACAGGCGCACTTTCTATTCCCTCACGCTAATAATGCGATGGGACGGTACACCAACACGACCGGTGAGAGGTCAGGTAACCTTTTAATGAAGAGCTGGGGTGGTGCGAATTCGAAGCCGGCACCACACTGCTTAATGAAGATAATTATGTACAAGTAATCATTAATTTCTTTTTTTTAAGTATAACACCCGTAGCACACCTCCACTGCGGAATACGAGTAGCGGAACCGCTGGACAAAGAGATTTTAGATTCGGACGAGATGTACCCTAACTCAAAAGTGAAGTGGACATCTCGTCCGTGGATCAGTTTGAGATTCGGCCCAGATGTACCCTAACCCGGATGAATTCCGATGCGATCAAGTGTACCTAGTTTAAATTGCGGAACTGGGCGTCGCATCAGATCGTCACGCGAGTCAGTTGAGTCTAGTCAGAGGAGGCAGCAATTTATTGTGGGCTTTAACTTTGTAAAAAATCAATAGAAAATAGGTATATTTCTGACCTCTTGAATATTTTATTATGTATAATCGACAATTCGACGTTCATAATATTATGAAAAAAATGTAGTTCCGCTTTTTATGTTTGTCTACTTCCACAAACACATGCGAAAACAACGCGGCACCGCAACAAAATAGCGGAAGTGTGGCTGATGTCGGAGCAGATCGACGAAACTGCGCGGGGAAAGAGATAGAATTATAGTCAAATCTATGCGTTAGAACAGGCGGTTTCGCTGGTGTTCCGCTTCTTTACATACGTTCAAGAAATGGCGAAATTACTGCAGTTCCACTGTTGTAGTGAGGTGGAGGTGTGCTACGGGCGTAAGTGAATAGTACATTTTTCACATGAAACATAAAAAATTGTGTCTAGTTGTTACACAGTCCAAGACAGTTTCAGTTGCCCGAGCCAAATTAAATAAGATGCAAGTTAATCTGACCGGTTTTTATACAATTTGGCTAAGCTCCATGTTGTATTAACTTTGTGCCCAGTATTTTACTTTAAAATTTACTCTTATCCTGAGGTATTACGACGATCGTATACGACATACGACTAGGTTTAATCTCTCAAAAAAACTGTCAACGGTGAATTTTCTCAAGATTTTTAAGTTGATGGGGAATATTCTGTTTCTATGAATTGACATACATTATCAATTCATGTTCAACAATTTATTAAACGAGAGCACTCTCTCCATAATCGAAGTCCACGGAGGAACAAGAAAAATATGATGCTCCATTTTAACTGTACCTTGTATGCTAAGCCTAAAAAAATTTACTCATGTACGTACATAGAACGAGTTAAGGTAAGAAACCGATGTATCCACAAAAAGTACTTCATTAGAATCATTAAGTACTCTATGCAAAGACCTCCTTATCGATTCCTACGATGCGACCCTTAATGCCACGGATTATCATCCGTGATGTCTAGGGATATCTATCATTTATTTCCTCATAGAAATGATGAACTAACTGAATGTTATGAGTTAAGATACTAGTATCTCTGCTCTGGCACGAGTGATATTTCTATTATGATCCAAACAGTTTCGAATTCTACCTAAAATGCAATTTTGCTTATAAGGCAATCTGATAAAGACTTGATATGACATACAGAAGGGAACCAGTTCGATTTGTCCCGGGCTAGGCGAGATCCCGCGGGAAATTACTGTGCGAGATACAGAGCTGACCGTTCTACAAGCCCCTTATTTAATACTAGCTTCTGCTCTCGGCTTTACACGAGATTAAGGAAGCTTATGATATTTTAGATGCAAAATTTCAGCCCGATTTCTTTCGTGGTAGCGTTGCTTGTTCAGTAGCGTTTTCTGCTCATAATTCTCAGATTTTTTCACCTTCATAATACTTTTAAAATAACTTGATTCGTCTATGAAAGGTGATGTTTGAAATAGATGGGATTGTCAAAGTGATTGAAATTTAGCTCAAAGTATAGTGTAATATAACCTTGCAAGGAGTAATAGTATATATCACAAGTTTTGGGTAAGTTATCAATGCAAATACTAGCTAAGATGATACTACTATACTACGATCGCCTCAGGCTTTCAACCTTCTTAAGTAAAACTCTTATGTCAGAGACGTTAGAGGTTAGTTTGCAACAGAAGTCTATAGGTGACCCGCCTTGGTCGTAGAAATGTTATGGTCCCAAAACGGTCCCAACATGTGTCTGTTTTCAAATTATATTTTCAATTATCACGTCTTGTTTTTAGGGCTCCTTAGACACAGTCGAAAAATATTTTTCGACCTAAAAATAGTTGTGAAATGTATGACTACAATCCTTGAGACTTCATAAATAAATGACGAATCCCAAATAACGACCCAATGCGTGAATAGGCCATTAGGCAAAACACCTACGGTTTACAATTCATTATAATTACACATAAGGTTGCATAAATAATAATTATAATATTATAGTTTGTTGTGAGATATTACGAAGATGTTTCTTAGATTATGTATTATGTAGTAACTTTATTCATGATTATGTAGGTAACTAAACTACTCAGTTAAGGTTAGTCAGTTAGGCTAAGTACTTACCTAGTAGGTACCTACATAAATGACTTGACATTGCATATTATCTTCACAAAAGGGATTACCTTCATTGAGTCTTCTAATAGATTACCTTAAGGTTATGGTTGCTTTTCGAGGGAATAAATAGTTTATTCGGCTCCAGGATCACGAGGTTCATAATTAATATGTGCATTTTTGTTGTGTTTTATGGAAACACGACACGTCATTCTAAATCTAAAATAACTCCATGAGTAAGTAAATAATTATCGATGTGATTTTAACTCCCACACGGCAGTAAAAATCACATCGATAATTTCTGACACATTACCTTCATAAAAGTAAGAACGAGCGTTATTTTTGAGTTGTATGTCGCATAAAAAGCTTACCTTCAACAGAAATGACAACTCATGATGTACAAATAGGACTTTTGTATGATGCTTTTTTTATTTTACGCGACTTACAACTCAATAGATAATGCTGTGTGAATTGTCCAAAATTATTTATTATTATTATTATTAATAATAAATTACGCTCCTTTGGCTTCAACCTAAGTCTGTCTAGAATCGTAAGGAGAAAGTCTTTGCACTTGATTTGAATTCAGTTCCATCCTAGATTTATCTTCAAACACACACGTGCGCGCACAAATATCTATTACATCAGTAAATATATTTGATCTATTCCTTTCTAATACCAAAAAAGTAATACCAAATGGTATTTGTTTATTGTCCTCATTAAATTCTATTCCTAACGAATACCACTCACAAACGAATACCAAAACAAGATAAATGGTATGAGGTACAGTCAGTAATAAAAATGCTCAAGTGATTCAAAGTAGTGTTTATTTAAACGAAATCAGTCTCATCGAAATATTTTTATTCCATTTTTATGCTCTCTTTTTTTGTGTATTGATGACCAGATTTTATAAAAGCCAATAAGGTGATTATTAGGGGGAGGCTTTCGTCCAATAGTGGACCACTACAGGCTGTTGATGATGATGATGATTGATGAACCAGATTTTAGTAGAACCAAGCCACCACTTCTTTTTATGAATGTATATCCTCCAGTGATTCCCGAACATGTGGATGGCCGAGCTTCATCAGACATTTCTAAGAAAAGAAATACTTATGTATCTAAATCGGAGAATACTTGGACATGACAAATTAGTTACCTACCTCCAAATTTTATCTTTTAAAAAATTGAACTACATAATACATATAAATTAAACAAACGATATTTTACGAATATTATATTTAATACATTTAGGCTCCGCGCAGACAGAGAGCGTTCTGCGTTCCGCGTTCTTTGTAATGCGAAGGATCTATAGCGCCCGCGGACCGCGGCGGTCATTCGGAACGCTTGCGTTCTCGCGTTCTCTGCTCAGAAACAAAGAACTCGCGTTCTCGCTAAGGCTTCATCTTCGGAAGATGAACTTTCGAGAGACATGTTTCACGTGCAGAGAGTCGCGAAATAGAACACAAATGTCTTGAACGGCTCCTGTGTGAGCTAGAACGCAGAACGCAGAATAGACGAACGCAGAACGCGGAACGCAGAACGCTCTCTGTCTGCGCGGAGCCTTAGATAAAATTATAAAATTAAAACACCATAAAATTACATATAATAAAAAACTTACCAGATACCACTTTCACTGAGTTTCTAGTAACCTAGAATAGTACTGAGGAATTGACGAAAATTCCTCAAAATCAGGGCAGGTAATACTATAATTTATGCAAGGACATAATTATTGTAAGAAAAAACAGACCTTATTTCATTGACTTAACGTTTATTCCACCAAAACAATAAAACATTTTAAGGTGCTTCGTTTGCACAGCGGCGCTTGAGTTGCTAGGTTATTTCGGATTTTGAAACAATAGAAGCAAGCTCACCCTTTTTTGCAGGTATTTTTTTTTTTGCAAGTGATTCACTTATATAATCGTAGATAAAAATGCCGCAATGAAATTAATTTGTGCAGGTGTTATGTTATAAATTATGATCATAACATTAAATTATTTTAAAAGGAAAATAAATTGTTTTTGTGACTGTACCAAAAGTTCTGTTTTGGTATTCGTTGGGAATAGATTTGGTATTTCATTTAAAGATTTCGAATTTGGTATTCGTTAGGAATGGAATTTAATGAGGACAATAAACAAATACCATTGGTATTAGTTTTTTGGTATTAGAAAGGAATAGATCATATATTTATATTATAGTTAAGGTTATTACTTTAGATTGAACTTATTACTTCTAATATAATTTACATTGTTCAAAATTTCTGACTTACCTTGCTGTTCCATTTGTTTATTTAATATCGGTGTACTCCTTTTTGGCCTTAGTGTTATGTATATTTTAAGTATTTATATGGAAATTGTAACGCTGTGGTTTACCTTAATAAATATAAAATAAAATAAAATAAACTCACCTCAACCTCAACAGCCTGTATTGGTCCACTGCTGGACGCAGGTCTCCTCCTGATAAGCGCCTTATTGGCTTTTATCACATAATCCCCACACTGGGCATGTGGGTTGGGGATCGCAGTTTGGTGGTAGAATTGTTCTGCAGGGGGCGTTGCTGCCCACCACCGGTGGATATCCCATTCGCCTCTTACGACACCCGCGGGAAGAGTTGGGGTGGTGCAAATTCTTAGCCCGCACCACACACCTAGCTTAGATTTATCCAACCCATAACAATTTTGGTCTTTTTAACTAATCCAATATCTTGTACATCCTTCCAAAAGTACTAACCTCATTCTTAGACTTATTTCAATATCCCAAAGTTACATATTGCAATTATTTTTCCATTCGGACATAGATCACTAACTTTTTCACGTCGTTATTCAAGAGGATAAAAATCTTCCGTATTTTCCCACAATTTTAATATCATCAAAAGGAATAAATGTTAATAGAAAGCACTAAATCTTTCACTCTCATACGTTAACGTTTGCAGTACTATATTTATGCTCTGTTATTGCTGCGAACATTCTCCAGAATATGCAAGAAATAGACCCATTGTATAATGAGGCTTAGCAAAGATATTAACGCATTCACTGCCCAGCCTCGGCGGTGCGACCCGTAGGGGCACGCTGGCGGCGAGGCGGCGCACGGGTAGCTGCACATGCACCATGTGAGTCTTGACTATATCTTGGCTTTGAAAATGTTGACAAAAAAGTGCGTTGAATTGGCTTTATTTTTGTTTCTTCCTTCAGACCTTCAGTCAACCCTAATAATGGCCATAGCTCCCTGTCTTCAACTACAGCTTCAGGTTTTAATTTAGATTTACTTGCAATCAATATCAATCAAAAATAAAATCAGTAAATATATCCGTGTAGCTATTTGAAAATATTTACCTCATATCAAAAGGCAGGGTCTTGCATATATTTATAATAACACTCGCATTTCCATGAATTTTAATACAAATGCATAAAGCTCTTAAAATGCGAAGATAGTTTAAAAATAAAGCTCCTACCAGCGCCCACATTAAAATGTTCTGAAAGTGTTGGCCTGGGTGCAGTGTGTATTCAACTTTATGCGTAGATCATTTTTAGTGCCGCAGTTTGCGTTCTGAGAATGAGGAATATGGAGATAAAGCTCCAAAATATTGATTCAAGTTTATTTTTAAGAATTATGAAGACGTGTGTTTATTCTTATACTTCAGCGGTATCTAGAAAGATGTATACATCGAGGAATCGAACTGTGTTTTTACCATTAAAAGTTTGTAGTTAGAATTTGACGAATGACGTCTCCGATAAAATCCATCGTCTAGGGATGAAACGTTGGTGTTCTTCCAACACACACTAGGTCCGTAGTTAATCCGCTTATATACCCCATTCATAACGAACTGTGTTTTGTATAAGTAAGTCCAAAGGCGGTTGTATGCCGCACACTAGCGCCACCACCTATTTTGACTACCTAACTTTCAAATGTACAGTTTGTGATACCCATTCTAAGCTTTTTTTTAATGCCCCGGAAATAGTTTAGTTTCGTATAATTTAGACAAAGATGCGAAAACAGAGTTTGGTGGCCACCAAGAACAACGTCGCTACTCAGCACAAAGGAAATAAAAGAAAACTATTTTATTCGCATTCAAAAAAGGTTTGATGGGTATCATAAACTGAACAATGGACTTTTAAAAATTCCTTTTGATTTACGTAATTAGATGAACGAAAAGGCGGTGGCACCAGTTTGAGGAAAAAACCGCCTTAAGGCGCTAACCCGACCCAAATCAGCGCCACCACCTATTTTTCGATTTTGCAGTTTGTGATACATATCATAAGCTTATTTTTATATCTCTGTAAAATTTTTATTTTGCATAGTGTAGGCAGAGATGCGAAGTTGCACTTTTTGGCCATGATAGTGAGCAAAAAGAACTTCGCATCCTGCCGGGGTGGCGCCTATTCTGGTGATGTGCCATAATACGCAATCCTGAAAAGATAAAAGGCAAATTAAAACATGTGACTGTCTAATAATTATGTGTATTCTTCGCCACCGGCTCCCGATGTATAGCGATAACATAATTTTTCCATGAAACTGCTGAAACTTAATGAAGCCGTACCAGATTTAGCCAAAAACAGCTTTATGATCACTGCAATACATTTTTATAGCCTGAATGGTATTCTTTTATAGCCTGAATGGTATTTTTTGCTAATTACACTTATTAGTGGTCGATTACAAGTTATTCAAGGCGGTCACAGTCTAGTTGCGAGCTAACTACATAGTGATTGCATTTTATCCGGATAATTGAACTTTTTCATAACATTGTTAGACAAGCATAATATACTTTGGAAATATTGTTTCAATCTTTTCTCCACGAACCATCATAGGTCAGTCGGTAACTTCATACCTTGGAATGTATTCTGTAAGTCAAGTTTGAGTAATTAAATAAATAAATAAATAATACCTGTAGATGGTTTGCAACAGTCTGCAGTTAGCTCAATTGTTTCAATTGTAAATAGTAGTTCTAATTTATTTCTATTATTTGGTTGTAATTTTCTACTTCATATTTATTATGATATTTATGTAGGTGCTTAAATTTAAATATAAATATGTATACAACTATTTTTAATAACACATATAATTAATTATACAATTAACTCAAAACTTTCAAGTTTGACAACGAAATAGTCTATACTCAAGTACCTAGCCCATTTACATAAAAACCGTGACCGTGGCGGTTGAGGCGGTTGCGGTAAGAATCGTAAAACAAAACGTAAATTTGGGAGATCTATTCTCCAAGAACCATCTTAAGTTAGTAGGTAGGTAATATCATATATAATTAAAATATGATATTTTGTGTACTTCCAAATAAATAAACAATAACTCAAAACTTTGATTATGACAACGGAATAGTCTAAACTCGAGTACATAAAAACCATGCGAACCGAAGCGACAGAAATCAAAAATATCACGTTATTTCCATGTCAGTGTTTAGTTTTATAATTTGACCTTTTCTAAGTGTACATTTATTGTATTTATGTAAATAAAGAGTTTTTGATTTTGATTTTCATGACCGCGCCCGTAGATGTTGTAAGAGGCGAGGTGTAAGGAAACCTACCAGAGTTTCTTCTGGTAGGTTTCCTAAAATCTTACTTGTTTGATTTTTTAACTTTTCTACTACGTTCACCAATCCGGCTGCCAAGCGTGGTGCTACCCCCTTGTTTAGTAGGAGTGCCGATCAGGAAAAAAACCTCTCTCAATTTTAAGCAAGGCCATCAATATAAAAAACACTGCTTCTCACTCTACTATAACTGAACAGAAGAAATCAAATGACGGTTGAGAGGTCTTAAAACCTGTCATCAAACATAGGCTACTTTTTATACCATAAATCAGTTCCCATAGTCCAAATAAATAACGCGGGCGGGGCGCGGCAGTAACTTAAAAGCCGTGCAAAGTAAGACAAAAATAGCGTCCATTTGAATTAACCAGCGTCCCCACTTTGTGAATATTTAAATTCCTTTTCTATCAAAAGTCTCAATTCGATTAGAATTAGCTCTATGAGGTGTAAAATATAAACCTCCAGGACTGCTTTGTTACCAGTTGATATTTGTTTTGTTTGCGCTGCTGGCCCAAAGTTAGGAAACTTAGTGACGCGACATAATTTATCGAAAACACGTATTGAATGCGAAATGTTAGGTAATTATGAGCCCTAGAGTTTCGGCTTTGAATTAGTTTTGTAGAACTATTCTGAATTAAATTTTGAACCTCGTTCAACGTAGGTTGGACGGTAATTTTAGTTTGAAACTAACATGTAACGGTGTTTTGTTCCTAATGAGGGAAATAGGGATATTATTTCCAGTTAGAGTTAATTTATATCTAACGTGGTAAATTGCAGCAGCTAAGGTTTCGCTTATTAGAACCATGGGTTACACAACCAGAACACCCTCAAATCTGATAGATTTCATGAAGATAGATCCTTTAACCCTTAACCGCTTGATAAACTATGGTAAAATAACACGTGCCTACACTGGTAGAACAACAAACTAAACAACTAAAGGACCTACCATTTCCGTTTGAGTAAATAAATAACTGAAACGGGATCTGAGTAAACACACGCCTACGTTTGCCGTCACAAGTATCATAGTATTGTGATATTGCGGTAAGGAAAATATATGTTCAGATTATCCGATCTCCTTTCATATGTATTCATATATTCGCGAGGGATTCTATAAAGTAGTTCCACCGTGTAAAACCAACTTCAAAATGCAAAAATGAATCTGCTTACCAAACTTGAGGATGTATACTTCTATACTGTGTAATACCTAGCATAGCTTACGTTGAAAATCTGAAAATATAGATTCGATGCGTATTGAGTATGTATATAGGTAGGTATTTACTTATCATCGAAATGTTTATAACATATAAGTGAGACTCAAGCGGAAGCGGGCAGGCCCCATAGCCCGCAAAGATCACCTCTCTCTCTCTCTCTCTCTCTCTCTCTCTCTCTCTCTCTCTCTCTCTCTCTCTCTCTCTCTCTCTCTCTCTCTCTCTCGCATCATGGTGACTGTTGGAGTGGACTTCGTGGGGGAAACAAAGGCCACAAATGAGATGGAAGGACGACATCAAAAAGCTAGCGAGCAGCAGAACTTCCTAAAGTAGAAAAAAATTAAAGAAGTGTCTGAAATGGGTCTACACCAGTTTGCTGGTCAAAGACCTAAAAAAAAAGAACAAGAAGCAGAGCAATAAAAGCTAGCTAGGAATCTTAAAGTTTGAACCAGTTATCCTACGCCAACGATACTAGAAGTAGAAACTAAAACTTTTTACGGAAATATGACCCACAATCTACATTACATTTGAAAGCGAAAACATTGTAGGCAACGAAACCCCTTTAAATGATCGTTTTAACACCTCACACTACAATAACTCAACCTAAGTGTTTAATAGCGCTGTTCAATGGTCAGTTAACTCGTTGAAAGCCATCATCATTATGACATCACGGCACGCGTGTTGACATAACACGACACGTCATATAACTGCTGTCAATAAAATTATAATTCGCATAGCAATGTTGTAATGATGACACGTTAGAAAACAATGGTAATCTGGCAGTGTCGAAAATCTAATTTGTATTTCACGTGTTGACAACTAGTGACATATTAAATTTGATATTTGAATAAGTTACATGGAATGTTTTGAATGAAAGTTTTGTCAAATGTTGGAACCATGTGTAAAAAAAAAAGATTGTCATGTTCACTCGCCATGTCAACTCGAAAAAGAAACTTGTCGAACACTAATGACATTTCATTGTCATATCGTTGGTCAACTGTCAAGTGATGTGACATTCAAACAGCGCTTTCACTTGTTTAATCATTAACGGCTACCGTGTATAATGAAACTAGTTATGATAATTTTGTTACCGGTTTTGAGATAGACTCTGAGTCGATAGAGAAAGAAAAATAAAACGTCACTACAGAAACCCAGAAAGGAATAGTAGATTCCAATCAGACTTCAAGCTCTACTCTAGCAGGAGATGAAGATTTTGAGAAAGTGGGACAAAACCACAAACTTTTTTTTATCAAATCAGAGTGAGTGCTTGGATTTTTAATGCATTTATGACATCGATCAAAAATTTCCGGCCGGCCCCCCTTAGATGCACAATGCGCGCCCTGAAAACGTCAGTATTAAAAGGTATCCCATTTGGCATTTTGGGATACCTTTTCAACTAGTGTCATTTTAGCTCTCGGACCGAAAGCATGGTCAAGTGCTCGTATAAAAAATGCAATAATCAACCGACCAAGCAACAGAAAAAGGATGGAATTTCTTATTTTCAGTAAGTTTAAATGTAATTTTTACCTGTGTATTGTGATATGAGCCAATTGAGCCTTATATACTTGAGAAATCAGCATTAAATATTGTTGTTGGGTTTGCCTATGTAAAAATATTTATTTAAGTTGATGAATGGAGCATTTTTCATGAAAAGACATTTAAAATAACTGGTTGAGGTTTATAAAATAAAAGAAAGGAAATTCCAAAAATTACGTTGGGCAATTTGTGATACCTATCATAAGCATTTTTTTAACGCCTCTGTAATAGTTTTATTTTGTATAGCTTAAACAGAGATGCGAAAATAGAGTTTGGTGGCCACCAAGGGCAACATCGTATCTCTGCCTAAACTATACAAAATAAAACTATTACAGAGGCGTTAAAAAAATGCTTCTAATAGAATTTCCTTTCTTCGACGTAATAATAAGATAAAATATGTGGCGGCGCTAGTGTTCGGGGAGGTAGAGCCTTAACCAACTATTACGCTGGGCCGCAACGCAGCGGTTGGTCGGCCGCCGCATAACTTTTCGTGTGTAAATTTTCTTGTACATAATTTTTTGATTGCGGCCAACCGGACGGCTGACCGCGTTCCGGGTAACCGCAAAGTGCGTAAGGTAACGAAGTAAAATACCAAAAATGTTAATAAATTAAGTACTAAAAATGTTTCAATTCTTTTAATGTCGAAGGAGTTGACATCAATCGAAAGTACACCATAAAAACTTTCACCCATAGCCCATTCTTCGAAAGTAAAAGTGTCACAGACGAATCCAGTTTGTTTTAGTTTGGTAGAAAGAAATAGCTAATATGTCCTAGTGTAACAGAAACCGCATTTACGTAATAAAGCAGGTTTTATCTCGGAGAACGTTATACCCCGTTTTTGTAAAATTAAACTGGCAAGGGTGTGTCGTACCACGCACAGTGATAGGTTCCGATGCAATTTTATTTCATATTTTTCTTCTATAAAATCTACTAAATGAACTTAAATTATTTTTAAAATACGCATGGCTGTCGGCAACGTAAGCCAATCAGCATACAACTGTATGCTATATAGACAATGTTACGGGTCAGATAATTAGTAAAATTGTAAAACAAGGCAGTGATAGGTTCAAAAGTTTATTTGTTTATTATTTTACAGATAGGTATCGGTAAATTTCAAATTACGTATTTTTGCGTTATAATTATTATAAGTGGAACCGAGAGTTTATAAATTGACACGTTAAATTATAGACTTACTTACGGTTCTTACTTTTAAAGCTAGGATGCCCTCCAGCCAGGTCGGATGACGATCTGTGAAAGACTGCAGGCTGATACTGGATGCGGCAAGCTGAAGACAGGGTGCTATGGCGCTCATTACAACTTTACGAATAAGTAATGTTTTAAAGCAGCTGAGTGGTGCTGGCTTAGAATTTGCACAACCCCAACTCTTCCCGTAAGTGTCGTAAGAGGCGACTAAGGGATAACGAGGGCGGGCAGCAGCGCCCCCTGCAGAACAATTCTACCACCGAACTGCGATCCCAACCCGCATGCCCAGCGTGGGAATTATGGGCATTACCCCCCTGTGATAAAAACCTGCGTCCTGAAGTGGACTAATACAGGCTGTTGAGGTTGAGGTTGAATGTTTTAAAAGTAAACTTTTCCAGCGATATGTCATTTAGAAATGCCCCTGTAAAAACCTCGTTTGGCCTCTATTTGCACCATTAGCAAATGTTATCTCACCAGTGCACCGCAAAGCACACCACGTTTTGTGCATTAAGTGCTTAGTGTAGGCAGGTACGTATTCAGGACGTTATGTTAATGGCATATCTGCCTATTTTACCATAAAAACTGTCCTAGTTTGACAAAAAAGGTTCGTAGTTACACCCGCTTTCATTCATAACAAATCTAGTTTGAAATTGAAATATGAGAATTCTATTTCCATATTTTGACGTTTTTACTTTGTCTTTATAAAAAAATGGTGATTCTGCTGGTTGATGTAAGTAGTTAAAAGCAATGTTATTCGTTCTATGTAATGCAAGTTTAGATGTCTTTAAAAGGTTTATGCCTAAACGGCTTAATGAATTTTAACTTTATTAAAAAGATTCTATTCCGGGGATGTATAAAGACTATCTATCTGTAATAGCTGTAGTGAAATTGAGGTCATAGGCTATGGCCTATGACCTAAATTTCACTTTCAATGTACTGCAATTTCCGGGGAGAGCAAGGTGGGCATGAGAGGCATAGTTTTTACTTTAGTTTTTGAGCGCGGACGCTTAACGCGTTCACTGCCCAGCCTTCTCCCCTGCGCCCCTGCGGGTCGCACCGCCGCCACACGAGGGTCGAGAGGCTCGTCTGCGTCTTGGGCCATGAACGGGTTAACGAGTCTGGTTTTATGATAAATGTAATTCTTTATTGCACAAAATTGGTACAAGTAGAACGTTTACTCGGAAAAATAATGGCTAGGACAAGCTTAACCCTAAAAAGAGTTCTCTTCCAGCAAACCATATCATCATAATCATAAAATCAGTAGATTCGTTAAGCGCCCGGGGTCAGAAGCTAAAGTAAAAAAGCTATGCCTCTCATGCCCACCTTGCCCTCCCTGGCCAAATCCTGAGTACGCACTCTCCAAAAGTCCACAGTTTCCAACTAATTAACATTCAAACAGTAAACCAGGTCAATGTTCATGAGGCAAGGGACATAAATCGGCAACTTGACCCTTTTAATACAATAAGACATACGTCAGGTAAGATGTCAACATATGAAATTTTAATGGTCGCACATGGTTCTTTTGTATCATTAGTTATTTTCAATCTGTTGTTGAATTTCCTGTTTTTAATGTTATGTCTCTTCTCGTACGTGACGCCCGCAGCATGGTTCCGACGGAAGACCAGCGTTGTGGTAGCCTACGGCTATTAGACAACATAATTATGCTGAGTCTGTGGAGAGACACCATTTTGTAGCTTTAAGTTTCATTAATGTAAGTAGTGTGTAATTGTTTTAAGTTCTTAATTTAAAAGTTCATTTTATAAGTTCAAATTATATATCTATCTTCTATGGTAATGGTGTTAGTAGTAATTATAACTGTGACATAGATACTAATTGCAATATCTACTACAAAATACTGTATCTTAGCTACAAATAAAGACGATCTTATTCTTATTCAAATTTTCTCTAACTCCAAGAATATTCATTCGCCCCGTGACCAAGATCTCTGTAACATGACAGAAACGTAGGAGAAATTAAAACAAAAGGTACGCGATAAGGAATCTTTAGTATTTATAAATAATTCCACAGCAGGCAAAAATTACATAACGTGAGACAGTGCAAAATGTCCTGCATTTTTTTTAATAGATAAGACTTTGTCCACAATCGCACAATTTACCGTGTAAATTCAACGGTAGAGTTATAATGAAGGATTTACCCGGTAAAACTTTTAACAAATTCTGTAATTTTATGTACAATGTAAGTACTATTTATTTCCCAAATAAAACAAAACAAAACAATTTTCACACCATATTTTTTAACACATTTTTGATAGGTATTCGTTTATACAGACGATACTAAAATATGTGTTAACATGTGTTTTAGCAAATCTTTAAAATTTAGCGTAAAGTGTGCAAAAGCTATTTTCTAAAGCTAACCACAATTCCACCCAAGATTTAGAACTGAGAATTTGCAATAATCATGAGGATATAGGAATGTAGATGTAATAACATAGTACACATTCCATAATGTACTGTATGTAAACTACTTTCACTGGTAGGTACATTAAGACTAGACTCGCATACTTGAGCTATTCGCTCAAGTATGTTGCCAGGCACATGATGCGATGCAGCATAATGAGGGACAGAGGGAATATCAATATGGTTGCAAGGTGAAATAACAGTACTATCTATTACGGTGGAGCTACTGCTGCTTGGTTGGTAATAACTATATTTAGGATTCCGTAGCCAAATTTGGCGTACCTCCTTCGCAGCACACATAAGCACTGCTGAACACACGCACTGCTGAACACATGACTCCCCTGAAGTTCAGTGGGTACCTACTACATTCGTAGTATTTTTTTCAGGGCCTGAACAAAATACTACGAATGTAGAAGTAGTAGCGTTCTGCTCGGTTTTGTGTAACCCCACAAACTAATGCGCGGGAAAGACACACTTGACCGGTTTATTCATAGATTTGTGTAAAAGTCACACTAAGATTATAAATGCGAAAGTTTGTATGGATGGATGGATAGATGGATGGATGTTTGTTACATCTTCACGCCAAAACAACTATACAGATTCAGCTGAAATTTAGCATCGGTGTAGCTCTAAGCCTGGAATCAAACATAGGCTGTTTTTTATCCCTAAATCAGTTCCCATGGGATAGACATTGCCTTTGGACGTTTCCATAGAAACAACGCGTGCGAAGCCGCGGGCAGAAGCTAGTTGTATTATAAGTAAAGATACCTAGAAAAAAATTTTCTTGCCAGTCTAAACATAAATCTATTTTTATCTGAATATTCATAAAAGCCCGTTCATTACCTGGGACAAAAACTAAATCTTAATATAGGGATCTGGATCTGCTTCAAGCCCTACTAAATATTTAGTATCCAACCTACCGGCAATCCTTCGCTTCGTTACAAAATATCGCCAATGTTTGAACAATCCGATTCGTTATTATCAAGTTTCATATTGCACATGCATATTTGAATTATATTAACATCCAATTTGCTCATTTTCTATGTGGACGGATACTTATTCTAGTTTTTATCTGTGTCAAATTCGAGAACTTGTTTACCAAAGTTGGTGTTAATATATGAAAATTGAGTATAATTTTTCGCTTAAGTTTTTGCTTGTTTCGTTTCCAAGTACTTTATGTACAATTTTCCACGAATCCACGATCTTTGCATCAATAATGTATGATTTCGCACTAAGGTACAGTCGTCGACCAATATCACTACAGGGTCAGCTTTCTAAATGCGTTTTGATTTGAATTCCAACTCCGAAGCGTAGGTATATTCCAGTTTAAGAAAATTGTAAGAAATCAAATAATATCCCATTAATTTAAGAAAAACCTTAAAATTGAGCAACGCGACACCACCCCTCGTCAACAGAATTCGTTTGACGAGAGTTTTACATTTAATTAAATGTAACTTTAGTATTTTAAGTAAAAGGTGTAGAACAGGATTGGATAAATTTCAATGTATTGTAGGTGGAGCTAACGGCGCTAGAGTCCGGAGGAAGTTTTTCGATTCCTTCGTCACTTGACCTCGTGGTGTAGTTAAATGATAAATGACTTTATTGCTGTGTATTTAGGTGGTAATGTGTACATTGGTCTTATATCAATCTATAGTATCCTTAGTCTACCATGGTCAGGTTAATGCTGTAACATGCAAAATGAGAATTTATCAGGAAAATAAAAGAAGTTAAAGTTAAACAAATCCAAAACAATAAATTTTTCAATGTAGGTAGAATCAATCAATAGCTGTTATAGTTGGTTAGCACATTCCTGTACTGAGGGAAGGATGTGATTTTTGTTGAGAAATTATTTGATTTCTTAGAAATAACCCTGAGTGTGAGAGCTGACGACCTTTAATAACAAAAACCTAAGAAAATTGAACCTAATGCTTAGTTTTTTATTACGTTAAGTATAACTACAATTACCTCGAATTGATCGCCTTATCGGAAGCACTTTCTTATATAGATTCAATTGAATGTGACAAATTTGTTATCCTTAGTGATGCAAAGAGCGCGTTACAGCATTTGGCTCGGTGTACCTCGTCTCTGCGAGGTTACCCGATAGCCTATACCATTTTAGAATCTATTTCAAAATTAAAGTCTAAAAATAAAACAATTGTCCTACAATGGATACCGTCACATATCCAATTAGACGAGAACGATTGGGTTGATTATCTCGCCAAACAAGCCATAGTCGACGGGGTACCTTACTTCGTGAATCCGTTACATACTGACTACGTTAGCTTTTTTAAAATGAACTGCAAAGACCAATGGCAGGAGTATTTTGACAAAAGATCGGTCGAGAAAAGTATTTGGTTTCGCACTATACAACCTCAAATTTCGACTTTTCCTTGGATTGATGACGCAGACCTTAATCGAAAGGAAGTAGTTACTGCTCTCAGGCTGCGCTCCGGACACATTCCATCCAACAAATTTGGATTTTTAATGAAAAAAGTATCATCACCAAATTGTGACATCTGTGGTACTATTGATGATGTTCACCATATTATAATGGAATGTGTACGAGGCGCAAACGAGCGACTTCGTATTTTTGGAGTGGCTGAGTTGTATGATGTTGGCAGGTGTAACACTGTACTATCCAATCCATTGTCTAAGGAGGCCCGCACAGTTTATAACCTTGTTATAAATCGTTTCTGTGTAGATTAGCTTTAAGATTTATTTGTTAAATATTGTGAATCTATGTTTAAATTAGGCGATGTGGTCGCTCAGCGACAAAGCCTTTTGTGTTGTGTGAAATAAAAAAAAAAAAAAAAAAAAAATACAATTAATACGTTAACCTTGAACCACTACTCAGTTTCTCGGACGAGAAAACTTAACCTTCACGCGTCGAGAGTAATTACACCTCCTCACACCATTTACCACGGCTATGGTCTAACTAGCGGAAGGAATGACGGAAACCACTCGTTCAAGGCACTTATTCTCTACTACACTTACAGCATTAGGTATGTTATTTTACTCGTGGCTAGAAGCTAGTTTTGCT
Source organism: Eupithecia subfuscata (assembly GCA_963564075.1). Lineage (NCBI taxonomy): Eukaryota > Metazoa > Arthropoda > Insecta > Lepidoptera > Geometridae > Eupithecia > Eupithecia subfuscata. Next base: position 4,120,306 of record OY751099.1, on the reverse strand, counting down.
GACGGAAATTTCACTTCTGTATATTTTTACTAAGCCATTGTCGAGGCTTTGCACAAACTCATCCAAACTGGTTTTTTTTTGTCGATTAACCATTTTCGACCATCTGCAGTCATTGACAGATATCAATTACTTTTATTTTTTAGGCTCACCAAATAAATTCAAGACTGTTACATTTTTGACTACCTATCTATAACATTTTATGAAATAAGAAATAAAGTATAATTGATTTTTCTTTACTTAAATTATTTGTCCACTTGTGGAAGAAGTGAAAAATATAATTATAGTATTACAATTGTCAGTGACGCCAAGTAAAGTCAATCACAAATCTCTATTGAAGTTAAATATGATCATGTTCATTGCTTGTTTTGTACACATATCTACATTCGAATCTTGAAGGACTGTACGGAACTTATTTTTAACCTATTTTCATATTTATTAAATCTTCAAAGAAAAATTATATATATTTTTAAGAAATATTATATTATTATTATATAGAAATATTATAATTATACTATAAACACTCTTTGGTAGCTAGATATCTATTTATGCACTCGATAATTATACGTATTACCTATGAACAAGATGCCAGTAAGTAACCATTTTAGAATTAGATAAAGTATAATTGGTAAAGACCATTTAGTGCGTCAAGTAATTGGCACTTTTTAGGGTTAACATGCAGCAAATACTTGGTTATGTATTTAGAATTACAGTTGTTATGAGTAATTTATTTTGCAGTTAATCAGTCTACCTAAATAATTGAACCTTGTTGGCATGTAGCTAACTAATAGCAAGTTTTTATTGAGCATATGCCTGATTGTAGAGTCGATATAACCAGTTGATTGATTATTTCCTTTCTTCAAAACTAGGCAGGGTCCTATTTTTATCTAGGAACAGTTTATGAGTGATTCAAATCAAATCAAATCAAAATCATTTATTTGCCGAATACATTATTACAGGTACGTGTCTGATCTTATGACTAGAGTGATGTCAAATGTATTCAACCCGCAAGCAGGTGTGCAAATATTAAATCACAATGATGCAAATCGTTAAAATAATCAATTTTAAAAATAATCTAGAACAATGAAATCGAAGATAAATAGTTAAAAAACAATAATTAACAATCATAGTCATAACATAATAAATTATTCTACTCAAAATTAATATATTCATTTACATTATAGAAACATTTGTCAAGCAACCACTTATTTAATTTTTGTTTAAATAAATTACCATTGAGTTCTTTAATAGATTCTGGTAACTTATTAAAGATAATGATGCACATATTATATACATTTTTCTCATAGATACGCTTATGGCATTGTGGCTTGTATAACAGATTATTAAATTTTGCTCTTTTTTGTCGAGTGATAATATCCTTACGTTTGGTGAAGTGTTGGGGGTAAGATTTTACAAACATGCATATGTCTCTAATGTACATGCACGGTAGAGGCATAATATTACATATCTTAAACAGAGGCTTGCAAGAGTCACGAACCCAAGCCTTGTTAATAACTCTGAGGCATCTCTTCTGTACTCTGAAGACTCTTTCAGCATCGACAGAGTTTCAATAATGTAGTTAGTTGTAAGTAGTTTCAATAATGGGGTTTACATACTAGGGGCCGAATTTTGCTATCTAATCGCTTTATTATGACAATGGTATCAATGCAAAATCACACTAATATTATAAATGCGAAAGTTTGGATGGATGGATGGATAGATGGATGTTTGTTACGTCTTCACGCTAAAACTACTGAACAGCTGAAATTTTGCATCGGTGTAGCTCTAAGCCTGGAATCAAACATAGGCTTTTTATCCCATAAATCAGTTCCCATGGGATAGAAATTACCTTCGAACTTTTTCATAGATACAATGCGTGCGAAGCTGCGGGCAGAAGCTAGTCTTTCATAAATGACAGAAACTCTCGATAGTACATGCGGTGCTATTTGCACAGAGAGATTTCAACCTTGACACTTTGGACACGCTTCATCTGTAGTTTTTGCATCAAAGGTAAAATGCCAAAATGTGTTATTCTGAGACGATGCTGTTGTTATGGTGAGATGATTAATTTAGTGGAATTAGGGGCCAGAGTCGGTGACCCAACGCAGCGGGTTGGTGCGAAATAGTAATAATGAGATGTGCAACGATGGGAATAGCCCAACGTTTTTGTCAAATCTCTCCTTATGACCTATCAACCTGATTAAAAAAATCTATTATTAAATTTGTATATGTGCTGATATACAAATCTTCTAATATATAAAATTCTCGTGTCACAGTTTTCGTTGCCATACTCCTCCGAAACGGCTTGACCGATTCTCATGAAATTTTGTGAGCATATTGAGTAGGTCTGAGAATCGGCCAACATCTATTTTTCATATTCCTAAGTGAACATTTTAAATTTCCACGCGGGCGTAGCCGCGGGACGCAGCTAGTTTAATAATAGATTTTTTGCATCTGTAAAAGATGATGTAAGCAGCATCAAAACGGCACTTGCGTTCAAGACTGTACAAACTTAGCTACTCACAAAAAAACAATCAATCAACATGTCTTTTTTTGTTAAAATACCAAGCAAAAACCGACAAACATGTGCTTGGCTTTTTATAATCGACGAAAAAAGGAGTTTCATGTATGATCGTTAGATCTTCTAGGAAAAAAGTGACAGAAAATTTGTAGTACCCAGGAACGGTTTCATCACTTTATCGAAGTAAGATTTAATCTGTACCACCACGACTAATTTCAAGCGAAACGAAGTTTTTGTCGGACTTTCGCTCATTAAGTCATTCCATAAAACTGTTCTGCATGAATCGTCTTGGGATCCGCTAAAAGAATGAAAATAAATTGAAAAGCATTTTGAACCAATGAAGCATAGAGGTAATTCTTGATATTTTACCTACACTTGCTACCTACATGGTACCTACAGATTATAATATACCAGTTTATGGCCGCGGCTTCGCACGCATTTTTTGTATGGAAACGTTTAAAGGTGATTTCTATCCCACGGGAACTGATTTATGGGATAAAAAGTAGCCTATGTTTGATTCCAGGATTAGAATTATTATATGTATGCAAAATTTCAGCCCGATCCGTTCAGTAGTTTTGTCGTGAAAAGGTAACAAACATCCATCCATCCATCTATCCATCCTTCCATCCAAACTTTCGCATTTATAATATTAGTATGATACTAGTTTATGCCCGCGGCTTCGCACGCGTTGTTTCTATAGAAACGTTTAAAGATAATTTCTATCCCATAGGAACTGACTTATGGGATAAAAAGTAGACTATGTTTGATTCCAGAATTAGAATTACCTATATGCAAAATTTCAGCCCGATCCGTTCAGTATTTTTGTCGTGAAGAGGTAACAAACATCCATCCATCCATCCATCTATCCATCCAAACTTTCGCATTATTAGTGTGATAGTGTGACGTAGACATAAGATAAAGTGAACAAAAGAAAGTACCTTAGTAGACGATACGCGTGAAGATTGTTGTTTCTTTAGTTATGTACGAAATAAGCGGACACTGATAAAATATCCAACTGTCCCACTAATATTATAATCGCTAAAGTTCAGGTAATAGAATATTTGTTACTTTCTCTGAGTTTTCCACGTGAAAATATATAGGTCGATCTATGCAAAGCATAGTTTTCGTAGCCCTATTATACTTTAGTCGAGAAAATAAACTACAATCCGTGTAATGAAGCTGTATAGGACCTAAAAAAGGACACTTGAGCGCCTTTACAATGTCTTTGGCGACCCTTTAAGCTATCGCACAACGTTACAAAGAAAAATGAGCATATTACCAGCGAAATATTCAAGCAACTCTAGACATTTTGTCTTATGCGAGTAACATGACATGTTAATATGTAATTGGCTAAATATACCAACTTTCACGGTCCCGTGACTACGAAAATTGCTCGCGTTATAACTAGCTGAGTAAGTTACAAAAGATAAGTCAATGCCACTAGAGAATTTGAATTCTTACACTCTAGTAATTCTATAACAAACGCACAAGAATTTCGCAAAGCCATTTATGTATTTAATAGCAATTTTAAGTGTTATTGGATTATGAAATGTGTTGTTACTACATTTTTTACATAGTCAAGGTTAATTAAAACAGGCACGCGCCTAGTTAAAAAAAAAACGATATTCATCATTCAATTACCTATGCTCGGATAGCGTTTTTGATGCAAAAAGGGTAAAATTTAATTAAACATGAGCCCATCGTGAAACACCGTATTAAAATATACATCCACCTTTTAGTGTTCATTACTGCATCAACAAAGTGTTTGCTCGATTTTATTTTATAAAAAACTAGCTGCGCCCCGCGGCTTCGCCCCCGTGGAAAATTATGTTTCCCACTTTCTTAATTTTTTCTTTCATAAGAACCTTCTCCTGACAATAACAAACACAACAAAGAAAGAATTAGCGAAATCGGTCCAGGCGTTGTTGAGTTATGCGCTTACCAACACATTTTGCGATTCATTTTTATATTATAGATGTTGGTTGACAGTGTAATGGTCAACATGATCATATCCAGGGATTACCATTACCACTTTTGAGTACCACTCGCCACTCGCCCATTGACAACGCTACTCACAACTAAAGATGATAAACGACGAAATATAAAGTTTTAGAAATTAAATAAAAACTTGAGAGGTGTCAAGGGACACCCGGAACGAAGTTCCTTTCGATTAATAGTGGGCGTAAAGACTTTGTAATCGCCTAGATATTTTACTTGCAGTTTTGATAAGATTGTTCGGAGGGAGAGCGATTCTAATTTTTGTGCAAACCTAATGTCATTCGCGATGACAGCTGCCTATCATAAACGCTACAGTGACAGTTCTACACTTTGACACTGACTTAATATTGTGTTTACTTTCCAACAAATGTTAGGATATATTTGTTCTGTGGCAATATATTTGTTCTGTGGCAAAAAGTGTCACTCCAATTTTCGTTACAATTTTTTTCCGTCTAGCCCCCTTTCACAACACGCTATAAGGAACTTCGTTCCAATAAATAAAAATGCAGGACAATTCACAGAGCATGATCCTGTCTAGCCCTAAGCTTAGCAGAGCTTGAGTTTTGGGTCTATTATAATGCATATAATAATAATAATAATAATATAATAATAATAATAATAATAATGCTGGACAATTCACACAGCATTATCTAGCCCCAAGGTAAGCAGAGCTTGTGTTATGGGTACTAGATAACTGATATACATAATAATATACGAGTACATAGATAGATATTTTTTATTATACATAGAAAACGACCAGAACACCCTGAACAAATATCTGCAGATCGTACAAATATTTGTCCCGAGGCGGGAATCGAACCCGCAACCTCCTGCGTCGCAGGCGGACCTTCGCCCACCGCGCCACAGAGGTCGTCAATCAGGTATAGGCATATAGTGATATATACAGAGTTATTGGTATTTTACTGATACTTCTTGAACTACAACCACTGCCCATCATCACGAATACGTTCGTGAAGACGCCAGGTCATAATTCTTATATTTTAAGTAAATCACCTCGTATACAAAATGGAGAATCACGTTTGTCCGTAACCCAATAAGTTACTAAAGACCGATCTCCTACCACACCCACTGTTTGTACAGGGGAGAGCCGTTTTTAAGTTCGGATTCAAATTCAAAAAGGAGGAAAAGAGACGACCTCTGTGGCGCAGCGGGCAAAGGTCTGCCTGCGACGCAGGAGGTTGCGGGTTCGATTTCCGCCTCGGGACAAATGTTTGTACGATCTGCAGACATTTGTCCAGGGCGTTCTGGATGTTTTCTATGTTAAAAAATATCTATCTATGTAGTGTATTGTATTAAGTATATCAGTTATCTAGTACCCATAACACAAGCTCTGCTTAGCTTGGGGCTAGATAATGCTGTGTGAATTGTCCGGCATTATTTATTTATTTATTTATAAATTAAGATCTATTAACTAACTATTATTGAATGGAGGTGGGTACCTACTACTAAAACCAAGTTTACCGATTAACACCTGGCGTCTTCACAAACGTGTTCGTGATGTTGGGCAGAATCTTCAGTTCATGAAGTGTCAGTGAATCACACTAATATAATAAATGCGAAAGTTTGGATGGATGTATAGACGGATGGATGTTTGTTACCTCTTCACGCCGAAACTACTGACAGGATTAGGCTGAAATTTTGCATTCAGGTAATTCTAATCCAGGAATCAAACATAGGCTACTTTTTATCCCCTAAATCAGTTCCCATGGGATATAAATCACCCCTAAACGTTTTAGAAACAACGCGTGCGAAGCCGCGGGCATAAACTAGTTATCAATAACTCTCTTTATGAGACAGCAATGGACATCAGCGATTGTAAAATTACCTATCCAGCAGTCAGTAGTTAATCTCACACACCAACAAAATAGATTCGATCAGATCAAAAGAAAAATCTGATAATACAGGTTTTCCTCATAATTGTCATAAAAGGTGGGATAAAAGCTTTTATTCCGTGCACGTAGGCGATGCTTTAACTATTCCTACCCCTACACGAATATATAATACGCATAATCCAATCGGTTCGTGAATTTATGGATTCAAAGGCGTATATAACGAGCCCTCAATTTCCTTTCAGATTCGATCCATTCAGGATGCTAACGCATTTACTGAGCTCCAATCACGGAGTGAAATATTATTTCCTATACCTATAAAATAAGCTAGGGATAAGGCAGGTGGTGACTGAAGACGAGTATTTACCTAATTTTATTTAATTGTTAGATGCCTGCAAAATAGTCGGCACGAGTCACTGAGGAAATATTAAAAAACTCTCAGTGAGTCTCGGTCACACTATATTCGGCGCTGATATTTTTTGTTTCACACGGCTTCAGAAATATTCAGAATGCAGCCTGAAGCCGTGTGGGAAATCTGCTCTCTCTCTCTCTCTCAAATTAACAATTTGTTTTACTCAGTACAATACAATGGTATCATCGGCGAATCGTCACCATAGATAAGTTTTGATACACTTAGAACGACAGTACTAAGAAATCAAATAATATCGCAAAAATTTTCGAACTCGACGGGACTTGAACCCGTATCCTTCCATTGATTTCTTAGAAATTACCCCGAGTGTGAGGTTACGCACTATAATAACAAAAAACCTACAGTACTACCAGTACTATGCTACAGATGAAGGGACGCACGTCAAAAGTGACGAGGTTAAAACCAATATTTTTTTTTGGTTAGTAAAAGGGCCCCTGAATAACTGACGAAATAAAGAAGCTGTCTTGAGTCACTTGCTTTTAAAGATTTTTTTTTATATATATTGACGGATTTCATGACAGAATATTGATTTCGCTCAAATAAAAAAGGATCATAGTATTCAAATAAAAGTGAATTTGGCTCAACGAATGCCCAATGACGTAGAAACTAAATGATAGCAGTGCCTTTTTTGTGCAATAAGACCCGTTTCCGGATTTTACTTCCATACATTAAATAGTGTTTAGCTAAAGCAAACCATTTAGGGTAATTTTCTCTAAAGTACTGCGTAGTTTTGTCGTAGTTGCGGTGTCCGTGAAACCCTTGTAGCGTTTTAGGATTTAATCTCTCCACAATAAAACCAAGCAATACCATAATGTGGATTTAATAAATTCCTTATTTTTTGGTAGCCTTTAAGATACTATTATAATTATGTATACCTAGTTTTACCACTAGATTGTAGAAATTATTAAAGTACCACTGTAAACTATTTGTTAAAAAATACTAATTTGTCTTTTATTATTTTCAGGTAAGAAAATCCCGAAAAAAATAAGCTGTTTAAAAATAACGAATCAGGTAAAAAAACATGATCATTTAGGTCAATAAGGCCGTTTTCTGATTAGTCTGTAAGGTTTCGATGCGACATCAGCACGCTCGGTATACGCGGTACCGAAACCTCACCGAGCGCCAATTTTCTATGGAGCGTTCCTGATTAGGTGGTAAGCGCAGTAAAATGTTGGATGACGCGTGCAGTACAGATTCGGTACTGCACGCGTCATCCAACATTTTACCGAGCCAGTCGAAACAAATGCCAGTATTTTCATCACTCGAACCTAAGGCCATTTACAGATGCATACGGTTTCATATGCCGTATGAATGTGAAAAGGGCCGAAGATGACATTATTTCACTACGTCACAAGCGGCTCTGCATAATTTTTTGCTGACAAGTGCGAAAGTGCAGTCGGTATAAGTACTACATCTTTACGCATGACAATACTTCAGACTCCAAGGCAATGTTGTTCTCCAGAAAGCCTGATGTCTAGCAGTTAGTTGAATCTACCCAGCATGATAATGAAGAACACAGTGACTTTGACCGGCCAGCCTCCTCAATTTTATAGCTTTTACCGTCCGATAATCTGGTTTGTGTCACAAGTGCTTGTTGTTAGTCAGTGTTCTTAGGGTTCATTTTTACTACATTTAGTCTCGGTGGCTTGAGGTGGTACGAATTTTCGTGTATAAATCAGGCTTCTTGAAATTCGTATATTGCAGTTGTTACGCGTAAAGTAAATAACCGAGAAAAGCTCAGCTAGCATATAACTGTGTGAAGGTTTGTTTAAAGATTTCAATTTATCAGCTTCTTCTTATGAAAGAAGGCAAGGGTTCATTGAAACAGACTCAAATATTTAAATTATATACAAAAGTACAAAATTTGTTTCGCAAACCTTAGTCTGCTTTTTCAGACAACATAACCCCAGACGTAAGCCTTTTTAAACATTAGCTAAGCTAGTAACTGCTTACTGCAACGAGAAACTCTCGTAAATAGAAATCGTTTCGTCTAATCACGTCTTCATAAGAAACAAAAGTCCAACGACTGTAGTATTATTACGCCTTGGTTAAGAGAGCTAGTACTAATATGAAATTCAAAGATTTCTTTTTGAGGACTTTACTAAACAAATTCAAAAGCTTTCTTTGTAGTAATTTCTTCGAATTAAAACGATATTTAGTTCTGAAATTATAAAGGTTATGAACGGAATATCAATAACGTTATTTGTTTATCAGACAAAACCACTCAAATTATAACTCATTACGGCGGCGTAGACGTGATTGAAATCTATACAGCTCGTTTTCTTTTATTTATGGTATTAAGAAGTCAACAGGTTCAAGACATGATTTTTGTAGGCGTTTTCACGAAAATTCGTATATTTTTGACTGTTTCTGCGTCACTACTATAAAAACGTTCAAAGGTTATTTCTATCCCATGGGAACTGATTTATGGGAGAATAATACCTACAAATATAAAATTTTAGCCCTATTCGTTTGCTAGTTTTGTGTGAAGAATTAACCAATCACAGAGATGAAAAGTCATCCACTTCTCATCAACGTTCGCATTTATAATATGTAATAGTGTGCAGTGTGCAGTGATATTGTGAAAAGGGATCTCCTAGCGGGTGTCAACCTATATCAGAGAATATCTATAAAAAACACAATAAGCAATCTTGCTATCCCCTTGTATTTTTAATACAGGCGACTCGTCCAAAACGCGGTTCGTCTAATTACAATATAAACGCGATTCGTCCAAATCGCGCTGGGCCGTATTCAAAAGTTCAAGTAATCATTGCATGCATTATGTTATATTCAGACCCTATAATGCTTTTTTATGGCACAAGCGTCACTCAAGCAATCTAAGACTGAGCCAGCATTCATCAAACGGACCTTAGTCTCAAACAATATTACCAGGGTAAACTTTCTCTAAGACTGTCTGAGAATACCACTCTAGAATTTCCAAGATGTTTAATGACTGCTTTAAACAATGATACCTAAGGCCGGGTACCTACTGACCGGCGTTACGGGGCGTATTGTAACGTGTTACACAGCGAACATTCGTGCAGTCAGTACGAGGAAAGAAGGCGCTCGCAACGAGCAATGAAACGAATTTTAGCACGGCGGCGTAATGTATTATCAGTATTAAACTCGCTGCGATGCTACATGGTACATTACGCCCCGTAACGCCAGTCAAGCTTATTCGATGATACGTATAAAACAAAATAAGAACAATAAACAGTCTTTGACGACCTCTGTGGCGCAGCGGGCGAAGGTCCGCCTGCGCCGCAGGAGGTTGCGATTTCGATTCCCGCCTCGGGACAAATGTTTGTACGATTTGGAGATATTTGTTCAGGGTGTTCTGGATGTTTACTATATATAATATAAAAATATCGATCTATGTAGTCCCCCAACTCTTCCACCGGGGGCGGGCAGCAGCGGCCCCGCAGAAAAATTCTACCACCGAACTGCGATCCCCAACCCGCATGCCCAGCGTGGGGATTATGGGCATTACCCCCATGAGATAAAAGCCAACAAGGCGTTTATCAGGGGAAGGCCTGCGTCCAGCAGTGGACCAATACAGGCTGTTGAGGATCTATGTAGTGTATTGTATTATGTATATCAGTTAACTAGTACCCTTATCACAAGCTCTGCTTAGCTTGGGACTAGATGATGTTCTGTGAATTGTCCAGAATTATTTATTTATTTATCTACCTATTGCCTATTCAAAAAGCCAAAATACAAGTGAAATAAAACGCTATCCAAACACGACAGTGATAGAAATATTTTATACAAAAGCAACGTGTAGTTTCACCGTAGCAACTCAAACAAATGTTCCTCTCGCAGGTATGTAATGCGGTTATGTGAGCTATTACCATAAGATTCATAAGCGTGTGCGGACGCCTCGGGGACGAAACAATGCCTTCCCGCCAGTTGTGAGAGCCCGCAACGTGTTTCCGTAAAACGTTTATGTAGTGTCCATAACTTCTTCAAACGGGGAACGTTTCTGTGTTTGCTTTTCGGAACTAAAACTTTACTGCGATTAGTATTTTATGGGTAGGAGCCTTTTTAGACGACCTCTGTGGCGCGGTGGGCGAAGGTCTGCCAGCGACGCAGGAGGTTGCGGGTTCGATTCCCGCCTCGGGACAAATATTTGTACGATCTGCAGATATTTGTTCAGGGTGTTCTGGTCGTTTTCTATGTATAATAAAAAATATCTATCTATGTACTCGTATATTATTATGTATATCAGTTATCTAGTACCCATAACACAAGCTCTGCTTACCTTGGGGCTAGATAATGCTGTGTGAATTGTCCAGCATTATTTATTTATTTATTTATTTTTAAGAGGACTTTTCCAGGGTAGCTTTCCCTCTCCAGGGCAAGGCTTTCCCTATTTTTGTGGACGCTTCTTATCTCTACTTATTCTTATCTCTTCTTATTCTTCTTATCTTTACTCTAGGTTTCCTAGGTACCTAGAGTACCAAGAGTAATCACAAACAAACAGTTTCCATGTATAATGGGCTTCCAGGGCAGCTACAAAGCCATTATCATTTATTCCTGATACTCAATGATAAGTCAAGTATAATAAGTATTATCAAAAATGGTTCAACTCTTTTTCTTTTGATAGTACTTTTTTGCAAGATTGACTTTTAATCGATGGAGGTACTTTATTAGAAATCGGGTACCTCCGGGAATGGGGCCCTCGGGGAACTAACCCGAATATAATTATACTAAACCAAAATTACTAATTATTTGATTACAAGAACTCACTCAGAATCTATAGACTAACTCCATCATCAGCAATTCAATTTTCAAAGCAAGGGAATGCGAATTTCTTAACCAGCATTCTCTTTACCAACCCACAAATTAACTCTATGATTTGACAAAATAACTTTGGTAATGAGTCTTGATGGGCTATCGTCACCGTGTGCAAGATTCCTTACATCCAAACAATACTTACAAACAGCGCAATCTTTGACAGCTTTAGTACATAGATGGTACCATCGATTCAATCGTCACTAGAAAGCAACGACAAAGATAAATGTCTTTTTGTACACAATAGTAATGGTAAGTCATTATTTTGCGGTTAGCAAGCTATTTTATTTCTTAATAGTGTGTTGAAAAACTGTTAGTGGTTTTCACAAAGAATGTGTCTTTTGAAATCTTTTATTTGTTGTTGGTAGAAATAAAAACACAACAGCAGTGAAAGAGTTCTCTAAACTTTGGTTTTGCAAAGATATTAACAATCATCAAAATAACAGAAACAGCAGGTACTTATAAATAACTTGTTTCTCCTAACGGCTTCGCACGTGTTTTTTGTTTCTATGGAAACGTTTAAAGATTATTTACGAATTTGCGTTTCTTGCGAACTGATGTATAGCATTAAAAGTAGCCTAATGTGAAGTGATAGTGTGACGTACACTGCGATTAAAATAAAATATCTGAGTACCATAATCGATTAAAAATTTAATAGAAGCTAGTAAAAAGGTACTTCCCGTTTCCTACCACAAAAATATCCGTTATAATCTGAAGCCAAACTAATCAGATCCAGTTTCCACGCAAACCGTGACAAATTCACTGAATTGATAGGTCAACAAACTGTAACATTGACCTATTCCGTAAAATATTTGAAAACGTTCAGAAAAAATATTTCAGACTTGCGTAAAGTTTGGGTAAGAATTCATTACAAAACTGTTCGTGGTGACAAATTCACCATTTTCAGTATTTTTCTTTTATTTTTGACTTCTTTGCCGCGATAGCTCACCGCGGCAAGTCAAGTTAGTTCGGTCTTAAATATTAATAATGCTGGACAATTCACAGAGCATCATATTGCCCCAAGCTAAGCAGAGTCTGTGTTATGGGTACTAGACTGATTAACTTCATAACAAAATAGATTTGGTTTATCACACATCGAAAATACAGAGAACACCCGGAACAAATATTATCAGATCGTACAAACACTTGTCCCAAGGCGGGAATCGAACTCACAACCTCCTGCGTCGCCGGCGGGCCTTTGCCCACCGCGCCCCTGATGTCGTTGAATATGCTCGAGGAAGGTATGAGAAAGAAAATTATTAAATCTTTCAAACATGCATACTTATGGAATAAAAAGATAAAAGTCTTTTATTTTTATTGGTTTGATATTTCTTGATCTAGAGCACGCCTAAGCTTATCCTTGTTCGATCCTTTGTAACGTTTTTGAGCTGGAAATATTCCCTTTTTATCCCTTTGAATTCGAACAAATCAGAATTACTTTTTTTGAAGCGTGTTATTTTCTTTTCTTAGACCCCTTTGAAAAACCTTGAATTACACCTTTAATAATTGTTGTAGTTATACATACCTATATTTTCATCATAGCACTCTTGTGTAGTCTCTTTTCTGGCGTTTTTTCATTAGCTTACCTAATTGAATGACAAAGTTTCACGCCATCTCAGATTCATTTTCCCGTTCTTCCTTGAAAAATTCACTTCTAATGGGTGTCAGCCAGTCGTCAATAAAATAATCGTCCGCCAAGAGAAAAGTTCGTCAAAGAAAATGTATAAAAAATCTTGTTCTTTCAAGAGGCATTAATCAAAAAGTTTGTAGACGCCGTCTCAGCGACCTTATTATTTATTCATAGCCACAAAGTCCCGGGTTATTGGTTATCAACAAAATGACTTTACATTTTCTCTTCATCACCCTATATATTTGACTGAGGTTATAGTTTGAGTTTTAGAATCATGGATTAATTTGTTTCCAAGGTAGATGGATACGTACGTTTACATATTCAATTTCATACCCGTAAATCATCGCAAAAAACTGCAGGCAGATGCTGGATGCGGCAAGCTGAAGACAGGGCGATTGCCGTCATTAGGGGAGGCCTATGTCCAGCTGTAGACTAATATAGGTTGATGATTATAATGAAATCACGATGATTTATTTTTTAAAGTGTTTACTGGTTTGTACGCAGGCGTTTTTAAGTCATAAAAAGAAGCTCAACCTTATTATTTTGTTATCTCACACTATCAGACTTTAACGCTGTGGTATGAAAGAATATGTGACTTGCCCCACCTCACTTCACATACCTATCATTATTATCGGAACCAACAATCTACCTATTTACATTTACTGTGACACAGACACCACTATTGAACTTCAAGACCTGTCTGTATTAACTTATCTTGCACCACGAACACAACTTATCTCAACAACTTTCAATTCCGCTCGAATACTCTACCCATTTACAGTTACATTACTCGTCTAATCAACTTAAGCTCGGGTTACTTTGAACTGAACGCGTAATGCATGATGATCGAAAGCGAAATTGTCGCCTGATTCTGTGTGGTTATAATGAGGTCGTGTTGGTCAGCAAACTGGTTCCGTTCATTGTCAAAAGTCAATAACTTTCCGATGCATACCGAGTCATGGTCGAATCTATGCCGTAATATAGCAAAAGTCGTTGGCCCGTGCCAGAAAAGCTTCGGCATGTTTTGTTTTAAGTTCTATTTTAAAAATATGTAAGTTATTAATCAAGTCTTTATTTCAGGGAATTTAGATGGCAATGAGCCATAAGAAATGAATGCTCTCTCTTGCGCTTTAGCTGCTTTTAAGGTGAAAGGCAATGTTTCAAAAATTGCTGCTTATAATTACAAAGAAATAAGTGACTTTAGTGTAGTGCGTAAATCCAATAATTGGGTAGCAACATCTATCGACATAGAATGTTTGAAGAACCTAAAATATAAATCACAACTGTTATAACCAATATTATAACAAAGTCACAAAATATATTCGGTTCACACACTATTGTTTGTTGTTGGTATTTATAAAAAATAAAAATATCTTTTAAGATGAGACTGCGATAAATTTAAACAAAACTCGATGTTTTTACTTTCCTCGGAATTTACGCAAGCAACTTTCGCTTTTGCATTTATGGTGAAGAATCATCCTTTCGTTTCTCTTTTGATTTGCCGATTCGATCGATTTGGTAAAGCTGTTTACTTTTCTAAAGAATTTTTGAACTGTCATTTACGGCAGCATCGCCGACAATGCCATTTGTTTCAAACACCATTACAAGTAACAACTTTCATTCCCAGAATAATTTTAAGAAATGTTTTGAAGCCTACTCAAATGCCAGCTGGTTGGAATTTCCAGCCATTAATCTTTAGCCTGACTTCACCCGCTCCTTGGACTCCAAGTGCTTGTGCCTCTCTCAACACAATTTTATTTCAAGTTTTATTTCGGATTATATTTCAGTGTGTCCTGTGTGTGAAGCTTGCGATATTCACCCATAGTCAAGCCATCTATTTATCTATTTATCAGTCCGTAAACACCTACTCATCCAGTCCTTCCCGGCTATCCTAACGATGTCGTTTGACCATCGGGCTGGTGGTCGGCCTCTTTGTCTTTGCCCGTCTCATGACCACCATTCCTTTATGACTGTAGTCCATCTTCCGTGCTTCCGTCTAGCAAAGTGTCCCGGCCATTTTCACTTCTTTTTATTTTTCAAGTCAAGCCATAGCAAAATAAAAAGAACCTTTCAACGTGCAACTTTTACTACTGCAGTTTAAACTGTGAACTTATTTGACTAGTTCCGAAGAAACCCAGTAGTTCTGAATGTACCTGTCTAATCGATAGGTATCTACAAACACGTTGTACACATGCCATTCCCTACTAGCCAGTGCTTACAGACAGCTACGGCCATGTGCCTCTCATTTGCGGCAGCCGACGGAAGCCTGCCAAGTAATTCTGGACGGTGTGTCTATATTTGCAGCAGTTCAGCTCACTGAGCTTTTGTAGGTTATTTGGGTAGGAAAATAACAATTGAAGATCTAGGCCCAATACAACACGAAGCGAGCATCTCAAGTTTTCTGCTCGTCTTTTGTTTGTGTTACAGTTTTGCTTAGCATGTCTAAATCATGAATTGCACCTTCACAAAACTATCTAGGAACTCGAGTTATTGCCATTTCAAAGAGACACTAAAGTTTGTTCACACAAAGGTGCACGGTGCGTAAAGACACAACAGATATATAGGCTAACCCTAACCTGTGTACAAATTACTGAAATAAAGCTATTCGGGCTAGACTATTACCACCCACAACCGTGCACTAAATTTATAGACGTGCCCAAGTCAATTAGGCCTAAAATTGTGTCAATCACGGTTTAAAGTGACAGTGCTGCAGCTGGACTAATATACATAGGTAGGTATACAACTAGGTAAGTGTCCAATTCAGTCAGTCTAAAAGCTAATGAGTCAATGGACGGCAGTAACCGGTGAGTACAGGCTAATCTCTATCTACTGTTACAAATAGGTGATTACCGAGCTGATTTTTTTTTTATGTTAGGTACAATGGTACTAGCCAAAAATTTGATGAAGAGGACCGTAAGAAGCAAGCTACTCAATAGAGTGGAAATGAAATTACGCCTTAATAGGATAGTCGAATTGTTCTATGTAGATATGTGTAGATATGCATGGTTTAAACACAGCCAGGAAAAGTCAAACTGTAAAATAAGATATTTAAAATATTGGTCTGGAAAAGAGCACACGGGATACCGTGTGATTTACAATAATATTAATAACAGCCAACACCCAATCTAACTCAGTATCACAGCATCCGAACGAAACCTCGGGCAAACCGAAACAAACTATGCTAGTATCAAATCAATTACCAATGAATTATAGTTCCTGGGCATTTTATGGCACAAGTGTTCAGTCGACCGCCTAATTGATAAAATACGTTCCATGAATAAAGCTGCATAACTAATTTGTGCAGTTTGCGAGGGTGGTCTGCGAACTCACGGCTGAAGGTAAATGTAACCAATTTTGCAATAATTTTAAACATGCAATAAAATGAAACAAGGAAGCCTTCATAAAGATTTCCAGTTTCTAAGAAGGAAATGCTGTATATTTAGTGAAAGGTTTCTCTAACTTTCGACCAAATTTCCTGAATTGACACTCTCCTTTAAAACTAGGAAGCTCCGTGTGGTTCTTTCTTTGAGAACCTTACTGGTAAGCTTTTGTTAAGATAATGTAGTGTTTGGGAACATCTTCAATGCATGTATAAATCCTTTTCCTTAGTTGGTATTATAACATAGCAACGCAGCAGACGGTAAATAGGTAAATAAAGACAAAGTTCAAGTTATTGCAGATGATATTTACAACAATATCTACGTAGTAGGTTTTCTAACCTACTACGTAGATATTGTTGTTGGTAACAAAACCGCAAATCATAGCGCCGTCTGAGAAACCTAGTGATTTATTGATGCAACATCTACAAGGAGTGAATTTCCACCCTCGCTACATACCTTGCCATTATTTCATACCTCTACCTACATCTATAGGTCGCTACCATGTCTAGGAATTCTTCTGGCTTATGGCAAACACAATTAATTTATTCCAATTCAATGAAGTTCGTGTTTTAATTGTTTTTTTTATGTTTTAATGGTGCAATGTAGTTATAATCTATCTATTCGCACAACCGTCAACTGTATCTATTTAGAACAATTTACATTTTCATACCCTCTAATTAAAATTTTGCGTTTTAGATTTTACTACCTATGTAATTACTTTATGTGTTTATATAGACCACTTTCATATTATGAAACTGTTTCAATACGTTATGCAGATATGATAATGCTAAGTGTGTCCGTAATAGTGAAATATAATAAAGTTACTGTTTTTATCCTCCATTTCTGAGGCAAAATGTTTGCAAGAGACTAAATCGTGTAATGCGTTTGTTAAACAAAGCCTGACGTAGTCTTTCTGTTAATTTACGTCCTCGCGTAGTCTAGTGATGTGCGGATATCCGTTCTGAACCCGGAACATCCGGAGCAGTCCTGTCATATCCGGAAAAGATTGGAGTTTTATTATTTGCCAAGGAATTTCCGATGCTGTAATTTTGTTACACTTGAGCAAGATGATTCGTTTTTATTTTCATGTCGATTATGTTTACTACACTTGTTTGTTGCTACCAACATAAATCAGATAACAGAATTATTTATTTAATAATTTCGTTACATTTCATAAATTGGCAAGTCAAAATAACAATATTTTTAATTTATTCCAACACAAACAACTGGCTCACATTCGTACTGAAATTGTCAAACTACGAAGTTTTTAGAATAAAAATCATACCCAATCGATTGTTACAAATAAGCAAAATGGTAAATTTACAAACTAGGTTAAATGTTGATATTATTACATTGTTATTCCGAATGGAAATAACACTAAAATGCTTCTCTATTAACATCCAAACGCAATTGCAAATTAAAGACTGGTTGAATGGCTTCACTCGTATCGCATTCGTTAGTTATTTTAGATATAAAATAGATTATATTTGTGGAAACATAGGCAAGCATAATTCAGTTTTCAGTTGAAAATCGTATTGGATGCTAGGGAATTATTATTTAAAACGTTAAAAATCGTTAATTGCCTTTGGCCAGTTTTCATTTTGGACATTATTCGTGTATTCCATTAGTACAGGCATACAGGTATATATGTTACACGTAGAACGATGAGAGCACAAAAGTTAAAAACTTCTGCGTTGTTTTGATGGTTTTTATGATGAAGCACATCACTATTCTGCCTCACATGCAATTAAAACTAGCTCCATATATATTTTTAATCATGTTACGTGGAAACCGCGGGCTTTAATGAATATGGGTATAACAAAGAGAAGTGGATGCTCTATGGTTTGGCTTCTCTGCGATTTTAACGATGGCTTTTTAGAATGATAATAAATTAAGCCTTTCTACAAACAATATTTTGAGTAGGTAGCGTGTCAAGGAAGTTTCCATAATGGCAATACTATGTAAACGCATGGAGTGCCCATAACAAATTTGTATATACGTATTGATGGTGTATGGTGGTAGGTACTTATTACTTGCAAGTCGCAAGGCTAAGGCTGGGCAGTAAATACGTTAATTAATTCCTTGTCTGCCACAATGTAATTTTAAACATCGTATACTATTGCAAAGCAAAAAGTTCCACGGAAATAGGTGCTAATGGGTGCCTAATTTCATTACCTACCTTTTAAGGTAGCAACTAACTAGTCAGTTTCTAATAGGTAATTAATTAAGTACGTCCGTGAAGCAGCTGTCAACTCAAGTGGAAATTGCAACTCATTCTCTATTTCTGTTCATAAATTTAAAAAATGCAGGATAGCTACCTGCATTTTTTGTACTTAAATTGTTTTGGTTCAAAATGTACCATTTCATGTTGGAATGCAAAGAAGACTGAGTAATCTTAACGTAATCGTCCTTATATAATCTATGTCGGTATAAATGTTTCTATTCTTATAGTACATAGATTCTTCAAGCGAAGACTTAGACAACAACTTTTGGAAGCCTAGGACGGATCGTAACCGTTTTAAAATCCCGCTCTGTGATTCTCAACGACAAATATTTCAAAATCATACCTGGCTGCGAAGAAGTGCGGCCAAGTGCGCAACGACAACCGTGATTTTTAGAGTCTGTATATATATTGTCGTGAAGTGGACGATATTTTATTTAAAAACAACTGTGTGAAATTTTTTCCCAAAAATCAATTAACAATAATTTAAATACTAGCGTCCACATTTTGATAGACAACCTAGTAGATATATGTATATTCTCCTTATCACAAATATGCGTAAAAATTTGGTTTTTAGCTCATACTCGATGGGTGCACTAATTCTGCAGCCGGATCTTAGACTATAAATTTTAACCCAATTTTTAACAGCTAGTAACGTTTGTTATTTGAACCGTAGGCGGCTACATCAACCACTCACGAGTAGGGTCAACCACCAAGGTTCGGTCGAAGTTAAGTTACATAACTCTTATAGTATTCTTATCTTATTGATACTTAAAACATCGGCATTGTTCGACTGATTGATTTCGAGTTGATATTAGTTGGATAGTTATATCATACTTAGAAAACTTGAGACTCAGTCAAGTATGCTCCTTATTCCTAATAGTCTCAGAATAATATTGGCAGGTTATATTAGATTAAGTTTGAAAAAATAAGCTTTAGGTAACTCAATGTAACGATAAATCGGAGAGGAGATATCTGTGTTGAAACCACCGATCGCATCTCAAATTTAATTATGTCGAGTATGTGTTGATGGTTTTCAAAACTCAAAGTGGCTTATTGCCTTTGGACCTGTACAGGACTCTTTGCTTTTGGTTATATTAAATATAACCAAAAGCAAAGAGTCCTGTATCATATAAATTTTATATCCCAACTAAACCAACCACGAACCAATCCATATGCTATTAGGTGCCTACGTTACCAATATACACACATCTGTGAGAAATGTAGAACTAATTTATACTCACGGAAATATCTGTTATATGCTTCTCCCGCTTATTTTTTGTAGTTTTAATTATAGTAATCAAATTTACGTTCGCGCGTGTTCAACCTATGGCCCAATATCAATGCCAAGTGCTCGAGTGTCAAAGAACAATCTTTTATCGAATCGGAGATGGAAACATCTATTGCCAAAGGCATTACAAAAACGTTTATGGAGTACCATTTACAATTCGATCCCTTTTAGGAACGGCCTTCAATGATTTACACCAAATTGAAAATTGCTTTGAGCTTAACAATGAGTGTTCGTGACTCTTTTGACATCTTCGTTAGGGTATCACTCCACTCGATCAGACGCAGCCAAAAATACCATTAAGTATGTAGCTATGTAGAGTACATGTACAGTAGCGTCGATCGTTAGCTGCTCCCTTGCAGGTTCCATTTCGGTTATTTATTATTTTTGTTATTTTTATATAAAATGACTTGCTATCTTCATTTTACTGATAGATTCTAGTTTTGAAATAGTTCTGTATTCAAAGAAATTAACTTCAAACAATGAACGACACTGTACAAAGGTAGGAAGAGCTCTTCCATTGTTACGCTCTTGTACGCTGTACGTAGTCGCCTTTTGACAAATATAAATTTGTTTTTATTATAGAATTGGCTGAAAAGACTTTCTCGTATTTAATTGTACAATCCAACACTTGATTTCGATTTCGTCTAAATTTATCTAAATGTTTACCTTTAGAACTCTACCTTCATTTTCGTAAATACGTTTACACACCGACTCGGGTTCAAAGATGAATACATATCACTGAAGGTCCATCTGATTCATCACAAGATTTGTTTCATTGTTTGATTGTGATCGCTACATAACACTTAGAGTCAAAGAATCTTATAATACCACCTTGATATTTCAATAACCTTTTTCAGAAATAAATATTTATGGTTGAATAACAATTACTTTAACATGGATTGACAATGAGTTCACGATTAAAACGATGTTATGCGGGGTTCATTGCCAGGTCATGGCCTGCTACTAATTCTATTTGAAAGTATTAAGAGCACTTACAAGACAAGTAGGTTCGATATTCAAGTTCAATAATGAGACTCCGAACGAACTACCGGGCAGGACATTTACAGGGTACATAAGTTAAGAGCTGTGCTAGTCTGTAGTTTCCTCGCCTCACCTCAACAGCCTATATTTGTCCACTGCTGGACGCAGGCTTCCCCCTGATAAGCGCATTATTGGTTTTCATCCCATGGGGTTGTAATGCCCATAATCCCCATTCTGGGCATGTGGGTTTGGGATTGCAGTTCGGTGGTAGAATTGTTCTGGAGCGCTGCTGCCTGCCCCTTATCCCGTAGTCGCCTCTTATGGCACCCGTCCGAAGAATTGTAGTGGTGCAAATTCTAAGCCGGCACCACACAGCTAGTAGCAGCTCGCTGTAGTTTCATGAGGATAATAATACCTGTTGGCTATTATTTCTGGATCATCGTATTTTTTGATAGATTTATCACTTGATTACTTCTTATAGAAATTATAGATTATCGCATTTTTAAATTGATTTATTACTTAATAACTTATAGTTTAAAGTCCACGTCCTTTTCATTTAATCCTTTTATTCAATTCTAAGCTTCGACCGAAGCCAAAAAACCTACGCTATAACAATACATATATATTGGGTCTCATATTATGAGACCCATTTGAGTGTAGACCTCCACGGAAAGATTTATATCTGTTGAAGGGAAATCAGAATGACGAATAAAAGTACCTTCAATCAAAACCCGTGAGTTTTCATCAGCAAGATCTACACTTCGTGTACTTTTAGCAACGACATCTTGTTATACTTTCGTTACTACGTGTCACAAATCAATAATGAAAACTGCGTAATATAACGGCAAGCAAATGAGCTGTCACTGTGACAGCAGATTGACATACTTGATATCAATGAGTAACGGTGAAGTAGTCATTAATTTTCGATAGTTTGATTGTATTGCCTTTATTTATATTGACTACAATGGCTCATTAATTATTTGTGCCATTGTAGTGACTAGAATGGGCCGAATTTTAAATCAGAGCGCGGTACATTTTTAATTTTGTAGAGTTATTTGTAAGAATTGGGTCAAATACGTACTCTCAAGGCAATAAAAATTCGGTCTAAACTTTAATAGTCAGGTTATTGGAATTTAGTCTAGATTTCTAGGTACCGACATCAAGGGACGCATAATTTTATGAATCTGTTGGTTCAATGATTTTTAAATACAATAGAGGAAAGCAAGGCCTTTACCCTGCAGTAGGATTCTACATGCCAATAATTTAGACATGTTGAGGGATGCCAACGTATTATAGCGTATTTTAAAGATGCTGTTGGTTGCCGAATTTACGCGATGAGAATTATTCTTATTAAAATTCACCAGTTTATTTTGATTTTTTCGGTGTAAGCTAAGCTACTATATTGTTCTCTGTTATAATTGCGATAAATTTCCGTTTACCGTATTAAGTGAAATAATAAAGACCCTTATCTATTAGTTTTCCAACAATAGGTACAGTTAAAAAATCAATTATTATCCCAAAATTGATATTGTTATGTTGTTCATGGTTGGATGCGGGTTCAAGTCCGGTCGAAGTCGATTTTTTTTTAATTATTTGATTTCTTATAAATTAACCTGATTGTGACCTTAAGAATAGTTAAGTAAACTCCAACTGAAAATAACAAAAAATACTTCAGCGGAAATTGAAGAAAAACAGAGTTTTTATCGGTTCAGTAGCCAAAGCTCAATTTGCTTTATTTTCCTTCAATCTCTAAACGAACATTAAAACAATAATCCCATAGCTTCATTTATTATGTTCAATTATGCTTACTTGCCTTTTAATGTTTTCTCTCGAGAGTTTTGTAATTGTTTCCTGTTCCTTTCGTAATTGTATTAATACTTTACCAACCTTAAAAACATACTAAGAATCAAAAGACTAAACAACGTACTTAGTAAGAATTGACGATTTTTTTATAGCCCTGTATTTTTAGAATGATGATATACTCCTAACCGAATTTCGATCATGGGCGCCAGTCGCAACAGAGACTAGCAAGGTGGGCAGGACATATTATAGTGCACAAGTGTGTGCGCAAACACAAGTGCACTCTTAATCCGATGGGACGCCAGACCGACACGACCGGGGAGGGGTCAGGCGCAGGACCAACGGCTTAACGTACTTTCCGAGGCACGGGAATGTAACATCGCCAACTTCCTGACTCCGGGCTGCTACTATGAAATTTCTTGCTGGAAATACTCTAATAACAACTTTTGGCCCGTAGTACTACTCAACCATTCCAACCTAGTTAGAAAACGAGTAGGTTTGATGCTACGCATAAAGAAGAATACAATAAAATGTAGCACAGGAACTGCGTGCTCAGCCACGGGCTAAAGCTAGTATTTTACCTTACCTAAATTACAAAATAAAACTTTTAGTGGTAACTTCGGTAGCAAAAGACAAAAAATGACGTTTGATCGATATATCTGCCAATAAAAACTCACTCACAGTGCCTTCAGTAATTCCGTGATAATGGCGCATAAAACTGTGCCGAAAGCTCAAAACTCAAATCATTGTAAATATCCCGTTGTCAATGACTTTAGTCTAAATTACCAAGTCTAGCATCCGCTTCAGAATTAGGCAAAATCTTACAAGATGTATTGTTCGGCATTAAGGAACGCTAAAGGGCGCGCCTTAAAGGTTACGCTTACAGAAGATTGAACCTTGATATTAAAATATCACAGCCAAGAAATTATTTGAAACTACATTTCGTATTTTGTTGTTCGTTATGTAATTTTCTCACGCTTAAAAATATACTGGCTCTATGATTTTTGGTTAAATAATCAAGAGGAAGTTTTACAATTGAATGGAATAGAATAGAAAAATATTTATTTGTACGACGCATTCATAATTTAACATGATATACATTAACTTATATTAAATTTAATCTAACACAGGTCACCAGCTCAGCTTATGGTATGCTGCTGTGGCACTTGTGCCATAGAAGCACTGGTTTTCAGTGGTGCCAGGGTGCTAAAAGCAGCGCTACACCAATCACATGGGAAGCTCTAAACAAAATAATATACAAAACATAAAATAGCTTAACTCTAAAAAACGATAGACACAAAATTACTAATATATACAGATAGAGCCAAAATAGTAATTGTAGTTAAACGGGCCCATTTCTAAAATAGATATATAAATAACCTATATAAACTGAATGTATTTCAGAGTCAGTTCAATAGATAAGAAACTATATAAGAAAACATAAAGCGTCAAACATAAAGCGTATCAAGTACTTACTCTATTTTTGGTATGCGGTTAGTATTAGTAGAGTACTCGAAATCTTTATACAAAATAATAAAAGCTAACTTCGTCGATACTTCATGGACCCCAATGTATGTTACGTACCTACTTTGTTTGTCCACCACCTTATTCTCTTTAATATTCTTTTACACTATTTGTGAAAACTTTTAATTGGCCATCCTTACCATCCTTATATTTGTACTTAAATGTTTGTTCGTGTTTAGCCGTAAGTTTTCCTAAAATAAATAAATAAATGCGACACACTACCGTTCACCGAAGTTAAACTAAACTAACACTTTCATGGCCCAAGATGCAGATGATCTCTCCCAGCCCCGTGTGGCGGCGGCGCGCCCCTGGGGGTCGTATTGCCTTTCTGGGCACTGAGTGCGTTTTGTTTTTTTTTTTCGATCCATCAAAATCCGTTATTTATGGTTTCTTTTGCGAAATAGTTTTTTTCGATAGTACAGAACTCTCCGTGTGCGTTTCGGACTCACAATAGGCCGGTTTTTTAAATTTGTATAAAGTCCTTCAAATCCAGCCAACGGAGGTGTTTTATGCTAATTGGTAAAAGTTAAAACCAATTAAACAAAACAACTTAAAGCCCTGTCACAAATTACGACCAAAGCCAGTCACGGTCTTCTAATGAATTGTTTATTTATCTGTCGTCGTGCCCAGTAGCTATAATCTTGATGTTATCAGTAAGATTGGACACTCGTTATCAATATCAACAATGAAGTACGCATTTGAGTCGGGACTTGATGACATTCAAAATGATAAAAAAAAATTGGTTGCCTGTAAAGTCGGTATACGCGCGAAAGTTTTACGTGACAACGACTTTGAGTGGTAAAATAATTTTAATGTGAATATTCATTCGTATAGTAGGAAGAAGGATGAAATGCATCATCTATCAAACTCGAGTGGAAGGGACGCGTGCCTTTCACTTTTTATGTCTTTCTCTCTCGCTCTTAGGCGGGCTAACCATGCCCGAGTGGAAGGGACGCGTGCCTCTCACTCGCTCTCATTGTGAGCGCATAACGTGAGCGGAGCGTAACGCAGTTTCTTGAAGTGTCACCCGGCAAACCAATTTATAAGACGTTGTCACGTCAAAAGCTTGAATCGGAATGTGGTCACGAGAGTACGATGTTTTTTTTTCTATTTGGTCTTCGTGTTACATTACAAAAATCAGGATCACAGTGCAACTTTCTCTCCCCACTTATTGATAGGAAGGTACGTTAAATTCGTAAACAGTAAAGATTATATCGGATATTATCGCGTACGTATCTTTTGTTCTCTTTTCCAACGGTTAAAAAATCTATGCGTACAGTCGGGTACACTGAAACTGTAACAGTTTCGCTTAAGTCGCACAGTCTTTTTTCACATAAATTACTGATAACGGGACCATAATTTGTGATATTTAGACTTTTTTTGAAAAAAAAAACAATATTGACACAGCCCAGAACAGAGAAATTACTAGACACCTCCATACTTACAGCCATTTCCTAGTTTTACTAGGGATAATGATGATGTCCTCCAAGCCGAATCACGACCACGGCGGCCTGTCTCAACTCAACGGAGGCTAGCCATGTGTGCAGGACATATTATAGTGCACAAGTGTGTGCACCCTAAATTCCGATGTTTTTTTTCTTCGTGTTACAGTAAAACAATCA
Organism: Eupithecia subfuscata; assembly: GCA_963564075.1. Taxonomy (NCBI): domain Eukaryota; kingdom Metazoa; phylum Arthropoda; class Insecta; order Lepidoptera; family Geometridae; genus Eupithecia; species Eupithecia subfuscata. The sequence continues at coordinate 4,094,267 of OY751099.1, read as the reverse complement.
AGATCACAGTGCAACTTTCATTGATAAATTCGCAAACAGTAAAAATAATATCGAGTATTATCGCGTACCTACTTAACTTTTGATCTCATTTTCCAACGGTTAAAAAATCTATGCGTACAGTCGGGTATACGCTGAAACTGTAACAGTTTTGCTTAAGTCGCACGAGTGAGTTAACTTTAAAGCAACAAGGCTAACAAAGTTTGGATACATCTTTATGCAATCAACTGTACCAAGAAGATCAGAAAAAGACAACTTTTTGCGATCTCTGTGTTCGCAATTCGCAGCAAAGATTAACATCTCAAAATTGCACTTTCTTGTACTTACCTACAATGATCTTGATGTTATGCAATTTCAACTTCCCACGATTCGCTCATTTTTTACATAACTCTCTGGGTTAAGTTAACCGTGCTTTAATTAACCTTGTGTAGGCACTAATTGAAGAATTATTTGAGATCACTCAATGGAAGTGTAAAAACTATGATGCACAATTGATCGGTCACGGATATGTACCTACATTATCGTTGAATAGGGTTTCCAGCTATCTGGATTTAGCAAACGGGTTTACATTCTTTTTTTAGATTTGTTGACACTGTCTACGAAAGATACAATTAATTTCGAACCTGAGTACAATCAGCTTGTACCTACAATACCAAAACGAAAAAGTTTTCGTTTACACCACTGACTTGTCAAAGTTATGCGGATCAGCAACAAATCACTCAAAATCATTCGAATCTATAATCGAGTTCATATTACTATTGGATCGCTGTCTTATTATGAAAGTTAGTTCTGCTCCATTTCTTGTACTGCAAGGCGCCAAATCAAAAATCAATAACTTAAAACAAGCTTTTAGACAAGTCAAATTTTATACTATAAATTAGTATCAAATAAGAAATAAAGTGTGCATTGATTCTCTCTTGAATTCAATTTTTTGTCCACCCCAGTGGAAATCCCTTCCTAAAACCTGATTTCACCTGAAAAGTTATCGTACGTAGACATTTGTTTCGCTAGAATATTCTAAACAATTTCGGTCGGTCTCTGCATAAAATATTACAAAAAAACTTTATGGATTGATGGATCGTGTTTGTAAATAGATCAGCTGTAAAGTTTTTCCGTGAAACTCCACAAAACAAGAACCTACCAACAAAATGTTATGGATTATGAGAATTTAATCTTTATTTATGAATGACATCAAGGAGCATGACTTGCCATTCTACCTGCACCATTCCACAGTGACATTTGACATAACCTTGACAGCAAATCGAAGGTTTGTCCATCTGTCAGTGCAGTCGTGACCTGGCATTGCCCATTGCTCTACATTCTTACTATTGTTGTGGCAACATTAATTAAACATTATATTTTTAATACGCGTACCTATGCCAAGTAATTTAAGTAAGTAATAGAGCAGGAGCGGGTGATTGTAATTTATATTTTAATTATGAATTCAAGGGAATTGGATATACTCGTACCTAAGTAGTAACCTAGTAACCTTTTACTCTAAATATTTACGTACATTAAAAAGGCCATTAATCATATTTGTTTGTCTATAACAATAACTTTAGCGCTTGCAATTAGAATTTACGACAGCAATCCAAAGTGAGTCAGTTCAACGTTTGATCTCATTATTTACCATTTTTATTTATCAATTATTGTCCACGGGCACACACAATATAAAGATCTTATAAAACTTCTCATCAAGTCCACAGGTGATCGGAATGCTGGCTTCTATTTCGGTCAACGAATTAGCATTGCCATTCAACGTGGCAATGCTGCCAGCATTCTGGGCACTATGCCTTATGGTTCCGGCTTAGATTTTTTAAATATAAGATACGTGTAAATACTATTAAATCTTTATTCACAAAGAAAATTACAATCAAATAACAGAAATAAATTAGAACTAGTACTTACTATTGAAACAATTGAGCTAACTACAGACTGTTGCAAAGATCTACATCTATCTAAATACTACTTGTGATAGTTTTATTACCTAGCCTATTATCTAAGTAAAGCTATGCTGTAAACGTACGCCAAGTTTCAGCTTGATCTGTTCAGTAGTTTTGGAGATCCTAGGTAACAAAAAAATCTGATTTCACAAACTATCGGCTTTATAACATTAGCAGGATTCTAATTTTCTATGTGCAAAATAAATGTAAAATCGATTATTAACCTACCTAACTAATTATACCATTTACGTATTCAAATTCGAATTTCGCGGAACACTAATTGATGTATGTTTGACCACGGGCTGGGCGCATCACAAAATTACGTGAATACGTTATAATCTATATATATAAAAATGAAACCCGTTTTCCTTGGTCACGGCATCACGCGTGAACGACTGGACCGATTTCGCTAATTCTTTCTTTGCTGTGTTTGTTATTGTCAGGAGACGGTTCTTATGAAAGAAAAAATTAAGAAAGTTGGAAACATAAATTTCCACGGGGGCGAAGCCGCGGGGCGCAGCTAGTTTCAAATAATATACAAAGCTAATGTACATTTAAGTGTATTACACTTAAATGTACATCTACTTATCTCCCGAAGAACCGACAACCGCTGGGGTAAACGTGTTCTTGAGTGGAGACCACGACTCGGCAAACGTAGTGTAGGACGCCCTCCGGCCAGGTGGGATGACGATCTGCGAAAGACTGCAGGCAGATGCTGGATGCGGCAAGCTGAAGACAGGGCGCTATGGCGCTCATTAGGGGAGGCCTATGTCCAGCTGTGGACTAATGTAGGCTGATGATGATGATGATATACTTCTACTTTGTACTCACACTATTATCTACCATATTCCCGTCCAGGGAAGTAAACCTGCAGTTAGGGTTACAGGAAGTAAACAAGTCTTTTTCTGCCACCATAGAGAACCAAGTAAAGCTCCTAGTGAAAAAGTGACCTTATAAATACCTATATTAAACTACCTATAACGCATTGAAAAATGAGAAAAACGACAACCTTACTAATATTATAAAGACAAAAGTTTGTGCCGTTTTGTTTTTCGGCCAAACATCGCCAAAACTACTGATTTAATTGAACTGAAATTTTGAACACATCATATCGTATGGGACGGGTTTTGCTCCAACTCGAAAAATAACAACTAACAGGCTAAAGGTTTCTTCGACGCTTCTTTAAGTCTACATACCAAAGCGACATAAATAAAAAAATATCACTTTATTTCCGTGTCAGTGTTCAGTTTTATATTTTGACCTGTTCTAAGCGTACATTTATTTTATTGTATTTATGGAAATTAAGAGATTTTGATACTTTTTATCATATATTACTGATAACGGGAGATCGACCATAATTTCTGTTGTTTAGACTATTTTTTGGAAAAAAAGAGAAATTACTAGACACCTCCATACTGACAGCCATTTCTTACTTTTACTAGGGATAATGATGATGTCCTCCAAGCCGAATTTCGACCACGGCGGCCTGTCTCAACGGAGGCTAGCCATGTGTGCAGGACATATTATAGTGCACAAGTGTGTGCGCAAACACAGCTGCACTCTATATTCCATCACTCTTATAATCCGATGGGATAGCAGACCGACACGACCGGGAGAGGTCAAGCGCGCGACCAACGGCTTAACGTGCTTTCCGGTGAACCCGAGAGGACAAATACACTCCTGCTGTTTATCTATTTCAGAATAGATTCGAATTCATACAAGATTGATCTATTTGTGGATTCCTTGTATCAATTCACTCTCACAATACGCTACATTAATGAAATGAAGATCCGGAAGCTTAGCCCCGCCTAATATCCCCCAGAGTCGGGTCGCGCCGCCCAATCACCCGGGAAACTGATGCAGATTGATGTTTGCTATTTCCGAGACCGAAATATCTAAGTACTGTCAATGACAAACGTTGCTTATGACCTTCCAAAATCATTTTCGAACTATTATAAACAATGCGCAACGTTATGAGTACAAAGTTATGACTAACAAAGGAAGAGGTAAAGGTAAAAATACAAGTTTTTCACAAACTTAGTTTAGCAATTAGGGCACAAAAATTTTAATGTACCCTGAAATAAATATATTAAATTATTGTTTATATTGAAAGACAAGTTTCTGCACGTGCTTTCGCTTGCGTTGTTTGTATGAAAATGTTTAATGGTTTTTTCTATGCGATGGGAACTGATTTATGGGACACAAATTAGCCTATATGCTATTCCAGGTATCCTAGATCTATTTAAGCAAATTTCAGACCGATCTGTTCAGTAGTTTTGGCGGGAAAAGGTAACATATATCCACACATCTAAACATCCAAACTTTCGTATTTATAACTAGCTTCTGCCCGCGGCTTCGCACGCGTTGTTTCTATGGTAACGTTTTGAGGTTATGTCTATCGCATGGGAACTGATTTAAGGGATAATAAGTCGCCTATGTTTGATTCCAGGGTTAGACTAACCTGTATGCAAAATTTCAGCCCGATCCGTTTAGTAGTTTTGGCGTGAAGAGGTAACAAACATACATCCATCCATCCATCCAAACTTTCGCATTTATAATATTAGTGTGATTAGTGTGATGTGATAGTGTGATATAAGTGTGATTAGTGATGATATATTGATCTGAATCGCGTGTTTTCTGGGATAAAAGTTCTTTGAAATGCAGTAAATACGATCTAAGAGCTGTGTGTGTACTTGTGGTCGAGTTGTCTTCTTCACTCGGAGTAGGCGACAACAGCTAATGCGTTCGAGTTTGATTCGGATGACCCCTTAAATCCAGGTCTAGAACTATATTTATGCAAAATTTCAGCCCGGTCCGTTTAGTAGCTATAGCGTGAAGAGGAAAAATAAAACGTCAAGTGCGAGTCAGACTCGCGCACTAAGGGTTCCGTTTAATTGTAAGACCTAGTTTCTTGCCAAATATTATGTTTCTAGGTCAACATGAAGTAGGTACCCGTATATTTTGGTCGAGGGAGAGAATCAAAACTTATTTTTTTTAGTTAATAAACTACAAATTAACGGTTTTCAGATTTTTCTCGTTATTTGTACCTTGCTGCTCACCAAATTTCATGATTCTAGGTCTACGGGAACTACCTATAGGTTTTGGGTGCATGTGATTCCCTTGGAAATTTCCAAATTTTCGGACATAAGCGGCTGTAACTTTTGAGTGCGTTGACTTAGAAGTTTAATTTATATCACGGCTTCAAGGGGTATGGTATGGACTTGAGTATTTGATGTTAATTTCAACTCGATACCTCCACGCGTTCCTGAGAAAAGAGGGTTGACAGACGGGCAGACAGACAGACAGGCAGACGGACAACAAAGTGATCCTATAAGGGTTCCTTTTTTCCTTTTGAGGTACGGAACCCTAAAAAACAAAGAACCAAACTTTCGCATTTCTAATTTTAGTTTCATTTTGAAATTATAACTGTCTGAACTTCTAGCAGTGTAAATGACAACTCTAAAGGAAACTAATGCAAAAGTTATGTATGAGCCATTTAGAAGTTTGGACGTGAAGAAGTAACTGATATCCATCCTAACTTTAGCTTTTTTAATAATACTATGGGATGTGAAAATTACAGCTCAAAATAACTCTTAGAGAGTGAATAATTTGGTCGCACCGATTTCATGACGGCTTTGCAAAGTTTAAAAACCGCAGGCAGATTCTGCGGCAAGCTGAAGACTATGGCACTCATTAAGGGTGGCCTATGTCCAGCAGTGGACTATATAGGCTGATGATGATTGCAAAGGTTACGTATTAATAATAGACTTGCTAGTTCTTAGATTGCTGTGGTTCAAACATTCAAAAAGAAATTAAAAAGCAGATTAGGAGAACTCAGAATACTTATACTGTGTAAGGTAATGTGTATCGATAGGTTACCCTAGTGTTATACTGGGGTATAAGACTTCATTCTTATAATAATAGGTACACAGATAATTTTTTAAGATGAGAGTATTTCGATAAAATGAAAATAGCCACCTAACTGTTTTATATTAAAACAACAATATTAATTCTTATATTTTCACATTACAAGAAGCACAATACTTGAGACGAAAAAGCTAATGTTATAAAACCAAAACCTAAATAATTACGAGACTTGGAACCTGTCAGGAGGTTACCTAATGATGAACGCCACTGAACGTCGAGGCATCGACAAAACAAATTATTGACAAAACCCTTTCAAGAGACAAGTAAACAGTCGCTGAGGCTGCGACTTGCGAGATATCAGCAGCACCAAAACAGCAGCGTGGCAACACGTCGTAGACTGTCACTCGGTTAAAGCATGCTATTTTCCGCATAGAACACTCTCGGAGGAATTCGTTTCTACTGCAACAAAATAGAAATGAAAACAGATTTCATAAGTTGATCCGAGATGTTTTTTACATGAAAAACTCTTCCTACTCAAGTATTTTCGAGTTTTAATCTGAAAATGTAACCTAAATTGTTGACAAAAAGGGTAGGTAACTAATAAATTAATAAAGCCTACTTTGAGCAGATAAATGGCTCTTGATCCGTGCGGGCTTGCTTATTGTATGCAATTGGTGAATCACCGTAGCGAACCTCTAGGTAATAAAGGGGAAAAAATTTAACAAATACTATACAACTTTTTACTAAAAGATGTGTACCTGACGCCCATCAGGTTAGGAATCACAAATAAGTTATCGAATGATTTTGTAAAAGCTCAAAACCTCGAGGTCCTATTCAAAACGGTTGGCAGCCTGGCATCTGTTTGCCCTATAATTATGCAAATGGTATATAATTCAGAAAGTACATTGTATGGTAAAGCTGTCGCACGCCTAACATTATTAGCAGCATGTTACTCAAACCATAAATTGACGCGAGATAATTCGTATCAATAATTCACTTTACACTGCTAACCGGTTTGTCAATAAGGGTTAAATTTTGCTTCACGTCTATAATTAAGTTCCTACGTAGGTGGACCCTACCTACATGATTTAGGGGCTATTTCATTTAGAACGTAAGCGAGATAGAATGTTTTGCATGTCATTAATTACCATCATTGGCTTTTTGCCATCTCGCATTACATCATCACTCACATAAACGGCATTTACCACACTACTGGACCTATGTCCAGTAGTGTGGTAAATGCCGTTTATGTGAAGGAACAATAAGGCGCTTATCAGGGGAGGCCTATGCCTCCCCTGATAACCGCCTTAATGTTGGTTGGGGATCGCAGTTCGGCGGTGGATCTGTTCTGCAGGAGACGCTGCTGCCTCCCGGTAGCCTTAGTCACCTCTTACATTTCTAACCGCGGGAAGAGTTGGGGTGGTACAAATTCTAAGCCGGCACCAGAAACACAAGGAAGATTTAAGTGTCATCACATCAGGAATATGTGATGACACTATGTATGTATCTTCACCTTCAGCGACCCACGGAAGTGCCCGCCTGAATCCCAGGCAGACTGATACCCTATCCTAACAATTCATTACCAACATCATAATCATGTTTTGACAGTTATAAATGTTTTGAGTTGTCCAGCACCTATATCCTCTTTGCTTAGTAGATTCTTTAATTTAGTGGAAACCCTGGAGTTCAATCTGCAGGTCGATCTGGATATCTCGTTTTCTGATGGAATTATGAGTGTATTTCTGTAAAGTTTCAAAACGCTGTAATTGTGAAACCTAAAATTTTTGTCCTAATACCCGATTTGAATACAAACAAACACGGCTCACAAATTCGCAATACAAACAATAATCAAGGCGTAGCAGCCTAGCAAGCATTGACTGTGCCAAACTCTCAACACAGGGGTGAAGTCATGAGTGAGATCCAGAACTCCAAGCTAATTTCCGTCAACAATGGGTATATTCTCTGATATTGTTGTCACATCTTGTTATGTTATGATAGACACATTACAAAGGTATCTAATACGATATAATATCTTCGTAATTATCGTATTTCCTGTTTTACAGTTCATGACGATTAGGTTTTAGCGGTTTATTGAATCGTTGTGGTGATTGAGGTAGTTGTTATGTACCTACTTCCTGTTTTGTTTTTCTTCAGACTGCGTCATAAATCCGTTTTTTACTGTTGTCTGCACTGAGTATTGAGTGAAACAAAAGAAAGATATGTAGGATCTATCCTACTTCGTATCCTACTAATATTATAAAGCCGAAAGTTTGAGAAATGTGATTTTTTCTACATAGGATCTCCAAAACTACTGAACAGATCAAGATGAAATTTGGCGTATATTTAGATCATAGCCTTACTTAGATAATATGCTACTTATTATACCGAAAATATGCGTACGAAGCCGCGGGCAGAAGCTAGTAATATATAAAATAGGTATAAAAAGGTTATAGAAATGGGTAGAAGATAGGATTTAAAGAAAAGATAAATGCTCATAAAAGTTTCACTACTGACGACTTGACTTCTATACTTACTTGAAATTGTGATGAGTAAATGAAAATTCATGAAAAAATACATTAACATTACCAAAAAGTAACATCCAAATACGGAAGTAAGTCAGTTTATATAATTCAAAGGAAATGAATACGGATAAGTTTTCAATCAGACCATAAATACGACATCCTACAAGACATCTTAATATAGGGCGCCGCGTTACCTTCCTTCTCTAATGTCTCAAGACGAGGTAATACCCGCTTACAAATAATGCTCTTACTTGAAATGGAATTACAAGTAATTCTCTTTGGCATAGGGAATGCTTAGTTGTGGTGTTATTGAGAAAAGCTCATGAGGTAGTTCGAGCCGCGGACGCTGAAACGACCCTCGAAAGACAATATCAAAACATAGTGGAGTTATACGTAGACCAACAGGCGTTTCCGATGACAGATTTGACAGCAGAAAGGAGTTGATGACGACTCGGACAAAATTTATTAGGACATAGTGTCCCAATTGACACTTTTGATTTTAATATTTTTTTCTCTGTCGATTTGGACACCATCAAATTATTGAAGCTGTTGAGTACAGTCAAGTAAAAAAATGTTAAGCAAAATATAATATAATGTGATAAAGCTAATCAAATTGCTTTGCGAGCGTGTGGTACATTAATGTTAAAAAAAACAATAGGTCTTACTCATAGCGAATATTTGGCATAAATCAACATCTTGTATAGATACCTGCGAGCTAGGCTTCGCGAGCTATGGCTCAGTCAACATGTACCATACTGGGTAATTGTGTGTGAATCTGGCAACTGAGAAGTCTGCCATAGCGGAGCATCTTCTCAAGGTGCAGGAGGCCATTGAGATTAACAAACATAGGAACTTCAACCGGCTTAGATCACGTCGTTTATTTTAATTATTTACCATGATCAGTTCACAGTTAAGCACTTCATCTAAGATTCCGACAGAATCTTCTGTAATAAGAATTATGATTATAAATTAAATAATTATAAATTTATTGAAAAGAATCATTTCAAAAACATTACATAATTAATTTGTGTGACATTACGAAATAAGTTTAGTAGGTACATAGTGATATTATTGATAAAAATATGTCAATTCAGAACCCTTTATTTTACTTTTACAGAACATTTACTTTTACCCCTCTCTGTCTATCCTTTTGCAGTATTAAAAATCTCTATCAAGTGCAATTCTCGATGCAGAGCTTCGTTTACTAATAGACTAAACTAATGAAATTAACATGGACTGATTAATGAATAATACACGATGTAATTAATCTCATTCCGATGTAAGTACAGTCGGCTTAATATGTAGATTACTATCCTATCGCGGTCACATTTCATTCGCACGTTAAAGCTCAATTCACACCGGGCCCTTAGATTAACTCTAATAAGGGCCTCTTTGCTATTGGCTTCGGCCCCACGCATACCTACCTGAGAACGGAACATGTGGCCCGAGGTCATGGAAATGAGAAACACATAATGAGAACAATAAACCTTTACCAGCTTTACCCGCAGTATAGCAATGCTGATGGGCTGCGCCAGATACTCACCAGCTCTCGGGTCACGCGTCGCTTCGACCAGACGCTTAGATGATTTGTTAAGAACCCGGTGAGCCTCGGTACCCCACGGACCTAGGGGAGCAAATTCGCTGGCTCTGTCAAAACCTGCATATTTGCGCTTCTTGAGATCTTCGGCGAAGTCATGATACAATATACATATAGATAAGTACCTCTAATATTGCAATTAATGCCACTCTTAAGTCTGGTACCGCTGAAAACCTTCACTGCAATGACACTTGTGTTATCAAAACACTAAGCTGAGCTGGTCGTGACCTTTTTTGAGGTTACGTCATAAGGTCATTACTTATTTAGTTGTAAGTATCGAACTTGTGTTTTTGGTTTGTGACAATTGTGACACAAAGATTATTATTTCCTTTCACCATAATGTTTCATGACAAAACAATACTGAATGACAGCAATCGACAAAATAGTATTTTATTCGCAATTATCTATGGAACTTTGATTCTATAGATTCAAAAGACACTACCGAACGACTACCTGCTTAAAACTAAATTATATCCTAATAATTGCCTCATCAATCAGTGGTGCGGCTAAAATAATTGAATCGCCGGCCATCAATTTTTCACGGAATTAATTCGGGGTTTTGTTTTTCCTTTCTTAGTGAATAATGTCCGTTAGGATGTTCATGTTATGGATGGAGGAGGAATATGGATGTTCATAATATTATTTATTAATTAGTTATATGACATTGCGTAATCGACTAAACCTATTACTAAACATAACTATCGTTAGTAAATTGCCGTAATTATCTTAGGAGGTATTAATTCAGGTAAATTATTAACACACTAGCTGCGCCCCGCGGCTTCGCCCCCGTGGAAATTTATGTTTCCAACTTTCTTAATTTTTTCTTTCATAAGAACCTTCTCCTGACAATAACAAACACAACAAAGAAAGAATTAGCGAAATCGGTCCAGCCGTTCACGCGTGATGCCGTGACCAAGGAAAACGGGTTTCTGTATATAGATGACATAAGATAGTTGTGAAGCCTCTTATTGGCATTCAAAACTTTCATAAAGAAAGAGTTATTTATTCAATATTTAAACACATGTCATGTTATTAGTGATTTATCGTCAGCTATTTTGAGTGCTCATGATAAAAAAATGTCGTGTATACAAAAAAGTTTATCCTAACGAATGCTTCTAAATATAAAACAATTCTCAGAAAATAGTGAAGTCACTCTTCCAAATGACCATGATGCTCTGTCATGTGCAAAAGCGAAGTCAATTGCCTATTCTTCGGCTTCAGTTAATAAACTTTACAACCTTTCATCGTATTCGAAGCAATTTGTCATTTTCGCCCATTGTAATCTTATCTTCAAGCAAAGAGGGTAAAAAATTTTCAAAACAAGCGCCTAACCTTGAAATGTTAGCACCGAGACCTACATTCTAATAACCTTTAGCACAAAGAAATGTGGTTCAGTGCCCGGACATTCATCTACTATAGACAATTTTGCATAATAATCTACTTCAATAACAATAGTCGGTTATCTACAGTTGTGTAGAGAAGTGTTGGGTGTTCATTAATAGAGACAGACTTGAACATGAAGTATTGCTTTTAATGTTTGTCAGAACTTTGTTTTAGAATATAACTTACAAGTGTAGCGATCACCAAGTAGGTATGTTAGTTGGAGTTTGATGTCCTGAGAACATTGAGTTAAACTACAAAACTACAGCCATTCATTACACAAGAATAAATTTAGTTTATTAAATAAATAAAAATGTATACGTATAGAAATACGGCTGATGCCCGAAGCGTGATGGAAATGTATACCTATACCTACTAACTATTACGTGATCAATTTAACATTAGAAAGACCAGGGCGTTCCTTGGAGCGGATTAATTTCACCATCGCAGAGAGTGAAATTAACGAAAAGTAATCAAGAATAAAGAAACACGTTATTTTTGCAGCCAGTGATGGATGGCATTAACATATTTTATAATGATCATCCAAATATAAAATTCATTATATACAAGGTAAGTAAAAATTGGAACCAAAACGCAGAGACTACGAAAGAAATCATCAAAGAGACCAAAAATCCAGGAATCATTTCTCAAAGATCGTCTCGCACTGAATGTTTCAGTTGTTTCAGCTTTCAGCTGTCACTCAAAGAGCTTTTCTCAGCACCTGTACCTTTGTTACAAAACGTCAAGACCGAGTAACACTTAGGTCTGTAGAGAACCGCCCCAGTGCTGATGAATTATTCAAAGTTGAGACATCACGGACTGTGGTGCCTTTACATTACGAATTAGTTATTGTACCTTTATAGAGCTTTACAATAGGTATTCTATCATCATCGTCAGCATTTATACAAGTCTGGTTGCCGCATAAGGCTGCTGTTTTTAGCAAAGCGTCATCCTACCTGGTTGGAGGGCATCCTATACTACGTTTGCCGAGTCACGGTATACACAAAATAACACGCTTACTTACCTCAGCGATTCTCAGTTCTGCGGGAACTATGGCGACTTCAACTTGCTTATTCCTAGAGCTATGTCGACGTCAAAACTGTGAAGTGCAATTTTTTTTTGTAAAGGTTTTTCAGGATTTTGGTATTAATTATCCCGAAGAGTAGATAAAAGAACGCACACGTTCGTAGAGATCCTCCCTAGAATCATTTGTTTCAATTTTATTCCTAATTGAAACAAATGAATTCAGATAATTCCGTCGAAGCGATATTCCCAATTCAGGACATCGATATTTCGGTCAACTCAGTGCAGACCAGCGTGCGTGGTTACATACTTTGGACACACAGGACCGTGGTGGTTAGCACAAACTTACACTAAGTTTTTTCTAAGTAGCTACTTACTAGGTAGGTCTAGGTAGGTACTGACTTTTTGGAAAATGTTCGTTTGAATAGGTAAACCCATTGTACTTATTGTAAATTGTATGCATGTACTGTACACATACAATTTACATAAATATTCATTTTTATGTCTTTCAATGTCTTTGAAAATCAGACTATCACAATAATATTATAAATGCGAAAGTTTGGATGGATAGATGGATGGATGGATAATAAATAATAAATAAATAAATAATGCTGGACAATTCACACAGCATTATCTAGCCCCAAGGTAAGCAGAGCTTGTGTTATGGGTACTAGGTAACTGATATACATAATAATATACGAGTACATAGATAGATATTTTTTATTATACATAGAAAACGACCAGAACACCCTGAACAAACATCTGCAGATCGTACAAATATTTCTCCCAAGGCGGGAATCGAACCCGCAACCTCCTGCGTCGCAGGCAGACCTTCGCCCACTGCGCCACAGAGGTCGTCTAGATGTCTAGGATAGATGTTTGTTACCTCTTCACGCCAATACTACTGAACGGATCGGGCTGACATTTTGCATATAGGTAATTCTAATTCTAGGATCACACATTGGCTACTTTTTATCCCATAAGTCAGTTCCCATGGGATAGAAATTACCTTTGAACGTTTCCATAGAAACAACGCGTGCAAAGACGCGGGCAGAAGCTAGTCTTTTATATATATTTTTTCTATCTTTCTAAACTTCGGGTAGCATATTACCCAGCTATGGGTAAAATCGTAAAATATAGATGATGACGATGATGCGAACCAAAATAACCGCCGAAAGACGCAAATTTCCCTATCCCTCAGGCGTATAAAGGCTGTTATAACTTGGAACATAATTATTTTCTTATTTTTCAGGAACTCAATCAGACGACCGCCTTTCGGAAAAGCCTTAGCCAAGGTGAGTTTTTGTTTAAATTCTCTTACAATTTTAACCATGGCAGGCCTACGGATGCCTTTTGTTTACTTAATTGTATAATATAACAATCCACCAACTACTATATTGTTCGAAATAAATAACAGACTCTGTTACGTAATTCTTTTATAAGGAGGGATATCGGATATAAAATTTTGCTAATTATCGATGAAACTACTGAAATAATCGTGTTGCATAGTTCAAGCATACCGGTCTAATTAAAATCCCATACCTGCGCAGAAGCTGCCTTCTATATTTTTTAGCGTGTCATCGAAATTTACTTAAAAGTTACTAGACGTCTTTGGTTTTTACAACCAGAACTCGACAATTAGGAAGGATTTTATAAAATCTGGTTTTTACATTGCTACGCTAAAATCACATCAGCATAAAAGAGAACCAATTGTTTATCGATTTCGTAAGACTTGTATTGTTATTGACTAGGTACTCAATAGGTGGGACCTTATGTATTGTAAAGTTACATACAATAGAATGGTGGGTTTACAGTTTTGTAATAATCGAAGAATCGAAACCTACACACAATTCCAATCAAGTAAACACTGATGGGAAAACGACGTTTTATTTACCTTTTGAATAACTCTAGGTAATTCTAAAAAGCCAAAATCTGTGCATACTTATTGGAAGTTCATTTGATATTGAAAATTCCAAGAAAAATAAATAATCCATGGAAGTATTTTCAAATACAAAATACAGGCAAAGCTTTTTTAACGTCTTCCTTTCATAGTTAGAATTTTCATAGTTTGCATGGAATTACGATTTCAGTATAATTTTAGCCGAAATAGCAGAAACAGGCCTGAAAATGAAACGAAAATAATGAAAACGAATTGCTATAAAAAGAGGCAATCCAAAAATATTGAGGGCCTTCCGGTCCATCTCAGTCAATTGTTATGATGACATAAAACCCCTCTAGCGATCACTGGCAAAGCTTTTTGAGATATTAAAGGTTGAGAGTTGGCTGTCAGTAAAACGCATTGACGGTTTCAGGTTGATTGCTAAACATTACTCAAAACCCCTGAATATAGTAAATTCAGGAGTTTTGAGTATATTTTGTGATCGTATTACTATCACTCGTCTGCACCTTAGACGTGACACAGGAGTACCTACACAAATAGGTCAAAAGTTAAATAACTCGACGATCACACAGTATTATTAACCTAATTAAAACATTACCTAGCCCGATTCTCCTAGATTCGGGTTGTTAAATATACTTTAAAAATATATATATTCATAGAAAGTTTCTATTCCTGAACCCACGTCCACATGCATGTGTAGTTTAAAAGATGCTGACCCATTCCATCGGTCAATAAGTGCTCTATGGATGCTGTGACAAGATACTTACGTGCATCTCAGTGCAGCCAACTCTACCTTAGAAAGCCAAAAATCGGTGGTCTATGTACATCGATCTAAGTAAAATTCGGAAGATTAGGTATTAGCTTCTCGAAAGTAGAAGGCTCGAATTAGGTGCAATTAGGTCCACCCACCTCAGTCACAGTCGGAACGTCGCCGCTGACGTTCGGGTTTCGAGTGCGTATTGTTGTCTCAGTCGCACTTCGGTCTTTCCATCTGTTGCTCATTAGGTAGGTATATTGCAAAAGATTGGAAAAACGTGTCTTTGTGTAGTTAGTTGTAACACAAACAGGCCATTTGTTGAGTTAGCGCTGGGAGTACGTACCATATCTAGAGAATTTTACTAGATCGATGTCTATGTCAATAACTTCATAAGCTTCGTATTTTGTTCTTTCCCGCACTGTCATAGTGGTTTATCTGGTATAGGAATTTACATTTTTGGATTATGATATTTAAACATTTGGTTAGATTCAAAGCCTTAATAGGCTAGTAAAGTTCAAATCACCTTTGAAATAAAAAACATTATATAGGGACCACTAGAATATCATTCCTACAACATAAAATTGGCTATCAAACACGTTCGATCACATTCATACAATCCAGATTATAAAAAGTTTTCTAATCAAACCACATAACGTAGAGTACATCATCAATCATGTCGATCGAACAAACAAAACGAAATTAAGTAAACTAATCAACTCACGCCGTGGTATGGCAGCCATTTAATTAAGAGCGAGCTTAAAGCTTAATTTTCGAGTTTTTGCACACAACGAGTAGAATATAGAGTAAGTTAGGTACTTGATCTTCGGAAAAAAATATTAATTCCCTGACTCAACCAAGAAGCAATCAGAAAACGATTATTTTATTACATTCACCTTTATATTTGTAGACATTACATATTTTACTTCTTATTTTCGTCTTCTAGTAAGAACGTACAGTCGGCAGCAAGAATATGTATACACTCCAAGTTTTCAATTTGACTAAATAGTAAGTGTATAGTAATTGTGATAATTTATGTACCGCATTCTGGCGAAGTACGATGACTACTTTGTACGAAAAACGTTTGCATGTCCTTTTATTTGAAAAGTTCCGAGTAAAATAAAAGTTAAACCTTGGAAGTGTATACATACATGTCTGTGAGTTCCGAGTAAAATAAAAGTTAAACCTTGGAAGTGTATACATGTCTGTGCAGCTGACTGTACACACCTAAGTGTTTTTATAAAACTTTTTTTAAACACCTGTACACTATGTACGTACAGGTTTATTTTAAGTTTCAAGTCAAAAACCTCCTCTTTGCTGCCCTTTATGCTAGTGTACACAAGTGACATGCACACAAAAGTTTAAACCTCGGGAATGATACGCGCGGTTTTCACTATCTGTCAATCTGCCTTAACAAAGGATATAGCGTTGTTTTGAATAGTATTCGATTTCCAATTTCATTCCTTCATTAGCACGACAGGCCCCGGATGGCTATCGTTGTGCATAACTACGGGTACACTGTTTCCCGTTGTCTAAAATGTCTGAAATGACGCTCACCCTAATTCCTCGATAAGGTCTAAACGAGCAGGCTGAAAGGTTGAATGTCAGGAGGCTTCATTCGCCGGGCGAGATACTAAATGGATTAGGGTAAACAGTATAAAGAGCCTTTTGTATCCGAAATTAAATGTCACCCAATATCATTATTCAAGAGTTGACACGCACACGATCTGCGCCCTCTGTAGCTGCCAGTTAGGTGATCTCTGGTTTTATAACTGACGATGTATCTTTCCGAACCTAACGCGCAGAGAAATGCGAATAGAGTTTAAAAAATCTAAGGACTCTATTTGGGCGCAAAGTGTGCATGCGAGGTATCTTTCGATAACGGATTCTAGAACTCGATTCATTCAGCTTTCTTGGCGCGTTAAGCTTAAGATATTAAGAAACTATCATTGCAGCATCAGAACACCTCCTCGACCGAGCGTCTTGTGTTTTTGTCTCACAGTTAGTAAAAATATCGGCTCCATCTCGCAACCTTCTCATCCCGTAACCACTTTTATAATAAGTGATACAGTAGCTCGAAATACATCATTCATACATGTTCAGCTTATACTACCTACCGTTAAATGATAATGTAAAAGCGTAAAAAAAACTATGTGAAAAAAACTAAAAACTGACTTCAAATTCCTATGAACGAATCCCGCGGGATTCCTTTCCTTTCTACTCTTCCCCCTTTATGGGACCATCTCGGGATCATTTTCTATACCATAACAAAAGATTCATCAAAGTCGGTCCACAATTGACAAAGACATCGACGCGACAAACAAACATGAAAATCATACGTACAGCCGAACATGAAACCTCCTTTTATATTGACAAAAAACTATAGTAAATTCATTAGAGTTGTTAGCAACTCTTGGAGCGGATTAAAGTTTTTTGTCTAAATATAGAGGTGGCACGGCCTGCTGTGCAATTACGCAAAAATTACCCATCCTAAAATTGATATTTGAAAGCCCTTGAATGGCCTTGAAAGCCATTTCAATGGTCATATCCATACAATAGCAAATTACGAAGGCCATTCAAAGGGGTTTCAAATGTCAATTTAAGATGGGTGGTTTTGCGTAACCGCACAGCTGGGCGTATTGGGCGGCACACTCGGCTTCATAGGTGTTTCCATAGTTGACTATGTCCACAATATACGCCAGATCTGGCGTAATGACTAACCCACAGGTGCAAAGCCGGGATCAAACCCACGACAATAGGATTCAATTGAAAGTCGGTGTGCCGACGCGGTCATCAGGTTAACGATGGTTTACGACGTGTCTATTATCTGTGTAGAATGAATTGGTTTCTTGAGCCGATTGGTTAAACTCGATTTAACGAGCTAGTAAATTATCGAATGGTTTATTTGTTAAGATTTAAGATAAGTATTTATTGGCAAACTATGGGTGTGGTTACGCCATTTTGTCTATCGGGTATGCGTTATTATCTATTCTATTTGCACGATAAATTAGTGGGTACGCTTGATAGGTTATATTGGTTTAAACGACTGATTTCAAAACACCACAAACGGCTAGAAATCCCTTTAAAAGAAGAATACCAGTTGAATTCAAACAGAGGAGAGATACGATTTAGTGTCTTATAAAAATAGAAATAAGCCCGATACGTCTAATTGTTTAGCCAAAGCAAAAACCCATCCTTGATGGATGGGTTTTGGCTTTGACTCACATTTACAATCTTGAACCAATTGTACCCACACTCTTTCAAAGGTTAAGATCATCATCATTATCACCAGCCCGTATATGTCCATAACATGAACATTAGGCCTCCCCCAATTTTTTTAAATCGGCCTTTAATCGTGTCGTCGACTACTAAAAAGTTTATTAGCTAACCCATTAATTATATCCATAATGGCTGTCGAAGATGCCGCCAAACCAAACTTTGCTTGGCAGTATTAATGACAACACTCGCTCCGTCATTTGAGTTCGCACATAAAAAGCGAGATATAGCGGGCTGCATATAAATGCAGTCCGCTGTATTTTAAATTTATACTAAAATAAAGGAACTTTGTTATATTGACTTGTATGTAGGCAGTATTTCGTTATTCTGTAGTATAGGTATTTTACATAGAAAGAAGATTTTATAGGTTACATCCCTAACACGCTAATTTTAGTATTTAATTTATTAATTGTAAATTAATATTTTTTTGAGAACTAACTGGGTGTTCTTGGTTCTTACTACGTTTCAATTTAACGTTAGAAAAATGGATAGCATGAATAAATCCCATGAATAAAATCCTAATCTAATCATCTCGTACGATTAATAACAAGAAAGCACTTTCAAAATTCCACCATCGCCAAAATTTACATAAAGAATTCGGTCATAAAACGGGCATTCTGCAAAAAGATAAAGCGCCCGGTATAATTTCGATTCCACGAATGTAATTCACATGTGGCAATAACGTCACAAAATTATTGGATCACATGACAAAATTATACGGTCGGAAAGCACGGCTCAATTTCCATAACGGCCCCCAATAAAGCCTGGACTACATGTACCTATTCGGCCATTTTCAGAAGAAAACAAAAGCCTATTTTGTATGTAATTGCGGAAATAAAAGCGTATATTTTTGTAAAGCCTGGCGAGTCTATTCTGTTCACGATTGCTTTCGCGTTCCTATGTCGTTGCTATTAATAAATAAATAAATATAAACTCACTAAAACTCACAATAAAAACTCACTCGTAGTGCCTTCAGTTATTCCGTGATCATGGCGCATGAAACTGTGTCGAAATATTCGTAAGCTCAAAACACAAATCATGGTAAATATCCCGTTGTAAATGACTTATCAAAATTAAACATACAACAGGTGGCTATTTCACCGTAAAAATATCAATGTTCAAATATCAATGTAACCTCAACAGCCTGTATTGATCCACTGCTAGACGCAGGCCTCCCCCTGATAAGCGCCTTGTTGGTTTTTATCTCATGGGAGTAATGCCCATAATCCCCACGCTGGGCATGCGGGTTGGGGATCGCAGTTCGGTGTTAGAATTTTTCTGCAGGGGGCGCTGCTGCCCGCCCCCGGTGGACATCCCTTAGTCGCCTCTTAGGACACCCGCGGGAAGAGTTGGGGTGGTGCAAATTCTAAGCCGGCACCACACAGCTGTTTTGTAGGTTAGCTTAGATTAGCGGTGGTGTTAATATGTTTATTTTCCATCATGGTTGATCGATTTAAAAGTTTCAAAGTAAGTAAAACTTATAAACCACTTCACGAATGCAGTTTGCGGCAAAAATCCGATGTTTTATAGTCCAAGACTGACTGGTTTGCGTGACATACGTTTTGCACTTACTAGTTATCTGAATTATTTTCATTACTGTTATCACATTCTACCTTTTCTTCATTTTCTTTTCCTGCCACTTACCTATGTTTTTGTTTTGTGTTTCTTCTGAAATGCCCGTGGATTTTAGAACTCTTTTTCCGGAAGCCCTTACATTCAAGTCCCGACACTAAAATTTCACTTGACTTTAAAGTAGGTAGGTACTACCTACCTATTAACTCAACAGCTTTTTCTAAGAATTCCAATCTACTCGTATTATGGACTTCAACTTCTGATTCTGACTCAACGATGACATAACATAAAGACCCATGACCGCAAACTTGAACCTAAAAAAACAGTAAATAAAATTGCATTTGCAGCTTCGACCTTCAATGAATGCCTATCTTGTCACGCAACATGTCAAGTGCTCCTAACATAGGCAGACCGATTACTTGCTCTTCTGTGCCGTGGTCGAGACCGTGAAATGTCTTGAGACGTGGGAACCCATATTAATTGAAATGCCTGGCAATTCTTCGATCTGCGATAAGTAACTAAACTTTTTCTAAAGCGTTAAGAAATTCGGAGAATTCTTTGATTTATAGTAGGGATTTTGAGTTCTATCCGCTTATTTTAACAAGAACTTAATTGATACGAACCAAAGGTTTAAATCGAGAATAGTGTCATCTCTTTTTATCCCACTAACTTTGTACTGTCTAACTTTAACTGTCTAACTTTATCTCTAATTATTGTATTTTTGTAACTGTTGTTGCACTTGCGAAATGCACATTTTGTGTCATTTTTCAACCTAAATTTTCAAAGTTACAATACACTTGGCTAACACTGTGTTTTGATGTACTGATTCCAAATGAGCGATGTATCTCATTTCGCATGGCAACAACACTCTCACTAATTGCATCATCAAGGGCCTACCTAACGATTTAAATCTTTGATACGAACCCCACAAAAACAACAAAGATAACTTTAATGCTTGAACAAGATAGCATAAACATGTGCTCTGAATTTGTAGCCATAATCTCAAAGCTCTTTCGAAACAAGAAAGACCTACCTGGCATCTTTATTTAGGGAAAGTTGCCTATTTTATCGTGAGATTTACAGACTCCAGGGTGTTGACTGTATCCTGTACCCTCCTTGGCAGAAATGTAGACGTGGAACTTTACGAGAGGGTTAGCTAGTTTTGTGTTTATTTCTTTGTTAGAACTTCGAACACTTTTTAACAAATCGACACCGACCACAGACCAATTGGCTGGAGAATTTGTCGTTAAAGTTTTTTAAAAAGGTCTCAGGTAAAGTTAGGTAGGTAAGGCTATAACGGCATAGATACAAAAAGTGTGGATGAAATATATACTTAATTTCGAACAAATATTCTGTAAAGTTGGAGACCTTGATAAACCAAACATAGGTATTTTTTTTTTATCAAAACGATCAAGAACGCTTTTGAACTATGAAAGAGCTTTTTCTACTTATTTTGTTTTTCTTAAGAAACATAACATTTTTTCACACAAAAACGAATGAATGGGATTCTCCACAAATGGCTATTCGGCTATCCGACCATAAACATTTCAAATGATGAATTTGAAGAAAATTCCTTGCTCCGGCTGGCCAGCCCACATTATCCTGGGCAACAACTCAATTTATTATGTTATAAATCTTCGCAAATCCCAACAACTGTTCCTCAAATCCCTAAGCCCCGGAAATGTCACCAAGTTGTCCGTATAATCCTGCATATCTGGCTATAAGCACCATACCATAGTAGGTACCATAGTAGGTTTGGTATACGATCTCTATTTAGCTTGGGACTAGATGAAGCTGTGGTACCTACGATCTCGGGTAGTTGGGGGCTAGATACTGTAACTGGCCAGCATAGTTTATACTTTTATAGAGAAAACTGTAAAATGTAGAAACTAGGTGAGCTTGATAGATGTCTTAAGGGGGTACCTACCTACCCTCAAATTGCTTATTTTCAACTCCGTCGGACCTCCATATCTTCCAAACTACTGAATATTTAACTTTGAAATTTATATATGGTAAAGTTCAGGACTTATTCTATCGATCATATGTTTGGAAAACACGATTCCATAAAATTTTCTCGATAGAAAAAATCGCAAAGTTACCTCTAATTTTTTACTAAAACCCTAATTTCTCAATAAATACAGATGATACGATCTTGAGATTAAGCATAGTAATTGAACTAAGTATAAAGAACATTTTATATGTTGCCTTTTTTTCAATTAACTATTCTAATGTTTGTGGGGAGCAAATAACTACTAAAAACTTGATTTTTGGGCTTACGCCGCTTTGCTCTGTCCCGCTCCTGTGAACGCGAAATCCTATGCCTATCCTCTTCACACAATAACGAGGTAGGGTACCGCCTTAACACTCTGTACCCAACCAAATACACATGCCTAAGTACAACTCCGAATAGCTACGCCTCTTACCCTCAACTACTTAAACGCAACTCAGTTTTGAGAACGTCATTGACAAATTTTAGACAGATAATCATGGAAAACGGTCAAAAAATCGCGACATGAGACTTGCTTTTTGAATCTGAGTTGCGGTTGAGTTTTCGGGGGTAAGGGTCGCTCCACATCACACCGCAGAGCCTGAAAAGAGAATGCTTTATAACGAATGGGATATAAACAAGTAGAAAGGAATGAAACATAACGAAATTGAAACATATAAGTAAAGTAAAAGTAAAAAGTAAAAATGCATTTATTTTGTAACCAATACATACATAGCACATACAAAAGATGAAGGTTAATACAAAAGTAACAACAAAAAGGATGTATCCTGCCATAGTGCTGGTCTTCCGTTACGTCTTTATGTCTTCTTCGTTACGCTTGAAAATTACATTATTTGCACCAAACAATGGTAAACTAGACATTGAACTAAGGATGCGCATTAAATCTTCATAGCTAAACGCCTACGAACAACAAATTCTTGCTAATTAAAATATTACGTAGCCTTGCACATCGCCTAATCCGGTGTTGAGCAATTTTCATTGTGCGAATAAACCTAGGTTGCTAGCATATTACGAGACTGATTCAAGGAATGCAAAATAAAGCAAAATCTTCCTTATTACTTGGTTGTCAGAGATCAGAATATTGGTTATGATATTATTCTAGTACCTTTTCTACACTTATCTTGTTAGCAAACACTCTTCCAGATCCAACCTTCTGCACGGTACGCGAGGGCAACGTACTACGTAGTTAGTGGTATAGCTACTTTATAGCGTTTGTTTGACAAAGCTGGATACTTGCAGTGATTTATGTTATTAGAATCTTATATATGTTAGTTTCTACCTTGATGCTTTGCTTTGTGTTTTCAACTGTTTGTGTCGTGTTGTGGTCTTTGTGGCTGATTTTTACTTTTAGTACCTTTGTGTTTACATTTAATTTAATTCTTTTCTTTCAGTATTTTTTATGTCATAGTGTCTCTACTTTTGCTTTAAAACGGTGACTTTGCTACATAATAACAGTGAGCAAAATCGATGTTTGCTCACATGTGGAATAAAGTAGATTATTCAACTTGTTGAAAAAAAAATTGGTTGTCTGTATAGTCGGTTTACTGACGATAGTTGAACGTGACAACGCAGACGCATCGCTCACTCAAGTAGGAGAGAGACGGATGTCGAGCGCTCTCGCTTGCACTTCAAGCCTTACATGGAACGCCTCAGAGCGTGGTAACGCCGCATGCGAGATAACGCCGCATGACGTCATGTTTTTTCGTGCAGCCGGCTCTATCGAATTATAAGACGTTGTCACGACAAAAGTAAAATGAATTCAGAGTGCTGCACTAAATTTCGATGGTAGTATAAATTATTAATACTCTATGGTCGGCACAGGGAAGGTCCACTTTCTCACAGGTTCGTAATTATTATGGGGTTTGCACGTAGGTTTGCACCTCTGTGAGCTACACTCATTTTAGCTTATGGGAAGGAGGTTAGACAGCGTTCAACCTTCACAGAAAATAATAATTTCGTTTGTTCATGGTTTGAAAAAGGTTTATAGCATTCGTACCCTCCATGGTTGTTGACCAAAATGTTTCTGACATTAACTCTTATATAAATTACAAAATGCTTTCTCGCTAGTTGAGGCGAAAATTTATATGTTGAACTCGAGAGCAAGCAAGCAGTCTACTTTAGAGCCACTCGCTACGCTCGTGTCTCTAGACTGCTTCTCTTGCTTGGGATTTAACATCAACTAAAAATCGTTTTGTCCACTTGTTCAACAAGAACTATTGTTTCTATTCTAACTTAAAGGCGATGTTGCTGATAATGAATAAACTATTATAGAATATTTTGCTACAAAAAATAACTACGAGTACTTAAATAGACGATGACAGATTCCTTCCTTCCGAATCTCAGAAGTCCAATGTAACCAGGTATTATTCTTCGGGCCGAGTCTAAGCGGGCCGAATCGGCGCGGACCCATACCAATTTGGTTCTCAGCCAATGCTTGAAAACTACTGAATAAAAAAAAGGTAGGTACTAAATTTCCTTTCTGTAGCAAATCAAAGACAGATTTGCATCATTACCATCCCAAAGCTAGAATGCAGTAGAATGATATGTCATCACAGTCTTGTTATTTCGCTAAATAATTGCCTAGGTCCTTGGTACTCCGCCACAAATGAGCTGATCGTGCATGCTTCGGGTTCCAAATAAGCGGTTTCGCAACATCGATTGTCTGTAATGCCTGCCATGCGTGTGGAAGCGACATTTGAGGCTTAACTCTCTTGAAATACAGCCTAAGCATACTATGTTCTATTGGTACAATCATTGTCATCATCATATCTACTCGATAAATTTCCTTTTACTTCCAGATTCATCCTCTACTTTTATAATTACTCCATCCACAATACTCTTTTACTAAAACTCTAATTAACGTACTTATGCCCTGCACGAACTGTCAGAGCCTTTGTTCACACACGCTTTATTCGCCGTGGAAATCTACGGTTATTTTGGCTGTATGAATGCACGTCCAGTGTCGTATGGATCACTATGGCTTTGGGGATTGGCTTACTTAGGGTGCTTAAACTAAAACTAATACAAGTTATATTGAAAACAATTCCAATATCCACCCCAGAAGATTGAAATTGAAAATCTTACCGAATGTTGCGTGGTCGGTAGCTCTAAACTTCACTACATCCACACCATCGATTCGAATACCTACTATGCTAAGATCAAGGCCACCTATTCATCTTGACTCGTCTCGTCAAGCCGCATCCACGTTTCATTTCCAATTCATTAATTCAAGAAACAAAATTTACCTAAATACATTTTACGTGATGTGATTCAGTAATCCGTTTAATTTCTCGAAACCATTACGAAGTCTGCAAATGAGCCAGTGATAAAAAGGTCTAGACGTAATTTGAGTTTAGGCATCAAAGTAAATAGGTAGGTACCTATTTTACGAATTAATATAGAATTGACATCACAATTAAGGAACCCTAGTAGTGGATTAAATTAAATTTCAAGTTCAGCAGGATATTGAGAACATTAGGTACCCACCTGTTTGGGTTGAGGTGTTAGATAATATTCGTAGGATCAGATTGATTACGTATGGAACCTTCGATAACATGAGCAATCCACGTCAAAGGAAATTAGCTAGATAATCGTTTTTAATTGTAACACTAATCAGAACCATCTATGCTCACGGAGCTGTAACACGAATTTGCCTTGAGAATGGATTTCTATATTTTCACAGGGCGACTGCGTTTACCCAACACGCTGAGGCAATTGTGTGGAAACACATTGAATGAACGTGATCCGTAGTACGCATTACATTGCACTCTTGACTTGTAATTAATCAAAGCTGAGATAAGGAGTCACGTCTTGGTGAGCGCACAGAACGACAAACCCATTGTCTTCGGGCAAACGCTCGCCCATTTGCCAGATCGAGCTAAGAAGTGCAGCCCCAGACAATAGCGTGGGATTCTCCCATGTGCCTAGCAATTAGGTGGTTGGGCAACGAATTTGCACCTTGTGACAGTAAAATTATAGAATGGGCAAAGGAGTTTACGCCGGTCTACTTTTACGGTCTAATTTCATATAATCAGTAGTTACTGCTAGTTAATTTAATGTTTAGTTATTCTGTCTGTTCGCCAGTCTATCCCTCACCCCGTAATTACCTGCATATCATGACTCACTTCCTGCTGTCAGAATTACTAACTGTACGACTATTGACTTGGCAACAATAATTATATTCTCTGGTTAAAATAAAAATCTTAAGAGACCTATAAACGGCCACGAATCTAGCTATGTAACAATGTAACAATTACACCGCTGCAGCTGTTTTACTTTGCTCTAGACTGAGTACAGAATACGTTAAAAATTAGAAATTTAGGCGCTACGGCGCTCATTTGCAGTGGGCAATGCCCATAATCCCCACGCTGGGCAAGCGGGTTGGAGATCGCAGGGGGCGCTGCTACCCGCCCCCGTTGGATATCCCTTAGTTGCCTCTTACGACACCCGCGGGAAGAGTTAAGGTGGTGCAAATTCTAAGCCGGCACCACACAGCTACTATCTACCATCTAGCAATGGACTAACGTAGACCAATGATGATGAGGCTTACGGACCAATTGTACAGCTAGGTACTGGCATAAAAGTCTTGTTCGTCATAAAAGTTATTACGCAAAATGTTCCACCTATAAATTCCGATTATTGCTTTTATTACCGACGCATTGTTTCGCAATTGGTGATTTGTCAGAAACAACTGCACTGATAGAATTACTACTTCTTGTATGTCACTAAATCACTTTTTGATAGATTGGACCCACAGCCCACGTGCAAGGTCAAAATCAAGATCAAATTGATTCGTTTTGATATTCAGGCGTTATCAATCTAAAACGTAGTGTTAGACGCCCTCCGGCCAGGTGGAATGGCGATCTGCGAAAGACTGCAGGCAGATACTGGATGCGACAAGCTGAGGACAGGACGCTACGGCGCTCATAAGGGATGGCCTGTCCAGCCGTGGAATAATATAGGCTGATGATGATCAATCTAAAAAGATTTGACAAATCGATGCCTATAATGCCTGATATCAATTTAGATCAAAGATAAGGATACAGAGAACAATAATCATTGTCTAATGTTTATGATTGATTATTTATTTATTTCAAACTTTATTGCACTGCAGAAAAATACAAAGACTGGGTTTTAATCGAGGCACTTCTTACTGCCAACCAAAAAAGAGATTTGGTTTATCCATAGTGTACGTTGCATGAGTAACATTTAAAAATAGAAATAAAGAATACACAATGAGAACGAAAAAAGTTTTTTGTTTCCTACTTTATTTTGGTAGAGGTTCAAGTCAAGCAAAAATACGATTCTATGTAGTAGGTATATAGGGTAGGTTCTGTCAATTTAAATAGAACATTTACAAAAAACTCGGTCACATTCTGAGATTTTCATAAAAATGAATAAACAAAAAGGTCCAAAGTTTTTTTTTTAAGTTAAATAAATAGTGCTGGACCATTTTTCTCATAGCGTCATCTGGCCCCAAATTAAGTGAAGCTTGTGTATTATTATTGTATTGTGTTTATCTTTATCTTTTTTATCTTTTAACAGTCTGCAGTTAGCTCAATTGTTTCAATTGTAAATACTAGTTCTAATATTTTTGCTATTAGATTGTAATTTTTTTTGTCAATAAAAGTATATACTTTGCTCACATAAAAAAGAAATTATTTCTATTATTTGATCGTAACTTTCTTTGTCAATAAAGATTTATTGGTACAGGATGATTCATATAAAAAAACTAATAACGTATATGTATGCAATAAATAAATCTGAAACTTTCCAGTCAAATGGTAGGTCAACCGGGGATTGTTGTCTAGGGTAGAATAGAGAAAAATTTCGTCACTTTTTCATCTAATGCGTAATTTTTTTTAAATTCACTCCTTCAAGTTCAATAATCTATGACTATGCGATGTCATTATTCTGTAAACCCTACCCTAGGGTAGGTGGTAGAACAAACCACGTACTTGGCCTATAAGAGTTTAAATAAGGATAATTAATTATACACCTACATCAATGGGTATGTACTATGTCGAACAGTAAGCGTGTCATTATCGCAACTCTATTGTTCTTACACACACTTTAATCTAAATCAGCGAGTAAGTGATTTGCATTTTGAAAGATTAGAACATGAACATGCCCTTGCAGTTTCATAATATTAGAATGCCAATCAGAAACACTACTTGTATTGTTAAAACATATTTAGATGGGCCTATGGTTTGCAATTTTGCATCATTATTTTGCGGGCTGAGTCTCGGCCTAAAAGAGATTATTTTTAATTGTCCATACAAATTCAACGTACGGATGTATCGGAACAGATGGTTTTTAAAAAGCGTGTTACCAAAGCGCGCGCTTTAAAACGCATGTTCGAGTTTAGGTTCAGTGATTGTTCTTTTAATAATTTTTAGGGGCATATAGAAGTTCACTCTAACATCGGTTACCATTTTACATCGGTTACCATTTTGTGTTCTTTTCGAAATCGCCGCGCACAATAAAAGTTATATATTTGGATAGAAGACCTTTAAGCAATTAAAAAATGTCTGCTAAATAATTTTCTAAAGCGTTAGGTGTCTGAGACATTCACAGATGAAACTAACTATATTTTTTCTTTGTATGTGAATATCTCAGAAACCTGACTCAAGAAATTAAAAACCACCGACCATACAAAAATCTTCATACCCTATTATTTACAAGGTGAAAATAAAACAAATGCTTGTTTTTTACTGGCTGACAACTGTAACTTTTTACTGAAAACTGCAAATTAGCATCCATTATTTAAATCCTAATTTAGTTACGTCCATACAATGTCCTGTCCATGCCATTATTTCATTACAAACAATTAGCGAGGTTGAACACGAGTTAAATCAATTAATTAATAGACTGGACAATCAATTTTGTTTATTTTGAGTCTACAATTTAATAAACAATTTCCCGAATTATCTGTAAAATTGTTTATTAAACATAATGTTACCAGTAATATTGGTAAGGTTTGAATTGATATAAAATGTTCACATATGTTTCACATTGTCCACCATTCTGCATCTAGGTTCCATATTATTGTTCTATCAATTTGATTCTTATCTTTTACGATTTATTGCTGAATATAATCATAATGAAGTTAAGATATTATAGACTTATTTAATATATTTAAAAAAATAGGAATTAAGACCTGGCGTCTTCGGGAACGTGTTCGTGATGATGGACTGAACCTGTAGTTCACGCAGTGTCAGTGAATTACCAATAACCCTGTATATACACATGCACTATAATATGTGCTGCGCATCTAGCTAGTCTCGGACGAGACTGGCCGCCGTGGTCGAAATTCGGTTGGGGGGTTACTTACTTACTTGTTACTTGTTTCTGGACTGGTTTCCGCAACTAGGCCACAGGTGGGCCCTTTTTGCGTGTCTGGTGGGGGGGCTGCTAATCTAACTACCCGATGTCCTCCAGGAAGGCCAGCAGCTCGCTGACGCCGGTGCATGCCTTCCTAGGCATCCTCGGTGTCCCAAGGTGTTGTAATCGTTGAGAAGCAACGCTATCGCACTCTACAAGCACATGCGTGGCCGTCTCCTCTGCGTTCATGCACCCTCTGCATAGGGGGCTGTCCGTAATATCCAGATTAAATAGGTGTTTATTAAGCATGGAGTGTCCTGTGACGGTTCGGTTGGGGGGACATCATCATC
This sequence comes from Eupithecia subfuscata, assembly GCA_963564075.1. Classification (NCBI taxonomy): domain Eukaryota; kingdom Metazoa; phylum Arthropoda; class Insecta; order Lepidoptera; family Geometridae; genus Eupithecia; species Eupithecia subfuscata. The sequence goes on along the minus strand of OY751099.1, from coordinate 4,064,755 downwards.
ATTTTTCCTAAAATTGTAAAATAATAGCCGTTGCAAGTGCGGCCTATGAATCGATCCCACCAAGTCAACCCATGAATCATGGCGCATGTAACTGTGCCGAAATATTGGACAAAACTCAAATCATGGTAAATATCCCGTTGTAAATGATTTTAATGTATCTGCAAGTAATAAATGCAGGCGAAGGGGTAAGCTACTCTATCATGATAATAATTTAACCTGGAGCAATATTTACAGGCAGGTCAGAAGATCTAAGACCTATTTTACACACCTATGGACGTATCGACACCTATTCTATTTTGAACAAAGAAACGAATTGCCAAATAAAGCCAAGCAATCACAAATTGACTCGTGACAATTTCGCATTCGTCGGTAAGCAGGTTATTAAGGATTTGCAAAGGTTGAACTGTCACGACCGTCATCATCGAAAATCACGATTGTAAATGGATAGCGTGTATTCAACATTTCAACGTACCTATATCTGAAATCCAATTTCCTAGTCGCATCACTACAATGCAATTTTATGGGTAGGTAGAGGTACACTCTATTTCATCACGGTTTATTTCCACATCGATTTTCATCGTCAATGTGTTATAGCGAATGATATTATCCACGCAAATTGACACATTCAACGTGAGCAATCATGGTTTGAAACCTATCTGTGGTCATGCACCTATTATCGGAGTAACCATATCGTTCTAAAACTGTTGTAACTCAATGACCTGCAACTCTTCCTTACGAGTTGGTGATATAAATTCTGAGGTGTAATATAATTTTGCCAACTAAAATATATGACTCACTCACAGCGGTACTACAAAAACCAACGTAAACAGTGGTCTAACAAGTGTTTATCTAAATAGTGTCTAAACAGATAGACATGGGTTGAACAAGAGTTTAACTCTTGTTAACACTTTCATGGCCCAAGACGCAGATAGTCTCTCTCAGCCCCGTGTAGCGGCGGCGCGGCGGCGGCGCGCCCCTGCGGGTCGCACCTCCGAGGCTGGGCAGTGAATGCGTTAAACTATGTCTAACCCTGTCTAACTGTAAACCGTCGCAAAACTCAACAGATGTCTAACTTTTTTGTAGTAGGTACCGCTGTAGATATCTTACTTTGGTTTTTATTGTAAAAAGAAAGAAAATGTTTTAAAACGGCTAACTACGGCTTAATTAGTTGCTCTTCTTTTTATTTTAACACTTAAAAAAATTATCAAAAAAGTCCTCGTTTTTTCAAAATAAGCTACAAATGTTCGAGATTCTAAAAATCTAAAAACAAACATTGACCCTCTCGATGTGCGGAATGGGTGATTCTGGACATCGACATCCTTTCGGCTTACACCCTTTCCGTGGCACCCTGTATATTCTGATGACTGAGGCAAAATTGACGTACGAAACTCCAGTCAAGATACAGCGAGCACCATGGTGAAATGATGATGTGATGATGGATGAACCTCACAAGTAACCCTCAGTATTACGAAACGGTCTCGTCCCAAACCTGCCCATTGCATATTCCTCACGGCCAGGCCCGCGGTTTCCAAGCATCAAATTTATTTTTATGTATATTTTTATTGTTTGCCGTGTGGATTGTCGTCTCCTTTGGGGCTGTTTGTATGCGGACCGAGAAGAATTACGTGCGCGACGGAGCAGATCCACTTTAGAAGTAGCGATAAAACAATTTGTTTACAAAATGTGCTGTATAATGCCGCATATGGATCATGCAAGAATCAGAAAACATCAGAAAACCAGCGGCTTCGTGTTTATTTTATCGACGTGCCTTGTCCTCCAGAGAATGCATTTTTCCGGAAAACATCGCGTGTCGTGTTATCCGCGAGAGAATGCAGCTCCGTTCGTATTTTGCGATGCATAGGATTGTATAATTTAGTTAGGTTAATCTCGTTGTGAATAGCGTAGTCGGTCAGTTTTCAATTTAGCATTTGAATGGTTTGCTCGTTGTTTTGGAATAAACTGTGTTAATCCAGCACCGCATGCTCGCACTATGCGGTAACTATATGTGCTGTCAAACTATAATTTGCGGAATATTATAATTAAGTTATCCACTAATATTAGGTACCTTCACAGGGTGCCACGTAACATGAGTGATAATGATAAGCCGAAGGGAATGACTCTGGACCTCACCTCACCTCAACAGCCTATATATTGGTACACTGCTGGACATAGGCCTCCCCCTGATAAGCGCCTTATTGACTTTAATCTCATGGGGGGTAATGCCCTAGACCTGGACGATTTATTTAAATTCTGGTCTTTTAAAGTTTTTTTTCTTCTTTGTGTTTCTTACATGCGTAAACAGTTCCAATCCTGAAACCAAATTCAATTTCGACCTCACGCAATGTTTTTTAGTAATTTCATTAGTTCGTTTTAAAACGAATCATTAGATTCGTTATAATTTATTTGTATTTCCACCACCAGTTGCTCTTTAGCATCATCGTCGGCATTGGTTTTACAATTCAGTACACTAGCAATATTAACAAATTTGGAAAATGGAATTAATTTGGAAAACCTAGTAAGTAATTGGAATCTAGTGCTGCGACGGTTTTTGTACCTATGTGTACTGGTCAGCGGAATTTTCCTGAGGTCAGACCAACAAAGAGTTTAGGTTTACTATCTGTCTGTAAGTCTGTCTGTCTGTATGTCTGAAAGACATACAGACGTCTTCATGCCTACTCTAGAATTTCGTACATCAATGAAACAAGAGAGGTAATGGTTTAGGATAAGTTTCATTCATGTTAGGTAAATCTCCACGGCCAAATAAATTATTAAAATTTGAATCAACACAATTAAGCACTAATCTTAGAGAAATACATTAGGAAAGGCAATGATTATAAGCTGGAAGGCCATTGACCTTTTCCAATCATGAGAAGCTATTTCGATCTGAAAAGCTATATTTTGATCGAAAAAGCTGTATTTTCGAGCGATTTATTGCAGATATAAGACTGATACGAGCTGGCTTAGCCGGTTTTCGTAATTCACTGCGAATCTGAATAATTTATCTCGTATATGTTGAGTCACGTTTAGTCGCTGCACCCTGCGGAAATGTTTCCGACGATTATGTTTCTGGTGAAGTGAGCTGAGCGATAAGCATAGCGGTTCAAATACCTAGAAGAAAAATTGGCGCAAAAAAACTTTAAAGTTAAAATAAAATAACCTATGCTTAATTTCTTAAAAAAAATTATGTAGTATTCCATTTTCATACCATTATAAGGAGCAAAACTAAAAGAAAATTAAAAAACAGACAAAAAAAACAAAAAAAAAATATCAAACTCAATCTAAGCAATAAAGCTCAATTAGACTTTAAAATCCGAGGGCTTAGGTAGATTCTTTAGAAACTTACCTCATATAGAAACAGACAGTAAGTAGAATAGTAACCGAATCGATAATCCCTAATCCATGGTCAAATATTTTCTTGCTTTTTTGGTTTGTTTGACTATGCTGCAAGTCTGAATGAATTCGATATACTTTTGTGTGGTGTAAAGAAGCGACTTTAGTACAATTTTTAGAATCTAAGATATTTTAGTAAACAATAACATAAATGTATGAACTCTTAACAAAACACTGATCACAATTACAGAAAACAACAAGGTGAGCTAGCAAGATTACTAAAAACTAAAAAAAAAAGTTCAACAACGCATGCAGCGAATATTCATTGTTCATTCATCATTTCATACATAGGTACCTACTCGATTTTGAAAGAGTTCGCTTTGAAAATCAAAAATTGTTTTGAACTTGCGATATACTCCGATGCTATCAGTGTCATCAAATATTTTCCATCAATTTAACATTGATTTTGTAATCCCTATGTTTTCAAATAAATTCACCTGAAGATGGGTGTCCAAATCAGAATAATATATAAAAATTATGCATGACATAATAATACTATTTATTTGAAAATTTATTATTCCAATGTAATTTAGGTAGTAATTTAGTTAAAATTTATACTAACTCACAAATGTTTAGTAAGATTTGGAAAATAAAGGCTTACTATTAGTATTATATTATTAATATGTTTTAGATAAAGATAAAGATACATTTATTTGGCCAAAAAAACAAGTAGTTACAAGCAAATACAGTGTACAAGTGGCGACTGTGCTGCCCCTGTTGGCCAAAAAGGGTCAAACTCAGCTCTGTGCTGAACACGCGTGCGCGCGGATCAACGCTGAATTTAAGTTTGAACCTGATTAAGTGCCATCACAACACGGAAAAGAAACAACCTCAAAACAAATATAAGGTTTACTAAAAAAAAATTAAGAATTCAAATAAATTCAAGGACAGACCCGAACAAAATCGCTTCGCTTGTGTTTGACAACCTTATTCTGGGGCTTAGTCCTTTCGCTGCAACCCCGGCTTCGCTTTGAAAGCAATCACGCTGGTGTGAACGGTTAGAGTAATTTCTTTGGCTTTGGTATGATGATAGCTGCTATTAGAGTACCTATTCAGTTAACAAGTTGATTCAGACTTTAAGACAGCTGAATAAGGTGTCCTTTTGAAAATAGGAGTCGCATTTTGATTTTGGTGTGAACTGTCTATTTGGGAAATATCTATGTTAATAAAAAAAATTACAATTAAATAAAAGAAACAAATTAGAACTAGTATTAACCATTGAAACTATTGAGCTGGTAGTTTAACCTATTTAGTAGTTTTAACTTCTTTACTTAAATTTGAGAATCGGAAGTAATAAGTTGTTTCCTAGTCACACGAATATTGTGGTTCCAAAAATAAAGTATCCTTTATTCACAAAGAAAATTATACTAGTATTTACAATTATGTACCTACTTAACCTATTCACACTAATATTATAAATGCGAAAGTTGAGATGTTTATTACTTCTTCACGCCAAAACTACAGAACAGATCGGTCTGAAATTTTTCATAAATATAGTTTTTAGCCTGGAATAAAACATAGGTTACGTTATCCTATAAATCAAATTCCATGGGATATAAATAACTTTTAAACGTTTTCATAGAAACAACGCGTGCGAAGCCGCGTGCAGAAACTAGTTAGTAATATTTCGCTATAAAAATATATATTATAATTATATACTTTTCTAAGCGTCCGCGCGCTTTATTTACCAGTCGTATGAAAATAAATCGTTTTTAATCCATACTAATATCTGTGCTAATATTATAAAGGCTGAAGTAATTCTGTCCGTCTGTATGTCACCTCTTCACGCCTATACGACTGAACGGATCGTGATGAAATTTGGCAGGGAGGTAGACGGTAGCTCGGAAAAGGACATATTATAGCTTAGGCTACTTTTTGTCCCGAAAAACGCGTTCGAAGCTGCGGGCAGAAACGTATATAAGTTTGGATTTGACACAAATGTAGTAAGATAACCTATGCTAGAAACTGGATAGCCAAGATGAATCATGTAATACAAGGTGTCTCAAAAGAAAGTTCACATTTTGTTTTGGTTATAGCGTGAACGCAACTATTCTGAGGGGCGCGGGGGGGTGTCAATCGGTAGCCTGGCTCTTGGGAATTTCGTCGCTATGGAGCGTTCCTCGGGAGCGGACCGTGCATTGTGCGAACGCGAGTTTAATTCTTGCACCAACTGAATTTGGTACGGGTGCAGTTTTAAATTTTTGTGCAAAATGCGTCATGATGACGATCTGTGCACGTTTAAGGCCACAGCACGCTTCCGAATGAGCCGAGTGCTTGGCGCATCATTCAAGTGACGAATACGTCGAATGCTGCAGAATTCTCTACGCTACAGTCGCCGAATCACCGTTTTTATAAAACTCGCGAACGCACAACGCACGGTCCGCTCCCGAGAAACGCTCCAGCGACTAAATTCCCAAGAGCCAGGCTAGGCTACCGATTGACACAGCGCCCCTCAGAATAGTTGCGTTCAGGCAATAACCAAAACAAATGTGAACTTTCTTTTGAGACACCCTGTACTGATCTCGGATGCAATATTGCAATTGTTTGTGATATCTTACCAACTATGGTAATAACAATTTTATTGAGATGCCTAGGTAATTGAATCCATTATAATAAACCTGCGTAAATTCACACTTACATCACTAAGCACTAAGTAGTAAGGTACAATATTGCAGATATTGTTGAAATATCTAAAGTGTTTTAAGGTAGAGATAACTTCCTATTACAGCACCTAAAGACTATAAATTTAATGTTTAATAGGCCTATTGAAGCCTTTTAGATCCCGGAAATAGGAGAGAAATTTAAATTAAATGAACATCAAAAATAGAAAATAACAATACAAAGTCTAAATGAATGTTCGAAGCGACGCGTGACCCGAGAGCTGGTGAGTATCTGGCACAGCGCATCAGCATTGCTATACAGCGGAGCAATGCAGCCAACGTCTTGCTTGGGGACGCTTCCAACTGGTATTGCTATGGATCAGTTGAGCTACCAGTAGATTGTTTGCAACAGTCTGCAGTTAGCTCAATTGTTTCAATTGTGAATACTAGTGTGATTTTCTTTGTCAATAAAGGATTCTTAATTCTAGATCCAGAACTATATGCAACGATCCTATCCATTCAAGGTTGCCTGGGAGTGATCGCTCATGAGCGATAAGATCGCCAATTGTGACTTATTCCCTAATTATTCTTTTGTAAATTATTTCCAAGTGAGAATTAAATATAATACATCTATCTATATCTCTGCAACGTTTCAGCCTGCTTCCCTTATAAGTTTTCGCGTTGTTTTCGCCCAAACATCGCATAACATCAAAACTTTCGCCTATAAAACATTAGTAGGGAATAACATCGATTCTCACAAAACCCAATTAACGACCGTCAGACAAACATGATCCCTTATCAGCAAACACCTGCTGAAGATCGTTGGTAAAACAAGCACGGAGTACTCAGGGAATGGCTTTCCAATTTTCTGTCGCACGAATGAGTGACAACGAAAATCCTATGGGTGCTGTGAATGTCCCTCGAATGACAGCGACGTGCGTGCCCCGCCTCGATCATTGACAGGGACGGACTCAGGTGGCAAATTGGGGGCTAGTTCAGAAAGCGCGGCTACTCAACGACGACGGGGGGGCGTTAAGACCTGTATACAATACAAGAGACATTACATAAGGCACAAGTACAACGAGCGGCCTTATCGCTCAGAAGCGATCTCTTCCAGGCAACCTTTTGATGGAAAGAATAATACAACTTATATTACCATACAATTATAATTATATTACTGGACAAAATGACCCCATGAACTTCGTTTACCCACAATTTTTTCCCATGTTGTTTTTCTTTTAAACCACGCCTGTACACGAGCAAACAAAACAAAAAAAATTGGTTGTCTGTAAAGTCGGTTTACTGACGATAGTTGAACGTGACAACGTCTTAAGAAAATACTGATGGAATGGTAGCATTTGATACTCGATCAAAACATGTAAATGTACTATAGTAGTATATATATATATATATATCCTGTAAGCCCTCAGATGTTGATGAGGCAATTGTAAAATTAAATAGTGATTTAAATAGCATAGCTCAATGGTCTAAAAAGAACAGTCTTTTACTTAACCCAACAAAAACCAAATACATGATCTTCGGTAGCAAGCACAAACTAGATAATCTGAGTCCAAGTGTTGATGTAAAGCTTATGGATAAGTCTGTTGAACGTGTGTACGAAGCGCGTAACTTAGGCCTAATTTTGGACTGCAATCTTCGGTACGAAAAACAAGTAGCTGCTACAGTTGCAAACTGTTTTTACAGATTGAAGGTCCTGTATAGAATGCGGTCTCATATTCGGGAGGATCTACGGATACGTCTGGTAGAGTCACTTATATTATCCAAGCTGAATTACTCCGATACAGTTATTAGTCCTAGGCTGCTTGCGAGAACGCAGAAACTAATTCAACGAGTCCAGAACGCTTGTGCTCGATTCTGTTTCGACATTCCGTTAAGAGGTCATGTTACCCCATTTTTAAATAAACATGGCATTATGAAAATGAAGCACCGCAGAAAGCTTCATTTAGCTTGCTTGCTATTTGGTGTAATTAAATATAACATGCCCTCATATCTATTTGAAAAACTATCATGGATTAGCAGTTCCAGATCGTGCGGATCCCGACAGAGTGCGAAGCAACTCTCGATGCAGCGTCATAGCTCGGCCTCTTTCCGAGGCAGTTTCCGCTACGCTGCATCGCGGTGTTGGAATAATATCCCCCCTCCAATACGGAACCTGCAAAGTTTTTATGGTTTTAAGCTAAAACTACGCAATTTCATTTTCGACGGTCAGAAAACGCAGGAGAATCTTAAAAATGATACTAGTATCATTTAATATAACGATCTTAATAACAAGCGTCGCTATCATTATGTTAATAAAATTGAATTATTTTGAATGTAGATATTTTTTTTCTTTTTATTGTTTTTATCCACCTAAATGTAATTTTGTTGATTTTATTACATAGTTTTATAGTTTTTATTATATAGTTTTTTATTATTCATTATTACAAATTCGAATATTTGGCATAGTCGTTGTGATAGGTACTCGTACCTATCAGTTTTCTTTACGTGTGTGCAAGCTAGTAATACCCACTCTTTTAGTTTCTTTTTTTTATTTTATTGTTTTGCATGTTTATATAATATTTTCATTGTCATTGCATTTTTTCTCAACATGTTTGTCTTTGTTTGTACATTTGTTTATACTCCGTGATGTCACGAAACGGCTCTGTCGGAAGACCAGCGTTGGTTGTACGCAAATACAACCAACTCATGCTGAGACAGGGACCGTTTTGTAACTCTAACAAATTGTCTATGTTCTTTTGTTTTAAATTGTATGTCTGTGTTTGAGTTACAAATAAACGTTTCTATTTCTATTTCTATATATTTCTAGTATAGCAGCTGTCCACGCAGACACATCGCTCACTCAAGTTGGAGAGAGACGGATGTCGAGCGCTCTCGCTTGCACTTCAAGCCTTACATGGAACGCCTCAGAGCGAGGTAACGCCTCAGAGCTAGGTAACGCCTCAGAGCGAGGTAACGCCGCATGAGTCATGTTTTTTCGTGCGTGCAGCCGGCTCTATCGAATTATAAGACGTTGTCACGTCAAAAAACACAAATTGGTAAAGTTGTTTTTAAGTTTTAGCGAGACTAACGAACATCAATTGATTTACAAATTTACAAATTAACCTACCCACCCACAGGTACATTATTATTAAAACTATTTTTAGAATTTGCCTTAAATCACTTGTAATCTAATGTTATGTGCTAATAAATAGATAAACAACGCTTGATATTTGACATCTATCATTCATCAGCACCCGAGCTTGTGTAGGTACCAGAGGGCTACAAAAATTATTTTTCTTCACTCAGAAAATACTTTGATCCTGAATAAGTAGTATTTCATATAAATATTTGGCCCACGTCGGGAAAGAAATCTCGCAACCTTCCGCATCATTTTCTTCTGCATCTCAAGCTGACATTTTCTCACAACGCCACAGAGGTTGTTGTGGGGTCGAATGACGGTAACGTGATTACCCCGCCTTGGTCATTGTGACGGGACCGGCCTCAGGTAGCAAATGGGGGTTAATTACGTTGAGATGTCAAACGAGGATTACCTTTATTTGATAGCGGTAAAGGAAAATGTTCTGAGAAAAGTCGCATTTAGTTCCCTACCGGTCAAGATTTATTGCAGATCACTTTGTTGAAATTTAGGAGTGCCGTGAAAGTGTCCTCATAAAAAAATATGCAAAGCTCTTTTTAGGAGAGCTCATAGGGTTATTACTTTTATTAAATGAATGTAACCTCTTCGATTACAGTGAATTCGTCCTTTGCCCACTTTTGATTTGGGAAACACGCAGTAAATGTGGGTATGATTATGTGACTACAGTCACAAACAGACACTTCGGACCTGACACTAAAGAGCGCCTGTTGATAGACAGGATATCAGAATCTCGTCTAGAAAATCAACTTTAAAACGAAAGTTACTAAATGTAAACATTTTGTGCAAATGTAAACGTTTTGTGTGACATTTGTCAGACTAAGTTTTCTGGATTTTCTAGACCACGGTCATCAGAGCCTGCAAAACAGTACATTAATAAAGCTTTTCCCTTAATCCACCCCTGAGCGACCTATATCCACCGATTGAAAGCAAATCAGGACGTGTGTTCGCGATTAGATTACAATCTCATTTTCATAAGTGTACTGAACCACATTTCAGGTACTGCAATTTCAAATTATCTCCAGTAACCAAAGCAATTTCAGATGTGGTGGTAATGTTAGATTGTTTGCTCGCTAAATAATTACTGACATCTAATATTACAACTATGATAATCTTGATAACCTATCGACCTCCTTGTGTAAGTGTTGTTATGTCATCGATAAAGTTTCATCGTTAGGAATTCCAGCAACTCTCCTACAAATCTTAAATACCTAGGCACTTTCCTTTTCCTTTGTTGTGCCAATTTGTAAGAATCCCAAAATATATTTTCCATATAAAAATTCTAATTCGTATAAAGTGTAACTGGGTGATTTCTGACGTGCTGGCCTGTAGATACAACCCTCGAAAAAGCTTCCCGAAAATAATTCTTATTGCGTAGTAATAAAGCATAACCGAAGTAATAAGCCCTTATCAGCAATGTACAAAAGGGTCGCTAGTTTCGTGCGTCGAATATATAACGAAGACCCACATTTTGTTGCGGACGGAAACACAATCAAAACTCAATTCGAAAACACTTCTACTCATCGTTGCATCACGCAACTTGTTTGACAAATCGAAACTACGCGAATGCGATGATAAAACTCGATTGTGAGTCTACAGTTGAATTCAGTCTCTATTTTTACGGGTTTACGGTTTGAAGTTACATGTTGTATGTTTGTCACAGTGTCGGGTTTTATTCGATTGGGTCTAGATGCAAAGTGCACCTACGCCTGAATGTTGGGACGTGGATTGCTTACTGATTAATTACTCTGATAGGATATGCTGTGCATCCGCTGTGTGAAGAGATCCCAATTCGCAGACTGCAAATTTTACTGCGTTTTCAGAATGCTAAATAGTTTGCTTTATACGGAAAAATGTGGAATGTAAACATTTTAACGATAGCAAATTTGTTTTGTAGGTTTTTGAACATATACTTTATTTATTTAGTAGCTGTGGCGGCCGCTTCGCCCGCGTAGAAATTCAATGTTTGTTAAGTGTTAAAATTCTACTATCCAACAATTATGTTTGATGGCTATTCTGCTATCCCGGACAGAGACAAATTTAACAAATCACAGATCTTTGAAATCGGTGGCTCGGGAATGGTGTAACAGACACGACTTTGTTTAATTTATATAGATTTAAATGCAATGCCAACATAACACATATTAAAACATTTGTAAAAAAACACTTTGAAAATTATGGTATAGAATGTGTGCTCATGTAACCGGCTTGCACAACTCATTACAGATGTCAGCGGTTCTTCCAACACAAATAAGGTTCGTAGTTAACCCGCTTACATCCGTGACGAATTCGTCAAACTACGATAGTTTTTATAGTAAAATAGGCTTCCAAAACGTTTATTTATTTACAAACCCTACTGTAATCGTCGATAATAATGTTTGTATAATCAAATAAGTCGAATATACATAATATTCAAAAACTTACTACCTATTTAACTGCTTGCCTACTACTAATTTTACTATGTTTTTAGTATCAATATATAATTTATAGTATATAGTACTTAGCTTTAAGATCATTAAAAATGTATACTCCTATAATTTATTTATGTTGTGCAAGGAGGCGGGCAATGCGACGGCTCCACAGTTTTAAACTTTGGCTGTCTCATCGTTCATTCGTATCTTATCTCTTATGTACTTACCTTATTATAAATAAATTATTTTGGATTATTATTAAGCAAATAAATACTATTTCATTTCATCTCGTATTTATGCCCAATTCAAGGCCAGGGGCTTTTATTTCTCTACAAATCTTTTTTGAGTGCTCTACCTTCTACAATACTATATCTTGGGCCGTCGAGTGTATCGGCCAGCCAACGATGCGACTATTTTGTATAGTAGTTTTGACTACCAGCGTCATTGGGGTGAAAAATGAGTTTTCGAGGCACGCACACTTCAATTCAAAACACTTAAAAATAATGCTTCTAATATTATCCAAACTTAGGTCTTATTCTCATCATAGATTAATAATAATTCGTCCATGGTCTCATGTAGTTATTTGTAAATGAAATGTGAATTATTTATCTGTAAATACTGTAGTTCCAATTTATTTCTATTCTAACCGTAAGTTTCTTTGTTAGTAAAGTGTTTAATTGTAAATATCGATAGTTTTGAAGAGTATGAGAGCAACATAATATTCTCTGATTACGCATTATTTGATATGTGTCCACAGTCAGATAGATCACTTCCTTTTTGTGACGTCATTACACCTCTCACCGCTGGATGCGGCAAGTTGAAGACAGGATACTTTGGCGCTAATTCGGGGAGGCCTATATCCAGCATGGGGATCCCCCATAATCCCATTACCCCACAATAATCTAATCCATAACATTGAAATAAATACTTAGTTCAGTGTATAATTAGTTGGCTTTAATCAAGCATTCTATATAAATTAGTTTGATATAAGCCATGAAATACGCGTGTATTCAAAATAAGTACCCATGGTAAAAGTTTGTAGAAAAGGGTAGGAACAATGACCATTCTAAGCAATCAATATCACTAACTTAACGGACTATTTCCAACCGTTCAAAAGGTACCCCGATCTGTCAGGTGTCCCGCTAGGGAGGCGGTTGACATATCCCTTCAAGTGCCAAGGCCATATGATAATTCAAACTCGAGCCTCTAACTCGTAACTACCTATAACTCGCCAATAGCTCTGGTAAAAGCATACACGGTGTATAATAACCCAATTTTCCAGCATTGGATATCCGTCCACTTCGACGGCAACAAGAAGTGACGCCCGGTAGCATTATGCGCTGGGAATTAGGTACATACATTGTGTACTAAAATATTTATGTGTTTTTATTTCAATTTTTATTTGTGACTAGCTGCGCCCCGCGGCTTCGCCCCCGTGGAATTTTATGTGTCCAACTTTCTTAATTTTTTCTTTCATAAGAACCTTCTCCTGACAATAACAAACACAACAAAGAAAGAATTAGCGAAATCGGTCCAGCCGTTCACGCGTGATGCCGTGACCAAGGAAAACGGGTTTCATTTTTATATATATAGATATGGATCCTTAATTTCGTACCTATTATGTGCCTGAAATAAATTATTTATAACTGCGAAAACATCCTTATGACAAATAGCAAGTGGTCCTTTGACTTAGAGTCACCACCAAACCAAACTTAACGACAGGGCCCTAATTCCACTTAATTCATCACTTCACCTTAACCAAGATATCGTCATTTCGGCGGTCATTTTGGCATTTTACTTTTGATGAAAGAAACAGATACAGGGATGCGTGTCAAAAGAGTCAAGGTTGAAAAGATTCTACAATCTCTCCGTGGAAAAAGCACCGCACGTATCGTTGACGAACTCTGTGTCGCAGCGGGCGAAAGTCCGCCGGCGCCACAGGAGGTTGCGGGTTCGATGCCCGCCTTGGGAAAAATGTTTGCACGATCTACAGATATTTGTTCAGGGTGTTCTGGATGTTTACTATGTTTATACATAGTCATCTTTTAAAAAATATATCTATCTATGTAGTGTATTGTATTAAGTATATCAGTTACCTATATAGTACCCCTACGACAATCTCTGCTTAGCTTGGGACTAGATGATGTTGTGTGAATTGTCCAACGTTATTATTTATTTATTTATCTATGTAGAGTACCTTTCATCGATGGACGATTCTGCGATTATGTTTTATTCCAGGCCTAGAACAACCTTTATGCAAAATTTCAGCCTGATCCGTTAACTAGTTTTGGCGTGAAGAGGTAACAAACATCCATACATCTAAATATCCAAACTTTCGCATTAATAGTGTGATTTACTATGCGCGATCCAGCCCTCTAGTGCTTTAGAGCTGATCCTCTGATTTCATAGCCTTCAAATAGAATGACGTGAGCGAGCGCGCAACGTGCCACGGAATAATGCACCCAAATGAAGCACGGCTGACGCGGCGGCAGATACAGCCCGCATAAACCGAATATCTACTTTCTGTAATCAAACTAACTAATTATTATGGCAGGAAGGCAATTATGCTGACCATTACACGGTTGTCTGGTAGAGATCGCTCTTGAGCGATAAGACCGCCACTTGTCACTTACATAGTTTTTAAGCTGTTTTGCTGTATTGTTTCTATCTATAAGTGTGCAATAAAGAATTTTCTATCTATCTATCTTATTATGACGGCAGAAGTGCTTATGCGATGTTTGTTATATTATAGCCCTCGCATGAGAGCTTTTTAGGGTTTCGTACCTCAAAAGGAATAAAGGAACCCTTATAGGATCACTTTGTTGTCCGTCTGTCAGCTCCCTTTTCTCAGGAGCGCGTGCAGGTATCGAGTTGGAATTAACATCAAATACCAAAGTTCGTGACCTCTTGGAGCCGTAATGTAACTAAAACTTCTAAGTCAACGCAATCATAAGTATATTTTGAAATTTCCAAGGGAATCACATGCCCTTAAAACTTATAGAATGAAATTTGACAAGAAGCAAGAAAAGGGAAAAATCTGAAAACCGTATATTTGTAGTTTATTCACAAAAACATATTTTTGATTCGCTTCATGGACCATGACCTAAGCTACTTCCCGTTGAGCTAGAATCAAAATATTTGACCCTTGGTGCGCGAGACCGACTCCCACTTGACGTTTTATTTTTATTTTCTTTAGGTGGCTTTCGTGTCAGTGCGGCCATGATAAGCCTATTGTGATCACCACTTTGTGTGTTAAGTCCTGAAGCTGCGGCGTTCACAGTTCACCACTAACCCTTGCAGCTGCTAGGAACTATAGGATTTTCTTCAGAGTGATGTCTCGTAGCTCGTCTGGGCTGTGCACGTGCTTGCCCAAATGGATGCTATTTTTTTGCATCAGTGCTCCGCACTCTCCTAGCGGATGGAGAGGCGTTTTCTCCGCCTTCTCGCATGAGAGCTATAGTCATCTCGTTAATGTAATCTCTATTAATACTCTACTGAGCCGTTGCTTAGTTTATTGTTAATTCTTTATAGTTTTTATTTTACTTTTATGTATACTAGTTTCTGTCTGCGGCTTCGCTAGCATTTCTAATTCCAATTTAGACATTCGAAGTTAAAATTTCGTACTCAGCTGAAAATTGGTGGGATTGTTCAAAACACCATTATAAATTATAAATTTGAAAAGTCCTCATTGATCCGACATCTGGTAAATAAAATTACTCGGGGTCAAAGGTCACAAAAGCGGGTTTTACGCGATTTTCAGCAAAACGGTAAGTTTTATCATAAAATTAGCTCAGACAAAAATTGTAGATCAGATAATTTCTATAAAAATGTCTAAAACTATTTTTCCTAAGAGCCCGTTTTTGAGATATGCTATTTTGAATTTTATAACAAAAATGTCAGAATATTGTTTTATTGGTGCTAAACTTTTAACTGAAGGTGAAATTGTTACTGTTGATCGTGATATGAAGACACTTACATTTGATTCCTGCAAACGCTGAAACTTTATCTAATAAACGAATCTCGTCCAAGCTGATCAAATTTAATGTTAGGTGAATTTCTACCAAAGTAAAGATTATGGCAAATTCCAACTAAGTCCCGTCCCATTTATACCAAGTAGGTATTCATTATTAATATTCCATCCATCCCTCTTTCCTGATTGCCTTCTTGTTTAACACGTGCCGAAATTCAGGGAATTATAACTTACCTACCTATGTACACGCTTCTAAAGTTATCCTCAACTCAGATCTGGAAGTTTTATCAAATGCATTTATTTTTGCTGTTGCTGCGTTTTGTCTTTCCTAGAGTTCCAAGTAATTTTTAAAACAGCAGTTGTATGAACGAGCCAGAATGGGTAACTGATTAAGGCGAGGATTCCCGGAATTCGGGATTTTTAACTGTCCGTACCTCAATAACTATAAGGCCTATAGTTTTGAAATTCATACATATTATAGTTGAGGATATTTCCTAGTGCATCACTAGACAAAAACACGATTGGTGATATTTCACCCTATAGAAAAAATTTACAAAGTACCTCTAAATGAAACTTTTAATGATCACTATGAATAGAAAAATGAATAAAATGGCACAAAATGTATACCAAAACATTGCAAACGTAATTACGCAGTGCATCACAAGAAAATATTTTTATATGCCATACAAATATTTTTCAAAACACCTAAATACCTACAAAATCGTGCTCGGCCGCCTGCGCACCGTCTTGCTCACTTACTCGCAATCATCGCATCTCGGGAATCCTCGCCTTAACAAGTAACTTATAGGCTTCAATCCGGTATCCGCCGCCTAGCGCCAGGCGGATAACTTGATCGATGATTAAAAGCAAAGAAACTTATTGATGTCACAGTTGTAAGTTACATTTCTTTGTACCAACTTTATTTGTAATTATGTGAAACAGAATAAATACTTTTTACTTAACTTTACTAATTACTACTGATGGAAGTAAAGTTTAATGACTCTTACTACTGATGGAAGTAAAGTTTAATGACTCGTTTAAAGGGTGCTTTCTATGCATAATGAATGATAAATACCTAAAAAATATATGAATGTAATATGTTAGGTAAATCAGTTATTTAATACCCAATCAGTTATTTAGTACACAAGCCCTGGCCCTTTGGGGCTAGACGATTCTGTGGGATTGTCCAGCATTATTTATTTTTTATTTCGTATCGTGATTATTAAGGTGCACGTTTTGCTTTCTTTATTACGATCTAAATAAACATTAAATATTATCATACAATCTTTGAGTCTTAAAATCTAGGAAAAATAAGTCTCTTCTGAAAAAGCGTGCTCCATCTTAGGCCACATCTTCACTTACTTAAAGTGAGTTGGTAGCCAAACGCTTGACCATCATCAAAAACAAGAACAAAATTAAAAATTTATAAACCCCCGAAAGATTTTCATGAAACATGGCTAAGAACACTCGGGATAAAATTATCTATGACACAAAAAAAAACTAAACGAAAATCGGTCTCTCTTTTTGAGTTGGGGGTTAAAAAATACAAAAACATAAGCTCCATCTGAACGAGTAGCATTGACGATAAGTTAAATTCTATTTATTCTCCAAACTGTTTAAGTGTCATATTTAACAAATAGTAGTTTAAGCAAATGGTTAAACCTAGGTTTAAAACAAAAGAGCCAAGAAAAAGCTACAAAGCTGCCAACCAACAATAACAAATGACGACTGCTCGTCACCATCATTACGGCATCTTTTCAAATAGTAAACAAAACCGGATTTCTGTCATACATTTCACTATAGTTTTACTTCTACCACAACCATTCATTTTCCTCACAATAGAACCTCCGGGATCCTCTTTCAACGGATTCTATAGAACCCATCAGACTTGTCGTTGTGGAAACTCAATCGAATAAAAACAATGTCTTCATTCGACGCTGGAGGTGAACCAACGCCCGGTCGACGCTCCGACGTAGAATGCTGGCGGATCTACCAGGAAAATAAGAATACCGTCTTCTCCTACACTTAAGAATGGAATGGAATTCAAACCAAGTTACGAAGGTACAGTACCGTTCGACGATAGATACACCCCCGGTTAAGTTGGAACTTAATATATATTGATACAGTAATATTTTAAAACTATAGTATCTTTCGGTAATACGGAGATATTAATCTGTTCTATACATACGAAACATCAAATTTTAAAACTAGAAAACAAATACTTGTTACAATGAGGATACTTGGAACCCATTTTACCGATCTATGAACGTCATTGTACAGTCGGCTGCAAAAATATGTATACTTACACTCCCAAGTTTTCAATTTGACTAAATAGTAAATGTATAGTTAATTATGATAATTTATGTACCGCATTCTGACGAAGTACGATGACTACTTTGTACGAAAAAAGGTTGCATGTCCTTTTATTTGAAAAGTTCCGAGTAAAATAAAAGTTAAACCTTGGAAGTGTATAGATATCTGTGCAGCTGACGTACATTAAAAAAAAACATCCTCCATTTTTTTTTGAATAATAGCTATGTAATACAAAAGATGGTCGTCAATTATTGAGCTATAGGGTCACAGTCATAGGCTAATAACAAATTGGAGTAAACTTTCGTGAATCGTTAGGAATAATTTTGTATCTCATGACACGTTGAGAATAACTCGTAAAAAGAAGTTTCGTTCTTTTTACTAGTAACTGAATTCAGTAGATAGGTTTTATTAATTTAACTGCTTTTAACTTCTCAAACTCTTCAATTTATTTTGTCACGGACTTGATCTACCAAGTCGTCATCAACGTCTAACTTGTTAATCACAGAAGTCATCTTCTTTACCTGAAAAGAATGTTCATCCTTATTTTTTTCCTTAATAGCTACAATAATAATGGGCAGTAGATATTTGTTCAACCCGGTATTGGCTTATCTCGGGATATCTCATTTCGTTCTCTTAAATTGAACGTCTGTACCCGCATGCAAGACAAACTAATATATTGCTATTTGCACAGATCGGGAGCATCTAGGATTTGTTTCTAGTGTTGCACTGCGAGAATGCTGCAGGGCAATTGGCTCAAATATCGTGTATCCATTCAAAGCCTCTAAATAATTGGAGTCCTGAACGTCATAAAAGGAAGTATCGACTGTTCTTTTTTTGTATCAGACTTCTGTACACACAAAAAGAACAAGATAAAAAATCTTATAAACCCCCCAAACAGATTTTCATGAAACATGGCTAAGAACACACTATGACACAAAAAAACTAAACGAAAATCGGTTCATCCGTTACGATACCACAGACAGATACTCAGATACACAGACAGACATGTTAAACTTATAACACCCCTCTCTTTTTACGTCGGGGTATAAAAATAGAACATTCGATACTTCCTTTTAGACACACCTATATCGCGAGCGTGTGAAAATTATAGAAATGAAAGAAGCTGTGCCTTCGTCGGCGGAGGGAGAAAGGAGTTCCGTCATGGTTGTGTACGTGATGTGTAGCAATTGCTGTCATTAAGTAAACTTTTGACACGAAAATGTTGTATGAGTGACAGCAATCGTAACAAGCAATCACGGCAGCAATCCTTCTTAGTAAAAGCACCGTTTGTAGCAAATCGCTTTGAACCTCCATAAACACCCAAAGGCGGCAAAAACTTCGAGGTATTCAATCAAACGCGCGATTGAAGCGCGTTGTAGAGAACCAGCTGATCTTTAAAACGCTTATCACCAACGCGCTCGCTTCGAAACGCCTAATGTGTACTAACTTCGACCTTTTAAATCTGCCGTGTAAAATAGGTGAAAAAAGACGTTAATACTGCAATGTACAATCTTAATAGCACTGACAAATAGGCCAGGTCCCATTGAACGTGTTTAATCGATGCGGATCGAGTGAGCGACGAAGGCTGGCATGTTGGCTGGGAATTACCCTGTCGATCGAGAGGCTGGCGGGGTAAAGTTACCGACAGTTCTTTTGTGACTACAGAGGGGTTAATTGACAGGGAATGATTGTGATTGCCTTTTGTTTTGCTTTGTTTGCATGGAGAATTGCAATGTTCACATGATTACTTATACTTATGTGCTCACTCAACATTCAGATGTGTTTTTACAATAGTTTGATAGTTTTGAAAAATCTTAAAACCGTTGCCACTGTTTTTTAAGTTTTGTGGTACAATACCAATCCCTCGGGTATAAAATTCCTAACAATTTATAAAACACCGAGGTGTTTTATAAATTGTTAGGAATTTTATTGTATGGATCATATTCCATACAATAGCGAAAAAATTAAATTCTTCTCCATCAAAATTTTAAGCCAATTTAGTCTAATTTTTCGCCGATTTTTCCATCAAAATTACGGACGAATTTTGTTTCTTTTTTTTAAATTTCGGATAAATCGGCGATTTACATTTTTACGTAGGTATTACATAAAAAAGAACATACAAACAGCCGAACATAAAACCTCCTACTTTTTTTGAAGTCTGCTAACAATCACTTTTTACGGGATAATTAGGTAGAGTTAAACCATTCTAAAAATGAACGCCGCTTTATGACGTTTAGTGGAGGGGGCGAGCATTTTGGCGTGCATTTTTAGAATGGTTCATCAGCATTCAGCATTGAAAACCATACCTTATTTCCAAACAATTTATAAGGTTATCATCATCAAGATCATCATTAACCTATATTACGCCACGCCTATATCACATAGCATAATCAGCGCCATAGCGCCCTGTCTCTGGTTTGCTGCATCTTGCAGTTTTTCGCAGGTCGTCATCCCGGCCGGAAAGCGTCCGTTTTCCGAGTCGCGATCTCCACTCAAGAACCTAAAAAAAATCGTGTTAAAGTAAAAATTTAAGATACACATGCTATTTCATAATTATTTACAGAAAAGGTAGGCAATATTGTTATAACATAACAATAATACAGTAAGCCGAGTAAAACAGCACGATCCACTAAAACAACCATGTTATACCGCTCTCCGTGTTTCCTGACTTATTTCTTTGTTAGCGGATGTTCACTGGGGGGTGAGCAGGTCGTTAAAATCCCACACTAACTGAACTTAGAAAAGAATTATCGCGGGACGAAAAGGGAGAACGTGGCATAGATAACTAAAGAGTTTTATACCAGGAAATAACACTGCCTGTACATAAAAGCTTTCACTACCCGCTTATTTGAACGAAATTTAATTAGTTAATAAAGATAACGACGACCGATGTGTTGTTAATAAAGATGACCTCTGTGGCGCGGTGGGCGAAGGTCCGCCTGCGGCGCAGAAGGTTGCGGGTTCGATTCCCGCCTTGGGACAAATGTTCGTACGATCTACAAATATTTGTTCTAGGTGTTCTGGTCGTTTCTATGTATAATAAAAAATATCTATTTATGTAATGTATTATATTTAATGTTTAACAGTTATCTAGTATCCATAACACAAGCTCTGCTTACCTTGCGGCTAGATGATGTTGTGTCGATTGTCCAGCATTATTTATTTATAAATTTACAGTACTCAATCTAGAAATTACTTATTTGGGATGATTTTTTTATACGGATAGATGTAGAGAGAGGAGCCTACCCGGAAAACAAAAATCAAAGTTTCTTGGTATTGACCACATCTCACCTCAACAGCCTATATTGGTCCACTGCTGGACGCCAGACTCCCTCTGATAAGCGCCTTATTGGCTTGAATGTCATGGGGGATATTGCCCATAACCCCAACGCTGGGCGTGCGGGTTGGGGATCACAGTTCGGTAGTAGAATTGATCTGTAGGGGGCGCTGCTGCCTACCCCCCGGTGGATATCCCTTGATTGCTAACGACACCCGCGGGAAGAGTTGGGGCGGTGCTAAATCTAAGCCGGCACCACATAGCAAATTATTTAATTAAGCTTCCAGTGAATTTCCGAATATAGCTCCATAAAGGGATATTCTGGTGGACCGTTTATAATAATACTGGAAATACCTTTTATATGATCAATGGAAATTTAAACCAATCATGTAGAATTTTACTGAGTAAATTATATTTTATGGCGAATACAAGAATTTGTCTTAATTATCAATTATTAATAAGTTGGGATGTTTGTTAAATAGCTCTTCACACCGACACTAATGGACGGATCAGGCTAAAATATTGCATAGATGTAGTTAAAGATCTAGAAAATCATATATTAGAATATGAAGCTCATATATTAATACTTTCCCGAAGACAACAGTGGCCTGTGTAAGGTTAAAGTAGCTGATCATCAATCATGATCAGCCCTTTTCGACTCCATGTTAGTACCATTCACCTCGGTCCTGAGTAGCTGATCTTATAAAAAAAAAAAAAAATTACTGACAGTGACACAGGCTAAAGTGAAGAGCACACCAAAACCTCGCAATATGCTCGACGCGAGCGTAAATGCGAAGGCACAAGAACCCTTCCAGCCCTCCAGACCCAGTCTGTATGCGGTATGCTGCAATAGAACATGGTTGCAGGTAGAACAGTCAGTTACTGGCGCTTTATCATAAAATAAAACAAAATATATTCATTTACAGCAAAAACAATCCTATATTTGTAGTAGCATATTTATATGAACAAATAAGGCACTGGTCATATGGTCAATTTAAAGTAAATTACTTTAATCTTTTTTGACAATGAAAATTACAATCAATAACAGAAATAAATTAGAACTAGTATTTAAAATTGAAACAATTTAGCTTACTGCAAACTCTTGCAAACAATATACAGGTAGCTCAACTAATATTATATTAATACCAGTCGGACGCTGGCTGCATTGCCACGCTGTATGGCAATACTGATGCACTGCGCCAGATACTCACCAGCTCTCGGGTCACGCTACGCATTTTAAGATACATTATAAATGGCCTCTAATATTGACAAAAAATTATTGCTTAGTCTCGAAAGACTACGATTTTTACCGATGGAATTCACACTAGGCCGAGTCTGTGTCGTGCGTGAGATCCAAGCTGATGATGCTTACAAAAATGAGTACTAAGGTATTTTGTCTCGATGTTAACGTTTACCACTTATCTTCGATTAATCTTCAATTATCTTACCTAGTAATTACACAAATGACTCGACTTATCGGTGTAGTATTCAAGCTTTGAAGAACTTAACAGACGAGAAATTGTACCTTAATCTGCTATATTCACCGTGAAAGTATCTTGATCGAAATTGATACTAAAATTCGATATAAATTGAACTATGATTATGTTATTATTATAAATTATAAAACTCGGCCAACGCCATAATTGCTTACCTAAAACATTGTCATTTTTTTGAAAAATCGCAAATGCCTCGATTCATCATCATCAGACTTGGTGTTTTTCGATCGTTTTTTTTTGTTGGCTCTCAATTTTGACATTTTGGTGTAATTTTTGATAAATTCTTGCATTTTTGACATGCTGTCAAGATACAAAATAAAAATTTATTTTACTGTTGAGTACTGTAGTTGTTTCTTCTCTTTGGTTTCCATCTCTCAAGGGGGAAAACTGGAATAATTTAAATAATTTTTATTTTTTATAATAATTTTTCTTAAAGGGGAAAATTGATTTAAAAAAGATGAATTTCAGTTTTCCCTCTTAATAGGGGATTTGTCAAGGGGGTAAACGAATAACCCGATATGACCCACTGCTGGGTATAGGCCTCCCTAAGTTTGTGCCATCCGTCATTGCCATGCCGTCCTTTGATAACCGCCTCCATTGACGCCCCCCGACGCGTACTATGTCGTCGACCCACCTTGCAACTGGGCGTCCATCAAATACCTCGATTACCTTATCTAAAAACTTTTTGAAAGGTTTCCCTGTTTACAAATTTTGGTCGCAAACTACAGTTGTTTGTTTTAAATTAAATTATTAAAAATTGTTTATTCCATAGAAAGTACACGACAAGTGTCATTTAGGGCTCTCATTACCAATTTAAATTATTTATATTAAAATATTCTATTCTAAAATAACTAGGAGTTTGGTAGTGAGTGCTTCCTCTTACAATAATTACGTCTGGTAATTGTACAAGACTTACATGTACGTCTTAAATAATAAAATAAAAATTGATAAGTACAGCATTAAAATTAATAATAAAACATTTAAAAGTCTTAAGTTTTTAAATTCAATTAGAAGACAAAAGACTACTTCTACGTTTAGGTATTTTATTATTTTCTATTCTACGTCATAACCCAACTAGCACAATAGCGTTAAAACAACCTGTATATCATTATATATATCGGTTCCATTCGAGTATCATAGTGTTAATAATACCTGTACAGTGGAGTTATAGAGTGCTCTAACTCCCATATAACCACGAAAGAGGCCCACGATTTTACAGGTAAAGGTTATAGAAAGCCTGTAGTGCTGTTATATAAAGGTGTAACAGAACCTGCACAAAAGTGTTGATTCATACTCAGCTACTACTTCAACCTATATTACTGTGCTTGTAGATGGGTTGGTCAACACTAAAGGTTATATAAAAACGTCGGCTAAGAGTTATAACCACTTAAAACTTTATTAGACCTATTAAAAATAGTTGTTTGACACTTTGACGCTAGTTACAATATGTTTATGGTATCATTTAGCGTACAACTAAATGTCATCACCGAATGGCCATTATCTAACAGAGAAATAATAAAGTATACCTGTTCAAGTTACTTTGTGAAGTGAAAACAATCTGGCGTTGTGATTTTACGGTAAGTGTATACCATGTTTTCCATCTCAATTTTAACGCGCTCTTGATTTAATAAAGATTTCAAATAAAACTTATGAAACATAAAATAGGCACCTCAAATTTGTATCATTTTTTATTTTTGCTTTATGGCTAGTGGCATCTTCAATTAAGTGGCATCAATGAAATTACAAAAGTAACTTATATAATGAAGTATTTTGTTGTCAAATATTGAATAACCCAGTCAATTTATAGGTTATAGTTCACCAAAACAATGGCGAACTTACATTAAAGCTTTAGTCGTTGCATAAGTAAATTATTACCCCTTTTGAGTTACAACATCTGTAGCCAAGAATGTTGTGACACCATTACTTTTACAACGCCTTTATAGTGTATCTACTTATCACAATAAGCGTAAATAGAATTAACATTACAGCTTAAACCTACATAAATGAGTTGTTCAAAACTTTTGGTGTCTGTGTATCTTACACTCTTGACAAACTCTATTTTACAACACATGTCTGCACCTTATAACCAATATAATACCTACAGTTATAAAAGACACTTCACTGCAACAACTAAACAACAATAAGTGTTGACGCGAGTCAGCGAGCACTGTTGTATAGGTATGAGTGCTACAAACAGGTTAAAGCTACAACATCTTAACTATACTTGCTGTAATTAACGCTCTTCTAACTCTTATAGTGTTCTTACGTCGTTCATTAAAGTTCTAGAACCACCATTGAAGCTAAATTTATTTTTTAACTCCTTTATAACGCTTTTAGTCAGAACTGAGATAATTATTACTCAATTAAACAGGTAAAAGTTATAATAAAAACTGTATCTGACACCAAAATGTTAGTTGGGTTAAGTCTCTTAAAACATGCATGCCAAGGAATAATGACGCAGCGTTGACATACTCGTGACGTTGAATAAACGCTTAGATTACAACGCTCGTGAACCCGAAGGCCCAACCATATTTAAACCACATTGCTCGAAGCGCATTTAATCTGCACTAGGTTGCGCCTCTGCTTTTTACGCATTTCTCCCGATCCTAATTTAGATTGGAAAAAACATATAGGAGTAACCTATATGTTTTTTCCAATCTAGGCGCTACAAAATTTCAGTACGATCCATGCAGTAGTTTTTTGGTCTTGACTCAAACATCTTTAAGTTTCGCAAACTTTCACATTTTTAGTATGTATAAATAAAAAAATAATAATTCTGGAAAATCCACACAGCACAGCATCTAACGCAAACTAAGCAGATCTTGTGGAATGGGTACTTATATAACTGATATAAGTACCTACTTACTTAATACAATACATTACATAGATATTTTTTACTCTACATAGAAAATACCCAGAACACCCGGAACCAATATTTGCGGATCGCACAAACATTTGTCTGAAGGCGAAAATCGAACCCGCAACCTCCTGTGTCGGCGGCGGATCCTCATCCGCCGCTCCACATCGGTCGTGAGATGAATAGGATTTCTGCAAAATCATTCAATATCATGCTTTTATTTTACCTAGAGGTAGGTTTTTCTGCATCTAATATAATATGTTTCTAAAAAAACTGAGGCTCACAGTTTGCACGAGACTTATTAATTTACAATTCAGGAAACGACTCAGTCCTAAAAATATTTATCATCCTTAGTTGTGAAGAAACCTGCTTGTTCCATTTTAATCCGTCTTTAGCATATCTAGATTCCTCGTGACACAGTATTTTATAATTTGTTTTCACATCAGAGTTCTCGGAATCGCGACATTTTCTACACTGATTGCCATATTTCTACATGTTCTCACGAGCGGTATCTAATATCTAGGTTATTTGTGATGATATATATGATATATATTGGATATTCTAGAATACATCTATAGATTTCTTTACGGATGTAAACGGGTTAACTACATACATTATTTGTGTTGAAACGAACGAATTCACTGTTTAGGTAAGGGAGGAAACGGTGATTTTCTCTCAAAACAAATCAGGTTCGTATTTATCCCGCTTATATCCGCAATGAATTTGTCAAACTACAATCGTGCTTATAGTAAAAAGAACCGATGTCAACATTTTATTTAACACGAAAGCCGGCAACATTGTTTCCAGAAAAATTCTTGTTACTTATAGGAGAATTGTCGTTACCAGTTACCACAAGATCGGAATAATGTGTCCTGTAATATAATAATATACATAGGTATAGGTACACTTCATCTTAGGCCCCTTATATCAAAGCCGACATACTTATGAGTATCATTATTCGTAATGATGAGTGCTGACCCCGATTGGTTCGATTCAATCGGAATACATTTCATAAATCAGACGTTAGATTCTGAGAAATAAGAAACCCTTGCAAAAGACCCACTTTCAATTTTAATTTGAAGAGATATGTGACATATATAGATATGTACAAGCTCGTTCTGGGTTGATTTGTGGGACTTGGCGAACTAGCGCGATTCCAGGAAGGATTCTTAGATGCTAATTATCAAATGGAATACCTAATCTTTTGTTTGATAAACAACGTGATATGAAACGACATAAGGGACTTTATTCGGGGCATCTACATTTTACACTAACTATACTACACAGATATTCATTAGAGAATTTGAGAACATTTGAGAGAATTTGAGAATAAAATAACAAGGAATAGTAAGCCACATGCCAAGCAGCATAGCAAGCAATTTGATCCCCCAAACACGTCTATACAATTATACAAACAAGTCATAGAGGAAAGGCGCGCAATAAAGTCCCCAAAAGGGTCAAACGGCTTCCCTTAAAATAGTTGATACTGTATATAAACACGTAGTATTGAGTTATCACACCGCGCCAAGGATCGGCCGAAAGCTCCGGGAAAAGCTCAAGGGATCCTATCAGGATCCTTTCATTTGCATTTTCTCCTCGACGATATCAAATAACGACTATGACCATCCAGCATGGCAACTTCATTACCAGAAGGGTGGCTTTTAATTAACTTCTTTTACATTTTTCATGTGGCATATAAATATCATCCATAGATGTGCCTTGATTATGCAATGCTTAATAAATGACAACTCTATGGGAATGCTTGTAGGGTTGTGCCTAGGCATAACATTTTTGGCACGATTTTTTAAGTTCATTTAAATACTTTATTAGAGTTTTTGTCCTTGTAACTTGTCTATGGATACAATTCTCACGAACGTTTACTACCGGCCCTTAAATTCCGAATTACCTAATGTTTTCTGAAAATTAATGCAAAATCTTATTACGAATAAAGCTACTGCTGCTAAAATTATTCTGTAACTTTTTTGTCTTTTGTATTAGCTTCACACAGCCTCTTTAATGACATAGATAACCGTTTTAAGATCATTTAATTTACACGATAGGATAAAAATTATACATGTTCCTAAAATAATCACGTTGACAAACCTGACAGACCTGTAATGATGTTATTCTCTCAATAAATAAATAAACGTTAAGTTAGATACTAGCATTTAATAGAAAAGAAAACATCAATTTCGACATACGCGAGCAGTGCATAGGAATAACAAAACAAAAACATTAGAAAGATATATCAACGACGAACTAAATGTCTTGTTTTGATAAAATTTGTACATGCACAAATATAGACGAAATTTCATAGAAGTCAGCAAAGCTTAAAATAACAGTTTATTTTGTTTTGTTTAGTTAGTGCAACTGTGTCAGCAAATACAGAAAACTTGGCTAGCTCGTTAGTGTTCGCATACTGCTATGAATAATATACATGCATGTTAAGCTTTCATAAAATGTATCTGCATGCATACTTTACTTAAGTTGACAATTAAAAAACTAGTGCTACTTTAGACGAGACGTGCTTATGAGGGTGACAGGGTTAATGTTTTGCATTGATCTGTTTTCCTGTCTTCAGGCCTTAAAAATTAAAAAGGTTCTATTACTTTCGAACATTTTTTATAACTTAAACTATTATTATTTAATATCTATAACTACTATTAGATAATAATATCTATAACTAATTGCTGGGGGGTTTTTCCATGCATTTCCTGTTGTCGTTAGGGTTCAAATTCTCTTGTTATTGATTTGTCATACCTACGAGCAGGTTATGTAAGTGTAAAGTACAGTTTATCAGCAGTTATTCTGTTTATTTTTGGAAAATCGTTAAAGTTGCGCTAGTTTAACAACCGGCAGCTCCATAAAACCGGGCGAGTTTAAGTATCGTCATATTTTTTTGTTTTTGCGTTTGTTTATAATTGTTTACGTTGTTTCAGGTAAGCACGTGAAAATTTTACATGGAGTGGTTTATAGCAGCGTCCAGTAAGTAACATGGGTATGTGATGATGATCAACCATAAAATGTTAAGTTAATAATATAACTATGTAGGTGTTCTATCATAACTTAAAATTTTTCATAAAATTTCTTCAAAATGTCGCTGAAAATCTCTAGATTTTCGTAGTTGTAATATACAGTTTACTACGCTACAGAAAAAATGAATTTCTCTTAAAGTGACTGACTAGTGTTAACGGGCGTAAAGGCGGGTCCATATGTATCACTTGCCCGATCCGATCACCGTATCCGTATCAGCGTATCACGAATCAAGCCCCGTATCAAGTTGTGGACGCCTCGATTTGCTCCGTATCCGTATTTTCCGTCCTGTATGACGCCCGTATCTGTATCACCTTTGATTATCGGACAAAAACCGACACGACATGGGACGGGCCGTATCATAACGGCGTATCGAGAACGCGTATCATCACCCGTCCACATACGCGATCATGATACGCGCATGATACATATCTGGACCCGCCTTAACGTGTTACACAGCGAGCGTTCGTGTAGTCAGTACGGTGAGAGAAGGCGCTCGCAACGAGCAACTAGACGGATTGTAACACACGGCGTAACGTATCAGGCTCGCTGTGAATGGTTACGCCTCGTAACATCGGTCAGTACCCGGGCTTAAAAAGTTTTTCTCTTATAAAGTTATACCAAGGGTCGTTTATAAGGTACGTAGCTCAAAAACATCATTCGCTTTGAGCTAGGTGGTTTCACTTTTAATTTTATTTGTGGCTATTTTTCATAACGCGGCCCGAGGGCCGTTAAGCTATCAGAGACCGTGGCAGCAACAAAACAATAAAAAACAAGTCCAGCAGAAATGATCACCTCCCCAGAGCACAGTTTGAAGTTAATCCTCATCTTAATGGGAATTTCTTTATGCAAATTTTAATTTGAAAAAATCCTGTATTCATTCAGTGCTGCCGTAGTGCCAATGAAAAAATCTATTAGCCAAGATCGTTGCAGGGGCAGTTCGGCTTACTTTTCTCGTTTCGATGAGAATGCAAAATACTTTGGTTTTCGATTAACGTGGCCAATACGGTTGGATGCCTGCCAAAAGCGCAGCTTTGTATCCGATTTATTTCCTATCTAGCTGCATCGAACTTTTAGACCTAATTTTTAGGGTTCCATACCTCAAAAGGAAAAATGGAACCCTTATTGGATCACTTTGTTGTCCGTCTGTCTTTCTGTCTGTCTGTCTGTCCGTCTGTCAACCCCCTTTTCTCGGGAACGCGTGGAGGTATTGAGTTAAAATTAACATAAAGTCCGTAACCTCTTTGAGCCGTGATATCAATAAAACTTCTAAGTCAACCCAATCAAATGTTATAGCCGTTAATGCACAAATTTTCAAGGCAATCACATGCACACAAAACTTATAGGGTTTCATATTTCATGATTCTAGGTCCCGTAGACCTAGAATCATGAAATTTGGCAAGAAGCAAGGTCTTACAGCACAAGTAAAGGAAAAAATCCGAAAATTGTAAATTTATAGTTTATTCACAAACAATTATACTTTTGAGTCTCGCCATGGACCAAATCTATAGGGTACCTACTTCCCGTTGACCTAGAATCATGATATTTGGCAAGAAACAAGGTCTTACAATTATACGGAACTTTTGGTGCGCGAGTCCGACTAGCACATGATGTTTTACTCTATTTTCATATTCTAGAAATAGATTCACCCCCGAATATAGAATCGCAAATCAGATTTGAGCTCTGAAATGACAATTTTTGACGGATTTTCATATTCCACCTGCCAGGCGTGAGAATTATGGCCATACCTATATTCTTTGGTCATATTCTTTGGTCAATTGGCGGCCATATTCTTTGCTCAATCGGTGGCCATATTCTTTGGTCAATACCCCCCTACACGTACTTGTTTAGAGGGGACACGGTCAGCAGTAGACGTGAAAGTGCTGATAGGTTTCATTGTGAACTGTCAATAAATCGCGATTTGAGTCCTTATTAAGGGTTGTGCATAGTATTCGAGAACTATTTTCACTTTTGTTTCCATAAATTTAGCGTCTTGCAGCGCCCCTACTGGATAGAGAGAAATGATTTTTCCTAGTACGACGGTCGGTAATCCAATATTTTCATACGAACTCTTTTTCTTTCTTTCGTTTTTGTATGTACATTTCGAATGATTTTGAGTGATTCGTTGCATTTTAGCAGTACAACTAAAACCTGACCTGTCACAGTTGTCAACTGTGACAGGTCAGTGGTAGTAAACGAAAACTTTTTTGTTTTGGTATTGTGAAAAACCATACTAGCCCCTCAGTTCTCATGGAGGAGCTGTCAATAATTCGCGATTTAAGACCTCAAAAGATGTCAAATTAAATTTTTGTGTTTGCGTATTAGGACTCAAAAAAAATAATTAACAATAACGTTTAAAACGGTAAATGTAAATAGAACAATATTTCCTGTAAATCGCGTCAATCAAAACAAACTATTTAACATAGGAAGTGGTGATTAGTTATGGATTTTTTTGACACAAACAACATCAATTAAATCAATCAGCACCTGAACATTAATTGCCTAGATGATTGCCGTCAATTTATTTAATGACCAATGTTAATTGTTATTCACAATTTGAGGTCCTCTATTATAGTCCTGTGATAATTAAGCCGCTGACCCACAGCTGCGCATGGAGAAGCTACGCACGTGTGTCTAGCTTAGCTTTGTAAGAAAAAGTATGTGATAACGTCCACTGCAACCCACGAACACGCTACGCACGAATGGGATTAATGACATAATTACTAAACGCGTTGCTTGCTCGAATGTGGCACCCACGTAGCTCAACGCTATTATTTCCATGCACGCCGTAGACGCGTAGCTTCACTGTGCTGCGCTACAATTGTAAATAGTCATGAATAGTAATAATTTTCATGTAGTATACATGAAAACCTACCCGAGGGGAGTAGATTTAAAATCAGCGCTGCATGTTTCTTACATTCAGCACAAAGCTGAATCTACTCCCTTTGCCTATGTTTAGCTTTTTAATTTTTGTGTTTAATTCTAGTTTAGGTTGAGTAATTTAAGGGCAATAAAAATTATTTATTATTATCAATAAATTGTACAGACAGTGAAAACGCCCACGTTGTCAAACAAAAGAACCCACTTAGCTAAAATGTGCCGCGAGGCCGTGCATAGCGCGCGCCGCAGTGGGGCAGCGGCTTGACACTGATTTACAGCAGTTTGTAACTAAATACAGAGAACAATCAGAAAATTGTATTTTACTTAACTACCAGGTAAAACATTTTAAATTACTAACCCAACATTTTCAGTTCATTAGTTAACCTTTGTGGATACATTGTATAAATTTAATGAAAATGTACTAGTGTTCCAAGCACTAATTAGACCCTTAAGCGGACCTATGGGCGATATCCTCGGACAACTTCGGTGGCGCGGCGGACGAAGGTCCGCCTGCGGCGCAGGAGGTTGTGGGTTCGATGCCCGCCTTGGGACAAATGTTTGTACAATTTACAAATATTTGTTCCGAGTGTTCTGGTCGTTTCTATGTATAATAAAAAATATCTATCTATGTTATGTATTATATTATGTATATAAGTCATCTAGTAGGTACCCATAACACAAGCTCTGCTTAGCTTGGGGCTAGATGATGCTGTGTGGATTGTCCAGCATTATTTTTTTTTTTTTTTTATTTATTTATATACCAACGAATTTTTTTAATATATCTGTAATCACAATAAACCTCTTACAGAAACATTAAAAAAAAGCTTATGATAGGTATCACAAACTGCCAAATGGAATTTTGAAAACTTGTGTGTATCTCTGTATCATCAGCTTTTTTCCTTCCAGAATGGAACGACCTTTCATAGAATTCACTTATCTCTATTTAACCTAGTCAAGATTCAAAGAAAAAACTTCAAGTAGTTCTGGGTTTTATTTCTCATGCGGAAATTCGAGTGTCATGGATGTCAAGCCAAAAATAATATTGCCTAGACCAGAATTTTCTACGAAAAGACTCTCATAGAATCAGTCAAGTGTGAGCAGGAACTTAAAGATCTTACTCATCTCTGACCTTGTGACCCACGTGATACCTCCGCATTATAGCTAATAGATGTGAAAACGCCAATTAAAGTTTTGATCCACCCATCATTCGTCATCACATTGTATGACAGACTATTTCGTCTTAACAATAGGAGACTGTGCAGAATAAGCGTACTTTTTTGACTTTTGGAAAACGGTGTGAGTTATTGCAAGTTTGATTAGATTTTTTGAGACCTAAATAGTTGGATAACGTGATTTTAAAGGGAATTTCATGAATTTGCCTAGCTGTTGAACGAAATAGGACTGATAAACAAAATCTTAATTTCTTATATTCACTGAATTCTTAAAGATTTTATCGAGTATTTATCGCGTACCTTTTGTTATTATTTCCCCTACATTTCTACCGCGTTACAGCGATCGTGGTCACGAGGCGACAATACGAGGCGATAAATACCCGATAAAATCATTAACTATGTTAACAAATCGCGATAGTTTAAAAAGTTCACTGAATTGTTAACGGAGAGCCTAGAAAACATCAATATCTCACCAGAATCAGACAGTTTCTCCTCTAGTGTGTACACTAAATGAACACACCCTTGAACTTTAGCCGAGGCTGGTTGAATAATACATTTTGTTGTGTACACTAAATTAAAAAGGAAGATGCTGAATAGTTTATTCAATTACCAATACATTTATTGCGACCATTTAATTCGAAGGATCGTTAATCAAATCAAGTCAATGTTAACATCGTAGGCTTTTGTTACACAGTGCCT
Organism: Eupithecia subfuscata; assembly: GCA_963564075.1. Taxonomy (NCBI): domain Eukaryota; kingdom Metazoa; phylum Arthropoda; class Insecta; order Lepidoptera; family Geometridae; genus Eupithecia; species Eupithecia subfuscata. Next base: position 4,031,503 of record OY751099.1, on the reverse strand, counting down.
CCAATATGTCTGTGCAGGTGCGAGCACCTCTACAATAGCGGAAGATACGTCTTTTTTGCATAGCATATTTCGATAATGTTCCGTGGTGTATTTTTTGGTCCCCAACCCGCATACCCAGCGTGGTTATTAAGGGCATTATCCCCATGTGATAAAAGCTAATAATAAGGAGCTCATCAGGGGGAGGCCTGCGTCCAGTAGTGGACCACTACAGGCTGTTGAGGTGTTGAGGAGAAGGTATTTTTTGGCTAACCGATTCCTAAAACTATATCTTTTTTCGATTAAAAAGCAGCCTATAATAAGTTACTTCAGGTCTAGAGCTTCAATTACCAAAAATTTCCGCCGATCCCGCGAAGCCTGAACCGTTTCAAAGTTATGGTGTGGAACATTCAAACACCTGAACATACAAAAATTGGTACTTTCGCATTTTAAAATGTTAAATACATGTAATATTGATATGATTTGGTGCTGAGAAGATATTCTGGATTTTTTTATTTGAGCCTAGCGGCAGTGATATTTCAATAATGGCCTGGGGTCCTATATCCTCTCGGGAGCTAAAGCCTACCCATTCTTTTAAAAATCGCAATCCAGAGCCAACTCGGTCCAGCCAGAAATTTGCGCAGCTACGCCATTCTGGTTTAGGTCCGCTTTTTGGTCTTCTACGTGTTTGTTTGTTATTTTAAAACAATCAACAAAATAATTTTGACCTTCATTCCAATCTTATCCACCTGAACAAAGAAGTCGGTGGCTGTGGAAACTTTGAAACCTGAATGGCTTTGTTTTGTTTTTCAAGTAAGTAGATTTGTTTTGTTTTTCGAGTACAAAACAAGAGCATTTCTGAAGCTTGCGTCATTTCTTTAACTTCAACGCCACTTGACCTTACAGCCAAACTGAACTGACGCTTTGACAGGTCAAATTAGAAATAAAGCTAATTAAACGTTACTATTGCATAGTTTCACGATAATGACCTTTGTTAAATTATATGTCAGATTGTCATGGAATTGAAGAATGAGGAACGTGAGTCGTGCTTTTGGAATCTAAATTGTTAAGAAGATACAGAAAATCGATGGGATATGTGCAGAACAGCAATATCTTAGAGACGTGGAGGAGCTTCAAAGCTGTACCAATCAAGTTCGTCTTCGTCCGTGTGAATTGATCAGAGATTAGGTTGTTGTGTGTTCGTTCATCTGTGAACTTCCATTCGGCCGCGAAATTGTTCAATAAGTCATTGTGATATTCAGCCAATTTTGGAAATTGCCTTTTATGTTTCAGTTTATGGTAGCCTTAATTTGTAAAGTCACGTAGCTCACTTGCACGTATGCCCAGCCTAACTCTAACCAAAAGCGCAGAATCTTTCTGTGAAATTCAGAGTGACCTTGGGCGATGAAAAAGCTACAATTTACATAATAACGCAAACCAAGTCACGGGCATTTCCCAGGCTTAAATGTCGCAGTCGGGAACCACTAATGCAATTCACTCAGCCTAAAATATACGGTAGAACTTAGAATTTCATAAATAATTTATTTTGTTTCCTTGATATTGTAATTCGAGCTGTGTGATAAGTTGTCCTTTCCGCAGGGGTCGCCAAAAGACTTTCTTATCTTTATCTGGAGCAATATTGAAACAAATGACTTTGTTATTTGGTATTCCTAAGCTATACCTATCTGTTTCACGTAAATCCGTCCATTTACATTCGAGCCAAATGGGATTCATCTGTTTTTTTTTTTGGAACAAAGGGACGATTTCTCATGATCACGGCTATGTGTCTGGCACTTAAAAAATCAGGAATAAGTCAATAACGCCAATAACGATAAAATCACAACAAAATTTGAATGTAAACTCTTACGTTCAGAATGTACCCAACATTTGTAAAGCTTAAAACAAATTTGTATTGATTCATTTTAAGTATACCTAAATCATAATTGAAACAAAGATTGACTTAATTTTAGAGTAATATCGTGTAACCTAGATGAAAAGATATCGTATAACCAACACCAATTATCATCCGAAATTCACAAATAATCTGATCGGAATTCTGAACGTTTTGGGGATTGGCAGCAGTCGTGAAGTTCTATTTCAAAATAATAACGATCCATATTCAGTTGAATAGGATCTTGGAGTTTCCCTTCACAATGGCGAACAAAGATGGAGCCTTGGATTTAGCGGTTCAATCAAAATATTGGGCCAAAGGTTATCCATGGGTACCTAAAATATTGCCTGAGAACGAACAAAACAGTAGGCATAATCCAACAACATTTGCGGTTCTGCAGGTAATTCACCAGATATTATTTCATTCGCTTGGAGTCAAGCAAGTTCCTTACTTTTTTCAGCCGCAGCAGTATCAAACTGGCATACATCTGTATTCAGTGAGGAAATCAATGAAACTCCAAAACCTAACAAAAGACAAACGATGTTCTGTGTTTTACGAATAAACCAATGACTCTCTACTCTCGCTATCAAAACAAAAGATTTACATGGATGCTAAGTTACGTAAATAGTTATTTGTTCAACAAGTGGGCAAAAAGATTATTTGTTGAACGTGCCGATTTTAAATTCCAAGCTAGCGAAGCAGTCTAGAATAGAGTCACGAGCCTAGCGAGTGGCTCTAAAGTAGACTGCTGAGGTAGCGAGGGATTTAAAGGCACGAAACGAAAAATATTTGCCCTCGAGTTAAACATACTTCCAACTTTTCATCACGACTACCGACGAATGAGTAATTTATAAAAGAGCTTGAATGTCAGAAACTCATTTTGCTAGTGACCATCGAGTATCTATAACTTATTACACCAACGAAATTTAGAACAGCATTCTGAATTCAAATTACTTTTTCAACAAGTTGAATAATGTTTGTTATTCCACATGTGAGCAAAATCCGATTTTTCTCACTGCTTTTTAGCAGCAAAGTCACCGAGCTAGAGTGGTTAAAGAGTATCTTACCATCGACCTTTTAACATACGGCTTGACGCATCATGCAAAAAGTACCGCTGGCTTACAACACCTTTCTAGAGGGTAATTCACTTTACCTTGCCCACGTTTCCTCTACATTACTGCTTATCAGTTTACTGTGTACGAGGGTGCAGACACAGAATAGGTAACAGTAGGATGCAAGCGAGCGAGTCCATTGTGCTGGATACTTGCCGTCGTCAAAAGTACTTCAGCCACTTACATGTCAGCTCAAATATCGCTCGAGTCATGGCCGATTGAATATTGATAGATAGATAGATAGATAGATAGATAAAAGATTTATTTGACACTGCAGCACATAATATAAAACGATTACAATAATTAAGGCACATCTTAAAATAACACAGAGAATATTAATTTTTTGATGGTACAAAACTTGAGAATAGTAAATAATAGTAAATAATTTAAGAAATAGGTACATTTTTTAGAAATTGTGTGTGTGCTGCAGCCTGTCAAAAAGGCAATAGCTCAGCGAAAAGCTTTGCTCGAAGAGCAAAACACTGATTTTCAGTATTACCCTTAGAGGCGACCAGAAGAACGAAACACTAATAAAACATAATGTGTGATTGCATGCATTATTATGTATTTAAGTAATGTTGGATCTTGACTGATGCAGTGTTTAAGCACATGATAATAAATAAGGGTTTGGTGTTTTTGAGGCGGTATAATTTGTCGTAGGTATACTGTACTTTGGCTGGAATTAGGAACCATTAAATAAGTAGAAGTAGCAGCCCCAGTGTTTCCTATCTCTGGCAAACGAAGCGTTTCGGAATACCCTCGTTTTGTTTCTGTAACAGTAAAAGCTTGAGATGTAATTTGAAAGTGAATTTAGTGTTGAGATTACGTAAGGGTGGAGGTATATTGTTCCAACACTTCGTTGCCAGATATCGAAAACTACCTTTAAACGCTGCTGTTTTATGGCTATGATACAGGAGTGCTGATTTAATTGACCGCAGGCCTCGAGTCGTATTTGTGAATTTTAGCTTAGAGTGCAGGTATTCAGGTTTATTGAATTTGACAATATCAAAAACCAACCCCCCAAGGTGCAACTCTCTACGCGATTCCATGTTGAGCATAGACATTTTGTTCAAATAAGGAGTAATGTGACTCCGAGGCGGGATAGTGAAACAAAAACGGCAACATGCGTTTTGCACACGCTGTATAACTTGCTGAGTCCGCGCCAGCAATCGTGGACCATACACTACGTCACCATAATTTAACCTAGATAGAATCAATGCTTCGCAGAGAGCTACGCGAGAAGCCTCTGAGAGCTGATTGCGGATGTTATAGAGCACTTTTAGACGATAAAAACAATTTTTCACTAAACTAAGTACGTGATTCTCGAACCTAAGCTGGCTATCGAAGATAACGCCCAAGTTCCGCGCCTCATCCACTCGCTCTACCGAGACTCCTTGGATCTTTACATCTGGGCTACAACGTATTTTAGCAATTTGTTTCTTTGTGCCCAAAACCATATACTTTGACTTTACGGGGTTTAGCACTAGAGCGTTACGCATGGACCAGTCCGCAATTGCATCCAAGTCTTCATTTAATAAAGAAACGGATAGTGGTAGCTGGTCTGGTGAATCAGACACATAAACCTGGACGTCATCCGCGTAACAGTGGAACATACAGTTTTTGATGACTTTAGGAAGATCCGCACTGTAGATAATAAAAAGAAGAGGACCCAGTATGGAGCCCTGCGGGACGCCCCGATCGACAAGCGTAGGACGCGAGCACAAAACGGAACCGTCATCTCTGACCAGTTTGACAGACTGTGTGCGGCCACCCAGGTAACTTTCGAACCATCTGACTGACCCCTCGCTTAGACCATAGTAAGACAACTTGGCAAGGAGAAGAGAGATGTTAAGACAATCGAAGGCACGTGAGTAATCTAACAGAGTCAGGACTGTACTATGACCTCTATCCTGTCCCGCTAACACATTGTCAGTAACGTCCAGGAGAGCTGTCGCCGTACCACGGCCTTTCCGAAATCCTGATTGAAAAGAAGGCAAAATATTATGAGTCTCGACAAATTTTGTTAGCTGGCTACAGACTGCTTTTTCAAGCAGCTTCGAGAGAAACGGTAATATGCTTATCGGTCGAAGATCTTTATATTCAGTGGGGCTATTGATTTTAGGTATGGGTGTGACGAGAGCTTTCTTCCATTGCCTGGGCACCACACCTGTTAAAATTGATTTATTGATAATTTCTGTAATGACGTCTAAAGTGCAAGGAAGGGAAAATAATATCATGTCTCTACTAATTTTATCGTCACCGATTGCATTAGACTTACATGACAATATTAATCTAGAGATATCTGTTGAGGTAATTGGCCCGAGCTCTAAGAACGCGGGTGAATATTTATTTTGCGTAAAGAAAGACATTTCAGTATCAGGCACAGCATTACTTCCTGGCACCTTTAAAAAATGATCATTTAATTTATTGGGGTCATTAAAATGCGATGGTAAAGATTTATCTTTGCTGGGGTCTACTAATATTTTACTCTTTAAGTTTTTCCAAAGGGATTTACTGTCTTTTAGTTTAGAGTTTACTAAGTTGTCAAAATAGGCACGTTTCTCACTAGCAATACTACGGGTTACAAGACTTTTTAGTTCCTTGTAATAATTTTCATCCTGCTCAGAACGTGATTTGCGGAACGCATCATGAGCCTTATTACGTTCGTCGATCATGATCTTGCACACATCGGTAACCCAGGGCAATGAATGATTGTTCCTAACTAAAATTGTTTTGACTGGAGCGTGTCTGTCAAAAAGAGAAATAATTTCTAAATTAAACTTAGCAACCATTAAGTCCACAGAAGGTAATGCTTTTATTTCATCCCAATTAATTGAGTACAAATCATTATTGAAGTCGCTAAGGTTTATACGATTGATAGGCCTGAAAGTAAAAGTCCGTGGTTTAGCTTTAGGTTTCTTTAGGGACAAGGTGATATTTATCATAGCGTGGCCATTGCCACCAGTTATGTTATTTACTGATATATCATGCACAGGGGCGTTTGTACATATCACATCTAATAACTTCTCGCTATGTGACGTGAAATGCGTCGGTTGAGAAACGCACTGTGAAAGAATTGAATTGAATGGCATCGAGCTTTGAAAACGATGAATAAATAATCCTACGAGTCTTGGTAAATGCATGTTGTGATCCGTATTGGAAGCAAAAGCTGTATTGGAAAGCCGTAAATAAATCAAATCAACAACTCTCTTTTTCCATGAATTTGTATTCATGGAAAAAAGAGTTTTATAAATATATAAATTAATAAATATAAATGTAAATGTACACTTATAAAAGGTCAAATTATAAAATTAAACACTGACACGGAAATAAAGTGATAAATTTGATTTTTATCGCTTCGGTATGTAGACTAAAGTAAAGAAGCGACGAAGAAACCTTTTTTAACCTTAAATGAGAGTTCTATATACTTAAACTAATTTTGAAAAAAAATTGAAGTTGAGCTGCTGTTTCGGTGGAAAGTGGACAGATTTTTGAGAGTTTGTAACATTTGGGTAGCAAAATATTCCAAACATTATATTAAAAGAATACGTCGCTGCCTTTGACCATTCATAGCGATGAGGGGTGGTGGTTGTAACAGCGTTTAGATTTCGAAAAACAAACATTCATAAGCACAAAATAAACACGAACAGATTAATCTCTAAGCTGTTAAAAGTCACATAGGATCAGAAAGGAGTTTCCACAGCAAATAGATATTCTACACAGACAGTCATATAAAATTAAGTACCTTTAAACTTGGCAATGTTTCTGAACTGCCAATAAAATTAAGGGTCAGTCTCGCCAGTCCTGTTATAAAGCTCCTTCCACACGACGCTATTAACTGTTTATTCACGATATACGTCACTGGAACGATTCATCAAAAATCTAATTAAGTTTCTACGCTGTGAACAGTGACAGGGAATTAACTTCACCTTAATTACGTTGCACTATACCAGACTCCGACTTAGCGTCGACTTGACAACTTAAAGTGTGAACTATCTCGTTAAGACGAACATTACTTCTAGCATCGTACGTATCTAATTAGATCCTACTTGCCTATTAAAATATGTTCGTTAAATTATTACTGGTTTTCGTCCGGGGCTACGTACGCGTCGTTTCGGTGGAAAAGTAAAGGTAATTTTTATGCCATGGGAACCGATTTATGTGAAAAAAGTAGGCAATGTGTTATTTCAGATATGTCATATCTATGCAAAATTTCGGACAGGTCCGTTAAAGTGTTTTATAATTATAATAAATCATTTCTTTGTACAAATTAGAATAGTTATAGATCTTAATTTACGTTCCATATTAGTTTTGGCGTGAAGAAATAACAAACATACATCCATCCATCCAAACTTTCGCATTTATAAGAATGGTATGATGCATATCGAGATAGTTATTTTCATTTAAAATTATAAAATTAAATTCCTCTGTTTATGCTCCAAATATTTCTTTAAAATCAGGTGAACTTATATAATTACCAGCACAAATTTTATTTTAAAATACTGGAGACAAAATTACTCTTTATGAGTAAAAATTTTCAGTAAAGGCTTTTATTACCCATGCTACCAGTCAAAGTAATTTAAAACGTTTCTGTTCCTTTATTAAAGTCCTTTTAGAAATGTGGAAGGCATAAAGTGCTCGGCATTCTACGAGGAGCTAGTATAGGAAACTGTTCCGGAACAAAATATTATGCTGGCAACCAATTAATACGAGCGGAGGATCTAACGACATTATACTCGTCTCTTCAACGACAGGGTGCGGTTAGAATGGTGCACGGCTGCAATCAACGCTTTTTGGGATAAAGCACCCCAAGAAGCGTTGCTTGCACCTTTTTTTAGAGTGGACCTGTGGCGAACGAAGAATGCGTTACGACCGAAGTTAGAATATGGCACAAAACCACCATTTAAATAGGTACGGAGGTCAACTCTGATAATATTTTAATCTGCATTGGTATAACTCAAATGATTTTAATATTTCATCTTTAGAGGAATCAGAGATCTTCTCTGATGTCTGATGATTTATCAATAAATATATATCTGTCTGTTTCGTTGAGCGCATAAATAGCGTGCGGCTCCTGTTTTCTGTTAATTTGATATATCTGGTTGTTTTTATTGTTAAAAATATTGGCTAAGAAATATATGTAGAAGATGCCTTAGAAAGTGTGACTCTATGGAACCAAAAGCATCGTTTAGACTGCGGGCTGGTAGGCAGCGTAATTTCAGTGCGCGTAATTTAGTTTTCGGCTTTTAGTTCCCCGCTACCGACATAACTTGTTCGACTGACGCTTTCATAGCTTGGCAATATCAATTTCATGTTGGCTCTAACTTGATAATAGCCGAGCCAAATCGGAACTATGTGAAAATTGTAGTTATAAAACTGAAATGGCCAAGCGCAATTTATTAAACCTTTTTTAATATATCCAAAATAACTGAAAAATTCTTAATTCTTCGCTTGTTCACTGTCTCGTTAATTTATTCGGTTGATTCATGTTGTTACAAAGGTTTGGTTTTATCGGTGCTAATAAAAAAGTATGAATTATTCATCAATGTCTGTATAAATAATAACATTTTAAACACAATTCTGATGCTTAGGCGTTTGGATGTTTGTAACCTCCTCACGCTTAAACTACTGAACGAATTGAGCTGAATTTGGCATAGATATCGTTCTAGAACTAAAAAACACATAGGGTACTTCCTGTCCCATAAATAAGTTCCCATGGGATATAAATAACCTTTAAACATTTCCAAACAAACAACGCGTGTGAAACCGCGGGCGGATGGTTCTCCTTCATAAATCTATACTATAATATTATAAACTGTCTGTCTGTCTGTTATCTTTTCATGCCGAAACGGCTGAACGAATCTTAATGTAATTTGACAGGGAGATAGACGGTATCCTAGGAACGGACAAAGGCTACTTTTTATCTCGGCAATGATTGTCCGCGGGCAGAAGCTAGTGTTACTATATTTGACGTAAAAACGGGTTAGATTTTCTAAAATAAATTTTTTATAAAAATCTAAAACAAAAGAAGTTGAGAAAACAAAATAGTTTTCGTAACTTTTGAACCGATATTTCCCAATATCCACTATTCAAGTAGGTGTCAGCTGATCTTCGTAAATGAAGTGGTCCTACCCCCGGCGTACAATATCAAAGCACAAACCCAACAGAGCGGTAAAAGGACCATCCTTTTAATTAAAATTTTGATTTATGAAAGCAATTTAAAACAACCTTTAATAAAGAGGATTTTGTGTGCGTAGTTCATAGAAATATCAAAGAGGAGTTAATGAAATTTCAATAAAGTTCTATAGCTTTGTTTTGAACTGAATAGTTAATGACTAGGTAGTGAAAACAATGGGGGCTCTGACGCATAAGCTGGCTATGAGCTCTTATTGGCTTTTATAATAGTTTCTTCCTCGTTACTCTAATGAAATTAATTTGGTCGAAAGTTTGGAGGTACCTGAGGTTCTACGTTGATAATTAAAAGTTGTCGCAGATCAGAGTCGCACCATTTTTTCAAAATCGCTTCTCCAGAAAAGATTTTTTTTTTTTTATGGCAGTAAGTACATATTTTTTGATAACTCTCACGGTTTCAGACTTCCCCTCAGAGGCCCAGAAAAAAACTCAGCGTGATATTTTTTTCAGGGCCATTTTATATATGGATTTGCTTTAGTGTTTCAGAAACTGAAATTTAACTGAAAAGTATAAGTAAGTATATAAGTTATCTAGCACCCAAAACACAAACTTTTCTTAACACTTTCATGGCCCTCGATGCACTCGACGAGCTCCGTGTAGCTGCGGCGCGCCCCTGCGGCCTGCGGGTCGTACCGCTGAGGCTGGACAGTGAATGCGTCAACTTGAGGTTAAATAATGTCGACGACTTCTGTGGCGCAGTGGGCGAAGGTCCGCCTGCGACGCAGGAGGTTGCGGGTTCGATTCCCGCCTCGGGACAAATATTTGTACGATCTGCAGATATTTGTTCAGGGTGTTCTGGTCGTTTTCTATGTAAAGTAAAAAATATCTATCTATATACTCGTATATTATTATGTATATCAGTTATCTAGTACCCATAACACAAGCTCTGCTTACCTTGGGGCTAGATAATGCTGTGTGATTTGTCCAGCATTATTATTTATTAATGTTGTGTTATCCAGCATTAATCATTTAAAGTCATTTAAAGTCCAGTGGCAAGATGGGCAGATGACATCTCTAACACCGCAGGGCGAACCTGGATGAGATTGGCGCAGGACCGTGTAGAGTGGCACAAAAGTTTGGAGGCCACCAGCACCAGCAGCACCCAGCAGTGGGTGAAGTCGGGTTGTGGATGATGATGATGATGAATCATTTAAAGAAAAAAACAGTTTCATAAGATCATGGCAACCAACCAATCGATCCACGCAGCCCCTTAACAATGAGATGCGAATGATAATCCCCGGTGATTAGCATTCAAGACGAAACAACAACTAATAAAAGGAGCCTCGGTAAAAAATTGAAAATATCTGCAACCGTCGGGAAAATGAGTATTCGTCACGCCGTGAAATAAGAAATACATTCGGATGCGTGTCACGTGGAAAGAAATTTGTTTACTTTTGCATTTGATTATGCGAGTTTATTATACCTATGTACCTATGAAATAAATAAATAATGCTGGGCAAAGCACACAGCATCATCTAGTAAGCAGCTTGTGTAATAGGTACTAGATAACTGATAAACTACCTTACATTCAATAGTTATTTTTTATTCAAATGAAAATCAAAATCAAAAACTCTTTATTTCCTTAGATGCAATAAATGTACATACACTTAGAAAAGCTCAAAATATAAAACTGAACACTGACACGGAAATAAAGTGATATTTTTGATTTCTGTTTTCGATTTCTGTTACGCATAGAAAACACCCAACAACCATCTGCAGAATGCAGATCGTACAAACATTTCTCCCGAGGCGGGAATCGAAGACGCAACCTCCGGAATAGCGTGGCCGCCACAAAGGCCTCAGAGGCGTCATATTGACAAATGGTTGTCGTCCGCTAAGCAGAAATGCTATTGTCCGGCGGGTACGGTTGCTTGTAAAATTGCAGGCATATGAGATATAACATCATCCCAACTCGTCCCGTGTCGGGCGACTTACTGACTGCTGCCTGCCCCCCGGTGGATATCCCTAGCCACCGGTGGGCGGGCAGCAGCGCCTCCTGCCGAACATTTCTACTCCCGAAATGCGATTCGAGTGGACCTGGCTGTTGAGGCATAACATAACATCTATGCCTCGGGTTGACTAAAACAGTACATTGTAGAACGCGTTACTACCGTATAATAATAATAATAATGCTGGACAATTCACACAGCATTATCTAGCCCCAAGCTAAGCAGAGCTTGTGTTATGGGATGTGATATCTGATATACTTAATACAATACACTACATTGATAGATATTTTTTATTATACATAGAAAACATCCAGAACGCCCTGGACAAATGTCTGCAGATCGTACAAACATTTGTCCCGAGGCGGGAATCGAACCCGCAACCTCCTGCGTCGCAGCCGGACCTTCGCCCGCTGCGCCACTGAGTATGTGTTCTTTGCGTGTGCTTGTAGAAACGAAAATCGAAATGTCTTATTAGTTTTCTGGCAAATGCTATCTTATGATAGTGACATATGAGTTTTGCATGAAAACTAATACTTACCAAGAAACTTCGATTTTCGGGGTTCTTGTCTCTGTGAGCTATTGTATTCGGCGGTATCCACAACATTTGGTAGGCGATATGTTTTTCCGTCAATCCGTATAGAAAAAATCATCCCAAATAAGTATGTATATTTCTAGATATAGTACTGTAAATTTATCTTCATTAGCAAATGAAATATAATGAATTAGAATTATGAATTTATTGAAACAGTAGAGCTAACTGCAATTGCAAACAATCCAGAGATAGCTCAACTAATCCCTATCACCAACCGGAAGCGTACCCAGAAGGCTGGCTGTAAATTGGTTTAGATATAGAAATAAATGTAAACATTTCAATTATTTCCTAGCAAACGGCTTCAGTTATCCACCACAATTGTAGCAATTCACGATTGGCGTCTTTTGTGGTCTCGTGGTATTAAGCGAGCAGGGACCCTGAGGTCGCATACATTAATCTTGAGCTGTCGAAGGAATTTTAGCATTTAAATGTGGGAAATTGAATTACATCGAAAATTTTATTAAGGAGCTGTTGTGATCTAAACTAGCGCCATCTCCTTTTTATTAAGGCGCTACCCCGACCCAAATCAGCGCCACCACCTATTTTACCTTATTATTCCGTTAAACGAAGGAAATTCAAAAAACCGATTGGCCAGTTTGTGCTTCCTATCATAAGCTTTTTTTTAATGCCTCTATAAATGTTTTTGTTTGTATAGTGTAGGAAGAGATCCGAAGTTGCTAATTTTTCCCACCATGGTGAGCAAAAAGAGCGACTTCGCATCTCTGCATAAAGTATACAAAATAAAACTTTTATAGAGGCATTAAAAAAAAGCTTATGATAGGAAGCACAAACTGGCCAATCAATTTTTTAAAATTCCTTCGTTTAACAGAATAATAAGGTAAAATAGGTGGTGGCGCTGATTTGGGTCGGGGTAGCGCCTTAAGGCGAGTATTCCCGGATTTCGGGATTTTTAGCTGTCCGTACCTCAATAACTAAAAGGCCTAAAGTTTTGAAATTCATACATATTATAGTTGAGGATATTTTCTAGTGCATCACTAGACAAAAACACGATTGGTGATATTATTACTCGATAGTAAATAATGACAAAGTTACCTCTAAATGAAACTTTGAATGATCAGTGTGAATAGAAAAATAAAATGACACAAAATGTATACCAAAACATTGCAAATCAATTGCAAATCGTGCTCGGCTGCCTGCGGTCTTACTCCGTACTCGCAATCATCGCATTTTGGGAATCCTCGCCTTAAAATCGAAAGTCATACAATAATTCAGCAAGAAACCAATTTATAAAGAAAATTATACTAGTATTTACAATTGAAACAATTGAGCTAACTGCAGACTGTTGCAAACAGTCTACAGGTAGCTCAACTGATCCATCCCAATACCAGTCGGAAGCGTCCCCAAGACACTGGCTGCATTGCCACGCTGTATGACAATGCTGATGCGCTGTGCCAGATACTCACCAGCTCTCGGGTCACGAGTCGCTTCGACCAGTAGCTCAGATATTTTTTTAAAAACCCGAAGAGCCTCGGTACCCCACGGACCTAGGACCTAGGGTCTCGATTCCAAGGGGAGCTAATGTTTAGGCTCTGTCGAGACCTGTATTATAATGTATTTTGTAAATATGTGATCCTTTATCATCATCACCATCATTTATGACGTCACCCAATGGCTGAATAATAGGGCTCCTTCATGTCTTGCCAGCCCTCTCATCCTGTGCTTTAAGATTAGGTATTGTCATATCATATCAATTCTGATGTCAACAAAACTAAACTAAATTAATTTGACAGCGCTAAAAATGATGCCTTCCTTTTAAGTCAAGTTTTCCCCCTTAGAGGGGATTTCAGGGGGGGAAACTGGAATAACCCCTGGGTGCGATCGTTATGAGAGGGACGGCAAAATTTTTAGTCCAGTCAAATAAGTTTAGGTAGTGATGTTTTGGCGACATCCAGAATTGACTCCGCCTTATAGAAGTTTAGTTTAATTTGGTCGGAGATGCAAATTAGATAAAATTTTAACAAAAAGGAGGTGCTGCTAGTTTAACTCGATAAAGCCCCATAAGGTGTCTCGAAATTTAATAAACTATGAACCATTACAGTCATAGAAATTTATTTAGTAGTTCCTAGAACTGTAGGTAAGTAAAAAAAAACTTAGCACGATGCTTAATATATAAAAAATTAATGGAGGTCTACGGCGTAGACGCTCTACAGACTTATCACAGTCTATTTTCTTTTTTTAAGAAAGGTTTTATTAATATTATTACTAACTAGGCTATTTTATTTGATAAAATTAAAAAACTCTAACGCTTGATGATCAACTTTTTGTGTAAGAAAAAATGCTGTTTTTTTGTCAGAACATTTCATCCCACTTCTGGGCAAAGACCTCCTGGCTTCCCCCAAGAAATAATTTTATTAGTATTATTAAACTCATTTTCAATAGATTACGTGTCAGGGGAGCTGAAACTCAATTTTATTGTCGCCCTTTGCAAAATGCATGCAATTCCTGGCATATTTACTTCTAAGCCCATTCAACTCGACTGAACTCTGGCTTCCGCAATATAGGTCCGTAAGGTATTCCGAGGATCTGAACTGATTTGCAGTCGAAGTCAAATTCTCCTACACATTGGCATCCATTGTGTCTGACATTGTCCGTGTTTACTACTTGATCATCTGTGTTCTTCAATAGGTTTACTCGTAGTAGAGTATTGAAGACAGTTATAGACAAAGTAGCAACTGTCGGCTGTTTTTTTTTTCAGAATAAAAGTAGTCTTTTCCAGACCTAGAACAACGTCCATGCGAAATTTCAACCCGAGTTGCTAAAGAGTTTTGTTTACCCAATAATTTAATATTTTTAGATATTTTTTAAATAATAAATACTTTATTCACAAAGAAAATTACAATCAGGGACTAGAAATAAAATAGAACGAATATTAACAATTGAAACAATTGAGCAAACTACAAAATATCTACAGGTAATTAATTAATTTAAATAATATTCAGAGACATTGTTATAGTTAAAAGTCTATTATTGTAAAAAATTGTTATGAAAGTAAATTGAAAGGCTGTAATATAATACTTCATTGAAGGTATCTCTTCAAAAATGGTCTCTTATCATTCGACAATGCACCTTTTTCTGGGTTATTCCAGTTTTCCCCCTTGACAAATCCCCCTTAAGGGGGAAAACTGGAATTCATTTTTTTTGCGTTCCAGTTTTCCCCCTTGAGAAAAATTTTTCAAGGGGGAAAACTGGAATAATTTTTTTCAAATTCCAGTTTTCCCCCTCGACGATTTTTCGCGTTCCAGTTTTCCCCCTTGAAAAGTTTTTCTCAAGGGGGAAAACTGGAACGCGAAAAAAATGAATTCCAGTTTTCCCCCTTGAGAGAAGAAAACCAAAGAGAACAATAAAAACTACAGTACTCAACAGTAAACTCACTTTTTATTTTGTACTTTGACAGCAATGACAGACTTTATAAAAAATGACACTAAATGTCAAAAAGACACCAAAGTCAAAAATGACATCCATTGTCGAAAATGACACCAAATGTCAAAAATGACGTAATTTATCAAAAAAACACACAATGTCAAAAATGACACTTAATGTCAAAAATGACACTTAATGTCAAAAATGACACTTAATGTCAAAAATTACACTTAATGTCAAAAATTACACTTAATGTTGTAACGCTCGGAAATATCGTACCCTACCCTACCTGATCACTAGTGATTATCTATCAATAAAACTAAGTATTTTACTATAAGTTTTGTATTAAAATTGTGATTTAAAGTGGCCAATGATCGTCTAGTTAGCGGTAGGACTCATACATTGTGATGTAGTAACTCAGATTCTTTTAGAAGCTTAAGACAAATGAAATAAACGTTAAAACTACTTAGGTTATCGATTCTTCAATCCTGGTACAGTAGTATAGCACCCCTCTTTCATGGCCGTCTCAAACCATGATACTCCCATGCTCTGAAACAACTGAAATTACATAGTAAGCGAAGAGCCTATAATATCTCGGCATTGTGACTTTGGTTGGTTACTCTGCCTCTCCTATCGCGGAACCTGAGAACTTTGCTTTATCCCGTATAGGTATAAGCCAAATTTATCTGGTTGGTGCCCCACTACGACGTTTCTCTTTTCGTCTCCTCGGGGAAAGTCGAAAGCAGACGGCTATCGCCCTTCCCGTACTCAGAGATAACCAGACATTTAAAAGCAAAGCGTTTGTAAATCGCTAACTCAGGAGAGTTTGATGGGGAATGATCTCAAGCGATCCAAATACATCCTACCTCACTAAAACTCTAGCCCACCTAATCCCATACCTAGTCCACGCGGGAAGTCCTAAGAAGTAAACGTGTGGAACCACATTCCAGTCCAACCGCAGATCAAAACAATAGATTTAATAATCAGGTTAGTTCAGGGCCTTACAGCACAAGCATTCACCAACACATCCAGGAACGTTGCAGTATCGACAGAATGTGTTTAATAAATATAATAATAAATTAGAATAGTCGGTTCTGGGATGTAACACCATCCGTTTACAATACGGAGAATTATTAGAAATGAAAAGTGTGGGTTTACGTAACCTGAATCTGATTGATAGAAATTTGCAATCCATCCTAGAATTCCTCCCTGGTCTCGTTCGATGGCTGAGCCGAACGATTCCCGTCAAAAAGAATTCACTATTCCTGTAAAACCTAGAAAAATCCCAAATTTTCACTTTACTTCAAAACTCCCGATCTCCTCCCCCTGACATCTCTGTACCAACTACCAAGAAGCCCATTTGTTTTCCTAGAATCGTCAAATTCAAAAATCATGTTTTGCGGAACATGATTTATGAAGGTTGATATTCTTTTTAGCATGGCGTTCGAACTCATTTACAGCTCCGAATATATTTTTAGTGTTACAAACTATATCAAAATGTGTTAATTATTTCTATATTTGCAAATTAAACGAACCAGCATAATCTGGACCGTTACAGCGACCCCAAATCCTTAAGCATTTCCAAAGAAGTAAGGATTTCCTAAAATTTCAAATAATTTACAAATATATTTAGTTTTTTTTATGATTTTTCTATTTAATTTTATTAACTAGTGCTATCATTGAACTCTTAATTTATTAAAACTTGTAATCACATACATTTTACTGTTTTGTGTATTTAAACCAGGTTTAAAACAATCAATATGGTCCAGCGCCACATTCATAATCTAATTGTCAAGTTAACTCTATTGCATTATCAACGTTTCACAGAGTAAAAACAATAGCTCCTGGAACATGGTCGTGAATCATGGCATCCCTAATAGAACATCAGTCAACTTATGATAGGGTACCAGACCTCACACATAACTCAACTAAAACCAGATCAATTGCCTGTTACCTGCTTAATGACCCGACCAATAACACAATTTCAATTTACCCCAAAATCCCCACAAAGGCTTTAAATCCCATTCTAAACTTGGAGTTTGTGAAGTGTGCTTAGTTCTGGCCTAATAGGTGAAGTATGAGGTTCTATGAAGCCAGTCCAAGCTGCAATTCAGATTCAGATTTTTCAATGTAATCTGATAAGATCTCAGTAACCTAACTCCAGAATTATTTCTTCATAGAACCTGTATGTGATGCGCATGTGACTCAAGTCCAATAAACCGTCCCAGATTCCGAAATAAGATTAATTACGAGGGCACACTGCACTCCGATTTTACTGATACTACTAACATTCATACAAACTCACTGCTTACTCCTCTCGTACAAGTTATGTATATCAATCCCTCTTCCTTCTTGCAAAACCCCGCAAACAATTCAGTCATGTCTTGCCCAGTAATCAACCTGTACCTGAATCCGTGACACAGAGCCTCCATTATTTTTAGTTATTTGTTAGTTATTCACGACTCTTAATAGTATTTTATTAGTTTGTTGCAAGCTTTATTTTGTTTTCATATTTTTCTCATTCCTCCTGCCGACTATTTTTCCGATGGCCAACCATTTACCTGGACTGACAAATAACTAATTTTCTAACCAAGCTAAATAGCCCAACTTGTTGGACGGTAGGAATATAGTCCATATACCCCAAGTCTATGGAACACGTAAGTAGGGTAGACACCTTGGACGAGTGAAATTAGGCCAGTCTTGTTGTTGGACAGAATGTAGACCAACCCTATGTCCATGAACCTATGGTCAAACTCACAGTTCCTGGCCGATTCTAAGGCCTACTGTCACTGTCAAACCTACATAATCCACCCGCGTTTCCGCACTATTTTCTGAAGGCAGAATTGTGTCAACCCATGATCATCATCATCAACATCATCATCATCAATGGCCTTTACATCCACAAAGGATGGTTTATGTAACCAAACTATGATACAGAGCTAAAAATAAACCGAAGGATTCTGTAATAAATAAGGCCCCGTTCCAACGCAATCGAACCTTCATCATACTGAACCAAAATAAAAATAGAAGGTAGAAATTCTGAAATATTTAAGGTTCCATTCCATTGTAATCGAAGTTAATTTTAAGGCCCCGTTCCAACATAATCGAACGGTACGATATGGTCTCAAAAATATAAAAGGAAGATGTAAATTCTGAAATAAATAAAAAGAACAACGCTATGCTTTAATTTTAGTATTAAATTTAGTTTATTTTAATCGTTTAATTTATTATTATTTTTTTTGTTTAAAGTTCAACGCTATGCTTTAATTTTAGTTTTAAATTAAGTTTATTTTAACAGTAATAATTTTGAGACAATCAATGCTATGCTTTAATTTAAGTATTATTTTAACAGTTATAATTTTTAGACAATCAATGCTAATTTTAGTTTATTTTAGATGATGCTGTGTGAATTGTCCATTATTATTATTATTACTATTATTTATTATTGATTATTGATTATTGATTATCGATTATTGATTATTGATTATTATTTATTATTATAAACGTTTTAAACGACCCCAAGTGTCAAATCGCGAAATCAATGCTATGCTTTAATTTTAGTTTATTTAAACGGTTTAATTTCCAATCGACCCCGAGTGTCAAAACGCGACCGTTATTCTACCTCGTGTAAAACGGCCTTAATATACCGTGACATTCTACCTACAACGTAGTTCCATATTGACACTGGCAGAGTCGAAGGCAAGCGGCCCCATTAAAAAAGAAGTTGAAATAATTCGACTTTGACGTTTCGTTCGACATGACATTTGGCAAAAACGTAAACAAACAAACATTTTTTCCTTTTCAAGGGTCACCACAATGCACGACAATTTACTGCACGGCACCATAATGCTCACCCCAATAATCCGTGCCAAAACGGTTTCAATTATCTGAGTGTACAATATCTCGACGTGCAATATCAGTCTGTGTAAGCTTGTCACGTGACGATAATGCACAACCACCAAAATCAGAAGCAATGTACACGAATTATTAGGCTGTACAAATTTTGTCACCAATTATTGTGCCGTACAATATCCGGCCGTACATTATTGTCTCCCCTTTTCAAAACACAAAAGACAAAATAACAATTTCGACAAGTTAATTGAGGTTTCTAATGTTTGTTTCCAATCCTATGCGGAAGCCTGTGATTAAAAGAAACCGCGCCGCCGCGCTCCGCTGTTGACCGGCAAGAACAATTGGATATCCATAATCGTAAGTATCACTTTTTGGTAACCTCCGACATTTCAATGTAGACGAACCAAGTCCCTTTTGAAGTCAGAAAATGCCAGATAATGACAAGCAATGCCAATTCGTACGAATGTTTACACATTTTTCCCTTATTTATTTCAGAAATAAACCTTACGACCCCTACGTCAAACTCACCCCTTCACGAGTCAAAACAGACCCAATCCATCCGCAACGCGTCGTCCAGCGGCGCGCTCCTTCCGGATTCCTTTGCTGAAGCTAGTAGTGAATGCGCCAATCACCTGGCCAGCTGCTCGAAACAGCATTCCGTTTCTCCATTGCCTCGTCCAGTAACACGCCTCTCCGGTTCACTTCGTCGAAGCTGGCAGTGAATATGCCTATACCTAGCTAGCAGCTTGATACAGTATGCTGTTACCTCAAGAAAGAATCAAGTAAGTACATTTAATTGACTTCAAGTCTTAGATATTCCTAACTAGTTTATGCCCGCGGCTTCGCACGTGTTGTTTCTATAAACGTTTAAAGGTGATTCCCATCTCATGGGAACTGCTTATGGGATAGAAGTATTCTATGTTTAATTACAGAACTAGAATCACCTGCATGCAAAACCTCAACCCAATCCGTTCAGCAGCCTAGACGTGAAGATGCAACAAACGTCCATCCATCCAACCCTTCGCATTTATAATATTAATGTGACTAGCTAGACGTAACGTTCTCGAATCCCACGTCTGGGTGTGACAACTGCTCTGCACTCAATCCTCTGTGACGCAGCGAAGGTCCGCCTGCGACGACAGGAGGTTCGATTCCCGCCTCGGGACAAATGTTTATACGATCTGCAGATACTTATCCAAAGCGTACTTGATGCCTCTATGTACAACAAAAATAAACTATCTACACTACACCTCTGATGTTAACATATTCGTAGCTAGAACCCTAATAAAATTAATTTTATTTCTTGCTTATCTCAGATGACGCTTGGAGATCGTTGTACACTGCACGGCCCGCTTCTGCACCATCAACACCGCTTCAGATGAGGCCTGGAGAACGTTGCTCACAGCTCGGCCTGCTTCTCCATCATCAATACCGCTTCAGATGACGCCTGGAGAACGCTGCTCACAGCACGTCCAGCTTCTCCATCATCAACATCGCCCATTCGACACCAGTGCTAGATATTAAGGAAAATTGAGTTATTGACTGAGATTAAATATTATTTTAAAGCGACCCCCCAACTTGTCGATTCTTGTCTAACCTTCTACTCAACTTCAGCCTCTAAACTAAACCTTATTCTATTATTTCACTTGCAACATATTTTACGAGAATCGAACCCGCACCTCGCATCTAAATCTTATTCTATTATTCCGTTTGTCTTAAGCTTCTTTCCATTTCACTGCAACAAATTGTGCGAGAGTCGAACTCGCACTTCACATCTAAATTTACTCTAACCTAACTAAACCGAATAGCTATATTAGATCATTTTATTCAATACTATTTTACGCGACTTTTGATTATGGTTATGGATTAATACATTATTAGATAGATAGGTACTCATTATTATTTTGATTGTTTTTGGTTTTTTGTTAGTTTGTTGTTGGTTTGTTTATTGTGTTGTTTGTTTGTTAGTTTTTTGTTGGTTTGTTAGTTTTTTGGTAGTTTGTTGTTGGTTTGTTGGTTTGTTGTTGGTTTGTTGGTTTGATTGTTTGTTGGTTTGTTGTTGGTTTGTTGGTTTGTTGTTGGTTTGTTGGTTTGTTGGTTTGTTGTTGGTTTGTTAGTTTGTTTTTGGTTTGTTAGTTTGTTTTTGGTTTGTTAGTTTGTTGTTGGTTGTTGGATATGGTCATATTTTTGATAATTTTGTAGGATTTTGGTTATATCTTTGATATTTTTAAATAATTTTTAGGATCCTGGTCACGGCACCAAATTGTAACGCTCGGAAATATCGTACCCTACCCTACCTGATCACTAGTGATTATCTATCAATAAAACTAAGTATTTTACTATAAGTTTTGTATTAAAATTGTGATTTAAAGTGGCCAATGATCGTCTAGTTAGCGGTAGGACTCATACATTGTGATGTAGTAACTCAGATTCTTTTAGAAGCTTAAGACAAATGAAATAAACGTTAAAACTACTTAGGTTATCGATTCTTCAATCCTGGTACAGTAGTATAGCACCCCTCTTTCATGGCCGTCTCAAACCATGATACTCCCATGCTCTGAAACAACTGAAATTACATAGTAAGCGAAGAGCCTATAATATCTCGGCATTGTGACTTTGGTTGGTTACTCTGCCTCTCCTATCGCGGAACCTGAGAACTTTGCTTTATCCCGTATAGGTATAAGCCAAATTTATCTGGTTGGTGCCCCACTACGACGTTTCTCTTTTCGTCTCCTCGGGGAAAGTCGAAAGCAGACGGCTATCGCCCTTCCCGTACTCAGAGATAACCAGACATTTAAAAGCAAAGCGTTTGTAAATCGCTAACTCAGGAGAGTTTGATGGGGAATGATCTCAAGCGATCCAAATACATCCTACCTCACTAAAACTCTAGCCCACCTAATCCCATACCTAGTCCACGCGGGAAGTCCTAAGAAGTAAACGTGTGGAACCACATTCCAGTCCAACCGCAGATCAAAACAATAGATTTAATAATCAGGTTAGTTCAGGGCCTTACAGCACAAGCATTCACCAACACATCCAGGAACGTTGCAGTATCGACAGAATGTGTTTAATAAATATAATAATAAATTAGAATAGTCGGTTCTGGGATGTAACACCATCCGTTTACAATACGGAGAATTATTAGAAATGAAAAGTGTGGGTTTACGTAACCTGAATCTGATTGATAGAAATTTGCAATCCATCCTAGAATTCCTCCCTGGTCTCGTTCGATGGCTGAGCCGAACGATTCCCGTCAAAAAGAATTCACTATTCCTGTAAAACCTAGAAAAATCCCAAATTTTCACTTTACTTCAAAACTCCCGATCTCCTCCCCCTGACATCTCTGTACCAACTACCAAGAAGCCCATTTGTTTTCCTAGAATCGTCAAATTCAAAAATCATGTTTTGCGGAACATGATTTATGAAGGTTGATATTCTTTTTAGCATGGCGTTCGAACTCATTTACAGCTCCGAATATATTTTTAGTGTTACAAACTATATCAAAATGTGTTAATTATTTCTATATTTGCAAATTAAACGAACCAGCATAATCTGGACCGTTACAATGTCAAAAATTACACTTAATGTCAAAAATTACACTTAATGTCAAAAATTACACTTACTGTCAAAAATTACACTTAATGTCAAAAATTGCACAAAATGTGAAAACCACATCAAAAAACCCTGAAACAACAAAAGTACGAGGCTGACTTCTTAGACCGAGGTAGGTACTTTATCAGTCTCATATGTGGGCATAATTGGGTATTGCCAGTTGAAAATAGGGCTCTGAAACACAGACACAACGCTAGGGCCTCTGACTGCATGAATTGCGAGACCGCTTCTACATGGTTTTTATGACTGAAACTTTACAAAGTTTTACGACGTGTTCTCACTGAGGACGGATTTTGATAAATTATCATTTTAAGGAATTTGTAAAATTTACCTAATAGGATAAAAAGTTTGTTCTCCATAATGCCCCATTTTTCCTGCAGTGTCTAATTAAGGCGAGGATTCCCGGATTTGGGGATTTTTAACTGTCCGTACCTCAATAACTATAAGGCCAATAGTTTTGAAATTCATACATATTATAGTTGAGGATATTTTCTAGTGCATCACTAGACAAAAACACGATTGGTGATATTTCACCCGATCGAAAAAAATTATAAAGTTACCTCTAAATGAAACTTTGAATGATCAGTGTGAATAGAAAAATGAATAAAATGACACAAAATGTATAACAAAACATTGCAAACGTTATTACGCAGTGCATCACTAGAAAATATTTTTATATGCCATACAAATATTTTTCAAAACACCTAAATACCTACAAAATCGTGCTCGGCTGCCTGCGCACCGTCTTGCTCACTTACTCGCAATCATCGCATCTCGGGAATCCTCGCCTTAGAAAGAGCAACACTCAAAGATGCACATTTTCTATTGTTTCAAAAACATTAAGTCTACTCGTACAGCTGCTAATGTAGATAAAAGTTATTTGTTGAACAAGTGGACAAAACAATTTTTTGATGAACGTGCCGATATTAAATCCCCAGCTAGCGAAGCAGCCAAGAACAGAGTCACGAGCGTAGAAAGTGGCTCCAAAGTAGACTGCTGAGGTTGCGAGAGATTTAATAGGCACGAAACTAAAAATACTTGATTTCGAGTTAATAACTACTACTAGCGAGAGACTAGCCAGATAAAGAAAAGCAGCAAAGTCACCGTTTTCGGTGAGAGTGGTGACAAAGAAATAGTTGACAAGTAACCGATATTATAGTTCCACCAAAGAATTAAACGTTTTTGGCAGACTAGAATGGTGGGGAGTACGCCTATTAGTATTTTGTTCAGAAGATTCTCGCACCATAATAGATAATATTTTAGTATCTTTTTGAAAAATAATTATAACGTCTTTATAAAATAAGGTACCTAAAATAAAAATCAAAACAACAACCTGTTGTTGTTTGTGTAATGAAAACTAAACTACATTTAAGATAGATCGTTCTGCATAGGTACTTCGGAGATTAGATTTATTTTTAGACTTTTTTCAAAATATTTCAACATGTATGAAACCTAGAGAGATTTCAGAAACTGTTTAGAAATGTACAAACTGATACGTTTCATTTGATATCCCACACGACCCTGTAGGTATCTTTTCATCATCAATAGCGATAAACATAATTTAATTACCAGAAATAAACATAAACTTGCTGTGCCTACAACTAGGCTACACGAACGAAAAGTAACTTTTAAAGGGCAATGTATACGCTTCTGGAAAAAAGGACAGACAAAGCGAGACCATAAAGGTTCCGAAACCGATCTTCGATCTCGAAACCCTAAACACCACACACATTACCTAGTCCTAGTTTTCAGTTGACTAACATTGTGCTGAACACCCTGTATATTGGTAAATATTCACGGATATTATATCGCATTTATTCAGGTGTATGCCATCCATGGCGATCTAGGCAGCACAAACGATAGCACTAACACCGTGCCGTTGGTATACATTTTAGTGAGCCATAAAACGGAGAAAACGTATACCATCCTTTTTGAACTTATAAAAGCGCAAATTCCAGAATGGCCACTACAATCGTATATATGTGATTTTGAAATCGCAACAATGAACGCCATTCGGAATTTTTTTTTTAAAGTTGTAGTGAAAGGATGCTATTTTCACTTCACTCAAGCGATTTGGAAAAAAGCTCGTTCATTAAATTTAACAAAAACGAAGATCCAGAGGAGACAAGTAGCACTATCTGCTGTGCTGCCTCTCTTACCAGAAAAAAGAATTTCGAAGAACGTTGAAATCTTTCAACGTCACAGAACAACCAACCTCTTAGAAGCATGGCATAAAAAGTAAGTGGAATTGTTGCAAAATGATAAAACAATGATAACCTAAGGGATACCTGGTAATATGGGTTGGCTGTGTTACCCTGATCTTTCAACCTCTTAGAAGCATGGAAAAGTCCGCCCACAGCCTTTAAATGTTTTGTCAGAAAATGCACCTTTGAAATAAGAACCTACATGCCGACAAACTGTCCCTTGAATAAAATTTTGAAAAAAACAAAAATGAATTTGCTTAGATACTTTGAAAATTTAAAATAAGGTGTAGGTGTGCACTTCCTTGAAAGATTAAAATAAATACTAGGTAGGTACTATTTATTTTAATTTTTCAAGGAAGTGTCCAGTGGTTATCAATCCGCTCACTAATTCGAGTTGCGTTGCGTCTCTCTAATAAATGCGTCCATCTCCAAACTTTTTTTAGTTCTGCTCTTTGTTTGAACATTCTTGGACAGTTTGTTGGCTTGAACTTTATTCAATGATGCATCTTCTAACAAAACATTCAATAGCTGAGTAAGGTTAGGCTTTTTCTTAATAGGTAATCGACTTCAAGTTCACTGGTAATCGGTTTCGAATTAGACAATAATGCTGCAGGAAAGATTTTCTCCGTCCGCGCACTAAATTTATTTGCTGTAAACAAAACATTACTTCAGTATGTAGTTGCTTTAGTCACACCTTACACGGTAGTTTACAACTAAGAAACTAATTTAATAGATTATCCATAAGGGGGAAAACTGGAATCGATAAAAAAACAATTCCAGTTTTCCCCCTTGAAGATCCCCCTTGAGGGGGAAAACTGGAATCGATAAAAAAATAATTCCAGTTTTCCCCCTTAAAAATTATCACTAAGGGGGAAAACTGGACTTTTTAAAAAATGAATTCCAGTTTTCCCCCTTGAAAATTATCACTAAGGGGGAAAACGGGACTTTTAAAAAATGGAATTCCAGTTTTCCCCCTTGAAAATTATCACTAAGGGGGAAAACTGGACTTTAAAAAAATGGAATTCCAGTTTTCCCCCTTGAAAATAAACACTAAGGGGGAAAACTGGACTCTGAAAAAAATGAATTCCAGTTTTCCCCCTTCAAGATTTGGCTTAAGGGGGAAAACTGGAATCACAAAAATATCAATTCCAGTTTTCCCCCTTGAAGGAAATGTTTAAGGGGGAAAACTGGAACGACAAAAAAAGAAAATTCCAGTTTTCCCCCTTAAGGGAGAAAACTGGAATTATTATTTTTGCAATTCCAGTTTTCCCCCTTAGACGTATTTTGTATAGCAATCATATATTACGAACCAAATTAGAGGAAACAAATTAGAACTAGTAATTGAGTATATATACAAGTATATAAAGAATAGAATAGAACTCAAATAGGCCACAGGCTCGGCATGAAACACTCCATATCTCAGAAACTACTCGTGCTAGACTTTCAGTTTCTGGTTTAAATGAAAGGCAAGGTCAATATCTTCATTTTTGATGACAGCTGTCAAAACTGAAACGGCCATATCTCGGAAACTGATCGTGCTAGACTTTCAGCTAGTAGCTCAAATGAAAGGTAGGAACAAAATCTACATTTTCGATGACAGCTGTCAAAACTAAAACGGCCATAACTCGGGAACTACTAGTGCTAGACTTTCAGTTAATAGCTCAAATGAAAGGTGGGAACAAAATCTACATTTTCGATGACAGCTGTCAAAACTGAAACGGCCATATCTCGGGAACTACTAGTGCTAGACTTTCAGTTAATAGCTCAAATGAAAGGCAGGAACAAAATCTACATTTTCGATGACAGCTGTCAAAACTGAAACGGCCATATCTCGGGAACTACTAGTGCTAGACTTTCAGTTAATAGCTCAAATGAAAGGTGGGAACAAAATCTACATTTTCGATGACAGCTGTCAAAACTGAAACGGCCATATCTCCGGAGCTACTCGTGCTAGACTTTCAGTTAATAGCTCAAATGAAAGGTGGGAACAAAATCTACATTTTCGATGACAGCTGTCAAAACTGAAACGGCCATATCTCGGGAACTACTAGTGCTAGACTTTCAGTTAATAGCTCAAATGAAAGGTGGGAACAAAATCTACATTTTCGATGACAGCTGTCAAAACTGAAACGGCCATATCTCCGGAGCTACTCGTGCTAGACTTTCAGTTAATAGCTCAAATGAAAGGTGGGAACAAAATCTACATTTTCGATGACAGCTGTCAAAACTGAAACGGCCATATCTCGGGAACTACTAGTGCTAGACTTTCAGCTAATAGCTCAAATGAAAGCCAAAGTCAAAATCTACATTTTCGATGACAGCTGTCAAAACTGAAACGGCCGTGACTCCGGAGTTACGCGTGAATACGCAGTTAATAGCTCAAATGAAAGGCGGGAACAAAATCTATATTTGAATGACAGCTGTCAAAACTGACGGCCAGAACTACTCGTGCTAGATTAAATTAGCTGTCAAATATAGATATTGTTTCCACCTTTTATTTGAGCTATGAGCTGAAAGTCTAGCACTAGTAGTTCCCGAGCTATGGCCGTTTCGGTTTTGACAGCTGTCATTAAAAATGAAGATTTTGCTCCCACCTTTCATTTGAGTTATTAACTGAGAGTCTAGCACGAGTGGCTACGGAGATATGGCCGTTTCAGTTTTGACAGCTGTCATCGAAAATGTAGATTTTGTTCCCACCTTTCATTTGAGCTATTAACTGAAAGTCTAGCACTAGTAGTTCCCGAGATATGGCCGTTTCAGTTTTGACAGCTGTCATCGAAAATTTAGATTTTGTTCCCACCTTTCATTTGAGCTATTAACTGAAAGTCTAGCACTAGTAGTTCCCGAGATATGGCCGTTTCAGTTTTGACAGCTGTCATCGAAAATGTAGATTTTGTTCCCACCTTTCATTTGAGCTATTAACTGAAAGTCTAGCACTAGTAGTTCCCGAGATATGGCCGTTTCAGTTTTGACAGCTGTCATCAAAAATGTAGATTTTGTTCCTGCCTTTCATTTGAGCTATTAGCTGAAAGTCTAGCACGATCAGTTTCCGAGATATGGCCGTTTCAGTTTTGACAGCTGTCATCAGATATGAAGATATTACCTTGCCTTTCATTTAAACCAGAAACTGAAAGTCTAGCACGAGTAGTTTCTGAGATATGGAGTGTTTCATGCCGAGCCTGTGGCCTATTTGAGTTCTATTCTATTCTTTATATACTTGTATAATATACTCAAATACTAGTTCTAATTTGTTTCCTCTAATTTGTTTCGTAATATATGATTGCTATACAAAATACGTCTAAGGGGGAAAACTGGAATTGCAAAAATAATAATTCCAGTTTTCCCCCTTAAGGGGGATTTGCAAGGGGGAAAACTGGAAGTCAAAAAAATGAATTCCAGTTTTCCCCCTTGAGGCTAATCTTCAAGGGGGAAAACTGGAACTCTTTTTTTTGACTTCCAGTTTTCCCCCTCAAGGGGGATTTCAAGGGGGAAAACTGGAATAACCCCTTTTTCTGATAGATAAAATGAGCCATTTGTGGAATGACATGTCCCTAAAAAAAAATGCTCTAACCCAACCTAACGAATACTGGTGTTATTCAAATAATTTTAACCGCTGTAGTGATGCGGCAATAAAATTTCTTAGGTTAGTTTCAGATATAATTTAGTTTTAATTAGGTAGGTAGTAAGTTTGTGACTCAAAGTCCCTTAAATGAATAAGATTTATACAAAGAATATAATTAGTTAGTATACTGTACAATAGTTAAGTTATTCTGTGCAAGTGTATTGAGCAGCTATGCATAGTAACTGCTAAGAGCTCTGCGGTACCCACAGGGAACCAGCCAAGCGAACGTTGCATTCGATAGAGCACAGACAAGGGTAAGTACGAACTGTTGTCCATTCTGCATGATTCTGCGAACTTGGAATCGCAATAGGTCCTATTGTCTCAAGAGATTTGATGTGGACGAGCCAAATGGAAGTAAATGGGACTATCCTTCCTACTATATAATACACTCGAGAGCAATGAATCCGGGTCACTCAAAGAATCCAAAAAATCTCGGAAAGTAAGAATGCTAAGTTAATGCAATAAATTGTATTTAATAGACAATTTAATACTCCTTAAATGAAAGTTAAAAAAATATGAGTCACCATACATTTTATTTACACAAAATTACATAAAGAAAAAAAACTGCTGATCTCTCCTTAAAACAAAAATAGGAAACATGAAATTTTTGAACTTTATGACGATTTTCTTGAATTTCAATACTTCGTATTACCTCCTCGTGCTTCCATTACTGCGTTTACGCGGTTTGGCATGCTGTACACCAAGTTCCTTATACGATTTTGGGCAATATTCTCATATTCCTCTGTGAGAGCAATTTTGAGCTCAGGAAGCGTGATTGGGGGAGGGTTTCGTTGTTTTACGCATCTCCCTAGCTCGTCCCAAGCATGCTCGATCGGGTTGATATCCGGGCTGCGCGCTGGCCACTCCATACAAGTAATGTTCATCTCTTGAAGGTAGTCATTCACAATCCTACCTGTATGAGGTCGGGCATTGTCATGCATAAATATAGCATCCTCACCCAAATTGACCATAAATGGACCAACGTGTTCGTTGAGGATTTCTTCCACATATCTTACGCTAGTTAAAGAGCCGTTTTCTATGATCACCAGCTCTGTGCGACTTTCAGAGGAAATTCCGGCCCACACAAGTACAGACCCACCACCGTAGGCTACTTTTTCTTCGATGCATGCTTGCTTGAATCTTTCCCCTGGTCTTCTATACACTCTGTGTCTTCCATCGTGCTTGTAGAGCATAAATTTTGATTCGTCGGAGAACATAACTTTCGACCAATCTTCAATACTCCAATTTACGAGTTTTTTGAGTGACCCGGATTCATTGCTCTCGAGTGTATTATAAAGCCGAAAGTTTGTGAAAACTGATTTTTTTTTACCTAGGATCTCCAAAACTACTGAACAGATCAAGTACGTTTAGAGCAAAGCCTAACTTAGATAATAGGCTACTCATTGTACCAAAAAATACGCGTGCAAAGCCGCGGGCAGAAGCTAGTAATATATAAAGTTTTATATTATAAATGCGCAAGTTTGTGAATTGTGAAATTTTTGAGAGTGGGGGATACAGAGTGCACCTGTGTTTTCGCACCCACTTGTGCACTATAATAATGTCCTGCGCATCTGGCTAGTGTCCGATGGGACTGGCCGCCGGTGTCGAAATTCGGCTAGGAGGACATTATGGGTATGGATGGACGTGTAAGCCTTGCTTATTTACCGCCCCCTCCCTCCATAACTGAATCGGTATTTTTTTCAAAGTTTCATAAAGAATCGGTACCGGTACCTACGTCAAGATTAGTTGAAAAAAAAGATAAAACTGGGTTCAATTCAAGCCGAGGCATAAATATTTGTGTGAACTGCGAATATTTTGTTCCACGTTTGATTGTTTTCTGTGATTATATAAAAAAACAAATTCACCAAAAAAATTACGTGTTAGGTACACGTAACACAAGCCTAGTGCCCATAACACAACACAACACATTTTGTGGCTTTGTGATATATCCATCAATACTAGGTATTCAACCACAGCAACTTCAAATTTAACATCCAAGTTCCCTTTACCTTTGCTAGTAAATGTATCTACTACCCATCCATACCACTTTCTGCTTCCGTACCTTCTGCCAGTACATAAACAATAAGCTAGCCACTAGAAGGGATGCTCCAAGGTACATTACAAGTCAGCAGACATAGTACAAAGCAGAGAGTGCAGCTCAATCACGAAGGCGGGAGTGAAAGACCGCCCGTCCTTTTGTACCCTGCCATTCAAGGATCTGATAGCTGATTCTAGGGATGTCAAGCTATAAACTCTACCTTGGATAAATTTTGATTGAAAAAACCGCAAGACGATGTTTTTTTTTTTATTTGTTTATTTATGTTTATTAGGTACCTACACAAAACACATCACAAGCAACAATAATATAACACAAAAAATTCAATGAGAATACGAACTGGCTTGAGACGTAACCTATGTGTACACAGCATATAATTAGACGTGTTAAGTAGACATTTTAACATAATATAATATGTTATTTAAGAAATAACCAGTTAACAACAGAGAATAAAGGTATTAACAAAATAAACCAAAACTAAAAAGAAATAACCATGCAAACTACTATTTACCTATTTAATCACTTGGTCACAGTGGGCATGTTGCTCTCACGAGCATCACCGCCCCTGCGGTTAAAATGGAGGATGTCTTTAAGAGTTTTAACAAACTTGTTTAAACTAGGACCAAATATGTCCATTTCTGTATTCACCTGTATTGACCTGTCTTGCGGTTGTTCGAATACTTTACACGACCTAATTTTTATTGCAAATTGTCGATCTTAGTGTCATTTCATCGTAATTATAAATCGAAGTTCTAACAGCGCGGGCGAAGCCATGGGCTAGTTATCAATAATATTGTTGAGAGAGAGAATTTTTTTGTTAGTTCCTTAAAATAATTTGTAGCGCTAGTTCCGCTTCTCCATTCGCCGTAAGCTCTACTCTACTGCTCTACCACTAAAACTAATATCACACTAATATTATAAATGCGAAAGTTTGGATGGATGGATGTTTGTTACCTCTTCACGCCAAAACTACTGAACGGATCGGGCTAAAATTTTGCATTCAGGTCATTCTAATCCTGGAATCAAACACAGGCTTTTTACCCCCATTAATCAATTCCCATGGCATAGAAATCACCTTTAAAAGTTTCCATAGAAACAACGCGTGCGAAGCCGCGGGCATAAAGTAGTTTTTTAATAAAATTGTAAATACTAGTTTTTATTTGTTTCAATTCTTTGATTGTAGTTTTCTTTGTTTATAAAAGTCTAAGTATTTTTTTACTGGTTTCACATATTCTCATCATCAATACCATCAAATCACCCAGCTCAATCAATCAGGTACCAACCCCTCTTTTAGTATGACACATTGTCAACTACAAAATGAAGTTAAACATATCGTCACGAAAAACATGTGGGTCAAACCCTGCTACTAATAAACACTTCTACTGCCCAATGCCAGTAGAGGTGCTTATTGTGGTGCTTATTAAGCATAGCGAAAAAATATGAGGGTTGGGGACAGCCCTCATGATACCACGTGCGGTGTTTACCTGTTCGCGGGATGAGACCCTGATGTTTGCGGCTTCTGCATCTATTCACTGCACCCTATCCTACCCACGCCGAAATGACAAGAGCTTTTTAGTTTTTATGCGAAGATAATGCATCTAGGCGAGTCTCATCTTTTGTTCGAAAGCCAAAGTGAGGGGTGGAGAGTTACCTTACCTACTCTATTCGTTAAGACGTAGATAGGTAGATACCTATATAATTCATGGTTATTTAAGGCAACACTATATCGATTGGAAAGCTAAACTTATACCCGGCCTGCCTAGCGTGACACGATGCTATGTTGGTAAAATTATTTAGCGCTACCCACATATCTAGAAATTTGTTAAAAAATCAACTAAGTACTACTTCGACCTAACAACCGAAGTAGGTATTAACTCATATACCATTGTAATACCTTACCTTTACTACTTACCTATATTTGTATAGCTGAAAGGCCGACTTACTTTGATTAATTTAGTTATAGTTTCTCTATAAGTGAATTTGTAAATTCTTAAGAGAAAAAATAAATATCTCAAACCTCAAACTTAGAACAACGACTTTAGGTGGGAACACATAATTTTGGTCCCCCCCAGACCAGTTTATTCGTGAACGAATTTCTTCGACGAGACAAAAAAAAAACATGGTGGGAATAATTTTATACATTTACTAGCTGCGCCCCGCGGCTACGCCCGCGTGGAAATTTAAAATATCACTTAGGGGTATGAAAAATAGATAGTAGCCGATTCTCAGACCTACTGAAATTTCATGAGAATCGGTCAAGCCGTTTCGGAGGAGTACGGGACCGAACATTGTGACACGAGAATTTTATTTATAAGATGTTGTAAAAGTCAAAACCGAAAACTTGAGTAAACTAATTTTAAATTCGAAGCGCTCTTGAAGCGGTCGTTATTTGAATAAATTTTTTAATTAGTAGTTAGATAATACACATCCACAGTTGAGCCACTTTACGAAAAGAAAAACATAAAAAGAACGTTCTTGGAGTAATTTTTGAATAAAAATTTGTTGATTCACACACGCACGAAGCCTGTGCTCTACCAAATCTCATTTAAAAGTGGAACGAGCACTTAATCGACTCAACTCGCCATGTTTTTAACAACGAGCAGTTTCTACATAGTTTTTCCGAGAAAAAATAAGATTATAGTCAAACAATAAGTAAGCCATAATGCTAAGAACGTGTAGTGTGAATGAAAATCCGAAGAATGTCTCTTGTACCGTCTCCCGAGCGTAAGCTTCTTTCTGAAGATGTCTCACAAAGGACTGAACCCCCCTCGTATTGCTGCACAGTGCACCCACACAGCAAGGAAGTTTCTAGAAATGCGAAATTCTCAGAAAGCTTTCTTTGATTCGTTAGTAAGATGCCGTAGCAATTCAATTTCAGTTAGTAGGTAAGCAGGTAAGGAAGGACCTACTTGATTATAATGTTTATGTTTCAGAGAAATCCGCTTATACAGAGTTCTGGCGTAGGTATACATTGTGGGTAATCTATAAGTGCTCTGAGATGAATTGGTATTTTTTATGTAGGAATATGCGATGAAAACCTGTAGGTACTTTACTGCAGCTCAGTGGAGCGGCAGTGCTGGGGAGTGAATGCGTTAAGGGAGGCCTTTGTCTAGCATAGGCTATGTCGAGCATAGGCTATTTCTAGCATAGGCTATGTCTAGCATAGGCTATGTGTACAAGCTATCGTAAGTACATGCAGTAGGTATATTTTAACCCGAACATTTCATGTAGATTTAGCTTAGATTGCATTGACCTCGATTATCAACTAATGTGGAAACAATAAAGCATCACTCAACGGGTTCGGTTATTTTAATCTCTTCGGAGTTTTTACCACCCTCAGCTAGCTAGCATCCCTTAGCGTTTTACGCCAGCTTAGCTTATTGATAGCAACCCCATTACTATGTCTAGCATAGGCTATGTCTAGCATAGGCTATGTCTAGCATAGGCTATGTCTAGCATAGGCTATGTCTAGAATAGGCTATGTCTAGCATAGGCTATGTCTAGAATAGGCAATGTCTAGTTGAGAACTAAGACTAGGGAGTATGCTATAAAGATATTTGTTCGATATATTGAAAGCAAACAGTTACCTATGTTAATATTTACATAGTTCTTGAGACGAATGAAGTCAGTAATTTATGTTGGCAGCCATTGTAGGACAAACAACAGAGGCCGTAGCCAAATTTATATTCCAAGTTTGGTAAAATTGGATCTGTAGACGCATTTGTATAAGAATCAGGTCGATACTCAATATACTGACAGCAATGTCTTCGACAGAAACTGAAAATTAATGTAATAAGTAAAAACAGTAAAGCATTACGGAGAGTTACTATCTAAACTTAACATGCAAACAATTATTTTGAAATATTTTAAATCAATTATTGCAAGAAAGTCATTGAGACAATAAAAAATATCTATCCATGTAGTGTATTGTATTATGTAAGTATATCAGTTATCTAGTACCCATAACACAAGCTGTGCTTATTAGCTTGGGACTAGATAATGCTGTGTGATTTGTCCTGCATTATTTATTTATTATTGTTTTGTAACATCAATTGCCTATTATGGCTAAAAATGTACTTGTATTTTCTTTTACTTGTTCAAAGTTATTACTTTCTTCCAAACCAGCTTTTTCTTACTCAATAGATTAATCTACGTACCTCGGTACGTCACCAAAAACCATTGATAGTGTATTACTGTATTAGTAATGTAGTAACCAGCGTTCTACACAAATCCGCCGAAGATGCCCATCGGTGAAACTTATTAAGCAAACTACAAATAACAGAAACTTAGATGCTTATTCTTTCTTTGTTCGGCGAGAAAAGTTGAGCAGTGTATCTGAATTAGTTTGCCTTGCGAAGCTTTTGATTCAATAGGATGCAATATACGAGAAAGTAAACTTTAAGTACAGCTTATATTTTCTCTAGGTAACGCTACCATATTTTTACTTGCTAAGAAACAAAAGTTCTAAGTTGTTGTTGATTCAAAGCTTTTTGCATGTCACTCAATGTTATCGGGACTTTTTTTATATAATATATTATGGCCGATTTTCCTATTTTTTTTCGTTGTTTTTTTTTTTCTTTTCAGCCACATGGCTGAAATTGGCCATAATATGGTCGCTTGCCACACAACGGTTTCATTTGACAAGCCATATTATGGCCTCTTGCCACGGGAGAGGTGATTTCAAACCTGTCAACAGCTTGAAACAAAAATAGATCAATGTCTTAAAAGTTGACTGACAGTGTCAAGCTGACGTTAAAACATAAACTAACCAAGTTTAGAAGAAAGAATACGCGCGACCAACGAAACGATAAAAAAAATCGTAGAACAAAAGTTGACCTCAACCTTTCGGCTAAATACACCCCCCGTGGCACCCTAAATATTAGGTAAACGATTTTTATAATAATTTCCCAGAGGTTATGACGTAATATTCGATGATTTTGTGTACCTACCAGATGGGAACACATCGAACCGTTTTGGCTACATCCCAAACACGTTTTGCATTTCATTCAAAACGTTGACGTGAAGGATAAAGTTTTATTATTTTACTACTTCGACGTGATCTGAATGCATTACCTGAGTGCAGTCGCGCCATCCTCACGGGTTTTAAAAATAACTGCTACTTGTGAACATTCCGTGATAGCTTTTTTGTTGTAGATTTAATTCTAACAGTTATTTTTCGCTAAACAAAAATAAAAAACAGTTTTTGAAGTGAAAACTTCTTTAGCGGCGCTGAGCACTTTTTTTGTATGGGTAAAAACTTTCAAACTCGCGTCAGGGTCACGTGATGCTGATCGAAAAAGCGTAAGATCGAGGGAAAGGGAGAGGAAGTAATTTTATACTTATAATTAAACACAACGTTAATATTGAAGTTTTCGCTTCTGCCGGCACTCCCGGAGTGCTACCTTTTTTTTTCGTTTATATCTAACAGTTTTTTGTACCTTCGAAGTGCTTTCAGGACAAAAACATAACTGTACATCACGTAAAATATTTCTAATTTTATCGGACGAGTTCGTAATTAAAAGCCAACCTCGGATTTGAAAAAACCGAAAACGGTTTTCGTTGGAATTTTTCAGGGGTCAAAAGGTTATTGGTTATTTTATTATTCCGAATGAGCGCCGAATGTAACATTATTATACAACAATCGCGTCGTGGGTGTACAAAATTTTTGATTTCACCTCGTTTGAATGCAAATTCAGTGGATACCGGTGGCGGTCTGATACGTGAACACAATCACACGAAATAAATGAACCGGGATCGAGTTGCCCTTATATTAATTTGTATGCGGTGTTTACGGAATCACCTTTGATTTGCACGTACCTCCTGAAATGTTTAAAGGTAGGTAAAAACAAATATTTATATTGTGGACAAAATCTATATGAATTCTTTAAAATTCCTGGTGACGTGTGATTTTTAGGGTCCTGTACGCAAAGGGTGAAGACGAGACCCTATTACTGGGGCCCTATTACAATTCTCCGCAACCGACACTGTCGATGCCGATGACATGCGGCCGACGCACGCAAGCGATAGCTATTCTGTTTCTCTGTCGGGTGGGCATTTTTCATTCGGGCGAGATCCGGGCACACCCAACTACCTTCGTGAACGATCATGTGAATGAAACCACCAGAGAGCATAGAAACCTTGGACAGATTAAATAAAAACAAGTCAAGTACGAGTAGGACTTGTGCGAGGGTTCCGAACAAACTTATATTTACCCTAATGAGGACTTCATTATACCTTGTTAAGGGATGAAGCGTTGGTGTTCTTCCAACACAAACTAGGTTCAAAGTTAACCCGCTTACATTTATACTGGAAATATATATTTGTGAGCCGAATAATTTACACAGACACACTGCGTTTTTTTTTGGTGATTTTGCTAAAATGAACGGTTTTCGGTTATTTCTTTTTACTTAAAGATAAAAATACATTTCCTTGTGCTGTAAGACCTTGCTTCTTGCCAAATTTCGTGATTCTAGATCAACGGGAAGTACTTTAAAGGCTTACGTATAGGTTTTATTGCGAACATCAAAAAATAATTTTTGTAATTACCTATGTAACTTTAAATAATTAAAGGTTTTCGGATATTCCTCTTTATTTGCGCTAGCTCTTTGCTAAGTTTAAACGTAAAAGGCTGTCACGAGTGATTCTATAATCTATAATATCCCGTGTAGACTCTTTCAATGCCATCCAAAGAAAGAGAATTGCGTCATTAACGTCCAGAGGTTGACATGTGTAAAAATGACACTATTGTAAGCCCATCTGACCGTCTGATGTTATCGGACCCTTACATACAGACGGAAGGTGAATATTGCCACCTGACATACTAAGTACTCAACCTAGTACCTTGAATTTTATATTTAATATATTATGATTTTTATTTAACTTTCCTTTTTTATCACCTCAAAAATGGATCTTGTGTCTGAAATTAAGAATTAATATTATAGGCGTTCCTTTTTCCATTCGAGGTGCGGAAACCTAAAAAGAGCGGTTTTAGCGCCAAGTTTTGGTAAAATTAAGAACTTCGTCGTCAGCTGGGGGAAGTTGTTAGTTGTAGGCTTTGCTAAGAGATGGCGGTAGAGCCGCTTTTCTGAAAATTATGAAACGGAGAGTGATCTTCAAATAGCATGAGTAAATTTCAATAATTTAGGACGCTACGTGTATAAAATATTTTAACAATCATAAATCTACTGAAATTTTAGTGATAAATGGACAAAATATGGTGAAAAAACACCTTACGAAAATGAAAAGGTAGCTTTGTAGCTACCGTGCAAATTGACAGTGGTTCTTGAAAAAATGCTGTCAAATTTAATGTTTCGTTCGTACATTTTGCCCATTAGAATAGAGGTGGCCGCCGCAAAAGCCGCCATTTCAAGCTTCGTGCCGTAGCTTCGAGTTTTGATGAATTAGAATAGTAATTTGACAAAACGCAGCACGCAACTGTCGATTTCGTCGAAAGCGAATAGACCCCCTGATCCTCCGCTGTCTGTCAGTCCGTCTGTCAGCGAGCTGTATCTCATGAACCGTAAGAAGTAGACTGTTGAAATTTGCAGAGTGTGAAAGCGGCCAAGTGTGAGTCGACTTGCATGGTTTTCTATACTAATAGGCTGTGCTAATATTATAAAGAGGAAAGATTTGATTGTTTGTTTGTTTGTATTGAATAGGCTCCGAAACTACTGGACCGATTTGAAAAATTCTTTCAACGTTAGGAAGCTTACTTTTCAGGGAGCGACATAGGCTATATTTTATCCCGGAATTCCCACGGGAACGGGAACTACGCGGGTGAAACCGCGAGGCGATCGTCTAGTATTAAATAAAAGTTTACACCCACACAAGGTACAAGCTCAACATATCTCTTTTAAAAACGTCACTCAATTTTCTCAACCTATCCAACTAACTCTGATGTTCCGCCCTCCATATCTGTGGTTTAGCCCATTCATAAATCTCTTCTCCTATAGACGTTTTACATAATTATTATTCGTATACGACCAGTGTGAACTCCCTCGACCCGTTGACTTGCACAAGCTTCATATAGCTACATAAAGTGGAAACGTTCTTGTAAGTTTCATATTCCATATAGGCGTGCCACTGAGGTGAATCTCACAATTCGGTAGGAATCCACGAACTCAACGAAGTTTCCTAACAAACCTTAGGTATAGGTACTTCCTCCACACGATCTTTATTGAAATAGTGCTCCTAGTTTAGAAAGGCGAGGCATTTGATCCGGAGTGACTCATGAAGACTCTGTGATGGTATGCCTTACGCTGAGAGATGCTAACAATGATGACATTCAGGTTTATGAAATAAGGATTCGCATTCCAGATAAATGGCAGGTATACCAAGGCATAATGACAGATGCGTAAGAGATAAAATACGTCTAGCTTTGAAATACACAATTGACAAATGTCAACAAAACTGACAACAAGCAACACTTCTCAATAAAACAATTTGGTTCTCTGTTTGAACTCTATTAAGAAAACTGCAGCAAAGTTATGACGGGGTTCAATTACTTACAAGCCGAAGGAAGGTGTTTGTAGGTTTATATCCAATTTTGGTAGCTAAGCATTTATTTTCAGCTGGTGAGACAGCTCAGATCTGATATGCCTGGAGAAGTCTTGTCGGAAGCCAAGATCCGCTTTGCCTCGTTGAGGAACGACAAATTTCAACTTAAAGTTGGCCCCTCTTATAACAGCTAGGCACAGAATAAACTGGAATAAAGAGAGGGATTCTGCTTTGCTTTGCAGTGGAACAATGCGGGCCAAAAATAAAAATAAATACAAAATTAAGTTGGTACTCATCCTTCCTACTACTTTGTACCGATACGTTTGTCAGTAACACCAAAGCCTCGCCCATAGAAACACGTGACGGTCCTTGACATGGATGCATCAGATGAATTATGTAAAGTGGGTACAGTTTCCCAACGTTTGCTGTGGCTTAGCTAAAGATAAGACAATAGATCTAGCTACGGTTAAGCCACGAACACATTGGCGCAACGAACTGTAGCGAATTGTGTAGCTTGGAGATTCTCGTTATCTAGACACAGAAAGAAAGAGTTTTGAATAGTTGATGATCGATTTTGTAAAACCTGTCGTTTGTTTTTTCCATTCTCTCTTTCGTTTAATACATTAATATCCATAACCACAGTTCAATCGACCGGTTATCTACCTTTTTCCGATTAGATGGCTTACCAAACAATTTTTTTTAGTTTTTAAATGAAAATATTGAATAGTTTTAAAATATTGATAAAAAAAACTCAAAAGCACGGTAGGTAGGATTGATGTAAACAATTTTATCGACATTTCACAGAAGTATTTTAGAAATAATAATCGAGAGATACAATGATATTGCCGGTCCAGAAACTGAATCTGTTTCGGCAGCAACCCATCAGCGTTGAATATGCTGCAGTGCATTAACACAATTTTCCGCTAACAACAAAGCTAGAACTTTATCGAGAATTTACTAGCTTAGCCCGACCCAGTTCATCGTCTCATATCTATAGCACAACGAGTAAATATCTTACGTTGAGTTTCAGACTAGTTCCGGCGAAATTGGAGCTTTGATCGCTAGTTTGGGATTTTCTTTGTGGCTATGATAAGGTTTTTGCACATAAAATCTATTGTGTGGTCTTAGGCAACACAGCTTTCTAAATGACTTGGATAAAAAAACTGTTCTTCCCGGTACAATTAT
The DNA here is from genome assembly GCA_963564075.1 of Eupithecia subfuscata. Lineage (NCBI taxonomy): Eukaryota > Metazoa > Arthropoda > Insecta > Lepidoptera > Geometridae > Eupithecia > Eupithecia subfuscata. Next base: position 3,991,383 of record OY751099.1, on the reverse strand, counting down.
TGCCAGTATTAAATGTAAATTTTCAGTCCGACTGGGCTGGACTTGTGTATTGAAGGAGTTTTGGGCAAAACAATCACGATGTGGTATCCGATCCATATGGGCGCAGGCCGGATGGGAGTGAACATAAAAATGATAAGTCAGTACCTACATAATTTAAATACTTACCTGTAATAAAGCTATAATAAAAATAAAAGCCATGTTGTATGCACCTTTACTTGACCACCTGCCTGCACTACCATGAAATTAGAGAAAATGATGTCCAAGCTTGACGCAAATACCAAATAAATTCGTCACGCATCATTTGTATTGTAAGGATAAGTTTGTTTACCTGCACCAGCACCTGAATGTATGAACACTTACATAAAAGTGTAAATTTAAGTATATGCCATTTGTTTTGTACAAAACTTGGCACCTTATCGCCCCGATTGTATCGAAGTAGGAAAACAACGGGATGGTAAATGGAAACACATTTCTCGCAAGATATAACACAAAGATACAAAAAATACAAAACATTCTATCATTAAACACTGAAACATAAATCCAAATTGAAGAAACCCTTAAAATAAAACTCTTGATTCAACAAACGAAAATTATAATGAAACACAAAAACCAATTTTTATTTAGCGAATTTTTATGCCGCATGGGCATTTTATTCAAATTACGGAAGCTTGTGGATTAAATGTAAAGAATTTCCTTGCGACTGGGCTGGCTTACGACCCGGTGCGTGAATTTCGTGAATTCATTACATAATACGCTTTGAAACATTTACGAATTGATTGAAATTCATTTGTTGAAGTGCGAAAATATGAGATTCAATTTTCATAAATGGCGGAGCGTAATAGCTTGAGTTATATTCAATCTTATCTGGGCACACCCGTGCCCAGATAGATGCGTTAGATATACATTATAGTCACAATTTAAAATAGATCTAAGCCAAATTGGACTTTAAAATAGGTCTTATTTTGGTTTATTCGTGATGAGGTTCAAAAGATTTTGAACGTCATCACTATATATAACACCCCTCTCTTTTTGCGTCAGGGGTTATATAGCACAGGTATCACACTAATATTATAAATGCGAAAGTTTGGATGGATGGATGGATGGATGTTTGTTACTTCTTCACGCCAAAACTACTGAACGGATCGGGCTGAAATTTCGCATATAATATGCAGATAATTCTAGGCCTGGAATAAAACATTATACTTTTTATCCCATAAATCAGTTCCCATGGGATAGAAATAAATAGGCAATAGAAATAATAGAAATAAAGGCATAAACTAGTATATAATAAAAACAACAAAATTGTTATACCTCGAAAGAAGCAAAATGTATAATTCCGAGTTTTCCCAGTTTAGCAAAACAAATAGCCTGTTTTGTCATAGACTTACAAATGACTAATATTACTATACCTACTAGCCTGGGGTGAGCACTGGTGATGGCGCTTGTGGGATTGTGGGATTGTAACGAAATTAATGTTGGTTTTCTTTTAACTATTCTGCAGCTTCTAAAACACAAGGCGTTTGAAGCCAGAGCCAACATTAGTCCTAATGCCGGAGGCTTTTGTAACAAACACAAAATCCCGGGTCATTTGATTTAGATTTACATATTTTCTTGTGTACGTAGGTACTATTCTATTGGGGCTAGATAATGCCATGTGAATTGTCCAGCATTATTTATTATTATTATTATTATTCTTTATTGGTGGTGGTACCATAACGGTAAAATGTATCGAAAAGCTAAAGGATCACTTGCCTATAAAATCGAGCAAATCTATTGGTGTGGTTTGACATACTCCACCGTTTAGCAAACGCAGCTTAGCTCTAGTCGAAAACCATTCGAACTCTTGGAATGAAGGATTAGCTAAGTCAATTTCCAAGTATAAAAAAGGAGGTCCTATCCCTCCCTATTTACCGGCCATACTCTTTAGGGGAATTTTCCAAAGAGTACCTACTGTGCAACTATTATACTTCCATCATGGCAAATAACTCGACGTCTCAAGATTTAAAATTCAAATTTTTATTCAATGGTTTGCACATTTACGAGGTTTTAGTTGCCATTGCTCAAGAATTTACTGGAGTTTGGAAAAACTTTTATGCTTTTAAACGTATCTTATTCTAAGATAGCAAAAACCGGTTTTGGTTTAGGTACTTTTTGTTCAGTTTTGTACTTGTAAAAAACATTTACTACCAAAAGTTTTTTAAATAGTTGCTTAAAGGACCATTGGCAATTTTGTTCGAACTCTGGGCCTACTTTGTTTATAATGTTTCATCACTATTGGACAAACTTTGTCCAAAGTCTGTGCCTTTTTTGGGTCTTTTATATTCTAGACAAGAAGTAGTAGAAGTAGTTTTATTGTAGACACGAGTGAATAGGTGTCTTCTATTCAAGATCTTGGTGTTTGAACGTTGGCCACAGCCATCATCACTTACCATCGTGACAAAGAAAAAATTTGTAGGCTTGGGAACGGGGTTGATGAAAATTACGAATCAAAAAGTATTTTCTGATTTTCTGGCCCCTTCGAAAACTCCATTTCTTTATACGAGAGAAACACTAATGAATTTAAATGTAATTCAATGGATTCATATGAATTATTCAATAAAGCATGTTAATGGAAACAATGCGACCCCTTAGAGATTTCGTTCAAGGTAATTAATTACTTTTACCACTGAGCCTTATTGAAAGTCAGTTACTTTTAGATATTATCACCGCATTTGCATATTTCTCCTCTTCGAGTTAATGTTTGACTGTCTTCAAGTGCCTAATTACCTTCATCAGTTTTTTCATTATAAATTTGACCGATTATATACGAACCTCGGACCTCGTGTGTGTTCTTCAGTTTTGTTTTTGGAACATGTACAATTGTTTTATTTGGAATATCGCCTGCGACACTGGAGGTTGCGAGTTCGACTCCCGCCTCGGGACAAATGTTTGTACGATCTGCAGATATTTGTTCAGGGTGTTCTGGATGTTTTCTATGTGTAATAAAAAATATCTATTTATGTAGTGTATTGTATGTATATCAGTTATCTAGTACCCATAACAAAAGCTCTGCTAAGCTTGGGGCTAGATAATGCTGTGTGAATTGTCCTGCATTATTTATTTATCACCCCTTAAACAATTTAAGATCTTATCCACTGCAGGGTTTGGTGACGAAATAACACCTCAGCTTTAGGGATGAACAACACAAATAAGTATCGATCACAAAATAAGCCTAGTATGTCCGCCGTGCCACCAAATCAAAACAGACAAATAAAAATGTGTACAAAGTATTCGGTCATTCATACTTATTACCGCCACACCTTCATGTAACCTTTTGTTGTTTTGTTTCTTTACCTTTGTGAACTTGTGTCGATGTCGTCGCCAGATCTTAGTATCATCTCGATGGCTAGGCCATTTACAAAAAAAACGCAGATTTTTTGGGAATAACTAATCAATTTCATTCGACAAGATGGCTAAGAGACAAAGCAAAATTGTTGAACGTTGATCGTATATCAATCTGCATAGGCAATTAACGGAATTACGCCGTTTTTCAATCGACCAAGCCATTCCACAAACAGTCGGAATCTGCGATTCAGCGGCGACATCGACAAAAAGTTTTTATACTTTTTAATAAGTCCTCTATTCGCAAGACACCCTGTAAGACGTACCCGTACCCTATGGGACAGAAAACGGCACCGCTGCTGTAGAGGCTTCCGAGTTATTGTTAGTTCGGATCGATGCGGCCAGCAGACAAAGGACTCGGGAATATTGTTTGTCACAAAATTTATTATGGCGGCAGACAGAACGCTCGTGAGTTACATCCTCAATATATCAGCGAGTGCGGAGCGCAAATATTTAGCTTGTACGGCTTGTGTCGATTGCTCTTACGGATCCTCTCAACCCTATTAATACAGGGTGTCCCAAACACAATTGATTTTATCGATACTTATTAGATAGGTAGATAGATAATACTTTATTCATCACCTTAACAAATAACAAATTACAAATAGTATGAAACATATAGAGAACAGCAATGGAACTGACGGCCTTATCGCTTAAAGCGATTTCTGCCAGGCAACCAAAACTTATTCTGTTATAGTGTAGCGTTTGGAGTTTACCTGTAATGTGCCTATTTATTGTAATGTATAACAGTTATTAACTTTTTGTTCCATAAATGCAAAACAAGTCCTTTTTCTCAGGTCTTCTTAACAGATTTCACGTATATGAAACATTCGTTTATCTAGGGAATCTTTTTAAATTATTTACAAGTTATATATATATAGCCCGTGGCTTCGCACGCGTTGTTTCTATGGAAACGTTTAAAGGTAATTTCTATCCCATAGGAAGTATTTAGTGGGATAAAAAGTAGCCTATGCTTGATTCCAGGCTAAGAGCTGCATCTATGCAGATTTCAGCCAGATCGGTTCAGTGGTTTTAGCGTGAAGAGGTAACAGATATCCATCCATCCATACATCTAAACATCCAAACTTTCGCATTTATAATATTAGTGTGATTGTTTCTGCAAAATCTAACACTGAAACGAAACAGCCGTTGGTAAATATTACTTTTGAAAAAGTTAAATTATTTTCTACCTAGAAAATTTAAAAAGAACCCCAGGTAGTTTTTGACTTATCCGATACACAAAGCTGCAGGTGCAAAGAAACTCCATATGCGTCTGTATTGGATATCCAGCTGAAATTGGCCAAACAAACAAATGCTTCTATTTTCCTTTTGCCCGTCGACGGCCGATTGCCGAAAAACCAGCGTGGTTTAAATTAAACTCGCCTTGTTTGTTCTTTTTGAATCAGTTTGCAGGCGCATAAAGCTCCTTAACAAATGTTTGTTGAGCCGCCGTGTGTGCCTAGGGCTAAGAACGGTATAACTCAAAAAGTGTCTGACTTTGTGCTCCAATGTATCAAATCTTGAAAAATATAGGTGTGACCTTTTGACACGAGCTCTGAAAGTAAAGTTAGGGTGAGCAAGTCCGTAGCTCAGTTCAATATTTGGATCATGGTAAGATTAACAGTCGTTTTCTATTGGATTTGGTTAACTTATCTCCTGGTATGTTGAAATAACATAAACGATTGTATACGAGGGAGTGCAATTATTTAATAGCTTGCCTAACGAGCTCAAGGAATGTGCTAGCATAAGCATGTTTAAAACAAAATTAAAAAAATACATCTATAGCCTAACTTATACATAAGGTATGAAAGCGTAAGTACTAATATTAGTTTAAACATAATTTTTAAGAACTTTGTATCTCATTATAAGTGAACATTCTTTGTTTATATGAGAATAAACTTCTTTAAACGGAAACCGAAAATAATGTAGATGCTTTATTTGCCAGTATCTAGGAAAATGCTTGGTGCTGGGATATATGTCACCTATAGAAATATAATATCAACACGTGTTGCTTAGATTCCTTGAACTTTCGCAATTCGTATCGTAAATTTGTTTTCTCAATGTCGAACAAAAATAAAAATAATATTAAACTACGCGATTTTCCGAAATCACTTTAGCAGTATATTGGTGCTTTAAAATAATCGTATCAAATAAAAATAACAAATTTTAGTAGAACTTCTATTTTTATTACGGTACTACAAGAGCTTTCGAAACTTCAAGCATCTTGACCTTTTTAGAACAATGAATAATAATTCGATATAGGTCGACAGAGTGATCGTGACCCTGAAATGAATCGGAACAGACGTTCAGTCGGAACGTAGAGGAATATGAGGTTGAAATGTCGATTGTTAATATTAATGATGAATTTAAGAAGTAAATAGATAGATAGATATTATAATACCTTAGACTTTGAGCAACGCGACACGAAACTTTAGTCTTTGAACAGGATTGGATAAACTTCAATGTTTTTCCTGTAGGTGGAGCTAACGGCACCTGAGTGCAGTCGCAAAGATTTTCGACTCCTACTTCACTTGACTTCGTGGTGTAGTTGATTATCACATTCCCGTACTGAGGGAAGGATGCGGGTTCAAGTCCCGTCGAAGTCGAAAATTTTAGTAGAAATTAGAAATTAGCCAGAGCTTACGCACTATAATAACAAAAACCTTAGGTATATAATACTTTTATTCATCACCTTAAAAAAAAATAGTTAGAAACATACAGAGAACTGCAATGGAACTGGCGGCCTTATCGCTTAAAGCGTTTTCTTCCAGGCAACCAAAACGATGGGAGAAAAAGAAAGCATGGCGGTACTTCTTAACATAAATCTAAACTACTAATATACTTATACACATACCTACTAAACTAATACATACAACAAAATAATTATATTTAGTAACTATAATGGACATGCTAAATAAATTTAATGTGACGTGACGTTTAAAAAGTAATTAGAGTTAAACAAAGTAATTTGTTTTGCTTTGGCATGACCTAATTTTTTAGATTCATATTAATATTACCTTTTTGTTTGTTTGCCCTGTTTACGTTACAAATAATCTTCACCGTTTAAGTTACTTTTGTAAACAGGCTTCCCGCGACACAGGCTTGCCTCGTGCGGGGGCTGCCATTAAGGCGAAGAGTAGGGGCGATAGTGGCGCCACTACATATTTAATTTTATAATTACGTTATACAAAGGAATTATCAAAAAATCGGACTGCGCGTAGACGATATCTATCATAAGCTTTTTTTAAATGTATCTTTAATAGTTTTGTTTTGTGTTATTCAATCAAAAACCTTGTTTGGAGAGCTTGGTGGCCACCAATAGGAACTAAACTCTTGAAACAAGTATCTGCCTAAATAATACAGTACAAAACTATTAAAGATACATTTAAAAAAAGCTTATGATAGATATCGTCTACGCGCGGTCCGATTTTTTGATAATTCCTTTGTATAACGTAATTATAAAATTTAATATGTAGTGGCGCCACTATCCACCCTACTATTCGCCTTAATGTGTAACCTACATATATTAAATGGCAAATAAATGATTTTGTATTTGTATTTTGTAGAGACCTTTTCATTAATTAAAGAAGTATTCCCATTTAGGCACCAATTTTTAAGGCACCACATTTACGGCTATTTTATTCCCAGTTAGGGCGGCACCCACAAAAAAGGTGTCTAGTGATGGGGTTTTGATATAAATAACTAACTTTTGCAATTAGATCTCGATAATAAGACAAACCACGTAAACAACGATTTAAATCGTTAGATACGCTCCGACACCAAAAACTGTGGCATTCTCTTTGAAAGCGTGCGTTAACAAAATGCGACGCAAACGCCCAAAAAACTAACTGCTATTATAACTATTTATTGTGCAATTATATTGCACGAACTTTTGTGAAAAAAACACACCACAAAAACACACAACACATTGATTCCAAATGAGTGCGCTATCTCATTTCGCTTGGCAACAATACATAAATTCGATCTGCTCTCCTGGTACTTTTTCTGTACCTACAGAAAAAACTGTAGTTACGGTGCTTTATATGTAAAGTGTTTTCTAGCTGGTTAATAAATAATATGTAACTTCATGAAAGCACTTAAAACTATTGTTGTGTTACAAAATATTTTTAATTTACGGAACACTTTTTTGCTTGATGTCACTTATGAAAATACTGGTACAAAACTGTTATGAAAAAGTTTTGGATGAGTTGACCACTAAACATTTTGGATTGGTCAACTCATCCGAAGTGGATGAGTTTGCATGAATGAGATGACCACCTACTCCTCACTACGGAAAGGGCCTATCTAACGATTTCAATCTTTGTCCATAAACATTAAATTAAGCTATAAGTTTTGTTTTCTAAAATTGAAAACGAATTCTAACACAATGTTGCTTGAATAGAAGAGATCGCTGTTGGCGATAAAGCCGTTGATGGTTTTTCACTAGTTATAAGTATTTATCGGTTAAATCCATACTAATATCACCTAATATTATCAATTCGAAAGTAACTGTCTGTCTGTTACCTTTTCAAGGTTGAATGACTGAACGAATTTTAATGAAAATGTGACAGGGAGATAAATGTTATACCGGGAATGGACATTATTGGACATAGGCTACGTACGTTAAAAGCGCGTGCGAAGACGCGGGCAGCAGCTGGTGATTTTATAAGTTTTGGTTTTCATCTACTATACTTATACTTATAATATTATAAAGAGGAAAGATTTGATTGTTTGTTTGTATTGAATAGGCTCCGAAACTACTGGACCGATTTGAAAATTTCATTCACTGTTAGGAAGCTTACTTTTCAGGGAGTGACATAGGCTATATTTTATCCCGGAATTCCCACGGGAACGGGAACTACGCGGGTGAAAACACGAGGCGATCGTCTAGTGTACAATATAATTGTTATCTATCTATGTCACGGTGAGACAAGGTAAAATGACAAGGGTTTGAAGGTGCGTCTTGAGATATTTGATAACGTAATAATTTGTGAAGAGGACCTCTGTGGCGCAGCGGGCGAAGGTCCGCCTGCGACACAGGAGGTTGCGGGTTCGATTCCCGCCTCGGGAATAATGCTTGTACGATCTGCATATATTTGTTCAGGGTGTTCTGGATGTTTTCCTATCTTCTCTTATATATAAAAATGAATTGCTGTTCGTTGGTCTCACTAAAACTCGAGAATGGCTGGACTGATTTCGCAAATTTTGGTCATGAAATATTTGTGGAAGCTTAGGGAAGGTTTAAAAGGAGAGAAAATATAAAGAACGTTCAGACAACTTTAATTGGCGGTACGAAATTCGCCGGGTCAGCTAGTGTATAATAAGAAATATCTATCTATGTAGTGTATTGTATTATGTACATCAGTTATCTAGTATACCCACAACACAAGCTCTGCTTAGCTTGGGGCTAGATAATGCTGTGTGAATTGTCCAATTTTTTTTTTTTCATTTATGAATAGGTACAATGGATACCAGGGGGGTTGAGTCTATTTGACGTTTGTTACGAGACTTCACGTCTCCTCACGATCCCTAGCTCGTTTCTAGGAAACATACTTATTCAAAGCTTTGATCATAATTTTGAAGCGCCCTTAAAATAACGCACGGCACGAACATATAAAGGCAAAATATGAGCCTCTTTTGAAGTGGCGGAAATTAACAATTTTGAAATTAATTTTATGAAACCGGAGTATCAGGGAAGCTTTTTAACAAGCTTTATGTCTACATAAATTATATCTGAATAATTGCAAGTACCTATAAAATATTTGGTTCTACCTGACTCTACTTAATTGGAAGGACTTAGAATTCAAAATTAGGTAATCCACCTATAATTCGACGACCTCTGTGGCGCGGTGGGCGAAGGTCCGCCTGCAACGCAGGAGGTTGCGGGTTCGATTCCCGCCTCGGGACAAATATTTGTACGATCTGCAGATATTTGTTCAGGGTGTTCTGGTCGTTTTCTATGTATAATAATAAATATCTATCTATGTACTCGTATATTATTATGTATATCAGTTATCTAGTATGGGTACTAGATAACTGATATACATAATAATATACGCCCAAGCCAGATAATGCTGTGTGAATTGTCCAGCATTATTTATTTATTTATTTTATTTTAATTATCACAGCAATACTCCACCACCTTAGATAGGAACCTGTCCTTCAACCATCGAATTTGCCTTAAAATTCAACGTAAATAAACTCGAAAGCTGAACTACTCGTGTATTCATACAACTGTATAACAAAGCAATACCCTGGCATATCACGTCTGTTTATGTGCGCATTAGCATAGGCGATTATTTTACTCGCTCTAATGTGCATTAGCCTATGACCCTACATTACAGGATTAGCCACTAAATTGATACGAATAGCATAAAATTACTGGGATAATAGGATTGGCAATGATATTTATTAGGTTTTAATAGTGGAGCTAAAATTATACTGAGCTTAAAAACCGTCCGCTGTTCTTACACTGGGCAAATTCGTAATGTTTCGCCTTTTGATACAAAGAGCGTATCATACATAGCATACCGCCTTCATGACTGTGAATCAATGGAAAGTCGCTTCTCTCAAAAGTCATCCATATGGATGGATGTTTTCTATGTAAAATAAAAAATATCTAACTATGTAGTGTATTGTATATACAGTTAAGCAAGCGGCGCCATTATACACTTGCGAGTTTAAAACTGGAATCGCTTCAAGGGTTGTCCAAGACTAAGCTCCGGCGCCGATAGAAGCCGATAGATGCAACTTCGACCTATTGCAATAATTCCCAAAATTTAGGTAGCCAATTTAATTAGTTTCAAATCTTCTTGATACCACAATCTATAGTTCATTGTACATGAATTGTAAAAAAAATATTTTGATCAACTCGCGATGAAAGCGATTCCATTTTAAAGCTCGCAAGTGTATAAGAAGTTGAAGTCAGTTATGGAAGTTGAAGTCAGTTATGGTTAGGAATATCAGTTATCTAGTACCCATTACACAAGCTCGGCTTAGCTTGGGGCTAGGTAATGCTGTGTGAATTGTCCAGCATTATTTATTTATATAATTTATTTTATTTATATTAATATTATAAAAGTAAAAGTGACTCTGTCTGTCCGTCTGTTACCTATTCACGACTTAACGCCTGAATGGATCTTAATAAAATTTGGCAGGGAAGTAAATAACATCCTAGGGACCGACATGGGCTTCAAGAAAAGTACGTGCGAAGCCGCGGGCAAAAGTTAGTTTGTAATAATTTTGCTAAGAATATGGTGCGAATTATAGTAGAAGTTACAGTAGAAGTTACAGTAGAGTTACAGTAGAGTTACAGTAGAGTTACAGTAGAGTTACAGTAGAGTTACAGTAGAGTTACAGTAGAGTTACAGTAGAGTCACAGTAGAGTTACAGTAGGGATATCCACCGGGGGCGGGCAGCAGTGCCCCCTACAGAACCATTCTACCATCGAACTGCGATCCCCACCCGCATGCCCAGCGTGGGGATTATGGGCATTGGTCCCATGTGATAAAAGCCAATAAGGCGCTTATTACGGGGAGACCTGCGTCCAGTATTAGACCAATACAGTTGAGGTTGAGGTACAATAGAAGTAGTGGACTTTTGTCGTTTCTATCTTAAAATCCCGAAATTTTACTTGTTGTTATTAACACATTCATGGCCCAAGACGCAGATGCCAATCTTCTTTCCCGTGTCGCGGCGTGTCTGCGAGTCTGGGCAGTGAATGCGTTAAACGAATAAATCAGTGTCCCTTGACAGACCTACCTATTCAATGCACTGAGATAGTATTCCTTGCAATCAACGAAGATTTATATAATTATATGTGGTTGCTCATGCACATTAGATACATTTGTGATTCTGGTTGGTTTTGACAGTTTGCTTTTTTATTTTATACAAATTGTCGTTTGCGACTAACGAATACATCGATCAAGGTATTCGCCGCTCCCCCGATCAGGTATGATAAAACTTGCACTTTAAGCCCGGTTTCCACCGCAAGCGGAGCGGACCCATTATGGACTCCGTTCGACTGGCAAGAGTAAACTTCATACTTGTATTTCGACCAACAAATAGTCGAGAGGAGAGGACTGAACGAGCAGAAAGCGTTAAAATAGCGCTCCGCTCACTCATCTCTTGCATTTTCCTTTAGCGGTGATGTCAAAACTCTTTGTTGGTGGAAATGTAAACCTATTTCATTTAAAAGGAGTCCGTCCCGCCAGGCATTTCCCACTCATTTCCCTTTCGTGGTGGGAACCCGGCTTTACAATGAGTTCCTTTCAGTTTCATTATTCAAAGTTCATAATGACGCTTCTTGAATCACTCTATACAAATACCTATTTATCCTTCACCTTCGAGGTTCTAATGATGCATAAGTGTCGATTTGGTAATGCCACGTCAGATTTCCGGTGTATTAACATTTCAATTTATCACGATATTGTTATATTGTGTTGGAGAGGTGTTAATTGCGGACCCATTAAGCTTAGATAAAGTTTTGATTGAGGCAAAGCGTTGTAATGATTCGTGCATCTTTGAAATATTATTAAAGGCATCTTTAGGTTGTTGGATTTGATTTATACGAAAACCTACCATGTTTGTTTTTTAATATAGAAATATTTGTTCCTTGGTTGCTCAGAGGAGTTAAGGCGAGGATTCCCGAGATGCGATGATTGCGAGTAAGTGAGCAAGACGGTGCGCAGGCAGCCGAGCACGATTTTGTAGGTATTTAGGTGTTTTGAAAAATATTTGTATGGCATATAAAAATGTTTTCTAGTGATGCACTGCGTAATAACGTTTGCAATGTTTTGGTATACATTTTGTGTCATTTTATTCATTTTCCTATTCACACTGATCAGTGATCATTCAAAGTTTCATTTAGAGGTAACTTTGTAATTTTTTTCTATCGGGTGAAATATCGCCAATCGTGTTTTTGTCTAGTGATGCACTAGAAAATATCCTCAACTATAATATGTATGAATTTCAAAACTAAAGGCCTTATAGTTATTGAGGTACGGACAGTTAAAAATCCCGAAATCCGGGAATCCTCGCCTTAAATATATAAATTTATATTTAACGTCGCAAACTTTTTCTCTTATTTGTACTAAAAAAAAATACGTTATTATCCCTGAGGTAATTTTTTACAGGGCATATAATTTATATATGAGCACACTAAGAAAGTTCTTCCTCTCAAGCAAAAGTTCAAGAAAGTGGCTTGGATATCAAAATAAATATTTTAAGTACGTTACTCATTAAAAATTAGTTTTTAATAGACTAGCTTCTGCCCGCGGTTTCGTACGCGTATTTTCGGTATAATAAGTAGCCTATTATAAGTATTCTATTATATTTAAGTTGGGTTTTGTTCAAAATGTAGTTTTGGAGATCCTAGGTAAGAAAAAATCACATTTCACAAGCTTTCAGCTATATAATATTAGTAGGATATATAACGATTAACAAGTTTTTATACATTTTCGTTTTTATGGTGTAGGTTAATTTAAGACATTTACACTGTTTATGAATAAAGATTTCTTTCTGTCTTTCTTTCATTACGATAAATTTACGTTCCACGTTTAAGGCGAATAGTAGGGTGGATAGTGGCGCCACTACATATTTAATTTTATAATTACGTTATACAAAGGAATTATCAAGAAATCGGACGGCGCGAAGACGATATCTATCATAAGCTTTTTTTAAATGTATCTGTAATAGTTTTGTTTTGTGTTATTCAATCAAAAACCTTGTTTGGAGAGCTTGGTGGCCACCAATAGGAACTAAACTCTTGAAACAAGTATCTGCCTAAATAATACAGTACAAAACTATTAAAGATACATTTAAAAAAAGCTTATGATAGATATCGTCTACCGCGGTCCGATTTTTTGATAATTCCTTTGTATAACGTAATTATAAAATTAAATATGTAGTGGCGCCACTATCCACCCAACTATTTGCCTTAAGAAAGGTGCTCAAACTGCAGGTAAATCGTCATATAATCCTGCCAGATAGATCATGCCTACACAAACAATACACCATTCATTGACATCTCTCCCCCAAGAGCTAAGCATTGATTAGAAGAAACATCCTATACACTGGATACTTCCAATCAACTGGATACTCAAAGGTACCTGTGACCAGTTGATTGGCCTGGCCAGATCCATTCTGAGCAAGGATCTCGCGTCAATGGATTCCTGATCAGCAGGCATCGTTTTGCGGTTGGTATGGTGCCCATTGGAATATAGCGGCTGCATGAAATAAGGCTGTCTGTGCCAACAAGGCTTGTCTGGTAGGGTAACAATGATATTCCTATTTGAAGGCATAAAATATGTTTTATGCCTTCAAATTGGAATATCATTGTTGTTTTGTGGAACAGAATACCTACCTATTTTCATAAGCCGTATCATTCTATCAATATTGTATGAATATTGTACAATATTGTTGTGTCTTGTATAAGGATTTGCTAATTTTAATATTAACTATAATAAGACTAGAATATAAGGTAGGTATAAGTACTCTATTGCATTGGGTGTGCCTGTTAGGATAGATGTACATGTTTAAATAAATAAAAAAAAAGATAAAAAAAAATATTATACATGTTGCATATCTAATCTATATTTTTTTCTTGTCATCATATTTTTTTAAATCTTTATTCACAAAGAAAATTACAATGAAATACTTAATATAAATAAATTAGAACTAGTACTTACAATTGAGCTAACTGCAGACTGTTGCAAAAAATCTACAGGCAGCTCCACTGATCCATATCAATACCAGTCGGAAGCGTCCCCAAGACGCTGGCTGCATTGCCACGCTGTATGACAATGCATTGTAATGTGTCAAGTTCATTGTAACCATTACCCAAATCTATGGCTAGTTTGTAATGTTATTCTAGTGTATTAAAATATGTACGCTAGACCATAGTAAAAAAAAGTGCATTGTTAGTCAATTCTTTTTGCATTTTCAATATTATGATATATATCAAAAATATCAATTGGCCGTGTTCAAGTAGGATAAAATTCTGTGACATATTTCATGTTTCTTCATTTATTCAGCACGTCTTCATAATCATATTCACTGCATATCCACAGCTGAACATACCTTCCCCAAATAAGACGGGTTTTACCAAAATCACCATGCTGGCGGATTAGCTATCGCAGTGGGGGTTTTGAACACAGAAATAAGCTGCTGCTTATCGTCTGGTAGATTCCCTTAGTCGCCTTTAATTATATCTACCGGCTGCGTTGGGGGAGGATCTTACGCCATCACCGCCACGGATATCACGTGAACCTACCGTTAATATTTTCAAACGTTACTGTATTGTGGTAACCCTAGCAGGGGATAGGAAAGTAACGATCGATGTCACCACGTCGCATCTGCTATTGGTCGCGAAGCTTGCGTTGCTCATGCAAATAGTTTGCGTTTCTACTCTACAGCACAATGCCAGTCCATGCGTAGCGATTTATGATGTTTGAAGCTACTCCTTAAAATCATAATGAAATGTTATGTTGAGGTGCCCGGCTACAATTGATTAATCGTATAACTTTACTTTAGTTTCGAAGAGAGTGAACTTATTTTTCGATAATGAGGGTACCTAGCGATAACAGATTTTTAATCGGTTGGAATAGACTTGGGTTCCTTGAGTTGAGAAAGTAGAAAAATCACAAGCTAGGTGTTTTTTAAGATACTCGATACTGAGAAAATAATGATTTTTGAACACTGCCAAGCTTCATCGGTGCGTCACGGAGAGGCGTGTCTCGCTGCGCAAGGCTGTCTATCATATTTAGTTTTCTATTTATTATTTGAAACATAATTAATGAAAAAAAACAGAAAACTGTGTAAATAATTGCTGCTACTTGAAGGACGCGCGACACTGACAGGTACAACGTACAATTATAATATAAGTATTGTGAATTGTGACTAAAAAGGCCAGTATCTCAAGGGGCCAGTACCTGAAGAACTCACTTTAATTCAAGCATTTACTCTACGTATAAACTTGATGCAGTGGGGCCACGAACCTACGATTTTAACTATGACTGTCCCACTAAGCAGTGGAACCACGAACCCATGATTTCAGGGATAGTGGGACCACGAGTAATAGTGGTACAATCCCAGTGGGACCACGAGTCGCGACCAATAAAATAATGTCAGTGTGTTTCGGTGGCAGTCAAAGTGTAAATTATAGTCAGAAGCTTTTTTGTATTCTGCATAATCAGCATCTTACTTTTACAAAATAATTAGAATTATACAATTATGTACAATATTTAAAAATACGATATAGGATTTTAAAATCCAATCAAATTGCTTACAATTTGGTGAGTTAATTTGATAATTAATTAAAATTATTAAAGATAAAAGCATACTTTTACCCATAAGGTATAATTTGCTGTGCAGGTACTCACTCCATTGTACCCTTTCATTAATACAAAAACGCCTTCGTAATTACTTCAGTGAAAATCTGTTTAGGTATGTACTTCCGCGGGGAACAAGAATAAATAAATAAATAAATAAATAATGCTGGACAATTCACACAGCATTATCTAGCCCCAAGCTAAGCAGAGCTTGTGTTATGGGTACTAGATAACTGATATACTTAATACAATACACTACATAGATAGATATTTTTTATTATACATAGAAAACATCCAGAACGCCCTGAACAAATGTCTGCAGATCGTACAAACATTTGTCCCGAGGCGGGAATCGAACCCGCAACCTCCTGCGTCGCAGGCAGACCTTCGCCCGCTGCGCCACAGAGGTCGTCAACGAGAGAACAAAGCTATAGGTACCTACTCAATTAAATTAAATTAATCCTTTCGTACCTATTTTTTTAACGTACCTACTATAATAAGTATTTATCTCTGGCTATAAGAGTAATTTTTTTAAGAAATAAATAAATAATCTTGTGTATGACTAGTAAGAAAAAGATTTTTTAACATCTGAGAAAATTTACTCATAAATAGCCGGAGATATTTTTTTGTACTAATAAATACGTACGTTAACTACCCTCTGTGGCACAGTGGATTGTTATCTTGAGCATAGTAGGCTTGTTTAAATAATCACACTAATATTATAAAATGCGAAAGTTTTTAGATATATGGATATAAAAACCTCTTAAGAAAGATACCTCTTCACGTGAAAACTACTGAACGGATAGGGCTGAAATTTTGTACATAGGTAGTTCTAGGCTCGAATAAATCAGAGGCATAGGCTTTTTATCCCATAAATAAGTTCCCATGGGATAAAAATAACCTTTAGAGGTAACCTAGCCTAGTAGACAATAAATGTATTATCAGATAGGTTTAATTTGACGAGGATACGCAATTATTATGTTATTGTGGACGGAGTACCGATTATTATTATATACTAGTTTCTGTAGTTGTTTCTATGGAGTCGTTTGAAGGGTATTTCTATACCATGGGAACTGTTTTATGGGATAAAAAGTAGCTTATCATTGATTCCAGGCTTAGAGCTACATCTATACAATAAAATTTCAGCCCGATCGGTTTAGTCGGTAAACCGTGAAGAGGTAACCAACATCCATCCATCCTCCTCCTGAACCACGGAATAACTATATACCAAGCGCTTGAAATAAAGCTCTTTAATATAAAACTGCAATATCTTGATTTAATTTAATCCAGAAATTGGCTGTTGGCCCACCTAGCCGCTTAATGATATAGTCGGTTACATCTACAAGGTAATGTAATACATTAACGTTGAGCCAAATTGCATCCCACTCGGTTAGCCTGAGTCACACGACGTACGATAATAATAGGAAATGTAACTTGGACTGAATTTTTCGCTCTTGCTGCGTTTTAAAAGAAGGTACAAAATGAAAGATTGAGGGTAGGAAGCGTGCATGAATAGTGTTGTTTTGATTTTTCTAACGCCATGTGTGCACGACAGAAATAGAGAAATTAAGTTAGAGAAATAAGTTACCTTGTTATGTTTATAGGATTCTTTAATAAAGAGTTGCTCGACGCTGCGTATAGCGGGGCGGGGTCTTGTTTTATATAAGGATAGGCACATTTGGAATAAAAAAGTCCTTTTTTATTCACGGTCAAGTTAAATTTCTAAAAAATCTATAGTAGTAGCCCGAGCTCTACACCCGCGCCCCTTATAAGTGTCGGCTGGTTTCAAGCGATATGGTGTTTTAATCCGCAAGCCCCCTAGTATACAGTCCACTTAGGCACCACAAGGAACACCATGTGTTTGTTATCGGTATTTTAGTGCGGCTAGATGTAGGTATGTAGTATATTTATCTGCTCTAAGAATTACTAAAATAACGACAGTGGCGAATTTTTGACAGATTTGGATGGGAAACTGCCAAAAAATCGCAACATAAGACGTGCTTAAATCGGAATTGCGGTTGAGTATTCGTTGGTTAGAGCTAATGTTTGTTTATACCATGTTACCCTACTACCAAAGGAGCGATTGTTTTATTTCACAGATTTTCATGTCCTATTTTTCTTTACATAAATGATGACGCGGAATACAAAAGCCGTCAGCAACGAAGACTGAAATATTTATGATACATTTTGTATAAAAACGTGTTATTCAAAGCCTACATAACGCGACATAACGTCTTTCTTCGTTTCTTAAATTCTATTATTGTATGTCCGAAAGGATAAACTGTTGGACAATTACTAGTTCTTAAGACCAACAACCACAGTTTATACAATAAATGTTTCTTATTCTTATTCTTTTGACAAATCACATGTGCGTCAGTGTGATGTAGAAAGTTTCTACATCACACTGACGCACATGTGATTTTCCGTTCCGTTTTTACGTTCGTTTTTACGTGCGTACGGAGCGTACGCAGCGGCAGCATTTAAAACATGCCGATAGGGTGCGACTACTGCTTTCGGAATTTGCACCGCATGAAGTTATCGGTAAACTCGAGCGCTTTTTTTTTTTTTTTTTTTTTTTTTTTTATTTCTTGTTCCTCTAACTTAATCAGAGACTTTTGCAATCTTATTATAATATATAAACGTTTTTCAATTTATCTTATGTCTATTGTTTATATCTACATTATTATTTTCTATCTACTTTACATATGTATGCTATACTATATATTTTAATATATATATAAAACATATTTTATCTATCTGTTTCTTAAAATTACTTTCTTCGCGATCTTAATACAATAATTCAGAAACTTGGGGCGCAGTAACTTGTCATTTATTATTGCATGTAATTTGTACATCCAGTTCGTTCTCAATAATAAACCTTTCGTGACCAAACACAGGGCAATCAAAAAGAATATGTTGCACGGTTTCTTCTGTGCCGGGTTCACAAATGCACGACGGGTTTTCCTTACACCTAAACCGGGAAAGGTATTCGGAAAACCCACCGTGGCCGGTCATCACCTGTGTCAACACATTGTTTAGGTCTATCTTCCTGACGATCTTATATGCCTCAACTGCATCTGGGAAGAATAACTTCGTTACCGCAGCCTTATTTTCAGTCTTGTATCTCCGGTTTCGAGTTTATGCGAAAAACTCGAGCGCTTTGAAAATACCTTTTCAAAGCGCTCGAGTTTACCGATAACTTCATCCGCAATATTAACTTGTAGTGACGAGGACATTGTCGCGGAAATACCGATCACGGGCATCGGTATCGGCAGATATGCCCATCCAGTGCTATACCATACACGCTATACCATATAAATTGATAAGCATACTATACCATATAAATTGATAAGCAAATCCTTACGCTCCGTACGCTTCGATACCGATCCTGTGCACGCTGTACCATATAAATCAATACAAAGCAACAAATCCTTACGCTCCGTACGCTCCGATACCGATCCGGTGGCCGCGTAACTTAAAACTACGCCAAAATGGAACAACACAGTGTATAATCGAACTATCATAATGCCAACGGGCTGGCAAACATGCTTATTTTAAAAGCTCTATTTGTTCAATGAATTGGTAGACCGCTGAAATGAGGAGAGTGGTGCCGCGCAGTCTGAAACGATTCAGTCTCTGGCCTCGTGTGCATATTAGGCTGGTTTGACCATGCTAACCAATGAACTGGGCCAAATAAGGATTGGTCCTTCGCACGCTATCTTTTAAAACCTTGTGTAGACATATAGGCACAATTTTCTTTTTCTACCTTCTTTACAATTACCAACGAATAATGTCTAACGGCTAAGTCTGTAGTTTTCTGCATTAATCAAAATAACTGAGTTGAGTAGGTAATATACTCAATTTTTTACCATAATAATAATGTCCTCCTAGCCGAATTTCGACCACGGCGGCCAGTCTCGTCGAATACTAGCCAGATGCGCAGGACATATTATTATAGTGCACAAGTGTGTGTGCGCAAACACAGGTTTTTTACCATAAACAGCGTAATAAAGCAATTAAGTAAAGCAAGCAATAATATAAAAATACTATTGGTATGGATCAGTTGAGCTACCTGTAGATTGTTTGCAAAAGTCTGCAGTTAGCTCAATTGTTTTAATTGAGCTAACTGCAGACTGCAGATGCCTAGTTCTAATTTAGCAGATGTCTAGTTCTAATTTATTTCTATTATTTGATTTCCAAATTTCTTTGTGAATAAAGATTTCTAACAAAATATACTATTGGATACAACAGCAAAGCGTGCTAATGTAAATTTACGTTCTTCTTTTTATGTTACTTCAGTTCCTATGCAGTAAAAACTTTTTTTAATTATTGAATTGACCAATACCGTTTATTTTCATGGTCCTTTAGTTTCCCAAATAGGTTTTCTCTCGTAGCTGCCCACTCCCAGGGCGCTACTAACCGGCCGACCATCGCTTTGCATATCGAGTGATTATTTTGTGCTCTCGTGCGTTGCTGAACACACGTCGATTTCATATTCATTCCCATTGAAATTAACATAACAAATGTGACCGACCAACCCTTGTAACCTGCACACGTTTCATTTGATATACGAGTTCGAGTTTATGCGAAAAGCGCATTTTATTTGGAAGCACTTCGATCTGCAGCTAAAGTGTTAAAAGTTTTGAAAAACTAGGATATTAACACTAAAAGCACTTTCATCGGGATTTCTGCCATGATTTGTGGTGTTATGGATTTAACGATGAGGGATTTTTTCTATAGCATTTATCTAATAATTATGAAACTATGTATAGTACTTTAAAATAAAACTACCGAAAAAGGAACCTGCGTTCATTGATCTAAGCAAAAAAGGGGAGATGCTTCTCGAAAGTTAAAGGCTCAAATCAGGTGCAATTAGGTCCACCTACCTCAGTCATCGTCGGACCGGCGTTTGTGTTACGCGTGCTTGCTACGACGTACTTTAGTGTGATTTATTGACTAAAAGACTGCGGCAATGTTCTCGTGTTTTTTCATTATAATTATTGCATAAGATTGGAAATGTAACTGTAAGCTAGTGTTTACGTGCAGTTGCAAGACAGGCCAGTTGTTGAGTATGCCCTGGGAGAACGTACCATCTACAGATTTGACTTAGATCTATTCTGCGATTATATTTTCTGGCATGGGTTCATTTTTTATAAGCAAACAGTTAAATTTGTATTTTTGCTTGTTTCAGGTTTCATTATGCATTAGAACGAACAATTAAAGAACAAATTGGAACAAGAACACAATCATCATGGAGCTTAGAGTTATAACAATTCTGGTCGTCGCCGCTCAGTTGTGTAAGTATAGTGATTTGTTTTAAAGAACAGATTTGGATGTTTGGATGGATGGATGTTTGAATGGATGGATGTTTGTTACTTCTTCACAGCAAAACTACTGAACGGATCGGGATGAAATTTTGCGTAGATGTAGTTCTAGGCTTGGAATATAACATGGATAGGCTAGGCATTTTATCCCAATCAGTTCCTATGGAATAAAAATAACTCTGAAACGTTTTCATAGAAACAACGCGTCCGAAGCCGCGGGCAGAAACTAGTATCTACATATAAAGGATACGAGCGGCAGGAGACAGGAGTTAGGAGGAAGAAAAAATATTGTCAGCTTTTGCAGATTACGAAAAACAAATTCAATTCAAAAACAAATTGGAACAAGAACAAAAAAAACATAAATTTTAGTTTTCGGTAGCTTCTTGTTATTTTTCAGGCTATTTCTCTTGTTCGCAACTAACATACCTACTACAAGACAAGAGGTATTGTAAATTAGCACTGTGTCACTGAAACTACTGAACAGTTTGACATTTATCGAATTCATATAATTTATAAACAGCCCCATGTAGAAAAAACACGATGCATAGAAAAAACTAGCTTCCTTCTACGTTCAGTCCAATTAAAACCATGTTTCAAAGAACAGCTCAAACCCACTGAACACTTTGTAACGAAAAAAGTTGAATTTCCTCGGCCTACGGACCGAAACAATCCCAACCCTGTTTCTTTGGACCTTTTTCAGGAATGGAATGTTATTGTTTTAGATACGTTTTACTCTATAATGTAGTCCCCAAAATGTTGCCCTGGTGTGTCAGAGGTTGCCCGGAAATATAAGGGGGATAAAAGGTACCGACAAACTGTCGTATGTAGTGGTGAGGTCTCCTTGGGTACCTAATAAAAATACGAATAAACCTACTGCTTTATATGCAAACAAATAAATAGTAATAATTTGAATACGGTTATGTAAATTTAACAATAATATGGTTATGTAAATTTAACAGAAAATCTCCGAAAATACAGCTGAGGAAACTCGGTAAAACATCAAAAAAGGTAGGTATTTGCTTTTAGGTAAATATTTTTGTATGAGAACTGTCTGAAAATAGTATACAGGGTGGTTTTTTGAGTAAGTTGTGAAAGGAGACATGCCCTCGATTTATAAGAAAACAATAACTGCAATTTAGTTTTTTTTTTTCATCACCGCCCTTCTCAAAAAACCAACCTGTATGTACAATATTCTCGATTTGTTTGCCGAAATCCTGCCAGTTATATCACTTTGCACCAAATTATCTCCGAAACTATAGCAGATAGAAGAACGTGAGTTAGACCAAAAACTGGTAATTTTACTGATAATTTCTAAAAATGTACAAATCACAATTAAGGTACAACTCGATTTCAATCACTCATCATAGTAGGCACAGATATGTATTTATTGATGAAACAAAACACTAAATAGACCGTAGCTTTAACAAAAAACTGCGTGAAATGTAAAACCTTTCAATATTGCCAAGCAAAATACCCAAAAGGGTTTTGTAAGTAATTGAACATACAAAGATTGGAATAGTGGGGGTGTGGGGTGCCCCGATGGGTATCTAAGGTGGACTATCTCACACCACTTGATGGCAAATGGTGCGGAAGTAATTTGGAAACACCGAGGAATATCTCCTGAATATGTTACTCCTCTCAGCAACGTAGATATTTTCATATTTTTCAAGAGTGCCCTCCTTGACCTCGCCTACAATTTGATAAAACGTCTCTTCAATTTGTTAGTAAATAGATTCTTGCTAGCTTTCTCACGACATTGCATTCTATATTTTGTCAAAATGAAAATATGATAGGTATATTATACATGTACGTATATGTAAATAATATGTACGTATATGTAAATGTACATGTCTTTGTATATTAATACATTTTTTATTTGATCTGATCTTTTTCTTGTCTGTTGAAGATTCCGCGTAAGTTTGGTGTTTTGATAAGGCCGATGCCCGGAGAAGACTATTATTATTATTATTATTATTTAGAACAACCCTTGAGTAAACATTTAACAGGTGCCTAAAAGGTTCGGTATCCTTTTCAGCCATATAAATGTATTAACACAGATCATTTGCCATCCAATGATACCGAAGTAACGTAGCACCCAGTTTTTCGCTTTTATCAGCGCCTTTTCCCCGGAGCTTTTTGCATAAAGCTATGTAAGTGGTCTTGGTGTGTATACTCGATATTGAATATGGATGACTTATTGCTCTCTTACGAGTACAAAGATTGCTGATGTTTTGTATGTTCAGCTAGTAAGCACGTAAATATCGTATTTTTATATTATTTTTGACGCTTCACAAGATACGTCTTTTATCAGCGTAATGGCGTTATTTAGATACGCTGTTATGGCGCTATTAACGGTTTATTTAAAAACAAGCTTTTACCCGCAGTTTCTAGCAAAACCGTGCAATTTTTATATTAATTAAAGCCATATCTATACATTATTTCAGCCCGATCTGTCCAATTGTTTTGGTGTTGTTGCGCACAAATAAACATCTTCACAAATCTAAGGTTTTTGTTATTATAGTGCGTAATCCTCGCACTCTGGATAATTTCTAATTTCTAAGAAATCGAATTATTCCCGTACTGAGGGGAGGACGCGGGTTCAAGTCCCGTCGAAGTCGAAAATTTTTGCGATATAATTCGAATTCTTAGAAATCTTCACAAATGTTAATTTAAAGAGCTAAATAGTAAGTAGGTACTTTTAATAAGTGAATCTCAACAATATTTTCGGTCTTTACAGGCTGTGCAGTGTCAGCGGATGGAAGTTTCTTGACACAAACGGTTTATGGATTTTTGGACTTCACGACAACGATTGGGAACACGGTCATGGTCTTCTCGCCGCACTCAGCGCCACCTCCAGGTCATACTTTGTACTTTTTGAGCCGATTTCGATGATCGATTTATTGATTTTGATTAAATCACGTGCCTTACTACTAAGGAAAGTTCTGAATCTGAGACTGTATCAGAAATATGTCTGACCATGTCCCACTACAGTCTACTAAACTCTTGACTAAATTAGATAGACCTGACGAAGCCATTAATAATGAGAGAAAGAACACTAACGTCCCTGGTGTGCAGGCTTAACAATAAAAGTAGACATTCATACATTTGCAATTTAATATCAATTCAAGAAAACCACAAAGCAAAACATCAAATTTATGTATTTTTCCATTATTTACAGAACAACCGACTACTGAAAAAGCAGCAGAAGAGAATATCATAGAAACAAAACCACCGCCCGCTGTGCCCAGTCCGAACCCTGAATTGATAAAACCAAGCAAAATATCTGACAAGAAAACTAGCAAGTCTCCCGTCTCAAGTGCTATTTCGGTAGTCTCATCCGCGCCCAAAAGCGAAGAGAAGCCGAAGCCGCCCAAAGTCGTAGCTAAAGAACAAAAACAAATCATCACTAAAGTCGAAGTATTTGCTGGGCCCTCGAAAATTGTCGAAAGTAACTCGCCAAAGCCTTCTCAAAAGCCTAAACAAAGCTTGCAATCAAATAAAAAGAACGAAATAAAGAGTGCTGTAAATGTCGTAAGTAGTAAAGTTGACGTCAAACAAGCTCCTATAAGTTCCAAAGTTGAAGTCAAGCAAGCCCCATTAAGCTCCCAAGTAAACAGCATTGTCAATGTAAAATCTAGTGGTGTTGAAGATGAACCAGCGATACTGGTCACCAACAATAACATTGGTGAACCAGAGTACGATTTCCTCTCAAGACAACCATCAGAATTTGTTGAGGAAACTTACAAAGTCATTAACATACGGCCATCCAAGACTCACGGTCCGAAACCCAAACATGCTCATAAGAACAGACAACAAGCACCAACGCCTCCTCCAGATGATGAAGAACACCCCATCGGTCTTGTAACCACTCTCGGAGGAACCATTGTGAAGGATGGCCTCACCACTGTCCACGAGACGAGTGTCATAGGCACCTACATTTCTGGCAAATACGCACAGGTTTTGAACAGCAACTCTAAAATCTTCGGAGCTGGCTCAGGCCACAGAAAGATATCGCCATCTCAACCACACAGAATATTGAAAACTGGAGCCCCAGCTATTACTAAGAATCATAGATACAATTTAGAACCAACGCCTTCGATCGTCGATGAAGATAGTTTCAGTAAAACGACACGCAGACAGCAAAGTGGAGGTAGCTCTTTTAAGAATCGGCACAGAGCTCCAGTTGTATCTGATAACGAAGGCCACGATAACGCTCCGTCAAGCCAAACTAAAAAGTACAAGAACAGAAACACTATCCATGCTCCTAGAGCTCAAAGGTTTGTAGAAATCCTTTAACACCTGTCACAACTCCACCGTAATTACTTAATTGATCTTAAACATTTCTTATTTCAGTGCACGCTTTGGCCGAACCTCGCACAAACCTCAACTGGCAACCGTCTCTGTTTTCAGTGAAACAACCCCATCATCAGCCTCATATTCCAACAGAAGGAAGAGCAGCCGGATTTCTGCCTCGAAGGCAGTGACTCCCTCGGGGAACAACGAGCAGAGACGTGGCTTTAAACCTCGCGTGCAAGCTTCTCCTGTAGAACAAGTGACGCCAAGTTCTTCGACCAGCATCTACAAGTTCAAGCTCAACCGTGCCCCGGGCTCAGGACGCTGGCAATACAAAACTAGCCCAAAACCTAAAGTTACAATCCGCAAGATGAACGGCGATGAGGAACAGCAAACCACACCGAATCCAAACCCACTTCTCGACGATCCCCAATCTAACGATGTATCTCTTCAAGCGAGATCTGACAATGACCTTGAACTATCTGGCTCTCAAAGTGGCCCCGGCACGTTGCTTGAAAATGATACTGATGATAACTCTATTGAGAAACCCCCTCCAGTTGAAACACTGAAAGTAGAGATTTCTACCCCTGCTGATTTTAGCGATGTTTACTATGAAATCGCTACTATCAAATCTCCATACACCTTCCAGGTAATCTTTGCACCAATTCAAACAACATTAGAAAATATTTTAGAAACTATAATCAAGGTATTTTTAGCTGGCAACCACGTACCTTATTAGATAGATAGATCGATCATTTGTTCATTATAAATACGTAACATAACTTAGTTATCCAATGTTAGGTTTGTCGAAGCACTGGGCTCTCATCCATTTTACTTAAAAGGTTTTTTTTATGCGTAAGCCTTTGCACTCGGGGTAATTTCTATGCGCTACAGGCTACTCCAATTAAGCTTGGGTTTTTTTTCTAAAAAATATTTTGTAAATAGTTTTGATAGTACTCTTATTTAAACAATATAATCTTTGTACTAGGACCCTAACAGACTTTAAAACTGACTTTATTTTGTTTTCTTCAGGTTGGCCGCGTAAAGAACACTCGCATCATCACAGTAACGACGACGATTGAAAAGCGTATAGAACCAACTGCAATCCCTAGCCCGCAAAGTTCTCTCAACGAGCCGTTGACAGAAAACATATTAGCGACAGCATCTCCTTACGGAAAAGATCACAATTTAGACTCCAGCATCGCCACATTGCCTGCTATCACGCTATCATCCGACATGGAAACTCCACCGCTAGAAACGGTCACCGAAACATTCAGTACCACGCAGCACATGCTAAAAACTCACATCTTACCCGTTGTCAGGCCTGATGTAAACCTTACCAGCAGTCTAACATTCATACAAACCTATCAAGTAACCAGATTTGTAACCGCTACCAAAACTTTACCACCTATGGATTACTTCCAGTTTATTCCAAGCAAGACCTTAAAAGAATTCAACAGCCGTCTCGATGAAGCCGGCTCAGAATTGCACTTAGAACTGGACTTCGGAGACAGTGAAGAGGAAGACGGTGTTCCACGTCGAGTATTCCCCCCAGACCTGGACCTTGCTAACATTGGCTCTGATTTTGATTTGACTGAAGTCGACAAATATAAAGACAACCATTTGAGATTGAAAAAGGCTCACGGTCAAAATAAGCAGAACCAAGTGACCGAAGCTCCGGCAGCACTAACACCCGAGCAAGCGCAACAACTGGCTCTACTCAGACTGTTAAACCCAGCGGCCGCCGCACAGATACCTAATGTAGTCACCACCTCGAAACCAGTTCTGAAATACGAGACCATCTACGATACGCATGTGATTCCCGTGTTTAATGGAAAGAGTACTATCCAAAGCACTATTTCGCGAGTCGTCGCTACGCTGACCAAAACGGAGTACGAGATAGGAACAAGCAGCTTACCAGCTCTGCCTCTTCAGCAGAACCCGCTCTTCCCACAGCCGCAGTTCTCCTTGACTTCAACGCCCGTTGTCGTAAACACCGAGGTGATGGCGACCGATAGTCAGATTCTAAAGCTAACTTTTGGAGCTAAAACGCTATACACAACCCTGTTCACGTCGAGACTGGTGCCGACGCAGGTGACGTCATACGTGACATCCTCTGTCCCGGTGCAACCTTCGGCCGCTCCTGGCTTCCCGGGCTACTATCCGCCGCCATTCGCACCCTACCCTTACGTCGGTTGATCTAGTGTTAAATAGTGGACGTTCATAATTCGAACACTGTGCTTTATAAGTGTACGTGACGGATAGCCATAGTGCGTGTGTGTGTGGACAGAAAGCGCGCGTGAACCATAGATTGTAGGCAAAAAATAACTCTATGGCGTGAACAGAAACGCTGCTAAAATACTCGTACAAACTGCATCGCGAGTGGGTGAGCCGGGCTGTAAACTGCAGGAGCAGCAGAACGTTAGGATTTATAGCCTTTGTGAAAACACGAAAACTGTAAACTTGTGTTTCTTCCAGTTTTCTTCGCTAGACGGTATAAACTCTAGGTAGTAATACTTTATGTCTGCCAAGCTTTTGTGCGAAACAAAATTTATACGATTTATATCTAAAATTGATTGTAAATATTTAATTTATAAATACTTAGCTCCCTTGTTTGTACATAAATAAAATTATACTTACAGTAATATAAATAGCTAGGTTTGTAGATATCATACTTTAAATAAAATATGCTCTACGTAGTTTTAAGTGCGTAAAATTAGGTACATTAAGTACCTAATTGTGATAATTGTATTGTGTTTCTTGTACCTATACCATTTTATATTTTTGTACATTCTCTTACATAAAAAATTGATCTTAGTTAGATTAAGAGTATAATAAAATAAAATAACTTTGTACTTTTTATTTATTTTACTCCAATAATTTCGAACGAAACTGCTATGGAGCGGTAAAAGGTATATACATCTTAGGAAGAAAAATTGCCAATTTAGGACCTAGCCAAACGCAATGTAGAATGTTTGTAAACAAACTACGACACAAATAACTAAAACTCACTTGCTTGTCGTCGAGTTTCAGACATAATCGTAAGCAATATTTATTGAAGTTAGGATCTAAAATCGTCAAGACAATAAATTGCGTACCTACCTTTAAAAAAGATTTGTGTATGAGCGAATTTTAGGTTAAGTATGCCCCCCATACTTAACCTAAAATTCACTTACACAAATTTTGTTTACAAACATTCTTCATGCCATACCTACTCTCTAATTATTTTGCACACCAATGTATATTAGTCAAACATGTTGACTCAAAAAAAACTATCTGTCATCTTTTCTTTTTTACACGTGTTTGCAAATAAATGACTTTTACTTTTTCTTTTACTTTTATCGAGTTTGGCTAGTGTATAGATGGGACTTGAACCGCCACTTTTCACTCAGTACGGAAAAATTTCGCCTATCGCGCCAATTACAACGCAAGGTCAACGTAGGTACCTCATCAATATCGTTAGGACTTCAGGACTCAAGCGCCCCGTTTGTTCAAAATCTTAATTGCTTTGATTATGCTTAAAAGACATTATAATCATACCATGATTTTTCAACACAAACCATGGTTTTGCGTTATATTTCAGTTTAGTTTGCGCCCTGATTTTTAAAAGTTTAAATATTAATTTATCTCACTCGTGGTAACCAAAAGTCACAATAAAATTAAAACTAAATACCTAATTACAATCCTTTCCCATTGATTCCCTGAAAACATACCCTTACCTTATAAGAAACCTTTTCTAAGTATACAGAAACAGTAAACAATCTTCCTAGAAACATCCAATTTAGCTAATATTCAAAGTAATTTTAAAGGCGAGAGGTTTATTTCCCATGATATCTTAATTAAAGCCGTTTCATACGGTAGGGGTGCCTTGAAAGAAACAATGAGCCGAGTTTATGAAACAAAGATTAATGGATGCTGCTCCTGGACTTCATAAATGAACCTGCTTACAATTTTTCACTCGGTAGAGTTTGTAGACTTGCATCTAATTTGTAAGAAGTTAATAAAATTCAATTAGAGTTTTTTATTCAAATAATAATGAAGTGGCAGTGGGCCGGCCATATCTCGCGCAGAACCGACAACCGCTGAGGTTCTTGAATGGAGACCGCGACTCGGCAAACGTAGTGCAGGCGCTCCAACCAGGTGGGATGACGACCTTTGAAAGACTGCAGCCAGATGCTGGATACGGCAAGCTGAAGACAGGGCGCTATAGCGCTGGCCTATTTCCAGCAGCGGATTGGTAAAAAGAGGACACAAGAAGTCGGCAAGAATCAAAAAAGGACCTATACCCAGCAGTGGAGGACATAAGGGCTGTAATGATGACGATGATGATGATGAATAGAAAGACAAATAATTATGCTAGAGAATTCAAACAAACAACGACGCGGGCGAAGGTCTGCCTGCGACGCAGGAGGTTGCGGGTTCGATTCCCGCCTCGGGACAAATGTTTGTACGATCTGCAGACATTTGTCCAGGGCGTTCTGGATGTTTTCTATGTATAATAAAAAATATCTATCTATGTAGTGTATTGTATTAAGTATATCAGTTATCTAGTAGGGGCAAGTGCTGTTCCTATGGACGCTTGTACCTGTGGACACAATTGTTTCCGACGAAACTAGCAACCCTAAAATTCTAATTTGAACGCGACCGTAAACCTTTGTCTATGGTTGACAGTTTTGACGTGTCGCCATCTTTGTTTTCTGTGTGGTTGTTTGTATGCCGGCTATGAAAGTTTTTTGCGCCAAAAAGTAAGTTATTTTGCTTAATTTAAATGAGTTTTACCGTGAAAATACTTACGATATCGGTTTGATCGTGTTTGCAGTATGATCTGTGTTATTTATTGCTTAGTTAGTGATTTTTCCTTGCCTGTAAGTCTATTTTATCCTCAAAGTTAGATCAGTTTTATTTTTTATGTCTGAATTTGTACCTGTGGACAATAATATGAGTGTACCTGTGGACTGTCCACAGGTACAAAAGCGTCATTATGTTTACTTACAAAACCTGATCAGCCGCAGTTTTGTTTAATATTTTCAGTGCCTCGCAGTAAAACTGGTCAAAAACGAAAAGGAATATGCTCTGATACACTTACAGCAGCCGTAAAGGAAGCTAGAAGTGGCAGTTCAGAAAACAAGCTGAAAGGTATAAACTACCAAAGTCAACCATTTCACCGTTGGACATTCTGTTATTCAGGCCATAACAGAACCAGTTTTGCCGATCCTGAAAGATGATCGGCTGATACCAGAACAACCTGCCTATATTCCGAACTCCACTGATTATTATAGATCCACAAATAACGCCCGAAACCGTCATTTTAAAAAGCTGGTCCTCGAAAGGGTGCTCAGCGTGGAAAAAAGCTCGGAAGAACCAGATTTTTAACTGACACTCCAGAAAAAGATGAAATTCTAAGTGAATCAATAAAAAAGCTGAAAAGAAGAAAATAGCAGGCCTAAAAACGGACAAGAAAAATAACGCAAAAGCTACTCAAAAAATTATTGCTGCTAAAGCTATTGCACAATCTGGTTCCTCCAAAGTTGACCCTAGTTGCTCTAAAAGTCATCCAACTCTTCTGCTGGCTAATAATCTTTCTGAACCTGGTCCTTCCAAAGCGCTTTCGAATGAAAACACTGAGAAATCAGGCGAAAAAAATATTAAAATAATTCTTCAAGAGAAGTTATCGTTTGTTAGATGTATAAAGTGTATAACTTATTCCAAAGACAAAAACTAAATGCTGAAATGTAGTTTTTGCAATCATAGCTATCATATTTATTGTGTTCCGAAGTCACACAGAGAAAACTTTGAGTCTGATGATGAGGGTGAAGGTTTCGTTTGCATGGCATGCTTCGTATTAGACAATGATGACGATAGTGATGAATCTACTCAAAACTTGTATGAAGACTGTCGTAATTCATACAAATAAGTATAACAAATTATATTTACGTTAGTTTGAAGTTGTTTCTAGAAGTCTATAATTGTTTTTTTTATTTTTTATTGTCTAATTAATGTGAACCGTCCCTAGGTACAACACCGTCTTCAGGTACAATTTCACTGTACATAGGTACAATTGCCTGTTGTACCTCTGGACAAATATGGTGTTTTTAAAAAAAGTTGATTATTTTCGTAAGTATAAGTGATAATGAGACTAGAATTTGAGTTTAAGCAAGGCTGATTATCTCTTAAGACATGTGATATATTAAAAATAAAGAAAACTTAAGTAATTCAGATATAAAAAATGTTTTATTCCAAATTCTGGAAAGTGTCCACATGTTCCGCACTTGCCCCTACCTATAACACAAGCTCTGCTTAGCTTGGGGCTAGATAATGCTGTGTGAATTATCCAGCATTATTTATTTATTTATTAATCAAAAACCAGCCCTAGTTAGCATTGCTTGTGTTAAGGATAGGTACCAAAAAGATATAAAGCTTGTGTTAAGGATAGGTACCAAAAAGATATTAAGAAGTTATTTAAATACATTAGTTTATTTTGAGAATACATTGAGGTGCATAAACAATACACACAAAACAAACAGATCCCGAAAAATATTTATTCTGCAAATAAATATTTGCCGAATCGAATTCGCAACCTTTTGCGTCTCAAATCTACACACACTGCGCCACGTATTGCTAACTGCCTGAATATATCGAACAAAATCAACGCAAACAAACATTTCACAAAACAGAACCAAAGTCTTGATGAATCCAACTTGCATCGGCAATTTTTTGAAGTGCCAAATTCGAGCGCCGACTTTTTCAGCTCTGATTGAACGAGGTTAGGCCGAATCGGCTTATGTTCCCGTGGCGGACGGGAATAATTTCATTTCCTAGTCCCTGGACTGGAAACATCGCTGTCTGTGCCATCATGCAAATAGCAATATCTATCGATGGATATCGGCACGGGAGAAATGAATGGCAAATCTGTAGAAAAGCTTTGAATTTAATCTACCGAAGAATATCTTTTTTTATATTTGTTAACCGTTAGGCACAGAACCTTGTTTTTCTTTTTCTAAGACACTGAAATAAGAAGCTAAGACTTCCTGAGTAGAGCAGCGGGAAACCACTATAATGCGGGCGGTGCTGGACTAATTCATTGTCGAGTACATTGGGGGAGGCTTATCTCCAGCGGTGGATGTTGTTTGGCTGAGATAATGATGATGATGATGTAGAGCAGAAGTCGTAGACCTTGCTATGAGTTTAGGAATAACCCCACGAGATAGGGCTTGCAGGGAAAATAATTAATTAAACAACGACTTCGCTCGTCATCAATACGACACGCACTACAGCGTAGATAGTGCTACATAAACAGCGTAGACCATGCTACCATTTTAGGGAAAATCCTGCAAATTTATAATGAAGGATACTTACTAATGGAAGCTACGAAGACAGTGCCACGCCGCCCGCCCCGTTACGAAGGCGATACACGCTACAGCGTACATAATGCTACAAAGACGTAGACCTAGCAACGTAAAATAAAAAATACTCTACGGCGTACACCTTGCTACCAATACAGAAAAACCCTATTATTGTTTATGATTTGTGACAAATTACTTTTTCGCTATTTGTATTCCTTGTAGACCGCAGAAAAAATATAAACTGCAAAACTGTTAATCTCAAAATTGTTAATCATCATAAAGAAGGGGTCACTAATGAAGCTACGACGCGAGGGCAGCGGCGGCGCCGTGCCTCCAATACAATCGACTCTATACACCACGGCGGCGTAGACAATGCTACAAAGGTACAGAACGCTACGACAGTGCATTTTTGCAAAACCACCATTACAGGATTTTGAGTCAATACATAATTGACAAGCATTTACCCTACGGATATTTTTGACGTGACAACGTCTTATAATTCGATAGAGCCGGCTGCACGCACAAAAAAAAATGACGTCATGCGGCGTTACCTCGCTCTGAGGCGTTCCATGTAAGGCTTGAAGTGCAAGCGAGAGCGCTCAACATCCGTCTCTCTCCTACTTGAGTGAGCGATGCGTCTGCGTGGACAGCTGCTATACTATAGTACATTTACATGTTTTGATCGAGTATCAAATGCTACCATTCAATCAGTATTTTCTTAAGACGTGTCAAGTCCAACTATCGTCAGAAAACCGACTTTACAGACAACCAATTTTTTTCGAGCCAAATCAGTTAGGCAATCTATGTAGTTTGGTCACGTGAAAACACCCGCTACGATGACACTACCGCGTAGACGTTGTTTCCTTTAACATAAAGCTTGCTAGCCTTGCTACGATTATAGGTAAAATCCTTCCCGAACCCTTTTCCGAAGGGTTTCGAAGTAATCCGTTCTTTCAGCCATATGAATCAAAGAAGAAGCGCTCCAACCGGATTTAACAAAGGAAATAATATCAAAAGCGTTTTATCATAGCGACTTTCAACCAGTCTGATATTATCATAAAAATCTTTTCCAAGGGTCCATAATCCCCGAATACTGTGGAAGAGGAAAACCGAAATTTTATTTAATTATCTGCTTTATAAGTAGGTAGAGTATTGATCCCTTAATAGAGCCCTCGCAATACCGCGTATCCCATTTAAAAACGGTTTACATGGTTCAATAAATTTGATGATTCATACAGCTTTTGCAAGTTGAGACAAAAAATGTCTGAATCAAAATCAAAAACTCTTTATTTCCATAAATACAATAAATGTACACTTAGAAAAGGTCAAATTATAAAACTAAACACTGACACGGAAATAAAGTGATATTTTTTTATTTCTGTCGCTTCGGTATGTAGACTAAAGTAAAGAAGCGACGAAGAAACCTTTAGCTTGTTAGTTGTTATTTTTCGAGTGGGAGCAAAACCCGTCCCAAGCTTTTTTGTCCTCTAGATAATCTGATATTTTATAGTAGGTAAGCCTTTTTGCACAGCAAGGTTTTGACAATTTGTTTGAATTTATTTACTGATAATTATTGCAACTCACTAGGAGTTTTGTTGTAGAAGCGTAGGTATACATTGCCCTTTAAAAGATACATTTATTTTGTGTAGCCTAGTTGTGGGCACAGCGAGTTTATGTTTATACTGACTCATCATTATCATCAGAACACAAACGTCCACTTATAAACAGGCCTCCCTCAAACCTTTTTTTTTACTTAATTTCCCTAGTCGATGATATCATCGAATTCTTCACGTTCCTCTGGGATCTTCCCACTTGATCTAGTCCCACATGATTTCGCAAAACCGTTTTGTAGATAAATTGCTGTACCTACGTAAATCAATGTCAATAACTAGTTATATAAAACTACCCATGATTTTCAAGAATAATCTAATAATCTTATCGTAGAAATCATAATTATCCTTTCCCCCTAACTAATGATATCATAATTCATATCAGTGATAATGATTTTAATGATAAGTAAACAATGCAATCGTCATTTACGTACTAACCTACTTGAGCGAGAGGATCTCTATTTGTTTTGTACAAAACATTGTTTACTTTGGGGAGACCCCAATGTTTGTGAAATGTTTCGGTTTATATTTTCTGTCGCTTTGGGACTACTAATTCCATGTGAGTACCTATTCATTCTGTACTTTATCAATTTCGTAAACATTTCATAACTCTAGTTAGGTCTTACGTACAAAGATAAAGTTACAATTTACAATTTTGTGTGTTCACAAATTTTTATATTCGAGCTTTAGGTACAGATTAGGTAATGTTACTTAGGTCTCTCCTACTTAGCCCAGACGAGCTAAGAGACTCACGAAGAAAACCCGCAGTTCCTAGTAGCTGCAAGGGTTAGTGGCGAACTATGAACGCCGCTGCTTCGGCTGAACCCAGTGAACACGCACAGTGGCGATCACACCAGGCCTATCATGGCCGCAGTGACACGAAAGCCACCAAAAGCAAATAAAACAATACAAAATATAAGGCTATTGTACTATCATTATAAAAAAAATTGTACCTACTTGGTGTTCACATAGATCACTTATTAATTACTTATTACCGACATTATTAGGAAATATACTAGGATGTAGAGGCCCTTTTATGTTTGTTGTTTGGATTGTTTGGAGTCACTTGAAATTATCAATTTTCATGTTTCTCAGATCGCCACCCATAACGCCATCTAGCGCAAATGTATAAAACTTTTAAACTGGCGCTGTTGCTGTTCACACTAGCGCGCTGCTAGGTACCATTTTTTCATAGAATACACATAGAATAAGTAAAAATTAGTAAAACAAATATAAAGCAATAAAAGGAACTTTCGAAATCCTTTCGTCAGAATACCCCCAGAGCCTTTGGCTTCAATCGTGTCCTGTACCTTACTACCTAAAGTGGCGACAGTTTTAAGAGAACTTAAAGGGGATGTTGCATCTTATCTCTAGAATTATCATAATCAAGCCGTTTCTCCATAAGGTTTGGTCCTAGAAGTGGCCGCTCAGTCGCCTCAACCTAGATGCTTCCAGTTCACTTGGCTCGGCCCTAGATTCAACAATGAGAGTGTATTCCTGAATGCAACCTGCAACGACGCCACCAGACTGTCGAGCGGCGTGCCTTGCTTTGAGCCGCTTGTTGCTTCTTGTAAGTATAAAAAATGGTTGGATCTTTCTTTCTTTTTACCTATCACAGAGAAATACTGGATTTTCTAAGCCTTATAGAGTTCAGAAAGAGCTAAGACAGAGCGGGTATACCTTAGCTAGAGCCTTAGGTATGCCATTATTTTGTCCTTTAACCTCTAACTAGCTGTTTGGCGGCTATCAGATTACTAGTAGTTCTACGAACAGTAGACGTCGCGAACTTATGAATGTACTATAGTGCATTTTACACCAAGGCGAGAAAGTGATCAATTCCTACCAAGTGTGTCGTCAAGTGTGGCCTTAAAACACACGAGGTAGGAATCGCACTTTCTGCCGAGTGATAGTGATAGAATAGTGCTTTATACTACACCTTCGAGGAAATAAAAAGCAGAATTAATTATTAATTGAAATCGCGCCCAATGATGTTGGTATAACCTCATTGACCGCGCCAGCCTTTGGGTTCTTTTTTCAAAATATTGTTCGGAAATCGGAGGAGGCCTTGGAGTAAAAACTTTTTGTCGTTTGACCGAACGAAAATAACCATAGCTACCGGCCGATCTTTTAGGAAATAAAAAAAAAATAACACGTGAGAAATGGATTTCCATACACTTTTTCCTCTCTCTTTTTCTTCCACTTTTTCCAACTCAAGTGGTTGCCCATCCGACTTCGCAGGAATACTCACATACTATCTCTCTTGTACAGTATATTGTTCTATCCTCCCAGCCCTTCCTATCTCAAGGAGCGCTTTGAATTCCTTTCAAACTCTCACTCTCTCTCTCTGCGTTCCTCTGAAACACTCATCTTAAAAGTCCCTGCCCACACTACCACTTTCTACGACAAATCTTTCACTGTACAAGCTACCCGTCTATGGAATGCTCTCCCCCTGGACATCAGACGTGCCAAATCACTTCCTCTCTTTAAAAAACTGCTTCATCAGCATTATCTGTCCTTGCAAAGTTAAACAACTTTATTTTATGTTTATGTAAGTGTATTATATTGTTTGTAGGCTATATGTAGGTATTATAGTATGTAGTGTAAGTATTATTATTATTATTATTTTCTCGTGCCACCGTCTATTTTGTTCTTACATGTCCAGTCCATCCCAAGGTTGCCTGGAAGAGATCGCTCATAGCGATAAGGCCGCCTTTGTACTTCGTCTACTCTTAGCATTTATTTCTGTATTGTTATCTGTCTTTGTGTGGTACAATAAAGTATTATCTATCTATCTATCTATCCTCCCGCTAAAACACGTGAGAAATGAAATTCCATAGAGTTTTTCCTCCCGGTTTCCTATAGGCCTGCAAAGACATACTTTCTATTCTATTAATGGAAAAGGAATAGGCAACTTTCCGAGCAGGTAGGTAGGTTCGGTAGGTAGGTATATTTTGAAAATAGTCGAAAAGGTTACCCTTTCTGTTTCTCCAGAACGGATTAAATCTTGTTTGTGGGTAGGGTAGGTAAGGTAGGTAAGGTGCACTTGGAAAGGTAGGTAGGTATTACAGATCACTTCACTTGCGACACGATTGTTGTCGGATTTTTTGAACGAAATGTTACACAAACACATCAACCATTAGACCTTGTCCATACAAAGTAAGTACCTAAGTTACGTTCCTCAGCGAAGCTCGAAATTCTGTACCTAGGTATCAATAGATGCCGTTGATCCATCAGCGCAAAGTTGTTGTTATTATTTAACCGACGACGACGGTGTATGCGGCCGCGCTATTTCATATAACTCTCGAAGTGTTATAAAGATGTTCTAATAGGTGGCGCTGTACTGTAAATGCTCTCTTGCATATTACAGCATTTTGCGGAGCTATTCTGCTCGTCATGCCGAATATCCTCATCCGATCTTTACCAAATTTTTATAAGAACAGTTTAAAGTTATTACCTTTCAATTAAAAATACAATCATCAAAATCAAATCTCTTAGAGCGGAGATATTCCAAATCCGCCTTTTTGCCTTATTGTGGAAGAAGTACGCCTTTAATCAAAAAATCCCGACGACAATAAAATTCTATAAAATCATAGAATCTGTACACAAAGTTTCATACCGATCGGTTGTAAAATACGACCTGTAGAGGAGTACGGACATACTGACAAAAACTCCATTTTGGCCAGACCTGAAACGAAGACTTTCGTTCACTTTCGTTCACGACGTCAACGAGATTATGAGATCTTAGGCGCGTAAGAAAGCTTGTTTAGTCGCTATCAACATCGCAGATCTATGCTGGGGTGACATATATATGCCATACATGAGCGTGACTCAAGCATAGATGACTGAGCCAGCTTTCCTAAAGTCCTATACTTATTTTACCGTTGAGCTGACATCCTGCTATTAACCTACCTAGCTAGGTACTACGTTTTTGTCCTACCTACGTCAAATCGCATAGAAACTGAGATCTCGCGTTGGTTAGACTTTTATGTGTTGGTTTGGTGCAATCTCTTCCATAACCTTTTTTATTTCAGACGATGGGTCATGGCCGGACATGCACTACATCTGGTCAAACCATCAACTAAACGCTTCCTGTATTATGGCTAGTAACGACATCTGCGCTACTTACACCTACTATTTCAATGGACAAGGTAAATTAACAACAAAGAAGTTCCTACTTACCTAGGTTCTTAAATCTATACGGTTTTGACTCTTGATAATGTACTCTACCTTCCTGCATAGGTACATTAAAGAACCCTAGGA
Source organism: Eupithecia subfuscata (assembly GCA_963564075.1). Taxonomy (NCBI): domain Eukaryota; kingdom Metazoa; phylum Arthropoda; class Insecta; order Lepidoptera; family Geometridae; genus Eupithecia; species Eupithecia subfuscata. The sequence goes on along the minus strand of OY751099.1, from coordinate 3,952,843 downwards.
TAGGATGGGACCTACTTTCCTATCCTCCCGTGTCTCTACTTTAGCAGAGACATGAAAAATTAAGACTATGAATAAGCACCTACTAAGTCTCTGCTCTACTTAGTACATACAGGGTGGAATTTTGTAATGCCACCTGGAGGGAAAGTACTCTTAATACTGTAGATAGAAAATTGTACTAAAAGAAAACATTCCTTTATTTTTGAAAAGAAAGAAAACTGCATTCAAAGATTTTCGAAAATTCGCTTGCCACACCCGGGAATCGAATCGACTAAAATCTGTAAAAATTACACCCTGTACTTTTATTGCATAGATCGTTAGGGTCAATAATAAGGATGAAATCTCTCTAAAAAACTTAATAAATTAAATGAAAGGAAAACCATGAAATCTTAAATTATAAATTGAATGGTTCAAGTTAAGCACTTTAACTTAAAGATCCATCTGTTTACTTGTGTCAGTAATTAATAATCCATTAAAATGACGAATTAATATTTAGATAAGACGATTGAAATTTGCACGTGTTTGTACCTAATGCAGACTCTTCTATCTTAAAATACTGGATCTCTTAAGAAATTAGTTAAATGGTTTCTCCGAGGCAGAGCGAAACCAAATAATTCTACAGCAAGATGGTGCCCCAGCCCATAACAGCAGAATCATAACCATTTTAATACCTGGATTGGTACCAACGGCACAATCAGATGACCTGCGAGATCACCAGATCTCACCCCTTTAGATTTTTTTTTGTGGGATATGTAAAAAATCAAATTTACATGAAATCTTATACGAATGTAAACGAGTTGAGAGTTGAAGTTCAGAATACGATTTTAATATTCACCACAACACGTTATTAAAAGTTACTAGAAATGAATTCATTAGAAGAATAAATTTGTGTATCCAAGAAAATGGAGCCCATTTTGAGCAACTAATTAGTAGTTAGTTGACTTTTTATTGTAAATAATTAAAATAATTTAAGATTTCATGGTTTTCCTTTCATTTAATTTATTAAGTTTGTTAGAGAGATTTCATCCTTATAATTGACCCTAACGATCTATGCAAGAAAAATACAGGGTGTAATTTTTACAGATTTTAGTCGGTTCGATTCCCGGGTGTGGCAAGCAAATTTTCGAAAATCTTTGAATGCAGTTTTCTTTCTTTTCAAAATTAAAGGAATGTTTTCTTTGAGTAAAATTTTCTATCTACAGTATTAAGAGTACTTTCCCTCCAGGTAGCATTACAAAATTCCACCCTGTATAGTTATTCTGAGACTTTACCTAACAAATACTTTGTTATTCCAGTGGAAAACTCGACCTACATGTGCAGTCGGGCAGTAGACAGCAATAACCACGCCATCACAAGTGGCTGCTACACGCAAAGAAATGGCAGTTTCACCACAAGAGCTTGCTTCTGCCGCTCTATCCCTGGTGGAGTGCCGTGCAACGGCAGTGGTGCAACTACGATAATTTCAGCAATAGTAACAGTAATCGCTTCAGTGGCCATATACGTTGTTTCGTTAATACAATGATTTACCATTAATCTTTACTAATCTACCTTTTCATTTCTACTGTCTAACAGTTAGAGCGCAGGGCACGTCTTATGTTCAATAAACTCTTGGAAAGGGATAACATAATGTAACTACAGTACCTACCTACTATGATTATTACCTATACCTAACCTAGTGATATTATTAAATTAAAAAATTATACTGGATAAAAGCCGCCACACGCAGAAGCCGGAGGTGGAGCGGTGCGCGCGGCCGCGCGGTGGCGGACGGTAGCTGTGTGTGGCGGCTTTTATCCACACAGCATCACCTAGCCCCAAGAAAAGCAGAGCTATCGCTTTTCTTGGGGCTACTGATAGAAATACTTAATAAATACATACATGATAATGATAATGCCCTGTAGGCCTAGCACGGGGATTGTTGTCTAGGGTAGAATAGAGAAAAATTACGTCGATGATGATGATCAAATGCGTAATAAGTTTGAAACTCATTCCTTCAACTTCATTAATATACGCAATGTATGATAATAATGCAATGTCATTCTTCTTTATTCTACCCTAGACCACTATCCCCGTGGTAGGCCTACTGGAACCCTAGATATACTTAACGAAGAAAGCGGCCGGAGGCCTTATTTAAATACCATATTTTACCTTACTATAATATTATACTTGTACGTATAAACCATAGTTGAGGGGTGTAGTATCATAACCCGCTATAATGCTTTTTGACCAATATCGTGTTAGTACCATCAATCAAAAGTTCTTAAAAATTGCTTTGAAATGTTTGGCTGCTTTTCTATCAAAACCCACTAAAACACAGAGAAATTCGCTGGTAAAGAACGATGTTAGGATCAAAAGCCACTATAATAGCGTAGGTCAGTTTCAAAATCCTCTACTTATAACACAATCGACCAATCACAGCACCGGATTTGAGTCGCCTCATCGAGAAAATAGTATGGCGGTTGTGACTTTCTGTGTACAGCAAGTGTTCGGATTTTTAATAAATTTAATGCAAAAACATGGAAGAATTAGCCCAGTTTGTGCAAAAATCAGATCCGAAGCATTTGAGGAAGAGGCCACGCGATCCGTCATCATTGAAACGTGAAGTGGAGCGCAAGAAATGGTGAGTGAAAATTGAACAAAAATCTCCTGGAAAGTTAGCAAGAAAAGTTTTATGCAAGATGTACCTACCTAGTTAAGTTTTCAGCCAGTTATGTACGCGGAAACTCATGTTTAATACATTTTGAATAAAAACTATAAAAATACTTCATATCTTTTTATTTTATGTATGTACGCAGGTAAATAATACATTTTAGGTAAAATATCTTTGCTATAATAACAGTAGGTACCTACCTATTTTTCTTCCTTCACGTGTCAATGACACAACAATTAAAATATGTATAATTATTATTGAAAACATAGTAATCAAATACAATACACCTAGTAATAAAATATAATCCTACCTCCGACTACTATTTTAAAAATTATATCGTATAACGCCATCCATCCACCATCTTATTGTTGGTTTTGGTTGGTTGCAAAACCCGCCAAAATATGACTGTTCATTTTCAAAACCCGCCATTAAGCAAGAATAGTTTCAAAATCCTCTGAAACGAATTTTAATTTGCTTATAATTCAGTATTTTCTCTATGATTTCTGTTGGTAAAGCTAAGATTAGTGGCGCCATGCCCAGGACTAATCGGCAAGACCAAAAACTATGAATTACGATTCATTGGTCAAGATTTAACAGTTATTTCTAATCTGTGAAAATTTTGAGAAAGTTATTATAGTGGTTTTTGATACTACACCCCTCAGTTAAGATATGGTACATATTTACCATGTCCCTGGGCTCAAAAGATTAGAACCCAACCCAAGCGATCCAAATCAAAAATTATGACAGGACAATGACGTGTCTTGAAATGTCAGTGTCAAATGAAATGTCATTACGGACCAGCGCAACGCAACGTCAACACGAAATCTTCAGAGATTTCGAGTGAATTTATCTTTTTCCTATTTGTATTAATTGAGCAGGAATAACAGAATCACAAATCAAGTCACAATGTATTCTATGCTAACCAGAGGAAATGCAATCCTCACATACACACTCAGCGTGTTAGCATGCCTTACTTTTTTGTGTTTCCTCTCGACGCTGACTGTGGATTATAGAACTGCCGCACAGATGAACACAGTAAAAGTAGTCGTGTAAGTATAATTTCAACGTTATTATTCACCAAATCTCTGTATAATAAAGCTCCCAGCAACTAGTGTTTCATTCAAGTCATCACGGAAATCACTACACATCGGAGTATGAAAGACTGCCGACCTGCACTCGTGGCTCCATCCTAGTTATTCTTATTTAGGTATTGATCCTGATTTCATCATCATCATCAGCCTATATTAGTCCACTGCTGGACATAGGCCTCCCCTAATGAGCGCCATAGCGCCCTGTCTTAGCTTGCTGCATCCAGCATCTGCCTGCAGTCTTTCGCAGATCGTCATCCCACCTGGCCGGAGGGCGTCCTACACTACGTTTGCCGAGTCGTGGTCTCCACTCAAAAACTCTTTTACCCCAGCGGTTGTTGGTTCTTCGCGAGATATGGCCAACCCATTGCCACTTCAGCTTGCTAATTCTTTGAGCTATGTCGATAACTTTGGTTCTCTGTCGGATGTATTCGTTACGAATTCTATCCTTCAAAGAGACTCCGAGCATAGCTCTTTCCATAGCTCGCCGAGTGTCTTTGAACTGGTGGATCCTGATTTAGGAAGGTTAAATTCATGGAGTCATCTGAATATGCATATACCATCTCTTGTGATTGGACAATGAAGGTTCAATCCAAATAGAGAGAAATTGATCATCGGAATATAGTTACTCAAAATCAAAATCAAAAACTCTATTTCCATAAATACAATAAATGTACACTTAGAAAAGGTCAAATTATAAAACTAAACACTGACACGGAAATAAATTGATATTTTTTGATTTCTGTCGCTTCGGTATGTAGACTAAAGTAAAGAAGCGACGAAGAAACCTTTAGCCTGTTAGTTGTTATTTTTCGAGCAAAACCCGTCCCAAGCTTTTTTATCCTCTAGATAATCTGATATTTTATAGTAAGCCTTTTTGCACAGCAAGGTTTTGACAATTTGTCTGGATAGCAAACTCTATTCTTATGATCAACACTATTCACAGTCATGGTGGATTCATATCCTAAGACCTATGCCATGCATAATAAACCTACTCACAATATTTTTCCTTCTGTTTCAGTAAAAATGTACCAGACTATGGAGCATCCCGGGAAAGGAATGATCTTGGCTTCCTAACCTTCGATCTCAAGACTGACCTCTCTCACCTCTTCAACTGGAATGTCAAACAATTGTTCCTGTATCTAACAGCAGAATATATCACTCCCAACAATGAGTTAAACCAAGTTGTGCTGTGGGATAAAATTATCCTGCGTGGTGAAAATGCTCTTCTAGATTTTAAGAATATGAATACTAAGTACTACTTCTGGGATGATGGTAATGGTCTCAAGTGAGTATTAGTTATTTCTACTTAATAGCAAGAAAGTTTCATAAAACATTCGATTTTCTGAGATCTATAGCCTCTCCAATGTGGTGTCTCATCTATTGCATTCAATAGCGAGCCTGCGCAGGCTGTTCGCGAGCTTAGTCATAAGAGCACTCGGTCCTTGATTTGAAAGGAAAGATGCAAGACATTAATAAATCACTGTTCACCCCATTTTAAAACTTAATCAACCTTTAGTCCTTTCTTACATGTTCTAATTTTTTCAGGGCCCACCACAATGTAACACTGACACTATCCTGGAACATCATCCCCAATGCTGGCCTTCTTCCCAACATCATGGCTCTTGGTGCTCACTCCTTCAAGTTCCCCACGGATTACACTCAGACGCGTGTATGATCCAAGGAAATACCCCAACTATGATTCATTTTTGTCCCTATGAACACTTGATCACCGGGGAAGATGCATTTAGGGGAAATATATTTTTTTTATTTACTTTTGGTTTTAATTCAAATACAAGTGTTATGAAAGTTCTAGTAATACAAAAATCTAAGTACTTTGCACAGTATATTTAAGTATTCATCAGTACAATACTACATTATTTTGTTCAGTACTCTACCAAGAATGTAGGTAACTGTTAATTCTATGGTGTTGTATATGTTAAGGTATCATAGGTTAAGTTATTATTACACACAGCATAAGTTAAACAACTCCATAAAATTTAATTTTTATGGAGTTAGTTTTTGATTTGTACAGGCTGGTAAAGGTTTTTAGAAATGTAAGCCACAATAAGTAGTCAGATTTTATTAACAAATCTAATTAAATATTACATAAGGATTAAAATAATGCATTAACATAACTGCAGCCCATTTCTATGTAAGCAATCTCATTTGATATATAATAATTTTATCTATATAACATTATAATTTTGGACAAACACTACAGTGACTCTATGTTTAACAATATCTATGTATTAATTTGTAAAAATAGTATATTTTTAACAAAAGTCTACTGCTTATAACAACTATGAATCTTGCTACTTGGTAAGTACGAACTCGACTGTTCTGTACTTAACCAACATCTAGGTAATGAATTTAGATATTTTGTAATCAACTCTGAATATCTATTTCATTTTGTGCTGTCCTATTAGGTACTGAATAACAAGTTGCTATGCAATGAAAAAATACTTAAATACTTTACTAAGATCTACTAACTCAAAACCAATAGGCTAACTTAGAATATACTCCTACATATTAAGAGCTGTTACGGATAGATTGAATACAATTAAGTGAACTAAATGATTGTTGTTACTATTTGCTTACTTTTCATGCTTTGCCAAAATATGTGAGTTACATAACACTGGAGAAAAATATTGTAGTGGCATCGAATTAGTCTCATCTATAACAGCTCTATTAACCTTTCTAAGGGATTAAACATAATATAACACTAAACCTTATGAAGGTAGGTACCCTACATAACTTTTCTAATTTCTAACAAACTGGCTTCAATATACTTTATTGGCTGGCTATAAACAACTATTAGGTACACGTGAGAATCAAATTCGAATTAATTTCTGTTTAATACAATAAGACCACACAAGTCTTTACTTTGTAAGATTTTCGCAATAGTTACGATTCTTTATTTTACTTTACTTACATTAGGTAATTTTTATCTATAAATAAATTCTAATTAAAATAGTCAGTGTTTAAATAGTTTAATTGGTACGTGTTACGAGTATGTCCAAAAAACAGCACACTTATTTGTGGCTCTCTGCTTTTATACCTATGTGACTTTGAACAATTGATATAAAGACTGGAGTCCACACAAGCTGTGGTGATTATAAGCGTTAATACGCATGTAGATAGGTACTGGCCGCAAAAGAACAAACATTTTGCATTAATTAATCATTCACCAAATGCACCTTCACACGTTATGTTAAGGATATTATTGCTTTATTCCGTTATAAGGCCCAGACTCCACCAAGGCGGAGATGTCCGAAGCGGAGGCGAGAAGAGACGTTTTTAGACTCTGGTGTCCCCACCGAAGCTGTGCGGAGATGCGTCCTGGCTAGATTAGAGCGGATGTGTGCTGGCTAGAGCGGAACTTAGCTGCGTGCGACGAGCGTCGGATGTTTGTTGAGATGAATGCACTAGCGGCACCGCTCACTGCAGCTCACAGCTCTTCTCGTCTCCGCTGCGTGACTTTGCCAGCTTGCGAGGCACAGATCATACCTCTGCTTCGATCTTTGTTTTCTTCGCATACAAATATGATACATCTCCGCTCGGTGGTATCCACATGCCGAGCGGAGACGAGATGTGTGATAGCGACGTTCTATTGGTTGTTTAAAACACTTCTCCGCTCGCCTCTTCTCCGCTTTGGTAGTGTCCGGCCCTTAGTCCATGGCATACGTCATGCATCTACTGTGAATACGAATTTCCTAGTTACACTACGTTTCTAACATTCAAAGCTTCATATTCCTAAATCGCATGAAAAAATATCGCATTTATATGTGATAAATTACACAATTTACACTGCACAATGACTATACAGTAGGCATATTTTACATGAGAACGATTTTTCTGCTATGGAAGCTGAGCGTTAGAAGAAAAACCCAAGGTAAGGTAGGCGCCAATTCTGGTATAACAGTCGCTTGCCATATGCGACCGATACGTAATACCTTCAGAACTGAATCTCGAAGCAATCTACAATAGTGTCTATCAGCACCACAGAATTTTTGTATGTATAACGCCGCGAGCTGCTCGCAGCTCGCGCACATCTGAAAAATAAGCATAGTTTGGTACTGATACCTTGATTGGCTTGACTGTTACCTACTATTATCAGATCAGGTTTGATTACTAAAATATTGGTTTGGCTACACTGCAGTAGCTAAAACAATGGCTGGATGCAAGTAGACATAAAAACTACCGAGTATTCTTGGATACATAAGTGACGATTTTTAGAGATTTCTTTTGCCATTGTATAACTTAGTCATAGTTATTTGTTAAACATGATGTACCTAAGTATGTAATAACGTACTGAGGAATTAGAGGTAAGTGAATATAATATATTTTAAGTAGGTATGTAAGTATAATAGACCTAACTTTAATTTAGATTCGAATGATAAAAATAACAGGTCCGTACCAACGTAAATAAGCCATAACTAATGTAACATTCTAACTACAACTACAATGATGATAATTATTTACTTTGCAACATGGTAAGTCATTCATTATCAATGAATCAATTAACAGCAAAATTCTGATCATCACAGTTCCTGCCATGACATGAGAAATGATTTGGCTTTAGATTATATTGATTCACAAGTAGATGGTCTCATTTGGATTTCCAAACATACTTAATAGATTCATTCCTAAATATTATACACATTAACAAAAAGGCAAAAGTGTTAAATTCAAACTATTCGCTGTATTTTGTATGAAACTAATTATTTTCTAATAAATTGAAAAACTATGAAAGGTATATTTACGTCAAAAGACTTAGATCCAAAATCTGCAAATAACAATTAGTACAAGTTGTAAACTGGACAGGATATTAGAGAAATGGACGTCCCCCATAAGTCCAGCTACATACATTCAACATTATGTGACCCTAGCTGTAGTAGAAAACAGTGAACAGTGCAAATGCATTGTACAAGGCACACATTTGTACATCTACAGCACATAGGAATCTTTTCTTCATACAATTTAAATGGGTAGGACACAACATACGATAAAGAAGTGAATTTCGTGATCAATGATTGAATTTTGGATACAATCACGCTAATACAACTCCAGGTAATCTAGCACACGACGTCTTACCTACTGTGGTGTTATTGCGAAATTCTACAGTGCAATGTTGTTGATAGCCCTTATATCAGTGCAGTACCAATACATGTTGGAAACAACTAACCTATGAACAAAAGTTGTTTTAGCGCTTTGCGTAGGTACCATTACTTGACATGAAAATTAACCGATGCGCGCTAGGTATATTATACGCTTATACGCCCAACAATGATTAGCTTGCATTCGTATTTAAAACAGAATCTACAGCCACATTTCTTAACATTTGGTTCTAGAAGTGAACTTCTGTTAGGTACATAGTAGTTATAACGCATTCACCGCCCAGCCCCGAGCGGCGTGTCCCACAAGGCGGTTGGTAGTTCTGCATGTGCGATGTGGGCACTCAAAGTGTTAATAAGAGCCCTAGCGCGATGAAGGTGCCACTGTGCAACTACAATGCGATGAAACTTTAAAACAAATGATCTTAGGCTACGGACACGGAGTCCGCGATTGCGGGGCGGGGGTGGCGGCGGCGCGGGGAACAGCGCGGTGACGAAGACCCGCGCCGCTACCTTCAGGGCCAGTTTCTTTTTCAGTTTCTTTTCATATAAATCTATGCATTGAAACGTGCCGCTACCCGCGTCAACTCTGACTTCGAGACCGAGGCCTTATCGTTACACTTCCACGAAGGCCTACAAGTAGGTAACCATATTCCGAAACGATGATCCACTGTGATAGAGTTAAATCTTTACACAATATTTTTAATGACACTCTATTCGCTACCCTACGCGTCGTTACACGTTCCTATCGTTAGTTGTTCCTGAGAGGGCAACCACGTTTTCCTAGATAAGAGTACAGTATGGCGCACAAACAATATAAACTGGGGAGCATGTAAGGTAGAGTCATTTCAGCGCATGGCGCTACATTGGTTAGGGGGCGCGCGTCACGCATCCGTTTGCACATCCTTGTCGGCCATGGGCGGCGCGCTAGGGCGGTCCGAGCCGTATCTCCGAGAGAGATCCAGCATTTCTCGCAAGCCCTGGAATTATAAAAAACATGTGTGAATCATCACCCCGTGGCATTTTGGTGGCTTGCTTTCCTAGAGGGCATTAGGTGGTCCGAATAGCAAATCCCCCATCCTTTTCCCCCTATCTATCTAAATAGGTACCTAGAAAGATAGGAGGAACAAGCGGCTAAGTTCGGAAATTAACTCAATATTTAGTGTGAAGCCTTACGAGGTTTGCGCTCCCAGTGATGCCGAGCCAAGTGGACACAGAATAGACTAATCAGAATAGACTAATCAAATCACATGTGTTGAAATAGATGTCTCATCATTCTGCTGTTTCCTGATTGGTCAATTCTATATGGAAAATGGATTCAGTGGTTTTACTTTTACATAGAGTACTGGTGAAGCACTCTACTTGAAGAGCATGCCAGCTAGGTAGTTGACGGGTCTTCCATTCTGTTTTAACGTAAGTAAAAATTACTAATTTAATTACAAGTTTATAACAGCTTCTTTTACCTTATTCTCTGTAATAAGCCTTTGGTATAGTTCTTCCTCTTGCCTGGCAACGGTGTTCTCATCCATGGTCACTGCTTTAGACATTACAGTGGCCATCTCATTGATTCTCTCTGCTTGTTGCCTGATCAACTGAAAGTAAAGGTTTCCTGGTCTATATTTATACTTCAACTAGCTGCGCCCCGCGGCTTCGCCCCCGTGGAAATTTATGTTTCCAACTTTCTTAATTTTTTCTTTCATAAGAACCTTCTCCTGACAATAACAAACACAACAAAGAAAGAATTAGCGAAATCGGTCCAGCCGTTCACGCGTGATGCCGTGACCAAGGAAAACGGGTTTCATTTTTATATATATTAAGTGGGCTCAAGTTTTCAATGAGTCTTGTCTAGAATAGGATAGTATTATAAATGTCTACAGGAATAACATATTTTTAACAATATGCGTATGTATATTGTTTAGGCAGCATTATTATTAAGCTATTTCCTTACTTCTTCATTCTTTTTCAGAAAGTTTGTATATTTTTATTCCATACCTAATCTAAATTTTAAATTTCATTGAACTTGTCTATTTAGGTACTTTTCATAAGATTTTTTACAAAACACCTAAAATCATGTAATTAGCCTTCTGCAGCATAACATGCATCTAAACTTTCACATTATAGTAAAAAATTGGCTGTAAGTTTTCATGACGTAAAATACTAATAAATAAAATAATATGGATAAATGAAATACCTCTTCTTGTTTCTCATTCACAGCAGCAGTAAAATCTATTCTAGACTCCCAAATCCGTCCTTCTGTATGCTGTCTGTATTTTGACATGATGAGGTCAAGTGCTCGCCTGTGGTCTTCCAACGCAGCTCTCAGCTCACCATTCTCCCGTTGGACGTCCCGCATTAGTCGAGACTCTCTCTCTATGCTGGCTATAAGAGCACCACGAGGTCGCTCTCTAGATGCTTCATTGAGTGTATCCACATCTTCTTTGTACTGTAAAGTTTATTTATGTAGAGTTTTTTTGTGCATAGTTGATGCCTTAAACACAATGATGGTTGGTACCTATTTTAGGCTTAGCGTGTTATTTTACAAGCATTACCAAAGATGAGTTACATTTTCAAGGTCACAACAGTTTTTCAAAATATGGAGTCATATTAATGATCAGAGGTCGAGGTAGCATTCGTTGCGTAAACTTGTCAACGTGGTAGCCAAATACGACCGAGTTTCTCCTAAATTTGGTACAAGTGGTCTACTTTTGACGCGTCCAAATTACCTACCTGTTTCATCGTATGTATTTGCCTGTATGCCGTCTGGGTTTCGGTTAGCAAAGCATCAGCCTCGGTCTCCCGTTCCTTAAGGCGACCTGCAAGTCTTTTTGCATCCAGAATTATTTGCTGTATTGTCAGTGACATCTGAAAAAGGCAGCTATGAAGAAAACCAAGGTCCTGAAGTTCAACAACAAACGCACGGTTCCAGAAGCACAAACCCTGTTGTTATCCACACAATATAGAAACACAAATTACGTTTCATCTAAAGTAGGTATTATTAGGTACTGAATTGATTGGAATTTTAATAGAACTAAGTACAACTTCGAAACACCAAACGAACGACGCACATCAGCTGTTTCGAATTTGGTAAGGCAGCCATTAGTTTAGTTAGTTGCCAGATAAAGCTTTCTTTCTTTGACTTACGTCTTTGTTGATGGCAATTTCATTCGTCCAAGGTTGATGACAGCATTATGGTTTGCCACTATTCTGCCAGTGTCCGGTTCATGAAAATTTCAATTTCATAGTCATAGAATGGAGGCATGGTAACAATGTGAGCCAGAGCCAGAGAAATAAAAGAAGAAGAAAAACGTTCATTGATGAAAATCGCAAAACACCCTAGAGATGAACCTCATAAAATCATACACTTTATAAACTTTTTTGTAATACAGTTGTGCCAACTTAGCAGAAAAATAAAAATATTTGATTTGAATTTGGAATTAGAATTAAATGATGGATTCCCGGTACTTTTTTGACAGAGTAGTTGTCAAACACCCTAATTTCGCCAGATTTTTTTAAATGGTCATAACATGGACTGTAACAATAAGTAGGTACCTAAATAACGGTTCCTTAACCTACCAATTAGTACACAATTTTCAACATTCTGCAATCTAATACCTACTAACTAACTTCACGTACAAGATAACAGTCACATTTTGAGTAAAGTCAAAGAAGGCAAGTATTTTTGGTGGTCTGCAAAACTTCATCTGAAAACTGAAGAAAATAAGAGGCAGACCATTAGCACAAATAAATTTTGTCGGCAGTTTGCATACCTACTAAGTTAACTCCTGTAACTAGGTATAGGGTAGTCATCTAGGTAAGTCTCAAATAAACAAGTCTTGTAGTTTAGGGGCTATGAGATATTTACTTAGTTTTTTTAAAACAACTAACTAGTGCGCGTTGACGTTAGTTAACTAACTACGCGTACCTATGATACGCGGCCCTGACGTAGCATAATAGCAGAGGCGAACTTCTACACTATCATTATGTTTGTCTTCGTGGAATTCTAATAAGGTGGAACATCATCATAAGCCCGTAGGTATACGTCCACTACTGAACATAGGCGTGCCAAAAATAACGCCACGTCGTCGTCGCCCTGAGCCGCCTCCATCCATCGACAAAACAAACCCTACAATGTCGTCTCACCGCGTCGTCGGTCTATTCGGGAGCTTCGGAAGATCTCCCTTCCCAAACTCCGTTTTGCATTGCATCGTGGTCGTCACTCGAGAAATTTTACTCCCAAACGGTTATCGGTTCTACTAGCTAGGTATATTAGAATCAAAGACTCGAAGAAGTCACAAGCTCTTCAAATTTATTTTCCTATTTAATTTAATTAGGTACCTATCAAGAAATTATCCGAACGAATACCTACTAAAACAGCTATTCTACAGTTGGGTAAGGACTTCGCCTACAATAGGTAAGTATTTGGTAACACAACTATGTAAAAGTAGGTAGGTAGGTATATTGACCGTAGTAGTAGTGGTATGGTATTCACGAAGGCCTACAACATTACTCTATCAAAGTAAAATTTCAAGTACCACTAATATTTTAATTAGTTTGTATAGGTAAGTACCTATCAATCATTTTGATAAAAAACGCTTCCAATAAATTTGGTCAAAAGTGTACATGCGCGAGCTTACGTCATCTGTGCTCACGACTCGTGCCGCTTATTATAAGTACCTACATTTATGGAGTAGGTTACCACATAATAGGAAAATATTAATATAAGGTAGGAAACCTTAGTTTTACACCGGTCTAGAAATACATAATAGGTACATCCATCAATTGTCCAGGTAATTGTATAGGTAGGTAGGTATATACAGGGTGTCCCATAATGAGTGGATAATCTTGAAACGGCTTATGCGGGGGCCCAAGGCCAATCCGAAACATTTTTTTGTTTTTTTTTATCTTGACCCGTTCGGAAAATATTTAACTTTTTGTAAATTTGGAAAAAATTGTACCTTTGTTCACATTTTTAGATTTGGTGCCTACAATTTTTTAATTTTTTTAATTTTTGTATTTGGAATATATTAAGAAAATATAGCGTAATTGAACACCGTTTGAATAATTTTGGTAACTAGGAGCAGTAATTTTCAAGACAGTATTAAAGTGGAAAATTGAAATTTTTCATTTAATTTTACTAAGTTTAAGCATCTGTGGTTTAAAAAAAAGATACGAAAACCTAAGAAACCATGTACATAAAAAACATGTCCATTTCAAGAGGATTCTTAAATAATAAAAAACTACGAAATATTATATAATGAAACACTGAGATATCGCCACTTTTGTGTAAAAAGGGGCCATTCATACTAGAAATAAAATTGAACCATCACACATTAATAAAATATCTTTACGCCACTCTCGTTCTTCTTTTCTATTTAAAAACACAGAAAATCTATTTTTTCTTAAACATGCTTCTTATATTCAAAGAAATAAATAATAATCTAGCCGAAAGTAAAGAGAGTTTGTGTTATGTGTGGCCTCTTATTTGGTGGTATTTTAATTTGGAAAGGAGATACGAACTCCGATCAAACGAGGTTCAAAGCAATGGTTTCCACCTTTTTGGTGAAGCCAAAGTGCAATTAAGGAGTATTTTCACTTTTGACCATTCCTATTTTGAATAATTTTTGCCATTTGTGGAAAATTCTTTTCTACGCGTCACTCGACATTAGTTACAAGTGCTCTCTCGTTTCATTTTTCTTAAATTATTTTTATACGACAATTTGGCTTTCTGGACTTGAATCCATTGGATTTCTTTTACTGGGGCAACTTGAAGGAGCTGGTGTACAAAAAACCCATTTCCTCAATAGAGGAACTTCGACGTCGAGTTCAAAACGCTGCGGACAAAATTAACGAACGCAACTACGGAAGTTTGCTAAAAAATCCTTTATTACAAGATGCAGAGCATGCATCAGAGAAGCAGGGCACCAGTTCGAACATCTACTGTAATAAAAAAAATATAAAATTATTAACAATTATGTTGGTTTAATTTTATTTTTAGTTCGCAATTGTAAAAAAAGCAGTTATCTTGTACCCATAACACTAACTCCTTTTAGTTTCGGCTACATTATTATTTGTTTATTTAAGTGTTTTCCGTGTGCGAAGCATACTTTTCACCGTTTTAGAACGAGAGTGGCGTAAAGATATTTTATTAATGTGTGATGGTTCAATTTTATTTCTAGTATGAATGGCCCCTTTTTACACAAAAGTGGCGATATCTCAGTGTTTCATTCTATAATATTTCGTAGTTTTTTATTATTTAAGAATCCTCTTGAAATGGACATGTTTTTTATGTACATGGTTTCTTAGGTTTTCGTACCTTTTTTTTAAACCACAGATGCTTAAACTTAGTAAAATTAAATGAAAAATTTCAATTTTCCACTTTAATACTGTCTTGAAAATTACTGCTCCTAGTTACCAAAATTATTCAAACGGTGTTCAATTACGCTATATTTTCTTAATATATTCCAAATACAAAAATAAAAAAAAATAAAAAAATTGTAGGCACCAAGTCTAAAAATGTGAACAAAGGTACAATTTTTTCCAAATTTACAAAAAGTTAAATATTTTCCGAACGGGTCAAGATAAAAAAAAACAAAAAAATGTTTCGGATTGGCCTTGGGCCCCCGCACAAGCCGTTTCAAGATTATCCACTCATTATGGGACACCCTGTATATCTAGGAACAACGTAAAAACTGTACATCAAAAGCTACAAATAAACAATACCAAGAAACGCCTATAGTTTCTGAATACCTACTGCACTGGCACCAACGATAAAAATTCTAAACCCTTTTTACACCATTTATGTAAGATTAATTTACAAATTGTTTTTAGTCAAAAAGCTTCTTATCAGATTGTTTATCCTAACAGGTTCTTCTTGCTGGCTGAAATGTCCCACTTTATCCAGAATTACTGTCTCTATGGTGGTGTAATTTTTTTCCATGATCTCCATCAGGGAGGGTGATAAGTAAATGTCGTTTTCTCCGTTGGCAACTAAGAGAGGCACATTCTCTTCGTGCATGGTTGCCACGGGGCTAGAGTAGCAAAAGTTCGCTCGGTAGTAGTTTATGGGGGCAACCAGGGCGTCTGTGAAAAATAAAAAAGTCGGGTTACCATCGTTTTATCTTTATAGTCAATAGACCTTTGTTTGACTGTAATTTCACCTGATGAAAAGCTAGATAAATAATGATACATATAAACTTAAAGAACCCTAGGAGTCTCATCTGCCTCTACCAGTCACTTGTACGCAGTATATTCGAATACTCTTACCTATGATGCGAAGTTTGGTCCCCCAATGTGTGTTTTATAGAAATCTATACCTAAAGCACACATTAAGCGCCTTTGAAGAATACAGAAAGGATTTCTCAAAATATTGGGTTACAGTGTGACCATCAACTCTAACATCATATGAGAAGAAACTTAGTAGGTAGATAGTTGCTACTCATGACATGTCTCTTGAAATCCGCCGTCAATACCTTGAAATGATCACTTTTTTAAGATCATTCGATTCAGAAATTGATCGACCCCTATCGTACTTGCGTCCATTAGTTTTAAAACCAGGTCTAGATCTCTTTAACACACTTCTACTTTCTTTCCTTAAGTACCAATACAACCTTTTAGTCAGAATCTTTACAAAGATCCCTTAGTAAATTATTGAAAAACATTATCATTTTTAATACAAGATTATTCTAAGAAAGACATTGAACCTACTGTTATTGAGGACAGTGGTCTTATTTTTGTATAACTTTTACTTCTAATTATTATTTATTTGCTTAATCCCTTAATAATTACGTATTTGTTTATTTTAATGCAAGAGATTCTTAACAGATTCACAGATGACTGTTCATTATTTTATCATGTAAGTATATTTTGAAATAAAATCTAGACCTAATTTTTGTGTTTTTCTCATCATGTTTCTATTTGATTGTATTCCGTTGTGTACCATAAATAATAAATTAATTAATTTCGCTACTTACATGGTTTCCCAAACCAGTATTTGTAGCAATCGATGTCAAGCTCATTGGTGTAGTCGTTCGTTCGCGTCCGCATCACCTCGTTGTACATCCTCATGTCATTGATGAGGATCATGTGCTCGCCGACCCACGGCATGCGGAACATGAAGACGTACCTGGGAAAAAGATTATCACATTACAACAAAGAGACATAATGGCTGGTGGTGAGTATGAGATTGGAGTGTACAAATCCGAAACAATAGGAAAATCGTGTCAGGAATCATGGGCTGGATAAATGAGAAAACAAAAACAGTTTTTGTAGTATTAGTTTAGTATTATGGCCAATCCCCCTTTGTCAGGGAAGGCATCTTCAGCAGTGGACGAATGTGTGCTAATGAGGCTAGATGGCTCAAATGGAATTGGGCAGGACATTTGGCCAGATGACGGAGTGACAATTGGACCAAAGCACTCAACGAGCTCCTCTCGCCGAGAAACGTAGGAGTAAGCAACGTCTACCGGCGTGATGGGTGGACGACATCCGCAAGACCGAGGTGAATGGCATAAACCTAGAGGCCTATGCCCTGCAGTGGGCCAACAACGGCTAATGATGATGCCTACATTATTACGATTCATATTAGGTAGGTATCATATTATTGTTTGACCGGGACCGGTCGTCGTACATGGCCACCTTCTCGAAATTGTTTCCGAGTATACTTACCTTGGGCAAATTCTGCAGTTAGGTAAAAATAATTTTGAGAAGGAGGCCAAGAAGAGGATCCAGCTAGGCTGGGCAGCGTTTGGGAAACTACATCGAGTCTTCTCGTCATCCATACCGCAATGCTTGAAAACGAAAGTTTTCAATCAGTGCCTCCTACCCGTCATGACATGACCTACGGAGCTGAGTCGTGGACACTCACGGTAGGGCTGGTCCACCAGTTCAAAGTCGCTCAGCGAGCTATGGAAAGAGCTATGCTCGGAGTCTCTTTGAAGGATAGAATTCGTAACGAATACATCCGATAGAGAACCAAAGTTATCGACATAGCTCAAAGAATTAGCAAGCTGAAGTGGCAGTGGGCCGGCCATATCTCGCGAAGAACCGACAACCGCTGGGGTAAACGAGTTCTTGAGTGGAGACCACGACTCGGCAAACGTAGTGTAGGACGCCCTCCGGCCAGGTGGGATGACGATCTGCGAAAGATTGCAGGCAGATGCTGGATGCGGCAAGCTGAAGACAGGGCGCTATGGCGCTCATTAGGGGAGGAATATGTCATTCATTTGTCAAGCCTCTATCAATAGTCAGTGAGATTAAAATAAACGAATTAAAATAGCGCGCAAACTTGTGTACTCATGTGCCTTGTTATTTAGATTTCTATGTGTGTACTTAACGTGTTTATTGCCCACAAGGCTTGTCTCCATTGTAGAGACAGACGCTCGTGGAAAGAATTGCATGAGAAGAAATATGATCTTCTCCTGGAAAAAGTACAAAAGGCATTTTGAAGATATACAAGTACCTACGTGGCAGGACCATTTATGTATCCCGCTAAATATTTACAAGGTTCCGTATGATCAGTTATCATATCAGACACTAATAAAATCTTTATGAATACAATACAATACAAAGAAAATTATACGACCCGAGAGCTTGTGAATATAAAATAAATAAAATAAAATAAAATAAAATGTTTATTTCGATAACTTATAAAATGAATATCTGGCACAGCGTATCAGCATTGCCATACAACGTGGCAATGCAGCCAGCGTCTTGGGGACGCTTCCGACTGGTGTTGATATGGATCAGTTGAGCTACCTGTAGACTGTTTGCAACAGTAGCAGTTAGCTCAATTGTTTCAATTGTAAATACTAGTATATTTTCTTTGTGAACAAATCTTTAATTAATTTATTAATGACACCAAGTTAAAAGTCGAGTACTAAATATTATCGACAGTCCCGATCTTCACAACGGGTTGTTTCGCCTATATGTGCCGGACAATTATATTCGCGGTAGAAGTCACAGGGTTTTTGCTCCCACCACCTTACCGCACTGTAGGGCACCATCAGTCGCCGCTGCCCCCCGCTCTCGAAGCCCTCAACAGGTTACTTAAGGCATCCCTATGTCAGTCTGTATGCTCTAGGGGAAGGTATTAGACCTTTACCCAGCAGCGACGTCACAAATTATTCGGAAAAGTTAGTTTTCTCTACTCTGAGGGCACAGTAGGTACCTAAACGAAAATCAAAAGTCTGTCGCGCCAACTCTCGCGCCAACTCTGTAGTAGCTCTACGAATGGTTCCCATCACGTAGCAAGACGTTTGTGAATACCAATCTATGATTGATAAGCGATGCTTTTTGTGCGAATTATTCCCGTTGCGTAGCGGACCGCTGGAGGACCTACCGTCAACGTGAAACCTATGCACACTAACTCACCAAGATCTCAACAGCTGGTCCCAATTGCCCCAGATCTGATCGAACCAGGCCTCGCGAGAGGTGCTGCCCAGCATCACCAAAGCGTGCAGCAATTCGGGGTGTGTGTCGCGCAGCGTGCACGCGACCAGGCCGCCCATGTCGTGGGCAACCAGGATGCATTTATCGGCACCTGGGGTTTCATATAAAAAGTATTTATTGAATGTGTTATTTCAGGTCAAGAACAACAACTAGGTATGAAATATTTCAGTCCGGTCCATTTACTAGTCTTACAGAAGTACCAAAATATATCTTTCGATACATATTTCAAGGAACCCTTATGGTCACAATACATTAGGTTTTCTGGCCTATCTTTCTAGGCCTGGAAGCAATACATAGATTCTCTTGTACGAGTACATCTCCTCCAGAGCGCTAAATGGCTGACAGAAGTCCTTCTGCGTTGAAATAGAGGGCATCTCTTTCTACTCTATGCAAACTGAGCGAGTCTTCAAACCCAGTTGATGCACAACTACGCTTGTAGTGTAAACCACTATTGATGTTGAGGCCGCCCATTGTACCTACGTTTTTATTTTATTTAGATATAAGATTTAGTTATTTTATGTACTTTAAACAATAAAGTGTTCATTCCACTTTTTTTGGCATGTCAGCATTTTTGGCTATCCTATCCGTTCGTCTGTCATTAAATCATTTTGTACCATTTGTATCGTCATATTGTTTTATATCACAGACCCCCAACAAAAGGTGTTTTAGATTGTTATTGTGTGTCTGCCTGTGCAACGTATCTAAGTCGAACCGAATTGGATTCTGTTTTTTTTCTTGCAAAATGATTTGAATTTTGAACGTTGAGTTATTCTTATCTATGTTTGAATAAAGAAACGGTGCTTGGCTGCACCGTTTTTTTATAGTTACTATTCGAAGTATTATAGTTACTATTCAAATGCAATGATGGCTCAAAATACGTTTTTCGTAGGGGTTTTTGATTTTTCCCTTACAGAGTTCCTGAATGAGAGCTCGAATGTCTTCAACAACCACCTCCATTTTGTAATTCTGCACGCCTTCTGGTTTTTCCGAGTCACCATACCCTCTCAGATCCACAGCGACGCACCTGTATTATGGTTAACAATGTATTAGTTGAACGGAGTAAGCGAAGCGGACGAAGCTCACCTCAACAGCCTGTATTGGTCCACTGCTGGACACAGGCCTCCCCCTGATAAGCGCCTTGTTGGCTTTCATCACATGGGGGTAATGCCCATAATCCCGACGCTGGGCATGCGGGTTGGGGATCGCAGTTCGGTGGTAGAATAATTCTGCAGGGGGCGCTGCTGCTGGCGGGTGTTTAATTTTTTTGTTAAAATGTTTTATTTTATAAATTTTTTTGTGGCTATAATCTACTAATTACTACATGCTTAGTTATTGATTACTTTTAAAACAGCTACCTACCTACCTTACTTAAGCTATATTATCTGTTATGTAATCTTACTTTAATAAATTACAAAAATATACTTACACCTACTTACTTCATTAAAATTCCTTATCAATAAATCACCTCTATTTTGTCACCCTTAGGATAAGTTTTTTTTTTCAAATTTATATGGGACCAATTTCAAGGTAGCCTATCCAATAAAAATTATCAAAATCGGACTACTCTGTAAAAAGTTATGCGTGAAAAAATAGGTTTTATGTGCATCTATATAATCCCCACGCTGTGCATGCGGGTTGGGGATCGCAGTTCAGTGGTAGAATTGTTCTGCAGGGGGCGCTGCTGCCCGCCCCGGTGGATGTTCCTAAGTCGCCTCTTACGACCTCCACGGGAAGAGCAATGCCAATACATGGTTAAACAAAACAAAGAAGTAGCTAAAATTTATACTTACAAGAAGAAATGCTAATTATAATTTGCATTTTTTATACAAATACAAAAACACTTTTTTCACAGAAATAGGTACCTGTTATATTTCTGTGACTTTATTATACACGAACAAAAATTCATTGAAAAGAGACATTACATAAAACACAAGTTTAATGGGTGGCCTTATCGCTTAGAAGCGATCTCTTCCTGTTATATATCTTTACAATTTCCTTTTAAACTTTGTAAACCTTTGTTATGTATACAACTACTTTTTTATACCCATTGTTGGAGATCAGATACGTAATATTGAAAGTGCACAACATTGCAAAATAAAAGATTGCCACAGTATGGCTTGGAAAACTTGAGGCTGGTTAGTTGTAATGCAGCGTTTTCTAAAAACCTCTAGTTATAGTAACCGCTAACCAACTTGTCCGGTGACTGGCAGTGAGAGTAGGAAGTTCAGTGGTACACTCTTTGTCACGATCTCCGGGGTCTGTAGTTACAATGGGTGTAGTGTACCGCAGGGTTCTATCCTCGGTCCTTTCCTATTTTTAGTTTATATTAACGACCTGCCTCATCTTGTTTAGAATAATCACGAAATCATTTTGGCTTGCTGATGATACTTCATTAATTAGGGTGAAGTACCTCAAAAAGAAAAAAGGAACCCTTATAGGATCACTTTGTTGTCCGTCTGTCTGTCTGTCTGTCCGTCTGTCAACCCTCTTTTCTCAGAAACGCGTGGACGTATCGAGTTGAATTTAACGTCAAATACTCAAATCCGTAACCTCTTGAAGCCGCGATATAAATAAAACTTCTAAGTCTGTGCACTCAAAAGTTACAGCCGTTTAAGTCCGAATATTTAGAAATTTCTAAGGGAATCACATGCACAACAAACCTATAGGGTACTTCCCGTAGACCTAGAATCATGAAATTTGGTGAGCAGCAAGGTCTTATAGCACAAGTAAAGGAAAAAATCCAAAAACATAAATTTGTAATTAATTCACTAAAAAAAATTACTTTTAATGCTTGCCATGTACCAAAACCTATAGGGTACTTCCCGTAGACCTAGAACTATGAAATTTGGTGAGCAGCAAGGTTTGATAGCACAAATGAAGGGAAAAATCCTAAAATTGTAAACTTGTAGTTTATTCACCAAAAAACAATAATTTTAATTCTTGCGATAGACCAAAACCTATAGGGTACTTCCCGTTTACATAGAATCATAAAATTTGGTAAGAAGCAAGGTCATATAGCACAAATAACGATAAAAATCTGAAAACCGTAAATTTGTAGTTTATTAACAAAAATATAATAAGTTTTGATTCTCTCCCTCGACCAAAATATACAGGGTACCTACTTCATGTTGACCTAGAATCATTATATTTGGCAAGAAACAAGGTCTTACAATTAAACGGAACCCTTAGTGCGCGAGCCCGACTCGCACTTGACGTTTTATTTTTAAAATGAAACGACAAAACACAAATTTCGACGATGTGAATAATGCAATGCAATCTCAAAAGTAGTACGGTACCTACATTGGAAATTTATTTTATCTAATGTAAAATATGTTGAGGCTGATGTAAACGTTAAAGGAAAAACGATAGAAATTGTAAACTGTACCTACAGTATTCCTAGGAATAACCTTAGATAGTAAACTTTCGAAGAGACTTAGTTCTCAGCGTATGCCGTCCAAAAAATCCGTTATGATGTCTGATGGTATGTGGGGAAACGTTGCAGATATTACCACCATTTTGTGCTGCAGAAGAGGGTTATAAGTGCAATCAA
Organism: Eupithecia subfuscata; assembly: GCA_963564075.1. Lineage (NCBI taxonomy): Eukaryota > Metazoa > Arthropoda > Insecta > Lepidoptera > Geometridae > Eupithecia > Eupithecia subfuscata. The sequence goes on along the minus strand of OY751099.1, from coordinate 3,929,995 downwards.
TATGGGTCCCAGAGAATCCCTACGTGATAAATTCAAAGAAATAAACCTAATGACAGTACCATGTCAATATATTTATGAAAATTTGTTATACACTCATACTAATTACGTATTTAATACTAACGTATTTAACGCTAAAATGTCGCTAAAAATAGCGACATACGAAAATTAAATACAAGAAATAAGAATAAATTTGCTGTGTCCACAACTAGGCTACACAAGATTAATGAATCTTTTTAGGGGCAATGTTTACGCTTATATACAACAAAACTCCAAGTGAGTTGCAAAATCCCAGATTATCTAGAGGATAGAAAAGCTTGGGACGAGCTTTGCTCCAGCTCGAAGCCTAACACCCTAACAATGTAAAGGTTTCTTGCTCGCTTCTTTACTTCACCATAAAAATATTCAAGTGAACAAAAAATCAAAGTGATCACTTTATTTCCTTTACTTATGAAATTTAAATTTTCTGACGTTTCCAAGAGTCCTGTAAGGTCTAAAGGAAATAAAGCACTTTGATATTTGAGTCTCTACTTCTACAATTTGTTGAATTCAGGTATTCAAATGCATATTTATTTATCCTAACCTTTCTGGCACAGCGCATCAGCATTGCCATACAGCGTGGCCAGCGTGCAGCCAGCGTCTTGGGGACACTTCCGACTGGTATTGATATGGATCAGTTGAGCTACCTGTAGACTGTTTGCAACAGTCTGCAGTTAGCTTAATTGTTTCAATTGTAAATACTAGTATAATTTTCTTTGTGAATAAAGGCTGCCCCTTTAAAAGATCCTAACCGATAATCTTTCTGAAAATCCAAGATCTGATGTCTCCAGGAGTACCAGAACTCTGGGAATCCGTGCACAAACAGCAACAATCGCTTCGACGGGTCTCCGCTTTCGACATAATGAAGTTTTACACCCTGAAAAAATAATAGTCGTCAATTATAGGTACCTTTATTAATTTCATTTTGCTGTACAGGGTACGTACAGGGGCTGCATTTCTCTACATGCCCTGTACCTGCAGTTCTACCATGTTGATGACGACAATGTCCAGCTAGAGTCTATCTAGATATTGTCGACATCAACATGGTAGAAAGAAGGAGTGCACTGAGAGCCAGATGGTAACCACGGGAGAAGCTGCTTCCGTGATGGGTTCGGCCCTGGGTTGGAAAAACGACTAGGTACGTACGTATTTGAAATAAAATTAAGTGAAGGCAATTTACCTTGTCACATCAATTTTCCGGTCAGAGCGTAAAAAACCGCATGCTATAAGAAAGCAGTATTTTGGTCAACAAATCTAATTCGCAGTGTCAGGTAATAGAATGTGGTATAGTTAGTGCCCTCACGAGGACATCCGTGAGGGCTGGTGCGGCGGCAGATCTAGCCAAGGATCTCAAGAGTCGTAAATATGCAGGTATCGACAGAGCCTACGCATTTGCTCCCTTGGAGTCGAGACCCTAGGTCCGTGGGGTACCTACCGAGACTCTCCGGGTTTAAAAAAAATATTGAGCGTCTGGTTGAAGTGACGCGTGACCCGAGAACTGGTGAGTACCTATCTGGCACAGCGCATCAGCACAGCATTGCCATACAGCGGGCAATGCCGTCAGCGTCTTGGGGACGCTTCCGACTGGTATTGATATGGATCAGTTGAGCTACCTGTAGATGGTGCAAACCACAGTCTGCACAAAAATAAAATAAATACTAGTTCTAATTTGTTTCTATTATGTGGTAACTAGTATGTAAGCTTTGCTCAAAAAAAGCCCTGTCAGTGAATAACATCGTTTGAGGTACATCGATCACAAAGCTCGCCGCATCCTCCAGGCGGCAAATAGCGTGATCGATGTTGGGGTAGGAATAAAACTGACACGTTATCTTGCAGGATTTAATCCTGTCGCACACACTGCATAAAGATATTTTAATCAGAGCTGGTAACGAGTAAGTTATTGCCTCCTTGCTTAAGCTATTAAAATAGAGACTCACATTGACTATGACGTATTTGTGTAATCCATATTTAGGATCCAATAATGGGGCAGGTGGACACAATCGTTGAGTCTGCCAAAAAGGGTCCCTGAGTCGGCACGCATTCTTGCAGTATTGCACCCCGAACAAAAATAAGGTCAACAAGCAATAAAATATAGTGAACAGATTGGTCACTAGCAATCGAAAAAATAATAAATGATAACTCATGGTGTTTTTATTGAAGCATCACCCGAAACGTGTTTCTGCTACGGTGGCCCACGAGCGGAACGGCTGAGTGACGAGGAACTGTTCATTCAAGTCCAGTTTGCTGGTTTCTCCGGTTCGATAAGATTATACAGTTAAAACTAGGAAAGCACTGTCACGATTTATAAGGCCCCTGCTTGGATGTTCGATTTCATTCCTGTTACAAGCCAATGCACAGTTAGCATGAGGAGTAATTTCATTCAATTAGCAATTTTTTTTTTAGTTTTCGTTAGGTACATGATGTTTTATCACAAAAATTTTGACGTTGTCGGTCAACTATAATCTATTTGGCTAAGAATTCTCATTATGTAAGAAGTTATGGTAAACGCCAGTAGCTTAGATTGACACGAACAGTTTTCTAAAACTCGGTTATATGTAAAATAAAAACTTGTATGGAAATTTGATCACATTCAGTGGTTGATTGTTGAAGTTGACTGGTAGGATTTTTAATGTTTTTTGAAATTCACTCACAATTTGGCTTTTAAATCGGCATAAGTATCTTTTTTGTTTGTTCTTGTAACAAAGTAACGTGTGCTATATTCTTCAATGTATTTTAAATTCAATGTATTCTAAATACTACCTAAATTATAAATTGTATAAATTATTATACAATTTATTTTTTTATTTACAAAATTGCTTATTTTGTAAACTTAAGGTAGAAAGTACCTACGTCATTGCAGGTGCACTGAAATGCGGGAGGGAAAATTCTATGGAATTTCATTTCTCACGCGTTTAGCGGAAGAGAAAAGTGTATGGAAATCCATTTCTAACGTATAACGCGTTAGAAATGGATTTCCATACACTTTTTTTTTTTAATTTTCTGAAATATCAAACAAAAAGTTTACTCCGAATCCGCCATTTATGATATCGGCCTCTTCCGTATTCGGAGCAATAATTTAAAAAAAAGAACCATGTGAAAATCGCACGTGCGCGTATTTAATGCTACATTTGAGTTTACAATTTGAATTTACTGACTACGTGATTTTGAAGATTCTAAAACGATGATTTACCTCGAAGGTGTAGTAGGTACCTATAAAGCACTGTGTATCACTCGGGAGAAAGTGAGATTCCTCGGGCCTCAAATGACACACTCGATAGGAGTTGGGCACTTCCTCGCCTAGGTGTACAATGTACTATTTTTTATGTTATAGGTAGATTAGGTAGGTACTGCATTATTAGGCAAGTATAATAGGAAATTATTATAGGATCTAATGTTGGGGTTGCTAGTAAGGTGGGACATCATCATCATCAGCCCGTATACCTACGTCCACTGCTGAACATTGTTGGTCTCCCCAAAGCGACGCCACGTCCTGAGCCGCCTCCATCCATCGACGGCCTGAAACGCTACAGTCGTCGGTCCATCGTGTGGAAGGTCTTCCCACACTCCGTTTCGCATTGCATCGTGGTCGCCATTCTAGAACTACTCCCCGATGGTTATCGGTTCTGCGAGCTATATATTATGGCCCGCTGACTGCAACTTTTATTAATTCTGAGAGGTAAGGTATGTACAAGAATCAAAGACTTGAAGGAGTCACAAGCACTACCAATTTATTTTCATAATTATCAAGAAATCATCAGAACTAATACCTACATACAACTATTCTACAGTTGGGTAAGCCTCTCGCCTATCAATCGATATTTGGTAACACAAACTTTTCAAAAAATATGTAAAAGAAGGTACATTTATGCAGTAGATCCTACTACATTATAGGTAGATGATAAGGTAGGAAACCTTAGTTTTAACAAAAGTAGGTCGCGATAGGACAGGTAGATAACTACCTAATTATAACACTGCAATTGCAATTGCACACTGGTCAAAAAATGACTAATCAATCGGTAATTTAAAAACGTTTGTAAACGGACAACAAAAACTACATTTTAACGAAATCGAGGATACGAGGCACCCATAGTTTTTGATACTGCACTGGCTCCAACGATAAAAATGCTAAACCATATTTATTTACACCATCTAAGATTAATTTACAAATTATTTTTAGACAAAAAGCTTCTTATCAGATTATTTATCCTAACAGGCTCTTCTTGCTGGCTGAAATGTCCCACTTTATCCAGAATTACTGTCTCTATGGTGGTGTAATATTTTTTCATGATGTCCAATAAGGAAGGAGATAAGTATAGGTCGTTTTCTCCGTTTGCAACTAAGAAAGGCACGTTCTCTTCGTGGAAGGTTGGCGCGGGGAGAGAGTAGCAGAAATTCGCTCGGTAGTAGTTTATAGGGCCAACCAGTGCGTCTGTGAAAAATAAAGAAATCGGATTTAGATTCGATTATGAAAAGCAACGACACGAAGGGTTCAGTACTATAAAACTAAGATCTTTAAGGGTTCTTAAAGATCTTAAAGAAAGCAAAAGGAAGATCTTTAAGGGTTCTTTGGGGACTAAATCTTAGTCACTTTATTATTTGCTGTTAAAGTAGTTTCTTTTAAAAAAAAAATCAGTTCTACAGATTACGTTTCAAAAAAATACGAATACAATAAACATTCTACATTGAGTTTGTCTAATGAATAGATCTAGTTTTACAAACCAAAAAGTTTAAGAACTGCCATATCCGGAGATAACGTAGAATTTGTGTCACCCATGTGGCCGTGATGTTTCGGAATGCTATACCTGGCAAAGTATATGCCATGGTCAAAAGTAAATTGGCGAATTAGGTGGAGTGGAATTAGGACCCTGGGTAGTGAACGCCACGTAGGCCATACATAGACCTATGTATGGCCTACGTGGCGTTCCCGTTTTTTTTAGAAGACCTTCTACGACGATTTTGTTCAAAATTCCGCTACTTACAAGGTTTCCCAAACCAGTATTTGTAGCAATCGATGTCGAGCTCATTGGTGTAGTCGTTCGTTCGCGTCCGCATCACCTCGTTGTACATCCTCATGTCATTGATGAGGACCATGTGCTCGCCGACCCACGGCATGCGGAACATGAACACGTACCTGGGGAATAAATTATACAATCAAATAGAAACAAAATGGATGTGATGTAACTGGTTTTTTGAGATGGTAGTGTATCGACAAATCCGAAACAATAGGAGTCGTGTCAGGATTTCAGGAATCGTGGGCTCGATTTGGGTGACTGTAAAGCCGAAAATCCGTGACCGTTTTTTTTTTTTGCTGTTATCCGTACTCGCATTCCAAACTCCTGTAAACGTTGACCAAAACAGGCTACCTTTTATCACTATCAAGGTGAATTACAGTCAGGCAAATAAACGACAATAAATAAATAAATAATGCTGGTCAATTCACACAGCATTATCTAGCCCCAAGCTAAGCAGAGCTTGTGTTATGGGTACTAGATATAACTGATACAATGAATAGAAGGTCATATCATAACATCAAAAATCAACATGAAGATTTTCAATAAAATAGCCATGATCTTTAGCTATAGGCAATCTAACTACTACTGATTTTTTTTATCTGCCTTGTGATTTTGGCCAATCCCCCTTGTTATGGGGAGGCAGGCATCTTCAGTAGGTAGTGGACGAATGTGTCCTATAAGGATTATGGCTATACGACTCAAGGAGTTGGGCACATGACCAGACGGTGTGACAGGTGGACCGAAGCACTGACCGTGTGATGGCTAGCGAATGGCATAGAAGCCTATGACCACTATGCCAGCAGTAGCTCGACAAGGGCTGATGGTGATGATGATATGTACATTACTACGATTCAAAATTATCTGCTGAGGGGGCACAAAAGTGCATAGAAATAAAGTGCGTAGGATTTGTAGAGTCTTGCTTGAGATGAGACACCCGAGTGGCTCTTTTCTCACAGTTTCAGTCCATGTGAACGCAAGGTTTGCAGGACCATGGGAAGGTGGAGGGATATCCTATTGCTGAGCTCCCGGACAAGGACTCCATCAACCCATTTCAGAAATCGTAATCACTTGCCAAGCCTCTGAAAAACGCCCTAACACACCTCTACGCAAACACACTTGTGAAAAATATTTGTCGTGCTTATGGCTTGTCTCCTTTGTAGTGGCCCTCGTGGTGGAAATAAAGCTAGAAGAACATCAAATCATAATTTGAAGATTAATCACATTCACATTCCTACCTTTCAAAAACTTTGCAGATTGCAAAATTTAATTAAATAAGTAGAAAGTACGCGACTTATGTAGATTATAACAATGTGCCGGCATAAAATATTTAGAAAGGTGTGTTTGAGTAACGTTCAGTTTAATATTAGACCTAGATATGTATACTTAGATAATATCTACAATTTTATAACGTTTGGTAGTTTTGGAGTAAATTTTGAAAGAGCCGTAGGCGTTAGCACCGCGTATTGCTTTATGTTTGTAACAGTGAGCTGGCAACCCTGCACTTACGCTTGACTGATATGATAATGGTATGGCCTTCGATCAGGGAGTCTAATGGATTGGATAAGCTATGTATATGGACTTATTTTGTGCAACCTTATAAACGTTTCTATGTAGAGTTTGACCAACATTTTACATGCATTTTACACATTTTGCATTTTGCAAGCCAAAAACTAAAATTTTGCAAAATGAATGCACAAAATGGCGATAATAGTGATAAGATACTTATAATAGGTACTAGCTATGGGCTTTACCCGCGTTGTCGATTTGATAGTAAATTCTAACAAAAAAGAAGCTTCAAACTAAAATTAATCAAATTATATAGGTAACGATTATAATGAAGTGTCACTTGACAATTAAAAGTACTTAGTTACTTTTAAAAAAAATATGTTTTTTATCTACAATTTACATAACTATATATTATTACATATTAAATTTTAATGAAAATATATTTTGATCCTTTCGATAAAATTCAAAGCTATCAATCAAATGACCAAATCACTTAGGTACGTCAAATATTGGTTATGCCTGCACAATATCAATCTAGTACATTTTGTATGGCATCACGTCTCCACGACTCTAGAGACTACATTTTTTTCTCGATGGGTATGGCTAACGAAGTAACACTGCTTATTCTGTGGTACGGTGTCATAGAAAAATGATAGGCACACATGTCTGTAATTTCGAAATCACAAGGTGATGGTTTGTAAGCGAAATGATTACAACTTTAACATCAGATGGGTGGGCCTAGTATTATTCCGAGTCCGTATCCTGTTATAGTTGATAATACACAATCATTATCGCTGTGGTTGTAACAGTAGTGACGCCATCTTGTCACTCATGTTTAAAAGTAGAAAAAACTGTTTTGGTTAAAAATAAATGCTTGGTTAATTGAAGATTTTGGGGCTAACATCATTCACCATTTTGATTTTTTTTTTCAAAATCGCCGCGCATAAATAAAATATATAAAATTGTATAGAGGACATCAAAACAAGTAAAAAATGTTATGTAGGTAAATAATGTCCTAAAGCGTCACGTTTCTGAGAGATATTCACAGATGAAAATAACTATATATATTTTCTTCAAATGTGAGAATATCTTAGAAAAATTACATCTCTTTTATAATCCGCTTTCGAGAATGTGTCGCCAGAACAATGAGCTAGCTAAGGCGAATGTAGAGATGGACGTATTTTTTCCAAGTTTATATAGTTTTGTTAAAATGTGAAATATATCTTCCATTTAAACCGCGCAGAGGCGACGACGATGCTCGTAACGGCATTGCGCCCATAGTACCTAACCATTAATTATTTAAGTAGGAATTATACAACAACCTACCTACTTCGTTCTTTCTAAAATTTTATTATGTAGGTACCTATAACTACTACATAACATGTATTTCTATTATTTGTTGTGTGGACATAGGTTTCCGTTTCAAGCCAGATCATATTTAATTATTTTTTGTGTTAGGTATTGCTTATCGTGTGTTTTGTGTACCTACCTAATATACTAAAATAAATAAAAATAAAGAAACCGACGTTATTTTATAAGACTTCAGAAGGACATTATTTAACATTTGTTTATGACATTTTTTAATTGCTCATGTGTTTTTTGTCCAAATCTATGTAGGTAAACCTTTTACCACACTTTTACTGTGCGCGGCGATTTTAGAAAAAAAAAAAAAAAAAGGTAGCACTCCGGGAGTGCCGGCAGAAGTGAAAACTTACATCTTACGATCTTACGCTTTTTCGATCAGCATCACGTGACCCTGACGCGAGTTTGAAAGTTTTTACCCATACAAAAAAAGTGCTCAGCGCCACTAAAGAAGTTTTCACTTCAAAAACAAAATGGTAACCGATGTTAGAGCCAAAATCTTTAAACCCCTTTCGGGTCATGTTCCCGTATCGTAGCTCTTCCGCGTTTACGGAATCTTTTATCGGCAAAAACTGGCAGAAAAGAAAGTTACGTTGTGTGAGACAATAATAGAGGTGATTATACCTATGCCCATAGAATTCTTATGCTTCATAGCAACTGATGCAACAAGCCTGCAGCTATATGGCTGACCTTTACAATCATACCATTGTAACAAAGCAATAACGTAAGCGATTTTATGACAATTGACAATCACATGTTGTGCGGTATTATCGTAAGGCAAGACCTGCGAAGATGGAAAGTAAATCGCATAATAAGTTACCTACCATCAGTATTGAATAAATACCTACCAGGTATTTATTCAACTAGCCCGTGTCCATGGTTTCTAACGGATTATGCGGGAAAAATAATGTATGCCATTAGAGGTCCTAGAGGACCTAGAGTCGTTCGGGTCAAGTGAGCGCAGTTTTAACTTTGAAACCTCACTATGCTTAAGATAATTATAGTATTAAGAACAGTGAAAATATTGCTAATAGGTATAGAAATTATCTGTCAAATAAAATAAACCAAATTTTTGCTGTTAATTACATAATTTTTTTAAATAAATGCACTTTTACTCAGAATGCGTACATTTGCCCCGACTTGCGGGCAAGTGAGCGCACCCTTATGTATGAGGTAAGTGAACTTAGGTATGTAGTGCTTACCCTACATGCGTTAATTTGTTAGGTACGTAGAATGCCTATAGCTTAGCCTGGAATAGACTTAATTTATTTTGAGACAAGAGTATCACTATTAAATTAGTGCGTGGATAGGTATGTAAAGTAGGTACATAATGTCTGCATGCCATGCCTAACATAATAATATGCATTACTAATGAATGCACAAAAGTCAGAAAATATTAACTTAGCCTAGCACTTTCTTTTGCATAATACGTTAGGATAGGTTCCAAATCCATAGCAAATGACTTGTCAATATCGGCCCAGCATCTTAGATGCTACACGCTTCGTAAAATATACAAAAACTAACTTTGAATTCGAAGCGCGTTCACGCGATGCGTTGTGTTGCAACTCTTTGTCAGTATCTGTATAGACGTTGCCAATGTACCAAAACAAAGTGTAGACCGCACGCGCCGCGTTCCGGAAATCCGGAGATAATGGGCGATTGTGCACTACAAGGAATTTTACTGTCCGGCAGTCCGATTTTTTACGGTCCGAAGTGGCATGAAAAAAACGGATGATGGGCTTGTGCACTTGTCCGTCTTTACTCGGATGATACGCCTCAGTTTAGCTCCGTCTTTTCAGTTTCTTTTCAGTTCTCCGTCAGTTAAACTACTACTAGTAAAAAACCGTTCCGGAATGGGGAAAAGTAAAATATCGGACGGTAAAATTACGTATAGTGCACAAACTAGTATATACATTATATGGCGTGCCATATCGGACCGTAAAAAATCGGACTGCCGGACAGTAAAATTCCTTGTAGTGCACAATCGCCCAATGAGTGTGCGCTCACGTATTTCAATGGCTCACTAACCCACTGCGATCGGTTACCCCGAATGTAGAGTCATACCGATCTACAATACCCAGTCTATTATTTATTAAAAAATGTACACTTTTGGTTTCTGATGCCGTCAATATAAATTGCATCTAAATGTAAAGATTTAAAGCCCATATTTGAATGCACGTTTTTGTGTTGTGCGGTCTCGGTGTTGGTTGTGTTTACTTACCAAGATCTCAACAGCTGGTTCCAATCGGCCCAGATCTGATGGAACCAGGCCTCGCGAGAGGTGCTGCCCAGCATCACCAAAGCGTGCAGCACGTCGGGGTGGGTGTCGCGCAGCGTGCACGCGACCAGGCCGCCCCAGTCGTGCGCGATCAGGATGCATTTCTCGGCACCTGGGGGTTCATTTTAAAAATATTTTATTGAATACGTACTAGTTTATGACTGCGGCTTCAAATGAAAATAAATAAAAAATATAAGCTGGTGAATATCTGGCACAGCGTATCAGCATTGCCATACAGCGTGGCAATGCAGCCAGCGTCTTGGGGACGCTTCCGACTGGTGTTGATATGGATCAGTTGAGCTATCTGTAGACTGTTTGCAACAGTCGGCAGTTAGCTCAATTGTTTCAATTGTAAATACTAGTATAATTTTCTTTGTGAATAAATGTCTGAATCTACATTTTTAATAAAAAAAATCTTATTCAGACCACTTAGTCTATTTTGTTAGTTGGTACACTTAAGGTTTTTACGGTTTCGGGTGTATACAGACATAGATAATGACGAGATTTTTTTTTTTTGATATTATCCTTAGTTTTGGATGGTCAACATCAAACAGCGTAGTAGTTACCCTTCCACGTTTGTATAGAGAGATGAGCGACTCGTTTAGCCTTAATATTAAACAGGGATTTTGTCCTCTGATGTAGGGAATACATCAGAGGACTATCAAATCTGATAGATATCGCATTCAGGATACTGTTGCTGCTCCCACGGGTTCTGCTGAGCAGTGAGGCTGTTTTTTTGCGCCATATTGCATCAAAAGAGTCGGTACGAGCCTCGGCGAACATACCTGAGGCACTACAAAACCGCGGCAGCCGCAACAGTAAATGCGTCATTATACTGGATATGCAAAGCATTGTACGCCTTTAAGGTATAACTGACCCACAGACTCTCTGTATACAAAGATGTACAGAATGCTTTGAACAGTGTGATTTTGACAGCATCTGATAGATATAGATATATCATCACCAAGGTACGCCCGCTCGCCGCCTACCGGTTAGCTGGCGCGCGGCCGGCGGGGCGGCTGGACTCACAGTGGTGTATGGAACACGCAACGAGCTTTCATACGCACCGGGCGGTCAGTCACTCAATTACAACCATGAAGCCGGTTTTTCAAACTACATTTTCATTCCATGAATTCATCTAATGCGTAAAACATTGTTTTACCAGCCATTTCTTGAGTCTAAACTTAAATTTAAAATTCGCGTCGATACAGCATCAGTGACAGCGGATGGACATAATACTTAATTACTTAATTTTTCAAGTCCAATTTTTAGACAAAATTAAATTTATGAATTGCTTATTAGACTCTACGCGACTGTACTCGCGTTGACGGTCCAGACGCTACTGAATACAAAACCGGTTCGTGTGAACGCGCTACACTTCAACGGGCAGTTGGCACCGTATACCCGGCGACCGGGACGTGTAAAAAGGGGGTTATTCCAGTTTTCCCCCTTGACAAATCCCCCTTAAGGGGGAAAACTGGAATTCATTTTATTCGCGTTCCAGTTTTCCCCCGGCACTAAGTCGAAACGAGATGGATCTAGTTTTTTTTTTCTTGCAAAACTTTTTGATCTATGATCTTTTATCTATGTTTGAAAAGATTGGAACCTAATGAAGTGCCTATTAGTGTCTTTTCACACGTGCCGGTCACCAGGTAGCGGGTGCCGGTACCCGGCGGCGAATTGTATGATAATTATGCCGGTACGTGCGAAAGCTATCGTACATGCCCATACACTTTGCCGCCGACAACCCGGCACCGGCTACCCGGAAACCGGAAAAGGCACTTTTAGTTTCTATTCCAATGTTATGATGGCTTAAGAGTAAATTTTTCAAGTTTTCCCTTACCGAGTTCCTTAATGAGCGCTCGAATGTCTTCAATAAGCAGCTCTATTTTGTAATTTTCCACGCCTTCTGGTTTTTCAGAGTCACCATACCCTCGCTGATCTACAGCGACGCACCTGTGCAATTAATAATCTATCAGTAACATATTTGTGTCCTACAGAAATCAGCACTACTGTCAATACAAAATGTGAAGATATGTATAGTGGGTAATCGTTTGGAAGCGATCTCTTCCCGTTATATTTCTTTACAATTTTCTGTTAAACTTTGTAAACCTTTGTTATGTAGGTACTTTGTTGTGTCCATTGCCAGAGATCAGATAAGTAAAAATTTAACGTGCACAACATTGCAAAGTGAACGATCGCTATCTAGGACTTGGGAAACGTGAGGAAACATAATGGTATAAAAACATAGTTGTAATACATGTATTTGTAACGAAGCTTTTTCAAAAAGGTCAAAACCCCTAGTAACGTACAGCTCAGATGGAGAGGATCTCTTCAACAATTCAATAAGGGAAGGCAATGGGATATTATGTAAAAATAAGCACGGATTCATTATTATTCGACAGCTCGTCTGTTAAAAGAAATCACCTCTAAGGTTTTTTGTTATTATAGTGCTTAAGCCTCGCACTCTGGCTAATTTCTAATTTCTAAGAAATCAAATAATATTGCAAAAATTTTCGACTTCGACGGGACTTGAACCCGAGGGGAGGACGCGGGTTCAAGTCCCGTCGAAGTCGAAAATTTTTGCGATATTATTTGATATCTTAGAAATTAGAAATCACCTCATTGTAAAAGACTTAAAGAAAAATGTGTTCTTCTCTACGGCTCTACCCAGCAACAGAAATACTTATTTGTGGCCTGTGCAATCTATGGCTTTCTAAATAATAATCGTTTTGAATTTCCCTCCCTTTACCAGTACAATATATCTGTACCATTACCAGATCGGCGAGTCTATTGAAGGAGACGGCACGATCTCGTTTCGTTATTAACGTTAAATAGACTCACCCTCCAGTACCTGTTGTACCCCAATAATTTGTTGCACGTATGGATTCATTCAATGGCATTTATTTACCTTTATAGGAAATCCAACAAAAGTAACACCAAAAATACAAGTGTAAAAACAAGTCTATGTTCCCCATGTCTATGTATCCCGTTGTAAATGATTTTATTGCAAACAATCTACAGGAAGCTCAACTGATCCACATCAATACCATTTTAATTATACCAATATGTTTATACTAACCGATAATCTTTCTGAAATTCCACGATCTGATATCTCCAGGAGTACCAGAACTCTGGGAATCCATGCAAAAACAGCATCAAGGGCTTCGACGGGTCTCCGCTCTCGACATAATGAAGTTTTACACCCTGAAACAATAATAATCGTCCATAATGTCGAAGTGTTTAATTTTACTGTACAGCTGAATTTCTTAAGACAGTGTCGACATCAACATGGTTGAAGGAGTTGGTACACTGGGACTGCCCCGCTTCTGTAGCGCGTCCGGTATATTTGCAGAGTCCAGAGAGTTGATGATTTTAACGCAATCATTCGCAACAGAACAGCATCCCTGATGCGCCTGGTCAGGGCGGTACCAGCAGCTATCTAAAAGTTTTAGTTGGAAGGTTGGACACGGACTGCGCTTTCATCATAATCATAATCGTTTATTTTCCAGGAATTTAGGTGTACAGAATTATGATTAAAGCTTACATTCTGCCTGGTCAAGGCGTGCAAAATTATATTATACATATGTACTTACAAAATACAAAACATAATGAAAAAATTTTAAAAACCCGCCGACGTTTATTGGCTAAACAGATTTTCATGAAACATGGCTAACTACACTCGGAATAAAATTATCTATGACACAAAAAAACTAAACGAAAATCGGTTCATCCGTTTGGGAGCTACGATACCACAGACAAATACACAGATACACAGAAAGACACGTCACACTTATAACACCCCTCTCTGTTTGCGTCGGGGGTTAAAAAGTACACCAAACAAAACAAAACATAAACACTAGACGCGCACACATAGTGCCATGCGATGGTGAAGATTGTATGTCCCATTAATTTAAGATGTTTTTAATTAATTAATCTGTCCCTGAAATATGTATCGTAGTATCTTATTAAGCTTAAATAACCGCATTGAATTGAATCGAACTGAGATCCAGATGGCGTATTATCAGAAGCTGTCAGAGAATCAGAGAAGCTGATTCCGTGATGTGCTCGGCCCTGAGTTGGACCAACTCTAGTAGACTATAGGTGCAGTTGATGATAATTTAGCACTTTTTTGGACTAAATAAAGTAGGTAAGTATATTAATTATCTACTGGTACATGTGTATGTATTACCAATCAATGAGCCGGAGCTGTTAACAAGCCGGTGGCGGTGCTAAACGATGACGAAGCTCAAAACCAATTTAGTCCAATTGTGTCCCGTCTAGAAATCATTTAGGTACGTTACAGATTCTGCGTGTTTCTTGTTGGTTTGTTTGAGCTTGGTACATCGTGTAAAATTGTATTCTATGTTTAACGGGTCAGTTACATTGATTTACATCAAAACACTACGTAAATCATGGTAGATTCACATTTATGACAATGGTTAATCAAATTTTAAGCCAATATTTTCATATTTCTTAGCCAACAATATTATTATTTTGTAAATTTAGGTATTCTTTTGAGTCGAAAGCGGAACATCTCGATTTTTAATTCTCACGCAAATGCATACTTATTCGGTTACATTGGTGTTATGTGTCTAGTTATGTGATGCAGTTATCCTTATCGTACAGACGCACACCGCGACCCGGAATATTTGCATAGTAATACTTATAATAATACCTCGATAAGGCTGAGAAAGATAAAATTAACAAATATCTTGATTTGGCTGACGAGGTTGTCAGCATGTGGGATGTTGATTCAAGGTCTACGCAGACCGGGACGGCATGGCAAGGGATTTTAATATTTACTAATGGACATTCAACCTTACTGTTACAGAAAAACGACATAAATTGCTATGCTTTAAAATGATGCCGTGGCATTGAATTGAAAGGGATTTTATCGCACGGCACGCCACAGGCTCCCGTGGCGGGATGCCGTGGCATACTGCGGTAGGCAACGGCATGCCACGGACTCCGGCGCGGCGGCGCGGCGCGGCGCTCGTAGTGATATACTGCGGGGTGCGGCACGCCGTGGCATGCCATGCCGTGGCAAAGTGCTGGAATGCCGCGGTATCTAAGCGGCCAGTGTGCGCTGGCGCTGAGTCACGGCAAAATCCCTTGCCATGCCGTCCCGGTCTGCGTAGGCCTTCAGCGTTTATTGTCCCGGTCGTTTAGATTAACGGAGTAATAACGAAGAACCTCAATCAACATCTCAAGAGACTCTCGCTAGGAAGTTGGATCAAGAGCCAGATTCAAACGGCGTACTCCTGGACCCGGCGCGCATCGTCAGGAAGTCTGCAGCCCTAGTCACCGACCGCTTGAGCCTAGCTTCGCGGTTTTGGTATATTTATTACTGTAGAATAGTTTTATAATATTTTATTTTCTATTGTAAATAATTAAGTAAGAAATTTATCATCATAGAATAAATAATAGCTAGGTACATTACAAAATTAAATATAAATTATTAAACATTACTCTAGAATTAGTTATTGAACATTATTAGAAGTAGACATTTTCATTATTCCATGATCTCTGTCCGATTAAAGGCCTCCTCCAGGGGGTTCGGAATATTTGCATATCAAACAATAATTGCTGGTTGCACTAGCAATTGCCCATAGTTTTCTTAGCACTTTGTCGCTTATCGCATTCACTGCCCAGCCACAGTAGTGTGACCGAGAGGGGCCGACGACGACGACGCCACCGTGCCGCCCACCACCGCCGCTGCATCAAGAACCAGTAGATGAACCATGTGCGTCTTGCTTGGGCTGTGACAGTGTTGGTTGGCGTTCCGCCTGATCTTTGGAATGACAAGGTACTCAGTGATGTGTATCTTTCTTTAGTGATATGTGTCTTTACTTCAATCAAAGTCGTGTTATAGTAAATTTCATGCGCCCTTACCAGAATACAAAGTATACCTGGGTGGAAGGCCGAATACACAAATGTTGCCTGGAGCGAAAGTACCTACCCGAAACACTTCGAACTTCCTTTTAAAACGCAATGCTTATGATTGGCCCGACACTGCAATGACTATCGATCTCATAAAAATACACAGTGTATTTTATTTTTCTTAATTTTAGTAGGTTCAATTGCCGGCAATAGTCATGTACTTGTTTTTAAAAATTTCAGTAATCCTGTCTGTCTGACATATTATTTTAATTAAAGAATTTTTTATGAGTACATTTTATTTAATACGTACGTAAAAGAAACGATTCATAAGCAAAGTAAATTACAACAACAGACTAAAACAGTTACAACCAGTACTTATATCTATTTCCATAAAATAAGCGACTTATTTAAATTTAATTAAGTATATTGTATGTTTTTACTATGTCATCATCATCAACTTATTATTATAATGTTAAATTTCAAAAACGGTTTGATCTCTTTTCGCCAGATCCGGTTAAAGCGTAAGAAAACCTAAATCAGTACTTGATATACATATAATATAATGATAACCATCTACTCGTAGCTCCAAAGTAAGCAGAGCTTGTTAAATATATAAATATATACATTATTCTAAAACCGACTAATTACAAACATAACTAAACGGTATATACTTCGGTCCACGAGTTTACTATCGCCGTTAATATTATTATATAATACTAGCTGCGCCCCGCGGCTTCGCCCCCGTGGAAATTTATGTTTCCAACTTTCTTAATTTTTTCTTTCATAAGAACCTTCTCCTGACAATAACAAACACAACAAAGAAAGAATTTGCGAAATCGGTCCAGGCGTTGTTGAGTTATGCGCTTACCAACACATTTTGCGATTCATTTTTATATTATAGACTAGATTCTGCCCGCGGCTTCGCACGCGTTAATTAAACAAAATTGTGAATCTAAACCATTCCCAGATCCCCTTGAACACACACAAAAAATTTCATCGAAATCGGTCCAGTCGTTAAAATTGTGATTGTGAATCTAAACCATTCCCAGATCCCCTTGAACACACACAAAAAATTTCATCAAAATCGGTCCAGTCGTTTGAGAGAAGTTCAGTGACATACACAGAAGAATTATACAATGTGTCTGGTTACCGGTGTCGGAGACTTTGGGGGGGTGAAGTACGGTAAATTTTATCGACAAATCACTATCCCTAATTTTTTTTTCTCGCTCCCTGATAAAATGGCAGCCATTTTGTTTTCTTTTGCCTCGAAGTATGGGTGCTTGTATTGTTTAAGCTATAGCTACCCATGCAGAGGTTCTAGGAGGACGATAGAGGACTCATTTGATTGCCAATAATGTAGGCAATAAAACAATGATAACATTGTTGCATTTTTTATTTTATAATAGAAGAAAAGAGAATTTATGAAACAAAAAAAAGTTATTTTTTCAACATTTTTTTAAAATTTTTATCTTTTTCATAAAATTGAGACTGTCAAGCTACATGTTTTTTGTTATTGAACGATAGTACAGAATGTGTGCTTCAAAATAAGTCATGCATCTTAGCCCTGAGTAAGATAGTTTAGAAGTTATGACGATTTGAATCTGACCCTTGAAAGTTTAAATATCCCGCTATAAATGTGCGAGCATTCGGGGTTGGTTCATTGGGAAATCTTCTCGCATACTCTCTTACAGCAGCATTATCGTTCCCGTTGCACAATCCATAGACGAAATGGATGTTGGCCACGTCCTGGCTGGAATAATGGAAATCTTCCATTTCTGTTAACTTTCGTCAGCGAAAAATACAAAACTTAACAAAAATTAATCTGACAGCGCGCCCTTTTTTTTCAGTTTCAGCACGTCCTTATCTACAACAAAGCACAGAATTGTCTATGGACACGCAATTCCTCGAAACCGTGAGTCCAGTTGCTTATTAGCGGGATATTTAAACTTTCAAGGGTCAGATTCAAATCGTCATAACTTCTAAACTATCTTACTCAGGGCTAATATGCATGACTTATTTTGAAGCACACATTCTGTACTATCGTTCAATAACAAAAAACATGTAGCTTGACAGTCTCAATTTTATGAAAAAGCTAAAAAATTTAAAAAAATGTTGAAAAAATAACTTTTTTTTGTTTTATTAATTCTCTTTTCTTCTATTATAAAATAAAAAATGCAACAATGTTATCATTGCTTTATTGCCTACATTATTGGCAATCAAATGAGTCCTCTATCGTCCTCCTAGAACCTCTGCATGGGTAGCTATAGCTTAAACAATACAAGCACCCATGCTTCGAGGCAAAAGAAAACAAAATGGCTGCCATTTTATCAGGGAGCGAGAAAAAAAATTTAGGGATAGTGATTTGTCGATAAAATTTACCGTACTTCACCCCCCCAAAGTCTCCGACACCGATAACCAGACACATTGTATATCTAAAGATATAGAATCACTACTATCGCAGTAATGTTCCACTTTTTAATGATTCACCTTCGTAAATGGTAGACTCTCTCTAAACCTTATTCCACCATGATCCCAAAACCTTTGTGGGAAACCGCCTTTTAGAATTCAAAAAAATATACTTATAGTCATCGGAGCTATTTTCAAATAGTAATATACAAGAAATGTTTGTGATACAAAAAAATCGTACAAATCAAAAAAAAAAGTCACGCACTTTCGAGGAAAGAACGTCGTCATCGCGTCTTAGTTTTCAAAAACGTTAAATATGTAATAATATATAAATTAATATAATACTAATTACACGAGTAAAGTTAGTCTGTGTTCATAAGTTTATGTAAAAGGGTAAACGATGTCGTCATAGGTAACATCACCTACTGAGAAAGTACCTACCTACCTACTAGCTATACCTACGAGGCAGCGCATGCATGATTTCTTTTGTATGAAGCGTGACATAATTTTTTACCGACTTCAAAACAAGAAGTAAGTTCTATGTTCGGCTGCATACAGGGTTATTGGTAAATTACTGACACTGTGTAAAGTGTTTGTTTGTTTTGTACTGCCCATCAACACGAACACGTTGGTGAAGACGCGCGGGTCTACCTCCCCGAACACTAGCGCCGCCACATATTTTATCTTATTATTACGTCGAACTCGAAGGTCGAAGAAAGGAAATTCCAAAAATTACGTTGGGCAATTTGTGATACTTACCTATCTATCTTATGCATTTTTTTAACGCCTCTGTAATAGTTTTATTTTGTATAGTTTAAACAGAGATGCGAAAATAGAGTTTGGTGGCCACCAAGGGCAACATCGTATCTCTGCCTATCACAAATTGCCCAACATAATTTTTGGAATTTCCTTTCTTCGACGTAACAATAAGATAAAATATGTGGCGGCGCTAGTGTTCGGGGAGGTAGAGCCTTAACATAGTATTGGTAAAAGGAACCCCCTTCCATTCAATAATTATGTTTTTAAATTAGTTCTTTTAGGAGGCTTTATTTGAAACGAAACTTAGAAACAGGTCTACTCTGAATTAACAGTGACTGCGGAATCGGGAGATCGGTCTTCTTTAGTAATTCTTTGAGTTCCGGAAGAACGTGTTCATTCATTGTAACAGAGTTGATGTACTTACAAAAAAAATTGATTTTAGGCCTGGCGTTTTCACGAACGTGTTCGTGATGCTGGACAGAACGTGCAGTGCAGGCGACAGTAAATTACCGATAACCTTTGTATAAACAATATGTGTCTTATGTATATTCGCCGAATACTCCATCAATTGTGGAGTTAGATGAGTCTTTTGCTATTGGTGATGCTATTGGTTAGAAAATAATCCCAAAATAGTCCCATAATATTATTCCGAAGTCAACAATGTAAATATATTTAGTAGATTATAATATTTAGTAGAGTCGAGAAGTCGATAGTAGATACTAACTTTGTTACGTGTACGTATTTCAAATTAAATTTGAGATTAGCAAAAAATGAAGTAAAGGCAATATACCCTGTCATATCAATTTTCCGGTCAGAGCGTCAAATCAAAAGCCGCATGCCATAAAAAAGTACTTCTTTGGTCAGCAAATCTAGTTCGCAATGTTATTAAAAAGAATGTGGTAGGTACTTTTAGTTTTGCTTATTAATAAACACTTTATATGCGTATTGAATATTATCAGAAGTTCATACTGAGGTCAGAATAAGTGATACATAAAGATTGCACTCACTTTTATCAAGTCTACATAAATCATTATTCATCTCTCAAGATTTCTCTGACAGTGAATGCAAGTCATATCATAAGTATTAAATGAACAATAAACAGAGTTCTTGATGCCTGCAATTACCAATCCATCGTAATTTCCATTTATAAATGCGAAAATAACGGTCTGTCTGTTTCTTTTTCACACCAAACCAACGGAACGGATCTCTATTACATTTGGCAATTTGGAGATAGATGCTATCCCGAGAAAGCTCTTTTACGTTTTTTGATGCGAAGCTACGGACAGAAGCTAGAATTAAATAAAATTAACAATGAATAATGTTTTATGGCTAAAATTTTGCAGACTCTACCATTGGAGAAAGTTGTGGTTTGGTAGTACCTACCTCAGTACTTAAAGTTATTTAGTAGTTCTATTAAAATATTTTTAAAAAATATTTTGTGGGGGATATAAGAGCTTTCTTAAACAAGGTAAATCACGTCAAGCAGGTTGCTTTCGTCACATACATATACATAATTAACTGTATCAAGGCACGAAATAGAAACTCTACCTTGGCTATAATAATTATTGTATTGTTTCTATGGAAATAACTCTGCCGTCATACTTATCATAGATGACTAGAGTGACTGTGTGATTTGATTACGATTAGAGAATAGTAATGTGTAGGTACAAAGGTTGATGATATTTCCTACTCGTGCATGGCATGTTATTATTATACAGGATGTTTTGCAGAACGTGTGCAATAGCTTGGTGGCTTTTTTAACTCTGAAAAACTTCAGTTATTCAATATTTATACAAGTTGATACGAAAAGAATGTACTAAGCCGAAAGGGGGTGATTTTTGATATAGAGGTGCTCAACGTTTGTTTTGCAATTTTTTGAATTATGCAATATTTAATTTTTATTATAGACGTTTATTCTTCGTAATCGTGATCTTTTACGTGTATTCTTACATTATCATTATTGTTTAGAAATTTCAAAGGATTCATCATGTCATTGTAATAATTTCATGGAAAAACACAAGTTTTGCTAAAAAAACAAGCTAAACACATATGTGAAATATTTTCTAATGTTGAATAATGCAAGTTTGTGTGAAAAACACGAATAGGAAAAAAACGTTAGTTTTGTGCAAAAATAAATAAAAATATTCGAAATTTGAAAATCGTTACTTAAAAGTTGATCCCCTCGGGGTTCAAAATAACCCCCTTTCGGCTTAGTACACCCTTTCTGTGGCACCCTGTATAGTGCTGCCATTTTTTGAACGAAATATTTTACATAATACTAGCTGCGCCCCGCGGCTTCGCCCCCGTGGAAATTTATGTTTCCAACTTTCTTAATTTTTTCTTTCATAAGAACCTTCTCCTGACAATAACAAACACAACAAAGAAAGAATTAGCGAAATCGGTCCAGCCGTTCACGCGTGATGCCGTGACAACGCGAAACGGGTTTCATTTTTATATATAAGATCTTACAATTTTCCTATTACATCTGGCATGCTAACCTGTACTATTAAGATCAATATTCACGTGGGATCTAAATAAACAAATCTGCTACGGACGGACATGCAACGTGTTGAAGAGTGAAAAAGGGTATTTTCTGCCATAGGCAAGGGGAAATTTCATGCAATGCCGGCATAAAGTACTTAGTTCTTTTTTCGAGTGGCGAGATATTTTGATATTATCCGGTATATATTTTCTGCGTTTTACAAGTAGGTAAAACATTATGTATGTATAGGTAGCAGTTACGTAGTTTTACGCACATTGCCTCGACAAACCTTGTTTCAGTTTGTCCTTTTGAAGCACAACGATAATGATGGTTTTTGGTAAAATCTCCTACAAATCGTTAGGTTAGGATCCAAAACGGCGATTGAATTTAAGCCTGTTAGTTGTTATTTTTCGTGTTGGAGCATAATTCAGCCCAAGCTTTTTATCCTCTAGATAAATCTATCTAATATTTTATAGTAGGTACTTAAGCCTTTTTGCACAGTATGGTTTTGACACATCCACTGTTAATTCAGGATAGAGTTGTTTTTAAGTTTAGTTTCAAATATTACCCCTCTAATGAACGGTGATTGAATGGAGTGGTAATATTAATACCAGTTTAAGCACGAAAACCTGGCGTCTACCGTGTGAGATAAAAGCCAATAAGGGGCTTATCAGGGGGAGGCTGTCGTCGTCCAGCAGTGGACCAATATAGGCTGTTGAGGTTGGGGTCTAACCAGCTGTGCAATTACGCAAAAATTCCCCATCCTAAAATTGACATTTGAAAGCCCTTTAAACGGCCTTGAAAGCCATTTCAATGGTCATATCCATACAATAGCAAATTACGAAGGCCATTCAAAGGGCTTTCAAATGTCAATTTAAGATGGGTGATTTTGCGTAATCGGCCTACAGGTCTGAGGTGTTGGTGATGATGTGCAGAACCTGCAATTCACGCATTCTCAGTGAATTAACATTAACCCTGTATAGAGCATTTTTTAAGTTTGAGGTAGGTACATCGATCTCGTTATTCGCCGGTACCGTCATTGATGTTGAGGTAGGAATAAAACTGACAGGTTATCCTGCAGGTTTTATTTCTGTCTCACTCACTGCCTTTACGTATTTTAATCAGAGCTGGTAACGAGTAAGTTATTGCCTCCTTGCTTATATGCTAGGTGGTATTTTTTTTTGCTGGGTGGGCACAACAACAACAACTTCTAATTTTGATGGCTCGCTGTGGCTGTGCTGCCACAATTCTGCCAGTGTCCGTGTCAAAAGAGTCATAAACTTTTGTAGAGTTTTATAAAACGGTAGAATTTTCTATTTAAAAAAAAAAGACAAACAAATAACTCTTTTTGAATAGTATCATTGATTTGTACCTAAAAAAACAACACAAAGTTAGTGGGTATATAATTAAAACAGAGTTAATACTCACATTGACTTTGACGTATTTGTGTAAACCATATTTAGGGTCCGACAACGGGGCAGGCGGCAACAATCGTAGAGTCTGTCGAAAAGGGTCTTTGAGCTGGAACGCATTCTTGAGGTATTGCACCCCGAATAAAAACAAGGTCAACAAGCTATAAAATATAGTGAGCAAATTGCTCACTATCAATCGATAAAAATATAAACGAAAACTCATGGTGTTTTTATTGGAGCATCACCCGATACGTGTGTCTGCCACGGTGGCCCACGAGCGACTGAATGAAGATGAACTGTTTGTTCTGTTCATTTGCGGATTTAAGTCCAGTTTGCCGGTTTCTCCGGTTTGATAAGATTATACAGTTATAACTAAGAAAGCACTGTCACGATATAGTAGACCACTGCTTGGCTTTTCGATTTCATTCCTGTTTACAAGCCATGAATGCGCTTACTCGTAACATGTGGCGGATGAATTTTAGGGAATTTTTTCGTCTTCATTAGGTAGATACTTACTTTTATCGCAAAAAAAATATCGTGTAAGGTCAAAAAATATATACTTCGCTAAGAATTCTCATTACGTAAAAAGTTTTGGTCAATGCCAGTACCTACAACTTAGCCAACTTAGATTTATTTAAAACTAGCTTCTGCCCGCGGCTTCGCCTGCGTTGTCTCTATGGAAACGTTTTGAGGTCATTTCTATCCCATGGAAACTGATTTATGGGATAAAAATTCGCCTATGTTTGATTCCAGGGTTAGACTTACCTTTAAGCAAACTTTCAGCCTGATCCATTCAGTAGTTTTGGCGTGAAGAGGTAACAAACATCCATCCATCTATACATCCATCCAAACTTTCGCATTTATAATATTAGTGTGATAGTGTGATACTTATTTATATATCTAGCCCCAAGCTAAGTAGAGCTTGTGTTTTGAGTACCTGGGTACCTACTAGATACAAAATACTACATGGACAAATTTAACCTAAGTAGTTTTACACTGACAGTTTTCTTAAACTAGATTAAAATGAAAATTTGATATTTGACTGTACTTCTACAAAGGGATCTGTTTTTCTTTGACTTTTACCTGCTAGCCTGCCTGTAATGTGGCACCTCAATTGGCACCTTTCTCGAAATGAAGAAAGAAATGTTGCGAAACGTCATAACATAACGGACATAACTTCGGACAGTTCGGACCTAGGTCAATGAGTTATGATTATGAATTATGTAAACACATACATACCTAGATGTTTTTGCACACGAGCGTTACTAACCGCCACTTTTTTTGGCCCGAAGAACGGCCAAACATCCAAACTTGATTTGGATTTATAATACCTATTAGTGTGATGATGTGGGTATCGAGTTTCCGTCATAAATTAAATTATTGACTGCGAGTGATGTAGGGAAGTTGGACCAATAGATGAATGACCCCCAGTAGATGAACGAAACGGACATTTTGTTTAATTATAAGAATTTAGTGTTATTACTTATTACCTACCTGTAGGGACATATTTTTTTTTAAACTACATCACTGGTTAATCCAATAAATCGTCACTCAATAGTCAGTCGCGCTCCAGGAGTTCATGTGTTTCGGACATTTGCTTTTTGTAAGGAGAAAGAGCTAAGGTGATTATCCAGTTTCTTAGCTTTTTTGTCTTGCTACGCATGCCTCAACAATTTCAAAAAGGCTGCAGCTTATTCCATTTGCTGTTAGGGCGCATAAGGTCCCATTCACAGAATGTCCCATATAAATAAATAAATAGGTATAAATGTTTTAAGCATAGCAAAATTTCCAAAACTTTGAAGGTTCGCTGTTATTTATTTTCTCATACTCTTCTGGACCAGTTTGTGAGCACCCCAGGGTAAATAAGTTATTTCTGGAAAAGCGTGCTCCATCTTAGGTAACATCTTCATTTACTTAAAGTGAGTTGGTGGCCAAACGCTTGACCGTAATCAATAATAAAAAACTTGAGAGGTGTCATGGGACACCCGGATGGAACGAAGTTCATAAGAGAGAGAGAGAGAGACAGACAGAGAAACATGCGCACGCCGCACGTCTTACAATAGCTTACTAAATAAAGTGTCGTTACAACTTTTCGTATCAATTTTTTCCGTCTAGCTCCCTTTCACAACGCGCGATAAGGAACTTCGTTCCAAAAAAACCGAAAAAGTAACAAAAATTGCGGCGGCTCGCTCCGCTCGTCGTTACGTCTTTTTGTATTCCTGATTATTTGTTAGTCTCGCTCGATTCGCTCTTCTTATATCACCAGCGCAAAGTCTTGATAGTTTTCGGGGGTCGCTTGGCTAGCTATATTTTTTTGGTACAGATGACCTACCTAATAAGACAAAATAAAACCGGTTTTACTCAAACCGGGTTTTAACTATGGCATCAGCCTTTGTCTCTGATTTTCCCTCTTCCTAGGGTCCTATGGAAGTACGCAAAAGTTTGTGAGGATGTGAGACCGAGACCACACTCCAAAACTACTAGCCGGAACAGCCTACATTTTTGAAAGATCTGAAGTTGGATTAAACTATTCATAGCAAGTTTTGTTTTAGGTAGGTTCTCTCTTGCTTACTTTCCCCAAACATCAGAAAAATCACAAAATGTTTCCGGGCTTTTTAGGAGCTAGGGTCGGGATGTCGTGTTTGCGATCAATATGCAAAACACTGCAAAAGATGCAAGGGAACCACAAAATTTCGCGGCTCGCTCCGCTCGCCCATAGTATTTTGTCTTTTTCTGTATTTGGTCCAGTGCTCGACACCTGTTTAACACGCACTTTCATGACGCAGACGTGCCTCTCGATCCCCGTGTCGCGGCGGTGTGCAGGTCGAACCGCCGAGGCTGGGCAGTGGATGCGTTAAGACGAGATTGCCCACCACCGCAAAAAAATTTAACCCTAATTTTCCGCGGCTGGCTCCGCTCGCCAATAACGTTAAGTGGTTTTGTGCAGCCGTATCTACACAAAAACGTTATTACTGCCATAATAAGGTCTATTATACCTCAGGATACTCATTTACCTATAATTTACACAAGTAAGCATATCTATCTAATTAAACAACCGAAGACATTTAATATTCATTGTACCTATAGGAGATTTGAGAAATAAAACAAATCAAATTCCGCTTAACCGTTCATGTCCAATACATGAACGGTTAAGCGGAATTCGATTTGTTTTATATTCCAACTACTTCCATAGTATTTTATCAGCAGACAATCTTATCAGACTAAAACGAGCAATAAGTCTGCACCAGTTGCTGATAGCGCGTTATGAGCTTGAATCTTAGACATTTTATCGACAAGAATATGCATAATCATGAAATGATTCACTAGGTACCGATCCGGCTTACTACCAAGCCTACCACCTACTACTTACGACCTAGTAGACCACGGGCAGGGACCGGTGCTTTCCTAGTAGGTAAGTATCATTTTCCGCCACAAGATTTACAAACTGCTGGGGTAGCATAAACATGGAGGATCTAGGTAAATTTTACCAGTGAATATCTAATCAACTCTCTGTATCTCCAATCAACATCTGCTCTCCTGGTACTTTTGTAGTCACTGAACTGAACTTCAGTCTCTAGATAAGACTTGAATTGAGGCGGTAGATTTAGGTTTATTTATTGATAAACTCTTACAGGATGTTCTACCTAGGGTAATCTAATACCTATACAAGGCCTTACAAAACAATCTAACCGTGGTTAGGTAGGTAGAATTAGAAAGATTGATCGTTATAGGAAGAAACATGGGCATTACAAGATTTACAAGCATACCTATCTAAGTCTAGATAGTCATAATTATAATGCTATGATGATATGTTTCGGCTTAGTTATGTCTTGCCTTACGATAGTGGAACATAAATTGACGTAATTGTGAACATAGTTTCTTTCTTCCGACATGCTGTCACAATAGATAACATTTATCTATTGTGATGCTGTAGACAAGTAGGTACCTTTCTTAATACCTACTAACTTGGCAGTTAGCAGGCAGTTAACAGTATCTTCCTAGAACTTCAGCTGACCTTTGGCTTTGAAAAGGAAATCTACATAGATAATGGACCTTGAACTTTGAGAAGTAGACCTAATAAGACAAAACAAATCCGGTTTTACCTATTGCACCAGCTTTTGTCTCTGATTTTCCCTCTTCCCAGGGTCCTATCGAAGTAGGCAAAAGTTAGTGAGGATGTGAGACAGAGACAACACTCCAAAACTACTGGCCGGAACAGCCTGAATTTTTGAAAGACCTAAAGTTGGATAAAACTATTCATAGCCACGGTGTAGCGGTGTTTCGCACCAAATTGAGCAACTTTTTTATCTCGAAACAGCTTGCGAAGAAGAGTATGCGCCATCTTATCCCACTGTTAATAGAGTACCTATATAGGTGCGTTATATTCGCGTCGGCGAAGCCGCTGACAGAAACTCTCCCAATGAGTCAACGACTTCAATACTAAAATACATTAGTATCCCTCACACGATCTCTCTTAATAAGCGAATTAACCACGATTTACACATGCATCTGGCAAACTCAAGATTAAATGTTTGTAAACATGGCCAATACCTACCCACCCTAAAAATTTGCTTTCTTGTTGGTTTCGGAACGTTGTTGGTTTCGGACAGAATTTGACGCTACTTTTGTTCGTTACTAATAGTAGGTAATACTTACTACTTTTATCGATTTGAGCTCTTTTCAACAATACTGACAATTATTTTTCAAACTCGACGCCTAAAATAGAGCTTTTGAGTTTTTTACAAATATCATATCTTGCGAATGGCTTGAGTATACGTAAGATACGTTCGAACCGTTCCTCGCACGCCGATTCCCCCTACGTCGATTCCCTTAGCGTCGACTTAGTATCTTGACCACATACTTAGCTATGGTGTGGACACGCTCTAGCGGTCGCTGTTTGTACAAATAGCATAAGTGTGGTGAAAGAGCAAACAGCGCACATACCTCTACTGCAGAACGTGACTCACCCGAACGATGGTTTGCAGTAATTACCACGCTCGGCAGGCGGATTGGAAATCGTAGTGAACCTGTTTATTTATTTATTTATTAAAAGAAAGATAGAAGTTCAGTGTAAGAACCAAATCACTCACTATCCTATGCTATCACACTATTTTATGTATTTTATTTTAAAAAATTTAGGATAACTTATAGCTAGGTCTTAAGAATAGTTATTTACTTAATACTTGCCGGTACAGGCCAGCGCATGTGTGCTGAGGGCCAATTAAAAGTTTCCGCAGATATTTACATACAAATGACGCACAGTGAATGTAGAAGACTTCAAGAAAAAACGAGAACAAAATCAAAAATTATCTCAAAAAGAATTCATCGCTAAGCAAGCGTTTAAGCTTACTTACACTAATAATATAAATGCGAAAGTTTGAATGGATGGATGGATGTTTGTTACCTCGTCACGCCAAAACTACTGAACGTATCTGAAATTTTGCACACATGTACGTAATTCTAATCCTGGAATCATAGGTTACTTTTTTCACAACAAGAAATAAAACAAGAAATCGCCTTAAACGTTTCCATAGAAAAACGCGTGCGAAGCAGCGGGCATAAACTAGTTGACTATAAATTCAATGTACTTAAAGAAGACTTTTAACAATCCCACTTGGTTTGTCGAACTCGTTCAGAAGTTGGAATGACCGAGCCGTTGTTGGTGCGTTGTTACTAGGGTTCCCAACCCTCCCGGAATGCGCGGGAGACTCCGGTAATAATTGTTCATCTTCCGAGCTCCCGTGAAGGAATAATAACTCCGGTTTTTCTAGAATTAAGCATAAGTTTTAAATTTGCCGCCTTGCACTCCCGCGTTTCGAAGCTCCCGCTGCATGGCCGCGTCCTGTTTTAAATATTGAGTTGGATGAAGACAAACTGGACGATGACGTTGGCATATTGCGTGAAATGCAACCACATCTCATTGAAGAGAATCAAGTGGATTTACGCTGGGTTGATTTTTTTACCAAATCGAAAGATATTTTGTGGTAAAAACCGTCAAATATTAGATGCTGCTCGAAAGCAAAGTAAATAGGTATAAGTTTAAACATAAAAATTAATAGTTATTTGAGATTTTCATTCAAAACTCCACCCCTTCCCTTCGATTTCCTAAAATCCTCCCGGGTTAGTTAATTCGAGAGTTGGCAACCCTAGTAGTTACTTTGCTTGGTTCGGAGGGCGATGCCACAGAACAGAACAAGCGGTCACAATAGATAAATATACGTCTACGAGTACCCGCACGCACGTATTATTTGGTAGAGATAAACCATTCTAAAAATGCACGCCCCTTTTACTATAAAGTCGTAGTTCGACAAATTCATTGTCAAACGGATGTAAGATATCGATGAAACGTTGGTGTTCTTCCAACACAAATAAGGTTCGAAGTTAACCCGCTTACATACGTAATGAATGCAAGCCCCCTCCAAAAAACGTCATAGTTACCTACACTCGGCATGTATTTTTAGAGTGGTTTACCTCTACAAAGATATTGATTCCGCTTAATACCTGCAGGGGTATTTTAATTCATTCGATTCGTTTCCGAATCGAATCAGACGGATCTATAAAACGCTATTTTGATTTCGCCTCGAGTTGATGATCGAAAATCCGAAGCGAATCTGTTGACTAGGTAATGGCCACGTCAATGAAGAGCTCTTTATTTCAATCATCAACTCGGGGCGAAATCAAAATAGCGTTTTAAAGATCCGTCGGATTCGATTCGGAAACGTCGGATTCGATTCGGACGGATCTATAAAACGCTTGTGTAGGTAGTAATACACAGTACGAAATTGCTGACCTTCCACTGCACTGGTAGGTTACCCTAATCGACTCTTACGACATTCGCGAGCTTAGTCGGAAGGGTCAACTCAACTCTTATGTAATGTAGGTACAAACAAACCTTATGTACGACGTCACTCAATGACCTACTTAGAGATAAGGAAAAATTGATTTATATTTTATTATATGTCAAACATAACCGATTACTTACGGAGAATCTTTAGATAAGAAAATAGACAATCATTTTATGTTAAAACAATAAGCGTATCGATTTACAAAGATAAGGAATCAATAAATGTAAATTACAGGTAATTTTCTTGTATATAAAAACCGTGGTTTTTCATCAATAAACATTCAGTACAGAACCAACTACAGTCGTGTTTATTACTCCTCCTACCAACAACATTACAACGTGAAATTTTCACTTACTCAACAACAGTAAACTTTGTGAAATGAAAATCAGATGAGTTCAATATTTTGTTATTTTATTGTCTCATTTTGTATTTTTTATTGTTATTATGAGTCGGAAGATATTGGCAAAAAACTGAATATGGGGCGCTAGCGGCAAAGAGAGGTGACAAAGTTGAAATTCGGAAAGAGGACATCGAAATCTATAAGATTTTCAAAATACAGGCAAAAAATTCGGAAAGAGCACATGGAATAATATAAGATTACTAAGTACCCATTTTCAAAACACCCGCAAAACTTTCCAACCAAATGACTGGACCGTACCGATAATTTATGGTGCCAGTTAGTCTCAGTCTGGGATACAAATCATTGTTTTCCAACTAAGCGGAATTGTATAATTATTCCTATACAGGGGTATTTTGATTCGTCGGAAAGACCGTCGGATTCGATATCGGAAGCTTTTTACGAAGAAAACGTTTCCGATATCGAATCCGACGACGGCCTTTCCGACGAATTAAAATAACCCTGCCGGTCTCGAAAATCTCTTCTTGGTGTGTAAAAATTAACATACCTACCTACAATTAGTGACCTTCATTTTGTCAAAGAAGTTCATCTATACTACTAATATTATAAAGAGGAAAGATTTGATTGATTGTTTGTTTGTTTGTTTGTATTGAATAGGCTCCGAAACTACTCGACCGATTTGAAAAATTCTTTTACCGTTAGGAAGCTTACTTTTCAGGGAGTAACATAGGCTATATTTTATCCCGGAATTCCCACGGGAACGGGAACTACGCGGGTGAAATCGCGAGGCGATCGTCTAGTAATTACTAATTTTAAATAGGCCCAGAAAATGGCAAGAAATTAAAACTTAGTTTTTGTGTTCGATGGCTCTTTCACACGCACTGCTAGGATTTCATGAAAATATCATGATACTATTATGACTTTTTCGTCGTCCAGTGTAAGATGAAATAAACACATTGCTCGAACATCATAATATAATTACAAACCTTTGTTATCAAACTAACAGTGCACAACAATTATTAGGTAACTCTGCACATTTTTCTGGAAAACTTAAATATCATAAACATAACCACTCCTTCCTTTCCTAATACTCAACCAAAATCAGGTACAAAATACACTCGTTTTACCTACCTTAATAAAAGTCCTGAAATGCCTCGAAAGTTTGAAATATGTAAAAAACCCAGATATTAAACTCCTTCGTTCCTAAATTTAGGTACATATATATTTGTTTATAGGTACAAAAATAGAAAAATTTTCGCAATCAAACAATTGCCTCTTTGTATGCGATACAAAAATTTAAAACTCTGTTCAAATTAAAAATAATCATTACATTTTAACTCGTAGATAAGCATAATTGAATTTCACAATTTTGGAAAAAAAGTAGTACGAATAATAATAATAATAAGAAAACAACTTATACCTACCTAATTTTATGAACCATAAAAAATCCTACAAAATTGACAGTGGAGGCACTTCAGATAAAACTAAATAACGAAACAGTCAAAGCGACTTTTCCGTTAACACTTGGTTGCGGAATAGCGTTCCGCCAAAACCAACCTTGCGTTATTTGGTTAAAGGGAAAGCCGCTAATCCGTCCGCGAATCACTATTATCAGATAAACAAGCATCGCTCGAAGCAAGGTAGGAGTTCATATCGTTTCCTACATTCTCCAATTTCCACGTGTCGAAGTCGCTCATCACGCTGGCGAAGTTTGGCGGCTCGCTTGTGAAGTCTCTAGAAGAATGGCCGTACTTAAAACGCTCATATGTCTCCTTCTCGATTTGCTCCAATCGCTCGATTGCTTTATCGGCGTCGCCAGGCTGGCTTTCCGGTGCTCGATCTTTGAAATCCACTCCAAAGTCAATTCTGTAGAAAATCGATTATTTATTTATTACATAAATTATTACAAAAGTATAAAGCACTTGCAACATTTTATTTTTAAACATATAGCTTATGTTACTCAGGGATTCTAATGGAGAAAGAATTTTTGACGTGACAACGTCTTATAATTCGATAGAGCCGGCTGCACGCACGAAAAAACATGACGTCATGCGGCGTTACCTCATGCGGCGTTACCTCGCTCTTTTCTTAAGACGTTGTCACGTTCAACTATCGTCAGCAAACCGACTTTACAGACAACCAATTTTTTTTAATGGACCGATTTGGATTTGTAGCTTTTGAGTTTATTCGTTACAAACATACAAAAATATCAATCTTTCCTCCTTATCTATTAGTGTAGAAGTAAATTAATATCAATGTAGAGTTAACGAACATGTTTTGAACCAATTCAACCTCCAATAACATTTTTACGTTTATATTGTATCTTCTGATCGCCCGCGGCTTTACATGCGTTACACTTACACCACGATAAAAATACTATATCTCAGCAAAATTTAAGCTCTATTCATTCAGCGGTTTTGGCGTTATCTTCGGCCAAACATCTTACAAATTCTCATGATTTTGCCTATAAAATATTAGTAGGATAATATTATGAGCCCAGTACCTACATACATAATACAAAATTGACATCGTATTTTTTTTTCCGTACCGTGTGTACCCCTGGTCCTAGCCAGATGAACTCATCTTGCCACTAACGTCCACAGTTGGACTAGGTCCCCGATACAACGCAACTAATAGCACTCCTGAGCCACCTCCATCTACCGACTCTCTGCGACCTGTATAATGTCGTCGTTCTATCAAGTGGATGTATGAATGAAAGAATTTGATTTTATTAAGATGTAGATAGGATGATGGTATATGAACTTCTTACCCTGTTTCCTCTTTGAATTTGAGCCAGTCCTCTGCGATCGGTGCCCGAGGGATTTCGGCTGCCAACGCTCGAGTTGCATCTTCAAGAGTGGCATCAATGAGCTCTTTTTCCGCTTCTTGAAAAAATCCAAATATTAACATTATCACGTAGGTCTTGGTGAGGTAGAATAGCCTTTTTGAAAATTATTCCCCAGGGTAGAATTTAACCATTTTTCAAAAAGTGTTCTACTTACAGACCTCAAATTGTTTTGTCCTGAACCTACACATTTCAGATTGATCGCTCTGCAAACTTCGGAGATAGGGGGGAGCGGGTCAATATTTCGATTACCTTTTTTTATACCCCACTTGGCCTTGGTCTTTTTCTAAATTTTGACATCACAATTTATTATTATTTTAAATTTCGCGGTAGTTGCTGTGATTAAGGACAGACGGAGCGAGACCAAAAGGATTTCGAAGCTGATCTCGAAACCCTAAAAACTAGGTAAGCTACGAGTATGTGTTATTCCAGGTCAAGAAGTAACGAACATCCATCCCTCCAAACTTTCAAACATCACACTAATATTATAAATGCGAAAGTTTGAATGGATGGATGGATGGATGGATGTTTGTTACCTCTTCACGCCAAAACTACTGAACGGATCGGGCTGAAATTTTGCATACAGGTAATTCTAATCCTGGAATCAAACATAGGCATAGACTTTTAATCCCATAAATCAGTTCCCATGAGATAGAAATAACCTCAAAACGTTTCCATAGAAAAAACGCGTGCGAAGCCGCGGGCAGAAGCTAGTTTATAATATTGTAGACTGCAGTACCTGTACTGTTTTGATGTGTAATATTTATTGTAAAGGAAACTAATAGGGAAATCTATATTTAGGTTAGTGGGTTTGGTTTCCTTATTCGCTTGTGTAAACACTGTTGCTGAGATAATGATTGGCCACTTAGTATGTTTCACTAATTACTTGGGTTAAGTAAGCAAACCAATTTGTGCACAACGTGCAACATTATTTACCTACTTAGTTTGAAAGACATGGGGTTTTTTTAGTAACCAGGTAGAAAGATCACCTTTAGAAACAATTATCGGTAAAGTAAGAAAAGCCAATTATCGGTAAAGTAAGAAAAGCCAATTATTGGTAAAGTATGAGTAAGCGCATGACCAGATATCAAAGTACCTACTTTTGTGGTTGGATTGACACAAGTTGACTATAGCGGACCAGCCAGAACACTCAAGTTGGGTTCAGTTCAAAATCAAGTCATCATAGGTAACGTTGCCTCTACGAAGACCAAAACATAAAACACAAAACATCAGTAATATCGGCGAGCGGAGCGAGCCGCGATTTTTTTATTGCAGTTGGTAATCCTAATCATAGTGAGAGCTGTAAACAGGAAAAAATACACCCCTGTGACCCACGGGACCGTGCCTTCCCATTAAAAAGAATGCTTATCAATCAACAGTAAAAAAAGGTTACCTACGGCAACTATTTTTCTCCAAACAATAGGGCATGTGGCTTTCTCTTACATCACCAATGACGAAGCACAAAACATATTTCTCTTACACAAGCAGGTTCCTGCCAATGTCCCAAGCTAGAGCGAGCTCTCTGTCTAAAATATCTCGGGGTCTGGTTGGACAACACCATGTCTTGGAAACCCCATGTTGAAAGCACTGTCTCGAGAGTGAGAAAATTAATGTACATTTTTAAAAACTTAAGACGTAGTGCTGACCTCCCCTGCATGAAAATGGTCTACTATGCCCTAGCTCAAGCGGTTCTCTCGTATTGCATCTCAGCATGGGGCGGTTCCATCAAGACCCTCATGCTCAGAGTTGAGAGAGCACAAAGAGCGGTTCTTAAAGTCATGACATGTAAGCCAAGAGACTTTTCCACCTCAAGTCTATATTTAATCTGCAAAGTCCTCTCCGTTCGAAAACTATTTATACTTTCCACGATCTTGCGCAAGCACTCACAAACCATATTTGACCCCAACTTGGCAACAGTGAAACGACGGTCTGACATTGTCTGCAGAACTGTATCACACAAAACTGCAGTGGCAGGTCGTCATTATCACTACATTAGCAGTCGTTTATACAATAAAATAAACAAAATAATTAACATTTACCCACTCACAATTTTTAAATGTAAATGTATATGCACTGATTGGCTTTTATCAATCTCCTACGAAGATACTGAAGAAATATTACAAATTCAGAAATGACCTCATCAAATCCTACACACTCCCTCTGACACACACACTCGTACAGTGGTAACTCCTGGTGCCCGGACTCTCATGAGACCGGTGTCCTCAGGAGCACCAAACTCTCATATACCTACACACACTACTTACACACATTCACACACTCACACACTGCGGTATCTCCTGTTGCCCGGACTCTTATGAGACCGGTGTCCTCAGGAGCACCACACTCCATACACCACACACACACACACACACACACACACACACACACGGGTAACCTTGTTATGTATATTAATAGATTAGTTATTTTTTTTATGTATTAAGATGGAACATAATTATTTTGCTAACGGAGGAGGGCGCTGACTCTGCTACACAGTTTTTAACTTTTGCGGTTGTCAGCCCACAATTGTACTCTATATAATTTTTATTTTTGTTCCTAATAAAGATTTAAAAAAAAAAAAAAAAAAAAAAAAAAAGCTCACTTACTTGGAGAACAATATTTGCCATAACGTACTATGGTGGGCCGTAGAAGCAGTGACGTAAAAATAGTAAAAACAACCGTAGCATGTCGTCGGTCTACAACAGGCTGCCAGACACGATTAAAGATGCAACTTCCACAGTGGTTTTCAAAACTCTACTGAAGAAATGGCTTCCTGACAGTATTTTTATTTTATAGCAGAGTTTTACGAATTCGTCTTCTCATTCGTAGCGTTCTTGGCAGTACGGTTGTAGTGTTTGTTAGTGTTTCGGGGTTTTTTGAAATTCACACCCTAAGGGCAATAGCGCACTAGCGACCTGGCAGCGCGGCTGAGACGCGCGGCCTGGCCGCAAACGTTGCGATTTGCAACGCGGCCAGCGACTGAACACGGGCCGCAAATGCGTCGCTTGGATCTCGCTGCCCGCTGCGGCTCGGTGTGGCCGCTGGCCACACCGAGCCGCAGGCGCGCGGCCAGGTGTGCGTGCTCTGTAGCGATTTCATACTAAGGTATCTATCTCGATGGCCGCCGCGACCTGGTCGTTGCGGCCTAGCCGCTAGTGCGCTATTGCTCTAAAGGTCAATGGTGTGGAGTCAAAGTTAGGCGGACTCACTGACATAATATCACGAAATTTCAGGAACTAGAAGAGCTACGAAGCTGAAATTTTGCATGGAGGTTTTTATTAAGACGCAGGCACCCGTTCTAAACGGATTTTTGGAAATTCGTATCTGAAATTATTATAAAAATGTTATAATAATTTCAGAACGGTAAGTGAACACTGTAATGGTGGCCCGTCAAAATTGGTAGGGTAAGAAGATGACTTAAAATAAACAGACACGTATTTCAGGGTTTTTTGAAATTCGCACCCGAAAGGTCAATGGTGTGGATTTAAAGTTAGGCCACTCACTGACTTATCAAGAAAATCTCGAAAAGACTACTATAAAAGCTACGAGGCTGAAATTTTGCATGAAAATTTAGTTTAGGACGTAAGCACCTGCTAAGAACAGTTTTTTTAGAAATTTGCATTCTTGGGTTGTTATGTTCCTACCTAAACTTCTATAAGCGGCTTCAAACTCGGGTTATATTATTCGGATGTACATTAGTACTACTACTAAAGCCCACGCGAATGAAATCGCGGCGGGTCAGCTCGTTATTAGATAAATGACCCTCTCTCTGTCTAAATAGGTATTATTAACCTTTTTGTGAAAAACTTGCTATCGTGGGCAGATTGTTTGTTTGGTTATTATGACACTTAAGACCATTGTTTTAATGTTTTGTTAGGTAAGTACATCTACTAATTGGTACTTACTGTTTTTACTATAATTATGTGGTCTGCCAGTCCGTTTTAACTTATGTGGTCGGTGTCAACAAATAAGGGAAAATGTTTACTAATTCATAGATTTTCAACAACAGGACATCGACTACATCGAAATAACATCATCATCATCAATAGCCTATACTTACTTTTCTAATGCTGGACATAGACCCCCTGCTGCACATTAAGGTTCTCTACCAAGGACGTAGGCGACCATCACACCAATGAGCGCCATAGCGCCCCGCATATGGCCCACAGGTGGCATAATAAGTTTGTTGGGAAATTCGGCCTGCAATATCCTAACACTGAATTGTCGCCACAAGTCGCCGGGCAACGCTACGCTAAAATAATCTCACCGACACCAATTAGCCGGGCTTTATCGGCGGGGTCAGTCGACAAGTTCGGTTTGTAGAATCCACAAGACTCACAATATTCAAAGTAGGTACAAACCTAATGCTTTGTGATATTTGAACCTAGAGTTGGTCCTCCGGAGCGCCCTCGTCAGGTTGCCGCACACCGCTGACTGGGAGGTGAGGTCACTGCAGCTTCAGCACCACTCGTCATCTAACAAACAATATTCAAAGTAGGTACAAACCTAATGCTTTCTGATATTTAAACCTAGAGTTGGTCCTCCGGAGCGCCCTCGTCAGGTTGCCGCACACCGCTGACTGGGAGGTGAGGTCACTGCAGCTTCAGCACCACTCGTCATCTAACAAACAATATTCAAAGTAGGTACAAACCTAATGCTTTGTGATATTTAAACCTAGAGTTGGTCCTCCGGAGCGCCCTCGTCAGGTTGCCGCACACCGCTGACTGGGAGGTGAGGTCACTGCAGCTTCAGCACCACTCGTCATCTAACAAACAATATTCAAAGTAGGTACAAACCTAATGCTTTCTGATATTTAAACCTAGAGTTGGTCCTCCGGAGCGCCCTCGTCAGGTTGCCGCACACCGCTGACTGGGAGGTGAGGTCACTGCAGCTTCAGCACCACTCGTCATCTAACAAACAATATTCAAAGTAGGTACAAACCTAATGCTTTCTGATATTTAAACCTAGAGTTGGTCCTCCGGAGCGCCCTCGTCAGGTTGCCGCACACCGCTGACTGGGAGGTGAGGTCACTGCAGCTTCAGCACCACTCGTCATCTAACAAACAATATTCAAAGTAGGTACAAACCTAATGCTTTCTGATATTTAAACCTAGAGTTGGTCCTCCGGAGCGCCCTCGTCAGGTTGCCGCACACCGCTGACTGGGAGGTGAGGTCACTGCAGCTTCAGCACCACTCGTCATCTAACAAACAATATTCAAAGTAGGTACAAACCTAATGCTTTCTGATATTTAAACCTAGAGTTGGTCCTCCGGAGCGCCCTCGTCAGGTTGCCGCACACCGCGACTGGGAGGTGAGGTCACTGCAGCTTCAGCACCACTCGTCATCTAACAAACAATATTCAAAGTAGGTACAAACCTAATGCTTTCTGATATTTAAACCTAGAGTTGGTCCTCCGGAGCGCCCTCGTCAGGTTGCCGCACACCGCGACTGGGAGGTGAGGTCACTGCAGCTTCAGCACCACTCGTCATCTAACAAACAATATTCAAAGTAGGTACAAACCTAATGCTTTCTGATATTTAAACCTAGAGTTGGTCCTCCGGAGCGCCCTCGTCAGGTTGCCGCACACCGCTGACTGGGAGGTGAGGTCACTGCAGCTTCAGCACCACTCGTCATCTAACAAACAATATTCAAAGTAGGTACAAACCTAATGCTTTCTGATATTTAAACCTAGAGTTGGTCCTCCGGAGCGCCCTCGTCAGGTTGCCGCACACCGCTGACTGGGAGGTGAGGTCACTGCAGCTTCAGCACCACTCGTCATCTAACAAACAATATTCAAAGTAGGTACAAACCTAATGCTTTCTGATATTTAAACCTAGAGTTGGTCCTCCGGAGCGCCCTCGTCAGGTTGCCGCACACTGCCGACTGGGAGGTGAGGTCACTGCCGCTGCAGCGCCACTCGTCATCTATAAATAAAATTAATAATGCTGGGCAATTGACACAATGTTTATTACATTTGATTTTAAAATATTATTGAAAAAATGTTTATTCTTGGCCAAACGGCATAATAAGAAATAGTTGCTAAAGACCACTTCTCCCCATATTCATTGACGTCAAAACTTTATAAATCGAGGTAGAGTCCATCCAGGCCAAGTCTTTTCAGGCTTGTTTTTTAAGTATTCAGTCACACGAAAACTTTGGAATTGGCATTGGCTCCCCATTTAGTAGGGAGGGTTAACCACAGTTTTATTTGTCGTTTATTTTTATTTAAGTCTTTCGTTATTCTGAAACTCCTAATGGGTAACCCTTTGGAGGCGTCAGATTATCTAGGAAATCCTTGTAGCTATGTAAGGAACAGGGGAAAACCGCAGACGCTAAAAACGCTTTTTGCTTTATTCTAGTTTTACTTTATAATTATATCACACTAGCTGCGCCCTGCGGCTTCACCCGCGTGGAAATCGTGCCGATTTTAGATATTTATTGTAAACCCCCTAGAGGTAATTTGTAAAAATAAAAAATACTTAAATAATTTATTATTTACTTTATTCTTTATTTGTACCAAGTTTTGAGTGAAGTCTCTGCTTCAAGTCTAGCAAAATTAACGTAGCTATATCCGTACTCCTCTACAGGTCGTATTTTACAACCGATCGGTACGAAACTTGGTGTACAGATTCTACGATTTTATAGAACCAAGGAATAATAATTTTCCATATAAACTTAACTACTCTTCTTAACCACCTCAGAGATTTTTGAAAATCAGATTACTTAATGTATTATTCTAGAACCAAAACTATCTACATACCAAATTTCATCTAAATCGGTTACCTAACTAGTTACGGAAATACGTGGTAACAAACATTCACACAAACTTTTGCATTTATAATAATAGTAGGATAGAAGCGACGCGTGACCCGAGAGCTGGTGAGTATCTGGCACAGAGCATCAGCATTGCCATACAGCGCGTGGCAATGCAGTCAGCGTCTTGGGGACGCTTCCGACTGGTGTTGATATGGATCAGTTGAGCTACCTCTCTGCAGTTAGCTCAATTGTTTCAATTGTAAATACTAGTATAATTTTCTTTGTGAATGTAAGATAGTAGAATTCTACGTACCTAACAAAGTATTCAATATCTGTAGCTTCGTTGGAGCGACAACTAAGTTGGGCCGGTCCACTGCAGTCCGGGGTCTGGGAGGCATCTTGAGTCTGCAGGGGCGCAGTCCAGCGCACTCTGTGGTCGCGGGCCGCCGTCGACGCTGAGGCCTCTCAGGGTCGAGGAGTACCCCATCGCCATCGTCTTGTGGAATCCGCCCAGGTATTTGAGGGAGGTCCCACTAAAGAGATTTTTTTATAAAGATAAAGATAAATTTATTTGCTTTAACATAATGTTGGTTACCAGTTGTAGATCTTAAATATATTAAATGTTTCAATTATGTTCTACCTTAAAATTAGGCATGCAAATCTTTAAGATTATATTTATATTACGTAAATTGTTCATATATAATTAAATGGTCAAAGTTTCAGATTGTGAACTAAAAAGTCATTAATGTTGTAATAGCACTGACTTAGGTACTAATAATAATTTGATAGCACTAAAAATAATGCCATCCTTTTTATTTCAATCGATATGAAAGGGACAGCAACATTTTTAGTCCTGTCAAATTAGTTTAATTTAGTTTTGGCGACTTCTGAATTGACACCATAATCTCACTAAGATTTAAAAATATTTATATTGTGATAATTGTTCAGGCTGATTTTGGGGACTGTTCAGTTCGGGGTGATAATTGGTCAGGGGATGAATTCTAAATCACGTTACTATGACAATGGTATCGCGGCAGAATCGTCCATAGATGAAAGAGAGCGACTGTTTTGGTGGTAGAAAGAAAGACTGCTTGCAACGCTGGATATAACAAGGCTTATGTCCAGCAGTGGGCTATTACGGGCTGATGGTGGCGAATTTTTTGAGTGAACAAGTGGACAAGCATGTTTAAGTACTTACAAGGTACTAAATAAACATAGCTTATTCTGGTTTAGTGGTCGATTTTTCACAAAAGCGAACTAAGATTTGTGTAGAAGGCTTCAAAAGGATATAAAATGAAAATAAATAAAATAATATCAGCGCTAGGAAGCGGGATCAACCTCAACCTCAACAGCCTGTATTGGTCTACTGCTGGACGCAGGCCTCCCCCCGATAAGCGCCTTATGGCCTTTATCTGATGGGTAATGCCCATAATCTCCACGCTGGGCATGCGGGTTTGGGATCGCAGTTCGTTGGTAGAGTTGTTCTGCAGGGGGTGCTGCTGCCCGCCCCCAGTGGATATCCCTTAGTCGCCTCTTACGACACCCGCGGGAAGATTTATGTGGTGCAAACTCTAAGCACACAGTAGCGGGATGCCTGAAATTAATGCCGTCGTCGAAGGCTAAGATCCACTTTGAATTGCTAAACCACAGGAGTTGTAGAAGGAGTTGTAGGAGTTGTAGAAGAATAGAATAGTATAGTACATTGAACATCTAGGCGAGAAAGTGCCCAATTCCTATCGAGTGTGTCACTTGTCTTAAAACACACGAGGTAGGAATCGCACTTTCTCCCGAGTGATACGTAGTGCTTTATACTACACCTTCGAGGAAAATCATCGTTTTAGAATCTTCAACATCACGAGTAAATTCAAATTGTAAACTCAAATATAGCAATAAATACGCGCAAGTGCAATTTTCACATGGTTCTTTTCTTGAATTATTGTTCCGAATACGGAAGAGGCCGATATCACATGGCGGAAGGCGGATTCCGAGTACCTAATAACTTTTATACTACACCTGCTCGGAAAGTTGCCTATTCCTTTTTCATCGTTGCCTATTCCCGCTAAACGCGTGAGAAATGAAATTCCATACCTAGAGTTTTCCGTCCCGTATTTTAGCAATGATGATTATGACTACTTTCTTTTCTACCTTATGTTTGGAAACGGAATACTTAAGCAACTTTCTGAGCAGGTGTAGTATAAAGACATTTATTTATAACAACAATACAAAGTTATAAACAAGACACACATAGGTAATAGGATTATGTACGTACCTAGGTATTATTTAATTTTCTTAAGGGCAAAAAACAATCGTACAATGCAGACCTATTATTATAATGTTCTAGGTACAGGTAGGTACCTACTCTCTGTTTTTTCAAATGTACAACCAATCACATTACTTAACCACAGATGACTACAGAAGTTTTACTTACTACATACATAGTTGGCTGTTGTTTCAAGGTAGGTAGATTATGGTAATTTTAAGAATTGGTTATTTTTTGCATATTATTATGAAGGGTTCAAATTTAATTAGTAGGTAGGTACCTATCTATTTGTAACAGCTGTAGAATATTTTTCTTAAAGCAAGTTCGGATTATGTGCGTATTATGTACTTACCTACCTAATAAAGTCCTGGACGATTTCGACCACAGTGACTATTTTGACTGGACAACTAGACTCATATAATTAACAATAAACTAAGTCCTAACATTATAGGTACTCGTACCTAACATTGATAGTCCGAGATAGAAATATCTTGTGTGTTATTTCGTTTTATGAACATAGAATAAGTTAACTACGAAGTGTAAGTAGGTACCTAGGTACCTACTTTATTACCTGAGCAAACAAACTTTCCAATGTACTATGATGTCAATAAGAGAAAATTACCATGACATAGTCACAGAGACAACATTATAAGTGACAACATTGAGAGGTCTGTTGCTAAGACAATATTTGACACTCTTGATGCATAAGGTATAACTAAACCGAATTGAAATGTCTAATTTAACGTGAACCCTACTTATGCCAAAGTATTTGAGATTAAAGTGAACAAAACAATCAAAGTGATCACTATAATTCCTAGTTTCACTAGTGTTTGTACTAGTAAGTATTAGTAGGTACTTAGGTACTTAATTTGAATTTTGTGACGTGTCTAAGAAGTAAGGTCTAACAGATAGATATAAAGCACTTTGATATTACTTTGTTAATTGGAAGGTATTCTACTGTCGCTTTAGTGA
Source organism: Eupithecia subfuscata (assembly GCA_963564075.1). Classification (NCBI taxonomy): domain Eukaryota; kingdom Metazoa; phylum Arthropoda; class Insecta; order Lepidoptera; family Geometridae; genus Eupithecia; species Eupithecia subfuscata. Next base: position 3,886,827 of record OY751099.1, on the reverse strand, counting down.
AAGAAATAAATAAAGCATGTTTATTGCTCTTGACAAAGTAAGTACCTATTGAAAGAAAGAAATATAATATGTTTATCGGTACAGTACCTACCTACACTAAGGAATACAAAGAACATACAGTTCGCTTAAACTATTTAGTAATCTATATTAATAATTTCGGACCGGTCTACGGTAGACTCGAACGAAATGCACATCAAATTGAAGAGCGTAAAAAATTAGTCGATCCGAGTCGACAACTTATAGGCGGAAAATCGGATTATCGAGTAGTTTCAATATGAAAATGAATATATTGCATAAAAAATTGTAACGGCGTTGCAAAGTAAACATGTCAATTAAGTATATTACATGTCTATGGTTCGGTCTTGGTACCGTGGACGGAAGAAATCGCTCCCCAGGGTATATAAATACTCCTTGATCGTAGCTTGGTACATATACAGGGTGGAATTTTGTAATGCCACCTGGAGGGAAAGTACTCTTAATACTGTAGATAGAAAATTTTACTCAAAGAAAACATTCCTTTAATTTTATAAAGAAAGAAAACTGCATTCAAAGATTTTCGAAAATTCGCTTGCCACACCCGGGAATCGAACCGACTAAAATCTGTAAAAATTACACCCTGTATTTTTATTGCATAGATCGGTCGGGTCAATTATAAGGATGAAATCTCTCTAACAAACTTAATAAATTAAATGAAAGGAAAACCATGAAATCTTAAATTATTTTAATTATTTACAATAAAAGTCAACTAACTACTAATTAGTTGCTCAAATGGGCTCCATTTTCTTGGATACACAAATTTATTCTTCTTTGTGTATTCATTTCTAGTAACTTTTATTAACGTGTTGTGGTGAATATTATAAATCGTATTCTGAACTTCAACTCTCAACTCGTTTACATTCGCATAAGATTTCATGTAAATTAGATTTTTTACATAACCCCACAAAAAAAATCTAATGGGGTGAGATCTGGTGATCTCGCAGGCCATCTGATTGTGCCGCTGGTACCAATCCAGGTATTAAAATGGTTATTATTATTAATGTAGGCAGTAGTGATTCTGCTGTTATGGGCTGGAGCACCATCTTGCTGTAGAATTATTTGGTTTCGCTCCGCCTCGGGGAAACCATTTAACTCATTTCTTAAGAGATCCAGTATTTTAAGATAGAAGAACACGTAAACAGATGGATCTTTAAGTTAAAGTGCCTAACTTGACCCATTCAATTTATAATTTAAGATTTCATGGTTTTCCTTTCATTTAATTTATTAAGTTTGATAGAGAGATTTCATCCTTATTATTGACCCTAACGATCTATGCAATAAAAGTACAGGGTGTAATTTTTACAGATTTCAGTCGGTTCGATTCCCGGGTGTGGCAAGCGAATTTTCGAAAATCTTTGAATGCAGTTTTCTTTCTTTTCAAAAATAAAGGAATGTTTTCTTTTAGTATAATTTTCTATCTACAGTATTAAGAGTACTTTCCCTCCAGGTGGCATTACAAAATTCCACCCTGTATAGTGATCTGTGGTTCGGTCTAATTTCTTTGAATGAAAACTCTTTGCTATTTGATTGGGAAATCATAATACCTATGTATAATAATAGTAACAGTAGTATTTTATTGCACCCGTGCGAAGCCGGGGCGGGTCGCTAGTACGTAATCTCTTATTGTGGTAGAATTGTAAACTTTCATTACTTAGGTCAAGTAAAATACAACCTATTGAGATCTGCACGTATCTCACGACCTAAAGTAATTAAATAGGTAGGTTCCTAGGTACATATCTAGTTACCTAATGTTCCATTCTGTTCTTAAAGTGCAACTTGTACATTGCACCTTGTAAGTAGTAAAATGGTTACCTACATGTGTATTGCAATAATATTATGATCGTTTTATTGCAAATGTTTTCTGCAATGATTTATGGACGTGTTTGTCAATTGTCGTCTTTTATTGTCTTTGTATATACCTACCTACCAATCCCGACGCGACGTGAACACGACGTGAACAACTAGGATTTACTAATAAACTAGTAAGGTTAAGTCGCCTAAGATCGGATGTGACATAAGATCGGATGCATGGAATAACTCGCAAACTAGGCAATATTTTCCACTGCTGGTGACACTACTAGATCCGACATTTTATTCTGCCCTTCTCCTCACAATGCGGCCGGCCAGCGACCAGACGGGACGTGCACACAGGTGATTCGGCAGAAAAGGTGTATTTTGTGGGAAAAATCGTTGATCCGATCTTACCTACAAAACTTTGATGGCTCATTGTGGTGAATACTTTCATTGAATTAATGTAATTAATTATTTTGGGGCAGAATTAGCGAATAATCTTTCGATCTGTATACTTTGATTACGCCTAGGACGTTTACAACCCAAGATCCGGTCTTCCCTCCCAATGCCGAAGATCGGATATAGCGGTGTCCGTTCATGGATGTCAAAAAATGATCAGTGGTTTTCAAGTGTTCATGCCCACTAACGACGCTATGATGGCGCTTAGACGACGCTATGACTATCAGATCTTAGGTACCTTTTCATTATTAAGTCCTAGGACACGAAGGATAAAAGTTTGTGAAACTTATTTAGGATGAGGAGGGAAGACCGGACTATGAAAACGCAAAAATAAAGAAAAATCGTATCTGTCAAATCTTTTGAGGAATTTCCTGACGGGATCATTGACATTTAATAAATGGACGAATTCCGGATGTTTTCCTAATGTGTACTTTATCATTAAACGAATAGAAGTGAAGATACTACATAGTCCGATCTTCGGTCAAAATGATATTTTCTTCACTATGATAAGTTGAAAAAAGTCTGTTATTTAAGCTCTTAATTTGCTTAGATAGATAGCTTAGAAGCAAACCAAAAAATTAGGGGTTAACCAATATTTCATTGTCTTCAATTTACAGTAGACCGCAACCGAAAAACGACATTGAATCATGAGAAAAAAATTAAAAATGCAGTACGTCCACAATTTTCGGCAAATGCGTCCGATCTTAGGCGACCTAACCTTAGTTCTACGAACAGTAGACGTCGCGAACACTAACTTTTTTCAACAATTAATTTATTTATTCATGCACTAAAGTAATTTAAAACAGGATATTTTGATAGGTAGGTTCGGTAGGTATATTTTGAAAATAGTCGAAATGGTTACCCTTTCAACCCAAAAATCAGAAAAACCCTTATAAGTAGGTAGTATGTACCTAAATATTGGTTTACGCTAGTGTGGTGTGCATTGAATTTTTGTTAGAAATGTTGCACAAACACATCAACCATTAGGTATACCAATTGTCCATACAAAGTACCTAAGTTACGTTACGTTCCTCAGCAAAGCTCGAAATTCTGTACCTAGGTATCAATAGATGGCGTTGATCCATCAGCGCAAAGTTGTTGTTATTATATGTGTTTCGAAACGGACAGCATGGTTTGAAGAACTGCATTTGAAATATGGATGTATATATATGTCTCTATGGTAGTTTTCTTGGGAATAATGCCTTAGTTCCTCCGTCAAAGTTATAGCAGCAAGTGTCTGTCATTGTGACTGTCAATGTCAACTCATAGCGTTTGAAATTTTCAGCGGTGTATGCGGAAAATTTTGTGTTTTTATGGTTTTTTTGGTAAAAAAACGATGTTTATGGTGAAGTACAAGCATTTACTTTGTGCAAAATTCGTGCCCATCTCTCCGAGTTATAATCCCGACCACTGGCTATGAGGTAAGCGTGGAAAACTCAATCACGAGCCTGGCACAAAGTTCCCATCGGATGGTACCTAATACTTTGTTTATTCATGTCGCCGGCACCATCAGGCCGGCCGGTACACGCACGAGTGTGATCCTCTAGTACAGTTTGTCTTATCAAGTTATTGCGATAATAACCCAGGTTGAAGTACATAACCTATAGACGGAAGGTGCGGTGGCACCTTTTAGCACCCTTGATCATGTTAAATCATTTTGCAATCTCTAATTATTGAGTGTTACAAACATACTTTTGATGAAAAGATGATGATTTAGTAACATGACTACCTACTATTATAAACAGATTTATGTGCATGTAATAGGTATGAAATAATTGTTTGAAATAAAAACATCATTGACACCAAAGTTTGGCAGGGCAAGACATACAAATGCCTACATAAATAACATATCGAAATCTTCGTAGGCTACCTGGTAGTACCTACCTACCTGGTTTGGTAAATAAAAAGTTGACACATTAATGCTAAAAGCTGTCATACTAAACACTTGTAGGATTGTCAGAAAAATCCTGCAAAATGAACGACCTAGCACCTGAAGTGCACTTGCCTGAGGCCCATGTGCTTTGTTTTTTACCGGTTTTTCACAGAGAAGATTAAACCTTAGCACAATAATAATAATCATAATAATAAGTCCCCAGGTTCGGTTTGTACTGTTAGGGGCAGAATCACCACTTTATTTTGAAGAATCAGAATTTTGCTACATATTTCATTGTTACTGGCAGACAGAGTACAGAGAATATATCAGAACAAGAGCTGATTTTTGACTAACTAATCTATATTGTATTGGAATTTAAATATAATATTATGAAAATGCCATAAGTAGGTATATAATTATAGCTTTCTTTTGCTTAAATTATTTAAAGAACAGTACCTACCTACCTTATAACTATTAAGTTAAAAGGTTCTGCAAATTGACCTTTCACATTACAGCTTGTAAATAAAGTTACCTGCAGGTATGTTTAACACTTACTCGGAGTAAGGTGCCAAACATAAAAATACTTTGTAGTCTCTCATAATATGTTACTTTCATTGCATTGAAACTGAATATTATGCTATAGTCTAGATCATTGTCATGGTGATCTCCGACATTTTGAAGTACCTATCTAAAACATGATTTACTTCCAAGATCTGTTGACACCAGTTGGAATGAACATCACATATTGAACCTAGTTTCACATTCCCAGAATCATAGGTTATTTCCACAGTTGTTTCCTATGGCTTTCATAGAACAACTTTATTTAATAGTAAGTACCTAAAATTAGTTCTATTATTGACCCCGTATTATTCTGAAAATCATTTAGACCCAAAGTTTGAAATAATCAAAATTAAATTCTCTGCAACAAACTAAAAATGATCAAGACAAATACAGATTACTATTATTAACCTAGGATGTCCAACAGCAGGGCAATGGCATTCCTTTCAATTAAAGATAAATTCCTACTGCTATTTTGTTTGAGTTAGTGCAACTCACTTCAGGTGAAGGTTAGTGCTCACCAACACACCATCAGAATCTGGTATAAGTATAAAATTTTTATTACAATATTCAAGTCACAAGAGTCACAAGAGCTCAAAGTTTTTTCTTAGCTTTGTTAATTAAGTAGCAGAGGATCATTACATAATTATTTGGTTTACAATAAATACTTTGAAACCTCATAGATAACCAAACCTTCACAGTTCGTTTCACTCGGATGTGATCCACTTTTGACGAGATGCATCGGATGCACTCATTTGAACGAGAGGTTCCAGTCAGGTGGGCAATGACCCTATCAAATATCTGACACTCAAGCCAATATGTGGGACTATACCATTTCATACCGGTAAACGAAACTTATTATTTTAAGTATAAAATAAGGGAAACTTTATCCTATCGTCAGAAACAATGTAACTGGAACTAATAATGGTGATGTTCATGAGAGAGTTATGTTATAGTTTGGCCAACTAACAGTCAAATAATCAACATAATACCGGTATGGTACTTATTGCCCCTGGCCTCGGAGGCTATATCCTAAATTAGGGGCCATCGCATGCTTACTTGGGCTAGGCGATGATGTTATTGGAGCTGTCTTGACGACGATTCAGGACACTACTACGGCAGCATGCCTCTCGGGGAGGTATAGCGGCATGGCCGTCTGCCAGCCAAATAATCTAAACAGAGTATCGGAACGGTACTTATTGCCCCCGGCTGCGGAAGCTGTATCCGGAACATGGGGCGTGGCATTATAGACATCAAATGAAGGCTATTACAGTAAAATATTTCTTCTCATATTAACCAAGTGTGCCTTTTGCTCCTACGGCTAATAAATTTATGAGTGTGAGTATTACCCCATTCATAGCCTGGACTCTGCGGTGTGACCCGCAGAGGTGGCGACCCTGGTGCCCCGTTGCTAAACCTGATAGGTTAAACTAGCAGATGGACACTAACAATGTTAACTCCAGTGCGGAGGAGATAAGGATGCAATTTTTCGTTAAGCCTTCAATGGCTCGAATGGTACTTAAATACCTCTGGCCTCGGGGACCGTATTTAAAAGAGGTTTCCTAGGTGACACTTCATCATCATCAGCCTATATTAGTCCACAGCTGGCTATAGGCCCCGCTGGCACTTGGTCTTAAAAGCGATACCTCGCTATAACAAGGTCAGGTCGACTTTTATAACACCTTCAGTCGAAGTGTGATCAGTCTTGTCTGAATATACACGTCGCCCTCGGAGACTGTATCCGGATAATGGGGCATACATACCAGGCGATTTACGCCCCAACAAAGTGACCGACATTTTGCCAATATATTCGAGCCTGAGAGGATAGCACACAATCTATGATAATGCTTCTGGCTTATACATTTTAAATCTTGTATTGAGGTTATGTCTGAGCTCCTTTAATGTTCTCTCCCCAGTCCCCAGTGAAGTCCCCCCTCAGATGGAGACACTGGAACTTTTGGTAAAAAAGTGTGGGGGGGGAAGGGGGGTTAGACGGTACGGTGAAGTAGACAAGTGGTAAGACTAGGCACGTCACCCACTGTCCTGTATCAGATTGTCCATCATTATCACCAACCAAGGTACCATTACCCTTTACCGTCGGATATGACGTGGTGCTCCGCAATTAGATATATATCGTCTAGCGGGAACACCATGGAGTTATGGTGTCAGTGGATTCATAACCAAGTATTTTTCATGAAAACAATAACATACCCAAGCAGACACCTGTTTTGGTGTTTTCTGCAACTGGACCTGATTCAAGTACTTATGTTGTTCAGTTCAGAGAACTAAAAAGCTATATGTAGATATCATTAACTACCATCTTTATATTACATAGAAATACCGATAATTACACAGCAAGGGTTATAGCGAAATAACCCCTTGTAAATAAGTTATCCATACCATAACATATTTTATTTTATATTTGTAATGTAGTAATGTTAAAAGTCCTATTTGAACTAAATGCAATTAGTATGGACAGTTAATTAAACATATACTTATGAAGTATGTTTATGTGAATCCCATCCCAGACCTCATAATAGCAAGATCAATTAAATTTATTGATTCTAAAAATGAGCACATTACCAAGCATGTGATCAACAAATAAATCCTGAATTAGATAAAATTAAAACTATCACATTCAAACTGAAAATATTCTACTAAGCAGAATTCCATTCATTGAAATATTAGACCTTGCATTTTAGAGCTTGCATTTTAAATCAGCAAGATTTTATGAATACCATAATCCTAATTAATAAATTGATGAATCTAAATGGTCCATAGTAAAGTTTCAAATAGAAACCAGAACTTTACTCATTTAAATAATGAAATACCTATATTACCTATACATACAATATTTTCATACTTAGATCACTGCCTTTTACCCAGTTTATGACAGTTTTAAACATTGTCCGGCCCCACGAAGCGATCTGCTGTACAGCGACAGAACTGCGGCGTCACCGGCTGCCACTATCCAGACCTAAGCCCCAACGAAGTGACCTGCATGACGGCGCACAATACAACTGCAGAACGGCGTCGCCGGCTGCCACTATCCACATCCAAGTGTACATAAATGTGCTTCAGGGGCACTTTGTGTGATGCTAAGTATCGTTGATTTCTGATCAATTAGATTTGATAAATACTCAATATTTTGTTTTACACAACTTTAAAGTCTTAGAAGTTATGTCCTAAGATCTTTGACTTTGTTATTTATGTATTACATGTTAGTACCTACTTAGTTACATGTCATACATTTTATTTTCACATAGCGTTTGTCCGTCTTTCACCAGCAGATAACAAACAGGTCTTCAAACCATGCTGTCCGTTTCGAAACACATATAATATTACCGTTTTGCACAAAAACAAAACGGATATTATGTGAGTGGAGAAACGGACAGCATCAGCAAGGTACTTGCTGGTGTTGATGACACTATGAGTTGACATTGACAGTCACAATGACAGACACTTGCTGCTATGACTTTGACGGAGGAACTAAGGCATTATTCCCAAGAAAACTACCATAGAGACATATATATACATCCATATTTCAAATGCAGTTCTTCAAACCATGCTGTCCGTTTCTCCACTCACATAATATCCGTTTTGTTTTTGTGCAAAACGGTAATATTATTTAACCGACGACGTGTTACAAAGATGTTCTAATAGGTGGCGCTGTACTGTAAATGCTCTCTTGCATATTACTGCATTTTGCGGAGCTATTCTGCTCGTCATGCCGAAAATCCTCATCCGATCTTTACCAAATTTTTATAAGAACAGTTTAAAGTTATTACCTTTCAATTAAAAATACAATCATTAAAATCAGATCTCTTAAAGCGGAGATATTCCAAATCCGCCTTTTTGCCTTATTGTGGAAGAAGTACGTCTTTAATCAAAAAATCCCGACGACAATAAAATTCTATAAAATCATAGAATCTGTACACAAAGTTTCGTACCGATCGGTTGTAAAATACGACCTGTAGAGGAGTACGGACATACTGACAAAAACGCTATTTTGGCCAGACCTGAAACGAAGACTTTCGTTCACTACATTCACGACGTCAATTATAGTAGATTGTGTCACATTCACACCGACGAAAGTTCTGTTCGATTCGGATTATCTTTCTAGAGCTCACGACTATGAAAGTTTTTAAACGTTTGAGATTTCGAAGCATGTACCTACTTATTAAATGTTATGTATCAGGTATTTATAACGCAGGGGAAAAACCCGATAAATACCCGATAAATAATCTTATACCAGCACGAAATTGTAAAACTGTATTTCTTACCTGATGATCACTTGACGATCCTGGCTGGGCTTCGATAGGCGGCAACTTGGCAACTTCTGTAGAATGTGGGATGACACTTTCATTCGGCAGTTCTTCATCGCTCTCACCGGACTCCGAAAAATCCTCTCCGAACAGACCTTCAGAATCATCTATGCATGGGAAGGGAAAACGGCTTAGGTTTTTAGCCTGGGCACAAAAAAGAAGTCCATAGAGGTATAAACCAATGAGTTTAGTAGTGACTGGCCGATTGAGGCGCGAGCCAAAAAGGTTCTTACTTTAGCTATGTCTGAGACCAGAGGGGTGAGTCTATTTGACGTTCGTATCGAGACGTGATCGTGATGTCTCCATTTTCTATACAATTTGGTACAGCGGCAGCGCCTCTATCGTGGGGACATGGAACTACGCAAATCCAGTGACGGAACCGTAGTCCCACTGCGATGTCCCACCAAACACATACTTGACCGTCCACATCCTCCCAAACTTTCGCATTTATAATTTTAGTGTGATAAAAAAATTGCATTCTCCAAGCTCTACAATCTTACATTCAATATCGGTGTGTAAAGGTCGGTCGTCGAGATAGACCAGCATTGGCAGGGCCGAGGCGATTTCACTCCGATAGTGAAGAGAGTCTGAGGCTGCGGTGCCCGTCAGCGTGAGGCGGCGGAGGGAACTGCAGATCCCCAGGGTCCAGAGACGACCGGCTTCTGATATCGGGTTACTGTGACATAGAAGGGACATTTCTGTAGATATAATAGTAGGCACCAAGGAAGTTCAAGACCTAGAATAACGTCATGTAGAGTTATAAATGGAGTATTTTTGACGTGACAACGTCTTATAATTCGATAGAGCCGGCTGCACGCACGACAAAACAAGACGTCATGCGGCGTTACCTCGCTCTAAGGCGTTCCATGTAAGGCTTGAAGTGCAAGCGAGAGCGCTCGACATCCGTCTCTCTCACAGAAATCTAATGTTATTTAGATTTCTGTGGTCTCTCTCACAGAAATCTAAATAACAAGGCACTATTTAGATTTCTGTGGTCTCTCTCCTACTTGAGTGAGCGATGCGTCTGCGTGGACAGCTGCTATACTATAGTAGGTACATTTACATGATTTGATCTAGTATCAAATGCTACCATTCCATCAGTATTTTCTTAAGACGTTGTCACGTTCAACTATCGTCAGTAAACCGACTTTACAGACAACCAATTTTTTTATCCCGAATAACGCGTGTGAAGCTGCAGATAAAAGCTAGTTTATAATATTAGTGCGGGTGTTTGTAAGACGCTTTGTTTAACCGAACAGATACATATCACTTTTTATCAATTGGTAAATGAAAATAAAACTTTTTTCTTTTTCATTTTTCGTTGTTTTAAAAAAATTTTTTCTTCGAATCTGCGCACGAATCGCATTATAATTTTAAATTTCAAGTTGATAGCTACGGTAGTTGCCGAGTTATTAAGGAGGGAAAAACGACAGACAAAGGGAGACGATAAGGGTTTCGAAACCGATCTTCGATCTCGAAACCCCAAAAAGCTACACCTGGTTATACGCGATTTAGCGAAACCGCATAGATATTATATTGAATTTTAAAGTAGGTAAGTACATCCTCCATCTGTGGAATGTATAAAGCCGCGTTCAATGTCTAATTCAACATAATTTACAAGCGCCATCTAGTTTTAACTGAACTTACTCGGAAACATTCAGTGTGTGCAGTTTCTGTAGCGCGGCGAGCGGCTGCAGGTCTGACAGGCGGTTCCCCGCCGCGCTCAGCTCGCGGAGCGCGCCCAGACCCCACACTCCGTCGAGGCTCGTCAGACCACAGCGGTTCACGCTGAGCACCTGGAGAAAAAATAAACAGCATAAGCCAAACAAAAGTATTACTCTCTTTTCGTGACAACTGTTTTATAGACAGTATCACAGGCGTCTTTTACACTATAGTTTTATTATATTGAGATGCACCATAGACAGTATCACATGCGTCTTTTACACTATAGTTTTATTATATTGAGATGCACCAAGCTTTCCGAACTCCTTCAGTGACGACAACGAACTCCCGTAAATCTTCAAAGAACGCAATTTCTGAGCAAGTTTTTTAGGGTTCCGTAGTCGAACCCTATTACTAAGCCTGCGCTGTCCGTCCGTTCGTCCGTCTGTCTGTCTGTCAGAGGGCTCCATCTCATGTTTTGTAAGAGATAGACAGTTAAAATTTTCACAGAGTGTGTATTTCTCTTGCCGCTATAACAAATAATAAAATAAAATATACCTACCTATACAAAAAACTTAATTTTTTGACTAATTTTGCTCTAGGTTTATCAATACTGTATCTCTTGAACCGTAAGAGGTAGACAGTTTGATTTTTTTACAGAGTATGCATTATAAACAACCGCTACTATAACAACTCATAAAAATTATTATTATTAAGGGTAGCAACGTCCATACCAATTTAAACAACGACCAACGAAGTTAAGCAACGTTGGATGCGGTCAGAACCTGCTTGGATGGGTGGCCGCATCATGTTGGCCTTTCGATTTTTTGCGGTTCATAAAAAATATAAATTTTTAGGGTTTCTCTTGTTTCCTTTGCGAAAGTATATCAAGTACGAAACTCTTCGGGTGCGAGTCGACTCGGACTTGGCCGCTCTATTTTAATTCATCATCATCATCATCATGAATTAAAATAGCATTTCTTAGCTCTAAGGCGCGTCGCTCGCGGTAAGCGAGCGACTATAAAAGAGTCGAGGCGCGGCGGGTGCCTATGCTCCCTTCATAGAAATTCCTTTCAAATATCATGGCGGCAATTCTATTTAACATTTTTTTTCTCTCTAGCTTCCTCATTTACCTTGAGATGAACCAAGCCGATGCCCAACTCTCGTAGCGAGGTTATTGCGCTGCCATCTAGCGTCAAGGAGCGTAGTCTCGGAGCTAGTACGTTGAGTCGCCTCAAGCCAACCCTCTCGGCGACCACACGTAGTCGCGCCTCCCGTACTTGTAGGACTTCGTCGTCTGTTGATGCGCCGCTGCTTTGTTTCTGGTAGACATTGATATTATTGTAGAAAGGGTCCTATTTGCCTACTACTTATTTTAGAATTAAAAGTCGATTTAATTTTAACCCGTGGTGCGCTAAGCGCCTTATTTGAACGATACAACCGCCAATCGGAGTGAAAAGTTAGTGTATACCCGTGTGTTCCTTAGGCAAGCGGGGCCTTGAAGGTTAGTAAACACCCGGGTGTTCGCTAAGCACGCGACGGGATATCTGTGTTTTTATTGAGGAATATATTATGAGTGATAATGATTAAAATTAAATATGAATCTTTATCAAAAAACTATCGTATCAAGAAACGAGCTCAACATGTTACCTATATTTAACACGCTAACAATTTAAATCCCAAGTTGGTCTTCATAGTAGTTATTTCGATTTTGAATTCTAAAATGTATCATTTTGAATAAATTATATCTTTATCGAGAAAAGTTTCTGCTATTATGTTTTGAGCTTAGCTAGAATCTAGGTAGGAACCAAAAGTAATATACCTAAGTATAAATACCAATTGGAGACATGGCTCGTTCAAAAGAATTATTTTCTTCTACTTGAAAAGGAGCAATCGTCGACATGCAGCGCTTACCCATGAAGGCAGATTTGATGTGTAAGTGATGTAATTGATTGACCCACTGACACTTCCGATTTCGTTAATTCCACGTAAGTAATGGGGCATCTTCCAGTGATAACTTGAGGCCTAAGTACCTAGCTTAGTTATATTTCCATTCAATTCAATTCGTTTAAAACCAGACCTTCATTACCTACTACAGAGTTCTCCAATGCGTTACATTTACATCTAGGTTAGAACCATCAGCTGAGAGGGAAGTGTGCCATAGAAATCTTGTTATTGGAGTGTGCAAACAAGCCACCTTGCTACGATACCAATAATAGGTAGATACACGAATTTATTCGATCATCGGCATAAATATAATGTCGGTAAAACATCGTTGCACCTAGATGGCGCTGTGGTCGCTGGCAGTTTCTTAGCTAGAGCGCAGAAGGATTGCAGTTTACTAGGGAATGTTTCTCTATTAGACAAAAAATCTAAAATGTCTCCAAAATATTATGGTTAGTCTCCGAAAACCATTTTCCTGTAGCTACACCAGTTAACGCTTTCATAGCCCAAGACGTAGACGAGCCTCTCGGCGGCGGCGCGGCGGCGGGGCGGCGCGCGCCCCTGCGGGTCGCACCGCCTTTGCTGGGCAGTGAATGCGTTAAGGAACCTATCTCCGCTTACTGCGCCGCCGTCTAAAAAATCCATTCTTTAGAGGCTTTGTAGGTTACACAGCCAAGCTTAGAGCACTGAATGCTCTAAGCAGCCAAGCCAGCCAACTGACGATAACGACGACGTCATGATCACGGAGCAATTATATGGCGTCTACTACGTTTTCGACAAATTACGCGCGAAATTTTAATATCTAAAATGCATTTTTCTGGCTCTTATCGATTGAATCAAAATGTTGTTTTTGTGGTTTATGAGCACTAGATAAAGAATCTAATTGACATACTTTTGGAGGAGACTTTACGACGACGACTTTACGTTTAGAGGATAAAAAAGGTTGGGACGGGTTTTGTTCCAACTCGAAATATATCAAATAACAGGCTAAAGGTTTCTTCGTCGCTTCTTTACTTTAGTCTACATAACGAAGCGGCAGAAATCAAAAATAACACATTATTTCCGTGTCAGTGTTTAGTTTTATATTTTGACCTTTTCTAAGTGTAGGTAGGTACATTTATTGTATTATGGAAATAAAGAGTTTTTGATTTGGATTTTGATTTTGTCATAAAAATGGGTGTAATACCCTATTGTAACGCAATTTAGCTTTAACTGTGCTAACCGTGAACAATTCTATTCGTACGGACGGAGTAGGTAGGTACCCACTTACCAACAGTTCAATAAGTGAAAGCTCCCGGGGGATGACGATTCTCTGGTAACCTGGCAAACGGCGCTCCAGCTCATCTTGTCCCCGCGGTTGCTCGGGTTCCGGTGGCGGCATCGCAAGGGCACTAATAACGAGAATAATTTATCAATAAATATCAATTATGTTACGACCACACTATCGCGATAACGCGAAGATTTGCGCTGTCGCGACAAGTCTGGCCAAGAAGTTCGTCCTGTCGCGAAGCATCATCGCGACAACAAAATGCCCTTCGCGACGCTGTCAGTAAACCGCCGGACATCAAAGGGTTTTGTCGCGACAAAAGTTCGTGCGGTTGGCTACACTTCGCGCGCGCTTTGTTTTGTTGACAGCGAGACGCCGAGCGGTGTGCACGTATTGTGTGTGGCTGATTTGTGTTGTTATTATTAACCTACGGAGTGACCTATGGTGTGGACAAATGATAGAATTTGGTAATTTATCAAAAATTACGAAGCTGAGCCTGTTTTGTGGAATCCTAAAGAACCTATGTAATCACAAAAAAACATATGAATTATGACGCCATGAGCGCATACGCCGCCAGTTTGTCCGCAAAGTGAACTATCGCGACGTCGCGAAGTTTTTTTTCCAAACACTTCGTCGTAGAACGAACAGGAAGTTTTGTCGCGACAACGCGAAGACGAATCTTCACCATGTAATGTGGCCGTAGCATTAGGGAAATCGGGTGTTGCTTGGTACAGGGCAAGAGGCTTAGGCCTACGTACTAACTACCTAGAATTAATTATTATAATTAGGAGCCTGTACTATCCAACTGCAGGGTAAAGACCTCCCATCCACCTTCCATCCACTCCTCGCTTAAAATAATACTTACCTAAATTACAAATTTATTAACGCCATCTATATTGATAGTGAAACATGTTGTAAGAATGCCGCGTATTTTTTATTTATAGGGTAAAAAATTTGCAGTCAGAATTCAATTGCAAATTTTTTAACGCCATCCATATTGATATTGAGACATATTGTTAGAATGCGCGTATCTATATATATAAAAATGAAACCCGTTTTCCTTGGTCACGGCATCACGCGTGAACGGCTGGACCGATTTCGCTAATTCTTTCTTTGTTGTGTTTGTTATTGTCAGGAGAAGGTTCTTATGAAAGAAAAAATTAAGAAAGTTGGAATCATAAATTTCCACGGGGGCGAAGCCGCGGGGCGCAGCTAGTTTTTTATATAATGGGTAAAAGTTTGCAGTCAGAATTAAATTGCTAATTTCTTAACGCCATCTATAATGATATTGAGACATATTGTTAGAATGCGCGTATTGGGTAAAAATTTTGTAGTCGGAATATTTACCGAAACAGGGGGGTGGCCCGTATAAAATGTGGTTCCGGAGAGCTAGCAGTTGATATTTCTGAAGGCGATGGTGATAAGACGACGCTCTCCTGTGGCGCGGAGCCGAGCTCCTCGCTCGGTGCTTCGAGGGATGGCATCTTTGTAGCATCTAATTCAGAATGCAAGGCCTATCTGAAAAGTTAAAATAAATTAAATATACTTACGAGTAGATTCTGGTTACCCTCAAGGTAGCTAATTGCTATTGTTTCAGATGTTTTGCAAGCACTGAGTCAAAGCACACAACTTCCTTTTATATGGCCAGAGATTTGGTGATGGTATGAAGAAGGCCCGTAGTGATGATGTGATGACGTAGGTACCTAAGTACTTACTTAAAGTGCAGTTACTTCTTAGAAGTAGGGTAGTGGAATTTATTTTGCATTGCAGATTTCCGATATTATTCCGCAACAACGCAATACAAATAACTTTAGTGTTTTCGAATTGAAATAATATTTTGAAAGCTTTCTTTTGACTATGGCTAAGAAGTTTGTTATCCGTTGCGTAGCAAACTGGTAAAGTAAACTCGGAGGTTAAGAGCTCATTCGCACGAGCGTTTTTTTACCGCGCGTAAAAAATCGGCTCAAATACAGAACAAATGTATTTCCAAGTAACTGCATGTCAGCGTTTTTAAAACACGCCCGTGTGAATAGCAACGCGAAGATTCATAATGGTCTATTCCTTTCACCGCCCTACGCTCAACGCTTAAAATAGAGCACCACGCGATAAAAATACGTCGTGTTTTAAAAACGCTGACGTGCGAACTTGTTACTTTGAAATACATTTGTTCTATTTGAGCGAAGCGGATTTTGAACGGGCGGTAAAAAAACGCTCGTGCGAACGAGCTCTAATTTCAAGACTAGCGACCTTCTTGATCTGAGTTCTTGATAGTTCGATATATATAAAAGTGTGACACTGACATTTACAGGGAAAGCGAATTATTACTTGCCAACAATTTTGTTTTAAGCTAGATGTAGCGTTTTTATTTGCCACTAAATATTACTTTGCCACAAAACTTCAAAACTTGGTCTCAACCGAAAAAAGAATAAATTGTTTCATAACCTGACGTACATAGGACATAGTTACCTAAACTGCATTAAATAGCACTATTAGCACCTTTTACATGTACTCATATGTACAATAAAAAAATAAATTTAAATAGCACCTTTTCAAAAGAAAAGTTGGCGACACTATGTTTCGCACTTTCGGTTTCGTTTCGTTTCGTTTGGTTCCATCCAATTTAGATCCACACTATGGATGAGATTTAATAGATAATTACTTCTTCAAAAAGTCTGTAAAAATGAATGAGACAATATTTCAAAGCGATACCGAAAAGAAACACACTTGTTTACAATGCGGCACTGCATTCTCCAGACCATACAGGCTGAAGCAGCACGAGAAAATGCACCTAAACATTGTAAGTTTTACTTCAAGTAGGTAGCTTGCACGTGGGTTCAAATCAGGTGTGCCTCTGTTTACGTTGAGATCCATCATCTTAGCAGCTGTAAAAGTGAAACCATTAAATAACAGCTATATGCCGTCATGTCATTTGCTATTGTATCTGCAAGAACTGCTTAGACTCATTGTACTAACTTTACAATTATTATTCAACCCCTGAATGGCGATCGCTTAGTTCGAATCCGCACTTACCTAGAATTTCTTCGTTTTATTTACAGAAAGAATTTGTGTGCGGAGAACCCTATTGCAACAAATCTTACTTTAACAAAAGTCATTTGGACCGGCACATTCAAAGCGTACACATGGATAGAAAATTCAATGTAATTTACAGGTAAGAAAAATACAAAACATTTGTTTTAGGGATGAATATACCATTAACCCTGCATACATAACCTATGCAGAAATCACATAATTTTTTAATCAAATTATTCTAATTAAGTAAAAAAGTAAAAAGTCTTTATTTTGGAACACATTTAAGGATTAAACAAAAAATAGGCAGCGATGCGACCTGCAGAAGTAAAATACTGTGTCGCAGATCGCAACGCCCACCTCCGGGATTAGGGTAAGTTAGTTCCATGAACTTTAGGTACTAGGTTTATAATACAAGTCAACTTATTTTCTAAAGAAGTTAAATACAAAAGTTATTAAATAAAGAAAAATCTAAAGAGTAGGTATCAAATTAAAGAGGGTTAGGAAAAGTTTAATTATATCTATCTAAGGCTTGTAGCACAGAGTGCGCAAGTAATTTAACCAGTTAAGGATTATGAGGCGCAGAGCGGCCAGAAACATTTTTTATACCGTCAGGTATTACGTGGCCCGCTCCGGGCCTGTTTTCTCAGGCCATTATAAACCTGATTATCAAATGATAAGGGTCATTTGATTTGGAATATACAATCACTTACTTTTAATAGTTTTCTCACCAGTTATGCAATAAAAACATGTGTACAATCCATGGAATTAGAGTAAATACGAAATAAAAATGATGCATTGACAGTCAAAAAGGGGTGCGCATGCCACCTCTAATCCTTGAGGGATGAAAGCTATTATAAGTAAGAATCCTTGCATGTGTGTGCACCAAAGCTTAGTTTGAGTACAGGGGGTACTCAAACTAAGCTTTGGTGCACACACACCTCTTCTCATTGCAATTTAAATCATTTCAACTCCGGTTATGCCCTTGGCAGAATCTATTCTAGCTATTCCATTATGCTATTCTTCCTCTTGATAAATATTCTGCTAAATAATTATTATAATTTGGTGTTTTTCAGTTGTCCAGAATGCAGGAAAGTGTTTGTAAATCGCCAGAATTTAAAGCGCCATATAAAAGTAGTTCACAGTAGGAAGAGTTGGTTTAACTGTGATGTCTGTAGCTGCAGCTTCAAGAAGAAGCACCAGCTGAGTGCTCATATGTACCAACATACCTTTGTGAAGTCTTTCAGGTAAAATTAGGTTGGAGTGGAGTTTACAGGATGCAGTCAAAAAAGACAAGTCATCGACCCTGGCGAAAACCAATGTTATCCCAAAGTAAGGTCAGTGACCTTGAGATCTGTGACCTTAAGGTTGACCTCCAGATCAATGATCTTAGAAAAAAAAGTTGATTCTTCTTGCATCCCATACACTCCACAGTGACTAAAAATAACTGTTTTAACCATAGATGTAAGTAAAATTCGGTAGATATGGTGTGCACTATACAAATGGCCTGTGTTGTGGTACAACTAAACCCAAAGACGTAGGTAGGTGTATTGCACAAGATTGGAAATACCTACCTCATGAACAGCAAGAATGCAAAGATGTATCTAGACCGAAGTGTGACCTAGCCTTCCACTTTCGAGAAGCTAGTACCCAATCTCCCGAATTATACTTAGATCTATCTTTTTAACTCATTGACGACCTCTGGGGCGCAGCGGGCGAAGGTCTGCCTGCGACGCAGGAGGTTGCGGGTTCGATTCCCGCCTCGGGACAAATGTTTGTACGATCTGAGACATTTGTCCTGGGCGTTCTGGATGTTTTCTTGTGCATACGGGTTGGGGATCGCAGTTCGGTGGTAGAATTGTTCTGCTGGGGGCGCTACTGACCCTGGTGGAAATCCCTTAGTAGCCTCTTACGACACCCGCGGGAAGAGTTGAAGTGGTGCAAATTCTAAGCCGACACCACATAGCTTTGGATAAATTACTTATTAGAAACTAATTTCAGTTGTGAGCTATGCAGCTGTGAATTCATCACAATAATGGAGAAGCGGAAACATATGCGGCATCACAAGACATACAGCTGTGAATTGTGTGATATGGCATTTGTACAGTGGTCTAAATATTGGAAACACAAGAGAATGGTGCACTCAGGTTTGTATTTTACTTTTATTATCATTTCTATTCTCATCTGTTATACAGCTCCTGACTGAGCAAAATTTGCTGGTAGTCAGAAGATTAATAATGTTTAATTTGTGACGACCGAGGTGGCGCGGTGGAGTAAGGTTCGCCTGTGACGCAGGAGGTTGCGGGTTCGATTCCTACCTTGGGACAAATGTTTATACGATCTGCAAATATTTGTTCCAGGTGTTCTGGGTATTTTCTATGTCTAATATAAAATATCTACCTATCTAATGTATTGTATTATGTATATCAGTCATCTAGTACCCATAACACAAGCTCTGCTTAGCTTGGGGCTAGATGATGCTGTGTCGATTGTCCAGCATTATTATTATTATTAATTTGGGATAGGTGAGATCGGAGACTTTACAAACAGCAAAGATAAGGTCTTAAAATTATTCAATAATGGATGTAGGTTAGTGTGTGGCCTGACATGGAAATCGATTTTACCAATAAATTGTATTGTTGTCCAGTAATATTTATTTGTTTTCATAATCATAATTGTTTGTTGTTCATAATCAATTCTGTCATATTTTGCTGCAGGTGGCACATAGACTATCTCTCTTTATTCTCATGTCATGACACTAAAATTAAATGGGATATCTCCTTAAAATCCGGAAAAGGATTAACCTATTCAATTACACACATTTAGTGTAATTGAACAAAATATTAGAGACTTATATATAATTATAACATGCAATCTACCTTATATTTTTTCAGAATTCATCTGTGATGATTGTGGCAGAAAGTTTTACAAAAGGGTACATATGGTACGGCATACAAAGATTCACAATAAAAGGCACACTCCAACCTTTTACCCTTGCACTTATGAATATTGCGAAAGGTGAGTATAAAATAACCATGTTCTAAAGTAATTATAATAAAGTAGGAAAAGTATAATTATGTTACTGACCAGCAGGGCTATTCAGACTCTCCGCTACCGAGTGATCGACTCGGAATCTGACACAAATTCGCGCGAAATTCAAATCTTTCAGCGGTTTTTAATATTTTCTGCGCTCTACGAGGAATTGAGCTACCAGACAAGTAGTTATCCATAAATAATAAAACATATCCTATGAACTCATGTTCGATTTAGTGCTACTTTTGGAATTATTAATAATATATAAGAGCTTTATTACTAAAAATCAATATATTACCAAAAGCTACATTATGTCATACGTATAGTATTATATTATCTGTGGTCATACTATATTGAAACATGGGTTCATGGAAAATGGTCTACAATTTGTGGCAAACCACTTTTCTAGCAGTTTAATTCCTTGCAGAACGCAGAAAATATTGAAAACCGCTAAAATATTTGAATTTCGCGCGAATCTGTATCAGATTCCGAGTCGATGTCTCGACAGCGGAGAGTCTGTATAGCCTTACAGGTCAGTAATGTGTGGGTTGCTGGATGGTTGCTGGCCACGGTGATAATGGCCGAAAGCGCAGTGTAGCGCAGGACCAGGGCCGCGATCACGGTGTGCTAAGAGTAGTTATCTATTGGCATTACGGCCCAACCGTTAGCAGTTGAAACGTTAGGGTGTGCGGTCACAGGCAGGCATCGGACAATGGGGCCTCATCAATTGTTTGCCATGAAAGATCCGCACCACACGGAGCGAACTGTTGGCACTGCTAGCGAGGATTCTTGAAGGCAACTTTACCAGTTAGCGCGAATGACGTCATCCGGATTGCCGATCAGTAGACGCACTTGTCAGTGGATTGTCCGATGCCGGCCTGTGAACGCCTAACCTTTTAACTGCTAACGGTTGAGCCGTAATGCTAATACTTACTACACTGTGATCGCGGCCCAGGCCATCACAGCGCAGGCCAGCAAAGCCAGGACAGTAAAAGCTACAATGATGACCAAGCTTGAAGGCCGAGAACGTAGTAAGCTTAGCTTGAGGCCATCATAGCGTGGCCAGCAGGGCAGTCATTGCGGACCAAGCCTTGTAGGTATAGTGCTTTACTCAAACAATACGAGAAATTAAAATAAATTATTAATCGATAATTTCAGATTGATTAGTCCTTATAAAACAGGTCAAAATAATAAATAAAACCAATTTCATCACACTAATCACATCACACTTCACACTAATATTATAAATGCAAAAGTTTGGATGGATGGATGGATAGATGGATGGATGTTTGTTACGTCTTCACGCCAAAACTACTAAACAGATTTAGCTGAAATTTAGCATCTGTGTAGCTCTAAGCCTGGAATCAAACAACAACACCAGTTCCCATGGGCACAGATATTATAATACTATACTAGTAGTACCATATGGGGTACAAATCACCTTGAACGTTTCCGTAGAAACAATGCGTGCGAAGCCGCGGGCGGAAGCTGTAGTAGTTCATAAATTATGGTAAGAATTTACACCTGAAACCAAACTCGACAATAATTGAAATTTCCGGCCAGAAAACACGACAGTAATCATAATATAATATAGCCCTTTCCAGTAAGCCGGCAAGGCCGACTTTGCTCAAAGAAGTCAAAATAGTGACAAGATTACGTAGCATGTTTGAGTAAAAAAAATTACATATGTAGTTCTTTTATTACAGGGTTTACACTAGGAATAGTAACCTGAAACAACATATCAAAATGAAGCATCTGAAAATATTGCATGACTGTGAAGTCTGTGGAGCACGGTTG
This sequence comes from Eupithecia subfuscata, assembly GCA_963564075.1. Taxonomy (NCBI): domain Eukaryota; kingdom Metazoa; phylum Arthropoda; class Insecta; order Lepidoptera; family Geometridae; genus Eupithecia; species Eupithecia subfuscata. Next base: position 3,865,055 of record OY751099.1, on the reverse strand, counting down.
TCTTCCAAGGTCTGTCTAAATTTTTTTGTCTTACCATTTAGGTATCCTACTTCCTACTATCCTACTGATATTATAAATGCGAAAGTTAGTGAAATGTGTAATTTTTGTTACCTAGGATCTCCAAAACTACTGAACAGATCAAAATGAAATTTGGCATACATTTAGAATGTAGCCTAACTTGAACAATAGGCTACTTTTTTTAGGGGTTCGGGGGCGAACGATTTAGAATTTAAAGAAGGGTTTGATGAATTTACACATCACATCCAACGAGAAATCAAAACATAAAAGATAAAAAGTCCCTTTTTGCAATGTTGTCTATTTTTGTCAAAATAGTGATTGAATTTGTGATGTTGTCATGGTTGTCTTATTCTGCTTTGTAAAATATGAAAATTAAACAGAATTTTGTTCTCCAGCAAAGAAACGAAATAATTCAATTAATTGCTAAATGTACCTTTAGCAATTAATTGAATTATTTCGTTTTTTAAAACAAGTACATTTTATGTAACAAATTTGTTCCAGGCTAAACTTGCTGTGCATCTAAGTACACATACCAAACCAAAGAAATGTAATCAACCAGCAAATAAACCTAGTCGCCAAGTAAGATGCGACAAAGGGGCCCCTAAAATTTCTACCGCTCTAAGAATAGCTGGACTCATCTTAGATCCTGAAGATGAAAATATAAAAGGAACTTTGAAAGCAACTAGTGGCCTATGTCGAGCTTAAAATTGAAGATGAAAATATAGACGAACTTAGAAGGGAACCATGTCAAGCCTAAAATTGAAGTAGATGAAAATATAAAAGGAACTTTGAAAACAACTATTGGCCCATGTCAAGCATAAAATTGAAGTACATGAAAATATAAAAGGAACTTTGAAAGCAACTATTGGCCCATGTCGAGCATAAAATTGAAGTATATGAAAATATAAAAGGAGCTTTGAAGAAGACCACTGTCCATGTCGAGCTTCAAATTGAAGAAGATGCAAACATAAAAGGAAATGTCGAGCCTAAAACTGAAAAGATGGATTTATCTGTTAGTTTCGACTTACCACACAAAATTTGCTGTGGTCCTGCTTCTGAACAAAAATTCTGCGTGTACCTAGTGTTGACACTTATTATTATTATTATTATTGGATTATAGACGAGCAGCTGAGAGCTGATATGTCTATATCACAGTGCTTTTAAGGTTTTTCACTACACTAGTTTGTCTCTTGTTGTGGTCAGATTGTGCGTTCGTAACCAGTGGTCGAGTCTGTTTTTGAAGCTGTTCACAGAGGGGGCTGTTACAACTTCTTCAGGAAGCTGGTTCCAATTGTGCACCACTCGGTTACTCACGTACTTATATTCTAGGACAATATTTTGTATAGTATAGCTAAGGATTAATAAGACGTAAAAGCAATAGGATATGCCATTGTACTCCCCTAACACATTCATGGCCCAAGACTCAGATGTCAGTCTTCTTCCTCGTATCGCGGTGGTGCGCCCTTGCGGGTCGCACCGCCAAGGCTGGGCAGTGAATGTGTTAAAATATTGAAGTTTGATCCTCAGTGTATCTTTTAAAGGCGTTTCATCTGTACACAAGCTATTACGAGTATTAAAAATAGAAATAGTCCATTTTTTCTGATTTTTTGACCAATATTCTAGTAGGTTACATAATATTCATTATTTGTATTGTAGGTGTTTCAGGCCAACAACATCTTAATCATTAAAATCATGCAATTACTAAGTGCTTTTTAGAAATCATATGCCTTATTATTAGGTCAGCCTGCATTATAATTATTATGAATAACTTATACTTACTGCGTTTTATACATAGGTATATAAAAATAATAATTTAAAAGATGGGAAGATGATATAAGAAACATAGCAGGTCCACTCTGGATCCGTCCAGCAAGGGACAATATTATATGGAAATCTTTAGAGGAGGCCTATGTCGGAGGACAAGCTGTCACAGACAAATCAACGCTTGCCGATTTAGAATAATAACAAACATAGTAAATAATAAGTTAGTAATAAGGCATAGTTGAAAAATACCCTGTAAAAACAGCAATAAAGGCTTATAATAGTACTAGCGACCCGCCCCGGCTTCGCACGGGTGCAATGCTTATACTAAATATACCTACTGCAGAATCCCCCCCCGGTACCGCCGCAACCACTATGTACCTGCATTTTAAATCTGTAATATCTTCGAAAATATTCATTCAAACTACATTCTGTAACGTGCAATATTGATCTATACTAAATGCAAAACATATTTATGTTACTTAATTGGATAAGGATTAATGCCGTATTGCTTAAAATCGCCTCGTAAATAAGCCATTATTTCTCATAAAAAGTAGGTACTTACCTACTTAAAAGATAAAAAATGGTTATCCCTAAGAGATAGACATATACTATTGCGGACTTTTTTGTAGACCTTTTTAAGTTGTACAATACTGTAGTAGGTACATTATTTTGATCTATCTCGTAGGTTTCAGCCAGCGTTTGCAATGTAAGCACAAAAAAAATTGTTTATTTACGACATCACATTAGAAACCTCTAAAACTATCAGTGTTTCTCTCCTATATTATGCATGTATTATACATATAAACCTTCCTCTTGAATTACTCTATCTATCAAAAAAAAACCTCATCAAAACCCGTTGCGAAGTTTAAAAGATTTAAGCATACTTAGGGATTATAGGGACAGAGAAAGCGACTTTGTTTTATACTATGTAGTGATACTATCTATTAAATAAAAAATAGTAATACCTAGTTTTTTGTAATCTGTACCTACCTACCTATCTTATTACAGTACTTAGACTAAACCTATCATTTTTATTTACAAGAGCACGTGACCCTTGGTCTTCTTGAGTCTTTATTTTTGTATGTATCTCAGGCTGTGCCTCAGGTATGTACCTACCTGATACACCCTCAATCAAAAGTTGAACGCATTGGTTATGGCGTAGGAAGAGAAGCCTATACTTAATCTGAGGGTTATGGTATGGTATGGCTAACGGAACCCTATGGCCACAGAATAACTAAATAGCAATAACATATGGCTATGGTCAAATAAAACCACAGAAATATTAAAAATTTCTGTGGTCAAAACGAACTGAACAGCGATAGGTAGGTAGGTACATACAGTGCGACCGAAAAGAGTAGAAATTAAATGAGGGCGCTGCTGTCGTTTAGATGGCAACACGAATACTACGACGAAAACGTCTTGATCTTTGCGTTTAGCAATTAAATTTTGTTGAAAACGTGGATGTCAATAATTAAAACAAATTCGACCAAAATTAGTCGAAATTAATTATCAATAAACAAAAATTTACTGTAAACTGGCAACTCATTATGAATGTTGTTTGTAGAAATTTACGATTTCAAAAGTTATTTCATATTCTTATTATTAGCGCAATCATTTATTCTTAATAATAATAGAGATATAATTTAGCTTATCTAGTTTAATAAACCACTTTTAAAAATAATCTAATAAAATATCGTAATCAACAAGGTACTCGTACATGTTTTCTGATTGCGCACAAATTGAAATCGTCCAATTGTTATAAGGTCTTCCTTCTCTTTTTTCAGCGGGAGTTTTGAATATTCTTTTGTAATGCTAGTAGAATCTTGCATCTTCAATCCCAGATACATATCAGATGTACCTACCTAAAAACAAATTTATATTACACTGAAATGTAACGTATGACCGTTAAGAGTGGCAGATGGGGTTTGACAACTAGCAGGCCAAAGGTTTCTTAGTCGCTTCTTTACTTTAGTCTACATACCGAAGCGACAGAAATCAAAAATATCACTTTATTTTCGTGTCAGTGTTTAGTTTTATAATTTGACCTTTTCTAAGTGTAAATTTATGGTATTTATGGAAATAAAGAGTTTTTGAGTTTATTTGACAATTAACAAATGGCAAAAACGGATGATGATGATGACTTTGTTTTAAAGACTCAAAATATGGAAGTGGACTATACTTTTTCCTATACAAACAGAAATAAACATACTTTTTCCTATACAAACAGAAATAAACATTAAAAATACCATGAACGCAAATGCAAAAAACAACAAATATTACACAGGCAATCAAATTCACAGCCTTATCGTTTGAGCAGATTTTATTATATAAAGACCAATCGAGTATAACTAATTATCAGTGATTTGATCTTGGAGGTTTTGACGTGACAACTTCTTATAAATTGGTTTGCCGGGTGACACTTCAAGAAACTGCGTTACGCTCCGCTCACGTTATGCGCTCACAATGAGAGCGAGTGAGAGGCACGCGTCCCTTCCACTCGGGCATGGTTAGCCCGCCTAAGAGCGAGAGAGACAGACATAAAAAGTGACTTCCTACTATACGAATGAATATTCACATTAAAATTATTGACGTCTTATAAATTGGTTTGCCGGGTGACACTTCAAGAAACTGCGTTACGCTCCGCGTTGGTTTGCCGGGTGACACTTCAAGAAACTGCGTTACGCTCCGCGTGAGCGGAGCGTAACGCAGTTTCTTCAGTTACCACTCAAAGTCGTTGTCACGTAAAACTTTCGCCCGTATACCGACTTTACAGGCAACCAATTTTTTTACCACTCAAAGTCGTTGTCACGTAAAACTTTCGCCCGTATACCGACTTTACAGGCAACCAATTTTTTTTTTGACTGAAAGAAATATCGGGCTTGTGCTGAGCGAGTTTCCGGTTGCCAGCCAACTATTCAACTTCTTGTCAAATGGCTAGTGAAAATTACTAGTGACGTTTGTCACGTCTGTCAATGTCGGTACCGGTACACCCGCGCGCGTCCTCGTGACATTTCTTTGAAATCAAAGAAGAAGAAGATCCTCATTTCTTTGTTTACTTACTTACACTATTTGCAGCATAGTTTTAGTTCGTGCGTGCACTGTGCAGATATTCTCTTTGCTGTGAGCAGTGGCTCTCCTAAACTCTCCTTCCCCGGTAGGAGTAGTAGTATTCATTCTTTGCAGAGGCTAGGCTACTGCGTGAAAGTAAAGAAAATACATTCTAAGTACCTACCTAATTGCAGACAAACCACAATACTTTTTGCTTGCACAGTGCTTGAGTATGTAATATGTAACTAACTTTTACACATTTTCTTGCACTCGGTATGCGGTAAGGTAATTCAGTTCAACTACCAAACCATAGCAAACAATCCATAGAGCAAAGATATCTTAGACCTACAGTTACTGCTGCTCCAGCGACCGACTCCTATGAGTAGTAGGTAAATTGTTCTGGGTACAGGCCGCGGTGATATCAATGGGCCAATTCATGGAGTTTAAGTTAAACATTTTTACACTTAACTGCTGGTAAGTTTATTCTAGCCTTCTAATTTTATGTTGGTAGCTGTCTCAAGAAACTAAGATTTATCTGGCAGGCAGGCAGTTTAAACTCAATTAGAATATATTTCTTTGTAGATAGCTTACAAAGTGCCAAGTCAAGTCAAAATTGAAATACATAAGTGTTACTGATTTGATTTTCTTCACTTTAGATTTTTTGTTCAGTAGTGGAAGAGGTGAAAAAGATGATTTACTTCAGAAAGTCGTAGCCATGTATATCCAAGTACCTACTATAATTGATTAAATAAATAAATAATGCTTTACAATCCACACAGCTTCATCTAGCCCCAAGCTAAGCAGAGGTTGAGTTATGAGTACTTGATGACTGATATTGGTACTATCCACATGACACAGATAGATATTTTTTATTACTTACATAGAAAATACCCAGAACAAGTATTTGCTGATCGTACAAACATTTGTCCCAACGTGGGAATCGAATCCGCAACCTCCTGTGCCGCTGGCAGTCCGTCGCCTTGTAGGCCTATAATAGCATAAGAATGAAACACACCTGTGTGTGTGTACCTCACTGTATGTTATAAAACCTGTTTCAGGGGCATACCAGGAATATCTAAGGATCGCAAGGAAAGGTTTAAAGCTATTGGCAAATACTTGTCTGAAAGCTCACACAACATTGTATGCCTTCAGGAAATTTGGAGCGAGCATGATTATCTTCAACTCAAAGACACTTTGAAAGAGAGACTCCCATACTCTCACTACTTTTACAGGTAGGTACATAAAAGATACTAACATCATAATGTACCCAATTTTGTTTTTATCTTAGGTTTAGCTTGCTAGAAAGTTTTGTGTGAATCCCTATGAGATTTCCAAAATTTTAAATGAAACATTATAGGCCTGTGGATAAGGGTACTTAAACAAAATCACATTGTAGGATTATGTTATCTGGAGATCGCTACTCAGCAAACTCAGTGCATCCTACACGGACACTCTCCGGCCAGATGGAATGATGACCTGCGAAAGACTGCAGGCAGATGCTGGATGCGGCAAGCTGAAGACATGGCACTTATTTGAAAAGGCATATGTCCAACAGTGGATCAGTACAATGTTGATGTTAACAACTATGAATGCATATTTGATTTTTATTTTCAGTGGGGTGCTTGGCTCCGGTCTATGTGTCTTCTCCAAATGGCTGATCCAGGATGTGTTCTTCCACCAATGGCCTCTAAACGGCTACATCCACAAGATACACCACGGAGACTGGTTCGGGGGAAAGGGAATTGGCTTGTGCCGCATCCGATGTGGTGAAAGGCTTATCAATGTTTACTGTACACATGTAAGTGAGAATTCTTGGTAGTTGAGGACTATGCAGTATATATCACAACAAATGCCCATCAGTGTCAGAAAAGACTCCGTCACAACTCAGCCCGGATGCCGTAAGAGCCAACTTAGGTAAATATTTAAAAACTTGTAGCACAATACTGTCAACCCTGATAAATTTAATTTAAGTCCTACAAAAAGAATTAAGTAGTTTTGCTTTATAAGTCTGCATTCAAATCCAAACTTCAAAGTCTGATTTTATTTTAGTAAATATGATTTAATATTTGAAAAAAACTTTTTTAAAGCTCTTATTAAAAAATTCCTAAATGCTTGTGAAGTCAAATCCAATGAACCCAAACTCGACAGGGCTACATCATATCATTTAGGAGTTTCTATGGCCACCTTCTGTCCCCGTCATCAGACCAGTTCGATGGTACCAAAACATTGCATAGTCACCGAACTTACATAAGTAGGAATGCCTATCAGAGAAATCAGTTGAGTCAACTCGTTGAAAATTCTGTTACAAAATTTGTCCCACACATACATGCATCCTCAATTCTCATCCTCAACAGCCTGTATTGGTCCACTGCTGGACGCAGGCCTCCCCCTGATAAGCGCCTTGTTGGCTTTTATCTCATGGGGGTAATGCTCTTAATCCCCTCGCTGGGCATTGTGACGTGCAAATTGCTCGCACATGATTTTTTTTATTTTTAATTCGGAAAACCCGATTTTTGTAGTTATCGGCCTTTTTCCGGTGACTATTTTAATGGCAACACTGGATCGTTTTTTTTCCCGCTCCGTCTCGCCCTTCACTAGCTTTGTCGATGGTTTTCTGAGAATTGAGGATCTGTCATTTCGATCTCGTAAAATCACTTTTCTGTCGACCCTGAAAATGATTAGTCATTTTCCAAATTTTATTTTTAATTTCATCTCTGATGGGAGTTTAAATTTCTAAAATATCGGCGGAAGAAGTCGCGTTGGTAGTAGAAGCCTCTCATAGTCGCCACTAGCGGATATGTTACCAGCCTGAATTCACGGTGAGATACGATTCAAATTGGAAGCCCGATAACGGGACCTCATGGTTTTCGAGTTTTAAGTGAAAATACTGTTTTTCTACAGAAATTACTGCTACGCGAGGCTATCTAGACCATCGTCGCGACGGACGCTGACGAATTTGGCTCCATTTGGAGGTAAGTTTTCTTTTTGTTGAAAAAATCTAACCTTGTCCTGTCGGCAGGAATCCATTTATAAATACTATCTTTTCGTTATTTCCAGTGGAATTCCACGGCCGAAAGCCCAACTTTTTGGTCGCCGCCGTTGCCGCCGCCGCTTTTGGACAAGAGGGTTCAATTTTTACCTGGATTTTTGGTTATTTTTGGCTTCGTACTCCAGTTCTTTTATATTCCCTGGAGGCTTCACTGCGCTGCTCATCTGGTCCAGTATAACCTTATTTACTCACTTCTCTCCAGTCCGTAGTAGGGATTTCTACCTTTTTCATATAACGGTCACACACAAACAACCTTTTCGCGCTACCAAAATCGCGCTCCGCCCTCGCTGCGACAAGTTGTTAGCTCCGTGTATAAATGTGTTTAAAAATATTAAAAACGTAATAAACCACTTGAAAACTGTAAATCATTAAGCAGGAAAACCTGAAGAACAAGTGTGATTGATATAAAAGGAAATAAAGAACGGGATCATATAAAAAACAGTGACAAAAGTAATATGTGAGTCCAGCTTCCCAACATCAACTTTCGTCTCAGACAACGACTGAGAACCACGGAATACACAACTGGATCGTGCAACACAAAGAGCACACATAACTGCACTACGAATAATAACAACAACATCATCACAAACTATCAAACAGAAAACCAAATCGACACAACAAAATACGACGAGGGAACAAGGATTAAAACGGTAATATATCTCTCACAATAATTAAAGTGGGTAGGCACTCACAGTGCATCGCGTAAGTTGTGGCTATCTACGTAACACCGATGTACGAGCAAATTACAAATTGCGATACTTGTGAATGCTAATTTCGCCACATCGCATACCGAACGATTGGCGTGGTTGGGAGTGCGCTCGGCTGGCAATCAGGCGTCTCCGAGTTCAAAACCTGCCGAATATGAACTTTTTGCATTTTTTTTTTACTTTTTGAATTTATAATTTTTTACCATAAGACTAACAATGCCGGAAACTCGGTCACAATCAAAGCTTGCATCAGCTGCTTGTCAAATGCAATGTCTCACGGATGAGCTTCATAAAGCCCAACAATTGAACATAAAATTACTTAAAGAAAATGACGACTCTGCCGATGAATATAAAAATCTTTTAATACAAAACAGGAAATTAAAATCCAAATTAGCACAAATGGAAATTGAGCGCAATGAGGCTATAAACGACAGATACCAGATGCAGAATATACTGGGAGAAAAACTACACGATATTAACGAACACGAAGCAACGCTTAAGATTATTCAAATGCATGAAACTAATGCAAAACTGTTTGAGGAATTGCAAAGAACCGCTCAACAAGAAAATGATGAAAATGTGAACGAGCTGACTTCAAAAATTGAGACACTAACACACACAATACTCGACTTACAAAAGGAGAACATCGAATTGAGAAGATCAAAACCTGTAATGAAGAAAGGAGATCCTATCAAAGGGACATGCTCTGTACAGAATAAACACAACTCATCAAGCATCACCCAAAGAAAGACGACCACAATACAGAAACAAACAGTAAAGAAAAACACCAAGACCCAATACGCTAAAATTACACACAATCGAACTGACACAGAGAATAAGGTAAAAACCACACGAACAATTAATGAAAAATCAACAACATCAGATAAGCTGGAAGATGATATACGATTAATCAATTACGGAACCACTAGTGACATAGCGAAAAACACAAATACACACATAATAGCAACGGAAGGCAGAACACAAAAGGAAGATGAATGTTATCAGAAGATCATAAGAGATGAGAAGAGAGGATCAGAAGAAACAAAAATTAAAAAACAAATGTTAATTCTTTGTGACCACTATGGAAAAGGAATCGCAGCCCATTTAAAAAATGAATTATCGACAGATTATGAATCCATCTTGTCCATATGCAAGCCTGGAGCTACGTTAGAAGAAATAACGAAGAGCATCATGACTATTCAGAGGGATTTGAGAGCAGAAGATGATGTAATAATATTACTCTCTAATCCTGAAAATTTTAGACTAAGTTACATAAAATACATAAGAGATATTTGTAAAAGTAGGACTCTTAAACTTCAGGTTATGACATTACCATACTATTATAATAATTATAAAAACCGTTTTAATGAATCAGACGTGAATAGTAAATTATACGATATTAACAAAGAACTGTACAAAATGGCTAATAGATCTCCAGGAATGTCCCTCATTGAAGTCAACGATTTCAAAAACAGAATCTTTCAATCTAAAGATAAAACAAAACAAAATACGTATTCAAAAAGTTTATACTCCAAGAAATTAGAAAAAATTCATTGATTCCATATAATCGCCTATTTAATAATTTGATTGACCTGACATGTACATCTGAACTACAATGTGTAAAGAAATCAGTAATGCCTCTTCCAGAAAGTACTGAGCCTTTTTTAGGCCAGATGAACATAGCGACCGAAATAAACAGATAGTAAAAGAATTACAAGTACTCCATCAAAACTGTAGAAGTTTACGAAGCAAAGTAGCTATCATACAAACAATTGCAGAATCATATAGGCCTAATATTTTAATACTGTCAGAAACATGGCTTAGCGCCTGCGACATTGAATGTCTAATTATTCAGGGTTATACACATGCTAATCATTATATACGAAAAAAATATATACATGGCGGAGTATCTATATTCACAGATAATTTACTTAAGGTAAATAAACTTAAACAAATAGATGATCTATCGGTTGAATATCACTGCGAACTATCGGCTATCGAAGTTAATGTAGGCAACAATATTAAAATGATAGTGATAGGTTTATATAGAACAGGCAAGGGTTCCTTCCATATTCTTTTTAATACATTGACTAAAATTTTCGAACTTTTGGGAGAGATGCCTAATAATCAGACATTGCTAGCTGGTGACTGGAACATAGACTCTTTAGCATCTTCTCCTAATAAAACTGCGATAGATGACTTAATGAGATCAAACGGCTACAAAAATATTGTTGATTTCGCGACTCGCATTGACCACACCAGCAAAACCTCTATTGATTTCTTTGTAACAAATATAGAATATAATATTAATATTAAATCAGTTGCAACAGGAATATCAGATCATGATGCTCAATTGGCAAAAATAGAAATACTTGGACCTAACACAAATAAATATACATATAAAGAGACTAGGTTGTTTACAGCAGAGAAAATTGATAACTTCGGTCAGGCGATGCTATGCCATGATTGGGACAACGTTTTTGGCAACCCTACCTATGACATTATGGATAAATTTATAAATAGAATGATATGGAATATTGATATTTATTTCCCATGCAAGATGAATAAATGTAAAATTCAGCGAAAACAACCATGGATCACTGAAGATATTATAAAAATGCAACATGATATCCACGATCTTTATCAAATTCAACGAGATTTTCCGAACCAACTACCCATTAAAATTATAGATGAAAAAATAATTCAGCGTAACATACATATCGACGCTGGAAATTTGAAATGTCGTAAGGGACATTTTGTCGTAAGGGACATTTTTATACCATTCAACTGGAAATTTTGTCCTCTATCGATCTGTATATTTAAAATTTTGATATCTCTTCAAATAAAGAAGTATGAAGTCAAATTGTTTTGTCGTAAGTGAAATTGTAGTAAAATTTTTGAGTCGTATGGGTCAAGTTTTGTTTATGTAGCTTTTAGCAACGTCGTAAATCTAAGTAACTGTCTGTTTCATACGGTGTAACACGCATACACAAAATTACGAATCCGTTACAACATTTTGTTCAAAAACATATTTTTTAAAATATTGTCGTAAGTAGCAACAGTATTTCATTAATGTCTATTACGGCATTTCGTTCCAGAAGATAAATGAAAAAATATGATAAATTTGGTCGTAAGTAGCAACAGTGTATGATTAATGTCCGTTACGACAGTATAAACACCAAAATAATTCAAAATGTTATGTAGTAAGTAATAGTCTGAAAACCCCAGAAAATCTAAAAAGAAGAGGAAGAAGAAGAACAGCGATGAAAAAAGCCAGAATATAAATTATACGAAATCTAAGAAAAATAATCTTAATAAATTGCGAAAGATGAAACAAGATAAAGGTGAGAGTTACGAAACAATAAAAGGAAGAATAGTAGATGCTAAGTCAATGAAATTAAATTCTTGCTTAGCTGGAAAATGTATTAGCTCTTGTAAAGATATATCAGGAGAAAGGCGAAGAAGTCTTTTTAACTACTATTGGGGCTTAAGTGTACAAAGAAGGAAGGACTGGTTAGTGAGATGCGCTCAAATAGTTGCAATTAAGAGAAAAAAGATTAACTCGATGTTAGTCGTCGAAACGTGACTTATCAATATTGTATCAACGATGGTGATGGCCACAGACAAGTGTGTCAAAGTTTTTTGTTGAGCACGCTAGACATAACGCGCGTCATTTATTGTACACACTATCGAATGAGGAAGAAAACATGGCACAACTTGACAAAAGGCATTCTAACATACCGATAAAATACGATGAAGAGGTGATCAATTATGCAAAACAATACATCGAGTCACTACCAGCAGTACCATCTCATTACTGTCGCCATAACACCACAAAAGTGTACCTTCCACAAGAGTTAAAAAATATCAGTAATTTATATCGACTTTACTTAAAAAAAACCGTGGAAGACTCGAAGCCGCAGAAACTGAGCGAAAAAAAGTTCAATAAATGGTTCACAGAGGAATATAACATTAGTTTCCATTGTCCAAAAAAAGATAAGTGTATCCTATGCACTAAATTTGAAAATATATAAAAAATGAAGCTACTGAGGTGGATCAACAGAAGATGAAGTCGCATATAGAAGAGAAAAAGGCATGTTATGCACGGTTTATATTGCATCAAAACATATTGGACTCTAAAACCCTTACTACAAGTTTCGATATGATTTTAACAGGTTTTAAAAAAGGTTTTAAACACACCACATGGAGAGAGCATGTTATTATAGTACTACTCTAGAAAGTATGCATTGTATAACCTAACTTTCTACGAGAGTGGAACCCGGAATGTGGCTTGTTACCTTTGGGGTGAATCAGAAGGTAAACGCGGGAGTCAGGAAATATCCAGCTGCCTTTACTTGTACCTTAAAGATGTTGACAACAGGGGGATAAAAAATCTATTACTGTACTGCGATTCTTGCTGCGGGCAGAATCGCAATAAAGTAGTAATGAGTGTCCTTAATAATTTTTTGAAAACTTCGAAACATTTACAAGTTGGTTATTCAAATTAACTTTCTGATTCCTGGCCATACTTACATGCCCGAGGACTCCGTACACGCAGTGATCGAAAAAGAAGTAAAAAATTGATCGTTTGAAGTCCATCACAATGGCCAACATTCATCGAAGCTGCTCGAAAACGGCCAAAACCCTACCAAGTATATTTAATGGAACACACAGATTTCTTGGATTTCCAAGAATTGACTGCGAAAGCTTCCACGCCACAGACAGCAAAAGCTGTTAAACTTCAGAAAGTAAGAATAGTTACTTTTAAAAAAGAGTGTCCGAATGAAATGATTGTTAAATATTCAATGAAAGAGGAAGCTGAAGCTCATAAGTTTCAACTACATCAAAAATCTTCAACGGATGATGGAAAAGCAAAGGGCAAAAAGGGAAAAGGGAAGGGTAAGGGGAAGGGAAAGTCCAAAGTGAATATAGAGGAGTCAACATCGCAAAACCAGGATGGAACTGAAGAAATTGAGTTGAAAGCTTTATATAAACAACCACAACCCATTTCTGCAGCAAAGTACAAAGATTTGAAACGTTTATGCGACAATGGAACAATACCAAAACGGTTTCACGCAGAATACCTTAATCTTCCGTATAATTCTGGGGTGCAAGATGAATTAAACGATACAGACGAGGAAGATGAGCGTGAATTATGAAAATAATATCTTATAATCAATATTATTTATAAGCATATTATGCTTATAAATAATATTGATTATAAGATGATTATGATTATTAGGAAGATGAGCGTGAATTACAAAAAGATGATTATTAATTATAGTACCTGTGGTTATAGTAATTGTGGTTGTTAAGAATTTAAATGATAAGATTATTTTAAGTTTCCTGTCATCGTCAAATTAGCGATGATTTTGAGATCCCTTAATCGTGAGATTTGCCTCCTGCACGTGTATCGCTCAACTTTCATCGTGTATATAGCTCAACTTTCATCTCGAAACGTCAGCTAATTTAAAGATAATAATATTAATAATTCAGTGGTCATAACTGTTTCATTTGTTGATTGTGTTCATTGTTATTATTTTGTCAGTAAAAGTACAACTAACCTAATAATATTTGTTTTTCTTGATCTACATCCTTAATCTAATTAGGTTTCGGTATTAGGCTTCATTATCGAAACTATTTCTAAAAAAATGATTTCATTTTTGTTTACGATGTCTACATTTTCCTATACATTTCTTAACTGTACAACATAAAATGCTAGCATGAACAAGGCGGTTCGGGTAGTTACGACAAAATGATTTTCATTAGCTAAGGTTATAAAAAAAATTTTACGTCGTAATGGACACCTCTTCAAAAATATCCGTGTGTAAGGGACACCTCTTCCTAAATGTCAAAGTGTAAGGGACATCATCTTTTAAACTATTGAGTTTAACGAGGTTAAAGTTATATATAGCTATAAATCAATTAATTTTAAAACATTCTGTCTAAAAAGCATCTTCATAGGCAAAAAAATGACAAAGTTGTGACGTTTTAAAAGAACAAATTTTGTTTTTTTGCTCTCCTGTATAGCCTAGGTTTGTCCCTTACTACATTTCAAATTTCCAGCGTCGATATACAAAAGAAAAGAACAGAATATATACAGAATAGAATTTTGAAATCGAAAAACCCGAAAAAAGAGACCTGGAATGTTATTAAAGAATATTCGAACAAAGGTTTGCAAGACTGGACATGGGATTTAATGGACAACTCGAATGAACGAGTACCTGACGAATTGCTACCTAATTATATAATGGATTACTTCATATCAATTGGTGAACAACTTAAAATCAATAACGCTCCAAATAAAACCAAAGCAATTAGTTTCTTAAAAGAAGTTACTCAAAAACAACCGCATATTTGTCTCGATAGTATCCAAACAGAAGGCCTTATAAGATTGGCAAAATCAAAGTTAAACAATAGCAATACTAAAGATTTATATAATATGTCCGGATCTTTTGTATACCAGACAATGCAATATCTAAGTAATCATTATACATTTATTTTCAATCAAATTTTACACTCAACAACATATCCCAATAAACTTAAAAGATGTCGAATTTTACCACTTTATAAAGGGAAGGGAAACACATCCGATGTCAAAAACTACAGACCCATAACAATCGTCCCAACGCTGTCTAAACTCTTAGAGTCATACTTATCAGACGCTATAATGAAACATCTCGAGCAAAACAATGCACTATCAGACTGTCAGTTTGCATACCGACCAGGAAAATCGACAACATCTGCTACCCATGCATTTGTCGACAAAGTTGTAAAGTGCCTTGAGGAGAAGAAGAAAGTTGCAGGTATCTTCCTCGATCTATCGAAGGCGTTCGATTCCATCGACCATCAACTTCTCCTCGAAAAGTTGACAGTGTACGGCATTGTAGGCCAACCAGCTGAGTTACTGGCATCGTTTCTAGAGGAAAGAGAATACATAACCACTATTAAAATAAATGGAAAGTCATTTAAATCGTGTCCTAGATATGTTGATATTGGTGTTCCTCAAGGGTCATCCCTAGGGAACACGATGTTTCTTGTGTATCTAAATGACCTTTCGAAACTTGACATAGAAGGAGACATTATACAATATGCAGATGACACAACAATCATAATATCCGCTGATACAGACATAAACCTTATAAAATCTATACAAGACACCGTTGCTACATTGAATGAATGGTTTCGCTTTAATGGTCTGAAACTTAATGCCGACAAAACCAGCATAATGTATTTCAATGCAGTTTCTCCAAAACAATTACTCTTAAATGTTAAATTGCACGATGAAAGTATTGTGAGAACTACTAACTCTGTCAAACTACTAGGATTCTGTTTGGATCCAGTTTTCTCCTGGAAAGATCATGTGGATGTAACATGTAAAAAAATGGGATCCGGAATCTATGCTCTCAAACAACTTAAGCCGATGACATCGGAATCCCACCTCAAAGAAATTTACTATGCGTACATCCATTCCATCATGTCATATGGCATTATTCTTTGGGGTAATTCCACGGATTTCGAACGGGTCCTTAAAATGCAGAAGCGTGCAATTAGACTCCTTGTCAATGCTCATTTCAGGGAATCATGTAGGACCCATTTTTTAAATCTCCGCATCTTAACATCAGTCTCTGTATACATCTTTGAAACCATAAAATATGTCAAAAAGAATTTACATAACTATAAAACAAGAACTGATAATACTAACGTTAATCTTAGGCACAAAAACATTCTTTCTAACTTACCTAACCGACTATGTATGTCGAAGAAGCTTCCCAAAATATCAGGCCTAAAGCTATACAACAAACTACCCGATAATGTAAAATCCATAGATAGTTTCAAATCTTTCTGTTCTCAAGTTAAATCCCTACTATTAACTCAAACAATATACAATTTGAAAGAATATTTATCAAATGACTATAAAAAATTTAAATTGACAATACAAGACCAGACTGATGAGAGTTTTACTTAATTATACACAATTAAATATTTCTATTTATAATATTCTAACTATACAATATTTTATTGACAGCCTCTATACAGCTTTGTAAATTTTAGTTCATTTTGTTTCGTTTGACTATGGTTTGCAACATTGAATAGAACTTATTTATGTCTTTTACAAGAATGGCATTACTTTTTTCTACTTATAATATTTAAGAATTATGTACTTATGTGTTAACTTATGTGTCATCTGACGACTCCACTGTATTGTGCCGCGCACTAGGTTTTATAAGGACAATTTTGCTGTAGCTCTTTACTTTGGACAATAAATGATATTCTATTCTATTCTATTCTATTTTTCTTACAACCTTTTTTTATTTTAAATCAAGTGTTTTACACCTCTTCCATTTGGAGGAGACTTGCGGCTCACATACATACACCTGTTAGGGGTTTTTTCCCCTCAGTTATAGCCATTTTCTTAATAACTTAACTTTTCGCCCGGCGTTGCTCGGAGAAACTTATAAACCGTTCCAACTTATTTTTCCAAAAGGATGCATCTGTATGATAGGGCCTAGCCTTAAGACTACCTGCTATCTGTGTTCTTAGGGAAAGTTTTTGGATCGTTTAATTTATTTATTTTATTTACTTTTTTTGTAACTTCAATTTTTTTGTTGATCCGAAGATTTTTTCTCGGAGTCACACTTTGGTGACATCATCACTCGTTTAGCCTTCAGCGACCCGTGTGCTTCTTTTTAGTAACATTTTCTGTAAGATCCGTTTTTCTGAAATCGGATCAACATTTTATAAAATTATTTTGTATGAAATTCTTTTTAGGCTTAACTACAGTTAAATATTTTTAGCTAGGCTGTTCCTAACCTTCTCGCTGAATAAATAAGATTTAAACTTATAAAATCTTTTCTTCGAAAGGTCCCTGACTTGTGATTAAAGGTTCAGTCTCCCACTGGACATTCCGGACATTAGTTTTGTTGATCCTCCCTAGGTCTGGCGCCCGAATATTCTTTTATTTTTAACGACCTACGGGACTTCAGGATCACAAACACCTTTATTTTACAATTGTCGATTCTTCTTTTATTGAGTCTTCAGTTTACAACACCTTCAAAATTACTTTTATTACAGCATGCGGGTTAGGGATCGCAGTTCGGTGGTAGAATTGTTCTACCGAGGCCGCTGCTGCCCGCCTCCGCTGGATATCCCTTAGTCGCCTCTTACGACACCCGCGGGAAGAGTTGGGGTGGTGCAAATTCTAAGCCGGCACCACACAGCTTACAACAACTTACCTTGCTTTAACCACACATACATGCATACCAGTTAAATAAAAGCTTGTAAAAACATCTTATTATTGATCCCCAGCTCCATGCAGTATACCATGAAGTGGACATCTATGTGGCTCATCGAGTGCTGCAAGCGCATGCCACAGCTGAGCTGGTCTACTTGACTGCGGAGCCTGCAGATGTCTCCATATTAGCCGGAGATCTGAATGCTGTGCCCACCGAAATCTCTTATAGGTAAGTTCTTGTATCTTTTGTTATATTTAATGTTACAGCTTAATATGAGGTACCATCAATTCAAATCGATAATCACCCACCCTTCAACATGACTCTTAAGTAGGTATGCTGGCAGTAAACACACTGTCCTAGGCACCTCAAGACAGGCGCACGAGTGTGTACATAGAGCACACGTCTGTCTCGGGTCCCCTCGTAGGCTCTCGTTGTTTCGGACACTTGTCGCTATTTTGGCCAGAGTTAAAGTCGGTCTCGCGAGGTAAACTAGATCGACAACGACTGTGTATAAACGTGCATAGTGCCTCTCGTTAAGAGAACGAGCGTCCGAGACGTCACGAGACGTTCGACGATATGTCTCGCCGAGAAGGTACTGCCTGTCGCTATTCCCTAATAGCGACAGGCAGTACCTACCTAATTTTTTGTTAGTAAGGCTCCCTAGACTTACTAACAAAATTTAACATAGGTCGGTCCAGCAGGTTTGACACATTCAATCTCTTAGATATGTTGCATATCTCTGGTGGAAAGTCGCTCCTTTGTTTCCCTCTCGCCACTATGCACACGAAAAAAATCAAAATACACGTCATGTTTAACCAAAGAAGTATTAAAGTCTAATGTGTTTATCCATTTCTAGATTAATCAGCCAGCTGCCAGCATTACAAGATCCATATGACTTGGTTTGCGAGGGCAGTAGCCCCGCTGTGAGGAAGGCATCTGGCACTTCCGAGAATGCCAACAACAGCTACTCGGATCCGAAGCTGGCTAAACAACGCCCTGATGGACATAGGATCGACCATATATTGTTCAAAACTGGTTCAGCTTGGGAGGTGTGTGCCCTGTTTTCTCTATTTAATTTTCGGACTAATTTAATTTTCTGTTGAATGACCACCATGATTATTTATATATATTTCATGTTTCAGCCAACAGTAGTAAACTTCGGCAACCCATTAGAAGACAGAGTTCCAGGGAAACCATTCTCTTACTCCGATCACAACGCCGTCGCATTGGAGCTCCGACTTACGCATACCACAGCCAAGAAACCCGAACAATGTCTTCGCCAACTAAGCAAGGACGATAACCTCGATGAAACTATATCCCGCGCAATAGAAATATGCAAGCATACTTTGCCCTATCTGCAAAGCTCCAAAAAACTTTACATCCTAATAGCTCTCCTGATCTTATTCATCACAATTGGTACAGTACAGTATTTACCTGAATTACTGTTATTTGATGTACTCAAACTGCCTGCGATTGCACTGTGCTTATATTACTTTATGATGGGATCTATTTGGACCAAGATTGAAGTTAATAGCGTTAAGGCTGGAATAAGTGCGATGGAGAACTTTATACAGACTAGAAAACAATTGAAGAATGAAGAGGCTCTGGGAAAAGATGTCTGAAAATTCCTTTATATTTATGAATTGATGATACTTACAGTCAATCTATCAAACTTTATCGTTATTCATTATGTTAAGAGCAACTTATCTACCTACTACCAATGAAGTATTACCTAATTCATACTAATATTATAAATTCAAAAGTAACTCTGGCTATCCGTCTGTCTGTTATCTTTCACGCCTAAACGGCTGAACGGATCTTAATGAAATTTGTCAGGGACGTGAATGGTATCCCGGGGCGTAGGCTACTTGAAAACCGCGTTCCTTTCGATTAATCTCGCGTCCTCGCGTCATCTTCAGTGAAGCCGCAGAAAACTGATATATCCCGCTCACTCCAATGACACGTTGCGCGAGCGAGCGGAACACACGATTGTTCGAATCGAAGCGCACCTCGGCTCAACTCGGCTGCGGTCGTCGCTTCGGTTCTCCTCGGTTCTCTTCGTCAAAAAGTGTCGTTACAACTTTTCGTATGAATTTTTTTCCGTCTAGCCCCCTTTCACAACGCGCGATAAGGAACTTCATTCCAATAAGTACTTATAATACTCATTTAATCAATAAGTACTATATATATACTACTCTGTCAAGAAAGTACCGGGAAAAGATCAATAATACACAATGTTTGTTATTCATCCAAATTTATTTTATCACCTTGAAAGTATGCTCTTTCAGAAACGATACACTTAGGTACGCCAAGCAATAATCCAATCATAAAAACATTTTTTAAAAGCTGTTTCCGGAATTGAGTTCAGTTCTCGCCGCGAATTCTCCGTTTTTTCGGTTTCGGTTCAGTTGGAACCACTCCACTCCGAAGCTTGTTGACTAGTTTGCATGTTAACTCATAAACCCACGTCTCGTCACCAGTAACAATGCGTTTCATGAATGTTAGGTCGGAATTGACTCGTTCTAGCATGTTCTCAGCGACTCTCATGCGATTGAGTTTTTGGAGGAAATTCAGGTCTTCTGGGACTAGTCGAGCGGCAACTTGTTTCATACCTATTTAAAAATTATATTTAAAAAGGTACGCACCGACTCGTGAGATACAGAAAGTTCGGCAGCTATCTCTCTCAAAGTTGAATAAGGATTTTCAGTAACTTTTTCCTTCACTTTTGATAATTTTAACTTCAGTTGCAAAATGTTGATGGCCTACCATACTAGAGCGAGGCAAATCTTCCATCACATCTCGATCGCTTTTGAACGCTTTGTACCACTCTTAAGCTAGGTTCACATTGCTGTGTCGGGGTGTGTCGTGGCGCGCCAGAGCGCAATCGGTTACGTTCATTCATTATGACTACACAACCTACTAATGTGAATCTAGTCATAGGTAATGAACGTAAACGATTGCGCTCTGGCGCGCCACGACACTCCCCGACACAGCAATGTGAACCTAGCTTTAGGCACGTATTTTTGATAAAGTCGGTTCACCGTAAGCCTTCTGTTACATTTTAAATGACTCCAAACACGAAATTCCATTGGCTATGCAAAATTTAAGACAAACTCTTTGTTCGATGTTTTTGTCCATTATGAAATTCGCAATACACACTAGATATGATAAAAGTAACTAAAAACAGCACTGTATTTAATAAATAAGATGCAACTCAAACTCCGCGCCAAAATGGAAAACAGTTGTGCCAATCTAACAAAAAAAAATTGAATTTTGAACCATAAACAAATCATCCATTCCCGATACTTTTTTGACTAAATGTAAGTTCTTGATGGTAGATTGCTTGATCTGTAACAATTATAAAAAAAATCGCTTCCGTTATTAACTATAGTACACTAGTAAATACTTAACTCGTGTACGCTGGGGATGTTTCAAAGCCATCCAATAGAAGTCACTTGTATGTAGATAATCTTCAAGTCAAAGGAGTGAATAGGTGTCTTCTATACCTTCGTGATACGGCCACATCGTCACTTTCCATCAGGTGAGATTGTTGTGAAACGAAGGTCTATTGTCTATAATAATTAAAAAGAAACACCGACGCATTTTTCACTGTCTGCAACATTCCATGTGTAACACGTTTTCACAATATATTTTTACACTAAGGTTAAGTTACACTCGCCAATATGTCTTCTGAAATAAGTTATCGCTGTTTTAACTAATGTTATGAGCCAAATTTAAGTTTAATTTTAACATTAAAGCCTATTTTAATAAGTAGGTACAATATAATGTACATCATCATAATCATTAGGTAGAACTGTTTATAAACTTTCGCGATAACAGAGAAGGTGCCATAATATAGTCCGCACGCAATAATAATCTCATAACCATAGTGGTCATGATGCTTTAAAAATATCTCATATAATGTAAGTATAAAAAAATTGGTTGTCTGTAAAGTCGGTTTACTGACGATAGTTGAACGTGACAACGTCTTAAGAAAATACTGATGGAATGGTAGCATTTGATACTCGATCAAAACATGTAAATGTACTATAGTATAGCAGCTGTCCACGCAGACGCATCGCTCACTCAAGTAGGAGAGAGACGGATGCCGAGCGCTCTCGCTTGCACTTCAAGCCTTACATGGAACGCCTCAGAGCGAGGTAACGCCGCATGACGTCATGTTTTTTCGTGCGTGCAGCCGGCTCTATCGAATTATAAGACGTTGTCACGTCAAAAATTTACATAAATTATAAAAAAAATACTATGCGTTTTTCGGTGCTATGCTTAAATTGTATTTGAATAAATCATATCATATATAAGTAACCAATGTTGTGCCTTTCATTGAGTAGGTTAATCATATAAAGGTTTATTGTTTTCTATTATCGGATTGTAATCAAAATGACAATCTGATAATAGACACAAATTAAAACCAGTTTTTACATTTGATTTAACAAAAGACTAATGCAAACAATCTTCAGGTACCTAGGTAGCTCAAATGATCAATATCAATACCTACCAGTCGGCAGCGTTCCCAAGACGCAGCGATTAGGTAAAACCAATGGAGGTTAAAATACTTTTATTTATTACTAAAACTTAACAGTATAAATTACAAAGTCACACATAAATATCACAATATTATAAATTCTTACATTATAAAATTAATATTGCAGATTCGTATGTAAGTTATTAATGACAAGAAAACACGTCTCTGATTGTTCAGCAAGTGCCAAATACACCTAAATATGCATCTAAGGTAGTGTAGGCCCTAAAATAATTGTAGAAAAACAAAAGTAAGTAAACATTCTATGTTAAATTTATGAAAATCCCGTATTCCCTTGTTTTCTTTTAGGTAATTACCTCAAAAACACATCTATTTTTTTTACAAAAATATTTTGAGGGATTTGTGTCCTCTTTAAGCCTCCACCCCACAGCCGCGATTTGAAGCGCGTCTTGTGCCGCGCGATTCGTTGCGGTATTTGTTTGCAGTACATTTTGTAATAAGACGCATACGATCTTACACACTGCGATTTCGCATTTTGCGCGCGGCGCAGGTACCTATAATACTTAATCGCGTTTACAAAAACGCAGCGGATAAATCGCAACAAATCGCGGCTGTGGCTGTGGCTGCGGCTGTGGGGGTGGAGGCTTCAAGTAGGTAGGTACTACCTTTAAACAAAATCTACAAGAAAAAAAATAAGACGCATAATTGTACCTTGGTTAATTTTGAAATTAAGACCAAATAGAATAAACTAAAATCAGGCATGTACCTACATATTTGTTATTTCTTCTAAAATTTAAAATGGACTAAAAAGTTCATAATAAGTAAGTATCATCTAAATTATAATAATAATATCCTTTGTAAATCCAAAGCCACGAAGATGAAATTTCTTATGAGTAACTTTGTAATACTTATGTACCTAGGTACTTATTAGGTGTAGGTATTCATAACATAAGTTACAATTCCATTGCATGTAGCCAACGAATGTGATGCTAGACGTAGGTAAATAAAGTACCTTTTAAAATGTCGTATTTCGAAAGAAAGCAAGAATAGGCCATAATCAATCAAATGAAAAATAAACTCTTTTAAGGTTATGTAACAGGCAATACATAGGTGTAATAGATAGAATAGCTTTTTTATATTAATTGTATTAGTTTGTCACTTAGAGTTTTAAATCCCTACACAGGTAGACAGTATTTAATTTTCTTAGCAATACTGCTTTTACTTTTACACTTCTGCTCGCGACGTTTTTGATTTGTTTAAGGCGAATAGTAGGGGTGATAGTGGCGCCACTACATATTTAATTTTATAATTACGTTATACAAAGGAATTATCAAAAAATCGGACCGCGCGTAGACGATATCTATCATAAGCTTTTTTAAATGTATCTTTAATAGTTTTGTACTGTATTATTTAGGCAGATACTTGTTTCAAGAGTTTAGTTCCTATTGGTGGCCAAGCTCTCCAAACAAGGTTTTTGATTGAATAACACAAAACAAAACTATTACAGATACATTAAATAAAAGCTTGTGATAGGTATCGTCTACCAGCGAGCGGTCCGATTTTTTGATAATTCCTTTGTATAACTTAATGATTAAACTAAATATGTAGTGGCGCCACTATCACCCCTACTATTCGCCTTAAGCGGCTACATTTAAATGATATGAATATATACACAGGAACGGTACAGGAATTATTATTTATTGTATTATATTTCAGATCACTTTATTCTGCACCAACCAACCAACATTTCAGTAGGGGTAGGTACACGGTGATCGAATAGAATAATAGGTATATATTTTACTTTATATCGTTCAAATTCTTGATCGGAGAGTAGTCAACTGGATCGCCAAGTAGGACTATTCCAGGACCGTTTTTAACATAGCTACTTATATTAAATAAAGTTTAATTACTTACTACTCATTCTGTAGCTTTCAAAGTCGGTAACAAATCAATATTTGCATGTTTTCATGGGTTTGGTAAACTTTGTACCTATAATGGGTAATCTGGAGACTAAATTATTGCACTGAAAAGTACCACGTGAGCGAAGCCGTGGGCAGAAGCTTGTACTTGAAACACATATGGAAGATCTTCTAAACATCTATGGGGGCCACACGTTCATGTGTACCCACAAGTAGGTACCTATACATGGCGCGTCAAGTAAGGATGTTTTTATATAAAATTCTCAATTATAATGCCTCTGAAAATCACGCCGATTGGAAGTTTTATTGGCGTGCGCCCCGTAAATGAAAAATGAATGGGTACAATGTATCACGCCGTAATACAACATTGTATAGCTTTCAACTTTCAATATTACGCAAATAGTTCATAAAAAATAGTTTTTTTTATTAAATAATTTATTACCTTATAACATCCCTACTCCACGCGCCATCATGTACCTACCCGTACTTGTGAGTAGATCATGCGGATTAAGTACACTTCGCGCAAATCTACAACTATACTGTAGGATATCGTTCGGTCGTTCAACATCAATAGGCGGAACGTTTTCAGAAGCTAGAGTCGTATCTATGAATCCATAGACAAGTGGGTCGTATTCGTATCCCTACTTGACGCGCTTTCATGTAGTACTCATACTTATGGGTAGACATGAACGTGTGTGGCCTGCATTAGGCGCAAATTTACATCTACACTGTCGGATCTTTCGGTCGTTCGATATCAATAAGCTGATCGGTCTCCGAAGCTAGAGTGGTATCAATGGCTCCATAGACAGTGGGTCGTGTCTCCACGGTCGGCGTGTCTATGGTCAGGTTAGGCGCCGAGCTAGACGGAGCTTGTTGTTCGCTGACAAGTCGTGAGTTTTCGTCGTAACCACGTGGCATGTGGTACATGGACCTTCCTCTCAGACGGCGGCTGAAGGAGCTCCCTGAAATATGAAACATACATAAATGAATGGGTAGGTAAATAAATCCTTAGCCAGGTCGACCTCAGTCAGTGGGCGAAGGTCCGTCTGAGAGACAGAGGTTTGGGTTCGATTCCCGCCGCGGGACTAGCGGTGTGTTGCACACTTGGCGAGGATTGTGCGAGGCGCTCATTGGCTATAAGGCTACGGTCACGAAGTCGGCGGGGCGCGACGACGGCGCGAGTGGAGCGAACATGGAGGTTTCTATTAAGACATAGGCAAGGCACCTGTTAAAAACGGATTTTTGGAAATTTGTATTTTAAGGGCGGTACTCTTACCATACCTACCCTACCCTTAGCGACTAGGTATCCTCCGTCCGATAATCGCTGAGAGTGTTGATTCGTCTTGCTATAACAGACAGAAGTTAGGGGTTACGTGTGTTGCACACTTGGCTTAAAAAAAAGCTTATGATAGGAAGTCATTCTTTGCTCACGCTCTGCTTTATAAATGGAAACTGCTCCTGTAGAAACTGATTTTTGAATAAATACACTTCTTCAGGTACAAAAAAACTCGCACAGTTTTGAAGAGGGTTGCGTACAGGAACCAACTTTCAACTAAAAGACGGACCTTCAGGTGACAATTGATTCTTCAACTCGTATGATGAATCTTTCTGAATACCTACCGTTTGAGTGTAGGGAATGTCGAATATTAAGGTAAGTATGCTGGATACTCAACATTTCCTTTACTCAAAAGGTCTCAACTGTCGCAAATCGCATATGTCGACACGACATTCATAATTCGACTATTCACAAATAGTTTGAATTTCATGAGCAGAAATGCAATTTGAGTTTTAAAACGAGAATTTCAAAAGTTAAGTCAGATTTAAGACTTTTCCTACATATCTCGATAAACAAGAATGAAAAAGAAGTAGGTACCTACTAATTTTCACCAAACACAATGAAATAATCTACCTATAGAGGTATACCTAGTTGAAGTTATCTTTGTAAACCAACCAAAAATTTCTTCTAGGCAATTGATAAAATGAAGAATCATACATAGGCGTAGTGGTCAGTGACAAAAAGCTTCAGATATTGGTGTCAAATCGGTTCTAAAATGCTATATTCGCATTCGCGAATGTGAGCTCCGAATACTCGCATTCGCGTATGTGTAAAAAACTACATTCGTTAAATCTCTAGTAGGTAGGTACATAATATCAGTGCGAGTAATCCATTAAGTATAAGCGAAAGTAACTTATCTGATTATCTGTCTGTTTGTTACCTTTTCGCGCCTAAACGGCCGAACGGATTTTAACGAAATTTGGCAGGAAGGTAAACAATATTCCGGGGATGGAAAAAGGTTTTAATATAATTATCTAAGTAGGTACTATTAAGAATATAAATTAGTAGGGTAAACCGCAGAAAAGACGTACCGTAACAAAATCGTTATGAAACCAAATTGCAACAAAACTGATAACGAAATGATAATGATAGGCCTAGATCACACGTACCTATTGCACTGAAAGAAAATAAATATAAGTTTTAATCATTTTAATCTAGCACTTAGCATTTACACCATTCGGAATAGACTTAGAATAAATAGGTACCTACTTATAGAATACTTAATTACATATTTACTATTTAACAAAATTTTAGTTTGAGTACCTATTTTATCAGAAAATTACTTATATTGTTAATTAAGCCTCAGTAGCTCTAATTTTGGTAACGTAACAAAACGTTACAAATCTGAGTGAACAAAACTTAGAAAATCTTACCTTGAAAATATCTCGTGCCCAAATTACTGTTGATTAAACAATAATTTGTGTCCGAGCAAACATTTAGAAAAGAATAAGTAATACACTTTGAAAATCAACAATTAAATTACAAAATTAGTAAATTTCATACCGGAAGAACTAGTATAGTATTATAATATTTGTGCCGGAAGGAAGAAAATTGCGTTAGAAAACCCTGATAAGATTTTGAACAAGACGCATGTCACTCTTTTTATGAACTTATTTCCGAAACAGCATGGCAATTTCTACGATTACTTTGACACAACCTAAGTAAGTATTGCCACTTCATAAAAATACTGTTAAATGGTAGAATTAAAAGTTTAAAATGGCAAAATATATCGTTACTTTTACTAACCCCTGAGGTGTGAATATATCAAAAATTGAGAAAAATATTATAAGCTAGGTAATTCTTGTATTAAAATCATCTTTTTTTAAGTTGAAACCTATTTAATTTTAACGTTTAAACAATGAATGACATTTTCAAGCCAAATTACATTAAAATTAATCAATAAAAAATATATTCTGATAAAAAAAGTCGCCAATTAATGGTGACGCATATTTAATTTGTATGAAAGTGAATTTTAGAACAAGTAAAAAATATAATTTTTATTCCACTGCAACAATCAAAGAACAAAAATGCGGCTTTACAGAAACAATGCGCCACTACATTTTCAATAAAGAATTCCGATTGATAAAAGAAAAACACAGGTAGGCAGGGCCGACATAATTTTTTAGAGAGTTGAGGGTAGGGAGTACCCTTAATCAAATTATAGAAAAATATACAGCATTTCAAAAGCCACTTTACTTCGTATTTCCTGATTTCACTAGGGCATTTGACAGCTTAAAACATTCAGCCATAATTAAAGCATTAGAAAATTAACATACCTATTGATGCAGTTTACATTAATCTTATTAAAATTATTTATTCTAACAGCTATGCCAACATAAAGTTGAATTGCTATGGACCAGTTTTTCAAATTCAAAAGAAAATGAGTGAGGCAGGGTGATCCTCGTTCACCTATACTTTTTACCAGCACTCTAGAAGAAGTATATCGAACAGTTTCACCGTCAAAGCATTGTCGTCGGAAGCAAACGTCTTACTAATCTACGATTTACGGAAGACATAGTTCTTTTTGCAACAAGGTCTCTAGAGCTGTAAAAATGCTCGAGGTTATGAGCGCGTCAAGTCTTGAGGTTGGACTACTTGGGCCAGAGGATCCTTCGATAACAGGCACGATAATGAAATCGAACGTATCGAGGATGTCTGGAAGAGCTTCTGGTCCATGAAGGAGCACACAAAGAGCGAACTCTCTAAAACGCCAACTCATCGACATGTGTATCCTGCCTATCCTAACCTACGGTGCACAGATATGGTCACTAACTGAAGCTCAGAAGTCCAAGCTCAAGATTTGTCAAAGGGCGATGGACCATTGTAGACCATTGGACATTGTAGACTTCAAACGGATTGACTTAGTGCCCAACATTAGAATAGAATAGAATAGAATTATTTATTCAGGTAAAAAACAACGTACGTAACGTAGTAACGTACGTTATGGTACGGCATTGCCGATGTAGGTAGGGGAAAAGACCGCCGCCGGTTAAAGTGGGATTGGGCTGGTAAACGTCAGATGTATGCACCCTGAGAATTGGGCCCATACTTTAATTTCCTGGCATCCAGAAGATGGGAGGCGACGACGAGGTCGGCCACGTAAAAGGTGGCGGGGCGATCTCATGATTTTTGACCCGGAGTGGTGGAAGTCTGCAAAAGACAGAGATTTTTGGAAGTATGGGGGAAGCCTTTGCCGAGCAGTGGGACGAAACAGGCTAAATAAAAAAGTGGTATGGTTACATTGTTGTAACCTTGTTGTTCAGTGATAGTTTTCATGAATACTTAAATAAATAATAATTTACATAAAATATCTTGGATTTTAGAACCGAGTATAATAAAAGGTGGGTTACATTTATATACAATTTGCGTAAGTAGGTACACAGACTTAGCACTTTAAGCCGTCACACACAGAAGCCGGAAGCGGACGGTAGCCGAGCCAGGAGTGGCGTTCGCGGAGGAGGCGTTTTGAAGCCTTGTGTGTGTAGGTCACGGCGTCGCATTATTGTAAAGATGTCCTTTTTTAAATCATTTTTATAATCTTTTATACGGCAATCGTCTAAACTACGATGTGGTTGGAACAGTAAAATCAATTTTCGGTATAGTCCATTTTGTTTAGCACCATAATCGGGTCAAAATTTAAAAAAATTTTGCTTAATTTTTTTATTTATTTAGCTTAAAATTTTGTAAATAAATACAACTCGTAACTCCGCCAGTAGAACGCACCGCGACCGACGCGTGGCGTGCGCTCTGTATGAAGACACTCCTTATACTGGCTGAAATACAACCCTCACACGCCACGCCTCCGCCTCGCCACCGCGCCGCCGCCGCCACGACTCCGCGCCGCGTCGCGCACGACGACTGTTTGTGTCGCCGAGCCGGCCCGCCACGGCCGTGCACCGCTTCGCCACCGCTTGCGGTGTGTGTGTAGTCTTTCATATAAATTCATATGATACAACTCACACACCTTCGCCTCCGGCCCGGCCACGGCTTCTGTGTGTGACGGCTTTTAACACTATCATAGCCGACGACGCACATGTATACCTGGTGGATCTCCAGGTGCAGTGGGGCGGGCGGCGGTGGCGGCAGAAGAACGACGGCGGCGGCGGCGGCGGCGACGGCGGTGGCGGCGGCGTCGGCGGTGGATAGCATACCATGGCGCAGCTCGCACCGCCTTGGCTGGGCAGTGAATGCGTTTAATATTAGGTCCGGGTAAAACCGGCTCGAAGGATTAATGATGGGTATGGCGCTGGTGTCGCAAAAGAAAACACAGTGCGTTTTTGGTTCCAACGTTTTCGTTCTGGAAATTTTGACCTGCAGAACCAAAGTTGAAAACGAAGAATTGAAGGCTTTTGTGGAAACGGATCCATCGCAATCCACGTCCGAGTTAGCTGCAGGCAGCGGTGTTAGTGATAAAACTGATTTATTCCACTTGAAGCAAATTGGGAAGGTTAAAAAGCTTGAAATGAGTGCTGCTTGAGATGAGTGCATCATGAATTGAGTGCAGCAAACCGACAAACGCGCGTCGACTGCTGCGTACCTACATGCGTACAGCGTACAGCGTACCTACATTACTCAACCGGCACAATAATGAAGAGATTTTAAATCGAATCATTACCTGTGATGAAAAGTGGATCCTGTACGATAATCGGAAACGCTCATCGCTATGGCTGAACCCTGGCGAACCAGCTAAATCCTGCCCCAAGCGAAAATTAACCAAAAAAATTATTGTGAGCGTTTGGTGGACTAGTGCCGGTGTCGTTCACTACAGCTTTCTTAAATCTGGTCAGTAGATTACGGCG
The DNA here is from genome assembly GCA_963564075.1 of Eupithecia subfuscata. Classification (NCBI taxonomy): domain Eukaryota; kingdom Metazoa; phylum Arthropoda; class Insecta; order Lepidoptera; family Geometridae; genus Eupithecia; species Eupithecia subfuscata. The sequence continues at coordinate 3,834,678 of OY751099.1, read as the reverse complement.
GATGTCTATTGTCAGCAACTGCAACACATGATGGAAAAGCTAGCTGCTAAACAACCGACGCTGGTCAATCGCTCCAGGTCACTGCTGCTTCAGGACAACGCTAGACCACACACTGCACAACAGACGGCCAATTTCATATGTAAGGACCTAATATAACTACACATAGTAGAGCGTTTGTCCTCCTTATACATATACCAGCTAGGTACTGTTAGTAGGTAGGTAGGTATAAGCTTATTGTAAATTAGTATTTATTTATTTAGAACCACAACGATTAAAAATAAACAAATTCGTATCACTAATAGTTATAAGTACTTACAAAATAACAAGAAAAAAAATCAAAATTTTAAAAACCCCTCGCAAGATTTTCATGAAACATGGCTAAGAACACTCGGGATAAAATTATCTATGACACAAAAGAACTAAACGAATATCGGTTCATCCGTTTGGGAGCTACAATACCACAGACAGATACATAGAAAGACACGTTCAACTTATAACACCCCTCTCTTTTTGCGTCGGGGGTTAAAAAGGAAAAATACTTATACTCTATTGACTTAACAAACTCTCCTCATTTTGTCCACGAACCTACTTAGTCCTTATTATGGCCGATTAAAGAGTTTCCCTCATCTGGCCAATATTTTAATAATACAGGAAAAAATTTAAAAAATGTACGCTGTGTAGCAATATCCGATCGACAAAAGCAGGTGGTTTTTTTAATTTAACCAGACATATTATGCAGACAAAACATCCGACAGTTGCAACAACAAATTATTAGAGATACATCTGGCCACCTATTGCTGCAAGTGCTGAAAATACCCAATCCGTGGCATCCGAACCCGTGCAAAGTTTCAGTTGCCCAAGCATTCCTAGTATATCTGCATGCAAGTCATGAATACTAATCATTCCGTTCGGTCATATTTTCAGAAAACATTGACTGTATAAGCAATAGAAGATATCCACTCAGATCTAGCTAAAAACTTAGATCTATGCTGCAACGACGGATGGCTGGACTTCCATTTCCAAAGAGTCCTATAATTTCCTTGTCCGTTCATTAAAAGACCCATCAAACACGACTGCAAAATCGCACATCTTATCCTGCGTTTGGCTACACTGAACGGCATTCAGACGAAAACCCACCCGAGTTCGAAGAAGATACGGGTCGCACCGCACACTTTTTTATGGCGAGGCTCGTGCGAGGCCCTCATTGGCTGGAAGAGTCAGCGCACTGTGGTAGCACGAATGAGGAACAGCGCGGCTGTGTGTGTATTATAGATGTCACGCATGTAAATTTTTACACATTCGCGAACGCGAATGCGAGTATTTGAAGCTCACATTCGCGAATGCGAGTATTGATTTTTCGAACCGATTGGCAACCAATTTCTGGAGGTTTTTGTTGGCGGTCTCGCTCGTAAGCCACCACGCCGAGTCCGCGGCCACGGCCTACATTCTACCACTGGCATGCATAATAAAAATTTGCTTGGTTCACAAAATATCTTCAGCTAGCCGTCATCATCATCCACAGCCGGATTTTACCCGCTTGGGTATAGGCCTCTCGAAGTTTGTGCCATCTACCACATTTCTGTGCTAACCGCCTCCATTGGCGCCCCCAACGCATACTATGTCGTCGACTCACCTTGCACCGACTGATTGGTGGCCAATAATGGGCAAAAAGACGTCGGACCAAGCTAGAGCATTTTTAGAAAATTTTGTTTGGTGAAAATTTGTAAGTACTTACTTCTTTTTCATGTTTTTTGAGACCTGTTTTCTTAAGTGGGTTGAGTTGAGGCAGTATGCTTGAACCAAACTTTTATAAGAATAGTTTGAAATTATTTTATGCACAGACATGCAATTTGAGTTTTAAAAAATTTAAAAAGCGAAGTCAGGCTTACGTACCCTTTTATCTTAACGCCCTAACCTTATTTGTCGACACTGTCGGGTCAAGTCAGAGTCGAAAACGCATAATATGTCTAGTCGATATGCGTTTTGCGACAGTTGGGACCTTTCGAGTAAAAGGCATGTTGACGATCAAGCATCTTAATAGTCAACATTTCCTATACTCAAACGCTAGGTTTACAGAAAGATTCATCATACGAGTGAAATAATCAACGTTGAAAGTTGATTTCTCCACTCAACGCTCCTCAAAACTGTGTTGAGTGTTTCCGGGCCTGCGTCGGTGTATTAAAAAAAACCTATTTCTACGAGAACAACTTTCTTTTTAACAATTTCATGGCCCAAGACGCAGACGAGCCTCTCTACCCTCGTGTGGCAGCGGCGCGCCCCTGCGGGTCGCCTCGCCGAGACTGGGCAGTGAATGCGATACATTAAAATCAGTGACAAAGCAGATGACTTTTTTCGATAAAATTAATAAGTCTTATCTATGGGATAACAACCAATGCGACTTAAAAATTAACGTCCGGTAATGTAATTTCATTGAAAGAGTTTGTAGAGGTATTATTCATTGTAGTGAGCTGGATTTGAATGAGAAAGTATACTGCTTGAAAAAAAAAACTAAATTATATCGTAGGTGTGTAAAGGGCTATTTATATGTTTTTACAAAAAAGCTAATTCAGTGCAGTTACTAATCATCATCATCAGCATTAGGTAAGTCCACAGCTGGACATAGGCCTCCCCTAATGAGCGCCATAGCGCCCTGTCTTCAGCTTGGTGCATCCAGCATCTACCTGCAGGCTTTCGCAGGTCATCATCCCACCTGTTCGGAGGGCGTCCTACACTATGTTTGCCGAATCGTGGTTTCCACTCAAGAACACGTTTACCCCAGCGGTTGTTGGTTCTACGCGAGATATGGCCGGCCTACTGCCACTTCAGCTAGCTTATTCTTAGAGCTATGTCGATAACTTTGGTTCTCTGTCGGATGTAGGTAAGTATTCATTGCGAACTCCTTCAGAGAAACTCCGAGCATAGCTGTTTCCGTAGCTGGCTGAGCTACTTCACAAAATCGTTTTTAGCTAACTGCAGAATCTACCCGAGGTAAGTGTATTAGGAAACGATTTCGAGAAGGTGTCCATGTACGACAATCGGTATTGGGTCAACGTGGTCATTGATCATTGTAGTGTTGTGTGTGCTTTATCCGAATTCATACCAAGACCGATGTATCGCGAGGCTGAAGCTAGGCCGTCCAGCAACTGGTTCAGCTCCTCTAGCGACTCCGCCATTAAAAGTATTTCATCAGCAAATCGCAGATGTGAGATGTAATCGCCGTTTATGTTAATGCCCTTGTCTTTAGAGTCCAGCGTCTTAGACATATCTTCCAGCGCGTTTGTCAACAGCTTTGGTGATACGACGTCTCCCTGTCTCCGTCCTCTGCGCAACTGGATGGGTTTAGACTGCTGGCCCTGTACTTGGACACTCATGGTGGCGGCTTCGTAGAGACATCGCAGCACCTCGATATAACGACACTCTACTTCGCATCGCTGTAAGGATTACAGAACAGCCCAGGTTTCGACGGAGTCAAAGGCTTTTTCATAGTCACATGTGGCCTATGGTGCTACTAAGCAAAACTCGGCCTGTTCAGTCCCAATTAGTACTAATGAAGTTGATATTTTTTTTGCCCTTGAACATTCGCATGCACTCTTGCGAATGCGAGTAGGTACTGAAAATGTTGAGTATATTCGCGAATGCGAATGTGAGTATTCGTTACATAGCTAGTGTGTTTGCTCGGCGTATGCTGCCGCCAAAGAGAACAGACCTGATTGTGTTTTGTGTGTCTCGCCACAGAAATATATCTAGATATATTTCGGTGTCTCCTGCACTCAGCACGCTTCTAAACATGGCACACAGCACAGTCCTTACCGCAAACAGCCGAGTTGAGCCGAGGCGTGCTTAGGAGCTGTGTGGTGCCGGCTTAGAATTTACACCACCCTAATTCTTCCCGCGGGTGTCCTAAGAGGCGACGAAGGGTTATCAACCGGGATAACCCTTCGTCCTGGCGGGCCGGCCGGGACGAAGCGGCCGGCAGTGCCCCCTGCAGTACAATTCTACCACCGAACTGCGATCCCCATCCCGCATGCCTAGCGTGGGGATTATGGGCACTCCCCCATGAGATAAAAGTCAATAAGGCGCTTATCAGGGGGAGGCCTGCGTCTAGCAGTGGACCAATATAGGCTGTTGAGGTGCTTCGGTAAATCATGCTACCTGTGTCCCACTAGCTGGTGCAGCGCGCCACTTGAGTGCACGGGAAATATAGCAAGATTACCAAGTTCATGCCAAGATGGTGTTAGTATCCCGTTCGCTCACGCGGCGCGTCTTGCGAGGGAGCGGGATAAAATAGGCACACTTCTGTTCTCAGACGTGGAGCGCATTCGAGCCCTCAATCGTGGCTCTCACGATTAGGAATAGTGTGCGAGGGCCTCTTTTGAGGAAGAACGATACAATTGTACCAGAACACGTGCTGAAGACCTTCCTCTAGATTCTGGGTATCACCGGCAAGGCAGGGGCACGGGGCGTAGGCTACCTATTGTGTGTATTTACCTATGTGGGAGGCCTATATCTGAGTTAATGATGTAAAACCAACTCACCAACAACTCCCAAATGCTCCGTAATGTCTCGTTTCACATCAGAAACGTCCCACATCGCGAGGAAGGATCCGAAGCACGACGTCGAATGATCGTCCCGTACGTACTCTTTATACGAGAAACTGTAGTGGTGCGCGATAGCCGCTAGGAACATCTCTATGCAGATTAGAAAGTCCTGGAAACAGAATATTTTGGATTGGAATCACTTATCATATCAAATTATAATCACTTATGTATGATATATTTATGTGTAGGTACCTATATCTATTTTTTCTTCTTTATGTCCGTGGGGTAACGAGGCTCTCAGGATTTTAAAAATGTATCAGAACGTCTGGTCGAAGCGACGCATCCCGAGAGCTGGTGAGTATGGTCTGGTCTTTGTTAAAGATCAGCTTATATCAGGATAGGTATACCTAACCATAATTGCAGAGCCGCAGTCATCGCATTTTATAAGTGTGTGCGGTGCGGGCGGCGCGTACGATGCGGACATGTGCGCGAGTCTCTGAGGAAATTCTTTGACTGCGCAGCTGCGGCGCGGACAGGTGCGCGTTCCGTGTCGGAACTCGGGCGCAGAGATGGCATGGGTTTTGACAGACGACGACGATACCTATATACCTAGGTACCTATAGTGTTCGATGTTTTGTTTATTTGAGGACATACCAAATTTCTTTTGTTTTGAAGTTTGATTTCACCTTTTCATGAGGCAAATAAAAAACTCAGAGAAGTTATCAGTTAATTAAGTTAGTTCGCAACTAAGTATCTCTCTCGCACAATGTTCATGAAGTGACCCTAGACGTTTCACACACTTTTGCACGTGTTTGCACGTAGGTATGTGCCGAGCAGAATTTTACTTATATCTATGGTGCCGAGACGCGACTTTTGTATGGAGAAATGGTCGAGTGTCCCCCGGACGTGCACATGTATGTGTATGTGTAACTTAGTACTTACCTACTTAAATGGCACTTTCTGCCCAGCCTCTGCGGCACGGCACCGACGGGCATTCGGGTTTGTGCGTCATGCGCATTGAAAGTGTTAAGAGGCAAAAAGGTGGAGTAAGACTCACCTGAAGCTTTGAAGATATAGTTTTGATTTTATTTGTGTCAGAAATATCGAATATCGTCGAAATTACACCACAGTACACCAAAATGTTAATGATCACACCTTGGCTGAAAACAAAATCATAAACCACAGTTATTTACATTAATAATAGTACATTACTAAAACAATTATTCATAGGTAGATGTAGTGGGCATTGGTCTCAAGTCGGAGATGAATCTATGAATGAGTTGTTGTTGCCTTTGGGGTGGAGAATTTTTGTGACCTACCTTCTTACCTACTCATAGGTCATTAAGTCATTATCAAATTATGATAATTATTTATCTTAATATGAGCATGCCATTAGGTACTTAATCATTAATTATTCACAAAAATTAACACGTCGGCAACAGACGAAGATTTTAAATAATGTACCTACCTAGGTACCTAGTTTTCTATGATAAGCTTAATTGCCATATAGGTACAAAAGAGTAAAAACGTAAATACAAAAATAGCTGATAATTAATATTTATAACAATGCACCCAATTTCGTTGCAGTAAAGTGCATTTTCCAACAGTCATTGGGAGTAAAATGCAATGAGTCAACATTTAATTATGTCAGAGAATGGACTTGAATCATATTTGCAGTTGGAATAACAATATCCTTTTTTAGCTATTAAAAAATTACCAGTGTTTGTTACAACACATGTCTATTCTTATGAAATCAGCAGAAAATCTCGGTTATTGGGTACCTATAATATTAATGTGCAAAGGATATACATTTATACTGCAGTTTCCCATTGATCCAATAAAAAAAACTCTTTAATTCTTTTAACAACTCCTATGGAGGTGATCCCCTTAGCCGATTCTTAGTCTGCCAGTGGCTATGTCTTATAACATGATGGGGAAAAGAAAGCACAGCACGAAACATCAGAAATTGATGTAAACTTAAGTCAAAATTATACTTACAAAAATGAAAAGAAGACAACAGCTTTTATACAAAGGAACTTGGCAATAGGTTTGATTGGTTTCAGTTCTGCTTTATTTGCTTGATAGAACAACACAAGGCAATACATAGCAACAAACTGGGACAAGTTATTGATCGCTACCATGTACGGGAAGGCCTTATTTGAACTAAAGTCACTCTCGCCATAGACACCGTAGAAGTCACAAATCATTGATATAACGGTTGTGATTGGTCGTACTAATGTGTACTGCAGGATACCATGCTTGCAGTTGTGTACAAATTCTCTGCAAAAAAAAACATAATAAAGCGGTCAAGAACTTATTAGAAACAGAAACTTGCTTCTTTGCATGCATTTTGCTAGGATTTAAAGCAGCTGTGTTACTCCACGTCCAAAACTACATCTATGTACTCACAGCTTGAGTCATTCATTCATAAGTTATGGAGTGAACAGGTAACAAAAAAACTTTCCCATTTATAATATTAGTGAGAAGAGAGACAAGTAAACACATAAAAAACTGGTTATTTTGTTAGATAATAAGATAAGGTAATCTTAGCTAATTTATGACTTGCCCTCATAGTTAAGGACTGTTTTGGTAAATAAATGTTGGTATAATATATCACATTAAAGATTATGCGGACATTAATTTATTACAATATATTTGACTATTACTCTAATTACCTCCCCATTTCCCATGGAGTTAAACAACATAGTGGGAAAAGATGTTTAACTTGTGGTTTAGCCTCCAAAACAGCCTCCAAGTCATGGTCTTCATTCAGATAGTTCAGCAGGAATATCATAAAGTTGTATATCACATAGGCCTCGTAACACTCTCGGAGAGAATCAACATAAATAGATTGTTCCGGAAATTCCAATCCAATCCATGCATTTAGAGCATAAATAGGAACCATCCATAATATCCTAAAATGAATACAAAATAAGTTTTATTAGTAAAAAGTAGTAGAAGTACTAATAAGAACCAATAAGTAATAATTTAAGATAAAACACAATATGAAAAGTAATAGGTACTTTTCTTATTATGTTGTTAGAAATCTTTGTGCGAAGATTATCAAAAACATACCTAATAATGTGTTTTTGTAAAAAAGGCTTAGTGTAGTGTACCACATGTTGTGTTATCTGCCACACAGAGATGGGCAGAGCCAAAAGGACAAAGCCGCCAGCCACCAGTGATCCTTGATCTGACTTCTTGAAGCCATTGTTTATCGAATGAGCTATTAAAATTGGCACTAAAACAAGTACGAGTATCACGTAAAGTGCGATCAGCAACGGCCTGATCCACAGCTTCCATTTACTAAAAAACGTTCTGAGCCTCGGAGAACACATAATTTATTCTATAGTAGCAACCAGTTATTCAAAACACATTTGGTACACTTTCGGAATAGTCTTCCTTTTATTATTTGATATTCACAGTTTATATTTCATGAATTGTACACTTATATAAGAAGTTAATGAACAGTTACAGATGTATTTGATTATGAAATGTATCAATTCCCTCCTTTTTTTTATAAATTTCGTCTAAACTATAAATTGTTTACAACAGAACAGCTGCTTGCGTACAGCGCACCGCACGCACAATACAAATGACATTATTGACAAATATAAAATGTGTGACATTGACATTAATTCAAACATGTAAGCAAGCACTGGCTATTGGCTAGTACCCGTCCCGACCCGTATTTCCGGTAGCATATGAGATATATCAATGTCATATATTCTATGCATCGGTCAAAAATTTCCGGCCGGCGTCGGCCCCCCTTAGATGCACCGAGATGCACAATGTGCGCCCTGAAAACGTTAGTATCAAAAGGTATCCCATTTGGCATTTTGGGATACCTTTTCAACTAAGTGTCATTTTAGCTCTCAAACCGAAAGCATGGTCAAGTGCTCGTATAAAAAATGCATAATCGACCGACCAGGCAACAGAAAAAGAATGGAATTTCTTATTTTCAGTAAGTTTAAATGTATGTAATTTTTACCTGTGTATTGTGACATGAGCCAATTGAGCCTTATATACTTGAGAAATCAGCATTAAATATTGTTGTTGGGTTTGCCTATGTAAAAATATTTATTTTGTTCTAAGTTGATGAATGGAGCGGCTATTGTTTCTAATTTTTTTTAAATTTATTTGTGGTAAGTTGTAAGTGTTAATTTTTTTTTTCATGAAAAGACATTTAAAATATCTGGTTGAGGTTTATAAAATAACTAGCTGACCCGCCCTCAATTTTATTTGCGTGAACTGAAATAACGTTTTTTTGGCCCATAGAAAAACTCTTACGAAGCCGCAGGCAGACACTAGTTCTTTTAAATTTAAAGTACCTGCCTGAAATTGTATTTTAGGTTTATTTCACTAGCTTTTGTTAACTTATTTATATTATTGTATGTCCGAAATGACCCTTTTGTTTGTTGACTGTTGCGTCGCTAATTTATAGTTGTATCAATAAACGATTCGTTATCTTTACCTGAATTCTGTTGTATTTATAATCCTTATAAAAATAAACAGGGTATAAATTATTTTTAGGTTCCTTCCTACCTACTTACAAAATAAAATAAAATAAATTCGAGTCCATTAATCTCTTGTTCCGCATGCAAAAAACTTGACAGGCTCTGCGCAAACTGTCTGCGTCAAAACAAAACGTGGACACTTTTGAGTGTCATAAGGTTCTAGGTATCTACGGGGGAGGCCGCATACTTGATCTATGATTTTAGGGTTTAAAAAAGGGGGGCTTATAAATTATATATAAATAAACCCTAATAGGTATTACCTACGTACATTTTACCATGCGTACTTAGATTAGTTCACCAAATTAATGCAATATAATATTTTGTAAACACTTGCCATGAGTTTCTTGCTCATCCATCACTTATCTGCGACCGTATGTATTTATTGTAGTCATATGGCTGCACAAGTCGTCCGGTTCAACGTTCAACTCATCAGTGGGCGCGGTCTAAATGTAAGCCATCTCACCTGATATAATAGACATTTCCACGCGCTTGATGAAATGCACATAAATATATTCGTAAAAAGACTGCGTAAAAAAATGGGAACAGACTTTTAGCACAAGGGTTATATTATATGTATAGAAAAACTATTGAGAGTATCTTTTCAAAATAAATTTATTTCAAATATCTTTTGATATAATTCTTTTAAATAGGTACCTAACTAAACTCTGTCAGTACGAATTTTATTTCAAAGTTTTCTTTCTCCGTACTATGTTATTTATTTTCGCCCAAAGTTGGGCTAAAATCGGTGTTGAAATACGAAAGTTTAGAAGCTGGTTTGATTTTTACTTTTTACGGTTTCGGGTGTATACATAGATAATGACGAGATAAATTGATATTATCCTTAGTTTTGGATGGTCAACATCAAACAGCGTAGTAGGTAGTTACCCTTCGTTACTGAGACTGGCAGCGTGTTCCAAAGCTGTACAGCGCGGGCAGTAAATGAGTTGTCATAGAAAGAAGTAGAGTGGACAGGCGTTTGGAGCAAAAGGGTTTCAGAGGAGCGGAGAGAACGAGAATGAGAGAGATGAATAAAAGTGAAACGTAGCCACTTGAGCTTTCTGCGGAACTCCGAGACATGGTCATACTTGCGCAAGCAAGATAGACCCAAGCCGTAGACCTAGAACGGATTTTTTCCATCCTATGCCTACACTGGGAAGGGACCGTCTTTTTTTTAATACATTTATTATTATTATTATAAGCCTATAGGGTCCCACTGCAGGGCAAAGGCCTTCCTTTCCTCCATTTACAAAATAATAGTAAGTAAACATCGATCAAGTATGCGGCCTCCCCCGTAGATTCCTAGAACCTTACAAGAATGACACTCAAAAGTGTCCACGTTTTGTTTTGACGCAGACAGTTTACGCAGAGCCTGTCAAGTTTTTTGCATGCGGAACAAGGGATTAGTGGAGTCGAATTTATTTTATTTTGTAAGTAGGTGGGAAGGTACCTAAAAATAATTTATACTTACTGTTTATTTTTATAAGGATTATAAAATCAACAGAATTCAGGTAAAGATAACGAATCATTTATTGATACAACTATAAGACTAGGTACTCTATTGCATTGGGTGTGCCTGTTAGGATAGATAGATAGATAGATAGATAAAAAAATTATTTGGTACTACAGACACACATACAAATAACAAAGATAATTTACAATTTAAACAAAAGTACAATAAGTTTAATTAAGAGAACGAGCACTTTAAAAAGTAAGTGGGTGCTTAGTTTGTGTGTGCTGCAGCACGACAAATAGGCCATGGCTCAGTGAAATAGATCAGAATCAGGATAGATGTACATGTTTAAATAAATAAATAAAATAAATTAGCGACAAACAAACAAAAGGGTCATTTCGGACATACAATAATATAAACAAGTTAACAAAAGCTAGTGAAATAAACCTAAGATACAATTTCAGGCAGCTACTTTAAATTTAAAAGAACTAGTATCTGCCTGCGGCTTCGTAAGAGTTTTTCTATGGGCCAAAAAAACGTTATTTCAAGTCAACTAGGATCTTATAAAATACATTTAAAATTACGCCATATGAACACATTATTTATTATTACCTACTATTTATTATTACCTACGACGACCTCTGTGGCGCGGTGGGCCAAGGTCCGCCTGCGACGCAGGAGGTTGCGGGTTCGATTACCGCCTCGGGACAAATATTTGTACGATCTGCAGATATTTGTTCAGGGTGTTCTGGTCGTTTTCTATATATAATAAAAAATATCTGTCTATGTACTCGTATAATATTTCGATATCAGTCAGTTATCTAGTACCCATAACACAAGCTCTGCTTACCTTGGGGCTAGATAACGCTGTGTGAATTGTCCAGCATTATTTATTTATTTAATTTTGAACGTCGAAAACAATAGGTAAATAAACGCAATAAATACCCGTTTTATATTACTAGTACTACCTACAGTAATTCCTAAGTTCTGAAAATATGACGTTTCGAAATGTTTAATACCTAGATACTCTCATATAAATTAAAGGAAAAATTAAATTTTCAATTTCCTTGAAAAAGATTTAGTTTATTGTATATAGATCTCCTTGATGATTTTTTTAACTTTTGAGATTCATTTTTTGCTATGTACCTAATGTAATTTTAGTCTTTCTTTTATTAGAGAGTCCACGTAAATAAAATTGAGGGCGTGTCAGCTAGTTATTTTATAAACCTCAACCAGTTATTATAAATGTCTTTTCATGAAAAAAAAATTATCACTTACAACTTACCACAAATAAATAAAAAAATAATAATTAGAAACAATAGCCGCTCCATTCATCAACTAAGAACAAAATAAATATTTTTACATAGGCAAACCCAACAACAATATTTAATGCTGATTTCTCAAGTATTTAAGGCTCAAATGGCTCATATCACAATACACAGGCAAAAATTACATTTAAACTTACTGAAAATAAGAAATTCCATCCTTTTTCTGTTGCTTGGTCGGTCGATTATTGCATTTTTTATACGAGCACTTGACCATGCTTTCGGTCCGAGAGTTAAAATGACACTAGTTGAAAAGGTATCCCAAAATGCCAAATGGGATACCTTTTGATACTGACGTTTTCAGGGCGCGCATTGTGCATCTAGGGGGGGCCGGCCGGAAATTTTTGATCGATGTAAGTAAAAGATAATAGTAATTGCCCAGCGGTGGGACAAAATAGGTTAGATTTAAAAAAGTTACTAGTATGTACGTACACTCGTTGAGAGCGAGAGGTGGTTATTTTTATCTCTTGAAGAGAGACCGAGACAAACTCATTTGGATGACGTTTTTATGAAAATAGCCATGATTGCCAGTGTAAAATCAAAAACAAAAATTATCAGACCAAAAGAAAAAAATAATTCACAGGTGTGTAGTAGTGCTGGGTTAAAACGTCTTTTGGGAAAAACAAAACGAAACGGTTTTTTTTACAAAAAAACTGTTCCAAGAAACTGTTAAAAAAAACTGTTTTTACAACTGACTTGACTTGATAACTAAATACTGTGATGAATAAGTAAGCTTTTAACAGAGTAACTTGCTAATTGTAGTTTACCTGACATAATATAAATGATTTAAAACAAATATTAGTTCTAGGGGTAAAAAAAATCGTCTCACTAACACTGTACCTACTCATATTAAAATCATCCATCGATAAATATTTACACACAAATTAGGGAAAACTTTGTAGTTTTGGCGCGAAAACAAAATCAATTACAGCGTCACTCAACTGAACTGCGAAAACAATACTAATTAGAATCTTTGAATGACCTATGACCACCAAAATGGCGGCAACGGTGCAAACCAGTTTGTCTCGCTTACGAAATTTTACGAACAATTATCTACCTTAGTGCATTAGACATACATAATAATTTCCTTCCTTTCCTTGACAATGAAACAGTTTCTTGGAACAGTTTTGACGAACTGTCTTCATCTCACTCACTCAGGTAAGCCGCCTCTGCGACAAAACGAAACGTGAAATAAAACTAGTTCGATCCATAGCTCATAGATTATAGAGTCGTTTTTTCGAGAACAGTTTTGACAAAAAAGCGTTCGTTCGTTTCATGGCAAAACGAGAAGTGAATTCGATCCTTAACTAGTAGATTATAAAGTCGTTTTTACGAGAACAGTTTTCTGATGGGACAGAAAAGCGTTCGTTCGTTTCATGGCTAATAAGCGTTTTGAGAAAGTGTTTTAGAAAAAAACGCTCAGTACTAGTGTGTAGGTTTTTAGCAAAATGATTTTGGTTACAATGTTATTAGTTCACTGAAAATCCAAATAAAAAGCTCATTAATCTTAAAGTTCATACGAAAACCCAAAATCAACAAAAATCCAGTTGGATTTGACATAATTGTGCATTTACAGTTAGACGAGTAACACGTATTTTGTGCATTGAGCTCGAGCATTGAATTAGGCCACATAGCGATCTCTCCCTAAAAATACCGCTGTTCTGGTTGTCGACGTATCAAGTTATCGTGAGTTCACGTTTATTTCGTGTTTAGATCGCAATAATTCATCCGTGAAAAATCCTGCAATGTGTGATAAACATTGACCGTGCTAAACAAGGTTTGTAGAATGTTAGCGCGAGTCGATAATTCGTATATTTTCGTAAATGGGTCACCTCGCCATTCTCGTGAGAAACAAGTTGTTTAGTGAATTTACCGTAAGCTCGCGGCCTATACATTTATTAGAAAAGTGGCGCAGCGTCTAAACTTTTTCGAAATAGGTATTTAGACGGTTTGTGTTTTTATAGTTTCTGAGGGCGGGAGAGTGATGATCAGAAAGTCACCAGCCTGGCACTGTGATGTCATCTAAAGGAGAAACGGAGGCCGATTCGGGGACAGTGTCGCCGAATCTGGTTGCAGTCAAAAATGAACCGGTGAGCACATTCTATAGCTATTTTCTTTCAAGGAAAACATTGACCTAATTTCAAGAATGAGTACCTGTGCACATATTATATTGATAGTGCACTTAACATGCATTCAACTTGAAAATATGTTCAAGTAGTTATAATTGCATACTCATTAGTTCCCTACAACATTATGTTTCTGTCTTACTGAATTGTTTGTATAAAGTGACAGGAGTACTTAGACCAACTTTACTTCCTCAATCCAATGATCAGGATTGCATTACTTTTCTGTTTTGCTCCTTTCCTTGTAGTTTGAATTGCCAATACATACCTACTTAGTTGGTACTTTCTCAATATTAACTTCTGCCATCAATAGTACCTACTTTATTATTTAACTTTTTTGTGGACCTGTGTTGATACTTAAATATTTTATAATTGTTGATTTAGGAATGGGGTAGACAATTATAGTAACTATTACCAAATTAGAAACTTATTGCAATCATGAATGGTGAAGCTATAATGAGATCAATAATTAGGGAAAAACTGGTAATATAGCAATATAATATTTAATAGCTAAGTAGGCATTAGTGGGTCTTCCCATTTAAACATTTAAATCTTCTAAATATTTCACATTGAAATACTTTTTCATTCATAACATTGAATATTTGTATAAACCTAAAATTTAAAATGTTCTATTAGCATTTCAATTTAGATTATCAAGTTATTATTACATGTTCCTCATTTTTATGATCTTGGGCCCTGTCCTTTGGGTGGCATGCGTGGGGCCAAAGCCAAAAGCATGGAGGCCCTTTATGAGACTTTATCTAAACACGAGGGCTACACAATCATTATTTTGAGCCTGTAGAGTTCCAATGAGGGCTAAAGAACTCCTTATTCTTTTTTCCATTTCCAATATTGGCCACTCAGGTATGTGGTATAAAGTTGTTCTGGAATCATAAAATAAGAATTAAATATGCATTCCCATAAATTTCATCAATTCCTTACAACATCTCTTTGTTTATAGTTTTAGTACTACCCTTTAGAATGGTAATGTAATGCATCAAGGAGAACTAAAATTAATAAAAACAAATTACCTATAATATTTATAATGAAACTATTGAGCTAACTGCAGACTGTTGCAAATAATCTAGAGGTAGCTCAACCCCCTCATTATAAAGTAAAGAGCTCTAAAATAGTAAAAGCCATAACTAGCCACTTAAATTTCAGATCCCAACTCCTAGCAAAGAAACACCGAAACGGGGAGGCACATTGCTCAAATGTACGACATGCAACAGCTTCAGTACAGTCAGCAGTCGGGCTCTCACCACACACATGGCTCAATGTTCCCCCGACAACAACAATGTGGCAGCAGCACAGAATGCCGATGTGAGACCACATAGAAAACTCTTTGAGTGTGATGTGTGCAACATGAAGTTTTCAAATGGCGCGAATATGCGACGCCACAAAATGCGACACACGGGCGTGAAGCCTTACGAATGCAGAGTCTGCCAGAAGAGATTTTTCAGGAAGGATCATCTTGCAGAACATTTTACCACCCACACAAAAAGCTTGCCGTACCATTGCCCTATTTGCAACAGAGGGTTCCAGCGACAGATCGCGATGAGAGCCCACTTCCAGAACGAACATGTTGGACAGCATGATTTGGTCAAAACTTGCCCCTTGTGTAGTTATCGCGCTCCTACTATGAAAAGCCTTCGGGTACATTTCTTCAATAGGCAAGTATTTATAATCTTACTAGCTTCTGCGCGCGGCTTCGCAAGCTTTTTCCGGAATAAAAAGTAGTTTAAATGCTGATCCAGAACTACATAAATAAATAATGCTCGACAATTCACACAGCATTATCTAGCCCCAAGCTAAGCAGAGCTTGTGTTATGGGTACTAGATAACTGATATACTTAATACAATTCACTACATAGATAGATATTTTTTATTATACATAGAAAACATCCAGAACACCCTGAACAAATATCTGCAGGTACAAACATTTGTCCCGAGGCGGGAATCGAACCCGCAACCTCCTGCGTCGCAGGCGGACCTTCCCCTGCTGCACCACTGAGGTCATCATCTATCTACATGTATGCAAAATTTTAGCTTGATTTGTTCAGTAATTTTGGTGGAAAAAGGTAACAAACATTTTAACATCCATCCAAACGAAGAGTGGATTAACTTCCTGCATCTGTGGGGATAAGATAAGATATGGGGATAAGAAGTAGAAAAGGTAACAGACAAAATACCTATTTTCTGATTTACAATGTTAGTATGGATAAATTTGTATTGGGTACTAGCTACTGCTCGCGGTTCGCGAGCTTTTACCGGAATAAAAAGTAGTTTAAATGCTAATTCAGAACTACATCTACGCAAAATCTAAGCTTGGTATAGATAGATAGATATATCATTTATTCATAAAGAAAAAACATTACATAGGTTGGTTAGTAATGCCTTAAAGCCTATGTTAGGTTTGTCTAGGCAAAGAGTTCTCATCTATTTTACTTAGGAATTCTTATTACTACTGTTGGTTAACATTGTAATTTAACTTGCCTAAATATACATTGTAGGCAAATCGCTTACCTAACTGTACCGGTATGTTCAGTAATTTTGGCGGAAATAGGTAACATACATTTTAACATCTATCCAAACAAAGTTTAACTTACTGCGTCTGTTTTCCTGGTAGAGTACAATCTTGCGAGTTCAAATCCCGACTTAATAGGTTCTTTCTGGGAAAGCATGCTCCATCTTCACTTTCTTAAGTGTGATGGTGGTCAAACGCTTTACCAATTCCAATAAAAAAAACTGTCAATCTTATCATATTAGTGTAATCCACCATTTACTTCATTATGAACTTTTATTCGTACGATTCGTACTGAATACATAATTGCGTATTTCCATGCATGTTTAAGAAAAGTAGCCATATCCTTATCCTAACATCATGTAAGGTTGTAAGCATTACATTGGCAAAGCCATGTGTATAATCATAGTAACTAATCACTACTTACCTCATATTGTACTTAGGTAAATTACCCATTCTTTACCACATCACTCCTATTGACAAGGTCCTTACAAATCCAGCTATCTAAAACTGACTGCAAGTCAAGTCATTTATTTTATCTTTTAACTTGTAGTACAAAGCACTTAGACATGTCAAAAAATTGCATAAAAATGTGTACAATGCACGTATACACTAGCCAAACTCGATGTAGAATGTTTGTTGTTAAACCGCCCATACTTAACCTAAAATTCATCCTCTTGCCGCGTCTTTTTTAAGCAATTTATGTACATAACTTCGATTTGAGATCCTTTCATCAATAAAATATTGCTTACTAACTATTTAACTACCTATATCTGAAACTCGACGTCAAACAAGTGAGATTGATGTATTTGTGTCGTGATTTGTTTACAAACATTCTACATCGAGTTTGGCTAGTGTAGATTTCACTTAATTGACTATGCCGTATCACGTCAAAATAAACATGCATCCGCCATAGCTTCGTGCACTTGACTATATGTTATACTAGCTTTTGCACGCGTATTTTCGGTATAATAAGTAGATATCTAAGTTAAGCTATGTTCTAAATGTACTCCAAATTTCATCTCGATCTGTTCAGTAGTTTTGGAGATCCTAGGTAACAAAAATTCAGATTCACAAACTTTCGGCTTTATAATATTAGTAGGATTTTGTATATTACCTACATTTTTCATGAACATTTTGTCTAAAACCATGTACATATCAACAGACACGGCATCGACTTGGACAACCCTGGTCCAGGCAACACTTCCGTCTCCCTTCTCGCGGCCGGCATAGCAAGCGCTGCGTACGGCGACGGCACCATGGACCCTAGCGCTATCACCGCCTTGGGAGCCCTAGGTTCCGGCCTCTCAGTCTCCGTAGCGGCAGCTTATTCGGACAGTGGAGACAGCAATGGCGCCCGTTCTGTAGACAATGCTACACCCCCAATGCATTACCTCACACCACACGTGGAAATATCTATGGCGGATAATAATGAGACCTTCTCGCCTGGACAAAATCAGAACCACTCTGGCAACTCAGGTCAGTGTTAATTTAACGCATTCACTGTCCAGACTTCAGGAACGTGAATTTAATATTATTTAATAATATTTATACAATACAGTACTTTACACTTTATTGCACATCAACAAGATACAAAAATAAAGTAATACAAGAAAAGAGAGATACAGTTTCTCATTGGGCTAAGAGCGATCTCTTCCAGAAAATCTTGGGATGGACACGAAGCCGTTCTACATATGTACATGTAAAGACGGTGGCGTATTACTTAAATATACAATACATAAGTACATATAATACATAATATAAAATATACTAATAATAATATACTAAAATAAACAATAAAAAAATAATGCTGGACAACACACATGGTATTAACTAGCCCCAAGGTAAGCAGAGCTTGTGTTATGTTATGATTTATGAAGTAGGTAGACCATGTGCATCATTGGCTGTGTTAAGGGCCTGGAAAAAATACATTTTGGATTCTAAGAGCAACGCAATAAAGTTGATTTCAGCTTGTACTTCTCCGACAGAGAGCAATTGGTCTATCAGTGGTCTTTCTGCATTGATAAAGGGCATCTCTTTCTACAAAACTGAGCGAGACTTCAGACCCAGATGGATAGAGATCGCACTGCACTTGTTTTACACTTGCAGTACGTTATCTATCTATCTGGGGCCACTATTCGGCTAGAAAAGACGAACCTCGGTTTCTCTGTCTACAAAATACTTTAAGTTTTATGGATTCCAGAAGTTTGGTAGGAGAAAATGATAATAACAATGTTTTATAGAACTTGATAGCAGGTAGATTAAGATTGTTATAGGGAATGTCAATTATCTTATCACCTTTAGAATCGCGAATTGATTTGTATTGTATTGTAGGTCATGATTGCTATACACGATAGTATATAGACATACAAATGTGTTTCTCGAGAACAACGACGATTGAGTGGCGCGGTGGGGCAAGGTCGACTGCGACGTAGGAGGTTGCGGGTTCGATTCCCGCTTCGGGACAAATCTTTGTACGATCTGCAGATATTTGTAGAACCAGAACACCCGGAGTGTTCTGGGTGTCTAGGTATAATAAAAAAAAATCAATTAATGAAATGTATTAAGTACTAGCTTTTGCCCGCGGCTTCGCACGCGTATTTTCTGTATAATAAGTAGCCTATTATTTAAGTTAAGCTATGCCCTAAGTACGCCAAATTTCATTTTGATCTGTTCAGTAGTTTTGGAGATACTAGGTAACAAAAATTGCACATTTCACAAACTTTCGCATTTAAAATATTAGTAGTATAATATAATAAATGAAGGATAATATAATAGGTATCGATTCTGTTGTTTTAGAATTAGCTAAAATTAGGATTTAGGAAATTCAAATAGACGAAAGCTATTCTATGTTTGAAAAATTAGACTGACAGCTGTAAAATTAGGTTGACAGATCTAAAACAACTCAACTTAGTTAAAATAGCTAAGTATATCCATATTCTTTGCTTTAAATTTTAGCTATGATTAGAAACGTCTACCTAATTTTAGGAGGCATTTAATTTGGTCATGATTAAAATTTAAAGACTAAATGCTAAAAGCTTTTACTCTAAAAACCTATGGATAAAAAAATTAGTGTACAGAAAAGTTGTATAAGCCTGCTGTTTGATACTATTTTTCAAACACGTTCTATTTTGGTACAGTACAGAGAAAAACATAATTTTTAGATCAACCTAACTTAGAAAATTTAGATATCCTAAAATTTAAGTTAGGAATCCTAAAACAACAGAATCGACACCATGATCAGTTATCTGAAATACAGGTACAGGTGTCATATTTTTTGAAACATCAATCGGTTCGATTGCATGCAACAGCAAATTAGTTTTTTTTAAAGTATGCAGTTTTTGTTTTGTCTTGAGTCTAAATTGAGGTCATGCCACTCATTACACGACTTTTCTGTAACTGTCATGGTTTCGGATTTGGCCATCCACTCCCGTAAAAGCCCCAAAGCAGAGATAGATAGATAGATAGATATTTATTTATTGTTTACAGTCTGCAGTTAGCTCAATGTTTCAATTGTAAATACATACTGGTATAATTTTCTTTGTGAATAAAGGCTATTTGCTTTATTGTTTTAAAGTTGTTACAATTTAACGTTAGTTGCTTCTTAAACCCTAACAAAGGTTTATTTAGACACTAGAGCTCTCTTAATAGTACTTTATAATACTAGCTTCTGCCCGCGGCTTCGCACGCGTATTTCCGGTTATATAAGTTCAACTCAATTTAAATCATTTATTTACCGTAAATTCTAAAGGAACACTTGGTCAAGTCAATTGCTACAAAATAAAACATTGGTACAAAAAATAGGAATAATAAGTAGTAGTAATAGTAAGTTGTTACAACTTTCTCGAAATTGTTTCCGAGTATACTTACCTTGGGCAAATTCTGCAGTTAGGTAAAAATAATTTTGAGAAGGAGGCCAAAAGGAGGATCCAGCTAGGCTGGGCAGCGTTTGGGAAACTACGTCGAGTCTTCTCGTCATCCATACCGCAATGCTTGAATACGAAAGTTTTCAATCAGTGCGTCCTACCCGTCATGACCTACGGAGCTGAGACGTGGACATTCACGGTAGGGCTGGTCCACCAGTACAAAGTCGCTCAGCGAGCTATGGAAAGAGCTATGCTCGGAGTCTCTTTGAAGGATAGAATTCGTAACGAATACATCCGACAGAGAACCAAAGTTATCGACATAGCTCAAAGAATTAGCAAGCTGAAGTGGCAGTGGGCCGGCCATATCTCGCGAAGAACCGACATCCGCTGGGGTAAACGTGTTCTTGAGTGGAGACCACGACTCGGCAAACGTAGTGTAGGACGCCCTCCGGCCAGGTGGGATGACGATCTGCGAAAGACTGCAGGCAGATGCTGGATGCGGCAAGCTGAAGACAGGGCGCTATGGCGCTCATTAGGGGAGGCCTATGTCCAGCAGTGGACTAATATAGGCTGATGATGATGATAGTAAGTAGCCTATTATCTAAGTTAGCCTTTGCTCTAAACGTACGCCAAACTTCGTCTTGATCTGTTTAGGAGTTTTGGAGATCCTAGGTGACAAAAATTCAGGTTTTACAAACTTTCGGCTCTATAATATTAGTAGGAGAGGACATAAGCTAGCATCGGAAATTAATGACGCAGGCAGTCACGCACTCAAGCACAGTCACATCGCTGTCCGCTAAAATACCTATTAAGGGTGGCTCCCTGTATACTCTCTGCTTTGGGGCTAGATGATTGTGTGGAGTGTCCCGCATTGGTTATTGCCACCTAAAACAATATATAAGTAGTAATGGGACTTTATGTAGGTACCAATCCTTGTACATTTGTATATAGATTTAATATAATTTTTGTACGTTCTGCAGTTAAAATATGGACATTGTGTCTGCAATAAAGAGTTATTATTATTATTACTATTATTATAACTACATGTTTTAAACATTTTGTTTGGGAACTTAACGTACAGACAGACGAAACCGCATCAAAAACCGGAACGTAAGGTTTCTGTTTTCAAGAACACATGACACTATCTGCTGCATCTAAATGTGAAAGTGAACGAATTAGAAAATAAAATGGCACACTGCATAAATAAAACGAAGCCATTAACATTCCTAATTGTGTGGCTAACATTTATTTGGGATCTACGTGACCTCTAGAATTGTTGTTTTTGTGTTCCTTGCGCATTTTAAATGAGATCCTACTTAGCAACCTGTTGTGCATAAGCTAAAAATACCTATAGTTTTTGCCTCGCCCAAACCTACGAGATAATATTGAATTACTCGTTACTTTTGGGAGACTGGTTTTCTTCTGTTTTAATGTTTACGAAAGTATTTTAAGTTCTTTTTTCGTTAATTTAGCTGATGTCTTTCCGAAATAAGTAAATAAAATAAATAAAAACACGTACCTATTATTTTAATGAGAATGTGCCATGGAACTTTTCCGGAACCTGTAAAGACTTACAAAGTCGAAAGACGAAAGACGTACAAAGTCCGTTAATTTCAGAAGACAACAATCGTAACATGCGTTCATTAACCTACTGAAGTATTTAAAAGTTTACTATAACTACTTTATAACTTACGTACGTCGTCGCACCCACAACATGGATGTACGAATTCGAGTCTAAATGTTAAGGGCTTTCGATTTACATAGCGCGTGAGATAAAAATATTTTGCGGTATTTAATTTTATTTTTTAAGTTTATAAGGAATAAATCTAACGGAAAAGTAATTCGCTACAAATCATGCACCACGCCTCAACGATTTTCTATAAAACCGTGTTGTTACAAACTTATAGTTTCCCGCTCGTTTTATTTCTTGTAGAAGTTTGAAAAATTTTAATCTCTGGCAATGTAAAGCGATCCACGTTAATACAGACTCATTTTATGTTCTACGTTCAGTCGGCAATATTTCTCTCTTAATCAATATGAAGTAGAATTACACTTTTAATTGTGTTTTTTACCTGATCTAATCTGCATAGAATGTAATGGTTATTCGCACTGCTTAGCTACGCCACTTAGCTGTAAATCGCTTTTGAGCGTGTCTTTACATCTCTTCATTCGATTATTCCGATAAACATTTTGTTGACAGAATCTCGTATGAACGGCGAAGGGCCCAGCTCGCCTCAGTCGGGAGACAGCGCGGTCGCCAGTAGCTCCCTATCAGCAGGCCTCCCCACCAACATCACTCCGTCCATAACACTCATACCAATCAAACAGGTGAGTCCAACACACAGGTGACCCGACACCCACCTCCTTAAGGCGATCAACACACTGTCACGCACCACGCTGCATCTTGCGTGTCGACGCACCTACGCGCGTATTGTGTCTTGAGTGTTAACCGCCTAATACACCACCCAGACCTTCCGGTCCTCGGCGGCGAGTCTTTATTAATAAGGTTAAATATAAATTTGTGTTCCAGGAGCCGAACCACCAAGAAGAGTCGAGCTGCGGCGAGCGCGACGCCGAGACCAACGGCGACAAGCGCGGAGTCTCGTCGAGCCTGTCTTCACTGATCAAGGTGTCGCCGCTTAAGAGCTTATTGCGGGAAGACCTGCGCCGGCGCATTTCGGCCCGCGGCCGCGCCCGCGGCTCTAACGTATGTCCCACACATAGTGTCATGCGCAATCATTCACTAACGTTACCAGAACGAGTCGATATCGAGACCTACTGACGAACATCATTAGTTTTTCCCAATATTCAATCTGTCAATCGCTATCTGAAGTCGAATTTTGACCCAATTTTTATGAAATTTAGGCTATTTTATACAGCCTTCCTAAACTGATCTAACAACGCAAAAACAATAAAAATCAACGATTTCTAAATGAATTAAACTACTAAGTTGTAATTGGCATTCGGTACCATTATGTTAGGATAGATAAAATAATGTCAAAGTAATCATTATACACCATTCGTAAACTCTTTCTCCATCAAATCTTTTGTAACCTGGAATTTCATTCATTTACTTATACGGCAAATCGCTTGCAAAATTTACACAAAGGCCTAAACATTTTAAAGAATCTACCGGGACTAAAATATAGAGCAACCTATAGTGCAAGTCAGCTTTGTGCTTATTAGCCTTTACCACTATTTATAACCTTCATGTAATCAACGAATATTATCATTACAGGCATCCCGCGCATCGCCCTCCGAAGGCGGTATCATCACCTCGACACACGGAGACACCGCGATGCTGCCTTCATCCCTCGTATGTACATTCTGCTCTATAACATTCCCTGATTCCACTCTCTACTTCCTCCACAAAGGCTGTCATTGCGACTCCAACCCGTGGAAATGTAATATATGCGGGGAACAATGTTGCAATGTCTACGAGTTCAACTCGCACCTTCTCTCGAAGAGCCACCAATGACTGTTTGCTGGGGGGCCGTTCGATCACTGACTCTAAGTTTGATGATGCACTTCTTGTATGCTTAGGACCTATGCTTGAAGCCGTGGGCACGATTTCAAGCTATTTTGAACCTTGCTTGATACTGATTTATAGCTCACTACACTTTGTCTAGCCAGAGTTTTTATCGAAACTGTTGGTTGTATTCTCGTGATCAATGTTATCTATAAGGGAAAGTTCTGGTAGCTATTCATTAATATTGAGCTGTGTATCGTAACTGTTAGGTTCAATATGGCTTATCTCGTGGTCTGAAATACGGTTTGAAGCTAAAAAGGTCCGTAAAGCATGCAAAGCTAGCGTCGAATGTACTTCACTTTGTTTTCTATTTATTTCTTTTTATTTTAACTATGTTAAGGAAAGGTTATGAAGTGCTTCGATACGCTACGCTGAACGTCCCCCCGAAGCTGATTTTGTTTGAAAGTGCAAATTATGTCAAGGTTTATTTAAGCGATAAGAGACCTTACCACGAATATAATACGTTAGTTTTACGATTGTAGTTAAGTGTCAAAATCGAGCCAATTGCTACACTGTGTTCTGTAAAGTAACGTGTACTATTCGTGATAGGAACTCAGGGTATTTGAAATGATTATTTAATTATATGGATATTTTAGTACTTAAAAATGGGTGCGTAAAGTTGGTAATTATTTAAAATTAACTAACTTAATGTCGTTTTAACGATTTCAGTAGAGGTTCGCGAATTAGAGCTTAGGCGGTTTACATTCCAAAATAAATAAAAAACATTCCATTATTTGAGATTGACGTCTTTTCGTGGGGAACAATGACTACTTAACGTTCTTTAATATATAAAAAACATAACTTATTTCGCCTATGTACTTAACTGTATACAATATGACCGTGATTAAAAAAGAAATCTTATATTAGAGTATTTTGGTGCGATAGTGAATTTTACAAAATATTTATTAAAACTTATGGTGAAGATTGTACAAATTAATATATTTTTACATTTCGCTGTTGACAAGTTAAAGGCAAAGCCTACATATCCGTGATTTTTTAATTATTGTGATTATGTACAGACAGGAATTAAATTTCTAACATTCCGTTTATATTATTATTCTTTTAGTGCATGTGATGCAAGTCCACGACTAATACTTATGTACAAGTTATTTGTTTTTATTTTGTTGTTATTTTATTTTTTCCAAAATAAACTATGTTATCTAACAGGTGAGGTAACAATCATGTACTTAACTAAATAAATTATGTCGTCCAAGAGTTTAGCAAATTACTGAATACATTTTAATTGAATTTAGTAAATATACAGTGCAGCACTTTGCTCAATGGATCTTGTGTGGAGCAAATTGGGCGTGTTATATTCGCACAAAAGCATAATATCAATCAGTCTTTCCAAAATATTAAAGTGCTTTAGTAGAGATTTTTAAGCTATTATCATTGAATAGATAGAAGAAAACGGTTTGTATAATCAGTCCCTGTAGACAAAAGGGCATCAAAATGAAAACGCGCCGTCTTGTAAAGTATAACTTGTTATACATAACATGGTGGTGGAGAAAACGGCGCTCGAGTCTATAGAATATAGAAAGTTCCAAAAAAATTCGACCAGGCGGAAACTTGACCTTGAGGCGCAATTGGTAGCGCGTTCCCGTGCTGAATGGAAGGTTGCGGCCAGCCCCGTCTAGATCGTATTTTTTGGGATTTTATATAAATTTTTATAACATACTTGTTATGTTGATATACAGACGTGTCCAACCTCGTGTGCTTAGCACTGTCGTAAAGTGCCTATCGTTTTGGATATCTGTAATAAGAAACAGATCTCGTGTTCAGGAGACCTAATCATTTTTGTATAGTATAGTTGGAAATTGTGCTCAATATGAAATATTATATCAGTATGTACTTAGAAGGAAAATATTGCTGGAGATTAAAATTCAAAAGTCCAGTTGCGTCCAAGAGATATCAATTAATGTTAACGATAGTTTAGGTGTTGTTATTTATGTATATTTTATCGTAATTAATTATTCCAACTAAAACCGGTCAGTTTCTTCCATTCGTTTTCCTCCCCTTGTGAGAAGAAGCAAGCGAATCAATTATGATTATGCTATAGACGATGTTTGAGTGATATCAATATCAGAAAGCATAACTTTAGTAAATTCTTGAAATAACGCCTCGCTTGCATCTTGTCTAAGGGGTAGATTATATTCCTTTAGTTTTAAGTACTTAATATCGGTTGTGGTCTTGCCTGATAAGTTTACTAAATTGACTTAGATGGAACTGAAATTATGATTACCAACGAAGTTCGTATTTTGTTTTGTTTTACTAAATTGGTATGATAAGGTACACACAAGTGTAAGCCTAGGTAGAATCGGCGCACGCCTCTGTCCATATGGGACGTAGTGAGTTACCGGAGTTGATAAACAATTTATTATTTATTTATAGAGATTCTATATTTGCTGTTTCATTGTTGGTTATTATAGAACGGATTTTATTGTATTGGTCCTTGCGTGTCGCCGTAAATAATATCATAGGAACTAGACTAAGAGCTATTATTAATTAAGTAATATTAATCGGTAACCCCAATGGGCGCCTTCAATTAATCCGTCCATATCTAATGATAGATATTGCCTTTAATATTTAATAGAGTAATATATTTTATAGAGTTTAGGTGTAAGTATAAACATAAAATGGTATAGAATCACAGAGGTTTACTTAATTTATTTATTTTATTCGGTAACGCTATATTACTTAAGCCATCTGTGCTTAAGCTATAATAATGTAGAATTGCAAATATTATGTAAATCTTCTGTTATCTAAACTGAAAAGAACACCAAGACTACCAGTAAAGGAAATGTTCCCTATATTTTTTGTATAACGACAGACGAAAAAATGATTACCAAATTCAAAATTATTAATTATTGTTAAAACAAAATATTATAAATATTGTTGATTGTTGCAGTTGCAAACATAAATTATATGTGTGAAGTAGTTACTTATACGGAAAAACTTTAAAAGTATTGCTTGTTGTTCTTTATGAAATTATTTTATGTAGAGTTGACCAGTATTGCGAAACATTCCAATTTAGCGTGAAACAATTTAATATATTTTCGTGTTACACTTGAATGTGTAAATTCATCTAATGTCTGTGTTATAAATTATAATGGGCTGTCGGTCGTTTAGAGATAGTCAAAAGCTGAGTGGCAGAAAAATTTGAAAAGCGGAATATTTTGTGTGAAGTAAAATAACTGTTGGTGCTGTTGACTATAGAATAAACAGGCAATCTACGCCCCATGGCATCTTATCATCTTGTTAAATAAACTTTCAGATCATAAGTATTTATGATGTTCTAGTACCTATAGCAATCCTCACCTCAAACCAAAACACAGCTTACCATATTTATGTATGTTTTTGTAATTCTAAGTTGTTATTATGTATTTAAAATGTAAGTTAGACAAATTAACGAAGTTTATTTGTGTCGTTGAAAGTTTGCTGTTATATTTATAAGATTATATATCAAATAAGTAATTGTGCATTCCTACAATAAATCTATTTTACTTAACGCAGAGTGGTGTAATTATCAAATATTGTGCCTTAGAATAATAGAGATTGAAGTAAAATTGATATTTTTGAAAGTGTTTAGATGCGTGCGTTTTAAAAATATTCATTGGTTCATAGTATAAAATATTAAACCGAAATATGACTGTAAACCATCGATCAGAAGCGTTCATTTAATCGATTAATCAAACGATTTCTAAAAAACAAATGAATGGTGGAAATTATGCCAAAAGGACATTCCTTCGGCTTCACACTTTCCGGGTAAATAGTTTCTGCGAATGTTAAAAGCACCAAGTTTCGAAGGAATTTCCCCAGTTGAAAGTTGTTCATGTTTGAATTCGCTACGAACGCGAACAAAGTTCAACCGCAAACGTTAAAACATTCGGAGAGTGAGAAGCCATTGCTATCAAAGTGAGAATACTTTACAATATGGCTGTTGTGCTTGTAAAAACAGAAATGTTTATGTGCAGTTGATATTTTATAAATCGCCACAGCGATTTATAATAAAATGGTACTTACTATCAATTTATGTAGTTCTATTTATTTACTTTATTTTAATTTGGTAAAGGGTCTAATTGAAATAATAAACTATGACATACATTTTCTTGTTTTATTTGAATGAACTCTACCAAAGTACCAACAACATTCGTAGAATTACTTATTAATTGAGCATGGTTTCGCTCTTTGACTAGCTCTTATATCATAAAATACCTATAGAAATAGCTTAGATTAAGTCTAATAACTTCCCATTCGTGTCTCATTAAATTGGGTGGGTCATTCGGCATTTTCTGGTAAGGTCAGTCCATTAATAGTCAACTTTATAAAAATAATCTCTTTTTGCGCTCGCTACCACAAATAAACATAGCTTATATCACTGACTTAATATAAAGCTATTTGAAAATGCTACATCATCATCAGCTCATGATAGTTCACTGCTGGACATAAGCCTCTCCTTAAGAGCGCCATGGCGCCCTACATTCTGTATCTACATTAAATCGTAGTTTTGCTCTAGAATTCAGACAAACAGATTATCTGACTTGTTTTCTAAAGCCTCTTCCAGAGACTCTATTTTGTTCTTCAGACATCGGTTGAGGTACTGCAATCTCTTTATTTTCTTTGCCTGTTTCTGTATTTTCCTCTTAAATTCCTGCTTGCTTGTTTCTGATAATTCACTATGGTCTGGAGAAGACGATTTGTCCAGTCCTTGGTCGCTAGACGGTTCGCTGCTTAGAATGTTTGTTTCATGTGACTGGAAAAACAAAGCTTGTTTAACATTTTGAACATCCATTAAAACTTGGGGCCGCTAAACAGCTTACAAAAATGCACAGTCAAATTTTAAAATTGTGTCTTCGATTCGTTGGTACCTACCTACCATGTAGGTGGCAGATGCTCTCCACGTCTAACACCTAAAACGCTCTTCAACCTTGGTACCTAGTACCTACCTCACCCCGACCCAAATCAGCGTGAGCGCCACCACCTACTTTATCTTATTGTTATGTTAAACTAAGGAATTTTTAAAAATTGTTTGGCCAGTTTGTGATATCATAAGCTTTTTTTAATGCCTCTGTTAAAGTTTTATTTTGTATACTATAAGCAGAGATGCGAAGTTGCTCTTTTTGGCCACTACAAAGAGAAATGTTGGCGCTGATTTGGGTCAGGGTTGTGCCTTAATACAATACACTACATAGATAGATATTTTTTGATTATACACTAGCTGACCTGGCGAACGCTCTCACGTTTAAACCTTCCCTGAACTTACACAAACATTTCAAGATCAAAATTAGCGAAATCGGTCCAGCCGTTCTCGAGTTTTAGCGAGACAAACGAACGGCAATTGATTTTTATATATCAGAAGATAAGATTAGCAATAAAATAATATTTCGGTTATAAATTAAGATGTAAGCTATCCTATCTTTCAAGTTGGATCAAACTGCACACGGTGTGCAAATTTAATTTAAAATCGGTTAAGCAGTTTAGGAGTCCATCGCGGACAAACAACGTGACACGTGATTTATATATATTAAGATAGAAAACACCCACAACAAGCCGTACAAACATTTGTCGCGAGGCGGGAATCGAACCCGCAACCTCCTGCGTCGCAGGCGGACCTTCGCCCGCTGCGCCATTGAGGCCGTCAGTCATCAAAGTGAGCGCGGCCTTAACCCATTCACTGCCCCGCCGCCGAAACCACAGCTACAAATCGGCTTGATTGTGCGTGTGTGTCATGCATCTTTAAGTACGTACCTATCTAAGTATCATCATCATCAAATGTTCCTAGGATTCTCTATGTGCCTGCGTAAAAGGGACTTACGTAAACCGGTAAATATAACGTTGGAATCGCGTCCTTCTTAAGTTTTTTCTGAGTTTTCGAATTAGTGTTGAAGCAGTGATCTTCGAAATGTAGACTGCAAATCGCACTCAGTTTCCTAGGGATCCATGACTCCTCTCTTCTAACCGCAGCAACCCATTTACGTCGTCTGGCGGGATCGCGAGGAAATCTGGAATATAATTTATTACCTACCTTAAAACTTAAGTAGGTAATGTAAGTACCTAGGTACCTTGCAGGTAAAATGCGATCGATTTCTTTTCATTAAACAAAACTTAAAGTTTTTTACGTGTATACCTACCTCTAATATGTACTTACCTACCTACTATTTGGTGCATGCATGTACCGAACCCTTACCCACCCTCATCGAAACCGAAGTTAATTTGTAGGACTTACCTACCTACCTACTTAAAATACCTACCTAGCCTAGGTATCTACATAGTGTGCATAATCTAATGTTAGTAGTTTAGGTAGGTACAGTAGGCACGGGGGGTGTCGTCGTGGATGCACCCATGGATGAAGAAAAATATTTCTACGTTCACGGATGCACCCTGTAGAGGGAGTATTCTTTCTACGATTATTACTCTAAAATATTTCTAGGCACTAGTCAAGGAAGGATGGAATTGACTTACAGATGCAAAGATACTTTATTCTCACCACCGCCATAGCTTTTACACCATTTTACCGCACATTTTGTCATATTTGTTCATGCTAATGATGACACAAGGTTACATTATTTGTGGGAGCTAAAGTTGCCGGTTACCTATCTCGTAGAGCGTCTCCACAAGAATGGCACGCAAAAATCATTACCAGACCAAAACATGATTGGTTCGAGGCTACAACATAGCAAAAGAGCCCTCCAATGGTGCCCTCTAGTGGCGGCAGCGCATGCGTGTTATGCATAGTGTGGAGCTCCCTCCATGATGGTCCCTTTGTAAGGCGTGTATTTATATTAGCTAAGACTGGCTCTGGCGAGCAATCCGAAAATAATAACAGATGATTAGGCGGCGGCGGCTGCTGCGGTGTCTGCAGGTTCTAAAAGAATTACTTCCGTTGATGTTTAACTCCATGGTCCATGTTTGATATTCTCAAGGATGCTGAAAATAAAAGCATGAGTATGTTATGTCAATGTCAATTGTCAACGCGATGTCATGTCATCCCATCCAGTCATAAACGTCAAACAAAGTTTCTTCTAGAGATGGGTACTCTTTATTCCTCAAAGTGAAAGTATTCACCTATTCCGGATCCGCCATCGGATCCGATTCCTCATAATGTTTCCTTATTCCTCTTAATGATTCCTTATTCATTTGATTAATTTACTCTGTACTATTCCGTACGCCGGCCCTGCGCCCCGGTAGGAGTGAGTGAAGCTAGATTTAAACCATTGTGTGTGTCGTGGTTTGTGGCTCTTGGCGAAACAGAAAAGCACAATAGTATTTAAAACATTAGGTAGCTCTAAGTTAGTTAGTTAGTAGGTGCCTATTATGTAGGTACTTAGGAGTAAGACTTCCATAATAATTTGCTCTTTAGGATGGTCTAATAGCTCTTTTAGATAAATATAATAAATAACATAGGTACTAGGTACTTAGGTACTTACCTACATGAGTTTCAAGAAGCATGTACTTACCTAGGTAAAGTTTAATTTACTTATCTGTAGGTACTACATTATTTTACATAAAGGCATCACTTTTTTTAAATTGTGTAGTTATATTAATAAAATAACAATGAATTATATGAACCTACCTACCAGAAGGTGATTGATTTCCCTTCGTACTTTCGGCTCATACACAAACCTGCGAATCAGTGCGATGCGATTCCTCGTGACAAAAGATAGGTCTAGATCGCAGGTTTTTGCGATGCGACCGTTGCATCGCAGTTTTGTGTACGAGCCGTTTAACAGGCTTAGGACTGTCAATCTAATAAATCAAGTTATTCTTGTTGTCTAAATTAAATATTCTTGTTGCGGGCGAGGTCGGCCACGAAAGCGCTGGCGAGACGACCTTAACGCCTTTCTCAGAGATTGGTGGAAGATCGCACCAGACCGCACCGAGTGGAAAGATTTGGGGGAGGCCTTTGCCCAGCAGTGGGACAAACCAGGCTAGATAAAAAAAAAAAAAAATCTTGTTGTCTAAATTAAATATACCTAACCAAGAATGAACTCAAAGTTCAAAACAACCAAGCAAGCAAAAATCATACATAAACAAACATTCGAACGTGCTCTTCCTCTCCTTCGCACTAGTTTATGGAATCGTCCATCCATCTCGCTCTTGTTCGTTATCGCACCACAATGTTCCTTTCATTCATTCATTCAGTGAGCTCTCTCGCCCAGTGGCCGGTTGTTCCGCTCCGGAGCCGAAGCTCGGAGTCGGAGTCGTTAGCAATTGGGTGGAATAAATAAGTCCATCGTGTCCACGTGCGGAATCGACTCATTTTATTCACTTATTCCGGAGTTACCCATCGCTAGTTTCTTCACTTCGATCAAGTTTTGTTGACAAAAGTTAACTTTTTCTAAAGTTTTACTTTTCTATTTATTTTCGCAATCTCATATTCGTAAAGATAATCGAAAGTGTTTTAATTTCTCTTTCACATAAAAGTTTTGCGGTGTAATGGGAAAATCTACAGAAGTCGATGGCGACAACAACCCAACTTTGTCAGACTCAGATCCTGCGAAGTTATTGGAGGCTGCTCTTCTGCAGATGGATGGCATCATAGCCGGTAAGTTTTGTCATCATAAAATTGAAAAAGAAACAGGAAAATTCATATAACAATCAAGTAATTCGTACGCCCATCCAACTTACAGACTAATCTATTTGACTAATCCTTTGATATTTTCACGGTCTACTGCATAACCAGGTCTCGATTTCCTAAAATGTATTGATGGATTGTTCAGTATAACTCATCTATATCTAATCTAGTTTTGTATTTCTTAAGTAAGGTCCACTTTATTCTGTTTGAATTTGAAGTGATAGTTGATGGTTTACAAACATTCAAGACCTACACAGTGTCTGTACCTACAACAGTAGCATGTACTTTTTAGTAATTTGAAAATCTATAAATGATTTCCAACAATCTGCGGAGTCTTGTGCTCTTATCTCTTGTTTTATGATGATAATAAGATTTATAAGTTGAGAACCTTATCTGATTTTAATAATTTGACATTGTTTTGCTTTCCAAACTTAGATAAAAATCTTAATTCACTCCCATAAACTTATTTTGACGCTGTTGGAATTCCCTGGACGGGGCTACTGCATCTCCTCCACTGCGCTAATAATAATATGCCTCTTAGATTATGACTCATGACTACATGATTTCAGACAGAATATCAGTCAAGTAAACATGATCTAATTTCCCAAAATAATTACTTACCCCAATACCAAGGTAATATACTAAGTAGCATCTTGTCTTTGTTTCATTTCATCAAAACGGTATGACTCATAAAAAAAAATAGGTATTGTTCCGTTAAGTATTACGTGGTTGCTATTGCAGCCACAGAACAAATAATGATAATACCATCACCAATAGCCACAACTTGACAGGGGATTTCAATAGGATGGTGGCTGTTTGACCTTAGACCAGAAAATCTATTGCGTTAGGAGCCCCTGTAAAAAATAGTATAGTAAATAATGGTAAATAAACTTTTAAATCCATCATGGTTATTAAACAAAAATAATATTACTTAGTTTAGAAGCTTTTACCAACATTCTGAAGAAGTTATAAATGGACCGAGACACATTAAAATCTGCATCAGTGTTTGCTTATTTTCCGCGCCTTTTCCTTCAAGAAAATTTTGCAAATATCCCTTCTAACTAACCATCGTCGCTTACGCAAGTGTACCCATGTCCATTAGCCTTGTATCCTTCGCGAATTTACGACGTGTTAGTCACGCAATTATCCCTATACTCTTAACAAATGAAGGACCCCTATTGGTTTAAGTACCAACAGAGTGAATGTTCGAAACTTCTGTATTTCAGTAGATACTACTGTTGGTTCTGTGTCAACAGGGGTAAGGGTGAGAGGGTGCAAACTGTTGAATAGGGTGGCGGCGTCAGTCGGTCGCCGCGCGGTTACCCCTCGGCTCGTGCCGAGGTCCTCCCGTTCGAACGGTTTCACGTACCTATATGGCACACGAGATTTTCTCGTGCGGCGTAATAAACTCGTTTAAATAATTTACTCAACGTTAGTATACGCGACTTATTGGAGATGTTGTTTTGTTTGTAACTGCATAATATCTTTTTCTGGAATATGCTTTAATAGTTCTGAAAAAATATTTCGAATCGTAGTATAAATTGCCTCGCGGTATAAAGATTGTAAATTGGTAGATTGTAGATAACAATTGTAAATTGGTTCTAATTTTTTTTACCAAACACATCCAAATAATGTAAAACATTACAGTAGGTAGCCATAATCTTGTCTCTCTTTATCTCTCACTAAATCCCATTCTACGTTTTTACTGTTGGTAGTCGGATCACGTGCGCACGTATCCAACTTTTGTATATTTAGTTATAAAGTAGTTACCCATAAGTATAATAAGTAGTATGTTATACTATACTATTTAATTATTCTGTGGTAGTATGCAGTTAGTTTATGAACTAATGCACTATGAATGAGTGCGAGGTAGAGGTAGGTATTCTTGACGGCATGCCCTCCCAGCAACTATGTATTTCGTATGTTTAATTTTTTAATGTCGTTACGTTACGATATGTACCGTTACTTACTAAATAGTAGTCTTTGATATCCCTGTATTTGAAATAAATACGAAAGAAAATATTTTTATTTGCCTTAAAAACTAGATACTAATAGGTAGAACGAAAACTTTATGTTACTAAATAAGTCTATGTACATTTTCTTTCTTTGAAACAGTTTAATCTCATAAAAAGATAAAAGATCAAACAGTGGCTATATATTTACTCAGTATGTAGGTCAGCTTCACGAAGTTACGTGCGTAAGAAAACATGAGTAATTGCGGGTCCACTAAATAAAATTGAAGTAAAGTTTAGAGGAATTATAAAATCCGGTTTAATGAGCAAATGCGTTTGCTCTGCGAAGAGTAAAATGTACTCAACCAAGAGCCAACGCCTTAGTAGCCCCTACCATACGAATTAGAGAAATATTTACGAATGCACCACACACAGGTGAAAAGCAAGGACAAATGTAAATACCTATATAGGGTCTTATTTCTTTTAATTCTGGTTTTCTGTACCATCAATAAACGTCTACCAATTTAGTAGCATCAGGTGCAAAAACAGGCATGAAAAATGACAGTAATGATTTCTAAAACCCGCTTAGGTTTGTCAGAAAAAGCGAGCGCGTGCCTCGCGGGTAATTACTCCAGGATTTTCGGCTTATACATCTGTTATGACCACCTGACGCGATCTAGATCGGTGAATCACTAAGTAATGCACAGCTTGGCAGACGATAGGACATAGTTTTATGACTTCGCTTCGAGTTGGCTCTCTTGTTTTGCTTCCCTAGTGGAAAGGCAGCTATAATGTCGGGAGCTCGCGAGGAAAAACTCATAATCACCCGTTCGTGTTTGCTATTATGAAACTACATTGTTATACCACTGCGACTAGGAACGCCAGCCAAGTTTCCAGGTCCTGGTAGGTAGCTATGTACTCTCTAGTCTCGCATATACCGATTTCAGGCACGAGAGCGAGGTCTTTAGCATTGCAGATTTTAAATGGCTTGTGCTGTAAAGTTTTCCAAGCGCTTTTAGACCCGCTCATCCGTTTTACTGTCTTTCATAACTCTTGAAGCTCTAATACTTGATGCTTTAAAACTCCGTGGTAAAATTTATAGGACATGTTACGATTTCCGAGATTAGGAAGTTAAGTATTCGCAATATAAATAAGAATGCTCACAATATGAAAACCTAAACACACACAAAATGGAAATCCTACTAAATTATAAAGGAGTTTGTGCCGTTGTGTTTTAGTGTTATCTTTGGCCAAACATCTTCACAACGGAACGCCCGGTCCATTCAGTAGTCTAAATGGAACGGACTGAAATTTTGCACACATAAAAAGCTGGACCTGGAATAACATACAGGCTACTTTTTATACACACGACTACTACACTACTTTTGACGCTACAACGTCTTATAATTCGATAGAGCCGGCTGCACGCACGAAAAAACATGACGTCATGCGGCGTTACCTCGCTCTGAGGCGTTCCATGTAAGGCTTGAAGTGCAAGCGAGAGCGCTCGACATCCGTCTCTCTCCTACTTGAGTGAGCGATGCGTCTGCGTTGTCACGTTCAACTATCGTCAATAAACCGACTTTACAGACAACCAATTTTTTACATACAGACGACCTCTGTGGCGCAGCGGGCGAAGGTCTGCCTGCGACGCAGGAGGTTGCGGGTTCGATTCCCGCCTCGGGACAAATGTTTGTACGATCTGCAGACATTTGTCCAGGGCGTTCTGGATGTTTTCTATGTATAATAAAAAATATCTATATATGTAGTGTATTGTATTAAGTACCTATATCAGTTATCTACTATCTAGTACCCATAACACAAGCTCTGCTTAGCTTGGGGCTAGATAATGCTGTGTGTATTGTCCAGCATTATTTATTTATTTATTTTTATTGCAAAATAACGTGGAAAGCTGCGCACGGATGCTAGTCTAATATGGTTTTCCTGAAGTATGTCTCACTTCGGTCAGTATTTACTATTACAGAGGCTGAACATTTTAATCTCTCTTAGTCTGATGGTGCCATGGATATACATTTCCCCTTATCTCTTGTCGGTCTCAAACAAATATTTGTTTCGAGTTACTCTTCGTCTTTAGGTACTTTTGCAGGAATTTAATTCTGCTCTGTGCTCGTAAATGAAAGTTTGATTCAAATTCCAATGTGTTGTTTTATTATAGCTCATTTACCTTTTTTGAATTCTGAATAAATATTCTGTATTGAGTTCTTACATCAGAACAGAATGTATTAAAGCGTTTGAATAAATAATGCTGGAAAATTCACATAGCAATCTAATGCAGTGTGAATTGTCCAGCATTATTTATTATTAAAAAAGGCTACACAATTTACTATCCTAGTACCCATAGCAGAAGCTCTACTTAGCTTAGGGCTAATAAATAATGCTGGACAATTAGGTAGCTGATACCTAATTATAATTAATACAGTATACTACCTACCTACATAAATAGGTATTTATTTTTACTATACATAGAAAACACCCAGAATAAATATCCGCAGATCGTACAAACATTCGTCTCGAAGCGGGAATCGCGCAACCTCCTGCGTCGCAGAAGGACCTTCGCCCGCGGCGCCACAAAGGTCGTCGTTTAATTAACAGTTATAAACAAATTACCTATCCTTTATTCATTATGTATCCATGAGATTTTATAAATGTTACGTAGCCCGTTCAACAGCGCTGCGAAACGTAACTTACGTTCCATCGTTAGAGAGCCTCGAAAAGCTAAACGAATCTTCCCTCGCAGTTCGACAGGGTTCATTTATTTTTGTTGAAAAGCGGAAGTTTCGTAATTACAGCTCTGGCCGTGGCTCGTCCGTAGTCCGTAATGTCCGTTCCTTTTGTACTCAACAAGTATTCATCAGGCCCCGCCACGCAACCTCACATTTCTATTTGAAAAAGGGATGTCGCCACAATCACAGATTAGACGACATACCTACAATTCCTTTTCCCTGTCCGTGAAAAGGTTACCCGTATCTACCCGCGTAAGCTTTGTCTGTTTTTGTTAAAATGTATTTTTCAGTATAAGATAAAAATTACATAGGTATTTTTATCGTAGACTGAAAAATACATTTTGGTTATGACGCCGTCAGATCGTAGAATCAGCCCGTTTAAAGAATGGCTAGACCGATTACAAAAGAAAAGATGATTTGTTGGGAAAACCTAATATGAAGAATGTGATTTTACGCGGCGTTTTATTGTATTTCATCGACAATTTAATGTCAGTCAATAGACGTGTATTCATAATTAAAGCTTTTATGTAAAAGAGAAACACTTAGGTAAGTGCTAGGTAGTAACCTAGTTCTAAGACTATGTAGGTATATCTTATATCAAGGTCTAATTACAAAAGTTACAGTTAGTTATATCAAAACCCCATCACTAGACACTACTTCTTTGTGGTTATTGTGTATGCTCTAACTGGGAATAAAATAGATGCCCTAAATGTGGTGCCGTTATAATTGGTGCCCTAAATGGGAATACTCCATATTCATTCGACGAGATGGCTAAGTGACGTTTAGCCATATTGTTGCACGTATAATATATTCCTACATCTGTGGTTGCACGTTGATCGTTCAACAATAGGCATAGGCAATCAATTGGATTTCGCCGTTTTGCAATCGGCTTAGCCATTCTACAAACGGGCTGGTTCTACCTACCGCAATAAATTTAGTATCCCCATCATCGATGCAAGTAACTTATCTTATATCTATGATCAGCATGTAGTTATGGTATTATGAGCATTAATCCCCATGAGATAAGAGCCGATAAGGCGCTTATTAGGAGAAAGCCTGCATCCAGCAGTGGACCAATATAGGCTGTTGAGGATGCCGTACATCGTCATCATTACGTAACAGTTAGAACCTAGATCGATTTCTCAAGTACCTAGGTAATAAATAAGATCTAGCTCTATAAAATACAACCATCTCGACTAATCTCCATTTAAAATTTAAATCCCTTGGTGTAGCCTTTTTCCTTTATTGAAAGCGCTCTCAAATTTCCTTGTATCATCCCCGTCTATAATAGAGAAACATTGTTCGGTATAATAAGCCGTCTAGCCGGGCGGATCTATTGAATCCTATCCTATCTCAGTGTCTATGTCTACATATACAGCTCGAATACTACGGGTAATCATATAGTTTATCCTACATTCGCCAAACACGCTACGTCCTGCCGTATATTGTATTGTATTCGGACAAAGGAGTAATTCGGACGTATCCCTGGATCTTTTGTGAGGTGTTTTTACTTACCATCTAGTTCTTTGGATTACTCTCCTTTCTCGGAAGTGTCTTTTTGTTTCAAGTTTAATGCTCGCACAGAAGCGTCTTACGACCGTCATGTAAACGTTCGGTTAAGGTTCAGTGGTGTCTTTATTGTGAGTAGTGAATTGAAATGTGATTAAGGATGCCCGGGTGCTGGCATTTACCTGAGCACGTGACGCGATGGTGGCTGCTGGACGTCTGTACGTTCCGCCTGTTCGGAGAGCCCGATGTCGCAGACTCGCAAATTCCGCAACGTAAGCATCACTGAATTAGCTTTCTAGATTGGATCATTTAGTTGTAGTTATAGTATCTTATTTAGTATGTCGCATTCACTGCCCAGCCACGTGGTGGCACTGACCGACATTTGCGTCTTGCTTGGGTCATGTAAGTGTTAATGAAGTTATTTTATTTTATTTTTTATTTTTGGGAAACAAATAGCTTTAGATCTAGAAGATTTAACACATAATATTAGAAGAATTAAGCTAAGCAGCTTCCACACATATTTTCATTTCTTTACGAATCATTTTGAATGTATGGTTTAGATAGCTTTAGGTAGATTTACTTCAATAATCTAGAGCTCTTTCGCAAGCTGTACGCACCGAATATCCAATCCGAATGCGCCGAGGGAGACAAAGTAATCAAATTTTAGAATTCGTTGTATGAAATCGTACGGAACCTCGGACACAATGTTTGAGTTACCCGCGCTCGGGAAAGGTGTGCGTTAAGCTTCATAACCTCAGTAGTTTGTTTGATATACGAATACGAAAAGTTAATCGGACAATTACATTATAACTAACGTTTTTGACGGAATGTATAACGTTACGTCAAAGGTAACCGACATAGTTGCTAACTGTCCGATTATCTTTAAACACCACCCTAAAGCCCGGACTCCACCAAAGCGAAGATGTGCTCCAAAGCGGAGACGAGAAGAGACGTTTTTCAGCTAGGGTGTATCCACCGAAACTGTGCAGAGATGCGTTCTGGCTGGACTAGAGCGGAGCGGTGAGCTGCTGCCAGCGATGGCACACATCTCTTCGTTTGCTGAGATGACACGCATCTCTCCGCGTCAGCGCTGCGTGCCGTTGCCAGCTTGCGTGGCACAATTTCAATTAAATTTTCTTGCAAAGTCAAATCATTCATTCAATCTCCGCCGCTCAGCTCAATCTCAGCTTATATCTCCGCTTCGATCGCACCATACTTAAACGATACATTTCCGCTCGGTAGTATCCACTGAAGATGAGATGTGTAAATAACGACTTTCTACTGGTTGTATAAAACACATCTCTCTTCTCGTCTCGTCTCCTTTGGTGGAATCCGGCCCTAAGGACTAATGTGTCCACCACTTCCAGTATTAATATTAATCGCCTCCTAGAAAGTTAGCCTAACAATAGTTTTAAAAGCTTCATGAAAGTTAATTTCAAACTTCCCTGATCCATAAAGCTAGAATATGGTTCAGATTAGTTTGATACATCGTTCCGCAGAGTGGGTCGATGCATTATCTTGCGTTAGAATTTCGCAGCTTTATAATATAAAGGTGTTTTATTTTATTGTCTAAGTAATTACTTGAACAATTCTACTTAGGAATAATGTTTCTAGTTTTGTAAATTTAGGTTTCTACCTTCGGCTTCGCTCACGTCTGTTAATTGCTTAAGGCATAGTCTATAAGTCTATAGACTATAACAAGGATGTCTATAACTCAAGGATGTCTGTAACTCAAGGATTGTGGACCTATCCATCATTGAGTTGTGGACCTATCCATCATTGAGTTGTGGACCTATCCATCATTGGAAGAATTGTTAGAATCACATCAGTAATTTCCGAGATTACCCAAACCCACAACCATGTCTATAAAATATAAGTCAGTAATAATACTTTGATTTCCTTGAAAAGACTTTGAATCTCTAAATAAAATATTTTTTTTAAGTTTTGCGGGACAAATACAAATTCCTCAGGAATATATTTCTTATGGGACCACCTCGGAATCATCCTTTATACAACTGCAAAAGAATCATCTAAATCGATCCATAAAATGACGGAGAAATCGACGAACGTACATTAAACAAGACCCGTCAAGTGCGAGTGTAACTCGCGCGCCGAGGGTTTCGAACGTTTGTCAACAAGTAGGTATGTACTAAAGAGAATTGGAAATTTAATAATTTTTTTCTACTATTTTCAAAATTTCAAAAAGTATGAGACCTAGAGAAATTTCAAAAACTATTTTGAAATGTACAAACTAATACCTTTCATTTGATATCCCACTTGACTTTGTAGGTCTCTTTTAAAATTTTGACTTCTCAATTTGTATCGAAAATGTTTATTTTATTTTTCATTTTTTTTCTTAAAATCTGTACAGGCGCACGAAATGTATTATTATTTTAAATTTCAAGTTGATAGCTGCGGTAGTTGCTGAGTTATTAAGGAGGGAAAAAAGGACAGACAAGGCGAGACCATAAGTGTTTCGAAACCGATCTTCGAAACCCTAAAAACATACGTTCAGCCGAACATAATACCTCTTCCTTTTTACGAAGTCGGTCAAAAAATGTGATATTATCCACGGTACTAATTGTAATTTAATTACTTTAGGTCCACATCATCCCATTGTAGGGAAAGGCTGTACAATACAATATCGCTCTCAAGATACTCTTAATGGTTTCGCAATACAGCTAGAAGATATTAC
Organism: Eupithecia subfuscata; assembly: GCA_963564075.1. Taxonomy (NCBI): domain Eukaryota; kingdom Metazoa; phylum Arthropoda; class Insecta; order Lepidoptera; family Geometridae; genus Eupithecia; species Eupithecia subfuscata. The sequence continues at coordinate 3,793,331 of OY751099.1, read as the reverse complement.
GAAGTTTTATAATGAAGGGTGAAATGATGGGGTTTTTTCCTTTTTTTGTACTCGAAGCAAAAGCCCCATTGTTCCTGGGCGGATGCAATTCACTCGGCCTCCGCGCGATTTGTGCGAGTGGAGTAATTTCGAGGAGATTTGTGTCGCGAGGTTATGTACGCTTTGCTTATTGTTCGGGCTGTAATGCTTATATTGTGATGTTGGTAGAATTGTGAAATGTTGGTTGTATCCTGTGTCTTGTTCTATCGATTCGAAGTTCCGAATGGACATTTTCACATACGTTTTGTTTTTCTTTTGAGAGACTACTGGGGATTTCAAGGGGGAAAACTGGAATAACCCCTTATTATAGCCAGGGTACACGTTACATCTATCTATTCAGTCTGTGCCTATTGTCATTCACAGCTGGGTAAAGGCATCCTCTACACATCATGCTATTCAGTTCATCTACTCGTTATTATTTAGTAGTATCATTCATTACGTTAACGAATGCTGAGAAAAAATGTATAGTTCATTAAAGATAGGTTTTAAAAAGCTGGCGCGATCCTCTTTTGTTTTCTGTAACTGGTGAGTGGTCTGGATTTGTGACGTCGCGTCGGTCATCAGATTGGATAAAATAAAAGACAATCGCGTCAGTTTTTTAAAAATGTATCTGTGGCTTTTGGCTAGTACTATTAGAATATGGTTATTCTGTGCTTTTGGTTACAGTGATAGCTAAATACCAGATCTAACAATAAGCAGATCAGATCACAGACCTCATTAAGCCAGATATTTGGTATAATGTGTATATGATATGCATTCCTCACTCGAAATCAATTCCCGTGAATATTGTGTAACAAGAACAACAAACAGTCTACGCATGAACAGCAATGATCGTTCAAGCATTAAGATCGTATAGCAGCTTTGCCTTCCGTAAATGAACACCTCGTCATTGATACGAGGTCTCATTTCTCCAAGAGACCACTTGCTTTGAGCCAGTCTGTAATCTTTTCTCAATCAGTGAACAGCTCGCTTTAAAATGTAGGTTACGGGAATACATTTCAGTGGCTTTTGTGTGCTGTTCAGTTTAACCGAAACACGAGGACAGTTCCGCATTGCCCAGAGGTTTGGCTGGAGTTGTTGACATTCCTGATTGCAATTTGGTTACGTAAGTCGATTTAAAGTCCTCTCTATTGGACTATTGAACTAAATGCCATTTTTTGACTTTGCTCCTACTTAACTCCCTCTATGGTTACGATGCCCTGACTGTCACTTACTGGAGAACATCAGGGTTAGATTCCGTTTAATTCAGGGGCATACTCGGAAAACAAAATCGAAGTTTCGTTTTCGTTGTCGTGCAAAACCAACTGTTACGTCGCTTGCATAAAGCGTTTGCACGAAAACGAATCAGAAACTTCGATTTCGTTTTTAAGCGTACGGGTCCAGACCTCAACTCGTAAATGTAACTTTACGTAACTCGTAGACGTAAATCAGAAATTGCTTTTCCTACTTTCCTCTCTAGGCCCCGACTAAGCTTACTTACCTGACAGTGAAACGTCACATCAGAGAACCGTTTGATCCAGGTTGGATCCCAAGGGTGGGGGCCCATGGAACGTAAACATTGATGTAATTTCCATTTATAATAATTATACTTGTAATAGTCGAAAATAGCTTATGCCCCGCTTGCACTACGACTCGCTAATCATTTTTTAGCTGGCAAGTATCCTTAAGCAACCGGACCTACAGCGTCATACGCATCGCCTATAACTCAGCGGCTGTGTGTGGGCCCTCGTAGGGCACATCCACTAGCATTGCACTTTACGATGTACTGCCCCCCGCACCCTACAATGTAAGGCATAGGTGTTAAATGTTAATGTCTTCTTGGCCTGCAGCTACATATGTATCTCATCATCACACAATCATACTACATCCACTGCGAATGCCTTCCCCAAACGATTGGGATTTTGCCATAATCACCAAGCAGCTTATTGCAGTAGAAATGTCCCAAATTCACAGAAGGAAGGTGCTGCCCTTCCTCTGGTAGGTTCCCTTAGTAGAACTCTTACGGTTACAACACGGTGTGTATTTCCAGAGGCAGGCGGCACGGGCGGCAGCGTGACGACCGGGCCGGGGCGGGCGGCGCGTGCGCGTGCGCTAGAGCTGGCGCAGCAGCTGTCAGCGGCGCTGCAGCACGCGGTGCCGCCACCCCCCCGCCCAGACTTCACCACCGCGAGCGCCATACTGCGCTGGCTGCAGCATAACAATAACTCCGTGGCTCTTGTAAGTACCTAGTCTTATAAAATGTACCTACCTAATTGTAAATACTACCCCTCTTGTAAAACTCCCAAGCCAGCTAAGCGTCGTTTGTTTTCTCCTGATGACATAGGTCAGTCAGAATAAGAAAATACTGCTTAGCCACTGCTAAAAGTAAAGAAAAATTATGAGGTGGTACAGCTCTAATGCCGGATCTCGGAGCCCTTTCACCATAATCTTTACTGAAATGTAATATAATAATACTTGCAACACCGTGGTCCGTGTGACTTGTACTTTGACAGATGTAATGTTCAGCTTTTTGCTGAGCTTACGAAATTGTGAAACTACTTCAGTCGATCATCAATCAACATGGATCTAGCTAGCCAGACTCGGCTTGCTCTACACTAGGTTCACTATTATATTTGAACAGTCTAGTCGAGTTACTTTGTAAATCCTGAGTATTTTTACGAGTTGAAGTTACCTGTAGGTTGTTGGTGTGACTTTCCGACAGTATAACATTTTAAATTGAACTGTCTAAAAGTCCACAGCGTTTCCTATTTGAAGCAAAGTTCGATCGTAGCTTGGCAGGCTAAATAATGTTCATAATTAAAAGTTTACAGTGCCAAGAGCAGAACGGCGCACCGTTATGATTTGTTTGAGGCTCTTGGTGTTATATAATTTAAACTCTACCTACCCGTTGGGAAATTATAAAACGGTCAGTGTAATGATTTTAGCAAAATAAAGAAATCCCTGAAAACTCGTATAATAATTTGTTAACAGAATAGCTTTACCCATTTTTGTGTGCCTATTGCCTTCAGATAAAACACATTTTATGATCTTTACAGCTGGAATACTTTGAAATGTTTATAGTTAGTTGCAGAACTTTATGACAATGTAAACCCTTCAGTAAATTTGTAACAAAATTTAGATTTTCTTTCTGAATGTGTCTCACTTTTAATTAAATCTTGACCTTTTCTTTGACAGTGAGGAAATTGAAGGCTACCCTAAATGCGGAAACTTCGACTGTAAAGTGCCTTCCCATTATAATTTTAAATCAAATCTTGGAAATTTCTTCTCGGAAGCATTTTCACTTGGCGCGTTGCGCTCTTGTTAAGTTAATTAACCGTGTCTACTCACGGGAACACCTTTACGATCTTATTTCCTGACAATGTATTTCATAAGCGATGTTCCCATTGCAACGTTTCATTCGTAACTTCGGAAGAGATGTCGTTTAGAAAGATTTATGGCTTAACCGTTCTTTGAAATATGAAAGCAGAGTGGTAGGACGTAGGAACAAAGCGTCGTGCTCAGGTGTTCACGCAAGCCATTGCGCGGCTTGGGGTTCCTCACATCTATCCACTCGAAATCGTTTAACGTCAGTCAGAAATGGACAGAAACTTATATGCCCACGATATAAGGGCGTCAAAGTCAACCGAGCTAATGCGAGCGACGTAAATAAACCCTTAGGTCGTCGATCAGCATCATGGTACTTCGATATCACCAGCTGCTGTGTATGGTTTCCCAGAAGAGGCTGGAAAAAGTGAAAGAAGGGTTTCCTTTTACGGTTACGGTTTTGCCAGCCACACCCCTCTCCCGCTTTTCGCATCCAAGAACGCCCTGCGACGGTCGTAGATAAACCTATTTCTGCTCATTTAAGCCGATTCCGCGTTTATAAATGTAATAAGACCTGTGAAACTCCAGGCTCGTGAAGCAGCTTTGTACGGGAGAGCTCTAATTGCTCACCCTCTTTGCTCTGGCTTGTGACCGGCGATAAGGATTTTATTTGCAAACATTGCAACTCGGGTTCTGAAATTATCATAGTCGCCAATAAACGTTAATGATTAACATTTCGGGGATGTGTGAAATAAATATTGGCGTGCGTGAAATGAAATATTGGCATTGCGGTCTTGGTGGTAAATGCATCGAATACAGAATATGTTTTCTGTGCGTTTGGTTGGGGATAAAAAAAATCAACCTACGTTTTATCTATGTATCACTTACCTAAGCGAAGCTGTATGTAGAAGCTAGTCCACAAAATATTACAGAATTTTTTGCAATGTTCGTTCAAAGGCAGGCAAGTGAAATGAATAGTGACTGTATTTGCCCAATCTATGAATATTCATCGCTGTTTCACCGCGCTGGATACTCTTCGGTAAAGCGGGTCCTGGACTGGACCGATAATTGAATTTCTCGCGTGCTCAACAAACAATTTAGGTAGGTAATGTTTCTCCCTTCCCAACCGTGTTTTGCTTACCGGTCATATCTGTTCGTCGTGGTCTTTAGTAACTAAATACTTTATTGATCGTGATTGCGAATGTCATGCGTCTTTAGATTGAAACTCGAGCAATAAAATTCCAGGCATTCTCAGGCAAGTGCTATAAGAGTACCTAAGTACTTTTCAAAAGACAAAGAACTTCCTAAAACAGCTCAAGTGTGCTTTTGTGCTATAAAATGCTGTAACTCGAGGTAAGATCGGACAAGAATCTCACGTAGGTACTTGGTTCTTTTATTACATCGGACGACCTCTGTGGCTCAGTGGAAAAAGGTGAGACTGATACGCAGAAGGTTGCTGGTTCGTCTCGCCGCGACAAACATTTGTATGATTTGTAAAATTAGTTTGGGATCTTATTTATGTATTTATTTTAGTAGTGCATCAATCATCTGTTTATGGAATTAGACCATTGATACACAAGCAAGCAGAATCTGTGGGACTAGAACTTCTCGTATCGTTCGAGTGTAAATTCCAACACAAACAAAAAATTGGTTGTCTGTAAAGTCGGTTTACTGACGATAGTTGAACGTGACAACGTCTTAAGAAAATACTGATGGAATGGTAGCATTTGATACTCGATCAAAACATGTAAATGTACTATAGTATAGCAGCTGTCCACGCAGACGCATCGCTAACTCGTAAGTAGGAGAGAGACGGATGTCGAGCGCTCTCGCTTGCACTTCAAGCCTTACATGGAACGCCTCAGAGCGAGGTAACGCCTCAGAGCGAGGTAACGCCGCATGACGTCATGTTTTTTCGTGCGTGCAGCTCTATCGAATTATAAGACGTTGTCACGTCAAAAAAAATTTGCGCTGACATCAATTAACCTACATCGATCTATTTGTTCGTAGGTCGAGAATGACCTATAATAATTTCAGAATTGACCTACGATCTAGCTAGTCATGCTGTATTCAATTATCATTAACATAATACCGTGACACTAGTATGTGTTGTATTGATTGAGCTCACAATCAATTCCCGTGAATGTAGTCCGTCCTCCAAACACCGGATCTATCCGACAGACACAGGCTGTTCCGGTCCTCGGATGTCTTTGCCAGAACATACGTCTGTCTCTGGGAGACAGACGTATGTTCTGGCATACAGTTTTGATAACGAAGATAAAGATCTCTATGTGTTTCTGGGTCAGATTATTTTTGTGTACGAGTATGGTCCTGCTAACTGGATTTATCTTGAAAGCACTGAGCACTGAGTTCGGTCACTCAATGCTGTCGAGATGTGTTCCATTTTTGTGTGAAATTTGCATGGTTCCACACGAAAGTCGCTGTACCAAATCCCATATAAAAATGGAACGTCTCGATACTGTCGAGTAATCGAAGACCGGATGTGGTCACATTATACAAATACAAATACAAATATTTTATTAAGTAAACTTAAATTAATTTACATAGCATGGGTTTGGAATCCTCTTTTAAGTATAGAGATACCTGTGTTAGAGGGTTCCGCTCTTCCGTAACATACAGTTATATTGGAAGGTGCGTTTTTGAAAGATTGAAATTAAAATTAAACAGATAATAATGCTTTACAATACTCGTAGTTTGCTAGCATGTGATTGTATGGTGTGTGCCTGTGAGTGTGTGTGTCAGTGTATGTGTGTGTTAGTGTTCTGTGCACGTCTGTGAGTGTATTTGTGTTGTGTGCATGTGTGTGTTGTGTGCAAGTGAGTATCTAGCGTGTTGAGTTTGTTAATATATAACGAAACATTTTCCAAAAGTTTTTCAGTTTCCTCGTAGTTTAAAGTTAAAAGCCAGTTATTAAGGGATTTTTTGCAATCATAATTATTCATAGGGTAGATTTTTAAGGTTTTGTTTATTGCGTTGTAGAGGAAGGCAGATTGCTTGACATACTGTCGCGACGCAAACTGGGACCACATTAGAAGATGAAATTCCAAGAAATGGTCACTAAAAGCAGCATTGATAAAACGCCTATCAAATATGGCTAAGATGGCAATGTTGGTCCTTGTCTTTACACTGACAGTTATGAGGTCAAGTTCCCTCTATTATCCCTCCAGCTCCATCATAGCGCACTGGGGTACCAGGTTACTCGCATGCTATTCGGTGTCCTGCCTATTCATTCCCATGAAAGTATACTGGAGGATATGAAAGGACTATGCAAAGTTTACTGCACTAGACGCCACGTGGCTCCCCACTTCGGCATTCATTGCACCAGCACGAACTAAGCTAGTATCCATCTATGTCCTGTCGGGGTAACTAACCTCCCTGAATACACTATTATGCTCCACATCTGCATACTAGGTGTGCCCTCTTGCTCGTTAATATACGGTCCTGGAAAGTGGTACAACTCGACTCGACAGAATGAAAAAGTTTACTAAAAAGTTTGGAAACTGTTGGATTTTAGAAGCTTTTGTTATGTTTAAATTCTTTCAATTAGGTCACATCTGCTTTTGTAAGGTTTTAAAGGATTACTTAGAAGACCTACTTATAAGCTATGATATTGGCGATAAGTCCATTCTTTTCTATGGTTCTTAATATTGCAATAGACGAAGAAAATGGTCATAAGTTTCCCACCCTTGCTATACTTAGTAATTACCAAAATATGTTCGATTCTAAGGGTCGGCAATTCAATTCAACGTCCAATTAATATTCTGAAGGAGTATTAGAGCAAGTGGCCTGATCGATTAACGGAGCCAACAGGCCGGTGCTCACCGTTTGATTAAATCCATAGTTCGCGAATACTAACCGGCTACTCGGAATCAGATTATCGGATAAAATTGATCTTCTCTGTTTTCAAATATCAAGCCAAATCAAGGCAGCATTGAATTGTTAATCTTATCTCTGATCACGTTAGTCACACACAACACAATCTAATTTCACACCTAATCCTTTAAATCCCTATTTGAGCTCCAACATGTCGGTTGGATAATAATAATTCAAACCTCGAAAGCATCCAAAAACAAATAAAACGTCAAGTCCGAGTTGGACCCGCGCACCGAGGGTTCCATGAGACCTTTCTTCTTGCCAAATTTTATGGTTCTAGGTTGACGGGAAGTATATACGATAATATACGTTAGGGTTCCTTTTTCCTTTTGAGGTACCTAAAAAACCCTAAAAATGGCACGAGTTAACTAATTTTCGTTATAGGATTGATCGATCCTTCGTTCCGGTGGTATGGTAACCAATGTACTGTAATGCAAGTGTTATTAATTTTTAAACTGGTCTAAATATAATAAGTTCATACACGCACACCTCATTAGACAATAGCTGTTTCAGAAAACAACAACCATCTAAAAACTTTGCGCTTATTAAACACACAAACTACATACATACAGCTTCGCATAAGTTTTACAGAGCATTCGAAACAAGCAACTCTAGAATAACAAAGTATGTTACAAAGTTTCTACGTAAATTATACGAATACGTTGTGTTATCGCAAGGAAAACTAACAGCCTAGGTTGAGACCAGGGAGCGCCCATTAGCACTAATTAGAATTCCTGTAGGCCTCCATCGTCCACCTGAATATTACATCGTTTATTGCTTTTGGAGTTTGTTATAGCGTTAACCCGTTTAATTTGGCTTTAAATCCATGTTTAAAGCCAGTGATAATGATGGTTAACATTGACTGTTAACCATCATTACCACTGGCTTTAAACGGACTTCGAAGAAAGGAAGTTCTATTTTCGGCTGTATGTATATTTATTTATGTATATTCGTCGTTTTTGTGTAGAGAATATTATCCCGAGGTGGTACCATAAAAATTAAATTACCGAGGGATTTATCGTGCTAAACTTAAAGTAAAATTAAGGGATTCTTTTTTAACCCCTCAGGCCCCAAGCGGTAGCCGGCCACCGCGCCTTACGTCACTGCACCGTTCACTCAAACCCCAAGCGGTAGCCGGCTACCGCTCTCCTGCATTTGATTACGGACCTTATTATACATGTTTAGAGGCTACTTTCCTATAAAGAAGTTTAATGAGTTAGGTTCTTTGATATATTTTCTACATACTGAACGAAAAATATTTTATTATCTGTGGACGTAAATTTTTTTTTTTGGCAGTCGAATTGAGATTTTCGACGCCATTGTGTCTAAGGCGCACGGCCTGTCATTCATTTCTGACATTTTGGTCCCAAGATAGAAGGGTTAACCGACTTTAAAAATTCACAAAAGGAGGTTTTACTGTGTTCGGCTGTTTGTATTTTTAGTTTTTATAAAACAATCAAATTATTGCGTCTACGATGAGATATATCCGATTTTTCGTTTGGCTCATTTCTTTTTTTTACCTAGGGTTTGACTGGCCACACTTACTACGTAGGAAGGATAAGTAGCTTGTAAGTTCTAAGCGGCTGAAAGTGCATCATCTATCGATTGATACACATACGTACATTTAAAGCAATTTAGATTTACATCTTATATGTTTTTAATTCGTATGTCGTGTTTGTTGCTCTAACTAGATACTTAAGCTTACCTGTATATTTTCTTATACCTGCACTTATCAGAATAAATATAATGTTCATTTCATTCCATACTTAGGCTCTTAGGAACGAGAGGAATATAGGAACTGATCAACATTACTAAACTGGGGAACATAGCTGAGGCACGTTAGTACTTAAAATCAGATCAGTTCGTTCGGACAAACACATACGCACGATTTGAAAACCTCCTTCTTAGAAGTAGGTTAATAAAAAGGATTGCAAAGCAGCGAATAGAAACTGAAATGTCTTTTTCCCTCTTTTATTCTGTCTCTTGGATTATGAACGCGAGAGCAGAAAATCTCGGATTTATCTTTGGATTTCGAACAGTTAAATTGAAAATCTCTGAGGAATGTCCCCGTACTGCAAATACTAGGTAAAGCCAGCGACTACTAACTAGTCCCAGGTTGAGTATTTTTTCAATAAAATACTTGCAAAGTCTTATAACAAAAGCAGGCTTCTTTCAATTAGATTAGACACTCTCATTAATCACGTCTAAGAAGACCCATCAGTTCATTTTTAAAGTCTTCTGAATGTTGTCTTTTTATAAAACTTAAACGAACCCTTGTTACTTTTTGCTCTGGACCACTTCTGGGCAATAAATCTTCCATTAACTGTGTACTTTAGAATCGTTTTGGACGTATCTGTAGTATAGTAAGGTTGTTATTAAAGTGCGTAAGTCCTCACACTCAGGGTAATTTCTAAGATTTCAAATAATATCCCAAAAAAATTCGTCTTCGACGGGACTTGAACCCGCAACTTTCCTTCAGTACGGAAATGCGCTAATTAATAAGCGCCACGAGGTCAAGTGACGTAGGAGTCGATAAATATGTATTTGGGATATAAAATCACATCATATCACATCACACTAATAATATAAATGCGAAAATTTGGATGGATGGATGGATAGATGGATGGATGTTTGTTACGTCTTCACACCAAAACTACTGAACAGATTGAGCTAAAATTTTGCTTTTAGCTCCAAGCCTGGAATCAAACATAGGCTACTTTTTATCCCATAAATCAGTTCCCATGGAATAGAAATTACCCTTGAACGTTTCCATAGAAAGAACGCGTGCGAAGCCGCGGGCAGAAGCTAGTAATAAAATAAAAATGTTATTTATTTTGCTTCACAATGGTGGTTGACAATTATTATAACAAAGGATAGACTTAAGATTAGGGATTTTATCAGGTTTTACTTGGATATTATTTGATTTCCGTAGTATCATGTTCCGGAATGTAATTAATATCCGATATTTCAGCTATTTTTCGGTGGTGGTTGTAATGTAATGCCAGTCAATACCGTATTGTTGGCTTGTTCGTCGATCCGAAATGGAATTCAGTACCTATTGTGATGTTGCCTGATCACTACGCAGTACGCTGCGTAGTGATCAGGCGTTATGCCATAAGCGGTGCCGGACACGTAATCGTATGAAAAACGTCTAGAGTGGTCTTTTGTTCTGTCGAAGTCTGTTTCAGTGGTAAGGGGCAATACGCAGTACGCAACGTACTGCTTGGTGATCAAGAGACCAAAGCCTTAGAGAAAGGAACGAATAGGATACCTCACCTCAACAGCCTATATCGGTCCACTGCTAAACGCAGGCCTCCCCCCGATAAGCGCTTTATTAGATGTTATCTCTTGAGGGGTAATGCCCATAATTCCCAGGCTGGGTATGCGGGTTGGGGATCACAGTTCGGTGGTAGAGTTGTTCTGCAGGGGGCGCTGCTGAACCCCGGTGGATATCCTCGCGTCTTACGACGACACCCGCGGGGACAGTTGAGGTGGTGCTAATTCTAAGCCGGCACCACACGGCTACCTATCGTAACCATTAGGTGGTTTTGATACTATGTTCCGCGTTTACACCTTTAGGTACAGTGTATTTACCCGTGCAGGTTTTTGTAAAATTTTATTTCACACCGAAATAGCTAAAGCACCTGAAAACATTTTTTCGAATCCGGCTGGTTATTATACCGTCACTTGAGATTGATCGAGCATTCCCACTGTATTGTATCCCAGATTGACAGCTAAATTGGAAAAGCGAGGAATTTTTCCCTTAGGATAATTAATTTGCCGGGACCTACTACCCAGAAGTTTTACTTGAATGAAAAAGTAGGTTGTAATGTAACCTCTTGTATGCTTGTACGAGTATCAAAGCATGGGTATGTCATAAAAGAATATGAGGTACAAAATCTTAATATACATATATAAATCACGTGTCACGTTGTTTGTCCGCGATGGACTTCTAAACTACTTAACCGATTTTAAATTAAATTTGCACACCGTGTGCAGTTTGATCCAACTTGAAAGATAGGATAGCTTACATCTTATTTATAGCCGCAATAAATATAAAAATCAATTACTGTTCTTTTGTCTCGCTAAAACTCGAGAACGGCTGGACCGATTTCGCTAATTTTGGTCTTGAAATGTTTGTGTAAGTTCAAGGAAGGTCTAAAAGGTGAGAGCGGTACGAAGTTCGCCAGTTCAGCTAGTATTATATAAGGGTCATTTGGCATGCCTCTGCCAATGCTCATCAGGGCGACAGGCGTGAAAGTAGGCCCCGTCGAGTTTCCCGCTCTCCACCCGCTTCCGTTCTGCCCACCCCATTCTTTACACTCGAAGAATCCGCACTTGTGGCACCCTACCTACCTATTGTAGCAAAACGAGTGAGAAAATTTCACGCGGCTTATTTGGATCAAGTGGATCGCTCAACGTGAGGCTTTATTAATGACAAGTGTGTATGTGATGATGACAATGCCGAATTTCGGCCACGGTGGCGGCCAGTCTCAACGAAGACTAGCCAGGTGTACAGGACATATTAAACTGCACAAGTGTGCGCGCAAACACAGGTGCACTCTGTATTCCCTCGGTCTCATAATTCGATGGGACGGCAGACCGACACGACCGGGGAGAGGTAAGGCGCAGGACCAACAGCTTAACGTGCTTTCTGAGGCACGGGGGTATAACACAAACTTCCTGACTCCGGGCTGCTACAGTGAATTGTGTTATTGGGATTTTTCTAGCAAGTGTCTAAAGGATAATTGGCAATTGGGAAGGACATTTTGCTGGCACCCAACGTGTGGCTGAACATATAATTGGCGTACAACGTGGGGCATCGCATCGTTTGCGGCTCTGACACAATTTGTTTTAGTAAGAAGCACACTTATATAGGGTGTCACGAAAAGGGGTACACCCTTTTCGTGGCGTTTCGTTCAGCCGAAAGGGGGTCATTTTGGACATCTAGGGGGTCAACGTTTGTTCTACAGTTTTTTTAATTTCGATTTTTTTTCCTTTTTTTCACAAGTTGATCCCTTCGGGGCCCAGAATCACCCTCTTTCGGCTTAGCTACAGCCTTTCCATGATCCTGTATACTAAGAAACCTTATAACTGTGTTAATTATTATCGTTTTATGGTGTGTATTGTTGGCATTACCTTTTAAATAAATAAATAAATTTCCTAAAACGTTCCAGAAGATACGTGACCTTGTTTAGAAAATAATGTCCCTCCTGTTCTTGCGCCTGCCGTCTCCGCCGACCCCCCACATCCATTATACTCTAACAGTCGGTAATTGAATTGCACATTATCGACAGGTTCTTAACGGGAAAATACATGAGCTAGTTCTATGTTGAGACCCATTGTATCTAGCTTTAGCTCTAGCAGTATTGCATCCGAACTTTTATAGAACCAGAACTTGCGTATGTTTTATAAACTGTCTACTTTGATTGCTGTTCTTCAACACAAAACCATTTATATTCAAATAATTTCACAAACCAAATCAAACAAAAAGTTTCCTCATCACAGGTACGTGCAAAAAACATAATCCCAGGGATTTGTGTAGAAACTACAAATCAAGCGTAAGCAAAGTAAGCTAGGGCGCGTTCCCACTAGGGCTTGCAAATATTCGAAAATTTTGATGTTCGAATATTAGATTTTTTTCGGGTACTATTCGGCGGGTTTTATCACCGCTAACGTACCAGCTATTCTCGAACCGAATGGTCTGTTGCGTGACGATGGTAAGAGGCCCGACGGTATGACACTAGCCCCATGGGAGTCGGGGAGGCCCATTGTGTGGGACGCTACATGCGTCGACACACTTGCGCCTTCCCATCTTCCGAGGTCATACGTAAGGGCGGGTGCGGCGGCGGATTTGGCCGAAGATCTCAAGAAGCGCAAATATGCAGGTCTCGACAGAGTCTACACATTTGCAGATTTGCTCCCCTTGGAGTTGAGACCCTAGGTAGGTCCGTGGGCTACCGAGGCTCTTCGGGTTTTTAAAAATTATCTGAGCGTCTGGTCGAAGCGACGCGTGACCCGAGAGCTGGTGAGTATTTGGCGCAGCGCACCAGCATTGCCATACAGCGGGGCAATGCAGCCAGCGTCTTGGGGACGCTTCCGACTGGTAATATTAGATCAGTTGAGCTACCTGTAGGTACATTGTTTGCAACAGTCTGCAGTTAGCTCAATTGTTTCAATTGTAAATACTAGTTGTAATTTATTTCTATTAGGTGATTGTAATTTTCTTGCTGAATAAAGATCTTATTACCTATATAACAAGTAAATAAACACGGTAAATAACGGTAACACAGCGACAGGGACGGATAGACAAGGCCCAAAACAAAAATCTTAAGATCAAAATTGAACAATAGTCAAAGTCTACATGACTCTATTAGAGTGAACACGAATATTTTCAAATACAACAAGATATGAAAATATCCTTAAGAATACTTGCCATTCTTGCAAATATTGCAACCTTATAAACTATGCCATCAAGCTTGCCAACAAGCTTTGAAAACTTTACCTTAATCCTTCATTTAGTATTCATGGAATGTAAATTTACTTCCCTACTTAGGTAATAGGATAGGGACAAATGTGGTTTTTGTAAGCTTCTTTGCACGAATACATACAACAGTGTCAGTGTCAATCGCACATAACAATGAAGTTTTGCCCTCGGTCTTCTGGCATTCGCGGATTGAAATGAGAAGCCTATGTATTTTTCAGGCTATACCTATTAGATCTACCTACGCCAAGTCGCGTATAGACTTAGCAGTTTTACTACAAAAAAAATAGACATCTGTTGAGCGCGTGAACAAAAGCGTTCCCACAAAAAAATGCGTTTTCAGTTAGACAGGGCTTAGACATAGTTTAATCGAGAGTTAAACTCTTTGTTAAACCCATGTCTAACTGTTTAGACACTGTTTAACTAAACGTTTGTTAGACCAGTGTTTGCGATGGTTTTTGTAGTACCGCCGTAAAGGTCTACTTTGAGAACGAACGAATAGAAGTTACCGGATGACATCGGATTGTACAAAACAAAGGACGGCCGCTCATTTCTTTCGATGACCTATGAAAATGGTTCTAAAATTTATTTCTTGAGATCTGAAACAAAAAGTCACTTGGTGACGAGCCCGAAGCAACTTGTTGGTAAGGTGGTTCGTTTTGTGCGATCGACGACATCCGTGAACTTCGTTAGTTTTTCAAAGAAGACCTCCTGTTCTCTGCTGATATTTTAGAAAGGGTGGTTTTAACACTTTCATGTCCCTGGACACACTCGTTCACCTGGAGCTCCGTGACTGCCGCCGCCGCCGCCGCCGCCGCCGCCGAGACTGGGCAGTGAATGCGATATACTAATTTCAGACAGGGATAAACCACAATTTTGCCATTATTCTATGAAAATCCTTATGAATTTCCGTTTCTAAGCAAATATCCATGTAAGTTTAAATAAATATTCTATTCGTTACCTTCCATTGAATGAAAATTAGTGGGCAAATAAAGCTAGGTAAACGTCGGAACGGTCCATGGGTCGGTCGGATCATGGATTCAAGAGAGGGTAGGTATAGGTTTGTTACGATCTCATTGACGTCTGTTCTGTTTACATGCTGCCTCGGCAGCGCCTGTGCAAAGAGTAATTTAAAATTCAGAGCATTTCAGTTGGAAACTCTGGCCGTTCTGCGCGCATTCTAATTATTGGATTTCCGTATCTTGTATGTTTGTTTATTTATGCTATAAATATGTTTTGAATTCCGTACGGTGGCTGAAAATTACAACAAACCTCAGACTAAATTTATCGAACTTAGAGAGGAATATGATTCTAAGTTTTTCAGGCCTTAGCCATGCCTGTTGTTATTTTAAATGTTTCTGTACGACTGTTGTGTGCAATAATTTGTCGTCTTTACAAACAAAGACCCGAATTCAAATGATGTATAGGTATTTATTGTACCAAAACATTGGGTTTGGTTGTCGCTTTAAACCCGGAACTGT
Organism: Eupithecia subfuscata; assembly: GCA_963564075.1. Classification (NCBI taxonomy): domain Eukaryota; kingdom Metazoa; phylum Arthropoda; class Insecta; order Lepidoptera; family Geometridae; genus Eupithecia; species Eupithecia subfuscata. Next base: position 3,778,130 of record OY751099.1, on the reverse strand, counting down.
TTTAGTCGTATCATCCATGTGTCATCAAACCACTGATCTCCATTATACAAGCAAGTCTCCTGTTGCCCAGACAAAAGAAGTTTGTTCTCACTAGTTCGATCGTCAAACTAGTGAGATTTTTTTATTGACGCCGGTGATTCACTAGCGTTTTTGATCGGATTAATCTTTAAAATAAAATAGGCGGTTACTCTATCCGTAACTGTAAGTGTGAAGAGCGGTAAAATCAGGTTCTTTAAATTCCCAAAAAGATAATCTGTGGCTGAAAAATGTTCCTGCGATTAGATAAATTTCATTTCAATGGAAAAATTTATTTATCCATATGCAGAGCTCATTTTAGCGTTGCTCATATTATGGAAACTAAGTTGGAAAAATTTCATGGAAAACCTAAAACCTAAATTTAGATCTCGAATCTCCCACAACTAAAAAGATTGAGAACCACCGTAGCGGATATGACGTACGCTTAGGAAAACCCTCGTGACCACTGTTTCTCGGAGTAGCATACCTTGTTTATTTGTACCATGGTTTCAACTGTCTACCTACCTCTTATGTTACGGCCATACTATCGTGATAACGCGAAGATTTGCGCTGTCGCGACAAGTCTGGCCAAAAACTTCGCCCTGTCGCGACAACAAATGCCCTTCGCGACGCTGTCGGTAAACTGCCGGACATCAAAGGGTTTTGTCGCGACAAAAGTTCGTGCGGTTGGCTACACTTCGCGCGCGCTCTGTTGACAGCGAGACGCCGAGCGGTGTGCACGTACCTATTGTGGCTGATTTGTTTTATTATTATTAACCTACGGAGTGACCTATGGTGTGGACAAATGATCGAATTTTGTAATTAATCAAAAATTACGAAGCTGAGCCTGTTTTTTGGAATACTGAAGAACCTAATCACAAAAATATATGAATTATGACGCCATGAGCGCAACCGCCGCCATTTTGTCCGTAAAGTGAATTATCGCGACGTCGCGAAGTTTTTTTCCAATGTGGCCAAACACTTCGTCGTAGAACGAACACGAAGTTTTGTCGCGACAACGCGAAGACGAATCTTCACCTTGTAATGTGGCCGTAACATTATGGTTCATGAGATAGAGCCCCTTGACAGACGAATAGACAGCGGAGGCTTTGTAATAGGGTTTCGTTTGCACCCCTCGGGTACGAAACCCTGAAAACAGTTAGTAACTTAACGAAAGAAAAAGTTTTAAAGAAAGATAAGAGGGAAATGGTTTTAGGATAGTAGGATTATTTTGAAGAAAAAAACAACCATATTTTAAACATTTTGACAAATGTGACAATGACTAAAAAATATTAAATTTAAATATTAAACCAGAATTAGGAATTCACGCATAATAATGGTTTAGAGTGTGAATCTCTATGTCTTGCTTTTTCAATCTTTGAAATGATAATAAGCATAAATTTATTATCATTTCAAAGATTGGAAAAGCAAGGTTTCTCCTTTATTTCCCATAGATATATGATTGCGCTCGGTAGCTAGGTACTAGGTAAAATTGCTTCTTACCCGCAGCTCAACAAACAATCAAATCGCTTTATAGTTTCACCGTTTTGTGGCAACATACATCCACAAAATATATTTTACCGATAAAATGTTTGTTCTATAAAAGTTTCGTAATTCCAGTTGAAAATATTTGATACACAATGCTTCCTTATTACGAAATGCTGTTCCTATTTAGCTGCCGGCGTGTAAACTACGATTGACCTAAATGATCTCGCGGAAACATGCTTTCACGGTTTCAACAGCTAATCATTGAATAGATAGATGCTGTAACACGTTTTATTTATTGTTATTGATAGGTACTTTTTGTCGAAGATGTGTTAAAATCCAGAAATGTGTTCAGAAAATAAAGTATGACATGCATGAACGTTAGTAGAGACAAATCTGATGCAGCTCTACTTCCCAAAAGCATTTTAGTAGTAGTTTTACAAGGCGTATGAGAAACTCTTAAAAATGCAATTTTCAGCAACATTTGCCGTTGTCTTTACGTAATTAGGTCGAAGAAAGAAAGAAAATCTCCTATATTATAGAACCAGATTTTTTAAAAATAAAACCTACTATTATTTTGCTCTAATTAAGAGCAGATTGCGATGCCAACAATATTATAGCTACGAGTATTTTGTCACAAATTCACAATAGCTAGCCAATTATTACCCTGCCTACATAATAATACTCTCCGCCCGCCCAGAGTTCATTTGCCTCCCGACAGGGCGGGGGTGGTCGTCTGTTTCGCATATTTTGATTTTTTTTCATGACGACAAAAATGTTCATTATTCTGTTTTCTTCTCGTAGCTTTACAAACTTTAATTAGCCTGAGGAAGGGTTTCATCAGTCACTACTTGCATAATTTTTTTGTTGTGAAATTAAACATGTGTCTCAGTAAACATCTGTTTGACATGTTTCTCGTTATTTATGGGAAAGAGAGACTTTTACCCTACAGTTAGATGAAGTTGTGATGCAAATAGATGGTTAATATCAACTCGCACATACGTGACACATGTAAGCTTATTGTACCCATTGAAGCCATATTGAACTGTACCTTCATCATCATCATCATCATCAGCCTGTATTAGTCCACTGCTGGACATAGGCCTCCCCTAATGAGCGCCATAGCGCCCTGTCTTCAGCTTGTCGCATCCAGCATCTGCCTGCAGTCTTTCGCAGATCGTCATACTGAGTAGGTACCTTACCTACTTCTTTTACCCAAAAATAACAGGATCGTACAAATTTTGGATGCACTCGTTATCGAAAGCGAACCATCATTTCGAATAGATCGAAGCCAAACGTCTCCCAGGGCAAATCTAAAGGTAAGTATCGCAAAAAATGTTTTTTCTGGATACGAATAAAATTTTTACGATTTTTCTGCTACAATAATGAAGCGATTGTCTGTGGGTGACAAGCATGTTTCTGATGTTTCTAAAAGTAGGTGCGTTTGTTTTGACATGAGAAGATATCGCTGGTACCACTAAACGTGTCACAAGACGTACAATAATAGTCCGCTGCGACTCGGAATACGAAATTCTGCTCCAACAGTTTGAAACATTCATCCAAAGTTCGTTGTTGTGGTTATGAGAATTTACAGTGCAATATACGAAGTTGGGGAAATACAAAACAACGAAGAACAATTAGTTCAGGTGAGCTGTATGTTCGTTACTTTATCAAAGAATTTAATTTAAAAGATTTTTATACTCACGCGGTCAGAACAAGTTATTTATAATGCAAATGTAATTCTTTAATGTTATTTGAACTCAGTTATACACGCGTATAAAACCTGCTGAAACGTCAGGATAAATTGTGACAAATGCCCAATAAATACACGATCTTAATTGAGTTATAGTTTACATCAAAGATCTAATTAAAATCTGTAGATACGGTACGTTCTCCCAGGGCTTACTCAAAACCTAATCTCCCCATTTTTACTTAGATCGATTGGATGATTTAACCACAAATGTGGAGTGTATGGAGTTCATAGGAATGCCTTATTTCATACCAAAGTTCCTTGTCTGGTCTAGACTAATCGATTGCTTCGTAAAGGAAGTACCAACATACAAAGAGACATAAAAGTTAGTCTAGGAAGGCACTAGCGAGTAGCGTAGCGACCCGCATCAGTGGAAGGCAGGCATTCTGTCAACTTCAGCCCTCTCGTTTAAGTTGTTTTCTGAAAGTGCCATATGGACTTATCTTAAACTAGCTATGCCTGCGGTTTCACAATTGAGTGTGTCTTAATGTTTGCGCGGAACCCTATAACTAAAAAAAAAGTTTAAGTTACCCGCTATAAAATCAGATATCTGTGAAAGGCCCGTCGAAATTGGTCAAGCCGTTTCGGAGATAACCTCAAACAGCAACACAAAGAAATAAAATTTGGTGTTTTGCAAAAGTACCATGTAAACGAGTACTTATACTTTTGATATGTATTTAATAAAAAGTTATAATTTTGATATTACAAACAGAACCTTCAATAAAATAAATTTATTTGTATACATTTATATGCAATTAAGTATAATAATATCTATATTATATGTATAGACTAGCTAGGTGGACTTGACAGTCGAAGCATGCAGTGGTTTATGCAGTATCATAGTAACATCTACTTATGTTAAATGTTATCCCTGTTAGGTAGATATAATTGTTCGGACGGATTTCTGGCATAGTTACAAAGTGGTTTTGGTTTACCGCCAGGTACACTGGATCTTGCATTGCTCCTGTAGAAGTAGTACCTATATATGTAATATATCAGTATATACGCTTTGCGGTAGTTATTAAGTACATATATCAGTTATCTAGTTCCTATAACACAAGCTCTGCTTAGCTTGGCGCTAGATGATGCTTTGTGAATTGTCCAGCATGATTTATTTACTGTACAGGGACGACAAAAGAGCTGAACAGAACCTCAAACTCGACAGCCGATATTTGTCCACTGCTGTACGCAGGCCTCCCTCTGATAAGCGCCTTATTGGTGTTATCCCGTTGGGGGTAATGTCCATAATCCCCACGCTGGGCATGCGGGTTGACGATCGCAGCTCGGTGTTAGCATTGTTCTGCAGGAAGCGCTGTTGCCCGCCCCCGGTGGATATTCCTTAGGCGCCTCTGACGACACCCGCGGGAAGAATTGGGTTGGTGCAAATTCTAAGCCACACAGCTGAACAGAACATTGATAGCTTATATGCAGATACGTCTTGTCTTAAAACGTTTGGGAGTTTTTACTATATTCAGTGCTTTTTTATTGCCTCAGCAATTGAGTAAGTTCTGGGAGTTTTTACCCTGATCAGCACAAAATTGAGTAGGTAGTATCAAAAGCACAAATTTACATACATATTTAATTTAAAAACGAAGAATTTACCAACAAATAAATAATAACAGTCAGTAGATTTAAGTATATTTATCCATCAACAATGCCATAGGTTAAAGTTTTGCGATCAATAAATGACGCATGTACAACGACGCTCCAATGGCGACCGACCAGCTAATTCCCTATCAATTAATTCAATTCACTGAACAACTTATTGGAAAATGGTTCATGCTATCATATTGAATTTTGTGTGTACCCATAGAATATTTTATGACTTTTGTTATGACTCAATTACTAGCGAAGTTCAATTTTTGTGACCGCCGCTGGTGCGTGTGACGTCACTGGCTCGGTCGCCGCCCGTTAACCGTAGGCAGATATCAGTTTTCAGTGATTTACTCCGAAACTATAAGATTAGGAAAAAAATTATAAAGCCAAGTAGACTCCGTTTTGAGAGATCCATCGAATTGTTTTTTTTTTATTTTTTTATTTTTTATTATTGGTCTCTCCAAACTGAGTCTATTTGGTTCTGTAATTTTGTTCCCTAAACTTATATTTTCGGAGTAAATCACTAAAAACTTATATCTGCCTACGGTTAACGGGCGGCGACCGAGCCAGTGACATCACACGCACCCGCGGCGGTCACTCAGTGAACTTCGCTAGTAATTTGGTCACAACTTCGTCAATTTTTGTCGTAGAACAAACATTTTTGCACTGTTTGTTATGGATTAGATAAATCTGCATTCTCAACTAAAAACGTTACGGATCCTCATTGTAAATACTAGTACTTATAACTTTCTTTGTGAATAAAGGCCATTTAGAGCAATTATTATATTTAAATAATGTATAATATCTAAATAAATAATCGTTTAATATCTAAATAAATAATTTAGATATTCTATGTCCGATAAGGAGACAAAAGATTTTGTTCAGTGCAGAGTCCCAATCAAAAAGTCTGGTTAACTTGAACTGTTTGTAACTTTGCAGCGCCTGTAAATATTGCTCTCTATTTATAGACTGTTTCTAACACGTGCTCCCCCTCTCTTTGTTAAGGATAATACTCAGTCCCTGCCATTTCCAACAGCTGTAGAGCTATTTTCGAACAATACCGGACTTTTCAAATTTCGTAAACGCTTGAAATAGTATTATAATTTATGACTAAAGTTGACGTTTATTTAACTTTAATCAGATGGTACACCAACCAATGTACGGCCGGTTTAATTTTGCCATGTTGCGTTATTTTCTACAAAATACGTATTAACGTATAGCTACTTAAAATGTGTGCGAGAGGCATAATGGATGTAAGTAAATACTCTCTGTATTCTACCAATTACGCGAGCTTTCAACATTTCCACCACGGTGAATAAAGTGGGTAAACTGATTTCCGTTTTTCATTTTAAGATTTAATCGAATTACGCTCTGAAACAGAACAAGTATTAACAGGATGGCGAAATATAGAGTCTAGTGATCAGGAGCACAAGGTGTACTGTACATAGATATTCTCTGAAAAAGGAAGTGTACCTACTAAAATATTTAGAACTAGCTTCTGCTCGCGGCTTCGTACGCTATTTTCAAGTAGCCTATGTCCCCGCGATACCGTTAACCTCTCTTCTAAATTTCATTAAGATCCCATCAAACTATTTGGCGTGAATAGGTAACAGACAGACATAATAAACTTTCGCTTTTATCATATTAGTATGGATTTGTAATTCAAAAGATAATTCTTTCGTTCGTTTGTCGGGCGATCGTTAGAAAGACAAAAGGCCAAGTTCTCCAACCCGAAATCTAAAACACCCCAACTCCACACATAAAATTAAACCCGGCTGTAGAATAAAATTATGCAGCCAGCGGTTTCAGGCCGAACAATCGAAATACGCAACGCAGCCGATTTTTTTTGCCACACTTTAAAATGGAAACAAGCCAACTAGCATCGGCATATATTATTCTTTAGTTATTTTTTAAACAACTTTGATCGATTTGTTTTCAGATCCATTCACATCAATTGATGTGACTTTAGAGTCGAGAATTGCCAACAGAATGAACTGCCTAGCTTCTAAACGAGGATCTAATGAGTATGACAGCGTAGAGCCAAGCGCGCCACCCTACTATCCACCGCAGCTGGCCTACAATCCTCATTTCATCGAACCGCGTACCATAAACATATCGGATAATCTCGAGTTTATATACGCATGGGGCGTTGATCATACGAATATAGATCACACCGGTAGGGGGTTCGATAGGGCTCTGCTCAGGCAGCGCTCGCTCTACGAAGGTGTTAACGTCAACTACATACCGGTGAGTGCATTGCAGTTTGGAGTGCACATAGTTGATGTTTTTAATCAGCAGCACACATCATTTACCGTTCTTTTATAGCGAACGTGTGCTCGTTAATAATAAACTTTGATGTTTGTGATTAACAGAGTTGACTACTATGCATTACAAAGATGGCTGTGTTTACGTGATTAGCCTTAGAAACTTTGCTTTACCTAATAAAACATGGATCAAAGCGAGAAGGGTGCACGGAATGCATTAGACGCATACTGCGTTCTATTTCCGGGCGCGGGCGTCGGCCCTATTCCAGTAAGCTCAGCTCATTTTGAACGAAAACATGCGTGAGCTCGGCCGCGGGGGCTCTCTCGTCGCCGCCACCATCGCGGCGCTCAATAGTCGAACCGACGACTCCGAAGACAAACCTCGACCGGCCAAGGCGCGTGCGCATGCCGGTCAAAACAAATGTCCGCGAATAAAAGAAGAACCCGAAGACCGCTCGCAGCGCACTTCCGGTTACAGTGAGCGTCCTCTGTCAACGGCTTCCGAAGCCTCGGAACGCGATTCCGCTTCCGTCCAATCCAGCGAAGAGCCGCCCCCTCAGGAGAGTACGTAATTCACGTTCGCGGACGAGTCACTGACGTAGCGTAACTGGAAGTCAGCCAAACTGTAAATAGCGATTCGGAGGTGACTCGTACCGAGCTCGTCGCGCAGTGTCACATCGGCAGAGCCTCATGTCCGACTGCGAATACTTAACGGAGCCCTTCGACGAGGCTCAGGCGGAGCGCGCGCCGGCGGCGCCCTACGCGCGCCCCGCCGTGCGCTCCTACCTGTACTCGCCCATGGGTGAGTTCGCGGACGACGTGAGGCTCCTACCGCGCACCGCGATCTTGACCGACAATCTCGTAACAGGCGGCGACTCCGATAGTCCCGACGAGGCCACGGTGAAGTGCACGGCCTGGTCGCAGGCCGCGGCCGCCAACCGCGCCAACTCCTCCGGCACCGAGTCCAGTTCCTCCAGCGACGAAGAGTCGGACGGACGCGACTATGAACCTCGGAGCGATAACTACCGTACTCTGACGCCGACCAGACGTCTGGATAACTCGACGCGGCGCGATGACGATTTCAAATGGATGCCGACCGGTAACATAGTGGACGACGACGTCACCGAACCGGCTGCGATGGATGCGAGGGCGGAGGATTACGCCTCGGCGAGCCTGGACAGACGGCGTCGCGCGCCGTCGGACCGCAGTGACCGGGACCGTAAATCGAGGTCTTCGGTGGCATCGAAACCGCCTCAGCACCCGGCGAGCGTGCGCGCTTCGCCGCGGCCTCGGCGCTTTCGAGATGAGGAGACGGAAACGCCTCCCGAGCTGCAGAGGCGTTGGAATTCTTATGAGCATTTCCGTTATCCTGATCCATCGGGTCCGCCAGGCGGGTGGTGGCCGCCCGTGTGCTGGTGCCACGGCCCGCCACCGCCGCCGCCGTGCTGCATGCACGACCGATCTTGGCCCTCGCACCCCTCGTTACCGCAACCGCCCCGCACATACACCAAGGTATGAATGAATATTAATATGACGCAAATATATCCACTGGACTTGAAATCATCATTGCATCCAGGATAATATATTCTGCTCGTATTTTATCGCGTCGACACTCGTGAATAAAAATGGATAAGTAAAATTTCGTGTTCATTTACGCGTAAAATTTGATTGCGTTTTTTTGGCTTCTCCCAATTTGTGCCATTTAATTTTACTAAAAAGGAAAGGAAGAAATTATACTTCATACTTTGTTTGAGGTTTTACAGTGCGTTTTTACTAATAAGTATAACGAAACCAAAGTTACTAACGAAACTGTTTGTAGTAATATTTTGTGCAGTTCAATATTTCAATAACCTATGGAAATTCGTAAGTTTATCCTACTAAATTAATTGTTATCGTCAATTCACAGATCATAATTTTTATATACCTAAGTGTTACATTTGACGTGTGGTGCCGGCTTAGAATTTGCACCATCACAACTCTTTCCGCGGGTGTCCTAAAAGACGACTTCCGCGGAGAGAGTTGGGATGCGGAAAGTACCGGGGAGCGGGCAGCAGCGCAGAACTGCAGAACAATTCTACCACCGTACTGCGATCCTTAACCCGCATTCATTACCCCCCCCCCCCCCCCCCCCCCTCCGTGACGGGTATCAGGGGGAGGCCTGCGTCCAGCAGCAGTGGACCAATATAGGCTGTTGACAACATCATTTTTGCAAACCCCAAAACTTAGCAACCAGGCCCCAAAAAAGGTAGCAGTCGGTATAAAAATTAAAATATACACTAAAACATAACAATAAATAGCTAGTTGTGACTTTGAGGGACATATACTAATTACCTACCTAGTCTGACCTAAATAATAATCGCAAACTTTCCTTCCAAAAGTTTGATGAGATGTGGCCTTTTTAATTATAAATTATGATAAACATACAATTAAGTCTACAATTTCTAAAATTGTTACAGAACGATGCAGAAGACCGCGTGCGAAGACTCGAAGCGGACAAAGAAAGCCTGCACTTGCAGGTACAAGTCCTCTCCGAGCAGATTCAAGCGCAAAGCGAGAAGATGGCGGACCTCGAGAGAGCGCTGCACGAAACTAGGCAGAGGCTTGATGACAGCGATCAGCGACTTCAAAAGGTAAGATTACACTAACTTCCAAAACAAACATACAAGGCTAAAAAAATTCGTGAATCTCCGCAAAGTTTTGAGTAGGTGTTAGCCCGCCCGCCGGCTCGTCCCCGGTACCGAAGGGCGAGAAAGTTTTGTATGGCCTGGTGGCAGCAAGTTCGTTCCTCGTTTCCTTGTAGCAATATCAGCCGTGAATAAGATGTGGATTTGTAGCTAGCTACGTTCTTACTGATAAGTCTAGATCAGATCATCATGGAGTCATTGATCTAGTCTTGTCAATATCCTTTAAATTTTAAGTCCCTACTCAATCAAACTGTTTAAAAGATGAAACAGCTTTGTTCACAGAAATCTGAATTATTCAGATTTCTGTGGCTTTGTTAATAACACTCTTGTCGAACTTTTCACTCAAGTAACCAAATAGATACTAGGTACAAACTTACTCAAACTAAAACTGGACCACAAAGATACGGTCGCGAAGTTTTGCGACAACTTGCTAGTTGTCGTGGTACAAACTGTCGCCATTGTTTCTGGGTATCTGTTCTCGTCGTATAAATGCTTAAATCACAGCAAGGCGGTACCGTAAACTGCTTAGCATTCAGCGCGTCCTAAATCCTTGTGGAATTGTAAAGGGATGTAGTAGGACTTATTTTGACGCCGGGATTGGATTACGTTCTCTTTTTAAGAAGGTTGGAGTACTTTTAGAGAGAGAAAAGTTTATAGAAGAGCTTATTAAGTTGCAACTGGCTTCTGTACTCGGCTTTGTTTATACGCGTTGATTTTAATATACAACACCTCCTCAACTAACCTCATCTAGATTATGAATCTAGCTGTCAGTAGAACACCTTTTGTAGATTTATAGTGAAATAGTAACCAACATTAGAAGACATAAGTTTGCTGTCTGTGTCTCTATATTATGGCGTACAGAAACCACGTACAATTTCTGTGAAAAATCACAGACTGGACCTTTTTTCTTTGTTTCTATTAGACGTTCTTTGAAGAAAGTCTCCTGAAGTAGTCACTTGATCCTCTTAGTGGTTGATATCTTTCACCCGTTTAGCTTTCCTAGCAACGATCCTGCACATTATGCCTATTGAATAATCATAGCAGTAGCGGGCCGCAATTCACAGCACTCAGACATGGCCTGGTTCTTTGCAAGTTATGAGTGCTATTACCCGTAACAGAATCACTCTTGGCCGAGATTAAATAATTCCATGTCGGTATTCGTGGCTTGAACTCGCTACCCACACGAGTGAAACTTCTTTTGACAGGATAGAGTCCTGTGACATAAGAGGAGTGACGCTCGAACAAAAATCGGGTTGTTACTATTTTCTAGATGTCATTTAGCAATATAAATTAGTAAGTAATATATAAGCAGTTTTGCACACATGGTAAGCTATTTGCTATGAACTCACTCTAAAACAATAAACGAAACAATTGTCGTTTTGGGAGATTGATTTCTAAAATCTATATTACCTATGTATGTGTAGACTCCAAAACAAGTGATTGAAAGTTTTTGACGTGACAACGTCTTATAATTCGATAGAGCCGGCTGCACGCACGAAAAAACATGACTCATTCGGCGTTACCTCGCTCTGAGGCGTTACCTCGCTCTGAGGCGTTCCACGTAAGGCTTGAAGTGCAAGCGAGAGCGCTCAACATCCGTCTCTCTCCTACTTGAGTGAGCGATGCGTTTGCGTTGTCACGTTCAACTATCGTCAGTAAACCGACTTTACAGACAACCAATTTTTTTTAGCAAAGTTTCATAGTAAATGCCGTACAATGTGCACACCACCATGTCCACAATAGATTGGTGGAATGACCCGATAGTTTGCGGGTAGATAGTTTTATTCTGATGACATTGACTTTGGCAGTGATCGATTATGTGGGTCCACTTTTGTTTTTTTTTTCATCCAAATATTATTTAGTATTCAATTAATTTATATCGTAACCCGCCTCCCATTTGTGTGTCACGGGCCTTACGCATTACTCAGTAAGCGTAGTACAATAAATCCAGATGTCTGTTTATCTTTTTCATGTTCGTAATATTGAAAGCAATAACGTGACTGTGGAGCGGGATTCCGGTATGAGCTTTTTTCTTGCGAAACACATTTAGCAGTTTATTTACTCTGATGCTCCGCCGGATTTTATTTAGACTACAATTACCGTGTTCTGTTTTCCGTCTATCAGTTCAACAACGATCCATTAGAAAGGTTTAAAATAATTATGACTCAAAACATACGGAATTACGCTGGCTGTATCTAAATAAAGGCTTGTATAAAAAGCGGTAATGTTGATCTCATCTGGGTTTATTTCAAAGGTTATATCTGTGTTTTATGTCATGGTATTCTAATATGAGATTCTAATAAAGTGAAACTCTACGTGCGTATCTTTCTTCCACCGCAGATGTGGCTAGGAAATGATACCAGCACGTGTCTAGAATATAAATGATCAGGTATTTCGTGAAATTCGCTGCAGAAATGCATGTTTTACGGGTAGTGTGGAAAGTAGGACGCCCATCCGAGATTTAAAAAATGTTATTACTACGAAACTATGTGGTTCTGAGTGCGGCACACGCGTTCTATTTTGGAGAAAAATGCAGTGCTTCTCGTGTTGAAACTGACGAGCAAGGGGAATGTTGGCTTTTTAATATCTAGCTTGTATTTTTAATACATCAATAACAATATTGTTAGAACGACAGAACTTTCTAAATAAACATGGTTCAGTAACATTCTGTTGACTGGGAGGTGATCTTAAGTTTCATTCATTAGCTAAAAAACACAGTAACTACATTAAAAATAGGTGAGTACTATTAATATCCCCCTAACGCTATTTAAAGATCCTATAGACAGGGGGTTGATAGAGTTGAGATTACGAGCTGTAGAAACTTGGTAAGCTTCGTGAAATAAGGTCTTTTTTGGATTTAAACACAATAACAGCCACATTAGGTAAAACAGTGTTATTTCGTATCTCGTTTATGCATTTCGTATGCTAATGCGAAAGCGATGCTTGAATCTGGGGCCGTACTCTTAAAAACGAAATCGAAGTTTCTGATTCGTTTTGTGCAAACGCTTATCGTATACAAGCGACATAAGAGTTTGTTTAGCACGACAACGAAAACGAAACTTCGGTTTTCCTTTTCCGAAAAGGCCCCCAGGTTAATGTTGTGATAAAACTAATTAATACAGATGTTTTGTAGATAGGTTCACTCCGACTGGAAATAAACCTTTCTGAGTAAGATTATGTTGATCTTAAAAGGTTAAGTTGGCTTATTCGATCAATTTGTTACCCTCTCTGTCTTTAATTAATGTAATTGGTGTTTTACTATAAAAACTTTCGTAGTTTGACGAATTCATTATGAATGTAAGCGGGTTAACTACGAACCTATTTTGTGTTGGGAGAACACCAACGTTTCATCCCTTAACGAGGGACTTCATCAGGGTGAGTGGTAATGGGTAATTGATGTTTACCCTATTATTAAAATTATTAAATAAAAAACCTTGTCGGTGCAAAGATGCAATTTCCTCCACTTTTCTCTTTCCGATGCGGTTTCTTTTACTTCTTACGCTACGCCCACACTATCGCGATAACGCGATGATTTGCGCTGTAGCGAAAGTTTGGCCAAGAAGTTCGTCTTATCGCGAATCATCATCGCGACAACAAATGCCCTTCGCGTCGCGACGTTGCGAACATGAAGTTTTATACGACACTAGCTGCGCCCCGCGGCTTCGCCCCCGTGGAAATTTATGTTTCCAACTTTCTTAATTTTTTCTTTCATAAGAACCTTCTCCTGACTATAACAAACACAACAAAGAAAGAATTAGCGAAATCGGTCCAGCCGTTCACGCGTGATGCCGTGACCAAGGAAAACAGGTTTCATTTTTATATATATACTAGCTTCTGCCCACGGCTTCGCCCGCGTTGGCCAAATTGTGAATCTAAACCATTCCCAGATCCCCTTGAACACACACAAAAAATTTCATCAAAATCGGTCCAGTCGTTTGAGAGAAGTTCAGTGACATACACACTCACAGAAGAATTATATATATAAAGATAGATGACAACGGCTTTCTCATTGATCTGACTTATAAAGTTAATTCTTGGTCTTCCCCTTCCTCATCTTCCTTCAACTTTTCCTTCTATGATGTTACATATGAAGCTGTCATATCGTATAATATGTCCAATCATTCTCCTTCTTCTGTTTTGAATGGTGTTCTTTAAAATCCTTTTCTTCTTGACAACTCTTTTGAGTACCTCCTCATTAACCTTCTCCATTACCTTCTCCGTCCAGCTAATCCTTTCCATCCTATAATTCGTAATTGGATAAATAATCGCATTGTATTTCATCGATGCAATGCAAGCTTTGGGTAACTACTTAGATACTTGACCATCATAGTGTCGATTTTTGGAGTAGGCCATAATTCGGCTGCGGACATCGTTTGACTTAGACTTGGTGTAGGGTTTGGATGAAGATGACTTTACATGAAAGATGATGTAGAAGTAGTTGTAGCTAAGTAATCCAAGTGGTTGGCACCGCACTATGTATCTATCACTGAGTTCACTGATAGGTAGTTACCTACAGTTACTTTTATGTCAGTTAAATTGAGTAGAACCACAAGATTCACTGCTAGTTAAGTTTTTTTACGAGGTTAAGTAGGTCACGTACCTTCTGAAGAAGGCACCTCGGTGGCGTGGCGGGCGAAGGTCCGCCTGCGGCGCACGAGGTTGCGGGTTCGATTCCCGCCTTGGGACAAATGTTTGTATGATCCACAAATATTTGTTTCGGGTGTTCTTGTCGTTTCTATGTATAATAAAAAAAAACTATCTATGTAATGTATTATATTAAGTATATCAGTCATCTAGTACCCATAACACAAGCTCTGCTTAGCTTGGGGCTAGATGATGCTGTGTGGATTGTCCATTATTATTTATTGATTTACCTATGTAATGAAAATTATAACAATCAAACTTGAATGCAGCGCGTGCAAAATGACGCGTGCACGATTTTGTTTGTCTGGTGAAGCCGTACACTTAGATCATGATAAAATACTTACACAAGTAGGTAAATTCCTACTTACCAAAAGACACAAAACATTGAATTCTAATTATGTTGCATTTGCATACTCCTAAAAGCAAAAGCTTATTAAATTCCGTCTCCATGAATAGACGTTGACTCGGCAGAGTGTTTACAAGCATTTAGGATACAAATACAAAATACAAAATAATTTATTTAGAATAAGGTACATAATAGATAAGTTACGAATGAACGATGAGACAGCAAAAGTTTAAAACTGTGGAGCTGCCGCATCGCCCGCCTTGGCACATCATAAATTATAGAAGTATACATAATTTAGTGATTTTAAAGTTAAGTACTATATAAAGTTAAACTAAAGATATAATAAAATCAGTAGTAGTAATATTTTTACTAATTATGCAAGCAGTTAAAAAGGTACATACATAATAATGAGAATAGATCTAATGAAGTGTACATTTTGGGCTCCTGACTTTGCAGTTGTTAGCGGATCGAAAATGTAAACAGATTATTACTTAGGTGCGTTGGGTAAACATCTGAATTCTAAAAGGGTAAAGAGAAAGGAAAACATTTAACTTTGTAATAAATCTGTTACTAATCGGCCTCATGTTTCTGAGCTACTATTGCCCGTCGTTTAGGCGTTCATTAACCCTTCTTAAAAATTAAATGGCTTTCGAGCATTTAAAATAGGATGAAAGATAAGTTTGTGTGTCGTCTTTTCAATGGGATTATGTGTTCTGTTCATTGATACAGATACCAATGGTTTATTGATAGGATTGGATGTGTTTGGTCGCATCCTACCAATACTTGTTGTACGAAGTTGTTGTATGTTTGCAACATTTTGAGCAGAAATGTTGCAAAATACATACTGTGCAATACTTGTTGTACGAAGTTGTTGTATGTTTGCAACATTTTGAGCAGAAACGTCTAGCTAGTTAGAATTACACAGTTTAGGCAACTTTTTACATCGGAGAATGCATGCGAAGCCGCGGGCACAAACTAGTTTCCTTATCTAGGTTTCTTTTAGACTTATTGTAATTATGGTCGACGGTTTCAGGTAGGTAAACGTCAAATCATATGTTCCTGGTTCCTACATAGTTGGCAAGAACTTTCCTAAAGTCCGTTCCGATAAAATATTATAAAACCTAACATATTTACTTTCAGGAAATGCTACAAAGATCCTCCCTAGAGACTCAGAAACTAGAGCTGCTGTCCAAACTGAGCGAGGTTCGATTGAGGGCAGCCGAGCGGGGCTTGCTGGAGCGATCGCCACCGCCCGAAGCCACCGTCATGCCGCTTACAAGGCCCGCACCGCCTCGGGTTAGTAGACCTTAAGTTGATTAATAATAAGGCCCCTTTTTCAAGACACCGTCATGCCGCTTACAAGGCCATCACCGCTTCGGGTTATTGACGCCTCTAGAACTTAAGTAAGTTATGCTAAAACTCATTTTTCAGCATCTTTTGACAATACGTATCTACGTTCCCCATGCTGGCACTAACTACCGACAAAAATACTTCTTGTGGTGAGCGAGTAATCATTTTAACAACATTTGACCTGGATTTATTCTGCACAAGTGTCAGCTTGGCCAGGCGGGGCGGCTCCGCGGAGAGTTTCTTGGTGCCAATGATGATAATATTGATGATAAATGTTTTGTTTAAAAAAAATTGTAACGTAGATATCCTTAACTAACTATGTTTTATAGATGATGCATGTAGACTAGTCACATCATGTTCAGTTTCTTGGTGCCAATGATGATAATATCATATCACACTAAATTATAAATGCGAAAGTTTGGATGGATGGATGGATGGATGATTGTTACCTCTTCACGCCAAAACTACTGAACGGATCAGGCTGAAATTTTTCATACAGGCAAGTCTAACCCTGGAATCAAACATAGGTGACTTTTTATCCCATAAATCAATTCCCATGGGATAGAAATAACCTCAAAACGTTTTCATAGAAACAACGCGTGCGAAGCCGCTGGCAGAAGCTAGTTGATGATAAATGTTCAGTTCATAATTTTCGTAACGTAGATATCCTTATCTAACTATGTTTTATAGATGATGCATGTAGACTAGTCACATCATGTTCATAGTCTTTTTCATTGTACTATTTGTTTGTTTATTTATATAGAACTAGACGATCGCCTCGCGGTTTCACCCGCGTAGTTCCCATTCCCGTGGGAATACCGGGATAAAATATAGCCTATGTCACTCCCTGAAAAGTAAGCTTCCTAACGGTGAAATTTTTTTTTCAAATCGGAACAGTAGTTTCGGAGCCTATTCAATACAAACAAACAAACAATCAAATCTTTCCTCTTTATAATATTAGTATAGATGAGCAAATACATAATGTAGTTAAAATACAATGGAACACTGGAAAGCGCATAAGTTAAAAAATATGTTGCACCTCCCAGCGCCCAAACTCAGGATATAGTTAAACCCCAATTCACCAAACAGAAAGCACGGTATATTAATATCACTAATAAAAAAAAACTATTTCACTACCAATCCGTGAAAACCTTCAATAAGCTTTCTGGTATTTATTAGTTGTTTCTATTAATTTTAAACCTTTGGTTTTCCCTTACATAAATATAAATATATACCGCGTAGACGGCTAGTTCTAGAACTTGATAATGCTAAGATTCAATGTTCATGATCTATTCTTATTGCCATATGCATGCAATTTCTGGTTCAGAATTATTTGTTTACTTTCGTAACAAATAATGTAAATGTCTAGCAACCATTCAATGTATTTAGACTGTATAACATCATTGAAGGAAAAGTAGAAGGAAGACGAGGAAGACCAAGAATTACTTTATGAGTCAGAACAAGGCGAAAGTCGCTGCCTTGTAAAGAAGTAAAAGAATCCGCATTAGAAAGAGAAAAGTGGAGGAATTTACATTATTGCAACGACAAGAGCTTAATAATGAAAGATTTACCGTAGATCGTATCTTGTAATATTTTCTATACTTACAGGAAACGATCTAAATTCAACTGCCGCTAAAACCAGAGACAGATTAAATATTTGCATACCAATAAAATCGATACCAAATGTTGTAACAGTTATAATTTTATTTATTAATTCATTTTCGAACTTTAGGAAAACCTACGGCTAGAAAATTACAGAATATGAAATAGTATTACAAATACATGAAAATTACATGTACCTACTTAACCGAGGGCTATTTCCACTGGTAGCAAATTTAATTAAAGTATTAATAGGTAAGATTCTCATAAGTTTCGAGACAATATTAAAATTGCAACCTTTCCTTTCCAGACCCCACCAGCAAACTACGGCCGGCAAATAGAACGGAACACGCACATGTACTCCTCACTACCGCGGTCGTCGATGGTGACGTCAGAGTCGCGCGTCGCGTTCGGTAAACTGAGCAACACGGTGGTGGCGCGCGGCCGCGGACACTCTGTGCCCAACCTAGGTCTCTGGGGGTTGTCGCATGACGCGCTTGTATCCCCCTCACACTCATTCTACGCGGGCTACAGTGCCGTGTTTGTATCCCCCTCACACTCATATAAGGCTCATGCCTTTATATTCAGCCACACAGCTCTGTGCCCAACCTAGGTCTCTGAGGGTTTTCGCATGACTATCCTCCTCCCACACATTCTACGCTCGTGTTTGTAACCCTCTTATATACGGCTCTTGTGCCTTTTTACTTAGCCATACCGAGTGTGTGACTACTGCCCGTACAAGGTCTCTGGGGGTTCCCAACGCATGAAATCCTAAAAGCTCTCTCACGCTCCTCGATGACAAACTGGTCTGTTAAATTCAAATTGACAAATTGTTAGTCAAACACAAACAGTTATTTTCCGCCGTCATTAATGTGTCATGCTATACATCCAACTGACACTAAATTCACATAAAATCCATAATGCGTCTAGTAAATAACCCAAGAAATGTGTGCTTTCTTAATATTCTCTACCCCGCCAGACCAAGGTAGACTGTCCTTAGCTTTGAGCTTTTGATGTTGTTCTGTGTAAATAATTGTACTTTTAGCTTATCTAGTTAGTTAATTATTTTGTAGTTTAGTTCACTGCCACTTAGAAACGTTCGCTCGGATCGTGTATGGGGTCCACTATTGAGATTTCATTCAAAGTGAGCAATTCAGTGATGTGATAGTTACTAGCCTCTGCCTGCAACTTCACTCACGTGGATAAAACGTAACCGGTGTTACCCAGGGATAATGTAGCTATCTACTTTGTATTAATGAAAGGTTTTTCGCGTTGCGGAGATTAACTCAAACATACTTATTTTTATTTTATTGAATACACAAAATCCACAGCTCTCCTAAATAAAAGTAACTTAAGAATATCACTTACAGCCAATAACAGGATTTAAATTTTATTAATTTTAAAAATTAAAAACGTCAGTCACCAAAATACTTACCAACGGAAGGAGGCATATTTCCACCTGTAGTTATTAGCATAGAATGACTGATGATGAAAATGATTGACCTCAGTATCTAACTCAAAACTAACCTCGTTTTACGTTATATGTCAACAGCTGAGAAAGACGAAGTGATAAGTCGCGGCAGTCCATCCCCGTCACTACGCGAGGTGCGTTCGCGGCTCGGCAGCGGAGGCGTTAAGTTGGAAGGCGATGAGTTCGCGCGAGCGTCGATACGGTCGACGCCTCGGTCGCGGCCGCTCACCATGCCTTGGTAAGTTTAATTCCATTTATACACGTAACATACAATCGTGACACAATAGTGCATTGTACATCTAGATGAATATTATAAGTGCCCAATTCCGATCGAGTGTGTGTGAGGCGCAGCCGAGGGCCTTAAAACACACGAGGTAGAAATCGCATTTTCCCGAATGCTTTTTACTATAGAAAGAAAATCATCGTTTTAGAATCTTCAATATCACTCGAGTAAATTTAAATTGTAAACTCAAATGTAGCAATAAATGCGCGCGTGCAATTTTTTGAATTATTGTCAATATCGTATTTCAAAAACTTTTTGTCGTTTGATCTACTATGAAAATAACCATAGCTACCGGCTGACATACAAATAAAAAAAAATATAACACGTTAGAAATGTATTTCCATACACTTTTATCTCCTGCTAAACGCGTGATAAATGAAATTCCATGGTTCTCCGTCCCGCATTTTAGTGCGCCTGCAATGACGTACTTTCTACCTTACGTTTGGGAAAGGAATAAGCAACTTTCTGAGCAGGTGTACTATTAACACCTATTTCTACCTTTTAGTTCCCCTCAAGAGACTATTCCCCACAAGATCGTCAGTAACATAATGTAGCGATGGCGACACCTATCGCCATTAGAAGACCTAGTGTCTTGTCGTTGAGCGTCGCCGTCGAAGGACCTCGATAGGGCTTCGACGGCCGAGGCACCTCTCACACTTCCCTTCAACTACATTTGGGTCCCATTTTATGAAATGTCAATAAACATCCTCTGAAAGCTATGTATCTAAAGTAGAAGTAGTCCTGCACATCTGGAAATTGTACCAATCCTTTTTCATAACTATAATGAAACACAGCGAATGCTTGCCACAGACTATATTTATTTAGGAACGAACGAAGTGACAACACCCAACTATTTCAAAAAATGAAACAACAAAATTACAGAATATTATTGACAAATTAGCGTGAAACATCTTGAGTGCCTAGTTTTTCTAGTTATTTTTTAGTTCTCACGGTTTCCGACAAGAAACATCCTATCATAAAAATATTAATTAATTTATTTTAATACTGTCATGTCAAAAGATCCCCGGTGAGCTGTGTGTTGCCGGCTTAAAATTTACACCACCCCAACTCTTCCCGCGGGAGTCGTAAGAGGCGACTAAGGGATATCCACCGGGGACGGGCAGCAGCGCCCCTTGCAGAACTTCTACCACCAAACTGCGATCCCCAACCCGCATGCGCAGCGTGGGGATTATGGGCATAACCCCCCATGGGATAAAAACCAATAAGGCACTTATCAGGGGGAGACCTGCGTCCAGCAGTAGACCAATACAGGCTGTTGAGGTTGAGAAAGTCAAAAGATACAACTTTGTCCTCGCAGGCAAACAACAGATGTCAGACAATGGGATTGCGACACAACCTGCGGCTGGCTCGAAAGCCTCGGCCTCGAGACCTACTGCGCCGCGGCCAGGACTTGGCTCGGCGCTACCCCTGACGGCAAGGGGATATTGGCTTCCGCCTCCCACCAAGCTATTGAGAAGGAGCTAGCGATCAAACATCCGATGCATAAGAAGAAAATTGTGTTAGCGCTAACGGACTTATTGGTAAGACTTATATAACGCTCTTAAATTGTTAGGCTGGGTACTGAGAGGCAAGTCTATTTGACGTTAGTAACGAGACGTGACGGTGACGTCTCCTTTTTACTTACAATGAGGATCCGTAACGTTAGCAATTTCAATAGAATTAGTATCCACGTTATTCTTTATGACATTAGAATGATATGTTTTTAAATTTACCAAATCGGACCATTACGTACGAAGTTATGACTAAATTACTAGCGAAGTTCACCGAGTGACCGCCGCGGGCGCGTGTGACGTCACTGGGTCGCTCGCCGCCCGTTAACCGTAGGTCACACGCGCCCGCGGCGGTCTTTCAGTGAACCTCGCTAGTAATTTGGTCATAACTTCGTCAATTTATGTTGTAGAACAATAATTTTTGCACTGTGTGTTATGGATTTCTTAGCTCTATAAATCTGCATTCTGAACTAAAAACGTTACGGATCCTCATTGGGTACAGCGCCTCTATCGCGCGGACAGGGACAGATAGCTACGCAAATCCCATACTAAAAGGAGACGTGACTACCACGTCTAGTTACTAACGTCAAATAGACTCGCCCCTCTGACCGGTGCGGTGTTACAGGACGTAATACGAGTATACCATTCGCATCGAGCATGAAACGTTACGCCGTGTGCTAAAATCCGTCTCGTTGCTAGCGCCTTATTGCCCCGTACCGACTGCACGAAAGTTCGCTGTGTAACGCGTGTGATGCTCCCTAGCAGTACCACGGTCTGAATCAATGGTTTTTTATACATGAAAATTTTGTACGTTTTAGGTACTAAATTGTACGTCTAAAATAAAATAGGTACTTCAAGTTTTCATACAAAACTAGAAGTCGGCTTGGTACACTGCTCCCTAGCATGCAGTGTTCGTAGCAGTGTTCTATGTTTCAGCTTGTACCTTAAAAACTAGGCACGCTAAGAAATGACTGTTATGTGTAAATTTTTGTACGAAATTTGTACTTGTGGTACACCAAATAAATAAATAATGCTGGACAATTCACACAGCATTATCTAGCCCCAAGCTAAGCAGAGCTTGTGTTATGGGTACTAGATAACTGATATACATAATACAATACACTACATAGATAGATATTTTTTATTATACATAGAAAACATCCAGAACGCGCGGGACAAATGTCTGCAGATCGTACAAACATTTGTCCCGAGGCGGGAATCGAACCCGCAACCTCCTGCGTCACAGGCAGACCTTCGCCCGCTGCGCCACAGAGGTACAAAGATCTGATGCTATTCGTCAAGTTTTCATAAAATAAATATTTTATTAGGTATATAATAATTTGTTTGAAATAGACGACTGTTTGTTTGTTTCGACGTTTGTTTTATACATATACAAAGTAAGCAGTGTCCTGTGTGTGTCTATGCCCAATTCACCTATGTGAGTAAAAGTAAATAAGTTTTATTTTTCGTTACATTATCAAACACAAAGGAAAAATACCAGACAAATCTGTGACAAAAAAGGGGCAGCGATGCCCCTTTTTTGTCACAGATTTGTCTTATGCAGCATGTGTGCAGAAGCTATAGATGTCGCAACTGCGCGCTGGTTTTATACGACTCCCGGTTGTATGTATTGTTTGTCATGTACAGGGTGGTCACGGCGACGCGCTGCTCACAGCGTCCGGCCGCCTCGACACCGCGTGGACTCTCCGCTGGTTAGAAGACGTAGGCGTTTGCTTCGCGCGAGCAGCCGCGGCGGACGCGGCGCTGGATGGCCGTGCGCTACACCGCCTCACGCATTCAGAGTTACACGCGCATCTGCGGGTTTCTCATGCGCTGCACGCGCTCTCTATCCGACGAGGTATGCACTACCTACTTACGTACTCATTGGGTTAATACTTTGTGAGTAAGTAACACACAATGTAATGGCCCGACTGACAACGATGCGCAGTTATTCAACTGTCACAACTAGATGGAGCTGCTAAAATTAAGCGAAAACGCCCGGCTCGGAACACACTGTCTGCTGAGCGCCATTCTACATATAGATTACACATGTTTGATCCGCTGACTATGAGGCGTAGTTCCACTGTTATAACTAGATGGCGCTGGTAAAAGTTAACGAAAACGCCCGGTTTTGACCACCCCGCTTGCTTGGAGCCATTTCCGATACCCAATCTATCTAAGGCTTAGACTATTATCAACAGTCAATTTCTTTTGTACAAGATATTTAAAAAAATACTATTGATCGGCGACACTAGAATAAGATTGGGTGTTCCCAATCTCGCCATAAAATTATCAATTTCAACGACTCTAGCTCCAATCTTGTCAAAGTTAGAGGACATATTCGAACAGCCTGCCCTTGATCATACTTCTTTCCGAGTACCTATCCTCGATGACATGTGCATCCGTCACTACACGAATGCTACCTCAATTTCTCTTTGCAATTGTTTCCAGGTATCCAAGTGCTCCGCGACAACCGCTTCAACCCCGAGACGATGATCCGCCGCGCGGCCGAGGGAGCGGAGTGCGGCGCGGGGGAGGGGGACGCGGGGGACGCCTCGCTCGCGCGCTGGTCCTCACACCGCGTCATGCAGTGGCTCAAGGCCATCGACCTCGCCGAGTACGCGCCCAATCTACGCGGGGCAGGTAACAAGCGATACGAAGTGCCATAGCAACTTGCTAAGGAGAGAGGGAGATGCCTTGCTGTCGCGCTGCTTCTTGCACCGCGTCACGCAGTGGCTCAAGGCTATCGACCTCGCTGAGTAATTCAGTAATTCAGTAACATTTATTCACACAAGACATGGTACATAAAAATTGGTGGAATAATACAGTAGAGCTGCATATCTCGCCCGAGTACAGGCACGTGAATATTTAAGGAGTAAAGAGTACTTAACTAGTTACACAAATTATAAACATTAAAATTAGAGTACGCGCCCAATCTACGCGGGGCAGGTAACAAGCGATACGAAGTGCCATAGCAACTTGCTAAGGAGAGAGGGAGATGCCTTGCGTGTCACGTCACTTACTCGGCCGAGCGAACCGAGCGTAGCGCAGCCGGCACTCTTACTTCACGATTCGACGGTTAAAAATGTGAATTAGATAAAAATCGGACACTTAATTTGTTTCAAAGACACAAATAACTAAAAAAACAGCTACGGCTAACTGGCGGTGACAGTGACGTCACAGCGACCGCGGCTGTCACTCGGTGAACTTCGCTAGTAATTTGGTCATAACTTCGTCAATTTTTGTCGTAGAACAAAGATTTTTGCACTGTATGTTAAGGATTTCTTACCTTTATAAATCTGCATTCTCAACTAAAAACGTTACGGATCCTAATTGATTGTCATGTCCTTGGATATCATTAACACAAGCTCTGCTTACTTTGGGGGCTAGATGCTGTTGTGTCGATTGTCCATCAGATATGATAAACAGATAAAATAAATCATTTATTTATCGCTCCAATCCAACAAGCGCCTACAGCCTTAGCATCCCATCAAACCTTATAGGGAGTTGACGATCAAACATCCAATACACAAGCGTTTACGGATAATTCGAAGTCGAAATGATAGGCTTTGGCACCTTTGTAATGCTGTATGCGTTTTCAGGAGTCCACGGAGGCCTTATGCTGTTGGAGCCGCGATTCACGGCTGAGTTATTAGCTGCGTTACTGAACATTCCGGCGAACAAGACCTTACTACGGCGGCATCTAACACAGAGGTAAATTACTTTGACTTTTTTGCGACGATTGGAAAACATTCTCTAAACCAAATTGCATCCTCTTCCCCACAGCCGTGACTTTGAAGCGCGTCTTGTGTCGCGCGATTTGTTCGATATTTGTTTGCAGTACATTTTGTACTATGACGCATACGATCTTACTCACTGCTGCGATTTTGTCGACGCGATAGAAGTTGGACGACGCGTTTCCTGTATCGATTTTTGACGGTACATTTTGTATTAGGACGCATGCCATCTTACATACAGCTGTGTCTTGCGTTTTGGGCGGCGGCGGCGGCGCATGGCGTCTAGAAATCGTGCTTACAAACGCAGCTGTGTGTAAGGAATCGCGCTACAAAATCGCAACAAATCGCGCGACCCAAGACACGCTTCAAAATCACGGCTGTGGGGTAGAGGCTTAACGGTGGATTCAGCTGTGATTGCGCAAAAACCACCCATTCTATATTGACATTTAAAAACCCTGTGGATGGCCTTGAAAGCAATTTCAAAGCCCATATTTGCAAATTGCAAATTACGAAGGCCATTCAAAGGGCCTTCAAATGTCAATATAGGATGGGTGGTTTTTGCGTAATCGCACAGCTCCTTCTCATCAAGGAAGTTTAGGCGTGGTAATCACGGAGAAATATTAAGTCAGTGAACTGTTAAAATGACTATGAACAGAGAACACCGAGCTGGCGAGCAAAGCAAGCCCCGCGAAATTTTTCGAAGTGTGGCTTATAAAGTTATAAAACTCAAGAACACTCCTTACTCATGTGTGCTCATGTGTGCATATAATATACTGCTAATGTTATAAAAGCGAAAGCAACTGTCTGTTACATTTTCACCTAAACGGCTGAACGGTTCTTAATGAAATTTGGCAGAGAGGTAATCAATGTCCCGGGGAAGGACATAAGCTACTTAAAAAGCGCGTGCGAAGCCGCGGGCAGAAGCATTATATCCATATAGTAATATAATGAGACCATAGTTCCAGAGAAGACCTGTGTAGGCGACCTCTAGGCGACAACGGCCGAACCACAAGGCTAACGTGTCAATAGAGGCGCTAACACCAATAAAAAACTGAAGCTAGTATAAACTACCTAAGCGCTTCAATGAGTGACCGCTAGATGTCGTTAAGACAAAAATTCCAAACTTATTGGAGAAACAAAAAGTTACCATTCCTAGATCGCGCAAACGCTTGATTCAGTTACAACTTACAACTAACCATATACGAGTATTCGACATCAACTGTTGGTCGAAAGACCACCGGGCTCAGTGGACCATGGGTCGGGCCCGGTTCAGAGGAGATCTCCCTCTGTTCCTATTTGGGGGAAATCCACCTTTACCCCCAACACCTGCTTCATCCAAATTTTACTTCTTTACCTATATCATTAGTATCTCAACTTTCAACAACTGCCTCGTTGGTCTAGCGGTCAGCTTGTTCAACCGCTGATTATGAGGTCCTGGGTTCGTATCCCGGGTCGGGCCAATAGTTTTTATTGGGGTTTTTCTAGCAAGCAAAATTCACAGTAGCAGCCCGGAGTCAGGAAGTCGGCGGTGTTACACCCCCGTGCCTCGGAAAGTACGTTAGTTGGTCCTGCGCCTGACCTCTCCCCGGTCGTGTCGATCCGTTGACTCATCGGATTATGAGGGCGAGGGAATAGAGTGCACCTGTGTTTGCGCACACACTAATATAATATTAACACTAATATAATATTTCCTGCGCATCTGGCTAGTCTCCGGTGAGACTGGCCGCCGTGGTCGAACTTCGGCTAGTAGGACATTATTATTATCATCTCAACATTAAAACGGACCTTTTTTGCAGATTCAACGACCTTTTGGGGCGGGATGTGATACAGCAGAAGCGAACCGCGGAACAAACACTAGGTTATCAACCCCTCACGGCAACTACTAAATATAAGGTAAATTATTTTTAAATTTCTACTTTAGAGCGTTAAATCGCAAGGAGAGGTAACGGCTAAAAATAAATATTAAGGCGCTAACCCGACCCAAATCAGCGCCACCACCTATTTTCAACATTAACTTTGCTCGCGCGCGCCCAACCCAGGGTGCAATTATACATATACACACCCTTTCAGTCACAAAGTCGCCACGAACACCCCCCCCCCTCCCTCCCTCTCCTTTCGCGGGGATTGGGCGGGTTAGGGGCAAGTTAATGTTGTTGTCCCCCCCCCCCCCGGGGGGTTTGCGGGGGTGGGACGCCTACAGGTCGGGTTAACTCAAATAGGAACTACCTAGTTAAAACAAGGACTCCTTTAAATTCATGAAACGAGACATAGAAACTAAAACGTATTTTAAGATGGATAATTTTCATATTGGACATAATCCTAGTTGGACGTTATGTATTTTGGACATTAATCGAGCAAAGCGTTGTGTATAGATATATTTTACAGTGACGAAATAGCTTTCTACAAGCTTCAAACGAGTAACCCGAGAGTTGTCTGTCATCTCATGCCGTCAATACAAAATGCAGCCCGATCTGCCACAACCTGTACTCTTGAGAAAAGATCCAACAGACCACAAACCAGGTACTTTATTTGTATGTTCCAGGTACCAAAGAAAAGCCAGTTTTCCTTAAAGCGCAAGAAGAGTAAAGACGACCTCGATATGGGAGACCTCGTTTGTCCGCTCGTCGATGACTGCTCAGGTGAACCTACGTCGCCTGTAAGTCACGCACTAACATACTAACTGATAGATAGCCTGTGATGGATTGTATATTCATTGATAGGGTAACTGAAGGTCAAGTCAAGACACAGAATATCGATGATAAAATTAAGAACCATTCACTATTTTTTCATCTATTGTTTTTGGGTCAATTCATCAAAATGAATATCGAACGTGAAAAATGGCCGTATGGAGAATAACCAATCGGGTTACTTGTAAATGATCTTTCCATGGTTTTTATTTATATGGGCCTTAGAATTAGTTTTTACCAGCTGTACTTTTCTTACGTTGCCTGAATTATGTGTACATAAATAAATAAATAATGCTGGATAATCCACACATCATCATCTAGCCCCAAGCTAAGCATAGCTTGTGTTATGGGTACTAGGTGACTGATATACATAATAGAATAAATATAACTTCTTTGGTTCTTCGAACAAATCCAACACAGGTTGTCTATTCTTTTATAATGATTGAAAATCAAACGTTGTAGTGTGATACAAAAAAAAAAAAAAGCAATAGATATCAATGCTGATGGTATCATGTTACGCACAAATGTTTGTATTTCAACCTTATCTTCGCTTAGTTTTTGTGGTGCACATTTGATTTTTTACTTATTAGTATATGAAGCACAAATTCTTTTATATGGTGTGAGTTTTAACAAATTTAACAGGGTGGATTTGGAAAAACTGTATATAAAACTGGTGTGGGCATTTAGTTACTTGATGCACTGAAGATATATCTGGGTGAGTTGATTGATATACTTAAAGAAAAGTTTCTTAGTACAAGTTTTTTTCATTAAATCGAGCCGATCAATTTTGCTAATTTAAATTCTTAGCCTTATTTATCTCCATGGCTTTTTGCCGCGATCAATCTTGCATTGTACAACTGTATTACACCGGTTTTTTTATTCAGAATCACTATGTAGTAATAGCATCTCAATGAAGTTCAGTTGTAACTGCATAATATATAATAGTTCAAATATCTCGCCTGTATCACCACTGCATTGTTGCTGAAACCAAAGGTGGGCGATATCGTTTATCTTCAGCTCCCTGTAGAACATCTTAATTTATTAACCGACTTCAAAAAAGGAGGAGGATCTATGTTCGGCTGTATGTATGTTTGTTCGCTGATTTCTCCGTCAATTTTATTGTGGACCGATTTTACTGATTTTCTTGCAAGGAAGTATTATGGTTACTAAAGTAATTTCTATTGCTATTCTCCTTATATAATCCCGAGACTGTCGTATATAATAATATTCCCGAAAGATAAGATATG
The DNA here is from genome assembly GCA_963564075.1 of Eupithecia subfuscata. Taxonomy (NCBI): domain Eukaryota; kingdom Metazoa; phylum Arthropoda; class Insecta; order Lepidoptera; family Geometridae; genus Eupithecia; species Eupithecia subfuscata. The sequence continues at coordinate 3,749,461 of OY751099.1, read as the reverse complement.
TCCCACAAGTTAAAAAAAAACAGTGTAAATATTAAGGAATTTGTAGTCTGTTTTTAGTTTTTCCAAAACAATCAAATTATTAATCAATTATTTTATCGATTGTAAATACTAGTTCTAATTTATTTCTATTTAATATTTGATTGTAATTTTCTTAATCAATGCAGCGGTTCTGCATTGATTCAGAAAATTACAGCGTAGAAGTAGAATCCCAACAAGGTTAGTTTTTATAGTCATTCAAACATCTCGACGGTGGTGATACACACCACCGAATTGTCGCTAAAATCAAAGATGGGCGATATCTTCATTAAAATCTTTTTTACCTCTGTAGAAATTCTTACTTTATTAATTTTTACTCTTGAATTGACAGACGATGAGAGTAAAATCAGCGGCAGCGGGCGTCATCTCGGCTGTCTCTCTCCCGCTTGACGAAACCAGAGCGCTGTAACTTGACGACCAGAGCGCTGTAACTTGACGAGACCATAGCGCTGTAACTTGACGAGACCAGAGCGCCGTAACTTGACGAGACCAGAGCGCTGTAACTTCGCCATGGACAGGGCATTGGTGGACGCTTGCGAAACGTCATACGGCATCTTTAGACCTACTAAGAAAATCGTGACCTGCTGACTTAATTAATTTTTCACTAACCAGACTAAAGTAACCTTAACCAATAGGAACTGAGTTTCAGTTCAATTTTCGGTCAATTTACATATGAACTAAGTATATGGGTAATGTTTTGAAGATACAAGGTAGGTGCCTTTCCACCAGAAAGCGACGTAGGTAGCTAAAACCCACTTAGCTGAAAATTAAGCAATCGTATTGGTGAATTTGTTTTATTCGGCAGCTTTGCTACTTCAAGTGTTATTCACATTTTTCAAACATGGCCTTTGCCTAAATACGAGTTTTATTTTACTTATGCTGGTGGAAACACACCCTTATGAAGGATCTGCAAAAAAATACTACAATTTTTTGCCATACATTTTTGAAATGTTTTGTAGATATATTTATATAGCGGTTTTGATCCTTACATCCTTGTTTTGTTTTAATTTATCTACTATATCTGATTAACAAAGACAAGTATCTTGACCGAAGATGATGTACACGCCAGTCTTCGATGTATTTTATATGAAAAGTATTAAACTTGCCTTACAAATGTTCGTAAATGTAAATTAACAGTAAAATTTATATAATTCGACCAAACCTATGCATTGATATAGTATTTGTATGAAAGTAAAGATAAGAGTTGCCAATAAGAAAATGGTAACTAATAATAATGAATAAAAATTCATCTCAACTGATATCTATAATCAGTTTTTGGACCAGAGAATTATAATTTACAGGTTATGTATAATTTAACTTTATTCCCTTCACAGCTGGCTCAAGTAGGTATTTATATTTATTTATTAAAGAAGATAGAAGTTTACGGTGTAAGAACCAAAGCACTTACTATCGTGTATGTAAACTAATAGGGAACGATTTCACCAAATGTAAAACGAGTTTAACTTTCTTAACATACAAACAGCTGTCAGTTCCAGGCTTGAACTGAGTTTAGGAACGACGATCGCGTTATGTTTGAAAAAAAGACCCAAAAACCAAAGCACATTACTTATTGGTGCTAAATTGATCAAGATATTTAACCTTTTGAGAACAATTCTCTGTGATTAAAACAAAACATATTGGTTATTCTAAGTAACGTAACTTTTGAATCTGTGTTTCTTAAACCATTGAATTAATATAGAAACTAAATTGTCTTAAATTAAATTAAGTTATATTGTTCAAGTCTTAACTGCCAAAATGAAGTTTGCATTAAACATAGATTTAATTCGTTATTGTATTTAATATTTAAATCATCTTTAATTTTATATCAAGTTTTAAATAAATTAGAGTAATATATTAAAGTGTTGATGAGTAAATGTATTGAGAATGTTGTGTGTTTGGTAATATACATAGTGCCAAAACAGAAAAAGCAATAGACATTCCAAAACTTGCTTTCGTTATAAAAATGTTGAACAGGCATTAAAACTTGTAAGAAAGGGTTGTCACTAAGCTTTGTAGCTGCACGGAATGGGTGAAACTTAAGCAATAGGATCGCTTAGCTTACGGCGGTACCTCACTGGGAGCATTGGCTTAATTAACATTCAGATTCGAGCATTTGAATTAGTGAGGGAAGAGAACCGAGCATTACAGTGCAACCTGTAATGATATCCGCTTCGTCTGTCATTGTAAAAGCAACCCACTACAGCATGCTCAAGTCGAATCTTGTTGGATTGTTACATTATTAGGCGAATGCTCGTCAGTCAGGGAAAGCTATTTATTGTGACGTACTGCTCACAAACAAATCTCTGGTCCGGTTTAGGTCCAATTCTGTTTAAGAATGATTCCTTTTATGAATCTGTCGTTACTTTAATCTGTCTTAAACCAAATCAATCTCGAAATATTACATTATAGACGCACAAAAGGCACTCCCTCAATGCGAGCATTCGTCTGTAATATTACAGACGAATGCTCGCGGTGAGGGAGTGTCTTTAGATTTTCATTGCTAATTAATCATATTGGTTTAGTTTGATTGAAAATTCCGCTCAGCTACCAAGCACATCTCTGGTAGAAGGGCTTGATTTGCTGTTTAGTTAATCAAAACAACCGTACTTAACGCATATTTATTGACAAATAAAATAAGTAGTTTAGTGGTATAATAATCGACTGAACGCCGACAATATTATTCTGGTCTTATTTCCGTAGCTACAAGTTATCATGTAGATGTCTAGTATATTTATAAATACTTAGATTTATTGATATTGGGACTTTCAGTTTTAGCATTTCATGAATGTATTTATAAACAGTTTTAGTATTCAAACTCACCGGATAAATTGATTGTCCTTAGTAACATGGTAATTGTATAACGATTTATTGAGAAATACTTGTTTTTTAAGTACCTGCACTTAGCAGTGTAAGTACCGACAGCCTTTGATTATCTATATATCTGGATACAGCGTCGCTTTGCAAAAAAACTAAAAAATAAACAGGCCAAATTTGGTGTGCTATGACAGCTACTATAAACTCGCACTACGCCGTTATTCTTTCAGATAATGCTACAGTTGTAAAGAAATTCACATTAGAAATAGTGATTACTTATCATGGTATCGAGTGTGAAAAAAATATGCAAAGAAAAAAGTTAGCGAGCGCTGGTTAAAGGAACAGAGGCTAACAGTTTCACGCTTTTTTTCTACGCTTTGAAAGTCTTCGACAGCCTATCTAGACATATTAATAATCAAAGCGTACAGCATACTGAGCTTATACAATTATTCGCACAAGTACAATACTAGAAATGTCTTCTCCCCACTATTTGAGAGTTGTACAGTATTCGTTTGTAATTCATGTTATTAAAAGTATTCACAGCCCTGTTCCTAAATATTGTGCCAATATCTTTAATGATCGTGTTTTGAGATAGGCCCTTGTCTTCCATAGCTTTGTAATTTACGATGTAACGAAAACAACAAAACCTTTGTACAATTGTTATTTACTATGTAGATGGATAACCCCATCAGATTATCAAGTAACAAAAACAACAAAACCTTTGTACAATAATTGTTTTAAATAAGTAATTTTTACAATACTTTATTATAAAAATGTAAAAGTTAATAAATACTGGATGAATGTGGTCGCCGATTTTCATTTCTGAACGGTTGGATTTGTCCTTATGTTAATTATTATCGACTTTATCAAACAACTGCTGTGATTTAGGCATTGAACTTTCAGCAACATCTTTCAATATTTTTAGCCCTTCTGTAATAAATAATCAATTGTTATTTTGCCGTGGCAAGAATCGGCCCCTCTAACTCGGACCGTGGAAGTCGTAAGACTCGACTAAGGAGACCTACCAGAAGGTGAGCAGCTTCTTTCCGTATTTTTTAACTACATACTGCTCTCACCAATCCGCCTGCCGTTGATAATGGCAAACCCCCCCTGTCGGGGAGAGACACGTCATGCGTCATATCGTCAGGTGTGTGCTGTTGAGGTATATTTACCTTTACCCCTTCCTTTCCGCCTAAGTTCCGCTATTCTCTCAACCTCCGACTCCTCTTCTATTACCGCCCTTCTCAAATCTTCTTCTTCGGCCTGCTTCAGCAGAGAATCTTCCATGAACGTATACTCTGAAATAAATAATGCTGGACGTTCTCACACCCAATCATTAGCCGACGATGAAAATAGAAGAGATTGCCCCAGTACTTTAGGAAATATTTAGGTCTTTCACTGTGGCTGCTATTTGACGTCAAGCTGGCAGCCCCGCTGATTTAGACGAATCTATAGCGAGATATGAATCATGGACTATGCCAATTAAATGTGCATTCCGGTATCTAGTTCTCCTGCAAAGCTCAGAAATAGACCTCCTGCGGTTTAAGAGATATTTGACTCTATTTCATACACATTTATTGGCATAGTTGAAACCACCAAATTCCATGGCGGGGCTGCTAACTTGACGGGACATTTCTCAATGAGGATCCGTGAAGTTAAGGGGGTACCTACCCTCAAATTGCTTATTTTCAACTCCGTCGGACCTCCATATCTTCCAAACTACTTAATATTTAACTTTGAAATTTATATATGGTAAAGTTCAGGACTTATTCTATCGATCATATGTTTCGAAAACACGATTCCATAAAATTTTCTCGATAGAAAAAAATCGCAAAGTTACCTCTAATTTTTTACTAAAACCCTAATTTCTCAATAAATACAGATGATACAATCTTGAGATTAAGCATAGTAATTGAGCTAAGTATAAAGAACATTTTATATGTTGCCTTTTTTTCAATTAACTATTCTAATGTTTGTGGGGAGCAAATAACTACTAAAAACTTGATTTTTGGGCTTACGCCGCTTTGCTCTGTCCCGCTCCTGTGAACGCGAAATCCTATGCCTATCCTCTTCACACAATAACGAGGTAGGGTACCCCCTTAAAGCAATTTCAATAAAACTAGTATCCATGTTATCTTACATACTAGCTGCCGCCCGCGGCTTCACACGCGTTGTTTCTATGGAAACGTTAAAAGGTGATTTCTATCCCATGGGAACTGATTTATGGGACAAAAAGTAGCCTATGTTTGATTCCAGGATTACTATAATTATCTGTACCTATACAAAATTTCAGCCCAATCCGTTCAGTAGTTTTGGCGTGAAGAGGTAACAAACAAACATCCATCCATCCATCCATCCAAACTTTCGCATTTATAATATTAGTGTGAAGAATTATATAACTTTTTAAATTCTCCAAATCGGATCATTACATACGAAGTTTAGGAAAAAAAATGACAGAACCAAATAGACTCAGTTTTGAGACCCATATCGAATGAAAAAAAATAACAAAAAAATTCATTCGATTGGTCTCTCATATCTGAGTCTATTTGGTGTGTAATTTTTTTCCTAAACTTATAGTTTCGGAGTAAATCACTAAAAACTGATATCTGCCTACGGTAACGGGCGGCGACCGAGCAAGTGACGTCACACGCACCCGCGACGGTTACTCGGTGAACTTCGCTAGTAATTTGGACATAACTTCGTCAATTTTTGTCGAAGAACAAAAATTTTTGTTCTTTGTGCTACGGATTTCTTAGCTCTATAAATCTGCATTCTCAACTAAAAACGTTACGGATCCTCATTGGGCAGTATGTTATTTACTCTGTGGCTGGTTCATTGTTCGTACTACAGTACACTACTAGTGATGTTGGGATCCATGCCAATCCAGGCGCCGGCAATGATACCGTTGGCGGTGGGCCGCGCCTTTGCCTCGGGCTCCATCATCTGCGTCGCTTGTTGTCTGCATTCTGTTAGTGGCTGGTTCATTGTTCGTACTACAGTACACTACTTACTAGTGAGTCTGGCATCCATGCCGATCCTCGCACCGGTAATGATGCCGTGGGCGGAGGGCCACGCCTTTGCCTCGGGCTCCATCATCTGCGTCACTTGTTGTCTGCATTCTGTTAGTGGCTGGTTCATTGTTCGTACTACAGTACACTACTTACTAGTGAGTCTGGCATCCATGCCGATCCTCGCACCGATAATGATGCCGTGGGCGGTGGGCCGCGCCTTTGCCTCGGGCTCCATCATCTGCGTCACTTGTTGTCTGCATTCTGTTAGTGGCTGGTTCATTGTTCGTACTACAGTACACTACTTACTAGTGAGTCTGGCATCCATGCCGATCCACGCACCGGTAATGATGCCGTGGGCGGAGGGCCGCGCCTTTGCCTCGGGCTCCATCATCTGCGTCACTTGTTGTCTGCATTCTGTTAGTGGCTGGTTCATTGTTCGTACTACAGTACACTACTTACTAAGTGAGTCTGGCATCCATGCCGATCCACGCACCGGTAATGATGCCGTTGGCGGAGGGCCGCGCCTTTGCCTCGGGCTCCATCATCTGCGTCACTTGTTGTCTGCATTCTGTTAGTGGCTGGTTCATTGTTCGTACTACAGTACACTACTTACTAAGTGAGTCTGGCATCCATGCCGATCCACGCACCGGTAATGATGCCGTTGGCGGTGGGCCGCGCCTTTGCCTCGGGCTCCATCATCTGCGTCACTTGATGTCTGCATTCTGTTAGTGGCTGGTTCATTGTTCGTACTATAGTACACTACTTACTAGTGAGTCTGGCATCCATGCCGATCCACGCACCGGTAATGATGCCGTGGGCGGAGGGCCGCGCCTTTGCCTCGGGCTCCATCATCTGCGTCACTTGATGTCTGCATTCTGTGGACAGCTGGTTCACTATGTTCGTGCGGAAACGCCATTTACGCATCACCTGGAAGTTACAATTAAATATAGGTAGTGTTTTTTTAGAGGAGGTATAGGTTTTTTCATTATATTCATTTCATAAGAAACATCAGCTCTCTTTTGGTTAAAACTATTTTGACATACATTTTTTTTGTGTAGAATGTACCTACCCACCTCCTCTGTTAATAGGTGCACCCATACTGTTTCGTTTAAAAAGAACACACTGTATAACATTAAGCACGCGCCTTAATGTGCAAAACGCAACCAATAGTACAGTGGCATTTATCGTTGCCTAACCCCTTGGCAGGTTCCAAGTCTCATAAGTACATCATTTACTTTTATTTTAGGTACCTATTATACATCGTTTTTATATAAAACGGCGTGCTATTTTCATTTCACCGACAATTCTAGTTTTATAATAGATAAGTACTCATAGAAGTTGACTTGAAACGTTACAGAGGGGCCAGCTTACAATCAACGCCACTGTACCTCTATTGTACATCGATAGCTTGGATATAAAAATCATCCAACCACGAAGAGACAAGATGTTAAACAAGGATGTCATGCGATGTAAAATATTTGACTTCATACGTTCAGGTTTTTACTATATTCTAGGTTCTACAAGTAATTTATGAGCACCAAGGGTTCCGTATATTTGTAAGACCTTGTTTCTGGCCATATATTATTATACAAGGCCAACGGGAAGTAGCTTAGGTACCCCTATAAGCATAGGCGCCGGCAGGGGGTGCCAGGGGGTGCACTTGCACCCCTTGGGAATCTCGAGGAACCTGAACCCTTCATGACTTTAATAATAATAATAATAAATTTATTGCAAAGAGAATCATTACAAAAACATTACATAATTAATTTGTCAGACATAATGAAACTATATTATAATATATATATATTATAATATAACTATAATGAAACTTTGACAAGAGTCGGTCTCTTTCGCACTGCATAGAAACTGAATTGCGCTTTCTCTGTTAAGTTCATCCCATTTATGCTGGTGCTATCTGGTGTGGAGTAGCGGTACTTTAAAGGGTGCGTTTAGAGAAGTAATGGAAATCGATCCATATCCACCAACGAATTTTTAAACCAATTTCGATCGTCGCCAACAAATAGGTGTGAGCCGTGACGACTGGGTACATATAAAATAAATTCATAATGAATAGTCAGAAATTTGTAAATGTCTCGAACATAAAATAAACCGGGCTACAGATGTTTGCTTCCAAATAAAATTAAAATTTTTTATTAATCATATACGGCGAAGATTGTAAGAAAAATAAAATCTGCACCACCTGGAAATTATTTCTGCCGGCGCCCATGCCTATAAGTTTTGGTCCATAGCGAGAATCAAAAATATTTTTTGTTGTGAATAAACTACAAAATTTCAGTTTTCCGATTTTTCCCTTTACTTGTGCTATAAAATCTTGCTTCTTGTCAAATTTCATGATTCTAGGTCTACGGGAAGTAGGTAACTTATAGGTTTTGATCCATGGCGAGAATCTAGAGTATTTTTTTAATGAATAAACTATCGATCTTATTTATTACATTTAATAATTTAAAAAACATAGGTTATGGATTTTATCAGCCATATAAAGTTTTCATTCATTTTCTCTACGCCGCAGCCGACTGTACACCTATACACCGCGAAAAAAGCGAGATCGTCGTGACGAGAATTGTAGCACGGTCGCCTTTACAAGAATTAACATTACGGGTATCGACGTGCGAGGAAAAATTCACTTTTGTACTCGTCTGTACTTTAAAATGTATGTCGATGTTCAGAGCCAAATATCTCTTAAACCGCAGGAGGTCTATTTCTGAGCTTTTCAGGAGAACTAGATACCGTAAGGCACAGTTAATTGGCATAGTTCATGATTCATATCTCGCTATAGATTCGTCGAAATCAGCGGGGCTGCCAGCTTGACGTCAAGATATAGCAGTCACATTGAAATACCTAAATATCTCCTGGGGCACTATTTATTTTACTTAGGGCATCGGGGGCACTATTTCAGGACACATTTATTGGCATAGTTGAAACCACCAAATTCCATGGTGGGGCTGCTAACTTGACGGACTCCTACAAATTTACAAATTTTGGTTTTTTTATTTTACTTGTGCTATACCTAAGACCTTGCTTCTTGCCAAATTTCATGATTCTAGGTCTACGGGAAGTAGGTACCCTAGGTTTTGTGTGCATGATTCAGGGCTGTTGATTTTGTTTTAACAATAAAAATAAAAAATAGAATGATTCCCTTGGAAATTTCAAAATATTTGGACATAAACGGCTGTAAACTTTTGATTGCATTGACTTTCAAAATATTTGGACATAAACGGCTGTAAACTTTTGATTGCATTGACTTAGAAGTTCGATTTATATCACGGCTCCAAGAGGTTACGGACTTGAGTAGGTTGGTATTCGATGTTAATTTCAACTCGATACCTCTACGCGTTTCTGAGAAAACGGGGTTGACAGACGGACAGACAGACGGACAACAAAGTGATTCCATAAGGGTTCCTTTTTTCCTTTTGAGGTACGGAACCCTAAAAGTAACGCATTGCATGCCATTTCTCTGTTCTTGCATACCATCGTGTCTAGTGTAGGTACTCTGTCGAAGCCTGCAGGTGAGCGTGATTGACACATCCGTCGATAGAATAAAGTTTCAATTTATAAAAGGCACCTGTTTCTCATAAAGCTTCTTGACAGAGGTTTCGTTGAACGGCAGAGCTTTATTCAGCATAGTGTACATAATAATTCCCATAGACCATATATCTGCCTGCTTCGGCAGATATGGCATGCCTTTCAACACCTCAGGGGCCGCGTAGGACAGAGAGCCACAATACGTTTCGCTAAGGATGTCTCTGTCCTTCTGCCTGACGATCCTAGCGAAACCGAAATCTGTAATCTTCACGTTGTAATTTGCTGTGATTAAAACATTTTCGCATTTTAAATCTCTATGCGCGATGTGGCATGCGTGTAGGTAATGCAGTCCCGAGAGCATCTGTCTCATCCACAACCGAGTTTGGTTCTCTGGGACGGCTCCGTTTTGCGTTAGAAAGTCGAGAAGATCTCCGTTCTCGCCGAACCGTAGGAAGATGAAGTATTTAGCGCGACGTTGGAAGATGTGGGAGACGTGGCAGATGTGCGGATGGTTGACGCGGATCAGCACGTCTAGCTCTCGAGGGAGGAACTTGGTGAGGTAATCGCGGGGGGCCTGCGCCGTGTCTATCACTTTGCAAGCCAACACTGCGTGCCGGGTCTCGTCTATCATGTGCGTCGATTTGTACACCTGCAAATGCGTACAAAGAAAAAAGTTACCTTAAATCTACTACCTACACAGATACCATAGAAACAATGTTAATTACTGCTACCTAGATTAAATAATTTATTTTGTGCGGTGTATAATAGAATTTATTAGCTTAATTAGTAGCCACTACTCGCCGGTCTGCACGCCTTTTTTCGGGATAAAAACAAGCCAATAAGATTCTCCAGATCAAGAACTACTAACGTCTGGCTTCAGCTTGCCGCATCCAGCATCTGCCTGCAGTCTTTCGCAGGTCGTCATACCACCTGGCTGGAGGGCGTCCTACACTACGTCCTACACTAGTCCCGGTTTCCACTCAAGAACACGTTTACCCCAACGGTTGTCGGTTCTTCGCAAGACATGGCCGGCCCACTGCCACTTCAGCTTGCTAATTCTTTGGGTTATGTCGATAACTTTGGTTCTCTGTCGGATGTATTCCACTCAAACTTTCGCATTTAAAGCATCAGTGTAAAAAGTGTGACTTCAAAGTAGAACAGTACAGTGTATCTACAATAATGACAAAAAGTCAAGACTCGGCTGGTCTACAGTCGTATCTATGTGACCGCAACAAAAGACCACCTAGTTTTACAACTTTATTATTGAAGGTGGGGTTGTAAGTAGGCTATGAATTATTTTCCATCACAATATATGCTCTATTTACCTTGGCATAAGACCCTTCTCCGATCATTTTCTCTAAAATAAAACCCTTTTCTTGCAACACGGCTATATCAGAACTTGTAGTGCTGAGATCGGCTTTTTCGTTCGTTTCCATTGATACCGCATAGGTATCATTTCATTTTGAATTTTATCAAGAACAATGTCATGGCTGTTGAATTTTGGAATATATTCCAAAGGATTTCACTATTTCATCGTTTGTTATTGTTTGGACGTAAGTTATGAAGTCACATTGACATAGGAACATACCTGATTTCTTGTCAGAAGCAAATGGTTGACGTTAAAAAAGTTATCTACGTTTTCAAACAAAGGTCTATTCAGGGTAAAAAAAACCATGCATAGAGTTACAAACCTCATTAGAAATGGAGAACTTGAAACTCTGATCCGATGTTTATCTTTCCACACCAAATTTCCTCTCATTGATTGAGTCTTCTACCATTCCCAAATCAATGATTTATGTCACTATTTGAAAACAAATAGGAGAGATTCGCACAAAAGACGAAACATAATGGTGTCTCTTTCCAAGAAAAATATCTCATTCGGGATTTACACCATCAAGTAAACTCAAAAAGATGTCTCGCGCAGTTTTTAATTTTGACCATGTAAACTGCCAACTTCTACAAGTTCTGTGCCTCGTGCTTCTGCAAATGTTAGCTCAAGATGCAGCAGCCAGAACTTGCTAGTGTAAACCCTTCTTAGATTAATTACAATGTCGCATAGTGGGCCTAATTCTGATAAACTAATCGTTTTACTATAACAATGGTATCCATTATGAATGTGAGCGGGTTTACTACGAATCTTGTTTGTGTTGGAAGAACACTAAAGTTTCATCCCTTAACGAGGGACAATTGTATCGTCAAAGAATCGCCACAGTCATAGACACCTGATGCATTAGACAGGTGTTGGTATTTGTAGGATGCACGTCAAAAGTATCGAAGTCGAATGAAACCAATCGAGAAGTAGGTATTCTATCACTCTATCCGTGCAAATGGCACCGCACGCACTATCTGGAGTTTCTTTCATCTGAGGATCCTACGTGGCGGTTCTGCAACTATACCATTGTCATAGTGAAGCGGTTAGTTAGCAGAACTACTACTTACAACTACTGATAATAATAATACTGGACAATCATCATCTAGCCCCAAGCCAAGAAGTGCCTGTGTTATGGGTACTAGATGACTGTTAAAGGTACACAATACAAGTACATTACATAGATAGATATTTAAATTATTCATAGAAATACCCAGAATTTTTGAACGGAACAAATTTTTGTAGATCATCTAAAATTGTCCCAAAGCGGGAATCGACCGCAACCCACTGCGTTTTTTTTATTTAAAAAAAAAGAAAAAAAAACCTACTGCGTTGCAGGCAGACCTTCTCGCCCTTCGCGCCACATCGGTCGTCATGGGTCATGATTGTCATGAATGATTGGTGTCGATTCGACGACATCCGCGGGAAGTTAATGATGAATGTAAAAGAATGTGAACTTAACGCGCATAATGGGACCGACAGTATACAACAGTCTTCCTGAAATTGTCACGAAGGCAACTAGCCGCGCATCCTTTAAGATCAAACTGAAGCACTGGCTCGCTAACCACAGCCTTTACAGCTACGAAGAATTCTTAGCCTGTAAAAGCGACTTATTGTATAATTATCTACGTATCTATATACTACCTACCGATCCAAATAATACTGAGAGTAACGCTGACAGTTCTACAAAAATCAAAGAATTCTATTTCACCGGAATATCATTATAGTTAGTAGATAAACTATTTGTAATATTTTTATATTTTTGAATTTAATTTAAAAGTGTCGGTATAAAATAAGTGCACCTATAATTTGAATCAATAGGTATTTATTTATCTTTTGACTTTAATTGAATTGGGTTAATTTAAAGTACCTACAGTACGTACTTACATTATTTAAACATTGTGTTACGTAAGTAAAACAAATGTGACGTGTTATTCTTGAAATGAAAGAAATAAATGATTATTGATTATTATTGAGGAATTAGGGTGGTGTAAATTCTAAGCCGGCACCACACAGCTAAGGAGGAGAGCTGTCTACCTAATTTATACTAAAAATAAGAATTCAGCCAACCTGAACAAAATTTTTCAATTGCATTTACCCGGTGGATGTAGATGCCAAGTCGCAGTTCTTAACAAGAGAAGGAGCCTTTACTTCGGCAGCGGCGTCGACGATAGGACTTTGGCGTGGCGGTGGTTGCTCGCTGACTTCCACCATCTTCTGAAGGGCGATTCTCTCATCTTGAGCTTTTTTGAAAGCCACAGTTTCTTGCGTTGTCCATTCTGTAAGCACAGCATCATCATCAACCAGTACAATCTACTGCTGGACTCTACTGGGTCTCCCCTAAAAAGCGCCCAATTTTCAGCTTGCCGCAACTAACATCTGCTTGCAGTCTTTCGCAGGTCACCCCACCTAGTAGAAGGGCGTCTTACACTACGTTGCCGAGTCGCGGTTATCACTCAAGAACACCTTGATCCTAGCGCTTGTCGGTTCTTCGCGAGTAATTTTTGACCTGTACGGTAATGGTGCAGTCCAGATCTCCGAGAACCTTTAGGCCCAGACTCCACCAAAGCGGAGATGTCCGAAGCGGAGACGATAAGAGACGTTTTTCAGCTAGAGTATCTCCATCGAAGCTATGCGGAGACTGTGCTGGCTAAAGCGGAGATGTGTGCTGCCTAGAGCGGAACTGAGCTGCGTGCGGCGAGCGTCGGATGTTTGTTGAGATGAATGCACTAGCGGCGCCGCTCACTGTACGTCGCTCACATCTCGTCTCGTCTCCGCTGCGTGACGTCGCCAGCTTGCGAGACACAGCTGACATCTCCGCTTCGATCTTTCTTTGTTTTCTTCGCATACAAATATGATGCATCTATGGCGGCCGAAAGGATCTCCGCTCGGTGGTATTCACTGAAGCTAAGCGGAGACGAGATGTATGAATATCGACGTTCTATTGGTTGTTTAAAACACATCTCTTATCCGCTCGTCTGTCTCCGCTTTGGTGGAGTCCGGCCTTCAGACTCTTATACCTCTATTAGTTGGAAAGGCACTTTTTGCCGATGTATACCTACTCTCACATAATTTTAATACCAGAAATAAACATAAACTTGCTGTGCCCACAACCAGGCTACACAAAATAAATGTATCTTTTAAAGGGCAATGTATACGCTTCTACAACAAAACTCCAAGTGAGTTGCAAAAATTATCAGTAAATAAATTCAAACAAATTGTCAAAACCTTGCTGTGCAAAAAGGCTTACTATAAAATATCAGATAATCTGATATTATAGGTACTTATTATAAACCCGTCCCAAGCTTTTTTATCCTCTAGATTCTAGAGGATAAAAAAGCTTGGGACGGGTTTTGCCCCAACTCGAAAAATAACAAATAACAGGCTAGGTTTCTTCGTCACTTCTTTACTTTAGTCTACCTACATATCGAAGCGACAGAAATAAAAAATATCACTTTATTTCCGTGTTTAGTATATTTTAACCTTTTACCTAAGTGTGCATTTATTGTATTTATGGAAATAAAGAGTTTTTGATTTTGATTTCTCATTCTTACCCAACAACCGTGAATCCATACAAATCCATTCACTATTAATGACTTGCTCAATTTTGATCCTGTTCAAGCTATTAGGTTCCAGTAGCAATGTCACGAGCCTTTTGCAACTCTCGGAAAGCGTGTCCACGTATCGCGAACGCCATTTCCAATTCTTGTTCACCTGTTAGAGCCAAAAATTGCTTCAACATGGGGGCAAGGCACCATTGAATTGGAATGGAATCGAAGGGAATTTTTGAAGATTTTTATACGGGAATTACGCGGGTGAAACCGCGAGGCGATCGTCTAGTATATAATAAAGAAAGGACTCTGTCTCCACAACGTAAGACAGACATTTCTTTCTTGATAACGCGAAAAAAGTCGCGCACATTCGGCGGAATGCTCGCGACTTTCTTGGCCTAATAGTAATACATATGTGCTTTACTTCGTAATAAATAAATAATGCTCGACAATTCACACAGAATTATCTAGCCCCCAAGCTAAGGAGAGCTTCTGTTATGGGTACTAGATAACTGATATACTTAATACAATACACTACATAGATAAATATATTTTTTATTATACATAGAAAACATCCAGCGGGTTCGACTCCCGCTTCGGGACAAATGTTTGTACGATCTGCAGACATTTGTCCAGGGCGTTATGGATGTTTTCATCATCCATCATCCAAATCCAATACATCAGCTCTGCTTAGCTTGGGGCTAGATAATGCTGTGTGAATTGTCCAGCATTATTTATTATTATATAGAAGGATTAAACTACCTGTGCTTGATATAACTGTTTTATGTGCTTATCCTCGAAAGGCATGGCCCGGTTCAGCATCACATACAGCACAATCCCAAGTGACCAGAGATCCGTAGCTTTCGGATAGTAAGGTGCCCCTTGCAGGATCTCCGGGGCGGTATACGACAGAGAACCACAGAAGGTCTCGCTGTGAATCTCTATGAATCGTTTGTCGACGCAGCGTCGTGCGAAACCAAAGTCGGAGAGTTTTGCGTTTTGGTTGGCTGTTAGTAACACATTCTCGCATTTTATATCTCTGTGAGCTATTTCGAGTTCGTGCATGTACTGGATTGCGAGAGATAGTTGACGCGTCCATATTCTGGCTTGGTCCTCGGGTACGGCGCCCTGTAAACAAAATACGATCACAGTAATAGGCCTGTGTCCACTAAGAATAAATCGGATGGATTAGAGTTTCTTATTATTCATTAATTATGATTAATTATGATACGTAGTCAGGCCAAAACAAGACAATAGATAAAAAATACAGATTGTTATTATTTTTTTTTTACTTTGATTCGATGCAATGAAAAAAATGCAAAAAAGCGCAAGATATGTCTTTGAAGAAAAGTTGCGGGACAGTGCCAAGAACTTGCTATAATAGACCCCGGAACGAAAAACGCTAATAACTATTTTTGTTTGCATGTTGCTTTCCATACAATGAAATCATTTTTATGCCATTTACTCCTGAACTAAACTCAGGCCTAAAGTGCAATATAATATTTATGCTTACCTCAAAAAAGCTATCGAATGGCATATTCAAATTTATAAAATAACAACTTATAAAATTTAGATTCCTATGTCCGGCCTGCTCCATACGTTTGATCCACTGTGCGGTGGCAGCGCGCCCCTGCTGCGGTTCGCCGAGACTGGGCAGCACGTGGGTGGTCGTTTGTTATAAATTTGTTTTTTGCTCTAAAATCATTTCTCTTTCGCAAAAAAATAAAGCCCTAATCGTCCAAAGTATTTATTAGGGAACACGTAGACGTAATTGAATTGAATTATGATAAGTAACTAGCAAATGAAACTGCTTTTTCCGTAGAAGTATTTGTGCAAAAATAAAGATTTAGAGGAAACGTTGCGATTTTTTTGTATCGAGTCAAGTTTTGTCAATCGTGTTTCGACTCCCATAACTTACTAACTAGAATCCTAAACTTTTGATGCTTATCAAAAATTAAAAGAAAAACTGTTTTTTTTGCCTTTAAATTGATTTTCCGTACAGTCACAACGTGGGTTTTGGGATTGGGACTACTCACCTCCTCATCTCAACAGCCTATATTGGTCCACAGCTGAACGCAGCCCCCCCCCCCCCCCCCCCCCTGATGAGCGCCTTATTAGCTGTTATCTTTTGGGACTTACTTCACCTTAAGGCGAATAGTAGGGGTGATAGTGGCGCCACTACATATTTAATTTTATAATTATGTTATACAAAGGAATTATCAAAAAATCGGACCGCGCGTAGACGATATCTATCATAAGCTTTTTTTAAATGTATCTTTAATAGTTTTGTACTGTATTATTTAGGCAGATACTTGTTTCAAGAGTTTAGTTCCTATTGGTGGCCACCAAGCTCTCCAAACAAGGTTTTTGATGGAATAACACAAAACAAAACTATTACAGATACATTAAATAAAAGCTTGTGATAGGTATCGTCTACCAGCGGTCCGATTTCTTGATAATTCCTTTGTATAACTTAATGATTAAATTAAATCTGTAGTGGCGCCACTATCACCCCTACTATTCGCCTTAAACTACATTTTCTTTCGTTTGGGGTAAAAACGGGGGGCACTAATTTACCTTCTGTAAAATATGCTCCAACAAGTCCCCATGCTCCATATACCGCATAAATATAAAATACTTGTACCGCCTCTGGAAAATACTGTGTGTGTGAACTAAATGCGGGTGGTTTAATTTGATCAGCATATCTATTTCCCTCGGCAGAAACTTCTTGACGAAATCCTTTGGCGCGGTATTTGTGTCTATGACCTTGCACGCTAGTATGGCTAGTTTCTCGTTTTTTGTGGGGTTCCTGTATTCCGCTAAATACACCTGGGGATATTAATAAATCATGAATAACAATTCACACGGCATTATCTAGCTCCAAATTAAACAGAGCTTGTGTTATCGGTACTAGACAACTGATATCACAGTAATAATTATTTTATCTTATGGTCTAAACTTTCGCATTTATGCGCATAAATGACGACCTCGGTGGCGCGGCGGGCGAAGGTCCGCCTGCGGCGCAGCAGGTTGCGGGTTCGATTCCCGCCTACTGACTAATGTTTGTTCTGCAAATATTGATCCGGGTGTTCTGGTCGTTTCTATGTATAATAAAAAATATCTATCTATGTAATGTATTATATTAGCTACTAGCTGCGCCCCGCGGCTTCGCCCCCGTGGAAAAATATGTTTCCAACTTTCTTAATTTTTTCTTTCATAAGAACCTTCTCCTGACGATAACAAACACAACAAAGAAAGAATTAGCGAAATCGGTCCAGCCGTTCACGCGTGATGCCGTGACCAAGGAAAACGGGTTTCATTTTTATATATAGCTATGTAGGTATATCAGTCATCTAGTATAATATATGTATAACAAAAGCTCTACTTAGCTTGGGGCTAGATGATGCTGTGTGGATTGTCCAGAATTATTTATTTATTTATAAAAATGCAAAAATTTGGATGATAAGATGGATGGATGTTTGGATTTATGGATGTTTGTTACTTCTTTACGCCAAAACTACTGAACGAATCGGGCTGAAATTTTGCATAGATGTAGTTCTAGGCCTGGAATAAAACATAGGCGTTTTGTGCCAAAAATCAGTTCCCATGGGATATAAATAAATTTAAACGTTTCCATAGAAACAACGCGTGCGAAGCCGCGGGCAGAAACTAGTATATGGCTACTAGACAACTGATATACCTACTTAAAAATTTACAAAGAATAATATTTTTAGTATACCTACGTAGAAAACACCATACCGACCCGTAACAAATATTTGCAAATGGTACAAACATTTATCCCGCGGCGGGAATCGAACCCACAACCTCCTGGGTTACTGGCAGACCTTTTTCCGCAGCTAATTACAAAAAACTAGTTTTTTAATACTTTATTTACTTAGTATTTGTATTGTATTGTACAATCTTTACCCCTGAAATATGAGTATGGCCATTGATGCTCGTGATAGTATCAAGGGCAAATATTAGAAAAGAAATTAAAAAAAACCTTCAGATTGCCCAGCAGTGGGGCAGCAAAAAAAAACAGCAACTTATGTATAAAAATGCTCGTTATACAAAGTGCTCATACGACGATACTAGTTTATAGTTTAATAGGTTCTGCTTACAATTTTGTACAATTTTTGAATTAGGGATTTACTAAGTGTTATTTATAATTGAGAACCTCCTCTTTTTTGGAAATCGGTTAAAAAATAATAATGTAATTGATATAATGTAATGAGAATATAATAATTATAATAAATAGTAATTTTTTCAAAAAAACTGTTAAAAGCATCCATAGCCTGTTGAATTATTAATTAATTAGTCTTATACTTAGTTAGCTTCCAAATTTATTTAATCTACGCATGTAAAACTTTTGTGTTTAGTAAATGTAATGAACTATAAGAAACATAATTTGGCGTGTTTTAAAAAACTATAAACCGACTTTAAATTCTTCTAGTGGCGACCTCTAGTTAAAATTCGAGTCTAATTTAGTTTGATGACACATCGAGGATACCCATACCCTATCCAATAAAAAAAGAATTATCAAAATCGGACTACTCTGTAAAAAGTTATGCGTGGTCAAACATTACAATCAGTGAGTGAACAATCAATCATCCCCTGTTTTCCTACCCTTAGGGTTGGATTTTTTTTCATATTTAAATGGTACCTTTGGGGTATACCCTTTCCAATAAAAAAAGAATTATCGAAATCGGACTACTCTGTAAAAATTATACGTGGTCCACGTATAATTTTTACAGAGTAGTCCGATTTCGATAATTCTTTTTTTTTTACATAAAAAAAATATACGCGTCGACTTGAGAACATCCTCCGTTTTTCGTCGGTTTAAAAAAAAACAGTGGGACAGTAATGGCTAACATAAAAAATACCTTTGCATATGACCCTTCGTTGATTTTCTTTATCATTTTGTAACCTCTACTTGCAAGCGTTAGCTGTTCAGAGCCGGATAGTTTGAGTTCTTCCTCATTATGATGATGTCCCTATAAATGAAATTTAATCAGATAATAAATAAAACTATACACTAGCTAAACTCGAAGTCGAATGTTTGTAAACAAACCCATTATTCTTCTTCTTTTTCGTACCAAGAATGAAAATGATGACCCCGGTTCGTCCTTGTTGGGTGGTTGTTGTGATTCACCTCACGATGTCTAGCTATCATTCTTTATTTTTGGTTTTACTACTGTATTATTTAAGGGATCGCCCAAACTTAACCTAAAATTCACTCTATTGCCGCGTCTTTTTATACGCAAAATAAGTAGTAAGTACTTGTTGATTTGACATCCTTCCTTCAATAAATATTGCTTACAATTATATTGATAGATTGCATACCACAGTCTCACTTATTTTTTATATTATAGTTATAAACATGCATTATGAATACTTCGGATACCCTCGAATATCATTAATCTTCTGATTATCGTGCCCTGGTGCCCACGTCACGGGCCATGAGCCTAGTGTGGGGCCGTAGCCATTCATGTTAGACATACCCATTAATTTATTTTATTAGCTTTAAGTTTCCTTTTTGTATAATATATAAGTGTGCCTAAATGTAATGTTTTTTGACGTGACAACGTCTTATAATTCGATAGAGCCGGCTGCACGCACGAAAATACATGACGTCATGCGGCGTTACCTCGCTCTGAGGCGTTCCATGTAAGGCTTGAAGTGCAAGCGAGAGCGCTCGATTCCATCAGTATTTTCTTAAGACGTTGTCACGTTCAACTATCGTCAGTAAACCGACTTTACAGACAACCAATTTTTTAAGTAAATAAATTATTGTAGGTATTGTTATTGTATTATTGTTATATTTGAAACTCGACGCCAAGCAAGTGAGTTTTAGTTTTTTTGTGTCGTGGTTTGGTTACAAACATTACCTAAACATCGAGTTTCTAGTGTATAGTATCGTTTAAGTGGTATTATTTCAACCATGGGATATTGTCCTAAATAAGAGTATGTAGTAACTTAAAAGTGATTGATTACCTGGGATTTCCCCTCCATCTACTCACGCGGTTGATTATACTGCTTAGCTGTAATATTAGCTAAGGATTTTATCATTTCACTAGCCTGAAAAAAGAAACGATGTATGTTAAAGGTAGAATAGAAGGTACGTTATACTTCTAGGCGAGAAAGTGCCCAATTCCTATCGAATGTTTCATTTGTCTTAAAACACACGAGGTAGGAATCGCACTTTCTTCCGAGTGATATTTATAGTGCATTATACTACATCTTCGCTGAAAATCATCGTTTTAGAATCACTCGAGTAAATTCAATACTGAGAATAAAAATCGTAGGTTCAAATGTAGCAATAAATAAGCGCACGTGCGATTTTCACATGGTTCTTTTTTTAATTATTGTTCCAAATACGGAAGAGGTCGATATCATAATATGGCGGATTCGGAGTAAAAACTCTTTGTCGTTTGACCTTTTAAAAAATAACCGTAGCTAACGGCTGATATTTCAGAAAAAAAACCAAACTAAGATTAATTAGCAGCATAAAACTTTCCATCGGGTTAGATTGCAGTGAAACGAATGTCTAACAATAAAAAACCGTATATTCCCACTAGTTCAGTTGACTGAACTAGTGAGATTTCTTTTCTCGGTTGTTCAGTCGACTTGACTAGTGAAAACTTACCCTGTAAGATTCATGTTTCGATCCTTCCAAAATGTCCCCCTGCCGTTTCGGCGGATTCCTGTGACTATCAGACATCTTCCTGCGCTGTTCCTTAGCTCGCTGTAGAGCTGCGGATTCCACTGCGTTCATAGCTAGATAAAATATACGATGAACAAAACCTTAACTGGGTTTAGAAGACGGTTATTTTTAACAGGGTTTAACACAGTGCAAAGTTTAATAGTGAATGGACTTACTTGTAAGCCTACTGTCCATAGCAATCCACTCGCTGCTTAGAACCTGCGCAGCGTTGTGCCGTAATCCAGGGTCGGGCTCCAACAAATGTTTCACAACGGTTTTACACTCCAAAGACACCGAACTGGCCACACGTGATCTGAACCTATACTTCTTTCCCATCTGCTGTTCATACAGTTTACGCATGCGAGTATCATCGAATGGCATAGACTTGTTGAGCATCACAAAGAGCACAACTCCCATAGACCATAGGTCCGAAGGTTTAGGCAGGTACGGTTTGCCGCGAAGAATCTCCGGGGCGGCATACGACATAGAACCACAGTACGTCTCACTATAAATTGGCTCGTTGATTTCGTCCACGCAAAATCTAGAAAAGCCAAAGTCTGATATCTTCACGTTAAAGTTGGCCGTCAATAGAACGTTCTCGCATTTAACATCCCGATGTGCGATCTCCAACTCGTGGAGGTACTGCAGTCCGAGACAGAGCTGCCTGGTCCACACCCTGCATTGGTTCTCAGAAACGCACCCGTTCTTGAGGACATACGCCAGCAGATCACCGTTCTCGGCGTATCTCATAAAAATGTAGTATTTCGTTTTCCGCTGGAATATGCTGTGGATATGAATGAGGTGTGGGTGGTTCAGGCGTATTAGCACATCGATTTCTCTCGGTAGAAACTTTTGAACAAAATCTCTGGGTGCTTTCGCGGTCTCTATGATTTTGCAGGCTAGGATGGTCTTGTTATCGTTTTTGACATTATATTCAGTTAAATACACCTAAAAATAATAAACGGTAGGTAAGCACCGACTAAGTCACGCCACGCAACGTACCTACGCGACGCATTATAAGATCTGGACGCTTGAATGTATATGATAATGATAAACAATGGCCAACACACTAGTCGTACACCACGCCATCCGACGTTTCGTACATTTCGTCGCGTACGTTGCGTGACGTGGGATCAGTCTTAAGCTAGGTTCACATTGCTGTGTCGTGGTGTGTCGTGGCGCGCCAGAGCGCAATCGGTTACGTTCATTACCTATGACTAGATTCACATTAGTAGGTTGTGTTGGGGTGCCTTACTAATGTGAATCTAGTCATAGGTAATGAACGTAACCGATTGCACTCTGGCGCGCCACGACACACCCCGTCACAGCAATGTGAACCTAGCTTTATTATATCTTAAGTTACAGTACCCGGCGATAAATATTGCTCATCGACGTTTGGAAAGAGACAATCTGCTAATTTCGTCTTCGTGCAAAATTTATCGCAGAGTACTATAGTTTATGTTGCAGCTCGTAGGTAAATGCACAGGCTTCGTGTCATTTTTAGCCATTGCAATATCGATATATTTAGGCTACACAAGTCGTCCGGGCGAACTCATCAGTGGGCGCGGTCTAAACGTTTGCTATCTCACCTAACATAATAGATAAATATACCCGCGCGCTAGGATGAAATGCACAGCGATTTATTCGTAAAACGGCCACGTAAAATATGGGAACAGAATTTTAGCACAAAGGTTATTTATAGAAAAACTTTCATTTCAAGTTTTGAACGACGAAACTATGTCGGTACGGGCTTTGTTTTAGAGTTTTCTTTCTCCGTATTTATTTTCGCCCAAAGTTGGACTAAAATCAGTGTTGCATTTTTCATGCATCTATAGGTACTTTTTTACGGTTTTGGAGACGAGAAAGTTTAGAAGCTTGTATTTTTCAAATGCATCTATAGGTACTGTTTTACGGTTTTGGAACATAGTAAATGACGAGATAAATTGATATTATCCTTAGTTTTGGATGGTCAACATCAAACAGCGTAGTAGTTACCCTTCCACGTTTGTATGGAAATATGTGCGACTCGTTTAGCCAACAGGCTGCTTGTTACCTTAGCATAAGCTCCTTCTCCAACAAATTTCACTAACTTGTATCCTTTCAAATTCAAAGTATTTTCTTCAGATGGAGATGTTTTCAAATCGGTCATGATAACACAGGCATATGAGTACAAAATACGCGCTTGCGTTCCATAAGACAGAGTCGATCGGTTGCCCAGGTCACATCATCGGGAATAGTAGGCATTTTTTATTTTAGAGACACGATTTTCTTTGAATTTACATATTTACATTGGATGGTCGGAAATAAGGCGCGTCAAGCGCTTGCCATTTTGACTTGCGACATCTTTGATTTCTTCTCTCCTCTATGAAGTCAAAATAAAAAGCAGAAATCTCTAGGTTTTACAAAAAGTTTATAATCCACTCTCAAAATCTGTATCAAGCTAAAAGCCAAATCTATCAGTTATGTCACAGCCTACCTATTTGAAATTTATTTATTGATGTAATTAGAACGGCTTTAGGCCAATAATACTAATTACAGTAGGTTTTAAAATTAAATATTAGTGCAGTTAGATGATGTAGGTACATAATGCCAGAAATAGTTACATACCATGTCAAATAATAAACAATAGGTAATCAAGCATAATTAAATTATCATAAGAAATATTCAAGTGTAGATTTAGGTACCTCTATTTTAAATTTAGGAATTAGATATAAAGTCAAAATTAAATACTTATAAAGTAAAACATTTGTGTGGTGTGTGAAAAGTATTTTCCATGACTATATTAAAATACATTTATTTCCTATGAATAAATTAAAAGTGGTTTCAAATCATACAATCTGTTTTACGAATTTATACGTACAGAAATAAATATTTTTCTTGCATAAACAGAAGGGTGTTTTTCCACCAGAACTAACCTACACTTCTGCCAGAGAATATACATCTAATAATAATCATCATCTCATCATCAGCTATGAGTCCACTGCTGGACGTAGGCCTTCCCTGAAGAATGCCATAGCGCCCTGTCTCCAGCTTACCGCATCCAGCATCTGCCAGCAGTCTTTCGTACACCGTCATTCCACCTAGCCAGAGGGCGTCCTACACTACGTTTGCAGAGTCGCGGTCTCCACTCAAGAACACGTCACACATCTAATAATACCTTCTAACCCGATTCACAAATCTTAGCGGATCAATTAAGTATATCAGTTATCTAGTACCCATAACACAAGCTCTTATAGCTTGGCTCTTAGCTTGGGGCTAGATAACGTAGCAGCGTCATATAGCCCTAAATAAATAAATAAATAATGCTTACAAATAAATTTAATTAGGGTGCTCTTTCACCAGAGCTATATGTCAACAAAGTCAAATAAATAAATAATGCTGGACAATTCACACATGTGTGAATTGTAACGTCACTAAGTTTCTTATAATCCGTATAAAGTAACATATGAAGGGTGCAGGGGAAAAGTGATGAATGTCAATTTTACCTTAATTGGAGTAAATTAGATTCTTAGGTTCAAAGACTCATTGTACCCTTTTTCAACACTAACTTGAAACTAAATATAATATAAGTTTATAGGTTCATATTTATTGTAATGGTTGGAATTAAAATCAAAGTTATCAGACAATCAGTTTTATTAAAAATAAAAGTTGAAAAAAATGTGACTAAATAGTCCAATGAAATAATGATGAATGTCAATAAAAAAATGCTGAATGTCACACATGTTACATACACTATGCTTAGACTTGGCAAAGAATTCTGTTTTTGTTTAATCATCATCATCAATTACATTTTTTGTATTGGGTAGATTTAAAAAATAGTTTTTTGCCCCTTGTGAGCAGAATTTTGCCAAGTCTAAGCAGTCATTATATTTGGCTGCAGATATTGGTAGCAATGACTGATATAATTTTTGAGGATGTGTGAATTCATTTACTTGTAGTATTGGACCGATGTATCTATTATTGGTGATAACATTGGATACCCATGCACCATTATATGAGTCTCTGTGAAATATCAGTTTGGGTTTTTCTCTGTGTACTCTAATCTCTTTGATAGAACGTGTAGGGATTGGACATTTTGGTTTAAACATGGGTTTAAAATAATCTGCCCAATTTCTAAAGAGGTCCTGTTGACACTGTTCAACGATAAATGGAGATGGCTTAGATCTAGCCACAGCTACCTGATCAGCCCATTCAGAAGGTAATTCAATATGAGCTTTTTGATTTATCAGAGCCATATTTCTGTCACATTCCATGTAAGAATGCCCTCTTACAGGGAACACAATTTTAATTTCATCTAATTTCCGCTGTATGTGCACAATGTAATATATAAATCTGATAATCACATAGTTCTTGTTTTGGCCTCCGCATGAGTCGCAAAAAATTGTAATTTTTCTTACAGTATCTGGTAACTGAAACATTATAAAGTCATACAGCATTGATGCCACATTATCGGATCCTTTTTTTGCAATTGTTTCATCATATACATAAAATTTGGAAGACGAATTAGAAAGCATGTGTATATTAAACAAGTAATATCCCAGTTTTCTTTTGTAGTATGCATCGTTTGTAGTTATATTAGGTACATTTAGATTTTTTTGAAAATCCATACAAATTGCCTCTACGCTTTCTTTGTTTCGAGCATTAAGCCTTGCATTTCTTTTCCGTGCATAAAAAGTTTCAGCCTTCTTCAGATGTACTTGGTTATTCACATTCAATAACCTTATCTCATTTTCAATGCTTTCTTTATCTTCACTACTTTCCAAACTCTGAGTTAGAGCTCTCAAATTAACATTGTACTCGTCGCATGTGCTACAGGTGTCACACCTTGGGTACCCAAAACCAATATTGTAATGAGTATTGAATATTGAACGGTAAGACTCATATGACGCTTTATCTTCAGGGTATAGTTCTTTGAACATTTCAAAAAGTTTTTTAATATTCAATTCTTCAGATAAGTATAGTTTATTACTTTCATGTAAACTATAATGTGATTTTCGACCTTTCAGAGATTTTATGTGTTCATGAATATGTTCAAGAACAGAATCCTTTAGTCTGTGGGGCCTATTAACATGCTTACCCCTTCCATCTTTCTTAATCTTCCCCTCATTAATAAGCTGACTTTGTAAAGTCTGTATTCTTCTGCCTGTTATGCCATGGAGAGATCGAAAAGCGTTCTGGCATACCGGCACGTCCTTTGATGCACATCTGACTCTGTAACTATAGCTGGCTTGATGTGGTTCGCCTCCGTTATTTTTCTTGCGTGTTCGGCGTTGTGCTACAGAATGCACTGTAATCAAACCGCCTAGATAAAGGTTTTGGTCCTGGTGATTACCCAACTCATTGAATTGCCGAATAATGTCGTTACGCTGATCTTCCTTTATTACTTCGAAACATTTAAACCTTTTACATTCACAGCTTGGCCCAAGTTCATGTGTCGTAGCACGTAGCTTCTTATTGACGTCGGTAAGCCGCCCATGCCTTGGTCTTTTTTTGGTTTGTTTTTTATGTAAATCATTGAAGGATTCGTCTTCATTTTCAGAAACATCCATTTTTCGAAAACTGTCCCAAAATCTAACAAATAGGTACGAATTGTAATACTGCAACAAAATAATCTTGCTTCATAGAGGAAAAATCACTTGTCTTGCTTGACTGACTAGGAACTTGACAAAGTTGACACTGACAATCAAAACCCCGCCACCATACCATAAACAACCTTCATCTTTTTTTTACTGACATTCATCATTTTTCGCCGGTATTACAAAACTTTCATCGTTTTTAGCCTGTGCCCCTTTTTTCAACGGTCAATTACTCGGTGACACGTAGCGTTATTTGCATGTATTCCGATGTAAACGAAACTATTTTCCATGGACTTTCAAATGTTGCCATTAACAAAAAATCGATAAAAAAGTGACATCCATCGTTATTTCCCTGCACCCTTCATATATAAAATATTAACACGCTTCCGCCTTGCGAACACAACACCTAAGCGCCTGATACAAACGTACTTTCCGATTCATTTGGAAACTACATCCCCAATTTCAATGAAATTTTTCATAATTTTTTAATTTTAGATAAGAAAGAGAGCGAAACTCATTTGCGATATATTTTCACCATCAAATCAACTAATTTTCACGCGGATTTTAGGGTTTCGAGATCGGTTTCGAAGCCCTTATGGTCTCACTCTCCTATATTCAATTTAAAATACTTAATAAAACATTTTGTGCGCCTGTAGATTTATAGAAAAAAAATTAACTAGAAAAAAATGAACTATTATTTTGTGATGTCGAAATTTTAAAAGAGACCTACAAGGTCAAGGGAGTTATCAAAAGAAAGGTATCAGTTTCTAGATTCCAAAATAGTTTTTGACATTTTTGAAGATTTCATACTATTTGAAATATTTTGAAAAAAGACGAATATTTTACTATGACCTCCTAATCTCAGAAGATTGCAGAGATCTGAAATGTAGATAGACCTACCCACGGTACATAAGGTATTCACTAAATAGTGTAGTCACAATAGATACATATATTATCTATTGTGGTGTACTCTAACCGATACCTATAGTACATTTTGTCTGTGATATATTGTATAATTGACAAACGTTCGAAACCCTCCTCGCGCGAGTTACACTCGCACTTGACGGATCTTGTTTATACCATGATAAACACATATATTAGAAAATCTATTGCGCTACACACATCGTAAATAAATTCGAAATTCGAAATAATCAAAAATATTTGAGAAAACAATCGTTTAATCAAAATGAATCGGAAAGTACGAAAAAATATCAAATATGGTAAAACTCCCTAGTTTCGAGTACACGCAGGCTGCACTACCTACGCACACGGCCACAGTTTTTTATTTGATGATTTCCTCACTAATAAATTCGAAAGTAACTGTCTGTCTGTTACGCTTTCCCGCAAACGGCTAAACGGCATTGAAATTTGGCATGGAGATAGATGGGGACCATCGAGCACATACCCAATAGATAGGAAATGTCATAGAAAAAAAATACAGATACATTTTTATACCGATTAAATAATATGACCGGAGTATTTTATAAAAATTACACTGATCAACGATAACAATCATCAATCAAATTGATACATTTTAATTAGGTACCTCGTTAGATCGGGAGTATCGATACATAATTTATTATAAAATAAATAAATAAATAATGCTGGACACACAGCATTATCTAGCCCCAAGGTAAGCAAAGCTTGTGTTATGGGTACTAGATAACTGATATACATAATAATATACGAGTACATAGATAGATATTTTTTATTATACATAGAAAACGACCAGAACACCCTGAACAAATATCTGCAGATCGTACAAATATTTGTCCCGAGGCGGGAATCGAACCCGCAACCTCCTGCGTCGCAGGCGGACCTTCGCCCACCGCGCCACAGAGGTCGTCGAAGAATAAAAGCACGACATTACTATGATAGACAGACATTTATAAATGACAATTCACTGATCAGTTCCTCCGAAATAAAACATTTATCTATCTATCAGTTTCGGAATTCGAAGGACCGTATTTCATCTCTATTGGGCATGTGCTCGATGATGGGGACGGACAGGCTACTTTTTATCCCGGAAAAGCGGGAGCGAAACCGCGAACCTCTTACGTTAAAACTTCTCAGTACTATAGATCTAAATTCTTTTTGTTCAAAAACTCCCCTGCTAACGATATCCGCTGTAAAAAGGATTGCGCCGGGGTCAACAGCAGTTCGTATCTCCCGGTATCCGGGTGGTCCGGGTACCGTTTTTCTTTGCGTATCCTCTCGAGCATTCTCTGAGGTTCACATTTAGGGTTATTTTTCCAGTCGTTGTTTAGAAAGTCTTGTATAACTTTTGGGAGTAATTTGAATACATCTTTCGCTCGTGAGGTGCTAGGCAATATTAGTTCATCTGGTGTTTCAGCTACAATTATATCGTCTACTTCTACGTTTTTAGATTCTTTTTGAGTGTCGCTTTCGGTTTCTGTTGTGATGTTTCGATGTAATTTGATTTTGCCTTCATTGAGCAAAGGCTCATGGTTGATTGTATCTCTTTCGACTCCGGTTCTTGTCTCAGTTTTTATTAGATCCGCATCAATATTGTCCGTGATATTTTCTTGTGTTTTCTTCGTTTCATTTTGAGCTTTATTAACAGTGGCGTTGGTGTCATTCTGTGTGGAATCGAGCATGGTCATGAACCTCAGATTGTCCTCATCTTCGAGGATTTGATAT
Source organism: Eupithecia subfuscata (assembly GCA_963564075.1). NCBI lineage: Eukaryota > Metazoa > Arthropoda > Insecta > Lepidoptera > Geometridae > Eupithecia > Eupithecia subfuscata. The sequence continues at coordinate 3,720,197 of OY751099.1, read as the reverse complement.
ATTCTGTGCACTTCGCTCACGTTAATCCTAAAATAAAAGATAATTACAATTTAACTTACCTCAAGCCATAGAGCAAACAACTTAACCTAGATCATTGGCAGATAACCTAAGCATGACATAGATTCCGTAAAAGAAAAGACCTACCTAACTCCCTATATTGCAAAAGGCCCAAAACATGATAAATTTATTTGGAAGACTACAGTAGGATTGTGTCGTTCATGAACGAACGGCTCATATGATCCGGATCACGGGCCGCTCGTGATTGTTCCGAACAGTCTCGACGAAAAGACCCGTTCATTTCTACGTTCGGTTCATTGTGAACGACTGAGACGCGCGCCGCGACATAACGCAAAGATCCGCTGCGTCTTGCTCTCGCGAGGCCGTAAGTGGTGCGTGCGAGTAGGATAGGACACATTCTGTTCCTTGTATCATCTACTCACAGCCTGATTAAAAGTAGATACCTTAAGGTAACGTAATAGAGTCTGTTGTCGCAGTATGGTACTTAGGTATTCATTCCTTTATTCCTTACCAAACATTACGTAGGTATAACACGCAGAAGTTAAATAGGCACCTCGTGCCTAGAAGTTTACTTGGCACCAGGTGCCAAGTTGATTTCTGCGTGTTGTACACAACTGTTTTCTTCCTATAATAGTAAAAATATTACTACTGATACTTGATACTTTTGTTCCAATTTACTTGAAACTTTAAAGACCTTCCTTACAAATAAATGTTTTAACTATTTACCAAAATACCTATTTACATTCAGTTAGCAACCAAATCGATTTTATACTGACAGACGAATAATAATCATAATCGATTTACCCGATAGCCCGAGAGAGGAGGCTATTATTTTTCGAGTAGGTAGGTACATGTAAGTACTTGGGCATCTAAGTAGGTATGTAGGTAGGTACCTACTGTACGTACCTACTACCTAGGTAGGTTAGGTAAGTAGGTACCTCTATGTAAATTATTTACCAACAAGGAAACCCGCTTGCAGAAGTTCATAAAAATATCAAGCATAGGTAGGTAGGTATTAAATCAAAGTGAAATGAAAGCTGATTGAAATGGTCTAGCAATAGTCGGATAAGCTTTGTAAAGTTTTGGTAAGTACCTACCTAGGTAGGTAGGTAGTCCTTAGGTATTATTTCTAAAGTAGCTTTCCTCAAAGTCGTCGCATCAATGAATCCATTTTTTAGTAGCCTTGGGATCCTTTAGGAAGATAAAATTTATAAGAAAAGCATCAGACGAACGAAGGTGTTATTGTAGGTACCTAGGTAGGTAACTAGGTATTAGCATTCGACACAGACAAACCTCACCTCAAATTAATAAGCTTAGCTACTACCTATTCAATTGCCTAAATTAAATTATCATTCAATTCAATAGGTAGTAGCCGTGGTAGTAGGTAGGTACCCAGGTACCTAATTGAGTAGGTACCTACCTAAGGAGTTATATATTTTTCGGTCGGACAACATTACCTACTTGCTTGAGTTTTTTTATAGCTCAGTATCTAGTACCTACCTACCTAGTAGGTATCTCGCAATTTGACCATTTTAGACGCACCTACCTAGGTATAATAAAACGACGGTTGTTGGAGGCACGCAAGATAGGTAGATAAGTATTTACACATCTTTCTACCTCCTGTGAGGAAGATATACTAACGAAGATATAGGTACCTACCTACTAGAAGAATCTAACTTGAGACGTTATAAGTAGGTAAGTACCTATCTCAATTCAGGTCAATAAATATCTACCTACCCAGCAGCGAGTTTTTACTCTATGTACCTACCATAATTTAATGATAATTGTATCATGAATGATATACCTAGACCGAGAATTCGAAAAGATCCACCACAGAACCAAATCAGTCAGTAACTCTGAGTTTTGTATTCAGTACTCAGAGGTCAGTAACGAAACGAACCGATCTCGCACAGGCTCAGATCAGTCAGTCACAAAATCGAAAAGATCCGCCGGCAAAAACAATCATTCAAATGAACGGATCATATGAACCGGATCATTTTCTTAACGGGTCGTGACTGATATGGATCTTTGTGAATGAACGAACGACACACGCCTAGACTACAGCTACCTCGATAATACTGCGACTACTACAGCCGTCGGGCGACCGTGCGTAAGCAGTGTACATGTGGAAGCGCTTGCACGGTACGGTAATATGTCCTCCGAGATGTACGATACACTCTCCGCCCGGCGTGTTTATGACCGTTCCATGCACTCCCGGGTTGTGAATGAAGTTATCACAATAGTGTGGTTCTAGCTCAATCGCAATTATAACTCACCCATGCCTAGCTTCATGACAGCAGTGCAGCATTGTCGGTTCAATAGGATGCGCCTTGGTATTGAATATGTACCCTCCAAGATCAACGATACACTCTCCGCCCGGCGTGTTTATGACCGTTCCATGCACTCCCGGGTTATGAATGAAGTTATCACAATAGTGTGGTTCTAGCTCAATCGCAATTATAACTCACCCATGCCTAGCTTCATGACAGCAGTGCAGCATTGTCGGATCAATAGGATGCGCCTCGGTATTGAATATGTACCCTCCGAGATCTACGATACACTCTCCGCCCGGCGTGTTTATGACCGTTCCATGCACTCCCGGGTTGTGAATAAAGTTATCAGGGTCAAAGAGAAGGTACAGGTACTTTGTGGTTTCGGAGAGGAAGAATGATTCCATGCGGTCTTCTTTGCGGTGGTCACGTACGTCTTTTATCTGTAACCAAGGGTTAATATTCAAAACACTACTAATTGTGCTAAATACCCCGTTGTAAACGATTTTTTGAACAAAGCTAGTTTTATGTATCGGCATGTTGAACAGTTTAATCATCACTGGCCTCTACGTTCACCAAGGACGGTTTATGTGTTCTTTTGGCTGGCGGCACGTAGTTGACTTGAGAGACCTTTATAGGCCTTCCCTTATGGGAACGACAGATGCCCTCGAACAATATTATGGCAATAAGTAAAGGACCCAGATTTCGGGCCGAGACTTCCAAACGCCATTAAATATGTTAATGTTTGTTTAGTTGATGCCAAAATATAAAAGGTTTGTCTTTTACTGTTATTTTCAAGCTTAAACCATCCTACGATTAACACTTTCATGGCCCACGACGCACATCCGCTCACCTGCACCTGCACCTAGAAGCAACGGTGCGGCGCGGCGCGGGTCGCACCGCCCAGGCTCGGCAGTGAATACGTTAATGAGGTGGTCATTTTATAAACGGTCTCTAACGAGGGGGTCATTTTATCTATGGCATAATTAAGATCACGTACCGTAGCATAACCACAAGGCGTCCTCGCGCTATGCTGTATACTCCTGAGTATATCCTCGCCCATCTGCAGTAGTATCGGGTCCCTAGTCTCTCGGTACAGGTACATTATGGACTCTATAAGCTCGGGCCGCAGCGGGTAGCTCTCTCTAGAGGTCGACGCCTCCCCGGTCCCAAGGTTGTACACCTCTGGCGTGAATCCGTATTGGCGCCACACACTGTGGTAGTTCAGGATTATACGCATCGCTGCGTCGCTTTCACCTGAAAATTCATGTTTCAAATGAGTAAAATTGAGAAAAACGTAATGCGCCCGCCCCTCCGAAGCTAGGGGAAAACGCAAAACTTCCCATTCAGGAAAACGCACGCAAAGCTTTTTTGTGCAGAAGCTAATGTACCTACTTACTGTTATGGATCAGCGACCCCAAATGTGTCTTGGTCTCCAATAAAAGAAGTCGCGTTTCTGGTCTTCACATTAGTTACTAAATGAATAAAATATGTAGCTCACCAATCCGTTTGCCAAGCGTGGTGATGATGCCACAACCCCCTTGTTTGGGGAAGGTATGTTCAGTAGAGGACGTTATGAGCTGATGAAAGGTAACTCACCAATAAGTGTGAGCAGCCCCAGCCAGTAAGCCTCGAGCGACTGGAACACCGGCAGCGTCACCTGTCCGCGCAGCATGCTCGCCCACACGAACCAGTCCTCCTTGCGAAGGGAACGTTCTATGGACTGGCTTCTACAAGCTAATGTAACTCACCAATAAGAGTGAGCAGCCCCGGCCAGTAAGCCTCGAGCGACTGGAACACCGGCAGGGTCACCTGTCCGCGCAGCATGCTCGCCCACACGAACCAGTCCTCCTTGCGAAGGGAACGTTCTATGGACTGGCTTCTACAAGCTAATGTAACTCACCAATAAGAGTGAGCAGCCCCGGCCAGTAAGCCTCGAGCGACTGGAACACCGGCAGGGTCACCTGTCCGCGCAGCATGCTCGCCCACACGAACCAGTCCTCCTTGCGAAGGGAACGTTCTATGGACTGGCTTCTACAAGCTTATGTAACTCACCAATAAGAGTGAGCAGCCCCGGCCAGTAAGCCTCGAGCGACTAGAACACCGGCAGGGTCACCTGTCCGCGCAGCATGCTCGCCCACACGGACCAGTCCTCCTTGCGAAGGTAACGTTCTATGGACTGGCTTCTACAAGTTAATGTAACTCACCAATAAGAGTGAGCAGCCCCGGCCAGTAAGCCTCGAGCGACTGGAACACCGGCAGGGTCACCTGTCCGCGCAGCATGCTCGCCCACACGGACCAGTCCTCCTTGCGAAGGTAACGTTCTATGGACTGGCTTCTACAAGCAAAGGTAACTCACCAATAAGAGTGAGCAGCCCCGGCCAGTAAGCCTCGAGCGACTAGAACACCGGCAGGGTCACCTGTCCGCGCAGCATGCTCGCCCACACGGACCAGTCCTCCTTGCGAAGGTAACGTTCTATGGACTGGCTTCTACAAGCTACGGTAACTCACCAATAAGAGTGAGCAGCCCCGGCCAGTACGCCTCGAGTGACTGGAACACCGGCAGCGTCACCTGTCCGCGCAGCATGCTCGCCCACACGAACCAGTCCTCCTTGCGAAGGTAACGTTCTATGGATTGGCGCGCTTCTTTGAACATCGACATTAGTTCGGGACGCTCTAGTAGTATGGCACCTGGGGGCAACAACCATTTTATAGGACCAGGGGACTATCCCTGGTCCTATAAACCTACTCGTATATGCGTAAACTATGTTTCGTGAGTTTTTTCCACATACGCGGTAAGTAACGAAAGGGTCAAGGAAAGGCTCTTGTTGGCTGGGTGTCGCATGCCGCAGGTGCTTCGGGACGCCTTAGGTTTCGGCTACCGGCTTTGGTGTACCCTTTTTCAGCGTTTGGACTCGTTTTGCTATTTGTGAAGTGTTTCTTTGAGACGGGTGGGACACATACTGGTGGTGTGGCTGGTGAATAGTCGACCATGACGCGGGAGTTTTGGCACACGATCAGCCGGCCCAGGCCTATTATTATCATCCATTTGATCTCTTATCAACTTTATTGATAACACAAACATTTCGGTAGTTCTGTAGCCTACACAATAACACAATCACAACGATTATGACGATGTGTGAAATCATCATCATCATCAACTTATATTAGTCCGCTGCTGGACATATGTGAAATGTGTAGCATCAAATATGCTAACTTACCTTTAACTAAGTATTCGAAGTAGGAATCAACACCGCCGCCGATGCCAGCGTCCTGCGCCGTCCAGCGTCCGGTCATCACGTCGATATGGTTACCAAGAAGGCCGATCGGGGATTTGTGGTGGTAGAGCGCTTTTAGCGCGTTGTATGCTACCTAGAATATATTCATTCAGTCACATTTTTAAAGTCTACGTAAACTTGACGACCTCAGTGACGCAGCGGGGAAAGGTCCCTGCGACACAGGTTGCCGCCAAAGGAGCCTGGCCCGATGTTTAAATAGATAAATATTAAAGTTGGACAATCCACACAGCATCATCTGGCCGTCAAGTAAGCAGAACTTGAGCAATATTGTGCATACCCAGTAAAATAACTGCAGCAAGCAAACATTTGTCCCAAAGCGGGAATAAAACCCACAGCTGTGTCGCAGGCATTGTGCAAGGATACTAGAATATTTTTTTTTTATGTCGTTCTTCACAGCCACTGAGAATGCTGAGACTGATGAACTGATGAAGAATTTAAGACAGTTTCTAATTTAAAAACTCTCAATCACCACATATAATATCTCTTCCCACAGATAAAACCATCTATTTGGTATTTCATTTTGTGAGTGTTTGAGAAGACACTTACTTCTTCATACAGAGGATCCCCAGTCAGGCGACTCAAGGTTCCAAACTCAATAATATAAGTCCCCACACCGGCCGTACAAGTCACACTGGTCTCTCCAGGCGGCACTCCTTTCCGGAAGTTAGTGGTTCCATATGGCATCCCAGTGATGGTGTCAAATGCAGGGATGAGCCTCTGGGCTACATCCTCAGCTAAGCGGAGCAGTGGACCGTTACAAGGCCAGCCCGGTTCCAGCTTCATTCCTGCCCTGGAGATATTTGTTTATGAGCTAAACCCCTGAATATTTTTTGAACGCAACTCAGATTTAAGCACATCTCAAGTTGCGATTTTTTGACATGTTTCCATGCTTAAATTGGAGTTGTGATTAAGTATTCGGGGGTATCCGGCCAGGTGGGATGACGATCTGCGAAAGACTGCAGGCAGATGCTGGATGCGGCAAGCTGAAGACAGGGCGCTATGGCGCTCATTAGGGGAGGCCTATGTCCATGCGTGGACTAATATAGGCTGATGATGATGATGATGATTTGGGGGTAAGTTATATATATTAGCCTAGAATATTTCTAATGGATTAAAAAATCTGTCATATAAACACATAGGTGGCACTACTTACCTATGAGAAAGTAAATGGGCACTCAAAAGCCCACCAATAATTCTGATATTAGTCTCAAAAACAGAGACATTGATATCTGCATCAAAATTCTTCCGTTGTAGTACAATATCAACAACCCGGTTGAACTCTGTGTGGTTTCCCATAATAGCGAGTGTGTCAAGCGCATCAATCAGCGTGAGGGAGTAGCTGCCCCATGTGTCGACACCATCACAGCTCAGGGGCCTCAGTTCATCGTAAGGGTATGCATAGCGAAGGTAGCTGTCGTAGGCATGATGAAACATTTCACGAACTTCCTCTCTGAAAACAATTTTTTATTGTATTTTCATCGTTGCTTTTCACCAAAAGAGACAAAAGTTCTGGCTGCTGGTGTGTTTAGGGAGTAGGTGGATAAGCAGGCATAAAGGGTCTAACGCTAGAATTATGATCTATCTTTGGAGTAAATGATTTTATGTTGTACATCTTAAAATTGATGATCTCACTAAATTCTAAGAACTTGAAATGTACACATAAAACAACTAAATGCACCTTAGTTTTATGATGTCGGCTTTTTTGTATAACCTGGCGGCAAATCCTGAATTGCAGCATAGCAGTGCGCAAAAACCAGTTATTATCCTAATGAAATGCATAATGTGTGTCTTTATTAAAGGAAAGCAATCTAATACACGGCAGAAATATTTTGCTATTGATTGAAACCAATTTCCCGTGATACAAAGTACTTTGTGATTGGAACATTCACGGAATCACAGATTTTTAATTAAAATAAAGTCGGAAATTATTCCGTGAGAACAACATGACAACAATACAATACAAATTATACAAAACAAAAATATTCTCTCTCAACTTCAACTTCTTGTTTGAATGCTTCTGCATCAGGTTTGACACAATTTTGCCGATATCCGTCTCATCATCTCATGCATGACAGCATCGCAAGCTTTATGGAATGAACAACATAACCTTTATGTATTGTACAGTATTTACAAAAAATAAAATAAACCCACAAAACTACAAAACATAAGGAAAATAACTCAAAACTGCGCGATTATTGAATTCACAATAAATAAACAAAAATAATGAAAAGAACCTACTACTACTACTACTAATTACAACTTTATATCATAATTTTAGATGAATTTACACAAAGCATAGGTAGTTAACTTTAAGAGAAAAGCAGAGAGATAAAATACATCTCATAGAAGTTGGAAGAGGAACCTCAGGGGGAAGGGAGTCGTATAATGAGAGAGAAACAATAGGGCAGCTGAAAAAAATGTGATCCACATGACCTTCATCTAAGCCAAACTCACATAGGGAATGGTCCCTGATCCGAAGTCTCGCAAGGAAGACAGGAGTGCAAGCTCGCGTAACTTCAACTTCTTGTTAATTCGTAGGATTAATTTATGTTTATGATGCCAGTGTCACTCATGAAAAGCAATGTCAAACACAACTTCATTGACTTGACATTATTGACAATCAATCAAACTCAAAAAAACACTCAAACACTGCTTTTTTTGATTTGAATTTTATTTGCAGTTGTTTTACAGATAAATGTTCACAAAAAATAATAAAGTAATAGCGAAGAAAAATATGATGCAAAGTACTATCAAGGAGCTTTTAGATGCACTAGGGTAAGTGGATCTTTCTTCCCTCATGGATTTTTGTTCCCGCACTGAAAAGCGGCGTACCTACTTCTTAATTCATTCACTGCCGCGATACATTTCCGTTGTATTTGTTGTTTACAGCTGTAGTTTAGATTCAGACACAGTCTTCGAATATATTCAGAACGATCCAAACTACGGCAAAAGCAATCTTTCCTCCGAACAAGTAAATGACTACACTCAAAGATTGGCTCAAAAAGCTGCGAATGCTAAGACTTTCCTGAAGAAGTATGAAGAACTGAAAAACAAAAAGTATGTGTGAAGCTTTCTTTTTTCATCTTGAATAAACATTTTTTCATCTTGAATAAACCTAATCTAATTATATTATTAAAACCAAATTTTACACAGCTACAGCAACATACCAATAAAATAAACATTTTAAAACATGAGATCCACGGTCATTGCTTCAGGTGCTATTGGAAAAGGTACATAGAAATTATGTAGGCAGGTATAATTTCAATTATATCTCAAAAATATTTAATTTTTTACAGCACTGACAACTTATCAGATCTCATTGTGCTGTTCTACAAAGTGGTTTGTGATGAAAAGAGGTCTAAGATAAGCAAACCCAAAGTAGCACCCAAACCAGTTCTAAATGAAAACAAACCACAAATCACTAAGGAGGACTTACCACAGGTAATTTGATTCATATTTAAATCTCTTTTCCGTAACCCAACAAAAAGCTTTTTCTTTTATTAGGACAGGGAAAGGAATGAACATTTCTGTTTCACCTAATAAAACTTTTGCAATTTGTTAACATAATTAATGATTATTTATTGGGTATTTTTTGCGTACCTGATAGAAGTTTTATATTCACTGAATGTAAAAACTATGTTGTTCTGCAGATCTATTGATAAAACAGTCACCTGGCAACTTGTTTCATAGTAACAAACAAACAAACAGACTTTAGTTGATTTAAAATTTTGAAGTAAAGCCCTGACCATGGATGATTCCTTAGTATCATTGGAATCCTTGAGTCTTAGTTATGTGGACTCATTCAGCCATTTAGTTTATACACCAAGCAGTTCATATGAAGATGATCAGGTAGATGTAGATATAATCAGATCACAGGGTCCCACTGTTGGGCAAAGGCCTCCCTTAATTTCTTAATTTTTTATAGCTCTACGAAGCATACTTTTTTTACAACTGATGTGGGGTGGTGGGCGAAGGTCCGTCTGTGACGCAGGAGGTTGCGGGTTCTATTCCCGCCCCGGACAAATGTTTGTATGATCTATAAATATTGGTTCCGGGTGTTCTGGGTATTTTGTGTCTAAAAAAAAAATATCTATCTATGTAATGTGTTGTATTAAGTCTATCCATCTAGTACCCATAACACAAGCTCTGCTTAGTTTGAGGCTAGATGATGCTGTGTGGATTGTCCACCATTAGTTATTTGTTATTTAAGTTACATAGATAAATAATTTTGATTAACCCATGGATCAAGAAAAAAAAAAAAAATTATCTCTATGATGTTTTTCAGATAAGAGACAAACTTCTAAAAGCAGTTGATGAAAGCAAGAAGTTGGTAATGAAATCTTTTGAGGAGAAAGATACCAAGGTCCGTCCCGTTTGGTACAACAGCTTGGACTTACCCAATTGGCAGAAAGACCATCCAGCCATGTCCTGGGATTTTCCAAAAGAACCAGTGCCAATTCTTTCATCATTGGGTATGTTAATTTCTAACTTGTTGTATATCTGTTGCCGAATTACTATTTATTGTGATATTGAGTATCCAGCTGCAATTGCTGCAAGTGCAAGGTAAAAGTTTAATACTGTTTTTAGGGTTCCGTACCTCAAAAGGAAAAAAGGATCACTTTGTGGTCCGTCTGTCAACCCTCTTTTCTCAGGAACCTGTGGACTTATCGAGTTGAAATTAACGTCAAATACTCAAGTCCGTAACCTCTTGGAGCCGCGAAATAAATAAAACTATAAGTTTTTATTGCGTATAGTCAACACACTCATAAATTACAGCCGTTTGTCTGAATATTTTGAAATTTCCAAGCGAATCACATGCACACAAAACCCATAGGGTACTTCCTGTAGACCTAGAATCATGAAATTTGGTTAGCAGCAAGGTCTTATAGCACAAATAAAGAAAAAAATTCGAAAACCATAAATTTGTAATCTATACACTAAAAAAATTACTTTTAATGCTCGCCATGGACCAAAACCTGTAGGATACTTCCCGCAGACCTAAAATTATGAAAATTGGCATAAAGCAAGGACCTTATAGCAAAGTAAAGGAAAAAATCCGAAAACAGCAAATTTGTAGTTTATTAAAATAAAAAATCTTTAGATTCTTCTCTTTCATTCAAAACCTACAGGGTACTTCCCGTTGACGTAGAATCATAAAATTTGGCAAGGATAAGTAAATCTTATAGCATGTAAAGGAAAATATCCTAAAAACGTAAATTTTTCCATAAAAGTAAATTAATAGCCACGATCGGAACCAGTTCCGTACAAGTAATTTAAAAGCCTCGTATGGAACCAGTTCTGAAACTCCGGTTCTGTAGACGGCCGAAGGGAATTCAGCAAAAAAAAATACTTTTGATTTTTGCTATTGATCAAAACCTATAGGGTACTTCCCTTTGACCTAGAATCATAAAATTTAGTAAGAAGCAAGGCCTGATAGCACAAATAACGGGGAAAATCCAAAAACTCTAAATTTGTAGCTTTAATCACAAGAAAAATAAAGTCCAGTACAGTAAGTACAGTACAGTAGTAGTAAGACCAAAACCTACAGTTTTGGTCCATAGCGAGAATCAAAAATTATATAAATATTAAATTATTTTTATTGTGATTAAAGCTACAAATTTACAGTTTTTAGATTTTCCCCTATATTTGTGCTATCAGGCCTTGCTTGGGTACCTCCTTCCCGTTGCCCTAGGATCATGATAATTTAGCAAAACACAAGGTCTTACGGAACCCTTAGTGCGCGAGTCCGACTCGCACTTGACGTTTTTTAGTGAAAGGTATCTTGTCATGAAAGATGGAGGCATATTAGCAGGTGTTCCACAAAACTAAACACTTACTAAGTTACTTTATAATAGTTACTACTACTTTATATAGTCGGTATAAATCTGAAATTACAGTAGTCCCATGTGAGATGTCAGTGCTGATCACAGGTTGCCCACTTTTATGTATTATTAATTTATTTTAAAAGATGTTAAGCATTTGACCACTATCTCTATTAAGTTAATGAAGATGTAATGAGGGCTTAGATGTAACATGCTTCCCCAGAATGACTATAATTAGAAGAGGCTTAACACACAAAATCCCTTTCCAGCCGGAATACCAACATCATCACAAGAGGCCATAATCATAGAAGAACTCCTTTACGTCTTCTCCGGAGTTCCCGGCAACTTCATTGTCCACCAGCCGGTCAAGGAACCGCTTGGCCCTCGCTCCTTCACGGTGTCCGAAGAGATGGATGATGCATTGAAGCAGATAGTGATGCAGATGTTGCCTTTGGCTTCGAACTACTCTATTGTGAGGCGGTTTATCGAGCATTGTGATATGTGGTCGGGGCAAGTGCTCCATGCTTTGGTGGCTGCTATAGAGACATTGCTGCAGGATTATTATGTGAGTACAAAGATTAATATTATTACTAACTTCGACATAATGCCCATAATCCCCACGTTGGGCATGCGAGTTGGGGATTGCAGTTCGGTGGTAGAATTGTTCTGTAGGGGGTGCTGCTGCCCGCCCCTGGTGGATATCCCATAGTCGTCTCTTACGACACCCGCGGGAAGAGTTGGGGTGATGTAAATTCGGCACTAAAGTCATTAGTTGCAACAGGATATTTACCTGATTAGCATTTTAAAATATACTTTTTTGTTTCAGACCATGCTTGCCCAGCTGGAAACTGAACAGATGACAGGCAACTTGTCATTACAGAAGCTGTGGTACTTCATGTTGCCAACAATGCACACTATGCAAGTGCTTGCCGCCATTGTCACTAATATTGGAAAGGTAAGTACTACTTGTTACTTGTTACTTGTTACTGGACTGGTTTCCGCAACTAGGCCACAGGTGGGCCCTTTTTGCGTGTCGGGTGGGGGCTGCTAATCAAACCACCCGATGTCCTCCAGGAAAGCCAGCAACTCGCTAATGCCGGTGCATGCCTCCCTAGGTGTCCTCGGTGTCCCGAGGTATTGTAGTCGCTGAGAAGCCAGGCTATCGCACTCTACAAGCACATGCGCGGCCGTCTCCTCTGCGTTCATGCACCCCCTGCAAAGGGGGCTGTCCGTGATACCCAGATTAAATAGGTGTTTGTTAAGCATGCAGTGTCCTGTGACAATACCGACGATTTGTCGGAGCTTGTCACGCTTCAGATTGAGGAGTTTTCGGGAGTATCTCGGGTTTAGAGCCGGGAAGGCCTCCTTCGACTGTCTGCAATCTGGAATACTTGCCCAGTAGTCTTGGTGTTGTTTGGTTGTACGTTGACGGATCCATGAGCGGATTTGACTAAATGGCAGGGGGATGATTGGTTCGGGTCCTGTCGGTTGCCGCTCCGAACCTCTCCTTGCTAGTGAATCAGCTTCGTCATTTCCTCTCGATCCGCTGTGTCCTTTTATCCACTGTAGGGTGACTCTATTGGACTCACTTACTTGTTCTAACAGGTGGTGGCATTGTAGGGTGAGTCCCGAGTTGTGTTCTCTCCTGTCCAGGGCCTGTAGTACGGCTGCGCTGTCCGAGAGGATCCTGATATTTTGGTCAGTTACCTTTCTTCGTAGCACCGCGGTAGCAGCTTGGATTATACCTACACATTCCGCCTGGAAGATGGAGTTGTGGGCACCCAGTGCTGTAGTCTTGTGTATGTTGAGTTCCTCCGAGAACGTTCCCGCCCCGGTACCTGTTTTCGTTTTAGAGCCATCTGTGTATATTCTTACTTCATATATGTTTGAGCTATCACTTGGCTCTTCGTGCATTTGTATGGTGAAGCTTTTTGAGTGTATGTGTTTTTTGGGTACCCTATCGTAAATTGAGAGTAGCATGGGATTACTCCGTGCGTACTCATCTATAATAGTGGTATGTTGTGCTCTAGTGTTGTGGTCCCATAAACTTAACGCCCAGAGTCTATAAGCGGCTGCGGCTGCCTCTTGTTGCACGTGTAGGTGCAGTGGCGATAGGCCTATCAAGGCTTCGAGCGCTGCAGTGGGGGCAGTTCTCATACACCCTGTAGTCGCAACGCAGGCTAATCTCTGAAACTTCTGCAGTTTGTTTATGGTAGTGCTTTGGTTTGTTCTCGGCCACCAAACTAGGGCACCGTAGGTCAGCGAGGGCCTGATTACAGTGTTGTAGAGCCATAGGGTAATCTTTGGGCTGGGACCCCATGTTCTTCCTAGCATTCGTCGGCACTGCCAGAATGAGATAGTGGCTTTCTTTATCTTGTTTTCTAAATGTGTTGCCCAATTTAGTTTGTTGTCTAGGGTTATACCTAGGTACTTGACTGTGTTAGATAGTGTTAGCTGCGTATCAAACAGGAACGGGAGCTGGTAGGTTCCTAGTTTACGCTTGTTGGTGAACATTACTAGTTCTGTTTTGTTTGGGTTCACGTTAAGTCCATAGTCTATGCACCAGTTTTCAACGACTTTTAGTGCGTTACTCATAATGTTACACGCCACGCTGGCAAAGTGTCCCGATATGAGTATCGCAAGGTCATCCGCATAGCCTACCGTGAAGAAGCGTTGGTCGTTAAGCTTGGTGATTAGGTCATTAGCTACTAGGTTCCACAGGAGCGGTGACAAGACGCCGCCCTGTGGACATCCCCTTGCCACAACTCCCCTGGTCCCCCCGTGTACGTCGATGCGTACTGCCCTCAGCTTGAGCATGCTAAGCAGGAAAGGTAAGTATTCTCCCACCATTTTTTTTGTACATCATTATTATTTATTATATTTATTTACCGAAAAAGCTGGAAGGAAGGGAGGGAGGCCTTTGTGCTGCACTGGGATAATACAGGCTGAAAATAATCAGCACGAAGCACGAAGAAACATCATCAAATATACAGTGAAGCTTTGGTAAAAGTCGGGTAGATAAAGATTGGGATTGTAAATGTCTTACTCAAATGTGATCTAAGCGGGACAAATGACATTTCCAATCATCATTTCATTTTCTACATTACTAAAATTGGCTATTTATCGCGTATCTTAATGTTTATTTTTCAAATTTTATGGACGGTTAATCTGGGTTGATTTCTCCGAATTAGTTCGCGATAAATTTGCTTTCACATCAAATGGACGAGGATATTATTTCTATTTTTAAATTAGTCGATAGGTTGCATTTTAGACATTCCTGCTCACATCTTTCAACATTACAGAGTGAATCACGTGGCGGTGCCGTGCTAACAGTGCTCCACGACAAAACGAACACTCTGATGGGAGACGCGAGAGCGCAGGAGATATCTCTGTTTCTGACGGAGCGCGCTTGCCGACCTTACCTCAGCGTGCTGGACCAGTGGATACATAGAGGAACTATTGTAGACCCATTCCAGGTAATGTAGAGTTTCAAATATACTCGTAAGTGCTTCGCGACAAAACGAACACTTCTTTAGTAGAGGTTTCTGACCGGCTTTACGACCGTACCTCAGCGTGCTGGACGAGTAGATACATAGATGGACTATTGTAGACCCATTCCAGGTAATGTAGGATAATTACTTGTCTGTAAAAACCCTATAGTCCTTTCTAAGATTCAACACTGAGACGAAGAAGAAGAAAATTTCTTTATCGGTTCACATCAGACAGGCCGGTTTCCGCCGGTTAATCTAAAACCCCTGACCACCGAATAAGATTTGAGACACGGATATCATCTTAGAACTCGAATGGCTGCATCAATTTTCCTCATAAACATAACTAAACAAAAATCACGTTCGGTTTCGAATCAAAAAAAGCAAATTCGTACCATGATCCAAGAATATATAGTGCGAAGTAAGTATATGTGACACGTTTATGTGTGTGTACAAGTGACACGAGATTGTCTACTGTCTTTGACGACCTATGTGGCGCGGCGGGTAGGGATTGCAATCCGGATATCCGGATATCCGAATTATCCGGATATCCGCTAATTTTCATACCCGGATAATGGGAGCTCCTTTATCCGGATAATACGAATAATACGGATAGTTGATTTTTCTAATTCACGACACAACACTACACCGCATCCAGCATTTTAGAAATGTTATATTTAACGCATGCAATACTTTGTGTTGTTAAAAATATACATGTATTAATTCGTTCGTGTTTCTGAATCTGGAAGCTATAAACAAGCAAGACTTACACTAGCGGTAGCGCGCAAACGCATCACTAGCGTTGACACTGGTTGGTCAGTAATTCGACGACGCCGACACAGACCGATCTCCGCGCACGCAGCACAGCTACCACACACACACTACTATAACATAACTGTATGTGTACATTCGTAAGTTTGATCTCGTGACTGTGTTGGTTCTTTGTTAAAATCATTTTAGAGTACCTATTAAAATAGGAAGTTGATTTACGTTCGTTCGTTGTTAAAAAATAAGTTCGATGGAAAGAAGTAAACTGTTTTTATTTCATAGATATTTTAGTTTTCCAACCCATTTGATCGATACTCTTATTTTTAATTTTATTTATTTATTTAGGGGAAAACCAAAGGCTTAAAAATTAACAGAATTACAAATTAATAAGTACCAGAAAGCTTATTGAAGGTTTTCATGGATAGCGGTGGATTATTACAATGAAAAATACTATGAACATGATGTGACTAGTCAACATGCATCATCTCTAAAAACATAGATTAGGATCTACATTACAAAAAATTTAGACTTCATATTTATCATCATCATTGGCACCAAAAAACTCTCCGCTGAGCCGCCGCCTGGCCGAGCTGACACTTGTGCAGAATAAATCCAGGTCAAATTGCTTACTCAATTTGTTAAAATTAATCCTCGCTCGCCACAAGAAGGAATTTTGTCAAATCAAAATATAAATCAAATCAAATCAAATCGTTTATTTGCAAGAATACAAAATTATACAATATGTCAGGTCTTATAACTAGTTTAGTCAATGTCGGTAGTTAGTGCCAGCATGGGGAACGTAAATAGGGGGGTTAAATCTGATAGGTTTGCAGGGAACGTTAAGCTTAATTTTTTTTAAGCAAATTGGGACAGTTAATATTATTCGACGTGATTTTAAGTATAAAAGATAAGTCGACGATCTCACGCCGCTTGGAAAGAGGGAGAATGTGAAATTGCTTACATAAATCGAGGTTATTGGCTGAACTGTATGGAATTCTTAAACGGAAACAAAGGTACTTCATAAACTTACTTTGAATGCGCTTGATTCTTTTATTGTAAACATCATAACGAGGGTTCCAAATCTGTGATGCATATTCTAAGATGCTTCTAACAAACGTACAGTAAAGAATTTTAAATCTCTATGTTGTTCAGTTTCTATGAAAATTCTATTTTTATTTTATTAGAACTTTAATGTAACGTTTTTTGAATATAAATTAATAAATACTTATACTTTAAAAACCCATTTTCCTTGATAAAATTTAATTTTTATGTATATTTTTTAATTATCCGAATTATCCGAAATATCCGAATATCCGAATAGTAAGGCTCACTACTATCCGAATTATCCGGATACGAAAATTTAACGGATAATGCAACCCCTAGCGGCGGGCGAAGGTCCGCCTGCGGTGTAGAAAGTTGCGGGTTCGATTCCCGCCTTGGGACAGATATTTGTATAATCTGCAAATACGTTTTCCGGGTGTTCTGGGTATTTTCTATGTATAGTAAAAATATCCTTCTATGTAATGTATTGATTATGTATATCAGTCATCTGTTAGTACCCATAACACAAGCTCTGCTTAGCTTGGGGCTAGATGGTACTGTTTTGATTATCCAGCATTATTATTTATTACTAGTAGTTCTACGAACAGTAGACCTCGCAAGCACTAAATTTTTTTTAAACATATTAGTAACCGATTAGGTACTAAAGTTATTTAAAACGGGATATTTAGGAAGGTAGGGTAAAACACCCGGTAGTCAGCCCCGCACCAGTAGTCAGCCTTTACAGACATTATTTCGATATAAATAGTGTTGAAATTTGTGTACACCTGTAAAATAACGTTCAATCGAATCCAAGTCTCATTATTGGCTAATACGCACACCTTCGAACCAATAGCATCACGGGTTGACGAGCTACAGTCATTCATTTGCACTGTCGCCAAGGATATGACTAAATGCGTCACTTTTTCAATTTTTTTCTTAAGGAAACGCGTTCGAGTTTTCGTTAAGTTTTTGTGTGTATTTGTTGTAATTTGTGGTGGATTGTTACAATAAAATGTTTATTTTGTGATAAAATTAACTATTACATGCATTTTATTGGTTTATTACGTTATAATTTAGGTGGCCGACTACTGGGTTTCGAATTTTTAAGGTAAATCCAGTAGTCAGCCATAAGTGGCTGACTACTGGTTTTTTCACATTTCGCTTGTATGTAGTTGAAATTAACGGAGCGAATAATCCCAATTGTGCTCATTAGATTGGGATTAACTCCTCTGAGACGAAAAATGTATTTTACCAGTAGTCAGCCGCGTATAAATGTCAGGGGCCGACCAATGGGTCTACAAATCCAATAGTCAGCCATTATTAGTTGCAGAAAATTGCACCTTAAAACCTTTCAATTAGGGCTAAATTTATTCACGGTTATTTTAGCATGAAAATCTTTTGTTTTAGAATTCCATAATGTCAAAAAGACCAATCCAATGGCAAAAAACAGAATCACGTGCACTAACTATGAAGAGGAATGCACTAGCTACACAGAAATTAATGACTGAAATAATATTGGATGTGACAGCTATTTGCCCTGTATGGTATAGTTTAGAATGTACTGAATTCGCTGGAGACATATTAAATGAAAATATACGTAATATAATAATTAAAATTCTATGCCAAATACGCAAGATTAAGAGAGAGGCTGACTACTGGGTAAGACATGGCTGACCTCTGGAAAAGAGAAAGGCTGACTACTGGTGAAAAATGCCATTATTTGTTTAATGTTGATTTTTTCCATAAATCTATGAAAAATATAAGATTTTGTTATTGTCTTTAGTAAATATAATAAACAACCTTTCGGAGAATAACGATTGTTTTTATTCATAGTGTTTAATATTTAAATTACAGTTGATTCAAATTTGATTCCGGTTTGTTCCGCCCAGACAACCAAACTTGACAACTGGTTGTCTACGCGGAAGAAATTTTCCGCGGGGACAACCAGTTACATGGGCGGAATTTTATTTCCGTCTACACAACTGCTTGGGAACTAGTTGTCTCGACGGAAAATTATCTTCCGCGGAGACAACCAGTTACCTGGACGGAATTTTATTTCCGTCTACACAACTGCTTGGGAACTAGTTGTCTCGACGGAAAATTATCTTCCGCGGAGACAACCAGTTACCTGGACGGAAGTTTATTTCCTTCTACACAACTGTGCTCGATAATAATAATAGTCTTAAAATGTGTCTTCTATGGAAGTGTGTCCAGCTATCTGGGCAGTTTTTTATGTATCTTTTTTCAGTTTCAGCATCAATATACTGGAAGCACCCTTTTGTCTGTGAATGAGATTCGAAATCGTATACTCCTTTTAATCCTTTGTTTAGACCTTTCATAAAAAAGGCAGAGTTGGGCAAAATGTAATCTAACTACTGATTACTAACTACGATTACATAAAGTAATTAGTAATCATAACTACTAACTACACAAAAAAATCTTAATGTAGTTATAATTTTTAACTACTAACTACTAATTGTAGTTGCAATCACGATTACGTGATTACTTTTTATAACTATACATATTTAAAATGATGTTGCGTCATTAAAAACGCAAACACGCGCGGATGAAGGTTTCGAAACCCTTAAGATCTCGCTTTGTCTGTCCTTTTTTCCTCCTTAAGCAAACAATCAAATTGAATAAGTTTAGCAAACAATCTAGAGGTAGCTCAACTTACACATCCTTATGGATTAGTTGAGCAAACAATCTAGAGGCAGGTCAACTAAACAATCTAGAGGCAGCTCAACTAAACAATCTAGAGGCAGCTCAACTAAACAATCTAGAGGCAGCTCAACTAAACAATCTAGAGGCAGCTCAAGTAAGCCATATGGATTAGTTGAGCAAACAATCTAGAGGCAGCTCTACTAAACAATCCAGAGGCAGCTTAACTAAACAATCTCGCTGTTTCTAGATTGTTTGCTCAACTACTCCATAAGGATAAGTTCAATTAAGTTAATCTTGTTGGTTTATTTATTTGATTCGCAAAAAATTTGAATTATGTGTATGTATGCTGAGTACTTTTATTTTTTGATTACATTTCAATATATACGAATTTGATTATTCATGAAAATAAACATAGGTACTGATTTTTTTTATGCAAACATACCAAAACATATATGTACACATTACATGTTTATTTAATTGCAACTGCAATTAGTAGTTGGTAGTTAAAAATTATAACTGCATTTTTCGATTTTTTTGTGTAGTTATGATTTGTGTAGTTATGATTACTAATTACTTTATGTAATCGTAGTTAGTAATCAGTAGTTAGATTACATTTTGCCCAACTCTGCCTTTTTTATGACAAGGTCTAAACAAAGGATTAAAAGAAGTATACGATTTCGAATCTTATTCACAGACAAAAGGGTGCTTCCAGTATATTGATGCTGAAACTGAAAAAAGATACACAAAAACTGCCCAGATAGCTGGACACACTTCCATAGAAGACATATTTTAAGACTATTATTATTATCGAGCACAGTTGTGTAGATGGAAATAAACTTCCGTCCAGGTAACTGGTTGTTTCCGCGGAAGATAATTTTCCGTCGAGACAACAAGTTACCAAGCAGTTGTGTAGACGGAAATAAACTTCCGTCCAGGTAACTGGTTGTCTCCGCGGAAGATAATTTTCCGTCGAGACAACTAGTTCCCAAGCAGTTGTGTAGACGGAAATAAAATTCCGTCCAGGTAACTGGTTGTCTCCGCGGAAGATAATTTTCCGTCGAGACAACTAGTTCCCAAGCAGTTGTGTAGACGGAAATAAAATTCCGCCCATGTAACTGCTTGTCCCCGCGGAAAATTTCTTCCGCGTAGACAACCAGTTGTCAAGTTTGGTTGTCTGGGCGGATCAAACCTTGATTCCTCACTAAAAGGCTGACTACTGGGTGTTTTACCCTATATGTACCTACCATGTTTTTCGGCGGTGACTCATTGCCAAATTGCCATGCCAGTGTGAAAGCATCTTATGTATCACGGAGCAAAAGTACTTACTTATCAGAATAAGCACCAGCATAGGTAGGCACCAGCCTTCCTATAATGGTGCTAATCTTGTCATAAGTATTATAGGTAAGTAGGTACTATGTAATTATCGGTGGGGCTTACTTTTTGACGCGTTGTAAAAAAAATCCTATTGGTAGGTAGGTTAGGTAGCGTATCTACACTTTACCTACCTAAGTAGATACCCAGGTAGGTATACCCAAAAATCAGAAAAACCCATAAAAGTAGGTAGGTACCTAAATATTGGTTTACGCTAGTGTGGTGTGCATTGTGCAACTTACCAACTTTAGGTGGTAGGTAAGTAGGTAAGGGTAATTGTTTAGTAGGTATAATTATATACCTACCTAGCTCAAAACTAATGAAATGGTTTCCGTATGTAGGTTGAAATAATGCACTCCGTGCAAGAATAGGCGTCTGTTTCTCCAGAACGGATTAAATCTTGTTTGTGGGTAGGGTAGGTAAGGTAGGTAAGGTGCCCTAGGAAAGGTAGGTAGGTATTACAGATCACTTCACTTGCGATACGATTGTTGTCGGATTTTTTGAACGAAATGTTGCACAAACACATCAACCATTAGACCAATTGTCCATACAAAGTACCTAAGTTACGTTCCTCAGCAAAGCTCGAAATTCTGTACCTAGGTATCAATAGATGGCGTTGATCCATCAGCGCAAAGTTGTTGTTATTATTTAACCGACGACGACGGTGTATGCGGCCGCGCTATTTCATATACTTAACTCTCGAAGTGTTATAAAGATGTTCTAATAGGTGGCGCTGTACTGTAAATGCTCTCTTGCATATGACAACATTTTGCGGAGCTATTCTGCTCATCATGCCGAATATCCTCATCGATCGGATTTACTAAATTTTTATGAGAACAGTTTAAAGTTATTACCTTTCAATTAAAAATACAATCATCAAAATCAGATCTCTTAAAGCGGAGATATTCCAAATCCACCTTTTTGCCTTATTGTGGAAGAAGTACGCCTTTAATCAAAAAATCCCGACGACAATAAAATTCTATAAAATCATAGAATCTGTACACAAAGTTTCATACCGATCGGTTGTAAAATACGACCCGTAGAGGAGTACGGACATACTGACAAAAACGCCATTTTGGCCAGACCTGAAACGAAGACTTTCGTTCACTTTGTTCACGACGTCAATTATCTTATTGTATTCGAGATTCTATCGGTTGTTTTACTCATCCTTCGTCCTTCGGTTTGGTAGAACCGGGCATAAAGCGCTATTTCACCACTGCCGCATTTGTAGCTACAAATTATCAACAAAAAATTTCTCTCTATTCTAGGAGTTTATGATAGAAGACAACGAGCTAATAAACAAGGAAGAGCTCCCGGTCGACTACTCGGCCGATTACTGGGAGAAGCGGTACAGTGTGCAACGGGACAGGGTGCCAAAGTTCCTGGAGAAGTTTACTGATATCATACTCCGGACCGGGAAGTACCTGAATGTTATTAGTCAGTGTGGTAAGTGAAAATCATCTTTATGACTTTCAGCCCTGTATACTTCCTAGTAGAATCCTAGTGGGGTTTAAATTATATTTCATACTAGTTGCTGCCCGCGGCTTTGCACGAATTTTTTAATTAGCCTATATCCGTCCCCGGGATACCATTTACCTCCCTGCCAAATTCCACTGATATCCGTTCAGCCGTTTAGTCGTGAAAAGGTAACAGACAGACAAAGACTTTCGAATACACACTCGTATTATATGCGAAAGTTTGGATGCTTAGATGTATGGATTCATGGATGATGGATGTTTGTTATGGATGTTCTTCACGCGAAATCAGAAACTACTGAAATTTTGCATAAAGGTTGTAAGTTTGTGACACAGAATACATCCTTTTTACTCCTACTTTTTTACATTTTGTCGTAAATTAACAACATAATTGGACGTAAATAATAGGCTAATTTTTATTCGGGAATAGCGCGTGTGAAGCCGCGGGCAGAAGTTATACATCAAGCATTGATAATCCTTACCATTTTTTTCAGGCAAACCTATAACAAAAACGGACACGGAAGAGATAAAATACTCCCTCCGAGAGCAAAACTACGGCGCAATCATTCAAAAAGCCTACGCCTTCGCCAGCAAATCACTTCTCGAACTGCTGCTAAAAGAGTACGATCTCATGGGAAGACTGAAATCTGTGAAGAACTATTTCCTGATGAGTCAGGGTGATTTCATAGTCCAGTTCATGGATGCGACAGAACAGGAGTTGTCGAAGAAGATAGATGATATTATTCCGTCGAAGCTGGAGTCTTTGCTTGGACTTTGTTTGAGGTAAACCACACCAATACTTTTAATATTTAAAGTTTATCAAACGAAAGTTATTATTATGTTAGATAGATAGATAAAAATTTTATTTGGTCCTACAGACACACATACAATTAACAAAGATAATTTACAATTTAAACACAATGTTAGCAACAAACATGAATCGGAAGATATATAATTGCATGCTATTAATTTTATTAAGTACCTTATATTCATCATCATCATCATCAGCCTATATTATATTCATACACGATGTAAATTGTTTCTGAATAAATAAACTAAACTAATACGTAAAATGAGGTATATCAAATTTGTAGCTACATCAGACATGGATCCTGAATGAGAATTAATTATTAGAGCTGCAATTTCTGGTTCTGTTGGTAGCTTCTTTCTTGCCCAAGCGATTTTTTTGCGTTACGTTGCCGTTTTCCTCGTGCCAATTCGCAACGTAACTCTAATTTCGTCCTGCCAATCTATCTACTCTCGTATGTCGACAAAATAGTCGCAAATACTTAGAAATAGCTGAAACTATATGAGTCAAGGCACACTGAACGCGAGTCAGAGAGTATTATTGAAGATTTTGATAGCATATTGATCCTTATTTTCATTCTCCCTTTGCACGTATTCAGAGGATGGCGCGCGAGTAAAATAGGAACCCCTCATTGTGGATGAGGGTTAAGTTTCAAAGTCATCGAAAATTCCCCTTCGATTCGCCTACAGTATGCCTGGACGGGACCCTAATAATCCGAATTTCCGATCAACTTACCTTCAAATTATCTTCCCCAGGCTATCCGCTGCAAGTCACGATCCATACAATGAAGACATGAGGGTGGAGCTCCTGCCTTACGATCTGCAGTTCCAGATGTTCAAGATACTGTCTATCGAGACAGAGGATGAGAAAGGTAATTCAGTCACATAGTTTTTCGACGTTGAAAAACATACCAGATATATTTATTCGCGAACAATTATTTACAATAAAATTGTATTTAAATATTCAAAGTATTTTGTAAAATGCTTAATCAAACAGTCAACATAGAAGAAGTACCTATATGATTATGTTCATCATCATCATCGACCTATTTTATTCCACTGCTGGACACATGCCTCCCCCGATGAGCGCCATAACGCCCTGTCTTCAGCTTGCCGCATCCAGCATCTGCCTGCAGCCTGTCGCAGGTCGTCATCCCATTTGGCTAGAGGGTGTCCTACACTACGTTTGCAGAGTCGCGGCCTCCACTCCAGAACACGTTAACCCCCGCTGCCCACTGCCACTTAAGCTTGCTAACTCTTTGATCTATGTCGATAAGTTTAGTTCTCTGTCGACTGATTATATTGGAAATTAAAATCCAGTATATAATCCACATGTAGGTAGAGATAAACCATTCTAAAAGTGCACGCCCAGTGTAGGTACCTATGACGTTTTTTGGAGGGGGCGTGCATTCGTTACGGATGTAAGCGGGTTAACTACGAACCTTATTTGTGTTGTAAGAACACCAACGATTCATGCCTTACATCCGTAATGAATTCGTTAAACTACGATAGTTTTTATAGTAAAAGGGGCATGCATTTTTAGAATGCTTTATCTCTACCTAAGTAGTAAAAACTTTTGACTCAAATTAATTGTTGTTTTCAGAGTACAAACACAACAAAGACTGCCCACCGCTGTCAGGGATCGAAACCTTCTCGTTCGGAATGGAAGTGAAGTGGCCAGTCTCTCTCATTCTGAACCATAAGGCCATCGCCTGCTACCAGATGATATTCCGACATCTCTTCTACTGCAAACATATCGAGAGGCTTTTGTGCAGGTATATTTATGAATGTTTTTTCAACTTGCGCGATCAGAACACAATTTAAGTATATCGCATTCACTGCCCAGCCTCACGGGGGCGGATACTAGCATCTGCGTCTGGGGGCCATGAATAGGTTAACCGGTATTCATTGCGTTAATTTACATAGGTAAATTACATGATTGGTATACACCATAGAGCAAGTACAGAGAGGAGGGGGCCTAAGCAACTGTGCACTGTGATTCTCAACTAGGTCCTGACGTCATCACAGTGGGCGTGGCCTTAGTCAGTGTACTGTCGTCGTTCGTCCTGTGCACAACTTTGTGAACGGTGGAATTTCGTGTAATTTTCATGTAACTAAGTAGAAAAGGATGAAGTGTTGTGTTTTAACTTGTAAAAGCTACTCGGACAGACGTTCTGATGCTATGAATGGCATCACATTTCATGTAATTTTATGTAGTCATCACATCAAGTAATTTTATGCGTAATTTTAGAATAGTTCTAGAAAAATCTCTTATCGTATGGGCGTCTCCAAATATACTTCTTCTACTTGACAATAGATGGCGAC
Source organism: Eupithecia subfuscata (assembly GCA_963564075.1). NCBI lineage: Eukaryota > Metazoa > Arthropoda > Insecta > Lepidoptera > Geometridae > Eupithecia > Eupithecia subfuscata. The sequence continues at coordinate 3,694,849 of OY751099.1, read as the reverse complement.
ACCTAGTGTCATGGGAACTAAAAATAAATAGGCAAGTAGAGCAGTATTAATATATTTTAATAATCATACGTACGGAAATTAGTTCTACTGGCATTCCTAAAGACTTTTTAGTCGCCTAAATATTATTTTTAATAATTTATAATCATTTACTAAACATGCCGCCATCTATCGTCATCTATGAACATCGACCATGAATTGAACAAAAAGACAGGGTCGTAATTAGAATCCAATTATTTTACCGAGTGTCCCACGGCTATGCTTCGTCAATGGAAAGTACTTTTAATAAAATATTTAATACGCAGGAAATAAAAATAAAGCCTGCTTTAAATTCAATATTCTATCTACATTATTGAAAGTATGTTTTCGGTACACGGCGCTCCGTGCAAATAGCACTGCACGTATTCCTACGTTCCTACTTAACTGTGTTTGTAAATAAAATTTTGTTCGATATACTTAATTTGTTTAATATTTGTTCTGTCTCTGAAATTAATATTACTTGACCATATCAAAAGACTTATGTTAAGTATCAAGCTTCATTCGCATCACGCGACTTTTGATTTAGGCAAGTATTAGGTACTTGTTTACATAGGTAATGGTTAGAAAATTCTGAGTACGTCCCTGTTACATTCTACACTTAGTGACATCTAGTGTGAGGTAGTTAAACTACGTAGTAACATCAACACAGAACGAAGCGAGCAGTTTTGCTTCTCACCGGTAGATGGAAAACAAAAAAGTGGGCGGGATCTAACACCCCCTCATCCCGCAAAGTGTCACGCGTTGATTCTTAGGGATATCTAATTAGAACATCTCCTCTCTGTACTTGCTCTATGGTATACACCAATATGATTGGTCGATGTTACTTCGCTCTGCGTCCGTTGGAACTTAGAACTCACGACTCGATCAAGTCAACGTTCAAACAAACTATCAAATTCGGTACATTATTTTGGGGCACAGACATGTCGAGACACATTTGCATTCTGGCAGCCCTATATTCTTTCATAAATAAAATAAAATGACTCCTGGACCCCAAACTAAAAGTAAAAGAAACATTCTAGGGCGCCAATTCCATTACCTTTTACGTTTTATAAGATTTGAATAAAATCGTCGCCCATCTATCTTTCCCTCAGAGTATGGCTCTACAACAAAGTGGTGAAGCGTTTCTCCGAAGCACGACTGTACGCTGACGCCTTCGCATTGAGACAACGTATGCTGAGCTGCATCCAACATCTTCAGTACTACATGTGTGTGGAAGTCATCGAGCCGTCCTGGTGTCAGCTTATACAAAGCCTGGATAAGGTAAGTCGATGACAGACCAACAGAACCAACGGACCAACGACCAACAGTATATTAACAAACAACGAGACGAGCATTCTATACGTCAGGCGTTAGCACTAAGACAACTGATGCAATAAGGAAGTCGTTGATAAGACCAACGACCAACAGATCAATAAGGTTTAAAAGCTTTATTTAGTTCTATGAAGTTATTGAGATAACGCATGTTGCATCCAACATCTTTAGTGCTACATGTGTGTTGAATTCATCGAGCCTTCCTGGTGCCAGCTTATACAGAGCCTGAATAAGGTAAGTAAGTAATTCTATGGCAGACCAACAAGACCATCCACCAATAAACCAACGACCAACGTAAAGCTTCGTCCTGATATACTGCGTGAGATTTAAAACACTGCATTACTCACTAGCAGTAATATTTATAAATGAGAATGTTATTGTGTAAAATGTCTGCCTGTCTCCTTTTCACGTCACAAGGTTGAACGGATGTTATGAAGAAGGAAAGGACGCAAGCCTTTTATCCCGGAAAAGGCGTGCGAAACCGCGGGTGGAAGCTTGTATTATTATATTTTTAGGCCAACATACAGCCATCGTGCCAGCTCAAACAGACCATAGATAAGGCAAAACAATCACGTCAGATTATACTTACCCATAGGCGCCAGAATAACAAAGTTTGTGGTAAATTGGTTGTATCCAGCAACCGCAAACCTTCAATAATAATTGTCAGACAAATGAACGGGTAAATGTTGCTACAAATAAAGTGAACAATAAAATATTATTGGAGGTCATTCTTAAAGTTTAAATCCTAATTTAGTAACTGAGCGTAAAAGTGAAAATTTTAATTGAAAAACACGAACATTGTCTTAAAATTTATTTTCAAATGTTATTATTACAATCTACATTAATAACTGAGATTCAAGAAACGTAAACAGGCAGTTTAACAAGCGAACATTATGGAAAAGATAAAAAAAAATGCTCTTTCAATATACGAATACTTACTTGTTTGATTAAGTTTAAAACTAACACGTTTAAAACTAACACAAGCGACTATACTGGTCAAAGTTAAATAACAAGTTAGCTTAGAATTAATGGAACATGTATAAATAAAAAGCGTAAAATTAATATATTAATACTTGCGCGATTCCAAAGACTGTAAAACCTTCTTCAGTGTAAACTCAAGGGTCTCAATCTTGGACTCGTATTTAGCCAGTTGTTCTTTGATTTCATCGAATTCTGTGAAGTTGGTCTTTTTAGCGATCACCGCTTTAGCATTCTTTACAATTTTACGCTCAAGCCTGGAGTTCTGACATCTCTCGAGGCAACAACCTCCGTTCTCAATATCTTCATAATCGTCTCCGTATTTGCCAATTGGTTCTGCGTGAGGTATCTCTATTTTATTCTCTTGGTTTGGCTTTACTATGATCCTGTACTTCGGCAAAAAGTGCGGGAACAATGTTATACGTTTCGCAAACGGTTTTATGCAGAACGTCTTGGGCTTTATAAAATTCAGGGTATCGAAGTTTAGGGGAAGGAAGCATAAGAACCTAGGTTTTCTCGAATACGCTCTAGCGTTGCCTATAAGAATGCTCTCGAAGTACGAAATTAGCTTGACTCTGCTTATATGACCGACCAACTCTGCATCTGCTCTGATTTCTTGCGTATCGCTGACAGCAAGACCGTTCAGCAAGTTGAAAAGCACGATCGGGACCATGAAGACAAAGATAATGAAAATAATGTGACTTGTAACTGGGAATGTGCTGAATTTTATAGAACCGGCGTCGAATTCACCGGTCAACATTACTATAGTCTTGAATAGAGATCGTCCTGGGTCTTCGAAGAAATCTTCTTCCTCATCTTCGTCTGCTGCATTTGGATTTGGAGGTTTCTGGTCGTCGTTAATCTCATGTCTAAATAACGTGTAGAAACTTAAGGCAAATGCAATAATCAAAATGCAGTACCAGAGCAGGAATTTGAAGAAGTTCCATGACACTGTTCTCAACATCACAATATTCGTGGACAGGGCTGGGAATTGACCAATCAGCAGTACCAATTCTGCGGATGATAATAGAATCGCGATTGCTGATAGTTGTTGCTTCGTAGACTCCTGGGCGGAATCGTTGCTTACTATAATCAGCGTCACTATTATCAGCATAATTTCCATCCAATTCTCTATACTTTGCAGGTATCGTTTGGGCGATACCAGTAGTTGGAAAAGCTCACGGAATATCAGCATGATAAGACCAATCACAGCAAAGATATGCGTCAATACGTTTAGCATTTCAATTGCATCTGACTGCTTCTTTTCAACTCCATATCCCAGAATGATGTAAAGTATGAGGGACAACCACAGTAATGAGTAGAATGTTATGTTTGCATAAAAAAGGCAGCTGATTCTTTGCCATTTTAGATATAAGAAACTGGTTATAACAGGGTGTTTCAAAAGCGGTCTCAGCTCCTCGTTTCGTGTCATATAAAGCAGTGCATCTGTTTCTGGAGCAAGAATAGCTTCGTATTCCTTTTCGTTATTGTTAGAACTGTTCATTAGTGGTGTCTTGCTGAGTTCGCTCTCAATTGAATTGTTAGGATAAACGAGAAAGCTATATTTCACGTGTATTTCGTAGTCGTCGTCGCTCGGTCGTTCACCATTAGTTGTAATGCATTCATCCAAGTAAGTTTCTAATGTTTTCGCATTGATATCAGCTAATGGTGGCTCGTTGAAACAGTTGCGAAGGCCCACGCAAGCGCCGTTCCTTAAAAGATCTAGAACAGTCTCACTATCTCCATTTCTTGCAGCGTAGTGCAAGGCAGTGTTGTCTTTGATGTCCGTATGGTTTACATTGATTTTCATCTTGGGATGTTTAAGCAGCAGTCTCAAGCAATCATCGAAATTGACTTTAGGACTTTTCGGCTCAGTTCTCATGCCTTTAATAGTAGTTTGTAGAAGCGACTCTCCGTTCACTGGATCGAATAAAGTGTCTTCGTTGTCAATAAACATTTTCAAAATCTTTGCATAGCCTCTTCGACAAGCGATAGCTATTGGTTTTGTAGTGTTACTGGAGCATGTTGCATTTGGGTCTGCTTTGTTGTTAAGTAGAGTAGAAACAACTCTTTCAAGCCCCTTATCGGTTGCTAGTTGTAACATAGTTCCCGAACCATTATTTGCAGCCAAAGCCTGGCGGCTTTCGTTCTTATTCACCTGTTTCAAAAAATCTCTTACGAAATTATCTTCCTCATGTCTACTGATATAAGAAAATAGTATATCGTTATCTATAGGTACCTCTTCGACTGCGGCAGAATCGAATTTTGATACCAAATGTGGAAAAGCTTCGCTCAAATAGTCTCGGGCTGTCTTGCCCCGTCTGTCTTTATATGTATCCAAACTCACTGGCTCTTTTGAGTAATCTAAGATCAAGGTAATCACACGTTCGAGGCCTTGTTTTGCCGCAGAATAAACAGGAGTCACGCCTTTTGAATCTGGTGAATTTGCGTTGCAACCTGCTTTGAGAAGCAGCTCGACCATGTCTTCGTAAATTGCCAAGTCTCTCTCGCGATCATCATCAAGGTCTTCAATCTTCTTTATTGCCATGAGCAGTGCAGAATTCCCTTCGCTTTTGATGTTAACGTCAATCCTGTCATCCTCTAGCAAAGTAGATAGTGCGTCGATATTCGCATTGTCCACTGCGAAATGAATCGGAGCAAACGCGTGTGTTTCATTGACGTTGTTTACCTGTACTTCATGCTGCAGTAAAAGCTTTACAAAGTTCTGTCTGTTGGGTTCAGAGACCGCTTGTTCCAGACATGTTTTGTAGTCTGGATGTTGGTACACGAACTCTAGGTCGACTGATCCGTATCCGACGAGTTTCTTGAACGTCGCGTAGTCGTTAGACTGCAACGCCGCTCTGAGTTGCAGTTGAGGATCGGCGCCAAACAAGGAACTGCCCCTGGAAAGCTGCCGATTCCCCTTCATCTCGTAGGTGTCTGACATGTCTCACGTCACACTGGCATCTGAAAAATACAGTTCTTCCGTTACAATTTGCTCATTGATACAAAATGGTTATTACAGAGTAGTACTCTAAGCTTGTTTAGACCAATTATCCACTTGGCTTCGATTACATTGAACCATCTGTTCAGCTTTCTCGTAGAGTCCGTAAGCGTTAACGTGCTAATCCGTTCTTATTTAATTAAAAGTTACAAAAGATTGTGCAAACATACTCGTACGTGAGAAAATAAGCTTAACTGGAATTTTGTACACCTGCTTGCCTATCTGTTTAGTATTTTCTATTCTGACGGTTCTTAGCTTTAAAGTCGCCCTTCACTACTTAAGCCTGTCTATGTGTTATTATGTGAAAGCACAGCAAAATGTTTTCGAAGGTTTTTCTACTGTTAGGTTCTGGTAAATTGTAGTCTACCTACAGCAAACATACGAGTAGGTCTGTCTTAAATGTTTCTTATTCGTCATCGTACTTAATGAGCTCATTATTGTACGCTCTACATCTAACGAAAGGGCAATTATTCCGAATTTCTCTTTAATGCCTCGCACGTGCTTTATGGCAACCACTCTAATCGAGTAATTGGATCGATTGCGCTCTCAATTCAATCTTCAGAAACTCACAAATTTCTACTTTATGAAGCTTAGAATAGATGCTAAAATTACTGATTTGCAAGTTATTGGTTCCCAATTTGTGTATTTTATGGGGATATTAATTGTTCGTATTGATCAATCGTTGTATTCGCCGCTCTTTGGTGTTGTTGATACACAATCTACATAATGAGTACCCGCATTACCAGTGTACGCAATAATGTAATTGTTTCAATTTGGTTAGAGTGGTTTATATCTTATTTCTCCACATACATTCCTATTTCCTAAAGAAAATTCGTATTGATTTGATATTTCTTGTTGTTTTGCTAATCTCTCATGAAAATCCTTACCATGTTTAATCGCATCATAGTTCAGTTTCCGTTATCTTTTAACCACAGAACAATATGACCGCCGTAACTAACAGAGAGTACTCAGCCATGCCTGCCGGATTAACTCGGATAATATTGGTTTTTGCCACATGCAAAGTAAACAACTAGTGTCGAGACTTTGTTTGAATTTCCCAAACATATCAGCCAACTAGGATCTGCCCGCGGTTTCGCACGCGCTTTTCGGGGATTAAAAGTAGTTGTATTAAAAGTAATTGTAAAACAAGATTATCAGCTGTATGCAGGCCTTGTCAGAAAATGAATATGAATATTTGCATGTTTAAAGAAACAGTAGGAAATGCTATTAAAAATTCCTCGAGTGTTACGGATATGTTCAGTAACCGTGCTATACTGCTTTGAAAATAAAAGATGGAATATAACAAAAAGCTAAACAATGCTTGTTCGCTCATCGGAACGCATTGATATACCCCACATGTTTCATTCAATGCAACTATTTTGAGCTCTATCGCTCCAGATTAGACGTGTGCGCCGCGCCGACCCGCCGCCGCCGCCGGCAAATTTTCCACGCCGCCGCCGCCGATCGGCCAATCGGCGTGAAATCGGCGTGGAACGTATTCTTTTAGACGCTTTGAAAACTCCCTTATTTTATTGATTATTACATTGTCCGACACCTGCTACCTATAACCAAGTTGTAGTCAAAGAAGAAACCGCGCCGCGCTATGATGTCAAAGGGCACCGCGAACCGAACGGTATCAAAGTTGCCGCTGATTCAGACAGATACAGGACCGATATAGACTTGGAGGGGACACCGTAGAATAATAAACTTTATCAAATATCTAGACAATTCCACTAGAAAGATTCAGACTAAAGGTCATTGGGCATTTTGTTCGGACATATGACCCACGGCGCACAAAAACGAAACAGGGCTAGGTATGTAGTTAAATGTATATGTTACTTAATGGTATGGGTCGCATTATTGCAGGATATGGGAGAACCGCAAAAAAAAATTTTTTAATTAATATTATAGCATTTTTTAAATAATTATTATAGCATTTTTAAATTATTATTATAGCATTTTTATAATGAACTAAGTAAAAACTATTGGCCTGACTGTAAAAATACTTTGTAAAACAGTTGTTTTGAACAATTTCCAGGAATACGAAAATAAAATCCATTTTGCGGTAATAATATTTTTATTCTGCATTATCAAAATCTATAGTTAATTCATCTAAAAAGGCTGCAGGCGCGTCTATCACGTCTTGATGCCTGGCCCATGACAGAAAGTATACGACGCTTACAACATGTGCACAGCTTCCGACAGTGCGACGGCCGTGTATACACGAGCAGTAATACTGTTGGATGCTATTTCTTCCAATATGGGTAGGATCTACTAAAATATAGGTGTAGTACTGCTTTGCACGGACGTGTCGTGACTGTATTCTGCCTCTTATCAATATCTTATTTTCAATCATTTCTTGGTGCCGGTATAGTTCGATAGTGTATACACCATCCTCACGCATGTGCTCGTGGCAATACGATCTTGCGATTCTCAAGTGGTATGATCCCAACGTAAACAATATTAATTCGTCAAATGTAAGCCGAGGAAAGTCATCAAAATCCGGATCATTGCCATCGAGTCGCACAAACGCTACTCTCTGCCTGTTTAAATTATGGTTAATCACATATTCTGCCATCTCATTGGGTTCATTCATTCGTTCATTTATAATTCTTATGAATTGTTCCGCATACATATGGTCCTCATATGGATGGCGAGTAGCATTAATTATGGCCGCAGTTATTTTGAAGTCGACCATCATGTTTCTCATGGCAACGTTAAAATATACATGGCGGAAGATTTTAAAATCTTTCTTGAATCTGCCGTTAATGGTTTCCACTACCCACCGGATCATTGTTATTAATCTAGATTTATTAGCATCTAGTGTCGTCAGTTGTTCTCCTCTTACTCTTGTAGGCGGCATGTGAGGATTATACCCGCATTCCTCAATTTTATCAATCGAATCCCGAAATCCACGATCCAATATAAAAACATCATTAACTCTCAAGAACCCATGAATCGGAGAATCTTCTTGCATCAGGTCACGCATAATGCTTGCGTCCGAAGTAGTCGCAGTGTAAGGCCCCGTAACATCTACTATGTAGCCGTCGGTACATACTATAAGGAAGGGTTTTACTAAGTTCCGAAACTTATGAAGACTGTAAGTTTTGCGCTGGAAAAGGAAATTCGAACTCTTTTGTAGATAAATATATGTTCCATCACATACGAGAATGGCCGCCGGTTCATTATAGTTACCACCAAAAAAATGGCTTGGAATTGCAAGATTCTTGGCCACCACATCTTCCCTAGTAATATGATTTAAGCCCAAATGCTGTGGAACAAAATCATTACTTAAGCATTCTCTTGCTATCGCCAACTTCCTTTCTAGGGTTCTCCTCGACATATTGAATTTAGTGGCTAATCGCTCATCTGGTTCACCGGTTCTTATTTTTGTTAAAAAAATTCCAAGAACTGTGGCAGGATGAACTGATCGATCACCCAGTGAAGGCGTTTGGTTCAAACTTAGCTTGGGGCTAGATAATGCTGTGTGAATTGTCCAGCATTATTTATTTATTACTTATACCTACGCGCCGATTTCACGCCGAAATCACGCCGCCGCCGCCGATTTCAGACCGGCGCCCGCCGCCGATCATTTTAACGTCGGCGCACACGTCTACTCCAGATTACAGTTCCTTGTTCCTTCATCTCTTTGGTATTATTGAAAATTTGAAACTAACGGGATATAAAACACTGATATTCCCTGATTTTGTAACATAGCTTTTGCAACTATGTCCCTGCAAGCATCAATGACTTATGAAGTACTAGCTTCTGCCCTCGGCTTCGCACGCTCTTTTCCGGGATACAAAGTATATAGTCTATGACCGTCCCCTGGATACCGTCTATCTCTCTGCTAAATTTCATTAAGATCGGTTCAGCCGTTTAGGCGTGAACAGGTAACAGACAGATAGAGTTACTTTCGAATTTATAATATTAGACATTCTTTTGACAAGCTTTTTATGCTCCAAATAGTCTGATATTTTATAGTAAGCCAGCACAGCAAGGTTTTGACAATTTGTTTGAATTTATTTGTTGATAATTTTTGCAACTCACTGGGAGTTTTGTTGCAGAAGCGTATACATTGCCCTTTAAAAGATACATTAATTTTGTGTAGCCTAGTTGTAGGCACAGCGAGTTATGTTTATTTCTGGTATTTAAATATGTTTATCGTTATATTTAGGGTACCGATTGATATTTCTATGAGTGTATAGTACAACAAGTTTTTATAAATATATTGACATGGTACTGTCATTATGTTTATTTCTATGAATTATCATAATATCTATAACATATAGAAATCTATCCATACTTTAGAGAAGTATGTATAGATTCCTATCTGTTACTCAGTATGCAAATCTTCCAAGCATTATGTAGCTTTCGCTACAATTTTAAACCCTATTCCTTTGTTCTAGAGCTCAGTGATTTATAACTTTTAAATCGCCTCGTTAGATAGAATGTGTTGCTGAATAGGTATCACCTGCTTTGTATTGTAGTCGACGTTTAGTGCAATGATTAATTGATTTTGAATCATATATCGGTAACAACAAGTTTTAAAATAGATTCTTGGAACAATGTTTTAGAGACGGGAAAGTTATAAAGTTTAACTATTGTGCTTTTAACGGCAGATAAAGAAACAAATGCTATTGTATGAACTAGCTTTTATTTCTGGCTCTGATATAAAAGCTCGAGGAAGAATGTGGTGTGCTTTACATTGGGTAAATATGGCTTTAGTTCGACACAGAACAGTCTATATTTTGTGTAAATTTTAGCGTAGCCTCAAATTCAAATTATCATATTAACTACCGCAGCAAACATTGTCAGTAAATAAATTCAAACAAATTGTCCAAACTTTGCTGTGCAAAAAGGCTTACTATAAATATCAGATTATCTAGAGGATAAAAAAGCTTGGGACGGGTTTTGCTCCAACTCGAAAAATAATAACTAACTGGCTAAATGTTTCCTTATCGCTTTTTTACTTTAGTTCACATACCGAAGCGACAGAAATCAAAAATATCACTTTCCGTGTCAGTTTATAATTTGACCTTTTCTAAGTGATCCTCATTGCAAACTTTCGAACGACACAGGTTCAAAATCTGCAAAATAATCGCTACATGTTTTCGAACACTAGATGTTTTCGAAGCTTTTGTTGAATCGAATTTCTTTATTATCAAAGACGAGACGAAAGTGTAAACAACTTTATAAATCTCGAATATCATCCATGATGCTATCTAGGTTCTTCCCTCGATAGCATCATGGATGATATTCAAGCACAATACAAAGGCGACCGACTTAAGAATTTTAAGGGATTCAGGATGCAAAATACACCGGGTGTAGTAGTAGGTGGTATTACCCTACCATTCATACTAATATTATTAAAGCGAAAGTAACTCTGTCTGTCTGTTTGTCTGTCAGTCTGTCTGTCTGTGACCATTTCACGTCTAAACGGCTGAACAGATCTTAATGAAATTTGGCGGCTACGTAAAGAATATCCCGGCGACGGATATAGGTACATGAAAAGCGCATGCGAAGCCACGGTCAGGGGCTAGTCACTAATATGTTCGGGTTTTCCTTACGATCATTAAAATGTTTGTGTTTACCGTAAATTCACCCGAACATTTCTTATCAGTCTCTTAAAAAAATAAGAAACATAGGTACTCAAATAGTTTTGGCTATTAGTCGTATCCGGTACTTTCGACTGTTTCACAATTTAATCTGGGAGGCGGTGGTGGTATGACGCGCTCGCGATAAAAGAAGCTCTAGTATTTGTTTAATGCCCTTTATGAAAGTGTTACCTGACTACTTTTGAGTACCGCTGATTACATCTGTACAATGTGGGGTCTCTCGGTGATTTCGCGCATAGAGCTGTACAGCCATACCAAAAATCTACACTACCCCATACCTAAAGAAAGCCTTTACTTGAATCGTAAAAATAGATTCAAAAGGCCAATGATGATGATTTTAATGAAGGCCTGTGCCTGGGCAAAGACCTTCATTAGTTCTCACTCCTAGGTGTAGAAAAATATACCTATATAGGTATAAGCTTGCAAAAAAACCTAATTAGGTAGGTACCTTAGCTGATAATTAGTTAGCAGAGATTTTTTTTTTCACTAAAAACGTAAACTAAATTGATATAAATGCTAATTGCTAGAGCGGACTATTGCGACATCTATACTAATATTATAAAGAGGAAAGGTTTGATTTTTTGTTTGTTTGTTTGTTTGTATGAATTGAATAGGCTCCGAAACTACTGGACCGATTTGAAAAATTCTTTCACCGTTAGGAAGCTTACTTTTCAGGGAGTGACATAGGCTATATTTTATCCCGGAATTCCCACGGGAACGGGAACTACGCGGGTGAAACCGCGAGGCGATCGTCTAGTGGAAAATAAGTCCTAATATTTTAAAATTGGCTGTTCAGTAATGGTCAATTTCTACCGCCGTTGCCGCGTTTAGGCGTCAGTTTTTATCTGCTTGCTACTGGGCCGGGCGACTGCTGTAATTGCCGGACACGCCTTGGCTTAAATTACTTTAGTGATATAGCTATAGCCCCTGGGCTCTATCGCGTAATTTCTGTCAAGTTGGATATTTACATATTCAAGGGAATCATTGGAATATGGGATTGGCGCAAGGCCGTGTTGCACAAAAGTTTAAAGGCCTATTACCCAGCAGTGGGTAAAGTCTGGTTGCGGGTGATGATTATGATGATGTGAATATATCATTTATTTATCAAACATAGACTAAAATAAAGAAACAAAGCAAAGAAAATACCATAAAATACCTCATCGCATCTCATACAGTCCTTCCCCAGATAAATATTGCCTCCGTGGACCTGATTATATTTCATGACTAACCTGAGAGAACTAGTTCTATTCGATGAATATGAAATGAACACACGGAACCGAGTGATGCAAATAAAGCTTATCGTGCACCTGGAAAGCACCGCTGCCACACAGCACAAAAATCTTCATTTAAATATGGGTTTTAACTCTTAAAATTTATATGCGTTTTAATTGACGGCATCAGATAACAGACAGCTCAGCCACGCGTTTGAAGCTAGTGGGAACCCATTTTGTCACTGTAAAATGTATCCAAAAATACGAGTTTAAGCCTATGTTTGAATATACCATTGTGCTGTGTGGTAACGGTATAGGATTAATGTGCAGAGCTTTAAAGTTACAATAATTGATAGAAAACTACCGTAATTCCGTTACCCGTCGATGGCTATGGGCTATGGTGTTCTCGGTGCGTGTTCATGTAATTACAGTGCTTGCTTACCCGTTTAAAACATTAGCCTCTGGTATTATCTTTTACAAATAGTGAGCTATCGGCTGTATCCGACAGACAGATACGTTATTATAAAAGGCTTTGACTCTTTTTAACCAACTTCGAAAAAAGGAGGAGGTTCTATGTTCGCCTGTATGTATGTTTTTATTTTTTGGATTTTCGTCGATTATGGACCGAGTTCACCAACAGATGGTTAAATTTTAAACGGTGGTTTTGACGTTTTTGACAAAAGTTATCATATATTAAGAGGACGCATTGCGCGCGATTTTGTGAAAAGGATAGGCATAGGATTTCGCGTGCATAGGAGCGGGACAGAGCATACATACGTTTTGGAATGGTGTAAGCGCAAAAATTTTGTTTTTGCTTATTTACAAGAAATTTACACAACTTATGAATAAACTGTATTAAGGAACCAAATAATTAGTAATAACCTACGAATCAAAACAAAAATCTTTTCTATAGACCGCAGGGTTCCTGAGATCTCGGCTAAATTAGGTGCAAAACAGTGCACTTTCATGTATTTTTCTTTTCGTTATTTTTGTCGCAATCGTGTTTTCACAATTAGAAAACCGAAGAAAAAAGGTTGAATTTTATGTAGTACTTGTTTTTTTATCACGGAGATCGCGTGAGCTCTGAGATCTAAGCATAGTAGGTAGTTGCCAACCAAACCCGCTAGGTTTGCCTCTTAAACGTCAAAGTTAACCGACAAAGCTGCACAATTATCCGATTATCTTTGGTGAACACCAGCCTAACAACATGCAATGATGTTTAAAATTCTAAAATTCTAACTCACTGCAGCATAAAATACTGGATGTTAGTCCGAAATAAATCAGACGACAAAAAACAACACCATGATCTCAGACTGGGATATTTTCGGGCTTAGTTCTTGTTATCTCTTTGGATTTTGCATCACTTATCATAATTTCTGAGTACAGTTGCGATCTGTTATTTAAGGCGAATAGTAGGGTGGATAGTGGCGCCACTACATATTTAATTTTATAATTACGTTATACAAAGAGATTATCAAAAAATCGGACCGCGCGTAGACGATATCTATCATAAGCTTTTTTTAAATGTATCTTTAATAGTTTTGTACTGTATTATTTAGGCAGATACTTGTTTCAAGAGTTTAGTTCCTATTGGTGGCCACCAAGCTCTCCAAACAAGGTTTTTGATTGAATAACACAAAACAAAACTATTACAGATACATTAAATAAAAGCTTGTGATAGGTATCGTCTACCAGCGGTCCGATTTTTTGATGATTCCTTTGTATAACTTAATGATTAAATTAAATATGTAGTGGCGACACTATCACTCCTACTATTCGCCTTAAATATTTTGACTAAGTGGATACTGCCTGGTATTGCTTAGTTAGCTTACTGGCAAGACTGCAATGAAGAGGATTCCGTCGACTGGGACCACTAGGTATTAGAACCGCGGTCGCAGTCGCCGGATGCAATTTTTGAATCCATCGACTGGGACCGCAAACCACGTGACGTAAATTGTGCAGTCGTCGTTAGATACAGATCCGAAATTTTAATAGATACGAAAATGTTTAAGTAAGTAGTTCTAATATATTAGTTTCTGTATTTTTTTATGGGAATGTGGTTAGTTTTCGTATCGGAGGCCAAGAATCGCTTTGGGTGCATTTTCTTCTCTCTCTTCTTAGATCTCGAGGGTGAAGTTTTTTGTCATCTTTCAAAGGCAAGCTTCAAAGGAAGCTAAGAAATCCGCTCCAAATTCCACTGGCTACAAAAAAATCACCCTTTAAATCAGTAATATTTTGTATTTATATTATTTGGTAAGTGATATTTTGGTCGATGTCGTAGTAGATAATTTTAATATTTTCTTGCCTTGTTTATATGAGTCACTGCGTAGGTTGCACTTAGTCAATATGCAACCGGGTTGCCTTGAAGCTGCATCGCACAAAAACAAATCTTAGGTCATTGAAGTGTCGTAATCGAGGATCTTATATGGTTAATAATTTCTTGCAATAACTGTTAAAATCCCTTCTGCCTGGCTAGAAGACTAAATTAACCTCGTCCATACTAATATTATAAATACGAAAGTTACTTTGTCTGTTACGCTTTCACTCCTGAACGGCTGAACGAATTTTATTGAAATTTGGCCTGGAGGTACACGGTATCCCGGGGACGGATATAGTTAGTACGGTAGTCTTTTTATCCGGAACAGCGCGAGCGAAGCCGCGGGCTGAATATGGTAGCAATATAAACGAGTCTTTAAAATCTACTGTTACTTTAATTACTGTCTTAGCTAGAACGGTTAAGCTGCTTACCAAATTGCCCTATAAAATCTGTTTAAACTATCATAAGATTATAGTAAAAATTATCTTTAAACTGGTTCTGTAGTCGTTTCACTGGTAACGGGTTGCATCGTTTCGAATATTTGATTTAATCAAAAATCGAGAAACTGGGAAAAGTTATTCAAATTTTAGTCATCTTTGCCCCGCGCTGTCTTAAAAAAATATAAAAACATCATCAATAGACAAGGAGCTTTTTCTTCCGGTTATCTACGAGCAGAACTTTCGAAGAGGCGCCGCCTCCAAAACGAACTCAACCAAGTAACTAAAATATACAAGTAAAAAACTGTACTAGCATCAAGGTAAGTAACTTTTACCACATATCCGCTGTATGCAAATAAATCTTAAAGAGACAAGGCTACCAAATATATCTTAGCACAAACTTCTACCAGTATAAGCTCTACATTACGCTGCAGGCTTGAAGTCAAGCTATTAATGAGTCCATTGTGAGCTGACCTTTGAGCGAAAAGTGCAAGGCAAATATAGCTTGTTGAAATGGGTAATTAAACTTTCAACAACATCAGTTGATACTTTTCGACAGACGCTTATCAATCTCTAATTATGACAATCACTCGGTCAATTGAATCATACGCATATCTCGTCTGGTCAAATGAGTTGTCAAGCTAGTTATGTCGATGACTGTACTTATTTTATGCAGTTAATATTGCCTATTCTGTGGTCCTTCCGTTCCGCACACGGTATTTCAATTTGGATGAGTACCTTTCTACTCGTATGTACTTCTAAGTAACTTGTGGGTCAACTTTTTGTCAACTGCGCGCTTAATTTGCTTCGCCCTAAATACCAACTTTTTATACATAAAAATACACCATTCTTCAATACCAAGCAATTCGTATGCAGTTATTTAGGTTGCATAAGAAATTGTTGGTTTTGGAGTTGACATCTCTGCTATGCTTTTCATGCAACCTTAAGCGAGCTATCACTTAAGGTTACACTAGTCATCGACGCGAACTCGTCGGTGGGCTCGGGCTAAATGTATGCTATCCCACCTGACATAGTAGGCATACCCGCGCGCTAGGATGAAATGCACAATGATTCGTAAAACGGCCGCGTAAAAAATGGGAACAGACTTTTAGCACAAGGGGGTTATTATAGAAAAACCATTGAGTGTATCCTTTCATAACAAATTTATTTTAACGTTTTAATAACTGAACTATGTCAGAACGGCCATTATTTTAGAGTATTCTTTCTCCGTATATTATTTATTTTCGCCCAAAGTTGAACTAAAATCAATGTTCAAGTACAGAAGTTTAAAGGCTCATATTTTTCTAATGTACTTATACTTTTTTATTATTTAAGGTTTATACAAACATAGATATAATTAGATAAAATGATATTATTCTTGGTTTTGGATGGTCAACATGAAACAGCGTAGTAGCTACCCTTCCACGTTTGTATGGAAAGATGATCGACTTGTTTAACCTTAATGCTCTAACCTAACCTTAAAACTCTTCGTAAATTTACCTCCAAATCTCTTCATGTTTCTCGATATTGCTCTTATATGCAAACCACATTTGGTCCACGTATCAGCAATCATATGTGCATGAGTCATTAGCTAAGTCAATATTTAAGGTCGAGGATACACGATAGCGAATATTAAATGTATTTTAGGATTATTCTGCGCTCGGTATTCGATCTGCGTGTAATCAGGCTTAGCAATGAGCCGTACAAACACTTAATAGCCTATAAAATCAGTGCACTGTTTACGCCACAGGGGCGAAAGGTACTAGCTAGATCCTTTAGTTAGAGCCTTATCAAATCGCACGTGCGATTAGCGAGCGATTTCAAACGGAGGCGAGTTCGCAGCGAGCACGTTGTCGTTCTTTACCCACTGCTGGGTATAGGCCTACGATATAGTACTTCGGTACTTAACTTATAATCTTCTGGACGTCAAATAATCGTCTACGGAAAATTCGACTAAAACAATTCGTCTAATACGATTCGACTAAAACAATTCGACTAAAAACATTTCGACTAAAGCAAATCGACCTTGAGTTAACCCGACTTGTAGGCGTCCCACCCCCGCGAAGCGGGGGGGTGTGACTGATAGGGTGTTTATATGTATAATAGCTCCCAGAGCCATATGTGGACACAATTTTTTTTGTTGTTGCATTGCTTTAGTCGAATTGTTTTAGTCGAATAGTTTTAGATAGTGTTAGACGGCCTGTACCCAGCAGTCGCGATCTTGCGGCGTGCGATTTGCGTTTTGAACACTGGCATGGCGGCGGCGTCGACGGCGCCAATCGCGGCGAGCTGGTCTGCGGCGTCGTCGTGCGAACTCGCCTCGCTTTGAAATCGCTCGCAATTCGCCAGTGTGATAAGATAAGTGAATAAGGCTCGTAAGTTATCAACAGTCATACAGTGGTTTGTTTGACGATCTTGTCTGATGCTGCAGTTTTGCAGGTGCCTTATGACATTCCACAATTATCACAGTTTAAAAGCATAGGTTCAGTGAGAACATTCAAGTTCTATTAAGTATCTGTTTCATTTTAAATTCCGATGCCTCCTACTGCAGGACAAAAGTCTTTCTCCTCTCCATCTTTCAAATAATTCGTACTATTTCATGTCACATCTAGAAATTCTTCTTCAATTCTCAATATCTTCATCTACAAAACAGCGGGGCAATGCAGCCAGCGTCTTGGGGACGCTTGCGACTGGTATTAATATGAATCAGTTGAGCTACCTGTAGATTGTTTGCAGTCTGCAGTTAGCTCAATTGTTTCAATTGTAAATACTAGTTGTAATTTATTTCTATCAGTTGATTATAGTTTTCTATGTGAATAAAGATTTATGTCTAAGAGAAGACAAAATGAATTAACGCCTTATTTATTACTAGCTGCTGCCCGCGCAATTATTTTTGTGGCAGAGAAATGGCCTATAGCATGAATTTATAATATTTGTATGTATTTAATCATATGTAGTTTAATAAAATAATTTGTAGTTTAAAATTTGACTTGTCCATGCCATGCATGGATTAGTTTTTTGGTATTAGATAGGAATAGAACTTCATTTAAAGATTTCAAATTTGGTATTCGTTAGGAATATAATTTAATGACGTCAATAAACTAATACCATTGGTATTAGTTTTTTGGTATTAGATAGGAATATATCCTTATTTTGTAAGCCTTAAGAAATAAACGTTACTGCTTTCTGAAATAAGCAGGCTGTTCTCTTCAAGCATGTAGCTAAAAGCCTGCGGTTCTGGTGTTAAATATCTGAGTTCTGCTCTGAGTCACTGGACCGGCGCGGGCGCAGCGCATTTTGCGATTAACAGTTTTTATAAATATTTCTACTTTGAGACTTTTTAGGTGCTGGATTCGTTACTTTCTGTCACGTATTTTGGACTTATTTGTATTGCTCAATGTTTCTTTTGTAGGGTTTTCGTGTATTTCAATTTTATGTTACACTTACCAGTAGGTACTATGTCATGTTAGGATGTCGTTAAATTTTAGATAGTGTAGGTGCTGTTGGTTTCTTTTTAACCGGCTTCAAAAATAGGAGGAGGATGTTTGGCTGTAGGTGTGTGTTTTTTTATGTACGAGTATTTTCGTCATTGTCAATTATTTCGCTATTGTAAGGAGATTTTTGCCAAGGTGGGATATAAAAATATTCCTGTGCATTATTTGTCCCGCAAAATTTAAAAAAACAGTGTAATATTAAAGAAGTTGAAATCGATTTTTAGATTTTTTTAAAACAATCAAAAGACATTATTATGAGGCTCTATCAATGTTTTGCTTATGTTTTTGGTTGACGTATGTTCGGAATTATTTTACTATGAATTTTTAGTCCACTCAAGTTTATCAAAGTGCACAGAATAAGGACTCTTGACCCATTTCAAGTTACATGACTGCGGTAGAGTTGAGGTAGAGTGCATCTACAGGTGTCACTTTACAATGGGCAATTGTCTTGGTCTGGGTTTCTATGGAGGTTACTATAGGTTACGCATTACCATTACAAAATAAAAAGGCTTTTCATTTAGCACGTAGAACATTACATTAACAGAATAAAACAATAACAACTAGTATATACAAGTAAGTATATCTATTTCTTAAAAATCTAAGCCGTCACCAGAAGGCAGAGTGCCCAGAATGCTAGCAGCATTGCCACGTTGAATGGCAATGCTAATTCGTTGACCGAAATAAAAGCCAGCATTCCGATCACCTGTGGACTCTATAAGAAGTTTGGTAAGATCTTTATAAATTGCGTGTGCCTCAGGATATGTGCCTCTTAAACGGCGAAAATACGCCCTAGGACGTATTTTCGACGTTTAAGAGACTCCGCTGATTACCTAAGTTTGGGAAATGTTTTGACTGTGTTAGAATTTAGAAATAACGTTCTAATAATTTGACGTCATTTACTAAAACAGACTTCAAATATCGGAATACTTATTTACACTGTTTTTTTTTTAAGTTTTTCCTACATAACTTCCGTCCGCAGCTTCGCACGCGCTTTTAAAGTGACGTATGTCCGTCTCCGAGATACGTTTACCTCCCTTCCAAATGTTATTAGAATACGTTCAGCCGTATAAGCGTGAATAGTAACAGACAGACAGAGTTACGTCGAATTTATAATATTTTGTATGGATGGATTCTCAGCTTCATCCACAGAAACAAATATAATATTATAATATAATATTCTAAGTAACTAGCCTATTTAACATTAACTATGGCAGCAGCGTAATTGGTGCGAACTCTTTACGGGTTACCGTTGATCGGTCTGTTACGGAAGCCGATAATTGAATTCAAAGGACAATTTTACGCTCCCTATTTGGAAACCGTGGTATATGTGGGCGACGCACGTCATGCCTGCGTGTTCCGATGACCTCTTGTAAAACATCGATAACATAACAAAAGAATTTGGGTATTAGGTATTGGTTTTGAAGCTCTGTTTATCACTTAACAAAGGAATTGGGAATTCGTAGATGAAGATTATCTAGGTCAGGGATATAGTCGCTAAATCATTGTAAAGAGAACGTGTGTCGCGATTTCATGGTTTGAAGACTTTGAAGTTTGAATAAGATCTGTCAGTCATACATAATATCTAAGTACAAGTTTTTGCATAAAACTGAATATTAGTAACAGCCATGACGTAGAGAAGAAGGTGATAATGTGGCCCCCCATTTTGTTAGTGTCCTTACCTTACCTTAGTCACGTCGTCGTCGTCTACCATTTCAGCTACTTTCTACAAAATGGAGCTGTTTCAAAAAATACATTAAAGGGGCCGAAATACCACCTTCTCCCAATACCTATGTTTTCCCTAGTCATCGCTTCTAGAAGTTAATAATTTCCTCCATAAAATTTCCAATTCTTTCTGACGGTGCACCATTAACCAGAAATGGAAATGTGCTTGCTCAAGAGAAATCAGAACCAAAGAACTCTCTTAAACAAATAAAAACATATCAAACAGTAATAGCTTTACAAATTGATGCTATTCGTCACACATTCATTCCGTGCTACACGATCGTATTAACTCACAGAGGAAATAAAGGTTTATTCTAACATCTAACTTAACCTACCCATAAAAAGTAGGTACAACCGTGAGAAACTTGGCTATATTTGCTGAGTAAAATTGATGGGTTTTCTATGGCACCTGACTATCCCGAGGTCGGTAAGGGTCACCATACGCCAATCAAATGTTATTATTTAATTTTTCAACGGCTTATAAACCCTGCGTGTGATTTTGACGGTTGAATAGCGAACCATCGCTCATTTACAATCTATTCGGGTATTCAGGCAATATTAATTAACATCGATACGATTATTGAAAAGACAACTTTAATCGGTAATAGTCGGGTTATAGGAGAAAGCCAGAGTATTCGCTCGTCCTAAAGTTCAATAGGTAGGTATTAAAGTGTCAAGATCTTTTTAACGCTGAGTTTGATGATTTCCAGGCCGATTTCGCTCATGGTGACTGTGTAACAGGCATTTCAAATCTACTCCAGTAGGGCAAGCACGGGGATGGTTGTCTAGGATAGAATAGAAATGAATTAGGTACACTTTGTCATCGAATGCGTAAATTATTTGAAATTAATGCCTTCATCTTCAATAATTTACGCAATGTACCTATGACGATGCGATGTCATCATTGTGTATTCTACCCTAGAGAACAAACCCCGTGCTTGGCCTACAGCTAGAGCAAATATTTTAAGTAACAAACCTAAACTAACCAAAACGATCGCAGAATGTGTAGGTTTATTTAGGTTCATAAGCGAGAACTAACTAAACGTTTGCTTGGAGCACAAGTTACGACCGAGAAACCTCAACCCGTTTCATTCACCCAGCGAATCTAGCCTGACCAGTTTCTCCAGTCTATCTATATTCTATTACTTGCATAATACATGCATTTGCAATCTAGGTTCCTTGTCTTTGGAATATTTATAAGCAACACCGGATACTGCATTGTCCATGTACTGTGAAGCACTTAATCAATTTAGTGGAGCAACATGCCCCTGAGTGATGTTTTGTTGGTGTTAGATGTCCCTGCAATGACGTCATTGGCCTTGGTTCAGGGCTCGGACTTCTGTGAATCTTTCAACGTTTACGTCCCACATATGTTTTGAATGGCTGTTTTGATACAGGATTATATTACCCTGTTAAAAACTAGAACTATGTATTTGACGCTCAGATACCAATAGACAAAGTATTTCTAGAAATATTCGAATCTGTTTATTTTGCAGTGTAACTTCAGGGTCAACTTAACTTTGTACGAATAGGAAACATGGCGTAGTTGATACAAAGAGCTCTATCGCAAAAACGACTCTACCTTCGCTACAAAGACGAAGAGAGGACGGTGTGTTTAGATTCAGGGAAACAAACAACTTAAAAATGGTGTTTCATGATGAAATATTAGGAGCGATTCTATCGATGACGTACCTACCTACTACCTGAGCTAGATCTACTTTACCTATTAGGTACCTATCTACCTAGTTCCATGACATGAGTTACTTGATCACCTTAGTTTGAGTGGATGTTGACCATTTACTTTTAAATGGTCATCAAATCGTCATGATATGTTTAAGTATGAAAAACTATGTTTTCCACTGTACCTAGGTACATAAAATTTTCCACGAACACACCCGACAGTGCTTAGGTATTGATATACCTGCTGAATAAGGTATCCGATTGCGATTAACTTATGCATAAATCACGTACACAACCTTTGAAACAATTTAAAATCTAGAACATTCACATCAACCAACCTGAAATGGCAGTAGAGCTGAGAAATATTGTAAAATGGGATGATAAATCACAGATTTTTGCACTGCACAGTCACTGGTTCACTTGTATCATCGCGGGTCCGGCGTCGCTCGGTTCCGTTCGCGGAGTGAGCGCTTGCGCAGCGTGGGCGACGGCGAACGATGGTCCTGTGCTCAACGTCAACCAATTAATCTGACCACTGTTTTAACTGTACAGATCAGCTTTAGATTGCTTAAATTGAGTTGACCACAATTTTAACTCGGTGATATGTCGACTATTTGAAGTATTTTTACTATTTTACGCGTTTCCGGATTAAACAGAGCAGAACTTAGAGAGCAAAGCAACTTATTACGTTTTTTCAGTGTTTGTAGAGTCTACAATGTCTGTAGGCTATGTATTTGTCAATAGTTGTATGACCGCTCGTTTGTTTGCTATTTTCTGCCGATCAACCAATCAATTCGTTAGTCGGCGATATCTAATCTACGGTACTTGACTGATACGTTGCAGATTGCATTGCTGTTTACTACGTTTTATTAATTTACTTGAGAAATTAATAAATATAATTTTATCGGTAAAATTGGTCTATAGTTGCGTGTCTAAATAAGTTCTGCCCTTTGATTATTAATACATACGAAAAATATAAATAATCAAACGCCTGCCTATAAGGATCAGGAGAAAAAGTCTGACTGACTTTCAGAGTCGAATTATTGCCAGACTATGAACACTCAGACATTGCAATAAATGATTGAGTATTATTAATTTATTAAACTTGGGCCATTACATATTTTACCAAAATATGATTTAAGAAAACTCGCATAATATTTCGGCATTCCTCTTGTATTGTTTTCTATCTTTGTGTGGTATAATATAAGTTATTTATCTATTAATAGCTTAAAACGAATGCAATTTCTACGTTCTTATATTATAAGATGTGCATTAGTTAAGTTACTTCATGACAGGTCAGCCATATTGTGGCTTGGGCCTTAAGTTACTGTGGGCGGAGCGACCCTGTGTTGATTCGTAGGCGGTCGCTCACTGCGTCACTATGACTCATACCTTAGATTCCGGACAAATAAGAAGACAGACTGATCTCTTTACAGGTAAGTAGGTATTGACAGACATGTTGTTAGTTTTTGTTGCTTGTCTTTATCTGCGAGGCACGTAGAATATTGACATGCGCGGGGATCTTAGGGTAAAGGTTGTTTTCTAGTTACATTTGATGCCGTAGATATAGATCTACATTGTTCCATAACGTATGTATATACACTGGTCAAACTCGATGTAGAATTTTTCTAAACAAAACCACGACACAAATACAAAATCGTTTATTTTGTACACGTACACAGATATAATAGTTTACATGTTGAACGAAGAGACCACAAAAGTTAAAACTGCGGCGTGGTCTCTTGGCCCACCTCCTGACACGACATCAAGTAGAGTTTGTTATTTATTATTATTTACAGTGCTAATTTGCAGTTTTTTTTGTAGTTACATAATTTAGGTAAGATACAAGGCAAAAAGATTATAAAATGTAAAAGAATCATTACGTACTAGACGTATTAATAATTAAGAACTATGTATTTATAAGTACCTACTAGAATTTGTTATAAGTAACTAAAATAAAACTAAATAACTAAAACTCACTTGCTTGGCATCGAGTTTCTGATATGTAAGCAATATTTATTGAAGGAAGGACTCAAATCGACAAGTAATGTAAATTGCGTAGGTATAAAAAGAAACGGCAACAGAGGGGATTTTAGGTTAAGTATAGGCGGTGTGTTTACAAACATTCTACATAGAGTTTGGCTAGTGTATAGATAAGCTGATTCTGAATTCCTGTCTCATTAGTGACTTACATTCACATTGCCCAGGACTTTCTTGTGTTCCATGAGCATTTCACAAATTACTGGCGACCGACTAACCACCACACTGTCTGTCACACTGGTGTGAAAAATTACTTTATTTTGTTCTATTGAAATTCCTCTTAACTATTTTTTCAGCCGTTTAGTTAGATTAAGAACGAGCATAAGTTTTTGATTTGTAAGTTGCGTAAAAAGCTTCATGCAAAATTCCTGTTTGTCGGCGCGCTGCCGTGTGACACAAACTTTTTGATTTGCATGAAGCTTTCTCGCGGCGACGCAAAATGGATTGTCATTTCTGTTGAAAGTACGCATTTGATGCGACTCGCAACTCACAAAATTACGGTCCAACCTAAAAAGGTGTGTTTCATTCTGCTCATTTCGCATCACTGCACGGCCAATATCCTCGCTTCCCTTTTCGACTTAGAAAAAAGGAGGAAGTTCTGTGCTCGGCATGTATCATTTACGAACCGATTTGGATGATTCTTTTGCAGTTGTATAGAGGATGATACCGAGGTGGTCCTAATAAAGCTATAAAAAATGTATTCCCGAGGAATAAGTATTTATCCCGCAAACGTAAAAAAAAACAGTTTATAACTAAAGGGTTCTAAGTCGGTTTATAGTTCTTTAAAAACAATCAAATAATGTTCATTTCTTTCTATCGACTATTGTTGTGTTTTATTTCCAGGTGCACAATGTAGACGAGGTCCTGGAGCGTCACAACGACTTCCTGGAGGCCTGCCTCGGAGACTGCATGCTGACCAGTCCTCAACTGCTGAAGGCGGTCACCGCGCTCTGTTCGGTCTGCGTGCAGTTCTGCAACTTTATACAGGTCTGTATGATTCGCGTTTGTGGTGGTCGATTTTAGGTTCAGGATGTTCGTTTCGTGTCGGCGCGAGATTATTTGTTTTTTGTGGTGAAATTTTTTTGCATTTTGGAATATGTTGATTAATAGCCCAAAATCTCTAATGCTCCAAAAATACAATTGAATCGATGTTGATTTTATAATAGGTTCAAATAGATTTTCCGACAAATTTCTTTTCTGTCAGTTTTAATTGCTTTAAATTTGGATCTCGCGCCACCACGAATCGAACATCTAAGGGTTGAAATATTAAGGGGCCATTGCCCCGTTCTCATTACAAGGAATAATTAATAAATAATTTAAGGCTAAACGAGTCGCTCATATTTCGATACGTGGAAGGGTAACTACTACGCTGTTTGATGTTGACCATCCAAAACTAAGGATAATATCAATTTATCTCGTCATATGTCATATGTAGACCCAAAACCGTAACAAAGTATACATTTGAATACAAGCTACTAAATTTCGTATTTCAACACTGATTAAAGCACAACTTTGGGCGAAAATAAATAATATAGTTACGGAGAAAGAAAACTCTAAAATAAAGCCTGTACCGACATAGTTTAGTTATTCAGAACTTGAAATAAATTTATTTTGAAAATATACTCTCAATAGTTTTTTTTGTATAATAACCCTTGTAATAATTACTGATGAGTTCGTCCGGACAACTTGTGTAGCCTTAAGGGCCATATGATGCTTACTTATCTCAATTGTAAAGTGTAGAGTCGATATTTAGAAATGTAAAACGGTTTCTACAAAGTTACCTACTATTTATATTACGTTTTTGCTTATTGCTTCGATGTTGGTCGCCATTGATTGACGAATGAGTCACAATCTATTTTTGGCGCACTGCAAAACGTTTAATGAAAAAGATTTTTCAACAGACTCATGATATTTGCTTGACTGGAGTGTGTTATTTTATCTTATATCTGCTCCTTTTTGTCTATATTCGTAACGAGTTACGATGTGTTCAGTCAAGCAAATATCATGCATGAGTCTGTTGAAAAATCTTTTTCATTAAACGTTTTGCAGTGCGCCAAAAATAGATTGTGACTCATTCGTCAATCAATGGCGACCAACATCGAAGCAATAAGCAAAAACGTAATATAAATAGAAGGTAACTTTGTAGAAACAAAAACTGTACGAAAATAACTACAAAAGTTTTTCCTGTTTACCTCGTATTTAACCGCAGCTTTATACACACTATTATAATTATGTTTATACACTTAAGTGGCTTGCCGTATAGATATTAATTTATGTATTTTCTTTTAACGCAAACACGTTAATTGGCAAAGGAGATGCACAAGTACTTCGTGGACGCAGAGCTTAACAGTATGCTTGGATCGACTTATGAGAGTACAGAGTTTAATGAGGTACTTGCTAAGTAATATTGCACAAGATATTCACAGTCATGTCACTTAGTTGTGTGTGAACGCACCTGGGTTTTTGTCTGAACGGCCGATTGCATTTCTTTATTTGAGAGTTATGTTATTGGTCAGGGATTCAAATGGCATTTGTGAGCAAAACCAGAGAATTTATAATAATACTAACGTATTGAATGGACTCCGCTGGCTCCTAGGTGAGTTTTATTGCGGTCCAAATGCAAGGGACGTACGGCGCACGCACGGGGTGCAGATGGCATGGATGATGATTTTGATAGACGACGCCGATGGTTTTCGATGTATTGTTTGTTTGATCATGGAAATATGAAATTTCATTTGTTTTGAGGTTTGATTTCACCTTTTGTGAAAGTTATCTAAAAAATTAAATGTCTTTTAGTTATTGAACTGTCTCCCTCGCACTATATTATGATTATAAAGTGACTCTATGCGCTGAGATGCGACTTTTGTATATATAAATGGTCGTGTGTCCGGGGTGTGGCAAAACTTAAAGAATTAACAGCCAAAGCCAATCTTCAATCTTCTTGCCTTTAGTATGAGTATCCCATTCACTGACAAGCCTCTGCGGTGCGATCTTGCGAGATGTGCGTTATTTTAACATCTTAAATATTCATGGACTTTTTAAATTTGGTAGGCGTGTGTTTAGCATGCTATCAGCTTTTTCGGATTTCAAAGAAAAGTAATGACAATTCATCAATGACGATTCATCATTATAATAAACTAATTTTAATTTACAAGTTATCTACTAAGTATGTCTTTCAGCACCTATTGATTTCTGTATTGTTCTGGTAATTCTCAATGTATGGCAGCGAATAAATTATGCCTACTCTATGTTCGATGGAAACTAAGGCTGCGTTCACACTTCAGGATTCTAATTAAACTACACTGTGTCATGTAATGCTTCCATGTAGTATATTGTGATGTTCAAAATTGACTAACACACGCTTTTTTATTTCATGACTTTTCTTTTAGAGTTACGCTGTAAGTATGGTGTCTGATTCATATCACGGTGAAGTATATCTTTATTACATTAGTTGATTGTGTCATAAGAACTTTTATCATATCATTGTACCTAATCTTTGCACTATATTATAGTCTTTTTTAATGTACCTAATTTACCTCTTTGTTTTCTTTTTTTGAATGTTGGGATCCTTAGTCAACTTTCTGTAATGCTAAGCTCCTTTAAAATTCACGAAAATTACAAAGACTAAGTGGTACCTGACTAGTATTCAGAAGTAGAAACCCTATAATTTTGTTGGTAGCTTTACCAAGATTTTTTTACAAAAGAGATAACTGAATAAAGATGAATTGTCTTGTAATTTCACCTTACAGCGACGCCTTGAAATCATCTTGTTGATCCAGAACACAAGCACTTGTAAAGTCTGTTTTTATTTTAGTCTACTTCTATGATGTATTCAATTAAAAATTTAAGACAGTCGCACTAAAGGAAAATCGAAACCGCCAAACAATTAATTCAAAGATAAATAGATAATGCTGGACAATTCACAGCATCATCAAGCTAAGCAAAGCTCTTGTTATGGGTACTAGATAACTGGTTAAATAAAATACAATACATTACAAATAATTTTTTATTGCAAAGATGTTTTTATACTAAAACAAACATCCCACGCATTTCAGCAAGAACCAGGCTGCGGCAACAGTGGCACCACCACCGCTGGTTCCGCGGATTCGTTCTCGCGTTCCGTGTCCCGCTACGGCCTGCGGTTCACGGCCGCGCTGCTTTCCGCGCTGGCCATCATCGAGCGGATGGCAAGGGATAACAATACTAATAAGCTACTGAACATATCTGCTAGGTAAGTAACGTCCATACAGAAAATTACGCATGCTGACTCGCTCAAACCCGTCTCGCTAGGCGCCTGCCTTATAGCACCGCCTATCTATGGGTGCTTTCCGAATTACAAATACAGCGCCGTTAGCGATTACAACGATATTTGTTGTTCCAAATTAATTAGCACGATATTGACAGTTGAGTGCCATCATCAATTCGGAACACTTGTAACGCGCTCACGGGCACGAGTCACATGTCAAATGTCATTAAATAAATAAATAATGCTGGACAATCCACACAACATCATCTAGCCCCAAGCTAAGCAGAGCTTGTGTTATGGGTACTAGATGACTGATATACATAATATAATACATTACATAGATAGATATTTTTTATTATACATAGAAACGACCAGAACACCCGAAACAAATACTTGTAGATCTTACAAACATTTGTCCCAAGGCGGTCATTGTACGTATATTATATTTGTATAACTTGTATACATATTTGACAGAGCGCTCACAGTGATTTCAGTTTGTGGGATGGTCGGTGTTAACGCAAAATGGCGCACGTCATGACGTCATCTATGACGTCACACGGGACATCGTTGTCGCGCTCACAGTAATTTGGAACGCTTGTGAGCGCGCTATTATCGATATTAGCGTAACTCGGAATGCAGCCTATATGTATACAGTCGTTCGACGAAGGCATTTTAACGTGGTTTTGACAGGGAAATCGTGCGGGGGTAAGGGACGGTACGGGTGAGGGACGCTCCCGAGTTGTATACATCAACGCCTTAGAACTCGGGACCGCCCCCCGACCCGTCCCTTGGCCCCCGCGCGATTGCACTGTCATAACGCCGTGTGGTACCGAGACTCTTCGGGTTTTTAAAAATTGTCTGGTCGAAGCGACGCGTGACCCGAGAGCTGGTGAGTATTTGGCGCAGCGCATCAGCATTGCCATACAGCGTGGCAATGAAGCCAGCGCATCTTGGGGACGCTTCCGACTGGTATTCATATGGATTAGTTAAGCTACCTGTAGATTGTTTGCAACAGTCTACAGTTAGCTCAATTGTTTTAATTGTAAATACTATTTGTAATTTATTTTTAACCCTGGACGCAAAAAGAGAGGGGTGTTATAATTTTAACGTGTCTTTAGGTTTTTTAGTGTCGTAGATAATTTTATCCCGAGTGTTCTTAGCCATGTTTCATGAAAATCTTTATTATAAGAATAAGAAATCTTTTTTATTTGTAGCATTACAATTTAAACTTAATCTATGAACTTAACTGATAGTACGTATACAAGCACCATAAGACCGTTAAATTAAAAAATAAGACTTAAATGCTACAATGGCGTTCGCCTCAGCATCTGTTGTGGCAACGGTGGGCATAGTTATCTCAACGCTGATCTTCCGTCGAAACCAAATAACGCGTCACATACAATATTAATACCTTATCTTTCTTTCCCCCAGATTGAAATTCAACACGTACTACGCGAAACAGCTAGAAAAACTCTGCGCAGACGAGAAACTTCTCGACGTAGAAAAGAAAACCTCCTCCTAGCACAGGGTGGCGCGATCGCGCTCCAAAATAATCACCGATGTGTAACGGGGTAAACGAGAACTAATGTCGTTACGTGTAAGGTGCAGTTTACATTGCCTTTTGTCCGGTTCCTGTAACATAAAGATTGTTTTGCCTACGGATTGTTGAATTCTGATACTGGGCACAATTTTTAATGCCGTTGAATCAATGCCGTTGTTTTTGAGTATGGGAACCAGGCATAGGAGTGAGTGACCATATGACAGTTTTAACCAAAACTAGTTTTAGTAAAGCTAAGCAAAATTTGCTGCATGATAACCAGATTTGTAATAAATAATAGATTCAGGCGTGCGAAAATCCATTCCAAAATGTTAGGATGAAATATTTCGCAAGAATTCCGCGTAAAACCTACTCTGATAAGATCCAACAAAATCCAATTCGCATGCATCGATCGCCCTCCCTATGTGGTGCCAGTTTAGAATTTACACCACCCTAAGTCTTCCCGCGGGTGTCGTAAGATGCGACTAAGGAATATCAACCGGGAGCGGGCAGCAGCGCCCCCTGCAGAACAATTCTACCACCGAACTGCGATCCCCAACCCGCATGCTCAGTGTGGGGATTATGGGCACTATCCCTCATGAGATAAAAGTCAATAAGGCTTATCAGGGAGAGGCCTGCTTCCAGCTGTGGACCAATGTAGGCTGGTGAGGTGAGGTGAGGCGAGGCCCGCCCTCCCACAAATTGACATGCCATGCAATAAGATCAGGTAAAAACAGACCTACGCAACGTTTTACGCGGAATTGTTACAATATATTTCATCCTAATATATTGCAGATGTGAATACTACAACTGTAAAACAAGGGTCCAAAAACGAAATAATATTGCCCCATAGAATACTCATAATGTAATTTTAGGTAATATTAATCTCAGTATTTTTAGGCCATACATGCACATTATTTAAGTACTCGCTGTTCCACTAGGTTATAAGATGTAACAAAATTAAAAGCTTGCCAAATTAGCACCGAATAAAATTATTGGGTAAGTTAATATAAGGACTTAATCAGTACAAATTCAATAAAGCACAAATTGTTACTAATTTTGTATGTTTAATTCAATTGGCACAAAAATTAAATATCAGTTTGGTCACACAATTATTTGGTGCTGTTTTGTTACCTATAAAGGTATCCATAATTTTTTTCCGACTTAAAAAAAGGAGGTTTTAAGTTCGTCCATATTAAGAATGTTCGTCGATTATCATGGTGTCAATTCATATGTCACCAAAACTAAACTAATTTGACAGGAGTAAAAACGTTGCCATCCCTTTCATAACGCTCGAAATAAAAAGGTTGGCATCACTTTGTCTTGTCAGATTCGTTTAGTTTAGTTTTAGCGACATCTGAATTGACACCTCTGTCAATTGTGGACCGATTTGGCAGATTCTTTTGCTATTGCTATAAAGAACGATCCAGAGATGGACCCACACAATTTTACTCTCGACGAGTTAGTATTTGTACCGAAGAACTTAAAAAAAACAGTGGAAATATTAAGGAGTTTGACGTCGGTTTTCGTCGTTTCAAATAATTAAAATTGTATAATGAAATCTCAATAGTTTTAGAAATATTCTGTAATAAATATGCCATATTTTCTGAACTTGAGTGATGGATTCTATGTCTTTCCCAGTATTGAAAATAGTCAATAAGGTCACATTTCCTTAGATCTAATAAGTCAACGCATAATGCATATTCTCGTTCATATCGAATCTTCCATCCATAAATATAAATAAATATTTTTCGTGATACAAACACTATTTTTGGAAGAAAGTAAGAAGTCAAGAGTCCTTGCCATAAAGTATTTTAATCAATGACAAATTCTAAGTGATGGCTGATAGGAATATTGTTGTTTTTGTCGTTTATTCCCATTTGTTCCTTTGACAGTTCCTTTAAAGGGACAAATGAGAGTTTTTCTTCCCATTAGTTCCTTTAATAATTTGGAAGGAACTAATGGGAAGAAAAAGTCTCATTTGTCCCTTTAAAGGATGACAAGTTAGTGCTGTACTTTTTAAGACGGGAACGTCATTATCGACTTAAAAGGTTTTTATGGTCTGACGAGTATTCCGCTGAACACCCAAAGTATTCCCCAAGTGGGGTAGGTATTCCCCTTTAATTTCATTTTATGAACACAACAGCACATCAGGTAATACATGTTGTCCTTGAAGCTCGCCCTTACTACGTTCGTAATATAATGAACGTTTTTGCAGTGCAACTGTTTAACCTGATGTGTGTGTGTGTACACGCAAATACTAATAATAATAATGCTGAACAATGCACACAACATTATCTAGTCTAGCCCCAAGCCTAGTATAGTATTATAATATCTGTGCCCAAGCTAAGCAGAGCTTGTGTTATGGGTACTAGATAACTGATTTATTTAATACAATACACTACTTAGATAGATATTTTTTTATTATACATACATAGAAAACATCCAGAACGCCCTGAACAGAACAAATATCTGCAGATCATACACACATTTGTCCCGAGGCGGGAATCGAATTCGGTATTCCATGGCGGGGCTGCTAGCTTGACGGACACTAAAAATCGACAATGTTGCAGCACTAACCATGACGTCGCTGACATAAAGGGACAAAGTGAAGTCCCAGTAGTTCCTTCCAAATTATTAAAGGAACTAATGGGAAGAAAAAGTCGCATTTGTCCCTTTAAAGGAACTGTCAAAGGAACAAATGGGAATAAACGGTTTTTGTAAAATTGGTGCCTACCTATATAAATTTTGAACGAGATTATTCCATTCTTCCATAGTAGCATGAACATACAAAGGTTTTTTTGGTAAAGCTTTAGGATGCCATTAGAAAAAATTCAAAGAAACGTCATTTCTTAAATCTTTAGTTTAAGAGATAGTAGTTATGCTAGGTGGATAGAAGATAAAAATTGTATGAATAAAAACGAGTAGTATGATGTTAACGAGTTCGCGTTAGTTATTATATATTAGTATAGACAGCGTGTCACGGCGGCGCGGCGCTCCTGCGAGTCGCCCGCCGAGGCTGGACAGTGAATGCGTTAAACTTCCATATCCTAGTGATTGGCCGTGTAACCAAATCTTCCCCTTAGGACTTATCAAGTGTGTTTTCATTTTGTCTAGGTAAGAATAGGAAATGTCAAAGTTGTTGTTCTTTTGTTAAACTGGACACTCGGTATAATAATATTCGGAAGGTTTGTAATGTGACCAAGTGAAATAAAGGTTAAGATTTTCAAATCTATGAATCAAATAATATTCTCCTTAATGTGAATTATGAGTACCGTAAAACGGGGTAAAAAGAGACTCCAGGGTGAATTGAAATGGACGAAATACTGGAGCAAGATATTACCTGGCTGGTAGCAGTGGAAGTATACTTAGTCCGTGACTGTTCACCTTCTGTGTCGGTCGTCGATCTGACCTCTGCAAAAGGATGTTTTTCTCCAGTATTTCGTCCATTTCTATTCACCCCCGTTTTGCCCGGTATCTAGAGTTATTTGTCAATTAAATTGTGTTCATTTTGTGCCTTCGCTATGTGAAAAGGCTGACTGGTTATTATTTTCTAGCTAGTCAATTCTTAAGACTCGAATGTCTCTATAAGACCCTGACTTTGAATCAGCACGTGATTGATGTGATGTGACCACAGGGTGTGATTATATTACCGTTGGTGCAATTGTTTGGTAGAAAATGAGTCAACTATTTCTTAGTCCAATTTTTTTTTCATTTCAATTATCATTTTGCCATTGTTTGCATACTGTTTTTAATAGGCACTGATAAAAAAACTGTTGCATGTTAATAATTGCGTTTAGTGCAATAAACAATTTAAGAGGCCAGCGGAAGGCGACTTGTCCATACAAACGTAATACCAAAATTATTTCTAATTCAAGCATATTTCGACTATATTATTGTATTATTTGTATTCAAATAGTATTTATCTAGGTTCCTGGATAGTTTTTTTTTCAAAATACTTACCGAAAATTAAATGAAAGCCAATCGCATTTTGCAATTTTTAAGACAAAATTGGCCAGTTTTCTTCCTATTTGTTTCGTAATAAAAACAACAATATCTTATGTGTTATTTGTTTGGGAACATAGGTAATATTGTCTAGTTACAGAATAACAATACTTTGTGAAGAATACAAGAAGTTTTCAGTCATCATTTTTGGTATTACAGAACACAGCGAAATTCATACCAAATTTTAAACGGCAATCATGCTATCGCGCACGCACGGGGCGGGGTGCAGGGCCGGGGGACGGGACACTTCGGTTGTGTGATCGCTCGTGGCTCGGACAGACACACTAATGCAACGTGTATTTACACGGGGCGCCGCCACCGCTCGGGGACTTTCGGAGGTCGTCGTAGGGGTAGGAGAACATAGATAGGTTCTTATAATATGGTAGGAGAAGCTAGGTTAGGTATTATTATTTAGTAAGTATACTATTTTCTAAATCAGTGTGTCTGACAAGTTACGGTGCTGTGCGTGCGTAGGTATTTGTTTGTTCACTATTCTATAGACCTGTGCCACTGACTTGGATTGAGATTTGCCTTGTTGTTTGGAAACAATAACCTACCTCCTTAGGTACAGGCGCGGTCCCAGGGGGGGGGTCACGGGGGTCATGACCCCCCCCAAAATCTTAGTTTAGGTACTTAAAAAATTGCAACCCACAGCTTGATGATTATATTGTCCTGTTTACTTCCGTTACATTGATTATGGTTACCAACGGCAGCAAAATAAAAAATCGCGGCTCGCTCCGCTCGCCGATATTACTGTTATTTGTGCTCTGTGTTTTGATTAGCACAGAGGCCACGTTCCCAATTTTATTGGTCTGGCTGGTCCGCTATTGTCAGTTTGTACCAATCCAACCACCACAGTAAAAAGCACAAAATATAACAAATAATCTGCGAGGTCACTTTGTCAACCAGTACAAAAAAATAGTAGACAACAAAATTTTCGCGTTTTGGTCTGGTTGCTGATAACATTTGTTCCTTCTGACTGTGATCCAAAGCTCAAAACCCGCCCCGCTTTAGGTCACTTTGCCAAATTTTCTAAAAAGTTGCCCAAAATCTAACAAAAATCAAAAATTATCGCAGCTCGCTTAACTTAGCCGGCAACTTTAAACTGTCTGCCTCTGGTCATGGGCTCATCCCTCGTTTGAGGTCAGTTTTCCAAACACTCCAAAAATCTAACGAAACCACTAAATTATCGCAGCATGCTCTGCTTGCCTCTGATAACTTTCTGCTGTTTTGATAAGCTTCTGGCTTGCTCTAGTCCAGGACTCCTTCTCCGTTTCGGCGAGTTTGCAACTGCAAAATATCTAATACCAAACAATTCACACGCACAGCCAGATCATAAAAATTTTCGCGGCTCGCTTCGCTCGCCGTTTATTCTATATGGTGTCTCGTCTGTTGTCCGCATATTTGGTTGTTATTCGACAAACTTTTAAATTGTTCTTCACAATCACACTAATATTATAAATGCAAAAGTTTGGATGGATAGATGGATGGATGGATGTTTGTTACGTCTTCACACCAAAACTACTGAACAGATTGAGCTGAAATTTTGCATCAATGTAGCTCTGAGCCTGGAATCAAACATAAAGCTACTTTTTATCCCATAAATCAGTTCCCATGCGATATAAATTACCTTTGAACGTTTCCATAGAAAGAACGCGTGCGAAGTCGCGGGCAGAAGCTAATAGCTCATAATTTAGCTTCCTTGTCTTGCATGGACGCATACCTCACCAATTTCAAAAAAGGCTGCGGCTCATTGAGAGCTAGCTTTACTCGCTGTTATTTATTTTCTGAACCAGTTTGTGACAACTCGAAAAAGGGAACAAAAATTTCGGCGGCTCGCTCCGCTCGCCGTTACATTTTTTCCGTGTGTTTTTTGTATTTCCAATTTTTTGTTGATGATCTTGCTCCGCTCGCCCCTATTTAGAATTTATATCTACTACCGCAGTCTCTAAAATTTTCGGAGCTTGCTACGCTCGCTATCATTTATTTTTATAGATCATCAACAACAAAATAAAAGATGCGGGCGAGAGTAAGCAAGTGGACCTACTCTTGCTTACTTTTGCCTAAACTTCAGAAAACATCTCAAAAATTTCGAGGCTCGCTTCGCTCGCTATAACTTATACCTACTATTGTTGGGAGTTGAGTATAAATTTTCCGCGGCTCGCTCCGCTCGCCGATAAAGTTTAGTCGTTTTCGGTGGGGTCTGCAACTGCCTACAAGTACATTTGGTGCTACGGCCCGCACCAAGTGTGACCCCCCCCAAAGTCTTGGGCTGCGACCGCGCCTGCTTAGGTACATTACATACCTAGAGGTACCTACCTAGGTACTACGACTTTGGCGTGCTTTGGCTTTGTTTACGGACTTTGATATTTTTCACTTACGGTTTGGTTAATGATATTATGGACTCGGAACGTTGGGATGTAGGTAGGTATCTCACAGTAAGTAGGTAGGTACTTACTTACCTACCTACCTACGTACCTACCTAAATTATTTTATTATTAGCTAGTTGTTTTCTTATTTTAAAGTAAATAGGTACCTACATACCTACCTAATACTTACCTACCTAGGTAGGTAGGTACCTAACATGTTGTTTAGATATATGTGAGGAGCAAAAAAACAAAACCTGATTTGTCCTTGTAATGTAAACAATAGCTATGAGACAAAAAGTAAATTTTCTATTTTTTCCTCATTTGAACTAAATCTCTATATTATTATTCTTAAATTTAGGCAATCCTAATACCCTTTCTTGATTTTCTGTAATAGCCTTACAAACAAATTACATGTTATTTTTTAAAATTAAATTTGGACTAATCATTTTTTGCATGAATAGACTGGACATGACATGTTATGCATAAACTTAGTATGGACTAATCATGTTTTGTTTTTATCTGTAAAGGAAAGTTGTATGTGAATATTATAAATAACACAAGAAATTTAGCTATGATAATGTTCTTTTATTTAGATATTTAATACAAATTATATGTGTATAGCAGGTTCTGCTTCCAAACAATCACAAATAGGCTCATTTTGGCTCTCTATCCCAGGTGTACTGAGAATTATTTGCTTATACCACTGAAAATACTCATCATCCAGGGATTGCCATTCTCCAAACATATTCGTTAGTAATTTATTCACATCATCTTTCTTCTCTTGTGTGATTCCATGACTCAAATGCATTTCTTTAATAATAAACCTATTCAGACGACTTCTATTCACTCCTCTCTTTACCAGGTTTAGAAATGATTCAGTATCATCAATGTAATTGAAGTATTTTGATGCCTTTACCAAAACTTGTGTTTTGGCTGGATCTTGATTGTGTTTAATGTGAATTTTTTTCATTTCACTTATCATAGGCAGATCTTTGTAAAGTGAATTCAGCGACTTTGTGTCCAGAAGTTTCCAATCCACTCCTAGTATGTGAACTGTACCAACTTGTTTGTATATTTCATAATACTGATCTTTGGACAGAATTGTTGGTTGCACTCTCAGCAAATGCTCTACCCTACCGAAGACACGGTCAGCGGGGAGAAAACTGTGGCCACGAACAGGTGTGATGAATACTATTTCCAAATCAGGTCTCTTGTGTAAGAAGTGCATTAGTGTCCGGAGTACAATATTGTTTTTATTTTGTGAAATACAGCCATCACTAAACAAACGTAATAGTTTAGTATTCGTTAGGTCCATTTTTTCCAGATGCTGCAATAAAGCTGAAGACACTTCTGCACTCCCTTTCCCAGCCTGCTCTTCAGTCCAAGTATAAAAATCTGGTTGACTAGCTTTGGTGTCCACAATGCATAAAACATAAAAACCAATTTGTCTAGCATAATAAGCTTCTTGAATTTGAGTTTTGGGGAGTGGCTGAATCTGCTGTAAATCAAAGCACAAAGTTTTTGAGTCTGGGACATCAGCTTTTAAAAGTTGGTAAAAAGCATTTGCCCGCTTCTTGTGAATTCGTTTTTCAATCATCCGGGAGGTTTTTTGTGCAAGATCAGTTGCTCTTTTGATTTGGTTAGTTAAAAGAGTGCAATAGCTGCAGACATCAGAGGCTGGAGATCGGAAACCAATATTGTATTCAGTCACAAAGATGAGTCTAAACATTGAGTATTTAACTTTCAAGTTTTCAGGGTGTTTGGAGTTATAAATCTTGTGTAACTTAGACATGGAAAGATCACAATTTAAATATATCCTTTTTGATTTATTCCTGTTATAATGGCTTTCAGTTCCTTTCAATTTTCCAATAAAATCTCTTACAGAATTTTTCTTTTCCGTATTCTTATAGCTTACTCTGTCACCTCCTCTGTGTTCTTCAATCGGCTTGCCACTGTAAACACTTTTAGTCACATTAGCTAATCTTGTGCGATTTTTTTTTTTTTTTTTTTTTTTTATTCAATTTTTACAACCTTTTAACAATGTTTATGTCGGTTGACTAAGTAACAATAAAAAATAAACTTAAAAGTAAACAAAAAGAACACTTCTGAAATTAACAAGACAAAATTAACCTATGAGAAAATTGACTTATAAATATTACATACATAAATTTCATCACTACTTAACTACCTACCTACGTGTTGCTACTTGTGAAGCTGAGTCGCCACTTGAGCCAGCACAGTTCGCTAAATCGAATAGCAATCCAGCCTCACTGGTATTGGGGTAAGCTAGTATTTGGTGGAAGGCGCCTACATCAAGAACATTGATGTTCAGTTCCTGGAGAACCTGTTGGCGCTCGGCCTGGTTCCGGACACACTCCACCAGCACGTGGTACACGTCCTCCGGCTTGTCGCACGTCTCACAGTTGGGTGATGTTACTTTGCCCATTAAATACGCAAATTTCCTTAGTGGCATGTGTCCGGAACGAAGCCTGTGTGCCGCAACAACGTATCTTCTGCTAATATCGCCCATGAACCACGGTGAACTGGGAGGCTGACTTTGTATAATTTTGTACCAAATTCCTTTTGTTTTTGACCGTTCGTCGAAATATTCTCGCCAAAATGCGTTACACAATCTTCTGTATTTAGGTATGAGTTCCGAGTATGTTTCTAAAATGAAAGTTTCCGAGCCATCTGAGCCAGCTGCCCTCGCTAGCCGGTCAGCCTCCTCGTTCCCCGACAGGCCTATATGAGACGGGATCCACTGTAAGACAACTGTAACATTGCTCACAGAAAACTCCTCTATTTTTCGGAGTACATCATACGCAATCGAAGTACCTCGATTACCTAGAACACAACTAGTTAAATGTTGTAAGGCACTTTTGCTATCGCTGTAAATGACACTGTCCAAGTGAGAGTCTACGTTGTACTTAAGATACGTCAAGGCTTCCGATATAGCGAATAGTTCCAATGACATAATGGACACATTAGACGTGTTCTTAAAACATTCTCCACGCTTATAAAATGAGTCATAGAAAGCGGCGCCAGACGCGCCAGCGCTCTTTGAACCGTCAGTGTAAATTTTAAACCAGTTACTATATTTTTGGTCCAATTCGCATAAAATGTCGTTTTTAAGTAAATTTTGATCATAATCTTTTTTCGCCATTTGAACACAGTCTAAACTATCTCTTACCATATACTCTACGTTAATATTCGACAGCCATGATTTTAGCGAAAACATTTCAAGTGGGTTAGAAGATGTAACTTTTTCTTTATCTATTAAGTTAAATGTACTAATTAATAACGGTTTCTTTTTATTCGACCAATATATGTTTTCACCAAGAGCACAGAGTGATTTCAGGCTGCATGTTGTGGCACCGTTTGTCCAAGATTTCGCTTTAAGACAAAATTTAAAAGCCAGATATTGCCTTCTTACTGCTAATGGAGGCACACAGATTTCGCTTTCCATCACGTGTATAGGTGTTGTTTTTATGAAACCACCTATGATTCTAAGAGCATGATTTTGTATTTTATCCAATTTATAAGTATGACATTTAGCGCTATTGTCGTATAAATAGCTGCCAAAATCGATACGACTTCTAATAAGGTTGATGTAAAGTCCTCTCAAGTGTTTGGGATGGACCCCCCACCCAGAACCGGCTAAGACTTTCAAGATATTTAAAAACTTTTGTGTCTTTTCACTAACTTCATTAATATGCCTACCCCATCGCAGCGATCTATCTAGCCAAATACCTAAGTATCTGATGTTCGCTTCGCACGATAACGGTGAATTGTTTACGTTTAATTCTATTTGATGTTGCCTGCGACCCCTACTGTACAGACAAAATTTGGATTTATGGGCCGAAATATCTAAACCGATTTCAATTAAAATTGTAGCAATAATATTAAGTGAATTTTGAATGCTTGTTACACAATTTTCCACTTTCTTGTCAGTAGTAAAAATAACGAAATCGTCTGCGTATTGTGCAATTTGTGATGAAACATTGTTACAAATCTCATGGGTTACTATATTAAATAACAATGGAGATATCGGATCCCCTTGGGCTAAACCCTTGGAGGTCCATCTCACCAATATCGAGTCATCCATATCATCACACACATCCATAATTTTCAAATGCCGTTCACTCAAATATTCCCATAGATAATTACATAGTGTAGCGCCAACATTTAGGCTATCTAACGTCATTACAAGCCTATCAACAAGA
The DNA here is from genome assembly GCA_963564075.1 of Eupithecia subfuscata. Taxonomy (NCBI): domain Eukaryota; kingdom Metazoa; phylum Arthropoda; class Insecta; order Lepidoptera; family Geometridae; genus Eupithecia; species Eupithecia subfuscata. Next base: position 3,654,621 of record OY751099.1, on the reverse strand, counting down.
ACATTGTTATAGGCATTCTCAAGGTCAAGGTAACATGCAAGCGTTGGTATGTTTTTAGTAAAACCTGTTTGAATTGTTGACACCAATCGAGTAACTGAATCAAGACAGGACTGAGCTTTTCTAAAACCGGTTGTATACGGCGATAAGATATTATTCCTTTCAATGAACCATTCTAATCTTTTTGCTAACATCAAATGAAAAATTTTACATAAGCAAGATATCAAGGAAATGGGTCGCAATTTGACCTCCGAAAGGTCAGAACTACCTACCTTTGGAATAGGAACAACTTTAATATCTCTCCATTGTTGTGGTATTAATCCCGAAAGAAAAATGTCATTATACAAAGTAATTAAAATATTTCTTCCTATAGAAGGTAAATTATAGATCATAGAATATGTTATATTATCTTCCCCGGGGGCTGAATCCTTTTTTTTTAAACATGTCTCTAATTCATGTAAGGAGAAGTTCTGTTCCAATAAATCATTACGAGATCCGAAGCTAGGTTTACTAATTTTAACAAAGTCAGGAGCAAGATTACATAACAACTCGTGTTTCTTATCAGCGGGCGCCTCATACCTGTTTTTACGATATCCCTTTATCCAACGCATTCTGCGCCACATATCTGACAAAGAAATTGACTCATTTGTGGAATTACAGAACTCTCGCCAATTATTTGATTTTGCCTTAGATAATTCTGTTTTAACCATTTTATTCCTATTTTCCAAAACTAATAAATTATTAGGCGTTGGATTACGACGAAAAGTGCTTAATGCGAAACGACGTTGAGCTACAAGCTTAGATAATTCTGCGTTCCAATACGGTTTGGGAGTAAACTTACTTTGAGGATCAGTGTTTATTTTTAACCAAGGAATGCTACTATCGGCCGCTTGATTAATTATACCTACAAATGTATCATACCTATTTTGTATAGTAGTGATACTATGAGGATAACTGCAATTAATCGAGTCTTCTACACAATTAGCATATAAAGTCCAGTCCGCTTTTTTATAATTACGTTTTTTAGTAAAATGAGATCTATCCTGAAAATGTGTACATATTTTGAGTATAAAGTGATCACTATTTAAATTTTCATTCAAAACAGTCCAATTAAAATGTATAACGATGTCTGCAGTTGCAAACGTTATATCGGGAGATGATTTTTGTAATAAGTTATCTACGTATTCAGCTCGCGTTATACTACCATCATTCATATAAATATATCCATGTTCTAAAGCCGAATCTAAAAGCTGATAACCTCGAGTGTCATTTTTATAAGACCAATTTCTGTGATGCCCATTAAAATCTCCTGCTATTAATGTTTTAGTGTTAAATTTAGAAAAAGGTTCGTCCCAGTCCGCCTGGGAGGTATGAACGGATGATGGACAATACACACATACAACTTGAGAAATAAATTTGCAATTTAAAATCTTTACGCCTATAACTTCAATACCTGAATTAGTTAAATTAAGTGGGCATACCTGTACTCTAATAGATCTGTGTGTGAGTATACCTACTCCGCCGTACGAGTCGTCGCGATCCTTTCTGTACCAATTGTAGTCGCTAATATTAATGTTTATATCCTCATTCAGCCACGTCTCACTAATTATAGCTATGTGCACTTTATGTTGGAATAGCATACACTCAAATTCAGTCTGTTTTGGCTTAATGCTCCGAGCATTCCACTGGACTATGTTGATAAAACGTTGACTAAAACAACTGCTATCCATTTGAAAAAATGGACAGGATTTTATCAAGATAATCCCCCAACTTGAAAAACTCGGCTACATACGAGTAGCATTCCTCGAACAATACAAACAAACATTTATTAATTTTTTCTTCCAGTGATTTCTCTGACCTAAATATTTCCCTTAATTTATTATACAGTCTCACAAAACTAAATTTCTCCTTTTTAGGTTTTTCTTTGATTTCTTTTACTATGCTTCTCCTAGTTTCTGTTTCCATCTCGTCTTCACTCTGATTTCGACTATTTTTCCTGTTCGCTTTCTTCTTCTTTTTCGTCTTCAAAGCCGGCCACTCAATTCCAGATCCTTCACCCGAAGAACAGTTTCCCTCATCCTTACTAACGCCATCCCTCTGTGACACTGGTTTCGATAGCAGAGCTTCTCTGTACTTTCTAGATTCTAATTGTGACGCAGTTTGTTCAGACACCTCCATCGATTCTAGATCTATCACGTAGTAATCTTTTTCATCCTGTTTCGACATTTCTTCGTATATCTGACAAGCTTTCTTGTACGAGTGATTTCCGTCACGCATTATGATTCTTATGTCCTTCTCTTTGCGGAAAACAGGACACTTAGACTTCTCGAGCGACATATGATCGCCTTTGCAGTTTACGCATTTAAACTGCTCAGTCTCACAGTTTGCATGATTGCGACCACACTTTGGGCAAAAGATTTTGTTAAGCGGACAATACTTGACTCTGTGCCCAAACCTCCAGCAGCCAGAACATTGCGACACCGGGAATATGTACGGTTCCACTCCAAACCTGCAACCATATGCTTCGACATATGGAGGTATAGTGGCACCTTTGAAACAGAAGCGAACTGTTTCGCTATCTACCCATTTGCCGTCTATTGTTTGCCGTTTCAAACGATTAATCGATATAATTTCGTATTCACTGACAAATGTTTTCTTTAACTCTTCATCATCGATCTCTAAGTCTACTCTCCTGACTATTCCATAACGACTATCCATGTCGTCCATCCCTTGGCATTTAAATCCTTTTGTCAGAAACACTTCGTTCTTCATTAAGTATTCCGCCTTCTCTTTGTTTTCAAAGGAAATGATAACCTTATAGGAACTCTTGTATTTTATTTTTATTATGTCCCTGATCTCGAGTCCCCTTAATAATTTGGCTAAAGCCATCTGTTTGGGCAATGGATCTGTCGATGTCACATTCACGTCGTAAAACTCATAAGCAGGGGCCGGTGACCGCAGTTGAGTCCGGACTTCTATTGTCTTGTTATCAGTCGTACCGCTTAGCCTTGACACATCTACCCCGTTCTTGTAACGTGGCCGCTTTGGTTTATTTCTCTTCACTAGAGTAAAATCCAGATTCGTGTCTAAGTCACTTTCCCCGTTGGCTGCCGGCACATTACTCAGCCTCTTCAATCGTTGCAGAGAACTGTCCGAGAAGATGTTCACCGGCGATTGTATATAGTCTCTCTCATTGATCTCAATATCCTCCACCTCGTCCACCATCGTGGCAGACAAAACCCGCGCGCGCGCGCGCGCGCGAAGTTCACGACAAAAAAGAATAAACGAAATACGTGCACACTCCGTAGCGATCGGCGCGCGACTGATCTTGTGCGATTGAATCGAGTTAAGCTCATGAAGAACTTCTTGCAGACAGGTACTCTATCAAGTCCATGAATCAGGTAAAATTTAGTGCTGTACGCATGCAGCGACCCTGATTTTTTTCTCTTATTACATTGCACAGGTCTAGGCCTTCGCCTTTTGATGGAGGTGGTCGTAACTAACGATGCTATCATTGAATCTTGACGTAATTTATCTGGTTCACTGTACAATTCCTTGCGCATTGAATTAACATCATTTGGAGTTATTTTACAGCACTGAAATTGTTTGGTGTTGTGCCGGCAAGGATAATACAACGATATCCTGGGTGCAGAGTACTTTGCCTTTTTCTTCGCAGCTCGCTTTCCTCCTGTCACTCTTCTTTTTCGGGATCCATTGTTTACTGTCCGAACTTCTACAGTTTCCTCATCCACTTCGTCCATTTTTCCAGATTTTATGAATAAATTGTAATTCTTTCGTTTCGTAAAAGCGAAAGCGAGCGAAAACAAATCGGTCAGTAAATTGACTTTGACATGCAAAACATGACTGCTCCACAAACAAAATGGCGCTTGAAAATGAGTGATTGGTTGAATGGAGAAAACACGATCTGCATAAAAAGTCATAAAGGAGAAAACTTATTTTGCATCTTACGGTACTTTTTGAGAGCGTTTTTACAGGGGAGCAGTAACTTTTTGCTCAAAACGAGAGATGGCAGATGACGCAGTTTGACATTGACAGTCGAATTCCATCACAAAGTGTTTTTTTTATTTTTTGTGACAAATCACGGTTTGCTTTTTAACTCCTCATGTACCTATCATAAGATAGGTAGGTACCTACAATGTATGTGAAGTAAGGAAGTACTAGGTAGGTAGGTATCCAGGCGCGGTCGCAGCCCAAGACTTTGGGGGGGGTCACACTTGGTGCGGGCCGTAGCACCAAATGTACTTGTAGGCGGTTGCAGACCTCACTGAAAACCACTTAACTTTATCGGCGAGCGGAGCGAGCCGCGGAAAATTTATACTCAACTCCCAACTATAATTTTCAATAGTAGGTATAAGTTATAGCGAGCGAAGCGAGCCTCGAAATTTTTGAGATGTTTTCTGAAGTTTGGGCAAAAGTAAGCAAGAGTAGGTCTACTTGCTTACTCTTGCCCGCATCATTTACTTTGTTGTTGATAGGTATCTATAAAAAATAAATGATAGCGATCGTAGCAAGCCCCGAAAATCTTAGAGACTTGCGGTAGTAGATATAAAGCTATGAATATAAATAGGGGCGAGCGGAGCAAGGGCATCAACAAAAAAATCAAAATACAAAAAAGACATGGAAAAAATGTAACGGCGAGCGGAGCGAGCCGCCGAAATTTTTGTTACTTTTTCGGGTAGCAAAATGATGTTAAACACACTGGACCAAATACAGAGAAGGACAAAATACAGAGAAGGACAAAATACTATCGGCGAGCGGAGCGAGCTGCAAAATGCAGTGTTTTGCATATTGGCCGCAAAAATGACATCCCTTCCCCCAACTCCCAACCCAACAATAGGAAGTATAAGTAATGGCGAGCGAAACGAGCCCAGACACCATATAGAATCAACGAAATTTTTTATGATCTGGCTGTGCGTGTGAGTTGTTTGGTATTAGATATTTTGCAGTTGCAAACTAGCCTGAAACGGAGAAGGAGTCCTGAACTAGAGCAAACCAGAAGCTTATCAAAACAGCAGAATGTTATCAGAGGCAAGCAGAGCGTGCTGCGATAATTTTTGGTTTTTGTTAGATTTTGGGCACCTTTTTAGAAAATTTGGCAAAGTGACCTAAAGCGGGCCAGGTTTTGAGCTTTGGATCATAGTCAGAAGGAACAAAATGAACAAATGTTATCAGCGACCAGACCAAAACGCGAAAATTTTGTTGTCTACTTGTTATATTTTGATTATTTGTTATATTTTGTGCTTTTTATTGTGGTGGTTGGATTGATACAAACTGATAATAGCGGACCAGCCAGACCAATAAAATTGGGTACGTTGCCTCTGTGCTAATCAAAATATGTACAGAGCACAAATAACAGTAATATCGGCGAGCGGAACGAGTCGCGATTTTTTTTATTGCTGCAGTTGGTAACCATAATCAATGTAACGGAAGTAAACAGGAAAAAATTAGACGTTTTTTCATCGTTTTTTACGTGTATTCTTAGGTATACAAAACGTACCTACCTACAAATAAATTATAAATATTCGAAATTTAAAAAATCGTTATTCACAAGTTGAATCTCTCGGATTCCAGAATTATCCCTTTTCGGTTTAATAAACCCTTTCCGTGGCATCCTGTGTATATTTTATCACACTCATATTTTGAGTTTGGATGTAGGTGGATGTTTTTAAAGTTTGGATATACCTAGATGTTTAGAAGTTTTCGCGTAAAGAAGTACCTAATCAACACATACCAATCCATCAATCCATACTTGTTTTATAAGTATCTTTCACACTACCTAGGTATATTTTTGACTAGCTAGGTAGGTACCATATCAAATTTCGTAGTGTTTAGCCGATATGGTTACCCCACATGGCTTTAGGTACCAAAATCGTAAATTGATTAGTTTTTTTGATAAGTAAATAAATGTGTCAAGTCAAAATCAAATGTTTTTTTAAATAAATGAAAGTGTCAATAGGTATCAATGAACAAAAAAGTGTTTACGTTTATATCCTTGCCTTTTATTTTCTTGTCAGAAATTCACTATACCTACTCGTGTATTTAATCCTAAATTTAGGTAGGTATATCCTAGGTATTGCAGAAGCAGAACCGTATGACGAACCTACCTACACTCCATCCAAATTCGGTTAGTTTACAAAAATGTCACACCGAATTTGGCTGAAGTATACGTAGGTGCTTACATACTACCTAAGTACGTATTTCCTGATCGATCAGTTTAGTTAGGTTCTAGGTACCAATGATATTACCTATATTTGGGTTCTACATAGGTACCTAGGTACCTAAGTATTTCTTGAGAAATACGTAGGTAGGTAGGCCTTGTAGAGAAACTTGAAGAAAAAAACGCGTTATCAAACTAAACATTCACTTAGATTTTTTTTAAAATACACTTGCACTTCCCAAAATGTAAGTACCAAGGTACCTATGTAGGTATGAAACGCAAATAGTACTTATGCCTAAAGAAATAGGTAGGCAAATTTAGTACCTAGTCTAGTATCTAACCTACCTGCCGCTTTCGATAGCAGAGGCACGGTAATATTCAGAGGTGTGTATACCTACTCACGCACACGCACAAGCACGGCACTATGGATGGTTGTGTTCACGTATGTAGTACACCTACCGCGTCCCGCGCGCGCCTGCATCAACTAAACAGAGATAGCGATATTCGGGGCGATTTTTGCACGCGCCTCGAATTGAAGTTGCGATCGAGCTCCGCCGGACTCTTAACACACCTTTTTTATCGTCATTTTAACACACCTTTGTTATCGTCATTTTAACAGTCCTTTTGTTAGTGCTCAGTGGCAACTTTAGACTATTACAAAATAAAAATAATTTATTTCAGACCGTGTTGTGGTCCATATAAAGAGTGACATATAAAAAAACTTTGTTGCTATATACCTACTAACACATAAGTGTTAGTAGGTATATAGCAACAAAGTTTTAGACCATGCGAGTCTTGGGCTATAAAGCCCAAGACTCGCATGGTCCATGGGCAGCTCCTAGAGGCTGGGCAGTGAAAGCGTTGAGGGTGAGCATAAGAACGAATTTTCTACAGTGTTCTTACAGCTTTCGCTCCCGTGAAACATTCCTAAAGCGCCACTTTGAAAACTGTTCTAATGGGTACTTGGTTGGAAGTGAATGAAACAATTTTGCGATGATAATAATCTATTTAACAGACTTAAATACAATCTTACATTCTTCATCATTCAAGATTATTTCCGTTACAAAGCACACATCTTTGACTAACAATAAATACATTGTGTAACATTGGAATATTTCCTAATCTAATGACGTTAAGAACGAATAAATTAACTTTATCGTGGACATGACACAAAACGACTCAAAAACTTCTATGAAAGACAATTCATGCAATCTTCAAAGAAACTTTAAAATTAGTTATCAATTCACTACCTATCTAAAAGACAAAAGCATTTTAAAGTAACCAACCCTGTATTGTTATTGACATGAAGTAACGTAAAAAAAACTCGTCCCACAAAAAACAATATCAAATCTATACAAATACATATCGAGGGCGAAACTCAAACTACATCGAAAGGTTTAAAGTAATATCACTGAATCATAACTACCGTAATGTGAGTAAAGTTTACGCTAATAAGTGCATGATTCAAATACATTCACACGTTAAAATGGTAACTGAAACCAACATTTGTGCAGCATGCGTCAATTTACACTAGCCTAACTCAATGTAGAATGTCAACACACCACCCATACTTAACCTAAAATTCACAGTTGCCGCGTCTTTTTATACGCAATTTACATTACTTGTCGATATCAATATTTGTTAATAATTGCTTACAATTATATCAGAACCTGTCGAGGTTCTGATATTGTAAGCAATTATTAACAAGCAAGTGAGTTTTAGTTATAAATTGTAAGCAATATTTAATCTCAAATGTACATGTTATGTAAATTGCATATTAAAACGCGGCAACTGTGAATTTTAGGTTAAGTATTGACGGTTTGTTAACAAAGATTCCACATGGAGTTTGGCACTGTACAGAAATAGAATTTCTAGAAACTGCGCTTTGATAAAAAAAAAATTGGCACTACCCATACACTCTTAAGATAAGAAATAATGCTACATACACGGCAAGTGTAATGTAAGCTTAACATATTGTGTAACCTTAATTATCAACAAATACTTCCGAATAACTTACGTACTTTCTTAAGTACATTTCGAACTTTCGGTATCTAGGAACGCTCATAATATCTGTTTCGTTTTGTTACAATTTATTGCTGACAACGAGCCCCTTACTAGCACGTTTAACATCGACCATCTTCTTCTAAAATATCTGCTATAATTTTTGGCGTGAAACATTGCGAATAATTCTAAAGAGAGCAGACAGTTAGAAGTGAATGGGTAAGTAAAAAAGCCTAATGCGATCGCGCGCCTACGAGTATGTACAGAGCCCCGAGGAGCCTAAGTTAACTAATTTCACAGACTAGTCTTGGTGTTTTTGGCGATCACCACATGTGCGTTTCTCGAATCTCGCTGATGATCTGTCCGGCGCGTTGCAGTGCCTGGAAACAAACAAAACATACTTAGCTAATTATTCTCTGTTATCTCTAGTTGGTTGCCCTAAATCACGCTAATATCACAGCCTACCTATGCATACAGTCGTTTGACGAAGGCGTTTTGACTGGGCAATCGTGCGGGGGCTAGGGACGGGTCGGGAGGAGGGAAACTCCCGAGTAACTAAGGCGGTGATGTATGCAACTCGGGAGCGTCCCTCCCCCGTCCCGTCCCTTGCCTCCCGCACGATTGCCCTGTCAAAATCACGTCAAAACGCCTTCGTCGACTCTATGCATATACTCGTATGTATGATAAACCTATGTTAGGATTTAAGACGCTATTAACAAATTGTAACAACCTTGAAACAATAAATAAATATCTATCTATCGTAGGTAGGTTGTGCTAATATTATAAATGCGAAAGTTAGGTTAGGCCATAGAGCAGATACGGAGAGGAGGGGGCCTAAGCAACTGTGCACTGTGATTCTCAACTAGGTCCTGACGTCATCACAGTGGGCGTGGCCTTAGTCAGTGTACTGTCGTCGTTCGTCCTGTGCACAACTTTGTGAACGGTGGAATTTCGTGTAATTTTCATGTAACTAAGTAGAAAAGGATGAAGTGTTGTGTTTTAACTTGTAAAAATTACTCGGACAGACGTTCTGATGCTATGAATGGCATCACATTACATGTGTAAGTAATTTTATGCGTAATTTAAGAATAGTTCAAAAAAAATCTCTCATCGTATCGGCGTCTCCAAATATACTTCTCCTACTTGACAATAGATGGCGACACCTAGTGTCATGGGAACTAAAAATAAATAGGCAAGTTGAGCAGTATTCATATATTTTAATAATCATACGTACGGAAATTAGTTCTACTGACATTCCTAAAGACTTTTTAGTCGCCTAAATATTATTTTTATTAATTTATAATCATTTATTAAACATGCCGCCATCTATCGTCATCTATGAACATCAACCATGAATTGAACAAAAAGAGAGGGTCGTAATTAGAATCCAATTATTTTACCGAGTGTCCCACGGCTATGCTTCGTCAATGGAAAGTACTTTTAATAAAATATTTAATACGCAGGAAATATAAATAAAGACTGCTTTAAATTCAATATTCTATCTACATTATTGAAAGTATGTTTTCGGTACACGGCGCTCCGTGCAAGTAGCACTGCACGTATTCCTACGTTCCTACTTAACAGTGTTTGTAAATAAAATTTAGTTCGATATACTTAATTTGTTTATTATTTGTTCTGCCTCTGAAATTAATATTACTTGACCATATCAAAAGACTTATGTTAAGTATCAAGCTTCATTCGCATCACGCGACTTTTGATTTAGGCAAGTATTAGGTACTTGTTTACATAATAGGTAATGGTACGAAAATTCTGAGTACGTCCCTGTTACATCCTACACTTAGTGACATCTAGTGTGAGGTAGTTAAACTACGTAGTAACATCAACACAGGACGAAGCGAGCAGTTTTGCTTCTCACCGGTAGATGGAAAACAAAAAAGTGGGCGGGATCTAACACCCCTCATCCCGCAAAGTGTCACGCGTTGTTTCTTAGGGAAATCTAATTAGAACATCTCCTCTCTGTATTTGCTCTATGGGTTAGGCCAGTATTACTTACTGGCCCGTCCAAAAAAATCCAGATACTGGAAAATGGTCTTAGGCATAATTTTTCGAGAATTTTTTATTGCCAGACTGGGAAGATATTGACAGATATTAAAAAAAAAATTAGTTGGCAAAAAAATTGGCAATGTATGGAAAATTTGTTTACGATTTCTTACTTTTTTAGTACCTATTCCAACCTCAGTTGGAGATCTGTTGGATCCGATTGAAGTTTTTGATCAGGGTCCGTACTCTTAAAAACGAAATCGAAGTTTCTGATTCCTTTTGTGCAGACGCTAATCTTATGCAAGCAACATAAGAGCTGATTTTGCACAACGAAAACGAAACTTCGATTTTTCTTTTCCGAGTGGGCCCCAGTATAAGAAACAAGATCGATTGGCTTCAAAAAGTGTTTGTGTAAAATGCCCATTTTCTTGCTAACTGTAATTTTTTTGAAAATTTTTAATTGTCATGATGAATTTTCTAAAAATTATGGATAGTCTTCTATAACCATTTTTCTGTCGCTACACGGCACCGGTTTTGGTAGGTAGGTAAGATCTCTAAAAAAAAACCCTGTATAAGCTAAGGAAAATAAGCATACCTTGAGCATATCAGCAGCCTCCTTTCTCCTCTGAGCGATGTGTTCCGACTCGTTCAGCATACTCTCAGCCTGGTCAGATTTGTACAGATGCGTCACAAGCTCAGACTGTAGGTTATCTTGCACAAAGTTCACTAGGAAATGCATCACAGCTTTAGGAACAGAGTCTTGAATAGATTTGCGAACGATGTAGAAATAGGATTTGATAAGGCGCTCTGAAAACATAGAAAATAACATAATTTTTCTTATTGTGATATAACTTCATTTATATTGTTTAGCACTAGTGACATCGATGCAGCGTGCATAGGTAGTATTATTTTGAATTCATATCATGCAACCAATTCTTTCAAGCACAGCTAGTAAGTACCTATATCTTAATTTGTATAGAAGAAGCCTATTTATCGATTTACATAACTTTAGCCCTAATTTGGTCTACAAAATAGGGCGCTATATAACACCTGCTAAAAAATAGAAGAACGAAAAGCCTACAAACACGCATGTAAATATAACATCATGACCGTTACATGATCAGCTGGATGAATGAAACAGAAAGCAAGCCTACAGGGGTTTCCTAAACCTCTCAGTTTTTTGTGACTGCACTGTGATCCTGTTTTCCAAGGTTGCAGGATAGGCAGATTAATATCGGTGTTTTGGGGTAAATGAATTAGCAAAAATCAAAGTGCTTTATTTCCTTTACACAGGAATCTTGACACGTCACAAAATTCAAATTACAGTGAAACTATGAAATAAACTGATCACTTTGATTTTTTGTTCACTTCAATCTTTGTGAAATTAAAAAACGAACAAGAAAACTACAAGGTATGGCGAAATCTTCAAGAAAGTATGATGAAATCATGTTTTGGCAGGAATGCGCATAGACACAACAAAAAGCTTTAGAATAGACGTAGATACAGTGCGACCAAAATAAAACGCAAAAAAATGTCATCTTTATGGACTCGACACACTGAACCCGGCGACACAGAGGTAGGGTTGGTGCGCCTTTTTAGTGCATGAACAATGTAGGGACAGTGTTTTGTCAGCTTGTCGCCGACCCTGCGACTTTGGTGTGTAGACTACATTAGACACGAAATTCCCATGGGCCGAGCTACCGAAGCCGAGCAAGGATTTGTAAAATAGAATCAGGAATACAAGTCGCGATCATTCGATGCTATTTTGTATAATGTAGGTTATTTAGACACGCCTCTGCTCGGTTTTGGTAGAATCTGGAGGCCTATTTAATCCTCTAAAATACGCAATTGCGTTTTTCTTTTCGTTTTCGCTTATGGTTTTCTCATTCAGAATAAATCTGAATGAGAATTGCATACATAAACATTATTACATAGATTTATTTAGATGGTAGTAATTAGCTTAGGTGAGTACATTTACCCTGTAAGGGCACAGCTATTCCGTGTATTAGAGTACGATTGGCCGAAACGACCACGCAATTGCGTATTTGTAGAATAAAAAAAGGCCCCCTGTTGTTATAAAAAGAAAGAGTTTAGGAAACCCCTGATGATAGGTGGTAGGAAGGCAGTAGTGCGATGAATGAAGCATTGCCGCATCTATTTGCGTACGCGATTCCTCACCAACTAAGTCCCCTTTTTCGTTCAATTGCATCATTGCGGTGCCGTCTATAATCGTGTTATTGTTTACTGTGGTGTCCATCCTTCCACCTAGCATCAGAAACATGCTCTTTACAATTGTAGATGAGTTTATTATTAGAGTTTACACCTAGAGGATTTTGGAGGTTTTTAATGAGGTGTTGATCAATTTAGTCACTAAACTGGTATTTTTTAACACAAATGAACATGTAAATTTTATATTGTGTGATTTTATGGTGGCGTAACGACAATGAATTCTCGTGGTAAGAGGTATTTAAAATTTATGGGAACAAGCATCAGTAGAATCCCTGATCAGTCTTATGTAATCATTACCTTCATTCCATCTCGGTTCACCCACTGCTGGGTATAGGCCTCCCTCCGCTTTTACCAACCTCCTCATCTTGCATCCCACCTTGGCATAGAAATCTACCACTCCAATTCGGCCCGTGGATGTCGAAAAAGTGACTAAGAGAATCTACCGAGAATCAAAGAGGCGCTTATTACTGAGGCTTATGTCTGTGGACATAGGATATCGCCGCCGGTGATAGGAGGAACAGCCCGTTTGTAGAATTCCTAGGCCGATTGCGAAACAGCGCAATTTTATATTAAATTGCCTATGCCGATTGTTGAACGATCAATATTACATAATATGGCTAAAGATCGAGTCATAATTAGCAATCTTGTCGAATTAAAATAATTAGGTATTATTTTCGTACCAATTTTTCCCGACGTTTCAACTGGTTTACACACTGTCGTTAATAAGGTATTTCCAAAATAACCGCGTTAGTTTTGACACGGATGTGAACATACCGATAACGTCGCAGTCGTGTTGCTCCCTGTCGGACAGCTTGCGGGAAGTCTGGCTCGGCACCTCAGGAAGCAGGTTCACTGGCTTCTGAGGAGTCAGCACCTTGTTCTCGGGGGTCCCATTCATCTGGAAGGAATGAACTATGGTTTTACAGACCTTTTGGCATTTCTCATAGGTAGCACTCTTCTGCTGCACAGAAATGGGAAAATAAATAGGTACCTAACCCAAGATATTGAATGTAACAATATTTTAAAGTTTGTATTAAATGATTATGGGGACTGCCCCATAATCAAAATCCCAAAATCAAACCCTATGATGCACTGGCATAATAGGGTGAATTTCTGGCATTATGTGCCTTGCGAGGAATTGCTTTCCTATTGGTGAAATGTCAAATATTGGTTAAAACACTTATCATCTGTTTGTTCCATATCAATTACTTATCGATCTATAGAATCTCTGAAAGTTTTCAATGCAGCATAACTTACATGAGGTGAGTGCGGAGATTCACTGTTGGATGGGGGCGTTTTATCCTGTCCATCTGTTATTGCCGGAACGTGCTGAAATAGATAATGAAAAGTTATTATGCGGTTTAATGTTGAAGAAATCCGACTGGTGTTATGACAACTTCGATAAAACTTTTCATACTAAATGTAAGCAAAGTTGATGTGCCTTAACAACAGCCATAAACTAAACCGTAACATAAATTTTTCATTTATAGACATTTTTTTAAAACAAGAAATTCCTTTTGCTAAAGCTATGCACTTCGTAAATCAAAATTTTTTTCGTAGTCTACAAATTAAACATGCGAGTATTTAAAAATGGCAACTAGTGGTAGATTAGCAAAGTTCGAAAGAGTCCCCGTAGTATTCAAAAGCTGAACTTCTCAGTTTAGTATGGATTCTAGTGAATAAGGCATACATCTAGCTTTTTACCTGGTGTCTCATTTCCCATATACTTGCCAAGAATACTAGGAGAGAGCCTCTTTCGCCCATTTGCTGAAGGATCAACTACAAACAATTTAAAGTTTATAAGAGAAGAAGAAAATGATAGAAAATATATAAATACCCTAAGCCCGATGAGTTTTAGTATGATTGTTAGGGCCAGAGTGAATTATGTGAATATTTTGATATAATAGAACTTACCATTACTAGCTCTGCTAAGTTGCAGCTACATACTATAAAGCCGGATGTATATTTCTCGATAATATTACTAAGTCTACTTAAGTATTATGTAAGTACCTGATTTTTGATATCCCGATTTATTGAATAAATTTATGTTTCTTCTCTTTCTTTCTTTCAATAAGAAAGTTCAGACTAATAAAACCAACAACTCATCACCGGGGTCATGCATGAGCTATAGGCATGCATACGTAAATATGAATTTAATTATATTCTCAACTTTTATTTCCAGTAAGTACAACTAACTTTTCATTCAGAACTAAGGTAATCTTTAAAATTCAAAATCCCGATTTTATTTCAAAATAGAACAATAGTAATCACCTGTTCTCATTTATTTATATTATTTGATTGTAATTTTCTTTATCAATAAAGTTCACTTTACCTATTTTACATATAAATTTTCCGAAAACTTTGATAAACTTCTTTAGTTGTCACTCTATTCTTACTTTACTTTGTGTCGTTTTTCGCCGTATCTGACATTGGCGTACCTATTTATAAGTTTGCGATTTGTTTGGTCCAAATTTCCAGCTCCTAACCCAGAAAGCGTCTGTATCTATCAATACAATTCAACGGCGTAACTTTTTAACCGAATTCTAGATTTCTCCGTTAATTATGGACCAATTTGGATAATTCTTTCACAATTGTGTAGGGGATGATCCCCAGATAGTCCCATAAAACACGAGCACACAGATCCCCTAGTACTATCCAATGATCCTATCCATCCACGGTTGTCTGGTAGAGATCGCTCTTGAGCGATAAGACCGCCACTTGTCACTTAGTTTTTAAGCTGTTTTGTAGTAATGTGTCTATCTGTAAGTATGCAATAAAGAATTTTCTATCTATCTTTCTATCTAAAACATTTTATTCCCGAGGGATTAGTATTTTTCCCGAAAATTTAAAAACACAGCTTAAAATTACTAGTGTTTTCAAAACAATCTAATTATTAAACGAGCAGTTTGTGTGCCAGTCCAAATTTCCAGCTCCTTTGCCCGAAAGTGCCACGGCATCTACTCTACCTTACCTGGTTATCAAGAAATTAGTCCCCACATGCATAGGTAAAGTTAATCAATAAATACTCTGAACATTGTGGCTACCGGAGACTGGGCGGGTCGCTTCTGACGGAACATCGGGCTGTGGTCCTCATCAGCTGACTTGAGCAAGCCGGTGACTAGTGCTGCTTCGCGATGGAAGTCTGGGTGTTTCGTGTTTATATAGGCCAGTTCGATTGCTACTAGGTTTTCCACCTGTAAATACAGAATTGTCTAAAGAACTGATGTTTTCAAAATAATCCTGGAATTATAGAATATCATCCTAAAGAATATTGGTAGGTATAACGTATAGAATTGTCAAGCAAACTGATAAGTAAGCCAGTATGGCTACTCACGACTAACGGATCTTGCATGCTACTTTTTATCTTAAGCCGCGGGCCAAAGCAGGTATAGAATAAACGTACAAAATGTATTTTGGAACTCGTGTACTTTGTAGATAAATGATGAAACAATTTGCCGGTAGAAAAGGTGCAAAAAGAATTGGAGGTGCGGGGTATCGATCCCCGTACCTCTCGCATGCTAAGCGAGCGCTCTACCATCTGAGCTACACCCCCGATGAATTATATACTCGAAATTAACCAACGCTCTCAAACTGATCATGCAACAGCAGCCACTATTCATGGCCATTTACTTCCTATTATGCAACCGATACCGGTTTCACTATCATATTATCATATTCTTTTCTGAATCTACTTTGAGTATCGCACTAGACGTGCTATACGTACGTGTATACGTATCTACCATCTTCGCACTAATAAATATATGATAGCATAAATCGTTGGAATAACAGTATAGGTTTCTTTTTTCGGGAAAATCAGGGAGAAAATCGGATGAAGTCTAAAGCTTGTTCTTGGTGCGCTGATAAATATTTTTATTGGTCGATTGGCAGCAAGCCAGCTTCCCAGGGGCACACTTTCTTATGTCCTTGTGTTCGGAGAACATCGTGAACCTCCGTGCCACAGTGCTGTTACTAAGCCGGGCGGGTCCCCTTATTCATTCCTACTCCTTTGGCTCAACTACCCGTCTAAGCTTCCAATAAGAGAAGTAGCCACTTAGGTTTGTCCTGCGCTGTTTCCTGTCTATTCTACGTATGTTACTGAATAAGAAGGCAGTCAGTCATACCATAGCGTTGGTAGCAGGCAGCCGCGTCCGCAACAGCTGTGTTACAACATCGACGATGCGTTGGTGCAGGCGGGGGAAGCGCAGCATCTCTTGTTGCACCTCCGTGCCGCAGTGCTGCACTATGCGCTGCATTTCTTCGTGCACCTGTCATGGAAGAAACGTTAATAACCGGATAACTAACCCTCGGTCTTTAGCAGCCCGAGGTTTCCTTAAAATGTGCCTCCATTTTAAGGAACCTTCGGGCTGCTGGGTCCCAAAACGTAACAAAGTACGAAGTTTATTATTATGATGTGATAATATAACACACACACACTTACTGTTGTCTAGGTCTCAAAATTGACGAAAAGTTGTGTTGATAACTTTTCGGTAATGCCCTGGCCAAGTTGTTTCTAGCCAGATCAATCAACAACAAACCCTCAAGAAAAAAACGAAACATGCGACCATCATTATTATTTGTTTGATCTTGTGGTCGTGATTTTTTTAGGCGCTCATAGACATTAGAATTTCATATCCAACATGAGGAAGTCTCTTGCAAGAAAAATTTATGTGGGCAAGGTCTTTATACGTTTTCTGATCGAGTATTCAACCACGCATGTATGGTTACATCTACAAGCAATACATACCAGTTCAACACATCTCAGCGAAGGGTCTTCAAGCCGCCTGATCTGCCGTTTGACCAGCAACTCAAAGGAAACCTCTGGGACGAAGAGCGCTGGACGCGGCCCCGTCGCGTTGCGAATAGCCGTTAGAATGTCCATGCGGGTAAGACCTAAAAGCAGTGTAAAGCTTAAGACAATTTGAGTGTGATGATTTTAATTGTGATTTTGATTTTAATCATTCAGATCATTTTGGTTTCATTATGTGCGACTTGAATATGGACACTTTAACTTTTGTATTATAATTTATTGTTGTCTGAAATAAACGAATTAAATTGAATTAAGACCAAGTACTCAAGTCAGATTTACATGCTATAATTGATACACAGATTAGATAGATGAATACTGCCGCTATAAAGTATACCTCCTGTGTACTACAGCCGTCCCAATTTTTATCTAACGGATAACAGCTCTCGATCAAGTCGACTTTAAAAAAAATGGGAGAATTTTCACCTTCACCTTTTTTCGCATTAACGTCGAAAGAGGTACTTGATTTAGCCCTGCTATGTTCATAATAAAGCTTTATGATGTTGATGCTCTTTGTCATTTTATACTCTAGTCACATTCCATGTGAAATGTATATGTAAACAAACCATAGTAAAAAATCGAAAAAAGTACATGCTTGATGTTGAGTTTCAGTTCAGACATAAATGTTATCATTGTTTATTGTAGTAAACATCAAAAATCGACAAGGAAAGGAATGTAGTTTACGTATAAAAATACCCGGCTTCAAAGTAATAATGGTCTAATGGCATATTTGGGTAAATCTAGTTCGTAACCACAATGTATCTATCTACTGTATTTTCTTAAGGGTATTCCTCTGTTTTGTGAACTAATAAATAAATAAATAAAGTGACCTTTGGGTATGAACGGTTTGTTTACAAACATTTCACGTCGAATTTGGCTGGAGTATAGTAGAATGCTGTATTTTCTGTCTTTGCTTTGTACTTCAAATTGCTATTTGATGGTTTTGAAATTTTCTAAACGTCCCTTCTAAAACTGATTCTAGCCTAGTTTTTGGTTTCAATTTCAACTGTCTCAAGTACTCTTTGTCAACTAGCTATAATAGATAATTCCTCAGCCAAACAAAACACTCACCAACTAACGGATGAATAGAGTCCAAAGTCCTTCCAAAGGTCTCATGGAATATATAACAGATCCTAGCACCTCCACAGAGCTCGGTCGTCTCAATATTCCTCGCTGTGCCTTCGATGGTGGAACAGTAAGCGCTGGCGAACTTGGTTATGATTTGCAGGAGCGTCTGTGATTTGTCGGATACATCCTCGCCGTAGGAGTTGAGCAGGGATTGGAATTGAGAGATCATTACGTTTACACGCACCTGAAACACAATGATTTGTCCTTTATTAACGTGCACGCTGCCGTTATGGGCAGTCTATGTGTTATAAAAACTATCGTAGTTTGACGAATTCATTACGGATATAAGCGGGTTAACTACGAACCTTATTTGTGTTGTTGACACAGTAGGATCATTACGAGAAGATGACTCTCACGCTCTGCAGCATCAACAAGCAGCCCACCCCCCACCACCCCCACCCCCGGCGCTCACGTCGCGGGCTCAGCGCGCGCTCGTGCGTAGTGCTCGGAGAGATTCGGAACGCGCGCGTCTAAAACCACACTCACCCTGAAGATGTCCCTCGTTAAGGGATGAAACGTTGGTGTTCTTCCAACACAAATAAGGTTCGTAGTTAACCCACTTACATCCGTAATGAAGTCTATGTGTTAATGCGACCTGCAAGGGCGCACCGCTAACCCGTTAAAAAACTCTCAATGATTAACGTATTCACTGCCCAGCCGCTATACGGGGCTGTGGGAGATCATCTGCGTCTTGGGCCATGACACGACTGTCCAGAAGGTAGCCGCCCACCAATTTGGCTTTAGAATTGCGTTCTGCGCATCGTTGTCACGGTGGTTCGCCACAGGACAAGAAGATGACCGTCTGTATTACTGATATTCTACTAATCCTACTAATATTATAAAGCCAAAAGTTTGTGAAATCTGAATTTTTGTTACCTATGATCTCCAAAACTACAGAACAGATCAAGATGAAATTTGGTGAACGTTTAGAGCTAAGCCTAACTTAGATAATAGGCTACAATAAGTAGCCTATTATCTAGTACCAAAAATAGGCGTGCGAAGCCGCGGGCAGAAGCTAGTACTTAACTAATATTACTGTTGTCATGTTGTTTTGGGACGCCTATTTTTGCTATACCAGAGGCGGCCGATAGGCCGAATATAAAACACACGAGCCGTGCATTTAGATTATTGTCATGTACTTTTGGCCTTTGCGCGAGGGAGCCCAAGACGATCTGAATACTGGTGTCAACTGTGAAGTAATTAATTGATTTTTTGTTAAATAATTGACACTATTCATTATTTTTAAGACTACCCATATTTATGTTTCGTAAGATGAAGTAAATAAATAAATAATGCTGGACATTCCACACTGCATAGCTCCAAGCTAAGCAGCGCTTGTGTTATGGGTACTAGATGACTCATATACTTAATACAATACATAGCTTAGATACCCACAACTTGCATCGTCGCAGGCGGACCTTCGCCCGCCGCGCCACATCGGTCGTCAAATTGACCAGATTGATTGAATTAGGGCTACTTTATTATTATTTTGTTAGGATTTTCACCTTCTCGGCTTTTGGGAATACCGTTATTATCGAAAACACACGGGCCTAAGCCAAGTGCGCTTCAGTAGTTATTATTATAATGTATTTTACCTTGAGTTCCGGCAAGCAGTCTCTTATATGATGCATTAGAAGTCTATTGAGTGTCTTCGCCAAGTATGGGGTGCCGTTCCGTGTAGCTATGGTCGGGTACTTCCGCTGTAGGTACGTCGCTTCGTCTTTTAGGGCATCCTGGAATAGTAAGCAAACGTTGACCAAATAGATTTTGATGGTAGAGTCCGTGCATTTTAAAAAGGGCAATGTATATTTTTATGACGAACACAGTTCTTTTTACAAGCTTTTATTTGCCCTATTATTATGTACTAGACGATCGCCTCGCGGTTTCACCCGCGTAGTTCCCGTTCCCGTGGGAATTCCGGGATAAAATATAGCCTATGTCACTCCCTGAAAAGTAAGCTTCCTAACGGTGAAATAATTTTTCTAATCGGTCCAGTAGTTTCGGGGCCTATTCAATAGAAACAAACAAATCTTTCCTCTTTATAATATTAGTATAGATCAATTGGCTAGATGATGCTGTGTGGATTGTCCAGCATAATTAAATAAATAAATTAAATTGTGTGGGACAAATCTTGCAACTGAATTTTAGACCAGTTATCGTCAACCAATTGATCTGAAATTTGGCATACTTATGTAAGTTCGGTGACAATGCAATGTAATGGTACCATCGAGCTGGTCTGATGATGGAGAGAGAAGAGAAGGTGGCCATAGGAACTCCTAAACGAAACGACGAAACCCCGTCGTTTTTGCGTTCGTTGGATTTGTCTTCCCAAGTACTTTTTAATATTAATATTATTAACATTTTGGTCCAAAAAGAAATCAGATATGATGAGTCCTGTGAGATATTATACAAGAGAATTTGCGAGAGCAAATGCGGGAAATTACAAAGAACAGAGAAAAATAGCGATTTTTATTGGAGGTTAGTCGTACTTCGGGTCAGTAAGTAAAAGATGAAATGTAAATTACCGTGATAGTCTTCTTGTCGATGATATCCTGCTGAGATCTATTCACGACTCCGATGATGCCAAGCTTCACGGGAATCACACGCCCGCACAGAATGTCAATCGCGTCGGTACCTGAAGCAAATAATACGGTTTATGAGACAAATGCACTTACAGTAATTATAATGTTTATGAGTAGACCTTTCAGTGTTTCTAATAGGAAAAAATTGAAAATGAGGGAGTAGAGGGAGCAACTGTGTTTGTGCACAAACTTGTGCACTAAGGTATCTCCTGTGCACGAGGCTAGTTTCCGTTGAGACTGGCCGCCGTAGCCGAAATTCGGCTAGGAGCAGGACATGTAAAGTATGATATACCTTAAGGCATGTGTTCTTCAAAATGATAGTCGGAAAATTACACTGACAGAAGTTTTCACACATTATTTATGTCGAATTTAACCGAGAATCTACTAAAAGTGCAATTATCTTTCATAGAACACCAGCCTCGGTCTTTGAAAGTTTGTATATTTTGAACTTTTTCTTCACTGCCAAAACTACTAAATGGAACAGACTAAAATGTATAAATTAGTATAGGTGTGGTAGTATAGGCCAGGAATAAAATATTGGCTGCTTTTTAACGCGGCAAAACGCATGCGAAAACACCGGCAGAACCTAGTCATATTATTAAACTCTGCTTTATAATATAATACAGAAAGAGCAATGTCGCTTTGATTTAAATAGATATAACTAGAATATTAACCTCGACCTCACCAGCCTGTATTGATCCACTGCTGGACGCAGGCCTTCCCCTGTTAAGCGCCCTATTGGCTTTTATCTCATGGGGTAATACCCATAATACCCACGCTGGGCATGCGGGTTGGGATCGCAGTTCGGTGGTAGAATTATTCTACCGAGGCCGCTGCTGCCCGCCTCCGGGTGTCGTAAGAGGCGACTAAGGGATATCCAGCATCCTTTAGTCGTCTCTTACGACACCCGCGGGAAGAATTGGGGTGGTGCAAATTCTAAGCCGGCACCACACAGCTATATTTAACACTTAGAGTTTAATACTCTTACTAAGACGGGTAGGTACTTAGAATAGAATTTTAATGAGTACTATTAAAATATCTCGCACAATGAGATATTAAATGGTTAATGCCTGGGTGCAGCGTTACGCTCTTGCGCGTACGATCGAGATAACTGCTAAGCTGGATGACTTGCGTTTAGCGTAGATTTTAGGAAATAATGAGGTTACACTTGATACATATTACGGTAATTTAAAATTTAAGCTTGCCAGCAAATAAGCAAGCGTTTTTCCTTTATAAAATCTTACGTGTCCCTATTTGTTATTTCTGGCTAATTAAGTAATTATGGTAAAAGAAAATAATTTATGGTCGATCAATTAATGAGTACTTACTATAATGTATTAATATCACACTAATATTATAAATGCGAAAGTTTGGATGGATGGATGTTTATTACCTCTTCACGCCAAAACTACTGAACGGATCGGGCTGAAATTTCGCATATAGGTAAGTCTAACCCTGGAATCAAACATAGGCCACTTTTTTCCCCATGAATCAGTTCCCATGGGATAGAAGTAACCTCAGAACGTTTCCATAGAAACAACGCGTGCGAAGCCGCGGGCAGAAGCTAGTAAGTATATCAGTCATCTAATACCCATAACACAAACTCTTCTTAGCTTGGGTCTATTATTGCTGTGTGAATTGTACAGCATTATTTATTTATTCATTTTAGTAACGAGTTAAAAACACCCGCCTTTTAGGGTACAAATTTAAAGTGCGTTTGGTTGGTTTAATTATATACCTCTATATTAGTCAAAATCGATGTAGAATGTCGTCGATACTTAACCTAAAATTTACTCTGTTGCTGCGTTTTTTAGACGCAATCTACATTACTTGTCGATATGAGATCCTTCCTTCAATAAATATTGCTTACAATTTTATATGAAACTCGACGCCAATCAAGTGAGTTTTAATTATTTGTATCGTGGTTTGTTTACAAACATTCTACATCGAGGTTGGCTAGTGTATAGATGCTTGATGTGACGAGTAAGCAGATTTAATTCCATCCAACATTCCATCGAACAATGAAGTAGATCTCTTTAATACCTCAACCAAGCGTCTTAAACGCTTGTTTTGTAATTAGTTGTTTTGTAATTAATTTATTTTTTGATTAGGTATAAATTGTAACTTAGTTTTAATTTTTTCTTTTTGTGAACCAAACGCGCCGTCTATTTACTTACATTTTTCGTTATTTTTTGTGGAAACTTTTAATTAGCCGTTAGTTACCCACAATTTCTGTAATTATAGTTACCTAGCTGTTAGTTTCCCTAAAATTGAAAAATAAAATAATAAACAAAACATCAAGCCATCCATCCATCCCATTACAAGCATTCTACGACTGGTTCCGACGTCAGCGAGTTAGTCAAGGACGAAACCAAGTTCTTGGATAGAAATGTATTGACCGCGCCGCGCCTCGCCTCGCCGCAGGCAAGATGAGCCGAGCGATCGGCTGCCATTCTATAGTCTATTGTTGTGATATTCAATACGTAAACTAACATAGACTGATACGATAGTGAACCTTAGTGACTCTAGTCTCGTCTCTTTTATATCGAGATCATTACAAAACATAATCATAGATATATTGAAGATCTCAGTGGAGCAGCGAGCAAAAGTCCGCCTGCGACGCAGGAGGTTGCGGGTTCGATTTCCGCCTCGTGACAAATGTTTGTACGATCTGCAGATATTTGTCCAGGGCGTTCTGGATGTTTTCTATGTATAATAAAAAATATATCTATCTATGTAGTGTATTGTATTAAGAATATCAGTTATATATCTAGTACCCATAACACAAGCTCTGCTTAGCTTGGGGCTAGATAATGTTGTGTGAATTGTCGAGCATTATTTATTTATAGATTACAGTTAAGACACAGAAATATACTTCTGTGAGTTAGACGACTAGTACGTAGTCCTACAATGCGGCCTTAATGAATACTTCCCTTCAAAACCAAGCAATAAGCAATAAAGGTGTTAGTAAAGATGTTGCTAAAACTAAACTATACATAATTGACCGATCTAAGGACTGTTGCCGTCCCTTTCATAATGATCGAATTATAAAGGATGGCAGCATTTTTAGTGCTGTAAAATTTATATAGTACTAGCAGCATTCTTACTACCCGTTGTCCTATTACCCGTTTTCCCTAGGAATGAAGCATTTTCCCGCGGTGAAAAGTAGCCTATGTTCATCAGGAATAATGTGGGCTTCAAATTGTAAATGAATTTTTCAAATCGGTCGAGTACTTTCGGAGCCTATTCAATACAAACAAACAATCTTTCCTCTTTATAATATTAGTATAGATAGTTTTAGCGACATCTGTATTGGCACCAACAGCTTTTCTTTTTTTTGAAATTTCACTAATAAATTTGAATTTCAGTTTCACTGGCAGCACGAAAAATTATTTTAGCCTAGAAACTAAATGGATCTTTATCTTTACGGCTGTAGATCACGATTTTAAAACAAAGACAAACTCAACGTTTCAGCAAAAATTTTTAAACAAGTTATTTTAATCACGTTTTAGTCACGTATTTGACGTGAACGGTAAAACGAGCTAGGGATATAGATGGTGAAATTGGTCCTACAACTTTGCGCTTGTACTCATAGGCAACTAGCTAGCCACGACAGTGTGTAAACCTGTTGAAACGTCGGTAAAAATAGTTAAATATACGCGATAAATACCCGTTAAATAACACTAATAATTAGGCAGCTAGCTACGGCCCGCGGCTTCGCACGGGCTTGACAAGTAGCCGTTCCCGGGATACCTTTACTTCCCTGCCAAATTTCATTCACATCCTGACAGACAGATAGACAAATTTATAATATTGGTGTGCATTATAAAAATCACATGTCTTTGCTTATCGGAATTTTACTTTAGCGGTGTGTCATCACATCACGAACATTATTATTTTAAAAAACAATCAGTACACTTATCGAAGCGATATCGCGAGATAAGTAAAATTAAACTTTGGCATGATATCTTCGATCAGCTACGTAATAGAATAAAATAAGAAATTGTAGATGCGTTATCAAATTCCTAAGAACACCATGTTTCGCAACATGTTTCGTTGATGCAGTTTTTTTATATCGCGGGACACAAATAAATCACTATCATCACTACATAGTATAAATAAAACAAAGTCGCTTTCTCTGTCCCTATGTATGCTTAAATCTTTAAAACTACGCAACGGATTTTGATGCGGTTTTGACGACCATTTGATTCATTTCATTGACGACCTCAGTGGCGCAGCGGGCGAAGGTCCGCCTGCGACGCAGGAGGTTGCGGGTTCGATTCCCGCCTCGGGACAAATGTTTGTACGATCTGCAGACATTTGTTCAGGGCGTTCTGGATGTTTTCTATGTATAATAAAAAAATATATATCTATGTAGTGTATTGTATGAAGTATATTAGTTATCTGGTGCCCATAACACAAGCTCTGCTTAGCTTGGGGCTAGATAATGCTGCGTTAATTGTCCAGCATTATTTTTATTTTATTTATTGAAGAGGAAGGTTTATATGTATAATAATAGTAATAGTAGTATTTTATTGCACCCGTGCGAGGCCGGGGCGGGTCGCTAGTTTACTATAATTTGATTGTTTTGAAAACTAAGAACCGTCTTCAAATTGCTTATAATTTACCACTGTTTTTTTTATTTTTGCGGGACAAATACTTATTCCTCGGCAATGACGGCAATGAAATTTTACACAAAAAAACATACATACAGTCATACATAGAAACGCTTCCTTTTTTTGAAGTCGTTTAAAAATGAGATAAACCTGGTATAAAGATTATATACAACCATAATATTAAAACGAATGCACCAGTTTTACCAAAAATAGTTAAGATCAAGCCGCATGCCCAGCGTGGGGATTATGGGCACTACCCCCATGTGATAAAAGCCAATAAGGCGCTTTTTTTTATTGAAAAAGGTTTAACGTTTGGCCACCAACTCACTTAAAGTAAGTGAAGATGTGGCCTAAGATGGAGCACGCTTTCCCAGAAGGAACTTATTTACCCTGGACTTGAAGACTCCAAGATTGTACTCTAGCGGGAAAACAGACGCAGGAAGCTCATTCCACTCTTTGGCCGTGCTTATTAAAAAAGTAGAGCAGAATTTTTTGGTTCGACGAGGGGGAGGCCTGTGTCCAGTAGTGGACAATTCAGGCTGTTGAGGAGGAGGAGTTAAGATCAAGCAAGCATGATTCGAAAGGTTTAACTTTTCGAATCAAGCTAGCATGATTCGAAAGGTTTAACTTTTCCGTTGACCGAGCATAAACGTATATAGCTCACCCGCATCCATAAGGTCTAGTTTCGTAACCACCGCCAAGGTCCGTCTTCCATCAGGATCCACCTCCTTAGACATCTTGATAGCCTCACTGGTCGCCATGTCCGTGTTCGCCGCGGTCACCGCCAGTATTATAGAGTTGGGGTTACCAATGTACTTGATGATAAGCTTTGTGATCTGATTCTCGATGTCTTCTGGTTGATCGCCTATGGCTACCTGTGAATGGGATTCTGGTGTTGGTAAATCAGAGCATTTGTTAGATAAGGTTTCTACGATTTTGAAATTAGGGAGGCATGGTTACGCTCTCAAATTGTTTATGTTTTTTTGTTCCTATTTTTCGACATGTTATGGCCTTTTACCACGGCCGTCCAATTCTGCGGGAACGGTTTTTTTCAGGATCCGCCAAAACTATTGCATCCTGCTTTTTGCGGTAGAGCAACGAGCGGTTATTAGATTAGCCCCCCCTCCCCCCGCACCTCATTAACAGCAAAAAACGGTATGCAGGACGTTGGAACACTTCTATTAAACTATACGTGTAATTCAACTGGATCCTGTGTTTTACTGGGCAACTGGATCCAGTTTGTAGTGGCAAAATCGAATGTCAAATTCGTAAAGATCGGTTTTTTGCAGGATACTAACGTAAACAGGATACTCGTGTGTCTGCTAGTATTGAAACTCGTACACTGCTAAACGGGATCCTGCAAAAAACTGTACCTGCAAAAAACGGGATTTTGCAGTGGGACACGACACTTACAGATAAGGCTCAAAGTTGTTGCATACTTCATCATCAGCCTATATAAGTCCACTGCTGGACATAGGCCTCCCCTAATGAGCGCCATAGCGCCCTGTCTTCAGCTTCATACTTATAAACACTTATCTAAAGGAACGCCATGCCATCATCGCCTCGCCTACTAAAATGAAAACAAAAAGCGGACAAGCGAGGTTGTTACGATGCTAGTTTGTGTGCTCTGTACTTTTGAGTTTAATACAAAAATACTAATACTGAAGAGCTGCTCGAGTTAGCAATGTCCGTGTGGTGCCGGCTTAGAATTTGCACCACCCTCACTCATGCCGCGGTTGTCGTAAAGAGGCGACTAAGGGATATCCACCGGGGGCGGGCAGCAGCGCCTCCTGCCGAACAATTCTACCACCAACCCGCATGCCCAGCGTGGGGATTATGGGCATTACCCCCTAGGAGATAAAAGCCAATAAGGCGCTTATCAGGAGGAAGCCTGCGTCCAGCAGTGGACCTATATAGGCGTATGTTGCGTTTAAGGAGTTAACAATGATCTTAAAATTAAAAGTTTGTACACACTAACCTTGGTAATTCCAGGTAGATCCACCAGCGTTAGATTCACAACCCTCGTCGAGTATATTTTCAGGTTGATTGGCTCCGGGCATATTCCTTTATTGTTGCCGGCCTTACGGTCGGTCTCTCGTTCAATTTCCTGTCTTATCTCATCAAAGTCCGAGTATATTTTGTCTTTGATGTGAAGGAACTTGCCCCATTCGTCTAGGTTTACTGTACCTGCAACAAAGACAGGGAGGTTTAGACTGATTGTCTTACGGTTATGATGCATTCACACAGCCCGGCGGCATTGCCGACGGCTTGGTCACAAGCATAGCCGCCAAGGCAGCCGTCGGCACACAGAGCCAGCGGCGAGCAGTGCCGCCGGCTGTTTGGATGCACCGTTATTTATAAGTGATTTGTTTGATTCGAGTCGAGGGAATGTTATCAAATAAAAAGCATTGACTGTTGCTGTAGATTAGTATCATAAAAAGTGATGATAAGGCTTCTCAAAAACCTTCGAGATGCAGATGATCTAGAGGCTAGGCTTAAAAAAATTACGAGTATTTGATTTACGTATCTAGACTTTGATAATAGGTAAATCAGCTGATCAACAATGATTGGGTGATTTAGAAGACATTGCTTCAATGTTAATTTGTTGTGTTAGTAAAATGTTTTCAACCAAAATATTTACGAATTGGATTTGAAAGTCAGACAGAACAAAAGAAATTAGTGTAGGGCAATTACCAAGTAAACATTTTCAATGATATTAACAGATGCAACGTTTGCTGATTGGCTCTACCTTTGGTTTGTCTGTTTCAAGCAAAGACATTTTAACTACATTGTCCTAGGTTTCAAGCCTTATGGCGCGAATTTATAATGATCATATTGATCATACAAAGAATGACATGACATCAACAGACAAAACAGCTCATAAAATACGAACCTGAGGAAAACATGGAATGCGATAGCTGAGCAATAGGGTTCCATGTTTTTGCAGTCTCAGATTCCTGCTTTCTCAGAGCTATTGGACAAAAGAATTATTTCTACAACAAACTATCAATCAAAACACAACAAAGTCATGTTGCAAGGTAAAGTTTTTATCGTTCCTTAGGGGCCGTTCATTAATCATGTGATGCTTGAAAGAGCAACGATCAAAAAACCCCTTGTGAAATTTCTGATTCATGAAAAAATAAATACACATGATATCTCACTAGATAGATATCCAGTGTATTTATTTTTTCATTGGTCACAGGAGTACTAATAAATGAACTCCATCAAAAATAGACTGGACAAATATTTAAAGTGCACTGACAAAGACTCAGTTAAACTAAATAATAATATTATATATATAAATAAATAAAACGGACACACTGAAAATTTTATCACAATGCTTATTTTTCCCGAATGAATTAAATAAATACCTTTATTTATACACTAGAAAAACTTGATGTAGAATGATTGAAAACAAACCACAACCCAAATATCTAAACCTCGCTTGGCGTTGAATTTCAGATACAATTGTAGGCAATATTTATTGAAGGAAGGATTTCAAATCAACAAGTAATGTAAACTCCGTATAAAAAGACGAGGCAACAGAGTGAAGGGGGTAGTCAAAAACCTCGCCATGTATCACCATAGGGGGGGGTTAAAGTTGCCAAAAAACCTCATGTGATTTATGAATGAACCCCTTAGGTCAATTTTAAAGTGACAATACTGACTGTATATTGGTGTGATGATACAAAATAAAACATGACACTGCATAATATTGTGTAATTATGACAATGAACCATCTTAATTCAATTCATTCATACCTAATTCTATGTTCATTTGGAAAGTCAGTTATTGCAACATATGTAATGAATGAGTGTAATGATTCACTAGAAGATGCTGGTCATGCTAGATTATCTTTTCTATCATTAGTGACTTTATATGCTTGAGTTTTCAATTAGTTATTTGTATTTTGATGATATGATAAGACCAGATCACAAATTGTCTAGCATTGATAAGTAAATAATGCAGATGATTTTCTGTGATATCCATGGGTCACAAAGTCAATGTAAAAAAATATTTACATTAATAAAAATCGTGTAAAAAAAAATCGTCATTTGAGACATTCTTAAAACATAACATTAACCCGCTTACATTCATAATTAATTCTTAAAACAAACAATCAAATTAAATGTTTACAATATAATATTGAGTCCGCAGGATCCCAAACTAGCCTGAGCTGTATTACAGGACCCAAGGCCTCTCTTAATAAAATATGCATCTTCAAATGCAATCAAAAAATGCAATCTTCCTTTAAAGTTCGCTTCGAGGGTTAGTCATTAAGGAAATGAAGAAGATATTCATAAGTTAAATCCAATATAAATAAGCGATACCAAGTCCTACCTATGTCAATTTATTAGGCACACTGCCAAACATGGAAGGCAAAGATTCCATTGCATTGCATTTCTCGATGCCTATTTATAAGCACAAGAATGCATAACATTAACAACAAATAGAAGATCAATGGATGATTGCACTTCGTAATAATGACCTTGATCTATAACTATGCGAGTATAACTGGTTCATGAGAATGTTTTTATTGCAGTTATTGTGTGAATTGTTACATAGTTATTAGATGGTGTGTTTTATTTAATGTTAACTCTCTGATGTCTTATTCTTATTAGAAATACCTAAGTACGTGCTTGATGTTTGAGAGAAATAGTATGGGTATAATTATGTATTAAAAACCGCTGACAATTTTATTTAAGCTTGGTGATTCTTAAATATAGGTGGATCAGCTCTGATATTGTACAATTTGTTCGTTCTGTTTTGTGTAAACATTTGTTCATCAGTTCAGTGTTTTGATCTACATAAGCTGTATTATCAACTATGATCTTACCTTCTTCAGCAGAGCGGTGTTCCTTGCTATCATGTGGACTGTAGACCAGCTGGAGGATCAAAGGTCGCCGAGTGACAATGCCCGTACCTCGCGGGAGAAACGACCGACCCACAAGGCTCTCAATAACTGAACTCTTGCCGGAGCTCTGTTTGTTATGAAAAAGAATTTTGTTAGATTGTATTCATCATCATTTTTACGAGATAGTTACTATTGTAGTACCCTAGTGCCACAACAAAAGCCAATACTTAAATAGTGTAAATATTT
The DNA here is from genome assembly GCA_963564075.1 of Eupithecia subfuscata. NCBI lineage: Eukaryota > Metazoa > Arthropoda > Insecta > Lepidoptera > Geometridae > Eupithecia > Eupithecia subfuscata. The sequence continues at coordinate 3,623,984 of OY751099.1, read as the reverse complement.
TTGGCAACATGAGACAAAGATAGTGCTTGTTGACAGATAAATTCACCCCACGGAGTGTGCAAGAATACGCATCTACTTAGCAAATAATAGGTCTGTCTTGGTCAATGACAGGGTAGCCCAGTTGATAAATGAGGACAAAGAACCCAATTGACATCTTTACATAACCATTTCTATTAATAATAGAAGGAAATACACCAAGCGATCTCACCGCATGTTCTGGCTATGTGATATGCCAAATAAATTACAAAAAATTATGAAAATTTCTTACCTGAGTTCCTAAAACTATGATTTGAGGTAATTGGATGGCATCAGCTCCGACAGTATTGAACACATCTTGTAATTTATTGATGACTGGTATAAGTGCTTCCATAATTATTTATTCTAGTCTTCTAAAATCGAAGATATTCACAAATACACAGTGTTTTATGTAACAAAGAAATTGATAAAATCAAATTTGATCAAAACAGAAAAGCCAACCGGTAAACGTCGGCCATATTGATTTTCTTGACATCAATCGCGCGCCCCTCCATCACGATAGTGATGTGAAAAATGGCCGTTTGTTTTGATTCTTTTCATTCATCGAGTCCGTGCGAACATCGAATGAACGACTGCATTTGACAAACGAAAATGAAACCTTATGTTTTCTTTTTAGGGTTCCGTACCCGAAGGAGGGACTATTACTACCTGTATATTGTGCAATAAATAATAAATTAATTAATTAACTATTATTAACTATTACATCCGGCCACACACTCGGTCTTGCCTGCGCAATCCAACAGCGCAGTCCAATCTTCAGCATATCAACGGATGCACAAGCTGCTGTGTTCCCGCTGTCTACACACACCTTCTTATCTGCGCAAACTCTTATGTTTTTACGTTTGTATTTTGTTTGTCAGAAATGGTGTATAGGTAAGTATTTCAACACAAGGTCTGCTTAGCTTGGGACTAGATAATGCTGTGACTCGTCCAGTATTATTCAGTGTGAATTGTCCAGTATTATTTATGTACTTAACTATTTATTTTCTTGCCGCTAAAACAACAAATAATGAAAATCGGCAGCACTAACACCTACCTGCCACGAGTAGGATAAATAAGTGTGAATATTGTGCATTACTTTTAGAATATAAGTAATTATTTGTACCCACTCATAAGTTTTAACTCTAGTTTTTTTATATATCTACCTACTTGCCTATGATTGATAGTATTTTGTGGTGTCCATTTGTGAACCAAATAAACCAAACAACAAAAAATATGATATAAATTACAGTAAAATTAAAGGGCTCCATACAAAAACGTGATTTCTTGGCAATTTCTGCTCTACGTATATTATGGCTGTAGCTGTATAATAGGTATAGGTTGACAGTGGAAATTTAAGGTATGATAGACCATAATGTCGTTATTCCAGAAATAATAAAAATATAACTGTTTTTTTAAAAGGAGGCCAACGCCCGTACCATGTCTAGTACTTATCAGTTATCACGGAAGATAAGCAACGTTGGGTGCTTTCAGTACCTACTTGGATGGGTGACCGCGTCATTTTGGTTTTTAACTTGTTATTCGATCCATAAAAAAAACGTTTTTAAGAGATTATTTTTCAAAATAGTTTTGATCGATGGTACGGAACCCTCCGTGTGCGTGAAACTCGGACTTGGCTGGTTTTATTTCTTCTCCATGGTTTTCGGTTATCTTTTCATTGTAGGCAGGCAGGTATTTACCATATTTATATAATCTATGGTATTCACAGAATCAAAGATTTTACCGGATTTTACCGTGCCGTCGTTGAAGAAGTCACTGGAAATGCCATTGTTAGTGTCATTGGGAAGTCAGTGTCAACGAAAAAAAACTCGATTAGTAACTGCGATTAAGCCTTCACCGCACAGCCGCAATTTTGAAGCGCGTCTTGTCAAGTCTTGTGTCGCGCTAATCGCGCGTTGCGTTATTTTGTTAGCAGTACATTTTGTACTAGAATTAATGAATGAACGTAACCGATTGCGCTCTGGCGCGCCACGACACACCACGACACAGCAATGTAAACCTAGCTTAAGACCCATACGATCTTAACTCACGATCTTACCACGGAATTAGAAAGTTAGGTGGAAGTGCAATGTCACTAAAGGCTACCAAAGTTACTAAAGGCACAAGTGTCGCCAAACTCACACAAATAAACCAGTGATGATATAATGCTTAACAAAGAAACAATTCGTTTGATTGATTGTTTTAAGTTAAGTCAAAACTAGCTAACGTCACAGATTTTTAAATAAACCTTGATTTGATTTATTTTACATTAGCATCAGAACGTATTTACGGTCTATAGTAACCAAACATTCGATTGACAAGTTAATTTTATTCAAGGATTAAACAGTAAATTACTAGAGTTGGAATTGTACATGAATGCTTTTCATATTGATATCATCTGCTTAACAGAACACTGGCTGAAAAGCTATGAGCTCATGTTCAATTTCAGTAACCACCAGGTTGGTAGCTCTTTTTGCAGATCACATGCTATTCGTGGAGGCTCATTAATATTAATAAACAAATTAATGAAATTCAAAGACCGTAAGGACATAATATGCTTATCCGTTGAAAGCCACATTGAAGTAGCATGTGTAGAGTTGGAGCAAATTATTGTAGTAAGCGTATACAGCCCACCATCAGCTTCTTTTGAAATTTTTGAAAATGTTATGAAGGATATTTTATTTAAATTATCAAAATCAAATAAAACTATAATGGTATGTGGAGATTTTAATGTTGACCTTTTAGAAGTTTACTCCCTCAGTACTAGACTGACTAATTTATTTAATTCTTATGATCTAAGGCCATTATTTATGGAACCTACTAGAATAACTGAAACCTCAGCAAAATGTATAGATAATGTATTTGTTTGCCAAAGCGGAAAAATTGTAACTAAAAAAATTATAGCAAATTTAAAATCAGACCACTTAGGTCAACTAATAAAACTAGAAATTCAAGTAAAAAATAATAATTGTAAAAAGAAAATAACATACATAACTGTAACCACAAATCGATTTGAACGGTTGAAATTGGATTGGGATTGTAAACTATCACCTTATCACTCACTTAACAACCCAAATGAGTCGTACTGCAATTTTTTTAACAAGTTCACCAATGCATTCCATTCAATATTCACACCCAAATCGATTATGGTCTCAGAAAAACTTACCTTTAGTGAGTGGGCAACAGTGGGTATACATAAAAGTAGACAAAAGTTATATGAACTGTATAGTGAAAAACAATACAATTTTAGCCAGGAGTTCAAAGAAAAAGTAAAAAATTACTCAAAAATATTTAGAAAAGTTTGTCAAATAGCAAAATCAAATTATATTAGCTCGAAAATTAGAAACAGTGATAATGTAATAAAATCAACTTGGAATATAATAAAAAGTGAGACTGGAAAGGTCAGTACATACGTTAATGATTACAATTTAAAGATTAATGATTGCTCAGTTAAAAATGATGTTGAAGTGGCCCAGGCATTTGAAAACTTTTTTACTGAAATTCCAATATCTACTACAAAATGTTTAAACTCTTCTCAAGTAATTGCTGAGTCATTGCTAATAGAAAATGTAACTAAATGTAAAAATAAATTTAATTTCACCCATGTTGATGAAAAAGATATTAAAAAAGCCTTCAAACTTTTAAATACAAAGAAAACTGCAGATCTCTGGGGCATTTCCGTTACGATTATTAAACCATTGATTGATACCATTGCAACAGATCTGGCTTTTATATTTAATGAATCCATTGATTGTGGCGTATTTCCTGATCTAATGAAATGTAGTAAAATAATCCCACTATTTAAATCGGGTAGTAGGTCTGACCCCACTAACTTTAGACCAATATCAGTACTGCCAACATTCAGCAAAGTTTTTAAAAACTTATTTTACATCAATTGCTTAGGCATTTTCATGGCAATGACCTGCTGCATTGTAAGCAATTTGGGTTTACTCGCGGCAGGTCAACTACTGATGCCGGTGTAGAGTTAGTATCGCATATTTTCGATGCTTGGGAGAAGTCGCAAGACGCTTTGGGCGTTTTTTGCGACTTATCAAAAGCGTTCGATTGCGTACACCATGAAACATTAATCAGGAAACTACATCACTATGGAATAACGAACACCTCTTTGGATCTTCTTACATCTTACTTGAGTGATAGGATACAAAGAGTTGACATTAATGGGAAACGGTCTTCGGGGTCTGTAGTTACAATGGGTGTACCACAGGGTTCTATCCTCGGTCCTTTCCTATTCTTAGTTTATATTAACGACCTGCCTCATCTTGTCAAGAATAATCACGAGATTGTATTGTTTGCTGATGATACTTCATTAATTTTTAAAATGAAACGACAAAACACAAATTTCGACGATGTGAATAATGCAATCTCAAAAGTAGTTCATTGGTTTAGTGTCAATAATCTTTTGTTAAACGAAACCAAAACAAAATGTATTAGATTTATTCTACCTAATGTTAAACAAGTGAAGGCTGATGTGAACGTTAAAGGAGAAACTTTAGAAATAGTAGAAAGTACCGTATTCTTAGGAATCACCTTAGATAATAAACTTCAATGGGGCCCACACATAGATAAGCTATCGAAGAGACTTAGTTCTGCAGCATATGCAGTCAAAAAAATCCGTCATCTTACAGACGTGGATACATCTAGACTTGTTTATTTCAGCTACTTCCATAGTATTATGCCTTATGGTATACTGCTGTGGGGGAACGCTGCAGATATTAACACCGTATTTGTGCTGCAGAAGAGGGCTGTTCGTGCAATCTATAATATGGGTCCCAGAGAATCCCTGCGTGATAAATTCAAAGAAATAAACATAATGACAGTACCATGTCAATATATTTATGAAAACTTGTTGTACACACATAAAAATATGAGTCAGTTCCCTAAAAATAGCGATAAACATAATTTGAATACCAGAAACAAACATAAGCTCGCTGTGCCCACAACTAGGCTACACAAAATTAAAATATCTTTTAAAGGGCAATGTATACGCTTCTACAACAAAACTCCTAGTGAGTTGCAAAAATTATCAATAAATAAATTCAAACAAATTGTTAAAACCTTGCTGTGCAAAAAGGCTTACTATAAAATATCAGATTATCTAGAGGACAAAAATGCTTGGGACGGGTTTTGCTCCAACTCGAAAAATAACAACTAACAGGCTAAAGGTTTCTTCGTCGCTTCTTTACTTTAGTCTACATACCGAAGCGACAGAAATCAAAAATATCACTTTATTTCCGTGTCAGTGTTTAGCTTTATATTTTGACCTTTTCTAAGTGTATATTTATTGTATTTATGGAAATAAAGAGTTTTTGATTTTGATTTTGATTTTTTGAATTCCGCTACTTGACCATAGATGGCGATATTTTACTTTTAAGCACTGTGATATACACATATAAGCTCTCAGCTGCTCGTCTATAATTCAATAATAATAATAATTTTCAGCTGTCGCAATTATAAACTTCATTGCGTTAGACTTAAGATTGACATTCGCGTGATAGGTCGACCATCGACTGCTACTCGATTAAGGCTGCACCAGGTAGCACATTGAACTACATTATCGATATCGATAGATACCCGATTTTTAGATCAATACGCAAAATATAACTTGTTGGTTATTTATTTCTTTTGTATACTAACAGCTAAAAAGACACAGACAGACAGGTAAAAATAAACTTAATGTTATTTATTGCCCCTGAAATATAACGTACCTATTTGTTAAGAAACTGGCGTTAGAAAAGTCTTATATTTAATTTTAGTCAATAATAATAATAATATAATAATAATGCTGGACAATTCACACAGCATTATCTAGCCCCAAGGTAAGCAGAGCTTGTGTTATGGGTACTAGATAACTGATATACATAATAATATACGAGTACATAGATAGATATTTTTTTATTATACATAGAAACGACCAGAACACCCTGAACAAATATCTGCAGATCGTACAAATATTTGTCCCGAGGCGGGAATCGAACCCGCAACCTCCTGCGTCGCAGGCGGACCTTCGCCAGTCAATGGTGTATGTATCCGAACATCTTATTATTATCTTTAAACTAAACGATTTTTAGTGATGGAAGCGCTGTAGCTTTCGAATAATCTATAATTATCCTTTATTTGATATAGTAAAATCAACTTCTAAAAAATGTTCAGAGCATAGCGTGCTTGATTTAGTTGGAATCCAATTAACTCTTCCCGTTGCATCTATCCATTTACTTTGACGTTTGCATCTCTGGGAACCTACAAATATTTAAAATAAAGGTTAGAGGACCAAATGATGTCTATTTAGTGACTTGTAATGTAAATAGGAAATAAATAACTAATTTACACAATAATATATGACTTAATTTACACATTTAACATTAAAATTTGAAATTACAAATGTTTATTTGTACCATGACTACATACACTGTCTCCAGTCCGGCTACCGCCCATCCTCCGAAAAATCGCAAAACGCAAGACGACGACGCACGGTGGATCGAAAATCGACTTTCAAAGACATAGGAACAAAAAAATAAGTTTCGTTTTTTCGTAAAAAAAATAATTACTCGACATTTTGGTCGTCAAATTGTATCCCATGATATATTTATGCATAACATTGATTGCTAGAAGCCATTTCGAGCAAAAAAACGACACTTATTTTTTTTGTTCTTTGTTTGTCTTTGAAAGTCGTTTTTCGATCCACCGTGCGACGACGCCAGCAACCAAAGCTTCAAAATTGTGGCAGTGTGGTGGAGGCTTTAATTTTATTTAATCTGCCCTAAAAAATCAAAACTATACATACGTACATGAATCTACTTATTCTTGCTCTGTTGCGGCGGGCTTGATTATAATAAATTGGATAAATTATAAATAAATCTTGAAAGAAAAGAATACGTGTTTGAACCAAGAATTGCAGATAATACACGACGTCAATCTAAAACCATGTTTAACGTCGAGGTATTGAGTTTTACTGATCACAATGACATCGCCGGCAGTGTTTAACTACATTGAAATTACATTATTAATTTCAGGCTCTCCGCATTGATTCCGGACGTTTTGCTACGAATTCACAATCCATTGAGTTCGGGCCGTGGCATATATCGTACGATGTAAGCTGTATACTGCCGAGCGTCTGCTCCACAAAGGTTGTGTGTGAACGTGATGATGACCAGTTTTGCAAGTTTTGTATGTGAGTCAAGCTTTAGAAGCTATCCATTACTCAAGCCTGGAGTACTCAGTCCAGTTTTTGATTCGCTAAACCGTACATCTGTAGTATTCTTGGCTAATTGATACCAATATTTTTGAAATTACAGATACTGCAAGGAGCTTAAGATCCCTCATTTTCCAGACATGGTGTTTCCTAACAATGTTCTAAAGTTGACTCACAAAAATGGTGCTATGATTTCCTTCAACCCGCTCGATGCCTTGAAATGTGTAGCTAGTGCCGTCAAGGCTATAGAAGTGTCTTGTTCTGAAGCCTGGCTAGAAACCAGGTATGTTTTAAGAATAATGCATATTTTAATGTCCTTAATGAAACTAGTAAACAAATTTCAACCCTAACTGTAGATGAGTGTAAAGTGTTGCTGTACACCAAGGAGACGCTGGTGCGACAAACTGGACACCTTTGACAGAGCTTAGGTCCAACTGGCTAAAACTTGTGACACAAAGCCAAATCAGGTTGCTTAACCCTTAAGTGGTTGTGTGGGGCTTGTCTAATTGTAATTCTAATTGTATCTGTAAATGTGTACCTAGTTCATTGTATCCTTTGTTTTAGGCCTGATGCAGAGAAAATGAAGAAATCCTTTGACTGGACATTCTCCACGGACTACAAAGGCACTCTCACTGGTGATTTTGTTGAAGTGCCGACGGATGAACAAATAAACTTTGAACTGTTAAAGCAGAAAGATCAGATCCTGTTCTACCATGATCTAACTCTGTTTGAGGATGAGCTGCATGATCATGGGATATCCAAGTTGTCTGTAAAAATTGTAAGTAATATTGTTTAATTCATTGACCAAGAACTTAGTAAAGGTCCTCTGCGACGCAGGAGGTTCCATTACCGCCTCGGGGCAAATGTTTGTACAATCTGCAGATATTTGTTCTGGGTGTTTTCTATCTTTATGATAACAAATATGTATCTATGTAGTATAATGTACTTAACATAGTATGGGTACTAAATAACTGATAAACTTATATCAGTTACTTAGTACCCATAACACAAGCTCTGCTTAGCTTAGGGTTATGTTGGGTATGTTAGGGTATGATGGTGTTTAAATTGTCCATCATTATTTGATTATTTATAAGGTGAAAAACATTACAGGGCCCAAATAGACTCAAATAAAAGAAACCGAAGTTTCAGATTCATTTTTGTACAAATGCTATTGCATGTAAATGATATAAAAGTAGGTTTTGCACAAAAGTTAATCAGGTCTAATCTTTCTGAGCAGGCAAAAATTTGTTCTGTTTGCCTACACACTCTGTGTAGGCAAACATAACAAATTTTTGCCTGCTCAAAAACAGTAAGCAAAATTGATTTAAGCTCAAAAATCCTAAATATCATAATATGTGTAGGTACTAAACTGCTGACCTAGACTTACTTGTCTACTAGTAGAAAGCTGTGATAGACTTCTTTGCAAGGTTTTTATATGAACAAAAACTATATTGCTCTCTTGCTTGTTGAACAAATAACTGCTGAATTACCTTTGCGATAAAATTTCAATAAATTTAATAAATAATGACTCACTTGATCTCATGCTATAGTTGGTTAGCACATTCTCGTACTGAGGGAACAATGCAGGTTCAAATCCCGTCAAAGTAAATTTTTTTAGGATATCATTTGATTTTTATCATTTTTTAATTTAATTCCAGAGAGTCATGAAAGGCTATTGGTACATCCTTCAAAGGTATTTCCTAAGAGTTGATGATGTGTTGGTGCGCTCACATGAAACCAGAATGTTCCATATGATCAACACAGATTATGTGCTAAGAGAGTTCATGGTGAAAGAAGCAGATGTAAAGGAATTGAATGTAAGTGTTATTGATTTCATGAAGTCATTTTGTCTTTTATTTATTACTAGACGATCGCCTCGCGGTTTCACCCGCGTAGTTCCCGTTCCCGTGGGAATTCCGGGATAAAATATAGCCTATGTCACTCCCTGAAAAGTAAGCTTCCTAACGGTGAAAGAATTTTTCAAATCGGTCCAGTAGTTTCGGAGCCTATTCAATTCATACAAACAAACAAACAAACAAAAAATCAAACCTTTCCTCTTTATAATATTAGTATAGATATAGATTAATTAGAATGACGATTGCCAATTCGCTTGACTAATTAATTATAATTTATATACAAATAATTAAACACACAAAACTAACATAAACTAACTAAAATTAAATTAAATATGATAATGTATAAATAAAAATGTCTAAAACATTATACATTGATGTCGATTTTGTTGTTTTAGAATTAGCTAAAATTAGGAATGTCAAATAGACGAAAGCTATTTTATTGATTCTATGTTTGAAAAATTGGACTAACAGGTTTTAAATTAGGATTATAGCTCTAAAATTAGGTTGAGAGATCTAAAACAACTCAACTTAGTTAAAATTTAGCTAGATAAAGCAGGCATCTAATTTGGTCATGATTAAAATTTCAATGCAAAATGCAAAAGCTTTTATTCCGACTTGACGACCTCTATGGCGCAGCGGGCGAAGGTCCGCCTGCGACGCAGGAGGTTGCGGGTTCGATTCCCGCCTTGGGACAAATGTTTGTAGGATCTGCAGATATTTGTTCAGGGGTTCTGGATGTTTTTCTATGTACCCGTATAATAAAAAATATCTATCTATGTAGTATTATGTACATCAGACTATCAGTTATCTAGTACCCATAACACAAGCTCTGCTTAGCTTGGGGCTAGATAATGCTGTGTGACTAGTCCAGCATTATTATTATTATTATTTATTCCAAAAACCCCCATATAAAAACGTTAGGGTACAGAAAAGTTATACACACCTGTTTGATACTTGTGCTAATCAATAATACGGCTCCAGAAATTGTAACAAACAACGTATTTTTAGATATCACCAAAACTGGTATCGATTTGAATTTCTAAACGATTTCGCTGCGAATCTCTTGATGGATGGTCTGTTTGACCCAAGAAGTTTTTGGCACAGATCTGGTGAAAATCTGGTCAAGGATGAAAATCGAAAAGCAGATTCTTTTGTGAAAAGTGATACATGGATTTTGTGGTAGCTGTAGTGGTGAATTTGAGGGCAGTTGTGTACTTGGCACTTGCTTGTTTGGTACCTAAAATATAAAATTTAAGTTCGGAATCCTAAAACAACAGAATCGACGTGTTAAATTCTCTAGTTTTATTATGGGCCTTCATCCACTACTTTTTGAGGTGATGCACGAATTGCACGATTGATGCATGCAGTCGCGTAAAGCCCGCGATAGAGTCGCTATCCTCCTGTATCGACTTAAAAAGTGGCGGTGTACAAAGGGTCCTCGGCAGGTACTGTATTGCAGTACCAGTTTGTGTTAAGTATGTGTGTATGACGCACACTTACATTTTGCATGAGATTGCTTACATTACACAGCACACCTACTAACAAACGATAAAAATAGGAGTTATAAATTGATCCATAAAATGAATGTGCCATAGCTATGGCATCAATCAAGGTGTTCGCCCCCGTGCTATGCTTAAATTCAACTGTCTTTTTCAGATTCCCACCGTACAAATGAAAGAAGCTGATGACGTCATACCATTTCTACCACTCAAAGAGAAAACTTTGCACAAACTCATATTCAAATCGGAGAGTAATTCATAACAATAAGTTTTTAAGCGTAGGACAGGGCTAGCCTGTATAATTCATTATGGATGTAAGCGGGTTATCTACGAACCTTATTTGTGTTGGAAGAACACCAACGTTTCATCCCTTAACAAGGGTCTAGCCAGTCTAGCCTGTCTAGCTATATTTATATTTTGTAATGAGTTTGTGATAGCTATTCTTATCAATTTGTTGTTTAGAGATTTTGCATTGCAGTACAATTTCCTATTCACAGTTTGATCAGACTTTACGAACTATTTTGGTCTTATCAAGTTTGAGATTCTGTGTCGGTCATAAGATCTCAAAGTGCGATATGTAATAGTTAATTTAAGACTAGTTTGATAAGAATGCAATAAATTTATCAAATTAGAATGATATATGCTGACTTTGTAATGAGCCCTGAATGTCAAATAAACATAAATATACCAAAGGCAGAGTCAGCCAGCAACAACAGTAGAGGTGACTGTAAAACGACAACTTCGGTAAAATTTAAATCAATTCGTCTAAGTGGTCAGCGCATTACGTTACTCAATGTACTTATCAAATCTAGAAACTGCCTAGAATATAATAGAAGAATTCATGAGGTGTTCGCAAAATCCCTCATCAAATAATGTTGACCTCAGTGGATATCTATGTCCGTTAATCAGCAGGTACTGATTTGATTACCAATTATTAGATTAGATCTGATAAATAAAAGTATTAAAACAATTGGAGTGTGCGAGCGAGATCTATGAAAAAGAAAGTGCGAAGGAAAAGGAAAGAATTCTTACCCATTTATCTAATAAATCCTTTCTTTTAGGGTACCTACCGTTTCTAATTAAGTAAACGTCCCATGGTAGACTACTAAAACGCAGTTTTTAAAGTACCTATTACTACAAGTGGCTATAGTAATAAAGTATGGTTTCTGTGGTTATTACTAAGGCATAGATAATATAATACTAGGTATACTACATAGTAACTAATGCAACATTTGTATGTACCTAGGTAATGTTCTTAAAAAAGTTGTTTCTACTAGAGTACCTACCTAACGAACTGGCTGAAAGGATAAGATTTTATTTTTGCTTTATGCACTAACGGTTAGGTACGTTATAAAAATAGGATTTGCCTCTGCACAAGGCTGACATAATGCATACATACAAGACTTTTCCAGCCATCTCGGTTCTGAGCTGTCTCTCGCTAGCTAGTGGCGGTTTGTAAAAAATATTTAATTAATGACTTATACGCTGTTAAAAAACTCTTATTTACCTTAGGCACAGATATTATAATACTATACTAGTACCTTAGGACTAATGGCGTGTATTTTTAACGGAGAGGAGGTTGTCAATTGGTTTTCATATCCAAATTCATAAGCAGCCGTTCTATGCCACTTTAATTTGTCGGCCTTGCGTAAAAAAGCGCCCTCTTTCAGTTCGTTTGAACTATTTTTGAAAACGCCTTAGAATTCGGCCTTATAATTCTATTTATTAATAGTGACTTTTTAAGATAGGTAGAAGTGCCTATCTCTACGGAACCTTGATAGATATCTGGCTTGACGCAACTTGGCCGGTAATTGTTCGGTCATAATTTATCGGTCAGGCCGTTCTGAAAACTTAGAAATGTAAATCATTCGCAATTGATCAACAATGGGTGTAGGAGTCTAACACTCGGTAGAATTATCCAACGACGTTTATGCTTACGTAACACTTAATGAACTTTACTGTGTAAAAGTAAATCGGATCACAAAATATGTGTTTGAAAATATTTATATGTGCAGCGGGTAAGTAGTATGTAAATAGATTTTATTTCGCTGAGAAGTAGGTACATACTCTATAACATTTCCGTCTCGAATACTTACCTAAGTCTTCGGCAGTTCTTATAAGAAAGATGCCCCATACTATGTGGGGTACCTAACTAACACAATTTTTAGATTGTTTACTTATATAAAGACATTGAAAACCCTTAGAGATAAAAACTTTTAAATTCATCATGGTTATTATCGCTTAAGTCATCTAAAAATGAGGGAAGATCGATATACTTATCTGCCAATAACAACTCACTCGCAAAGCCCTCAGTTATTCCGTGATCATGGCGCATGAAACTGTGCAAAATAATGAAAAGCTCAAAACTCAAATTATGATAAATATCCCGTTGGTACGCCTCAGAGTTTTTAACGTTGTTCCAGAAAATAACTTTCTCTGGTGAAAAATGCTCCAAATTGCATTAATACCCTTTCGAAAATTGCCTTTCAGCGTTGGTCGTCTATACCGCGAACACACAAATTGCCATCTACCAACTAGAACTTGGAGACCTCTACAAGATGCAGACTGGTATAGGCTGGCCCCATGTCCTGAACGTTTCCGAGGGTCACGAGGCTCAGATGAGACTGGCCAGCGACCTGGAGAATCAGCAATCCTGTCATGTCCTGACTCCGACCGGAGTTTCCTTTAATGTCCAGCAATCGCCTAGTGATAGGTAAGATCCTTGTATTTTTATTTTTTACTAGTATATGCCCGCGGCTTCGCACGCGTTGTTTGTATGGAAACGTTTAAAGGTGATTTTTATCCCATGGGAACTGATTTATGGGATAAAAAGTATCCTATGTTTGATTCCAGGATTAGAATTACCTGTATGCAAAATTTCAGCCTGATCCGTTCAGTAGTTTTGGCGTGAAGAGGTAACAAACATCCATCCATCCAAACTTTCGCAATTATAATAATAGTGTGATTATGATGCTAAGGTATCGTAATCTTAACCGCGCGAATTATTTCTCGTGGTTAAAATTGGTGATACCTATCACCAATTTATTTTCGCAAGAATTAATTCGTACCTATCTACAATTTTAATTTACAAAATTGCGAAACACAAAATTAACATTCGCGTGCAGACATTTGATTCGTTTTGGGTCTGGGTGTATTCTATGTACTTACCTACTTTACTAGGTATGTGTTTTCTATGTGTGTAGTGGTAGTGAGTCGGTTAATAAAGCGCCCCTAAGCGAGAATGCCTATAGCTTAGCTTGGAATAGGGTTAGGTATATCAATGTTTTAAGGCGAATTAGTAGGGTGGATAGTGGCGCCACTACATATTTAATTTTATAATTACGTTATACAAAGGAATTATCAAAAAATCGGACCGCGCGTAGACGATATCTAACTATTCGCCTTAAGTTACTGTTAATATATTTATTAAGCCTATAGCGAATATAAAATACCTATAGCGTAGAAAAACCGTTAAAATCACATACGGGAATAAGAAATTATCAGAATACCAAAAAAATGGGAAAACGCGAAATTATCGAGCTGTTACGATACGGGCGCGGAATTGTCAACCTCGTGGTATTATCCAACTCCCCCCTACTTATAATAGAAATATCTGTCGCTGGCGGCGGCCGTATATGGCAGGGCCAATAACATAAAAATAACATGAAAATATTTAAGTGTAAAATATAAGGACGGCCAAGATGCTAGATGTGAATTCGGCTGGGTTGTCCAGCATTATTTATTTTATGCTTTATTTAACTCTCTTAAGACGAAATTTCTAAACTCGATTTTGAAGATAGTCAGAAGGTAGGTAACAAAATCCTTCTCTTAGTACCATAGAAATCTAAATTGTTATTTAGATTTCTATGCTTAGTACCAAAAGTTACAAAGACCACCAGAGTCGAGAGTCGGGCCACCCAACGCTAGGAGGCGACGACGTAGGTTATTTTGTAGCGCTCCAAGGAGGTACATGTTTGGCAGTTTACTTTGATTACCCACTTACCTAAGAAATATGTAACAACATGTAACAAATGAATAAATGGTTCTAATGTAGAAGCCTAGCTAGGATGATTTTTTTTTGGGGTGACTGTGTGACGTAGCTTCTAACTTGAGTCGCCGAGCGATGATTGTCTACTTGTAAGGATTAATTTATCTGATAAATACCTAATTAATCAATCACTAAAAATGAATTATACCTACTGCTTAACTTTCCCAGTACCTACCTATTCGATAGCAAACGCTGTGATTTGATTAAATAGATAATAATAATAATAATAATAATAATAACTTTATTTTTAGCAAAAACAAGCATGATCACAATATAGATAGATTTATAAATTACAATTAGAGACAGCTTGGTACTTGAGATTAGTTCTGTAGTATCTACACTAAGTCAGAGACTTGTGCTGTAGATACCACATCCCTTCCAGGTAAGTTTCAGAACAATATTTCAGCCGTCACTATAAGTAAGTAAAGTAGGTAGACAGGCATATTATGCTATATTCGTAATATAATTGCTTACATTAAATTAAAATTAAAATTTTCTCAAATTACAGTGGATAAGCTGATTTTGATATTAATTACATTAGTGCTAACTTTATCACAATTTCAAGTAAGTACCTACCTAACATAGGTTTATACAAAAAAGGCAGGCAAAGCTATAGTTGATAAATTTAATAGAATAGTAAAAGATTGACTGTACGTGTATGCATAAGAAAGTTTCCGAAGTGTGATCTAATTGGATATAATATATAGGTACAATATATAGTGCAAGCAAGTATTCCAGAAAAAGGATTAATTATTTATTAGATAGGTATACTTAGTTCGTTTCTTAGGAGATTAAGCGGCTTCCGTGAGAAACTCTTCGGTCTTCTACTTAGCCTCGTATAAACCTCAATATTAGTAGTTATTTAATTATAATTATTATTTAATTCATCATTATCAGCCTATATTAGTCCACTGCTGGACATAGGCCTCCCCTAATGAGCGCCATAGCGCCCTGTCTTCAGCTTGCCGCATCCAGCATATGCCTGCAGTCATTCGCAGATCGTCATCCCACCGGGCCGGAGGGCGTCCTACACTACGTTTGCCGAGCTAGCTACTTACCTAAAACTATATTATTATTATAAGCCAGTGGCATCCCACTGCAGGGCAAAGGCGCCTCCTTAAAAGCCGCCACACACAGAAACCGTGGCCGGGCCGGAGGCGACACCCCGCAGCGCTATAATATGTGTACTCTTTCATATAAATTCGTATGATAAAACCCGCACGCCTTCGCCTTCGGCCTGGCCACGGATTCTGTGTGGTGGCTTTTAGCTTTTAGGCCTTTCGATTTGTCTCTATTTACTGCCAGTTCTGCTACAGTTCTGTCAACTCTTTGGTGAATAATTTATTAAATAATTTATATATACATATAATGTAGATATAAAATAATCGACAGATATGAGAGGTGGTCGGACGGATGTGGAATTCGGGTGAAGAACGTCTCTCCTGGGGATGAGGGAAGATGGAGGCTGACGGCTGTCAATACCCAACATAACATAACTGGCTGGACGGAACTTCATGTGGAAGGTATTTTACAGAGACTTTGAGTAGATTAAAGGTTGTCACTAATCTGGACCGCACCACTGCAGCACAGCACAAATTGTGCATTCAAATATAGGGCTTAACTCGTAATATTTAGATGCATTGACGACCTCTGTGGCGCAGCGGGCGAAGGTCTGCCTGCGACGCAGGAGGTTGCGGGTTCGATTCCCGCCTCGGGACAAATGTTTTTACGATCTGCAGAAATTTGTCCAGGGCGTTCTGGATGTTTTCTATATCGTCGCCGTAGAGTGAAAAGTCACTAATTAGGTCATTTGGTGTTTTGAGTTATGCAGGTTTAAAGTTTTGAAAAACAAAATAAAATCATAACTTTCTTTCGGTATGGGATATTTCTAATTTTATGGTCTCATATGTTAGGAAATATAAAAGTTCTTAAGGTCAATTCACTACAGTCAATGAATGACTGATATTTTCAGGGATAATGAAAAAAAAACTGACTTAGTTACTTTTCGCCCTCAAATCTTGTACTAACTTTGTGAGACAATGATTCGTTAAAAGTCACCAACTGACTTTTCACCCGTGTTTGGATAAGTTTATTTAGTGTTTAAGTAATTTTTCTATCTCTCTTATCTGCTTAATTTTATATAATTTCTATTCTTCGAATCAGATAATCAATAAGAAAATGATAAATAATCAAATGCAGTTGTCATACTTCCTTGAAAAATACTAAAAAAAAACGCATTCAGAACAAGTTATAAGTAAATTAATGTTTTTGACGTATTGAAATTATATTTGAAATATTGAAATCCTTTTAAAAACATTAATGATAGCATTCTGGTCCAGTGAGTCTTAACATTGTGAATGTCGTAATTGTTGATCATGATTATCGCTTTTCCATGGCATAATCGCTTCTCTAACATAGATCGATGACTGAGTAAGCTTTCACAATACGGCCTATAGTGACATCGGGCTCCAGCAGCTTTTCTACAACATCTTTGTGTGTAGATGTAAAGTAGAGAGTACTCGTACAATGAATGAAGATAACGGGGAATGGTCCAGTTCAGACGACGAACGAATATCAACGGGTTTTGTTTTTCTTGGCCTCTGAAATACATGTCAGTGTGGTACAAACGAACATTACCTGGATGGAGGGCAACTACCCGAAATATTCAAGTGAGCAAATTTTACTGAAAGGAAACATTCCTTTATATTATTTAAACTGCTGAACTACTTGAGGAGGCAACAACAGCCTGTAGTGGTCCACTACTGGACGCAAGCCTCCCCCTGATAAGCGCTTTATTGGTTTTTATCACATGGGGGGTTATGTCCATAATCCCCATGCTGGCCCCATGCGAGTTGGGGATCGCAGTTCGAGTTAGACACCCGCGGGAAGAGTTGGGGTGGTGCAAATTCTAAGCCGGCCCCACACAGCGAACTACGCTGAGTCCTCGCCGAGTCATCCATTATTTACGGGAGTGACATGGTCATGTTGACAAAACTCCTTTAAAATAAATAAAGAAAAAAAAGAGTCATCCATACTGCAATGCTTGAAAACGAATGTTTTTAATCAGTGCGTCTTACCCGTCATGACCTACGGAGCTGAGACGTGGACACTCACCTTAGGGCTAATCCACCAGTTCAAAGTCGCTCAACGAGCTATGAAAAGAGTAATGCTCGGAGTTGTTCTAAAGGATAGGACTCGTAACGAATACATTCGACAGAGAATCAAAATTATCGACATAGCTCTAAGAAGAAGCATGCTAAAGAGGGTAGCGTGCCGGCCATGTCTCGCAAAAACCAACAATCGTGTTCTTGAGAGGAGACCGGGACTCAGCAAACGTAGTGTAGGACGCCCTCCACACAGGTGGAGACGGCCTGCCAAAGACTGCAGTCAGAGGTCGGACGCGGCAAGCTGAAGACACGGTGCTATGGCGCTCATTAAGGGAAGGCCTATGTCCAGCAGTAGACTAACGATGTTGATGAACCAGCGAAGATGTTTCGGACAGGTGGCTTGGGCCTAATATAAGTCACTAGCCGCCGAGTAAGCAAAATCAAGAGCGTAAAAGTAACTAAATTGCACGAAAGTTTGGCTATAATAATCAACAAAACACTTTAGCTATCATTCAAAACCAATCTTTGTAGCCAAAATTTTGGGGTGAAAAGTAACTTAACATGTTAAATGATTTCTTGCTCTAAAATTATGAAGTACAATTATCGCAAATAGCGATCTAGAAGACACTAAGTCGACTTGGTTAGTTTTCGCTTTCAAGTTGTGTATCAAACCTGCTACCACATAACTAATCAAGTATATTTAGTTATTTCTCGACTAGACTGGGTTCTAGCAACAAGTTATTATTTTAGGAAAGAAAGTAACCAACCCGACTTAGGTTCATATTTTGCAATTCTTTCAAGTAGGAAAAAAGTATCTAAGCCTACTTAGTTAGTTTTCGACGAAAATGCTGTGAGCCAAATGTAGAGTTAGTGAATTTTTGCACATCCTAAAATGAAAACCGTGATAGTTAGGGATACGGTTGTTAGACTGAAAAAATGCAGAAAAAATCGGGGATATTGATGGCACATCTAACTCGATTTGGGCCAAATAGCGAGTTAGTGACTTTTCGCTCTACGGCGACGATATGTATAATAAAAATATCTATCTATGTAGTGTATTGTATTAAGTATATCAGTTATCGAGTACCCATAACACAAGCTCTGCTTAGCTTGGGGCTAGATAATGCTGTGTGAATTGTCCAGCATTATTTATTATATTATATTATTTAAAAAAAGTTTTCGTGAAAAATGCCCATTTTCTCGAAATCTGTAACTTTTTGAAAATCTGTGAATGCAAATGATATTTTTTAAAAAAGGATGGATAGTTTCCTATGACCATTTCAATGTAACTTCAACATCAATCAAAAATTTTATGGCATCGTGTTTTCGAAACATATGATCGATAGAATAAGTCTTGAACTTTACCATATATAAATTTCAAAGTTAAATATTCAGTAGTTTGGAAGATATGGAGGTCCGACGGAGTTGAAAATAAGCAATTTGAGGTACTATACCCCCTTAAGGTTATTGCCCCGTCCAAAAATTCCACCCTGTAGGTACCTGTGTAACCTACATGACGCGAAATGATTAAGTTTACTTTGTAGTGCGATAAATATTTAATCCTCTATAAATTGATGAGTTTATGATTATTACTATCAAGATAACAGTATTTTATCAATTTTACAGTAGCAACTAGGTAATTGTATGGTTTCGATGCCAAAAAACGGAACCTAAGTCGTTTGATGACCGCAAAAAAAGTTTTCTGTTTTCTAGGTATGTGTAAGTTAAGTATAAAATAACTAAAAAATGCGAGTCAGTACCTACCTTTATGTATCCGTCATCATGTACCCATAACATAAGCTTTACGGGCAAGATGCCATTGTGTGAAAATTTCCACCCATATTTATATAAAGAACCTATGGACATGTTACAACCTTGTACAAAACCATTCTAACTCTCTTGTAAGTAATCTATTATACCATTCCAGCCATCATCAGCGAATACACTGCATCACCGATAATCCTCCACGACGGCGAAGCCCATCCAGATCTAAACCTAGCATCCCTAAGCAGCTCTTACTGCTTGATACAGCAACCGTTCAGCGATCGGACTTTAGTCTCAGGACAATGCCACATGTCGTTGGATAGAGCAACGCGCGCTGTGCAAGGCAACTGGCATTTGTGGCTCGGACTGCCTGGCAGGGTATCGGAACTAGCGGCTGATAGAAGCGTCACTGTTGAAAGTAAGTATTTACTACCCATTTAAGAACAAGTCATACTGTTTGGAACAGCAATATTTCAGAGTTTAGGTACTCTCATCCCTGTGCAAGGCAACTGGCATTTGTGGCTCGGTCTGCCTGGCAAGGTGTCTGAACTAGCGGCTGATAGAAGCGTCACTGTTGAAAGTAAGTATTTACTACCCATTTAAGAACAAGTCACACTGTTTGGAACAGCAATATTTCAGAGTTTAGGTACTCTCATCCCTGTGCAAGGTAACTGGCATTTGTGGCAAAGATTTAAATCGCATTGGCAACGAAGGTGCGAACCTGCGGGCCAAGGCGGGGAGGTTTAGGGGAGAGGGGTCATTCATTGCATTCCAGAAACGTCGGATTTATCTGACATTGCTGGAAAGCACGAGTACCAACGAGAACCACGTGCATAAACCTGGTTACATTAGTGACCAGGTTTGTACTCGTGGTCTTTGCTACCCTCATGCGTACTTAATGTGGTCCACGAATTTATACAACGATTACTAAAACGTATTTTTCTATTTGCAGCCGAGCGTCTAGATACAGGCTTTGTCCACGGAAATGGAAAACTCAATCTTTACTGCAATCTTCATCACTCAGAAAAAAACATAACGTTTTGTCGGTTCCAGCGGACCAATGGACAGTCAGGGTACAATATTATCGATGGGTTGAGCGATGGTGAACATAGGTAAGTTACAACTAACTTTATAAGCGTCTATGGATAAGTGTATGTCTCTTGCTCGGGTAAAAACTCAAGCGGGATTTCATTACTATAAATACCCTGTAAACAGCTAAAACCAATAAGGTATTATAAAGCAAAACGAATTAAAGTCTGTTGATTATATTATTTTAATATATACTACCGAACTGCGATCCCCAACCCGTATGCACAGGGGGGAAATAATCCCCACTCTGGGCATTGCCCCCCATGAAATAAAGCCAATATGGCGCTTATCAGGGAGAGGCCTGCGTCCAGCAGTAGACCAATATTAGGCTGTTGAGGTGAGGTGAGGATTTGGTATATACGAGTATTATCGTTGGTGAAATTTATAAATTGTAATAACTACGCACTAAAATCTTATTATTATTATAAATATTATAATATTTTTTAATATAACTTGCAAGGCCTAACCTGCGTCTTAAAAACCTTCTGTTAGAATCCCATAGTCCTTCCTTTCTTTGACTTCGGTGTAGATGACGCTGGACCCCTAATTTTGTCATCATTTATGATTGCATTTCTCAGTTACTACGGCGCTGGTTTTGCTAGACGACAGTGTGGTATGACTGTGGAGCACCCGTCCGCTGGCGATTACATCTCTTGGAGGTGCACTGTGGGCGTTCAAGAAAGAGTTGGAACTGTTATTGAGCAGAAACCTGCGCTTCAAGCTCTGCTTAGGGTTACTGGTATGTTAAACTTTTGAAACTATTATGTTATTATAAATTAGTGATGCAATTTCCTCCACGTTTCTCGTATACGACATGACAGCGACTTTCTTCTTGATCTGACTCATATAGATAATTCTTGGAAACTATATATAATAATGTACTGTGTCGAAATATAGGAACGCACAAAACAACACAAAACATGGGAAATAGCCCTTTAGTCACAATAGATATATATTTATCTATTGTGCTTTAGTGGCCATGGCGACCTCGGCGTAAGAATCCACTAGAAACCTACCAGAAGAAGATCACTGATTGTACCAAATCAGTGATCTTCTTCTTCTATTAAGTAACTGATTTTATACTGGTATGATGCTGATATGTAGGTGATTATGTAGTTGCTGTGTACAGACAACGACAAAGATTGTTGAATACGATACGAAAACAGATAGGTACGTAAGCATAAAATTTTTGCCAAAATGGTTGCACGAGCTTATTCCCTAAGACCTTACTTACAGCAACTAAATAGAATTTCAATAATTTTATAACTATTAAATCTAAACCTATTTTCCCAAGCCTATTTTATTTTCCTATCAACCATATCCTATCAATAGAAAATAATTTAATTTTAATTATAATAAATAAGTTTTATTACCTACGCCCTGGAGTCATGCAGATTTTATTAAAATTACATTTATACTCTCATTCTCTAATCGGCGATAGACAAATTTAAATATCCACAGTAAAATTGACCATTATTATTTATTATAAAAAGAAACAAAAAAAAAACAACAATTGTGCCGTTATACACCCAGCACTAGGTAAAATAGAGTTTTACGATAAAAATGAAGAATTACTTTACAATATTGTTTTGCCTAGCACCCCCAAGCAGAGCATTTATGCGAACATCCAGAGCGCACGAGTCCACAGTGTTTGTGCAGAAAGGAATGACGGCCACCATATCCTGCGAGGCGGATGTCACGTTGTCTTACTGCTGGTTCCAGCATCCGAATGGGACTCACTTCACGCCTGTGCCGCTTATTGACGATGATCAGCTGTTTTGGTAAGTTCAATACTGTTGGTAGGCCCACAGTGGATCGAATGTATGGAGCAGGCCGGACATTGGAATTTAAATTTACAGAGTCGATATTTTATAAATTTGAAATATAAAATAATAATATATATATATATGTTATTTTGCGGCGCAAAGAGGAGGATTTTTTATTCTGGTTTACTTATCAAATCCATACTAATACTAGTAGTTCACTTTTTTCAACAATTAATTTACTTATTACTTAAGTGATATTTGGGTAGGTAGGTACCATGTTTTTTGTAATTCCTGTTTGTAGGTGCATAACCTATATAAGGTACATAACCTTCAAATTTCTGTGGGTTTCATACTTTTTGAAATATTTTGAAAATAGTCGAAATTTTACCCATTCCCCATCTCCGAAGATTGCAGAGCTATTCATCTGAAATGTATGTAGCGTTTGTGGATTAGAGATGGGCCGAATATTCGTTTTATATTCGGTATTCGGCATATTCGGCAGCTTTACCGAATATTCATATTCGGCCGAATATTCGGCTGAATCACCTAATGTTCGGCAAAGTGATACTCAAAGTTTTTACTGTTGAGACCCGTGTATTATCATGATTTGAGTGTACAGTCTATTGAAGTTAGTATTTTAGAGTGCAGCTTACTGATTTTGTCGTCACTGAAGCTTTATTTTCAACTAGACGATCGCCTCGCGGTTTCACCCGCGTAGTTCCCGTTCCCGTGGGAATTCCGGGATAAAATATAGCCTATGTCACTCCCTGAAAAGTAAGCTTCCTAACGGTGAAAGAATTTTTCAAATCGGTCCAGTAGTTTCGGAGCCTATTCAATTCATACAAACAAACAAACAAACAAAAAATCAAACCTTTCCTCTTTATAATATTAGTATAGATTAAAGTAAGTTGGTAAAAAGGTAATAACTTCAATCAATGTCTTCACGCCGCGCCGGATCCCTTGCAGGGTAGGCAAGGAATCCATAATAACTTAATGCAAATTATAGGTATCTAGCGGTTTTGGGATTAGGCTTCTGTGTTAACTCTTTAGAATAATATATTATACAGGCCTTAATTTAAAGGCCTGTATAATATATTATTCTAAGATATTTATTTCGGTCAGTCTTTATTGTGTTAGAGAATAGCTGAATCAAATCACAACACCTTAGTAGATTATGAATAATATTTTTTTCTAGTTTCTACCCAGCATAGCGTCGCAAAATCAAACGCACGTGTCAATGTTCTACTCGTTACTGCATGACGCAATAATGAGAACTTGAGCGCTGCGGGGCCTGCGGGGATAGCGGGCGGGGGTGGGTCTGACGGCAATCCGCGCGCTTGGCGTATACAAGTCTAGACTTGCATTTGTGCGACGGAACGGAATCAAATGTACAAAAGTTAAATATGTAAAAGTTTTACCTAGAAGAAGAAGAAGAAGAAGAAGAAGAAGAAGAAGAAGAAGAAGAAGAAGAAGAAGAAGAAGAAGAAGAAGAAGAAGAAGAAGAAGAAGAAGAAGAAGAAGAAGAAGAAGAAGAAGAAGAAGAAGAAGAAGAAGAAGAAGAAGAAGAAGAAGAAGAAGAAGAAGAAGAAGAAGAAGAAGAAGAAGAAGAAGAAGAAGAAGAAGAAGAAGAAGAAGAAGAAGAAGAAGAAGAAGAAGAAGAAGAAGAAGAAGAAGAAGAAGAAGAAGAAGAAGAAGAAGAAGAAGAAGAAGAAGAAGAAGAAGAAGAAGAAGAAGAAGAAGAAGAAGAAGAAGAAGAAGAAGAAGAAGAAGAAGAAGAAGAAGAAGAAGAAGAAGAAGAAGAAGAAGAAGAAGAAGAAGAAGAAGAAGAAGAAGCTATCAATTAAAAATATTATCATCGAAATCAAATGTCTTGAAGCCGAGATATTCTAAAGACCTCTTTTTGCCTTTTTTAGGGTTTCGAAGATCGGTTTCGAAACCCTTATGGTCTCGCTTTGTCTGTCCTTTTTTCCCTCCTTAATAACTCAGCAACTACAGCAGCTATCAACTTGAAATTTAAAATAATAATACATTTCGTGCGCCTGTACAGATTCTAAGATTTTTTTTTTAAATAAATGAAATATGAAAATGAACATTTTCCATACAAATTAAGATGTCAAAATTTTAAAAGAGACCTACAGAGTCAAGTGGGGTATCAAATGAAAGGTATTATTTGTACATTTCAAAATAGTTTTTGAAATTTCTGTAGGTTTCATACTTTTTGAAATATTTTGAAAATAGTCGAAAAAATACCCATTCCCCCCCCCCTATCTCCGAAGTTTGCAGAGCGATTCATTCAAAATGTATGAAGCGTTGGTAGATATAGATCTGTATTTTACAGGAAAAATATAGAGAAGTCTGTAACATGAACCCTTTTTGAAAAATGGTCAAAAAGAGGGGGGATAATTTTCAAAAGGGGAGGCTACCCCACTGAGTGGGATATCATATGAAAGGTATCAGTTTGTACATTTCAAAACAGTTTTTCAAATTTCTGTAGGTTTCGTACTTTTTGAAATATTTTGAAAATATTCGAAATTTTACCCTTTCCCCCCCCTATCTCCGAAATTTGCAGAGCGATCCATTCAAAATGTATGAAGCGTTTGTAGATATAGATCTATATTTTACAGGAAAAATATAGAGAAGTCTGTAAAACGAACACTTTTTGAAAAATGGTCAAAAAGGGGGGGGGGATAGTTTTCAAAAAGGGGGGCTACCCCTCTAAGTGGGGTATCATATGAAAGGTATCAGTTTGTACATTTCAAAACAGTTTTTAAAATTTCTGTAGGTTTAATACTGTTCGAAATATTTTGAAAAAAGTCGAAAAATTTACCGCTACACCCTATCACCGAAGCATGCAGAGAGATCCATCTGAAATGTAGGTTGGTACCTACTAGTTTTAGGTCTTCATTAAAATTCGGAGTCTCTAACCAGTACCTTTAGTACATAGCTACTTGTTGACAAACGTTCGAAACCCTCGGCGCGCGAGTTACACTCGCACTTGACGGGTCTTGTTTCAAGGAAGTACACCTTTGATCAAAAAACCCCGACGACAAAAAAATTCTATAAAATCATAGAATCTGTACACCAACTTTCGTACCGATCGGTTGTAAAATACGACCTGTAGAGGAGTACGGACATACTGACAGAAAAGCTATTTTGGCCAGACTTGAAACGAAGACTTTCGTTCACTTTCGTTCACGACGTCAATTATAAACTAGTTTATGCCCGCGGCTTTACACGTGTTGTTTCTATGGAAATGTTTAAGGTCATTTCTATCCCATGAGAACTGATTCATGGGATAAAAAGTAGCCTATGTTTGATTCCAGGATTAGAATTATCTGTATGCGAAATTTCAGCCAGATCCGTTCAGTAGTTTTGGCGTGAAGAGGTAACAAACATCCATCCATCCATCCATCCAAACTTTCGCATTTTTATATTAGTGTGATTCGAAAGTCACTCTGTCTGTCTGTTACCTTTTCAGGCCTAAACGGCTGAACGGATCTCAGTGAAATTTGGCAAGGAGGTAAATGGTATCCCGGGGACGGACATAGACAACTTAAAAAGCGCGTGCGAAGCCGCGGGCAGCAGCTAGTTATTAATACTCGTAAATATTGATAAAGACATGCATCTTAGCCTCGCACGGGATGATAATTGCTGAATTGATGCATATACAGCAATGTCATAAGACCTTAAGACCAGTGTCTTAAGAACTAACAAACGTGACACATCTTTTCATAGGACATTGTGACGTCATACAATCCTCACCGAATACACGGACACCTTAACCCTTCCAGGTACACTGGAGAAAGCCTACAAGTCGGTGACTGCGGTGTTACTTTTACACACGTCACTGAGCTCGATGATGGGGTGTGGACGTGTCACATGGGGCCCCGAGACGTTAGGGGCGTGGAGATCACTGATACTGTGCATTTGAGGGTTACCGGCCCATTGGCGGCCAGAGAAAAGGTACTTGCATAAGGTTTAAGGCTCTTTATGCTTTAAGGCTACACGTCGTCTGGGCAAACTCATCATTGGGCGCGGCCTAAATGTATGCTATCTCACCTGATATAATATATGACATAATAGACATACCCGCGCGCTAGGATGAAATGCACAACGAAATTCGTAAATCGACCGTGTAAAAAAATGGGAACAAACTTTTTGCACAAACTACTGAGAGTATCTTCTCCAATATTAAAATAATTATTAATAATTATGTATAGTTATAATTTTATAATTATTTATTTCAACTTTCGAATAACTAAACTATGCCGGTACGGGCTTTTTTTACAGTTTTCTCGCCCAAAGTTGGGCTAAAATCATTGTTGAAATAAGAAAGTTTAGAAGTTTGTATCTTCTAATATGCTTTTTTTAAGGGTTGGAGTCGTTTGGGTAAAAACATAGATAATGGTGTCGATTCTGTTGTAAGGTTTTTTTGTTATTATAGTGCGTAACCCCACACTAAGGGTAATTTCTAAGAAATCAAATAACATCGCAAAAATTTTCGACTTCGACGGGACTTGAACCCGCGTCCTCCCCTCAGTACGGGGATGTGATAACCAACTACACCACGAAGTCAAGTGACGTGGGAGTCGAAAATCTCTGCGACATCCTACGGTCTCTCGCGCCGTTAGCTCCACCTACAGGGGAAACATTGAAGTTTATCCAATCCTGTTCAAAGACTAAAGTTACATTTAGTTCGTTTGACGAGAGGTGTCGCGTAGCTTAATTCGAATTAAATGTTAGTTAAATGCAATCTCAAAAGTAGTTCATTGGTTTAGTGTCAATAATCTTTTGTTAAACGAAACCAAAACAAAATGTATTAGATTTATTCTACCTAATGTTAAACAAGTGAAGGCTGATGTGAACGTTAAAGGAGAAACTTTAGAAATAGTAGAAAGTACCGTATTCTTAGGAATCACCTTAGATAATAAACTTCAATGGGGCCCACACATAGATAAGCTATCGAAGAGACTTAGTTCTGCAGCATATGCAGTCAAAAAAATCCGTCATCTTACAGACGTGGATACATCTAGACTTGTTTATTTCAGCTACTTCCATAGTATTATGTCTTATGGTATACTGCTATGGGGGAACGCTGCAGATATTAACACCGTATTTGTGCTGCAGAAGAGGGCTGTTCGTGCAATCTATAATATGGGTCCCAGAGAATCCCTGCGTGATAAATTCAAAGAAATAAACATAATGACAGTACCATGTCAATATATTTATGAAAACTTGTTGTACACACATAAAAATATAAGTCAGTTCCCTAAAAATAGCGATAAACATAATTTGAATACCAGAAACAAACATAAGCTCGCTGTGCCCACAACTAGGCTACACAAAATTAAAATATCTTTTAAAGGGCAATGTATACGCTTCTACAACAAAACTCCTAGTGAGTTGCAAAAATTATCAATAAATAAATTCAAACAAATTGTTAAAACCTTGCTGTGCAAAAAGGCTTACTATAAAATATCAGATTATCTAGAGGACAAAAATGCTTGGGACGGGTTTTGCTCCAACTCGAAAAATAACAACTAACAGGCTAAAGGTTTCTTCGTCGCTTCTTTACTTTAGTCTACATACCGAAGCGACAGAAATCAAAAATATCACTTTATTTCCGTGTCAGTGTTTAGCTTTATATTTTGACCTTTTCTAAGTGTACATTTATTGTATTTATGGAAATAAAGAGTTTTTGATTTTGATTTTTGATTGATTTTGAGTTGTCGTTTATACCCTGTGTTTAAAATTGACTACCTATATCCTAGCAGATTCAAGTATTTGGTAAGTGTAAGTGTTTTGTAGGGTTAAAACAAAATGTAATTTCGTTTGATTTTTTACTACGAGTAATATAGATTGTGAGATTATATGAATACTTGAGTGGAAACAAAGTAAATGTTCTTAAAGTAAGTAGTGAATCATACACGGAATAAACTTTAACCAACACTATTAACTATTTCAATATTGACAGAAAAATATATTACGATTTCGAATATTGACAGAAAAAGGAAATAAGTTTTTAACCTTGCCGAAATACGGTATCGTGCTATAAAAATACGATGCACAGACCCGTTCATAATTTGCTTCTTGTTCTTTGTTCGTTTGACAAAATCATTGCCTTCCCAAGTACCTACCCACATTATATTAATATGAAAAGAATTTGCATTTAACTACCAGAGCTGAGCCACAGATTAGATAACGGCTGAGCGTAGTGTTAAACAGGGTTAAAAATTCGATGCATTCTAATAACTAATCAATTGAGTCATGCACAACCGCGTCATACACGACCGCGATGCGGAATACCGTGGTTCGAATCCCAGCTTAGAATAATAGTTTTTGCATTTAATTTATGACTAAAATGAATGGTGTGGTAAATTTTAAATGTTAGGGGCATAGCTGACAATGAACGCCACTGTACCTGCTTTCGCTGATTGTCTCGTTTATCAATGTTGTAGCATTTCAAGACAAAACGCGCTGAAATAGGACAAAAAACTGAAGCCCTTAGCTTATTCTCATTTAGACTACTTCACAAAACCAAGGCCCGTAACTTTAAAATGATCAGTATTTTTATTTTAATAACCTTTAAAGACTATTATCAGGGGGAGGCCTGAGTCCATCAGTGGACCGGTATAGGCTGTATATGATGTGATGATACAATCATGGAAGGGTAACTACTACGCTGTTTGATGTTCACCATCCAAAACTAAGGATAATATCAATTTATCTCGTCATTGATGTCGATTCTGTTGTTTTAGGATTCCTAATTTAAATTTTACGATTTTTAAATTTTCTAAGTTAGGTTGACTTAAAATTATGGTATTCTCTGTACACATCCTAAA
This sequence comes from Eupithecia subfuscata, assembly GCA_963564075.1. Lineage (NCBI taxonomy): Eukaryota > Metazoa > Arthropoda > Insecta > Lepidoptera > Geometridae > Eupithecia > Eupithecia subfuscata. The sequence goes on along the minus strand of OY751099.1, from coordinate 3,594,788 downwards.
AATCCATATTTCACTCTTTTCAAAAAATTTGCCCGTTTTTCACTAGTATTAATTTTAATCACGACCAAATTAGATGCCTGCTAAAATTAGGTCGACGTTTCTAATCATAGCTAAAATGCAATGCAACGAATAGGATTTTAACTATTTTAAATAAGTTGAGTTGTTTTAGATCTGTCAACCTAATTTTAAACCTGACAGTCTAATGTTTGAAACATAGAATAGCTTTCGTCTATTTGACATTCCTAAATCCTAATTTTAGCTAATTTTATCTAATTCTAAAACAACAGAATCGAAATCAAATAACATCGCAAAAATTTTCGCGTAGCTTAATTCGAATTAAGCTACGCGACACCTCTCGTCAAACGAACTAAATGTAACTTTAGTCTTTGAACAGGATTGGATAAACTTCAATGTTTCCCCTGTAGGTGGAGCTAACGGCGCGAGAGACCGTAGGATGTCGCAGAGATTTTCGACTCCCACGTCACTTGACTTCGTGGTGTAGTTGGTTATCACATCCCCGTACTGAGGGGAGGACGCGGGTTCAAGTCCCGTCGAAGTCGAAAATTTTTGCGATGTTATTTGATTTCGATTCTGTTGTTTTAGAATTAGATAAAATTAGCTAAAATTAGGATTTAGGAATGTCAAATAGACGAAAGCTATTCTATGTTTCAAACATTAGACTGTCAGGTTTAAAATTAGGTTGACAGATCTAAAACAACTCAACTTATTTAAAATAGTTAAAATCCTATTCGTTGCATTGCATTTTAGCTATGATTAGAAACGTCGACCTAATTTTAGCAGGCATCTAATTTGGTCGTGATTAAAATTAATACTAGTGAAAAACGGGCAAATTTTTTGAAAAGAGTGAAATATGGATTTTTAGGATGTGTACAGAGAATACCATAATTTTAAGTCAACCTAACTTAGAAAATTTAAAAATCGTAAAATTTAAATTAGGAATCCTAAAACAACAGAATCGACATCAATGACGAGATAAATTGATATTATCCTTAGTTTTGGATGGTGAACATCAAACAGCGTAGTAGTTACCCTTCCATGATTGTATCATCACATCATATACAGCCTATACCGGTCCACTGATGGACTCAGGCCTCCCCCTGATAATAGTCTTTAAAGGTTATTAAAATAAAAATACTGATCATTTTAAAGTTACGGGCCTTGGTTTTGTGAAGTAGTCTAAATGAGAATAAGCTAAGGGCTTCAGTTTTTTGTCCTATTTCAGCGCGTTTTGTCTTGAAATGCTACAACATTGATAAACGAGACAATCAGCGAAAGCAGGTACAGTGGCGTTCATTGTCAGCTATGCCCCTAACATTTAAAATTTACCACACCATTCATTTTAGTCATAAATTAAATGCAAAAACTATTATTCTAAGCTGGGATTCGAACCACGGTATTCCGCATCGCGGTCGTGTATGACGCGGTTGTGCATGACTCAATTGATTAGTTATTAGAATGCATCGAATTTTTAACCCTGTTTAACACTACGCTCAGCCGTTATCTAATCTGTGGCTCAGCTCTGGTAGTTAAATGCAAATTCTTTTCATATTAATATAATGTGGGTAGGTACTTGGGAAGGCAATGATTTTGTCAAACGAACAAAGAACAAGAAGCAAATTATGAACGGGTCTGTGCATCGTATTTTTATAGCACGATACCGTATTTCGGCAAGGTTAAAAACTTATTTCCTTTTTCTGTCAATATTCGAAATAGTAATATATTTTTCTGTCAATATTGAAATAGTTAATAGTGTTGGTTAAAGTTTATTCCGTGTATGATTCACTACTTACTTTAAGAACATTTACTTTGTTTCCACTCAAGTATTCATATAATCTCACAATCTATATTACTCGTAGTAAAAAATCAAACGAAATTACATTTTGTTTTAACCCTACAAAACACTTACACTTACCAAATACTTGAATCTGCTAGGATATAGGTAGTCAATTTTAAACACAGGGTATAAACGACAACTCAAAATCAATCAAAAATCAAAATCAAAAACTCTTTATTTCCATAAATACAATAAATGTACACTTAGAAAAGGTCAAAATATAAAGCCAAACACTGACACGGAAATAAAGTGATATTTTTGATTTCTGTCGCTTCGGTATGTAGACTAAAGTAAAGAAGCGACGAAGAAACCTTTAGCCTGTTAGTTGTTATTTTTCGAGTTGGAGCAAAACCCGTCCCAAGCATTTTTGTCCTCTAGATAATCTGATATTTTATAGTAAGCCTTTTTGCACAGCAAGGTTTTAACAATTTGTTTGAATTTATTTATTGATAATTTTTGCAACTCACTAGGAGTTTTGTTGTAGAAGCGTATACATTGCCCTTTAAAAGATATTTTAATTTTGTGTAGCCTAGTTGTGGGCACAGCGAGCTTATGTTTGTTTCTGGTATTCAAATTATGTTTATCGCTATTTTTAGGGAACTGACTTATATTTTTATGTGTGTACAACAAGTTTTCATAAATATATTGACATGGTACTGTCATTATGTTTATTTCTTTGAATTTATCACGCAGGGATTCTCTGGGACCCATATTATAGATTGCACGAACAGCCCTCTTCTGCAGCACAAATACGGTGTTAATATCTGCAGCGTTCCCCCACAGCAGTATACCATAAGACATAATACTATGGAAGTAGCTGAAATAAACAAGTCTAGATGTATCCACGTCTGTAAGATGACGGATTTTTTTGACTGCATATGCTGCAGAACTAAGTCTCTTCGATAGCTTATCTATGTGTGGGCCCCATTGAAGTTTATTATCTAAGGTGATTCCTAAGAATACGGTACTTTCTACTATTTCTAAAGTTTCTCCTTTAACGTTCACATCAGCCTTCACTTGTTTAACATTAGGTAGAATAAATCTAATACATTTTGTTTTGGTTTCGTTTAACAAAAGATTATTGACACTAAACCAATGAACTACTTTTGAGATTGCATTTAACTAACCTATTTATTCCTTCTTTCACACCTCTCGCACTCTCTGGTTAGTTAGGTTAAACAGGGTTAAACTTAGAATTTAAGACACTACTAAAAAAACACGAAACTATCTCTGTTTCTTTTGTTTAGTTGTGTTTAATTATTCGTTCATTGCCACTAGTTCTGTCAGACTTATCTATCTACTTGGATTCTTTTTGCTTGCTGCTTAGCCGCTGGCGAGGCATTCCTACTTATCTCGTTAGTTCAGTTAAAAATAAAATATCCTTTTCCCCCTGATTGTATTAAAGGAGCTAAGCCACAATAGTAAACAGAAGTAGTGGCACTAAACGAATTATTTAAGTTTAAATTGATTAAAGTCCGATCTCAAATTTAAAACAACCTTATTATTCAAATTTCCTCTAAATCTTGTGCCGTTGACTGTATAGGCATTCGTCAAAATAAAAAGTGGGGTAAAGTAGCTCCCGAAAATAATATATTTTATCAGTTGCCCTTACTTCCCATTTGGGATATGGCTAACTGGGGAGAACCAGTGACCTACCCGATTTAAGTGTGCAATAATGTATTTTCTATCTATCTGTCTATCTATTTATCTTTCAGGAAGTGCAAGCGACAATCGGCGGAAACATAACATTGTACTGTCACTCATCGAATGGGAATCGACCGCTCGACTACTGCCGCTTCCTATCGCCGAATGATGTGGGCATTAGTATAGATGAAACAGTCACTCCAAGCAAGTATGTTTGAATTTAAGAGGGCGCATTGCTCGCCATTTTGTGATAAGGATAGGAGGATTTCGCGTTCATCGGAGCGGGACGGAACTTTAGTTTTTGGAACGGCGTAAGCGCAAAAATAATGTTTTGGCTTATTTACAAGAAAACTACACAACTTATGAAGAAACTGTACCAAAGAATTAGTATTAACCTACGAATTAAAACAAAAATATTTCGATCGCAGGGTTCCTGAAATCTCGACCAAATTAGGTGCAAAATACTTAGTGCACTTTCATGATTTTTTTCATGAGTTTTCACAATCAAGGAACCGAAGAAAAAATATCGAATTTTATGTAATTCTTGTTTTTTTACCACGGGCACAGATATTATAATACCTACCCACGGGGATCCGGTGAGTACTGAGGTCTAGGCCTAGTTTGACAACCAAACCCGCTAGGTTCGCCCCTTAAATGTTAATCTCATGGGATTCACGCAGTAATAATGTGATTGTTTTGAAAAAAACTAAAAACTGACATCGAACTCCTCGGGAATAACAAAATTATGGGACCACCAGAGGATGATCCTCTACACAACTGCTCATTTTTAGTCCTGGCAGATTAGTTAAGTTTAGTTTTGGCAATTGACACCGACAATAGGAAACTTACCACCTTATCCTTGTATTAACATAGCTTACGCGAATAAACTTAACTTAAACAGTGAACGTTGTGGTCGTGATTTTAACTTACTGACATAAACTATAGCTACCTGTCGTGAACTCGGTGATGGATAAATAGTGGGATGTCGTGCAACTTTTGGTTCTATCTACAACTACACATTTCCAACATCATCCCCATGTTAGGTCAACTCCACCCAGAACATATAAGTCATTTAAATTTGATCAAAATGAGAACAAAGTTAGTTTTGTGAACGTGCTGATATGAAATCCTGAGCTATCGAAGCAGTCTAGAATAGAGCCGCGAGCGTAACGAGTGGCTCTTAAATTTACTGCTGAGCTAGCGAGCGATTTAAAAGGCACGTAACTTAAAAAACATTAGAACTCGAGACAAACATACAACATTTCACCTTGATCAGCTTTGCATTCTTCGAGCCGTGTCATTTAAATAAATAAAAAATAACAAATAATAATCAAGATTTTACCAATTGATAACTCATTTATCACATACTTTCTTGGATTATCCGGATTATCCGTTTTTTGCTTCCGAAACCTATCCACTGTGCCATATTATATCAGACTACTTCGCTTGTGCTCGCGGCTATAATCACGCGCCTGGATTAAATATAGCCTATGTCGCACAAGGATAACGTAGCTTTTTAGTGAAAGTATTTTCGATATCGGACCAGTATTTCCAGAGAATAAGCACGAACTCATAAACAAACAAATAAATACCTCTTTAAATATTAGTCTAAAGGTGAACCCCTTTTATACAGATCCGCCTTGATAAAGAACTGTTGATTGCTATCTCCGAGTAATCTAGACATCGTCTGATAACAATAATTATTGTTATCACACGATGTCTAGATTACTCGGTCTAGATTACTTAATTATAATTAATGATAACTTCACTTCTTAGGGAATGCTTGAATATCTAGTTTATTGATAATTTTTTATATTTATTTATTTTTATAAAAGAAATAAAGGATATCTTGAATTTAAAATCAAATTAGTACCTACATAACTATAATAATAAACGAATTCGATAAAAACAGTAAAGTTTGATTAGAAATTTAAATAACAATGCAATATGAAAACATATAATAAAAACTCCGAAAGTAATCAATAAAAATAATATGTCCAATATATTTTTATAATTTAATTGTAATTTTCTTTGTGAACAAAGATTGTATTATAAAATAATATCTAATACTGGAAATTTTACACAGCAGGGAATAGGTATTCAATGTGTATTGTCGAACCTTGATCAAACGAGACGTGCGGATATGTGACATTATATTTATCGATAAAAATCAGGACAAAACTATATGTAACTAAATGATCTCAAAAACCAAACCTATTCAATTATTTTTAATGAAAACTACATCATCTGGTTTTTGTTCGTTTCTTTTTAAGTTAACGGTGTATTTTATTGAAAGTAGTCTCATTTAAAAGCTAGATAGGCTACCTAGCTACAAAAATAAAAATAAATTACAATATCAAACATAAACCAAGTAAATATTTTGTTTTTAGAAATTTGCAAAAAAACGATTTTTATTTTATATTGGACTAGCGACCCGCCCCGGCTTCGCACGGGTGAAATAAATACTACTATTACTATTGTTATACATATAAACCTTCCTCTTCAATCACTCTATCTATTACAAAAAACCGCATGAAATCCGTTGCGTAGTTTTAAAGATTTAAGCATACATAGGGACAGAAAGAGCGACTTTGTTCTATACCATGTAGTGATCTGTAACTTCGAAACTGGGTCATTGAGGTGTATACTTTCTTGCATGTTGTATTAAACTTCATGATAATTTGACTTTCGTAGTTTGACGAATTCATTATGAATGTAAGCGGGTTAACTACGCACTTAGTTTGTGTTGGAAGCACACCATGGTTTTAAGAACACCATGGTTTTTGCACCATGCATGGTGTTTTTCCAACACAAACTTGGTTCGTAGTTAACCCGCTTGCATTCATAATGAATTAGTCTACAAATTCTTCAAAAACTATGGGTCTATCTCTTTTCGTTGGCAAGTTATTTACTATTTAAATTAGGTACTTTCTCTCATGTACTAAAATCAACAGGAATCTAAACTGATTCAATCTGCATAAATTAAAAAAAAACAAGGCAAGAAGGGGAGAAATGGAGGGAGAAGAGGGAGCCCAGCAGTAGGATGGAAACAGTTTATTAAGATAAGATGAAATAAAACAAAAATTGAAGTATGTAAATGATTTAAATTGATTTATAAAATTTTCTTAATGTCTACCTACTACTTTTCTCAATGCATATATTATGTATATCAGTCATCTAGTACCCATTGCTTAGCTTGGGGCTAGATGATGCTGTGTGGATTGTCCAGTATTATTTATTTATTTATTATATCGTTGCACGTAAAGCCACACTGCGCGTTGTTCTTATTAGTATCTACATTTTTAAAAATTTATTGAAATCATTAATTTTTAAGTCATGAAGTTTAATACCACATGCAAAAGGTACATTTCAATAACCCAGTTTTAAAGATACAGATCAAAAATAAAATAAAATCGTTGTAAAAAAAAAACATTTATTTTACTAGGCTTATTGCCGATATTGTATTTTTTTTAGCTAAGCAGACTATCTAGTTTTAGAAATTTCATTTTCAGTGCCGTCCTGAACCGTTTCTACTTCACAACTGGCCGTGCCATAGACTACGGCGACTGCTCTCTGTCCATAAACCCGGTGATGGCAGAAGACGAGGGAGTTTGGACCTGCGCCGCGCTCGTCGACGAAGAGATATCTGAGTCTAGTGACACTATCAGGGTTATGACTGCTAGTAAGTGAAGTTAGGTATAATTTTGTTTGAGCCGTAGACTACGGCGACGCTCTCTGTCCATAAACCCGGTGATGGCAGAAGACGAGGGAGCTTGGACCTGCGCCGCGCTCGTCGACGAAGAGATATCCGAGTCTAGTGACACTATCAGGGTTATGACTGCTAGTAAGTGAAGTTAGGTATGTTTTGTTTGAGCCGTAGACTACGGCGACGCTCTCTGTCCATAAACCCGGTGATGGCAGAAGACGAGGGAGTTTGGACCTGCGCTGTGCTCGTCGACGAAGAGATATCTGAGTCTAGTGACACTATCAGGGTTATGACTGCTAGTAAGTGAAGTTAGGTATATTTTGTTCGAGCCATAGACAACGGCGACTGCTCTCTGTTCATAAACCCGGTGGTGGCAGAAGACCACCACCGGGTTTATGAGGGAGTTTGGACCTGCGCTGTGCTCGTCGACGAAGAGATATAGAGAGAGTCGAGCTATATTGCTAGGCACGACGATGTTCGAAAGACAAAGCGGTCAAAGTCATCTGTTAGATAAATTAAAAAAATAATGCTGGTCAATTCCCACAGCATCATCTAGCCCCAAGCTAAGCAGAGTTTGAGTTATGGGTACTTGATTGATAATGATAACTGATATCTTAATACCTACATTACTACATACATAGATATTTTTATTGTTCATAGAAAACAGCCTGAACAAATATCTGCAGATCGTAAAAACTTGTATCCCGAAGCGGGAATCGAACCCGCAACCTCCTGCAGACCTTCGCCCGCTGCGCCAAAGAGGTCGTCAGGTGGTTAGACAATACCGTCGTCGGCGTGGCCGGAAGACTGGGTGAGGCTAGTACAGGACCGATGAAACTGGCATGTGAAAGAGGAGGCCTATACCCAGGCATAGGCCTATATCCAGATACCCGGTATAAATATTTACTGCTGGATACTCAGCACCAGCAGTGGCAGTCAACGGTGATGATGAAATCATAAGATCTCAAGAGGCGCAAATATGCAGGTCTCCACAGGGTTTTTAAAAAAATATCTGAGCGTCTGGTCGAAGCGACGCATGACCCGAAAGCTGGTGAGTATCTGGCGCAGCGCATCAGCATTGCCATACAGCGTGGCAATGCAGCCAGCGTACCTGTAGATTGTTTGCAACAGTTGTTTCAATTGTAAATACTGGTGTAATTTTCTTAGTGAATAAAGGCTTCTGCCATGTTAAAAAAGAAGTTATTTATGCCCTTTGTTACATAATTTCACCTCTAGCGCTAAAATTGTGTTTGGTGTTAATTCAGAAATCGCCAAAACGAAAATAACTAAGATTATAAAATTTGACAGCACTGAAAGTGTTCCTGTCTCAGCGTAAGATCGAAATCAAAAGCAAGTCATTTTTTTTTTTTTTTTTTTTTTCAGCCATTACTGTCCCACTGCTGGGCAAAAGCCTCTCTTTTCTCCTTCCACTCCTCGCGATTTAACGCTGTCACAGGCCATGATGGATGGTGTGCGTCAAGCTCGTCTCGCCATCTCATCCTGGGTCTTCCACGTCGCAAAAGCAAGTCATGATTTTTATTTTTGTTAAATTAGTTCAGCGTAGTCTTGGCGACATCTGAAATGACATTTTCAAAATATGAACACATAATTCAGTGAAGTTTCCTTAGAAAACCAACTAAAACCATAACCTCTAACAAGTCCCTCTCTCCACAGCACCGGAACGACGTTCCATGGCAGGCATCATCGGCATGAGCGTCGGTGTTTCCCTCATGTTCATCGTCTTTGGAGGCGTCATGCTCAGGAAATACGGAAACCTACCCCCACTCCCCATCCCTTGGAGGAGAACCAACAACACTGACGCAGAGACCGTCATAGACAATAGAGACAGCGCTAGAACGTCATTCAACACTGACGGTGGTACCGTGGACTTGAGGGTTGGTCAAACACAGGAGCGATGGGTAAAGTCCACTCCATCTGAACCAGTGAGTGCAAGACTTAGCGCTGTTAGCGGTGGTAGCAACTCCAGTGAAGAACCAGAGCCTCCAATGCGGGAGATTCAGATATCGCAGAACGTGCCTAATATGATCGATTTGAATAAAGTTGTGTAACGAATAAAGGGTAATTCATGGTCCAAGAGAACAAGGTCTGACACTCTGAGAGTGACACAAATTCTACGTCATTGGCGGATGTGTCGGTTCTCAAACTTTTTAGTTTGGGATAAAAGTAGATTTATTCATTAGCCAAACTCGATGTAGAGTGTTTGTAAACAAACCGCCCATTACCTAAAATTCACTCTGTTGCCGCATCTTAATTTACATTACCTGTCGATTTGAGATCCTTCCATAAATAAATATTGCTTAAATTTATATCTAAAATTCGACGCCAATCAAGTAAATTGTTATTTGTGTCGTGGTTGTTTACAACACACATTCTACACAGAGTTTGGCTAATGAATAGATCTACTTTTTCCCCCAAACTAAAGAGTTTGAGAACCACCATATCTGGCGATAACGCAGAATTTGTGTCACCCACGTGACCGTGATGTCTAGGAATGCTATACTATGCGAAGCAGGTAAGTATGTTATTTTATTATACCATGGTGTAATTCAGCTTGCACTGAACTTCAAACTTATGGACGAGACTATTTGAATCTAATTGCGAAAAGGATACGATGCATAGTGATATTAGCATGATAACTAAACAGCTAAGGTTTGATTTGGATTTCGTAGGTGCGTAATGAACTGTGAACGCCGCTGCTTCGAGGCTGAACACACAAAGTGGCGATCACAATAGGCCTATCATGGCCGCAGTGATACGAAAGCCACCACAAGCAAATAAAAAAATTTAAAAAAATGAGCTGTGTTTGCACCATCCCAACTTCTCCCGCGGAATTTACACTACCCCAACTCTCCTCGCGGGTGTCTTAAGACGCGAATAAGTGATATCCACCGGGGGCGGGCAGCAGCGCCCCCTGCAGTCTACCACCGAACTACGATCCCAAACCCAGCATGGAAATTATGGGTACCTCCTCATAAGATAAGGCGCTTATCAGGGGGAGGCCTGCGCGTCCAGCAGTGGCCAAATAGGCTGTTGAGGTGAGGTGAGGTGCATAATACGGTGGACATCAACCGACATCTACGCTTCTGTGGTGCGGACATGATGTGATACAAATATTGTAATATTGTTTTATCTTAATGATTTTCTACAAAAATGCTCGATGGTAAAGTAAATCTTACCAGTCTAAGATGCTTTAGTGATTAAGCTGATTTTATCATAATGATTTTATCACAAAATCATTATCCCTAGTTAATGAGACATATTTCGATAATCGACTTGTTTTCAACCTTTTATATTCAAAGGTCCATTTGACGTCATTAGATAACAAGATCTTTCTCAATGATAGCAGAGAATTAGTGAAATGCAAATTAGCTTTGGATGTAGGTGTCATGTGCCGTTTTTGTATAGTAAAATCATTATTGGCAGATTTCCTTATTTTTATTGGAACTATATTAATATAGGTTATCTTAATTATGTAGTTTAAGTTCCGGTAAATAAATTATATTAAAAAAAACACAGGACAGACAGGTTTATTAACAAACCTCGTTATATAATAAATTTAATTAAATATTTTAGGTTTGATTGTCTCGTAAGTTTTATGAAGGGCGTTTATTTGCACCACCCCATTTCTTCCCGCGGTTATCGTAAGAGGCGACTAAGGGATATTCACCGGGGGCGGGCAGCAGCTCCCCCTGCAGAACAATTTTATCACCGAGCTGCGATCCCAACCCGCATGCCCAGCGTGGGGATTATGGGCATTACCCCCATAGAGTAAATGCCAATAAGGCGCTTATGAGGGGGAGGCCTGCGTCCAGCAGTGGTCAACAAATATAGGCTGTGAGGTGAGGTTTATTTGCGGAAGGAGAGGAACTACTAGGTATATACTATTGCTAGAGTCTACACACCAAAGTCAGCGCCAAAGTCAAACAGCCAGGCAGGATGTCTACTCTGAAAAACGAACAAAGTAGACGAATGACGTCAATAAAACGAACAACCTTACCACCAAGCTGCTTCGGACGCGTCAACAGTGACATCTTTCGTTTCGAATCTACTAAGAAATTATTTGTTTAATTATGTAACTAACACAATTTTTGAAAACCAATTACACTTGTAACTTATGATGATTAAAAAAACATCATTTATAAGTATCTAATACTAGACGATCACCTCGCGGTTTCACCCGCGTAGTTGCCGTTCCCGTGGGAATTCCGGGATAAAATATAGCTTATGTCACTCCCTGAAAAGTAAGCTTCCTAGCGGTGAAAGAATTTTTCAAATCGGTTCAGAAGTTTCGGAGCCTATTCAATACAAACAAACAAACAAACAATCAAATCTTTCCTCTTTATAATATTAGTATATAATTTCATTATTGTTAAAAAAGTAAAAACATTTTATAAAATAAATAAATATAGAAATTAACATTAAAAATTAAATAGTTTTCAAGGCAAGTAAATTAAATAGGTAATATAATAAATAATAAAATAAATGTAAGTAGTAGTCAGATAGGAAGTATAGTAAGGTCATCGAAAGAACGGATCGGCCGTCTTTCGTTTTGCTGACGTCATCCGCTAACTTCGTTCGTTTTCCAAATAGTTCGATCCGTCAGTATAACAATTTGGAAAAAAAACATCCAAACAGTTCGACTATCGAACTACTGGTAGGACTGGATGGAATAAAGGGTTTTTTCAAGGTTTCATCAACCTCCAGGTTGGTGTGGTATTTTTTATCTACTCATGTGATTTAAGTGTATGATCATTGCAGGAAGCCTACAGTGTTTTGTCAACTTGTCGGCACCGACTTTGGTGTCTAGATTCCATAAACTTAACACGTCCAGTGCCACTGACTCCCCTCGCGAGTTCACATAACTCTTATTCCAGTGCCGGTGACTCCCCTAGCGCGTCCACTGTGAAATGTTCCCGGCATCCGGCAATACATTATGAAAATCGTGGTGGCATTGAACGCGTTAACTGTGTCAACTGTGTAAAAGTAGTAGGTAGGGCCAGTAGGTACTACGTAGGTTCTTATGTTTCTTACAATGGGGGCTATCGCGTGTGAATTTTCCACTAGAGGCGCTTGTGTCGCGTGAGGTCCAATAACATTCACTTTTCACTGGCTTTGGCGGGCTTCGTGACATAAATTATAATTTCTATAATTTAACTGTTGAAAAGTGATCTCCTTCGCGAAATTATCGCAAATATGGATTATTTGGCGATGAATGTTTGAAAGCGGAATTACGAAAAAGAGGCGCAAAAATAAGCGGTATCAAAGAGCAGCGGTTTAAAAACTTATTTTTTAATACCTAATGACAAACTTATTTTTTAATACCTACTGTTTTATACCTAATAATTAAAACCAAATTTTAATGCTATAACTCTAGACCTTAGTCAACAGTGGCGCCAACTGGTGAGCAAAGGAACGATAGTCCCCATTAGCCGGACACGATACAATAATGAATGAGCAAGAGCTTTTGTAAAAAAAAAATACAATCTTTTCAATACAGTCAGGCGACATAGGCTCAATAAAATATAAATAATAACAATAATATACGTACAGGTGGATTTTTCGACGGGGCAGTAAGCGCAGGTTTCTTAACCGGTGTAGCCACGGAATTAGAAATTAAAGGGAAATGGTAAGTGGGTGTGGCACGCGTGCCACAAGTAAGCGTTGTTACGCTTAACCGTTCCCAGTCGGGTTCTAACATCGCGTGGAGTAGCTAGTCTCGCAACCAATTCATTTTTTCCGTAATCGTGCCGTATTGTTCGATTTTAGAGTGTAAAAATTATAGTAGGAGAAATAATCTTCAAAATGGAGGTGTTTCGTACCATCGGTAAGAACGATTTTTATTGTTTTGTAATAAAATCTTATTTTATTTCAATTTGTCAATAATTTAACAAAAAACGTTTCCCTCACATTTTATGAGAAGTCCAAGAGTAATTTTATTTTTTTAATCAATAAAACTTTTCATAACCAAACTTTCAGTCTTTATCAGTCAATCTAAAGAGTATGCCTACAATTCAAACTCAAAAAAATAAAATTCAACTTTTCCTAACACTGGTTAAGGTACCTGCCCTTCCTGCCCCGTCGAAAAAATCCACTCTGTATAGAAATACCGATGAAAAACTAGGCTCATTTCTGGTATTCAAGATTTTGGCCAAAACGACTGTATTTACGATTCTACTGGTAAATCTACTAGTAGTTTTTGAGGATTTCATCTATCGTAACGCTTCCGAAGAACTTGTTGATGGTCTTTACTATTGTCTTGACGATCTGCTTGATGATTGGTGGAGCGAGGTCGTCCATCAACTGCTGCCAGTTCTCATTGGCGAATTGGTGGGTGGTGTCGGCTGGAAAAAAGAAAAAAAAAAACTAAGTTTTTACGACACTGACAATTCAGAGGGGTGAGTCTATTTATGTACAGCAGCGCCTCTATCGCGCGGATAGGGAACTATTCTAATCCCATACAAAAAGGAGTCACGATTAGGTCTCGTGACTGACGTCAAATAGACTCACACCTTAGGACACGAATAGCACAGCTAATTGTTATAAATACGTAAATCCCCGACGAAAGTTTTATTACCATATGATTTGATAGACTGTGATGTCGATTCTGTTGTTTTAGGATTCCTAACTTAAATTTTACTATTTCTAAATGGGAGTAAATTTATTGGTATTTATTTTAAATATTTGATCAGCTGGAAAAGTCAGCTTAAAAACTACTTGAGCAGCATTTTAAGTTTTGATCGGCTGTAAAATAAAAACCACCAGCAACACTTGGTCGGCAACTAAGTTATTTTTGGTCAGAAAATAAATAGCTGTTTGATCGGCGAAATTAATGTTTTTATCAGCAGAATTAATTATATGATCTGCAGGATTATACAATTATTTTTGATCAGCCAAAAAGTGATTTTTTGAGCAGCACTATTAATGTTTTGGTCAGCCGAATAAGAATATCGTTAAGCTGAAAAAAAAAATAGGTATAAGCCATAATCAATGGGTTTGCTTTTAAATGTATGGTCAACTGAAAAATTATATTACCGCGATTTTATTGAAAAAAGCATTAGTCGGTTAACACTTTCATGGCCCAAGACGCAGACGAGCCTCTCGACCCTCGTGTGGCGGCGGCGCGGCGGCGGCGGCGCGCCCCTGCGAGTCGCACCGCCGCGGCTGGGCGGTGAATGCGTTAAAGAAGGTGGGGTTTTGATAGTCGAGTCGATACAGAGGCACATACGAGGTAGGTAGGTAAGGTACCTATTTCTACCTTACCTAGCATTGTTGTTTTTGTAAGAAGGTATCAAGGCGCTGAGGACCCTTGTTCGTTGTTGGTCATGTCTGTCCTGTATTTGTAACACCGGCACGACAGTGACATACAAACGCACGTAGGAGATATGTAGGTAGGTACCTACCTTACCTCGCGTTGTTGTTAGCAATTGAAGGAACCCTTGATTGTTATTGGTCATGTATGTCCGTGTGTGACACCGGTAGTAGCATAGGTACGTACAAACGAGACAGGTATAAGATAGGTATGTAGGTAAGGTACCTTACCTTACCAACATACCTATTACCTACGCGCAAATCTATATAAATGAACTCTCGGAAGTACGCGCGTGGCTGCGCAGTGTAGGTACCTTATTTTAATGGGTCAAAGGGACGCGGAAGGGTGCGCAGGCGACGAGCACTCACACTTACTTTCGTTTGCCGTGAGTTAGTGTGAGTGCTCGTCGCCGCGCAGTGGTGTGGTCGTTCCTTCCTACACGAAATACCTACCTAATGAAATGAACAACAAAGATGGAAAGACGTAGCTAGACCAAAGTGCGACCAAGACAACAATATGCACGTGGAACACAAACGCCGGTGGCCGGCGGCGGTGACCGGTCTATCTATGACTGAGGTGGATGGACCTAATTGGACCCAATCTCTTGAATTTTACTTACACTTACATCTAGGTATGACTGTAGGTATCTCATGAACCGTACCTACCTACAAAGTAGACAATAGTAATTTTCAGAGGATTTAACAGAGGATCCTTTGTGTTTCGTTGGTTATCTATAGGTAGGTAGGTACTTGCGAAGGTAGTTTTTGCAACTAATGTGGGAGAAAAAGAGATACTAAACACTTTTTTCTCGGTAGCCTTGTTGTCACAGATTAGGTAGGTATACACTTTGTAGAAATAGGTACCTAGACACATTTTCGATTATAGGCCTTTAATTTTAACACAAAAGGATAGGACAGGACCTTTAATTTTTCACAAAAGTCAATTCAATTTGATTGCACAGTAAATGAAAATAATAACAATTAGATAGATTGATTACTATACTTCATTGCACCATCAGTAGGTACCTACATAAAACAATTTGGCAAGCAATAACACTATTTTTCACGACTCATTGGGTAGGTAGGTAGGTAGATAGATTGCGGATGTCGTCGGCAATTTGACTCACTCATTCAGACATTCTGGATTTCAGTGTACCTACCTATTAGTACATTTGTTTTTCACAAAACTTCGTACATATTTAATTAAGTAAGTATATCAGTACCTACTTACTTACTTAAGTAAGTGCCTACTTACTTAAGTAAGTAAAGAGGTACTTACTTAAGTAAGTAGGTACTTATATCAGTTATCTAGCCGTACTGTACCTACCTACCTAGGTATAATACAAGCTCTGCTTTGCTTGGTGCTAGATAATGCTGTGTGAATTGTCCAGCATTAGGAAGGTACTTATAGGTAGAGCACCTGGGTAGGTAGGTTTTTATTTCTTTCCATTTCATTTCTATAACCAGTTTTTAACGAGTTAAGTACTCCCAAAGATTTATATCGTTAAAGATACCTGTCCTATTTATACCTAAGTATTGTATTAATACAATACACTACATAGCTAGATAAATCGTACAAACATTTGTCTCTTGGCGGGAATCGAACCCACAACCTCCTCTTTCCTACCGATTCCGCGGCGGGGCGGGGCGGCGCGGCGGCGGCGGCCAGGTGACTGCACAGGTAGCAGGGCATGGGTGGTTTTGAGCGAGCCGCCTCTCAGCAAGCAGAGCCGTTAGGAACATTATCTATGACCTACGTATTTCCGACAGATATTTCCCAGTCAAAAATCCTAGAACCCGGCCGGGTACAGCGCCACCTCCCGGGTAAAGTTGTAAATTTAGACCATTCAGTGACCCACTCAAACACACCATTAAATGAAATGTCATCAAAATCGGTCCAGCCGTTGAGGAGGAGCTCAGGAGACAACATGTAGATAGATAGATACAGAAGATTAATAATAATAAAGGGTGTATTAAGATTAGCAAACCAAAATTAATTTGATAGCTCACCATAACATTATAAAATCCGAACCAGGATTTGCTGATCTTTTTCATTCATATATTGCTGCAATATCATTTTAAAGGCATGCCAAAATTTCATTAAATCCGAATCACGATTTGCTGCTGCTTCACTAGTATATTGCTGCACAAATATTTAATTTGCTGTGACATAAATTTTTAGGCTGCCCACTGTCACATTAGTTGCTGATCAATTCAGTCATTTTTGCGGACCACTAGCTGCGGCTCAAAATATTTTTTCTGCTTGCAAAATCAATTTTTCGGCTGCCTAAAACCTCTTTAATCTGCTGATCGTTTAAATGATACCCTTTCTAAATTTTCTAAGTTAGGTTGATCTAAAATTATGGTATTCTCTGTACAGATCCTAAAAATACCAGAAAATCTATATTTCACTTTTTTTAAAAGATTCTGCCCGTTTTTCACTAGAATAAATTTTAATCACGACCAAATTAGATGCCTGTTCAAATTAGGTAGACGTTTCTAATCATAGCTAAAATGCAATGCAAGCAAAGAATAGGATTTTAACAAAAAAAAACTAACTAAGTTCAGTTGTTTTAGATCTGTTAACCAAATTTTAAACCTAACAGTCTAATTTTCGAAACAAAGAATAGCTTTTGTCTATTTGGCATTCCTAAATTTTAGCTAATTTCAGCTAATTCTAAAACAACAGAATCGACACCTGTACCATAGATATAAGTAAAATTCTATAGATATGGTACGTTCTACCAGCTGTAACTCAACAAATGGCCTGTGTTGTGTTACAACTAAAGGCAAAGACACGTTATTATTTCAAGATTCGAGCTTTTACAATACTGAATGAACAACTAAGATGGAAAGACGTATACCAGACCGAAGTGCGACCGAGAAACACGAATGCTGGCGGTGCCGGTCCGACTATGACTCAGGTGGGTAGACCTAATTGGACCTAATTTAAGCGTACCACTTTCGACAAGCTGGTACCATTGGGTACCAACTTGTCGAAAGTGGTACGCTGTGAAGGGGTAATATTCGGGAGATTGCTCCCGAATATTACATACATCGATGGACTGCACCGATTCTCTTCAAAAATAGCTAAGAACACTTGATCAAGTTCCCAAGTTGGGCCAACTTGGGCATTCCAATTAAGCTGCTTTGCGTCAGGCCGTAGAGTCGTAAAGCAGCTTAATTGTTATAGGTTCTTAAAACTTCTTTACTTCCTACCAAAACTTGAATAAACAAAATACCCTCAGCTGTTTATTAGCCTTGAAATAATTGTATTGAGACCGGATTTACTGGATTGACACGGAATTAAATAAAAGTAGAGATAATTTCGCATCTTATAATATAATACCTACGTGGAATCACTTAAACTTAAACAAATGTATTAAACTAGTTTCATTTAAGGAAAAATTGTTCAAATAATGCTTTAGGTGTATTTTCTAGGTAAAATACGGTTTACGTAGGTTGGTACTGGCACAGATATTATAATAGGTACTATACTAGTGTTAAAGCCTATTCCGAACTTGGCTGAAGCTCTAGCGCGCGTCTCAATTGTCACTCAAGGTTATTACATGACCAAAGTTCAAAATCATTGCACCACTTAACGCATTTACTGCCCAGACTCAGACTTGCAGATGGACATGTGCCTCTTGGGCCATGACAGTGTTAGACCCATGCGACCAAACGACCACACTTATGTCACCTCGTGTAAGAACGGTCTAGGAGAACATTCTTCAATATTTTATATCCGATACTTGGGTTTAATAGTCGCAATGTTTTTGACGTGACAACGTCTTATAATTCGATAGAGCCGGCTGCACGCACGAAAAAACATGACGTCACCTCGTCATGCGGCGTTACCTCGCTCTGAGGCGTTCCATGTAAGACTTGAAGTGCAAGCGAGAGCGCTCGACATCCGTCTCTCTCCTACTTGAGTGAGCGATGCGTCTGCGTTGTCACGTTCAACTATCGTCAGTAAACCGACTTTACAGCCAACCAATTTTTTTTATGATATCATTAGCAAATTCTTTTATTAATTTATATCTTTTGTAACTGGTTTTTTACCTATTTAGTATTTAATAGCTTGACGAGCGTTTAATTGTATGAATTTATTTAAAAATTATTTAAGAATTTATTTCAAACAGTCTTCAATCAATATTGTTAAGCCGGGTACCCACTGACCGGTGTTACGGCCCGTAACACCGGTCAGTGGGTACCTACCCTGTGACACGTTACATTTGGCCCCGTAACTTACGAGGCGTAAGGTAACGTGTCACATAGGGAACCTTCGTGCAGTCAGTGCGGGGAAAGAAGGCGCTTGCAACGAGCAACGAGACGGATTTTGACGTTTGATGCTCACTGCGAATCTATAACGCACCGTAAGCCGGTCAGTACCCACCTTTATTAACTTTTATTTATTTATATTTTACTTCTCAGTTTTGACACCTCGCTCTAACTAAGTTCAAGACTTGTGATGTAGACGCGAGGGTTCTCTACCTCGGTATGGTAGTAGGTTTACACCTTTACACTATTAAAGGACTTACATAATGTACCTATATAAAAACTTTAAGAACACTAGGTACTATACTTAAAATACTAGTACAAACTTCAATTTAATACTACATTAAAGTTAAGTTTATGCAAAATTAACAAGTATAAAACTTCATAATATACATTTTTAATAAATGAGGCGATTTTAAAATGTAAATGAGACCTTTTCTAAGTGTACATTTATTGTATTTATGGAAATAAAGAGTTTTTGATTTTGTTTTTTTTTTTTGAGATAATTAAATAAGGCGTTTTCAAAAAAAAAGAAAAAGACCCTATTTAACACTTTCATGGCCTTAGACGCAGGTAGTTACCCCAACTCCCCATGCCGCCGCCGAGGCTGGGCAGTGAATGCGATATTCCAATCTAATATATTTTAACACTTTCATGGCCCAAGCCGCAGACGTGCATTCACTGTCCAGCCTCGGCGGTGCGACCCGCAGGGACGCGCCGCCGAGGCTGGACAGTGAATGCGTTACCTCGATAAATGGCAGGGATCTTTCGCGAAGGAATAAAGCTTGTGGTAGTGTGTCATGTCAAACTATGCAGGGTCTATGCCATATACATAATTTCAAACTATTTATCTTGTGCCTGTGCAGCGACCAGCCTTCATTTTGAAAAAGTTGTACTGTACGTAAACAAAAGACTTACAAAGTGTCTTGCTCCCGTTGAACAGGTTCTCGAACCGGAACGTTGTCTTCTCGATATCGTACTGGTATTTAGGAGTGATGAGCTTCAGATGCTCTCCGATGTTGTTCTTCGAGCGGGCCAGGGTGCCGTCGATGGTTACTTCTACGTTTTCTGAAATATTTATTTGGTGTTAGTTTTTGTAAAAACTTTCGTTCTTTGCCAACAAACTCGTAGGGTGTCTATTTTATTTTTGGAATTTTAGGAAATCTTACAGTTTGAACATCTATCTAAATAAGTACATAAATTTAAAACACGCCAAAATATCATTGATTAATACCACTTTATCATTTGCTATTGAACTTTATCAATTTATTATTTATGTGGATTCATAACGTCTATTGTTTGACGTTAGGCCAATTCTACAAGATGACAGAAGAGAAGGAACTGGAAGAATCAGCTCACGGTAGCTAAAAGACCTAGAAGTCGTAGTAATCATGTAGAAACGTCTCGCAATTCATGTAGTCAGAGGCAGCCTTGCGTCTGTCTTTCAAGTCCTATTTTCAACTGACATTACCCAATTATGCCCACAAGTGAGACAGATAAAGTACCTACTCCGTTGCAAATATTTGTTTAAGTAAATGATCAAACAATTTACTTCTCAAATATTTACGAAGTATATTTGCACTGATCGATATTACCTAAACAAGCATTCGAAACTGAACTTACTGGATTTGACGGCAGCAAATGAATGAGTCATTATTAACTCATAATTTCTTTAGGATAAATGCCTATTTTGGTAGGTTTTATTTGCAAGGAAGAATGTATTTCAACATTTTAAAAACGATGACATAAATTTTTTTTTCTTCAAAAGTTGAAATACGTCCGTTTGAATAATCACTCCTCATTTACGAAGTATATTTGCACTGATTTTAAACAAGCATTCGAAATTGAACTTACTGCATTTGACGACAGCGTCGCCTTTCCCTTCAATAGGCAGGATGATGATTCGACCGTTGATTTCGTACTTGGCAGTCAGCATCAAATCACTCTTGAAGGCTAGGGTGAAGTTTTCATTTGATTTGCTGATAATCACTCTGTGAAAGAGGAAAATACCTAAGTTATATCGACGTACCTATATCATTTGCCAATCAATTAAAATGATAATGCTATGTGTTCCGGGCAAAGACAATGTCTTTGGTTCCGGGTCTGGATACAGTCGGCTGCATAAAGATTATGTACAGTCACCGCCGAAAAGGTAATGTTGTTCAGTTATTCTGCGATCATGGCGCATGAAACTGTGCCGAAATAGGTATGGGAAAGCTCAAAACTCAAATCATGGTAAATATCCCGTTGTAAATGACTAGTATTGATAACCATGATGGATTTAAAAGTTTTAACAGATGAATACTCCAAGAGCCCGTGTAAACACAAAGCAATAATAGCGGCTTTGTGTATAGGCACATGGGGTCCTGTGTAAAAATAAAATTGACGGTAGGTAAAATATCTAAATTATACCGATACACAACCGATCATTTCACACTAATGTGTGATGTGATTTGATCAAATATGAGTAAGTGGGCCACTTATTAAAAAACACTTAAAGTATGTTTTAAAATCAACTGTATTCAAGTTGTTGGTTCCAAGAATTTGAATGGGTGGGTTAAAACAACAGAAAAAAAATTGTTTAGTTATTTATTATACATTATTATCTATTTTTTTTTATTGTAATTGTTATTGTGTAATTAGGTTATTTTACCCATTTCTTTTCATTTTTTTTACACAGGTGTGAGGTAGAAATCAGCCTTGCATCACTTTGAGTATTGAAATGATTGATTCGTGTATTGAGTACTATCTTCGTACTCAATAGACTAATCAACCATTTAAATACTCACAGGATATAACTATCGACTACAGATTCACCACGCGTGTAGTTAATTAACACTAATGTATTCTAAAGTAACCACATTGCTATTGTTTATCGATTCGTCTCCATGCCATGTTTTCCGGTGTTTATGAGTCAAAGGGCAGAGTTTTTTGCCTTTTAATAACGTTTATTTACCCACATAATGTTAATTGGAAGTTAAGTACGTAATTGAAGGTAAATACAGGTGGGGGTTATTGTAATGGCACTTTGTGGGAACGAATTCTCAGGCATGCTGACAATGAGCTTAGGAATGTAAACGAGGAAAATGGATTATTTAGACGAATTTTTAAAACCTACCTAAGGTTTTCACTTAAATATATTTTTCTATTGATTCGAGTTAACGAAAAATTACCTAAAAATAACAAAATTATAATACATAATTGTAATTTTAAAATTACCCTACGCTTCTATTTGCACAACAATGTTTGCAGAGCATGTCTGATTTATTGATACCTAACGCGTTTTTGCTCAGAAGAGTAAATTAACGAATTATCAATATCAGGCAAACTTCAAATTCAAACTCTGAATAGAATTATACGAACTCAATTGCCATTTCAACAGCCGCGTACTTTAGGTACCACGTGTAGAAACAACTATTTCTACTTATATAATTTTTTTTTAATAGATAATCCACACAGCATCATCTAGCCCCAAGCTAAGCAGAGCTTGTATTAGGGTACTAGATGACATAATATAATACTTACATAGATAGATATTTTTTATTATACATAGAAACGACCAGAACACCCGCAACAATATTTGCAGATCGTACAAACATATGTCTCAAGGCGGGAATCGAACCTGCAACCTCCTGCGTCGCAAGCGGACCTTCGCCCGCCGCGCCACCGAGGTCGTCATACTCGTATAGTATGAGGCATATGCTGGATGCGGCAAGCTGAAGAAAGGGCGTTATGGCGCTCATTAGGGGATGGATTAGCCTATGTCCAGCAGTGGACTAATATAGGCTGATGATGATGATGATGACATAGCATGAGTTACCTAGCTATACCAACCTGAAAGGTCTTTTATAGTTCCGATAATAAAACACGAGTATACATACCGAGATCTAGCTTTCCTTCCTTATCTAGTCCTATCATCAAAATCAGCCTATGTTAGTCCACTGCTGGACTTAGGCCTCCCTCCCCTACTGACCGCCGTAGCGCCCTATCTTCAGCTTGTCGCATAGCATCTGCCTGTAGGCCAAGCACGGAGATTATTCTCTAGGGTAGAATAGACATTATCGACGTCGCATCGTCATACATTGCGTATATTATAGAAGTAAAAGGAATGAGTTTAAAACAATTTACGCATTCGAAAATAAAGTGACGTAATTTTTCTCTATTCTACCCTAGACAACAATCCCCGTGCTTGCCCTGCTGCAGTCTTCTGCAGGTCGGAGAGATTGATAAACTGGTTTCAACCTTGACACTTGTGATACGAGTCCCTCCATCTGTAGTTTCTTTCATCAAAGGTAAAATGTAAAAATTTGTCGTTTTGAGACGAAAATATGTTATGGTGAAGCGATTTATTTGGCACTAGTTTATGCCCGCGCCCTACAGCAACAGCTTGCCAAATATAGAAAATAACATTAGATATAAGCTAAATATGACATTGCATACTATTTCATGCAATAATAATATACATGTGATTGACACTAACAATACTGTTAGTAAAAAATATTGCTTGACTAAAAAAGGTAATTACCTACTACCTTTCAAATTATTACAAAAAACAAATAGCTGTGTCGCCATCCTATTACTTTACTATTACAGCCAAAAATTTGGCTAAACAAGATGCTTCTTTTGAGCATTGTAATAAATTTACAACCAAGACCTTGGAACTTCTTCCAAGCCATTTAAATTAGATTTAACGACAATAGAGGAAGTCTCTAGCCATAAACAGTCAAATAATATTGGTTACATAAAAAGTCAAAGAAACCAAACCTGTAAAATAAATGCAAAGTTCACTAACTTGGTGCATCAAAATATTCAAGGATTAAAAAGTAAATTACTAGAGTTGGAATTGTACATGAACGCTTTTCATATTGATATCATCTGCTTAACAGAACACTGGCTGAAAAGCTATGAGCTCATGTTCAATTTCAGTAACCACCAGGTTGGTAGCTCTTTTTGCAGATCACATGCTATTCGTGGAGGCTCATTAATATTAATAAACAAATTAATGAAATTCAAAGACCGTAAGGACATAATATGCTTATCCGTTGAAAGCCACATTGAAGTAGCATGTGTAGAGTTGGAGCAAATTATTGTAGTAAGGGTATACAGCCCACCATCAGCTTCTTTTGAAATTTTTGAAAATGTCATGGAGGACATTTTATTTAAATTATCAAAATCAAATAAAACTATAATGGTATGTGGAGATTTTAATGTTGACCTTTTAGTAGTTTATTCCCTCAGTACTAGATTGACTAATTTATTTAATTCTTATAATCTAAGGCCATTATTTATGGAACCTACTAGAATAACTGAAACCTCAGCAAAATGTATAGATAATGTATTTGTTTGCCAAAGTGAAAAAATTGTTACTAAGAAAATAATAAGTAATTTAAAATCAGACCACTTAGGTCAACTAATAAAACTAGAAATTCAAGTAAAAAACAATAATTGTAAAAAGAGATTAACTTACATACCTGTGACCACCAGTCGATTTGAACGGTTGAAATTGGATTGGGATTCTAAGCCATCACCTAATTACTCACATAACAACCCAAATGAGTCGTATTGTAGTTTTTTTTATAAATTCACCAATGCGTTCAATTCAATATTCACATCCAAATCGATTATGGTCTCAGAAAAACTTAGCTTTAGTGAGTGGGCAACAGTAGGTATACATAAGAGTAAAGAAACTTTGTATGAACAGTGAAAAACAATACAATTTTAGCCAGGAGTTCAAAAAAAAAAGTAAAAAATTACTCAAAAATGTTTAGAAAAGTTTGTCAAATCGCAAAATCAAATTATTTAAGCTCCAAAATTAGAAATAGTGAAAATGTCATAAAATCAACGTGGAAAATAATAAATAGTGAGACTGGAAAGGTCGTCGAAAGGTCGTCGACCTACGTTAATGATTACAATTTAAAGATAAATGATTGCACAATCAAAAATGACATTGAAGTAGCCCAAGCTTTTGAAAACTTTTTTACTGACATTCCAATCTCTACTACGAAGTGTCTAAACTCTTCTCAATTAATCGCTGAGTCATTACTCATAGAAAATGTACCTAAATGCGAAAATAAACTTAATTTCAACTATGTCGATGAAAAAGATATTAAAAAAGCCTTCAAACTTTTAAATATAAAGAAAACTGCAGATCTCTGCATTTCCGTTAAAATTATTAAACCTTTAATTGATACGATTGCACCAGATCTAGCTTTTATATTCAATGAATCTATTGATTGTGGCGTATTTCCTGATCTAATGAAATGTAGTAAAGTAATCCCACTATTTAAATCGGGTAGTAGGTCTGACCCCACTAACTTTAGA
Organism: Eupithecia subfuscata; assembly: GCA_963564075.1. Lineage (NCBI taxonomy): Eukaryota > Metazoa > Arthropoda > Insecta > Lepidoptera > Geometridae > Eupithecia > Eupithecia subfuscata. The sequence continues at coordinate 3,569,655 of OY751099.1, read as the reverse complement.
CCAATATCAGTACTGACAACTTTCAGCAAAGTTTTTGAAAAACTTATTTTACATCAATTGCTTAGGCATTTTAATGGCAATGACCTGCTACATGGTAAGCAATTCGGGTTTACTCGGGGCAGGTCAACTACTGATGCCGGTGTAGAGTTAGTATCGCATATTTTTGATGCTTGGGAGAAGTCGCAAGACGCTTTAGGCGTTTTTTGCGACTTGTCAAAAGCGTTCGATTGCGTACACCATGAAACATTAATCAGGAAACTACATCACTATGGAATAAGAAACACCTCTTTGGATCTTCTTACATCTTATTTGAGTGATAGGATACAAAGAGTTGACATTAATGGGAAACGGTCTTCGGGGTCTGTAGTTACAATGGGTGTACCGCAGGGTTCTATCCTCGGTCCTTTCCTATTCTTAGTTTATATTAACGACCTGCCTCATCTTGTCAAGAATAATCACGAGATTGTATTGTTTGCTGATGATACTTCATTAATTTTTAAAATGATGCGACAAAACACAAATTTCGACGATGTGAATAATGCAATCTCAAAAGTAGTTCATTGGTTTAGTGTCAATAATCTTTTGCTAAACGAAACCAAAACAAAATGTATTAGATTTATTCTACCTAATGTTAAACAAGTGAAGGCTGATGTAAACGTTAAAGGAGAAACTTTAGAAATAGTAGAAAGTACCGTATTCTTAGGAATCACCTTAGATAATAAACTTCAATGGGGCCCACACGCTTAAGCTATCGAAGAGACTCAGTTCTGCAGCGTATGCAGTCAAAAAAATCCGTCATCTTACAGACGTGGATACATCTAGACTTGTTTATTTCAGCTACTTCCATAGTATTATGTCTTATGGTATACTGCTGTGGGGGAACGCTGCAGATATTAACACCGTATTTGTGCTGCAGAAGAGGGCTGTTCGGGCTATCTATAACATGGGTCCTAGAGAATCTCTACGTGATAAATTCAAAGAAATAAACATAATGACAGTACCATGTCAATATATCTATGAAAACTTATTGTACACTCATAAAAATATAAATCGGTTCCCTAAAAATAGACATAATTTTAATACCAGAAATAAACATAAACTCGCTGTGCCCACAACTAGGCTACACAAAATAAATGTATCTTTTAAAGGGCAATGTATACGCTTCTACAACAAAACTCCTAGTGAGTTGCAAAAATTATCAGTAAATAAATTCAAACAAATTGTCAAAACCTTGCTGTGCAAAAAGGCTTACTATAAAATATCAGATTATCTAGAGGACAAAAAAGCTTGGGACGGGTTTTGCTCCAACTCGAAAAATAACAACTAACAGGCTAAAGGTTTCTTCGTCGCTTCTTTACTTTAGTCTACATACCGAAGCGACAGAAATCAAAAAATATCACTTTATTTCCGTGTCAGTGTTTAGTTTTTTATTTTGACCTTTTCTAAGTGTACATTTATTGTATTTATGGAAATAAAGAGTTTTTGATTTTGATTTTGATTTTTGATTTCGCACGCGTTGTTTCTATGGAAACGTGTAAAGGTGATTTGTATCCCATGGGAACTGATTTATGAGACAAAAACCACTTAGCCAATTTTTGATTCCAGGATTAGAATTACTTGTATGTAAAATTTCAGCCCGATCTGTTCAGTAGCTTCAGCGTGAAGAGGTAACAAACATCCATCCATCCATACATCTATCCATCCACCCATCCAAACTTTCGCATTTATAATATTAGTGTAAAGTGTAATGTAATTAGTGTGATAGTTGAGATAGATGATTAGGGCCCAGAGCGGAAAATGGAACGGGTTTTGATTACCAAAGACAACTTACTTCAGTTTAGACAGCTTTGCGTCCCCAAGCCCATGCATCTGAGCTTCGGTAAACGTCAACTTGAGCCCATTGCCATCTACATGGATGTCATCTAGGTCCACGGGATCCGTTGAGGCTACGCCCAGCTCTGGGATGCCTTTGGTGAACTTGGGCAGAGCTATCTCAATCTGTTCCTTTATGCAATTCTCGTAGTCCGGCTTTTGGAGATCGCATGGTGTGATGTAGGCGGCTGGAACAGAGAAACCGTTAGACACCTTTTTCACACATATGAATGACACTGGCTTTAGATTAATTAGAATAGGTTAAACTTAGATACCTATTAAATATTATTAATAGTAGTTTGTCGGTCTTTGTATGTCTTTTTCTGGTACTCTAGACTAGACAATAGTACTGGTTTCTGAGGAGGGCGTTGTCAATCTGCGACAGAGTGTTAAACTTCTGCAGATGACATCGTTTTTCAAAACTATTTCTGTTCCATATTCTAATAAACAATTTCTACTTTTTTTACTTCACATAAATATGGCTGGACATTTTTGCAGCATCATTTAGCCCCAAAGAAAGCTTGTGTTATGGTATCAGTATAGTATAGGAAGTGTAGCCAGAGTGGGCGCGACCGCCTTTTAAAAACAAAAGCTAGCTTTAAATAACGGAAATAACGGATTACTCTGGGTACCGTACCAAGGGGTTATTCATTAATCACGTGATGTTTGTTAGCAACATTTTAACGCCGCCGAAATATCATGGTGATACGTAGTGAGGTTTTAGACAACCAAAAGAACACGTGATATCTCAGCAGCGGCTCGATTATAAAATAAATCGATAGATCCAATGGGTGACTTGTACGTACGTAGAAATATCAATCGGTTCCCTAAAAATAGCGATATACATAATTTTAATACCAGAAATATACATAAACTCGCTGTGCCCAGGACAATGGGAAGGACAATGTATACATACCTACGCTTCTACAACAAAACTGTTGCAAAAATTATGAGTAAATAAATTCAAACAATTGTCAAAACCTTCCTGTGCAAAAAGGCATACTTTAAAATATCAGATTATCTAGAGGATAAAAAGCTTGGAACGGGTTTAGCTCCCACTCGAAAAATAACAACTAGCAGGCTAAAGGTTTCTTCGTCGTTTCTTAACTTTGGTCTTCATAGGTCAAGCGACAGAAATAAAAAAATATCACTTTATTTCCATGTCAGTGTTTAACTTAAGAATTTGACTTTTTATGTGTAAATTTATTGTTCTTAAGGAAATAAAGAGTTTTGGATTTAGATTTGATTTTGCTAAACAATGACCGAAATTAGTAACTTTGACAAATAAAAAATAATTAAAAAAACACGCAACACCATATCACCCATCTATTGTTCCATCGACTTAGTGTAATCGAGCCGCTGAACTGAACAACACTTATACATAATTAGTCCTTAATTATGTCAACAAACTTGCAAATTATTAATAAGTATGACTCGGTCACATCCGCTTGCTACGTCATATAGTTACATACAAACACCTGTAGTATAAATTGAAAGGACTCGTTTAAGTGATGATGTCGCTATTAATAATTGGTGCTAGTATGGAACTCAAGTTTAAAATTAAATTAAGTCAGGACTTGGATACCTTATAAACAAATATATGGAACGTGCTTTGGATGAAGCCCCCATCGTTATAAAATTTATTTTATATTTATTATTTTGTTCTTATTCTGTGAAAATTTCAACTGGCTACCTTTTACGGTTCATGAGAAACAGCCCGCTGATGGGTGGACAGACGGACAGACAGTCTAGGCTTAGTAATGGGTTTCCATTCCATACCCAATGGGTGAACACGGGACCCTATTACTAAGCCTCGGCTGTCTGTCTGTCAGTCTGTCCCTATGCCGACAGACTATCTGTCATTCTGTCGGCATAGAGAACATAGGGAAAAAATAAATAAATAAAATAAATATAAATAATGCTGTACAATACACACAGCGTTATCTAGCCCCAAGCTAAGCAGAGCTTGTGTTATGGGTACTAGATAACTGATATACTTAATACAATACACTACATAGATCGATATTTTTTTATTATACATAGAAACATCCAGAACACCCGGAACAAATACCTGCATTTTGTACAAACATTTGTCCTGGGACGGGAATCGAACCCGCAACTTCCTGCGTCGCAGGCGGACCTTCGCCCGCCGCGCCACAGAGGTCGTCGTAAATGAAGGTGACTATATTTTGCGTCAAACAAAGATAGGATATATACTGCTATGCTATAGCATAGCAGTATTATATATTATTATATTTATTATACAGTATTATTATTATATATAGTATTATATTTTGTATTGTTATTTTTATTTGACTTTGGTGGCTTTCGTGTCACTGCGGCCATGATAGACATATTGTGATCGCCACTTAAGGCGCTACCCCGACCCAAATCAGCGCCACCACCTATTTTATTTAATTATTCTGTTGAACGAAGGAATTTTAAAAAACCGATTGGACAGTTTGTGCTTCCTATCTTAAGCTTTTTTTTAATGCCTCTATAAATGTTTTTGTTTGTATAGTGTAGGAAGAGATGCGAAGTTGCTCTTTTTTACCACCATGGTGGCCAAAAAGAGCAACTTCGCATCTCTGCTTAAAGTATTCAAAATAAAACTTTTACAGGGACATTTAAAAAAAGCCTATGATAGGAAACACAAACTGGCCATCCGATTTTTTAAAATTCCTTCGTTCAACAGAATAATTAAATAAAATAGGTGGTGGCGCTGATTTGGGTCGGGGTAGCGCCTTAAGCATAGCAGTATCATACGTCTGAAACCTATGTATGCTGTCTCGGACGTAGTACAGGTTCAAAATTGCAAGAATGTAAGGATGATGAAATAGTGCATTTTACACCAAGGCGAGAAAGTGATCAATTCCTACCGAGTTCCTATCGTTTTGGAATTAAGAATTAATTGAAATTTATATTAAAATTATTACAGTTATTGAAACTCAATGAAATATTTTTGGTAAAAACTCATTGACCGCGCCAGCCTTTGGGTTCTTTTTTCAAAATATTGTTCGGAAATCGGAGGAGGCCTAATGGACTTGGAGTAAAAACTTTTTGTCGTTTGACCGAACGAAAATAACCATAGCTACCGGCCGATCTATCAGGAAATTAAAAAAAAAATAACACGTTAGAAATGGATTTCCATTTCCATACACTTTTTCCTCCCGCTAAAACAAGTGAGAAATGAAATTCCATAGAGTTTTTCCTCCCGGTTTCCTATAGGCCTGCAAAGACATACTTTCTATTCTATAAATGGAAAAGGAATAGGCAACTTTCCGAGCAGGCGTAGTATAAATATTATTCTATGTAGTTCATCGTCAGTTAGATTGTCAGAAGAAATTGGACAGATGATTTTATCTTTTGTCAATCAAACAAAAAAATTAGTGATGCAACGGAAGTGTCATTAGCGGAAGCTGAAACGGAAGCAGATGTCAAAAGTAAATTTTAGCGGAAACGGAAACGGGTGCAGAAGCGGAAGTATTAATACTAGTAGTTCTACGAACAGTAGACGTCGCGAACACTAACATTTTTCAACAATTAATTTATTTATTAATGCACTAAAGGTATAGTATTATAATATCTGTGACTAAAGTAATTTAAAACGGGATATTTTGGTAGGTAGGTTATAAAAATATATAGGTTATAAACCCTTATAAGTAGGTAGGTACCTAAATATTGGTTTACGCTAGAATGTTGCACAAACACATCAACCATTATACCAATTGTCCATACAAAGTACCTAAGTTACGTTCCTCAGCAAAGCTCGAAATTCTGTACCTAGGTATCAATAGATGGCGTTGATCCATCAGCGCAAAGTTGTTGTTATTATTTAACCGACGACGACGGTGTATGCGGCCGCGCTATTTCATATAACTCTCGAAGTGTTACAAAGATGTTCTAATAGGTGGCGCTGTACTGTAAATGCTCTCTTGCATATTACTGCATTTTGCGGAGCTATTCTGCTCGTCATGCCGAAAATCCTCATCCGATCTTTACCAAATTTTTATAAGAACAGTTTAAAGTTATTACCTTTCAATTAAAAATACAATCATCAAAATCAGATCTCTTAAAGCAAAGATATTCCAAATCCGCCTTTTTGCCTTATTGTGGAAGAAGTACGCCTTTAATCAAAAAATCCCGACGACAATAAAATTCTATAAAATCAAAGAATCTGTACACAAAGTTTCGTACCGATCGGTTGTAAAATACGACCTGTAGAGGAGTACGGACATACTGACAAAAACGCTATTTTGGCCAGACCTGAAACGAAGACTTTCATTCACTACGTTCACGACGTCAACTATGAAAAAAAATCTTTTTTACAAATATATTTAGATAGAACTAACGGACTAATTAGATTTTTTTGACGCTCTAGCCTATTGTTTCGGATGCGCTACGCCGTAGCTTTTCCCGTAGCAGCCCCTACGGGAAGAGCTACGGCGTAGCGCTACGCCGTAGAGGTTCCGTAGAGGCTACCCGTTGCTCCCCCTAGTAAGGTTACACACCTGCACTACATTTACCTTGACGCTACGTTTACCTCGCCACATAAACCGCCCCACAATGTAGCGACCGAGCAAATGTACAAACTGTGCATTTGTACGCCATAAGTCCCCTCGCTATAAATGTCTTCTTTACTTTAGTCTACATACGGAAGCGACGGAAATCAAAAATATCACTTCATATCCGTGTCAGTGTTTAGTTTTATAATTTGACCTTAGTGTGCATTTGTTGTATTTAAGGAAATAAAGAGTTTTTGATTTGATTTGACTTGGTGTGCGTGCTTGCGCGAAGATGTACGGGCGCGATAAAGAGTTAGAACACTACTCGACAGTTTCTTTAATTTGTCACCAGCGTCAACTGGTCACTGTTGATTTTCGTCAATTTCCTGAAAATAGCTAATTTGTCAGTATCCCTAATTCGACACTTGTGATATGTGGTCAGTACATTCATCTTGTCAGTCTATAGATTCCGCCTCTTTCTTAGATTGGTCATTCCGCAGTAGGTACAATCCCACACATACGTTTATGTACTTATGTTTGATAGAGGTTGATCCAAATGTGTCGTGTACATATGTCGCGCTACAATTGTCGCAATACAAGTGTATGTCTGGTGTGTGGCTTCACTTGGATTGATTAAATCACACCTAATTATGCACTTACAAATGCGACGACCTCTGTGGCGCGGTAGGCGAAGGTCCGCCTGCGACGCAGGAGGTTGCGGGTTCGTTTTACGCCTAGGGGCAAATGAGTGTATGCGTCCCCACGTTCCTACCACAAACGGCAGAGGCAGAAGCACCCTGAGGGTTTTAGTGGTGTTAGAGTCCCACATCATCGTACTGTCTCCCCGTGGCAGTACGATATGCGTGCGCATTTCCCTCAGGATAAAAAAAGGGGCATTTGTTTGTACGAACTGTAGGTATTTGTTCCAGGTGTTCTGGATGTTTCTATGTATAATAAAAAATATCTATCAAAGTAGTGTATTGTACCTATTAAGTTATATCAGTTATCTAGTATCCATAACACAAGCTCTGCTTAGCTTGGGGCTAGATAACGCTGTGTGAATTGTCCAGCATTGTTTTTTTTCAAAAGGTTATTTGCATAGATGAATGATTGTTTCTTCTTCACGTGAAAACTTCTCAACAGATTTGACTGAAATTTTGGACCTGGAATTAGTAATAATATTTATAATTTTAATTACTGGCCCGATTTTAAAATTATCATGTACAAATAAGTAAAGAATACAAACAAATTACAACTGGCATTTACAATTGACACAGTTGAGTTAACTGCAGACTGTTGCAAACAATCTAGATGCAGCTCAACTGATCTATATAAATACCAATCGGAAGCGTTCTCAATGATTACATTAGACCAGAAATTATTTACGTACTCGCGCGACTGCTCATATGGCGATTGGGTATTAATGTTTCTCCGAGGTTATAAAAAGCCGATAATATGTTATTATTCCATATAGAACTAGAACAACATGTTATGCAAAATTTCAGCCCAATCCGGTTCAGCATAATATCTTTATTTTTTATAAACTTTCGCCTTTGTAATATTAGTTCCTATCTAAGAAAATATTAAATCTAAATTGTCTGAAGAGTTGCGGATATGAGAATTGTTATCTATGATTGGTCCTAATGAAAATGATGATGATCCAATCACTGTGCACGAGACACAAATCATGAAGATTATCTTTAAAAGGGCGGAAAACCACAGAAATCATAGGAAAAAATCCGTAGCTACAAGGTACAGTCGGCGGCATCAAAATGAAACCACTTATCATGACGCTTTCCAGGCCTAAAGCTGTTCTTAATATTTAAGGCTTTTCAGATCTACGCGGTACCCGATACCCGTCATAATTTTGGTTTTGCTAATGTTCATTTTGAGTCCAACCTCCCTACTTTTCTCATCTAGTGCATAGCCTGTAGTTTCACTGGATCTTCCTCAAGCAAAATGATGTCGTCTGCAAAACGTAAGTGATTTATGTTCCTGCCATTGATGATGAGCCCAAATTCGTTTTCAAGAAACTAGACTGGAACGAAATTCAGCTAGGAGAACATCAATTAGTGCTATTATGTATGACAAGGTACTAAAGCCCGACTATACTTACAGCAGGAGGAATTGAGGGGTGCAGTATCATAACCCGCTATAATGCTTTTTGACCAATATCGTGTTAGTACCATCAATCAAAAGTTCTTAAAAATTGCTTTGAAATGGTTGGCTGCTTTTCTATTAAAACCCATTAAAACACAGAGAAATCCGCTGGTAAAGAACGATGTAAGGATCAAAAGCCACTATAAGAGCGTAGGTCAGTTTCAAAATCCTCTATAACACAATCGACCAATCACAGCACCGGATTTGCGTCGCCTCATCGAGAAAATAGTATGGCGGTTGTGACTTTCTGTGTACAACAAGTGTTCGGATTTTTAATAAATTTAATGCAAAAACATGGAAGAATTAGCCCAGTTTGTGCAAAAATCAGATCTGAAGCATTTGAGGAAGAGGCCACGCGTTCCGTCATCGTGAAGTGGAGCGCAAGAAATGGTGAGTGAAAATGGAACAAAAATCTCCTGGAAAGTTAGCAAGAAGAGTTTTATGCAAGATGTACCTAGTTAAGTTTTCAGCCAGTTATGTACGAAGATACCATTTTATACCTAAGAGAAACTCGTGTTTAATACATTTTGAATAAAAACTATAATAATACTTCATATCTTTTTATTTTATGTATGTACGCAGGTAATTAATACATTTTAGGTAAAATATCTTTGCTATGTTAACAGTAGGTACCTACCTATTTTTCTTCCTTCACGTGTCAATGACACAACAATTAAAAATATTATTATTTATTATTATTATTGAAAACATAGTAATCAAATACAATACACCTAGTAATAAAATAATATCCTACCTCCGACCCCTATTTTAAAAATTATGTCGTATAACGCCATCCATCCACCATCTTATTGTTGGTTTTGGTTGGTTGCAAAACCCGCCAAAATATGACTGTTCATTTTCAAAACCCGCCATTATGTAAGATTAGTTTCAAAATCCTCTAAAACGAATTTTAATTTGCTTATAATTCAGTATTTTCTCTATGATTTCTGTTGGTAAAGCTAAGATTAGTGGCGCCATGCCCAGGACTAATCGGCAAGACCAAAAACTATGAATTACGATTCATTGGTCAAGATTTAACAGTTATTTCTAATCTGTGAAAATTTTGAGAAAGCTATTATAGTGGTTTTTGATAATACACCCCTCAATTGATGATGTGCACCGTAAAAACATCATGACATGATAATTTTCACAATGACTGGAAACTAATGGTTTCCATGGCAACGGGCGTAGACAAGAAGTCTACCGTCAAAATATATATGTCTGAACATCCCTGTAATACCTGTGTATCACAAATGAATAAATGAATTGAAAAACAAATTCCAAAGTTGACGGATGGCGGAACGCAACGAAGGATGACCGAACCGTTCGTTTTACATTTTTGATTTTGAAAGGTCTGCTGTCATTTAATGTTACGTCCGTAGCAACGCATATTAGCAACGTGTGATAATAGCGTGACATTCAGCAGTAAGGTTCTTCGTTTCCTGCGATCCGTCTGCCGAAACTCCGTATTTAGTGTTTCAAAGTAGACCTTTCATTCGTCTTTTCATCCATGTGTTATCAAAGTAAATCAGACTTGAATTTTAACTAGGTGTCGCCACTAGAAGAATTTGATGTCGATATATAGTTTTTTTAAACACGCCAAATTATTTTATCTAGTGACTATTATTATCACACATGTCTGTCTATCTACGCAGGTGCTATAGGAAGAAGCGATCAGTTCGTGTATTGGATACATAATTACAGCCTTGGTGGACTGAATGTTCCCAGCACGTTCTCGTGACGTCAGACTGTCTGACGTCACAGACTACTATTGGTTATTCTATGACCACGGCCTGAACAAAGATTGCTCTACGATAACAGTGATTTTAAATTTCATGGTGAAGTACAGTCAGCAGTTATTATTATTTTGGTTTAGTAATTTATCTGGTTGATGTCAGGAACCAGTGTTTTCCAAAGGATAACTTATCTGTTATCCTTTAGCTGTTATCCAGGAGACGTGTGTGCTGTGGTGCCGGCTTAGAATTTGCACCACCCCAACTCTTCCCGCGGGTGATGTAAGAGGCGACTAAGGGATATCCACCGGGAGGCGGGTGTTCTTGCAGAAAAATTCTACCACCGAACTGCGATCCCCAAACCGCATGCCTAGCATGGGGATTATGGGTATTACCCCCAATGAGATCAAAGCCAATAAGGCACTTATCAGGGGGAGTCCTGCGTCCAGGAGTGGACGAATATAGACTGTCGAGGTCAAGGTCGAGGTTATCCAGGAGGCGGGCGAACAGAATACGCCTCAGTTTTCAACTTTAGTGGTCGCTTCGTTCACCATGTATATACTTACCTATGTAAACCTGTGTACATATACAAATAAACGATTTTGTATTTGTAGAAGGCGCCTATCTACATTATTTGTTAGCCTGTATCTTAGCACTGCGGGGCAAATACCTCCCTATTTCCCTTCCACAACTTGCAGTTGATACAAACGTGTCCGGCCATCTTGGCCTGGGCCAAGTTGGCCCGCGTGGCCTTCGTCCGTTGTTTGGGGCCCATAAAAATTGTTGTTTTTGCCCATAGATGGGGCCATGGGTGCGGGCAAACGTGGCCGGCTCAGTTCCGGTTCAGTCCAGAAGCCTTTTCAGAGACAATTCTCGCTTTAATTTTTATTCTTTGTCCTTTTACTTCTATAGGTACTGATTGGTTCTTGTGTGTAAATAAAGAAATTGAATTTAAAGCCCCTTCGCCATCTCTCAAAATTGAATAAACTGTCTGTACATAAGCAGCGAGTAGTCTAGTTTGTCCTTTGTGAGGTAAAATTTAATTTAATTCGATTATTGTCAGTTAATCGAATTCGAAATCGAATAGCACCTTGGATCCCGGAAGGAAGTCGCCTCGGGGTCGACCTCGACACCTTCCTTGGAAATTTCAAATCGCGCATGACCGTAAATAATGTAAAGATTTGGGGGAAGCCTATCCTTTTCTCCATGTTCCTTTTTCTATCTTCTCTAGTCCTAGCTAGCTCCATACGCTGGTGGTGGGGTCGTCTTTACATGTATTTATCTAATATTTTTTCTCTTTTTCACTGCGTCGCCTTCAAAAGTTTAAGCTATTGAAGACGACGTTCCATGACGCACATCAAGCAGTAAAATGGGTTAATATGACATATTTTCACCGTATCTTGGATCTCCTTCAGGACCTCTGGAGAAGGCAGTGAGGCCTTTGCCTCAGTTTGTTTTCTTGCCTTTGTCAGTCTTTGACTTTTTATAGTGTAACAAGTGGACGAAAGGAGCATGCCAAAAGAAAAAATAAATCTTGTGTCGATTGATTTTTGTAACTTCTTTTTTACCGGTTCTTGCACTCGTCACACAAGTCAGGTTCAAGGCAGGGCATGTTAGTGCAAAGCTGGTTTTAGATAGGCTTTATATCAAGCATTATGTATGTGTATAGTTAAAAGGTAAATTTATAAATTTTTAACCAAACAACTACTTGGTATGAAAAAGATTTTTTTCCATAATTGAGCCTATACATATTTAGATATCAAAAAATAAGTATTAGTTAAGAATCTTATACATTTTTGGTGGTAAGCCTCCAGATTTATTCCAGCTCATGATTGCAGAGTCTCGAAAACGAGACTTTTTCACGTCTAGATATTTTTTGATCGTGCTTTCGCTTTGACAACTTGATATCTAGATGCATCTTTCATAGGGATCTTAACAATCTGATGTAGGTATGTGACCCATGGAGGTCTATTAGATGACTCATCGGTGCTATTGCCTTGACATATGATTTTCTATTATATTCCACTATCTCATTGTTGTCGGCTGAGTCTAGAGGAAAGCACATACAATATTTTTTAACTTACGCACAGAATTGTATTAGTGTAAAAATCACATCACACTAATAATATAAATGCGAAAGTTTGGATGGATGGATAGATGGTTGGATAGATGGATGGATGGATGTTTGTTAGTTCTTCACGCCAAAACTACTCAACGGATCGGGCTGAATTTTTTTATCCCATAAATCAGTTCCCATGGGATAGAAACCGGAAAAATAAACTAGTAAAATTATAAAGCAAATAATGACTTCTTGCCAACCGTGGTGATTAAAGCAAAACCCCATCTTGTTTGGGAGAGGCATTTTCAGCAGTGGAGTGCTGATACGACGGTATCAGGTATTGCTAAATAAACCAGTAGTATTTAAATTGTTTTCCATAACATTGAGTGGAAATTGCACCTCATAAGCTAAGTTTTGATACAAAAGTCATCAAAGCGCTTCAGTAATTTGCTTCCAAGAAACGAATCCCGTTTCTTCAGACCAACATTTATCATTATTCTATGTTTTTTTTTCTTGGATAATAAGTGTACTTGAAGGTGATTAATACGTTATACGTTGACAGTAATTAATTTCAAATTATCCGAAAAATATAAAGAAAAACTCACGTAAAAACTTTTCACAATTACTGCTATACAAAAACGCCGCTAGGAACACTGCACTTTTGACCGAGAACATTTTATAATTTTAATTAATTTATTATTTTTAAATCTACGTTTTCCCTCCGCCGCTCAAAACATACTGTGTATGTCTAGTTGTCGTCCGATCATTTATTGTAAGGGCGATCTCTTAGCGATTTGTCTCAGAGTTAATCTGGTAGAGTAAAAGAAACAATAACACAAGGATGCAAGGTTGAAGATTCTTCTTCCGTGGTTGGTATATTTTTTGCTATTTTGCATGTTGAATAATTGGAAATGGAGCTTTTATTACATAGTTCTTAGTAAATAGGTAAATGTTGTGTTTGGTGTTTCTGTCGTTAATGTGTAATTTATCTTCGCGAAATAAAATTATTTGCTTTTTCTTTTCGTATCGTTAGGAAGCTGCCTATGCTGTATATGAATGTTGGATATGGAAAGCATTTAGGGATTTAAGTGTATAAAGGGTTTTGAAGATTTTTGTAAGGAGTAGAGGGTGCTAGCATTTGATTATATTTTAATAAAAGTTATTTAACTAGGATAGAAGCGACTCAAACGAATAAAAAATAATGTCAAAAACAACATGGTGACCGGGGGTCAAAATCTTCGAACCCCTTTACCCTTCTTTACCTACTCTGAGATAATACCTATCTGCCTTAGGTTGCGATCCCAAACTCGCATGCCTAGCGTAGGGAATATGGGCATTACCCCCCATGAGCTATAAGGAAATAAGGTGCTTATCAGGGGGAGGCCTGCGTCTAGCAGTGGACCAATATAGGCTGTTGAGGTGAGGGGAGGTGAGATGCCCTATAGGTACCACACAAGTGGCGGATCTCTGTTGAACCTTGTCACATAAAGAAAACAAACGCCTCACACAGTAACTAACGCCACTTTTGGCGTTTGTTGCTGTGACATGGTTCTGCAGCGATCCGCCAGTTGAGTGGTCTATCTTACCTATAGGTTGCAATGGATACGTCTTCTTCTTCATTATCATACATAAGTCCAGTGCTCTCCCAAATAATAAAGGTTAGGAATTATATTCTATTATTCAGGGTGCCACGGGTGTACTAAGTCGAAAGGCAGTGATTCTGGACATCGAGGAGGTGAACTATTATTTTTTTAATTTGGAACACATTTTTTTACTACTGTTTGAAAAAGAAATTACAGATGTTTATTCGATCTACTACTTTCTAATACCAAAAAACGAATACCAATGGTATTAGTTTATTGACGTCATAAAATTCTATTCCTAACGAATATCAAATTTGAAATCTTTAAATGAAACAAAATTTATTCCCAACGAATACCAAAATAGAACTTTTGGTACAGTTGTCATGCCAAAACTTAGATAATTTAATACTAAGTAAGAAACTTTTTGATATTTTCATAACTGTTGTTATTTTATGATATATAATAGTTATGATTGTCGTGCCAAAACATTGATTATTTTTACGAAGTAAAAATTTTTATTATTTATAATAAATAAGTACTGAATAACAATAATACTAATCGTAGATCGTCTGTGATATACGAGTACTTCAATTGTTGTATTTTGAATACCTACTTCAAAAATGAATCATTGTGATTTGATATAAAAGCTTTATTTTTAGGTATGTAGGTGCTTACTTGTAATTACATAGGTATTACTAATTGTCAGTTTTAGTACAATAATTCCAACCAATAATAAAATCACTTTAATTTGTTTCGATAACACTGATTTTGTTTAAATAAACACTACTATAAATCACTAGAACATTTATATAAGTGACTGTACTTTATACCATTTGTCTAGTTTTGGGATTCGTTTACGAGTGGTATTCGTTAAGAATAGAATTTAATGAGTACATTAAACATATACATAAATATTAATACTTAGGTTAAGTTTCTCATGTAAGTAACATGTTTGTTGTAAATGAGAAATAAAGATCTTTGAACTGAATACCATTTGGTATTACTTTTTTGGTATTAGAAGGGAATAGATTGTTTATTCTTCATATTCGTGTTCTTTTACGTGTATTTTTACTATTATTATTGTTTTGATATTTCATAGGATTTGCTTAATTTAATAGTAATAATTTCATGACAAAAAAAAAAAATCATTAATTCATGTAAAATAAAAATACAGAAAATAGAGATACAAAGTTGTGCAATTGGTTTTGCTGAAAAAACAAGCAAAAAACATTTAAATAATATTTTGTAATGTTAAATAACGAGTGCATGTACAATAATACGAATATGAAGAAACAAAACTTTACAAAAGAACACGAATATGTAAAAAAATCGAAATACCTAAGAAAAATCCTTATTCACAAGTTAATTCCCACGGGGTTCAGAATCACCCCCTTTCGGGTTAGTACACCCTTTCCGTGGCACCCTATATTATACTAATTATAATATCAACAACTAGTTTATACCCGCGGCTTCGCACGCGTTGTTTCTATGGAATCGTTTAAAGGTGATTTCTATCCCATGGGAACTGATTTATGGTGTGATACTCCCCGAGCAAGGCCACTCTATAAGAAAAATGAATAAAGGGAAAGATGTACAATTAATTGTACACAATTGTACACAGGAAAAAGTAGCCTATGTTTGATTCCAGGATCAGAATTACTTGTATGCAAAATTTCAGCCCAATCCGTTCCGTAGTTTTGGCGTAACAAACATCCATCCATCCATCCAAACTTTCGCATTTATAATATGTGACTATACGAGTCCACCCTCTTAGTAACAGTAGGTAAGTATAGATTTATACATTTCCTAGTAATTTCAATGCTCACTATTTATAAAAGCAATCTGTTTATTGACCAACCAATAAAACCATCATTAAAATTAAACGGTCCAGTTATAAAGACACAACTAATGACCTAATTAAAATTTGTTCTATTTCCTTAGGTACAATACAATACAATAAAATTACACTTCATAGCACACCAAGAAAATACAAAAATAAAAATACAGAAAATAGAGATACAGAGTTGTACAATGGGGGGCCTTATCGCTAAGAGCGATCTTTTCTAGAAAGACTTGGGATGGACACGAAGCAGTTGTAAATGGTATAGGTACCTATTTAAAACGTTTCTATAACTCTTTCAGCACCTCTCAGTATACATAATGTACAGTCTCACCTCACCTCAACAACTTATATCGGTCCATCGCTGGACGCAGGCCTCCCGCCCCAGCGTTTATCTCATGGGGGTCATACCCATAATCCCCATGCTGGGTATGCGGGTTGGGGATCGCAGTTCGGTGGTAAAATTGTTCTGCAGGGGCGCTGCTGCCCGCCCCCGGTGGATATCCCTTAGTCGCTTCTTACGGCACCCGCGGGAAGAGTTGGGGTGGTTCAAATTCTTAGCCGGCACCACACAGCGACTAGACACACAGTCTAACTGGTTTTATATTTTGTAACCGGCGACGAAAGAGGGTGAATTATATAACTTGCATCTGGAAAATAAGCTATGAACTAAGGCTGTTAACCAAAAGATAATCGGACAATTAGGCAGCTTCGTCGGTTAACTTTGACGTTTAATGTATGAAAACTTGTGTCAAAAAAGTCAAAACAACTGTTTAAAATTTAACCATCTGTTGGTGAACTCGGGTCTAAGTCATTAATTATGAATGTAAGTTGACTACGAATAGTTTGTGTTGGAAGAACACCAACGTTTCATCCCATAACGAGGGAGTTTATCAGGGTGAGTCCCTCGTTAAGGGATGAAACGTTGGTGTTCTTCCAACACAAACTAGGTTCGTAGTTAACCCGCTAACATTCATAATGACTGTTTTACGACCGATGCGGCGTGGCGGGCGAAAGTCCGCCTGCGACGCAGGAGGTTGCGGGTTCGATTCCCGCCTTGGGACAAATGTTTGTACGATCTGCAAATATTTATTCCGGGTGTTCTGGGAATCACACTAATATTATAAATGCGAAAGTTTGGATGGATGGATAGATGGATGGATGGATGTTTGTTACCTCTTCACGCCAAAACTACTGAACGGATCGGGCTGAAAATTTGCATGCAGGTGATTCTAATCCTGGATTCAAAGATACTTTTTATCCCATAAATCAGTTCCCATTTGATAGAAATAACCTCAAAACGTTTCCATAGAAACAACGCGTGCGAAGCCGCGGGCAGAAGCTAGTTTTTATATTTATTAAAAAAAAAAAAAAAAAATTGTAATAAGGTGGTATATCAGTCACCCGGGTGAACTACGGCATCCCGACGCAAGCTATCCCGACAAAAAAACAAAAGTGAATGCAATCCCGACGCACGGCATCTCGACAAATGTTAATGGTTCTCTATTTATTTATATTATTTGATTGTAATTTTCTTTGTGAATATGGTTCTCCAGGAATAAAATATTTTATGTATTTTCGATAAAATAAACAGATGTCAAAAATGACAGCTAGAAATACAAATACTACAAATACAAATATTTAATTTGTAAACTTAAATTAATTTACATAGCATGGGTTTGGAACCCTCTTTTAAGTATAGAGATACCTGTGTTAGAGGGTTCCCCTCTTCCGTAATATACAGTTATATTGGAAGGTGCGTATTTGAAAGATTGAAATTAAAATTAAACAGATAATAAAAATGTATGTATTAGGTAAGTATATAAGTTCTGTTATTTCCTGTCTGTGCACTATGAACCCTTTTTATTTTCTTATATCTTTTTCTTCATCCCAAGGTTGCCTGGGAGAAATCGCTCTCAGCGATAAGGCCGCCTTTTGTACTATGTGAATTTGTCATTTAGATATAATAATAATAATAATAGTCATTTATTTCAGATAATAATTAAATCCTATATATTATTAGTAAGTAACAAATGTCTTAAAAATTATGTTAGTATATTATTATTATATAGGAGAGCGAATGTCATTTTACAAACACAGCAATGCTGTGTTTGTATAGCGGCCCATCTAGCTTGTCCGCTATCATCATCAGGATGCTGTTAGTGGACCGGCGGACCCTGCTCAACAGTGAGGCCGTTTTCTAGCGCATGCAGGCAGCGAAGCCATCTACGCGCGCCTCGGCGAACATGCCGGATGCGCTGCAGAACCGCCGGAGCCCTAACAGCATCCTGAAGGCATTGTATAAGCATAAGACTTTTATTAACTTTATTTACTTGTAAGTACAAATAAAGTGTTAATTCATTCATTCATTCAATAATGCTTTACAGCTATTGTCATATATTGCGGAAAAATGGTAGATTATGTCAAAAATCATAATAACACAAGCTCTGCTTAGCTTGAAGCTAGATAATGCTGTGTGGATTATCCAGCATTAAAAAATAAGTAATGTTCCTATCTGCGTGTCAGTAGTTGGGGATCCCAAATGGATGAACTATTTTTTGTTTGAAATGGTGACTTGATGGAGTGTTATTCATGAAAATCGGTGCTCTTCTATAATATCCGACTTTCAAATCTTCTCAATTTATAATATCCAAGTCTAAAATCTTCTCAATCTTCGAATCGGAGGTTTTGAAATATTTTATACATGATTGTTTATTAACATTATTAACGTAGGTACCTATACATGTGTCTGGTCACCGGTGTCGGAGACTTTGGGGGGGTGAAATACGGTAAATTTTATCGACAAATCACTATAGCTATTTTTTTTTCTATCTCCATGATAAAAGGGCAGCCATTTTGTTTTCTGTTGCCTCGAAGCACGGGTGCTTGTACTGATTAAGATATAGCTACCCATGTAGAGGTCTTAGGAAGACGATAGAGGACTCATTTGATAGCCAATAATGTAGACAATAGAGCAATGTTAACATTGTTGCAATTTCTATTTTATAATAGAAGAAAAGAGAATTTATAAAACAAAAAATAGTTTTTTTTAACATTTTTTTTGAAATTATTAGCTTATTCATAAAATCGAAACTGTCAAGCTACACGTTTCTGAACGTTAGTACAGAATGTGTGCTTCAAAATAAGTCTTGCATCTTAACCCTAAGTAAGATAGTTTAGAAGTTATGACGGTTTGAATATGACCTACCATAGTGATTTGTCGATAAAATTTACCGTATTTCACCCCCCCCAAAGTCTCCGACACCGGTGACCGGACACATTGTATATTGTATTTATCTACTTATTTTTCCCGACGTCTCACCGACTCATTGGCGGCACCGCAGTTAGGTCTATTTAACCACAACTTATGAATTATTGATGATTGCGTCGTGTTCCGCTAAAATAGTCAATATTTATTAGGTTGGAGCTAAATCTGTAATCTCTTACCATGATGAATGACAATTGACGCAAGTACTTACCTACATTATCAACTTACCTACCTATTGTTAGCAATAATGATTACATGGTACATAGAATAAAGAGTTTTTATTCTAGAGGTCAAGAGATACATAAATGATTTGTATGACGTTGAATACACAAGTTACGAGGTACAGTACGTACCTAATAAATAACCTATTAGTTAGGTATATTTATGATTTCCTCATTATTCTATAGGCGCTGAAAAGATAATTAAAATAATTTAATCCATCTCTTCCCACTGCTGGTCAATAAAATAAATTAAAGGCTGATAAAGCCTAATTTAAAAAGAATAAGATAAACAAAACAAACAAATAAAAAATAAATTAATAATAAGTACGGAAATTAAGGCATTTTTGTAACTATAACTTCCATTTTCAGAAGGTCATCGGTGTTAATATATTAAACAATAATGTGTTACTATTTCTACCTACTTCAAGCACGATAATAAGTAAAAAAAAAAGCATTTTTTAGGTTTCCGTAGACTCAAAAGGAAAAAAGGAACCCTTATAGGATCACTTTGTGGTCTGTCAACCCTCTTTTCTCAGGAACGCGTGGACGTATCGAGTTGAAATTAACGTCAAATACCTACTTAAATCCGTAACCTCTTGAAGCCGCGATATAAATAAAACCTTTAAGTCAACGCAGTCAAAAGTTACAGCCGTTTAAGTCCGAATTTATTGAAATTTCCAAGGGAATCACATGCACACAAAACCTATACTACTACTTCCCGTAGACCTAGAATCATGAAATTTGATGAGCAGCAAGGTCTTATAGCACAAGTAAAGGGAAAAATCCTAAAGCCGTAAATTTGTAGGTTATTAACAAAAAAATAATAAGTTTTGATTCTCTCCCTCAACCAAAATATACCTACAGGGTACCTACCTCATGTTGACCTAGAATCATAATATTTGGCAAGAAACAAGGTCTTACAATTAAACGGAACCCTTAGTGCGCGAGTCCGACTCGCACTTGCCGTTTTATTTTTAATGAGAAGGCCGTAAAAATCTAGCGCTCCCGGAATTCAGACAAGTGTTTTACTACCTCTTGTACCAAAATCGGTAATGCCGTTTTTAAAGTTTTTTTCTTAGACAATAGACCTTCGTGTGACCGCAATCTCATCTGGTGGAAGGGAAGATGTGGCTGACAGTGTATCACGGAGGTCTAGAAGACACCTATTCACTCTTGTCTTGAAGAGGCCCAGGTTGTAATTGGCAGGAAGCGAGTTCGATTCCTAAGCTTTGCGATTGATGAAGGTGGAGGAAAACCGCTTAGTGCGAGTGGAGGGTGTATCCACCAAGTACGGATGGTATTGCGCTGTGCGGTTGCTTGTCCTGGAGTGGAAGGGGGATGGTTGGATCACAGCACGTAGTTCCTGTGAGCACTCACAGGAACGACTAATATTCTATAAAAGATCTACTAATATTCTACTAATATTCTAGAAAATATCTAAAGATCAAAAAGGCCTACCCTAGGTTTTTGTGTTAGAGCAACAAGCTGAGTCAGGACCTGTTACGCTCGTCGGCTTGCTGAGTGGGCTACTTAGACCCGAGTTCACCAACAGATGGTTAAATTTTAAACAGTTGTTTTGACATTTTTGACACAAGTTTTCATACATTAAACGTCAAAGTTAACCGACGAACCCGCCTAATTGTCCAATTGGATATACAGATTCACATCGAATGTAGTAAAAATTCTCCAAAAGTCAAAGTAACACTAGCATCTTCAAGCCAATGTTATTGGAAACTGACCATGGGTGTCTTTGCACTGTAAGAGTACGTTGTCTCTATCAGTGTTACCTGTAATTTCAAAAATCTTTGAAAGAATTATGTACAAAAGACTAAATGCGTATCTCGTAGAAAAAACATTTTTAATAGACGAGCAATACGGGTTTCGAGCTAAATCAAGCACCCTCACAGCGGTTATTGATCTTGTAACTAAAATTAAAACTAATATTGACGAGAAAAATCTGGCTTTAGGTGTTTTTATTGATTTGAAGAAGGCTTTCGATACTATGAGCCACCCTAAGCTTCTTCAAAAGCTTCACAATATAGGCATCAGAGATAAGGCTCTAGATATGTTTTCTTCTTATCTGACTAATAGGCTACAAGTAGTTAAGATCGATAACTTCACTAGCAGTGTTGAAAGTGTCAATTATGGAATTCCGCAGGGTTCAATTCTTGGTCCCTTAATGTTTCTCATATATATTAATAATATAAATTCAATAGGTTTACAAGGGCACCTAACTCTATACGCTGATGACACTTGTCTTTTTTATTACGGAAAAAATATCCATGACTTAATAACTGTAGCTCAAACTGATCTAGACATTTTAAATGAATGGCTAAGTATAATTTGCTCACAGTTAATCATCATCAAAGACTTCGTTCATGATCTTTAGTGCTAAAAATAAACAAATACCTTCTTTTCCTCCATTAGTTATAAATAATGATATAATTCAGCAATCTCATGTAGAAAAATATTTAGGTTTGTGGATCGATGACAAGCTGACATGGAAAAACCATATTGATCACGTAAAAACAAAACTAAAATCCTTACTAGGAGCTCTATACAAAGTTTCAAAATGTATACTTAAAACAGTACGTAACGTTATTTACAATTCTCTCGCTAAATCACATATAGAGTACTTGATAGAAATTTGGGGAACGGCTGCTACTGCAAATTTAACACCCCTTCAAAGAACCCAAAACAAAGTAATTAAAGTATTAAGTATACCATTATGACTATCTTACGCCGACTAAGGAATTATACAGTAAAACAAATATTTTCAATATAGAGAAACTTTACATTTATAATACATGCATTTTATTTAACAATCTGCCAAACAAAATAAAAGAATGTGTTAATTTGAATGCCTTTAAAAATAAACTTAAATTACATGTACATACTCTGTAACAAAACACGAATAAAAATACTCACCTATTTAATATTTAGAAACAAAAAAAAGACATACCTATTTCATAACTAACTAAGTTCCTACTAGTTGTTATAATGTTTAGTATTTATATAATATCACTACATAAATAATATTTCGATATACAATATTTTAGTTATAGAAAATATTTAGTTTTAACTTATTTTAGGTCCCAGAGGTTAGTTTAAATATTTTTAAACATAGATTAATTTGTTCTTATGTATCTCATTTTAAGTAAACCCTGTGTTTGTATGAGAATAAAGTTCTTTAAACCTATTCCCTCACTCTCATAATCGACAGATCGACACGACCGGTGAGAGGTCAAGCGCAGGACCAACGGCTTAACGTGCTTCCGAGGCACGGGGGTGTAACACCGCCAACTTCCTGACTCCGGGCTGCTACTGTGAATTTTTCTTGCTAGATAAACCCAATAACAACTATTGGCCCGACCCGGGATTCGAACCCAGGACCTCATAATCTGCGGTTGAACAAGCTGACCGCTAGACCAACGAGGCATATTTAATGTACTCAACCGAGATATAGGAAATGACATCTCGGCTTTGCGGAATTTAGACTCATTTAATTATTGACATTTAAGATGCTCGACGGACGATTTCGCTCAGTTCTTCCTCATTCTTAGGTAAACAAGATTGGATAGGATTTTGGAATTTCAGAGAGCTTTGTAGGTAATATTTTGGGTTCGTTGATCTATCGCCACTTTAGCTATTTCGTCTCTATCACGTCATTTATTTAGCTGATTGCCTTTTGTGTGTGCATCGTGTGAGAGACCGAAATCAAAAATGTCATTTGATTTTTTCCAAGTACTTACGTCTACCTATTGAATTTAATTTTATGAAAAAAATTCAATACAATAAGATTAATTTATGTACCTATGGAAATAAAGAATTTTTGTATTTTAATTTCTAGAAGTAAAACTAAATTCCAGGATCAAGACACAGTAAAGTTATCAGATTTTTTAAGTACAATCAGTAAACTTGTATATTTTTAACGGACCCTTTACTGAATTTAACCGAAAATAAATCTAGAAGGAAACAAAACGTCAAACCTCCAATATTAACAGAGCGCAGATTAAAAAAAATGTTATTCCAACTCAAACGGTCAGGGCTCTCAAAAAACCTACCTACTAAACTCCTGACTTTTGAAGATTTTTAGCTAGATCGTAAACGAACCAATGCATTGGCTAAAGTCATAAGATCTTATTCACATTGCTTATTACGATTATTGTATCGAGTATTGCTACCCATAAAGGCAAAGTCGTGCAATATGATGATTACTACCGGGGTTTCCCCTGAAGACTCCTATCCCTTATCATTCGCGTAGAGATTGAGCACGATATCTTCCTAATATGTGCCGATTTCAGCGTAATGGTTATGTGCCGTGAAGTTATTTAAGGTAATCACACACTTTGCAGCATGGGCCGCAGCGATACATAAAGAAGGAAACTTTACAAGAATATGTTATAGCTACCAGTTGTGTGTGCTATTGAATTAGTGCAGGCGCACACGTCCAGCCGAGCTACCTAATCATCCAAAAATTACCTCTCTAAATCCTCACCTCACCTCAACAGCCTATATTGGTCCACTGCTAGACGCAGGCCTCCCCTGATAAGTGCTTTATTAGCTTCTATCTCATGGGGGTAATGCCCATAATCCCCACGCTGGACATGCGGGTTGGGGATCGCAGTTTGGTGATGGAATTGTTCTACAGGGGGCGCTGCTGCCCGCCCTCGGTGAATATCCCTTAGTCACCTCTTACGACACCCGCGGGGAGAGTTGGGGTGGTGCAAATTCTAAGTCGGCCCACAGCGCCACATAGCTCTACATCGCTAGATGGCATTTTTGCAAATAGGCGCTTTGGCGTTAT
Organism: Eupithecia subfuscata; assembly: GCA_963564075.1. Classification (NCBI taxonomy): domain Eukaryota; kingdom Metazoa; phylum Arthropoda; class Insecta; order Lepidoptera; family Geometridae; genus Eupithecia; species Eupithecia subfuscata. The sequence continues at coordinate 3,545,607 of OY751099.1, read as the reverse complement.
CCGCGACTTTTGGATACTTTTATAGCCACGAACTGTTATCCTCTCGATTATTTTAACGACAAAATCACCTAGAAAAGGTATCTATTCCTTCTGCTAAGTACTAACCTCTGTTATATTTAACGTTACTACTTTGAAGCCACCATCACAATTATATTTTAAATGCGAAAGTTTGGATGGATGTTCGAAACCTCTTCACTCCAAAACTACTGAATGGGTTGGATTGAAATTTTGCATAGTCTAGACTTGGAATAACATATACCTACTTATTACAACGCGTGCGAAGCCGCGGACAGAAGTTAAGAGGCATATCAAATATTCATCAACGAACTTTGGTATAATCCACAGGTTCATTTCAAAGATGAATCTCATTATCTATTCATGGTATTATGAAACAGCGGTGTGTATGTGTAACAATATGAAGTAGGTAGGGTACCTGTTCTACCACTTTAATCAAACCATAGGTACCGATGCCAGACATAAATCAAGTCGTTGTGCTGTTCAGGTAGATAGGTATTTATTTATTTAGCACAAAAAATATAATTTTATTCACTGGATATTCATCATCATCATCAATGACCTTACATCCACGAAGGATGGTTTACGAAGGATAGTTTATGAAATATATCATACACATAAATTATCTGACAAACTTCCAATGTCATTGGAATTAAAACAAATAAAAAATAGCCTTTATTCACAAAGAAAATTATACTTGTATTTACAATTGAAACAATTGAGCTAACTGCATTGGAATTAAATTTTGTAATAAGCTCCCATTAAATATAAAATCTATTGACAATTACCACAGCTTCGTCTGTAAATGTAAAAATATTTTATTAGAGAAAACAGTTTTATGTATATACTTTAACCCGGCGAGCATGTGGCAGGGTATGTCAGGTGCCATGAAACTATCGATATTTCGTAAAATAGAAGAGGAAACGGATCGGGAACGGAGGAACGGATTTTACTTTAAGCCAGAGAAGGGTTATTTTTATTTTTTTTATTTAAGGTTAGGACATAGACATAGACATAGACATAGACATACCATTTATTTGCCACCACACACACATTTACATAACACATTCAAAATAAAATATGTAGTCTTAAATTAATTAAACTAATAAGAACACATACAGTAGGTACATTTAACAAACGATGTTAACAATAAAATTAATCAATGTGTGCTGCAGTAGCAAATGGGCCTAGGCTCAGCATAATGCCAACTGTTGTGAACAGAGGGCGCTGGTATTCTGCCCAGACCAAAACTAGAACAATCACAGGACCCTGCGATTACAAAATAATTTGAACAGAAAATCAAATATACTCGCTCAGTTATAATAATGGGTTAGGTACATTGCTTTACAATAGGTTAGGTACATTGCTTTACAATTTCAAACAAAAATTTGTTAACAATAAAACGTTATTTTGTTTGTTTAGTCAACTTTTCAAAAGTTCCTACATTTTTCTTGTAATTTCGTTGATTTTTTCTTTGTATAAATAATAAGGAACTTTATTTGTCTAATTAAAATTGACTTTTATTTCCTAACTTCATTAAAAATAGTTTATTTCAACAACCCTAAGCTTGAAAATAAATATTTCCGAACAAAACCCTACAAAAGAGTGCATTAAAGTCTGGGTAGGGCATACCCTGCCACATACCTAATGAAACTTTTTTGACCACATGCTCGCCGGGTTAAAAGAGTGCTTGGAAAATAACTACTCCAGTTCAATGTCAAAAATGTTAAATCTATATATAGGTACCTGAATAAATAATGCCCCTATAAAGCACACATATCTATGTATACTAATATAATAATACTAATAATATTATAAAGAGGAATGATTTGATTGTTTGTTTGTATTGAATAGGCACCGAAACTACTGGACCGATTTGAAAAATTCTTTTACCATTAGAAGCCCACATTATTCCTGATGAACACACTCCTTTTTACCACGGGAAAATGCTTCATTCCTACGGGAAAACGGGTAATAGGACAGCGGGTACCGTAAAACGGGGTGAATGGCGACTCCAGGGTGAATAGAAATGGACGAAATACTGGAGCAAGACATAACCTGGTTGGTAGCAGTGGAAGTATCCGTAGTCCGCGACTGTTCACCTTCTGTGTCAGTCGATCTGACCTCTGCAAAAGGATGTTTTGCTCCAGTATTTCGTCCATTTCTATTCACCCTGTAGTCACTATTCACCCCGTTTTACCCGGTAGTAAGAATGCAGCTAGTCATGTATAATTTGACAAGTCAAAGATTGTGTTATATTTATCACAATAATTTATTATTGTCAAGTAGGTATATAATCTTTGCCAATAAGCAACTTTATTCTTATTGTAGTGTTAGTTTTTTGGGTACTTAGGTAGATGACTTGTAAGGCCTATAAGGAAACGGAAATGCGGCCGCAGTATAAGTAATAGTGGCATCCGTGCACCCTGTTGGTGGATCTCCGGCAGGATATAAAATAATTTTAAATGGATATTAAATCAGAAGAAATTATAGAAAAAACTAATTAACGCTAGTGAAACGAAACCTTTAAATGGTAGGTACCTACCATTTAGAGGAATCTATATAGATACATAATTTACTAATATAAGTTATATACATATGATTTAGAATATCACTAGTGGTTCTAAGAGATTTCACACTAAATAGCTCACAGCATCATGTCGCCCCAAACTAAACGGAACTTTTGTTGCTAACATCACAACCTGCTATTTTTAATTCCTTACAATATTATTTATGTCAGCATACCTACGAAGGCACAGGTGCATCTTATTAAGCAGAGTTGGCAGACGGTACAAAATAATACAATACTAGGTCAGCAGGATCAACACGCCAAAGCAATAAGAACCACCCCCTCTGCAAGTTTCTAGCACTAATATATTCCACCCTGGCACCTAATCTAACCAACTCATGTGGCTTAAAGCTTGCCAAAGTTCATTTCAGTTTCAGTCACGCGCGAACCGTCGTCATGAAGACATGTGTCTCCTGAAAAACGCGCGTCTTTCGCGTAACTTCGCTCGTGAAAAAAGTGTCTAAACTAATTATTCTGACCACGTTTGGTATGATTGAGTTGTAAACGGGGTATTGTGTAATGAACGTTGTAATCAATGTTTTTGTTGGAACAGTTTGGAATTGATTGGTTGGATGATTAGGGTTGCGGAATACTTTTGTGTGCTGGTAAATAAAGTTCTTTGGAACCTCTGTGTGTGCAACAGGAATCTACCTAGGTCTTATATTCAACTTGTCTTGAAGTAATTAGTCTTTAACTTTACTAAATCTACCTAAATCTGTAAGTACCTATAATGCCTACGCTGTATAAAGGTACCTAGAGGTTTTTACTCGGAGAAGACGCATTTATCCGCTTTAAAAGTGAAAAACTTGACATTGATAAATATTACTACAATATTACTACGCTTTTTGGCTTCTGTGGACGTCCTCCTGTTAAAAAATAGATTTTTTAGCACCATTATAAGAACTGCGGACGAAATGAAAGCTCACTTATCATCTATGACATATCAGAAGAATCTCAGGATTTGGTGGGTGCATATTCCCTTTGTTTTCCCTACTATTATCATAGTAGGGAATATTATTTTAATATTATTTTATTAGCAAAGATCCTTGAACAATGGTGTGAGTAGGTATTTTCTGTAGGTACAAAAACGCTAGACTTCAGGACTTAGCCCGTCTTGTCCTACTTCTTACTTACTTATATAACTACAGCATTGCAGACTATCGTAATTTCTCCAAGCGAATTTACGTTAAGGACTCGGGCTGTTGTTTTTGCCTTTACTAAAATTTATTTGTCGTTCCCAAACCGAAATTCAGAGGTATCGCTCTTAGGGCACCGTTTTACAATTAGGTAAACGGTGATATATTTATTTATTTCAAGAGACAACAAGTTTGATTGCATAATTTATGTGTACCTACGAGAAAAAAAAGCTTTTTCCGTCGTCTGAAGCTCTTGAGGGACCAAAGGGGTAGCAACGGAGTAGAAGCAAGCTCTGTAAATTTGTAAATAACACAATTCATTCATAACTAGCTTTTGCCCGTTGCGTCACACACGTCTATAAAAGACTTTGATGTAATGTTTGGTACAGACAGCGTCAGAATTAAGTAACCCCTCTGCATAACACAATGCTGGTTAGAATCCAATTTTTTAATTTTTTTATCTATTCGTTCTGTTTTTATGTTACCTAAATAAAAATATAAAACTCCTACGATAAATAGGTTTGGATTTAAACCTGCTTGTGTTATGCAGGAGGGTTATTTACTCGTAATTCTGACCCAAGAGACTAGATTCGGACGAGATGTACCCGTACTCAAAAGTGAAGTGGGCATCTCGTCCGTGGATGAGTTTGGGATTCGGACGAGATGTACCCTAACCCATTATGACGCTGTCTATTCACTTAGAACCCGGATTAAATCTAGACCTTTTACTAAACACTAAAAACGTACAAAAATATTTTTATCGCTCCAAGTTTACAAAAATATATTTTTCCTATCCAAAGTATCAAATAACTATAGTGGTGTTCGGTGCAAAGTGCTTTCCGCTATAAAAATCGCCATTCATATTATTTGCTCTAGCAATAGTCTTTTATTTTGAAGGTTGAACCTATCGGCTCAAGGTTGTTTATGTTATTTCACTGTTACTAAATGTATCGAAGATCCTTGGATTTTATTGATAAATAGAAATAAAGGAAACTTTAATAACGAATAAAATTACAATCAAATAATAGAAACAAATTAAAACCAGTACCTATTTACAATTAATTAAAGTAGTATTTAAAGCTAACTGCAGAATGTTGCAAACAATCTAAAGGTAGTTGAACTGATCCATATCAATACCAGTCGGAATTCCGGATTGGATACAAATGTATCCAACAAAGCCATGCTAAAAGCTGTAACATATTATGCCCATTTCCTATCGGTTTTGTTTTCTACATCACTGGCTTGTTATTTATTGATGCTCTGCCAATATTAGGTGTATTCGATATTCATTGTATGTACGCCTCTCGATGAATAAATATCAACTGTGTTCGTGATCACAGGAGTGCCAACTGCCAAGTCACCGAGAATTGCCAAAATACTGAAAGGGAAGCGTCCGATGGCGATATGGTTCATCTCTAGTCTCTGACCAACTTTTGTTGTCGTAACGTTTCGTACAGTTAGTTTTGTCTGTAATATAGAGTTATGGGCGATACCACGCTACACCATTTTGATCAGTAGTTTGTAATGCAAAAACAAACACACATTTTCAGATCTGCCTAAACTTTCGGCTTTAATTATAGTAGGATGGGTATTCAATAGGTACCGTGATCTGCTAAATAGCTATCTTTATAGGTGACTGAACTCAAATACACTATTTCCTGAAAAGGTTTCCAAATGCGACGAAATGTATGAAACATACAAATTTTCTTCAGTTGTTTTCAGATGGTTACGAGATGGGAAGGTTAAGAGATGCGAAGGAGGCGTTTTAACGTGATATGTGAATTTAAATAGTAAAAAAGCCAGTACCAGTACAGTAGTAGGTATATCACTCTAACACTTTTAGTAATCTCTAACACTTTTACAGCCCTGAACGCACTCGTTTATCCTGAGTTCCGTGTCCCTGCGGTTGGCACCGCAGCTACACGGAGCGCTACTGGACAGTAAGTGCGTTAACAAGTTATTTACATATTAAAAAGAAATATTTGTTTCCAAATAAAATGACTTACCTACCTAATTGCTAAGGAAATAATCTCTCTGCGGGTTTCGGTTTCCTCCAGTTGTAGTCATTTTCTTCTAACTTCTGCGTTCTTTGTCCATGTTTTTCCCTATTTCTACTATCTCGTCTTGACAACTTTCTTGTGATCTTCCTTTTCTCCTCTTTCCTTTATAAACCAATCGAATTATGAGTTGTTTGCAACAGTCTGCAGTTAGGTCAATTATTGTTTAAATTGAAATACTAGTTCTTATTTATTATTAACCTAATTAATTTAATAATAATGTCGATCGTGGTTCCTTCTAGCAAATCGGTGCCACTTTATCGGTAAAGGGGGAATGAATTTTGCTATTTTCAAAGCTTCGCTTCCTCTACTATTAACATGCAGATTAGTGGTGTAAGACCACTTATCAGATCTGATTTATGGGACCCTTATTATGGTCCCCGACAAGGTATTTATCAAGCTTTGCAAAATAAACAAACAAGACAAAGCTAGGTACCCACAGAAATATATCTTTCTGTGTAGGTACTACCTACGGCCTAACGGCAGGGGCCCAATTCTGCTAACGACGGTTAACGATACTATTATATCGTCGCCATACCGTTACGTAGAATCCTAATTCGAAGATGAAAGAAAAGAAACACTAGATAAGATCGTGTGTGCTGTGCTAATGCACTGAGAGATTGATAGAACATTACTAGAAATAAATTAGAACCAGTATTTACAATTGAGCTAACTTCAGACAATCTGCAGGTAGCTCAACTGATCCATATCAATACCAGTCGGAAGCGTCCCCAAGACGCTCTGGCTGCATTACCCCGCTGTATGGCAATGCTGATGCGCTGTGCCAGATCTCGCTTCACGCGTCGCTTCGACCAGACGCTTAGATGTTTTTTTATGTCCCCCTAGCCGAATTTAGACCACGACGGCCAGTCTCATCGGAGACTAGCTAGATGCGCAGGACATATTATAGTGCACATGTGTGCGCAAACACAGGTGCACTCTCTATTCCCTCACTCTTATAATCCGATGCGACTGCAGACCGACACGACCGAGGAGAGGTCAAACGCAGGACCAACGGCTTAACGTGCTTGCCATAGAAAATATAATGCACCTTGGGGTCAGTGTAGTGACCCCACTATCGCGTTTCACAATTTATCTTCGCGAACAAGATTAGGAAGGTTATTTATTTACCCACAGCTCAATAAGTTAAATTGCCCACATCTAATCTAAGGTAGAATCTTACGTATGGTAAGATCGCATGTGAGGTTAGGCCCTAACTGGTGATAAGATACACGCATTAAATAAATTGCATGCCCATTAAGAAGTTCACCAGAGGGATGAGTCTATTTGCCACGGTTTGAAGCTTGTGGAAAGCCATTTTGTTACTGTAAAATGTTAATGTAAAGATAATGAGCCTATATTTTAATGCACAATGCGGTAGTGGCGTTTTACTGATGCTACAGCTTCACCTGTGTCCTAGCGCGTTAAGTAACTCGTTAATTAGGACGTTACGCAGGTGTCTCCAAGGTTTTAACGTGTTCTTTATTATGGCGGATAGTAGGGTGGATAGTGGATCCACTACATATTTAATTTTATAATTACGTTATACGAAGGAATTATCAAAAAATCGGACCGCGCGTAGACGATATCTATCATAAGTTTTTTTTTAAATGTATCTTTAATAGTTTTGTACTGTATTATTTAGGCAGATACTTGTTTCAAGAGTTTAGTTCCTATTGGTGGCCACCAAGCTCTCCAAACAAGGTTTTTGATTGACACAAAACAAAACTATTACAGATACATTTTAAAAAAGCTTATGACAGATATCGTCTACGCGCGGTCCGATTTCTTGATAATTCCTTTGTATAACGTAATTATAAAATTAAATATGTAGTGGCGCCACTATCCACCCTACTATTCGCCTTAACGGCATTTACTAATGGTATTAGACGCTAATCCTACTTCACTAGGAATTCGGCGTTGTTACGTAAATGTAGCCAAGGTGCTTTTTTAGCGCCTTAATTAACGTATTAATGGACATGAACACTAACGTCAACGCTAACGCAGATGGAGCCGTAGCATAACGTAGTATATTAAATAAAAACAAAATTAAAATTTTTAAAAACCCTTTAAAGATTTTTTTGAAACATGGCTAAGAACACTCGGGATAAAATTATCTACGACACAAAAAAAAAACTAAACGAAAATCGGTTCATCCGTTTGGGAGCTACAATACCACAGACAGATACTCAGATAGACACGTTAAACTTCTCTCTTTTTGCGTCGGGGGTTAATAATTTATCTCAGACTGTGGGCGGTTAATTATTATTATTATTCATTTATTTCAGATTAGGTATGTAGGTATCCATAGCTATTATAATTAAATTATTTAGAACTTAAAATTACACATTATACATATAATACAAGAAATGTCACAAATGTCATAAATAATAAAAAAAAATAATGTGCGCAGAGTTTTAGCTTAGTGAAAAAATTGGTGTAGTCTCAGTAGTCCGGTTGCATTTAATTGAACCGGACTACTGAGTCGCTCGACGTATCAGTAGTCCGGTTGCTTAATTGAACCGGACTACTGATACATTTTTTGCAACTGTTATTTCGGCGTTGATGTTGTGTTTATCGAAATATTTTCATTTGATGAAGTGATGGCAGATGCTGGATGCGGCAAGCTTGTTCCTACCAAACATGCACATCCACACACATTTACACTACATTGGCTACATACACATTCACACACATACAAACACACCGACACACATTTAGATCTGTCTGTACTTAATCTTTTTATTTTTCTTTTGTTGCTTTAATTATGTTTTGATTCCACAAAATTACCTAGAATAGATTATTGTTTTTTTTCCTACTATCCTGGTAGTATGTTACTTACATAGATCAAGTTTGGTTTCAAAGTCAAGCTGTACTCAATAGTATGTAGTACGTGGAGTGGAGGCCCTGGAGTTTTGCAGTTACAGGTTTCTTCTAAAACCTATAGCAAGCTCCAGTCTCTTACCATACAGGCTTTATTACAGTTACGCACTGTACTTACGAGTATAATAACTAAATTTTAAGTAAAACCTATATGTAAAGGATATAAACAAATTATTATTAACAGTGTCCTCGGTGCCGTTGCTCATTTTTCTCAGAAACAAATTGATTATCCTGATTATTATTTGTTTCTGTCGTCGAGTCACGTTCGTGGGATTTGCACAAGATTTCCTTATACGTGACTATGAGGAAGAAAAGTTTTTTTTGTTATACAGGGTAAAATATTATCACTGTTTACAGTATTATCTGTGGTATTATCAAACTAATAAAAATGTGCATAAGTGTTTTCATCATCATTCTCTTGCCCCTTTCCCACTTAGGTGGGGTCGGCACAAATATTAAATAAATAAATAAATAAAATAATGCTGGACAATTTACACAGCGTTATCTAGCCCCAAGCTAACCAGAGCTTTATGTTATGGGTACTAGATAACTGATATACTTAATACAATACACTACATAGATAGATATTTTTTATCATACATAAAAAACATCCAGAACACCACCCTGAACAAATATCTGCAGATCGTACAAACATTGGTCTCGAGGCGGGAATCGAACCCGCAACCTCCTGCGTCGCAGGCAGACCTTCGCTCGCTGCGCCATAGAGGTCGTCAAAGGTTTTCTTCTTCTATTCGCTTCTATCATTCGTCATCTCAGCACTCACTCCTTTCTTCCTCATGTCATCTTTTACATAGTCCATCCATCTTTTCTTACCTCACCTCAAACCTCAACAGCCTGTATTGGTCCACTACTGGACACAGGCCTCCCCCTGATAAGCGCCTTATTGGCTTTTATCACATGGGGGGTGTGCCCACAATCTCCACGCTGGGCATGCGGGTTGGGGATCGCACATCGGTAGTAGAATTGTTCTGCAGGGGGCGCTGCTGCCCGCCCCCGGTGGATATCCCTTAGTCGCCTCTTACGACACCCGCGGGAAGAGTTGGGGTAATGCAAATTCTAAGGCACCACACAGCGATAAAATGGAAGGGCTCACAGACCCTGCGGTTGAAAACTTTGTTAGACTCATCATTGCAAACTTAATATAGGTACTGAAAAGTTGTATGGTTGTATAATATATACACTTAGAAAAGGTCAAAGTATAAAACTAAACACTAATACGGAAATAAAGTGATATTTTTGATTTCTGTCGCTTCGGTATGCAGACTAAAGTAAAGAAGCGACGAAGAAACCTTTAGCCTGTTAGTTGTTATTTTCCCCGGGCAGAACAGAGTTTTATGAGAGAAAAGGTATATACTCGTAATACCCCTCGTATTAGCTTGTTATAAATTGATAAATTAACTTTTCGAAAGGTTTCCGATTTCTCGGTCGATCTCCTTATTATCTAATAAAAGTACAAGAAGAACCGTCGTAAATAAATAACAAAACTCATTATTAACGATTTTATTATTTAATGACTCATTAATAAAATTTAACTAAAACGCACTTTTCATGAGTTTTTTACGCAATGAATGCTACACGCACACTAGTCTTACAGTTACAGTGTCGATTGTAGAACGAGGATAAGGATTTAACATTAATTTTTCTTGAAACCATTACTGGTAAAGTCTTAGGTGGGTGGACCCACCTAAGGTTACATAACTATGTCAGGTTAGCAAAACGAAAGAAACGTTTGTAACGTAGAAATTCCTACAAAACATTTTTCGTTCGTGCCCCTGATAGCATCGTAATAAAATAATTCATCGCCGCCTGAAACTAAAGGCAACCTTAAATTATTTGATTTCGCCATCGTGACCATAATTTTCACCCTACGATCGTGCTTAAATGGTACGTGGTTACGTGGCGTAATCACGAGGTATGATAGATTAGCAGAAAACAGCCTATTATTACTACAAGGTGACACAAAAGATATATGCCGCTGAAACCATGTGATTGTGTATACTGTACTACAACGACTATCTCAGTTGCAAGGACGCAATTCATATACTACGATAGAGACCTCCTATTTTATTTTTTTTCCTTTCTCAATGTTTTTGACGTGACAACGTCTTATAATTCGATAGAGCCGGCTGCACGCACGAAAAAACATGACGTCATGCGGCGTTACCTCGCTCTGAGGCGTTCCATGTAAGGCTTGAAGTGCAAGCGAGAGCGCTCGACATCCGTCTCTCTCCTACTTGAGTGAGCGATGCGTCTGCGTTGTCACGTTCAACTATCGTCAGTAAACCGACTTTACAGACAACCAATTTTTCGTTCAATTTTTTTTCCTTTCTTTTTTTGCCTATCTCAAAGTTATCGCCGTTTTTATGAATTTAGCAATGCCAAGTTTTTGACTCATATAATAGCTTTTAATGCGTTCACCAAGGCCCGTGCTGAGGGGTGAGTCTATTTGACGTTAGTAACGAGACGTGGGTCATGTCGTCTCCTTCTAGCATGGGATTTGTGTAGATCCTTGTCCTCATCAAAAAGGAGACGTCGTCGCAATCACGCCTCGTTAAATCATTAATCGTTTATTCACCAATTATATACATACTTAGGGATTTCTGGTGAGACCCAAACAAAGCACTAGGCTTGTGTCTTGGGTGTCAGGAGAGCACTAGTTAAGACAAAACAATTGTTTAATGTACATAAGTAGGCACATTTGTGTGTAAGTTATTATCAGATTATGTGAAATAAAAATTTGACTTGGACGCATGGGCGTCGCTTCGACCAGATTTTTTTTTTTAAACCCGAAGAGCCTGGTTACCCCACGGACCTAGGGTCTCGGCTCCAAGAGGAGCAAATGTGTAGGCTCTGTCGCGACCTGCATATTTGCGCCTCTTGAGACCTTCGACTAAAAAGTCAATTTAAATGTAATTCTTCAATTATTATATTTTTGAAGAACACACGAGGCACCTGAGGAGGTGGTTACTATTCTTTAAAATGGACAGAAACATTCTGAGATACCCTGTATACCAAAGTAATGCCTCGTGAGGACACGCGAACCCACGTCTTTTAATTATGACCTCAATATTTGCCTAGAAAACGGAAAATGTAGCAGCTAAAGTCTTTTTTGTTCAAACATTGTAGATTACAAACTGCAATTTACTAAAGAGTTTTGCGAAACCACGATTTTATGGAAAAGTGTGGTGCCGGCTTAGAATTGCACCACCACCCCAATTTTTCACGTGGGTGTCGTAAGAACCGATTAAAGGACATACACCGGGGGCCGGGCAGTAGCGCCCCCTGCAGAACAACTCCAACAAACGAACTGCGATGCACAACCCCTATGCCCAGCGTGGAGATTATAGGCATTACCCCCCATGATAAGAAAAATCAGGAAATGACCCCAGTTACCGGCCGCCTCGCTATTCCTGGCCATGGTAGCAGCGGGACAGGGCCTCACCGATCACCTGGATACACCAGTTACCACACTTTACTGAGCCTGGCAACGTTTAACTAGCGCATTTGGAAGTGGAGTTACAGAATATTAAATGGCATGTTCTGAGGTTATGTAAAGTCCATAGAGAGGAATTCCGACAAAATGTAATAATTGTTTGAGAATAAATAAATGAAATGAAAAAATGAAATGAGGAAGTAACCCTAAACTCGCACCATCTAATGTCTTTCATGGTCTTCCTTTTATCTAAGATGCTATGTTATCTGGAAAAAATAGTCCTTACGATATAGATCGTAAAGATCGCCTATCATCTGAGCATCTGGTCAAATTGACGCGTGACCCGAGAGCTGGAGAGTATCTGCCGGAGCGCATTAGCATTGCCATACAGCGGGGCAATGCAGCCAGCGTCTTGGGGACGCTTCGGACTGGTATTGATATGGATCAGCTGAGGTACCTGTAGGTTGTTTGCAACAGTCTGCAGTTAAGTCAATTGTTTCAATAAAATTGTAAATACTACTTCTAATATATTTCTATTTTTTGATTGTAATTTTCTTTGTAAATAAAGATTTAAAAAAAATTCTTACGATTGAGCCTTTTGATCGATATCGTAAAATTACGGGTCTTTTTTTCAATTTGGAGGGTTCGATTCCCAGTTCAGACAGTCGATTATTCAAAAAACTTTGAATGCAGTTTAATTTGCTTTTAAAATCATAGAAAAAAAGTCTTGGTTCAGTAAATTTTTTATTTACAATATTTAAGATCCCTCCATGTGGCACAGCCGTGGGACGAGCTGTACGTATAGGATACCTACCTATCTAACATTAAAAGTGGTTTAAGATCGAACTGGTTGCAGTATGAAAGTGAATAGTGCTTGACCAAAAATAAATAGCAATGAATTTGACTAAACTCACAGTATAATAACTCTCAAAAAGTCATCAACCACAATATTTGACTGAAGAGTGGTGTGAAAAAGACCATGTGCCAAAAGTTACTAAACAAAACCGTCTTTAGACGCGTCTAGAGTAACTTCTGTGATATAGTTAATAGTGAGCACAACAAGATGTGTAAGGTAGTGAACGGCGTTGCTCCGGAGACCGAGACGCTAATGGGCGGGCCGCCCAGGCAGGCGGAAGGAAGGTGCCCTCCCGCTGCCCTGTCTCATGTCGGGCTGTTCGTGGCGCTGATGCTGTACACTGCTGGGGGCGGATTTGTAAGTGTGTTTTTTGAGTACCGAGAGGGGAGACCATTGCGCTGTCTTGGTACACTAAAGGCTGATTCTAGGTACATTTTTTAGAAGATATTTTTTATTGTTATTTTTCCCTATTCGATGTTTGCCACCAGTCAGATTAGATTAAAAGGTTGTTCATTTCGAGCTGGCGGCGTTTTTTTGTGGTTTTTAATTTTTTCTGCGTTTTACAAGGAATAAAACCAGCGGAAAAGTAATTTGCCGCAAAACGTAAACCATTTTCTATTAACTTATGAAAAAACTTACCTCAATTCATAGGTATTTTTGAAGCATTTGAGAATATATGAGATTTTGGCCTAATAATGAAAATGCTTCCAAAATTAAATTAAATTGAAGTTGGTTTTATCATGGGTTCAAAGAAAATGGTTTACGATTTGCGGCAAATTATTTTTTCGTTACTTTTATTCCTTGTAAAACGCACAAATAAATGTTAGTCACGTGCCAACTACATGTTGGCACAGCTCGATGCACAGCAACCTGGAATGCATGGCTTATTTATTTCTGCAGGTTTCAAAAGAAATAGTTTCTAATAAGACTCTGAAGCTGCTATGGGAGTTTTTTGGCTATGACAGTAGTCTGTTGACGATAAGTTATTGTATTGTATGTCTACGCAGGCTGCTTGATCTTATGTACTTGTATTCTCTTTGGAAGATTTTTTCAAAGAGTAAAACAAGTTATTGTATTCTCTATGGAGTAAAACAAAAAAAAGTATGAAAAGCTCGTTGCAAAAATAATAAATACAAGATCAATAGTACAAGATTTACCTGATAATTTTAATTCGTAATAAATAGCGGTTATGGGAGACCACAGTGGCTACAGTGTCCTCAAACAGGAGCAATATACACAATACCTCCATAAGTTGCACAATGACTTCATTGACTCCTGGAATGAAAAGCCTGAGAGCAACGCTAAAGTGACGGACTTCGAAAGCCTTAAGGTACTTGGCACGGGAGCTTTTGGTATAGTGTATCTTGTCAAGCATATCGCCAGTCAAAAGTACTACGCCATGAAGATGCTGGATAAAGAAAAGATAATTCAGCTCAAACAGATCGAGCACAGCTACTACGAGAAGAAAATCCTGTGCGGTATGAACTTCCCCTTCGTTGTTTACATGAAATATTTCTTCAAAGATAACGTATACCTTTACTACGTTCTGCCTTTCATAGCAGGGGGCGAAATGTTCTCACACTTACGTAAAATGGGAAAATTTGAAGAAGCTGCATCCAAATTCTATGGAGCGCAAGTTGTTTTGGCTCTGGAATATTTACATGCCTGCGAGTTGGTATACCGAGATTTGAAACCAGAGAACATCCTGATAGACAGAGCAGGGTACATCAAGATAACAGACTTTGGATTCTGCAAGCTGATCAGAGGACGGACCTGGACACTGTGTGGGACCCCTGAGTATTTGGCACCGGAGATCATACTAAGCAAGGGGTACGGCACAGCTGTTGACTGGTGGTCGACAGGAGTGCTCCTCTTTGAAATGAGCGCCGGCCACCCACCGTTCTACGCCGCTGACCCTATGAGAATTTATGAAAAAATCGTGGCGGGGAAGTACCGTTGTCCAACTCACTTTACCCCTGAATTAAAAGACTTGGTCGGGCACATACTCCAAGTTGATAATACGAGAAGGTACGGGAACTTGAAAGACGGGATCTTGGATTTTAAGAACCACAAGTGGTTCAAGGAAATCGATTGGGACAGTCTCCTGAATAGCCGAGTTCCGCCGCCGTTCACCCCGAAGGTCCGTTCTCCTGGCGATGCCTCTAATTTCGATCCCTTTGAAGAAGAGAAGGTCAAAGAAAGCCCCGTTTGTATGTATGAGGAAGAATTCAAAGATTTTTAATTTATTGTTAGTTTTTTCTGTAAGACTTAGGTACTGGGAAATAAGGATATTGTTTAGTTAAGTATAGTAGATGAGGAGTTATATTTTTTAAACGTGTTAATAATTAATTTTATTGACATTATGAAAACATTGTTGTAATAACGGTTTAACAATTAAATATTTAATTTTGAGTGCAATATATTTATTGTTTTTGTGAACGTTCTGTCGACTCTGTAGGTATATTCGAGCATATAACATTATGAAGCTATGCATTGATATGCATAGCTTCATAATGTTAAGGGTAATCCCTTAGATTCGGGAGTATAGCCTGTAACGTAGGATTCTTTGTCAAAGAACCCGTAGAATGCTACGATATTTGTAGAACCCATATAAAATCAAGTATGAGCCTGGACTATAAGCCCAGCCAAAGAGAATAAAACCACTGGCTCCGCGGGGGCGATCAGCAGGGGCAGGCCGCCGCCGACGTCACCTTACACTCACAGGTGTTCTTATGCGTGAGCGTCGTGGGTACTCGAAATGTTAAAACCTTGTTAAGAACCTTTGTCATTGAGGGCATGTAATTTTCTTTCTAGGAGCAGGGTTTTTGACTTGTCAAAGACAAAGAAAATACATTATTACGTAAGAATGATCGAGTAAAAAATCTTGTCTATAACTAGACTTTCTGATTGAAGTTAAGAATTGACAAAGTACAAATCTGCCAAAAGCATCAAGAAAAAATCTAGTCAGACGAAAGGAGACGTGACATACCAGATTGGCATTGTGCGTGCAAGCGTAACCAATATTTGACTTGAATTTGCAAGTGATGTAGTCATTGAAGGTATTTGAATTTAATTGATAGCATTATAATACTTTTTAAAAATAAGGTTAACAAAATTTTTCGACACATTACATGAGTTTTTATAAGATAAAGTATCCCAGAAACATTATTTTTATTTTATTTTTAGGAGGAATAATAACAACACTTTTCTGCATTAATGCTGTTATAACAGGATGTCATTGCAACCTAGTATTATCCCGCCTGTTTCGACTTTTACAAAAACTTTACTACTTTTTTTCGCATTATAAAATGAATCGTAGATAAAGATAATTTATTTGCTTGAACATAGTGTAGTTTACACAGATGTTAATAATATTTTAGTTTCAAATAACTTCTACTAACATTAGCATGCAAAAGTGGATCTGGTCAGGTAACCCACGAAATATGAAGCTCCCATTGGTCTTTAAAAACAAAAGAAATCCAACAAGCCGGGGGTGGCAACCGGTCACTTCGTAGAAAAATCATCCTTGTGGTGTCTAGGTGGATCATTGCTGATCATACCTAAGCTACTTCCCGTTGACCTGGAATCATAAAATTTGGCAAGAAGCAAGGTCTTATAGCACAAATAAAGAAAAAAATCCGAAAACTGCAAAATTGTAGTTAATTCTTTTAAAAAATTACTTTTGATTCTCGTCATGGATCAGAACCTAAAGGATACTTCTCGTTGACCTAGAATCATACAATTTGGCAACAAGCAATGTCTTGTATCACAAATAACGGGCAAAATCCGATAACCGTAAATTTATAGTTTACTAACAAAAAAAATAATTTTTGATTCTTTCCCTGGACCAAAATATGCAGGGTAGGGTACTTACTACCTATTACCTACTTTCCGTTGACCTAGAATCATGATATTTGGCGAGAAACAAGGTCTTACAAATTAACGGAACCCTTAGTGCGTGAGTCTGACTGATGTTTTATTTTAAGTAACTCTACCTTCAACTGTCTTTTGACACTTCAGATAACTTATCAATATAATTTGATTTTAGTTTGGAGCTCAATTTTTTTGTAAGGATTCACTATTAAATCGACCACGCGTAAATTCAGGTATTATAATAAGTATTATAATGAGGTATTTTCTTGATCTAATTTTGGCATTATGTTGCAAACATTTATTTCTTGGCTCACAAAATGACATCGACATCGATGAAAAATGTTGGTCAAACTCTACTTATAAACGATTATGAGGTAATTCAAAAAAGGTCTTAAAGCGTATCCCTTAGACTTCCTGATCCAAGGCTAAAATACACCCAATATTTTGTGCATGAGTTTGTGTTTATTTTGTATTGTTTTATTTAGATGTGATTTTATGTTTTATATAACATCATTTATCTGTAGTACTTTGTTCATTTTAGAGATTATATGTACACTTATGTATATTAAATGGGATTAATATTAATCAAAAATGAAAGAGGGCAGCGCAAAATACACTACTCAAAATCAAGCAGAGCACACTCGATACTTGGAAATGTTGAAAGGAGAGTTTCTCCAGAAGTACAAATCTCAAGAACGTGGTGATAAAGATAGAAGTCACTTCGATATCATTAAGGCAATTGGCCAAGGGGCTTACGGTGAAGTGTTTCTTGTCAGAGAGAAAAACGCATTAACGTATCACGCTATGAAGGTGGTCGAGAAAGCAGCGGTCGTGGAAAAACAGCAAGAACAGCACCTGATACTGGAAAAACAAATAATGGCTAGCTTAAATTTCCCTTTGCTGCTTAACTTAGACTTTTCTTTCAAGGACAACGTCTACGTTTATTTCATAGTACCTTTCATCGCTGGCGGAGAACTATTCACCTACATTCAAAAATATGGGAATTTTGCAGATGATACAGCCAAATTCTTTGCTTGTCAAATGGTCTTAGCCGTAGAATATTTACATTACTGTCAAGTCGTTCATAGAGATATTAAACCAGAAAATATCTTAGTGACACCAACTGGATACATTAAACTTTGTGATTTTGGGTTTTGTAAAGTTTTAAAGAAGAAAACTTGGACATTGTGTGGAACTCCCGAATATTTAGCTCCGGAGATAATAATGTCCAAGGGGTATTCGTTTCCCGTAGATTGGTGGGCGGTAGGCGTCTTAATATTTGAGATGTGTTCTGGACGACCACCATTCTATGCATCGGATCCTTCTAAACTTTACCAAAAGATTATAGACGCAGCTTATAAATTCACAGAAGACCTGTCTAGAGAATGTAAGACGATTATAAAAGGTCTTCTGGTGGTAGATCCCACGAAACGCCTTGGCTCTTTGAAAGGAGGAGTTTATGATATAAAGGCACAGCATTGGTTTAGAAATATATGCTGGGATCAAATCTTTCAGCAAAAGGCCGAAGCTCCATTCACACCCGTTGTCCCAACTGCTGGGGATACCTCAAATTTTCCAGAAATGCCTGAGCCGAAGTTGAAAAAAGCGTCACAATGTCTCTGCGAGATCGAATTCGTGGATTTTTAGAAGTATTCAAGTGCATTTTTCACCTCGGATCGTAATAAGTAAACTAATAGATATTATGTGATTTAGTCTAACCCATGAAACGAATATTAAACATGACATAATACATTTTATTTACTTTATTGTTAAGCATACACTTTTAAAATTAATGTACAAAATGCCAAGTACCCTATAGGTTTTGTATGCATGTGATTTCCTTGAATATTTCAATTATTCGTTAATTAGGAATTTAAATATGATTACAAGTCTTTTTCCTACAAAATAAGAGCCTGGTTTTATGATAGTATTAGATGAGAACCAAGGCACATGAATCACAAAAGACCAGTAGGATTTATAAAGCGCGCTCACTTTGCCTTGCTCGCTTGCCTATTTTGTCCTGTGCGGACGCTATTTTGTGCTGTGCTCTTCCTACCTAGTTCATTGTTCATGTTGTTGTGAATCTATCTATAATATAAAAATGAATCGCAAAATGTGTTGGTAAGCGCATAACTCAACAACGCCTGGACCGATTTCGCTAATTCTTTCTTTGTTGTGTTTGTTATTGTCAGGAGAAGGTTCTTATGAAAGAAAAAATTAAGAAAGTTGGAAACATAAATTTCCACGGGGGCGAAGCCGCGGGGCGCAGCTAGTACATATATAAATGAAACCCGTTTTCCTTGGTCACGGCATCACGCGTGAACGGCTGGACCGATTTCGCTAATTCTTTCTTTGTTGTGTTTGTTATTGTCAGGAGAACGTTCTTATGAAAGAAAAAATTAAGAAAGTTGGAAACATAAATTTCCACGGGGGCGAAGCCGCGGGGCGCAGCTAGTTGTTAATAGATCGTTTAAAGTGTAAAAATTGTTTTGTATTTTTTTTAAATCCCTAAAATCAGTTAGGTACCTACGGGATAAAGTGCTCATATAAGTGGATAAATGAGCACCTTTGCCCACTTTTGATTTGAAATAAATAGACGAAAAGAGCAGTGAATTTAATGGTATGTTCACTGTTTTTCGGTCTATTCATTAAAAAAAATCTACTTGCGTGTTCCATAACCTTAGTTTTTCCACCTGTTATTTTATTGGTTGGAGATGGAAAAAACACCCAGAGGAACCTATGTGTTTTTTGTGTGTCTATTATGGGGTGCAGTTTCGATATTTTTCAATTACGAAACTGGCTTATGAAATTCGAAAGCTCAATTTCGAAAGTTCCAAGTTCAGACAGAACATAACTTTTATTATGTATAGTACCCATAACACAAGTTCTGCTTACCTTGGGGCTAGATAATGTTATGTAAGCTGTCCAGTATTTTTTTTTATTTACATAAATTAGGGAACCTAATTCCGCAAATGCGGAATCCCGCTCTATTGTTGCGGGATTAGAAATGCGGGGTTACATATGCGGAATCCGCGGGCTTTGCGGGACTTAAAAAAATATGGAAATCGTAGAAAAAATTACACAGACGGCTTTCTGAATACGTATTTATTTGTCCGGGCCTTATTAATAATCGATTAAACCACTATTGTTCTTTTCTTTTCCTGGAAAATTATGAATTTGACGCCTTATAGGTTAGCCTTTGGTCTATAGGTTAGCTTTTGGCAGTAGAGTCACTATAAATACTTACATAATAAATAAATAAAATTTTAGATTATACTCCGTATGCGTTTATTTTCTTTTTGGCACATGCACGTCCATAAAGTTCCTTTATCGTTGACATGTGAATGAATGAAGACTGAATGTATGTTTTCTGTATTATTCTAAACAATTTATCTTGCAACGGTCGATCCGACGCTGCCTTCTATAATAATAATTTTTATAACTAAAATAGAAGCGTAATTAGCGAATTTTGAAAATTTTGATGTTTCATCCAGGTGTCTTCAAACTAAATTAGACTCGAATTCTAACTAGATTTCGCCACAAGAATAATTTGGTCGCGCTTTAGAAGAAATTTCGTCAAAATACATGCATGGATGGTGTAAAACGAATTGTAAATCGTATTTTTTTTTCTCCATTAAATTTTTATGGGCTTTTAACCGAAAGTTATCAATGTCTAGTTAGACAGGCGATACCCCTCGAGTCCACTCATTTGAACATAGGACGTTGAAAACGAGGAAAAAGTTAGATTTTCCCAGTCGCGCAAATCCCACGGATCAGCGGGATTGATGTCCTCGATCCCGCAGGCTTGCGGGATTGACATTTTCATGTGGGATTGGATTCTGTAACTTAAATGTATTATATTTTACTTTAGTTGATAATAAGCCCTTAAAAAAGTTAAGGCATCCAGCATTTTGCCGCTGAGAGAGCTCCTCAGGCGGTTACAAATTAGTCAGCCGCTGAGAAAGCTCTCTCAGCTTCAACACTGGTCGCATTTCACTTGATTTCACTTTCATAGCACGCGCGCACGTTCTGCTACTGCGTTAGGTATTTGCGTGGGTAAATCATGGAAACTAAAAAAATTGAAACTTCATATTTGTGGCCACCAAGTTCGAACTTGAAAAATGGTCAAAACAGGCTTTGAACTTCGAATTTACGAAACTAGTGTCTACGAAGGAACACGTTGGACAAACGCAAAGATAGACACTGTCTATCTTTGTGTTTGTCCTACGTGTATCTAAGTAGTTTAAAATCGTGTTTCTGCCAATAAACGTAACTGTTATTATTACCATTTTATGTGCAATTATATTACACACTTTTCTGAAAAAAATAATTTCCTGTACCTAAACCTTGAAATCGAAAATGTCTGAATGTGTGCGTCAAAATGCCTACGCACGCACACTACCTAATGAGTATTTAAAAACAGTGTTTTTGCCAATGAACCTAATTATTACTATTACCATTTTGTGTGCAATCGTATTGCACATACTTCTGAGAAAAAAAAGTCCTAATAAGCCCTGAAATCGAAAATGTGTCTTTATATAAAAAGTGTGCAATTTTTATAACATGTGCAATCTATCTACGCACAAGCGTAGGTACCGAGAAAATAGTGTCATCTCTTTTTTTCTCCCAGATTAGTTGCAAACACTACTTTCTCTTTCGTGCACTCGCCATTTAAATTTGTTATTTTAGACAGCGCGTTAGGAAAAATAAAAGTTACATGTATTTAAATCGCAATTCTTACGAGTGAAATGTTACACCTTTGGCTTAATTTGTATTTCTCGAATGGTTGCTGCAATTTAGAAATGCACACGTTGGCATTTTGTGACACTTTTCTCGCAAAAATTGCAGTTACAACACGTCCGGCTAACACTGTGTTTAGAATCTAAACACAGTGTTAGCCGGTTCAAATGTTAGTTCAAATGAAGTGCTAGGAGGGACGCCTAGATGTCAGACTTGATTTCAGTAGTTGGTGTAGCGCTTTTGCGTGTACCAATTTAGGCACCCAGCAATATTGTGCAGAGTATCTGGCTGTTCAACCAGTCTTCTCTGGCAGAAGGCAGTTCCGCGAAGTAGCGTTTGAGCCGTGTCGTGTCGTTGGGAACCCACCGTAAACTCATTGAACGGCAACATGAACAGATAAGTGTGCAGGAGGCGTGTGGTGTGGCGCGGGCGCAGGCAGGCATTAACGATAAAGACCATGCGACGTACATAAGTACGCAGCCGTGCAGGTGCAAAGCTGAAGTAACCGGAATAACACGAAGAGAAAATCCCAAATTAAGTATATTAAATTTGAAATTTAAATTCATTTAAGATCATGAGCCAAATTACATTTGCCTAAAAATAATATTGAGTTTTATTACAGCTATCCGAATTATCTGGATTTCAATCCATAAATCCTTCAATAAAATTGGTAAATTGTCCGGTTAATCCAAATGATTCGGATAACGGATAATTCAGATTGCAATCTCTACTTACGAGTAGGTACTTAGTGACTACACAGAAACAGTTCTATGAGTACAACCTATATTTTGTTGTCCGAAATAAAATATTTTTATTGATTTTATTTTGATTAGTAGGAACTAAATGTATTTGAATACCTATGAAAAGTACCTACTAGGTAACGGTATGATTTTCAGATGGTTCCTATAAAAAAACAGCGTTTTTTTATTTTCCGGTACCTACCTTAAAATAAAATAATCCATTTATCTCTCGTTCCGTGTTCACAAAACTTGTCAGGCCCTGCTCAAACTGTCTGCGTCATTAACACACAATTTCAAGTGTCATTTTTGTAAGGTTGTATCTACAGAGGCGGCCGCGGAATACCCGATCGGAGCTCCACCTACCTACTTCCTAAGATCAAGCCGCCTACTACCGTAGCCTACATCGATTTTTTTCTTCATCTATTGAACTGGCTCGAAGGAAAAGAGGCCCAACATCGATCCCGACGTTGATGAAAATGTTTGACAATCGCTCGCGTTGACATTTACGTTACGACTAAGTGTTTACCGTTCATTATATTTTTCTACGCTTTTATGGCCATATATTGTTTTGTAAACCTACTTGTTTTTAGTAATGTTTACTGTTCCTATTTTCAAAGAAAATATAATCAGTATGTCGCTTGTTTTGCACTACTTTCTTGATGCTCATGGTTATTGTAGTGGTAACTATGTTTCACACCAGTGATTATCGACCGTTCGTATTTATAAGAGTGAATTATGAACTGGGTTAGAATGGTTTTGCAACCAAAAGAAAAGAAAAACGAGTCCAGTCGAAATTTTATAAACAGTAGACCAAAGAAGAAACAAAGCTTGATCGGTGTCAGTTGGTTGCAGGAAACAGCAGGCGAAAAACATTTCACACATAGTCTTCAAGCATATCACACAAAGTATTTGGATATGCTTAAGACTGACTTCACAGCGATATACGCAGACCCACAATCATCCAGAAAACCAATCACCGAGTTTGACGAAATTCGAGTGATAGGCGCTGGAGCTTTCGGAACTGTATATTTAGTTCGTGACATTCTTACGTTCAGCTATCATGCGATGAAAGTAATTGATAAGCAAATGGTAATGCAAAAAAAGAATTTAAAATCGATCTTCTCTGAGAAAAAGATCCTACAGTGTGTAAATTTTCCTTTTGTGACATCATTAGACTACACAAGCAAGGATAATTTGTATGTTTACTTCGTCCTGCCGTTCGAGTCCGGAGGAGAGTTGTACTCGTTGTTGAGGAAGCTGGGAGCGCTGTCAGAGCCATTGCAGTTATTCTACGCTGCTCAAATAGTTCTGGCTCTAGAATATTTACACCACTGTGGTGTTATTCACAGAGACGTCAAGCCAGAAAACATAATGATAAGCGAATCAGGATATGTCAAGCTAGGAGATTTTGGATTTAGTAAAATTATAAAAAGACGAACATGGACGTTGTGCGGCACTCCAGAATATTTAGCGCCAGAGATAATTATGTCACTAGGCTATACGTTTTCTGTAGATTGGTGGTCGATGGGAATATTAATATATGAAATGAGTGCCGGATATCCGCCTTTTTGTGCATCAGATCCGATTAAATTGTACAAAAAGATTTTGTCAGGAAATTTCAAAACTCCAAATTGCATGACTTCGGGTTGTAAGTCTTTGTTAAAATGTCTAATCGAAGTGGATCCCTTGAAACGATTTGGATCTTTGAAGTCTGGAGTATACGACATTAAGTCCCATATGTGGTTTATAGACATTGATTGGAACTTAATACTTCATAAGAAGGCGATACCCCCATACAGACCCGTTTATAGGAATCCTGGCGATGCTTCAGACTTTCCAGTGGCTAAAGAAATAATACGTCGAAAAGGATCAAAATGTCTATACCAAAAGGAGTTCGAATCTTTTTAGATATAATCGAAGTTAATCAAGCTTGAATCATTTAATATACATTTATAATATTCTAATACCTATTGCTTTGTTATTTTTATAAGGTAGGTAGCAAAAATCTTTGGTACGTAATGCGTAAATTATTATAAGGTCTATTAAAATCCTCTTAATGGCTTTATCTGAGTCTTTCCATAATTGATGTTCTATCCAGGTGTTCCGAGCTTTGGAGTATCCAGCTGAGTTGGCTAAGCAGGAGTTCCACCGAGAGAGGCTGGTCTTACAGAGGCAGTACTTGATTCAATTCGTCGTGGAGTTCAGTGGAAACAAAAGTGAAGAGCTCAGTGAGCATCTTGCTTTATATGAGAGGGTAAGAAGTTCACGTTATATTTTTAGCAAACAAAGTTGGCCGGCCCTATTGTTTCTTGAAAATGTTCGTCATACTTCAGTGCGAGTTTCTCATAGCCCCAGAGAACAGAACAGAAGTACTCATCAATCAAATAGAACAAATTAATAAAGGTACCTATAGGTAAAGATTACATACAGTTTGCATAATTTTTTCTTCTTTTTTTTGATGGACTGTTACATTATTGGTTGTTTATTATTGCCTCAGGTATAACAAGACGATATTTTCAGGTACTAGAAGAAGCTTCAGACGGTGGACTATCATTGGATGTAAAAGGCAATTTCCCGCCCGCAGAAGAAAAGTGGAGTATTCTTCAAGCTGTCTTCTTCGCTTCCACCGTGCTCACCACAATAGGTGTGTAACAATGTAAGCATTAACACTTTACGCCATTAGATCTTATTAGTGCCAACCTACGGCAGACTTGATGTCAGACATTTCATTCACTATCATCTAGCCCCAAAGAAAAAGTGCTTGTGTTATTGGTACCAAACCCTTGGCAAATGATATGTGGTATGAGGTAAGAGGCTGGCAAACAAAAAATAGACAGTACCACCTACAATTATAACCCTTTTATTTCTAACTACTTGCTGTTTTGTACTTATAGATACAATACATACAAAGTAAAGTCAGTTAAGTATTCTACTTGAATTTTTTTTAATGAAGGCTTCTTTTTATCCTGAAAAAAAAACCCCACGGGCAAAAGCTTGTACAGTTGCATTCATAGATCGCTACTAGTTTTCAAAATATTTATATATTAACGATAGAAATTACCTTTAAACTTAACAATCTCAACAGCCTGAATTGGTCCACTACTGGACACAGGCCTCCCCCTGATAACCGCCTTATTGGCTTTTATCACATGGGGTAATGCCCATAATCCCCACGCTGGGCATTCGGGTTGGGGATCGCAGTTCAATGGTAGAATTGTTCTGCAGGGGTGCTGCTGCCCGCTCCCGGTGGATATCCCTTAGTCGCCTCTTACGACACCCGCGAGAAGAGTTGGTGTGGTGCAAATTCCAAGCCGGGCACCACACAGCTAACTACTAAACTTAACAACACCAATCGATAAAAAAAGATAAAACACCCAAGATAAATTCGAGTTTTAGTTAGCGGCATGTAAGTTCAGCGCTGAGCAAATGGTGGGATACTGCGCACCCTGTGATACCTAATTTTTGACTCCTGCGCAATAACGGTCAGCGCTAGAGTTTCGTGCTGCTACTTGTAGTAGGTGGGCTTCACACATTCCGTTGCGTAGTGGAACCAGAACGTGTTTACTACATTGTTCGTTTATTAGTCTCCGGTAGCTTTCTACCAGCGTTCTGTCCTATTTATATATTTATTTTAGGGAAACCATCAGCACACTATACATAAATAGGTGATAGAATATAAATTGATGGGCTATTGACAGGAATCCACTGATATTGTTTAGTTTCAGTTTTCTAGACTCGTTATCTTTTTCAGGTTATGGAAATATCGTCCCAGAGACATTTTGGGGCCGACTTTTCTGTATTGCTTACGCATTGATCGGAATTCCTCTGACGCTGACCGTTATAGCTGACTTAGGCAAAGCATTTGCCACTGTGGTGTCTGTGATCGCTAAGCAGCTGCCACCAATGCCAAGTAAGTTCATCCATGCCATCTTACTCGCACACATCCAATGCTCAACTTGAGAAAATATTTATTACTGGCTGTATTCTTATTACCCGTTGTCCTATTACCCGTTTTCTCGTGGGAATGAAGCATTTTCCCGCGGTAAAAAAGTAGCCTATGTTCATCAGGAATAATGTGGGCTTCTAATGGTAGATTTTTTTATCAAATCGGTCCAGTAGTTACGGAGCCTATTCAATACAAACAAACAATCAAATGTTTCCTCTTTATAATATTAGTATAGATTGCGCCAAATTTGAAATGAATCAAGTAGCCTATTAAATTTAGTCTACTGCTCTACATATCATACTAGCTTCTGTCCGCGGCTTCACACGCCTATTTTCGGTATAAAATGTAGCCGATTATCTAAATTAGGCTTTGCTCTAAACGTACGCCAAATTTCGTCTTGATCTGTTCAGTAGTTTTGGAGATCCTAGGTAACAAAAATTCAGATTTTCACAAATTTTCGGCTTTATAATATTAGTAGGAAGAGATCTTGATCATAATAATATCTTTATAGAATGCTGTGCAAAAGTCTCTGAAGCAAATCCAACAGGCCAGCGGTCCTTGTACGCCCTTGGAGCCGTGGGTTTTCTCTTCTTGTACCTATCCGCCGGCGCCGGACTATTTAAGATGTGGGAAGATGACTGGACCTTCTACGATGGCTTTTACTTCTGCTTCATCACTATGACCACCATCGGCTTTGGTGATCTCGTGCCTAGTAAGTATCTCGCTAATCTAATACGTCTCTCACCTCAACCTCAACAGCGTGTATTGGTCCACTGACGCAGGCCTCCCCCTGATAAACGCCTTATTGGATTTTATCACATGGGGGGTAATGCCTATAATCCCCACACTGGGCATGCGGGTTGGGGATCGCAGTCTAGTGGTAGAATGGTAAATGAGTATAATTGAATATGATTTTGGCTAAATTTTTATAACTGAATAAATTAAAATAAACATGTTTTTGGAAAATGTACAAACTTAATGTTTGTAAACAAGCTGAACCGCAAATTCACTCTGTTAAGTACAACGTCTTTTTATACGTAATTAACATTACTGAGGCCTTTGCCCAGCAGTGGGACGAAATGGCTAAATAAGAAAAAAAACATTACTTGTCGATTTTAGACAATTTCTTCAATATACAGGGTGGCACATTTAGATCGGTCAGTATGGGAAAGTCTGAAACTATAAGACATACGAAGATCTCTTCTTAGGAACATGTCATAGATATTAGTAACAAGATAAACTGCATTCATACATTTAAAAAAACTTTTACTCCAGAATCGAACACTGAAGAAAAATCAAACTATCACTATTTAAATTTAGATATCGATTGTGTAGGTCTTATGCAGTAAATGTTACTATGAAACATGATGTCTAAAATGAATAAAATGCATTATTTTCATATCCTTTTATTTATTTTAGCATGTTTTCAAAATTACCACCATTTTTTTCAATACAACATTCAACACGTTTAGGAGCGTAAAATTGTCTCTATGGTTGTTTGTAGCTCTTTGCTGGTGTCGCAACTTGATACATACACTGTTTTACAGTATAAGTTAATTAATCCAATTGCTTAATAACTTAATAAGTCTAACTGCTCAGTGTTTGTAAAACGCATTTTCCAAACTACACAGAGAAACACATAAAAATAATGTTAAAATTAATGCGTTTTACAAACATTTAATTTTTGTTCCATTCTGTCATCCATATCACTTCGTTTCGGACCTTCCACTGGTTTTGCAATCTATAATATCCCAGAGAAGAAGTCCCAGAGAATCCCTGCGTGATAAATTCAAAGAAATAAACATAATGAAAGTACCATGTCAATACATTTATGAAAACTTGTTGTACACTCATAGAAATATCATCAATTCCCTAAAAATAGCGACATACATAATACAAATACTAGAAATAAGAATAAACTCGCTGTGCCCACAACTAGGCTACACAAGATAATAAATGTATCTTTTAAAGGGCAATGTATACGCTTCTACAACAAAACTCCAAGTGAGTTGCAAAAAATATCAATAAATAAATTCAAA
This sequence comes from Eupithecia subfuscata, assembly GCA_963564075.1. Classification (NCBI taxonomy): domain Eukaryota; kingdom Metazoa; phylum Arthropoda; class Insecta; order Lepidoptera; family Geometridae; genus Eupithecia; species Eupithecia subfuscata. Next base: position 3,517,299 of record OY751099.1, on the reverse strand, counting down.
CAAATTGTCAAAACCTTGCTGTGCAAAAAGGCATACTATAAAATATCAGATTATCTAGAGGATAAAAAAGCTTGGGACGGGTTTTACTCCAACTCGAAAAATAACAAATAACAGGCTAAAGATTTCTTCGTCACTTCTTTGGTTTAGTCTACATACCGAAGCGACAGAAATTAAAAATATCACTTTATTTGTGTTTAGTTTTATAATTCGACCTTTTCGAAGTGTACATTTATTGTATTTATGGAAATAAAGATTGTTTTGATTTTGATTTTGATCAGCTTATCTCAGATAAAATCATTTGTTCCTAGAAAAGCCGAAATACATGCTGATCTGCACGCTGTACATCCTGATTGGTCTGGCGCTGACGTCCACTATAATCGAACTGGTGCGACGGCAGTACGCTAGGTCCTGGCAGCAGCTGCGAGCACTTTCCGGCCCCCTGGCGGACACTCTGAGGAGACTCGGCGATGCCGGCCTTGGAGTGGACGTGTCCAGCTTGCATAGTGACCTCAGGAAAGTTCTCACTGTGGTAAGTTAAATTTTATAAAATGCACTCAATGTTAGAGTTTAGTGACTGTGTGCGAGATAGAGAATTTATACACAGGCAGCTTGAAGTGGTAGAGATTGACTGCTTCAAGCTGCGACAGCATAGTGGACTATGCGACTGCTCGAGCATTTCTGTGTTGGTATGTCTGTAAATAGAAGACCATAGTTCACGATGTAGATGCCATTGAAGCAGTCAGTATCGCTGACTGCTTCAATCTGCCCGTGTATAGGCCCATAGACCAATGGAAGACGGGCCAGATTTTTTTTTAAGTCAGATGGTTTTCATGAAGCCTTAGATTTACTTCTAATTTTTATATTAATATCTCTCCTCGCACATTACTTTCGCAACAAAATCAAATAGGATGTTATTTATTTTCCACTATACAGGGTGTCACGGAAAGGGTGTACTAAGCCGAAAGGGGGTGATTCTGGACATCGAGGGGGTTAACGTTTGTTCTGCGATTTTTTGAATGTCGAACATATATTTACTTTTTTTCAAAAAAGATTAGAGAGGTTTTTTTCATATTCGTATTCTTTTACGTGTATTCTTACATTATCATTATAAATTCTTACAACACTGATTTTGCTAAAAAAATAATCAAAATACATACGTATGTAAAATATTTTGTAATGTCAAATAATATAAGAATGCGTGTAAAAGAACACGAATAGACAGAAAAAACATCTTTTTTTTATTTATTTTTTCATCTGAAATTCAAAATTTTTTTATTCACAAGTTGGTCTTCCCGGGGTCCAGAAGCACCCTTTCGGCTTAGCACACTCTTTCCGTGGCATCCTGTATAGAGCTACAAGAAAATTATACATAGTCAAAACTAGTGCGATGCGCGTGAAATAACTGAATTAAAATTTCTGCTAGTTACTCTAAGTCTACTCTCACACATAATGCGCCATAATCTGCTCGACTGTTTTTAAACAGAGAGATAAACCTGGATAATAATCAGGTATTTATGCCACAAAGATAAGGGAAACCATGTAGAAAAGGGGGCGTAAATCGTATCAAATACCGGTTGTTGCCTGCGCTGGGCACCAGTTACAAGCCGACAATGAAACTAATTAGTCAGATGATAAGTTTGTTCCTCCTTGCAAACGGTCAAAGAACATGTAATCAAACTCATCCTTTATCTGAATACAACCAGTGGGAAATGAAATTGCAGAAGTATCTTTATAAATGTGGGAGCAGCTTGATACCGCCAAACGTGAAGAATAAATCTGAACCTTTGGATGTCAGAATCAGCCTCCGCCTCAAGTATTTCAGCTACACCAGTTCAGAGCAAGATTTTTATATGTACACATGGGTCGTGATTTCCTGGGAAGATGCAAGAATAAAATGGGACCCAGCTAAATTCGATGGTATCGAATTTATAACGATAGATAGTGTGATGTCTGGTGATTTCTGGAAGCCTAAACATATCGAACGATTGAACAGTGTAGATGTTTTAGAGTTCATATTTAAGTACGCACCGTGTACGATGCATAACAGTGGATACGTGGAATGTGTTTTTAAAATGTCCATGAAAAATAAATGCGTAGCTGACCTGAGAGAGTGGCCGCGCGATGCACAGGTGTGCTCCGTGATATTTGCTATAAAAGGTGACGAGAAGGACAAAATACGTCTTAATTTTGGCAACAAAGCTATAAGAATGATCGGATCTGAATATGGAACGGAATGGAATATAATGGGATTTGACCAGAAATTGAATGGTGAACAGCTGGTGCTGTCTTTCACGTTGGAACGCCACGCCGAAGTTTTGGTCGCATTAGTGATTTATCCTACAGTTATATTGTCAATTCTTTCTGTATCGACGGTGGTCCTTGATGTGAGACGTGGTTTCCGTTTGTTCATGGCGTTGTTTACTCTAATGTGTCACTTTTGTTATCTGCCAGATCTGGCGTCAGAGTCCAGCGTGGAGCGTGGTAATAATCCGCCGATGATTCTTCTATACTTCCGCGGCTCTGTTATCATGACCACTCTAAACATTGCTTTGACGGTCACACTACAGCTCTTGTGTGGTAGAGTTACATGTGTACCAGCCTGGATAGCATCCACTAATGAAAAAGTATACAAAACACATTTCAAGTTTGTGATTTTTCCCCGATGGGAAAGTGTTGTTTCTAACGATGAAAGAGTTGTAAATGTCAAAAATTGGACTGATTTTGCTAACATAGTGAGCTGTATATGGTGTTATGCTATGGTAGTGACTTATATCGTGTTTTATTGTGTGTTAGTGCCTCCTGAAAGACCATGGAATTGATTTTTTGAATAAATCGTAAGAACGTTACTTTTATTTCAATCCTTCAGTTAAACATAGTCAACTATACCTACGTACCCATTCGACTCTCATCGTGTAGAATTTCAAAGTAGTTTACCTAGTGTTAGTCAGTGACGTAATAAGTTGTTCTTGGCACTACGAGTATAGCAATTATGGCGCCGGGAATACGAAGCCAGGCCTTGGCAGTAATTCCGTTCTCTTGGCAGTTCCGCTCGAATGGTCGCTTGGACTGGGGTCGACTTTCCTCAAGTTTTTTCACTTTGAGGCTTAGTTACTTAACTTAAGTGTTCATTGGGCGTTTGGGACTTGGTGAGTTTAAGTTGTGTAAGAATTTCGTTTGTAGATTAGGTATTTTTTCGTTAAAATCCCTCTACGATAACTTTTTATTATCATCATCATCATCCGTAACCCGACTTCACCCACTGCTGGGTATAGGTCTCCAAACTTTTGGGCCACTCCACACGGTCCTGCGCCAATCTCATCCAGGTTCCTGCAGTGTTAGAGATGTCATCTGCCCATCTTGCCACTGGACTTTTTACACCTAACCTTTATTTTTATAAGGTTCCCTAAACCCATCAGCAGTGCTAAGAAATAATCTTATTGCAGAATTAAATTGAAAATTGCGCAGTACTAAATTTAAAACATCTGTTCTAGACATAGTATGTACTTATCCAATTCGTTGCCATGGCTAGAAACTAAACATAATACACGGAGACTTCAAAGTTGTACTATCAGTCTCAGACAATGTAATCTTAGTCGAAAGCCGAATATAAAGTCTAATGTGGAGACAACACGACATAGCACTTACGATACTTTCCTTAGGGACCCTGGATGAGCTTTTCGAGAACAAAAGTTAGTTAAGTGCGAGCCAAGCATGAGTTAGGGTTCAGAACAGTGGAAATACTAAGATTGAGACCATGTTAGAAGCAGACTATACAGACAGGAAATATATTTTGTCTGTTTATTGAAACAGCACCATCGTTTCCGGAAACCTTTATTTATACACAGACTTATAATTTCTATTCTCAACCCAAATTGTTTAACAATCGAACCATAAATTTGTTGTAACGGTCAGACTCTCTTTAAAGCTAATTAAAATAAATGAATTTTGCTAAAACTAATGAATCCCAAATTGATACTTAAGATATCTAATTCTCATTTTATAGCTAAAGATAACAGAATAATTTTCTTGGAAGTAACCTTTATTTGGCGGGTGAATATAAATAAATAATGCTAGCCAATCCACGCAGCATCATCTAGCCCCAAGCTAAACAGAGCTTGTGTTATGGGTACTGGATGACTGATATACTTAAGACATTTTATTAAAATAGATAGATATTTTTATTATCCATAGAAAACACACAGAGAGAATGACTACCATAGAAATATAAGTGGCCTATACATTACGACAAGCAATGGATCATTTTATCTTGACAGTGCCGTAGACATCGCGATTCTAAGAAAAATCCGAAGGAAACAAGAGAGGAAACAACAAAACAAGCTTATCAACTGGAAGATCGATAGGTGTGTTGGCGACTGCTGGTCAGGCTTTAAACATCCTGCAGCTTTACACTTTTACGGACTTTAGACAATATTTACTGAACACTGATGGTGAAAGTTTACGAAGGATTTAACGAACTTTGTTATTTTATAAGTTTGTTGCTGCAAATGAAAGCACGTAAAATGTTTGGTCTAAAATATAACAATCTTTGTTAATCAAAAGTTGATATCTATGCCGGTTTGGACTTCTAGACAGAAGTTGGTAAAAGCGACCACTACAGCAGACCAGAACCAAAATATCTTTGTGTTAAATTAAATTTTTAACAACATAGGCTCTGATGCATATGGCCGTAGAGTTCCTTATTCTTGAATGGAAATTGATTCAGCATCTGAATAAACTCTAAATTTACCTATAAATGCTGAAAAGTTAAGAAAAGATTTATGCTTATTCATTTCATAAAATTTTAAAATATCTTGTTCATACAATTATCTAAGCTTTTACCTTGTTCAGTCTATCGATCGTAAATATCACGCGTCAAAACAAGAAATTTTATGCGTTAACTTTCAGAGGTTTACTACAGTAAAGGGTTTGGCTCGGATATTGATCTCTGTCATCTATTACGCACAAGTGAATTTAAATTCTATCGTTATACAAATAAGGATTTGCTAGGTCTGTGCAAGGATCAAGTTACGTGCCAATATCATCACGTGCTAGGCTACCTGCAATGCGGCTACGATACCGTTTACGGTTATTTTAACTTAACACGTCGCTGACAACTGACCTCAATTTATAATTACAAATGCATTTAATCCTGAAAACAACGGATTTTCATCAACTTTTGGTAATTAAAGTTAGATTTTACCTACACAACTTCTATTATGTAGAGTGAATTGCGTGTTATCATAGATTCCTTATCGCAAGGCAATTACAGTAACGTCAACTTTTAAAATGAAGGCTAATTAAAGACGAAATTTGGGCCCAGGAAGAAATGCTTTTTCTTTGGCAAACGCTACAAACTTTGTCCTCGGGTGAAAAAACTTACGGTACTGAATTAATAAAGATGTCGCAAATTTATTTTCCAATAATCCTGGTTTAGCAAATTGTGGGTTTGATGGAATAATATGTGTCAAATAATTATAATCCTCATGACGAGGATTGATGAGAGAATGTTTAGAATTTTGTTCCAAAGAATAAGGCTCTTTCATCTAAGGAAAGGTAGTAAAATATTTAATATTAATAGATTTTGAAATAATAAAGTGTTGTTTTAATAAATGAGTTGGTGCAATCGACAGTTTTTGTATCATTTTCTCTATCTACGTTCCCTAAATGTGTCGATTTAACGTTGTCTTTGATCTGAGAAAATAAACCAAGGCGGGTTCAAAAGATTTACAACATAATGAACGGAAAAATACATGTATATTCAAAAGAAGTAGATACTCCAGCGATGGGAGCTGAAAGTAGAGCTAGTACACACAAAATGACTAGGAAATTGTCCTACACATGGAAGAAAAAACGCAATTTCTTTAAATTAATCACACTAATATTATAAATGCGAAAGTTTGGATGGATGGATGTTTGTTACCTCTTCACGCCAAAACTACTGAACGGATCGGGCTGAAATTTTGTATACAGATAATTATAATCCTGGAATCAAACATAGGCTACTTTTTATCCCATAAATCAGTTCCCATGGGATAGAAATCACCTTTGAACGTTTCCATAGGAACAACGCGTGCGAAGCCGCGGGCGGCAGCTAGTTGTTTATATAAGGGTTATTTTCACATTTTCAGAAAGGAACAGCCATATTTTATACAAGTGAGCAATTAAACATCACGCTTATTACCATTCTTATATTTTCATTTCAGGCAAGGCTATTTTAATGAAATGGTACGTTCTCTACGCACGTAACTATTTTTGATCCTTGTCTCGTTTCAATAAAAGATTTTTCTGTATTTTTGGAGGAAAAAACAGAGAATCAATCTTTATTGTGTAAAACATATTAACTCTTGGCTCTATTCTGGTGTGGCAGAGTAGCAAGTAACTAAGCGGTTCTATCCCCGCTGCATTCTTCAGAGCAGTTGATTGATGAGCTGTTCCCAGTTTGCTGTAAACAGAGATCAGTGTAGGTAACAGCCATTGATTTTTAACGACTGCCATCACATCATTCTGTTTGTTGAACAAGCGCTTGATAAATTACGTGTTTATAAATAGATTGTTTTATTCGTTTATGGGTTATGAAGTTTGCTATACAAGTGCTTTTGATATAACGGGCATGTTTATAAATACGGTAGACAAGCCGTGATTTTATTAATAACCTACACTTGTGTTCGACCTACATAATAATGTTTAGCTATGGAGGCATGTAAATGTGAGGAGGAATTTAGAAGTCTTTTTGGTGACGTCATAGTGCAGTAACAAGAGGTTAATTGAAAACTATAAACAAACAGACTCGGTTCTTTTTTTACTATTTTTCGTCAAATGAGAGGGCGAAGGCCTGCGAAATGTAGCTAAGAACCATAACAGAAACGAGTATTTTGATACCTCGTTTTTGACCTCAGTTTTACCTCAGCTTTGAGGTAATAAAGAGTGTCCGCCAACAAAAATAAAACCACTCGAAAAACATAACCCACGCCTCTTGGCTTCAAAAAGGGGCAAAAAGTTACGCCGATTTAGGTATATTTATTGATTGTGTTAGAGATCTTATTTTTTTGGTCTCATCAAAAAATGGGCTTACTTTTTACCTACTTACATTACTGTTATTTTATTAGTTTAGTTCCATTATTTTGATGTTACGGAATCGTTTTATTGGAGAAAATAACTGAGCAGGAAATCCGTAAAATAAATAGCTCTGGAAATGATGCCATTATTTTGCGAACTATATCAATAATTCCGTTGTTTTGTCAGTTGTTTATTCGGGTCAACGGGCTTGCATGAGACGTTTTACATAAGAGTGTGATGCATCAATTAGTATGTTTACGAGCCTGTTTATAGCTCATTGCTTCTATTCAAGAAATAAAACTTTAGAATCAAGAATCTAAACATCTATATTTCCATAAATACAATAAAATGTACACTTTGAAAAGATCAAATTCTTAAAATAAACACTGGCACGGAAATCAGTGGTACTTTTCATTTCTGTCGCTTCGGTAGGTAGACTTAGGAATTACTTAGGTAGAAATCAAGATTTGAATGCCATGTAACATACTGAGCGAACTCTTGCTGCGAAAGATTACATACGAAGATTATTCCAAAACTATGACGTCAAGTATCAACACAAGGAAAAAAACAGTTAGCCAAAGAACGCTTTTCATGTATAGAATTATAATGTAGACACTTTGGCGTCATTATCACGTTTACCTAATTTTCTATGAAGTTCTCGACGCCCTAATTGTTATCCCTTGATCTGAGAGAACAGTAACTGATGCGTGTCAATCTATCCTTTATATGCATAAGGGTTTTATAATAAAACAGTTGTTATTCCACAGAAAACTTATACGGGCCCCGACTCGTTCCTTAAACCTCTGACGAAGGTGATGCCGGAGGTTTGTTTCTAAATAAGCTTTTAAAAGCTTTCACTTGCATAAAAAACTTGCAGCAAAATGGTAGAGCTTTTTCTATTGCGGGAACTTACTTATCATTTTTAGTGAGTAACTATTTTACCACGAAACATAAAGTTATGCCTTAGAATACAGATAAGTGTTATGGTAAAGCTTTGCTAATATCATAGACTAATTAAACACAAATGCGGCAAAGTGCTCGCTTATCACAAAGCTTGGGTCAGGTAAAGATAAAGCCTTATTACACTGGCGATCTGCGAGCGATTTGAAAGCGAGGCGAGTGTGCAGCGAGCTCGCCGCGACCTCGCAGCTAACACGCCACGACGACGCGGCAACGCCGCGGAATCGCTTGCAAATCGCCAGTGTTAAAGATATAAAATGTAGTTTTCTTCCTACTAACTTAAAGCTTTATTTTCATATAAAACATTAGGAAATAGGTAGAGCTTAGCTCCAAAGCTCTAATGCAGCGTTACGCTCGCTTAAAATTAAGCTACTTCCTTATTTAGCTTTTAACTATTTTAGCAAGAGTTATATCGGCATAATTTTCTAAGGAAACACAAAGTTATGCCATTTTTCCATGAAATTATGCTCATGCACAGTCATAAAAATCACAGACGTAGGCAGGCTACATTAATATAATTTTCTACCATGAACTACAAAGCATAGCGTTCTTACCCTCAAATTAAATGCACAGTCATAATTATTATAGTTTCTATGTAAGTAAAGAAAACCTGGAATCACATTAACCGCAGGGTGGTTGTTAGAATGCTAAACCTATGATTTGATGCGCAGCTCTGTACAATTTGTGCCTTAAAACATAGATCATTGCATCAAGAGACTTACAAAACCAATATGTTTGACCCTTATACGTACAATATGCCCAAACTCTTAAGAGATTGGTGCCTTGGAAGAGCAGTCTCACACACACACACACACCCACACACAAACATACAATGCAGTGAGTATCCTACCTAAAGTTTTGTGTAAGCACTTCAATCTTACCTGAACTCGATATTTAACCATTAATCTTTAACCGAAACTTAAATTAAATTAATTTAAATTTAAGTAAATCTTTTTTGGCTTATTTTTAAAATCTACATTTATGCTCGGCTTGATCCGAAGAGACTAGATGTGATGATGTAGATTATAACATACTTGTAGTTGCGCCCAGCGTTTACCATATATTCGCACTGTTTGGAATTATTTAAATTTCCCGCCCTTATCGTTATTATTTTTTATTTAAAAATTATGTAGGTAGGCGCTACGGTCTCGCCTGCAGCCTGTCGTCTCCTTATCATTCGCGATTCAGCGCGTAGCCATTTTGCACTAAAACTTTTTAATAAAAGTAAAATAACTAGTAATCTTACCTAATTCGTTCTCAACAAAATGCCCAAACGTAAAATCCACGATTCTAAATATAAAATACCTAAAAATAACCTAAACTCCTTGAAAAATAAGTTCATCATGAAGGAAATCAAGACAGTGTTGTGAAGTGTCGTCGAGTGCTTTCCAGTTCCAGCTCATGATGTGCGTCGGCGATGCGGCGATGCCACCACGAGAAGAATCACAGGAAACCAAATGGTTGGTACCTAACTGACCTATTGGCTTTTTTCGTAAAAATCATGAGATTTTTAACCTCCATAATGAATAATGAAACGGTATTGTGGGCAGCTACTAGGGCTGCTTCGTGCCACCATTATAGTGTTGTGACTAGCTCATGGGGGCTATTTCTTCACTATCACCTCTCACCTTATTATGGTTCGAGTTTGCGATATATCATTATGTAGTAGGTCCTTACCTACTTATTAGAGTTTTGGGTTGTGTGCAGTTGGGATGGACTACCTCTTCACTACACCGACCTACCTATGTATGTATCGAGTTTGTGACTTGAGAATGATCGCTGCGGCCGAAATTCGGCTAGGAGGGCGTCATCATCATAGGTAAGGTACCTACCTTACCTACCTACTTATGAGAGATTTGTGTTGTGGGCAGCTGCAATGGGCTGCCTCTTCACTACACTATAGGTAGTAATATGGGTTATGTGTTTTTATCATGTAAATTGAATACCTATTGCATCAGTCAGTATTGTGGGCAGCTATTAGGGCTGTCTCGTTCTGATATGGGCTACTATTCCCACTATCTCAGCTCACCTTCTCTGGTTTAAGTGAACAATTTCACATTTAGTACCTACCTACTTACTAGTAAAACATGTACTACCTATGTACCTACCTACACAGCCCTCCTGAATGGGGAAGGAGTGGAAGATATATCACCTCCTGGTGTACGTGTATCGTGCCGGAGGGCGCAGGCGCTACCCAATAAAACTGGACCTCTGTCGAGTCAGACATGACAGGTGACGTCATACCTACCAGAGTTAGAATCTGAAACTCAGTAAATTCTTGGAGTAGATAGACTCTAGGCAACGACATCCGTAGGACGTGATATTGAGTTGAACTTGTCGCAACAACTATCCTTTAGAAAGAAGACAGCAAAGATATAAGTTAGTAGATAAATATTTGGTTCCCAACACTGGTAGGCATTGCCATACTTTCCTTAAACCCTGAGGTGAAGGCTGCATTGTCGGAGGCTATCACGAAATATTTTCTTATAAAAACTCAGATCCGTTACTTACGTCTACACATCGACACCGGGCTAGCCAATACAACCAATCTATCACAAGACAAGGTTTATGTACTGTACGCCGCCGCGCCGCCGCCGTAGATAGATTCTTATCGAAGAGAACCTCTCAGAAATCAAATTAATAGTCACATCACATTTTAAACAAAGTTATAATGAAACAAGAAATAAAATGTTAATAAATTTTCTTTACTCACGTTTTTTGCCCATTTGTGGGAAAAGTCTCAGAAACACACAGCTGTTAAAACCACTCACAAAACTAGTGACTAGTTAAAAATTCCTGCGCCAAAAATCATCAACGAGTAAGACTCCAGCAGCGTCGTCAAGAAGCAGAAGAGGCCGTCTGGCTCGGAAGATGGGGAACTTCAAGGAGGAAGCTTTCACGTCGACTGCGACGAAGAATCTTCCTGCTATTTTCTTACGTCAGTAGCGTCATGCGACTGCAAAGTACCGCTCACAGCGTCGCTGGGGGCCGCAAGGGCCGCCGCGCCGCCCCCGCCCGCCCTGAGCACCAACTCTCGCCGCTGCTGTCGCCGCCTCCGCTACCCTCACTACTACCGGTAAATTATTGTGGTATATAGACTAGCACGTTTTTATGAACAATGGTCTCTTATCCGTGTTATTTATTGGTTAAAAAATACCAACATAATCGTTCCAAATAGAAATCATTCTAGTGTCGAAAATAGTCATTGGGAAGCCATTGACTTAAAGATAATTTTTATGCGGCGCTCCAAGACAGTTGTCCAACATATCGTTCCAAATAGAAATCATTCTAGTGTCGAAAATTGTCATTGGGAAGCCATTGACTTAAAGATAATTTTTATGCGGGCGCTCCAAGACAGTTGTCCAACATATCGTTCCAAATAGAAATCATTCTAGTGTCGAAAATTGTCATTGGGAAGCCATTGACTTAAAGATAATTTTTATGCGGCGCTGTCTCAAAATGCGAACCCTGTAAGGAACAATTTATATCAAGTACCTTTTTAGTAGGTACCAAAACCCAAGGATGAATGCTCACTGGAGTTCAATGTCCTTCCGTTTCTTACAGCTCCTTATTTTTACCCCAAACTACTGAAACCAGTAGCCATACTGCTTCGTTCAAATGTACTAACATATACCTATCCACGGTGTAGGTACTTGGTTGAAGACTATTAATAGTCTTCAACCAAGTACCAAAAACCAATTGGTTTCTAATAGCGCAATTTTAGCAACTTTGCGTAGAAAATGTCGATAATACCTACCAAACTTTTACTGACATCTGTAGTTTCATTCATAATAAACGAAGAAGAAATCTTTCTATTTCCAAGTAATCTGCGTGTCCCGCAATATAATATGTCGGGTTATATACGTAGTTAATTGAACGCATCAAATATCCTTCCTACCTTCTTAACGAACAATGTAGGTACTGTACCTAAGTAATTATGAACATCATAAAACATTGCAAGTTCTATTGATTCAGATCTAACGTGGAGGAAAGACGCTGTTTTTACTTCTACCACAGATATTATAATACTATACTAGTACTTCTACTAATATAATCAAACATAATAGCCATGTCATTGAGATTTTTTTCTGATACCTCAACTTGTTGGGGGAATGGTCTGCGGTGTAGAGAGTGCTAACGGTCCATAGTACGAACAAGAAGGTTCAACACATACTCACCCTGATGAAGTCCCTGGTAAGGGAATGAAACGTTGGTGTTCTTCCATCACAAACCAGGTTTGTAGTTAACCCGCTTACATTCATTATGAAGAAGGTTCAACCTTAAAATTTTGCCAGCATATTTGGTTCAAAGTTTTGTTAACTATAAGTACCTAGTACCTACTTACACAACTGCCAAATTTTACTCCAAGGGAGGTATTACAGTAGTAGGTATCCATAATTAACCGAGGTTCCCAGGAAACCGTTACAAGGGTGTGAAAGTCGTATCCTATACCTTTACACCTCCTATATGAAGTCAATAGATAATTCAGATGCTAATTTAAAATCTAAAAGAATTCATCCAGATATCAAGTGGGAGTTGTCCCTAGATGACTTCTGGATCTCTCCATAGAGGACTGTGGAAAAGGTCGGCTGTCGTAATTTTTTTTTTGATAGCAGATTGAATAAGAAATGTAATAAATACATTATCCATTCCTGGCAAAGTGATCAACAGGCTTTTGCCGTTAATGCATTTATAGTCAGTTGAAATCCATTATATTTTTACGTGTTTTTACCTATTCCTGTAACTTTGAAGAAATTGCGTAAAACTATAATAGATGATGCAACGCGCATCATTGTCGTAGCCCCCTGTGTCCTACAAAGCCCTGGGTTTTCCCTTTTTAAAAGCCTTGTATTTTCAACATCCTATTAGGTATGTGAGCCTAGACATAATTATGTAATGTAGTTCGTTGCTCACATTTTAGCACCCCTCGGATGCACTAACAGATAACCTGGTGGCCGCAGTATTATCGATTCCGCGTTTCTCGCTTCTTTGTACAGCGAACGAGCTCAGTACATACGGTACACTTTACACTTGTCGTTTCACCCTAGCTTTAGTAAGTGGTGACTAAACTATATGTATAAGGATATTTCATTTGTGTCCTATCCCACACACATATGCCCAGATATGAGACCACATGAGTCCTGCTATTGTGTTTTAAACGTTTTAGACCAGCTTTATTTTTAGAACAAATATTGGAGCAAATATATACCTATTAGAGTTTATCAAGAAAGTTAAATAACTTGTTTTGTTTGCTTTGATAACCGCTCACAGAGTGCAAAGTCTTTCAAAAATCAAAATGAATAAATTGAAAATACAAAATGACAGTATTTTATATCAAAATCTCTGATCTCTTAAGAATCACTTAACAGATAAAAACCTCAAAAGTTTGCACTCAACAGCCGCTTCTTTTAACTATACCCTTCGATGTTGATACGTCGTGTTATAAGTCGGAAAAAAAAAAAAAAAAAAAAAAAACATTGAAATTCTATTTGCAAAAACAGGACTCCTATGAGGAATGTTAAGAGTTTATTCATAGGAATTAAACGCCCCTACAGAGTGGCGTTACGTTACAAGCAAGTGTATTAGATCACTAGGTAATCAGAAAGACAGCAAATGTACTTAGGTCACACATAAGTACATCGAATGTGTTAAATTTTTGTAATAAAATAAGCCATTACTTACGGTTGCCATTAGTACTAATGTTGATTCATTTGCTCATGCAATCATTAATAATTACTAAATAGTTTGTGATTTAAGCACAAATTTATTTTTTCTTGTCATTACTGAATGGATCGACAAAAATCTGTAAGAAATATTAAACAGGTAATATTTCACACTTAGCTCCAAAGGTCTACAAGTATGTTATAATCTACATCATCACATCTAGTCTCTTCGGATCAAGCCGAGCATAATTAGTGATTAAACGAGACTCACCTGTGAGGTGAAGTTCTATCATAATTATGCTCGGCTTGTCCGAAGAGACTAGATCAACCCACCCCTTACTTCATAATGCGATGAAGAAATAGACCCACCCCTGTGAAATATTACCTACCTAATACCAAGATACTCTGAACTAAATGATAAGGAGACGACAGGCTGCAGGCGAGACCGTAGCGCCTACCTACATAATTTTTAAATAAAAAATAATAACGATAAGGGCGGGAAATTTAAATAATTCCAAACAGTGCGAATATATGGTAAACGCTGGGCGCAACTACAAGTATGTTATAATCTACATCATCACATCTAGTCTCTTCGGACAAGCCGAGCATAATTATGATAGAACTTCACCTCACAGGTGAGTCTCGTTTAATCACTAAGTATTACTTACTATAATATCCATCATCGCTGTGATTTACCAATAAAGAATAAATAAATAAATTATCCAAGAAGTTCGCGCTACCGAAATAATAAATTTTAAATTTATTCACCTAAAGGTAAATTCTATTTGTCAACAGCAGTTTTCAGAATAATATTGAAATTAATTTAAGTACAAACCTAATATACTAGCAGTAATATTGCTAAGTCATGCTTCGTTCTTTTGTTGTGTCCACCATCAAATTCTTACTATCTTGACGAAGATTTTGAAAGAATAACGAGACGTTTTTATCTACTTACAAATCTGTAATATTTTTATTTTTCGGAAAGCACGGTAAGCCGTCGGTCCTGCGCCTGACCTCTCCCCGGTCGTGTCGATCTGCGTCCCATCGGATTATGAGAGTGAGGGAACTGAAAGTGCAACTTTGTTTGTGCACGCACTTATGTACTAAAATATGTCCTGCGCACCTAGCTATTCTCTGTTTAGACTGGCCGCCGCGGTCGAAATTCGACTAGGAGGATATCAGTCCTCCTAGCCGAATTTCTACCATGGCGGCAAAAATATTGATGTTGATGACGCCGTGGTCGAAACTCAGCTAGGAGGATGGATGGATGGATGTTTGTTACTCTTTCACGTAAAAACTACTAAACGGATCGGGCTGAAATTTTTCATACAGGTAATTGAAACCCTGGAATCAAACATACTTTTTATCCCATAAATCAGTTCCCGTGATATAGAAACCACCTTTAAACGTTTCCATAGAAACAACGCGTGCGAAGCCGCCGGGCGTAGCTAGTCATCAATATTTTTGTCGTACAATAAAAATGTAATAAGTACTTACTGAATACTAAGACAGCGAGAGAGAAATTCTTTGAATGTCTCAATTCTTATGAAAATTTAGACCGGGGTCTTTTACTAGTCTATTGACTATGTCCCGTTACCCGAAAGAACCATTTAATGTTGCTTGCACAACCCAGATCGCTTGGTATGTTTCAATGTCGCAATTACGGCCACCCTTTTAGTTTTAGTGCCCAATAAAATGCGTAGCGGACGATCATGATGCCTTATTTTATAATGCTTGACACGATTTTTTAAGTAATCACTTTATGCTGGGAAATGAAGGAAGTAAAACACCTCCATAGGCGAAATTATCACTGTTCATACAGTTGTTAAAGAATAAAGTGGTAAATGAGTCAATCACACTAATATTATAAATGCGAAAGTTTGGATGGATGTATAGATGGATGGATGTTTGTTACTTCTTCACGCCAAAACGGCTGAATGGATCGGCCTGAAATTTTGCATGCAGATAATTCTAGGCTGGAATAAAACATAGGCTACTTTTTATCCCATAAATCAGTTCCCGTGGGATAGAAATCACCTTTAAACGTTTCCATAGAAACAAAGCGTGCGAAGCCGCGGGGCGCAGCTAGTTATTAATAAATCATAAATAAAATAAATAATGCTGGACAATTCACACAGCATTATCTAGCCCCAAGCTACGAGTAAGCAGAGCTTGTGTTATAGGTACTAGATAACTGATATACTTAATAGTGTAGTGTTAGTAGTGTATTGTACAGTACTTATGTAGGTAGACATTTTTTATTAAACATAGAAAAACACCCTGAACAAATATCTGCAAATCGTACAAACATTTGTCCCGAGACGGGAATCGAACCCGCAACCTCCTGCGTCGGACCTTCGCCCGCCTCGCCACAAAGGTCGTCGAGTTAACTGGTGCATTTCTGTAAATTAAACTCAAACATTTCAAACACCAAGGAATGTAGTTTCCATCAACGCTCAAAACATAAATGTGTGCTTGTGAGAAGTTCATCCTATCACACTAATATTATAAATGCGAAAGTTTGGATGGATAGATGGATGTATGGATGTTTGTTACCTCTTCACACCAAAACTACTGAACGGATCAGGCTGAAATTAGGCATACAGGTAAGTCTAACCCTGGAATCAAACATAGGTGACTTTTTATCCCATAAATCAGTTCCCATGGAATATAAATAACCTCAAAAGGTTTCCATAGAAACAACCCGTGCGAAGCCGCGGGCAGAAGCTAGTTTCAAATATAAGTTTTAATAATTTCTAAGAAATCGAATTATATCGCAAAAATTTTCGACTTCGACGGGACTTGAACCCGCGTCCTCCCCTCAGTACGGGGATGTGATAACCAACTACACCACGAAGTCAAGTGACGTGGGAGTCGAAAATCTTTGCGACTTTCTACGGACTCAAGCGCCGTTAGTATAAGTAGTAATAAGTTTTAATATTAAACAAAAACCGTTTTTAAAGCATTAACATCCAAGCTATAGGTGTATACAAAATTTCAGCTTAATCGGTTGATGGTATCTGCAGTAGAATTATATTATTAGTAAGTAGAATTATCACACTAATCACACTAATATTATAAATGCGAAAGTTTGGATGGATAGATGGATGGATGGATGTTTGTTACCTCTTCACGCCAAAACTACTGAACGGATCGGGCTGAAATTTTGCACACAGGTAGTTCTAACCCTGGAATCAAACATAGGCTACTTTTTATCCCATAAATCAGTTCCCATGGGATAGAAATCACCTTTAAAAGTTTCCATAGAAACAACACGTGCGAAGCCGCGGGCACAAACTAATAGTTACATACCTATGTAATTAGTTTATGTACATTGCAAGTCGAAAGCGAGAGGTTGTGAGTGCGCGAACAAGATCCAAAACAAAACAACTGAACGAATCGATAACTTCTAGATCTAGAATATCATGAAGATGTCAATGCTTTGTCTTCTGCATACCTCAACCTCAACAGCCTGTATTCGTCTACTGCTGGACGCAGGCCTCACCCTCATAAGCGCCTTATTGACCTTCATCTCATGGGGGTATTGCCCTAATCCCCACGCTGGGCATGCGGGTTGGGGATCGCAGTTACCAATATGTAGAATTGTGCATACCTACTTCACATAAAAATGTACAATTATAGCAATTTACAACAAGAGCACACAATTTAGAACAAAATTGAGAAATAGACTTGTTTTTATCCTAAGAATCGCGTACGAAACCGCCAATTTAAGCTGGTTCATTCATGTTCCTACACATGAAAGGACTACGACGACGGATAAACAAGAAAACCCACAGCTGTAGATATATCGTCAAAGTTGGTATTAGATATGTACTGTGTTTTATAGTTTCCGATCGCATAGCAATAAAATAGCATTACAAAAGTGCGTCAGAAGCCCCGACCTTCCATACACGTCCAGCGGAAACAACTAGATTTAAACATGGTCCATGGTACATTCGACGACCTCAGTGGCGCAGCGGGCGAAGGTCCGCCTGCGACGCAGGAGGTTGCGGGTTCGATTCCCGCCTCGGGACAAATGTTTGTACGATCTGCAGATATTTGTTCAGGGGTTCTGGATGTTTTTCTATGTATAATAAAAAAATATTTATCTATGTAGTGTATTGTATTATGTATATCAGTTATCTAGTACCCATAACACAAGCTCTGCTTAGCTTGGGGCTAGATAATGCTGTGTGAATTGTCCAGCATTATTTATTTATTTATTCATCTTGAAAATGTTATGGTTTATTAGGTACTTATTATAATAATCATTCTACTAATATTAAAAAGCCTAAAGTTTGTGAAATCTGAATTTTTGTTACCTAAGATCTCTAAGTGCCGGATCGATGAGGTCTTTTCACATTTCATTAATAATGGTGTTTTAAACAATCCTACAAATTTTCAGCTGGGTGCAAATTTTCGTAACTTGACTTCTTCGGAAATTGACCGGACTACTTACAAATTGAAATATTTTAGAGTGAATTTTCAGCGCCTTTTCTATCTCACTGCAAACCAGCCTTTCCCCACTACTCTCTTTCCACTCCACTCCACGGGACTCCATGTCCCAACGGTACCAGTAGGAGTTTTCTCCTATGACGATGGAATAACATCTCTGTCTTAGCGCCGTTAAAGTCCAGGGGCCGAATTCTGCTAACCAATCGTTTTACTATGACAATGGCGATACCATTGTCATAGTAAAGCGATTGGTCGCAGAATCGTCCATAGATGAAAGAAACTCTAGACTATAAGTACGTGCGGTGCTTTTAGTACGGAGTTATTGTAAGATTGGTTTCAGCCATACCACTATTGACACGCGTCCCTCCATCTGTATTTTCTTTCATCAAAGGTAAAATATCAAAATGTGTCATTCTGTGACAACACCATTGCTGCCAGCTGCTGCCGCTGCGCCCTCTAGGTGTCGCATAAAACCAGCGCACAGTAGCGCCATCGTTACTGTGCATCATGCTGAGCGACGACCTTTTTTGATGTCACTGTTTTAACTTTTATTTATTTGTACCAACTTTACATGTAATTTTTGTGACACAAAATAAATACTTTTTACCTTTTTTTTTTACTTTTTTACATTGTAATAGTGAAGCGATTAATTTAGTGGAATTCAGTCCCAGTCTTTCAGGTGCGTCTCTCCTCTCCATCAACAAGGTGGTGGTCCGCCACGAGGGCGTAAAATGGTATAAATAAATTATGCTTTGCGGTGGGATGATTATGGCTGAAATTAATATTGACTCTGCTATAGTTACCTAGACATTAAATTTTTTTAATCATAAAAACTAGCGTAGAATGACGATATGAATGTGAGCTTAACTCACCTTGAAGATGTCCCTTCTTAAGGGCCAACGTGTGATACGTTGGTAGGGATGACTCGTTGGTTTTCTTCCAACACAAACAAGTTTTGTAGCTAATTCGCTTACATTCACATTGAAATGTTGTACACGTAGCAGAGTGAGAGAATTTCTGTACACTTCTACTGTGGTCATTACCTAAATATTATAGTGTTTTGAAATGGATAGTTATTTCTTATGGATTCGCGTGAAATTCCCAGCTTTTATTTATCCATAAAATGTGAAAAGTAGTCCGTTCCGAAGTAACATATTATTCACCATTATTTTGCAATAACCAATGCGGCTACAATAACGTTATTATTCGTGGTAGACTATGAAGTCGTAAATCTCAGGCTAATACCAACCTAATAAAACCGACGTATAAAAGTAATGGTAGAATAGGTACATTATAAATAGAATAAATACTTCTTACTAAAGTCTATCTATTTCGATTTCAATAAGCACATGCTTTTCATTCTATTTATTTTATAGAATACTAGCTGCGCCCCGCGGCTACGCCCGCGTGGAAATTTAAAATTATCACTTAGGGGTATTAAAAATAGATGTTGGCCGATTCTCAGACCTACTCAATACGCTCACAAAATTTCATGAGAATCGGTCAAGCCGTTTCGGAGGAGTATGGCAACGAAAACTGTGACACGAGAATTTTATATATTAGATCTAAAACTGTAACACCGCCTTTTCTGCAACGTATTTCTTCAGGTAATGCAGTTCTTTTGATTATTTTTGTCGTAATAATCTGTTCTACTCACGGAAAATAAATAAATCACTCACGGAAATAGAAGCTTATTTTAATTCCGTGGTTCTACTCGTATACCGTGAAGGTTCACTTTAGTAAAATTTTTGCTACTTACTTTACTTCCCGATTCAATTTTAATTATCCTTTCCTGAAACCCATTACTTATTCGAAAAAATTTAGTCCCATCTAAACCTAGTTTCATCAGGAGATAATTTATGCCAGTTTTTCTTTTCTAACTGTCGGATTTCAGTAGGGGTATTGGGCCTTACCGTTGATGTGTTAACAAAATACGGGCACAAATTTTCTTGGATCTGCTTATTCATTTTATTGCCGTTATTATTATTCACCGATCTATTCTGTTATACTGGGTCTATCCTGTTAGAGGCGGATCTACAAATCCGTTTTATTAAAAAAAGTTCAAGCTATTGACTATTTTCCGGCTCTCCAATTAACATAACATAGTCAAAAACTTCCGTAAATCTTCTCAAAACCATAAAATGTCAACATTTTCCCCAATAAAAGGGAGAAACACGAATCTAAATAATAAAATCCCTGCGTTTTACCACCCCGTAACGAAGCCCCCAACAAACCTCAGACTCGTAAAGAATGTCCAACTAACAAAACGAGTTACCACGTCAAATGGACACCAAATAAAAAGAAAAATAGGTACAGTTGGCCTTAAAAATAGCTGATGAAATTCTGAATGCGGTAGTTGGACCCTGAAGTTATTCTGTTGTTTTATCAACGTAAAATAAATGAGATTCTCAGAAAAGAAGAAAAATGCTAGATGCGATAAGGGCCGAATTCTTCAGAATTTAAAAAAAGATTTCGATAGAAAGGAAATATCGGTCCCCTAGGATTTGACCTACGCAGGTTTATTAAATGTTTTAGCTGAGTTTCAGAGCTTGTATTACGTGAAAAGTTCCCGAGAAGACGATTCTTAGAGTTTTCAGTGAACAGCAGGGACGGGGGGAGCTACATTTATTCTTTTAAAAACTGCCTAAATTATATCCGCTGCCTCTTTCCACCCGAATTGCAGCCAAAGGTATGCGGATTGGAGACCAAAGGTAAGCCTACTAAGCTCTTTAACACTATCATGGTCCAAGACGCAGATACCAGTCTACACCCCCAGCGGCGCGCCCCTGCGAGTCGCGCCGCCGCCGAGGCTGGGCAGTGAATGCGTTAAAACTGACGCAGTTTTTTACAGATGCGTGTACTGTGCAGACTTCCAAGTTTGAGTATTCGGGGGTAACAAGTGTATTTTCATGCACAGTTTATGTATGAAAAGTAATGCAGCTATGCGAGCTAAGCTCTACGTTAGCTTAACTCTAAGTTGGCTTGGCTTTCGGACTGTAGCTCGGGAAATATTATCTCGCGCCAGTGGTCAAATGCCTTCTTAGAGCTTAGTTTTGAGAACAGCAAACTGCCATTTGTACTTTAAAACTCCGCGAAAAGAAACAACGACGTATATTCAAAGGAAAATAAATGGAGTTTTCTGTCAGCTATTTTCTTTTACTAGCAATTAAGCTTGGAATACTTTCGCGAATTGTGTTCGAGGCAAGTTGGAGATGAGAACGCGAGATGGTGGTAGGTTTGTTACGTACAATACAAGAACTTATCACCTCAGTTCTTGTATTGTACGTAACAACGGCTTGACTTATATTTTTTTTTTAACAGCAGCAAGTTACCTAATGTTCTTTATTGCCGTTGCCAAAAAGTATTCTTGAACTAAGAGTTGATATTTTTCAAAATATGTCCATCAAAAAATATCGACTATTTTTTATTATAAAACATCAAAATAATAATACTCATTATAAAATCTCAGGGGGCTAGAAGGGAGTTTCCCTTCTAGCTCCCCACTGAAATAATTTATTAATTATATTGATGATTTTTGCACATTAAAAGGTATAAATGATTCGACATATTATTATAATGCACCTACTTATAATTTAGTTACTAGTTTCATCAATTCAAGCTTAGCATTACCACAAATTAAGTAATGTTACTCTCCTGTGTACGGCTTGATGTAAAAAAAATCGTGAGGCTCTCGTTCTATTTAATTCTGGCAGCTCTAATTGATGTAGTAGAGCCGCTGACATTTGCATCGCGACAAAAGGGATTCATTTGAATAACGTATTTGGGCTGTGTTTTTAAATAGGATTTGTGGAGATGGAGTATTACTTTTTCAAACAATGAATTCTTTCGGTTTTAATATTCGATATTGTTATTTGCATAGTTGCTTTACCCACAAAGACACTAGCAGTGGACAGTAATAAAAATGATTGTATCAGGTATAATCCTTTTGGCGACTTAGGTCTATTAGGAAAAATGATTAGGTATAAAAATGACTAGGACGTGATATTGTCAATATTTACTCATTGTGGTGTTCTCTGAATGATAATTTTCGGATGATCAGCAACTTCTACTAATCCCTCGGGAATATTTTTATTATGGGACTATGTCAAAATGATTTGGAGCATTTTTTTGCAGTTGTACCTACCAAGACGGTACAGCTGCAAAAAAATGCTCCAAATCGGTCCTTAGATGACGAAGAAATCGCCGGACATACCTACATAAAAAAAAAAATACATACAGTCGAACATAAAAACTCCTCCTTTTTCCGAAGTCGATTAAAAACTAAGGATTATCTTTACCTCGGTCATGGTGGACCTCTTGTGTCAGAGAGATGTCCCTATCCTCTATCGGTTGCGACTGTTACGAGGGAACGATGGCCGCGCATTGCACGAGCAGCCGTTCATCCATCATAACCATGACCACTGCCAAGAGTGAACGACTAAGAAAAAGAAAATTGTCTTTAAGAACACCACCCTTAGTTACCAACTTATTTCAAAATGCCTCGTCAGCTTCATAAGTCTTTACACAGCGTCTGATAAGCTTGAAGCGACAAGTATCCTTCGTTCGCCGGTCTTTATTGACGTCCAATAAAATTTTTATCTAAGCTCTGAGAGCCCGTCATGGCTTTCGCTTTGCTTAGTCATATTTGGCCTTTGGCGATATGGCGGTTTTAGAACGAACACTCAGCGTTTTTCAAGTTAGGGTTTGTGTTTTATTAGATTTTTATGATCAACTTCATGCAATGCTGCCATTTTATACACGCTTGGCAATAGAAAGTAGCGGAACTTACCTTGTAATTATTGATTACTTCACTTGTGCTCTAGATTTTAAATAATACGCAGAAATAATTTGATCTTTTAACAAATCAATTTGGACCTTGATCAAGGACATGATTTGCATATTGGAGGAATTAAACGAACCTTTGACTTGGATACCATCGTAAAGGAATATCTCTCTGAATTCAGAAACCAAATTCATAACCATAAATTAGACCGCCAATTCGATTACCTTCTATAGAATATATTACTTAAGTACTGACTGTTTTATAAGACTACGTAATATAGAATTATCCAAAACGTTATAAAATTTGAATTGTATGATTTGTTCCACGACTTTCACACGCCCTTTTTCGATTTTAGATTGTTTCTATAACATAATTCCAACATCGAAGCAATCAATAAATTCTAAATTATCAATTTTCCTGACGATGGCGTAGGCCTACCTTATGTTATTCTTTTTCAATTTCCTAATTAACTTCTGTTTGTTAAAGGTGACATTATCGAGACTCAGTATGTCCGGAGCCAACGGACTCTCAGAGAAGCGGCAGATGGAATGGGAAGCTGCGATGGTGGAGGCTGTCATCAGAGATGTCACCTCACCGGCGGTGGAGAAGAAACCACCCGTCGTACAGATAGTGATTTACGAGTCTTCCGTTTGATAGCTTTTGTATGTTACGTTAAGGGTTAGTTTTGCTTGCAGATGTTCGTCTCTAGCACAGAGATTCGGGTCTCTTGCATAGATATTCGGGTCTCTAGCACAGAGATTCAGGACTCTAGCATAGAGATTCGGGGCTCAGAGTGTATCAGAGGGTTATAATGTTAGATTCGCGTCTCTCGCATAGAAATTCTTGTCTCTCGCACAGGGATTCGGGTCTCTAGCATTTAAAATACAAAGCGTATCAGAGAGTTTTAATGTTTTGTCCTGATTCTTAGAACCTTCGTTTAAATGTTGCATTTGTATGAACTTTTTGAGGACTGTTTTCATGAATGGAAATCTTTCCAGGTTATATTATAAAAGTTGGGAGGATGAGTTTATATAGGTAGGTTGTACGCTTGAAACTGAACAATTCTCACTGAAAAAAGTAAAGTTACTTTAAACCACGTTGCTTATTTTTTATAAGTTAGGACCTAGGCAATTTTATATTTATTTTATTGCAATTATTTTGTACATTTGTAGGTTTTAGTATTTAAATAATGTATGTATAAGAGACACAATGGTACCCAAGCAGGGCGTGGCAATAGGTACTGAGAGTGGATGTGATCCGGGTTTCTAGAGGAATCTCTAGTTAGGTTTTAGCAGAAAAATATAGTTCAATAACTTTTGTTTTTATCTATTATATACCTACCTACGTTATTATAAAAAATATATAAGTAGGTAGCAAGGGAGATATTTAGTAAAGAATTTTCATTAAACTGCGATCCCCAAAAGAGATAATTCAACTACTTTTTCAGGAGGCTATATTGAAGAGTGTTAATGAATAGTCACCTTAATTAATTCAAGGTTCCTTGCTCCTGAAAATCCTTGAAAATCCAATTATTTCTTTAAACTACTTCAATAAGTTAGTTTTATCGTTTCAAGAATGTAAGCTTATAGCTTGTTCTGCGATAAATGGAATGGTTGAATGCTGAACTACCATTAACACTGTGGTTTAATCTATGGTATTAGGGACAGTCAGCTTCGAATTCATGATGAAGTTATTATGTTATGAATCTGTCTTATTAGATTCTTTTATTTACCTCTAGCTGACCCGGCGAACTTCGTACCGGCAATAAAAGTTGTTTAAACTCTCTTTGTATTTTCTCACCTTTTTAACCTTCCTTGGACGTCTATAAATATTTCAAAACCAAAAAAGGCAAATCGGTCCAGCCGTTCTTGAGTTTTTGTGAGACTAACAAACGTCAATTCATTTGATATACAGGGTTACTGGTAATTCACTGACACTGCGTGAACTTCTGGTTCTAACCATCATTACAAACACGTTCGTGAAGACACCTGGTCTTCATTCCTTAAATTTTATATGAAAAACCTGCCATACAAAATGTTAAAACACGTTTGTCCAGAACCCAATTCATTACCTACTAAAGAGCGATCTCCCACAAGTAAAACCCCTCTAAATAACGAATTTAGAATGAGGGGGGAACCTATTACCAATACCAAATTTAAGAATTAAACCCTGGCGTCTTCACAAACGTGCTTGTGACGATGGGCAAAATCTACAGTTTACGCAGTGTCACAGATTACCACTAACCCTGTATATAGAAGAGAGTCTGTGCAAAAAGAAAAGCGTCTTAGGAATAATAATTGAGGTCGCGCGTGTGCCTATTTACTTTTTTTTTTTTTTATTCAGCCTATTTCGTCCCACTGCTGGGCAAAAGCCTCCCCCGCACCCTTCCAAACTTCTCGGTCTTTTGCAGACTCCCATCACTCCGGGTCAAAAGCTACTAGATCGTCCCGCCACCTTTTACGTGGCCGACCCCGTCGCCGCTTCCCATCTTCTGGCTGCCAGGGTGTTATAGCATGAGCCCATCTCTCCGTGTGCATGCGAGCGACATGTCCAGCCCAATCCCACTTTAACCTGGCGGTCTTTTCGGCCTATTTACTACTTTTGTTTTTTTTGTTTAGCAACACTGCTCTGTCAAAAACAAGATGTGCAATAATTTATGCCTCTACCCCATAGCCGCGATTTTAAAGCGCGTCTTGTCTCGCGCGGTTTGTTGCGATATTTGTTTGCAGTACATTTTGTACTAAGACGCATACGATCTTACACATTGCTGCAAATTTATCGACGCGAAACAAGTTGGACGACGCGTTTCCGCGTCCTGCGATTTTCCGATAACTGTTCACGGAGCACTGTATCTGTGTTGTATTAGGACACATGCCATCTTATAAATAAATAAATAATGCTGGACAATTCACACAGCATTATCTAGCCCCAAGGTAAGCAGAGCTTGTGTTATGGGTACTAGATAACTGATATACTTAATACTACATAGATAGATATTTTTTATTATACATAGAAAACATCCAGAACGCCCTGGACAAATGTCTGCAGATCGTACAAACATTTGTCCCGAGGCGGGAATCGAACCCGCAACCTCCTGCGTCGCAGGCAGACCTTCGCCCGCTGCACCACTGAGGTCGTCAACGCGACACTTCTTACATCTCTTCTCACATCTTACACATGCGTTTTGTCTTGCGTCTTGCGTTTTGGGCGGCGAAGCGCGGCTTCTAGAAATCGCGCTTACAAAAACGCAACAAATCGCGCGACCCAAGACGCGCTTCAACATCGCGGCTGTGGGGTAGAGGCTTTATCGAGTCGATGTTGACACTTGACAGTGGCGTGACAGACTACAGCTGGATTGGGTTGCCATGTTAGATCACAGTAACGCCACAACACGGTTCTCTTTTTGCAAAGACTCTAACGTTACTTTATATAACAAGCAAATCAAGTTGTACAGATAAGTAGATTCAGTCCCTTAGAGGTAACATATTTTTTAAAATCGAAACCGTCTTGTGTAAAAATGTAATGACATCACATTTGGATGTTTAGCTGTCATTAGTTACCTATTCATGCCAAAACTGCTGTGTGCACTGGGTTGAAATTTAGCTATTTGCATAGGTTTAGTAGTTCTAGACCATGATTTATACATAGTCTACTTTTGATTGAAAAAACGCGTGCGAAGCCGCAGGCACAAACTAGTGCAGTGAAGTGTAATTTTAAGTAGCCAAGGTGGTGGACGGATTCTCTATAAGTGGGTAATATTATTTTAGGAAAAGTTTCTGGGAAACATCCCATGTTAATCTAGCGTTTTCATAATATTAGGAAGAGTGTTTGCTTTAATAATATTGACCACTTAGCTGATGCTAGAAACTATGAAACTATTTTAGTACACTTGTAACAAAGAAAATTAAGTATATTTACGTCCTATACCTATATTTTATATCTGCTTGGAGATTATCATTTTCATGTGGGTTTCTTGTCAGATCGTCTACAACCCGATACGGAATCAAATAATTTTCAAATAGACTGAATTTGTGAATGAATAATATCAAAATACAATTCTTAGTAACCTGCTGGGCTATACAGACTCTCCGCTACCGAGACATCGACTCGGAATCTGACACAGATTCGCGCGAAATTAAAATATTTTACCGGTTTTTTATATTTTCTGCGTTCTGCGAGGAATTAAACGACCAGAAAAATTGTTTTCCACTAATTGTAGACCGTTTTCTATGAACCCATGTTACATTAAAGTATGATATCATGTAGCTTTTGGTAATAGGTTGATTTTTAGTAATAAAGCTCTTATATCACACTAATATTATAAATGCGAAAGTTTGGATGGATGTATAGATGGATGGATGTTTGTTACCTCTTCACGCCAAAACTACTGAACGGATCGGACTGAAATTTTGCATACACGTAATTTTAATCCTGGAATCAAACATAGGCTACTTTTTATCCCACAAATCAGTTCCCATGGGATAGAAAATACCTATGAACGTTTCCATAGAAACAACGCGTGCGAAGCCGCGGGCAGAAGCTAGTTATTCATAATACCAAAAGTATCACTAAATCGAAATTTGTTAAAACATGGGTTCATAGATAATGTTTTGTGATTTATGGAAAACTATTTGTCTGGTAGTTCAATTCCTCGTAGAACGCAGAAAATATTAAAAACCGCTGAAAGAGTTGAAATTCGCGCGAATTTGTGTTAGATTCCGAGTCGATCACTCGGTAGCGGAGATTCTGAATAGCCCTGCTGGTTTCCAATACACGAACATTTTTCTAGACACATAGTTCAGAGTAGGCAGAATCGCCCCTAGGTCAAGCTAAAGCTAGACTTTGACCAGATTATACCGAACAAAGTTTACCTTGTGAAGGTTAACGTGGATTTGGCTCTGACTGTACACAACTTTTACCAAGGGCGCCAATATTATCTCGATATTAACGATGTCTAGTTCAAGGTGACCAAGCTCTCTATTTTATTAATTCTTTAAATGAAAGGAAGGAATAAACTTTACTTATTAGTTTGTTTATCAATTCAACTTGCTAGTCCAAAGAAGGTTTATTAATGACAACCGATGTGGCGCGCCGGGCGGAGGTCCGCCTGCGAAGCAGGAGGTTGCGGGTTCGATTCTCGCCTTGGGACAAATGTTTGTACGATCTAGAAATATTTGTTCCGGGTGTTCTGGTCGTTTATATGTACATATAATAAAAAATATCTATCTATGTAATGTATTATATGATGTACATCAGTCATCTAGTACCCATAACCTACGAATAAGTAATAAGAATTGATTAAATTGAATCTAGAAGTCAGAATTATCATAGGTTAGTGTCATTTTAGTTTTTCCGTAGCGTAGGTCAATAGATTGATAACATTTTTCAAATAAAAATAATTTTACATTTTTACAAAATAAAAAAAAATAAAATAGGTTCCATCTTTATCTTCATTTTTTAAATATTCAGGTATTCTATTCTATATTTTTGCCAATCTATGGTATGGGCTCTGACAAACCAGTATAAGTTTAGTTTAAACTGGTAAATATTTAATAACCTCCTATTTTTATAAGTTCGTTGAAAATAGAATAAAGTCTGAAGTGATTTGAGCTTCACTGTCAGTTAAGGCGGTACCCTACCTCGTTATTGTGTGAAAAGGATAGGCATAGGATTCGCGTTCACAGGAGCGGGACAGAGCAAAGCGGCGTAAGTTTTTAGTAGTTTTTTGCTCCCCACAAACATTAGAATAGTTAATTGAAAAAAAGGCAACATATAAAATGTTCTTTATACTTAGCTCAATTACTATGCTTAATCTCAAGATCGTATCATTTGTATTTATTGAGAAATTAGGCTTTTAGTAAAAAATTAGAGGTAACTTTGCGATTTTTTTCTATCGAGAAAATTTTATGGAATCGTGTTTTCGAAACAAATGATCGATAGAATAAGTCCTGAACTTTACCATATATAAATTTCAAAGTTAAATATTCAGTAGTTTGGAAGATATGGAGGTCCGACGGAGTTGAAAATAAGCAATTTGAGGGTAGGTACCCCCTTAACTTTTTAGTGTCTATTTAAATACTGGTCTGTATAGTATTTCCTAATTATAATACGCATGTAATGTTCTCGGAGGCAATTTCCCAACATTCGCTCTCGTGTTTCCGTGGATTTTAAGATTCGTGTTACATTAATAACGAGTGAGCTGAAATGTGACGCTTCACTAACTCGACGTCGTCGTGTGCCAAAGACAGAAACAGATGTGATCGTGTACGTACAATGAACTTTTAGGTAGAGTTCCTTTGAAACTGTCACCGTCAGAACACAATACAAAAATACAAAAAGTTTATTTCAATAATAAAGTATTAAAATTAACTATGATCCGTGCGATCAAAACTTCCTTGTCAGTATGGAACGCCTGTATTAGGCCACACTCTTTCTTATCTTAGGTTGTTAATATTCTTATAGTTTCTTACCAAAGTAACTTTTTACATAGTCAGTAATTCATTTATTTTTTGTGAATCAGCTCGCTTATTGTACTTATGTTTAATATTGTATATCTATGTTAATTCTACGTATTGTGTATTCTTATGTGTCTACCAAATATTTTTTTTACCTATCTATCTAATCAGGTAAGTTTACAGTCAGTTCATAAGAATTATTTGATCCCTGGATTCTGCCACTTGCCACGTACAAACATTTCAATAAACATCTTTAAAAAGATTGGAACTAAAAAAAAATATTTTCTTTATTTAGAAGCATGTGTGTGCAATGCATGGATATTAGATTTTGAAACAATACTTATTCACCGTTATGTTCTTTTTAAAGACATTCCGAATGGATTAGGAAACAATTTTATTTTCGATTCAATTAATTAAATTTATTTAATTACATTTATTCATTAGTACCTACCTATCGACTCGGGCTGAATGTTTGCCTAGATTTAGACCTCAAATAACACATAGGCTATCTACCTTATTTTCCATAGATCAGTTCCTATGGGATAGAAAAAAAGCTCAAAACATTTCCATGAAAAATAATTAGATCCTTGTTGACTTAAAAATCTTATAATATGTAGGTACCGTATGTATAGACTACTTTTATCCCGGAAACAACGCGTGCGAAGCCGTGGGCAGAAGCTAGTAGTAAATACTTTTGTTTGACGGTTAAAAAGATGTTTCTATGCGGCGGGCGGCGGCGGCGGCGGCGAGTTGTCTAGACGAGTCATACGACAAGAACGTTTTTATTTGTTTCTCTTGTCAATCGTTCAAGGACGGACCGGGTGTTCATACTAGTTTCTTGGCGATAGATATCGAAACGTGAAAGCGCTATGTTAATTCTAGCTCTATTTTATACTACAAGACAAAATTAAAAATTTTAAAAACCTGCCGACGTTTATTGGCTGAACAGATATGACATGAAACATGGCTAAAAACACTCGGGATAAAATTATCTATGACACAAAAAAACCTAAACGAAAATCGGTTCATCCGTTTGGGAGCTACGATACCACAGACAGAATACACAGTTAAACAGATACACAGACAGACACGTCAAACTTATAACAGTTATAACACCCCTCACTTTTTGCGTTGGGGGTTAAAAATAACCTTCAATCACTGTTTTTGGAAAGGAAATATTTTCACTGCCTACATATTTTTACGTTGCTCCTTAATCTTCATCAAAAACAAAAATCTTGTGGCTAAAAATAGAATCTTCAGATCCTAAAAAGGTGGACAAAAGTTTTACACCTCAGATATAAAATAATTAATAGTTTCAGTGTGTGTGCTTGAGGTTTGAAGGCAATATAAAATTGCCAAGTCACTTCGACTTGGCAATTTTATATTGCGTAAGTCTGTTTTTTACCTTCTCTGATTGCATGGTATGCCAATTTGTGGGAGGGCGGGCGGAGCACGCGAATTGCATTTTGTTGAATCTTTTTTTTGCATTTTGTTGAATGATTTACCTAGCGAAAATTCCCGCTACAAACAATAAAAAAGAGCAAAATGTTTTTCAACAATCTTTAAATGTAAGCCCACTTGTTCAACATTTGTGATTTTAAATGGAATGTTCGTTAAACAGATGTTTGGGCGTCAGAATTTTCGGAATGTTCAGTACCTACGTACCGCCATCTGTCTGTAATATTAAATTTGTTTTCTTTGCCATCTTCTTTGTTAATCGTTGTAGGAACCTACTATTAATGATATGATTGTTTCAAAAAATAGAAATTAAATTTTTTAAATTACATTTACACAGTTTTTTTTAGTTTTGCGCTACTAATCTAATCTAATAATGATAATCTAAGTTTTATGGGATCACCTCTGAATCATTCTCTGTAAAAGAGTCCAAGAACCATAAAAATCGGTCTAATTGATGGAGAAATCGACGAACGAAATAAAATAAAAAAAAAACCGCAAAATACATACATATAGCCGAACATAGAACCTCCGCCTTTTTTTGAAGTCCGTTAATAATCACATCACATCACACTAATATGTATTAACAATACTAGCTTCTGCCCACAGCTTCGCACGCGTTGTTTCTATGGAAACGTTAAAAGGGGATTTCTATCCCACGGGAACTGATTTATGGGATAAAAAATAGCCTATGTTTGATTCCAGGATTATAATTATCTGTATACAAAATTTCAGCCCGATCCGTTCTGTAGTTTTGGCGTGAAGAGGTAACAAACATCCATCCATCCATCCAAACTTTCGCATTTATAATAAAATTTTGCATGTTTATTACCTCTTCAAGCCAAAACTACGGAACGGGTCAGGCCTAAATTTTGCATACAGTTAGTTTTAAGTCTGGAATAAAACGTATACTATTGTTTGTTCCATTTATCAGTCCCCTTGGGATAGAAATAAGCTTTAATCGTTTAAGCGTGCGATACCGCGGGCGGGAACTAGTTAAAAATAAAGCTCTTACCCTTGCTTCCAGAAGGGGATGACCTTCTGACAGATCCACTGAAAGATTTATTAGTGCACCAATAGAAGAGATGGATACGTAACATAAAAGTTAACAAAGAGATTGCAAAAAAGATAGGGATTTTCCTTTCTCTGTGCTAAATATGATCGTGCTCATGACTCACTCCTGTCTTTAAAAACAGAAGCAGGACCCCTATACAAATAAAACCTTGTTTTTACCACAACACAGTGCCTTAGGCTACAAATAAACAGCATAGACTCAGCAAACCTCGCTCTATGTAAATATCGCCGCGAGGGACATCAAAATTCATAGTAAAATCGACTACCGAATTCCGACAGTCTGTTCTACGGGTCTTATTGCGCTCAGGAAATAGGAATGGATAATAACAAGACTATTGCTTTCATTATTGGATCAAAGGATTTGAAAACTGAAATAAAAACAAATGCCTACGAGGGGTGCCTAAACTTTAGTCGATAATAATAAGAGAAAAAAGAATCTCCGTTTCATTTCACGCACGAATCTCAATCAGAAAAAACTTTTCCATTAAAGTTTTGAACGAGACAAGTGTACTGCAGAAGTCGCAACAACTTCGGCGATTACCATTTCGCACTTCGACCAATCTATTTGTTTACTCAATAAAGCTTTAGATTGACGATGGCTCGACTTGTAACACGAAGGACGAAAAATCCAATCCTAAATAAATTGCCACGATTTGTTCGTTCGTGTTAGATTTCAGAGTTCAATCCTTTACAAATCACAAGACATATAACTTACCTAAAACTTCAAAGGAAATCTCTTCGATATATCTTTTTGCAGGTACAGAAATTATCGCCATAAAGAGACAGACACACGTAGGTACCTATAGTTGTTGCTCTCATCAGGTCAGCACATAATATGTGCCACTGCATGTTAATCAGTGGACATATAATGTCCACTGATGATCGTGCAGTGGCAGTCAGAAGTGGTGACCTAGATTCTAAAAACATTGTCATGCAGCCATTCGTGGTGCTTACGACCTTTTTGAAATGTATCATTATTTAACTCCTAGGTACAAAGTCATTTACACTCGTAATTACCATAATTTTGAGGCTTAATATATTATTTACTAGCTTCTGTCCGCGGCTTTGCACGCGTATTTTCGGTAGAATAAGTAGCCTATCTAAGTTAAACTATGTTCTAAATGTACGCCAAGTTTCATCGAGACGGTAGTTTTGGAGATCTTAGGTAACAAAAATTCACATTTCACAAACTTTCGGCCTTATAATATTATAAGAATTTCATTTCATTAGGAAATAAAACAGCAAAAAATAAACAACATTATTTATTTTAACAACCTTATAATTTTTTTATAAATTGTCAAATCTTTATTCACAAATTAAATGACAATCAACTAATAGGAATAAATTACAACTAGTATTTACAATTGAAAAAAATGAGCTAGCTGCTTAAATTATACATATGCTTATTAAAAAAATTGTCATATGTATTCTATAATATTTCGGTAATAATGTTGAGCTTTAATTTGGAATTAGACGAAATTTACTGTTTCATTAACGTTCAAGCGACTATGATCTTTAGGGTATATCTCCAATTATGACTGCAACTGTACCTACGTGTCCTATTAATGTCATCAGATCAGCACATACGGCCACTGTTGAACGTGTCTCACCCAAACAAGGCGGGTTTTGCCATTATCACCGCACAACGCTTAGCAAGCGGATCGGTGATCGGTTTGTTCTCATAAAAATAGATTCTCAAAAACACTGATTCTCAAAAAGACTGAAACGGTACAGGTGTTCTCACCATAGTTGGAGATTAGTCTTATTTGTCCTTTTCACGGTGCCGTCTAAAGTTCTAAGATACTGGCGGGTCTTTCATGACTAACTAGTTTCTGTCCGCGGCTTCGCACCGGCTGAGGTAGGGGTCGATTCTTACGCCGCGGCCACCACAGACAAGAGAGAGAGAGAGTTCGGGAGAGAGACTCGGAGAGTTGTTATAAATGAAAATGCATTATGTTACGATTCACATGACTTTGGAGGTGAGTCTTAAGGGTCAGTTTTACCACATAGATGCAAAACGAAACACAGAATTTCAGTCAAGTTTTGACCACCAATCCGAGAAAAATATTCGTTTCTGTTCGTCAGGCTCTCTGACAACATTTTGAGTGAGCAAAAACGGCCCAATAGGGACAAGATATCGGCGTTGACTAATACAATGTCCCTCGACGATATTGCTATAAATTACCCTGGCTTTGCACTGAAAACTGATAAGCCGAATTGTCTTTTGTTCTAATCTGGGTGTCGGCGGTGAAAAGTGAGCCCGGCGGTATTAGCCGTGGGTACCATTTACATCTAAGTACAATGTGTCTGGTGAGGAAATGATTTGTAATTACTTCAAAATTCAAGACAGTAAGAGGGTCAAGAATTTTGCAGTAAAAATTATATAAAGTTATTGTTTACAGTCCAGTCCTAGAGATATGAGTCACTTCTAAGGACATGTATTTTATTTTTTATCCACCTAGCTCAAAGTCAATACTCGTTTAGTAATAATTTTCTTTTAATGAAGGATTAGCGCCCTTATTGCTGAAGATTATAGCGCAGATAGTTAACGTATTTATTACGTAAGAGTCATATCACTGGCAATTTGCAAGCGATTTCAAGGCGAGGCGAGTGCGCAGCGAGCATGCCTCGATCACGCCGCGGGCATGCAGCGAGCTTGCCGCGATTAGCAACCGCAGCTCGCTGTGCACTCGCCTTGAAATCGATTAATTAAGTATTTTGTGTAAAAAGTTCTGGATTTGGTTTTTGTATGTAGGTTAAATAATTAGAAAATACATAACAAAAAACGCTGCATAATCAAGCCAGCTTTACAAAAAGTTATGTTTCTTCACATTATCAAATAAACTGCCATATTTATGTACATAATATAAAAACACTACTCTTTTAAATAAAGTTTTCTCACAATTTGAGACTGTATTTTAAATATTTTTATTTAATTCCTTACTTAGGTAACGAATCAAATCAAAACAAGCTTTATTTAGTTCATGATAGAAAATTCATATAGAGCCAAGTTCTATGGCTACCTCTCAGGGTGCTGCCTACAAGCTCCATCAGACCCTGGATATGATCAAGGACCAGATTACCTATCACCAGCTGATTACTTGTCAAGATCATCGATCAAACGAGCCCAAACTCGATGGGATTGTGTCGTTCAATTACAAAGTTTCCATGGCTACCATCTGGCCCAGCTGAATCAGCGATCAACAACATGTCATCAGAATATTGCATTGTCATCCAATTTACTGTAGTAGGTATACCAAATTTTAACTCAATCGGAGACCGGAAAGTGGATCAAAAACTTGCAAGATTTGATTGCAGACCCCGGACAGGTAATTTATAAAAGCTTGTAAAAAGGAAACCAACGCAGAACTCGTGACTTTCGAGTCTCTGATGATGGCTGCCGTGTTACTACTAGGGTTTCTGAACAGACAGTTACCTTTTAGCAGATAATTGCTCCTAATCGACGTATTGACGTGGGATAATGGAAGTTAATGAGGAAGCTTTGGAGACGTCAGTCCATTGTTTGCTGTAATAGACAACCTTTGGTGAGCAGAGCATTCTGGCTCCCATATAACTATGGGAGCCAGAATCTTTGATTAGCTTCTGGAAGATGGCAACGTAAGAAATTATTAGGTAAATTTCTTTTATATCTGGTATAGGTATTTAGAATTGGTAGAGTTTCGTAATGAAACAAGCAAATATGTTAAAAATATAAAAGAAAGAAAAATATAAAAAATTACAAATTAGACTTGCTAATAAATATAGAGGTAGCAAACAAGCTTTCGCAAAGGCTCTATTTTTACCAACAAACACTTGCTAAAATGTAAAGACAGACAATGTTCTTCTATAAGTCAATGCCTATATAATTCCGGTAGAAAATATTTTCTTGGCCGAGTTGATTGTTACTTTTATCTTTCGTCAATAAACAATCAATAATCTACTTATGTAGCCAGTAGCTGTGTAAATATCAAACCATGCAATATTTCGGTATTACACATCAGGACTGTTTATGCCATAAATTATAAATTACACAAACATTTGGATATGTTTTATTGCGCAGTAAAATCGAAAGATGCGGAAGATTGGTGGACCGCTTATAGCTTTCCTGGGATATTAAGGGGCCTACCGTCTACTAAACCATGCCGAACTTACCTATCTTACTTATCTTACTGTATCTTTGCTACTGTATACTATTTAAATAAAGTTTTTCTTGTTATTATTGTGTTTAGGAAAAGGCTAAAATATATATATATAAATATATATAAAAATATACACACAAAAACCTGATATAAATGAGTGGTTTGACGTTACTTTAGTTAGTACCTTAAATATTTCTTTGGGTTATACCAAAAACGAAACCAGCGAAATCAAAACAAATGAATATAGAGGACTAGCTGCCGCCCGCGGCTTCGCACGCGTTGTTTCTATGGAAACGTTTTGAGGTTATTTCTATCCCATGGGAACTGATTTATTGGATAAAAAGTCGCCTATGTTTGATTCCAGGGTTAGACTTACCTGTATGCAAAATTTCAGAATGATCCGTTCAGTAGTTTTGGCGTGAAGCAACAAACATCCATCCATCCATCCATCCATCCAAACTTTCGCATTTATAATATTAGTGTCATAGTGTGAAGTTAATAATATTAACATTTATTAACATTACAATTATATGACAGCACAAAAACATATTATGTTTTTGTGCTGTCAATTAATGATTTAGTCAACTCATCCCAGTGGGATAAGTTGGAGCGGCCTCAGTTTACTAAGGAGCCGTCATTTCTCTTTTCTAAGTGAGGTCGCACACCAGACATACACTTGTATTACAACAATTGTGGCGCCACATTTGAAACGCTTCACTTTTATCACCCCTTAAATTTGCCCCGTATATCCATTTTTAGGAGTGTACAAATGAGCCCTTGGTGTGCGTGTTTGCGCACAGGATATATGGGGAGCATATGCATATAGGGCGATAAATGTGTCGCGTTTCAAATGTGGCGCTAAAATTGTCGTAATACAAGTGTACTATATGTCTGGTGTGCGGCTTCTGTTGATTTTGCATTACTTTACAAATCGTTGCACCGTGCAGTGTTTAGCTGACCATTCACTTAACAAATGCCAAGAACATTGCGAAATGGATTATGCTATTTTGTTTACTCAGTAAATACATAGTTTATTTTAATAATCCATATTAATATTATATCGAAAGTTCTTTGTCTGCCTGTTACGTTTTCACGAGTAAACGGCCGAACGGATTTTAATGAAATTTGACATCAGGGGATAGATTGTATGCCAGGGAAAAACAATTAATCACATACTTTTTATTCCAGAAAACGCAGGTGAAGATAAGGGAATTATGTTTATACCAGAAGCTAGTCGGGTATAAATTTATAACCTAAAAAGGAATAAGGTATAAGTCATAGACTGGCGTGGTGAGAGTATTTAAGTAAGGAATCATTGATAAAACTGTTATATAAAACTAATTGTTGTTGTATGTACTAGGACATTCTCAAAACAGAGATACTAGAAGCGCAGGACCGGCCATGGTCAATTTTGAGGAGGGCCTCTGTCTTGCAGTGGATGTTTTTCGGCTGTGATGATGATGATGATGATGATTCCGTTGGATCAAATGACTATCAGATTTTAAATTTTCTTCCCTAGGACCAGAGCGACCGAAGTGCGATTGCGTTTCTCGATAACGGATCGACAAGCACCAATTTTGTCTCTGGTGTCAATAAAACTTCTTCTTTATCAAGTCCGTGTTCATTGATCTTTAGGCATAACCGTTATCGCGCTCATGATTATAGCTACCTAAGCGTTAAAGTCACAGACCGCATTCGAATTCAAATCCTTAATCAAGAATCAGTTTCCAACATTGATCAAGGTTTCCGGCGGAATACCCGATCGAAAGTTTCTAACAAAGAATAGCAGAGTGAAGTGGAGAGCTGTAAGAGTAACCAAAAGGATGGTGTCAAAATAGGCAACCATGACGACATGACATGATAGTATGCAATTATTAATGCATGATTAATATTCATAATGATAATAATAAATAATAGATAGAATTAGATAGAATAATAAATAATAGATAATATGCATGATTAATATTCATGTGCCATCAATTTTATAATAATTGTGTACCAACCTGCTTACCTACCTATCTAATACTTATGTGTACCTTAAATACTCTAATGTTACTGTTCTTTTGTTACTTTTCCTGTGCTGTTTGTGTGTGTACCCAATAAAAAATATGTATACAAGATACTATTAGTTGTTTTTACCGCAAATTTCCTGTCCGCTTTAGTAGAACCGTCATTGCCTTCAATCGCTAGGACATTCGCAGAACAAAGATGACCCAATTTGCTTTGTCTCAGTTATATTCGTATGATCTTACACAAGTAGGAAGATCCAATGTGTCAGTGGTCTATCATCTATCCTTCATGTTCTATTTCAGTTTGCGTCCGACTCCTAGAGAGTATTGAGTCACGAGTGAATCAGTAGGAATCAATATTGATACATGGAAACGATTTTGATATTTATTCAGTGGGCTTACTCATTTTACTCCATCTTAATTTTAGAATTAGGTAGGTGCAGAGGATACGAAGTCTTTGAAATACCAAGGTTCTTTCATGTTACAACTATTCTGGTACTTGTTTTGTTGTAATGCTATTTCCTCATTTTACGTTTGATCAAATTATGATACTTATTTTTTATTACAAATTCCCATGTTTACTTTGCAAATTTATTTCAAACACATTTATAACTGTTTAAAAATCAATATCACCTTTCAGAGCTCTTAAAACTATTTGAAAGTTATAGAACTTCATATTTACCATTGCACTCAGTTCTTGGCGTTGGATTACCCTATTGTCCTCGAAGAATGGCTTCAATAACAATAGAGAACAGTCAATTTTCTGCGTCGAGTCATAATTTTACAGGCCAACAATAGAATAGAAGCGAGACAGTTTCGAGTGATAAATGCTTTTGAACAACGCATGACGATGTTAAAACTAGCGGATACAAATATGTGGCAATTACAGTGAAGGGCACTTTACACGCAGTTGGTTCGAAAAAAGATATTTACACTAGGGTACCTCACTCCCGAATACTCAAACGCAACTGAGATTTAAGCACATCTCAAGTTGCGATTGTTTGACAGTTTTCCATGAAATTATGTCCTGAATTCGACATTTGAGACGTGCTTAAATCTGTTTTGCATTCGAATATTCGGGGGTATTGTGATGCTTATTGTGACTGTAGTGGCGGTCGCTGCGATAGAATCAAACCAACTCAGCATGTGGACGTCGTATGAGTCAACTAAGAGAACCAAGAAGACGATGGGCAGAAGCTTCCTTCTGTGTATTTTATCGTTTCCACTACGATCACCAACCAGTCAACGGTGGTGTTTATGGCAAACCCTACTGATTTGGGGGACTTCCCTTAAATAAGTTCCTACTTAGAGTTTCCGGGGAAACATGGTCAGCAGTGCCAGCAGACCTTAATGAATAACTAGTTTATGCTGGCGGCTCCACAGTCTTGTTTCTATGCAAACCTACTTAATATTATAAAGCGGAAAGTTTCTGAAACTGAATTTTTGTTACCAGGGATCTCCAAAGCTACTGAATAGATCAAGATGAAGTTTGGTGTACGTTTAGAGCAAAGCCTAACCTTAGATAATAGGCTACTTACTATACCAAAAATACGTGTGCGAAGCCGCTGGCAGTAGCTAGTGTTTTATATAAACATCTAGTCACAAACGCTGCCAAATTTTAAGAGTAAATTATAGTACTCGTCGAGATCTACATTCTACATTTCGGATGACAGCTGTCAAAATACAAATCATGATACATATCTCGGTAACCGACCATCCCAGAGCTCTAGTTTCAGAAGGTAAATTTGATTCAATCTAATTATGTAAATAATTGGTCCGAATTATGATTACAAAAATATTTTTTTACATTTAATTCATTCCTTATCCGAGTCTATCTCTCTAATCCGCTTGTCCATGAAGGAATTATTAGGTAATTTTTCAACGCAATGGCCAAGTTGCATTGCATGGTTCTGAGCTATAAATTATTCTTCCGGGAAGTCAGGCAGACAACGGATTTTATGCCACCCCAAAGCCGCTCCTTGTGCATGATACAATATCATCGGCTTTCTGAATGTAAATCCTCACACTATTCAATTATTTGGCAGGTATAGTTGTGTTACCCTGTTATGAGCTTAGCAGTGTGGCCAACCAAGGCTTTGATAGGAATTCGATTTTACTTCCCTTTTACCGCCTTCAATGGTGTTCAATTGAACTGACAAATCATTAATAATATTGGGTAATAAAATTCGTTACTGTTGTTGATGTTCCTAGTTAGCAAAGAAATGCCTCTGGATACCTTAGCTTAAGGTATCATTGAAGGCATTGAATCTCGCATTCTTAATCGCATTCAATCAAATGGAATTATGTTTAGGGGGTATACATAATACGGCAGGTAGTTGTTATTGTTGTTTACTTCTTTCAATCGAGATGGATTATGATAATGTTCATATATTATCACACTTCACATCACACTAATATTATAAATGCGAAAGTTTGGATGGATGGATGTATAGATGGATGTTTGTTACCTCTACACGCCAAAACTACTGAACGGATCAGGCTGAAATTTTGCATACAGGTAAGTCTAACCCTGGAATCAAACATAGACGACTTTTTATCCCATAAATCAGTTCCCTTGGGAAAGAAATAACCTCAAAACGTTTCCATAGAATCAACGTTTGCGGAGCCGCGGGGCACAGCTAGTTATGTATATATTATAGGTACGTTGTACGAGAACAAAATCAAACGCTCTATGAAAATAAACAGAAAATAATAATTTAATTGCAAAATATTGCAAAATTTTAGCATATAAGTGTGAAAGAAGGCAGAAAAATTTAATCGAAATAAACAATGCTGAACAATCCACACATCATCATCTAGCCCCAAGCTAAGCAGAGTAGGTAGATACTAGATAACTCATATACATAATGCAATACAAAAAATAATTTATTCACAAAGAAAATTATATTAGTATTTACAATTGAAACAATTGAGCTAACTGCCGACTGTTGCAAACAGTCTACAGATAGCTCAACTGATCCATATCAACACCAGTCGGAAGCGTCCCCAAGACGCTGGCTGCATTGCCACGCTGTATGGCAATGCTGATACGCTGTGCCAGATATTCACCAGCTCTCGGGTCACGCGTCGCTTCGACCAGACGCAATACATAACATAGAGAGATATTTTTTAATATACATAGAAAATATCCAGAACACCCGGAACGTGGTGGAATTGAAGCCGCATCCTCTAGCGTCGCAGGCGGACCTTCACCCGCCGCGCCACATGGGTCGTCAAAAATGTAGTCATACAAAAAAAAAAACTTGAGAGGTGTCAAGGGACACCCGGATGGAACGAAGTTCATTTCGATTAATTAGTGAAGGAATTGTATTAAAATTTTATTTTCTTTAACCTCTCCCGTGGCAAGAGGCCATAATATGGCCTGTCAAATGAAACCGTTGTGTGGCAAGCGACCATATTATGGCCGATCTTCCGTTTCTTTTTGTTGTTTTTTGTCGAATTTATGTACTTAGAGTCAACTTTTCAGCCATGTCAATGTCTTAAATTTGACTGACAGTGTCAAGCTGACGTTAAAACCATAAACTAACCAAGTTTAGAAGAAATTAAAAAAAAATCGTAAAATTAAAATAATACTTCCGCCGCACGGCTTACAACTATAGCAAAAACTGTCGTTACAACTTTTGGCCTTAATTTTTTCCGTCTAGCCCCTTTCGCAACGCGCTTTATGGAACTTCGTTCCAAAACTTATATTATATTATACTAAACACGTAGTTGAAAGAAACACTTGCTTATACGTAGTAATTAGAACGCAAGTACGCGAGAACGCAGGTAGAAGTGTTCAAAAGAAAATGAGGACAATCCCTTGTTCCTAAAATAAACTGTCCAAATATTCGCCGAAATGTCGTTTACACATCGCACGATGTGTGAACGGCATTACAAGGAACTCTGTTTTGGGAGAATCGTCACCTCAGTAATGAACTTTCTGACTAAATTTATCTTTTTCTGAGGCGAGTAGTAGGGTGATTGATCCCACAAAACGTTTGCAAAATTATAATTATTTTTAAAACATTGAATTTTTGCGTTATATTTACACGGCTTTTTATAGAAACGTTTAAAGGTGATTTCTATCCCATGGGAACTGATTTATGGGATAAAAATTAGCCCATGTTTGATTCCAGGATCAGTAGTTTTTGCGTGAAGAGCTAACAAACATCCATCAATCCAAACTTTCGCATTTATAATAAGTGTGTCTATAGAAAATCTTTGATTCGAACCATAATAAAATATAGTTAGGATTTTCTAAAGTGAGCAGAAAAGTTGATCTCATTGAAAATTTAAGTAGGTTCTTAGGTAGGTAGGTAAAGCGCGAAGCCGCGGACAGAAACTAGTTAGTCATGAAAATTACACCAGTCTCATAAAGAAAACCTTGAAAAGGACAAGTGAGACTAATCTCAAACAATGATGAGTGCACCTGTACCATTTATTTTTGATGCTACGGCCACACTATCGCGATAAGGGTTTTATCGCTACTAGCAAAGATCGTGCGGTTGGTTTAATTTCGCGCTTTGCTGACAGAGAGACGCCGAGCGGTTCGCACGTATTTTTGTGTGTTGCATCGTTATTCTGATTTGTAATTGTTTCTACAACACCCTATGTTGGTCCACTACTGGACGCAAGCCTCCCCTGATAAAGTGCCTTATTGGCTTTTATATCGTGGAGGGTAGTGCCCATAATACTCATGCTGGGCATGCGGGTTGGGCATCGCAGTTCGGTCGTGAAATTATTCTGCAAGAGGCGCTGCTGCCCGCCCCGCGGTGGATATTCCTTAGTCACCTTTTACGACACCCGCGGGAAGAGTTGGGTGATGCAAATTCTGAGCCGGCAGCACACAGCAATTGTTTGTAATTGTTTGCCGAGATGTGAAAGGGCGCGAAAGCCTCTTCCATTTTTTCCCGTGAAAATGAATTATCCTGAAGGTCTAGAATATCGCGACGTTGCGAAATTTTGTTCCAATGGCCAAACACTTCGTCGTAGATCGAAAACGAAGTTTTATTGCGAAAAACCGAACGCGAATCTTAGGCTGGTAGCGTGGCTGTAGCATGAGAATCTGTCTTCATGAGATCAAACCCATTACCTATTCGTCGTTTGTTTACTTTGTACGTCCCATGAAAGTGTAACTATTACTGAAGTAGGGTGAAATCCCCTTATCATTAATCTAAATTGACCCCATAGTTTTCTTTCAGCTCATCTTCAAAGTAATTTCCATAAACATCACATCGGATTTGTAAAGAATAGAGCCATTACTGAGTTCAGGGCTAGGTTGTAGCTATTCAAGGCTTCGGAGGTGCCTGAATGGTTGGGCGCGTCGCGGCGCGCAATTTGTCAAACTGGGCTTCGACTTTGGAAACCAATTTCGATATGCTATTTGGAATGATATTGAGAAAATTGAAGGCGATAAGTTGTCGTTAGAGATGGCTTTAATGTTAGTAAGACACATCAACGATTGGTAAGTACTTTATAGTTATTCTGTGACGATTGTTAAGGTTTACTTTAGTTAGAAAAAATGGCTGTGTGGTTCTTAGAATTTGCACCACCCCAACTCTTCACGCGGGTGTCGTAAAAGGCGACTAAGGGATATCCACCGGGGGCGGGCAGCAGCGCCCCCTGCAGAACAATTCTACCACCGAACTGCGATCCGCCCAGCGTGGGGATTATGGGCACTACCCCATATGCTGAGCCAATAAGGCGCTTATCAGACTAAGACCTGCATCCAGTAGTGGATCAATACAGGCTGTTGAGCCTGTATCCGGGAGGGCGTGTATCCTGCGACTCTTAAACGGGTTAAAATATCCCCCTTATATAAGGGTAAAGGCAAGAAGTCGGAAATGAAGTCCTACCGACCAATATCACTAGTACCAGCGATTAGTAAGATATTTGAGGTAGGACTTAACAAGAGGCTTTTATCTTTTATAGGAGACGGAAACACAATGTCCGACAGGCAGTACGCGTATAGGGCCGGGCGCGCAACAACAGATCTGATCTGGTGCGAGAAGTGTTGTGGCGCGTGCTGAGCGCGCGCGAGGCGGGCCAGCACGTCGCCTTGCTGTGCTGCGACCTCTCGCGCGCGTTCGACACAGCCGACCACCATCTCATCG
This sequence comes from Eupithecia subfuscata, assembly GCA_963564075.1. Classification (NCBI taxonomy): domain Eukaryota; kingdom Metazoa; phylum Arthropoda; class Insecta; order Lepidoptera; family Geometridae; genus Eupithecia; species Eupithecia subfuscata. Next base: position 3,473,134 of record OY751099.1, on the reverse strand, counting down.
CCAACAAACTAGAGTTTTATGGTATACGTGGCCCGGTGCTTTCCTTACTTACCTCTTTTATGTCGCACCGTACGCAGACAGTGGTTGGCGACCAAGGGCGTTTAAGGTCAGTGGAGCTGGTGAACAGTATGGGGGTACCGCAGGGTTCCTGCCTCTCGAACACATTGTTTAGTCTGCTGCTCAACGACCTACCTGAGTCCGTGAGCGACGCGCAAGTCTACATGTACGCTGACGACGTAGCGGCAGTTGTGACCGCGCCGTCAACACTCGAACTTGAGTTTAGACTGAACAATGTAGTCCGAAGGCTTGAGCAATGGTTTAAATCAAACGGTTTAGCCCTCAATAGAGAGAAGACCTGCTTCATGACCTTTCGCCTCAATGGCGCACCATCGCCACCCTGTACCGTGATCGCCGGTAACACTGTACTGCAGATGGTCGACAACACTAAACTTCTAGGGTTCTACATCGACAGTGGACTCACTTGGGAGGCACATATAGAGGAGCTCTGCTCCAAGCTAGGCCGGACTTGCTTCGCACTGCGGCGGCTCGCTGGCACCGCGTCTCGCAGCGTTGTAATGTCGTGCTACTTTGCGACCGTCCACAGCATCCTTACCTATGGCGTAGAGCTGTGGGCCCGAGCCGCGGATGTCGAGCGGGCTTTCGTCATGCAGAAGCGAGCCGTGCGCGCAATCGTCGGCGTGGATGACGATGTGTCGTGCAGAGACTTGTTCAAAGAGCTGAAAATCATGCCTCTCCCTTGTGAACTCATTTATCAAGTAGCCGTCTTCACTTACAACAACATTGATAAGTTCCAAAGGAGAGGTGTGAACACCGCCCGCGCCCTGCGCAGTAACAAGCTCGCTCACGTCCTCGTCACACCCGCGCACAAGCTGCGCAAATCGGAGAGGTCCGTGTATATAATGGGTCCCTCAGTCTACAACAGGCTGCCGGACACTATTAAAGATGCAACTTCCACCATGGTTTTTAAAAATCGACTGAAGAAATGGCTTCTGGACGGTATTTTTTATTCTGTAGCAGAGTTCTACGAACTACCAATTATTTAAATAAATTAAATGTATTATTATTATGTTTTAATATTCATAATACTTATTATTGTTTTCACTTTTTCTGACCTGTAACCTGGAGTTATTAATAAATGATTTGTATTTGTATTTGTATTTGAGGTTGAGGTGAGGAGAAAAAACAGCTAGAAGAATTTAAAAAGTTGAAGAGATAACTTCTGCGAGTTGAGTTCCCCCGATGCTTAATTCCAATGCTCAGCTGTGAGAACCTTTCCTAAATAAATAAATAATGCTGGACAATTCACACAGCATTATCTAGTCCCAAGCTAAACAGAGCTTGTGTTATGGGTACTAGATAACTGATATACTTAATAAAATACACTACATAGATATTTTTTATTATACATAGAAAACATCCAGAACGTCTAAGAAAAAATGTCTGCAAATCGTAAAAACATTTGTCCCGAGGCGGGAATCGAACCCGCAACCTCCTGCGTCGCAGGCAGACCTTCGCCCGCTGCGCCACAGAGATCGTCTTATGCAACTCATTTTGTTCCTCATTGCTCATCTCACTAATTAATTGCCGGTTGATCGGTTATATCCAGTCAAATTATGCTCTTGAGACTCGACTCGACCAAGGTAATATTATCCTATAAGTAATCCGACTTCATACAAACGGGCGAAACGCGAGCTATACCTACGCGCCTCGATCTCGGCATGCGCTCAGCATGCAGACAGTCGCGGCTGTGCCGCAGTGACGAACGGATGGTGTGATGTTTTTTTAACAATAACCGCGCGATTTTTTCTCTAAAAATAAGTTCAGGTACATATTTAATAAAGTAGCTGCAGGTATCTGTAACCAAGTAAAAGATATTGCTTTTTCTCCAAAAAAATCTCCTAAAATTTAATAATAAAGCATTTTGTAGGTACGTCTCAGTCGAGGCGCAAATATTTTTCGGTCGCAAATTTATAAGACCGATTTGTTATTCAAACATAAACAGGTTTTTTAATTAAATCTACCAAACAAAAAACAACACGCATTTTTATTGAACAGTTCCCATTCAATTCACAAAGTATTTTATTTGTTTATATAAAAAAAGTACCTTCCTATATTTACAATCACAAAACTAAATGGAAACACAAAGTAGGCAAATGTAATTAAAATGGTGGAGGCGGGCAGCCCTATCGCATGTTTACCTACCGCGCGGCTGTAGGCATTTATTTCAAAGATACGGCCGAGTCCAAATACTGTTGGATAATATTACCGTGACTCGACTCTCCATTATAAAAAATGCCGAATTAATGGATGCATTCTGTGACAGCAGCGAGCATCTCCTCTTTGTAATGCATTGCATTATCATGCAATGACGCAGCCCTGAGACAGGAGGAGAATAGAGCTACGTGGAAACAATTTGTCAGCGTCTCCGTGAAAACTTTCCGGGCACGACTTCAACTAGAATGAAATTATCTGAGCGTCTGTTCGAAGCGACGCGTGACCCGAGAGCTGGTGAGTATCTGGCACAGCGCATCAGCATTGTCATACAGCGTGGCAATGCAGCCAGCAGCGTCTTGGGGACGCTTCCGACTGGTGAGTTGAGATGAGAATGGATGAGTTGAGATACCTGTAGACTGTTTGCAACAGTCAGCAGTTAGCTCAATTGTTTCAATTGTAAATACTAGTGTAATTTTCTTTGTGAATAAAGACGTTTTACTAGAATGTACTTAGAGGACAAAGAAAATAATGCAATGATAAAGATCGTTGTGTCGTATCGTTGGCGGTCAGCAGAATCAGGTCCCTGGCATTTAGATTTGACGCCAGATTTACTGGCCTACACCGACCCCATTCGGATATGGTGAATATGGGGTGGGCCAATTTCCGAATGCATAAAAGTAGAAAAAATCGCACCTACATAAATCGTAACCCGTAGTAATATACCAACTTCGCACTTATGAAATACTCACTTGTGGTTTGGGAGAAAGCGTATAAGAAAAGTTTTAGAGAGTGAACTTAAGTTTTTTTGTCCCATGAAGGGACAAAAAAACTTAAGTTTACAGAAACTTCCGATAAATACAGATCTAAGCTTCTCTATATTATATTTATTATCTAAGCGTCTCAGTGCAAGAAAATATATGTACTAGGACAAGGTTGGTACTAAAATTTTTATACTTATTTATGATCATGAATGAAACACTAAACACGGAAAGAAGTACCTACCTTAGAGGTTTTGGTCAACGGCAAGAATCAAAAAGTATTTTTTCTTTTACTTGTGCTAAGATATGAGCTAAGATGAGATAAGACTTTGCTTCTTGCCTAATTTCATGATTCTAGGTCTAAGTGCCCTATAGGTTTTGTGTGCACGTGATTTCTTTGGAAATTTCAAAATATTCGGACATAAACGGCTGTAACTTTGATTGCGTTGACATAGAAGTTATATTTATATCGGACTTGAGTATTTGATGTTAATTTCAGCTCGATATTGCCACACGTTCCTGAAAAAAGGGGATTGACAGACGTACAGACAAACAGACAGACAGACGGACAACAAAGTGATCCTACAAAGGTTCCTTTTTTCCTTCTAAGGTACGGAACCCTAAAAACGTCAAACTTTTCTAGGTACTTTATACAGTTTAGAACAAACATAACACTCAGTTTACAATGCCTTTGAGCTGATCTTTATAGGTTTGGCAGGTGTGAAATCATCAAAGAAATCTCAAATATATTCGCAACACCTCTATAATAATAATCCCATTCATTTGGTTATGATCTTTCATGATTTAAAAGAATAGGAAAAGGTATGTGTTTGTAGCAGAATGACGTAGACAAGATTTAATTTTGTTTAAATAGAATACAATAAAATAAAATTATTTATTCAGGTAAAAAACAACATTACATTTCGGTTAGAAGTGCTCTAAAGCCTATGTTAGGTTTAACTAGACACAGAGTTCTCACCTAGTTCAACAGGTAGGTATATTAATCGAAATACCAACTTAGGTAAATGATTTAGGATACCGTAATCTGAAAGCAGTAGTTTCGTCAAGTCTTTCCACCTATCTTATGTATGAATAACCCAAACGGATTATGGCTTTTTTTTGCGTTAGATCCATTAGATCGATAAAAAGGTCACTTTACTTGCGAAAATCCCATGTTGAATTGGCAACTGCGTTTTCTCTATCGAATTTTCTACACAAGCCACAAAATGAAAACAATATGAACATTTCGTCGAAGATTTATGAGTCGACCTTATAATAATAACAGTCAATCGCTGCCAATATTTCTTCGTGGAAACTATCTGAGCGATATTGTTCTAATGTTCGTATTACATCTATCGGGAACACTTTCGTAGGAATATGATGCCAGTTGTAATTCTCAAAGGCATTCTAACAATAGATAATTGAGAATTTTGAGAGCACTCTAGGCTCAAATTTCAGAGTTACGAGAGACCAAATACACTCGAGAGCAATGAATCCGGGTCACTCAAAGAATCCAAAAAATCTCGGAAAGTAAGAATGCTAGGTTAATGCAATAAATTGTATTTAATAGACAATTTAATACTCCTTAAATGAAAGTTAAAAAAATATGAGTCACCATACATTTTATTTACACAAAATTACATAAAGAAAAAAAACTGCTGATCTCTCCTTAAAACAAAAATAGGAAACATGAAATTTTTGAACTTTATGACGATTTTCTTGAATTTCAATACTTTGTATTACCTCCTCGTGCTTCCATTACTGCGTTTACGCGGTTTGGCATGCTGTACACCAAGTTCCTTATACGATTTTGGGCAATATTCTCCCATTCCTCTGTGAGAGCAATTTTGAGCTCAGGAAGCGTGATTGGGGGAGGGTTTCGTTGTTTTACGCATCTCCCTAGCTCGTCCCAAGCATGCTCGATCGGGTTGATATCCGGGCTGCGCGCTGGCCACTCCATACAAGTAATGTTCATCTCTTGAAGGTAGTCATTCACAATCCTACCTGTATGAGGTCGGGCATTGTCATGCATAAATATAGCATCCTCACCCAAATTGACCATAAATGGACCAACGTGTTCGTTGAGGATTTCTTCCACATATCTTACGCTAGTTAAAGAGCCGTTTTCTATGATCACCAGCTCTGTGCGACTTTCAGAGGAAATTCCGGCCCACACAAGTACAGACCCACCACCGTAGGCTACTTTTTCTTCGATGCATGCTTGCTTGAATCTTTCCCCTGGTCTTCTATACACTCTGTGTCTTCCATCGTGCTTGTAGAGCATACATTTTGATTCGTCGGAGAACATAACTTTCGACCAATCTTCAATACTCCAATTTACGTGGTTCTGGGCATATCTTAGTCTTGAAATACGATGGCCACGCTCCAGTTTAGGGCCGTTTGCAGGTCTAAGGGGTTTTAAGTTAGATTCAGCAAGCCGACGTCTTACTGTCCATGCACTTGGGTTACTTCCTCCGAGGCGTCGAAACTGATTTGTGAGTTCAGTTCCTGTGAGAAAGCGATTTCGAAGCATGGTGTTCACCAAGTATCGGTCTTCTCGTGCTGTGGTACACCTAGTTCTGCCCGTTCCTGGCCTGCGTAGGTTAGAACCAGTTTCTTCGTAACGTCGGAGAACTCTTTGTACTGTTGACAGCGACACACCGACAGTCCTGGCTGTATCGCGCTGACTCCGGCCGGTTTCCACCAATGTAAGTATTCTGGTGCATTTTTCAAGTGTAAGCGACATGATTTCAGCTTGAATAATGAATATTGAGCACTATCAACCTGGTTTATGTACCAACATAAATGACAGATTACAAACAAAAGCAAAAACAAATCCTGTAATTTCGTAGTTCCATCTTCGACAGCGTTCCCTTTTCAAATTTGATTTTTTTATGATATAACTTTACAATAACTAAGAAGTCTTAATACTTTCATTTAAGGAGTATTAAATTGTCTATTAAATACAATTTATTGCATTAACCTAGCATTCTTACTTTCCGAGATTTTTTGGATTCTTTGAGTGACCCGGATTCATTGCTCTCGAGTGTACTATAATGGAGTTTAGAGTAATTTAGGGTGACGTAAATCAATCTGTAATCTTTTCACAAGTAAACAATAAAAATCTGTGGATCAGTTGAGCTACTTGTAGATTGCTTGCAACAGTCAGCACTTAGCTCAATTGCTTTAACTGTAAATACTGTAATTTATTTCTATTAGTTAAGAATAAGAATACAATAAGAATATTTATTTGTACAAAACTTATGAAACATTGTTTAAGTACCTACTTACTGACTACATGCAAAGTTGTTTAAACTACACCTGCTCGGAAAGTTGCCTATTCCTTTTCCATTTATAGAATAGAAAGTATGTCTTTGCAGGCCTATAGGAAACCGGGAGGAAAAACTCTATGGAATTTCATTTCTCACGTGTTTTAGCGGGAGGAAAAAGTGTATGGAAATCCATTTCTAACGTGTTATTTTTTTATAATTTCCTAAAAGATCGGCCGGTAGCTATGGCTATTTTCGTTCGGTCAAACGACAAAAAGTTTTTACTCCAAGTCCATTAGGCCTCCTCCGATTTCCGAAAAATATTTTGAAAAAAGAACCCAAAGGCTGGCGCGGTTAATGAGGTTTTACCAACATCATTGGGCGCGATTTCAATTAATAATTAATTCTGCTCATTATTTTCCTGGAAGGTGTAGTATAAAGCACTATTTATCACTCGGCAGAAAGTGCGATTCCTACCTCGTGTGTATTAAGGCCAAAACGACACACTCGGTAGGAATTGATCACTTTCTCGCCTTGGTGTAAAATGTACTATTGTGAATAAAGAAGTAACAATAAAAAGAACAAAAGAAGGCTAATCTATATAAACATAAAGAAACAAATATTAAATCTACTCTACTTTGTTGACAAAAAAAAAATACAATTAAATAATATGTTATATGAATTAGAACTATGTATTTATATCTACAATTGAGCTTCCTGCAGACTGTTGTAAACAATCTACAGGTAGCTCAACTGATCAATCAACTCTCATTATTCTGGAATGCGATATGATAAACTTTAAGGGTAGGTTAAGTGCCCAAACTGCTGTGGCAAGCAACGATTATACAGCGAATAATACGTTATTAAATTTGTCTAGCTTCTGCCCTGGGCTTCACACGCCGCCCAGGTCCCGGGATAAAAGTATCCTATGCTTTATCCCAGGGCTAGAACAACATCCATGCAATTAAATTTCAGCCAGATCCGTTCAGAAGTTCTGTCGTGCGAAGGCAAAAAAACATCAAACATCCAAACTTTGCATTTATAATATTAGTGTAATGAAGTGTTGAATCATTAAACTCGAAGACAATGTTTGTAGGTATACAGGTATTATGCTTTCAACAGGAACGAAATAGACCAAGAATTTCAGTAATGCGGAAGATTAAACTTTCTCTTCGCTAAATTCGTGAGATTTCTGAAGTGGCTGTAGTCAACAAGAGAGACAATAATAAAATACACTCGGTGGCCATTGCTGGCTGAGCGGTCGGTAAACAGCGTGATTTATTAATATTGTCTCGAGCTTACAGACCATCTCGTCTGCTCTTAATTGCCTGTAGGAATTCTATAAAAACATGTCAAGCGTTAGGTTATCTTTAATAGTCTAGTCTAGATTACCTATACGAGATGGTCGGTGGAGCAAAGCCACGACTACTTACGACCTAGTTAGGGTAAAAGTCTTTGGTAAAACTTTTACCAAGCTTTTTTACCAAGAAATAAATTACTATTACTATTTACCGTAAAAGTGCAATACAGTAGTAATTTATTTATATTATTTGATAAAATAATATCTTTATTCACAAAGAAAATTATACTAGTATTTACAATTGAAACAATTGAGCTAACTGCTGACAGTTGCAAACAGTCTGCAGATAGCTCAACTGATCCATATCAACACCAGTCGGAAGTGTCCCCAAGACGCTGGCTGCATTGCCACGCTGTATGGCATTATTATTATTTGATTGTAATTGTCTTTGTGAATATATAAAAAAAAAACAGTTTATTGCAGGCACAAAAAGACGCATATCACACAAAAATGTAAAATCAAATGTAAGTTGAGGAAATGGCTTGTTAATTGCGTGCACTATAATCTAAATGAATTTTTTGATGAGTAGTTAAACTAGATGTATTAGGGGTTATCGGTTTTAATTTTACCTTTAAAATAAGGCATATACAGTGAGATATATAAATAACTAGATTCTGCCCGCGGCTTCGCACGCGTTAATTAAAAAAACATTGTCCGGACAAAATTGTGAATCTAAACCATTCCCAGATCCCCTTGAACACACACAAAAAATTTCATCAAAATCGGTCCAGTCGTTTGAGAGAAGTTCAGTGACATACACACTCACAGAAGAATTATATATATAAAGATTTGATTTGCATCCATACAATAGTTAAAAAATTCTTATTGTACGTCCGAAACGGATAAAATTGTTGAGACATTGATTTGATTGTAAGACCTTGATGTAACACAATTTCACAATAAAATTAATCTATTCTAAAAAATACTAAAAATAAAAATACAGTGCACGCAATACAATCAAGTAAAAGATTAAACTTACATAGGTACGATAGGTCTATTTTCTATTTCCATCCATGTGGATAGAAATCCATTGTCTATGGAATTGGCCAGATAGTCAGAAACAGCTCTTAAGATGGTGTTTTTGGTGCGACTCATTGGATTCCAGAAGGCTGCTATCCTCGTCATATTATAGAAAAAAAGTCGGGAACCGCCTCAAAAACCATACGTTATAGAGCATTATAAAGTTTTATGGTTACAAAAGTAGCATCTGGCTTCTGGTGCAAAATTCTGCTAAACAATCGCTTTACTATGACAATGGTATCGTCGCAGAATGACCCAATATGAAAGAAAGTCTAGATACTTAGTGCATGGGGTGCTACTTGCTCGGAGAGATTGATGAAACTGTTTCAACCTTGACACTTAGACACGCGTTCCTCCATCGGTTTCTTTCATCAAAGGTAAAATGTCAAAATGTGTAATTCTGAGACGAGGAATTTAGTGGACGCCGCCGGGCCAATGAGACAGTATGCCAATGTGATACAATTATGCGTCCACCGATGTCGGTGTCGCTATCGGTGCCGGGCCGAGCTGGCCAATGCAGAAACGCCCATTGTCGTGTCGTTTAATTGTTACCGTATAACGTTTTGGCATTCTACTTTGAATTACCCAATTAGGACCCTACAAAGAGGCATCCATCTGGATGCGGCAAGCTGAAGACAGGGCGCTATGGCGCTCATTAGGGGAGGCCTATGTCCAGCAGTGGACTAATATAGGCTGATGATGATGAAAGAGGCATCCTCCGTAATATTTCTTTAAAATTAAATGCTCAAATGGGAAAAATATGTAAGTGGCTTGGTGTGCCAGCTTACTTTACCAGATACAGGTTGAGTTTGCAGGCGTTCATTTGACTGAACATCAATTTGGGAAGGTTTCACATTGTCACACGGTGTCAAATAGGGGTGTGCCTGTAATTATCCAAGGGACGGGCTGATTGCTGTAATCCTGTGTTGTGTACATTGATAGTACACATATGTGGTGGTATACATATGTGTAGATTGTGTGTGTACACGCCACACAATCACTGTTAACGAACAGTTTGAGGCCAGCCTTGGAATAATGGAATAAGCGTTATGGCTATTGTGAAAGCGATATTGGATGCCTGACAGTACGTGCTTATACTAACTGTACTACGTAGTTACATTACTTTTATATACAGTTTATTGGCAATTCACTGACACTGTGTAAACTGCAGGTTCTGCCCATCACTATGAACACGTTAGTGAAGACGCCAGGTTTTAACTCTGATTTTTTTTATAAATCGCCACCTATACAAAATAATGTCCAAAACCAATTTAATTACTAAATACCGATCTACCAATTCTATTAAAATCCACATCATCATCATTGGCTTATTTTACATTTACGAAAGATGATTTAACTGACATCAGCCTGGCTGGGAGTTAAATAAACACACACACACCCACTGATAATTCAGAGCAGAGCCGATTTTAGGTTTTGTTAGTAGCCTGATTATAGCACATTATCCCTCAACATTTATGGGACATCTTTTTGACCACTTCTTCAATTATAATGCAATTGAACAATAAATAATAATAAATAATGCGCGACAATTCACACAGCATTATCTAGCCCCAAGCTAAGCAGAGCTTGTGTTATGGGTACTAGATAACTGATATACTTAATACAATACACTACATAGATAGATATTTTTTATTATACATAGAAAACATAACGCCCTTGACAAATGTCTGCAAATCGTACAAACATTTGTCCCGAGGCGGGAATCGAACCCGCAACCTCCTGCGTCGCAGGCGGACCTTCGCCCGCTACGCCACAGAGGTCGTCACAACTTCTTTGGTGGAGGTACGTGCAGCAATGGTCATTTTCTGTGCTTATGAGGAATTATAAATGGATATAGTGTAGAGATAGGTTGCGTTGTAAGTCATCAATGGATACGGCTCACACAGGACCATGATGGATGATATAAACTTCGGAAGACCTACCCAGCTTTAGGTAAAATCTAATACCAGCTGCATAACATACGTAACGTATGACGTTACGGAATTCCACAAGAAATGGCACAAGATATGCAATAAGTTGGTCTATAAAGAATTCGATAACTAAACTACCTACTACCAATATATATTTATCGGAATGTTGTTTATCTGTTGAATAGATTGGCATAAATTCGGTATTTCATTGCATATTAAAATATCAACCACTGACAAATCCCTGCTCAATATCATGCTCAAATAAACACAAGGCGAAATTATGTTAAACAAACTGGATACTGGTATTTATTCTAGGGCATATTTAGTTGTATGGAAGTTAGAAAAATAAAATAGATGAAGTCAAATGAACGTAAAATTTCCCTAATCATATTAATTAGGTGCCATCACTGGTGACGATCGAGAACAATCATTAACCATTGCCACCATGGGGGTCGCACGTTGTTTTTTTTCTCAATTGCCACTAGTGGTGTTGGATATGGTGGTAGCAATTGGGAATAGACGAATAATTTTAAAATTCCTACGAATAAATAATGAATTTTCGCCCTGTCGTCGTCGTGGTGACCCACCTAGCTAGGTCCTAGGTCCTAGGCCCACTATTCCCATCTGTGAAAGATCCATAGATAGACCAATAACTACCAAATTACCAAATATACTGGTCACCTGGGTTGTTCTGATGATTTACATAATGAGGAAAATTTAGTTACAATCCCTGGCATATTGGGACCTATGCTTTGCGGCTTTTTCGTATAATTTTCAAATTACCATAACTTTCAGGACAAAACCAGCCCACATAACAAGCTCAGTAACTTACACCCTTATTGAATATGAAAAAGAAACGGGACAAGCTGGCAAAGATTATGTAGGACCTTAATAAAAACCGAGCAATCTAAGATTTTTCGAGCAACGCTGGATGTTTGCTATGTAAATTCATCGAGGTACTTACGGAAAGTGCCTCTCGTTTCTGTTTATTTAGGACGTTAGACTGAAATTTTAGTTTCAGGTTTGTATTGGGAGGATTTGGGTAACTACATTGAGTCTTGTCTTCATCCATACTGCAATACTTGAAAACGAAAGTTTTCAATCAGGGCATCTTGACCTATGGAGCTGAGACGTTGACACTCACGGTAGAGCTGGTCCACCAGTTCAAAGTCGCTCAGTGAGCTATGGAAAGAGCTACGCTGAGAGTTTGTCCGAAGGAAAGGATTCGTAACGAATACATCCGAAAGAGTACTAAAGTTGCCAACATAGCTCAAAGAATTAACAAGCTGAAGTGACCGATCGGGCCAGCCATACCTCGCGAAGAACCGACAACTGCTGGGCTAAACGCGGTCTTGAGTGGAGACCACGACTTGGCGTGTAGGACGTGCTCTGGTTCTCATATGATTTTACGACTTGCGAAAGCACTGCAGGCAGATTCTGCATGTGCCTACTGAAAACAGGGCGCTGTGGCGCTCATAACCATGGCCTATGTCCAGTTATGGACAAATATAAGCTGAAGATTTTGGTCATAAAACTAAGCGTATGCCCAGCGATACTTAAACTAAGTTTAACACTGGCCGTGGTGAAAAAAATAAGTTTTGAACGAAGCTTTTAACAAAACTTTTGAGGTGAGGTGAGGAAATCTCGGAAGATTTGGTGTAAGAGAATTGCTCTTAGGGTTTCCCCAAGCCTTTTTGAACGAGTTTTTGCACGTGGTCCTATTTATTAAAACAGTTTCTCACGTTTCTCAGCTCGTGTATATTCATAATTTATGAAAATAAAACAAGATGCCTTCAAATTGGGAAAATACCTACAAATCTCGGATTGGTGAGGTAAACGCTCCGAGTTTAGAGAATGAGTCGTTTCATCATCATCAGCCCATGCTAATTCACTAGTAGTGTTAGGTAGTGTCTGGACCTATGCCTCCCGGTCCCCCCTCAGTTCTTGAGTGGACGACGGCGACTCGGCAAACGTAGTGTAGGACGCCGGCCGGCCAGGTGGGATGACGACCTGCGAAAGACTGCAGGCAGATGCTGGATGCGGCAAGCCGAAGATAGGGCGCTATGGCGCTCATTAGAGGAGGCCTATGTCCAGCAGTGTTGACTATTATAGGTTGATGATGATAATGTGCGCCATAGCGCTCTGTCTTCAGCTTGCCTTTGGGGCAAACTCATTAAGCTGCTCAATGAAGTTCGAAGCCGCCTTGATTCAACTTCAACTTCTTTCTTAATGGCGCAGCTTGCTTTTTACTACGACTCTGCCGGTGTCAGTAAGGAGTGTTGTAGTCTTATTTATTTGTAGTGTAAACTTCAAAAATAATAATGATCGGTTCAAAAATAACAGCAGCAAAAATAACAGCAGCAGTTCTTGGACGAACGAAATCACGCTCCCGAAAAATTCAAATAGACTATGAAATGTTGATTATTGTTATCTCTGATCAGTGAGGGTGATTTCGTTCGGCCAAAATTGTTACAAACCAAAGAGAATACAATATCACAAACAGCCATAAACTAGTTCGTATACATACGTAGAAACAGCTTGGAAGAGGCAAAAAATACATAACAACATGCAAAGAGAATACAATACTGTAACAACATGGAGTAAAAATCACAAAGTACTTTCACGGGTAAAAATACGCTGCTGATATTAATATTCATCTATGGCTGGCACTGCCTTCTTCTTTTAAGCATAACAATATGTAAATCAAATCAAAAACGGATTTTGCAGACAATGTGCAGATTCATTTCATGACAATCTTCAAAATGCACGGTTAATTCGAACACGGAGTATGCCGCTCTCTGCAAAATTCAGACGAGGTAAGATAATGCACAGATAAACGTAAATAAAAGTTTTCCGTTTAGAAGATGCCGCTCTCTGCAAAATTCAGACGAGGTAAGATAATGCACAGATATATGTAAATAAAAGTTTTCCGTTTAGAAGATCTTGAAGTTTTGGGTACAGAAGAGATTGATAGATTCAGAAATTAGACAATGGCTATTCTTATAAGGAAAGCAACTTGCTGCCTTTGATTAAATCGAGAGATGCGCCATTAGAATGGTCAATCCACAGTCAATGACAGATGGGCACATAAAGGAATCTGCAAAGTCTTGAGCACTGTTGTTAGGTAGCCTGTCTCTCTATCTTCCATCGCATATATTTCGACGAAACCCAGGAGCTGCACAGCCTAATTCCCCGCTCTCCATTCCAAGGACACAGGACCGGACAGAAACCAACTAAGCGTATACAGGTGTCAATATTTCTCCAGGAGATAGGTGTGAAGAGGAAAATATTGTGTCGTTATGCACATGCATTTATGGACAAGACGCGTCATGTTACAAGAGCGATGGAACCTACGTGACCGGTCACGTAGAAATTCAATTTGTAAAACATGAAAGAATCGACTATGTTCAAAAGCCCCGTGCATCTTTTGTAAGGTGAATCGTTCGATTTGTCTCCCAAAATTAATAAATACATAGTTACCTATCTAATACCTTATTTATTGTATAAGTTACGTCTCAAGCCAGTTCGTATTTTCTGTGTATTTTTTGTGCTAAATTATTATTGCTTGTCATATGTTTTATGTACCTACTTACTAAACATAAATAAATAATGCTGGACATTTAATAGCTCTTTCATCTATTGTCAAACTAGCTGCGCCCCGCGGCTTCGCCCCCGTGGAAATTTATGTTTACAACTTTCTTAATTTTTTCTTTCATAAGAACCTTCTCCTGACAATAACAAACACAACAAAGAAAGAATTCGCGAAATCGGTCCAGCCGTTCACGCGTGATGCCGTGACCAAGGAAAACGGGTTTCATTTTTATATATATACTCGTAGATTAAGCTAATTTATCTGTTAGGTAGGAGTGTGAAACCTTCCGCTTCCTTCCTCAGCACCTTACCAACTGTGCCACAGAGGTCGATTCAAACAAAAAGATTAGTGAAACAAGCCACTACCTCTATGAGTAAAGGTATGAAACTCCTATAGCAGCTTCTCTTATTTCGTTTTCAGAAATGCTGAACGCAATAAAAAACGCAAAGAAGACTCGAGACGAGAAGGACAACATAAATGCGGAAGTTGATGACACTGAAGAAACAACGGAAAATAACGATGAGGAACCGACCGAAGACCTGCAGCTCCCTCTAAAGATCTCTAACGATAAAATCTCCAAAGATTCCAAACAAGAAAAATCCGACACAACCGTAAAGTCGGAAGCTACTAAAAAATAACTTGTTGTTGAGGTAGTGCAGCGCAGAGACCTAACTATAACCCATGATACTTGAACAAGAAAAATCCGACACAGCCGTAAAGTCGGTTGTGTGAAAGACATGGCTGAGAAAAGTTTAAGTACAGAGATGACGGCATCATACATCATACATCATACATATTATGTTGTGCTGCCTACCTAGCGTGGGATAAATCAGGTTCGCAAGAAGAAGAAGAAGTGCTCTATTTCTCCATCCATCATACTAAACACTCACTAAAACTGTGCTCGTTAATGTGAAAACAAGAACAAAATTAACAATTTTAAAAACCCTCCGACAGATTTTCATTATACATGGCTAAGAACACTACACTCGGGATAAAATTATCAATGACACAAAAAAAAAACGAAAATCGGTGCATCCGTTTGGGAGCTATGATACCACAGACAAATACACAGACAGACACGTCCGACAATGAAACCGGTATTAATGGTCATTCTCGTAGCAAAATACAAATAGGTATGAGGGTAAAAACTCACTCGCAGCAGTGACTTCAGATTTCATGGCGCATGCAACTGCGCCGAAATATTGGGAAGCTTAAAACAACGCAAAACAAAATATCATTTCGTTATTAATTGATTACTTTTCTGAAAAGAATAGTGGTTTGACACTGCAAACGCAAAATGTCATGGTAAATATCCCGTTATTAATTAATGACTTTCTGAAAAGAATAGTGGTTTGATGCAAGCGCGTTTGCTTTCTGGGTCTGACTGAAGTCTCGCTCAGTTTGCAGTGGTGTAGAAAGAGATGTCCTCTATTTCAACGCAGAATGACAGCTGTTAGCCATTCAACGCTCTGACAAATACAAGCGGAAATGAATTTTATTACGTTACTTTTAAATTCTAAATGTGTATTTTCCAGGTCTAGAAAGATAGGCTAGAAAAACTAATGTCAACAGGGTCTAATTCAATCTGTCTGATATGTATACACGCCTAAAAGAACGTAGGCTGCTTGATGCACGGGCAAGAAGTGCAAATATGTATAAAAAAACAAATTATCTAAATTTAAACCAACTTTATATTTTTAAAACTTGCGTACTTGTTAAAAGAATAACAAACAAGTCACTACAAACAAACATACAATTACATCAAACAGAAAATAAATACAGCTTTAGGAATAAATTTAAATTAAAGGTTTCAAAAAGTAGAACTAATTATGGTAAGAGAACGATATTATCAGAGGGAGCCCGTCTTTATAACAAATTACCTAACAATGTGAAAGAATGTGAAAATATGAAAATATTTAAAAACAGTTTACTGAAATATGTAAGCACCATAGATAAATAGCGAAATGTGTCATTAATAATTATATCTTTTCCTTTCCTCTCATCACTTGTACCATACACCATCACAATACTTCGTCGGAATCATACTGCTAATAGTTTTGCAATCTACCCTATTTATTTTTGTTATTAGTTGGTTTGTTATTTCATTTGTATGTACCTATATATTCTAAATTATGTTAAATAGCATAGCACTATATATAAGAAATTGGATTACCTATGCCTACATATAAGTACCTAGGTCCTAGAGGTAATATGTAATTTAAACATTATTTACGAATAACTTATTCTCATTGTAAATGAACTTTTATAGTTTTTATGAGAAATAAAGATTCTTTAACCTCAATATCATTAAAATCCCTTCCGCCGTTTAGACACCACGGTGTGTGCCGTACAACTGGCCATAGAGGTAGATTGTATCCTAAGAAAGGACATTTTACAAAAACGCACGTGAAGCTGCGGGATGAAGCTAGTTGCAGATAATTCAAAGGTTTTGACATCTCTGAGTGGAAATTGATCGGAGGCGGCAGCCGAGCGAGGCCCGGCTTCCTGGCGCCTGAACCATTGATGGTAAACAACGATTTCCTAACTCAATAGGGTAAAACACGATTGCTAGCTCTCTTCTCTTATTATTAGCACTGGACATTATAAGATTTGATTTTTATTTTTCCGATTAATTTTAATTATAATAATATTTTTTAACCTTGCATTTTATTGGATTTTTATATATTTTTGGCTTTATTTTTTGTGTGGTTTTCTTTTCTTTGAACGTGTAAACCGAGACTTAGTCTCTGTGCGCGCTCACTTGCAGGTCGCTCATTCCGTCGCTTTGTCTTTGTATTATTTTTGTGAATTTAAGTTCTGATGTGTTGTGTAAATAAACATGTGTAGGTAAGGATTAAATAGTTTTTAGTTCATCGATTCTGTATTTGATAAAGATTTTGGACCTAAATAATTATTTCAACAAAAATCGACACTTCGTGGCATTTTTCTTTTGTTTTTTTCATTTTCAATATCGGACTTAAACATTTTTAATGTGTTAGCTTATTTCATAACGATTCCAACAGTATAAATTATACATAGTAGCTCCATACAAAACTAAACTTTAGAAATGAGATATCGTCATTTTAATATCACACGCGCCATTCTCGCGCCGGACTTCTGGAGCTTGCACCACAGATGTGCGATTACTAGTAACAAAACGAACGTCCACATGCGATAGAATATGAACATGTTAGTTTAGGTCGCTTCATCTTTCGTTTGTTTGTACATAAATTTTCTATTCTATGAACTTGTAAATTTTATTTTGAGAACTTGTTATTTTTAATTTTATTTTGTAAATAGTATATTTTAATTTCAGTAGAAATTAAAATAACTATTTACAAAATAATCTTCGATCGGGCGCCATGTCGGACAGTGCACGTGGAGAGCCGGGTGTGGACTCGGGCGGTAACTTTACCCCCAAGCTCGCACTGCGTAAGACCCGACCGCCGCAGTCATCCGCGGCAAAGAGACCGCTGTCGTTGCCAGTCGACACAGCCGAGAGCGTCGCAGCCGCGTCCTCGCTTTGATTGCAACGATCGCTCGAGCGCCCGGTCTGCGGCAGTGCAGAAGGCTCACGACGCCAAACGGAATGTACTCCGGCGCGGCCTCCAAAGGCCACTCCGGCAACGGCGGCAACCGCTGTAAACGCAGTGCCTAAGAAGCGGTCGCTAGAAGCAATCCAAGCTGGGGGGCTTAAACTGGCGACCGCTTCCAAACTGGAGCTGCTCGATTATGTCCGTGGCGCCATACGTGGCATTGTCGCCATAACTTCGGGCCCCGGTAGGCCCTGGCTCGAAGTTAAACAAGGCGGACATCGGTGGCAACACCGGTTACGGGCGCGATATCTTGGTGTCGTGGCAGCTATCCTGTTCAGTCCTGTTTTTGGAACGAAGTTCCTTATCGCGCGTTGTGAAAGGGGACTAGACAGAAAAAATTCTCACGAAACAGAGCACAGAGCAGCACCGAGCTGGGGAGGAGCAGCCCGGCAATGAAGTCTGTGATGTGATGTGGCATGCCCCAGAAGGGGGAGAGTGTACGGGACAAAGTGCGTAGTATTTGTAGAGTCTTGAGTCACCCGAGTGGCTCTTTTCTCACAGTTTCGGTCCGTGTAACCGCAAGGTTGGCGGGATCATGGGAAGGTTGGAGGGATGGACATTATAAGAATTACCTTGCGCCCGCGGCTTTGCACGATTTTTTCCGGGATAAAGGTAGTCTCTACTCTAGTTTTTCAGGTTTAGAACTACATACGTGCAATATTTCAGCCAATGCGTTCAGTAGTTTTGGCGCATCGAAGTAACATTCATCCATCCATTTATTCAAACTTTCGCATTTATAATATTAGTGCTGTAGAGAAAACTGTCTCGACGAATAATGAAAATGTTTAATTTCTAAGAAATCAAATAATATCGCAAACATTTTCGACTTCGACGGGACGTGACATTACCCTGAGTGTGGGGTTACGCAGTATAATAGCAAAAAACCTTAAATGTTTAATTGTTTCATTGAAAACATTGGTGGGAAATAGGCATCGTCGACCAATTTACCTTAAATTGGTGGAAACCTAGCAGCCTTCGATTTCAAGTCTGCTGGGATACACAAAGCAATAAAGTATATGAAATACGAATCATTATTGGCTTCTTATTTATAAGGAGGCAGGTATTCTTTCCCTCTTTCCCTATAAAAAATAACAAGGTGTGAACGTATTTTTTCCTGATTGTTACAAGAATAATTGATCTGGAAACTCTGTGTCAACATAAAATTTTGACTTCAAAAGTTACAAATATAGGGATCTGGTTGTAAGTTGTATTCAATATTTTATTGCATTATAACAAAAATATTAATGAGCGTTTTGTAAATCACAAATGCAAATTCACGTTGGATAAACAGATCGATAAAAACTATGCATTTTATACATGAATACAGAGATCTTTTGAGATCAGTCACTATATACCTACTCCCTGCCTACCTACTTCCATAATAATTCTGTTAGGTCATGAGATAGTACCTACCTTTACATAATTATAAGCTACCTATATAATTATGAATACAGAGATCTTTTGAGATCAGTCACTATATACCTACTCCCCGCCTACCTACTTCCATAATAATTCTGTTAGGTCATGAGATAGTACCTACCTTTACATAATTATAAGCTACCTATATAATTACTTTTAGACCATATATGATATTTTTTTTCTCACTGCCGTCCAGTTCTGCATGAACGGTTTTTTACTGGATCCTGCAAAAACCATTGGTGTGTTCACAGTAGCTCCCTTAACCGTTTCATACAAGTATTTTCCGGTAACAAATTCACACAGTAGTTTGCATCCAGTTTTTCGCGGTCTCTCCTCGTGAATACTAGAATTGAAACACTTATATTACCGGGATCCAGCAAAAACCGTACCTGCATAAAATGGAATGCCATGGGAAAGGGCTGTTAGTAGGTACCTATTAGATAGTATAAGTATCAGCTAGAGTCATAGTATCATTGATATTATCGTCAGGTAAAATTTTCAGATAAAAATTTCTTTGCCGTCCTGTACACTTGATACATTTTCGTCGGACGAGTAGGAAAAGAGACGAAATAGGAATGAGACCATTCCCTATGACCAGTACTCTGTGAATGAGACTGACTGGATCACGACTGGATGCAGAAAGTGACGTCATAGGAAACAGACGTGTTAGAGAGGGAGACGAAGTAGCGAAAGTGATTTGCTGCGGACCGTTTATAGTTCACAACACTATCAGCACTAAAAGCGTTCAATATTGTTCCGAATTATTTTAGCGCGATAACGACAGATATCGGTCTATGTTATTCGGAACGGCTATAGACGCGCTCACATCGCTCACGTAAACATAACCTCAAGTTTAAGGTGATTTTGTCAATTTCTTATGCCAATTTGTATAATCATAATATGACAATTTGACAGATCGTTCACAGCGACCATGCTCGGTAAAATAGCATGAGCGTTGTCAGTGCAAAGATGGCGCCGGTTATAATTGTCGTCATCGTCATCTATGACGTTTCGTTAACAACTGTAGACGCGATATCGCATTAACGGACCGCTTTGTGAGTACTCAAATCGATTTTGTCTATCAACGGAACGCAGCAATTGATTGATTACAATTTTCAGCCTCCTTGAAAGCGTGTTAAAGAATTCTGGCCACTAAATTTTATTCTCGATGATTCTGACATTCGAAACTTGTCAAAAACTATTTATAACGGAGAAGTATTCGTGATATCTACTAATCAGACTGGCGGGTATTGTAAACTCAAGTTACAGCAAAATACCAAAGTTTTTTAGGATTTTCCTTGAGTAACACAAACAAACAATACACAAACAAAACAATGAGTTACATTAACAGAACCATGAGCACGACGTCGAATATTGCCCAAAAACGTGTATTGCCAAAGCTTATGGCATGCATGACAAAAACCAGCTTGGAAAATTTAAGGAACAAGGCGCTGTTTGGCTTGAATGTTCTAGATTCCAAAGGATTAAGGCGGTAAGTCCCATAAGCTAAGACTTTCTAGCGAAAAATGTGCGAAAAATATTATTTTGCCCCGTCAGCAACCTGACGATAAATCTTTTAAATCCATCATTGTTATTAAAATTTCCATGTCTGCCAATAAAAACTCCAGTTACTGGGCAGTTCGTACAATTCCTAATTTGTACAATCACTCTCAGTGCCTTCAGTTACTCCGTGATCATGGCGTATGAAACAGTAACTGTGACAAAATATTTGATAGCTCAAAACTCCACATAGAAGACAGTACAACTGTGTGTTATTGTGGGTGTTGTATTGTATGTGCCAGGTCGCGATCTCTGTGTGCAAAATTTCAACACGATCCATTAAGTGGTTCTAGCTTTGTCTTCATACTTCTTCACAACGCGGCAACCAACGGCACAAACTTCACCTTTAATATATTATGCTGCGAACACACCGGCCATGCGAACGCCAACGAATGGGTCTCGCTAGCCTTCGTTGGTCTTTCCACTATGTATACAATTGCTATTCTTAAAATATGTGGTTGTCTCCGCTTCCGTTTTATTTTTCTAACTCGTTTTATAGATAGCGAGTTAGCAAAGACACGAAAAATAATATATACTAATCTATATTAATATTATAAAGAGGAAAGATTTGATTGTTTGTTTATATTGAATAGGCTCGAAAACTACTGGACCGATTTGAAAAATTCTTTTACCATTAGAAGCTTATCATTAGAAGCCCACATTATTCCTGATGAACATAGGCTACTTTTTACCGCGGGAAAATGCTTCATTCCTACGGGAAAACGGGTAGGTTATAGGACAACGGTTAGTAAGAATACAGCTAGTGGTATAAAAAACTAGCAATTTAATTATTTCGTCGTCATCTAATCAAATCGAGAATGCAAGCTAAAATCAAGATCGTTTTCTCGAGCAGTAGGTAAATGTATTTTTACATTTTGGACGCACGAGGCCAACGAGCGTGCGTTAGGGTCAGTTCACACCGAGACGCGACGCGGCGCGACGCTGCGCGCACATTTTTCATAGAGCGACTCAGAATATACTTTATTCACTACACGAAAAGATACACATTACATTGTGAGAATTCAGATTACGTTGCACCACGCAGCACTGCGCCTCGAGGTGCCTCGCGGCGTAGCGCGACGTATCGTGACGCAGCGGTGCATCGAAATAAAATTAAAAAGAAGACATCACACCGCCGCGCGGCGCCCGCGGCTAGTAGATACGTTCCGCTGCGCCTCGCGGCATCTCGCTGCGCAGCGAGGCGTCGTCCTGCTACGATTTTAAGATGCGCCTCGCGACGTTGCGATGCGTCTCGCGACGACGCGCGGCGTAGCGCGAAATCATTGGCCTCTTTGAGTATCGTCGCGTCGCGTCGCGTCTCGGTGTGAATTGACCCTTAGCCAACGCTGAATATCGTTCGCTAGCGTTTGGCCGATGTGTACGCAGCATCAGTAGGATTGTTATAATATCATTAGGTTTACAATGTTTCAGTCGAAAGTTACCTCTTCACGAATGTCTAATTGCCGAGCTTAAAGAGACCGGCTTCATCGAGTCATCAAGCTACATGCTCGACCTTCTCTACGACAACATTCAGCTCATGGCAGAAGATGATATCGGTATCGTGGTGGACTTGAGGACTAAAGGAGAATTCTTGGAGTGCATTTCAGCAGGCCTGCAAAAAGCCGAGAAGGAAAGAGACAAAGGTATTGGATTCTGCGACGCAGGAGGATTCGTTTCCCGCCCGGGACAATATTTCTACGATCTGTAGATATTTCTTCCGGGGGGTTTCTATGAAGAAATATCTATCCATGTAATGTAACGTATTTAAGTATAGATATCAGTTGTTAAGTCTCCAATACACAAGCTCTGCTTACTTTGGATAGGTTGCTATTATTAGATATTCTTTGGCATCTAGACTAAATGTTGCCCTGCATTATTTATTTATTGTATGTATTCTTCTAAGTATCAGTCAACTAGTACCTACCCATAATACAAGCTCTGCTTAGCTTGGGGCTAGATGATGCAGTGTGGATTGTCAGCATTATTTATTTAATTACTACTGCCCTCGGCTTCGCACGCGTATTTTTGGTATTATAAGTAGCCTATTATCGAAGCTAAGCTACCTATGTTCTAAATGCACGCCAAATTTCACAGTGACCTGTTCAGTAGTTTTGGAGATCTTAGGTAACAAAAATTCACATTTCACAAACTTTCGGCTATAAAATATTAGTAGGATAGAAGGATTATTATTGATGATCTGGTGGTAGAGGTGAGAGAATATCTGGGCCGTGATCATAGTGTGTGTAGAAAAGGCGAGGCATTCCTCGTTGCGCACCCAGATGAACCGCACCCAGATGAACCGCACTCAGATGAACCGCACCCAGGTGAACCGCACCTAAGTCCTTCTACATAGCGCACCCGTTTCGGTGCGTTTTTATAACACTCGGTAGGTATATACCTACTTAAAAGGTACCTACTTAAAATAGTCTAGTCAAGTAGTAAAATAAACATGTTCATATTATTTTATTGTTTTTAGGTATCGCCTACGTAGGTACGAGATTTCATTTTTGATTGATGATTTTTGCTATAATCATAGCCCTCTAGTTTTAATAGCTATGGTATAGATAGACTACCTATAGAGTAATTACAAGTCGTATTAGGTAGCTATTTTGTTTATACGAAGCCGGTTCCTATAAAACACGTTACCTATTTTGTGGAATATTCCAAACACGCGAGCCGCGAATTTAATGATCACGATACAAATACAACCTCACGCGTAGAAAGTTCCATGAAGGAACCTCTCAATGTTAAGGCTATACCTATCTGTTTTATATACCTTTATTTGGCCACAATCTCACCTGTAGGCCTAGCACGTCGATAGTATTCTACCCGAAACAGAGACCATAGATAGAGAAGAATGACATGGCATTGTCATACATTGCGTAAATTATTGAAGTTCGGTTTGTCCGTCAGCCTCAGTTTAATAAGGAACAAATACAACGGATACTTAATACTTACCTATTATTATAGAGAATAATAAAGATATAGTTTTTTTTATAAAAGAGTAAATAAAGAAAACAACCAAAAATTAAAAGCGAATTACTAACATGTTTAGATTTTTTATTATATTCTTAGTTAACCAGTCTCTGTTTGGAAAAATGTGTGTAAGATGTGTGAGGGTGTGTGTCTGTGAGAGAGTGTGAGTGTATGTGTGTGGGTGTGGCGGTGCTCCTGAGGACACCGATCTCTTAAGAGACCGGGCAACAGGAGTCGCCAGGGGGTTGTTTGATGTGTGTGAGAACATTGGAACCCTTGGTAATGTTAAATTTTAAAACATAATAAAGAACAGGCTACTGCAATAAACTTCCTACTAATATTATAAATGCGATAGTTTGTGTGAATGTTTGTTAGCACGCATCTCGGCAACTGCTTAACTGATTTAGATGAAATTTGGTGTGAAGATACATTAGGTTCCAGAATAATACATAGGCTTATCAAAGTTTCAAAGTAAATTAAACATTAGCCTCTGAGGGTGTTAAAAAGGGTGGTAAAGTTTCTATATATAACTTTATTATTCCTTGGTTCGATTCACTCAAAACTCTGTATAAATCTATATACTTAAAAGAGAAGAGAAAACTGGCTCATCAAGAGATCTCTGAAACTACAAGAGCTACGAAGCTGAAATTTTGCATGCGCTCTTTTCAGGACGTAGGCACCCACCCGCTAAGAACGGATTTTTAGAAATTCGTATTCTAAGGGGGTCAAAGGTCATTTTTATAATAACTTCAGAACCGTTACTTTTAGCCCGTCAAAATTTGTAGCGTAGAAAGATGACTCAATATAAATAGACGCGTATTTCAGCGTTTTTTTAATTCAAGGTTAATGGTGTGGAGTCAAAGTTAGGCCACTCACTGAATTATCAAGAAATCTAGAAAAGACATCTAGAAAAGCTACGAGGCTGAAATTTTGCATGAAAATTTAGATTAGGACGTAAGCACATACTAAGAACAGTTGTTTTAGAAATTCACATTCTTGGGTTATTATGTTCTTACCTAAACTTCTATCTGCGGCTTCAAACAAGTGGTACTCGGATGCTACTGGTTATTTTACTCGGATGTACATTAGTACTACTACTAAAGTCCACGTGAATGAAATCGCGGCGGGTCAGCTAAAAGAAAACTTTAAAGTAAAGCGTAAACTTTAAAGTAGAAATACTATCGACTTTGAAGGAGTCGAGGTCGTAGCTCAACTGACCCTAAGACGCTGGCTGCATTGCCACGCTGTATGGCAACGCTGATGCGCTGCACCAAATACTCACCAGCTCTCGGGTCACGCGTCGCTTCGACCAGACGCTCAGATAATTTTTTTAAACTCGAGGAGTCTCGGTACCCCACGGACCTAGGGTCTCGACTCCAAGGGGAGCAAATGTGTAGGCTCTGTCGAGACCTGCATATTAGCGCTTCTGGATATCCTCAGACAAATCTGCCACCGCAACCACCCTATTTGTATTATTCCATACTTGCTATTCTACTGTCGTCTTTACTATTCTATTGTTTTCGTAACACGACACTGCGCTTCAAACTCAAACTGTAGACGTAGCTCAAAAATTTGCGACACATGAATGGAGTTAGGCTGGCCATGCCTGCCGCATGCCCGAAGACCTGTGTACTTAGATCACCACTCAGTGGAGTCCCAAATATCTAGGCCAAATATATAGGCGTCGCGGTAGACCGAAGAAATGATGGCGCCACGAACTAGATACATTCGATAGAGCGTGGGTGCAACAGGCTCAGAATCGTGATGCATGGAGGGATCCGTAGGAGGCATTAGCCCAACACATGGGACATTACAGGCTAAATTGCGACCTCTGTGGTGCGGGCAAAGTTCCGCGTGCAACGCAGGAGGTTGCGGGTTCGATTCCTGCCTCCCGCCGCGCCGGGACAAATGCTTGTACGATCTGCAGATATTTCTATACAGGGCGTTCTGGATGTTTTCCATTTAAAATAAAAATATCTATCTTTGTGTATTATATTATATTTAACCGTCATAGGGCTAAGACGCAAGACTTATTTTGAAGCACACATTCTGTACTATCGTTCAAAAACAAAAAACATATAGCTTGACGGTTTCGATTTTATGAAAAAGCTAATAATTTCAAAAAAAATGTTAAGAATTTTTTTTTTGTTTTATAAATTCTCTTTTCTTTTATTATAAAATAGAAATTGCAACAATGTTATCATTGCTTTATTGTCTACATTATTGGCTATCAAATGTGTCCTCTATCGTTTTCCAAAGACTTCTACATGGGTAGCTATACCTTAATCAGTACAAGCACCCGTGCTTCGAGGCAGCAGAGAACAAAATGGCTGCCATTTTATTATCATGGAGAGAGAAAAAAAAAATAGGGATAGTGATTTGTCGATAAAATTTACCGTATTTCACCCCACCAAAGTCTCCGACACCGGTGACCGGACACATTGTATATTAGTGTAATATCAGTTATCTAGTACCCATTACACAAGTTTTGCTAAGTTGGGTGCAAGGTAATGCTGTGTGAATTGTCCAACATTATTTATTTATTAATTAAATTTTCAACTTCTAGGTCATACAAAGAAGGAATGCGTGCATCTTCTAAATCTGGCCATGCACTTCGCTGAGCAAGGGAAGGGCATCCTCTGGCTGGCAGAGAAGTTCTTTATGGCTGCTATGGCTGTCGCCAGCCAGTACCTTGTCGACGGAGGAGCGCAGAAGGCACGCTGCAAATATCACTATTCGAAGTTCCTCCTGGATAAATGTAAGTTACTATCGATAAACTTCCGATGGAAAAATGCAATAGAATAATACACAACTCTTTATTGTACACCACAAAGTTGTACAAACAATAGTACATTGTACACCTAGGCGAGAAAGTGCCCAATTGCTATCGACTGTGTCCGAGGCGCAGCCGAGGGCCTTAAAACACACGAGATAGGAATCGCATTTTCTCCCGAGTGATACACGGTGCTTTATACTACAACTTTGTAAGGTTAGGACTGGTGAGAAATTGCTCAGGATAGACAAAAATGGCGACTTCAAGGCGATGCAAGGCAATCACTAAAAACGAAGACGCTTCATATTAATACTACATAATTGCACACGCGCAGCGAAAACCTGTTGAAGTTCCAATTCTAAAACGGACATGAGACAAATGAATGGGCAAAATGTTTTCCAACGATATTTCTTTTGTTTTGCTACCATTTTATTTAGGAAAAAATATCTGGGATTCTAGAACCGAATATTATGTAGTTGCGAAGATTCCCCATTACGAATTTACAAAAATACATTCATACTGGAAGGCTTAGGTATCGATAATAATCACGTGAGTTTTGCATGAAAGCTTTGCATTTTTAGGGTTCCGTACCCAAAGTCCGTCCGTCTGTAACCGGGCTGTATCTCAAGAACCGTAAAAGGTACGCAGTTGAAATTTCCCTACCTTCCAATTGTTGAGTGTGTATATCTCTTACCGATATAACAACACTTTTAAACTTTCGCGATTTGTTAACATAATTAATGATTTTATCGGGTATTTATCGCGTACCTTTTATTATTATTTCCCCTGCGTTTCTACCACGTTACAGCGATCGTGAGAAATAATAACAAAAAGTACGCGATAAGTACCCGATAAAATCATTAATAATGATGATAAAACAACAAATAGGTAATACAAAGAAAATCAATCTAATGATTAAGAGGGTTAACGTCTAGCCACGTTGAGAACCGATCGACTTGGATGGGTGACCAGGCCGTCTACGGAAAAATCGACTAAAACAATTCGTCTTATACAATTCGACTAAAACATTTAGACTAAAACACAATTCGACTAAAGCACGAAGACCTTGATTTGACCCGACTTTTAGGCCTCCCCCGCGAAGCGGGGGGGGGGTCATAACTTACTCTCGTAGGGGGGGCGACCAGACCACGTCGTGTTGGCTTTTTGCTTTTTTCGATCCACCATAAAAATCAGATTTTTAGGTTTTTTTTTACAAAAAACTTTTATTTGATGGTACGGAACCTTCGGTGTGCAAGTCGATTCAAACTTACCGGTTTTATTAATAGACCTTGGATCTAGCATTTATGTTGAGCTATTTGAATTGGTCTACCGAATAAATGAATTATATTCTGACTTATTTTATCCTCGACCAATAATTATAATAAAAAATGCCCGAGCACCGTTATTGCTGACGTACTCGTACTTCAACGTGTGCTGCATAAATTATAATTTGTGTCGTTCTGCCGTCCCATAGGAGTATGAGAATTGGGGAATAGAGAGTGCATCTGTGTTTGCACACACACTTGTGCACTATGATAATTCCTACGCACATGGCTAGTCCGTTGTGACTGGCCGACGTAGTCTAGATTCAGCAAGAAGGATATCATCAAATTATAATTGCTATTTTCTACCCGTGGCTTTGAGTGCGTTTTAATTTAGGATACAAAGTTTCCTATAAATGAAGCACGTCATGCTTTGCGGAAAATTCGACTCAACAATTCGACTAAAACAATTCGACTAAAAACACAATTCGACTAAAAACATTCCCTGGCGGGAGGCGGATTGTGACTCGGGCGAATTGTGACTAGTTGAAATGTTTTTAGTCGAACTGTTTTAGTCTAATTATATTAGACGAATTGTTTTAGTAGAATTTTTCGTAGACGGGAATCCCTTAGTTCAAAAAATGAATCCCTCACGCAATATCTCCAAATCCATGGGAGAAAGACCCATCGTGTGGGGTGTCTACGTGATCAGCAGGAGCTCCTTAACTTGGCTCCACAAATGTTTTACGATTTACTGTCGACTGTCTTTTCTGTTATTTATAGGCACCTCTAGAGGATCGTGACGTGACGCGATTATTATGGTTTCCGCTGAAAACCAGCGCTGGGTGCATGGGTACCCAGCACAATGCTGAGCGAAAACCATGTTTACCTTGAGCTCAAATTACGTAGCATTAACCATTATTATAGTTCAACTTTTTGTGTAGTAGTTCGTAAGGTAAATAAAATATTTCATTTCATTTCTTCTTGCCAAATATTATGATTCTAGGTCAACGGGAAGAACCCTATAGGTTTTGTGTGCATGTGCCTTTGGGAATTTTAAAATATTCGGAAGCAAAAAGCTTTAAAACTTTTGATTGCGTTGACCTAGAAGTTTTATTATATCGAGGCTTCAAGAGGTTACGGACTTGAGTATTTGATGTTAATTTCAACTCGATACCTCCTCATGTTCCTGAAAAAAGGGGGTTGATGGACGTACAGACAGACAGACAGATGGACTACAAAGTGATCCTATAAGTTGGTACCTTTTTTTCTTAGATACGAAATCCTAAAAAAAATCATAGAGCAGCCGAATTTAAGAAGAAAAACCTAATTTTTTCGAAGTCGATTTTAAAAAGGAGCTTGTTTGTTATTTCAGGTCTAGAAATACATCTATTTGCATTTCAGCCCAATTTGTTCATTCTTATGGCGTGAAGAAGTAACATAAATCCATCCATCGAAATTTCACATAATACTTATTATATAATGACAGGACAATGATCGAAGTGACAGGAGACTCCCGCTCCGTTTCGTTCTTGTTGTAAAGGATTGCCATCGCTATTCAGGGAGGTAATGCTGCAAGCATTATGGGCACCTTTTCACCGAGAATGGTCAGGGGCGGGTTATTTAATGACTAATTTTTAAGTTGTATATTCAAAAGTACATGTAGAACTATATGATATATAAATAAAAATGTTATCTATTATAAAATTTATAATAATCGTTGTAAATAGTTCCAGGTTCAGATCCCGAAGAGCCCTTTCAAATCCTGTCTGTTATCCGAGACACTGCTATAGGAAAGGTATTTCGATAACTGTAACTCTTCGGCCCATATTATGAAAGCCTGTTCAGTCATTGAGTTAAGCTTGGATGCCGTACACTAATATTAAAAAGAGGAGAGACTTGTATTTTTGTATGTTTGTAACGAATAAACTTCAAAATAACTGAACTGATTTCAAAAAATCTTTCACCATTAGAATGCTACATTATCCCTGAGTAACATTGGTTATATTTATTACTAGATAAAACAAGGGATACTTACTAAAACTTCAATATCTATATGTAACCCAAGATGTAAAAAGTTTGCCATAAAATGTCTTTCATCGCATGCGCTGCGGAAACTATTGATGATAGAACAAAAAATTCGAACGAAAATCGTTACTCAAGGATAGATCAATCACTGAGCAAGCTTTCATAATACGGGCCTTAGAGTCTAGTATTTACATATTTAGTGCATTTGTCGACTCAGAATCAGCATTATTTATCCTAACCTAAGACTTTCAAGTGCCTTTTTTATTTTTCGTTGGCGAGGAAATTCATTTGCGAATAGACTGATCTGGGGGGAACCAGAATTAAGTGGGACTCGACGCCCTGGGAAGGACGTTATACCCACTAAAACGTCTCCGGTGTCCCTCGTCCCTCTCTCGCCATTTTCGCCGAAGCACATTTAAATCATCTGCGGCCCGACTGGCGGCGTCCCCTCTTCCTCCTATACATGGCCGGCGAGCCCACCGATCCACACACTCGCCGACCCCATTCTTCCGTCACCTTTCCTCCCCCGAGTAGGACACAAATAGGACAGACACAGTTGGAACCGCACCTTCAAGTGCCTACAACACATGCCTTGATTTTTGGCATGATGCACCAGCGGCGTCCTTGGTCCCTACAGGTTGCACTGCTAAGGCTGAGCAGGGAATGTGTTAACACTTTCATGGCCCAAGACGCAGATGTACTTCTTCAGCCCCCAATGCGGCGGCGCGCCTCTGCGGGTCGCACTTCCGAAGCTGGGCCAAAGTTTGGCAGTTTGTAGAATGGCTACGCCACCGTTTACAAAACGATGCTATTCAAATATTTGCCGATTGGTGAACGATCAACGCTTAACACTGGTGTAAACGTCACTTACATCTCGATGTATCTCGAAATAATTAATTAGGTTTTCCAAAGAAATCAGCAATATCAACATAGCTCAAAGAATAAGCAAGCTGAAGTGGCAGTGTACCGGCCATATCTCAAGAAAAACCGACAACCGCTGGAGTAAACGTAGGACACCTTCCGGCCAGGTGTGATGACGATCTGCGAAAGACTGCAGGCAGATGCTGGATGCGGCAAGCTGAAGACAGGGCTACGGCGATGGCGCTCATTAGGCGAGGCCTATGTCCAGGAGTGGACTAATATAGGCTGATGATGATGATGATAATGAAGAAGCCAGCATTCGTTTTGTAAGCGGCCAGCCATTCTACAAACGGGCCGATTCTGCGATTCGGCGTCGATATTTCTACGACGAAATATTAAGTGATGTTGCATGCATCACCTCGACTTTAACAAATACTTATATACGTATTTTTAGGCAGATAACAATATTAAAACAATGTTATTTACTAGGTACGTACTTATTATTAACATAAAAAGAAGATGGAATGGATAAAGTTAGTGCTCGTGGCCAATTTTTTTTAAACAAATCTCTTTATTGACAAAGAAAATTACAATCAAATATACAATGGCTAAAATGGTTTAGTTAGGTGGACATGTTGTAGACATAAGCAGTTACCTTTCGATGAAAATTTTTGAAAATGTCCAATTCTTCATAAAATGTATAAAGTTAGTTACGTAGTAGGCGCCCCTCTTATTTATGAATACCATCCCGATTGATTACTAAATTGGATAAATCTGTCATTCTGCCAATGTCTCTAGCTAATAAAGTTTTCAGAAGCAGAACAATTGAACATGATTCTACAAAAAGAAAAAAATATATCCTTGTACTTATAGTTCCGGATCGACCACTTTTTTTGCTACGCCTGTTCTTGTTCAGTCCAGTGTTTCTTGTTTATGACCAGATGTTGATCGACATTAACATTTTTAATGTTGATGTATGTTAAAAGATGATTTCAATTTGAATACAGATAGGTAGGTACTATATTTGGATTTTCCCATGTTATTTTAATATACTCCGCCAGGTAGGTATAACATTCCGAGACAGCACGGTCACGTGGGTGACACAAATTCTACGTTATCGCTAGTGATGTGCCGAGTACGGCTTGACTCGAGTCAGACTCGATTCCTGCTTAGGACTCGCCTACTCGAATACCAATTTATTATGATTCGAGTACGCCGGACTCGATTCCGGTACTCGAGTCATACGAGTATTATGCATGCGAGTCCAACTGACTCGAGTCTTGTATTCGAGTTAGGTTGACTCGTTCATACTCGATCTCATTTTACATAAGCAATGAAGTAACGCCTTTTGATACAAGTTTGAACCTGCAACTTTTAAGGCCTCCACAGTTCCACACACAGACGCCGCCGGAGGCTTGGTGGAGGCGGAGGCGTGCGAGTTGTATCCCCTATTGTATCTTATGAAAGACTACCACGCGGATGCTAAGCGGCGCACGGCCGTGGACTCGAGTCCAGGACCCGAGTCTTGGACTCGAGTCAACATTCGAATACCAAAAAATAGAACTCGAGTACTTGGCTCGAATAGCGGAATCGAGTCGTGATTCGAATACCGTTTAAACCGACTCGAGTCGACTCGATTCACCAAAAGAGCGACTCGGCACTAGTTATCGCCAGATATGGCGGTTCTCAAACTCTTTAGTTTGGGGAAAAAGTAGATCTATTCACTTGCCAAACTCGGTGTTGAATGTTTGTAAACAACAAATAAAAACTCTTTGTATGGCGTCGAGTTTCAAATACAAATGTTATCAATACTTATTGAAGGAAGGATCTCAAATCGACAAGTAATATAAATTGCGATGTTTGGATCAAAATCTTCAAACCCCTTTAATCTCGATGAAGTAATTAATAAATAATAAATAAATAATAAATAATGCTGGACAATTCACACAGCATTATCTAGCCCCAGGCTAAGCAGAGCTTGTGTTATGGGTACCAGATAACTGATATACTTAATACAATACACTACATGGATAGATATTTTTTTATTATACATAGAAAACATCCAGAACGCCCTGGACAAATGTCTGCAGATCGTACAAACATTTGTCCCGAGGCGGGAATCGAACCCGCAACCTCCTGCGTCGCAGGCAGACCTTCGCCCGCTGCGCCACAGAGGTCGTCGAATTATGTATGCGAGTGCGTTGTTTTAGTGACGGAACCGTGGTCCCACTGCGATGTCCCACTAGTGTGTGTTTGGTGGGACCACGAAAAAGTTTTGTCAGTGACAGATAACAGACATGGCAGTGGGACCACGGTTCCGGAGTGTTTAATACCTACTTCGTTGGAAGAAGCATGATACGAAAAAGTTCACGGAACGCATTAAACGCTGCACGAACAAGTTTAAAAATAACCTGAGCACGACCAATTAGAATGATATCTAATTTTAGTAACTGTGAAAACAGGTTTACGTGAATTTTTAATCACGCGGAAAATTTGTGAACTTCGACTAGCACAATCCTATTATTTTAGTGAGCTTTTTGCTTATTAATTTTTAACTACTTGATTGGATATAATTTGTTTGGCCCTCGCAAAACACTAATAAGTAACTACTTAAAACGTTGTCAGTACCTGTCTACCCAACATGTACCTACTGATAAAAAAAATTGAGGTATCTGGAGAGCATGGAAAGAGATGGGGGAGGCCTACGCCGAACAGGCGACACATTAGTGACCTGATAAATATTTTGAAACATCATAGAAACTACTACCTATAAATATCGAACATTTTGACATGTTATCGTAATATTAGTAGTAGAATTATATTATTAATAGTAGAATTATCACACTAATAATATTATAAATGCGAAAGTTTGGATGGATGGATGGATAGATGGATGCTTGTTGCCTCTTCACGCCAAAACTACTGAACGGATCAGGCTGAAATTTTGGTAAGTCTAACCCTGGAATCAAACATAGGCTTTATATCCCATAAATCAGTTCCCATGGGATATAAATAGCCTCAAAACGTTTCCATAGAAACAGCGCGCGCGAAGCCGCGGGCAGAAGCGAGTATAATTATGTAATATTAGTAGTAGAATTATATTTTTATTTTTATTTGTGCCATGAACATCAACCTTGCTCAAACGATTCAAGAGTACGTCATATGGCTCCTTGGCCTCTTTGGTCCATAGCCAGGCTGGAGGCGTAGATGCTGGATGCGGCTAGCTGAACACAGGGCACTATGGTGCTTGTTAGGGGAGGCCTATGTCCAGCAGTGGACTAATATACGAAGCTGGAGGCCAGTTCCTATATTATGATATGAGCTTATTAACTACTTACTAGTTTCTGCCCGTGGCCACGCACGCGTTGTGTGTGTGGAAACGTTTTTAGGTTAGGTACTTCTGTCCCATGGGAACTGATTTATGGGATTGTGTTATTTCAAATCTAGACCTACATCTATGCAAAATTTCAGCCCGATCTGTTCAGTAGCTATGGCGTGAATAAGTAACATATCCACACCTTCGCATTTATAAAATCGGTATTGGTGTGATTCACATATCTCTGTTTCATTTCACCAGGACTGGCTGCTGTACGAGCCAGAGCACAGCAAGGATTCTATCAAGGATCCCACCACCGTGTTCATCGCCACCGCGATCCAGCTCCACAGGGTGCTCATGGAGAAGTCGCGTCAGCTCAGGACGAAAGACACCGGCAAGTCGGAGCGACT
This sequence comes from Eupithecia subfuscata, assembly GCA_963564075.1. Lineage (NCBI taxonomy): Eukaryota > Metazoa > Arthropoda > Insecta > Lepidoptera > Geometridae > Eupithecia > Eupithecia subfuscata. Next base: position 3,438,768 of record OY751099.1, on the reverse strand, counting down.
TGCGAGGTTGGCAGAGAGGAGGGCCAAGGACGGTATATAATCACACAGAGAGTTTGGATGTTTATATGGATGGATGGATGGATGTTTGGTACCTTTTCACGCCAAAACTACTGAAGGGATCGGGCTAAAATTTTGCATACATGTAGTTTTAGGCCTGGAATAAAACATATACTTTTTATCCCATAAATTAGATTCCATGGTATAGAAATAACCATAAAACGTGCTTGACATAGGGTTCCCCAATCGACCGCTCTAGCACCCTGTCTTCAGCTTGCCGCATCCAGCATCTGCCTGCAGTCTTCCGCGGGTCGTCATCTCACCTAACCGGAGGGCGTCCTACACTACGTTTGCCGGGTGACGGTACGTACGAGTGATGATATGTATGCTCTCTGATTGGTTCCAGCTGGTGAAGTAGCGATGATGGCACAGGCGATCATCGAGATCGGCATTTGTCAGTTGATGGTGAACAACTTGAACAACGCACTGAAGACATTGCAGAGAGCTTTCAAAATACATACCGTTAGCAACAATATCGCCGGCGTCTGTGAAACGAAGATGCATATTGCTGCTGTCATGCAAAAGTAGGCTTTATTACCTTCCCAGCGTCTACCCGTCGTTTCGGCCGTGTTTTCCGAGATAAAGAGCAGCCTATATGTTATTCCAGATATCCACCGGGGGCGCCCGGCAGCAGCACCCCCCTGCAATAATGTTTAAACTTCTAACTTATACTTTATTATACATCTTGTAGACAACTGTAGCTCAAATGGCTTTAAATGGTCTTCAGCTTCACCTTGAAGCTGTGCACCAAGTTATAATCACCCTGTATATTTTAATAAATAAATTTGTACAAATAATTATATAATGTATTTGACGTGATAACAACCAGTTAGCTGAGAATTTTATAATAATAGGTGCATTATAATTCAATTGTTACATAAAACATGGCGATGTGTATGCTAATTTAACCACTAATTAAACAAACGTGTAATTCCAGTACGTAAGATTGTCTATTTAATAGTATTAATACATAATATGTAATGTGTTATATAAATAAGCACCTACCTATTTAAAAACAACACATATCTAATTTATCTAAGCATAGATCTACGTATACGTATAGATTGATACTTGGTACAAAAGAATTATAGTACGACAACTTATTTGTTTAAACAGCTCAGAAATCTATAGCTTAATAATCTATAGCGAAAAGTTGGCCATGTACCTACGACGACCGATCCCAGATCAATGTGGTCATTGCTCATGACTTTGATTTTATCCAGATTCATGCCAAGACCGATGCGTCTCGATGAGGCTAGAACCATAGATATAAATCGTCTAGAACCATAAACGATGAGTCTGATCATTGCGCTATATCATCTAAAATTTAGACTAATTGCAGGATCGTAATACATACATTCATTTATATTCCTTGAACACTATTTCTTATTATTAAGTGGCACTATTTCTAACTATTTTGCATTTGAGTATATTCATAGGTAGGTTAGTACAAACGATAAGATGTATCTGTCGTGGCCATATCCTAGAATTGATCACTTCATGATGTAACCGACCATTTCAAGAAATGGTAGAATTTCATGAAATGGAAAATACGCGCTGGCCATAGCATTATGTAGTCAGGCCAGATCAATAAATAATCAGCGTTTAACGATATGAAAAGCTAAACGCACGGCTACTTCATGATAAGGTCAAACAATATCATAAAATAGTTACATTATCCACCGTTAGAGGCGCTGATATTGTTTTGTTTTGTTTTTGACATCTGTGTGGTTTTTGAGTGTTTGTTTGTTACTGTTCTGTGATGCATCATGTCGGCGGACAATTATTTAGTTAAAAAAGCGAATAATAATGTGCAAGCAAATAGAAGACAAAAATGAAGTAAAGAGCCGTTACGATAAAAAACTACAGGAATTTTATAAAAGTCACTCGAAAAACGAGCATAACGTCTAAACTGAAAGCCAACTGCATTAAGCAATTTTTAAATATAAAGTTCCTTCCTAATTCGAATTTTTCATTAAACCTTTTCATCATCATCATCAGCCTATATTAGTCCACTCTGGACATAGGCCTCCCGTAATGACCGCCATAGCCTTAAACCTTTTGATGTCATGGAAACCCTACATAAATGATATGGCCAAACGTTGATGGAAATATCATTAAACGTTGATGCTTATACAATATAGTCAGTTTTAGCTGGCCATGTCATGAAATTCTACCATTTCATGAAATGGTCGGTCACATCATGAAGTGATCAATTCTAGGATATGGCCACGACATATCGATGACGTCATCACTGACACCAATGATTGCAAAATTAATCGTCCCGAGGCCTGGAATGAAGGTTAAAATATATGCCATCATCATTGGCCTAATGTATTATGGACGTCTGAAATTAAGAAGCTTCAGTCAGCCGAGCACTTGAAAATACAAACACTACATTTCGGTAGATGGTAAGCGTTGAAGCAAAAAGTTTATTTACAAAATTTTAAAACTTCCGATGGTTTTATTCGATAATTCTCATGCTGATGAGTTCCATCTAAGAACAGCTACATCGATTTTCATGAAACATAGCTAAGAACACTCCCTGAAAATGTGTCGTTATTTTCCTTGACTTGGCGAAGGCCTTTGACACGGTCTCCATACCTCGCTTCACCCATATATTAGAAAATCTAGAAGTCAGAGGTCTTCCTCTAAATCTGTTTCAAAATTACTTACATAGTCCGAAACCACAAGTTGAAATAAATATAAATGACCTCCAGCAACAACTTAACAACAGCAAAATGCTTAGCTTCGCGGATACTGGCCTATTTTTCAGCGCTAACCTAACGCAAGCCATCCGTCTCACTTGATGTTGGATACAGTTGACTTTGATTCTATTGTAAACCTTTTGTTAATTTTTAACCCGTTATGTTGAGAAATAAATACATTTTATTATTTTATTATACAAATACTGATTTTAGTAGTTTAGTAGTGTTACTACAACAAAAATCTGCATTCAAATCGGATCATCAGCTTCGGAAATAAATGGTAACATTTGTTTCGACAAACAAACACCAGAAGCCTACCTTCTCTTTCCGTTGGGGTAAAAACAGTATCTACCTATTGAAAATTTAAACTTTGTGTTTCTAAAACAGATTAGGTAACCACGAGGCTGCCGCAAAACTGCTGACAGAGATGGGTGCTTTGGCAATGGAGCACGGCCTGCGGAGGCAGCTGGGCCGAGCCCTGCATCTGCTGGGCGAGTTGCATCTGAGGAGAGAGAGACCAGAGCTCGGGACACACCATCTCGCTGAAGCCTTTGCCTGCTTCATGGGGTTCGGGTTTGAGGCGAGAGTAAGTCTTATCTTCGTTAGATACCTGCTGTGTTAGGGACGAGATAAATTTTATTTAGTGACGTGAGTAAAGCCACTTGTCTAGATACGGTTTTTCGCCATAAAAAAATACGGTCAATTCGCCGTGTTTATGGCACGTATTGTAACACTGACGACCGTGCCCCATACACGGTGAATTAGCCGTAGATTTTTATTTCGAGGTTTTTCGGTCGTCACAGTTGTATGGAAGCTTGTATTTATCACTGTGGAAGCTTGGTGATATAATAATGCGCCGGCGCTACGGCGGCGGTGCCGCACACCGTGATTTTTATGGCAAAAAAAATGACGAACTTTGATCAAACGAGATGTGCGGATACGCGACATGATATTTATTGATTAAATACAGAAAAAAATTATATGTAAGCTCTCAAAAACCAAGCCGATAATTTTTTTTTTAATGAAATCTACATCTCCTGGTTTTTGACTTGACAACGTCTTATAATTCGATAGAGCCGGCTGCAGGCACGAAAAAACATGACGTCATGCGGCGTTACCTCGCTATGACGTCATGCGGCGTTACCTCGCTCTGAGGCGTTCCATGTAAGGCTTGAAGTGCAAGCGAGAGCGCTCGACATCCGTCTCTCTCCTACTTGAGTGAGCGATGCGTCTGCTTGGACAGCTGCTATACTATAGTACATTTACATGTTTTGATCGAGTATCAAATGCTACCATTCCATCAGTATTTTCTAAAGACGTTGTCACGTTCAACTATCGTCAGTAAACCGACTTTACAGACAACCAATTATTTCTTCGTAAACTTAAATGATGTGTTTATTCAAAGTAGTCTCATTTGAAAGCTAGATAGTTTACCTAGCTAAAACAAAAAACAATATCGAATATAAGCCCAGTAAAAAAATGATTTTGTCAGAAATTTGCTAAAAAAAATTGAGCTGTTACTTTTAAACTGGGTCATTGGGGTATACTTTTTTGCATGTTGGATTAAACATCATGATTTAGTCTACAAAACCTCCAAAAACTATGGGTCTATCTTTTTATTGTCATGTTATTCGCCATTTATGTTATTATGGTACTTTCTCTCACGTAGGTACAAAGATCAACAGGAGTCTCAACTGATTTAATCTACATAAATTGTTAAACGAAACAAGGCAGGATAGGGAGAAATAGAGGGAGAAGAGGGAGGCTTTTTGCCCAGCAGTGGGATAGTAAGTAACACCTGAATAATATAAGATGAAATCAAACAAAATTTTTAGTAAATGAGCTTTTCTTTTTCAAGATCGGGTAAAAATAACTTTCTAGCTCTTTCTCTCTTACTGAAACTATTACGGCATGGACAGTAAAATAGACGGAAGTTAACCCCAGAGTGTTGAAGGAAATATGTCACTAAAATGGTTATTTTTTAAAAGATTTGATTGTTTGTTTGTTTGTATTGAGTAGGCTCCGAAACTACTGGACCGATTTGAAAAATTCTTTCACCGTTAGGAAGCTTACTTTCAAGAAGTGACATGGGCTATATTTTATCCCGGAATTCTCACGGAATCGGGAACTACGCGGGTGAAACCGCGAGGCGATCGTCTAGTTATAAATATTTTTATTGGAATGATAACTTCTAAAACAAAGGTTCACTATAATACCTAAAGGTTTTGGATCATTCGGGTGGCGTATTAGAACTCCGTCCGGTCCCCATTATTCTCAGTGCTATCCATCCACCATAATAAAAAACGCCTAATGTTCCTATATTTGCAAAACGACAAGGCTAGCTTTAAACTGACTTGTTACATAGTTCTATCTAATTTAAATGGTGATTAACATGACTAAGAAAAGAGATTTTTTTTTCGCAATATTTTTTAAAAAAAGTATTTTTTTGCAAACCTCTAACGCTAAAATGGCTTATGTTCAATATTGTATTTTTTTTTCTTAGCTAAGTAGACTATCTGGCATTCAAATGAACTTTGAATAATTTAAACCGTTTACTTAAAACGAAACGAAGAAAAAATCAGCCGCTCTCAAAAAAAAAAAATTAAATTGACTTGGTTTTTGAGATACCTTACATTTTTTTTTCTGATGTCACCGCACATCTCGTTTGATAAAGGTTCGAAAATACACATTGTATGGTACTAACGTGGTATTGGTGTGAAATCATAAGAAAGGTGAGTAAAGAGATGACGAATGATAGGGGAGAGTGGCAAAAAAACATCATGTTGTACGATTCCCACCACCATGTACTAAGGGCTAAACAATAGAAAAAAAAGCTTATAAACGAAACTTATTTTTTTTTATGTTTTTCACAGAACAGCATACCGGAAGACCAAAATAATGACAAGAAATCGGATTTGAAACGAATATTGTCGGCTCAGAATGTAGAAATTTATATAGAAGAAGCAGAGCAGTCTAGGCTTATGATGGCGATTTCTGCAGGTTTGTGCATATTTAACTATCGCCTGAGGAGCGAGTCTATTTGACGTGAGTAACGATAGGTACGTAATCGTGATGTCTTCTTCATAATTTCTATCCATTCCCAATTATAAAACCGTATTGAAAGTTTTATCTATACGCATCTATACGAATATTATAAAGAGGAAAGATTTGATTGTTTGTTTGTTTGTATTGAATAGACTTCGAAACTACTCGACCGATTTGATAAAATCTTTTACCATTAGCACGGTAATACTATCCTATACAGTAATCTGACTTCATACAAACGGACGAAACGCGAGCTATACCTACGCGCCTCGATCTCGGCATGCGCTCAGCATGCAGACAGTCGCGACTGTGCCGCAGTGATGAACGGATGGTGTGTTGTTTTTTTAACAATACCCGCGCGATTTTTTCTCTAAAAATAAGTTCAGGTACATATTTAATAAAGTAGCAGCAGGTATCTATAACCAAGTAAAAGATATTCCTTTTTCTCCAAAAAAATCTCCTTAAATATAATAATAAAGCATTTTGTACGTCTCAGTCGAGGCGCAAATATTTTTCGGTCGCAAATTTATAAGACCGATTTGTTATTCAAACATAAACACGGTTTTTTAATTAAATCTATGTATTAAATAAATGTTTATCAAACAACACGCATTTTTATTGAACACTTCCCATTCAATTCACAAAGTATTTTATTTGTTTATATAAAAAAAGTACCTACCTATATTTACAATCACAAAACTAAATGGAAACACAAAGTAGGCAAATGTAATTAAAATGGTGGAGGCGGGCAGCCCTATCGCATGATTACCTACCGCGCGGCTGTAGGCATTTATTTCAAAGATACGGCCGAGTTCAAATACTGTATAGGATAATATTACCGTGCCATTAGAAGCCCACATTACTCCTGATGAACATAGATTGCTTTTTACCGCGGGAAAATGCTTCATTCCTACGGGAAAACCGGTAATAGGACAATAAGTAGTAAGAATGCAGCTAGTAAATAAGTAAAATGGAACCTTATTAATAGAAACACATGTCATAGAAACACATGTGTCACAATAAATTTATAAATACACACAAAAAACAACCATAATTATACAGTGTGTTTTTTAAACTGGGACAGTACGGGGGCACCCATAACCAGAGGAGATACAGGTGCAGTTTGTTTTGAAACATCAGCTCCTTTTTAGAGAAAAATATTTTGGCACTTAATTTTTTTTGGGCAAGCGTGAGTAGCGCCTTAAAATGAATGAAGTTGGTAAAAAAAAATTTGATTCCAATCGACTCAGTCCTTTGTAAGGATCATTTTATTGTTTCGATTGAAAAAAATCTGAGCTGCGGAAGTTAGAAAAATATTTTACTGTAGTAAACAATCAACTGTACCTACTTAATAAAAATTGGGGTGGTCTAATTTTGCAATTCAATTACTTCATCTTCTTCTTCATCTATTCTTCAACATCACATGCACTCAAAACCTATAGGGTACTTCCCGTAGACCTATAATCATGAAATTTGGTGGGCAGCAAGGTTTTACAGCACAAGTAAAGGGAGAAATCCGAAATCAGTAAATTTGTAGTTAATTCACAAAAAAAATACTTTTGATTCTCGCCATGGACCAAAATTTATTGGGTACTTCCCGTTGACGTAGAATCATAAAATTTGGCCTACAAGTATAGCACAAGTAAAGGAAAATATCCTAAAACCGTAAATTTTGCAGTTTATTCACCAAAAAAATATACTTTTAATTCTGGCTGCATACCAAAACCTATAGGGTACTTGTCGTTTACCTAAAATCATGAAATTTGGTAAGAAGCAAGGTCATATAGCACAAATAGCGATAAAAATCTGAAAACCATAAATTTATAGTTTATTAATAAAAGTTATAAGTTTTGATTCTTTCTTCGAAACAAAAAAAAAATGTATTGGATTTATTCTACCTAATGTTAAACAAGTGAAGGCTGATGTAAATATAAAAGGCGAAATTGTAGAAAGTTCTGTATTCTTAGGAATCCTTAGATATTAATCTTCAACGAGGCCCACACAGACAACCCAAACATTCAATGGGGCACATAGATAAGTTATCGAAGAGACTTACTTCTGCAGCGTATGCAGTTAAAAAAATCCGTCATCTTACAGACGTGGATACATCTAGATTTGCTTATTTCAGCTACTTCCACAGTGTGCACTAGTTCTTAGGGTATACGGCTGTGGGGGAACGCTGCAAATATTAACACCCTATTTGTGCTGCAAAAGAGGGCTGTTCATGCAATCTATAATATGGGTCCCAAAGAATCCCTGCGTGATAAATTCAAAGAAATAAACATATAAGGACAGTACCATGTCAATATATTTATGAAAACTTTCTTGTACACTCATAAAAATATAAATCGGTTCCCCAAAAATAGCGATAAACACAATTTAAATACCAAAAATAAACAAACTCGCTGTGCCCACAACTAGGCTACACAAAATCATCAATCAATCAATAAATGGGTAAATAAATCAATAAATCAATAATTGATCAATCAATCAATAAAGATTGGAACAGTTGTGAAGAAATAAATGTATAATTTGGAACTGGATCACTTCACTCCCTTTGATCGTCGCTGTCGGGCTGCGCGCACATGTCACCGCGCACGTATCAGTATACTCGTAAAAAATATATCTTAATTTTTATTACGTTTCAGGAACAGGTACTAACCAGAAAATATTCATTTGCTACACCATTATTATTGTTTGAGTTACTAAACATTAATCGTTAGTGTTACCATATCATAATTCAAAGAGGTCTCTCTGAAATGAAACATTTCATCACTGATCAAGAATTTGACACTGTTCCAGATACAATTTTATTGTTCCGATCTGGCTAAAGATACGTTTTTGCCTGGCCTAGCCCCAAAGTAACTAACAAATTTTATTGTGATTTTTGCATGGAGGGTGGCCGGTCAATGTTGTAAATATCCATTCATCGTTTGGTTATTTTAGGGCAAGAATTAATGGCCACTTACTTTGCTATGCTGCGAGATGCCCACGTGTGCAACGTGGCTCAGATGAAAACCATGGAATGGAAGTTGAAAAGAGCTGGCTGGTGGGTCAAGAGGTTGCATCACGACCTCCTGCCGTGTATGTGCCCGGCGCACCACCGCACTCCTTTGGATTGTCTACGGTATGTCAACAGTTTCAAAAATTCATTACGGATGTAAGCAGGTTAACTGCAAACCTTATTTGTGTTGGAAGAAATTAATCAGAGTTGGCTGGTGGGTTAAGAGACGGCATCTCGACACCTTACCGTGCATGTGCCCCGCTCACCACTGGACGCCTTTGGATTGTCTCTGGTATGTCAACAGTTGTTTCTTCTATCGTTTATATAGACATAAACGATAGATGATTCAATTTTCCACTCCACAATGTTATTAGAATACCATTGACTGGAAGCTGAAAAGAGCTGGCTGGTGGGTTAAGAGACGGCATCACGACACCTTGCCGTGTATGTGCCCCTCTCACCACTGCACGCCTTTGGACTGTCTCTGGTATGTCAACAGTTGTTTTTTCTGTCGCTTATATCGACCATGGAGTAGAAATTGAAACAAGCTGGCTGGTGGGTCAAGAGACGGCATCACGACACCTGGCCGAGCATGTGTGCCACTCACCGCCGCATGCCTTAGGATTGCCTTTGGTACCTCAACACCAAATGTCAATAATCTAATCAAAAATAACAATGTCTGTCGTCTGTATGCGAGGTTTTGCTTCGTTATAAGTTATAAACGACGATGGTACATAACATCCAGCCCAGTTTCAGCCACGGTGACCAGTCTCAACGGATAATAGGCCAAGTGCGCAGGCCAAGTGTGTGCAGCAACACGGGTGCACTCTCTATTCCCTCACTCTCACAAGCCTTTGAACCCTGATAAAATCAAAATTAGGTATGTATAGTTAAGTACCCGTAAATTTGTCGCCCATCTACATTTTACGATTGTTTCAGGGTTGCGTTGGATTTGAAAGCGAAGGCAGATAAATCGTCGGTAGATATGGTACTGGAAAGAGATGACAGCGATACGGATATGATTAGACTTCGTAGCTTCGGTGCCAGCACCAATAAATCGCATGTTTTTTAGCTGTAAGCGCTCTGTGTCTGTATGCAATGTTCATTTTAATTAATTGCATGAAACTGTCAGAACTGAACAGGCAACGTTTATTGTGCTGAGTAAGAACATTTTTCATCTAAGTTAATAAAATAAATTATATATGCGTAGATGCCTATTTATTACTATTTTAAGATAACTTCGTAATTTTTCGTAGCTCACTCAGATATATACTTATCTGAGTGAGCTACGAAAAATTACGAACCAGAAATTAAGAAACCAGGTTCTGAAAATGTAAAAGATCTATTTTTTACGTTTAATAGCTTCAAACATGAATCCTTCAAAAAAATTGTTGCATTTCTGCATTGTTTTTATGGTTGCAATACAACATTTGGATTTGCCGGAAAAGGAAAGAAAAGTATCGTAAATTCATTATTAGACGCTAAAAATTTGTCAAATTTGGCCAATGTTTTTTACAAAAAAGATGCAAGTAAAGAAGATAGGTATAAAAAAATGGATTACAATTAATCAAATCTATTTATAATTGTGAAAATTCAAAAATAAAACTGAATCAATTAAGATTTCAAAAATATCAATTGGCAAAAATTAAATCATCTTTCATTTTGACAAACCTCCCACCCACTGAAGGTGCAGCAGAAGAACATTGTTACAGGGCATATTATTATCAGCTTAAAACTTGGTTGGGTAACGAACTGACAGCAACAGATTGGGGCTGGAAGCAACATGAACGTGGAATTATGCCCAAAACAGAAACGGAATTAATTCTGGAAATATTGCTCAAAACTATTTGCTACAGCTGTAAAACTGGATGTAATAGTTTAAAATGTGGCTGCCGGAAACATGGTTTAAAATGCACAAATTTACGCCCAAACTGTTATGGCTCTGAAAACAGCTCCAATATAAAAGAAAAAACCTACGAGGAAGTTAATGAGTCATAAGAAATTGTGAATGAAGAACCAACGTAGACTAGAAATAATATTAGAGACGAAGAAGGTGATGCTCATGAAGATTTCGAAGATCTACTAGAATCGGAAAGGTTTGTCGAATCTAACGATGAAACAAAAATTAATGGATAAGTGATTGGAACTTAAGATAAGGTATTTATGAATGATAAGATTACTGTATTTAAAAATATTGTAATGAATAACGTAATCAGAATAACGTATCTAAATTCAATAGTACGATTTACATTTATATATTATGAGATTTTCTGACATAATTTTTTTTTTTTAGTCTTGACATCTTCATTCACAAAGAAAATTATACTAGTATTTACAATTGAAACAATTGAGCTAACTGCTGACTGTTGCAAACAGTCTACAGATAGTTCAACTGATCCAAATCAACACCAGTCGGAAGCGTCCCCAAGACGCTGGCTGCCACGCTGTATGGCAATGCTGATACGCTGTGCCAGATATTCACCAGCTCTCGGGTCACGCGTCGCTTCGACCAGACGCTCAGATAGTTTTTTGAAAACCCGAAGAGCCTCGGTACCCCACGGACCTAGGGTCTCGACTCCAAGGGGAGCAAATGTGTAGGCTCTGTCGAGACCTGCATATTCGCGCCTCTTGAGATCTTCGTCCAAATCTGCTGCCGCACCCGCCCTCACGGCCCACCATTCGGTTCGAGAATAGCTGGTACGTTAGCTGTGACAAAGGCCCGCCGGATGATGTCGTTAAGGCTGGCGTGGCGATGAGTGTGATGACCAAGCTGTTCGACAGCAGTACCGCACTGGCATTGATGAGGCGCGCAACACCTTGCACCCAACAGTTGTCCTTGATTGATTATATTTTTCAGCCTCCTTGAAAGCGTGTAAAAAAATTCTGACCACTAGATTTTTTCTCGATGATTCTGACATTCGAAACTTGTCAAAAACTATTTATAACGAAGAAGTATTCGTGATATATTCTAATCAGACTGGCGGGTATTGTAAACTCAAGTTACAGCAAAATAACAAAGTTTTTTTAGGATTTTTTTGTTGAGTTACACAAACAAACATTACACAAACATAACAATGAGTTACATTAACAAAACCATGAGCACGACGTCGAATATTGCCCAAAAACGTGCATTGCCAAGACTTATGGCATGCATGACAAAAACCAGCTTGGAAAATTTAAGGAACAAGGCGCTGTTTGGCTTGAATGTTCTAGATTCCAAAGGAATAAGGCGGTAAGGCCCTTAAGCTAAGACTTTCTAGGCGAAAAATGTGCGAAAAATATTATTTTGCCCCGTCATCAACCTTGAACATAAATCTTTTAAATCCATCATTGTTATTAACATTTCCATGTCTGTCTCAATAAAAACTCATTCGCAGTGCCTTCAGTTACTCCGTGATCATGGCGTATGAAACTGTGCCGAAATATTTGATAGCTCAAAACTCCAAAATACTCCAAATAGAAGACAGTGCAACTGTGTGTAATTGTGGGTGTTGTATTGTATGTGCAAGGTCGCGATCTCTGTGTGCAAAATTTCAACTCGATCCATTTAGTGGTTCTAGCTTTGTCTTCGGCCGTACTTCTTCACAACGCGGCAACGGCACAAACTTTCACCTTTAAAATATTATGCTGCGTACACACCGACCGGCCAAGCAAACGCCAACGAATGGGTCTCGCTGGCCTTCGTTGGTCTTTCCGCTATGTACTTATACACATTGCTATTTTTAAAATATGTGGTTGTCCACCATCTCCGCTTTATTTTTATTTTTCTTGTCATTGCTAACTCGGTATGGTATATAAAACTAGCAATTTAATTATTTCATCGTCGTCCAATCAAATTGAGAATGCAAGCTAAAATCAGGATCGTTTTCTCGAGCAGTATTTAAATGTATTTTGACATTTTGGACGCAAGAGGCCAACGAGCGTGCGTTAGCCAACGCTGAATATCGTTCGTTGGCGTTTGGCCGATGTGTACGTAGCATTAGTAGGATTGTTATAATATAGGTGTGCAATGTTTCAGTCGAAAGTTACCTCTTCACGAATGCCTAGTTGCCGAGCTTAGAGAGACCGGCTTCATTGAGTCATCAAACTACCTGCTCGACCTTCTCTACGACAACATTCAGCTCATGGCAGAAGATGATATCGGTATCGTGGTGGACTTGAGGACTAAAGGAGAATTCTTGGAGTGCATTTCTGCAGGCCTGCAAAAAGCCGAGAAGGAAAGAGACAAAGGTATTGGATTCTGCGACGCAGGAGGATTCGATTCCCGCCCGGGACAAGTATTTCTACGATCTGTAGATATTTATTCTGGGTGTTTTCTATGTATAATAGAAATATCTATCCATGTATTTAAGTACCTACACTATATCAGTTATTTAGTCTCCAAAACGCAAGCACTGCTTACTTTGGATAGGTTGGTATTGTTAGATATTCTCCGGCATCGGAGCTTAATGTTGCCGTGAATTGTTCAGCACTATTTATTTATTGTAGGTATGTATTGTTTTAAGTATCAGTCAACTAGTACCCATATGACAAGCTCTGTTTCGCTTGGGGCTAGATGATGCTGTGTGGATTGTCCAGCATCATTTATTTAATTACTTCTGCCCTCGGCTTCGCACGCGTATTTTCAGTATTATAAGTAACCTTTTATCTAAGATAACTAACACTTTCATGGCCCAAGACGCAGACGAGCCTCTCGACAATCTTGTGGCGGCGGCGCGCCCCTGCGGGTCGCACCGCCGAGGCTGGGCAGTGAATGCGATAACTAACACTTTCATGGCCCAAGACGCAGACGAGCCTCTCGACAATCTTGTGGCGGCGGCGCGCCCCTGCGGGTCGCACCGCCGAGGCTGGGCAGTGAATGCGATACACTAAAATACACTAACTAAACTAAAATATAATAAATAATAATAATAAATAATATAATAACTAAGCTATGTTCTAAATGCACACCAAATTTCATAATGACCTGTTCAGTAGTTTTGGAGATCTTAGGTAACAAAAATTCACATTTCACAAACTTTCGGTTAAATAATATTAGTAGGTTAAAAGGATTATTATTGATGATCTGTGGTAGAGTGAGAAAATATCTGGGCCGTAATCATAGTGTGGAAATGGTCTCCATTAAAACTGGTGCATATAAAATGTGGTCGAATCCAGAATAGGTCATATCTAGATGAAGTCACACAAAGAAATGACCGCCTGAAGGTTAGCATTATGGTTCAAGCGTTAGCAGTTGAAACTGGCCATCAATGGTTTGACATAAAAGATCCGCACCGCACGGAGCGGACTATCGGCAATGCTGGCGAAGCTTCTCGAAAGCAACTTTTCCCCTTAGTGCGAATGAAGTCATTCGGGGATGCCGATCAGTGGACGCACTTGTCAGTGGATTCTAACGTTTCAACTTGAAACGTTAGAGTGCGCGTTCACTGGCCGGCATCGGACAATCCACCGACAAGTGCGTCCACTGATCGGCATCCCCGAATGACTTCATTCGCACTAAGGGGAAAAGTTGCTTTCGAGAAGCTTCGCCAGCATTGCCGATAGTCCGCTCCGTGCGGTGCGGATCTTTTATGTCAAACTATTGATGGCCAGTGCGGATTGTCCGATGCCGGCCTGTGACCGCGCACCCTACCGTTTCAACTGCTAAAGCTTGAGCCGTAATGCCAATACTCACCACACCCCGTCGTGATCGCGTCCCTGGTCACTGGTCTGAGACGCAGAAGGTATGTGTACCTATATGATCTACCTACACTAATATTAAAAAGAGGAAAGATTTGTATTTTTTTATGTTTTTAACGAATAAACTCAAAAACTACTGGACCGATTGCAATAATTCTTTCACCATTAGAATGCTACATTATCACCGAGTAACATTATTAATATTATTATTTATTATTAGCCAAATTTATCCCACTGCTGGGCAAAGTTACACCGAGTAACATAGGCTATATTTATATTATTATATGATTATTATTGATTATTGACATATTCCAGGCACCCTGACTGGAAATCAACCCGCCATAGCAAATTCGCAAATAGAGGAGGTCATTTGCTAATTATTGGACCTTACTTTCCCTTATTATACTAAAGTTTTATAGTTTTGGTGATATGTCAATTTTATACTTTTTTGAGTATTGTCCAAAATTTGACCTTCAAGCATTCGTAATTTTTTTTTCTTTTCAATGCAGTATTTTTTTAATATTTATTGGTAGTCATAAGCATTTGTGATTCAAATACGTCAGAACTTCCCTCAAACTAGGATCGAATAATAAAAATGAAGAACGAAGATCGGATTCGAAACCCTTATGGTCTCGTTTTGTCTGTCCTTTAGTCCCTCCTTAATAACTCAGCAACTACAGCAGCTGATAGCTGCGGTAGTTGCAGCACTTGAAATTTAAAATAATAATAAATTTTGTGCGCCTGTACAGATTATTAGAAAAAAAAAGAAAAATTAAAATATTACCTAGCGGTAATGCTGTGTGAATTGTCCAGCATTATTTATTTATTATTTCAATTTTCAATTTCTAGGTCAGACAAAGAAGGAATGCGTGCATTTTCTAAATTTGGCCATGCACTTCGCTGAGCAAGGGAAGGGCATCCTCTGGCTGGCCGAGAAGTTCTTTATGGCTGCCATAGCTGTCTCCAGCCAGTACCTTATCGACGGAGGAGCGCAGAAGGCACGCTGCAAATATCACTATTCGAAGTTCCTTCTGGATAAATGTAAGTTATCGATAAAATTCCGCTGGAGAAATATAATACAATACATAACTCTTAAATCAGAAATAATTTAAAACATGTCTTTTTTAAACCTTGTTATCCGCCCTTGTTGCACCCAACCGGTGAATGAATTGGGCGTTCTTTTTATCCTCTCCCGTGGCAAGAGGCCATAATATGGCCTGTCAAATGAAACCGTTGTGTGGCAAGCGACCATTATTATGGCCGATTTTCCGTTTTTTTATTGTTGTTTTTTGTTTAGTCGAATCTATGTACTTAGAGTCAACAATGTACTTTTCAGCCATGTCAATGTCTTAAAAGTTGACTGACAGTGTCAAGCTGATGATAAAACCATAAACTAAACAACCACAAACAACGATCTACAAATGGTTGTTCCGGGTGTTCTGGGTGTTTTCTATGTTTAGGTAATAAAAAATATCTATCCGTATAATGTGTTGTATTATCAGTCAACTGTTCTATGATTTTCGTGGAATAAATACCGAATAAAAAAATTATGGGATCAGCTCGGGATCATATTTTAAGCAATTTGTATTTTTGTATTTATTTATTCCATCGTAGGTACACTTGTGTTACACTTGATGTCGTTACATTCTATATTTATGTACTATTTTAATAATTACATCTATAGGTTTTTCGTTATAGGAAACACCATAAGGTAGGTACAAAGGTAAAAAAGAAAAAACAGACAGACATGACTGAAAATTAAATAAAAATGAAATAAATAAAAATTAATTAATCAAGGGTATGTCAAGGTATGCTGCTGTATAAGGGCATTGTCAAACTATACTAAAAATAATGTACAATATTGTAATAATAATAAGCGGAGAAAATAACAATGGTAACAATGTCAGAAATAAAATAATTTAAATTAAATTTACATGTAAATAAAGCTGCTGTAAAAGGGCATTGTTTTGCAATTGCAAAAGAATCATTAAAATCGGTCCATGAATGACGGAGAAATTAACGAACACACATATATAAAATAAAACGTCAATTACAAGTCGGACTCGCGCGCTAAGGGTTCCGTTTAATTGTTAAACCTTGCTTCTTGAAAAATATCATGAGTCTAGGTCAACGGGAAGAAGCCTATAGGTTTTGTGTGCATGGGATTCCCTTGGGAATTTTTAAATATTTGGATATAAACGGCTGTAACTTTTGATTGCGTTGACCTAGAAGTTTTATTTATATCGAGGCTTCAAGAGGCGACGGACTTGAGTATTTGATGTTAATTTCAACTCGATACCTCCACGTGTTCCTGAAAAAAGGGGTTTGATGGATGTATAGACAGACAGACAGATGGACAACAAAGTGATCCTATAAGGGTTCCTTTTTTCTTAGATACGAAATCTTAAAAAAACAGAGACAGTCGAATATAATAAGAACAACATTTCATTTTTTCGAAGTCGGTTAAAAAAAGGAGCTTGTTGGTTATTTCAGATCATCAGAATCGTTGTAAATAGTTCCAGGTTCAGATCCCGAGGAGCCCTTTCAAATGCTGTCTGTTGTCCGAGACACTGCTATAGGAAAGGTATTTCGATAACTGTACCTCTTCGGCCCATATTATGAAAGCCTGTTCAGTCATAGAGTTAAGCTTGGATGCCGTACACTAATATTATAAAAAGGAGAGATTTGTATTTTTGTATGTTTGTAACGAATAAACTCCAAAATAACTGGACTGATTTCAAAAAACCTTTCACCATTAGAATGCTACATTATCCCTGAGTAACATAGGTTATATTTATAACTAGAAAAAATTAAGGATCCTACTAAAACTCAATAATATAACCCAAGGTGTAAATTTTTTGCCTTAAAATGTCTTTCATCGCATGCGCTGCGGAAACTGTTATAGAACAAAAAGTTTGAACGAAAATCGTTACTCAAGGATAGATCAATTACTGAGGAAGCTTTTATAATATGGGTCTTATATTTTAGTATTTATTTTTAGTGCATTTGTCGACTCAGAATCACCATTATTTATCCTAACCGTTAGGTTAGAACTGATTTCAAAGCTATGTATGTTTATGTCGCCGCCGGCTCGTAGAATTAGCCCGTTTGTAGAATGGCTACGCCACTGTTTACGAAACGATGTTATTCAAATATATTATTGTTGAACGATCAATGCTTAACAATGTGAGTAAACGTCTCTCACATCTCGATGTATCTCAAACCAATTAATTATGTTTTCCCAAGAAATCAGCAATAACGAGAGTTCAAAGTATTAACAACCGAAAACCACTGGTCTAAACGTGTTCTTGTTTTGAGACCGCGACTCGGCAAACGTAGTGTAGGACGCCTTTTGGTTTCTGCCCATGGCCACGAACGCGTTGTGTGTGTGAAAACGTTTTAGGGTTAGGTACTTCTATCCCAAAGAAACTGATTTATGGGATTGTGTTATTTCAAATCTAGGCCTACATCTATGCAAAATTTCAGCCCGATCCGTTCAGTACCTAGTTATGGCGTGAATAAGTAACATATATCCACACTTTCGCATTTATTCACATTTATAAAATCAGTATTAGTGTCATTTAAATATCTCTGTTTCATTTCACCAGGACTGGCTGCTATACGAGCCAGAGGACAGCATGAGTTTTATCAAGGATCCCACCACCGTGTTCATCGCCACCGCGGTCCAGCTGCACAGGGTGCTGATGGAGAAGTCGCGTCAGCTCAGGACGAAAGACACCGGCAAGTCGGAGCGACTTGCGAGATTGGCAGAGAGGAGGGCCAAGGACGGTATATAATCACACCGAGAGTTTGGATGTTTATATGGATGGATGGATGGATGGATGTTTGGTACCTTTTCACGCCAAAACTACTGAAGGGATAAAATTTTGCATACATGTAGTTTTAGGCCTGGAATAAAACATATATTTTTTATCCCATAAATCAGATTCCATGGTATAGAAATAACCATAAAACATGCTTGACATAGGGTTCGCCAAACGAGCGCTGTAGCGCCCTGTCTTCAGCTTGCCGCATCCAGCATCTGCCTGCAGTCTTCCGCGGGTCGTCATCTCAAGTGACGGTACGTACGAGTGATGATATGTATGCTCTCTGATTGGTTCCAGCTGGTGAAGTACCGATGATGGCACAGGCGATCGTCGAGATCGGCATTTGTCAGTTGATGATGAACAACTTGAACAACGCACAGAAGACTTTGCACAGAGCTTTCAAAATACATACCATTAGCAACAATATCGCCGGCGTCTGTGAAACGAAGATGCATATTGCTGCTGTTATGCAAAAGTAGGCTTTATTACCTGCCCAGCGATGGCCGTGGTTTCGCACGCGTTTTTCCGGGATAAAGAGCAGCCTATATGTTATTCCAGATCTAGTTAGTAGGTTAGATGTTAATTATTGTCTATGCAAACTTTCGGTGGTATCGATGCGATCTTCCAAATTGAGGACCATTATTAACAGAGCTGTATGGTGCCGGCTTAGAATTTGCACCACCCCAACTCCTCCCGCGGGTGTGGTAAGAGGCGACTACGGGATATCCACCGGGGGCGGGCAGCAGCGCCCCCTGCAGAACAATTTTTCCACCGAACTGCGATCCTCAACCCGCATGACCAGCGTGGGGATTACGGGCATTACCCCTCATGTGATAAAAGCCAATAAGGCGCAATATTTTGTAGTAGAAAGTTACTAGTAAAGCAAACAAAAGATAAGGTAACTGCATCAACGCGCATGCCTGCTTGCGTGACTAAATCAAAATAAGGCCTAAGGCCTTAGTTAGGCCGTCTTCTGATAAATCGGTAAGGTTCGGTACGATATCATCACGCTCGGCTGTCGAAAGCATACCGCGCCGCCTGCTCTTTCGGACTTGTCTGCACAAAATTATGCAGAGCGGCTGGTGACGCCGTGAAATAATGTCGTCTTCGCTCCTTTTCGCGTCACTCATCCTTATTCACTATAAATACGGTTTCGAGACGGCAACGGTCTTTACACTTGAGTATTGACTTGTAATATACTTGACTTGTTCAAATCACAACACGGCATGGCGAGCGCGGGGAATGCCGGTCCTATAGAAAAAGGTTATTTACTTTTTTATTATGAGAATAATCACCAAACTGCGATCCCCAACCAGCTTGCCCAGCGTGCCTAGCGCAAAATTTACCTAAACTTTATACCGGTAAAAAAATGTTTGAAGTCACATATAGCCAGGACATGACGCATTGTTAGATTGTTTTTATAATAAAAAAACACATCACATAATGTTTAAACTTCTAACCTATACTTAATATATTATTTCTATAATCCCTCTACACAACTGTAGCTCAAATGGTTTTAAATGGTCTATTCTAGCTTCACCTTGAAGCTTTGCATCCAGTATATTAATCACCCTGTCTATATTAATAAATAAATTCGTAAAAATAATTTTATAATGTATTTGACGTGATAACAACCAGTTAGCTGAGAATTTTATAATAAAAGGTGCATTATAATTCAATTGTTACATAAAACATGGCGATGTGTATGCTAATTTAACCATTAATTATAATTAAACAAACGTGTAATTCCAGTACGTAAGATTGTCTATTTAATAGTATTAATATGTAATGTGTAATGTAAATAAGCACCTACCTATTTAAAAACAACACATATCTAATTTATCTAAGCAACACCTACGTACATAGATTGAGACTTAGTACAACAGAATTATAGTGCGACAACTTATTTGTTTAAACAGCACAGAAATCTATAGTTTAATAATCTATAGCGAAAAGTTGGCCATGTACCTACGACGACCGATCCCGGATTAATGTGGCCATTGATCATGACTTTGATTTTATCCAGATTCATGCCAAGACCGATGCGTCTCGATGAGGCTAGAACCATAAACACACAGGATAATAAATGATGAGTCTGATCATTGCGCTATATCATCTAAAATTTAGACTAATTGCAGGATCGTAATACCTACATACATTCATTTATATTCCTTGAACACTATTTCTTATTATTAAGTGGCACTATTTAACTATTTTGCATTTGAGTATATTCATAGGTAGGTTAGTACAAACTTTAGGATGTATCGATGGCGTCATCACTGTCACCAATGATTGCAAGATTAATCGTCCCGAGGCCTGGAATGAAGGTTAAAATATATGCCATCATCATTGGCCTAATGTATTATAGACGTCTTAAATTAAGAAGCTTCAGTCAGCCGAGCACTTGAAAATACAACACTACATTTCGGTAGATGGTAAGCGTTGAAGCAAAAAGTTTATTTACAAAATTTTCAAACTTCCGATGGTTTTATTCGAAAATTCTCAGGCTGATGAGTTCCATCTAAGAACAGCTACATCGATTTTCATGAAACATAGCTAAGAACACTCCCTGAAAATGTGTCGTTATTTTCCTTGACTAGGCGAAGGCCTTTGACACGGTCTCCATACCTCGCTTCACCCATATATTAGAAAATCTAGAAGTCAGAGGTCTTCCTCTAAATCTGTTTCAAAATTACTTACATAGTCCGAAACCACAAGTTGAAATAAATATAAATGACCTCCAGCAACAATTTAACAACAGCAAAATGCTAAGCTTCGCGGATACTGGCCTATTTTTCAGCGCTGAAACCTGGGATGAAACCTAACCTAACGCAGGCCATCAGTCTCACTTGATGTTGGTTATAGTTAACTTTGATTCTATTGTAACCTTTTGTTAATTTTTAACCCGTTATGTTGAGAAATAAATACATTATATTATTTTATTATACAAATACTGACTTTAGTAGTTTAGTAGTGTTACTACAACAAAAATCTCCATTAAAATCGGTTCATCAAGGTCGGAAATAAATGGTAACATTTGTTTCGGCAAACAAACACCAGAAGCCTACCTTCTCTTTACGTTTGGAGTAAAAACAGAACCTATTGAAAATTTAAACTTTGTTTCTGTAAAACAGAATAGGCAACCACGAGGCTGCCGCAAAACTGCTGACAGAGATGGGTGCTTTGGCAATGGAGCACGGCCTGCGGAGGCAGCTCGGCCGAGCCCTGCATCTGCTAGGCGAGTTGCATCTGAGGAGAGAGAGACCAGAGCTCGGGACACACCACCTCGCTGAAGCCTTCTCCTGCTTCATGGGGTTCGGGTTTGAGACGAGAGTAAGTCCTAGAAATTTATCCTGTTAGGAATTGGATAAATACTATTTAGTGACAAGAGTAAAGCCACTTGTCCAGACACGGTCTATCTCGGTTTATCGGTATAAATTATGGTTAATCTGCCGTGTTTATGGCACGTACTGTAACACTGACGACCGTGCCCCGCGCACGGCCGCCAATTAGCCGTAGATTTTTATGAGGTTCTTGAGGTTTATCGGTCGTCACAGTTGTATGGATCACTGTGGAAGCTTGTTGACATAATGGCGCTGGCGCTACGGCGGCGGCGGGGCGTTCCGCACACCGTGGATTTTTAGAAATTTAATAAGATTTTTTCGAAAAAATAACAAAGTTTGATCAAACGACATGTGCGGATACGCGACTTGATATTTATTGATAAAAAACAGAAATAAAATTATGTGTAAGCTCTCTCAAAAACCAAGCTGATTTAATTTTTTTTTGAATGAAAACTACATCACCTGTTTTTTTCTTCGTAAACGTAAACGGTGTATTTATTAAAAGTAGCCTCATTTGAAAGCTAGTTTACCTAGCTAAAACAAAAAAACAATATTGAACTTAAACCTAGTAAAAAATGATAGAAGATAGCAAAAAAACACATTATTTTACGGCATGGACAGTAAAATAGACGGAAGTTAATCCTTGAGTGTTCAAGGATATATTTCAATAAAATGGTTCTTTTTAGGGTTCCGTACCTCAAAAGGAAAAAAGGAACCCTTATAGGATCACGTTGTTGTCCGTCTGTCTGTCTATCTGTCTGTCCGTCTGTCAATCCTCTTTTCTCAGGAACGCGTGGACGTATCGAGTTGAAATTAACATCAAATACTCAAGTCCGTAACCTCTTGAAGCCGCGATATAAATAAAACTTCTGAGTTACAGCCGTTTATGTCTGAATATTTTGAAATTTCCATTAGAATCACTTGCACAGAATACCTATAGGGTATTTCCCGTAGACCTAGAATCTTGAAATTTGGTGACCAGCAAGGTCTTATAGCACAAGCAAAGGGAAAAATCCGAAAACCATAAATTTGTAAATAATTCACTAAAAAAATTATTTTTAATGCTCGCCATGGACCAAAACCTATAGGGTACTTCCCGGAGACCTAGAATTATGAAATTTGGCAAGAAGCAAGGCCTTGTAGCGCGTATAAAGGAAAAAAATGCAATGCACTATGCCAGTACAATGGGGAGCGACTGAAACAACAATAGAACTGGCCGGGCAATTTTGCAGTTCAGATCGATCGGTCAGCGATCGCTCGGTCATCTCTCGAGCAATACCGGCCATACACCTAAAATGTTTGGCAATTATTGCCGGGCAATTATTGCCAAACAATTACTGCAATAGTCTGGCTGGTATTGCTGGCAATGTTGCCCGCCATTGTATTGCAGCCACATATTGCAGAAAAGTATTGCCCGTTTAGAAGTGCCTTTATACACATGCTTACAACATGAAAAAAGTACACATCAATGACCCAGTTTTTAAGTTAGATCAAAAATAAAATAAAAATCGTATTTGCAAACCTAATGGTAAAAAATGGTTTATGTTCAATATTGTATTTTTTTTTCTTAGCTAAGTAGTAAGTAGACTATCTAGCATTCAAAAGAACTTTGAATAAATTACACCGTTTGCTTAAAACGAAACGAAGAAAAAACCAGCCGCTCTCAAAAATAAAATCAAATCGGCTTGGTTTTTGAGATAGCTTACCTACATTTTTTTTTCTGATGTCGCGTATCCGACACGCGATCCGCGTTTGATCAAAGTTCGAAAATACTCATTGTAATGTACGAACGTGGTATTGGTGTGAAATGATAAGAAAGGTGAGTAAAGAGATGACGGTTGATAGGGGAGAGTGGCAAAAAAACATCATGTTGTACGATCCCCACCACCATGTACTAAGGGCTGAAAAATAGAAAAAAAAATTAAAAGGCTTATAAACGAAACTTATTTTTTTTTTGTTTTTCACAGATCAGATTAGATGAAGAAAAAAAAAATGACAACGAGAAATCGAATTTTAAACGAAAAATGTCGGCTCAGAACGTAGAAATTTATATAGAAGAAGCAGAGCAGTCTAGGCTTATGATGGCGATTTCTGCAGGTTTGTGCATATTTAACTATCGCCTGAGAAGCGAGTCTATTTGACGTAAGTAACGATAGGTACGTAATCGTGATGTCTTCTTCATAGTCTTTATCCATTCCCAATTATAAAACCGTATTGAAAGTTTTATCTACTGGACCGATTGGAAAAATTCTTTTACCATTAGAAGCCCACATTATTCCTGATGATCATAGGCTACTTTTTACCGCAGGAAAATGTTTCATTCCTACGGGAAAACGGGTAATAGGACAACTAGTAGTAAGAATGCAGCTAGTAAATGAATAAAATGTAACCATACTAAATAGAAACATGTCTTCACAATAAATTTATAACTACACACAAAAAAACTACCATAATTATATATCCACCTAGCAGTTTTTGGCTACAGTGACTTGAACTTTGGACTCAATATTTATCAAGTTTATATAAAATACAATCAAATATCATAATATTCAATTACTTCAATTAAAAAATCAAAATCTGGAAATTTCATAATACTTTATCGTTGCTACATATAATAAAACTGTAACAGATCCAATTCTGTACGTAGAAGATATTTAGAATGTTTTTTGCCTTCTAATAAGAAGCCTGAACTGTTACTTTTTTCATTCACGTCTGTCTGTCTGTTTCTTAAACGCGCATACCGCCGAAACTACTGAATGAATTGCAATGAAACTCGGCACGATTTGGGTTCATACTACAAGGAAGGACATAGGATATATTTTGTCTCGGAAATCAGTAAGGTTCTCCTGGGAGAACGGATGAAAGTAAAATTCTTTGGCCGCGCAGCATGCGAAAACTGCTGAATGATTAGGAATGAAACTCGGCACGATTTGAGTTCATATTACGAGGAAAGATACATTTTATCCCGGAATTCAGTAAGGTTCCCATGGAAGAGGGGATGAAAGTCACATTCCTTGGCCGCGCATCACGCCGAAAGTAGGTACAGAATGAATTCAAATAAACAATACTATTTATCCCAGAATCAGAACGGTTCCCTTGGGGGATGAAAGTAAAAATATGCTATTCAATGAATTCAAACCTTGGGAGAGGGGTAGAAAGTAAAAATACGCTACTCAATGAATTCAAATGAAACTTGGCATGATTTCAGCTCATACTATGAGGAAGAGCATAGGATACTTTTTATCTAGGATTTTAGTCGATACGGTTCCCTTGGGTGAGCGGATAAAAGTCAAAATGTGTACCTACTTAGTTGTATGAAATCTGTGTATTGAAGAAAAAAAATCGGTAGATAAAGGGTAGGCAAGTCCATGCGATCTTCATGAACATATCGTGTCATTTGGTGGTTGAGCTGGTCGAGTTGACTGTACCCACCGACAAATTTCTTTTTCCTTAGTAAGTACAGTTAACTGTACCACCGAAGTTTGGTTAGAGTAAGAGGTCCAATCAAACTTACTGGACCACGGAAAAATATTTTACTGTAGTAAACCATCAACTAAACCTACTTGGGGTGGTCTAATCAAATGGATCAGGGGCACAATTCTGCAATTCAATTGCTTCATTATGGCATCGGCGCAGAATCATGAGGTAGAATCCTTAGATTAATGAAACTCCAGATAGTGCTTGACGGGTGAATTTTCGATTCAAAATGAGGGTGCTTTTTTCGATATTGAGTCAAAATATCAAAATAAGGTGATAAAATAAATATTTCAAATCAAATAAATTAGTGTATTTGGGACATAAAAAGGTAAGTTTTCACCAAATTCCGTGAAAAAAAAAATTGTTTTGTAAAAGATATCAATAAAAAACCAAAAACTTGGTTTTTTGAATTTTTTACATATATTTTGAGGTTATGTGAAAAAAGTGTTATGACAAATGTTGTAGATCTTTATATTTCCTACAATTTTGCAATTTGACTTTTTTCCATAGGACCTGTAGTTTTGCTGGAAATCGAGATAATCCGTTTTTACCCCTAAAAACTC
This sequence comes from Eupithecia subfuscata, assembly GCA_963564075.1. Taxonomy (NCBI): domain Eukaryota; kingdom Metazoa; phylum Arthropoda; class Insecta; order Lepidoptera; family Geometridae; genus Eupithecia; species Eupithecia subfuscata. The sequence goes on along the minus strand of OY751099.1, from coordinate 3,413,064 downwards.
ACCCCCTTCGCCTTCCCGACATCAGTTCGCCCGTAAATTATTTTCCTAACATTTTTATAATATTCTCCTTCTTTTCCAATGGGTTTCATCAAACCATGAATTTTTTTGGTTTCAAAAATTATTGGCACTGGTCTATAATGACTACATACCGAAGCGACAGAAATTAAAATATCACTTTATTTCGCCGTGTCAGTGTTTAGTTTTAAAATATGTCCTTTTCTTAGAGTACATTTATTGTATTTATGGATAAGTAGTTTTTGATTTTGAATAAATAAATTAATAAAGAAATAAATAAATAAATCAATCAATCAATAAATAGGTAAATAAATCAATAATCGATCGATCAATCAATCAATCAATAAATAACGCTGGACAATTTTTACAGCATCTTCTAGCCCCTAATAGACGCGTGTAACTCTTTAGAGAACCGACTCGGTGTTCCGGAACATTAATGAGAGCCGAAAGATTGGAACAGTTGTGAAGAAATAAATGTATCATTTGGAACTAGATCACTTCACTCACTTTGATCGGCGCGGTCGGGCGGTCGGCCAGTCGCGCCGCGCACATAACACCGCGCACGTATCAGTATACCCGTAATAAATATTTCATAATATTTAATACGTCTCAGGAACAGGGAACAACCAGAAAATATTCATTTGCTACACCATTATTATTGTTTGAGTCACTAAACATAAATCGTTAGTGTAATTTCAGAAAGACCTCTCTGAAATGATGTTCCAAATGAAACATTTCACTTGTCAAGAATTTGACACTGTTCCAGATACAATTTTATTGTTCCAATCTGGCTAAAGGTACGTTTTTGCCAGGCCTAGCCCAAAAGTAACTAACAAATTCTATTCTGATTTTTGCATGGAGGGTGGCTCTAACATCGGTCACTGTTGTTAATCCATCCATCGTTTGGTTTTTTTAGGGCAAGAGCTAATGGCCACTTACTTTGCTATGCTGCGAGATGCCCACGTGTGCAACGTGGCTCAGATGAAAACCATGGAATGGAAGTTGAGAAGAGCTGGCTGGTGGGTCAAGAGGTTGCATCACGACGTCCTGCCGTGTATGTGCCCCGCTCACCACCGCACTCCTTTGGATTGTCTACGGTATGTCAACAGTTTCACAAATTCATTACGGATATAAGCGGGTTAACTGCAAAGCTTGTGTTAGAAGAAGTTGATCAGAGTTGGCTGGTGGGTCAAGAGACGGCATCTCGACACCTGGCCGAGCATGTGCCCCGCTCACCGCCGCATGCCTTAGATTGTCTTTGGTACCTCAACATCAACTGTCAATAACGTCTCAAGACAAGCATGGGTTCTTGTGGAAGGGTTTGTCAGCTATCGTGCTCTGGTGGAAGAGCACAGCGATGCATTGAGCATATTCGTAGCCTGTATGTGAGGTTTTGCTTCGTTATAAGTTATAAACGATGCGACGATATTATCCTGGTACATAACATCTAGCCCAGTATCGGCCACGGCGACCAGTCTCAACGGATAATAGGCCAAGTGCGCAGGTGTGCAGCAACACGGGTGCACTCTCTATTCCCTCACTCTCACAAGCCTTTGAACCCTGATAAAATCAAAATTAGGTATGTATAGTTAAGTACCCGTAAATTTGTCACATATCTACATTTTACGATTGTTTCAGGGTTTCGTTGGATTTGAAAGCGAACGCAGCTATATCGTCTCAAGATATACTGGAAGGAGATGACAGCGAATCGGATATGTTTAGACTTCGTAGCTTCGGTGCCAGCACCGGTAAATCGCATGTTGTTTAGTTGTAAGAGCTCTGTGTCTGTACGCATTAGAATGAACATACAATGAAATAAACATTGCATGTTCATTCTAATTAATTGCATGAAACTGTCAGAACTGAACAGACAACGTTTATTGTGCCGCGTAAGTACATTTTTCATCTGAGTTAAAACAAGGAACCTACGCTTGAAAATAGATTAAATCTCGATCCTAACTTTACCTCAGTTTCCGATTCTTACCATGTTTTTGGCCGTGGTTATTTCGAATTGAAATAAAATCGATCTCTTACTCGATTCAGAAGATTCAGAAAGAGCATTTCAAAATCTATAAGACTAGCTGCCCGACCCGGCTTCGCACGGGTTTTGTACCCATTTAAATAATAAGACATTTGTTGCAGTTTTTTTACATTTCTTATTTACATACATATACACATACACCCTTATTTTTGCATAGGAGGTTACTTATAAAGAGATACTTACATAAATAAAAGTTTTAATATTGAAATCTTTTTTTTTCTATTTTAATTTTAAATTGTATTTTTAAATCATCCAGGAAACCATCGAAATATTCATATAAAATTTCAACCCAATCGGTTCAGCCGTTTAGAAGTTATGTGAAAAAGATAAGTACGAAAAGTTCTTACTACCCATTGTCCTATTACTCGTTTTCCCGTAGGAATGAAGCATTTTCTCGCGGTAACAAGTATCATATTGCTCATCAGGTATAATGTCGGCTTCTAATGGTAAAAGAATTTTTCTAATCGGTCCAGTAGTTTCGGATGCTATTCAATACAAACAAACAAACAATCAAATCTTTCCTCTTTCTAATATTAGTGTAGATATTAGTATAGATTACCCATTTACAAAACTCCCGGAAAACTTTCCCATCGTATTTCGAACCAAATGACTGGACTAAAGACCTCATACCGCTTTTATTCGTTTGAACATTTCGCTCGAACACTATTTGGTTTAGCACCGTACATTTACAATTTTTTTGCATTACTTACCTATATAGGCTTCTAGCTTGCGACAGTCAGACTTTCGGTATTTTATAAAAGCTGAGAGTTTGTCTCCCCGTACACAGGTAGGAATGACCTCGGATTATGAAGTTTGGGTCATCGTGGCTTTGGCAGATATCGGCTAGCAAAGTTGCTAAATTTTCACCAATAGCCGCGTACTGAACGCGGCTAATTATGCGTTATGGTAGAAAGCTAAATAATTTTTGTATTTTCTTCATGATATTATGAGATATCAAGTACTTCCATTGCCAGACACTGCATGCATAGTGGCTTCGGCCTGCCAAACGCTTTAAGCCTTGATAAAATGCAACCTACCTGTGTATTCTACTATTGGTCTGCGTCATGTCCTACCGAGGCTTATGCAGAGTAGGTATAAAATAATGATTGTCTGGCGTTCGCTTCCACGTCTACTAGTTACTGTGGAGATATTTATTTGAGTTTTCGTTGAGTTAAAAAATAAAATCAAACAAATCAAAAAGCTTTTTATTCCGTTACCATAATATTTCATTATAATCAATTTTATTTTATGTTTATAAGTAACTAGACGATCGCCTCGCGGTTTCACCCGCGTAGTACCCGTTCCTGTGGTAATTCCGGGATAAAATAATAGCCTATGTCACTCCCTGAAAAGTAAGCTTCATAACAGTGAAAGAACTTTACAAATCGGTCCAGTAGTTGCGGAGCCTATTCAATACAAACAAACAAATAATCAAATCTTTCGTCTTTATAATATTTGTATAGATTACATCGATGTCATGTTTTTAAAATTTACAATAAATAAGCAGATTAATTATTAAATGATGGAAAAACATGCATAGAACTTCAATAAGTAATATATTGATCGATCACAATTTTATTATTTGGTAAATTGTTAGGACCCTCCGCATTTACCTGAGAGGGGTTAAGGACCCAAACCCAGTTCTTTCCTCTGTTTGTGGTGTTCTGCAACTTTTGTCCAGACTTGTATTTTAATACCTATTTATTTATGTTGCAGGGGTTTTCCGATTCTCCTCTTGCCCTTCGAGCCTTTCCATGAGGTAACCAAGGTGACCAACCTTTCCTTTGACATTCGGGCTATGTGTCTGGCCCACCCCACATAATTTTAGGTTCTGGTTTCTTTATGTGGCACTTTGTCCTTTAGCCTTATTTTCATTAGGGATCTTGCGTTTTAAAATTTATCTTTTGCTTCCCGTGTATACGGCCATTCTGGCTTCCCTACGTGAGTGTTGGAAGAAGACAAATCAAACATTCGTTTTTTTTTCTATGTAAGTACCTTTCAAACCTTTCAAAATCTCCACTCCAGAATTTCTTCCGAGTTTTCAATTCTTATATTTATTTCGTCGATGCTGTTTGGCGACTTAAAACAAACTTGTTTCTCTGGGTAGATATATTCCTCTACGTATTCCAATGTCGAGTCTTCGTTGAGTAGGTCTTTCTTCTCGCTGTTGGTCATGGGATTGAGTTTTTTGTAGGTTCATCTCTAGTCCTTTCTTTTGCTAGCATAATGGTGCAACAAGGGGTCGGGTCTTCTGCGAGTAAAGCCGGGAATACACATGCAATTATAAAGTAACTAAGATTTTTATAATTATAAGGGCCTGACTATCCTACGGTGACATACATTTGCAAGTTAAACTTGCAAGCGATTTGCATCCTTGCGTGCCTGTATTTCCAAGACGTACGTACACATGATTGTAGCTGGCACACTTTCATCCTAGAGCACGTGTCAGTTTTATGCTTTCTTGCGATGGAAAACATTCGAAGTTCATTAAATTGTATCCAATTGTATATTGCTACTCGCAGAAAAATGTGTGGCTAAATTAATGAGAGGTGAAAACGTGCACTAACGGCGATAACTCATCAGCTACTGGCATGCCTGTAGCTTTCGCGTGCGTACACACGAGCCGGTTTTGTAGATCCTTGCGTCTTTTACCGCATTATTATTCCGTGCCAGTAAATTTAATTGTTTGCGATCTACTTGGTTTTCAGATACAGACATGCTAGTTAATGTATACACATGACAATAGGTGTATTCTATTCCCGGCTTAAAACTACAAAGACCAGATAGATTCGTCGAAATCAGCAGGGGTGCCATGCAGGTTGACGTCAAGATAGCAGCCACATTGAAATACCTAAATATCTCATAAAATACTGGGGCACTATTTATTTTACATAAGGCATCGGGGGCACTATTTCAGGACACATTTATTGGCATAGTTGAAACCACCAAATTCCATGGCGGGGCTGCTAACTTGACGGACACTGTTTTTTTGTAGAGTCTAAATAATCTAAATAATAAAATAAACCTGATTCACACCAGCTGGTTTACTCATTAGGAAGGACCATCGGTGTTATTTTTAAATAAAATAAAACATTCCAAATTCCTACAAAATATAAATTGACATTTTCTGAGTGTACATTTGTACATTACAATAGATTGTATTTATGGAAAAGAGTTTCTGGTTTGATTTGATTTGATTTGAATCAATGAAATCTTCATGTCATTGGTTTGCCCTTAAAATTCTGTTATCTTTTGTATTTATCTGGTTATGCAATATCTCCAATCAATAGTTTTATTTTAAAATTAGTTTAAAAATATTTTTAAAAACATGAAACCACTATAAAACTAGTCATTATCGTATAAAACTGGTTTTGCCAGAAATATTTTTGCGCAGGACCTTTGCGTCATCTAGTACGGTACGGTACCGACCGATTGTGATGCAGTTAAAATAATTTTGAGGCAATTGCTGGTTAACTTCTAGTGCTTCTTGCCGGTCCTACTAACGAAAATCCAGGTTATACAATCATTTTTGGTTTAATTGCTTAGATACCTTATTGTGTTTTGTTTTACTTTCAATTACTAGGTTAACCATAAAATGCGCTATTATCAAGGAAAAACGGTACAAACCACAATAAAAAAACAGTTTTCCAATCAAATATTTATTTCTCGTCATCTTCAGAACATAAATTAAAATAACTATTTACAAAAATATTATCTAGTAGCAGAGAATCGGAATTGGAGGGTTGAGTTAACTTTGAGTAAAGTTTATTTAAAAAATATATATTCAAAGTTCACTCAACCTTCCGGTACCGACTGACCCCACAGGTCCCTAAGTTTAGATGTTTGAGCAAAACAAAATGCCTGGTCCCTTTACTTACCTACTACTAAATTTCTACCACCATGTCGTGAAATGTTTTACAAAAATGGTAACGTTAATATCACAATATGTCAATAATATGCTATGCAATAAAAAATGCACTATAAACTCTATTTTTTGAATATTAGTATAAATAATGTATAAAACAATACATAGGTACTTATTTCATTAAAAACTGGCGGGTTAGAGTAACGTACAGTTTTAAAGTAACAATTTACCTAATAATTTTATCAACGATACCTTTTATGCAAAATTAAAAACTTTAAAATTCATTCCTTATGAAATTGCATGAAATTTTTATCTATAAATAAAAACAAAAAACAAAATTAACGAAGTCTTCTGCCAAATACCTACCGTAGTTAAATAAAAAAAAAGGTAAATTCTACCAGTCCATCTACCCAAGCCTGGCAGAATTTGCACAAGGTTTTTATAACCACTCATGATTTTATCGTTGCATTATAGTTAAACAGGGTTATTTTCTAAGGTTGATTTTGTAAAGGTTTTTGACAAATCCAATCTGAGCTAGAAGGTTGAGTCCGTCATGTCATCAGTATGTAAGTACCTAAGTCTAGTTCTAAGCTTTGGCAAACTTCTTCCTTGGCTGGAGTTTGACCTTGAAGCCCTCTGCTCTCTTCAGGATGATGTCAGCTTGGAGTTTGAAGTCGGATTCCTTGAGGTCGGATTGCACTCGGAAGTTTCTCAATATGGTCGACAGGATTATCTTGAGCTTCAACATGGCGTACTTGCGGCCTAGAAAAGAAATAGCGTGTTTTTAACCTATAGATACTAAATCGAATCGATACTAATAGTAGTTTACTCTACTATTAATTAATACCATGTATATCTATACTAATATTATAAAGAGGAAATATTTTATTGTTTGTTTGTTTGTTTAAATTGAATAGGCTCCTTCTACTGGACCGATTTGAAAAATTATTTTACCATTTGAAGCCCACATTATTCCTGATGAACATGGGCTACTTTTTACCACAGGAAAATGCTTCATTCCTACGGGAAAACGGGTAGAAAGAATGCAGCTAGTAATAGATAAAATAGTAATTTTTTACCATCTATCTTTGTTTAGGTACTTTGTCAGTATGATAGTCAACTTCGTCATCATAGTCAAACTAGTCATGGGTCTCTGACGAATTGGGTGAAACATTAAGCCAATTCCAGAAATATTTTTATTAAAAAGCTTTATCTAAATCAGTTATGAGTGTGATAATTACCATAGATCTTTATAGTATCAACTAGCCTCCTAATTCTCTTGGAACAACTTCGTGGGCAATTAATTATAAAAAAATACTCAATCAAAATAAAAAAACTGGTACGTCATGTAATAAAATAATCAGAAGACAAAAAAACACTAACAGGATTGCGGAGGATTGTGCGTCAGCAGAGAAAAAAATACAACTTAATCTGGTTCATCAGCTTTTTTGCGCCAATCAAACTTAGTAGTTATGTTATTCAAAACATAAAGCATGTACCTGTTTATAACTATTATGATTATAATTATCATAAAAACTGTTATGATATTAAAAAATATAAGTGTTCAAAGGCTGGTATCTAGTTAGCCCCTTGCAAGTTTTATAGATTCCTCCATATTCACAAACATTAACAAACGCTGATAATTATTTATGATTATACATGGTTTAAAAATTTTAGCGGCTGAATGAATAAATTGTTCTTCTGTATTTGAACCAAAGGGGCTTATGTTGCTTTTGACAGGACGCACTCCAATAATTTGCGTACGGTATTGATAAAATAAAACTCAATAATCGGAAACTTTTGAATGACGTGATTGCTCTTGATCTTTAAAAATCTTTTAAAAATACTAGAACAATGTATTTCTATAAAACCAGATTCAGTTTAACAATTTAGAGAGGCCAATTTAGTAACCGCTTATGTTTATGTGCTATTACATTGATTGATATGCATTTATTAGTTTCCTTTGTGAGTGACTATTATTAGAATTTTTTGCATAAACCTATTAAAATAGTTAATAATGACTGAGAATAATAAATTTAGAAGTATGTTTATTAATCTATATAACTGTTCTTCATCCACACTTTATCCGATGTTAACAGTGATTAAATTTCAAATGGCATAAACTTTTCGAAGATTTTATACTACTGTGGGTAAAATCCAGCCCCAAATGACGATGATGATGGCATCAAAAGTGGAGTACTTACCGACACAACTCCTAGGGCCAGCAGAGAAGGGCACAAAGGCGTAGTAATGGCGGTTAGCAGAACGTTCGGGCAGGAAGTTGTCGGGATCAAACTTGCTAGCGTTGGGGTAGACATCCTCGCGACGGTGGAGCTTGTAGGTGGCGACTACTACAGTGGTGCCAGCTGGGATCTTCTTGCCGTTGGACGCTATGAGAGAGTCCATTAATAGTATAGGTACAAGAAACAATAATGTATACATAGGTAGAATGAAACGTGGAGGCTTGTAGGTTATGTTATAATCTTAGACAAACCAAGATAAGGAAATACTTACGCAGAGCAACATCCTGGTTGATTTGCCTGGCGATAATGGGTACTGGTGGGTACAACCTAAGGGTCTCCATCAGGCACCTCTCCAAGTACTTCATCTCAAGAGTGTCCTGGAAGGTGGCGGGGCGGTCGGAGTCGCCGAAGATCTGGTCGAGCTCCTCGATGACCTTGTCTTGGATGTGTTGATGGACTCCCATCATAGAGAGGAAAAAACTGCTGCCGGCGGCGGTGGTGTCGTGGCCCTGTGAAAGAGAAATGTGACATTTAACAAATTTTACTCTAATTTATTGTGGTCATAATCAAAATGACTTAATAGATAACAAATTTCCAGTACAAAAGTAAGGATAAGTTATAAATATATGTATTTATGTAAGTTGCCAATACAGTTAAAAATGTTATGAAATGTTATGCAAAAGTCTAGTTGTATGGAACATGCTGGCAAATTATCAAATTAGCAAATTTTGTTGAAAACTAAACAAGTGAATTGACGAGCGGAATTTTATAAAGCACATTGTACAGGTTGCTGGCGTTCTATTTCCTAACCTTCTTCACAACGATAAACCAGATAAAGTTATCCTTGCACAAAAGGCTCGCACCATTAAAGGATAGTAATAGGCCTCACCTCGAACATAATGGTATCAACTTGTTCCTTGATTTCCTCGTCAGATATGACCACTCCGCTCTGAGAGCTCTCCAGAAGGAGGTCAAGGAAAGCCAGACGCTTCTTCTGACCGACATCGGTATCGTCTACGTCCAAGTCGTCCTTGAGACCAGCAGACTGGCCGAAGGAGAGACCTTCAACTGAGGTAGTGCTGTTAGCAGATGCTTCGGCTTCTTTAGTCTCGGTTTCAACGAATGTTGGGACCTTTCCGCTCTTGAATTCTTCCTTCTTCCTCTTGATGACCTGTTGGAGGAGGTTGCGTTGGTTATTAGACTTTTACTAGTTAGTTTCAACGAGCTGTGATCATGATGATGATGAACTTTAAACATACTCTATTTGGATCTATTGATATTATATGAATTGCGCATTATCAATTACATTTTATAAACTTTTGCTGTTATAGGCGAAAAGTGTAGCAAGGCGAATGACCTCTAAAACGGTCGTCGTTTCAATCACGTTGATAATTTGTGTATTATACAACGCGTGCGAAGATTTACGTCATCATTGGTCGTAAATGAAACTGGTTCTACTCGTGGTGGAAACTGGTACAAGTTCCTTCCTAATTTATTCCTTGGAATATGCGGACTATTTATTAATAACAAGAACATATATCTCATTGCAAATTTTCCAATGGCATTTTGCTATCCGGTTTGAGCGACTTGGGGTTTCTTTCGATATTTTTTTTTCTAACATAAAAGAAGAAGATTTTTGGGTAGGTACCTATCAAAAAGGTCTAAAATGAGAAATTAATAAGATTTTGACTGGTTTTAAAGCAAAAGTTAAAATGTTAATTGAGGTTTATCTGTGGTAATTATCTACCACGTATCCTGCATAACCTAGGTTAAAGAAACTTTTACTTTTAGATTAAATAGGCTATATTTGTAGTTTTGGTTTCATTTTGGGAGATTTGTTTATCGAAGGATAGATCGCGCCTTGTTTAATAATTTATCTTGATTTTTTATTTGGGTTTTTTTCTTACCTTCTTGGTTAGGCCGTGGATAACATCAAGGAGTGTGTTTTGGATCTTGGAGTACTTAGTCCAGTTGAACAGTAGATCGGGCCGCATCCAGATCTTGGTGTGACGCAAGTGGAGGATATCGCACATCTTCATCACAGCCATGGCGTATTCGAAGCCACTCTGGTCCTGGGTGCTCTTGCTCACTCCCATTGCGGTTTCTGGAGGACAGAGAAGGATGTTGAGTCTATGTGGAGCAATCTGGATGAGGCAAGCTGAAGACAGGGCGCTATGGCGTTCATTAGGAGAGGCCTATGTCCAGCTGTGGACTAATATAGGTTGATGATGTTGATGATGCATCTGGATTAAGATCATCTTGGATCGTAGAAATGCATCAAAGTGAAGTTGATTATAATCATCAGTTTGGGTTTCAATAAACTTGTTTTCCGACGTGATAATGAAAGTAGTTTTTGTAACAACGTAATAAAGGACTTCAATAATTATGGTCCTTGGTACTGAACTCCTCGATCACGTTCTCTAAAATTATACCTACAGTAATTTCAAATATTTGTCCAGACCCCACAATATCGAACTGGTAACTCTTAGCGAAACCTATAATTTTAAATATGTATATTATCGATAGGTTTAACATAGAGCCAAGGACAACCAGGTGTGCAAATTATTCAAATTATGAAAATTACTATTTATGGTACTTATATAATCGTAATTACTATGATATAAAAGTTCCTGTATATGCGCACTTTGATCCTAATACCTCGACCTCGACAGTCCAGCTGTGGACCTATATTGGTCCACAGCTGGATGCAGGCCTCCCCCTGATAAACAATATAACTTGACGATAATAATATAAGGAAGGATGCGGGTTCAAGTCCCGTCGAAGTCGAAAACTTTTGCGATATTATTTGATTTCTTAGATAAGAATATATCTCATGGGGAGTAATGCCCATAATCCCCACGCTGGGCATGCGGGTTGGGGATCGCAGTTCGGTAGTAGAATTGATCTGCAGGGGGCGCTGCTGCCCGCTCCCGGTTGATATCCCTTAGTCGCCTCTAACGACACTCGCGGGAAGAATTGGGGTGGTGTAAATTCTAAGCCGGCACCACACAGCTCCTATACGTCAGGTCTAAAATAAAGCTGTTCAAAACTTTAAGAAAGGAAAACTGTATGGTATAATCGGTATGGTATAATGAGGTCGTTAAATATATATAATATATATATATATATATATTTTACGACCTCAGTAGCGCGGCGGGCCATGGTTCGTCTGCGGCGCATGGGGTTGCGGATTTGATTTCGCCACGGGACAAAATTTGTCCCGAGGCGAAATCAAACCCGCAGATCGTACAAACATTTAATGTTTGTACGATCTGCAGATATTTGTTTCGGGTGTTCTGAATGTGTTCTATGTGTAATAAATAATACCTACATATCTATGTATGTATTATATTAAGTACATAATATCAGTTATCTTGTACCCATAACTCGAGCTCTGCTTAGCTTGGGGTTAGATGATGCTGTTTGTGGAATGTGCAGAATTGTTTAGTTATTTATTTCGTAATATGTGCAATAATTTTTATGTATGCAAAAATTTCATTTAGTATCATTTTATCTAGGTACTCGTCGTTTTGAGCTCTTTCCTACAATGAGTAATACTAGTTTTCAAACTCAACACCAAAATGAGAATAATAATTTTGTTGGTTTTTCGTGTTGCGAGTTGTTTACAAACATTTTTCCGTAAGAACGGCTTGAGTATAGATATTATATTCTTAAGCAATTATTTGGTCCGGTCATTAAAATAAAATCTAAAGCAGCAGACTGATTTTATTTCCTCAAGTTATTATTCAACCGCAACTGAGCTCTAGACGGGCCGTTGACCATTTTAGAATGTCAATGGTCTAGTCTTGCAGTTTCGCTAATCTTGTGGGTCAACGAAAAATGCAATGGAAAAATTCCATTTTGAAAGGATTCCAATGAAGCAGTTAGAAATTCTGTTGATTTGTCATAGTCTGACCTCTATTGAATGTAAATCAGTTGTGTAATTTGAATAGGAGGAGCGAAACCGCCCGTAGGATGGATATGGCGAATATTGCCCATTAAGTGCGTGATGGGGGGTCGACATTGCCTACGTGACTATATTAGTGTACGAGTACGTAAGTGACCGGGCACTCTGTCATGCTTATTAGCCGTAACCTCTTGGAAGGACACTTTATGTAACACTTCAAGATGTACTTAACATCATTTTTTTTATGTTTTGAAAACTAAAAAAGAAGCCAGAGCTGCCCCGAACCATGTCCTTTTTTATGGTTCATCAGTAAACATTTTCGTTTTCGAACGAAAAGCTTAGGACCTTGTTATGCAGCAAATATTTACCTACGAAAGGAAAGACTTGCAAATTAATTCAATTACATGATTAAATTAAGGCAGAGTTGACCTCTAAGGTTATTGTGAGGGTCAATAAAAAGCAAGTTTAACAGGACATTTATTTTTCCTCAAGATTTTTAAAATTAAATCAGTGGACATGGGCAATAAACTACAAAAACTAAGCTTTTAAGGGTTTTTTTTTTATTTCTCATTTTTTTTTAAGGACTTTTGTTATTGATTAACATGTCAGTCCTATTGTATACACAACAAATTATTATCTAAATATAAGATACTTAAACAAAATGAAAATATAACGTACCTAACAGAAACATAAATACAACATAACAAACACAACTAATCTTAAACCTACTTATAAGTAGGCTTAAAGTTGTGCTTGCTTACTTCCATGGTCACCTATAGATATCTCTAAAAGTGACCATGGAAGCAAACACATTAAATATCTACCTACCTAGCATTTATACTATACCTAACTACTTACAATATTAAAGGGTTTTATTGAAATATTCCTTCGAAATCGGAATTAATTTATTGTAAAAACCGATTTATTTAATTGGTAGATACATAAGTAAAAGTTAGCGATATTTCATTTTGTTTGCTAAGACTAAAGTTTTGTTCGAGTCTTCTAGATCTTTCTACACATGTCCATATGTAAACAAGTGCATGATCATGTAATGGAACAAATTACTGCAGAATTTACCTATAATGATTATCGCTGCCTTATACAGCCTTTGCGAATAGACTTCCTCGAACAGTAGCTAACTACATATTATTATCGTAGAGTCATATTGCAGTTGGTCATTTGTTATTGTAATTTACTTGATAATAAATTGTTTTTTATGGAAATTTATCCGTTTCTGATCAATACAATTAACAGCCTGACGAGGGGATTCTTAAAACATGAGGGTTATGTCGTCATCACTGTACCTGCTTCGACTGTTTGGTGACTGCATGATTGTCAAGAAAACAGGATTTTGCGAACTGTTCAAATTCATTGGTTTATTCGCTATGCCTACTGGTCCCTTTTCGCACGTTATACATTTATTATTAATGCAAATTTTTTAACGCGTTATAGAGCCCAGCACCTTTTTCATGAACATATTTCCTAGCAATACCTTCGCATTATTTCTGTTTGATTTTGAAACATGCATTAACGTTGAATTTATCTTTATTTGTTTCTGTAGTCATAAACATGATATGTCAGATGACGTTCGTGGATCGTTCTCAATTTGTTTTGTTTGGTTAGCTTATTAACCTTTAAATAATTCTTAATTTTCTTGATTTTCTCACGCTTCCCATGCGAAAAACTAAATTGTTATTGTAAGTTTTCAACATTCGCTCTGCAAATAGATGTAACTAACTACCTACCTACCAAGTTATAGAATTATAATAAAACTAGCTGCTGGCTGCGGCTTCGCACGTGCTTTTTAATTAGCCTATATCGGTCCCGGGATACAATTTACCTCCCTGCCTTTCATTAAGATCCGTTTGGGCGTCAAAGGGTAACAGACAGACAGAGTTACTTTGGAGTTTATAATATGAGTATGGATTACGCTATTGACGTAAAATATCTTCTAGTACCTAGTTAATAACATTGCGTATTCCTCTGCTAGGTTAGAGAAATGCGCAAGTTTAGACTGGAACTTCTCTACACAAAACATAAATCATTATCTATACTAGTAATAAAAAGAGGAATTGTTTGTTTGTATTGAATTGGCTCCGAAACTACAGGACCGATTTGAAAAATTATTTCACCGTTAGGAAGCTTACTTTTCGGGGAGTGACATAGGGCTATATATATATATAGGCTGTATTTTATCCCGGAACTCCCACGGGAATGGGAACCACGCCGGTGAAACCGCGAAGCGATCGTCTAGTATAATATGCTCAGAACACATTATCACATTATGATAATCTTCCAATGATTACATGTGTCCTATAAATTAATCGACCAATCATACTGAGTATATATTGAAAGAGAGGGTAGTTTGGCAAGAGGTAATAATCAGCACGCAGGTGATTCGTTTCGCAAACGTTAATGGGTTCCCAACGCATTCGCATCAAGAACACGAGCTATTGGATTGGCAATGACATCGTGTGGGCTTTTCAGTGGAGCATCTTCCTACTTTTTGTAACTGGTCATATTATTATTTATGAAGTTTACGACACTCCTTACTGACACTCGCAGAGGCGTAGCGAAAAGCAAGCGGTGCCATTATATAAGAAGTTGAAGAACTTTGAACAAACCATGTTTTAATAATAATCTTTAGGTACCTACTGAGTATGTCTGTCAACTTCAAACAGTTGCAGTGTTTTCTTACTATGACGTTTAATGAAAGAAAAAAAACAATTTTATGCATTGCATAAAGTTTCTTTGCTAATTTTATAGGAAGGAGAGCATCTAAGTGAAATAAATAAATAAATAATGCTGGACAATTCACACAGCATTATCTAGCCCCAAGCTAAGCAGAGCTTATGTTATGGGTACTAGATAACTGATATAAGTACATAATATATACTACGTACCTACATAGATACATATTTTTTATTATACATAGAAAAAAATCCAGAACACCCCGAACAAATATCTGCAGATCGTACAAACATTTGTCCCGAGGCGGGAATCGAACCCGCAACCTCCTGCGTCGCAGGCGGATCTTCGCCCGCTGCGCCACAGAGGTCGTCAAAAAAATAAATTCAGAAAGAACTAAAGCTTTGTTTTAGCTAATAAAGCAGTAATAGAACTACCTCTAAGCGTCATCCAAGCTGGAGTTCTACTTTGAAAACCGAACGATGTTGACGGATGACGTCGATCGCACGAAACAAACAACCGTAGCACCAAGTTGCTTAGGGAGCGTCACCAACTGATCTTTCGTTTCGGATCTTCAAGAAATAAATGTCCGAATCACTTTCATAGTAAGGACATCAAAAGAACGGATGGGCCGTCCTTCGTTTTGTGCGTTCCGACGTCATCCGCCAACTTCGTTCGTTTTTCAAAGTAGATCTCCTGAGCTGCTTCTAAGGTTCATCTGGAATTATTTCCGTAACATCGTGTGTCTCCCGAAGAAGGCTATAGCTAATTCCTTCCCATTAGTTATATTTACCAAGCCGAGAAAAACTAACACGTGCTACGAAATCAAACATGAGTCCATTGTTTTGTTTGTTATCTTGATCGTCATTCTTTAGTACTCGTTAGAAATATTAGACTTATCTTGTACGGTCTTTTGGTTGAGTTTAATTTGCTACAGTACCCGCCATCCTTTGATCTGTATTTCAATCTTTGGCGGTCTGAAAGCTGGAAACTGCTTTGAGCGTTACCTATGCAGGAGTATTTTGATTCGTCGAAAAGGCGGTCGGATTCCATATCGGAAACGTTTTTCTTCATAAAAAGTTTCCGATATCGAATCCGACGGCCTTTCCGACGAATCAAAATACCCCGGATGGTCACCAATTCATTATATCTTTAAGATTAGGCTCAGTAAGGAACAAGCTATTTTTTAAGGTTTTGCAATATATAATTTCTGTCTATCATTCTGATTTTGGTTGTGATGATGTGCTGTGATATAATTTAAATTATAAAACTCAGTTGCAACAAAAAAAAATTGGTACACAGAAAGCGACTTTTTGATCATCTACTTTGGCAACTATCATACAGGAAATATGGCATGTGATGGGCAATTATTCATAGGAGAGCGATTATGATGGCAGGAGAGT
Organism: Eupithecia subfuscata; assembly: GCA_963564075.1. Lineage (NCBI taxonomy): Eukaryota > Metazoa > Arthropoda > Insecta > Lepidoptera > Geometridae > Eupithecia > Eupithecia subfuscata. The sequence goes on along the minus strand of OY751099.1, from coordinate 3,396,902 downwards.
TTGTAATTATTGCCTTACTTTAATTTAATTTTAAAAGATGCATTACTGAATCTTCTTTACTGGAGCATCGACTGAGGGCCGACGACGTGTTGTCACTAAGTCGCCTCCTACGTGACGCTACATTCAAATAGCTCTTTATTCGCATAATTTTACATTACTCCTTGAAATTTGAGACAGTTCCAGTGATGGTGTTGGTTTTGTATTTTGGCAGCTTATTGAAGAACACGGACCATCATAGTTAAGTATCGTCATAATCATATACGAGGTTGCTTGTTCGATTCCCGTCTCGGGACAAATATTTGTACTATCAGCAGATTTTGTTTAGGGTGATCTGGATGTTTTCTATGTATACTAAGAATACATATCTATGTAGTGTATTGTATTAGGTACATCTGTTATCTAGTACACATAACACAAGCTCGGCTTAGCTTGGGGCTAGATGATGCTATGCGAATTGCCCAAATTATTATTATTATTATATCAAAACATACACGTCCACAGCTGGGCATAGGCCTCCCCTATACGACGCCACAAATAGCGGTCCTGAGCCACTGCCATCCATGGACTCTCCCTACGACAGCCAGGATTATGGTACCCAAAAATTTATTTATTATTTTTAACAAAATTAATTGTTACATTATTTTTAGCTACATCATGACTGTAGTGGATTTTCAAATAAAGTAAAAACATGTCTGGAGTGGATTTTCAAATAAAATAGGGAACGTGGTTGTGCTGTTGTATTTACAAAATATATTTTAATTGTAAATTTTATTTTGTTAGACTTTATAAGCTTCTATTTTGATATAACTAATCAGTTTTTACGTAATTATTGATACTGGAATCACTAATATTAATTTATGGTTAGCCGCTAGCTTACGTTATTATAAAAGACACTGTAACTTTTGAATAAAAAGGAATCTAATACTGGATGCTGAACTGGACCACAATATGAAGAGTAATCTAACACGTCTTCAGTTGTTTAATTAGTGTTTACATGTCTTTACTTAGCTAAAAACTTCTCAAATAAAGCTAAAGCACAAATTCGTGTAAGGATTGATTATGCACTATACTATTACTACAGGATAAGCAAATTATCATCGTTACTAGGCCATACTACAAAGCACGTTATGGCTAAAGGTCACCTCCAAAAATCCCAGACAAAACGTGACCTAGAACTTGACTCTGTCTGACATGTTATCTGAAAAGGGGGTTTTATTCTCACATATTAGAATGCAAATTAACAAAATAAATAGAACAAGTATTTTAAAGTGCTGATTCTAATTCTTGGCACGTGAGAGTGGATCACTTAATTAAATCATTGGTTTTATTTTGAGTAATCGGTGCCTCATTCCCTTACTAGGACGATGGGAGCATTTGCATCTTTGTTATACTCCGAGGGCCACAATACGTAAACGAACGGCGAATGATTTTAAAATAGAGGTTTAACGCGTTCACTGTCCAGCCTCTACACGGGGACGGACGCAGACTGGCCTGCGTCTTGGGCCATGAATGTGTTAGTATATCTTTTCTTTACATGGTATAAAACAAAGTCGCTCCCGCTGTCTGTCTGTCCTTATGTATGATTAGATCTTTAAAACTACGCAACCGATTTTAATGCGATTTTTTTAATAGATGGAGTATTAAGGTAGTAATTAAAGAGGATGGTTTATAATGTATAATTTGTGCATAATATAGTAGAGAAACACTGATAATTTGAGAGGTTTCTAATGTGATGTCGTAAATAAACTAATTTTTTGGCGCTTACATTGCAAACGCTGGCTGAACCTTACGAGATAGATCAAAATAATGTACTACAGTATTGTACACCTTAAAAAGGTCTATAAAAAAGTCCACGATGATATATGTCTGAAATAATGGCTTATTTACGAAGCGATTTTAAGCAATACAGCATTAATCCTTATCCAATTAAGTACCTCAAATACATTGTGCATTTAATATACATAGATTCACATGGCCCTTTACAGCATATAATTTAAATTAATATTTTCGAAAATATTACAGATTTAAAATGCAGGGACATAGCGGTTGCGGCGGTACCGGCCGGGGGGGGGGGGGGGGGGGGGGGGGCGATTCTGTACTATATTTAGTATCAGCATTGCACCCGTACGAAGCCGGGGCGGGTCGCTAGTGGTTACCACTATCGACCCGCCCCGGCTTCGCACCGCTTATACCAATTTGGTTACGATCGTAACATAAAAAAATATAGACAATTTTAATACAGAAGAGCGGTTATATATTATGATGATTTGGTTTTCGAAGTTGCTGATTTATAAGATTCCAAAAATAAGAGCACAGAGTACAAAATATAATAATGAAACAATTTCCAGAAACGTTGGTTGTAACCAATTTGTATGCACGGCTTTATCTAAACTTATATGTCAAGACGAACAGGATCCTATTGTACAGTCATACATACATACATGTCATACATAGTCATAGATGACCATAAAAAGCCTACTCTAAATTTAGTTTACCAAGCAGAAACAATGGGATTTTGATGACTTGTTAAAATTGTTGTTTACGCGCTGAATTAATATCAAGGTTCATATTATAATACAAAAGCGTGTGATCCAATTATGAAGTTGAAAATAATGATGATTCCACGTGGTGGAAAAATAGGTAATTAAATTAAATCTGTAAATTATTTCTTGCTACAGGCTCAAGTTCACGGTCACGATTTTTTGTTGATTCTGATGTTAATGGGTGATTGAAATTGATATTCAGTGTTATATACCGGCTTTTTTCAATCAATTAAATCATTTTGGACTTTTTAGCTCTAGGTACATCGTTAAAAAGACATAGGTAGGATAATAATGGAAAAACCAATATACCAACGAAACTAATAATTATCTTAGATGATTTCAAACCCATTTAGAAACATTTATTTGAATTTAATATCGTTCGTCACACTTTACCAGTTTGAAAAGGAAATGACAGAGGTCAATGTGCTGTTAAGCGTTTTAATGCTTGGGTAATTTTATGTAACAAATAAATAATAATATTATCAATTTGTAACGAGTTGCTAAATTTATGTGCTACCTATTACATAAAATTAATCTATTGCAAATATTGAGATTTAATTAATAAGCACAAACATCATCATATAGACAAATAAGTCATGCGCAAAGTTGTTCACAATGACGATGCGATGACTCAGGATATAACGAGGAAATTCTTGTAAGAAATGGCTAATAATGGTTCGCACATATGGTAATAATAATAATTCCTAATAATGGTTAACATCGATAGAAATAAGTATCTCCAAGAATTCAATTAAATGGATACGTTATCTAATCGTCTATAAGCAGGATTCGGTCATCAAATTTTTATCGTCTACCAAGTACCTTTTAATTACTTTTTGATGACTCGTAGGCATCATAGGCTTCCTAGTGAGGTTACCTAGTCACCTAGTCTTTTCTCGTCGTCACATAGTCTACCATGTCTACACAAACACGAGCTAAGTTTAAGAAGCCGAAATATAAGACAGATCTACTGACTATCGCATTGAAACTTTTACTGTTACTCGGCTTTTCGTCCTATCTCATCCGATTGATGTCACAAAACAAAAAAATACTACAAGCGCTCCTGTGAAAAGTATAGATGTACAGCGACCTTGAGCTTCAAAGGGAAACTTACCTAGCAGAATTTCTACGGTGCACTCGCTCATGTAGTCGTGGCAATCGAAGTCAGAAGCCTCCTTCTTCAGTTTGTCGACAACAGCCCTCGAGTTGGCGTTGAAGAGGTCGATGAAACTTTTCAGGACGTTCAGATGGAATGTGGGGGCGATAAGCTTGCGGTGAGAGCGCCATTTTTGTCCTGGATAAAGAAATCGTATTTAATATTCTGTTTCGTTATGATACAAAGTTATGTAATGATACACTGGTTGACGTAAGCCCGGTTGACACAAGAATGCAGTTGGATGATAACGCATTTTCATATTAATGTAAAATGCAATAAAGGTGATTTCTTAAGATCCGATGATGAGCCTGTTTGTAAATCCAAAATTACTTTTTCCTTTTGCTGGACAATATTTTACTATCTATTCGCTGCTTGACCTAAGGAAATTTTATAAGCCTAATATCATTTTTATGTTTGTTATATTTTTTAACACTAATATAGTTTTTTATGTATTATGTGTAAGTCGGCACTGCACAAATAAATATATTCTATTCTTTGCTATTGTCATGTTTACTGGTAAATACCGTAATTTATCTTAATCTTTTACAAGTTCCTACATTAATTAGTCGTATGTGTTACTCGACCATGTCTTCCTAAAAGAGCAGAAATGTAATTCTTAGGTCACATTGACCCAAGGATTACAATAAAACTTAGAGGAAAATGAAGTGACCTTTATTTCCAGTGGAAGCCCGGAAAAAACACGGAAAATAACACATACATCACACGCATACATGACATCGAAATAATTAATAGTCCCGTAGATAACCGGAAAAATAAAAACTAGATTTGTAAGTAATTCGTTCGCAGGAAATGATTACAGTTCCTGCATAATGTTCGCTGCATAATCGTCTAGTTAATAATGAATCAACAATCCATATTTTATGATAATTATGACCTCTTGCTATCAACATATTCGCAACAACAAATCTAAACTTTTGTTGATTATTGCCATTCTTACCGATGCTACAAGATTACGTCATCATCAGAAGAAAACTGTCGCAATTTTAGTCAGATCTGAGAATCTTTTGACAATAGGTATTCAAAGTCCATGCCATTTGCGTTTCCATTTTGTTCACGAAAAGTCTCACAAAAAGCACCGTAGCAGAAAAAACAAATGAGCAAATTACTGAGGCAAAAATAACAATAAATGAGTTACGGGCTACTTTAGTTCCTTTGTTATTTTATTGAGAACATGACATGTTCTCAATCAAATAATAAAGGAATACATTGTATGGAAAGTCCATAAAAAGCGTGATTCTTCCTATAAAAGGATTTTCTCCATTTTGTTTTCGGTAAGAATTTATGAAATTAAATCAATTCATGAATACTCTTTTTTTTTTTTTGAAAAGAATAATACATTTATTCACAAAGAAAATTATACTAGTATTTACAATTGAAACAATTGAGCTAACTGCCGACTGTTGCAAACAGTCTACAGATAGCTCAACTGATCCATATCAACACCAGTCGGAAGCGTCCCCAAGACGCTGGCTGCATTGCCACGCTGTATGGCAATGCTGATACGCTGTGCCAGATATTCACCAGCTCTCGGGTCACGCGTCGCTTCGACCAGACGCTCAGATAGTTTTTTGAAAACCCGAAGAGTCTCGGTACCCCACGGACCTAGGGTCTCGACTCCAAGGGGAGCAAATGTGTAGGCTCTGTCGAGACCTGCATATTTGCGCCTCTTGAGATCTTCGGCCAAATCTGCCGCCGCACCCGCCCTCACGGATGTCCTCGGAAGATGGGAAGGCGCAAGTGAATACTCTTGAATTTAGAATTTGACGTTTATAATTCTCAAGTTAAAAGCGATTTAAATTGAAAGTATGACCTTCGGAAGTGTGATGTCAGAAGATTTGTTATAAAAGATAGCTTACCAGTGCTGATAAGAAGACCGTTTCCAAGCCAGGGCTTGAAGAACCTGTACTCTTCAGCCTTGTCGATATGCACGTGACTGCTGAGGATGACTTCCACGTCACGAGGGTCGTACAAGAAGACCAGAAGACGGGAACCGATCCATAGTCTGACCACGGCTTCCTTGTCGTATGGCGCACTCTTCTCGACTACGTTCTTGAAGATATCTGTTGGGGTAAAGCGATTTAAGGAAAGAGTTTTAGTAAAATGGTTATTATGGGTTATTTATCGTGTAATTACCTGTTTTTTATTTCCCTACGTATCTTTCGCGTTGCAGCGAACTATTACCAAGTTGGGAATCACGAAAGCTTAATACAAAATGTAGTGTCAAGAAAACGCAAATAGATAGATTTATCGACTGATTCTTTTTGGGTTATGGCGTCTTTATACCTAATTTAGGTTTATATAGACAAAATAGAGTTATCTAACAGTAGTAAAAATGTCGTGACTTGTTAACAAGCATCAGGAATAGGTGATTAAAAGAACTTAACAAGTGAAGTTCAATCTCTATTATATGAATAAGTTCCATTAGTAGAAGATAATTTTACACAGGTAGTTACTTGATCCATTCGGTAGCACGCACGTTTCAGAGAATCGATTTAAATCGATGCACTACACTAAAACACCATCCCAACCCTACCACGCCAGCAGAATGTCATTCTTTTTAGAGGATAGCAACCAAAACTTGAGCTGGGATGTGGTGGGTGGGTTCTTGTATCTTCTACTAATGGAACTTATTCATATAATAGAGATTGAACTTCACTTGTTAAGTTCTTTTAATCACCTATTATATTTCATAGTTCCATTAGTAGAAGATAATTTTACACAGGTAGATGTTTAGAGTCTAACTATCTGCTTAAGTGTTTGGTATTTCAGAGCAGTTATCTTTTCTGCTTAATTTGTAGCAGATTTTATAAATATAAAACAAATATGTGTTTTTAGATTATTATCGTACGAGTATGTCGATAACTATAACACAAAATATTAAAGAAAAATAATGATGTAAGTACTTAACTTCTTATCAGTCAATACAATCATAACTTCTTATGCATAAAGTAATAATGAAGTCTCTGTTTGTATATCAGCCGACCTAGCAAAAAATTTCTGATGAAATTGGATGGTTATAATTTGGGCAAAGGCTTGCGAGCTCTGTTTCTAGCCAGTTCTGTGCCTTCCTCGATGGAAAGGCCAGCAGCGTGTGCGCTCGACGTTGCAGCATGCCGCTGCAATGTGCGCCGAAAGTTGCAACGCCCCGATTCCGCTTGCTCTTGTAACAATGTACCGAGCATTACTTAGCGACTATGCTCGCTTATGCCGATGTTAATCGGTGATCAATAAATTACTACTAATTTCACTTCATAAGTTACTCGGGGCAGACATAATTATAATGTAGTAAACATTTTTTTTTTTTTTTTTTTTTTTTTTTTTTTTTTGTAAAATGTGGTATGTATAGTCATATTTGGTTGCTCGCGAGCTGCTGCAGAGGTTTATAATAATGCTGATATATAGAGGTATATAACAATTTAATAACGCTAGTTCTTTAGTTAATTTATTCAAAGAAAAATCATAAGATATCAATTATTGATGAAATCTAGAACTGTTTAAGGGTCCCTTGCAAAACTGTATTAAGGTACACTCGGCCGCTGCTTACGAGTATAAACTCCTTATACGAGGCGAGATAATATGTTCGTCAGAACCAATTTTGTGGCCTAAAATGAGCCGATCGGTGACTTGACTACATACTAAGTGAACCATATTATAAATCACCTTTTTGGAATTGTTCTGTTAGAATATACTTCTACCACAGCTATGATTGGGGCATTTAAATAATCGATATAATCAATAATGTTATTTTGCTAACAATAATTCCACCATAGCTTATAACCTTCTTATAACTAGTGTTTTAAGGTCCTTCAGAAAAGGAAGCAATCATGACATCTAAATATTATGACTACGATTATAGTGATTTCTGAGAAACAGGTCGCAGTGAAAACGCTTCCCGGAGACAATCGCAGCCCTCTAAGGGTCTCTAAGTCTATGAAAACTTTGTATAAGTATGTGATTTTGGATACCATCGATTCAATAAAGGGAACTAAGCCTGAGAAGGCTAGTTAGGGATTACAATCATTCCTGTTGATTGTTCGTTATTAATTTTGGTAAACACTTTAGAATAATTTGAGAAAGGCGAAAACAGTAAACGTGAAAACCGAATCGGGGTTCCATTCAACAAAAGTGTCACATTTGGCGTTGGAGCGAGATGCGCTACGATCAATCTAAGGTAGACCAAAGTGATGTACTGAGTGAACTACCAAAGTTAATACAGTCGTGTGAGTTTCGTTCTAATTCAGTGTCTGGGTTAATTTTTCCCAATTCTATTATATTATCTTATTGCCGTAGTCTTAACTGTAAGCATTAGTTTTGCGCAATATTATGGGCATACTCTTAGGGCCTAAAAAAACCGCTTGTTATAAGTTATTAATGTGAAATTGTTGGTCCCATTCTTTCCAGTGACCATTTGCGCCCATGCCAGTGCAAGCAGCACCCCGATAGTCATCAGTAAACATTTTATGGGTCATAGTGGGTGTTAGAAATTAAGGATTTCTTAGTCTTTATAATATTATCCATCCTGTCACCAGCATAAATCGAATTTTTGTCTGTTATCAGTTAATTATTATTATTGTTTTGTAATGATGGTCATTAATATTATTTCGAAGCGCAAATTTTTTATTTTATATATTTTTTTTTTTTTTTTTTTTGTCTTCAAAACCATTGTGTAAAACTTGTGCAAAACTCGAATCGTGGTAATTTCAAATATTTTTGTGACAACTGTATAATGGTTTACGTTTTTCTTCCGGTAAGGCTAAACTCAATATGTCTGATGAGGTATTAGATATGAAGTTTGCAGCTTTCAGCTTTCATGTTTGTTTAGGTGCAAGTGTATTTTGTTTATAATAATTAAATCGTTTTATTGTTTCAGTAAATTGTTACCAAAACATTTTTCTTACTTGGCTACTATCATCTAAATATGAGACTGAACTGTGGATTCTAGTCGAAACCTTAATACTTTCATGGCCCACGACCCACATGTCCAGGTCTATCGCGCCGTGAGACGGCTGCGGCGCGTCCCTGCGGGACGCACCACCGAGGCTGGGCAGTGAATGCGATATAATATAAAAAACACTTTTATGGCCCACGCAACACACGTCCATCTCCATCGCCGTAAGGCGGCGGCGGCGCGCCCCTGCGGATCGCACCGCTAAGACTGGGCAGTGAATGCGTCACTTAAATGGCCCATGAGATACATGTTCGCCTCCATCGCCGCCGTTAGGCGACTGACGGCGCCCGGCGCGCGGGGCGGCGGCGGCAAGGCGGCGGCGGCGCGCCCTTTTGCAGGTCGCACCTCCGAGGCTGGGCAGTGAATGCGTTAACTAAAAAGTTCTCTTAAATAATTTTGATGAATGATACCTACCAATAAATATGGATCCTTGTGATCATTGTTGTACACGAAGATAGCCATGTTTTGAAGATTACAAGAGGTCGCATAATCTTCAATTTTGATTGTGTTCATAAGAACTTTCAAATTATTTTAAATTTAAAATAAACTTATGGGTACTGTTACGGTTAGATGTCAACATTGTTGGTTATTATGATTGTAATGTATGGTGCTAGCAGTATTCATTTTACACTATGATATTGCACCAAAGTGTACTTAATTCTTTATTGTTATTTTAAGTGTTAGACTTATCAACTTAGCTAGGATATCTTTAGGCATATATGACTGAGTATTATTGCTAGTCAGCGAAAATTGGTAACCGTTCAAATCGGTGTATAAAACAAATTGTTCTATATATATATATAGATAACCAACAGTTATAATAATGCCTTCACGTAGTACCTGATCCACTGTCGCAGTGGAGGACGTCGGTTCGTATTCGGTCGGTTGTGTTGCGCTGACGCTAGGGGCGCAGCTGACGCCGGCGGCGGCGCTTGAGTTTGATTTCGACTGGTACGTACTCTGTGCCTGGCGGTGCGCCATGTACTTACCTGTACCTCCCCCCCCCCCCCTTTGTTCACCGCGGGTTAACGCGGAGGGCGTCCCGTTTGAAGCTTGAGGGGTGGGTTTTGACGATCCTTGTTTCTCAATTGCTTTAGCAGTTTTGATTTTTCTGACAATTTTGAGCCAAAACGGGTGTCATCTCGAGTTTCGTCTTGAATGATGTTCAGGGACGATTTATCTAGATATTGGCCTATTGCGCGTTTTCGTCTCGATTGAATGTTCGTTTTGTGACATCTGAGTGTATATTCTTACCGTAAACAACTGGAATCTCTTCAGTTGAGTCACCTAGTGCACGGCTACATGCACAACATATTATCAAGACAGGATTACCAATTTTGACATGGTGTCCGTCAATATCCCAGTATCAGTTTCGATGGTTTTTAGATTTTTCATTATCGGGGATACAATATTATAATGTATTATATTATTATTATTTTATACCCGCTTCATTATCTACAGAGATATTAGCAAATAGGAGCTCGTTAATTAATTTGGCTTCGATTTCTGTAAAGAAGAACCCAATTTCACTTCAAATATTTTTGCGGGTAGTGCAAAATGTTTTTATCAGCTCAATCTTAGGAAATATTGAGTTTTATGAATATTGAACTCAATGATATGCGGAGTAGTTTAGTTGACTACCTACATGCTTTATGATTATGACCTTCGTGGATGACCTACAGTCAAACCTCCAGGTATTTTACTGACAATTTTTTGTCATCGAAACAGCATTAAGTACGAAATTGTTAGTTCTAGGGATGTAAAATCCAATGGTATGCAAAGTTGATGTCTACTTACTTGCTTTATGGTCTCTGTGAATGACCTACAGACAAACCGCTAGGTTTTTAACTGGTACCTAAGCATCTTTAAATTTTTATGAGTTCTTGTGATGTACAAACCCTTGATGTGCAAATTAGATGTTTATTTGCGCTATTATAACCTTCGTGAGTGACCTACAGTCAAACCCCCAGGTGTTTAGCTCATCCTGTCTAGCCTTCGTGAAGTACCTACAGTAAATCCTCCAGGCAGACTTTAAGATGGTCGGGTATGGTTGAATTGTAAAGAATACAACATCTAGATTATTCTAGCTAGATATTCTAGGTACTTGTTTTATAACCTTTGTGAGTGACCTACAGTCAAACCCCCAGGTGTTTAGCTCATCCTGTCTAGCCTTCGTGAAGTACTTGCAGTAAATCCTCCAGGCAGACTTTAAGATGGTATGGTATGATTGAATTGTAAAGAATACAACATCTAGATTGTTCTAGATAGTCTACTTGCTTTTATAACCTTCGTGAGTGACCTACAGTCAAACCCCAAGGTTTTAACTCATCATGTCTAGCCTTCGTGGAGTACCTACAGTAAACCCTCCAGGCAGACTTTATGATGGTATGGTATGGTTAAATTCTAAAGATTTGCAACATCTAGTCATGAATTCAAAAATGAACTTACCTTCATTGTTCGAGAATTCAATAATTCGACGATATCAACTCACTTGTTTTTGTTCAAGCTTTTTGATTTCTACTTGATACCGCTGAATTGCTTTGGTCTTCACTTTTCCTTTTGTAATTTTTCGTAGATTCACAAAATGTATTGCGTAAAAGAAATTTTGTAGTGTGCTTATGCTACCGCGCACGGAAAAAGAAATGACATTCTGCTGGCGTGGTAGGGTTGGGATGGTGTTTTAGTGTAGTGCATCGATTTAAATCGATTCTCTGAAACGTGCGTGCTACCGAATGGATCAAGTAACTACCTGTGTAAAATTATCTTCTACTAATGGAACTATGAAATATAATAACATCGGAGAAAGCAAGTTAAAAAAAAAAATTTGTTTTCCTCATCAATAATAAGATGGAGGTATAACAGGTATGTCAAATTAGATTTTCTACACGTTCTTGTTGAGAAAAATTCCACCAAATCCTGACTTAGTTTTGTATCCTGTATAATAATTTAAGACAAGTTTTGCCAATCAGTTATGAATAGATTATGCTCATTTTACATACTTAACATATTTATGTACTACCGACCACCTGTAAATTAGTTACTTTATAATTTCATGGACAATGTTCTCATAGTTACGATATAATCATGAGTGTTTCCTAACGACTTACTGCTTATTAATAATTAGTTATGACATTAAATAATAATTATTTGCTAAAATATTAAAAGAATTGCTGAAATTATTGAGTAACACTAATATTATAAATGCGAAAGTTTGGATGGATGGATAGATGGATGAATGGATGGATATTTGTTACCTCTTCAAGCCTACTGAACGGATCGGGCTGAAACTTTGCATACAGGTAATTTTAATCCTGGAATCAAACATAGGCTACTTTTTATCCCATAAATCAGTTCCCATGGGATAGAAATTACCTTTGAACGTTTCCATAGAAATAACGCGCGCGAAGCCGCGGGCAGAAGCTAGTTTTTGATACAATAATGTCTCCCAAATTCCTTTAAAATCCTTTAAGTCTTTTAAAGGGAAAAGACAGTAAGATAGAAGTTCTTTCGCGTTTCTAATATTAGTATAGAAGTACGGACATTCTCACAGAAATCTGAATCTTGTTATTCAGATTTCTGTGGACATTCTATATTCTATTCTTATCTCTAATAGGTATTCGAACTTACCAGCTGAGCCTCCAGTAAACTCCAGAGCATTGCCAATCAGCGGTAGACCAGCAGGTCCATTTAGTTTGCTGGCGAGCTCGTATAGATGCCGTCTCGACATCCGCCAGTACGCGTACCAGAGTACCAGGGCTGGTACCAGGAGTACGTAGAACATATTGGTGGCCGCCCAGGTGCTTGGCTGCACCACATTCTCGGCCGCTGTGTAGCTCATGGTTGTAACCTTTTTATGCTACGCTGTAGAAAGAGAGGACGTTGAAAAACCCGAATTACTTATACAGCAACGAGAATATCTTACTACCCTCTTACGAATAAGTTCCTAGATTTTAACAATAGGTAAGCTATTTTGCTTTCAGAATAACGTGTACGTGATTTATTTATAAAAGAAAGCAGTTTTCACTGAGAAGATAATAACGATTAATTTGTTAAGAACTTTAACGGTAAATTTATCTTCGTAATTTGTCTAATATTCAAAATGTTAAGATCGATGAACGATGATGAATTGCGATTGATGATGATAGGTTTCGGCTAAGGCTTTAAAATATGTAAATACCTACATATTAAGTACCTACATATTATTTTATATTCTCTGATATTCGGACATGCGTTTTAGAAATTACTTTAAAATTGCAACTAAAAGTTTCAAGGGCTGAAAAGAAAGATGTGCTTAAGGAAACCTCAGGCTGATTTTATTTATTCTACTGTTTGGCTAAATATTACTGTCTAATATACGCAGTCATTAGTATTTTGTCTATCTACGCGAGCATAATAAGTTGTTTATATTTCACATATTGTAGCGTCTTTTGGAGCGTTAGTATCATTGTTAAGAATACGGTACTGATTGAAGATGTCCTAGCCGAATTTCGGCCACGAAGGCGGCCAATCTTAACGGAGCCGAACCATGTGCGCAGGACATTATTAAAGTACTTTATTAAACTGTTTGTTGGCATGTTCATCCTGTATATATACAAGTATAATTCATATAATTTATTGTAATCTTATGCATACAGGTATTGGTCAGCTGTGTGGTGCCAGCTTAGAATTTGCACCACCCCAACTCTTCCCGCGGGTGTTGTAAGAGGCGACTTAGCGATATCCACCGGGGGCAGGCAGCAGCGGCCCTTGTAGGACAACTCTACCACCGAACTGCGACCCGCAACCCGCATGCCCAGCGTGGGGATTATGATCATTACCCACCATGTGAAAAAAGCCACTAAGGCGCTTATCAGGGGGAGGCCTGCGTCCAGTAGTGAACCAATACGGGTTGTTGAGGTTGAGGTTGAGGTATTGGTCTGAGGTGTAGGTAGTTTTAGTGGGTACACAATTCATTTTTTTATAGTTAATAGACCTTCGTTTGACCGCAATCTCACTCAATGGAAAATGAAGAAATGGCCGACAACGGTGTATCACGGAGGCCTAGAAAATACTTATTCACTCACACTTATAAACCTTGTCAGGGCGGAACAATGATTTTGGGTTCACCCTTGTTATATACAAGATACACAGGATGTACGGCAGCAGATTTATCATGAGGTCAATAAGATATCATCGCGTAAATTACTGACAAGTGAAGGTCCTGGTTGTGCATAAGTTTAAGGCTGTGTGGATAATTGTTGTTATTTAGCTATCGGTGACTTACTTAGTCCCGATGGCAAAGGCCTCCCTTCACTTATCCCTTCACCTTTACGATTTGTTTGATACAGTAATAGGTAGCTTGTAATGTAAACTAAGCGTAAATTATGTCATACCACTTGCAAACCATGTTTACAATGTTAGAAAATAAATCTTATTAAGTACTTTAGACAGGATCATCAGGTGATGCTGTGTGGATTGTCAAGCAATAATTATTAAAATTAAATATTAGTCATTTGTCCCTAAGGAGACCTTTTGATAACGGTACTAGATGAATGATTTTGAGATTCATTTTTCAGTATGTAATACTTTTATGGTGAAGCAGGATTTGTAAGATAGTTTGTTGTGAAGTAACTTATGCACGTGTTTTGTCTAGGTAGTTTACTATCATATTACATAGTTTAAGAACAGTAATTTGTAAACGTCGTATTAACTTTTATGTGACGTGTAAATAACCTACTATTAATTTTTCCAGGACTACATTGTGACTCTACCATCAAGTATTGCGTCCTACTGTTATCGGAAAATCTAGAAAAGGCTAAATATTTTAGAACAATATTGGCAATTTTAAAACCTTTTTTTTTATATAACTAAGTTGTCTTAAAAAATCAAAATTGATCGAAACCACTACATTAATTGAAAGAGGTTTATAGGGTACCAAAGGAAGCAAAATAATTTCAAGAATTTCGTGCTCTCCCGGTGCCTAAAAATAATTGATTATTTTGAAGTTTCTTCCTTTTAACATAAAAAGAATCATATTTTATTAACCCTGAATGCTGCTAAGGTAAAATTTTATCTAATCCTGTATAATTTAAGAAGGTCTAACCGGTTTTTGCCTAAAAATAATGGAAGAATTTGCATCGTTTGGAGGTTTTTATTTAATTTACTTTGGTATTGAATTTCACGTGCGTCATGAATGTCCGAAGTCCTTTGCTAATCAAATACCTATCAATCAACCTTTATTTGGTAGCTCTTTTTGTGTTATTTTCATTCTTTTATATAAATTAAATAATACATTATATTTTATGGATAGGTACCCAACAATTCGTTATTAATATTTTAATCAGTGTAATAGAACAATTAATGTCTCAAGTATAAAAACAATATTTCTCGATAATTAAAGACGCAGTATTGAGTACATTTTACTTACTTTGATTAGAATACAGACTTAATGGACCCATTATACATATACATAGATTAGCATAGTATTGTGTGGATTTTCCAGCAATATTTATTATTTATTTATTTCACTTTACCTAACCTTATTTAAAATTCCAATGAGCCCTATTAATAAAACTTAGTTTGCGTAATTTATAATAAAATTAAAAGACAATACAATAAAATGATACGTATTTAATGATAAGGTCGCAGGTTATTTGGTGACGTAGTCAATCTAGTTATTATTCAGGATTATTAGCATATGCCCGGAAATCGCAAAATAACAATGCTTCATACATTCTACAAACTTGTGGTACCAAGCAACACAATACGACAATGTGAAGTAATTTAAGGTGTGATCATAATTTCCGGAAATTCTTTACATAATATTTATTATATTTAATTAATTACTGAATGAATAAATTTATTCTCATTTCAGACCACTCCATTAATTATGGATGTAAACAGGTTAACTACGAATCTTATTTATTTGTGTTGGAAGAACACCAACGTTTCATCCCTTACGAGGGTCCTATTAATCCGTAATGAATTCGTGAAACTAATAGTTTTTACGGTAAACTTAATCAATATTACCAAAAAATACATTTTTTAATTCCTTTTTTTGCAATTTAAGTATTATTCACTGCATCTCATATTTTCGTGAAAAGCACTCTATTTCGAATTGAATCTTTTCGTGACTTGGACCGCATTATTTTACAAACTTCTGTCTTTATTGACCTTACTCTTGACACGATTAAAGCTTTTTGATATAAAACCTTTTATGAGACTGCCTCGGGATAATTCTCTTATATCGTATATAAAAGCGATAAAATCATCAAAATAAGTTCACAATATTATACGAAAATCAAATTTACAGACAGCGCCAGAATTGAGTAACACCCCCGCATAACATAATGCAGGTTAGAATCCGATTTATTTTTTCATATTCGTTCTGTTTTTATGTTCCATAAATAATAATTTAATTTATTTTCGACTTTAAAACTCCTACGATTTATAGGTTTGGATTTAAACCTGCATGTGTTATGCAGGGGGTAACTTAATTCTGACGCTGCTGTCTGTACCTACAACCGAATTGAGAACCTCCTTAAACAACATTTCGAAACTAAAAAAAAACTAAAAAACCTAAATCACGTATATCACTATTTTTGTATAGTTTTGTTTACTGTTTAGACTTTTTCCCAAATACAGCATTAATGGAAAAAAAATTGACATAGAACTCCTTTTTTGAAGTCAGTGAAAATGATAATTATGGTATAGCCCCATCTACCTTTTTTAAGTGTACATTTATTGTATTTATGGAAATAAAGAGATTTTGATTTTTACTGTACTCTTTGGGTGAGATCCAATGTCTCGCAGTGTACTTCTGGGATAATAAAAATGATGATGATGGATGGATAAAAATTACTCTATTTTTTTCGTGAACTTTACAGTAAAATATCATGACATTTATTTACGGGAACGCTGTTACTTCGATACAAGAAGTTAAACAACATTTTTTTATTATTTTTAAACCACGGGATCTTGGAGGCTTTATTCTAAACCTGTTACTTTGCTATGACAATGGTATCGTCAAAAAATCGCCACCATAGGCAACTTTTAGTATTTTTCGTGACGATTCTGCGACTATACCTACCATTGTCATAAATAAGCGATTGGTTATTATCAGAATCAGGCGTCAACATGAATAATAATTTTAGACTAGGAGGTTAAATTACGAGGGTTACATAATTGAACGAGAAGGACATTATTCATCTAAACTATATCTTTCAATATCCTTTTACTTATTTAGTGCGCGTAGAGCTAATCCCAGTAATTTATTTGCGTTACTAACTTATAAAAATAATTTATCTTTTTATAACCCACTTTCGAGACTGTTTTGCAGTACAATGAGCTAGCAAAGGCGATTGTAGAGATAGACGTATTTTATCCAAGTTTTTATGGTTTTGTTAAACTGTAAAAGATATTCTCAAAATTTAACAACAACCTACATTCAGGTTGTTGTTTAATTTTGTGTTATTTAATAAGTATGTATTTTCGTATGTTTTATATTTTTGTCTCAATCATAGTTCTTCAAAAGTTAAATGTAATTATAAGATTGTGTAAAATTTTATTAAATATGTATAACTACTACTTAGCATGTAATTCTATTATTTTGTTGTCTGTATATAACTTACGTTTCAAGCCAGATCAATCAAATTATATTTTTGTGTTATTCTATTATTGCTTGTCAAGTGTTTTGTACACCTAATAAACTAAAATAAAAAGAATAAAATACCTCGATCTACCAACAGGTGCATAAGTTATCTATCACAGAAGATGCGCATGTCATAACGAGAGGTTTCGTAACGTTCCATTGCACTGAGTTCATACAGCCTGCAGCTTGCTTGCAACAGCTTAGGCTGAACAATATGCAATTTTGAGACATGTGGGCACCATCTATGTATTTACTATTACGTACTTTGGCTTGCTAAATAAAGGTAAAGGGTTTTTGTCTGTATATCACACTAATATTATAAATGCGAAAGTTTGGATGGATGGATGGATGGATGTTTGTTAGCTCTTCACGCCGAAACTACTGAATTTATCGGGCTGAAATTGCACACAGGTAATTCTAATCCTGGAATGAACATAGGCTACTTTTATCCCATAAATCAGTTCCCATGGGATAGAAATCAACTTTCAACGTTTCCATAGAAACAACGCGTGCGAAGCCGCGGGCATAAACTAGTATAATATATATAGGAGTCCAATACATGGGATATTTTATATGCTACATATTCCTGACATACATCTATTCTTTTAGTTGTAATTTGGCTTGCCTATAGGATCTATAGAAATCTATCGAAGTAATAGTATGTACATTAACTGGAAGAGATCGCTCAAAGCGATAAGGCCGCCCTTTGTACTTCTTGTATGTTTGTCTGGTACAATAAAGAGTTATCTATCTTATCTATTTATTTTTTCGTCATTTTTGTAAATGCCCGTAAGTTTTTTGTAAATAAACCTTATTCATTTTGATTGATTAATGTTTTACTTTATATGTGAAAAACTAAAGTTTTTTTTGGTTTAGCCACGTGAGCGAAGCCGCGACTAGAAACTAGTACTATGATTAGTCCAGGGGGCCCACTTTAATTCTCCAATACTCTCATAAATTTAAATAAAATCGAATGAAAAACTCTTTTTTTTATAAATTCAATAAATGTTCACTTAGAAAAGGTCAAATTAGGTACATTGAAATACTTAGTTGCTAAGTAAACTTTATTAAAATTAAATGAAAAATAAGCACAATGTGCATGAATTTAAAATATGGTTAAAAAAGCTTGGGACGGGTTTTGCTCCAACTCGAAAAATAACAACTAATAGGCTAAAGGTTTCTTCGTCGCTTCTTTACTTTAGTCCACATAACGAAGCAACAGAAATTAAAAATGTCACTCTATTTCCGTATCAGTGTCATTTTTATAATTTGATCTCATTGCCATTCAACAAAAAGACTCGTGACACGAAGAAAAGACATGGAGCTCGAGGTATATCCGATGCCTAATGTAGCAAAGCATGGCAGTAAGTATCAGGCAGTAAAATTATTTAATGTTCTTCCTACTGAAATGAAAGCAATTGGCAATCCAAACATTGTCAAGAATAATTTAAGAAAACTTTTGCTGAAGGGGTGTTTTTACACAGTTGACGAGTTTATCAAACGAAACGTGAATATTATGTTAGCAACAAAGATGAATTAGAATATTATACTTTTATGCTATTAATTTAATTATTTACCTTGTATTCATACACGATATAAATTTTTTTTAATAAATAAACTAACCTAAACGTGGCAATGCTGCCAGCATTCTGGGCACTCGGTGACGGCTCAGATTTTTAAGAAATAGATATAAGTTTAAATACCAGTACTTAGTAATTCTTTTACTGTTATTTTTTTATTCTATGTGCTAAATAAATTTCATTTCGGTAGTGAATTTGACCTTCTCTTGGTGAAATTTTATTGAATTCATGGAAATAAAGAGTTTTTGATTCGATTTGATTTGAATTGATTTTTTTGCATATTACTCTGTCCCACAGCTGGGCAAAGTTCAAAACCAAAATAAAAACCAAATTAGTACCTAAACCCAGTGAAACTTTCGCCAAATAGAAGCAACTGCTATTAATTCTGTGTTCAAACGCATTTATGAGCATGTTGGAGAATTAAAGTAGACCCCTGGACACTGGATTTTATTTCATCATATCATACTCCGGCATTATAGTTTTCCTCCCTCAGAGAGGTTGCAAGGGAACATAAGCAATATTGCCGACGAATATTATAGCTAGATTGTGACCGAGAACTTTTTAGGTTTGATTTAAATCCAAAGATTTTAAATAAATATTTATCACCTAGGAGAAATATTAACAAAGGATTTTAAATTTTAAAACTATTTGCTTTTGCTCAACTTGCTTACTTAAATTAGTGTCATATTTTTAATTAGGAAAATATTATGTACTTAACCAATTTAAAAAAATATACCTTTCATAAAATTAAATTTCCCACCACCGTGTTTGAAAATGGATCACTTTCACACTCTACCATAAATCTAAAACCACAGAACACTAAAAGAATAGAACTGGCATACCTTAATGTCAGTCCCGCCCGCGATACCGAAATGACTTGTAGATTCGGAATGATACCACGATCGTGCGTGCTTCCTATTTATGTCACTCCAGCGCGGCGATAATACATGCGTTTGAACACAGAATTAATAGCAGTTGCTTCTATTGGTCGAAAGTTTCACTGGGTTTAGGTACTAATTTGGTTTTTTATTATGGTTTTGACCTTTGCCCAGCTGTGGGACAGAGTAATATGCAAAATATAAAATTGTTTTATAGATTTCTTTATACCTAATCACTGTACGAGATAATAGTAGATAGGTGAGAGATGGGGAAGCTCTAGACAATCGTGGGTTAGTAAAGGCACAATGAAATTTGTTTCTTTTCCACCCTACCATTGCTTCTTTTAAAATAAATTAAATATTTCGTTGTCAACTAATAAAGCTCAACAAATCTGTAAATGATGTATAATTAAATATTTTAAAAGTAGACTATAAACTCTATAGTGTGTTGCATTATGACAATAAGTATAGAGCACTTTGGACATTATACCATAGACATATTCGCGACTTTGGATGAACTAGACTGAGTAAGGATGTTGAAAATGTACGACAAAAGAACTGACATAACTATAGAAATCAAATATACTCAATGGGTTATACTCCATTGAGTATAACCCATTGAGTATGGTTATGGCTGAAAATCAGTGTTTTTGCTTCGTGAGCTAAATATTACGCTGAGCCATGGCCTTTTTGACATACTGCAGCACACACAGACAGTTTACTCGATGTTAATAATGCTATTGTTTGTATTATTTGTCAACTGTACTTTATTATTGTTTATTTGTATTAGTTTGCTATATAATTGCTGTAGTCTGTATTTGTGTGTCTGAAGATGCAAATAAAGATTTTATCTAGCTGTCTATATGAGTAGATAATTTACCTTTTCTTAAGAATTTAATTTGATACTACGAATGCGTCCTTACGCCTTCTTAGTTTATAATAGTTGTTGACGATTCACACAGCATTATCTAGCCCTAAGCTAAGCAGAGCTTGCGTTATGGGTAGCTGATAACTGATAGGTACTTATACTTATACCAGTACATAGATATTTGTTTTTTTAATGTACATAGAAAACATCCAGAACACCCTCAACAAATATCTGCTGATTCGTGATCGAACGAAAATTTGTCCCGAGGCGGGAATCGAATCCTCAACCTCCTGTGAGTTTACAATAAAGAAATCTTCTTCAATCCTTTAGTAACATAAACTTGTTTACATGACAATTGCAATTTATTATCGAATGTTTACATGTTATTATTACAAGCAGAAAAATAAAAACTCAAACAAAAAAATAAGCCCGGCTATGTAAACATCCATGCCTCCATTTACATACCTACCTGTGGATTTATAGGTAGGTACAACCATTCTATTCCTACCTATTCTCATAATGACGACATCCGTGGCGGAGTGGGCGATGTATGCCAGCGACGCAAGATGTTGCAGGCTCGATTCCCACCGCGATAAATGATTTTATGACTTGCAAGCATTTGTCCCGGGTCTCAGTGTATTATGTACATAGATATATCAGTCATAAGGTACTTCCTATAATATTATAAAGCCGAAAGTTTGTGAAATCTGAATTTTTGTTACATAGAATCTACAAAACTACTGAACAGATCAAGATGAAATTTAACATACGTTTAGAGCAAAGCCTAAAACTAGGTTCACATTGCTGTGTCGGGGTGGGTCGTGGTGCGCCAGAGCGCAATCGACAATGTGAACCTAGCTTAACGTAGATAATAGGCTACTTATGATACCGAAAATACGCGTGCAAAGCCGCAGGCAAAAGCTAGTATAACATGACACAAGGTCTGCTGCTACTTTGGAACCAGAAGACCTATATACATAATATATTGATTCTCCAATATACGTAATCTGCTCTGACATGTTTTTATTGATTCAGTATTTATTCCATTATTTATTTTTGTTTTATTTTATTTTGACAATGCCCATAGACAGCAGCATACTTTGACTTACCTTATAATTAATTATTTGACGCTCACTAATTATTTTTATTTAATTTATCAGTCATGTCTGTCTGTCTTTTACCTTTTATACCTTATTTTGTTTTCTATAACGAAATGCCTACGTGTGTTATTGTTATCTTATCATAGTATACTTCGACGACCTCTGTGGCGCAGCGGGCGAAGGTCTGCCTGCGACGCAGGAGGTTACGGGTTCGATTCCCACCTCGGGGCAAATGTTTGAACTATTTGCAGACATTTGTCCAGGGCGTTCTGGATGTTTTCTATGTTTAATAAAAAATATCTATCTATGTAGTATATCAGTTATCGAGTACCCATAACACAAGCTTTGCTTACCTTGGGGCTAGATAATGCTGTGTGAATTGTCCAGCATTATTTATTTATTTATTTTTATTTATCAGACGTTTCCACAGAAACAACGCGTGCGAAGCCGCGGGCATAAACTAGTTTTTAATAAAACTGGATGTAATCAAGCAAGCACCTAGTATAGTACCTGACACATATGGTACCTACCTACCTAGGTTCTTATCAAAATTATAGGGAGAAAAAACTGATAAAAATAAAAATTAGAAAAACAATAACAATGGATAGCTTAATTATCTTTTGTTATTGTGTAGGCACGCCTTATTCATTAAATATTTTAATTTTATTGTTAGAATAAAACCCTGGTCGAGTTTCGAACCCACAAACAACATCCGCAGTCCAGGTTCCTCCCGCTAAGCCAAACAGGGATCATGGTTCATCATCATCAGCCTACAATAGTCCACTGCTGGATATATGCCTCCCCTAAACGAGCGCCACAGCGCCCTGTCTTCAGCTTACCACATCCAGCATTTGCCTGCAGTCTTTCGCAGGTCGTCATCCGGATTCGTCGTGCCGGATGGCGTCCTACTCTACGTTTGCCGAGTTCTAGTCCCCATTTAAGAACAAGATTAGCAGCGGTTATCGGTTCTTCGCGAGATGCGGCCGGCCCACTGCCACTTCAGCTTGGCTGAGAAACCCTACTTGTATATTTTTAATACAAAACGTTGATTACTTTTAGATTTGTAGTACTTAATATATGTACCTACAATTTTTTTAACAGTATTGGTTTATTTCACTTTATTCTCATGCTGACTGTACAAAATCCACGATGAAAGAACCGGTGACGAATTTACCCATAAAAAATTATATTTTATTCAACGGTGACATTTTTACCCTCAATGTATGGAAATTAAAAGTAGTACAAAAAATAGTCCGGTGACATTTTTACCCCAACCCGCTTATAATACCTATTTATTTGGCATCAGTAATAAATGTTGTTTGTGTTGTTGCCCAATGTTTTACAAAACATTTCCATACAAAGCGTTATGACGTCAAACGATACAAATTAGCTAAATAGGTACCTATCTTATTATTTTATATACTTAAGTACTGTAATTTAAATCTAGAGTCCGAGCAAAAACCCAGGTAGTAGATTTTTTAAGCTTTCGCGAGTTGATAGATTGGTTTAGCACATTTAGCTCAGAATAACCAAATAAAGTTAACCATACACAGGTTGGATTTTTTGTAGTAAGGGGAGGTAGGTACCTTAACTGTGTAGCTGCTGGAAAATGGTCTTAAGAAACTCTCAATATTTTTTTGCGAAATTTTCTCAGATTTTCAAAGAATATTCTATGAAATTACATTGTACCTACACGAAAACTTTTTAGGTGCCAATCGATCCTGGTTTCTTATGCCGATCAAAAACTTCTATCAGACCAACTGAAGTAGGATTAAGTACTAAAGATAAAGATTCATTTATTTGGCCAAAAAAACAGGTAGTTACAAGCAAGTTTGACAAGCGATGGTTATTTATAAGTAGGTACATTTAGATACAAAAAAGTCAGAAATCGCATAAACACTTTTCGCCATAACTTCAACGCTTGGCAGGCAATTTGGTGGTCACAGTGGAAGTGTTAATAATTCACAGAAAGAAGCTGCTGCTTTTCCTCTGGCAGGTTCCCATAGTCGGCTTCTATGACATACACGGTCTGATTTCTAGTGGTCGATTTCATGAACACCATTTTGTCGTGGGGACGGACATAGGCTACTTTATATCCCAGGAAACTATGCCGTGGGTGGGAAATAACCTGAACCATGAATGCGGTTACTCGATAGTATCGAGACTATTCGAAACGTTCCATTTTTCTTTTTTTTTTTCTTTTTCCCTCTTTCAAAGGAAAAAAGGAACCCCGACGAACCCAAAAACAGACGGACAACAAAGTGATATAAATATAAAGGATCACTTTGTTGTCCGTCTGTCTTTCTGTCTGTTCGTCTGTCAACCCCCTTTGCTCAGGGACGTGTGGAGGTATCGAGTTGAAATTATCATTTAATACTCAAGTCGTAACCTCTTGAAGCCTCGATATAAATAAAACTTCTAGGTCAACGCAATCAAAAGTTACAGCCGTTCATGTCCGAATATTTAGAAATTTCCAAGGGAATCACATGTACACAAAACCTATAAGAGGTACTTCCCTACTTAGAATCATGAAATTTGGCAAGAAGCAAGGTCTTACAGCACAATGGAAAAATACGAAAGATGTAAAATTGTTCTTAAAAACAATACTTTTAGTTCTCGTCATGGACCAAAATCTATAGGGTACTTCCCGTTGACCTAGAATCATTAAATTTGGCAAGAAGCAAGGTGTACCTATGTAGTTTATTAACTAAAAATATTTTTTTGTTTCTCTCCATAAACCATAATTTTCAGGACACCTACTTCCCGTTGACCTAGAATCATGATATTTGGCAAGAAACAAGGTCTTACAATTATACGGAACCCTTAAGCCCGAGTCTGACTCGCAATTGACGTTTAATATTTATAAGGACTAATCCTGACTCCCTTTGGGTAAATGAGATTTTTAGCGACGGAATATTAATTTTGCAGAACTGTAACTTCAACCACTGACATTTCGGACGGAGAACATCTTTACTCGTTCCATGAGGAAGTCATCATTATCATCAGCCTATATTAGTCCACTGCTGGACATAGGCCTCTCCTATGAGCGCCATAGCGCCCTGTCTTCAGCTTGCCGTATCCAGCATCTGGCTGCAGTCTTTCGCAGGTCGTCATACCACCTGGCCGCAGGACGTCCTACACTACGTTTGCCAGGTTTACCCCAGCAGTTGTCGGTTCTTGGCGAGATATGGCCGTCCACTGCCACTTCAACTTGCTAAGTTGATTATCGTATTTGGACTTCATTAACAAAGAATAATAAAACCTTTATTCACAAAGAATATTACACTAGTATTTACAATTGAAACAACTGAGCTAACTGCAGACTGTTGCAAACAATTTAGAGGTAGCTCAACTGATCCATATCAATAACAATCGGAAGCGTCCCCAAGACGCTGGCTGCATTGCCCCGCTGTATGGTGATACTGATGCGCTGCGCCAGAAACTCACCAGCTCTCGGATCACGCGTCGTTTCGACCAGACACACTGATAAAAATTTTAAAACTCGAAGACGCAATCGCGTGAGCTCTGTAGAGATCTGCATATTTAAGTTTACGAGTGCTTTGATTTGGTTTTGGGAAGTTATTTTCCGCTTAGGTCCGGTCGGCCTCCGCAGCGCATTTCGCGAATAAATTGTACAAAGGAAGTCATCTCGGCCGGTTTTTGCCGATTCAAGCCTCTAGCTATACTGTACCTACTGCTCGCATTATGTATATTAAACAAGCTAAATTTACAATAATTTAGAAGACCTTGACAGTTTAACTTTACATAGCATACCAGATGGTCTATTTATGTGCAGTCGTGAATCTATTTTCATACCAAAAACGTAAAAAAATAAACTAATAAGAGTAAATTAATTTACATCCTACATACTAATATATTTACTAATATATTGGTATCATACTAATCATATACTAATATTACAAAGGCAAAAGTTTGTTTCGTTGGTTGTGCCCTTGTGAAGATGTTTGTCCGAAGACAACTCCAAAATTACTGAATGGACCGGGCTGAAATTTTGCACACATAAAGATCTGGATTTGGATTGACATAATAGGCAACTTTTTATTCCAAAAACGCGTGCGATGCCGTGGGCAGAAGCTAGTAATACATATAAATTGCCGTACATGAAAGGTAGAGCTTTAAAGTGGGATGTATGCCTTCTCAGAACGGCACTGATTTTCACCAAACACCCGTAAGAATACTCAACACTTCCAAAAATGTTTCGCACTCATTTTACGAGTATAACGCCCAAAAATATCTGCATCCAAATTACGTTTCACATATTTTATCCCAGAATTTTACTAATATCTATGTTTTACCCCTAGGAACGGTGCCCAATTTTATGTTAAGTGTAATTTAATTTTACATGTTCACTTCAGTTTGCTAATTCTGAGTGTTATGTCGGTTACTTGTCGGTTCTTCTACAGATTTCTGTATGACGGATTCTATCGCGTTATATTGACCTACAAGGAAGATTTTTGTGGTAGGTACTTCAAAATAAGGAAGGAATGAGTAAGTGTGTACACATTACATGAGTCGACAGCATAACATGTGATGACGACTCATGTAATCAGCCTATCATAGTCCACTTCTGGACATACGCATGAACAGCTCGACGCATCCAGCATGACAAGTCATTACATGTGTATTTGATTAGGGATAAGGTACATCTCCGAAAACTAGTCCGCGGACGGGATGTCCACTTCACTTTTGAGTAGGGGTACATCTCGTCCGAATCTAAAATCTCTAGGTAGGTACTCTAATTTAGGTGACGTGAACGAAGCTGTGGTTAGTTAGGAGTAATTTAGCCACGTATTTCAAGTTTAGGTTGTACCACGGAAAACATAACAATAGAAATGTACAAATTTATCACTTGGTAGTTTCAACGTTTGACAACGAGGTATTAACGAGCGGAAGATTTTGCATTTTATCGCATTCGGGTAGTGTTCCCAAAAAAGTGAAAAAAGTCAATAAGGTAGGTTTAAAGGTAACCTGTTTTTACCTGTGTATGTTGTATATAAAAAAGGTTGGTAACTACTTAGATCCCTACCGGTAAAACCCCCACTGAACGTAAAGTCAGGATCATCATTGTCGACAAGGGCGAAACAACTATATAAATTATGTTAGTATTTTAATTCAATGTTGAGAACATTGAATTAAAATTAGTAAGCTGACGTAGGCAGACAGATTCCTATTTATACTTAAAAGTTTTTACCTAATCTACCAGCAAAGATTAATCAGTGCTTACATGCAGAATGTTTTATTTATTTACTAGCGACCCGCCCCGGCTTCGCACGGGTGCAGCAAAGAGTTTTCATTCAAAGAAATTAGACCGAACCACAGATCACTATATATGTACCAAGCTACGATCAAGGAGTATTTATATACCCTGGGGAGCGATTTCTTCCGTCCACGGTACCAAGACCGAACCATAGACATGTTTATACTTAATTGACATGTTTACTTTGCAACGCCGTTACAATTCATTTAGCAATTTATTCATTTTCATATTGAAACTACTCGATAATCCGAATTTTCCGCCTATAAGTTGTCGTGTCGACTCGGATCGACTAATTTTTTACGCTCTTCAATTTGATGTGCATTTCGTTCGAGTCTACCGGTCCGAAATTATTAATATAGATGTATTCCCGCGGTAACTATAAGCTGGTGCGATTGTCTTTTGTTTTTTCATACAATTATTATTATCTGATATCGCAGACGGCACAAATCCAGGCTAGTCCGATAAACGAAAATAAAACGTCAAGAGCGAGTCATTATCATGATTCTAGGTCTACGGGTAGTACCTTACAGGTTTTGTGTGCATAGATCGAAGATTCCCTTGGAAATTTCAAAATATTCGGACATGAACGGCTGTAACTTTTGAGTGCGTTGACTTAGATGTTTCATTTACATTGCGACTTCAAGAGGTTACAGACTTAAGTATTTGACGTTAATTTCAACTCGATACGTCTACGCGTTCCTGAGAAAAGAGGGTTGACAGACGAACAGACAGAAAGACAGACGGACAACAAAGTGATCCTTTATAGCATCAAAGGTATACCTTTATAGGACTGTTCTTGCGTTTGTCTGGGTTCTTTTTTTCCTTTTGGGTACGGAACCCTAAAAACGGGATCGCGCAAGCTTTTAGAAATGTATCTGTACCTACCTGCTCATTATCACTTTCATGGCCCAAGACGAAGATGATTTCCCCCAGCCCCGTGTAGCGGCGGCGCGCCCCCGTGAGTCGCACCCCCGAAGCTGGTCAAGGTAGGGTGCCATTCAAGTATGCTGGGTGTAGGTAAAGGAATGATGTGATCCTATCGCTAAGTGATGACCTCAGTGGCGAGGCGGGCGAAGGTCCGCCTGCGGCCCAGGAGGTTGCGGGTTCGATTCCCGTCTTGGGACTAATGTTTGTACTATCTACAAATATTTGTTCCGGGTGTTCTGGTCGTTTCTATGTATAATAAAAAATATATATCTATGTAATGTATTATATTATGTATATCAGTCATCTAGTACCCATAACACAAGCTCAGCTTAGCTTGGGCCTGGATGACGATGTGTTTATTGTCCAGCATTATATATTTTTTTATTTAAATTATAGCCACGGCTGCGGACAGTCTTAATGTAGACTAGCCTTGTGGACATTATTATAGAGGGCAAATGTGTGCTCAAACACTGGTGCACTCTCTATTCGCTCACTCTCATTATAAGGTGGGACAAAGGTAAAGGTATACCTACTGGAAGGCGAACCGAGGTGGTATATACCCCCTTCTATACTCCATTTTCTTTTATCTAGCCTAGCCTAGCATATACCCTTTAAATAGGAGTACCCTATAACAGCATTAGACAACATTCACTAACTGAGCGAAGAAGATAGATCGATGTTAAGATCTTTTTACTTCCCCTTCTTAGGGGAAGTAAAAAGACTCACTCAAGAACACGTTTACCCCAGCTTATCCCGCTGGGGTAAACGTGTTCTTGAGTGGAGACCACGACTCGCGAAAAGTAGTGTAGGACGCCCTCCAGCCAGGTGGGATGACGATCTGCGAAAAACTGCAGGCAGATGCTGGATGCGGCAAGCTGAAGACAGGGCGCTATGGCGCTCATTATGGGAGGACTATGTCCAGCAGTGGACTAATATAGGCTGATGATGATTATGACTTCCTCGTGGAAGGAGTAAAAATGTGCAAACCTATTGGTTCCTCCTTGGAAGGCACGCTCAGTCGAAAACGTCAGTGCTTGAAGTTATAGTTCAGATAAATTCTCTTGCAGTCGTTTAAAAAAACTTAAATTACCCAAAGGGAGTCAGGAGTAGTCCTTATAAATAAAATGAAAACCGGACTCTTAATTTATTTGGGTTTGAGTGAGGATCCTTTGGTTCTAATTTAAGAATCGATAAAAAAATACTTTTCAAGACTGCATTTTTGGGTTATTCCAGTATTCTCCCTTTTAGCTGGATCGTTCTGTAAGATCGTGTCGTATGCAAATTCTTTATAATCCAGTCATTATAGTAAGTTCACCACGGAATTCGAGATACCCAGCTGTAATTCTGTAAATTTTGTATTCTACAATATTGGTAAGAACAAATAGCAAAAAACCCATGAAATGAGATATTTACAAAAAAAGCGCAAAAAAGCGATTGTTGTGACCTTTGACCTTGAAGTTTAATAGATGCGTACACCCTACCATAATGTAGGTTTTGACACAACTTTTAGGGTGTCAATATACAAGTATTTACAGACTTACAGCTGGGTATCTCGAATTCCGAGATTCTTACCTAATTTAAGCTTAAATGACTGGACTATTGTTTGCTTGTGAGAGTTGCGTTGTGAGCTTACAGAACACTCAGAAAGGATGAATACTTATATAAAAACCTCATTCCTAAAAACAAGTTGTTTTGATTATTTTATTTATTTCACTGCCGGGCAAAGGTTTGTTTATTTTACCCGTCTACCGATGGACGAGGGTTATTTGATTTGGTTTATGTAAAAATCTCAGAAACTAGAGAAAAGAAGTGAAAAGAAACCTTTCGCTTGTTATTCGTAAGCTTTGTTTATACGTCAGCTGGATAAACCGATATTGTATCAGTTATCAATTATCTATAACACAAACTCTGCACAGTTTGGTTCTAGATAGTGCTGTGTGATTGTCTAGCTCTAGACTCTAGCACATGGTACAAATAAACAAGGTATGCTACTCCGAGAAACAGCGGTCACGTGGGTTTTCCCAAACCCTTTGATGTCCGGCAGTTTACCGACAGCAGCGTCGCGAAGGTCATTTGTTGTCGCGATGATGCTTCGGGACAGGACGAAGTTTTTGGCCAGACTTGTCGCGACAGCGCAAATGTTCGCGTTATCGCGATAGTATGGCCAGTATTATAATATCTGTGGTATGGCCGTAACATAAGAGGTAGGTAGACAGTTGAAACCATGGTACAAATAAACAAGGTATGCTACTCCGAGAAACAGTGGTCACGTGGGTTTTCCCTAAGCATACGTCATATTCGCTACAGTGGCTCTCAAACTTTTTAGTTTTGGGAGATTCGAGATCTAGATCTAGGTTTTCCATGAAATTTTTCAAACTTAGTTTTCATAATTTGAGAAACGCTAAAATGTGCTCTGCACATGGATAAATAAATGTTTCCCTTGAAATGAAATTTATCTAATCGCAGGAACATTTTTCAGCCACAGATTATCTTTTCGGGAATTTACAGAACCTTATTTTACCGCCCTTCATACTTACTGTTACGGATAGAGTAACCGCCCATTTTATTTTAAAGATTTATCTGATCAAAAACGCGAGTGATTCACCGGCGTTAATAAAAGTTTGATAGTCACCGGCAAATGAACGTAACCTCCCATTTTTGTGGCAATTGGACAGTGACGTAGGCTTGGGAAGATCTCGGAGTAGCATACCTTGTTTATTTGTACCATGGTCCAGCATTATTCGTTTATCCATAAATTATACTATATCAAACATTACAAAAAAATCAAAGATAAAATAAGAGTACAAAGTTATCTACAATTTTGAGTTGAGCAGCCATTGAACAGAATCCCAACCTGGGGATTCTAGGTGACGTAAACTTAATTCACCTGAGCTAATTCTCTTTCTTCTTGCCCTCTGGCGAATCCACGTGACATTAATGAAATGTATGCTAATTCGTCTATAATAAATAATATAATAATAAAATAATAATTCGTTTTTTTTGTGGCGACAGATAGTCACTTGTGTCGTCGGCGGCGCGAGCGCGGGTTGAGGTTCCATGTTGTGCGACAATTGCACACGAGCAGCGAAAAAGGAACACATTCGACTTCGGCGGACGAGAGGCGAATGAAATTACAATACATACAATGCAAACACGAAATAAAATGGCGTCTAATGACAAAATGCGAAAATTGTTTCGAACCTCTGTGATTTACGCCCATTTTACTCCGGTAATACCAGTGTCATAAAATATTTTCTGCTAATATTTCTTCATCATTTTATAACTTTGTTAAACAAATGAAATAAAATATAATATGTAGCACAAAACCATTGCTATTTTCCATTCTATGGATATTGATTAGAAAATAAACCCTACCTTAAGTATTTAGAAAAATTGAGTAATCTTCTTTGAACTTCTATTTCGAAACATTTTTTTTGATATGGTACCTTTGTTGACATAAATTATCTTAGATTCTGAATTGGAGTATAGGTGCATTCTAGAATATTGTTGCAAGTTAAAATATTCAATCGCGTAATTACTAAAAAGTTACAGGTAGGTAAGTTTATATTAAAAAGTTCAGGAAAGTGGGTCAAATTTAACTTTCTCGTTTTTTTTATAGACAAGCCAGGTGAAACCTAAAAACTTGTAATTAATAGGTATCGATCTAAGTAAATAACCAAGGTATCGATCTAAGTAAATAAGGGGAGATGAGGTAATAGCGTCTTGAAAGTGGAAGGCTCAAATTAAGTGAAATTAGGTTCACCTACCTCAATCATCGGATCGGCTTCGCCGTCGTTCGTGTTTCGCGTGCGTATTGTTGTCTTGGTCGCACTTCGGAGAACAAATCAACAAAGATAGAAAGACTTACCTGGACGGTACGCCTTTCCAACTTTGTTGTTCATTATTATTCTTGCAAAATTGAAAATGTAACTGTGAGCGAATGTTTGAGTGTAGTTATAATTATAATATAACACAGGCCAGATGCTGAGTAAGCGCTTTGACAATAAATAAATAATGCTGGACAATTCACACAGCATTATCTAGCCCCAAGGTAAGCAGAGCTTGCGTTATGGGTACTAGTTATCTGATAAACTTAATACAATACACTACATAGATAGATATAATTTTATTATACATATAAAACATCCAGAACGCCCTGGACAAATGTCTGCAGATCGTACAAACATTTGTCCCGAGACGGGAATCGAACCCGCAACCTCCTGCGTCGCAGGCAGACCTTCGCCCGCTGCGCCACAGAGGTCGTCATATACCATATCTACAGGCGAATACAGTCGAATATACCATATCTACAGACTTTACTTATAATATTTATTCAGGTACCATACAAGTACAACGCTTTACGCGCTTGACTCAAGTAAAAATTTCAGCTATTCACATAAACTGATTATTGTGTTTCGCTGGTTTCGCTGGTATAAATCAAAAAGTAGGAATTCAAATTGATCAACCAAATGCCAAACTATTCAGGGAAAAAATTACCTACATAACGTATAATAACCGTCATTCTTGCCCTCTGGCGAATCCACGTGACAAATATACGCGAAACGCAATTCTAAGGCCAAATTGGTGGGCGGCTACCTTCTGGACAGTCACGTCGATTTATTCACTGTGAGTTTTTATTTCCAATAATAAAAGAGAGAGACAGAGCTATATAAAGCTGTACCTATCTCTTTCGCCTTTCTTACGTTATATAGGTCTACCTTCTGCCCGCGGCTTCGCACCCGTATTTTCGGTATAATAAGTAGCCTATTGTTTAAGTTAGGCTACGTTCTAAGTGTATGCCAAATTTCATCTTGATCTGTACAGTAGTTTTGGAGATCCTAGTAAAAAAAATTGCATTTCACAAACTTTCGGCTTTATATTAGTAGGAAGTAGGATATCATTGGAAAGGGAAATAGGTAACTAAATAACTTTGTAAAAGAAAACTAAAGGCGCCTTTGCCGATCATTAGGTAAAATTAAACTACTACGGCGGTTGTGATTTTAAAAGCCGCCAAGCTGTTGCATTTGCTTCTACCTAAGCATCTTGCGCCAAGACACACGTGCTATTCGTTCACGTGCTAGTCGTATTCGTTAGTCGTATTATGTGGCCGACTTTCGGCTTCTTTTATTTCGTCGAAATTAGTGTACCTACGGAGAGTCAACTTTTGTGACAGTGACAGTGGTGTTATTGGTTTCATGACAGTTTCAAGCTTACTTTTTTGGAAGAAATTAAAAAAAAACTCGTAAATTCAAACTCGCCATTCTTTTATCGTTTTTTTTATCATTTTATGAGCTGATTGTGTAAAAAAAGTTTTTTTCTATTGAACTTTAAAATAAAACTGAAACTGGACATAAAGACTGTAAAGTTTGAAAGCCTCAAGCTAAGCAGCACATGAAACTACCCTGCTAGCCATAAACACAATACTTATGGTTATAATAGCAGGGTAGTTTCGTTCGTGCGCGATGCACCATACAGGATTATTATTTAAAAACTCTTTACACAAAAAAACGAAGAAATTTTCCAACAATGACAAGTAAGTTGCGTCAACGCGAACGTCACAATTAAATGATAATCTAGGAACATTTATTTCGACCTTTGCTATCGGATGATTCGGTTTTAATTTGCTCCTCAGCCAGCCAAATTCAATGTGCAGTGTTGTTTAGTAATTAGTGGTTTAAAATTCTAAATTATGAACAGGTCTATTAAAAAGCAAAGAGTGCCAATTTCTCCACTGCCGTACGGAAGAAAACGGTCCAGCCCCGTGCTGCCCGTGGCATGTGGAGTTTCTACGTTAGTACAAGAAAAACCTGTATCCACAGTGAATCTAAAGCCAGTCAAAGAAGACACTAAAGCAGAAATCGCAGAAGAAACTTCCGCATCAGAAACCTACGAGCATAATATCGAAAGAGAAGCTTTCAAAGCCGAAGTCGAGAGGTTCATTGAGATCTCGAAATACTTTTCGAGCCCTCTTCGGAAAACGGCTTCGTATCTCAGCGAGAACACACTCGTCTCGTACCCCAGTTCATTCAGAGTGGAGTACAAGAGAGGTGGGGTCACAACAGAGCATATAAAATTCTGCAATCTTGTTCTTGAACCAATCTACGTGAAGCTGTTCAAGGTGATCCCAGATTTAGAGCAGATAAAGTTCATTAACATGACTCTATCGCGGTGTAAGAGGATACCACCTGGCTTGTCTTTCAATCTAGGATTCGTGTACGACGATGTGAATGAGAAACCATCTGAAAACGCAAAAATTATTTTTGTAGCATCTAGAAAGACGACGACACCATGCTACCAAATTTGTGAAATCGAACTATTGATAGACGTTATAAAGAATCGAAGGCATGTTCAGTAATCATGATATCCTGATCTGTATTTCTTAGAGGTACATTTTGACCCCCCTATTGAATTGTCCTCCTTTATTGCCCTGCGCTTCATACCTGCGGGTGTCCACAGAAGTTTTTTTAACCAAATAAATTATTAACATTAAACATTTTTTTTCCTTGTGACTTTTTAAACTGGGTTAAGCTTACAAATCTAGCTTTTCAATTTGTAGATAGATAGATAGATAGATAAAAGATTTATTTGACACTGCAGCACATAATATAAAACGATTACTTACAATAATTAAGGCACATCTTAAAATAACACAGAGAATATTAATTTTTTGATGGTACAGAACTTGAGAATAGTAAATAATAGTAAATAATTTAAGAAATAGGTACATTTTTTAGAAATTGTGTGTGTGCTGCAGCCTGTCAAAAAGGCAATAGCTCAGCGAAAAGCTTTGCTCGAAGAGCAAAACACTGATTTTCAGTATTACCCTTAGAGGCGACCAGAAGAACGAAACACTAATAAAACATAATGTGTGATTGCATGCATTATTATGTATTTAAGTAATGTTGGATCTTGACTGATGCAGTGTTTAAGCACATGATAATAAATAAGGGTTTGGTGTTTTTGAGGCGGTATAATTTGTCGTAGGTATACTGTACTTTGGCTGGAATTAGGAACCATTAAATAAGTAGAAGTAGCAGCCCCAGTGTTTCCTATCTCTGGCAAACGAAGCGTTTCGGAATACCCTCGTTTTGTTTCTGTAACAGTAAAAGCTTGAGATGTAATTTGAAAGTGAATTTAGTGTTGAGATTACGTAAGGGTGGAGGTATATTGTTCCAACACTTCGTTGCCAGATATCGAAAACTACCTTTAAACGCTGCTGTTTTATGGCTATGATACAGGAGTGCTGATTTAATTGACCGCAGGCCTCGAGTCGTATTTGTGAATTTTAGCTTAGAGTGCAGGTATTCAGGTTTATTGAATTTGTAGACCACGTCACACTAATATTATAAATGCGAAAGTTTGGATGGATGTATAGATAGATGGATGTGTGTTACCTCTTCACGCCAAAACTACTGAACGGATCGGGCTGAAATTTTGCATACAGGTCTTCTAATCCTGGAATCAAACATAGGCAATTTATAAAATACTAGTAAAAAATAAAACTTAAATCCATCATGGTTATTAACACAAATCATTTACAACGGGATATTTAATAATATAATGTATTATAATTAGTTATTCCATGATCATGGCGCATGAAACTGTGCCGAAATATTTTAAAGCTCAAAACTCTAATCATGGTAAATTTTTACGTTGTATAAGTTTTCACGTAAAATATTTTGAAAACGGATGTGGGTGAAAACAGGAACACGATACAGAATTTAAGTTGATTCAACTTTCTACCGGATTTTAAATTTTGTAAGAACAACCTAAAAATACTATTTTAGTATAGTTAGCCTGTTGTGTCCCACAGCTGGACAGAAGTCTCTCCCTGGTCGCTCCACGCATGTCGAATCTGAGCCAGCTGGACCCAAGCTTCGTCAATGTCCAGTTCGTCACGCCATCGCTTCCTCGGTCTATCACGCACGGCGCCTTACGCTGTTGGGTTGGGACTCCTCTGGGTGGTTATCTTGGCCTACACACTTGGTCTTCAGGCATACGGCAGACATGGCCAGCTCAGCCCCATTTGAGCTTCGCAACTTTTTGAGCTATATCAGCAACCAGTGTTGTTCCGGATTCGGTCAATCCGATTTACACCAAGTATGCGACGACCTCTGTGGCGCAGCGGGCGAAGGTCCGCCTGCGACGCAGGAAGTTGCGGGTTCGATTCCCGCCTTGGGACAAATGTTTGTACGATCTGCAGACATTTGTCCAGGGCGTTCTGGATGTTTTCTATGTATAATAAAAAATATCTATCTATGTAGTGTATTGTATTAAGTATATCAGTTATCTAGTACCCATAACACCAGCTCTGCTTAGCTTGGGGCTAGATAATGCTGTGTGAATTGTCCAGCATTATTATTATTATTATTATGCTACGCTCCATTGCTCGTTGGCAAAACTCAAGCTTGGACTTTTGGATGTTTGTTAGTGACCCTAGAGCAGAACTACCTTATATTAATATTTAATTTATATTAATATTGAGGTTATGTTATTATAGTGCGTAAGCCTCGCACTCTGGAAAATTTCTAATTTCTAAGAAATCGAATTATATCGCAAAATTTTTTGACTTCGAAGGGATTTGAACCCGCGTCCTCCCAATATATTAATATTTATATATATTTATATTAATATTTATAAATTTATAGGAATGGGTATGTATGAATTTTTGTAATTTTATTGAAGTATATTATTATTCATTTTTGAGTAAGTACCTAGTAATCATTTTTTTTACCATAACAGATGCACAGAGTTCTTACCCCATGTACATATCCGAAGATCCTATCCATACCAGGTTGTCTGGCAGAGATCGCTCTTGAGCGATAAGACCGCCAATTGTCACTTAGATTTTTATTTTTTCATTTTAAATTGTTTCTTAGTTTTAAGTGTGCTATAAAGTATTTTCTATCTATCTATCTATATAATTGGGAATGAGGCCTCATTCTATATTTTTATAACAGAAAACTATGCGACACACAAGAACTAATGCTCTTGATGATGATAACTGAAGAGGAAAAACGTCTTGCAGGTGGTATACGAGAGTTTATCTTGGAGATCTTGGACACAAACTGATGACAGGTTATTATAAAAATTAAGTTCTACCACTATTTCATTATACGGCACACTTCATCAAGGCTAGACAACAAGAAAATCTAAATCAAATAATAAAATATAAAACTACTGCTGAACCATCCACACAGCATCATGAAAGCCTCAAACTAAGCAGAGCAAGGGTACCTAGGTACCTACTAGTTAACTAACATACTTAAAAATGACAATAACTATCTTCACACTATTAATCACACTCTAATATTATAAAATTAAATGCGAAAGTTTGGATGAATAGATGGATGGATGGATAGATGGATGGATGGATAGATGGATGAATGTTTGTTACGTCTTCACGCGAAAACTACTAAACAGATGGAGCTGAAATTTTGCATTGGTGTAGTTATAAGCCTGGAATCAAACATAGGCTACTTTTTATCCCATAAATCAGTTCCCATGGGATAGAAATTACCTGTGACCGTTTCCATAGAAACAACGCGTGCGGAGCCGCGGGCAGAAGCTATTAACTAATAATGAATGAATGAATGTCAAATCTACTGAATGGATACTGACTACCTATTACTGACTGAAATTTTGCATAATCTTTTGTACATGGCGCCCTGGTTTGGAATAACATTATTAGGCTTTTTATCCAGGAAAAACTCGAAGCTCTTACAAGGGCAGGAGTTTGTATCAAAGTCCAAATGTAAAGTTATCCATTGACCAGTGTACCAGTGTGTTCCTTCATGGTCAAACTAAACTAGTTTGCTAAACTGATTTGGATTCGGTTACATATACATTTCCTCAATAAAGGAACGAAGTATACTGCGCCATAGCAAGTAGAATAACCAAAATTGCTAATCACTTGATTATCAATAGGTCGTATGGTAATGAAAATGCCACGTCTAAATCATCGTGACCACGCCAAAACAAATTATTTACAAGTATAATTGGTATAGTTTTTTTCAATAAACAAAACCTTTGCCTTATAATAATATCTAATTTATTACGTTTCTGGCCGTCATGATTTAGTTTGTCCTTGCTACTTTTGCTAATTTGCTGTTCACGCATTTAAATAGGCACGTAGGCCTAATGTGGAGCATTTATAAATTTATCAGTGGTTACTGTTCCACTGCTGAAAAAAGGCCCTCTTTCCCCTTTCCTCCATATTATGTCTGCCCAAGTCCAGCGACTCCTGGGCAAACTATGGGCAAAGAACTTCATTTATACTAATAATAATAATGTTGGACAATCTACACAGCATCATCTAGCCCCAAGCTAAACAGAACCTGTGTTATGGGTACTACAGTGTACATGATTGCTACACATAATACAATGCATTGCTATTATTATTATCCATAGAAAATACCCAGAACAATTAGCTTATAGCATTTTGCATATTTTTATGTAAAATAACATGTTTTCTTCATATCTGTTTCGTTTTAAAAACAAGAATAGGTAGGTATCTTAAGCTTTGTTTGCATAAGAACATAGCTTTTACTCGTATTGTCTAGTTAAAGAATAACAGCAACCCTTAACCGTGTTCAATCCGACTTAAAAACAAATTAGGTACCTATATGAATGTTTTCCGATTATCAGACGAAAATATTATGTCAATCTTTATATCTGCGGTTCTGCAGCACGTCCTGCATGTTCGCCGAGGCGCACAGACGGGTCCGCCGCCTGCTTGAGGAAAAAGAAGATCTCACTGCTGAGCAGAGTTCGTGAGAGCACCAACAGCATCCTGTGAAAGATAGCGGACAAGATTGATAGCCCGCAGATACTGCATTGCTGTACAAGAACATTGTTATTGTACTTGTTGATATTCTGTTACTGTGCACGCTGAGGCGTCCTATATTATAGAGTCACATAGTTTTAAGAACCATACAATAATGTTACTAACTTGCGTTGTGTGAACTCATGTTGGATGCCCTTTTTAATAAATAAATAAGTAACCACACCTACCCACATAATATTCAACTAACAAGACGTAGATATAGATTAACCCGAAAGAGATCTTGTGTTATCTGAAAATAAACGATGATAATTTTTATTACTAAAGCTATTCGTGTTTTATTATTGCGGATGTGGAGTGCTGACTTGATGACTGCAATCAGGGTCTCTCTCGGAATAACGTCATCTGGCTGATTGCATTGCATTATGTCGTAGGACAAACATTATTAATGTGTTTTTCCAAATTATAGATGTGGTCAAATCTATTGCTAGCTTATTTAATATTCTAATATGAAGAAGCATGGATCTAAGTAAAATTTTACTAAGATCTATTCTTATTTATATCTATGGTTTGAAGTGTCGTTTTTATGTCTCTACTCTCTAGGCACCTATTTTCTTAGGTCTTTGGTTGTTAGTGTTAAAAACATGCACTGTGCACTAGTGTGCACCTTACAATACATATAGACAACCTCAGTGGCGCAGCGGGCGAAGGTCCGCCTGCGACGCAGGAGGTTGCGGGTTCGATTCCCGCCTCGGGACAAATGTTTGTACGATCTGCAGACATTTGTTCAGGGCGTTCTGGATGTTTTCTATGTATAATAAAAAATATCTATCTATGTAGTGTATTGTATTAAGTATATCAGTTATCTAGTACCCATAACACAAGCTCTGCTTAGCTTGGGGCTAGATAATGCTGTGTGAATTGTCCAGCATTATTTTATTTTATTTTTATTTTAATACAAACTCTAGCCGCTACAAATGAGTGTGTGATTCTGACGTGGTAGTAAAGGTGATACAAACAAGTTCCTATGTCTACAAAATTAGAGAATTCTATCCAACGAAGGAATATTCGGCCGAAACATAATCTTGTTAATATTGGGAAAACTTTAAACTAGCGTCACCTTTGCCATACAGCTTGAAACTTCTTCTATCTTCGAGCCCTGCTTCATCCTTGTAGCTCGACTACAACCAGTAATTGAGTTCGTTTATGCTATAACACCTAGATGGCGTTATAGTAAACGACAACGGTCAGCTTCGCTCTCAACGCCAACTCATTTCATCACAGGAATCTTATAGTTTTGCTATTATTATTTTGCAGGCGTTAGACTTACAAATAGCTGCATGATTCAGGAATGTAGGTATATATACATTTAAGCCTCTTCAAAGCTTTTTTAATATTTTTACTCTTGAAATAAAAAACATAATTCCAACTTCTACCCATAATTAACAAGTGTAGGTACTTAGGTAGGTTCAAAGACTACCTCATTTCAAATTTACATACATGGAAACTGAAACGCTGATTCATTTGTACGCATATGTATGAAAAGGAAGGTTAAAGTCCTCATAGACGGAACAGGTTAATGAATTAGCGGAAACATTCGCGTTTTGGCCAGGAGCGAACACCGTTATTCGAATGTGGGGCGGCGGCGCCGTGCGTGGATTACACACGTAAGAATTTACTGAGGTTGAGCAACAACGCCGTCATTGATTGCTATTAGTTTACTTTTAGGTCCTAAATATGTTTAAACCCTTCAATACAATATAATACTACTTTATTGCACACCAAAACATTATACACGCGTCAGATTCCGGCACTTTTCTCAAAGTTAGGTTCAAGCCCTCATAATCTGAATATCAATTCCATTCTATTTAAGATTTTTTCCGAATTGAAATCATGTTCTTAAAGATCATTTATTTTAAATGTTATCGAATTTGTAATAAGGTTTGGTTTTCTTCAAATTCTACTCATGATATCGGATATAATACAATCCTATGGTAGAGAAGGTAGAGCATTCGAAAGTGCCCAATTGTAGGTAAACATCGAGTAAATAATTGTTATCGCAGCAATTTCAAGAGTTATTAAGAGCCTATCCAATTCCAAAAACCTAACAAGGTAAAGGTTTCTTGTTCGCTTCTTTAAAAAATCTGAAGTGAACAAATAATCAAAGTGACCACTTTATTCCCAACTTTGACCTTTCCCTTTTCGTATTTTTATTTTATTAAGATAGCTTTTTAATTTTGTGACATGTCCCAGAGTCCTATAAGGTCTAACGGAAATAAAGCACTTTGATATTTGATTTGGCTGACTCATATAATATTTACGATCAGCCGGTACTGTGTCTGATCAGTACTGTGCCTATACTAAGTGTATTGGCGGTACGAGTTGTTGGCATTCTGGATTGGCAATTAAATATCAGGTTTCATTTATCTTCATTCCAATTGGTCTCTTACCCATTAGCAAGCAACAGGAATCTCCTCATACAACTCAACCGGTGTACCTAGTGTAAGACGACTAATAATAAATCATTTATTTCAGACAACTTAGAATAATATATCCTAGTTAACTTATTCTACGGTCTAAGGAATATCAACAGGAAGCTTATGTAGCTATGTCCGTAGAGCCAAATACTATTTCGGTAGATATCTAATCAACCATGGGTAATAAGATAATCTAGGGCGACTAGACCCTCAACCTCAACAGCCTGTATTGGTCCACTGCTGGACGCAGACCTCCCCCTGATAAGCGCCTTGTTGGCTTTTATCTCATGGGGTACCTAATGCCCATAATCCCCACGCTCGGCATGCGGGTTGGGGTAGAATGGCAGTTCGGTGGTAGAATTGTTATGCAGGGGCGCTGCTGCCCGCCCCCGGTGGATATCCCTTAGTCGCCTCTTACGACACCCGCGGGAAGAGTTGGGGTGGTGCAAATTCTAAGCCGAATAGACCCGTTTAGTTAGAAATATTTGATTTAGAGGTCTATCCTGCCCAGCTGTGTGTGCAGGATATAAGATTATTTAATAATCACTGCTGGACTATTGATACCATTATGGGGTAATGTCATGATCCCCACGCTGGGCATGTGGTTTGAGGATTGCAGTTTGGTGGAGAACACGTTCTGCAGAGGGCGCTGCTGGTGGTTAGACTAGCAGCAAACCGACACGCAAAAAGAGCCCACCTGTGGCCTAGTTGTGAAAACCAGACCAGAAACAAAAAATGCATGGAAACTGCTGCCCGCTCCCCGTTGGATATCACTTTATCGCATCTTACAACACACGCGGAAGGAGTTGGGGTGGTGCAAAGCCCACACCACATGGTTTTGAGCTGCTGTCACACCTTTTCTGTTTGCAGATTTTTTCTATCTGCTAAAGAAATTATAACCTAAAGATAATCAAGGGCAAGTTCAAATAGTTGGAGCAAACACATTACCATAAACATAGCGTCCTTGAGCATACGTTTGTGAGTCAGAGACGATGCTAACGGGAGCTTTCGTTCTCTCAGGATAACGGCTTCGATTTCGTTACAAACGGTTCACGGCAAGACCTCTTCGTTCACGGTGTCATCGAGGGTGACGTCACAACATAATGTACAGTCAGCTGCACTATATGCAATGTTAACTATAGTACCTTGTTATAATAAAGAGCCCTTATTGACAGATGCAGTCATCGAGTAAGTCCACTTTGAAGATTTACGGCAACTGCTTGGACTTCTTAACCTGTACAATCCTGGTTGTGATACCTAAATAGAGATGTCTGTAACAATCAGACACACTCTGTGGCTACACTACATTTGAGTCCGAATAAGATATTAAGATACACACAAAACAAAATGAGAAAGAACCTCAGAGTTAACGAAGAGACAAGTAGTACCTAGGGTAATAGTGGTAAGGTATACAGTGTACAAAAGTTAGCTACCTGTTGATTGTTCGCAACAGTCTAGAAAGCTCAATTGTATCAATTGCAAATTCTAGTTCTAATTTATTTCTGTTATTTGATTGTAATTTTCTTTGTTCATAAAGGTCTACAAAACATTTCATGATAGACCTAGAAAAGTAACTAGGACCAATACAATACTAGAAGAGAAGCTAAAAATAGAATAGGTAAATACAAAATAGTCACGATGAATCATAAACACAAATGTAGACGCAGCTTATCGTAGGTCTTGTAACGAAATCGAAGCGTTCCCCGTTATCCTGTGAGACGGAAAGCTGCCGTTATGTTAGCAACACTCGGCCGGCCTTGGTTACCGTTTGTTGCACGTCAAGGACGTTTTGCTGATACGTCAAAACTGTAAACTAAAAGCGAAGGCTTAAAGGGTGCGATTTTGGTGAGTAACCAGAGCGGAAGCGGGGGTCCAGCAGCGGCAGTGGATTTTCGACAGTTTTCAAAGGAGATTTTCTTCGCCGTGGGCGTTTATAAGCTGTCAGTAATCTGACGAGTGTGCCAATTTGACTTTAGTAACGAGATCGTGACGTCTTCTTTTCAACCTCGACGCAAAAAGAGGGGTGTTATTAAGTTTAACGTGTCTGTCTGTGTATCTGTCTATCTGTCTGTGGTATCGTAGCTCCCAAACGGGTGAACCGATTTTCGATTAGTTTTTTTTTGTGTCATAGATAATTTTATCCCGAGTGTTCTTAGCTATGTTTCAAGAAAATCTGTTCAGCCAATAAACGTCGGCGGGTTTTTTAAAATTTTAATTCTGTCTTGTAATAGGTACCTATTGGATTTGCGTAATTCCCTGTCCGCACGATAGAGGCAGCGGTGTACTAAATTGTACCAAAAGGGACGTCACGATCACGTCTCGTTAGTAACGTCAAATAGACTCTCCCGTCTCCCCTCGTTTCCGCTCCCGTTTTTGACTGAGAACGAACTCATAAAACGCTTTTAACTCGTCTTCAATCTCTCTAAGGTGTATCTATACTATATAATAATAAGAATTCCCACGGGAGCGGGAACTACGCGGGTGAAACCGCGAGGTGATCGTCTAGTTTTATATACGAGTATTTTCATAGGCTTTAATAAACAAATAAATAATAATGCTGGACAAAATCCATATATCATCATCAAGCCCCGAAGTACACAATGGTGGTTAACTAAATAACTGATTACCTACCTAAAAAGACAATAAGTAGATATTTGTTAGTTTTACATAGAAAACACCCACAGAAGTTGTGGTATTTCGTAACACAGACGGTGTTGTGAATCTGCGTTATCGTAAAACAAGGAGGCAATCCCATAAGAAAGTCATCCGAGGACTGCTATCGATTGCCTTTGATAAGGCAAAATATGACGAAAAGGAAGTGTCTTCGAGAGTTAGTTAAACTTGACAACAGTTGTTCTTGACACTGTTTCGAGTTCTGTATATTCTTACGTCTGTAATGTACCTACTCAAAGTTTTTCATTTTAATAAATTTTTATTCCGAACGATAGACATAAACGCGCTCCC
The DNA here is from genome assembly GCA_963564075.1 of Eupithecia subfuscata. Classification (NCBI taxonomy): domain Eukaryota; kingdom Metazoa; phylum Arthropoda; class Insecta; order Lepidoptera; family Geometridae; genus Eupithecia; species Eupithecia subfuscata. The sequence goes on along the minus strand of OY751099.1, from coordinate 3,352,750 downwards.
TTACTTAGATATGGGTCAAAAGGGTCACCAGAAAGGGCCTGAATTAGGTTTGATGCTCCAGTCTTCCTTTAACATTCACGGCAATTTACTACACAACGTACTATTTTGAAAATGCCGACATTGTAAAAAATATGGAGAGGAGATAACAACTACAATAATACCTAACTAACTCTATAAACTACCCTACTACTCTATACACTACCAATGTGATATCTACCAATAACTTTGCATTGGAATGTTACAAATACAAGTTATCATCCGTAACTACTGCATGTATATAAATCTTAGCATCTACCTGCATGCTTATGTTATGGACTATATGCCATGAAAGACATACGACTTAATTCTAAGAATCAAGCCAATAACAAACTCTACGTGATCTGCAACCCTATCTATCAGTAATAATAACAATGTTATACATAACATACCTTTAGGGACCTAAATCTAAACTCTCAGCCTCGACTCATTGATATGGCAAGTCCGTCCCGCAGCGCAGCGTTGTGCCATTTTCCAAACACGTTGCAAAAATATTCCGGGAGCAAGCAAGACGACAAACCACCTTCCAGCATAAAGCAGCAAGCGTGACAGAGATGGGCAACCATGCTAGGCTGCTCGGAGGTCAGGGAACCACAAGTGGGTCGCACCAACTCCTTCCTACGACGGCTAGTGATCTTGAACGTGGAAAAACACGGTTTGTAAATTAGAGCTGAGGTTTTGGCGTGCTGGTGGTAAAAATGGCGGGATGATGAAGCAATAATAAAGCCGCTTGTCATGTTCATCATTCGATTGATGGACTTATGGTTATATTTACGCCGCTCGTTATCAAATGCTATTCTGTTACACAGCTCTTTGTTTTAAGATTTAGCAAATTTGAATCCTAAATGCTCTCAAACAATAGTTTATATCCTTACAACACTAGGTATAGTATCGATATTGTAGGTTTCTTTGGAGCTTAGTTTTTGAACGCAGAAAATACTGATTGGAGAAAAGATAGATAAATAGATATCTTTATTGCATCATCAAAACTTATAAAATAATTAAATAAACAGTAACGACTAATAAAATCTAGTGTGGCACAACCTGCGCCCTTATCAGTTATCACTGTACTAAACTGAAAGCGATCTCTTTCAGTTTAGTACAAAACTTGACGGTGGCGTAAATGACACAGTAAGTAAAAATAAATATTTTGGATAAAATGTATGTTTATTAATTATAGTTTCTGTTTGGATACATGTTGTTTACAAACCGAAACTAATAGGCAAAATGAAAGCATTTATCACGATAACAAATATATAAAGAAATTGAGGTGGTTGTATAAAATAAGAACTCCCCAAAATATTACCTATTACTTACACAAAAACTCGCTTCTGGCTTCTTCTATAGACAAATTGTAGGTACCTACCTAATAAATAGTAAGCAGAGTTCAATGAAATCAGCTTATTCAAAAATGGGTAGGTCAAGGCATTGGAAAGGCGACGAATTTTAGACAGAAGTACCATGACGAGAGCATTGCTCTGTGAATAATACTCTGTTTCAAAACATTTTAAACCAGTTCAATTTGATGTTCAATATTTTCGTTCGATTTATTTACAAGTCCTACTAATATGAACACATTGCAAACTCGGCTTGGGCAGTTCTGAATTAAACATATTCATCGCATAAAATTATTTATTTTACAGTATGTAAGCTTTTTATTTATTTTACAGTATGTAAGTCACTTTTTTTTTTAGAAAACAAATTTATTTACTATGAAAATTATAAGTACTAGTATTTACAATTGAAACAACTGAGCTAACTGCCGACTGTTGCAAACAGTCTACAGATAGCTCAACTGATCCATATCAACACCAGTCGGAAGCGTCCCCAAGACGCTGGCTGCATTGCCACGCTGTATGGCAATAATGTAAGTCACTTGATTTTCTTTCTAGGTATTCCTACTTACCTATTTCCTTTTCAGACTTTCAGAAAATTACAAATTAGTACGTACCTATAGAAATGTTTAAATAATACCAACTTCAAAAGAGAAAAAGGTATTCAGTAGAATTCAGGGCATCGTTTGTTATTCAAATCCACATTTATCTTTCCAAGATTTTCATTTTCATTCGGGTCTCGTAGAAAACTTAAAATTCGAGCCGCGCGAATGACGCAACCATCAAAATGGTCAACTGCGGTCATTTCACTTTGGCCAACTTACGTGTCTATACCTGTCTTCTTTCACCTTTCTCCAGGGTGAGGCGAGTGAAAGAGATGTGAGATTACGTGTCTCAAACAGAATCACTGGAATTATCTGGCCTCTCAAAACTAGTATTTATTTGCTTTGGTCTGGGTTTTTTTTATTTAGATGATGAATGTTGAAAAGAGTTTGCTTTTGTTAGTAAATCGCTTTATATGTAGAGTTTTGCTAATCCTGCTTTTTATTACGATCTTAATCAAATAATGCTACATTCGACATATTTTCTAGCAACTTGCTTGTTAGTACACATAGTAGGTCGGTGTATAATTTCATTTATGTGGGTCTATTTGCAATCGGTTTTCTTATAATCTTATAATATAGGTATTGTGGGATATATGGGGGTCCAAACAACATCTCTCGGGCCCCAAGTCAACCTCACCTGCACGTGGTATCCCCTGCCGACCAACGAACGAGGCTCTGACGGAAAAACTCGCCAAGACGCACTGGCCAGCGTGGCGTTTTAAGGCTAACTCCTCTATGTTCATGATAAATGCCAATAAGCCCCGGCCCTCAGTCCCCAGCAGCCCCGCTATTCCTGGTCCTGGCGGCGGCTATGGTTCCGGCGGGGAAGAGGGTGCTAAGAATCTCTGGAAGACGCCCAGCTGCCACAACCCAAAGACCCTGACCTTGGCGTGTTACAACGCCAAGACGATTCGCACGGACGAAAGATTATACGAATTGCAACACGAATTGGATACCGTTAAATGGGACATACTTGGTTTATCAGAAGTCCGACGAAAAGGAGAAGATCTTCTTACACTAACATCTGGAGACCTATTCTACTACAGGGGTCATGAAGATAGTTGCTATGGAGGCGTGGGATTTCTGATAAACAAAAATGTCACTCCGTCTATACAAAACATCAAGAGTATTTCCACCCGCGTTTGTTTCACCGTTCTGAAACTGAACAAACGTTACTCTCTTAAAATTGTGCAGGTCTACGCCCCAACATCTGATCACGCCGATGATGAAGTAGAGCAATTTTATGAAGACATCGAAAAAGCAATTTCGGAAACACCTTGCCATTACACCACTGTCATTGGAGATTTTAATGCCAAAGTAGGCGCTCCTCTTCTAAACGAAAAATCTGTTGGATGTTTTGGATTAGGACAGCGTAATGTTAGAGGACAAGTCCTCATCGACTTCCTAGAAAAAAGAAACCTATACGCAATGAACACCTTTTTCAAAAAGCGTACCTCTAGGAAGTGGACTTGGACAAGTCCTGGCGGACACTATAAAAATGAAATCGACTACATAATTTCCTCCCATAAAACTATAGTTAGTGATGTATCTGTTTTGTCCCGTTTTAAAACAGGAAGCGATCACAGACTTGTAAGAGCTACACTTAAATTTAATATTAGACAAGAAAGAGCCAAAATGATTAAAGCTAACGATAGAATCGAAAAACCGGAATTAGCTTCACTAGGCGATAACTTTTGTGTTGATCTCCAAAATCAGTTCAACGGGCTTCATGAATCGAACATGGATGTCGACCAAATTAACCAGTTATTGTGCAACGCTCTAACCGAAACAGCCCGTAAACATCTGGGTTCTGTTCCTAAAAAAACTAGAAAGCTCTCATTGGAGACATTAGATATGATTGAGCGACGGCGAATAATGAAGCAAAGCACCTTAGCTGACCAACAAGAATTATTAGAAATAAATAAAATTATCCATAAATATATTAAAAGAGACTTAAGGGCATACAATACTAATATTATAATAAATACAATCAAAAATTACAGGGGACCAAAAATTTTTAAAAGAAAGACCAAGATAGGAACTAAACAAATACTTAAGCTTAAAGATAAATATGGTAATTGCGTTACTGACAGACAGCAAATTCTAAAGATAATTGAAGATTTTTATGGGGAACTATACTCGTCACATGCAACACCAAATCGAGAGTCGAACAACGACCGTAGAGCTCTCCCAGTTGAAAGCCTAGATAACGATGAATTACCACCAATCATACCTCGGGAGGTCGAACACGCCCTAGGCCAGATGAAGAGTGAAAAGTCTCCTGGCCTAGATGGCATTTCTGTTGAGTTGTTACGTTCGGGTGGACAACCAGTGATTAACGTACTTGTAAAACTTTTTAATGATGCTATGTACCAAGCTCGAACACCTGAGTCTTGGAAAAATGCTGCAGTGACAATTTTACATAAAAAAGGGGATATTTCAAAACTGTGCAATTATAGACCAATAAGTTTGCTATCTCAAATCTATAAGCTGTTCGCAAAAATCCTCTGCAACCGTCTTACCCGAAAGTTGGATGAATACCAACCATCCGAACAGGCTGGCTTCCGGAGTGGGTTCTCTACCATCGATCACATCCATTCAGTCAAGCAGCTGATGGAGAAGAGTCACGAGTTCAACCGTCCCCTTTGCATGGCCTTCGTCGACTACGAGAAGGCCTTCGATAGCGTCGAGCATTGGGCCGTGTTTGACTCTCTCCATCGCTGCCACATTGACGCCCGATACGTGGACCTGATTCGGGAGATTTACAGTTCGGCAACAATGCAAGTGCGGCTACACAGCCTAACAAACCCAATTCCAATCAAAAGGGGGGTGAGACAGGGAGACATAATTTCCCCTAAACTTTTTACGGCTGTGTTGGAAGACGTCGTAAAAATGCTTCCCTGGGACGATTGTGGTATTAAAATAAATGGTGTCCACCTTTCTCATCTTCGCTTTGCCGACGACCTGGTATTGTTTGCTGAAACTCTAGATGGACTGGAGACTATGTTGAACGACCTTTACGATGCCTCGCTCACAGTAGGTCTTAAGATGAACATGGGCAAGACCAAAGTAATGACGAACATTTCTAGGGTCCCGCTTTCTAACGTCAGTGTTGGGGGCGAGAGCCTGGAGATGGTTGGATCGTACGTGTATCTTGGCCATGTTCTATCTTTTGGCAGAGAGTATCAAATGAAAGAAGTCACCAGGAGAGTACAACTAGGATGGGCAGCTTTTGGAAAACTTGAAGACATTTTTAAATCTTCTCACATTCCACAGTGTCTGAAAACACGTCTCTATAACCAATGTGTTCTGCCAACTATGACTTACGGTGCTGAGACATGGCGGCTCACTAAGGACGCTGTGCACAAGATCAGCGTCGCACAGAGAGCCATGGAGCGCGCCATGCTCGGCATCACATTGCTAGATCGAGTTCCTAACACTGAAATTCGCAAACGGACTAAAGTTCAAGACGTTAGTGAGCGAATGTTGGGGCTCAAATGGAGTTGGGCAGGACACTTGGCCAGACGAAGTGACGACAGGTGGACTAAAGCACTGACTGAGTGGTGGCCAAGAGACTGTTGTAGGAGTAGAGGGCGTCCACCGGCGCGATGGGTCGATGACATACGCAAAACCGTAGGCTACACCTGGCCCAGATTAGCACAAGATCGAGGTGAATGGCATAAACATAGAGAGGCCTATGCCCAGCAGTGGGTCGACAAGGGCTGATATGATGATGATGATGATAGGTATTGTAATGATAAGCGTCCAGGTATTATTAATAATAAAAATTCTGGACAATCCAAACTGCATCATCTAGCTAGCCCCAAGCTAAGCAGAACTTGTGTTTCGAGTACTGGGATGACTGATATTATGTAGGTACTTAATACAATACATTACATAGAAAGATATTTTTTATTATTTGTATTTTTGTATTTGTATTTATTTATTCCATCGTAGGTACACTATTGATGTTACGCTTGATGTCGTTACATTCTATATTTAAGTACTATTTAACAATAGCACATAGGTATTTCGTTAAAGGAAACACCACAAGGTACAAAAGTAAAAAAAAAAACAGACAGACCTGACTGAAAAATTTAATGAAAATAATAGTCGAAATCAAATAATTAATTAATTAAAGGGTATGTCAAAGTACTATGCTGCTGTTTAAGGTCATCGTCAAACTAAATTATACATATACCCAGAACACCCGGAAGAAATAATTGCAGATCGGTCGTCAAAAGTAGGTATTAACTACTAAATGCCTACGTGTAGGTACATATGTATGTAGTACACATCACGAAATAATTTCAAAAATCATTTTCAAGCCCTAGTTTTCATTGGCAACAAAGATATCCATAGATGAAAAGGTGTATCACAAATCGGTGCTATCGTCTATTAATTTAATCTACCTAAGCTTTGGTGTAGATATGCCATAAATAGGTGCCTGGTATCTTATATATGGACCAAGCAGGTAGTTAGGTCCTCTAGGTTCCGAGAATGGCCCTAATCACAAATGTTGTATTTTACTTTCCTTTTTACGATTTATTTTACGCATAAAACTATACAAATTGTAATAAAAATACGTTAACTGTATAAAGAACAATGACTGCACTATTTCATGTAGTCTAAACAAAACTCAATACATTTTGTGTACCCACCATAAATAAGAGTTATTTGAAATAGAAAGTCAAAGCTTTTGTTTGGAACATATTATTATTTGTTCAAATTGTAACAAAAGGATGAAACCGAAATGCTACCTACCGTTTGGACATCGATTTGTCATGCCCAAAATTACCCAAGATGAAGCATGGGTTCTTGGAAAAATAAAAGTAAAAATGTAAGACCACATTATAAGGTATAACGTGTATTTGTTTTTGCTGTGTTAACAACACATATTTTTTTTGTTAGTAGGCAAATCAGCAGCCAGTTATATTTCTCGATCACTTCAAGTTATCGCCTCATTGTGATCAAATGTATGGCATTATCCACCTTTTGAAACTGTAGTCCAATATTATGGCTATTTCTGCACAAAGTTCAAGCAGCGATATCTTCGCCGGAGCTTTACAGATGTTTCAAATTGGCTATTTATTTTAAATTGGAATTTTAGATGCATTTGCCCCGCTTGGGGTAAATGCGTCTTTATTGAATAAAAACTTAATTGGTAAGCTTTTCGTGATAATAACTAGGTATTACTTTTTGGTTCAAATTTCTTTGCAATAGTATGATAGTTACACTAGTCAAAACGAATAATTGATGCATTTAGAGACAATTTAGTAAAAATGGGGCAAATGCGCCAATATTTTGATAGACGCATTAGCCCCTTATCAAATGCAGATGCTGTCAACATTTTACTTGAGTGGCTCGCGCTTACTACCTATACTGTACTAGTAAACAGTTATTGTACCTGTTATAGTTATATAGTTATGTATATAGTTATTAGTGGTGACAGTTGTGAAAAAAAACCTGGAAAGTAATATAAATCTTTATTAATTTCTAAAATTAAACGCGTGAGATTTTGATAGAACCGTAGAACAATACAGATTACAATAAAACACAAATTTGAAGGCTACACCGCATTTTTTTTAATTTAAGTTTAAGTTTATTCAGACTTTTGTATATTTTCAAATAATAATTTAACAAAATCGATATAAAAACCTCCATGGGGCCAGAAATTTTTTGAGGGGGTTCAGAAGATACCAACGCCATTATATTTTATCAAACAATGCGCAAACACCCTGTATTATATTACATATAACCTGTATAAATCTATCTATATATAATGAATTGTATTAAGTATATTAGTCTAGATGACCCATAACACAAGCTCTACTTAGATTAGGGCTAGATGATGCGGTGTGGATTGTCCAGCATTATTCAATTAAATTACGGATTTATCTGATACATTGATATGAGCATTTGATTGTCGTATTAAAATGTGCCGACATAAAAAGGTTGATGATATATGTTTTGGGGGCAAATGCGTCCCATAGTCGCAATTGCCCCATAACAGCAGACGCATTTACCCCAAGAAATTAATCCTAACCTTATAAATGGAGACATGATTATTTCTTTAAATAAAGCTATTTCACTAAAAATAACTGTCTGTGTAGGTAGCCCGTAGGCTATTCCTTACAATTATTATTGAATAAAATCAGTTAATTGAAGAAAACTAATGATTAACATGGATTTAGTAACTCACCTCCCGCAGTCACAAGTTGTTCAGCCACGTGCAATTTTCAAAATGGCCAAATACTCGAATATGTGAACTGCAACGCCATCCGCACGAACTACATGTTCAGTATTTAGTTTAAACAAATGTAACTAGATGGCAGAAGTCAACGTATGTTGAACAGATTTCGAATAAATTCAAAAAGACGCATTTTCCCCATAGACGCATTTAGACTGGTTGACCTTAATTATTTTGTCACCACTTTTAATTAATGATATTTTGCAATTTTTTTTTTCAATTTAATTTTAGGTTTCAATATTATTTTTCAATTAAAAGTTATTTTCCATTAATTTAATTGCTTATTTGACATTGTACAAAAATATTGCGCGCCGCGCCGTACCGGTAGAAATATATTGTTTCATATAATAAGATACGACACCTATTTACCTTACGCACATGTATAAGCTGCAAAATGTATCAAACATGTCTTGCTCTTAATAAAAACTCTTCATACATTAGTGATTGAATTAATATGCATACATAATACCGACATAGCTAATGCATCGGCAACGGGGCCATGGACCTTTCAGGCTTGCATAAATAAATAATGCTGGACAATTCACACAGCACTATCTAGCCCCAAGCTAAGCAGAGCTTGTGTTATGAGTACTAGATAACTGATATACTTAATAAAATACACTACATAGATCGATATTTTTTTATTACACATAGAAAACACCCTGTACAAATATCTGCAGATCGTACAAACATTTGTCTCGAGGCGGGAAACGAACCCGCAACCTCCTGCGTCGCAGTGCCCGCTGTGCCACAGAGGTCGTCAAATAATGTATTCTGTAGCTACTCATTTAACTTGAAACATCTTTATTCACAAAGAAAATTATACTAGTATTTACAATTGAAACAATTGAGCTAACTGCTGACTGTTGCAAACAGTCTACAGATAGCTCAACTGATCCATATCAACACCAGTCGGAAGCGTCCCCAAGACGCTCGCTGCATTGCCACATTTGCCACGCTGTATGGCAATGCTGATACGCTGTGCCAGATGTTCACCAGCTCTCATATAACTAATATCACATATTCCAACATAATGTCATTACCAGTAGAACTCGTATTTGTATGAGTTCTATAAGAATTAGGGTTGTGATGTGAATCACCATTCAATAAATGAAATGAAATTCGTTTTTAAAGGAGGTTGCTGCTGATTCATATTATGTTGATTACCTACTTGGCTGCTTTCTAAAAATCATCAAGAAGAAACCCAAGTAGCCAAAGACTCCGTCCATTGCATTGTCTAATCACGAATTCAAACTCAGTTAGGTACTGTGTGGTGCCGGTTTAGAATTTGCACCATCCCAACTCTTCCCGCGGGTGTCGTCAGAGGCGACTAAGGGGTATCCACCGGGGGCGGGCAGCAGCGCCCCCTGCAGAACATTCTACCACCGAACTGCGATCCCCAACCCGCATGCCCAGCGTGGAGATTATGGGCACTACCCCCCATGAGATAAAAGCCAATAAGGCGTTTATCAGGGGGAGGCCTGCGTCCAGCAGTGGACCAACACAGGCTGTTGAGGTTGAGGAGGTTGAGGTAGGTACTGTGACATCTACAGGCCGATTTGATATGATAAGGAACAGCATTAAGTACCTCCTATCAAGGAGGTTCCGAGCACGTATCATATTATATTGTAATATTTTGTTGATGAGATAGACATTTTGTATTTGCACAAGTTCTTCCAAGACCGGTAATAAAGTTCCTCGCGCTCAAACAAGTGCAGCATAATTTCTTAAAAGTCGGAATTTTCCCCAAGTCCAATCCCCTCCTTCCCCTCTCCAGGCTCCACCATCAGGGTGAACAATTATGTCAGTCAGTGAATTTAGCTTCATCGACCAGCCAAGTAAGGAACTTCTATCTCAACAAATTTCTAAACAATATCTATTCATGATTCTATTTACACTATTTCTGAGAAATGTTTTTGAAATAACATACTTAATTGTAACTCATAATGTATGATAAGGAAGAGCGTTACCTCCTAATACAGGTATTTTTATACTTAAAAGGAGGTCTCGAACACTGAACAATGTATAAAGTAATTTAAGAGAACGATAATAAACATTTTGTATTTTTGTATTTTGTATCTCGGTGGCGCGGCGGGCGAAGGTCCGCCTGCGGCGCAGGAGGTTGCGCGTTCGATTCCCGCCTTGGGACTAATATTTGTACGATCTACAAATATTAGTTCCGGGTGTTCTGGTCGTTTCTATGTGTAATAAAAAATGTCTATCTATGTAATGTATTATATTATGTATATCAGTCATCTTGTACCCAAAACACATTCTCTGCTTAGCTTGGGGCTAGATGATGCTGTGTAGATTGTCCAGCATTATTTATTTATTTATTTATCTCTCCCTGGTAACCACTAAAGCCTCGCCTGCTACAGCAGAGGGGTGAGTCCATTTGACGTTCGTAACGAGACGGGATGAAGACGACGTTTGTTACAGCGCCTCTATCGAGCGAACAGGGAACTACGCCAATCCCATACAAAAAGGAGACGTCTCGATCACGTATCGTTAGTAACGTCGAATAGACTACAATATACAAAACTCTTTATTAGGAAGGGAACAAATTGGATAGCTATCGCAAAAGTTAAAAACTGTGTAGCAGAGTCAGCGCCCTTCTCCGCTATCAAAATAATTATGGACATACAAAATCTAGTAATATACATAACAAGGTTACCCATGTGTGTGGTTGTGAGAGAGAGAGTATGTGTAAGTGGTGTGTGTAGGTATGGGAGATATCATAAGAATTCGGGCAACAGGAGTTAGCGCTGTGTGTATGTGTGTGTGTGCGGGAGTATGTAGGATTTTTGGGATATTAGGGATTTGATTTCTTAAAAATTTCCGTGAGTGTGAGGCTTACGCACTATAAGAACAAAAACCTTAAAATTGAGCAAACGCGACACCTCTCGTCAAACGAACTAAATGTAGGTAACTTGAGTCTTTGAACAGGATTGGATAAACTTCAATGTCTCCCCTGTAGGTGAAGCTAACGGCCCTAGAGTCCGTAGGAAGTCTCTGTGATTTTCGACTTCTACGTCACTTAGTCTTGACCTCGTGTTGTAGATGGTTAGCACATTCCCGTACTGAGGGAAGGATTTTCGACTTCGACGGAACTTGGACCCGCATGGTCCGGAAAATGATTGAGATATTATTTGATTTCTTAGAAATTACCCTCAGTGTAAGGCTTACCCACTATAATAAAAAATAACCTTATTATGTAGGCCTTCACGAGGTCAGTTTTGATGTTTTAAAATTTCCTCAGTATCCTCGTCGGAGATTTATAAGAGCCTCACCCCTGATCCACATTTTACAAGTCAGACTGATCACGCGGCGCGGCGGAATGTTCTATTTGTCAGCTTGCGTCACGTTGCTGCTCGCGATTGTAGACGCGCCACGTGTTCGAATTCGAACCTTGCTCTATTTAGTTCTGTAATTCATATATTCTGATTGGTTTGGTTACCAGGTCAGGGTACTGATGCGGCTCTGTCTCTAGGGAGCAATTTGTACTACGAATGAAGCCTAATGGGGCTTCCAACTTCTTACTTCTATGTGGATCCGAAGTGAGTAGTTTCGCCCACACTAAGAAAAGCCGCCTTATTCTGATTGGAATACCACAGCTTTAACGTAAAGCCTTTTAGTCAAGGACACGGAAGCCCATGTTCTCATCAGACAGACTTTCGGGCTCCTCCTCCTTCTTCTTCTCCTCCTTGACCTCAGCTGTGCGGCACCCACGCCTGATCCGATTTTGGTGATGTGCTCCTTTAGATTCACGCCTTCTAGGGCTTCCGCAAACAGATCAGACCAGTAGGGCTCAACATGTACCTACGTTAGCCGCTTTCAGGATGGTGGAAATGTTCTCACAAGTGACAGCCACATCACCATCGTCGAGGATGAGAGCGGAGTAAACACAAGCTAATTCAACCTTGGACACCATTTTACAATAATTTTTGTGTATTTTGTTTTAAAGACAAACCGGTGTCCAACACCTCATTTCCGTGATAAAACCGTCGTCGTGATTGTATAATGTATGTAACTGCATGTGTATTAGTGATCTATACTATAATACCTAATGCAGTTGGCTGGATTTGAGATCCTTCCTTCAATAGATATTGTTCACAATTATACATAAAACTCGTCGCCAAGCTAGTGTGTTTTAGTTTTTAGTGTCGTGGTTTGTATACAAACATTTCAGAACGAGTTTGGCTAGCTAGCGTAGGTATAGGTACTGGCTTATCATACAACCCTATACATTTTTAGGTAGTTCGTGCCTACCTTCTACCAGATTTATTCCCATTCTGCGGAATCCCAGCCCGCTTAGCATGCAGGTGACCTAACCTCCAAGGCATTACTTCACTGGTTCTCACGCGCAGGGCATTCGAGGCACGTAGCGCTGGTGCAGGACTATGCCGAATCGATAAGTAACTGTTCTTCTTGCCGAATGTCGATGGCTTCGTGACTGCAGAGGGAAGCGAAGGGCGCTTCGGCTTAAGCAGATAGGATGGTGAATAAGTGTGAGTGGTGGAGGAAAAGCTAGACTTTGAACAAAGCCTAGACCATTCCCTCCGTCCAATCGGATTATGAGAGTGAGGTGCATCACGTGCAACAAGAGGGCACCTATGTTTGCGCACACACTTTTAAAATTGTCTATCGCACTTAGCTAGTCAGGACTAGGCTAGACTATCCAGGAGAACTATAGTCTATGATCTAGATTGTTTTGAAAAAACTAAAATCTTTGAATTCGTTAAAATTTTCACTGTTTTTGTACTATATTTTGCGGGACTTTTAAGTAAGTACCTACTAATCCCTTGAGAATGTCATTTTTATGGGACCATTTCGGAAAAATCAACATATCCGCATAAAAAAACATACATACCTACAACCGAACAGCCTCCTCCTTTTCTTGAAGTCGGTTTATTTAAACACTACCGTCTGCCCGCGGCTTCGCACCGTGCGAAGCCGCGGGCAGACGTTTCCATAGAAACAACGCGTGCGAATCGCACGCGTTGTTTCTATGGAAACGTTTTGAGGTTATTTCTATCCCATGGGAACTGATTTATGGGATAAAACGTCGCCTATGTTAGATAGGGTTAGATTTACCAGTATACAAAATTTCAGCCTGATCCGTTCAGTAGTTTTGGCGTGAAGAGGTAACAAACATCCATCCATTCATCCATCCATCTATCTATCCAAACTTTCGCATTTATAATATTAGTGTGATGTGATGTGATGATTAGATATGCATGTCTAGAATGCTTGTACTGTAAAAACGTTTCCCACTGCAGAGGAGCATTCGAGTTTTTTTTAAACATTAGTCAAAAATCCTATAGGTATCCAACACAACAATGAAGAAACGTCCTTCCGAAATTGATTTAATAGCCTATGCCGTTTAAAAAGAAATAATAGAAGAAATTAAACCAGATCAAACCAGAAACTAGTTAGGTACCAACCCGTTTCAGGACCATTTTTATTTCCAGGAACATATTCAGCTCAGGTTTTCGGTGTCACTGACCTAAAGCTGGGTCACCAAGTCTTGATGACTACAAACTGGACCATACAAGCAATGCGATTTTATCTCGAGCTTTTGCTTGGTACTCGTTTGTAACTGAAATCAAGTTTAAGATTAATGGTATCTCGTGGTGTTATCAGGCCTCGCATAACATACAATTATAATTAATGCGCAAGATGTAATAAAACTGGGCGGTTTTACGGAGTAATTGTAGGAAACGTGGAGAATAATTCCAGTTGAATTGTTTTAGTTCATTTACACACAGAAATTCGAAATAATCTAAACCACTATTAACTACAGTTATTTACCGTGATTATCTTCTCCCTTACACATCCATTTGCACACAAAATAATATATCATTATCATTTAGAATAGAATATCATTTATTGTCTAAAGTAAAGAGCTACAGCAAAATTGTCCTTATAAAACCTAGTGCGCGGCATAATATAATAGTTATAGTTGGATATATTGTATTGTATTGATATATTTAAGGTACAAAGAGATAAAAATAATTGGCTGCACCAACTCTACCGTCAAAAGGTTAACCGCAGAAAATATTACGTCAACGTAATTTTGCATGCGTTTTAAGACTATCATCGACAGACCGGCATTGGATGCTCCGCGCAAATCGCATCGGACGGATTTTTTGTGCTCAATGCCGCGTGAGGCGTCCACCGTAACTGCAGCAACCGGATTGCCGACGCGACCGCCACTTTTCAACATTGAATTCCCGATTTTCGTAGCAAGCAGACCAGTTTTGTATGAATAAGAATGGGAACCTGGCAGCCGGCAAGGTAGGGGAGGAAAGGTGGACGGCGGGCGTGAGAGTGCGTCCACTGATCGGAAATCCGTATGACGTCATCCGAACTAAACGGAACGCCCACATTGTCCGATGCGTCCGCTCCGTATGGTGCGGATCATTGGACGCACTTCCATGCCAAACCATACAAGTCGAGATTCCGTGCGTCGGGATTGCATTCACTTTTTGTTTTTTTGTCGGGATAGCGTGCGTCGAGATGCCGTTGTTCACCCGACAGGATCGCATTCTCATTTTAAAATGCAGCATATAGGTAAATTGCAATTTGCACCAACCAGTCAAATAAATACAGTGCAGGCCCATGTCTAGCCGCGGACGCCAGCAATCGTGGTCTGCCTCCAAATCACCGATAGCTTCTTTAGATAGCTAGGACCAACCTAGAAACGTTGACAGTACTAGGTTTGTTCTACATCTCGAGGAAAATTAATGTAGTTTTTGATTTTATCTCCACCTGTGTGGCGAGTATGATGTATGAAACACATTAATCTCGGCGTAATGTTGGTTTTACCTACGGTTAGGTTTACGGTTGGGTTTATTCCGGAATTTGCGATTGGGGAAGCAGAGTTTTTATTAGATGCAGTTAAAGAGACAGCCTATAGGATAACGACGACTCCTATCCTAAGTCCCAACCCCATGAGCCTAGATAAGGGGAGATCATATCATAAGTTTCTTTTATTTTTCATATATTTTCTTTGAACAGCGAAGATCGATGTGGTGGCGCCGCGGGCGCAGGTCCACCTGCAACGCATCAAAGACTTGTTCCGGGTGTTCTGGGTATTTTCTATGTATAGTAAAAAATATCTATCTATGTAATGTAGGTATTGTATTAAGTATATCTAGTAGGTACCTACATACTTACCCATAACACAACCTCTGCTTAGCTTGGGGCAAAATGATTCTCTATGGATTGTCCAGCATTATTTATTATTGATTTTTTTATATTTATTAAGGTAAACCACAGCGTTACAATTTCTTGCGATTGTATTGTTGATGGTTTTGCTCAAAATTGGTGAGAACTTTACTATTAATTGAGATTTAATTTTGCTGAATTTCTAAAGCTCCTGTGCTTCCGCTGCTGACAAAAAAAGTGTTTAGCGTACAAAATGAAAAAGAAACCCACAGTTTTTTCAGGACACTAATTGTTCTAGTAGCAAATCAACTCCATTCAACCAAACCCAATCAATAGCAACGACACATCAAACCATAATAGTTGAAACATGAAGTTTCACGATTATAACGGCGGCGGCGACGGCGGCGGCGCGTCGCTAACGGACTCGTAACGCGTTATGTCACCGGCCTTGGCCTAGCCGACGCAATAGATATGCCGTTTTGTTGCAAGGCTGGCTTTTCGTTATTATTGTCAAACAATGCGTGCTCAAGGCCAGGTATATTGTAAATTCTTGCTTTGGAGTTCGATTTCTTGGGTTTATTAACCTGTCTCTCTCTCTTTAGCAATAATACTTACGGATATAATAATACTTAGTAATAATCTACGGAGTTCTCATCAGATGATGGCGGCCTGCTTTTTTCGTCTTAAATTTTTCACTTATCTCTTCTCTATGATCTTTTCACGGTTTATCTTCACGTTTATTAATGAGTAAAAATTGTAAAGAAAGTTAGGGTAGACGACAAACGTAGGTAGGTTTGTCAGAATTAAGTAACATTGTGCTGCAGGGGGATGGCTCGATATAGCATTACGTACGAAGTTATAGCTAAATTACTAGCGAAGTTCACTGAGTGACTGCCGCGGCTGCGTGTGACGTCACTCGCTCGGTCGCCGCCCGTTAACCGTAGGCAGATATCAGTTTTAAGAGATTTACTCCGAAACTATAAGTTTAGGAAAAAAAATTACAGCACCAAATAGACTCAGTTTTGAGAGACCCATCAAATGAGACAAAATTTTAAAAAAATCTACAGTAAACGAATATTGGTTGATGATGATGATTTTAAGTAAATTGAAGTTTTGGGGCACCTCGAAATTCTCTTAAAATTCAGCTAGTAAATCATAAAAGTCACTTAATTTGATTTGTAAGGCTTACAACGGCTGGGATCACACGTTAGTATTCTTACTTCACAAACAAGTCATGAGTGTCCAATTAGCTCTACCAAGGTTTACACGGTTTTAAACAAAGACTGTTAAATCAATTCAATCGAAGACTCACTCATCAATATTGATTCAGACTCCAGACAACATTACGGTACATGGCTAATGACTCTTCATTGCAGTGTGAGGAGGTATTACGAGAACGTCGTTTCTTTTTATATCTTGAGGAGAATCGAGACTCCACGTTGTAAGTTAAGTACCTAAGTAAGCTGGAGGGACACAGACCACAACGGAAAAATAAAGAGGTAATTAAAGATGAATCTTCTTCATTATGAATGTTAGTTGTTATTGGGATTTATCTAGCAAGAACCCCCGTGCCTCGGAAAGCACGTGGTCCTGCGCTTGACGTCTCCCCGGTCGTGTCGGTCTGCCGTCCCATGAGATTATGAGAGTGAGGGAATAGAGAGTGCACCTGTGTTTGCGCACACACTTGTGCATTGTGCCAATAAGGCGCTTATCAGGAGAGGCCTACGTCCAGCACTGAACTAATACAGGTTGAGGTTGAGGAGATAAACATTTTACATGCTACATTTTAAGAAAGGTACTATATATTTGTAAGAAAAAATTAACTGAGGTTTATCTCACCTGACCTAAGACAAACCTCAGTTCATTTGCTGGTTTTTCCATTGCGTTAGAGCGCTTTAAAAATCCGGAGTCCATTTTTGCTATAAAAAGAATTAAAACCATCATTAACACGGATACATTAGGTTCCTACTGAGGAAGCTCGCTTCTTATCGGCCGTAGGTAACTGCATCGGGTTGACACGCCGCCGGTCTCTCGCAAACAATTACAATAAAAACAAAATTTTTAATTTTAAAAACCCCCCGACAGATTTTCGTAAAACATGGAACACTCGGGATAAAATTATCTGTGACAAAAAAAGCTAAACAAAAATCGGTTTATCCGTTTGGGAGCTACGATATCACAGACAGATACACAGATACACAGACAGACATGTTAATCTTATAATACCCCTCTCTTTTTGCGTCGGGGGTTAAAAACACAAAATAATACCTAGTAATTTTCTTTGACAAACAAGGTTTGGATGATTATTATAATCACACGAAGACTGTTTGGATATATTTTGTTACTTAGGTACTTCTTTGCGCCAAAACTACAGAACGGATCGGGCTGAAATTTTGCATAGAGATAGTTCTAAGTGTGTAGATAGAAACAACGACTGCGATGCCGTGGACAGTAGCAAGTTGACTAAGATGACAACTGAAATAAATATTTATTAACAAAAATACATACAACCAAATAATAGAAACAAATTTGAACTAAGCCATAGAAACAATTGAGCTAACTGCAGACTGGTGCAAATAATCTACAGGTAGCTGAAATGACAACTTAGATGTCTATGTCTACGCATACCTGAATAGTTAAAACCACAGATAGACCTCCATAGTACTTACACTCTACTGTGCAGGTGGTCAGTATATTTGCATAAAACACGTGCCGGACGGAAATTACAAAAAACACATCAGGTTTATTAATTACACGTTTTTTCTATAGATCAATGAATCATTAAAATTCCCGTGAGTCCGTTTGAACACACACTTCAGTTGAGGTTTTGTGACGTCTTGTTGGTTTCAAACGTCATCAATCCATACTAGAATACCATACCAGGTTTCTGTCACGTAGCTTAACCTTAAAGCAGCATCCAAAGAATCAATATCAGCGAATATTTGCTCCCCTTGGAGTCGAGACCCTAGGTTCGTGGGGTACCGAGGCTCTTCGGGTTTTCAAAAAACTATCTGAGCGTCTGGTCGAAGCGACGCGTGACCCGAGAGCTGGTGAATATCTGGCACAGCGTATCAGCATTGCCATACAGCGTGGCAATGCAGCCAGCGTCTTGGGGACGCTTCCGACTGGTGTTGATATGGATCAGTTGAGCTATCTGTAGACTGTTTGCAACAGTCAGCAGTGAGCTCAATTGATTCAATTGTAAATACTAGTATAATTTTTTTGATGTAAGTTAGTTCAGATGAATAAAATTTATTGATATCAGCGAATGCAAATATGAGGTCATGCTCACTTTGGAGTATTATTGCGTTGCAATAATCAATAAGGCAGCGCAATAATGCTGCAAAGCGAGCTCCGAGCTGTTGAGGTGAGGTGAAGATTAAGGATTTATCCTCACCTCATCTCAACAGCCTATATTAGTCCACTACTCGACGCAGGCCTACCCCTGATAAACGCGTCATACTTTTATCTCATGGGGGTAATCATAATCCCCAAGGTGGGCATGCGGGTTGGGGTTCAACACCCACCTCTTTCTTTCACGAACAAAGTCTTTTTGTTGGGGTTCAACAAAAAGACTTTGTTCGTGAAAGAAAGAGGTGGGTGTTTTTTTATTTTAACAACAACAACCGGCTGATAGGCATAATAGCACTCAAACGTCCAGTGCTGGACATAGGCCTCCCCCAAGACACCACAGATAGCAATCCTAAACACCCTACAATCGTCGGTCCATCGAATCGTTCATGGGTCTCCAAGCACTCTGTTTCGCATTGCATCGCCGTCGCCATTAATAACAAATAACTCATTAAGAGGGCGCATTGCGCGCGATTTTGTGAAAAGGATAGGCATTGTATTTCGCGTTCATAGGAGCGGGACAGAGCATACTGTTTTGGAATGGCGTAAGCGCAAAAATGATGTTTTTGTCCTTATTAACAAGAAAACTGCACAACTTATGAAGAAACTGTATTAAGGAACCATAGAATCTATAATATAAAAATGAATCGCAAAATGTGTTGGTAAGCGCATAACTCAACAACGCCTGGACCGATTTCGCTAATTCTTTCTTTGTTGTGTTTGTTATTGTCAGGAGAAGGTTCTTATGAAAGAAAAAATTAAGAAAGTTGGAAACATAAATTTCCACGGGGGCGAAGCCGCGGGGCGCAGCTAGTTCGTAATAAAATAACCTACGAAAAATCTCTTCTACAGACCCCAAGGTTCCTGAGATCTCGATCAAATTGCAAAACAGTGAACCTTCACGATTTTATTTTATTTTATGTAATTCGAGTTTTTTACCACAGGGATCCAGTGAGTACTGAGATCTAGGCTTAGTTCGACCACCAAACCTATACTATTTACTATATAGTGTATAACTCTAAGGTCTCTAACTCTAAGCATGATGAAACTTCGCAAAATCGGTCTGCCATTTGCATTTTCAACCGACAAAAAACGAAGGACGTTCTCAAGTTGACGGTCATATTCATTTTCTAAGTCCATTCCCGTTTAACTTATAAAGTTTATAAGTTAAACGGGAATGGACTTAGAAAATATAAACAGCAAACAACTGTTTATAATATAAACAGTTGCAAAAAGTATAAACCTAGTGAATATAATAAACTTTTGAAGATAACTGCGTGAATATAGACGATGTTCACACGAAGATAGCCAGGTAGCAGGCAGGCAAGCACGGAGTCGTCCATCAGTTACGTAGACCTTGACCGTGGTGGTACACCCCACTGCACTCGTCATAATCACGGCAGACAAAGATAAAGCGTACAATAGACAGTTGCAAATATTTTGAGTGTCTTTTCATGTCTACGTTTCTTCTTGCAAGGCTGTTTTGCAACATTTTGAACACTAAAGGTCCAATTTCTCCTTTGCAATTGAACGCAATCAACATAAGATAAAGTCAGTTTAGAGCTTGGCGCACGTTGATCCGGTTCAAACTGAACTTACTTTAACAAACGGCGAAATTGGACCAAGTAATAATACTCGTAACACAAAATGTTGCTAAATAATTTGCTAATTGTTGTTGAAGTCTCATCTTTCGTGATTATGCCGTTTGAAGGATTTATAATTATTATTATACACTCTTATATTCTTAAATCTCGTTATAAAATACATTGAACTATAGAATATTATAAAACTATTCTACATTAAAAAAAATACACCAAAACAGTGAATCACCGGCCGCGAATCGAGGCTCAAGCGGCCGGTGACTTGGGCGTCTTATTATTATTATTATTATAACTATAACATTTTGGTTGTTGATCAATGTAAGTTTTGTCAAAGAAGTTAAGAATTACCTTGTAGGTACAGATATTTAAAAATATACATGAAAAAGTTATAGATAAACCTGATCTTAATTTCAATCGGTCCTGCTAAGTGTACACTGTTAATTGAAGAAATACAAGGCATTCTGAACAAACTAGGGAGTCACCTACTCTTTGACAAATGAGCGTGCGTTTCGCTCGGTCGCTGTTCTCATTGCACGTTTATGATTGCAAGTATATTACTACGTAATAATGATGTACGCTTCACGTTATTGCCTTGTTTCAGCTGTTACTAACTCGTTTAGTTATTGCACGAGTTTGTTTATTCCAAGGAGTTAAACAGGGCCTACAAGTTCCTTGGCTTGACAGTTGTTGGTCAATGGTTCCAGTATTTTTCGAGGTTTCAGGCTATTCTAGAACGACCGGCTGTCTTTTTGGTACACTTTCATGAAATTACCTTTATGTTGCCTCTTGAATTCGAAAAGTGGTACTCCTAAACAGTTTTGATGGTGCAGTATGTATAGTGCTGGAATTCGTCATTCATCCTATGCGTCAACTAATCAATGACTATTATATTGCTTTGTTCTATTATATTTCAATTTAACTCCAACCAAATCTACATACAAACGTCCTTCTCATTTACTGACTGAAGATATTTTTACCTTAGTTGACTGGTTTAAGAAAACTGCTACTTTTTTCACAAACAAAGTCCCGTGCTCTTACTCGTACAAGAAACTCCGGGACGACATGAATGTTGTGTAACCAGTAGGCACCAGCGATGCAGGATGCAGACCGGTCGGCTACTCCTGCAAAAACCACATCCTACCTGGTGTGCTCGTAAGGAACATGCCTGCTTCTTACTGCGGACGCATTCAGGGTTAAAGCTTGTGATCATCAAGAAAATGCTGTTCGACAGCTGGTTGGTACTTGTTATCTCGATGACAACTTTGGAATAATGGGTGAAGTGAAGGTCCACCTGGAAAAACAAAATGTTGCGCAAAAGAGTGTACCTACCTATGATGGCAACTCCTGCAATGACAAAATCTTGCCCTGCTCAAAAGGAATTAAAAATTGCTTCAAAATGCAGAGTGCAGTACAGACTCACAGTTATGGTGGTCATCAAGAAATTGCCGTACAACAGCTGGTATTTGCTTATCTCTATATCAGGATCATACCTACAAACATTTGTGCGGTGAGAATCGAACCAATAACGTTCTGATTCTTAGGCAGCCCTTCGCCCACTGCATCACAGAGGTGGTCAAACCTCAAAACATTGTGTTAGAGTAAAGGCATTCCTAATGGCAATGCTAGTTTCTGAATCGCAGATTCGCAGGTCGTTTTCCTACATAACAAAATTTATGACTTTTCCAGGAATGGCCAAAAGAAGTTTCGGGCTACCAGTTCCAAGGTTGGTTGACGACATAGTATGCGTCGCAGGGCGTCAGTGGATGTGGCTACCACAGCACCGTGGTAAGTTGGCACAAACTTCGTTAAACCTATGCCCAGCAGTAAGAAAGAAAATAAAGAAAAACTATTTATTGGCTCACACTTAAAAAATACAAAAATAATACTAAAAAAATCCTTAATATATAAAAGAGTATAATTCTATGTGAACCAAAAAGATCCTGCTGCAGCTGCTTGCTGGGTGTTGTAAACAGTGATAAAAATTAGAATAGAATAGAAAATCATTTATTGCCTTAATTCAGAGAATTCGAAAATTCTGCTGCGGATGATGATGATGATTTCTTTTCCCGGAATACTATCGCCTTTTGATTGCATTTAAGCCTGCTAGGCCATTTAGTAGTAAAATGGTAACAATCAGAGAGTGTTGTAGTTGTTAAATTACCAAAACAAAATAACTATAATAGTACATGTTACCGGTAAGCTGACCAGTTTTCTCTGTAAATCAGGCCACAACCTACCAGCTGTATAATCAACTGGCTTGGCTATTTTCATTAGCGGCATAATGAGATCCTGGACCGGGTTCTTTAGATCTGGAGGGTAAATAATGGAAAAGGAATCTTCAGTGACGATATGGAAACTGCCATTCCTCAGACCATGCGTTTGATTCTCTCCTGCTTTAGGTGTTATGGTATAAGACTTATACCATAACACCTAAAGCAGGAGAGAATCAAACGCATGGTCTGAGTGTGCTTTCCAAGGAGTATTTTGAACATTAGGTACTTATTTGAATGAGTTTAAAAAATATACAAAGGTAAGGTCATCTTCAGGCTATATCTTCAGACGATATATGTCTGAGAAGAGAGATAAATCTCTGACTCAACATTTTTCAATTGATTAAATATGGCACCAACAATCCTATTGGAGTCGTCGTTGAGAATTGACCGATTTTGAAAGAATCAAACCTCTTTCATCCATAGCACGACTCTTCAAGAATAGCCCCTCAGAAATGTAACGCTCTAATGAGAACGCAAACGTCAAATGTCTACGACCTCCGCATCACGACAGAAACGTGCTAAATTCGACGAAGCAAGACAAACTCATCGTGACAAACCACTGGCTTGTTTGTGCTTGGGCTAGCGTCGTTTGAGGTTGTTATACACGAGACAACTTCCATTCTGTTTTATGGTGCATCGGTTGCGGCCAAGAGAAGGGCCACAGATAATAAATAAATAAATGAAATAAATAATGCTGAACAAACATTTGTCCAAAGGCGGGAATCGAGACCGCAACTTTCTGCTGCGCAGGCGGACTTACGCCCGACGTGCCACATGGACCATCAACATGACAGAGAAAGGAAAATTCGCGGGACGGATATTGACAGTTTTCGATGGAACTTTTGACAGTAAAGCGCTAGTTCACTTGACATATAATCCACTTTCTTCAACCACTCCGTCTACCGAAAACGCAGTCGCGGATTGTTGAGTAATATAGAGGCACTGCATCGCGTAGTAAGTCTGGAAATTGCCATACAATTGTATTATTTATTTATTAGAAAATGAAACTATCGTTCGTTTTACGGTGTATTTAAATCGAGTTATTCCAGTTTTCCCCTTTAGGGAATTTGTTTAGGGGAAAACTCCAGATGAACAAGCAGGATTGACGTTGATAATTAAACAATGTTTTCATTTCAGACTAAGCACAGCAAATTGTATAGTGTGGATTACCCTTAACAACACAGAATAGAATGTAACGACAGGTTTTTACGCTCAAGAATTACCTATAGGAGTTAGTAGGTACCTACGACACTAATATGGACGACTCAAATACGTCTGAATCTAGGACGTTCAAATTGACCTATAGGCATTGTATTATGGTATTATGTTACGACGAATGTTTTACAAACCTCTAGTAAACCACTTAAGGATTAGCACTTACTCAGTACCTTAGTATTTTAAATTTATTTTTTTGACAAGATCCTCTTTTTATCAGCGAGGCGTGGGTTGGCTATGGTTTTCGAGTGCTTCTATGAGGTTGGCTGGCGGACTCTTTTTATTATCTAGCACCAAAATATTCCAGCTATCAACTATCTTGCATCAAAATGGCTCAAAGGATAGTTGATAATAATAGTTGGTTATAACCAACTATTCAGGATCAAAACGGCTAAAGCGGTATCGATAAATGATGTATCAAAATACTCATCAAGTCTCGTATACGCTTCTTAGCTATATTTTGTAACTTTCGCCCTCATTTCGCGACAAGTGAAAAACGAGGACTTACCTAGTCGGTTATTCTATAGTTTTTAATAAATCACTTGTTTCCTGATAATGGTGTGGAAAGCTATCTTCAAGACGTTATGAACACAGCAAATTTTTAATTTGCATAAAGCATCATTTTGTGTAGGCATACCTACTCTCATGGGAATGCCCACGAAGCCTACAACACGAAATTCTTGAATGGATAATATTACTCCGGTCAATAGCCCCAGCAAGAAGTAGGCCGCCCTGCCCTGCCTCGAGTGGAGACTTAATCACTACTGGTTATAAAAAATATAATTAAATTAAGCCAAAAACCTTGATAGTATCTTTGTAACAGTAAATTGTATTGTGAGAAAATCCTACACGAAAATTCGTCTAATTGTCTCAGAGTTCGGTGGAAGTATGAATGAGTGATCAGAGATTTGATTCATTCATTATCTGCTTAGCTTGGGGCTAGGATAATGCTGTGTGAATTGTCCAGCATTATTTATATTTATTATATTATTTAAAATTACTTAAGCCTCCGTATTTATTACAATCTCATGTAAATTAGGGTAAATTCCGGATTGACCCTAGGAGGGATTAAAAGTTTTTGCTTTACAAAAATCTCTAGATTTGAACCTTCATTATCGCAAGAAATGCAAGTCTTGGGCGAGGTAGCTATGCCACCGGTGCTAGTAGCACACCATTCTATCTATCGATGATTGATTCTATCGATTGATGGAGGAATGAAACGATCGATATCATCCAATGAAATTGATCTACGTCGGTAATTTCAACCACAAATCGATGCTCGATAGAGCGGCTCTCCACACTCGATCTACACTAAAATCCATACGTCGCTTTTGAAATGATTTCGAATTTTTCCAAGATGCATAATATATCTGAGCCCGCTTGTACCAGCGGCTACGCGTATTATGTGGTAAGTACCATAGTATTCGTTTTTCCTTGATGGTACCTAGGTGAAACAAAGCAAAAATTACTAAGGGATAATGTACTTCTTATTGAAAAAATAGTTCCAATCGCACGCACCGGAGATCACCCATTTTACATTCGAATTTATAAACTTGCCGACTCTACCTTCTTATAATATTATTGGTATCTACCAATAGTTATTAATATATTTATATTAATAATATGTAGGTATAATATTGATTTATTTATTTGTATTTTCAGTTAAGCTACTTTTAGATAGTTTGCAACAGACTGCAGTCAACTCAATTGTTTCGATTGTAAATTCTAGTTCTAATTTGTATATTTGTTTTTACTTTTATTTGTTAATAAAGATTTTAATGTATATATTTATCAGTGTATATATTAGTTTATTAGTAAGCATAGATGGTTTGCGTAGGAGGTACTCAGGTACCAGCGGCAATCAAATAGTCTTCCGGAGGTCAACAATCCGCGAGTAGGTCAGAAAGAGACAGGAAATAGCCTCAACCAACTTTGGAAGTCCATTTCATTCTGATTCATAGCGCAAATAACCCAATTGCTTTCGATGACCAGTGGTTTCAGAGTTTTTGAGGAAATCGAAGAAGGCTGATCTATTTAGAAATCCAGTTTTGATAGCTAGAAGTTTGAGTTTCGGAACTTTAGCTTTAGTTCGAATATTACGTATAATGTTATGCTAGTCTTTTTAGCGTTTGGTTTTGAGTTTTGACTAATATATATTCAATAAAAGTTTCATATAAAAAATAAGTTTTCTTTTACAGTAAAAATAAGTTTACACTATGATGGTTTTCCAAGAACTTTATTGTGTTACTTATGTACATAAAATGAAGCTTGGAAATTCTATTGTTTGGAATTTCCAAGCTTCATTTTATGTACATAAGTAACACAATAAAGTTCTTGGAAAACCATCATAGTGTAAACTTATTTTTACTGTAAAAGAAAACTTATTTTTTATATGAAACTTTTATTGAATATATATTAGTCAAAACTCAAAACCAAACGCTAAAAACTTTCGAAAGAAATTGGAATATTTTTTCAAGTTGTTTAAAAAATATTTTATGAGAATGTTCTTGATTCAGTTTTATTGCATTTTTAGCTAAACTTTGAGAGGAGTTATTATTAGCTACTGAAGACAGGTTTTATAAATTCGCATAAGTAGGTAATTCACATTATGTAGTAAAGGAGTACAAGTATCATTTTTATTTTAGCAGGTTTTTTTACAATAAATTACACCTGTATCTACTCCTTTCCTACCTTTCTTCAACCAAGAACGAAAACACTGCAATTTGTAGTTTGATTGTTGCTGGTAAAATTACAGGTAGAATATCGCTTTGCGGAAAGTTTGTCTAAAACAATTCGACTAAAACAATTCGACTTAAACACAATTCGACTAAAACAATTCGACTAAAACACAATTCGACTAAAAATCAACTAGTAACAATTCGACTAACGACTAAAACAATTCGTTTTAACAACGAAAAATTTTGTGTCATCATGGCTCTGGGTGCAATTATACATATAGGTACACACCCTTTCAGTCACAGAGTCGCCACGAACCCCCCCCCCCCCCCCCATTAGTCGAAATCTTTTTAGTCGAATTGTGTTTTAGTCTTGTTAACAGTTGTTTTAGTCGAATTGTATTAGACGAATAATTGTTTTAGTCGATTTTTCCGTAAAAGAGAATATCGATGTTCCTTAGTTGTGGAGATTTGGAAAGATAAGAAGAAGAAAACTTTTGCGTTGTCTTTTGTTTCGTGGATTAAAAATGAATCCATCTCTCCCTGTCTGTCATAAACAACTGACTCTCGATCTATTCCTCCACGTTGAGACGGTGCATCTAAATATTCTCAGTAAATATGTTTATGAGTTTTTCGACCCGAGCTTTATCTCCATAACTCGAATGTGAAATATTACAAAACTAGACGCATATAACTAACTGATGATTTTAAAAGTCATTCGTCACGCATTCAAACGGGTTGCTGAGCTTTACTTGAAATAAATGGCTATTCCTCATACCAGAGGTTTAACGAACTACGGTACTCAGAAGTCAATTCATAGTAGGATTTCTGGATAATCTAGACACTTTAATTTATTTGACATAGCTGTTCCATTTGTAAAAACTATAAAAATTAAGTGTAAAAATAAATGGTTACCTAAACTGTGAGACTTTTCAGGACTCTACCTTTTTATCTCCTTTATTTCCACAACATCGCTGATAACTAAAGATGGAATGCATAGCCCCAACTAACAAAGTAGTCCAATAACCTGAGCTTATATCACTAAAATGACGTGTAAACGAGTTATTAAGGTTTTAGCGGTGACATCGTGTAGTATAAAAGCGATCGACAACACACTTTTGCCCCTTAAGCTTATAGAGCACATCGTTTTTAATTAAAGATGGAATTGTATAGCTCTAATCTCTAAACAATAAATATGATTTCCAACACAATGTAATAATTGTTTACAAGACAGAAACAACCTCATTTCGAAATGAGGTTATTTCTGTCAATAATGGTATAGGTACTATGTATAATATACATAATATGTGTCATAAATGTGTCACTAACAGTATAATAGGTGCTGTGTGTAGAAGTGCGTAGAATTGTACCTATTTATTTATTTTTATATTTTTTCGGCACACATTGTCATCATAAAATTCATAAAATACTAATCATAATTAAAAAACCCCTAACCTAAAATTACTGAAAGTGGCAATTTGGCCTTTGACTCGTATTAGTGTTAGTATCGTAGTAAACTTACAAAGTAGGATGCTGAAGCTTTGGAGGCCCTGAGTTATAGCGAGAGGACAGGGAAGGTCGTTCACCCCTCGGTACATGATAGGTTAGTGTGGATACGGCTAATGATCTTGGCTGTTGATACATGAAGGTATGCGCTCATAGGTTTTTATGTTTTTGAGCATAGAATATATTTGTTTTAGTTGTAGGTTTAATGCAGGAGGTTTACTTTGAAAAACGAGCGAAGTTGACGGATTACGTCGGCTCGCACAAAACGAAGGAAAGCCGATCCGTTCTATCGATGACCTTATTATGAAAATGATTCTGATCTTTATTTGTCCGAAACGCAAGGTGTCACTTGGTGACGCGCCCGAAGCAACTTGGTGGTAAGATTGTTCGTTTCGTGCGAACGAAGTTGACGTCATCCTTCAACTTCATTCGATTTTCAAAGTAGACCTCCAGGTCGGCAAGAAAAAGCACAGCATAAACAAAACTCTGTTTGCTCCGTCGACCAATGATTATTATCTACTATTGAATTTTACATTAGGTACCCCAAACCTAAGGTACTAAGGTAATAAATAACATTATTCACAAAGAAAATTACAATCAAATAATAGAAATAAATTAGGACTAGTATTTAAAATTTAAACAACTGAGCTAACTGCAGACCGTTGCAAACAATCTACAGGTAGTTCAATTGATCCATATCAATACCAGTCGGAAGCGTCCCCAAGACGCTGGCTGCATTGCCCCGCTGTATGGCAATGCTGATGCGCTACGCCAGATACTCACCAGCTCTCGGGTCACCGGTCGCTTCGACCACACGCTCAGATATATTCATAAAAACCCGAAGAGCGTCCACACCCCTCGGTACTAAGGTAATTAATTAATATTCCGTGAAGTTCAAAGCGTTGCTTATTTCAGATCGTTGCGGTTTCGATACCAAACTGCAGTTCTTTTTCTGTATGGTCTCAGTTGAGACTTTAAATCGACTTAAGCCTAAGACTATATGAAAACCATATCCATACCATTCCTTTCTGTTCTTAGATGCACCTGCCCACCAGCAAATAGATGAAGCTAGCTCGCGGAAATAGTTCTGCGCAAAAAATACATAGGATTAGCTGAGAGGCGCGCAGCTCCATCTAGTGTACCCGATCATTACTTAGTTCTTATATGGAGACGGCTTTTTTGTAAGAGTATGCTTGTAAGTGTTTTACTCGTTGAAAATGAAGAGGGCTACTTTCAACCTACTGTAAATAACCTCATTAAGAGCATTTTATGTTAACCTGCTTTTGGCTCTGCCAAGAGTGTCATAATTATTGTTCAGACATAGCCATCACTATTTCAGTCCTGAACTGTCATTTTCGTTTACTATGCCGAGGTTCCATCCTATTTTTATAGCACGTGATCTTTCTTAGCTTTTTATAGGTTTTTTACTGTACCCACTTTACAATATACACAAATTTAAAACAAACTCTGACTATGCATTGCCTGAACGATCAATTACAAAATACCATTCAAAATGGTTCAGCAAACAGATCTTCAGTCAAGTTGAAAGACCGATTAAAATGTGTATTTAGCCTTAATTGTTGAACAAACATGTGTAGTATTAGTATTGCAAGATGTTTGACGTGGCACTACAGATGTTTGTCAGTCAACGGTAGCTCAAAAATCACCATCAATACTTTAGCTCAAAGGTCTGTCATTCATAGAGAAGCTGATATACATTAGGCCGTATTTCTTTCTTTCTAGCCTTTGTCAACCGATAGACTGGTGTAAGCCTTCTTCAAACTCTTCCATTTCTTTCTACTTTGGGCAGTTAATGTCCAGTTGCTGCCCGCTATCTTTTTGATGTAGTCCTTCCATCTCATTTGTTGGCTGTGCTACAGGTCTATGTTTCCCCCATGGTCTCCACTCCAAGTTGCAGTGTAAAATTACTAACTACCTCTAATACTTCATTGTTTTAAATCAACAGATCAAGCTCTGTTTTTGTTACAGTGTTGTCTTAGTCCTGTTAAAATCATGAAATTCTGTTTTTTGGTGCTAGGCTTTTATATTAATCCTCGCGAAATTACCTTTTAGAATGGAATCTAAAGTGTGGACATTTAAAGGGCGCATAACCAAAATCGCATCCAAAACCAGTTCCCTACGTTATGTCTTGATGTCGGCGCTGTCTTCTAAATAAAAAAATCGCAATACACATTGCGTTGAGGCTCAACGTACTTGCATTTAACGCTCTACGTTCTGCAATTTCTGATCATTTAGCTTCAAAATAATCTATATGTGCACCAAAATTACCCAAAAACATCTGCACATGACATTTAATAATTTCCATATCAAAACTACCTGACCGAATAATGGTAAATGATGATCGATGCCCTAGCACGCACCTTGGCCGGACATTTGCGCTATTTTACTTGCGCATACGCACCGCACATGCGCAATATGCTACTGTCATTGCGAAACTATTGTATGTATGACGCAAAAGCTGCAAATTATGAATATATTTTTGCACCTTTAGGGATGAAGGGATAATGGATATTATCATATGAAGATGTCACGTCTGCTGCAATGATGGAGTATGATGATGTGGCTGTTGTTTAATTTGAAGGAGCAGAGTGTTCCGTATGTACGATTGATTGTTTTTTCCCATAATAAGTATCATTTTATTTGTTTATTAAAAATACTTACACTATTTTTACAGGGGCCCCTAATGCAACAGTGTAAAAAGTCCACAAAAAACAATTATACCATTATAAATATTTGTCAGACCAATATAAATACACACCTATGAACTACAAATTAAAATTACTATAAAAATTAATATTAAAATTTTTCATACAAGTATCATTAATATGCCCACGTTTGATGGCATGATACTGCAGGTTTCGCTGTTGAGTTGAGCCTCATTGGTGGACCGCAGGAATGAATTTTGTGTAAATTTAAAGGATTGCGCGCAGCGGCGTACAAAATTTCTATTATGAACTTTTGAAAATCCGCTGCCACGGTCAGCTAACATGACGTTTCTACTCTTGTTGAAAAATCTAAGTTACTTGAACAAGATCACACCAACTACGGTTAAAATTCTGTTCCTAATTTATTATGATACCTCTATGGTTAATCGTTTTAATTAAATTTAATAAATTATCTTTTGTATAACCAAACAAAAGATAAGTAACCGCCTAAACGTATACATAAAGGCAAATTATAGTATCCGCATCAAAAAGCTCGCATCTATTTGCGTAGGACTTCATGGAAGACGCAAAAAAATGCGGAACTCTAAAACTGAGCAATCTGTGCAATTTGCGCCCGCGGTCGCACAATGCGAACAACGCAAGTCATGTGCAGAACCACTCAAAGGGCTCGAGTCATTGGGAACTCAACTATTACAGTCATGGGTCGTGGAGGACCGCTGAGTTATTATTGTAAATTTTATTAAAGACACGCATGTTGAGTTCGAATTAAAGGGGCGGTATGCGGTATACTTAATTAATGTTGAGTTATACACCTGGGTGCACTAAGTACTTTTAGTGGACTTGATTCACCCTGGTCATTTCCGGGAGCATCATGTACACTATTTAGTAGATTTAAATCACCTAGAAAAATCAATTAATTATCTTTACCAAATAGGAGTATACTTTATGTACCGACAAAATCTCTTTGAAAAAGAAAATAATTATGGAGTGGCATAATGTCGACTTCCAAATATTGAAGTTAAAACTTTTAAAGCTGCAAAATCCCAGGAAGGCCTTGGAGGTCTTTATTGATACTCTATCTACACTATTTAGTGGTTTCGGTCGTGGTGCTGATAGGTAAGTACACGATAAAATGCATCAGCCAATCCTCTGTCATCCTTTTCCTAAAAACTAAACTGCCCGTGTACTATACTCAGAAACTTCCCAGCCAATTTCAATGTGAATCACTGGGACAAACAAAATCCAGCCTTGTGACTCATTCCATATTCGAATGGAAAAGGATCACAATCTAAAACTTTTGAGGACAGCACTAAAATCAACATTGTTCTGAAATTTTTAATGTTTAATTTGTTGAATCTGAAAAATTTTAACCAGTTCTAAAAGATTTTCTATCCAATTGTAGGTTACAATATGAGAATAAGAAGAAATAGGGAGCTTTCTTGAAAGCACGCTGTTTTTTCTTAATCTAAACTCTATGCTCGAGCTCATCAGCTGCTTTCAATAAGCTGTGCCAGAAAACTGTCCGA
This sequence comes from Eupithecia subfuscata, assembly GCA_963564075.1. Lineage (NCBI taxonomy): Eukaryota > Metazoa > Arthropoda > Insecta > Lepidoptera > Geometridae > Eupithecia > Eupithecia subfuscata. Next base: position 3,320,521 of record OY751099.1, on the reverse strand, counting down.
GCATTGACACAAATGCTTGCAAGCCTCAATGTGCAAGGGAAGCAGTTGTGGGCAGCCTTAATTGTGTGTACAAAGGATTGTATTCCCCTTAAGTTAAGGGATTATATGCACGCAATGTTATTGCAGATCCTATTATCATTATTTTGTGATCTGAGTTGGAACAGCTGGACATTCCCTTTTCAAAATAAAAAATGTCTTTATGTACGTAGTACATACATAATATGTACTTAGGTATATCAGTTATCTAGTAGGTTCCCATTTCACAAGCTCTGCTTAGCTTGGGACTAGCTAGATGATATAATTTAGCTCCAAACTTAAAATTTTAATCTGAATAATAAATTTACTGCAAGAAATTATGCGTTAGTTATAGTATAGTACAGGAAGTTCTTAAAAACTAAGAGAAATTTGTGATAGCTAAATAGGTACCTAAGTACCAAATGACAGATAAAAACTAAAACCCTTTCGGTTTAATATTTTACGTGGCAATACGTGGCACTGTGTACAAGTAGATAAATAATCATAATGTTTTGTATAAAATACCCAGACGGAAAGAATAAACGTTTTTGAAAAAAAAAACATCCATCCTTTTATACCAATAACACGCGCTAACCCGAACTAGGGTCGGGTTAGCGCCATAAGTGAAAACGGGGCCAAGTTTAACTGACGGCACTGCATAAAAATGGCAGTTAAAAATAGGAATCATGTGAATGGTTCCTACCACATTTCTACAATATAAGTTCGCCCTTAGTATAACTTGGCAAATTTCACAAAAGTTCTTCCAAAAAGTGTCTTTAATGTAAAGCCTTCTGTATTTTCATAATTGCAGATCTTTATAATAAGCTGCAAAATATAATACTTTTGCAACAAAGTTAAACGTTTATCCTATGGTGTAATTTCCAAATTGCTGCTTTGCTCAGAAGTAAGTGTAATACGAGGTCGTCTTAAGTTTTTTGTTCGTCCGGTTGACTTTAAAGAACAGATGCGTTAGTCAAAGATTCGATTTACATAACGCAAGGTTGAACTGCCTACTTTGGTTGGTGTAGTTTAAGTAATCACTATGATTAGTGATACTGAAATAAGCTTGTAAAATAGCTTAAAACTTTTAAAACTTAAAAGAAGGAAAGATGATAATTTATATATTATTATCTCATAATTCTATTGTGCAATTCGTTCCTTTCTTGCATTAGTTGCGCAAAGAAAACGGAAAGAAGCGCGTCGAAATCTTTTCTATGGAGAAACATTTCTAGTGCGGCAAATATAATTTAACTTAACTGTTGCAACAAAAACATAGTAAACTTACCGATGTTAGAACATTTTTAGATAACCACCAATTAATGAGGCCGTAACTCATTTGTTTCTACTAACTATTCGAATGCTTAACCGACTCTAAAGGTCAGTACTCACATACGGTATTACTCGATAGTTTTACTCGAAGTCGAGTAAAAATCAACGTGTGGACCGCAAAACTCACAGCTCGAAGGCTCGCACCCTGTGAGTTTTGCGGTCCACACGTTGATTTTTACTCGGCTTCGAGTAAAACTATCGAGTAATACCGTATGTGAGTACTGAGCTTTATACTAGCGGTAAAACCGTTGGTATTGAAGTCACGCTGGCTCGACACGAAGGCAGATAATTTTTTTTTTAAATGACTCCTTTTTTTTCCTCTGCTTATTCCGTCCACAACTGAGCAAAGACCTCCTCCAAATCCTTCGATTCCGTGCGATCTTGTGCGATTTCTCACCAAGCCAAGTAACTCCTACAAAACTAAAAATACTTACGTCGCGGGGGAGAACGTGAAAATTATTTCCTAGTTTTACTTATTTAATCTGAAATCTTACGAGTCCAAGAGTTCTATCAGCTCTAATGTACAAAGCACCAAAGTGCTTTGTATTTTTTTGTGCTTTGTATTTTTAATCAAAAGTCAAAACTTTTGATTAAAAATACTGGTTACTTTATTTTTAGGACTGCGAAATCGTCCTACCTTCTACGATAAATGCGTACTCAACGATGAGCGCTGGTGGTCAGCGTAAATTCCGCCCGATACGCGCACTTGACGTAGGTGTATAGTTTCAATCACGTCATGTCTCAAAGATGACAGATAACATCCAGAGTCATTATGGACCAGCAAGCCTTCCGTGGGAACCCCGGCAGATGGTGCTAGTCGCGGATCAGGCTTTTTTCTAAAACCTTCAAGCGGTGGCCTTGCTTTGGCAGTTTGCGGGACATTCGTGACAGACAACCTAACAGGAACGGATTATAGGGGTACCTAGATATTTTACTGTCATAGCAATTTTGATGTATTTTCATTTCATTGCCAAGAACAGAAAATACGTACGTAATTATAGCAGTATTTTATTATTCTGTATTTAGAAAACTTTTAACAATTAACGTGTGTACCGTACCTATTATAAGAAACTGTTATAAAAAATTCAATATATAATATAATTTATTTACCTTTACTATTTACATTAACAGTTTGTGTAACTCATAATGTATGATAAGGAAGAGCGATACCTCCTAATACAGGTATTTTTATACGTAAAAGGAGGTCTCGAACACTGATATGAACATTTTGTATTTTTGTATGTGTAAGAGAATGATAATAAACATTTTGTATTTTTGTATTTTGTATTTAGTTTACCTACTGGTGGCACCAAGTTAAGAGCCTGTGTCATGGGTGGTGTATACTTTAAATGTGTTTCAAATACAGATTTTGAAATTTAAAAATACTAAACTAGTAATAAATATATGTTTTTCATTATTTTGCTCTAAGTTTCAAAGCTAACGATCAGCTACGTGATGGGCACGCAAAATCATAGGAAGAGAAAACTGTGGCAGCGGTGAGTTTGTTCTCTTTGCTCGATATTATTATGATAATTCAATTTTAACAAAATGATGGTCACCCATCGCAACCAAACTGATCAATGGGTTGAGAAACAGTCTCCCTTTGTTAGATATTTTTGGGAAACATTAAATTATATTGAAAGAAACCTCTATAAAGGCTTTGAAGGGTTGCGTTTCCGGTGAAGCCGATATTGGTGAGATTCCGTGATTCTGCAAATTCGCAGTACTTTTTGTTGGTGTCAATTAAGGTTATTGCAAATGTTTTTGCTGTTTCCTGTTTGAGTGGTATTTTGAGTGCTTTTAAAAACCCTCGAAGTTTTGAGCTACATACTTTCAATCAGGTTATTCACAATAATTTATTATTATTATAGAGTACACGTTTTGTTATGAACGTTAACCAATTTGTGATAATCGTGTAGGTCACGATTATCGCAAATTCGATAACGTTTAATTTTTGTTCTTAATAATCAATTTACTCAGTTGAGGTAGCTGTAGATTTCCAGTCTTCAGTTAGCTCAATTGTTTCAATTGTAAAATACTAGTGCTAATTTGTTTCTAATATTTGATTGTAATTGACTCATATTTTATCAATTTGGTTGTTCAAAGTTTTTAACTCCACTCTTTGTATTCCACTCTCTGTGTCTTTGTTTTTATGGTTTGACTCATGGTAGAACCTACCAGTTATTTCAAAATCTGTAAAAAAATCTAAAAAGATCTGTAAGCTTTCACTTCCCTTTCTTCCTTGAGTGTACTAATTTAAATTCCTTTCCGTTAATAAATAAGTACTACAAAATCATTTCAAACGGGAAAAGTTTGGACCTGAATGCGTCGTCCAATAAGGCTCAATATTTAGTTATCTTCAACAAGATTATAAAGATACATTAACCAAATAATTTCTGAAGAAAGTACCTACAGGCGGCATCTTTGAAGACGGCACTTTGAGGTCATAAAATATTTACCTTCTACCCGACACTACCCGACTTCCAAAGGAGAGTAATGTGTTAATTCAGGCCTAGTCGTAAAACTTTCTTCGGGACAATTGAAGGGCAGGTATTGTGATGGTGCGACCACTTGTTCAGGCCATTCATTTAATTTTATTGCTCGCGTTAAAAACAGTATAGAGATAGGATAGAAGAAGTCTGGAGGGACGTAAAAAAACTTCTGTGTATACCGAACTAGAGGCGCGTATGCATGACTTACGGTCCGACCGTTTGTATCAAGATAGAATACTGTATAGATAACATTACCGTGGAATAACGAAGAGCCAAAAAATTGCCCTTGCGACACACTTACAATAAACTGGATGAATGTTACCTCTTTACGCTAAAACTATCATGCACGGATCGTGCTGAAATATAAAAATCAGTCACTATTGTGATAATCTCGTTAAAACTTTTTTTTTCTTGCTAATATGTACCTACCCTTTGTATTCGAATAAAAAAAAACGTTTTCGTAACTGGTTTAAGAGAAGAAAAGGGTAAACAAAATGTACGTGATACAAAGTTCACGGGGTGATTTCGTTTGTTCTAAAACTGGAATAACATAAAACCCACGTTTTATTTCCTAAAAAGTGTGCTACATCTAGTTGGGTGTAAATAAATATCAAAGAAACTCTATCGCAATGTATTCTTGCTGCATTTATGGTGGATGTTTTTTCCAAAGTCCAATCGAGAGTAAATAGCCACGTAAAAAAATCATACAAAAACTATACGTGCTCACTTTCAGATTGTCTTTTAAACCGTAACATCCTTTGAAGCTCTGGCCGTGTTGTTGAGAAGATTGATAGTTATCAATAAACCACTTATGATCAAAATTAAATGTTAAACCACTTCCATTGATCGCTCTGCTTCCGGTGAAATCCCGGACGACAAAAAACGGATCTAAACAAACATGTGAATTGTGGTAAGATTTATAAGAAGGTAGATGCACTCGATTGAACACAAATAACACTCAAATGTAGTGCGTGCGTAGCGGTTTCAAATTTGACTTATCTTATTACGGCTCTGCTAATTTTGGGGCTAGAAGTAACGTAAAAATGTCGAGGATTTTTATAACATTGAAAATCTATCTAAATTTAAACAGCCTCTATGTGCATGAGGATTATTTACTAAGCAGGTATTATACTTTCTGTCATAGGCAATAGCATGCAGGTACGTTATGTACATGACGTACTATGCCTAAGCAATCAATAAATTTTGACGAGTAAGACTTGAAAATGAAACTGTTCTTACATACATGTCATATAAAATAATTTGGGATCGCCTATCTCACTTGTTATTAGTTCTGTGGATTGGTTGCACTTCGGGATGAGAATAAAGGCAGATGGCGCCACAGCGGAAATCGAAAGGGATTTTTTGGTTTATAGACAAAAAATTAAGAACAGAAGTTTTGATAAACAAAAAATTAGTGAAAGCATTGAATTTTCGTGAGAATATTGCCTGGTGGCTTGTCAAATATGTTAAACAGGTAATTTTTAAAATATAGCCCTTGGATTTTTTCTAGGAGGGGATTTATAAGTCCCAGAGATTTTCGACTCACTTGACCTGGTGGTGTAGATAGCATATTCCCGTACTGAGAGAAGGATGCGGGCTCAAGTGCCGTCGAAGTCGAAAATCTTTGGGATATTTTTTTTATTTTTTTTAGATTTTTTATTTTTTTTAGAAATTACCCTGAGTGTGAGCTGAGGCTTACGCACTATTATAACAAAAACCTTGAACTTCACAGCACTCACTGTCTCTCTGGCTAAAATACGATGCAATGCAATAGTTCTAATTAAGCATAGCTTGGTCAGGTGTGTGGTGCCGGCTTAATTTGCACCACCCCAACTCTTCCCGCGGGTGTCGTAAGAGGCGACTGCATATCCACCGGGAGCGGGCAGCGCCCCCTGCAGAACAATTCTACCACCGAACTGCGATCCCCAACCCGCATGCCCAGCGTGGGGATTATGAGCATTACCTCCCATGAGATAGAAGCCAATAAGGCGCTTATCAGGGGCCGGCCTGCGTCCAGCAGTGGACCAATACAGACTGTTGAGGTGAGGTGAGGTGGTCAGGTGGAAAGACGGCCAGTTATTATCATTGCACATAAAGTGGAACTATCTCTTCCTGCCTTTACCACAAGCTTTGCTTAGCTAGGGTTTAGATGATGCTGAGTGAATTCTACAGCATTATTTATCTACTAGCGACCCGCCCCGGCTTCGCACGGGTGCAATAGAGCAAAGAGTTTTCATTCAAAGAAATTAGACCGAACCACAGATCACTATATATGTACCAAGCTACGATCAAGGAGTATTTATATACCCTGGGGAGCGATTTCTTCCGTCCACGGTACCAAGACCGAACCATAGACATGTTTATACTTATTTGACATGTTTACTTTGCAACGCCGTTACAATTTTTTTAGCAATTTATTCATTTTCATATTGAAACTACTCGATAATCCGAATTTTCCGCCTATAAGTTGTCGACTGGGATCGACTAATTTTTTACGCTCTTCAATTTGATGTGCATTTCGTTCGAGTCTACCGTAGACTGGTCCGAAATTATTAATATAGATTGGTAGGAAAACCGAATCCCTTTCCAAACGTAATTATGATGGATTTTCACAAGATTTCCTCGAGACTGTAACGAAAAATTTCAAGAAAACCTTAACAGCTTTTTGCACTGGTTGTACGTTCTTCGTTCATGATCGTGCATGACTCATATTATATTCAAAGGATATTAAATGCATTTTTTCAAAAATCAATCTTAAAAGAGGATCAATGTAAAAACTTTTTATGTCAACGCATAAATAACTATAAATCGGCATTCATTTAACTTTACACAAGTACTAAATTAAATTGAAACAATAAAGTTTATTAAATCCATTACCTTATTATCTTGGACACGATGCGGTGGTTCGTTTTGTCAAAGTATCGCTCGCCATCTTTTATTACCTATTTCGTATTCATGATCAGTTTAATTTCTTCTGGCAAATTTATATAATTTGTCAAAGAAACGGTTGATTTTCACGATGCTCTTTCAATTAGTTTTAACGGCATTTCAATAAAAACAAACTTATCTACAGACGACACAAAGAATAAATATTGGGACAATGCAGGCAGCATCTTGAGGACTCTCCCGACTGGTATCGAAATAGATCATTTGAACTACCTTTAGATTGTTTGCAACAGTCTGCGTTAGCTAACTATTTCAATTGTAAATAATACTTCGAATTTGTTTCTATTCGTTGATTGTAATTTTCTTCGCTATTATTAAAAGATTAAAAAGCCACTAATTCCCAAGACGTTCTATATCACCCGACATCTTCAACTTCAACTTCTTTTATAATGGCGCCGCTTGCTTTTCGCTACGACTCCACTCGACATCTAGGTATGTACCTCAAACATCCAAAGTTAAAAAAATATATTTCGATTTATTTTCTCCGGACTGACCATTATTGCATTTAATTTTATTCTAAGGTTCAGATTGAAATGTATTTATCCTGTGTTGTTTTTGTATGATCTTGGGAGATCGATGCAGGTGCAATTCTCGTCTATACGCAGATGCACTTGTTTGGTATAAAGGTTTTTGTATTGAATCAATTAGACGGTATTTTTAAAAGCAAAAGAAGATGATGAATATTTGATTTGTTATTAAATCTGTCGTTATTATTATAATGCTACTTTTGAGGGGTTTAGATTTTGTAGTTTTTATTTCTTGTTTTAGTAGTTAGGTAGGTCATATACTTATTTTGGGAGGTAGGATTATCCTGTACTAATTTTCGTTCTTATGAATTGTTTATTTACTTACATGTAAGTATATTTTTTAAATAAAAATCTTCTGCAATACTTTAAGTATGACATAGGAATTTTACTAAGTACCACCATATTTAAAATTTGCCCTCTAAATTAAGCTATTCGAACTGTACTAATTTTCGTTCTTATGAATTGTTTATTTACTTACATGTAAGTATATTTTTTAAATAAAAATCTTCTGCAATACTTTAAGTATGACATAGGAATTTTACTAACTACCACCATACTTAAAATTTGCCCTCTAAATAAGCTATTCGATCGAAGGCGGAAGTCCGCCTGCGATGCAGGAGGTTGCGGGTTCGATTCCCACCTAGGGACAAATGTTTGCACGATCTGCAGCTATTTGTTTAGGGTGTTCTGAGTGTTTTCTATGTATAATAAAACATATCTATATATGTAATACAACGTACTGAGTATATTAGTTATCTAGTACACATAACACAAGCCATGCTTAGCCTAAGGCTTATGCTGTGTGGATTGTCCATCATTACTTATTATTATAATATAAATAAGATCTATTCAAACTAGTTTCGAAACTTCAATAATCAATTTCCATGATAAGTCCTATATCCACATTATCCACTCAAAACATTCGCACCTGTTCTAATCATTCAATAATTTAAATCAGATTCGATACAAGGTGCAAAATCCGAACGCAGACACCTTATTACAACCAGCTCCGGGCGATTCCCGAAAATAAAACAAATCAATCGATAATGATCCTTAAAATTATGGCTTTAGTATTCCAATCCTGACCTACATCACCTGCCTAACCCATATGTTACAAAATATAGGTCAATTTAACGCATAACAAAGAGATTTGAACTATATTTCAGTGTGGTTTTGGATAAAATTTGTGTAGCAGGGTTCATTTGAATGACCATGGTAATGAATCTTCTAAAACAAGGCATTATTTCTGATGGTGACAGGTGCGGCGTGATATGGGATTGAGTTATTATTTTCAAATTTCGGTGAAAGTGATTTTTTTATTGCTTCCTTAGTTTGAAGTCCTTATAAGCAGGAGTAAAACTTAATTTTTGATTCGACGCACGAGTATAGGTCTCTCCGAGCTTCAGCAGCAAGTATATAACATCCAATAAAGCACTGTGGTCCAGTCAATAAGTGCTCAAAAGAGGGGGGTTGGGTGAAAAGTCTAAAGCAGAAAGTTTGACTTCGGAACTTTGTTGTACTTAGGAGATGAAATCAGGTACTAAAGTCCCCACCCCTGTGAGGTGAGCACAAAGCACAAAAAAAGTCCCGTTTTTAGTTTTTTGCTTACATCTCGTAAACGATGCGTCACAGGAAATTTAGCTACACTACAAAATGAAAGCCGATAAAATTCTCTACAACTTTGTAAACACTTTTTATCTATTCCCAATCGTTGTCTAGGTAGTTATGAGTTCCAAAAAGCGTTCATTTTCACAAAAAGGTGTTGAAAACTATCTATACCTCGTATTTACAAATTGTATACGTACCTGTGGAATTAGAAGCAGTTAGTTTCTTTACGATTAATGTTGAGCTCTGTATCGTTTCATCGTTTCATGCTCCACATCTACGATATGTCATGCTTTAAAAGTACCTATTGATACGCACTACATGGACCCTGTATAATTTCGAAGCATATTCAACCAAAGAAGTATAATTAATTACATCTTATTTTATAACAAGCTTAGCAATTTACCCATAAGATAGAACTATTGTTCTAAGTTGTTGATTAGCACGACATAAAGCCGAGAACTTACGTCTGCAGCATCGGCAAGATTTCTCAGAAGAATGTTCAGGAGAAAAATAGGTTAGCATAAGCGGCAAAAGGAAATAATCACACTAATATTATAAATGCGAAAGTTTGGATGGATGGATGGATGGATGTTTGTTACCTCTTCACGCCAAAACTACTGAACGGATCGGTCTGAAAATTTGCAAACAGGTAATTCTAATCCTGGAATCAGACATAGGCTACTTTTTATCCCATAAATCAGTTCTCATGGGATAGAAATCACCTTTAAACGTTTCTACAGAAACATTGCGTGCGAAGCCGCGGGCATATACTAGTATTTCATAAATTGCCTAGTTTATAAAAATGTCTACGTACCATGTCTTATTATTTGTTGTGTGCACATAGGTAACGTCTCAAATACAAATTGATTTCACTTGTGTTTGTTACATTAACATTGCTTGATAAGTGTTTTGTTAACGTACATAATAAAAATAAATAAGTATAATTTACTTTGATGGTAATTTAGGACGGAGAGATGCAGGGAACCATCATAACTATTATTTAAGAAACCAAGTAGGTAGTATAAGTATTGGCTTGACATCGAATGGGTTAAAATTTGCACTAAAGATAGATTTTCGATTTTTGATGAATGTGGAATCTGACAAAATTGGATTACTAATCCAAATCTACCTATTTGGCTTACCTTAGACATATACCTACATAACCTATTTGGCGGTATACCTGTAATATGGCAGCGAAAAATAACCTACATATACCGAACTAGGTAGAGATAAACCATTTTAAAAATGCACGTCGAGTGTATGATGTTTTGTGGAATGGTCGTGCATTTTTAAGATTGTTTATATCTCTACTAACTATAATCTAACTAATCGCAGACTGCGCAGAATCATCCTCATTAACCTCCTATTAAAAATCACAACATTAACGTCATTATTATAACTCAACGTTATTATAACGCTTGTGTAACTAATAGCAGTGGCATAACTTGGTGACGGCAGCCGCGTGCGCAATCTTCCATGATAGTGAACTTGAGTTTTTCCGCGGAGACCGTTACTTGCGCTCTTGTGCTACATTCCGGGGTTTGCGCGCGCGGCCGCTGGGTGGCGCCACTAGGTTTGGATTTTGGCATGAGAATTTTATTTATGCAACTTATAAAATTGTTACAGTAGGTACCTACCTACTGAACAAACTGGTAAAAATTATGATTAAGTGATCATACACAATCGTAGATAATATAACACTGCTTAAAAAATACGGTACTTACCTACTTAGGCAGGTAGGTAGGTAGTACCTACCTAGGTTTCCGTGCCATTCTAAAGTGTGTTATAGCTACGGCAAAGTAATTATTCTGAACCCATAAAATACGAAGTAAATTGGTTTTTATGAGTTGGTATTTTGGTGTCGGTATTTATTTATGAAAATGTCTGTTACTTCCATTTACAGAAAATACCTATAATTAAAAATTGTAAATAGCCGGCCATTTTGATGTACCTACCTAGATGTTTACCTACATACAGAGTCAAAATTTTATTGTTGACAATATTTTTTCAATAATCTGAGCTAAGCAGTTTAACCCTTGCTCATTTATAATAATCTTAAACCATCAATCACAATATTTTTATAGCAACATTAATTTCTTTAGCACTATCGTAAAAGGCTTATCAAATTGTAAAACATTGCAATAAAATCACGAATTTAAATAAATCATCACTTTTTGTCATCGCCATATAAAATCACACTTATGGCCTGATAGCTCTTTGGTCACAAAATGTTTTACACACCTGCATGTTTTAAAGCTGCGCAAAAGCTAGTAAAGAACCTAATTTTGCAGGTACTTACTTACTTACGTTTAAATCAAATAAGAGTCGCATTACCAAACGTTTAAATTAAACGGAGTTCATGACTAAACACAAATTAATCCTTCGATATTATGTAGCTATGCGAGTAAGTACCTTACCTAAGTATCATATGTACCTAGGTAGGTATTTAAGTACCTACCTAATAGTTACCTAAATATTATAGGTAGTCGTTTATACGTCGGTCGGTATAGGTATAGTCGTTTTATGGGTCGTTTTTCACTGCAGCTAGAGTAGGCAACAGTAAAAAATGACCCATAAACCAACTAATTTCATAAAATATTCAAGTAGGTACCTACTTGTTGGACAAATTGTAAGGTTTGTCCCGTCTCGTTGCCAAAAATCCGAAACCAATGCCATTACCCACAAATCTTGTAAGAATAGAGATAAATCAAATCTGAATCTATTATTGTACAAAGCAACAAACAATATAAAAAACTTGACGGAAACCACCTCTCTAATGCTAGCTCTAAGCTTTGAAGGCTGCGCGCGCGGCGGGTCAACGACCCACCATTGCCAATGTCAGCCATCTTGAGTTCCGCACTCGCTTACGAACCTCACGTAAGAGGCTGTAATCTTGCGCCTGTGTGGGTGCGTAATGTTCGTTTTTCTATGTCCATTTCTATGTGTGCGTGGTTACTGAGTGTATAATAGTGTAAATTGTTTGTGTGCGGTGTGACTTGGTTTGGTTTACTGCTTTTAGGTGTAGGAGGCGCTTCTGGGCAGTTTTTAGTTTTTTGTTTAGGTGTCTATGAGTTCCTAAATCCTAAGTTTTGACCGATATAAGATGATCCTGCCTGGTAGAGTCTCTAGGATCTTCGTTTAAAATGATCTGACATTATTAGGACCATCCTTACTAAGCTGTGTATGAATTTAAAAAAAAATTAAAGTGGAGTACCACGCCTACCAGTCTACCTTCTCAACTCAAAAAAGCTGCTGCTGCTACTATTATTATGGGAATAACGGGTGTGAGGTCAAAAAAATTGATTTGTTTTTGTCGGTCCTGCAAACTCCCTGACGAGAATCATAGGCATCTAGCCGACCTCGAGTCTAAAGTAGACCTTCACGAAATGTTACTGCAGTTCGATAACCCACCCATTGTTCAGGTTGTTCACAATTTTGTTTTATGTTTCTTGGGCACGAGCAATCATGATTTCCGCGTCGTGGGCTCGATCAATTAAATTGTACATGCGATTCTTTGGACGCTGAGCCTTTGATATATTGTGCGTGAATAATTGGGAGTCTGTAATAATCTGTACACTACGGTATGTAAGTACCATTTTATTGCATGTACAGTCGGCTGCAAAAATATGTATACACTCCCAAGTTTTCAATTTGACTAAATAGTAAGTGTATAGTAATTGTGATAATTTATGTACCGCATTCTGACGAAGTACGATGACTACTTTGTTCGAAAAACGTGTGCATGTCCTTTTATTTGAAAAGTTCCGAGTAAAATGAAAGTTAAGCCTTGGAAGTGTATACATGTCTGTGCAGCTGACTGTACCCAGCACTTGCGACCAGAGGGGTGAGTCTGTTTGACGTTAGTAACGAAACGTGATCGTCTCTTTTATGTATGGAATTTGCGTAGTTCCATAACCGTAAGTTAGAGGCGCTGTACCAAATTGTATGGAAAGTGGAGGATGCACTCACTCCTTAGATTGAAAATTCGTATACTTATTTCAATATGGCCCAAACCTAGTTAATGATTATATCGGGTATTTATCGCGTACCTTTTGTTTTATTTCCCCTAAGTTTCTAGTCGCCCCGTGACCACGATCGCTGTAACGCGGTAGAAACGTAGGGGAAATAAAACAAAAGGTACGCGATAAATAGGACCGTTTTCCACCCCGAAGGGAAGAAAACGATTATTTCAGGTCTTGCCGAGGCTTGACCTTTCGGAGATCACCTATACCTTCTTAGCTACACACATATGCTACCTACTTACCTTTCTTCGTCTCTATGGGTTCCGCGCGTCATCCGGGAGATGCGGGGCGCGCGGGGGAGCGGCGTTGACAGGTGCGGGAACGGAAGACCGCGCTTCATCAGTACGTATCTCCAGAAAGCCGGCAAGGACTTGCTCAGGTCAAGCCTCGGCAAGACCTGAAATAATCGTTTTCTTCCCTTCGGGGTGGAAAACGGTCCTATTTCAGTGTATTGCCTTCGGCTTGACCTTTCGGAGACGTGTTTATCATCTGCCGGCGCTCCCAAGCGTACTGTGACTAAGGGGAAACTTATCAACTCACTGCTGTCGATAAGTACCTATATATATTAGGATCGAAAGAAAAGCCTCTTATGTTTATCAATTAAGTAATATATTCGCTTAAGAGCACCTTTGCAAAGGAAATAACATAACTAGACACTTTCTAAATTAATCACGTTTCTTAAAAGTAAAACAATAGCCTGACTCCAAGCTCTAAGAGAAGTCAAACAAAAAAGTATGACCAAACAAAACGTCACAAGTAAATTGATAATTACTCTACTACCTCAAAGGTCACATTGCCACCGAGAAAGAATTATTTAGCAAATTTGAATTACCGCCTTGCGACCGTTCCACCGGTTTACAATAATGTTTGAAAAAGTTCCGTGAGCTTCTCCAATTCCCCCTCGCCAGAATATTATCTAAGGGAACATTGTTTTTAAAATCATTCGAGGCTACTGCTGACCTAATTGACCCAGGACTACAATCAATACCCAAATCTTTAAAAGCAGTTTTAAGCCAGCCTGCAATTACCGATCTAGATGCCGCCTTCACCTCTCCCCGAGTAGTAATAAAAAGGTTAAAAATACCCTTTTTCGCATTCCTCCTAGAAGCCGATAGTTCGATTAAACACCTGGTCCAACTCACTAAGGTAAGCGCCGTATCTCCAGAACAAGTCAGATGCCAACCTGATTGACGGTGCTTTATACAATCAGATTTGGAACCGAATCTTGGCCAAAACGTAATGGAAGATTCCATCATTTCACAATGCTGCTCATCAATATCTAAGAGAGTTAAGTCATGTATACGTCGCCCTGACGCTACTAAAAGCAAAAATGCTACATGTCTCGATACTTGAAAAATGCTGTCCCTAGCCGGGACATGAGCACGTAACCACTGTAAAAGATCTTGGACGTCCCAAATCTGAGATTTCAGATTCGAAGAAGCGCATTTATTTAAGTTTATTGCCTTTAAAAAGGTAGCTATTAGAGGATGACCCGCCAACCGTCCTTCCTGAACGGGGTCCGCTAATGTAACAATAACCGACTTGTGAACTAAGATTGTAGGATACGCCAAGTTCTTAGATCGCGTTAAAAAACCTAAGTAAGAAACAACCGCCTGTGGTTGAGGATTACTTGGCCCTATACCCTTTACCTTGCACCAAGAAACCCACTGCTTCCACGCCGAAGCATAAGTGCGCCAGGTGGAGTCTCTCCATGCTGACTGTAAGAGGGTAACGTCTTCTGGGTCTAAGCCTTCAACTAATTTACTCCACCCCGTACTCTCCAAACCTCTAAACAGAGATACTCCGATTGTGGCGGAGGGAGATTGACCGCTAAGTCTATCAGACAGTCCTTCAAGTTGCGAATTTGAAACGGAGCTTCCAGAGCCCGTCGTTTTAAGTCGCTTCTCCAAAACACTCCCTCCCATCGAGGAACTACAAGAAGGAAGATCCCTGACGACTCGTTGAGGTGATGAAGAACTCTGGGAATTAAAGGCGGCGGTGGAAACACCCACGCTAGAGAGTAATGCCACTGGCGGCTGAAAGCGTTGATAAATAAAGCATTCACATCTCGCGCTTCTATGGTCACATATGATGGAACAACCTTTGACTGACTTGTGGCAAACAGATCCACTTGAGGTATGCCCCACTTGTGAAATATCCTTAGCAGAATGTTCTCCTGGAGATGCCAATCTGGAAGTATGTTCCCTCGTGACAGACAGTCGGAGATGGTGTTGTAACGGCCTGGGAGGTAAAAGGCATGAAGTGATACACCCAGATCGCCTGCCAATTCCCACAACTTTCTGGTCGCTTCCATCAAGACAACTGAGCGAGTTCCCCCTTGGTTTCTCAAGTACGAAACAACCGTTTTGTTGTCGGACTGTATCATTACCGATCTGCCTCGAACTGTCTCCTGGCAAATTGACAGAGCGATGAGCACCGCGTACATCTCCTTCCTGTTTATGTGCCACCCTAACTGGTTCCCTGTCCAAAGGCCCGAGAGAAACTGATCGCCTATTTGTACACCCCAACCCTGGTCGGATGCGTCTGTGGATACGAAGACTGTTGGGTTTGGCACAAAAATCTTTCCTGGCTCCCTGACATTTTTGATCCACCACTGGCAATCCAACAGAGCTGACGAAGGTGTAGCGACTTTTGACTTCGGATGATCGCGAGAAAGCTGTCGACTGGCTCTTTGAATACGTCTGGTGTTCAATCGACCCATAGGAGTTACTAGGGATGCAAAGCCAAGCCTGCCTAGCAGAGCTACGCCGGATTCCCACGACCATTGACCTGTTTCCAGTACTTCTCTCAGATCCTTTGTCAGACGGGCTACCTTCGCATCCGGTAACCTCGTTTGATTTATCTCCGTGTTCCAAATAATGCCCAGGAATTCTATCTCCTGCGTCGGCTTTAGAACTGACTTCTGTATGTTCACACACCAACCTAGCTGTTGTAGAAGATCTACTGCCAACTTTAACTGAATCTTTAAAGTTACCGGACTCTGATGGGCGAAGAGAAAATCGTCTAAATAAACAAGAACTCTTAACCCTCTTTCTCTCAAAATGCTCGCTACCCACTTGCTGACGCGAGAAAATGCTTGTGGGGCACTGGAAAGGCCGAACGGTAGAGAGGTCATCTGGAAAAGTTTCTTTTTGTAACGGAATGACAGATATCTTCGATGGCTCTCCCTTATTGGAATGTGAAAATACGCCTGGCTGAAATCTAACTTGCCTAGATAGTCGCCGTTTTGCAGAAACTGAGGGACTTGTTGCTGGTTGATTAATCTGAACTTCGGAGGATTGAGATAAGCGTTCAAGCAACGAAGATCGAATATCTGCCTGACTTTTCCATTCGGCTTTGGAATAAGAAACATCTTTGACAGGAAGCCGGAAGAGCTCTTTGATCTTTCCACAACCCCTGCTGCTAAAAGACTTTTTAGTTCTTTGGTCATGGCCGTTGATGTTTTTGTCGTAAACCGGGATTTCCTCAGTAGAGAAATGGACGGCGGTATTATCATAAACGGTATCGCATAGCCTGTTATTATTTTTAAAATAGCTTTTGGGGCCCCTAAACCTAACCACTGAGAAGCAAAATTCGTTAGTTGGCCCCCGCGAAAACCGTCAATACTTACGGTAACCTTGAGATTTTCTGCCGACACCTTGGCCGCGCTGCCTGCCTGTGTGCTTAATCTGGCCAGGACGGGAGTTAGACGTATTTGACAAGTTCTTCCCCTGCGCCCTCGACGGTCTTTGTCGACGAAAGGAAGTTCCTCGCTTGAACTCATTCGCCGGAACTGCTGGTCTGCGAAAAGTGTTCCTGGGCATCTGTCTCTTTCGATCTCCACCATGGAAAATACGGTCCACCCCGCCATTCTCTTTCACAAACGTCGAGAACCTTTGTTCATCAAAAATGTGCGACTCAGATGGTGGGATCTGATGCAAAGCTGCGTTGAGTACATCATTACGTGTATTGAGAGTCTTTCGTCTGCAATCAAAAACCTCAGCTCTATGAGCACAAACAAATTGCAGTAGGTTGTCTGAGAGTTTTCTGAATTGGGAATCTTCCCCTAAAATCTTTATAATATGATCAGCGGCTTTTGGAAAATCTTTTGCTATAGCCTTTAAATTTTCCGATAGAGCCTTGCGTTGCATTAGGAGGCCGTGCGTTACTGTGCCCAGTACCCCATCTAACTTAGGGAGCCATCCCGATGATTGCACAAATGCATTGAGCTCAGTATTAACTCTTAGTGTACTGAATACTGGAGATGCCTGCAGCAACCTTTCAACCTCCTTGTAACGGATGCGGTTCCACCCGTCCATACCCAAGCGTTGGCAACCTATGCCCTCCTTCTTAATTTGGGCAGTAGGTTCAGGGACTAGCGGATCTGCCTCCTTAACTTGGGGTAAAAAATCAAAATCTGATGTAAGTACATCCACGTCTGAGCTGGGTAAGGCGTCCATGAGCGGACTCATTGGGGCTTTCCATGATGAACTATCGATAGACATATCCGATTCATCGTCCTCTGATCTCGTTTCAGGGACAGATTGGCGCTCAATCTTTTCCATAAGTATAGAGAACATGCTTTCCATCTTCTTTTCAAGAGTCTCGTATCTATAATCGGGACGGGGCCTCTTATTACGGTAATGCTCGCTACCGTTTGATGAGGTACTCCTTCTTTTCCGGCGGGTCCCTTCAGACTCTGGTAGTTCACCAGCCAAAATTCTGTCTGCTTCTAATCGTGTATACAGCAGGGGCCGTAAAACTTCTACAGACTGCTTGAACAACTCAGTGCGAGCTGCGGACCCTCGGATCCGGTTTGCCACTGCAGGAGGGCCCAACAGGAGAGCCCGAGAGAATGCCCAGTCTAGCAACTTTCGACGCATATCCCTATAACCCTTCTCTGATAGATGGTCCGCTTCTGGGTTGAACGCTAGGGCCAAGCCCACGGTTGGAAGGGCAAACATCAGCTTATTAAGAACTCTGCTGTCTAAATCCTGGCCAAAAACCTCTTCTTTAACCAAATTTGCCACTTCCCACTGGGCCCATCCTTCTGGAAGATGTTCTTGAGCCAGTAGTTTTATTCGCTCCAAAATTGTCTCCTCTTGTTCTGATTCAGCCTTCTCCTTCAAAAGATCACCAAGGGTGACAAAACCTCCACCTTGAGCCATCTAAAAGAAGGAAAGCATGCTGTAAACTCACAGTCAAAGCATACCCAACATGCGCAGGCATTATTAGCAAAGCAATAAAGAAAAGGTGAGGTTCAGAAGCTTTGTCATTGACATCACGTTAACGTGAGATATTAGGCTTTTGGAGATTTGATGCGTAAAATAATATTGGTTAAGAGTTATGATACGGCATGCACTGCTCACATTTTGAGAAGTCCGTTCGAAAAAACGAGCGGCGCCGTTCGATACTTTGAGCCGCACGGCTGACACATCGAGCCGCGCGGCTGAAACATCGAGCCGCGCGGCTGAAACATCGAGCCGCGCGGCTCGATTTTCGAGACGCACGCGGCTCAACTTTTGAGCAGCGCGGCTCGATTTTCGAGACGCACGCGGCTCAACTTTTGAGCAGCGCGGCTCGATTTTCGAGACGCACGCGGCTCAACTCATGAGCCGTTAGGCTGAACTTTTGAGATACCAACCGCTCAAGATCTGAACAGAATTCACAAATCTGGACAAGCAGAAGAAGCCGAGTGATGAAATCGACAGCGGCTTTATATGGGATAGCAAATTTATCAACCAAAGTAATGATAGTGGCAGAGGCCGACAGATCAAAATACTTACGCAAAACAATGTCTGAAAGTATTACGGAAGTGGTGAATGACCGACAACCAGGGAGAAAATAATAAATACCATACTCAAGTGGTATCTATTTGTACCTGAAAAAACCCACATATAGAGACAAATATCACATTAAAACAAGCACTTACCGCTTTTATGAAAGCAATCCAAAAGCACTTGTTGTTGTATGACTACAAGGTATATAATAACACTTTAAAACTAAAGAAATAAACGCTTCAACAGCGTTGCAAAAATCTATAGAATAGCACGTGCGTACAAACTAGAAAATACAAGCGTACTGATGAAGCGCGGTCTTCCGTTCCCGCACCTGTCAACGCCGCTCCCCCGCGCGCCCCGCATCTCCCGGATGACGCGCGGAACCCATAGAGACGAAGAAAGGTAAGTAGGTAGCATATGTGTGTAGCTAAGAAGGTATAGGTGATCTCCGAAAGGTCAAGCCGAAGGCAATACACTGAAATACCCGATATAATCATTAACTATGTTAACAAATCGCGAAAGTTTAAAAAGTTTTATGTCCCAAACCTATTTTAGAGGATAGTGTGCTCTTTAATTTGACGTATAATACTTGTTGCTTTTTGTCTTTGGCATCAAGCACTGCCATTTTGAACTCAGTGCTCTTTACGACTAATGCCGTGTTATTTGTGTTTACAATAATAATGAGCTTATAATGTTGTTTAGAAGAATAAAACTTGATACATAGGTTTTTAGACATATATTCAAGATTACAATAGGCATACCTCATGTTTCCAAAGTTTCCTAATATTCCTAATATATTTAGTTTTACATGAACATGTCTTATTTTTTTATTTGTACATTTTTAGATAGAAATTGACAGTGTATGAGACAATAAGTCATATAAAATTTCAGTTAAAATTTAGAACTGTATTATCATAGAATAGTTTACTTTTTGTTTCAAATAAAATTTCCAACTAGTTTCAGAATTATTGTCATTCTTGTAAAAGTCGGCAAATATCAGGCCGCGCCGCCATGATAGTGCGCGAGTCTACGGGTCTATGGCATGTTATGTGACAGTCGAGTCAAAGGGTTAATAGGTAGATACTTAAACTTGCAAAAATCCTCCCTACTCCCATCTAGCAAGAGAGTGAGAATTCATTGAAAAGGGTACGGGTACTAGAAGTACAGTCATACTTTAGATACCTACCTAAACCGATAATTTTGGAAATTTTCACGTATTTAGAGTGGTTTTGGTGCAAAAGATCTAGATGCTCCTTTTTCAATCAACTGCAGGAGCAAGTTTTGAAAACATTTAAATAAATAAATAAATATAAATAAATAAATAATGCTGGACAATTCACACAGCATTATCTAGCCCCAAGCTTAGCAGAGCTTGTGTTATGGGTACTAGTTAACTGATAGACATAATACAATACACTACATAGATAGATATTTTTTATTAAACATAGAAAACATCCCTGAACAAATGTCGGCAGATCGTATAAACATTTGTCCCGAGGCGGGAATCGAACCCGCAACCTCCTGCGTCGCAGGCGGACCTTCGCCCGCTGCGCAACAGAGGTCGTCAAAAGAAACGTTGGAAACGTTCCATTGAAAATTCATCATAAACATCCGCTATGCATTTTTCTTAGTAAGTGTCCCAGTCACTGCAGCGGGCAGCCTCTGTGGCGCGACTCAAAGGGGCGCGCCCGCGCCGCCGCCGCCGTAGCTCTTCTGGCTCATGGCTGGAACATGGAGATTTTCGTCATGGGAAATAAAAGTGTTAATGTTTTTTCGTGTTATTTTCATGGACCTTAAACTCTAGCAAAGCAGCTCAGTGTTCTTTCAGTTGACTTATTAACATCAAATTCATAATTCATGACTACTTAAACATTTTCATTGACAGATCTCTTGATATACGATAACACAGCAAAATAACATTTATAAGATTTATGGTTTGTTTAAATAAGTACTTGCATAATAATGTATGCAAGTCTTGGTCCTGCCTGAGCATAATAATTACCGAAGTAATTATTGCAGCTGTACAAATATTTTACCTGAAGGTACCGTAGGAATAATGAAATTATAATTTCATGTAAATATTTATTTAGACGGTAAGTACTTACCTATTATTAAATATTCTGTTATGATAAATATAATTTCAATGGGTATGTTCTGTAGATTTATTTTCGCACAGAATCTCAAAAAGTTATAAAATGTTTATCACTATTGCAAGTTAAAAAATAGTGAATGTGTGAACTGTTTATCACTATTGCAAGAAAAAAATAATGAATAAATAAATAAATAATGCTGGACAATTCACACAGCCTTATCTAGCCCAAGCTAAGCAGAGCTTGTGTTATGGGTACTAGAAAACTGATATACTTAATAAAATACACTACATTTTTTATTATACATAGAAAACATCCAGAACGCCCTGGACAAATGTCTGCAGTAGACGTGTGCGCCGCGCCGACCCGCCGCCGCCGCCGGCAAAATTTCCACGCCGCCGCCGCCGATTGGCCAATCGGCGTGAAATCGGCGTGGAACGTATTCTTTTAGACGCTTTGAAAACCTCCTTTACTTTATTGATTATTACATTGTCCGACACCTGCTACCTACAACAAAGTTGTAGTCACAGAAGAAACCGCGCCACACCACGATGTCAAAGGGTGCCGCGATGTCAAAGGGCACCGCGAACCGAACGGTATCAAAAGTCGCCGCTGATTCAGACAGATACAGGTGCCGATATAGGCTTGGAGGGGACACCGTAGGAAAATAAACTTTATCAAATATCAAGACAATTCGACTAGAAATATTCAGACTAAATTTATATTGCATAAATTGCATTTAATTATTTTCAAAACCTTACGAAGTTACCACAAAGGCACAAACACTGTAAGGGGTACGAAACGTCAGGGTCTTAAATATTTTTCAATTTCGAAACTGGCTTTCTAAATTCAGAAGCTCAATTTCGAAAGTTCGAAGCTAAGACAGAAAATGTAACTTTTATTCTCCTGTCCCTTTACACATAGGGCGATTGTGCACTACAAGGAATTTTACTGTCCGGCAGTCCGATTTTTTACGGTCCGATATGGCACGCCATATAATGTATATACTAGTTTGTGCACTATACGTAATTTTACCGTCCGATATTTTACTTTTCGCCATTCCGGAACGGTTTTTTCCGGTCCGAAATGACAGCAATGAAAAACGTGTTTATGCTTGTGCACTACGTCCGTTTTCATGAGCGGGCGGGGCGTGTAGTTTAACTGACGGAGAACTGAAAAGAGACTGAAAAGACGGAGCTAAACTGAGGCGTATCATCCGAGTAAAGACGGACAAGTGCACAAGCCAATCATCTGTTTTTTTCATGCCACTTCGGACCGTAAAAAATCGGACTGCCGGACAGTAAAATTCCTTGTAGTGCACAATCGCCCATAGAGTTACAATCGGAAAAGTAATTTCCCTAATCCAAAACATACGAAAATACTTTGGTCACCGACGCGCTTGCACAGCACGTATACATGCAACGAGCGCCCGTCCGAGTCGTATCGCTGAAGCCTGGCAGAGAACTGGTTAACCTACTTGTATAATTTTACGTTGCTGAAATTACCACAGATCATGATAATTACAATTGAAACAAATGAGCTAACTACAGACTGTTGCCAACAATCTACAGCAGGGCACAGGGATTGTTGTCTTGGGTAGAACAGAGAAAAATTACGTTACTTTGTCAACGAATGCGTAAATTGTTTGAAAGTCAATCCTTTTACTTCTGTAATGTACGCAATGTATGACGATGCGATGTCGATAATGTCTATTCTACCCTAGATAATAATCTCCGTGCTTGGCCTAGAGGTAGCTCAAATGATCCATATCAATACCAGTCGGAAACGTCCCCAAGAGGCTGGCTGCATTGCCCCGCTGTATGCCTATGCTGATGCGCTGCGCCAGATACTCACCAGCTCTCGGGTCACGTGTCGCTTCGACTCAACGCTCAGATAATTTTTAAGAAACCCGAAGAACCAGAGGTCTCGACTCCAAGGGGAGCAAATGTGCTCTGTCGAGACCTGCATGTTTGCGCCTCTTGAGATCCTCAGCCAAATCTTCCCCCCCACCTGCCCTCACGGATGTCCTCGGAACATGGAAAGGCGCTAGTGTGTCGACGCATGTAGCGTCCCACACGATGTGCCTCCCCAACTCCCATGGGATTAGTGTCATACCGTCGGGCCTCTTACCATCGTCACGCAGCAGACAATTCGGTTTGAGAATAGCTGGTACGTTAGCGATGACAAAGACTCGCCGGATGATGTCGCCGGCTGGCATGGCGAGATATCCGACCGGCGGCCCTAGTACACGATAATCCGTGATGATCAAGCTGTTCAGCGGCATTGGCATTGATGAGGCGCGCAACATCTTGCACCCAACCGAAGACTTGTTGCGATACGGAAAGTTACGGGATCCAATATGCTGCAGAAGAGGGCCGTTCGGGCTATCTATAACATGGGTCCTAGAGAATCTCTACGTGATAAATTCAAAGAAATAAACATAATGACAGTACCATGTCAATATATCTATGAAAACTTATTGTACACTCATAAAAATATAAATCGGTTCCCTAAAAATAGCGATAAACATAATTTTAATACCAGAAATAAACATAAACTCGCTGTGCCCACAACTAGGCTACACAAAATAAATGTATCTTTTAAAGGGCAATGTATACGCTTCTACAACAAAACTCCTAGTGAGTTGCAAAAATTATCAGTAAATTCAAACAAATTGTCAAAACCTTGCTGTGCAAAAAGGCTTACTATAAAATATCAGATTATCTAGAGGACAAAAAAGCTTGGGACGGGTTTTGCTCCAACTCGAAAAATAACAACTAACAGGCTAAAGGTTTCTTCGTCGCTTCTTTACTTTCTACATACCGAAGCGACAGAAATCAAAAAATATCACTTTATTTCCGTGTCAGTGTTTAGTTTTATATTTTGACCTTTTCTAAGTGTACATTTATTGTATTTATGGAAATAAAGAGTTTTTGATTTTGATTTTGAATAAAGTACCAGTGTTATATGAATCAAATGCTTAAAACCAATTTTCTGACTCCCATTTACTTAATTAAATGCATTACATTTTACGTTAGTTGATAATAAAGCCAACAGAAGTTAGGGCATCCAGCGTTTTGCTCAAAGAGCTCCTCAGGCGGTTACAAATGTAGCCAGCCGCTGAGAAAACTCTCTCAGTTTCAACACTGGTCGCATTTCACTCTTTCATAGCACGCGTGCGTTCCGCGACTGCGTAAGGTGCCTTATTTGCGTGGGTAAATAATCGAAACAAAAAAATTAGAAAGTTCGAATTTGTGGCCACCAAATACGAACTTAAAAAAGGGCCAAAAGGGCTAACTTCGAATTTACGAAACTTCGAAGTTTCGAAATGCACCTCTTCATGTACTCGTTTATTATAATGTATATCAGTTATCTAGTATAGTACCAATAACATAACACATGCTCTGCTTAGCTTGGGGCTAAATAATGCTGTGTGAATTGTCCAGCATTATTTATTTAATACTTAAACCTACGCGCCGATTTCACGCCGAAATCACGCCGCCGCCGCCGATTTTAGACCGGCGCCCGCCGCCGATCATTTTATCGTCGGCGCACACGTCTAGTCTGCAGATCGTACAAACATTTGCAAGAGGCGGGAATCGAACCCGCAACCTCCTGCGTCGCAGGCAGACCTTCGCCCGCTGCGCTACAGAGGTCGAATAATAATGTTGGACAATTCACACATATCCTTGAAGCCATGAAGCCATTGTCTCGAGGTCGACCTCAGTCCTTACGTCATGGACCTACTATGAGGTTCTGCGGCCGTTACGTTGCTCTTTCCGTTTCCTTGGCAAGTTTCATTGTTCGATTATAATTGTTTTAGATTTCTACAAACTATCATGGAGCAAGGATGTGAGCAGTCAAGTTGTGCACTGGAGTATACAGTTTTTTTGTCTTTGTAGCAGGGACTGATTTGGTTACCCGTTGAAGGGGTTTTCGATAAGGTTTTTTGAAGAGGTTGTTTTAAAACACTATCCTTAGGGGTTACACTTTCAATGAATAACCCGCTCTTAGGGGTAACCCCTTCAAAACCCAGTCGAATGGGTTACCCTTTGAAAGGGTTTCGAGTACTCGATAGTTTTGATGACCCGGTCGTTTGGGGTTACCTTTTCAAACACTGTAACACGGTAACTTTTTGCATTTTAGAATATTGCAATTATAATCTATAATTGATTTGCGTAAGGTTGAAAATAAGGTTTTTAACTCAACTAATCCAAAAGGATGTATAAGTTGATCTGCCTCTAGATTGTTTGCTCAACTTATCTATAAATGGATTAGTTGAGCTGCCTCTAGATTGTTTGCTCAACTTATCAATAAATGGATTAGTTGAGCTGCCTCTAGATTGTTTAGTTGAGCTGCCTCTAGATTGTTTGCTCAACTTATCTATATATGGATTAGTTGAGCTGCCTCTAGATTGTTTAGTTGAGCTGCCTCTAGATTGTTTAGTTGAGCTACCTCTAGATTGTTTGCTCAACTTATCTATAAATGGATTAGTTGAGCTGCCTCTAGATTGTTTAGTTGAGCTGCCTCTAGATTGTTTGCTCAACTTATCTATAAATGGATTAGTTAAGCTGCCTCTAGATTGTTTAGTTGAGCTGCCTCTAGATTGTTTAGTTGAGCTGCCTCTAGATTGTTTATTTGAGCTGCCTCTAGATTGTTTGCTCAACTTATCTATATATGGATTAGTTGAGCTGCCTCTAGATTGTTTAGTTGAGCTGCCTCTAGATTGTTTATTTGAGCTGCCTCTAGATTGTTTGCTCAACTTATCTATAAATGGATTAGTTGAGCTGCCTCTAGATTGTTTAGTTGAGCTGCCTCTAGATTGTTTGCTCAACTTATCTATAAATGGATTAGTTGAGCTGCCTCTAGATTGTTTGCTTAACTTATCTATAAATGGATTAGTTGAGCTGCCTCTAGATTGTTTGCTCAACTAATCAATAAGGATGGATAAGTTAAGCTGCCTATAGATTGTTCACACTGAAAACCAGAACACTTGTATACAGACTGAGTGATCGCGCGATCGAAACTAATTGTTCAACATCTAGTATTTATTTTCAAAAAGTGCAATTGAAATGGAAACCATAGTGTTACACCAAAAAACCCATACAAAGAGGTAACCCCTTCAATCGGATAGCGCCACGAAAGGGTAAAACTATCGTTGCTAAAACCCAATGAAAGGGTTACCCTTTCACTAAGGTTTTGTACAGGGTAACCCGAATAAGGGGTAACCCATTCGTAATGCGCAGACGATGATAGTGTTACCCATTCGAAGGGGTTAACCCAAACTCGGGGTTGTACGGTCCCTGCTTTGTAGGGATGATATGTAGAGTTGGTAGAATCAACAAGTGCACAATTTGGGTCAGGCCGGAAACATTCAGCCATTGGTGTTTGTATTTTATATTATTTATCGGGTATATATCGCGTAGGTACCGACGACCGATGTGGCGCGGTGGGCGAAGGTCCGCCTGGGGCGCAGAAGGTTGCGGGTTCGATTCCCGTCTTGGGACAAATGTTTGTACGATCTACAAATATTTGTTCTAGGTTTTCTGGTCGTTTCTATGTATAATACAAAATATCTATCTGTGTAATGTATTATATTATGTATATCAGTCATCTAGTACCCATAACACAAGCTCTGCTTAGCTTGGGGCTAGATGATGTTGGGTGGATTGTCCAGCATTATTTATTATTATTTATTTACCTTTTGTTTTGTTTTTCTTTTTTTTAATGTTACAAATCGCGAAATATTGAAAAGTTTTATCGGTGTACTATTCTTTGTCGAACAAATTGAATACGATTATGCTATATGTACATGTATAGGTACCGTAAAAAATAACAAATATTGCTTACCAAAGTTTTACGTAAACAAGTATCTAAAATTCTCCTTTTCATAACACTGCAAAATTACTATTCATAAATGAAAATAACTAAACGTAAAAAGGTGAGTAATTAAAAATGTTTTACCCAATTAATTTGCGTCCATCACATAAATCTCCCACCACGTGGGCAGCCAGCGAAGCCATAGCTAATTTGTCTAATTAAGGCCACTCGCCCACGGAGCGACTTTTCACCTCGGGGCCTAAAAAATGGCAAAAAACCGTGGGCTATCACAGTTTAATTTGACCTCAATCGCTCAGAAAGGAATTATCGGAAAATAAAGCCAAGAAACTTTGATAGCCTTTTAACGTTCTTTTCATTCATCAACTTGGGCACAGAGCAGATAAATTGGGATTAACTAAATGAAGTTTCAAAAAATAGTGCAAAAGCAGGCAGCGGGTTTTTAAAAACTTTTAATGATATTTTTATAACCCTTTTTTTAAAGAGGAAGGTTGCTTTCTCTGTGTTTTTGTCAAATACACTCGCACTTTTAACCATAAATTCAGCCCAAGACGGGAAAATTGGTGCAACTAATAATAGGTCTCAATGCTGTTAAATGGTCACAAAAATATTAAATAGTGCAAAATGTTGCTGTGTAAACATATCGTACACGTCAACACGTAGCAGAATTGATATTACAGGCAATAAAGAAACACATCATCGCCTTTGTACCTCCAACGGTCATAACGTATATCGTACACCTTTAAAAAGTTCACATCTACCTGCAAGATTCACCCCCAATCTTCGACGCGGGGGAGGCCACAATGGGCGCACGATCGTGGGAACAGAGCATGAATGAAGAACACCTGTGGTTTTGTTACCACTATGGAACAGCCTTTTTATGAAATTATTATTTCAATCAGGGTCTTTCCTGTGACAGGCTATATAATAATAATAATAATATGATTTTATTTCAGATACTTGATCCATATACAATTACATTTAAAGAATAAAATAGTCAGGTAGTACACAATAAAATAACAACAAATTAAAAAATAAATAAAAATACGCAATGTACCTACCTATGAGTTCAGGATGCTATTTCCATCCACCGTTTGTATACATCTGTCTGTATCAATCGATCTGCCAGACTAGATATGACACTATTTTTACACCTGTCAACCCTAGATAAAAATTTCGCGATACGTGTTCTTTGAATGGCCTCAAAGGAGCTTACTCTTGCCTCAAAGAACATCCCAGAGGCGCTGCTGCACCATGCTAGTCCAAAGAACTGTCTGAAGGTGGATAACATTACTACTTTCTGCCAGCGGCTTCTGAGATTAAAGGTATTTGATATTTTATTTTTATTTTTTTATTTATTTAT
The DNA here is from genome assembly GCA_963564075.1 of Eupithecia subfuscata. NCBI lineage: Eukaryota > Metazoa > Arthropoda > Insecta > Lepidoptera > Geometridae > Eupithecia > Eupithecia subfuscata. The sequence goes on along the minus strand of OY751099.1, from coordinate 3,292,511 downwards.
ATTAGGGGATCTTTCAGCACAATATACATAGTAGCGATGTGTGAAGATACAGGTGGCTATTAACTATTAATATGGTATTCTAGATCTAAAACTACAATTATGCAAACTTTTTGCCCTTCTAGTCTAGTAAGTCTCACAATTTTTTTTAAGTAAGATGACGTCAAATGAAGATATGTATTTCTGATTTTATTAGGTTATAACTACTGAACGGATCGGTGGTGTTATTGCAATAACTTGCAAATACGAATCAAGCGCGTTTCAGGCCAAATCAGGTGTTCTTCAAGGCTCGCATTTGGGACCAGCACATTTCCTTTCCTTCATAAATGATATTAAAAGTATCTTTAATTTTTTTAATGTTTGCCAACCCATGATAGATTTTTGATTAAAGCTAAAATTTCACATCGAGATATAGTTATCGGTTTGGCATAAACTGGGCAGCCTTTTGTCTTGAAAATCATTAGCGAACGTACAGAGCGTACAGAGGCTAACTTAGTAAGCCTTGTAGGCTTGGTAGGTAGTATAGTTTCGGCCACCGCAATGAAATAAATTTTTCGAATCAAGAGATCATTTCGAACTCTATATCCTATCCTATTACTAATATTAAGAAGCCGAAAATTTGTAAAATCTGAAATTTTGCTACCTAGGATTTTTAAAACTACTGAACAAATCAAGATGAAATTTGGCGTACGTTTAAAGCAAAGCCTAACGTAGATAATAGGCTACTTATTATACCGAAATACGCGTGCGAAGCCGCGGGCAGAAGCTAGTATTATATAGATAGAAGTAGGTGGTCTTGAAATAAGAATTCTAACATAGGTATCTAACTCTAAGATAAATGAATCTTTATTCACAAAGAAAATTACAATTAAAATAATAGAAATAAACTACAACTAGTATTTATAATTGAAACAATTGAGCTAACTGTAAACTGTTGCAAACAATCTACAGGTAGCTCAACTAATCCATATCAATACCAGTCGGAAGCGTCCCCAAGACGCTGGCTGCATTGCCCCGCTGTATGGCAATGCTGATGCGCTGCGCCAAATACTCACCAGCTCTCGGGTCACGCGTCGCTTCGATCAGACGTTCAGATAGGTTCGGTACCCCACGGACCTAGGGCCGGACGGTCTCGACTCCAGGGGAGCAAATGTGTTGGCTCTGTCGAGACCTGCATATTTGCGCCTCTTGAGTTGTAAAATTTAAAAAGACGTAGGAAAACAATTCAGCATAATAATATCCTTCATTGTGAATGTGCATACAATATCCCATGAAAGTCGAACAGGAACTATATTATAATGATGTTGCGCAATGAAAATGTAAAAATATTACGTAACTTGTAAAGAAATCAAGTTAGGTACCTAGTTAGAAGTTTTTACCAATAATTTCTACTTACGTAAAAAATCAATAGTAAGACTTTGTCTGAGACAACCATTGCTCAAAAGATTCTAAATGTTTCGTTCCAGCTTCTCCTTGAAGTTTTGCACTCAGCTTCCAATCATGGTATGTAACTAAAAAACAGCCTCAAATCAGCGACAACGATACCTCATCAACCAACTTTTATATAACGCTAGTACAATGCTGGACAATGGCAGCCGCCCTAAATAAGCGCCATAGTACCGTGTATATTCGCATCCAAAATCCACCAGCTTCGTCTTTCCTCAGCGTCTTTCGCAGATGATCATCTCACCAAGGCTATATTTTTATACTAGCTTCTGCCCGCGGCTTCGCACGCGTATTTTCGGTATAATAACCAGCCTATTAGATATATATACAATATACCTAATAAGTAGACAAATGGAAAAGTCTGGAGGAGGCCTCCATCCTTTCATGAGGCGTTCTTGCACGAACTTGACAATAAAGATTATTTATTATTCTATTATATTGTTAAATTAAATGTAGAATATAGAATATGAGTAATATTAAAACAGTATGATATTAATTAATCTTTAAATTAGAAAAAATGTAAGTATTAGGAAATGGCAGGAAATAAAAGGCTATTTTATTTTATTTATTTATTTATTTAAGTAGCCTATTATCTTAGTTAGGCTTTGATTTGTTTTGATCTGTTGAGTAGTTTTGGAGATCCAAGGTAACAAAAATTCAGATTACACCAACTTTTGCATTTATAATATTAGTAGGGTGTAGATTGTTAGGCAGTTCTGTTCCGTTCTTTAAATTTAACAGCTTATAGCTTCTCTTGTTTTTCGTAACAATACTCCGAACGTTAGTAAAACAATAGAAGGAGTATGAGCATTATATAATCGTCAGATCCAACAATTTGAGTTTTTGCAGCCACAAATACGGCGTGTGATAGAGATACACTCTAGATTTTACATAAGAAAGGTTGAAACAAAACATTTTTGCTAAATATACATACATATCATTAGAATAAAGAGGACGCAACGTACCTACACGTGTCATTTAGCAACCCAAATTCCATTTTCTAGTTAGAATTTCCAAACCTAATTTGCCTTTGACTTCATTCCCGTTGGTTTGGTTTATACTGTTTCTAAAACTGACTGAATTTCTAAATCGATATTTTGTAATAAAATAACAATTGTTATGAGGTAGTAAATAAGTAATAGTTACTTCGGTAAAAACTGTCAAAATTTGTGAGCTTAATTAAGCGCTTTTCAGGTGACCAACAACAGAATTATAGGTAAGATCTAATTTCAATTTATAATTTATTAAAAACCTGTCTTAAATTTTTTACCTAGGCGATGAATAAATTTTGTGGAAAATTATTATGATTTGGGAATTAGGTACTTACTTTTAGTTTTTTCAATTAAATATTCTAGTCATCTTGCCATATACAGGGTGTTTGGCAGACGGTGTGCCATATGGTTACTGGGGGTAGGTGGAACTAAGTGCTTGGTGGCTTTTTTAACTATGAAAAGACTCGTTTATTTTAAAAATATATTTAAGTTTTACGATTTTTTCCCAAAATTTGAACTAGTAGAGATTGAAGTTGTGCGAAATAACATGCTTATAGTTTTTTTGACGTGACAACGTCTTATAATTCGATAGAGCCGGCTGCACGCACGAAAAAACATGACGTCATGCGGCGTTACCTCATGCGGCGTTACCTCGCTCTTTTCTTAAGATGTTGTCACGTTCAACTATCGTCAGTAAACCGACTTTACAGACAACCAATTTTTTTATTACATCTGGCATATTAGCCCTTAGGTATAATAAAATGAATAATCACGTGAGATCTAGGTAAATATAGCAGCTATGGGCATGCTAAGTGAAAATTTTACACTGAGAATTCAACTTTGGATTGAAATTAAAAAAAATTGTGTCTAGCCATACCCACATATCTTAAGTCTAATCTGTTCTTAAGTCTGTAAGGAAGGTCTGTACCAATGTTATCCATAGGCCATTTTAATAAGGTGTAGGACTAAAACCAAAGAGTAGATGTCTTGTTTTAGTTTTAAGATGTGTTTTTGTTATTTTCTAAGTATTCTTTCGTGTATGGTACAAAATAAATCTTTATTATTTAGGTATACGTTAGGCGTTAAGTAAGCTTGTGAAGACTTGATTTTCATATGACCGTTGTCGCAAGGTCAAGGGTAATGTTGCCGACTGTAGCATTACGTAAGATGTTTGTAACACTTTTTTTTTTCAGAATACAAATAAGTTCTTTATGTTTTATTTGCAAAAATTTATCACACTAATATTATAAATGCGAAAGTTTGGATGGATGGATGGATGTTTGTTACCTCTTCACGCCAAAACTACTGAACGGATCAGGCTGAAATTTTGCATACAGGTAAGTCTAACCCTGGAATCAAACATAGGCGACTTTTTATCCCATAAATCAGTTTCCATGGGATAGAAATAACCTCAAAACGTCTCCATAGAAACAACGCGTGCGAAGCCGCGGGCAGAAGCTAGTAACAAATATTCTTTAGGCTAGTCTATAGTCAAAATATAAGGTAATATAGGTAGGTACATACATACATATATTTAGATAGAAAAGTAAATTTTTTTTCTTGTCAATCTTAAAAAAAACATGCAATAATGGAGTTAGCGAAGTTATAATAATAAAAATTAATAAAGTAATAAAATCTCGTAAATAGACCAAACCTATGTGCACGAAATAAATAAATACAACTAAGTACCTATAATAATTTAGCCTGAACTAGGTAATCCTGTGTTTCAGGCGACAATTAATTCATAGATAGGATACTAATCACAGGTTCTTACGTGAATTAAAATATCTACCAGGGTGCTTAGTATGGATTGTGCGCACTTACGAATACTTTATTCGTTTTCGAGTCTTTCCTTTTACATTTAGTCTTACATTTAGCGCCTTGCAGCGCCCCTACCGGATCGAGAGGAGCTACTTTTCGTAGTGATTCGTAGTGATGACAAAAATCCAATCCTTGATGATAGTTTTCGAATGATTTGAGTGATTTGTTGCACTTTGACACGACAACAGCAGTCACGGTCGTGGCATTGCTATCATTAAAGTGAATAGATAGAGCACTACCAACACTTCATCATCATCATCATCATCAGCCTATATTAGTCCAGTGCTGGACATAGGCCTCCGTAATGAGCGCCATAGCGCCCTGTCTTCAGCTTGCCGCATCCAGCAGTCTTTCGCAGATCCTGCAGTCTTTCGCAGATCGTCATCCCACCTGGCCGGAGGGCGTCCTACACTACGATTGCCGAGTCGTGGTCTCCACTCAAGAACACGTTTACCCCAGCGGTTGTCGGTTCTTCGCGAGATATGGCCGGCCCACTGCCACTTCAGCTTGCTTATTCTTTGTGCTATGTCGATAACTTTGGTCCACTACCAACTACCAACACTTGGTCCGACTGAACTAAGTCCAGTCACTCTCAGTACAGCACCGAGCCTCGGATACAAGTTGTCACCAATCAGAACAAAAATAAAATCCCCTGAAACATTCAAAGAAACGCCTTCAATTGGTGCTTTAAGAAAACTAAGAGCACACGGGAAAACACACACGTTTTAGTGAAAAATAGTATTCGACTGTTTATGTTTTATTCTTTACCTACCAATAGACGTTACTGTCAATCTGTGTGTTTAAATTATTTTTAAAAGTACGATACTTACACCGATCTACCCCAAACAAGTCAATCATATAGGTATAACACGCTACTGTCACGAGCGTAGGTATACAAATAGGAAAATGAGACGTATCTATCGCATTTTTTGGCTACACCTCGTTTGTGTCTACTATTATTCAAAGCCTTCTTCTTCTAAGACGTCAATGTCACACTTATAATTATAATTATATTTAAATACTCTTGGTAAGATTACCAAGGACAATTATTTGTACTAAGTTTTTACATTATTCTGTAGGTACTTAGAGCTAAGTTAGTTTGACGTGTAAGAAAATTTTCTTATAAATAAATAACTGAACTGAAATGAATGGTTCTCGATATTGTTTATCGTAATCTTATTCTTTCTGCCGTACTTAGCGCACAGAAGATTTAGAAGAGTAGCCCAGGCTACCTCAGTTTAATGACGCTCGGCTTAAGCACTATTTCACAATATTTGACATCATTGCCAAATTGCCATTCTTGGATAGGTATACCAACAATATTTCGCAAATTGATCCTTCTTCACGTTTAGGTACTGCTATTCATATTTGGAGGGTCTACGTTATTACCTTATTACCAAAGAATTTAAATTGATATCGGCTGACAATACAGCATTCTAATAAAACGTCAATAATGACATGTTTTTGGTACTCTGTCCACATTTCTCTGTAATACCTATTACGAATAATAAATAATACATTATTATGAGTATCTAGATCAATCGATTTTACCCTTGATTTCAAGACCTGCAGAAACCATTTGAAGCTTTATCTTCGAGTCTTTAGGCTACAAAATTGATTAAAATAAAACGTTGTATCATTCAAAGCGTCGACTTTATTTTGAAAAAGCGACACAAATCAATTTTATATAGGTAAGTGCAGAATAAACTTTATCTTATTTAAAATAGAGGTTACAATTGTGTGAAGATGATGTGGTTTTATGTCATTTTGTTAGGTTTGATGTTGTATTGCGCGTAGAATATTGCGCTGGGGCCGATGAGGGTCGATGCCTCCACTAGACACGTGAACAAACCGTTAGCCACTGTTGCCAACTTCTGCAGCTTCTCGCTATAATCAGCCGTGATTTTTAAATTAATGTTTTTACTCGTAACAAAAGTTGACTATGGAGTTATTTTTCTGTCTGTTTTGTACTGTGTAAGTAGCAAATAAATGATTGTCTATGTCTATGTCTCATGTCTATCGTATGGTTTGAACTGGATGCAATACTATATTTAGACCCCAAAGTTGAATAAAACATACTATAGGTTTCTTAAGTTTTGCATAATTATATAAACATGGACGTATTGTACCAGGTATACATGTCTTGAAGAATAAATACGATCAGAATCACATGTATATTTCATGGAAAGGACTTGGACTACTACGACCAATGAACTTTGTGATAGGAACGACCATGGAAAGAATAGTCGGTCACGACTTGTATATATCTATATATAGCTATGCATTCATCCATCAACTTACATTATGTTATTTTCTTGAAACCCTAATAGAAAACTAGCCCAAAATTTCAATTTCACCCGGCAACACTGCGGCTACCCACCGCGCGCCAAACCACCAGCCTGCGGAAAATAAAACGGTAGCGACAGCAGAAAACACCTGGGAAAATTCTAACAGTACATAACCTGCAAAATGCGGAAATGTGCTATTGACAATTGAGCATTACTCGGAAATTATTGCTGGAAAACTTTTTACAGGTATTATTTATAGACAGAGTTTATAGATCACTTTTTAATGTAGTAGGTAAAACAAAATCTAATAACATGAATTGTAAGAAAAAGGTACTCTACAAATTTTATGAGAAGTTAACTTTATAGCCGCTATACAATTTTTGTAACAAATGGCGAAGGAGCGCGTTGAAATCTTTTGTATGTAAAAATTGTTAAAGTGCGCCCAGATCAAGGAACATGTTATAAAACTTATGTTATATAACACATCCACATTATAAACCATGTTAAATAACTGTTTTATGACATGTTTCGTTACTTAATTCAATTAAATTCAATTCATTTGTTCCACCGTAGGTATTTACGTAGGTACCTACATATTTATACACTTGATGTCGTTGAAATATAATTTAATGAATAATGCTAATTAAACCTAATATTTAATTACTTATGAAATTTTTTTTTGTTTAGCCTATTTCGTCCCACTGCTGGGCAAAGGCCTCCCCCGCACCCTTCCAAACTTCAAAAAACTTCAAACTCACAATATTTTTTGAGACACATACACAAGATTTTTTGAGAGGGAAGGAAACGCCATAAGGGATTGTAAGCAGAAGAAAAAAAAACAGACAAACAGTGATTCCTATCTAAACACATAATTATAAAATAACAAATGAAACTTAATTTGGATGCACCGTAAGATATGTATATACATCAAAATAAAAATATGCCACATGGTATGTGTGTGGCCGACAATGTATCAGAAAGGTCTAGAAGACAAGACACTCTTATTTATAAGAGACTCAGGTTGTTTGTTGTGTTGCGATAAATATTTATTAGTGCCTACAAATATACAAGGTGCCACGGAAAAGGTGTACTAAGCCGAAAGGGAGTGATTCTGAACCCCGAGGGGGTCAAATTGTGTTTAATTTTTTTTTTAAAGGTTTTTTGCTCAAATTTAGTTTTTTTTTTCTTTCCTTTCGTGTTTTTTACACGCTTTCTTGCATTATAATATTTCACTATAAGGGATTGACTAAAATCCCTTTCCCTGGTACCCTGTATATTTAAATTCGAATATCACGTTTAAACAAGAAATATTAGAAAGAAGGTTGTAAGAAATAGGTACCTAGTAACGAAAATTCCCTCGACCTAAAAAATGAGGAAGAATATATTTAAATACCTATCAACGGCCCTTGGACTTCAAGTGAACTGATGCATAATGTTGTTGACAACTCTTGACCGATTATTTGACACGTTGTACTTAAATGAAGACAAGCCTGGGAGCTATATCACAGTTGGAAACACAATATACCTACTACATGCCATCTAAATTCCTAGTTACGTAAGCAAAGTTAGATTAATAAATTAAATAGAACAATTATTAAAGTAATAATTAAAACGGGTTGTTTATAACACGCTTATAAGTTAAAAAAAATCTATAACATTTTTTTTTAAAGCAAAAGAGCTGTGAGAATTTTTTCTTTTCATTTATTTCATATGGAAAAAACAAAAAGTGCATTTATTATTGTTGAGCGTCAAATAAATAATACCTAATTTAGTATTTTCTATTCTATGATAAGAATTAGCTTTTTTTAAAAAAAATGTAAAGCTTCATAATTTCCATTTACATTTGAAATAAGCCCCCAGGTAAAAGGTTCTTCTAGGTAGTAAGCCTTTTCAATAAAATAATTGGGACATTTCACAGTACATTTCCATTGAACAAACTACCTTGATTCCCAAATGGGTATAACATCTAAATAAGTGGGTATTGTTTCTCACGCTGATTCATAGCCAAGCCTCGACTTTGCGCCCTCATTTTTTGCCGAAAACAAGCGAGGGCAATACCCCCATCTCTTTCAAAACAACATTTACCTTCTAGTGAGCCCATTCAACCTAAATTCATCGAGCCTTAAGAGTATAATCCTTTCTCCATTATGTTTTGCTGTAATAAAAACATCTTACCTAATTAAAATACCTACTATTTTTTAAGAAGAGGGCTGAAGCCTTTATTCACAAAGAAAATTACACTTGTATTTACAATTGAAACAACTGAGATAACTGCAGACTGTTGCAAACAATCTACAGGTAGCTCAACCAACTGATCCATACCAGTCGGAAGCGTCCCCAAGATGCTGGCTGCATTGCCACGCTGTATGGCAATGCTGATGCGCTTAAAATATCTACTTGCAATAATTAAGTTCTAAACGTTGTAACTGAGGTACCAAATCTGAGATACATTTATATTATCAAGTTTTGCCACTTATGGAATACCTTCCTAGGTATTCCATAAGTGGCAAAACTTGATTTACACCATGCATTTACACTAAAATTAATTGGCTAAAAGTTAATTTGGCTGCTGAGGAAATAAGTGAATAAATTAGAAAAGATCACAATATTGCAAAGAATACCTTAATTGATACAATAGGGCATAAAAAGTATTATCGTCAACCAAACTAATTTCAACGAAAACAGCCTCATTGTCAACCAAAATCATTCGATTACCGACCGGTGGCCGCATAAAAAGCAATAAGTTAGTAGGTAATTTGTTCCCAAACTGAAATTATGCAATCTCTTTTTGTCGACTCGAATTATGTCGTACGTTGTGGGCGGGCTGGAGTTAATTTTGGTTCAAAACATGGCAGCAAAAAGTATTGTATTTGATGGGCAGAACCCACAGCTACGCTCTCGTTTTTATAGAGCGTAGGTAGCCTTGTTTTTCCAGGCCTAGTACCTATGTATTTACTCACTGCTCACTCCTCAACAGTCTGTATTGGTCCACTACTGGACGCAGGCCTGTATGTACTTACTACATCGATGCAAAATTTCATTCTATCTAACCCGGTGAATAAGGTGAGGTGCGTAAAACATAAATGCAAATGGCTACATTTTCATTTATATAACTAACAATGATGTACCTTCTTTCCAACTACAAATTTATATGGAGTGAGCTACGGAGTGAGTGTGTCTAATTATATTATATTTGGAAGAGTCAGCACAGAAGGAAATTGTAAGCTACTGATACGGAAAATTAAAATGACGATAAGTAGATAAATTTAAAAGATACTGCGTCAAAAGTAACAATTCTTTACCTCTATACTCGCGCCAGAAACGCTCATAAAAGCCCTTAATAGGTAGTCTAAAAATAGAAAGCAAATAGACGCATTAGTAGTTTCACTTATTTCCTGTTAATATGTACCTTTGCCAACGATAAGGAACTCTTTTCGATCATTGTCAACGTAAAACAGAAATAGTAATTCGCATGCGGGCGCCCTCACAAGCGAGCGGAAGCAGTTACATATGCACAAGCAGATATCTTTCAGTGACAATGTGGCAGTAATTGCAGTACAAAATGAATTTGTCAGAAATAAGATTAACGGCAGACGGCATCCCTGATTCGCACTCAGCGATGATTCGCAGACGGCATCCCTGATGCGATTTTTTCTTTTAAAGAAGATGACAGCGAAACCATCCTTATATCTGTATAATCAGTATAAAGATCCGCAAATTTCCCGATGCTTTGAAAAAGACGCGGTATCATTCTAAAAATATTATAATATTGTTCACGAGCAATGTTGTTGTAGGGTCAGCGCGGTAATAATACAAAAGAAAAAGGAATGACGACGTAGGAATAGCAATACTATATTCTTTAGAAAATAATGTACTATCAAATACAGAGTTCAAGTACCTTAACAATGTGCCCAAGGTCATTAACACTAGCAATTTAAGACGATTTAATCAATTTCATTGTTATAACCAACCATAGCTCGGGAAATAACCGTACTTTTGACGAGAAGAGTAAAAACTTAACAACTAGAGCAAATCGGCCGGGAGAAGTAATTGCAAGGCTATTAAAAACTTATTGTGCAATATGGGATAGTGGTCACGAAGGTGTTCACCTGTACATCTACACACAAATACAAATAATATATCAATATATACATACTATATATATGTATATATATATCTCAGCAATATGCAATATATTATGATATTTTAGATGTCTTGTGGCGCAATATAGGCCTTGTTAGGGTGCGGGTGACGAACTGAATGTCTTGTTTGTTTATTTTTAACCGACATAAAAAAGGAGGAGATTCTATGTTCGGTTGTGTGTACCTATGTTTTTTTTAATGTAATGTTGCTAATTTTAATCCCGATTATTATAGGCTGTTGCGGGTATTTGTCTCGAAAAACTGAAAAAACAGTGTAAATAGGAAGTAAGAAATTTGAAGTGGCTTTTTAGTTCTTCAAAAACAATCAAATTATCTAAATAAAGATTTAGGGTTTACAAATGGATAATACTAAGGATAAAATATTGTATTGACCAAACCTGTGTTGTGAAGACTAAGATGCAATAAATTTAAGTATATTTGTGGCCTTATCTCGTAAAAAATAAAATCAATGGATCGCACTGAAATTTTGCAATATATCAAAGTTCCTAACTCTTGCTAGACCTAATAAAGGATATTTTTAACAACAAAACTGCGAATGAAGTTGTGACAAAACTCGCATCTTGACCTTTGGGCAGAAACCTGTACAATATCGTCATATCTCAGGTTAAAACAATCAACATACAGCCTGAATGAAGAATGGAAATGAAATGTCATTCATTTCCATTCCCCCTATAGCTAGAGTGTAGAACTCTAGTCTAGACTTGAGCTCTACACTCTAGTCTACAACTCTAGTCTAGACTTGAGCTATAGAGCTGTAGAGCAATTGTAGAGTCTAGCTAGAAAGTAGACTCTAGCTAGACTCTACAATTGCTAAATTATTCAACTATGCGACATTTGCACCTAAATTCTAGGGCACCGCTTCCTTAAGTACTCACTAGACTTTGAATTTGACCTAATTACAAAACAATACATGCGATTGACCTCCTACTCAAAAATTGAATGCACATTTACATAAAGATAATGACATTTTATACGAACTAGCCTTGCTCGCGACTCGCGACTTTGTCGGAGTCCAATAACATTTTGTTTCAGTATTGAAACCATATTAAAAATGTTATTGAACTCCGAAAAGTCTGGACTGAAAATAGTGCTAATGGTGAAAATAGTGCATACGCATCGCAGCTCTATTTTCAGTCCAGACTTTTGTCGTTTCATCAATAATATCTGTAATTTACGGAAAGTAAGAGCGTCGCTATGAGCGCTAAGGTTTCACACTTCACTAACATGTAACGATGACAGCATCCAATACAAAATAAACGTATGATAATGTGTCTATTTTCAGTCAAATCTCAGTTATCTAAGTGAAGCACAAACATTAAGGTGTTCGTAAAACATAAGGTATAGGAGGCTGAATAATCTAATGAACGCCTTTGCGCCCTTTGCCCGCATCTTGCTGTATCCAGCATCCAGATTGTCATCCCGCCGGCCACAAAGCATCCTACACTACGTTTACCTAGTCGCGTACACACTTTATGATGCGTGAAAACTAAATAATATATATGTGTGCTGATGATGCTATTTTGGCTATACGTGCCAGACAAATGAACTCAGGTTCATAACCTAGAACTGAAAACAGAAAACAGTGTTAGGTCGAACTTGTGGGCCATATCTTTATTCATGAACTATTGTTGTCACCAACGGCAGAACTGACTGGTGTTTACTTTTGACACCTGTTCTATCTACCGTGCGATTGGCATTTGGAGAATTTTTAGCCATTACCATGTTATGGTTATTTTAGAAGTAGAAGCTGATCGTGGCAAATTCGACGCTACTTACTGGTCAGAGACCTGGAAACCTGGAAAAGTCTTGAATCGGAAGCCAAGATGGACTTGGGTCGCTTCGATTCGACATTATAATCTGATTGGCCTTAGTTAATAGATATTAGGGTTAGGGTGAAATTATGTCTGAGTGTACAGATGAGAGCTAAAAGTGTAAATAAAATACATACCTTTGTAATTTCTTTAACCCTGTTCAAATTCAAAGGCATTCAGAATTTGAAAATCCTTTCAAATTGGAGATGCCAAATGCAGTTTTTGCACAACCGCACCTGCAGGAGCAATAAATATTTGTCACATCAAAATCCTATTCGATTTCCAACCATTACCTAAGCAAGTAACGTTCAAAATCGCATGTGACCGTCTTGTTGCGTGTTCAAACCAATAAAATTCTAATTTAGGGCTAATTTAGGATCGACTTTTAAAATTATTTATCCACCTGCAATTGACTCTTATCTGCTACTAATTAAAGGTTCAAATTAAGAGCTTTTTATCGATTATTGAGTAACTAGCTGCGCCCCGCGGCTTCGCACGCGTTGTTTCTATGGAAACGTTTAAAGGTGATTTCTATCCCACGGGATCTGATTTATGGGATAAAAAGTAGCCTGTTTTATTCCAGGCCCAGAATTATCTGTATGCAAAATTCCAGCCCGATCCGTTTAGTAGTTTTGGCGTGAAGAAGTAACAAACATCCATCCATCTAAACTTACGCATTTATAATATTAGTGTGATGGTTTTAGAGTTGATAGATTTAATATGTTTTTAATATATTTCTTTATCGTATTTATTTTTAAGGATTTTTAATTCGCAAAGTATGATCAGTCCTATCATAACCTAAACTTAATAATAACCAACAAAATTAAGCGTAGCTGTCAAGTTATAGGTATAATCAAAGGGAGTCACAAGATAAGTGTTAATGTAAAACGTGGTAATAAGTAACTTGAAATAAGTTATGTTTCCTAGAGCTAACATTTTTCTGTAGGTTCCCTAAAGCGGTCTTACTCCGACCTAAAAGCATACACTACAAAAATAAACTTTACCTCCTGAGCTTTAAAGTTACAAGTTTATCTAGTAATCGTCTGTTTACTTTGTATTAAAGAGGATAGGTAAGCCATTCTAAGTTCTCAATACGAGACATAAGAACGCGGTAGAACGAGTTCGTGGATGGGCAATTTCGTAATATTTCGCCTCTCGGCTGTCTTGGTCAGGGCCAGTCAGACCTGTCGTTGGGGAGACCATGTTTGTGGTGTAAGTGGGATAATACACAGAGATGCTAGATACGCCTCATAGATCTTCTAGCATTCGTGATACACCTTTGGCCACATCGTCACTTACTTTCAGCGGAGATTGTGCTCAAACAAAACTCTTCTCATGAAAAAAGTGATGTCAGAGTGCGACGTCAAGCATTAAGCTTCTATAGCCTGATGATGAAAGTATTGGACCGGAAAAAACAAACACATTATTAACTCTATCGCCTTGGCAATACCGTTTTTATTTTTAAGAGAGTAAAATTACAGACAAATGACGCTCTACCCTACAACGATACTACGTCAAGCGGAGCAAAATCAAAATCAAAACTCTTTATTTCCATAAATAAAATAAATGTACACTTAGAAAAGGTCTAGTTATAAAACTAAACACTGACACGGAAATAAGGTGATATTTTTGATTTCTGTCTCTTCGATATGTAGACTAAATTATAGAAGCGACGAGCATGGTTGACAATGGCGTTTTGCCAGAAAAAATCAGGCAAATCTTGGGAAAGTACATAAACTAAATAACTTGGGAAACGGGAAAACCAATTCAGGTATACCTGCATTTGTTTTCCGGCTCCATTGGATTTACAGTTGTTTCTTGGAGTAGGCTTGGTTGGGTATCAACAAATTGATTCGTACAGCAGTATTATTTAACCAATTCATATCCACCCTACATATGAAAGGGGGGGTGTGAGACAGAGGGGGGATGCGCCGGCGCAAAGCGGAACAACAGATCGTGCTGCACCGCCGAGCGCGACCGCGGCGACCACTTGAATTGCAGCGCTTTGTGCTGGCTGGCATATTGTCTTTGCTGTCTAACACTGGCATGAACTATGAAATAGGTAATTATGATTGTATACCTTCATACTTAGGTATACTCTTCCGGGCTGCTCTTTCATAGTTTCCGACTTAATATGGGTGGCCATTCTTAGAGAATGAAGAGTTGAAGCTTGTTCAGTTCTAATCTGCATGGAAAATAATCACAAAATTTAGAAGATCGCCAGCCATCGCCTATGTTCAGCAATTTAGATTAAATAATTTGGAGTGTTTTAAGAAACTATGAACCAACTTCAAATTTATATGGGACCAACTTTACTTTCCTATCCATTAAAAAGGATTTATGATTTATGGATTACCATATCAGACTCTGTAAAAAGTTATGCGTGGTCATACATTACAATTAGTGAGTGAACAATCAATTATCCCCTGATTTCCTACCCTTAGGGTTGAATATTTTATTCCAAATTTAAATGGGACCAACTTCGGGGTATACCCTTTCCAATAAAAAAAGAGTTATCGAAATCGGACTACTCTGTAAAAAGTGATGCGATACATAAAATATATTTATACGCGTCGACTTGAGAACCTCCTCCGTTTTTCGTCGGTTGAAAAGTAGAGCTGTTTGATAGTACCTATGTGGTTGTCAAAAATCATTTATAATATGATATTTGACCATCATCGAAGGAACACTTATTGCATTGGAAAAGATAGTCAAAAAATAATTTTGAATACCTATTCAACAGTTTACGGTCCATTAATCAATCATCATCATGCAATGCAATGCAGCCAGCGTCTTGGGGACGCTTCCGACTGGTGTTGATATGGATCAGTTGAGCTATCTGTAGACTGTTTGCAACAGTCGGCAGTTAGCTCAATTGTTTCAATTGTAAATACTAGTATAATTTTCTTTGTGAATAAATGTCTATCATCATCATTATCTTGACCTTTTCTCACTAAGGTCAATCGATAGTCAATCAATGATCCGTGAATCAATATTGAAACTTATACATGTATTCTTCATACATAGAGATAAAACTGGGTCTGTACATTTATGATCTAAAATTACCTACCTACAATTTTAATATAACTACTTACTTCCTTCGATTTATTACACGACACTATAAATAAGTATAAGTTAAAAGTAAAATGAGCGCTTACGATGGAAGTGGCACAGCTGTAACCGGTCTGTAATATTACCAGGCTGATGTAAGCGAGACAGCCTGTAGCTCCGCGCCTACAGGCAGACGAACTGATTTACACTTGTATGCTTGAAATTATTTTTGAGGTATAAATTAGTCAACGACAGGTATGACTGTCATAGACTGCACCACTAGGTAAAAATAGTTATAAGTAGGTAATCTAGATTTACTTATATTCTTTTTTTTTGTTGTAATTGTACGTAGTCTGTAATTTTGTGTTTTCTATGGAGGTTTCAAATCTGGAAATAATGAATTTGATTGATTGATTCCTAACATAATCCTCCTTAAATATTTAAAAGCTGGCGCGATGGTCTTATGTTTTTTATACAATCCACACTGACGACGACGTCACAAATCCAGACCTTCATTACCAACTATTAAAAATATACCTTATTGTTATAAAATCTGGTAAAATTGATATAAAATCTTCGCGGTGTTTTTTGTCACTCTGATGAGTGAGAAAAAACATAAAATGTCAACAGAAGAAAAAAAAATACCCTTAGCTATTGCATCCTTAAAAAATAGAAGGCAATATCTACCGCTGAATTGCTTTGCTTAATTGATCAATCTATTGATATTTTCAATACCATTACTAAAATACATTTATTTTGTAGGTACTTCGTTAAATAACTTACCAGGAAAACATATCAAAAAAGTGAGCAGATGAGTCCAGGCGCGGTCCCAGGGGGGGGGGGTCACGGGGGACATGACCCCCCCCAAAATCTTAGTTTAGGTACTTAAAAAATTGCAACCCACAGCTTGATGATTATATTGGCCTGTTAACTTCCGTTACATTGATTATGGTTACCAACTGCAGCAAAATAAAAAATCGCGGCTCGCTCCACTCGCCGATATTACTGTTATTTATGCTCTGTGTTTTGATTCGCACAGAGGCATCGTTCCTAATTTTATTGGTCTGGCTGGTCCGCTATTGTCAGTTTGTATCCATCCAACCACCACAGTAAAAAGCACAAAATATAACAAATAATCTGCGAGGTCACTTTGTCAACCAGTACAAAAAATTAGTAGACAACAAAATTTTCGCGTTTTGGTCTGGTCGCTGATAACATTTGTTCCTTCTGACTATGATCCAAAGCTCAAAACCCACCCGCTGTAGGTCACTTTGCCAAATTTTCTAAAAAGTTGCCCAAAATCTAACAAAAACCAAAAATTGTCGCAGCTCGTTCAACTTGCCGGCAACTTAAAACTGTCTGCCTCTGGTCATGGGCTCATCCCTCGTTTGAGGTCAGTTTTCCAAACACTCCAAAAATCTAACGAAACCACTCAGCCACGCAGCACGCTTTGCTTGCCTCTGATTGACGGACATTCTGCTGTTTTGATAAGCTTCTGGCTTGCTCTAGTCCAGGACTCCTTCTCCGTTTTAGGCGAGTTTGCAACTGCAAAATATCTAATACACCAAACAACTCACACGCACAGCCAGATCATAAAAATTTTCGCGGCTCGCTTCGCTCGCCGTTGATTTTGTATGGTGTCTGGTCTGTTGTCCGCATATTTGGTTGTTATTCGACAAACTTTAAAATTGTTCTTCACACTAATATTATAAATGCGAAAGTTTGTATGGATAGATGGATGGATGGATGGATGTTTGTTACGTCTTCACACCAAAAGCACTGAACAGATTGAGCTAAAATTTTGCATCGGTGTAGTTCTAAGCCTGGAATCAAACATAGGCTACTTTTTATCCCATAAATCAATTCCCATGGGATAGAAATTACCTTTGAACGTTTCCATAAAAATAACGCGTGAGAAGCCGCAGGCAGAAGCTAGTAGCTCATAATTTAGCTTCCTTGTCTTGCATGGACGCATGCCTCACCAATTTCAAAAAAGGCTGCGGCTCATTCAGAGCTCGCTCCACTCGCTGTTATTTATTTTCTGAACCAGTTTGTGACAACCCAACCCGAAAAAGGGGATAAAAATTTCGGCGGCTCGCTCCGCTCGCCGCTACATCTTTTTCGATGACTTTTTTTATTTCTAATTTTTTGTTAATCTCCTTTGCTCCGCTCGCCCCGATTTATATTCAAAGCTAGTTATATATCTACCACCGCAAAGTATTTAAAATGTTCGGGGCAGGTTTCGCTCACTTTATTTTGTCATAGGCTCTGGCTTACTTTTCCCCAAACATCAGAAAAAATACTTCCTATAGTTGGGTTGGGAGTTGGGGGAAGGTATGTCATGTTTGCGGCCAATATGCAAAACACTGCATTTTGCGGCTCGCTCCGCTCGCCGATAGTATTTTGTCCTTCTTTGTGTATGGTCCAGTGGTTGACACTTGTTTAACATCATTTTGCTCGGGTAGTTACCCGAAAAAGTAACAAAAATTTCGGCGTTACCTTTTTCTATGCCTTTTTTGTATTTCCAATTTTTTGTCGATGCCCTTGCTCCGCACGCCCCTATTTATATTCATTGCTTTATATCTACTACCGCAAAGTCTCTAAAATTTTCGGGGCTTGCTACGCTCGCTATCATTTATTTTTTTATAGATACCTATCAACAACAAAATAAATGATGCGGGCGAGAGTAAGCAAGTGGGCTTACTCTTGCTTACTTTTGCCAAAACTTCAGAAAACATCACAAAAATTTCGAGGCTCGCTTCGCTCGCTATAACTTATACCTACTATTGTTGGGAGTTGAGTATAAATTTTCCGTTGCTTGCTCCGCTCGCCGATAAAGTTTAGTGATTTTCGGTGGGTTCTGCAACCGTCTACAAGTACATTTGGTGCTACGGCCCGCAACAAGTGTGACCCCCCCCAAAGTCTTGGGCTGCGACCGCGCCTGGATGAGTCTGAATCATTTCTCAATAATTTCATCTTCCAAAAGGAGCTTAAATATTTATTTAAATTTTTAAACCACTTGCCGTTAAAAAAGCTCATAAAATCTTGTGTTGTTTTTGTCTTTGTCCACACAACTGAGGTTATTCTGAATGACAAACCGCTCATGCATAAGTGTATAATTTGAACAGGACAGCAATAAATGACATTAAGTGCGTAGCAACTAGTTTTTCGTAATATTTTGTCCTAGCACAACTTATTAATTGGCCTAGCCAATATTAGATTACTGGATGATGACGACAAAATTATGAAAACTTAGATTCGTGCATAAGTTAAGTACAACCTGCGTACTTTAAGATTCGGGCAGATCAGATTCGAACTGAGCATCACAGCATGAGAGATGAAGTCATTCTCAGTCTCAGTTCTTTAAGAACGCAGGTTATATTTAAGTACCTTATGTTGTATGTGTAATTTCAAAGGGTCCGGCGGAGGATGAATTTCCCATACAACCGTAATACCAAAATGATGTGTATGTAATTTAAGAACATGTTCACCATGGTCTGCTATTACTTGTATTAAAATAGTATTTATCTAGGTTCCTGACACAATTTTTTTTTAAAATACTTATCTAGAAAAATACTATGAAAAAATTCATTCTTTGATGTAAAAATGCGATTCTGTTTAATTTCATTTCAGATAGGTATTTTGAAAAAAAATTGTGTTAGGAACCTAGATAAATACTCTTTTAATACAAATAATAGCAAACCATGGTGTTTTTAAATTACAAATCATTTTGGTACTACGTTTGTATGGGAAATTCATCCTCCGCCGGACCCTTAAGCGCTGGAAGGTTAAATAAAAGGTTAATTTTACGCTAGAAACTTTTCTGCAACAAGAAAGCCATCAGCTACCTCAGCTACGTACCTTTTATCTTGGTGTGTGTAATTTCAGTCACAAACCAAAGATTGTCTATTTGGGAGACTTCCTTTAAGATTTGTTCTTAAACTGGCGTGTTTTTCTATTAGTTTTATCGATGCTAACGTCACAAATCCAGGCGTCCGCGTAAAATAGGTAGGCATACTAAAAACAAAAATCGATCGCGCCAGCTTTTAAAAGTTGTCTATTTAACTATGTAACTGTTATAAAAATTAAACATATTAAATAAGATTAACTTAACAAAAGTTCAAGATCTGAAGACCTAGTTTACAAGGGAAATGGAAAATACAGAAATATTATTGCGTAGTAGCAAGAAATTTAAGCTGTGTGGTCCCCGGCTTAGAATTTGCACCACCCCAACTCTTACCGCTGGTGTCGTAAGAGGCGACTAAGTTATATCCACAGGGGACGGACAGCAGCGCCCCCTGCAAAACAATTCCACCACCAAAACTGCGATCCCCAACCCGCATGCCCAGTGTGGGGATGTGGACACTACCCCCATGAGATAAAAGCCAATAAGGCACTTATCAGGGGAGGCCTGCGTCTAGCAGTGGACCAATATAGGCTGTTTAGGTGAGGTGAGACAAGAAGTTAAGTCACCTATAGATATGAAAAGAAATTAACTAATTTACAGCTTCAATTAATCAACCTCCACGGACATAATTAATCAAATCACCGATAATTATAATATATAGTTCCCCAATCACTTACAGTAAGATGAGGTGATCAATTTGCCTATTGGAAGTAGTTACCTATTATTTCCATAAGTCAAACGGTGAGTGGAGGTCATCGATCTCGGACCAGTAGGACGGGATTACAGACGTTTTTATTGAAGCACCAGCTAGTGGTAACGTGTTTACCAAAGGCACAGCAGTACAAAACACAGCTAGGGAATCTAACAAGGTCTTCTCTATGATTCCACTAAAGTACATAGGAGCATTACGAAAGTTCAAATTTGGAAAATCGTTCCGCCATTTTCTTTTGAAAGTTTAATGCCGCCGTGAAACATGACCCAAAAAAATTGTTCGCATTTGTCTACATCTCCAAAAAAATTCTTACCCTGTAGTATTTTTGTTTCAAATTTTAGAATTAATTTTTCGACAGTTGTAGATTTCTAAGCTATTCAACCGATCTCGACGATACCTACTACCTCAAATCAAATTAAATCATTTATTTGCAGACACCGGGTTCCAAGTTTGTATGCTTATTTTAAAATGTCCCTTGCTATGACATAGATACCACCTTAACAGCTTTGGTGTGCAAAATTATATACTCGTAATAATAACAAATAGACATGCAGAACGGAAAATTAATAAAAATAAGGTCAAACTAGTAAGTATAACAAATAACATTGGTCGATAGAAATAACAAAAAGACTTGCAAATTTCAATTAGGTATACAAATGTCACTGTTAATATCTTATTAGGCTAAACTCCCGTAGAGCAGCTGGTAATTTACTTAATATTTTTGGAGCTATTTCACAAAAAAAATTACGATAAAGTGCTGTGTGGCCTCCATTTGAGCAAAGACGTCTCTGTCACGCCTGCTCCGCGAATGATTAGGTTTTTGGTAGAGCTCTTGATTAGAATTAACAGAGCCATTTCAAATATAAAACGGGTTCAGTGTTAAGCGCCTTCTATAGGTAGGTACCGAATTCATACGATAAACTTAAAAAGAGTTTTCACTATTTAAATATCGAGACAAGGCTACTTAGGTATACCTACTAATTACTTATAGATTGAGTTGAAAGATATAGAAAGGTATGCAAGTGCCGATGTAGTTGAAGTTGACATCCAAACCTCCTCTCCAAATCGATTGCGAATCGCTAACAGAATTCTGGCCAATTATCGCCGTGGACCAAGTTTTTATGTTTGCTCAGTGATACCGGTTCTTGTGTTTATATTCAGTTCTTTGTCGTTCCCACTGGTTCAAGTAAATGAACTGGGTGCCATGAAAACAGTTCCATAACAAAATCTGTTTTTGTAATGTGGTAATTAAGTGACTCAAAGAGACATCAAAGAATTCCATTTTTTGGAACTAGAAAACATGGGTAGGTTAACCTAACTATTTACAAATTTCATTATCTATTATTTTTCATTATTATTTAATAAATGGTTTGTCTATGTCTATGTCTATTTGGCCCAATGAATCATGTATACTTAATCACAGATTTGTAATGAGGATGTAGCCAAAAAGTCTTAAAGGTTTGTGCTACCTCTCCATCATCAAACCCTTCAGACATCTTCGATATATCATCAACTAGTGTCTGTCCGCGGCTTCGCACGAATGGTTTCTGTGGAAACGTTAAAAGGTTATTTCTATCCCACGGGAACTGATTTATGGGATAAAAATTAATAGCTTTTATTTCATTCCAGGATTAGAATTTTGTATGCAAAATTTCAGTCCCATCCGTCCAGTAGATAGTTTTGGCGTGAAGAGGTAAGTTTGTTACATCTTCACGCCATCCATCCATCCATCTATTCATCCATACATCATAACATAACTTATTATCCAAACTTTCGAATTATTTATATTTATATTATTAGTGTGATTAATCAATCGTTAGAATCGCGAGTCAGATCATAGGTCACTTCGACCGCTAATTAAAAAAGAACTAACTACTAAGTAATTATAGACCAGGTACCTATGCCATGCGGTGAAAAAGGTAATTAACCGCTAATGAGGCTTTAACTAGACCGCTAGTTAATGTCTCTTTTGAGTAAGTGTTCAAAATCTCCATTAGCATAAACTAGAGCTGATGAATGATTGCCCAGGTCTTGAAGCCTTCCCCAGGCTCTTGCAAGGCACTCAATCTAAACGTCGCATGAGACCACAGTTATGTCGTGCTCGTATAATACTGGCTAACCACACTGGGACCTGCATGTCCAGTAGTGGACAAATGTGTGCCGTTAGGGAAAGATTAAAAAAAGATTCTTTCTAACAGATGATCACGATAATAGTTCGGTTTTGTGGAATTTGGCAATCATGTATGTTATGTAGAGAAAGATTGCGATCTATGTGAAATTGTATCAAATCAAATAGGTAAGCTTTGGCTTGATTTTGATTAAATTTAAATTCGTCGCCTGCAAGTGTATGGTGGAATTGATATAAGAATTGGATAGTTTTAGGAAACGACTTCACAATCCAAAACATTCCATCACAATTAATGGTACGGTAGGTTCCCAATGTTTGACCAAAATATTAGATCCAAATCTGGGTCTCCAAAAAGCGGAATTATCTTTAGAAGAAACCTGCGGATTCTGTGAGGAGGCGGAGGAAACGCCTCTTTATTTAGAAAAGTGCGAGGCACTGATGCAACGCAAGCACCTGCATGTCTGTGCTTAAAGAGAATCCTACCATTCCTAGCAGTGTCAGTAGCGAACTATGAACGCCACAGCTTCAGGAGTAAACACATCAAGTGACGATCACAAAGGTCTACTATGCCGTAGTGACACGAAAGCCACCTAGAGCCAATAAAACAGGAAGATGTTTTAATTTAAAATGTGGGTAACCTAATTCTAAGCATCATCAATGATTTTCTTGCATAAAAGTGTCAAAAATCAGATTCCCTTTCAATATAATTTCACTGACTAAACTCTTTAGATCCCGCTACACGACCGTACGGTTTAGGGCAGTGTGTGCCGTACCATACATAACTACCCACACACAGGTATAAAGCAAGTCTGTATTATGCGCGAGCACAAATCGTACGGCATTCCTATGCCAACCCAGAGCGAGAGGAAAGGTAGCCTCTCTCTCTTCTCGCAATCCTTTCTTTTCTACCTGTTGCGTTACAAAAACCCGGTCCTTAGGGCCGCTACCTTACGTGAATTGAATAGAGGATCGCTACGGCTCGGCCCATATAAAGATAGGGCAAGGGCCATTATGCGTACTGGAGCGTCTTGGGACATTATGTACCGTGGGGAGACGGGTGGGCAAAAAACTCTGGCTTTTATGTGAGGCGGTTGCATAATAGCCGACCGATTGGGGAGCGGGATGGTGCGTGATTGGAGCTTTAATGATTCGATGGAGCCATGGTGACCTCTCTTTTCAATACCTAAGTCTGAGCACGTTGCGAGCAAAGTCATTGTAAAGGACTATTGGTCTCTTCTTAAAAGAGCTATTTTCAATGTTGTGTTTTGATTTGAGTTGAGGGCCCTGAAGAGGGGAATGGAATGACAGAACAAGATTGCGTCACTTATCACCATTTCCATCGCATGTCATTTCGTATCGAGTCATCTTTTTTGAGTAAAGCAATTTGGAATCGTGATTGCATTCGAAGTTCTAAATACGAACGATCCAATCGCGATAGCACGAAGCTCGTGACGTGTCTGACATTCGCCGCATGCGCCCGCGCCGCGCGGTCCGTGATCTTGGCAATGGCTGGCTGAGGCGTTATTGCGGTCGCTGTACCCGGTCCCACCCCGCGCACCACTCTCCCTTCCCCCGCTGCTGCCCGAGCGAGCACAGCCTTTGACAACCGGTATGTAGGTAGTTACGCCGCAGATTGATAGAAAGTTTGTATAGCCTGATAGCTTGAGAATTTTCTGACGTTATGGCACGTTATACACGTAATAACGACACTATTGAACTTATAATGGAACTTTAGAATTGTGATGTAATTTCCTCTGGGGATAATGTGTAATAAAATAGATTTGATTGTAAGTACTTACATTTTCATAGTACGTAAGTACTTAAGTAATAATTTGAAATTAAAAGCTTTGTTTTTGCGCAATGGTGTAGGTAAGTACTTTGTTTATCTGTTGCTTAGAAGCTTAGAAGTAGGTTTATGTTTTAGGAAGATGTGAGAACCTAGCCTACAATAAATCAAATTTCTTCTGTTCACACGAAGCATACTTACCTTGTATAATAAAGTACCTAAGTATTAGTTATATTTAGATAAATGTTTGTTGTCGGAATTGTTTTATCCGTATTTCTATGCAAATAATACATTTCATTTAATTTATAGTATGAAATGAACTTTTCAAGTTAAATCAAGCTCATGATTTGTAAGGGCCTCAAATACCCTATAGGTACCTACTATTATAACGAATAAGTACCTTAGCACCTACTTTGTTTTAGTATTTCATAGAAACATCCAGCTTGCATGTCAAAACACTCAAATTCATCCATCTTCAACAAGTTACACAACAAAAATAAAATGTTGATTATACGAATGAAATGACTTATGCAATCGCCGAGTCACTTTTCCAGTCGGAGTACCGTTGAGTCCCATTTAACATTTGAGGTCAAAAGAATACATCAGCTTCCGCAAGCAAGAACCTTGATGTGATCGTTGGGAAATACCTTTGACAGTCAACGACAAAAATTTGTATTTATTGGCAATTTTAAAAGCTAATAAGTAGTAAGTCTAATAAGTAAATATTGTTGGTGATAGTAAGTCACATCAGTGGCATATAACCATCTCTATACACTACATACTAGCAATTACGACGACTGTGACGACCGATGTGGCGCGGTGGGTGAAGGTCCGCCTGCGGCGCAGAAGGTTGCGGGTTCGATTCCCGCCTTGGGACAACTGTTTGTACGATCTACAAATATTTGTTCTAGGTGTTCTGGTCGTTTCTATGTATAATAAAAAATATCTATCTATGTAATGTATTATATTATGTATATCAGTCATCTAGTACCCATAACACAAGCTCTGCTTAGCTTGGGGCTAGATGATGTTGTGTGGATTGTCCAGCATTATTTATTTATTTATTTATAATTAAGTAAGAACAACAAAGTAAGTCACATCAGTGGGATATAACCATCTCTATACACTACATACTAGCAATTTTTGAATAAATAATGCTGCACACAGCATCACCTACCCCAAGCTAAGCGGAGTTTAGTGTTATGGGTACTTGATACTACATTATTAGGATATTTTTTTTTTTTCATAGAAAATACCCAGAACCGTCCCCATAGCAAATATTTGCAGATCGATAAAAATAATGATTTTGGTTTTTCAGTTTTAAATCGCTTATTCTCAATTAGTATTCCCGTGACTTTACACAGTCCTTCAAATTTTGAAGAAGGTATTTAGAAGGCACGGGCGTTCCCCACTGACTATTAGAGAGAATGGTAGAATCAATAGAGAAAAAATCCCTAAATCAGAACTGGTTGAGTCAAGCTGCTACGTCTTGGGATAAATTATTAACTCGGGCCATTTGAAATAAAAACTCTCGTGGTAATAATTAAATCGATATGCAGTTTTATAAATAGGTTTCCGTGAAAAATATTTAGATGTTATTACAAAAACGAAAAACCGACTTGAAATTCCTATGTACACATAACATATTATTTTAACATATTATAACATATATTCACAATTTTTTTTAAGTTTTGCGATTGAAATAGTAATCCCTCGGGTATCACAATATGGGACCACCGAGGAATCAATTTCTATACAAAACTAAAGGAATCATCAAAATCAGCCCAAAATTAAAGGAGAAATCGGCAATCCTACGTAAAAAAGCATAAATAAAAAAAGCATAAATACACACAGCTGAACATAGAACCTCCTCCTTTTTCGAAGTCAGTTAAAAACCATACAGATTTGGATCAACGAGCTATGTATAAGAGGGAGGAAGCTCTAGAAACACGCATGATTTTGAATATAAAATCAAGGCTTCATTCATGTTTAAATCCGAAGTTGCCATATAAATTGAGCTTATAACTACTTAATAATGCTTACAGATATAGAATTGAACGTTTATGATGGGTCAGACTGAGCCAGATTATCCTCGATAAAAGGGGCGACAGAGTATAAAAGATGGGCGTTTGCTTATGTAGATATTGTAAGAATACTATACATAGTATACCTACCTTCTAAGATAGAAAGGAACCACTACATACGACTTCAAAAGGCACACGTGGGCCACGAACTTGATTGAGAAGTGTTGGGGCTTGAAAATTCGTAGTTATTTTTCTACTGTGACTGCATAATTTTGTGCTTGTGCAGAGCCCTATAACACGAAATGCAATAGGACGCTATCAGGACTTCTATAGCTTAGCTCCACACGTATATAAGTAAGTATTACCAGTTTCACGACTTCAAACTTGCTATTCTCGGATAAAAACGCTAAAACGTAATTCCAGTTTTGAGAATTAGAATTGGAGATTATTAAAGAGAATTTGCTTACATGTAAAATGCAAACTTTTAGTCTAATCGCTTTATAAGTTTTGGCATGAAGTTACAAACATCCATCAAGATACTACTTGTAAAAATCGACCATCAAAAATCCATCAAGGTACTACTTGTAAAAATCTTAGAGGAAGCTGTGGTTCCAATAAATAATGGAACTGGAATATTGAACCTTCGACTACGACCAAAAGTCGGAATCTCTCGCACTAAGCCAGCACAGCTTGCAACCGTAAATAAAGCATAAACACTGATACAAATTGAAAACTAGAGGTTCCAGTGCAATCAGTCAAGCGGACCAACGTTAATTTTATTGCAATTTATTCCCTCGAACGTGTGCGCTCTGCAATCAGTGATGGTAGGGGAAGAACCATAAAAACATGACCACTTTATATGCCAATGATTCTAATTTATTCGGCTTATAAGCTTTGCTTCATTTTACGGCGAGGCAGTCGAAGGAATCGCATTGAAACATTAATTCTGATAATACGTAAGACTCGACAAACAACGACTTCTAAAATCGATTCCTGGGGCTTTTGGCATAAGCTATGCTTTGATAACACAAATATTCATTAGAAAAATTACTTCTAGGTAAAATAAAAACTGAAGACTAGGAAAAATAGGGCCACATGAAGAAACTGTGTGACAAAAAAGAAATAAAAAACAAATAATTCTTGCTTAAACCTCTCTTAATCTCATGGCGGAAAACATGGGACGCCTAGGTTTAGGGTTCACAAATATAGTACAGCTACAAAAGTACAATCTACACAGTGGAGCATCCCCTTGCACAGACGTTCTTGTCCAATGGTTGTTTAGGGGAATTATGAAAGCCATCATAACATAACATCGTGGGAACACATCTACAAACACGAAAAATAAAGATCTTGAGATATAAACTTTGAGGGCCTCTGTGAATCACGACAAGTTAAAAAGGTCAGACAAAAATCTGTGAATGAGCTGAAAACCCTGAATCACTTCTTTCTTATTCCAGTACGTACAAAAAACATTGTCGTGTTAATGTGCAATATGATCAGTTTTAGTGTGATATAAAATGGGACATACGTACCCCTTTTCGAACGAAACAGCGAGAAATAAAAGAGCTTTAGAAACCCTTGACTTATTCCTGAACGAAATAGACATAATATTAAATAAAATAAAAAAAATTTTAGGACAACGTTGTCCTAAAAATTTTTTTATTGGTTTCCTGCTTGGGAGGACGAATCCAACAAGCCCAAACTCGACGGGGATACGTCGTTTCATTTAGGAGTTCCTATGGCCACCTTCTGTGTCCATAATCGGACCAGATGGTATCATAAAATTGCATTGGCACCGAACTTAAATGCCAAATTTAAGCTCAATCCGTTGAGGATTATTGGATGGACTCAGATTACTGGGCGTCACGGGCATCACGGTGTAGTAAAATTCCCCTGCAAGATTTTGTCCCACACATACGTTCATAGGCACATACTACAGGGCAAGTTAAATAAAAGCCTGTTATAATATAAAGCTGTGTGGTGCCGGCTTAGAATTTGCACCATCCCAACTCTTCCCGCGGGTGTCGTAAGAGGCGACTAAGGGATATCCACCGGGGGCGGGCAGCAGCGCCCCCTGCAGAACATTCTACCACCGAACTGCGATCCCCAACCCGCATGCCCAGCGTGGGGATTATGGGGTAATCCCCCCATGAGCCAATAAGGCGTTTATCAGGGGGAGGCCTGCGTCCAGCAGTGGACCAACACGGGCTGTTGAGGTTGAGGTTGAGGTATAATATAAAGGTCAAAGGTCATACCAATCGCAAAAACCCCAGAAACTTCTGAAAACTTCAGCAAAATAAACCGACAAAAGCTCGCCGCCATTTTCCCCAACAACATCCATGCATTTCTCGACGTAACAAGTGCAGCAATGGCATTTTTCCCCATAAAACTGTTACTGCTTCCGTCTCCCACAGCACCCGTACAAGGCATGTTACCGTTGCATCGTCTACGACGGTAGATGAAGAAGCTACGTTCATTAGGTAAGTAGTTAGTAATGATAGATGGTTTCATTTATTACCTACCATGAGCAGCGGGAATTTGAGGCAGATTTTTCAGATGGAACTAGTTAAATTTGATCAAGAACTTTACATAGTTTCTCCTACCTTATCTATATTAATAATTTCGGACCGGTCTACGGTAGACTCGAACGAAATGCACATCAAATTGAAGAGCGTAAAAAATTAGTCGATCCGAGTCGACAACTTATAGTATGTAAATATTGTACAATCGACGATCGGGATCTCTGAGGTCCCTTAAATGAATAACTTTCTCTTGTCTGGATGGCCCAGATCACAGAACACAGCACAGAGGTCTTCATGGGACTCAGGTTCCTTGCCATGATATGCGCTGTTTGAATAGCTTCATCTACTCTTCAGAGGAATTGCTTAAAACCTATGCTCAGCTACCCGGGTTTCTTTTTCTGACGATAATATTGAAATACCATTTAAAACACCCATTTAACACACCAATTGATCGAACTATAATACTCAAAACAGCAAAATAGGTTCACTACACACTAGCAATTTTACGATATTTGACAGCTTGGAGAAGCTACATTCATCCTTCATCATACAGTACTCCTCAATAGTAGTTACTGTAGTTAGTAATGAAAGATTACTACATTTATTATGAAATTAGCCTGAAGCGTCTCCTGAAGTTGATTATGCCTTTTAATGGGTTAGGTAATTAGGAGCATGAGTCATCATAACTTAGTTCTCAAAGAGCTTTGGGTCTATTCACTGTTATCTTGATATATGTAAATAGTGACTTTAAATCATCGGTGGTTAGATAAACCATGAATCCTTTTTAATTACGTATATCATGTTATGAATGTAGTATATTTTTTATAAACTGAAAGCACACAAAGTTCCTTGTGCTATCTGTTCTTATCCAATGTTGTCTGCTATAGATCGCTCTTGGGCGATAAGACCTCCATTTGTTACTGTGTTTTTAAGTTGTTAATTGTTTATTTTTTATTTATGTGTGCCATAAAGTATTTTTTATTTTTTACATAAACACAAATAGTTAGTGTGTGGCTGATGCTGTGCGATATGTCTCTTATAAAATGCATTTCTTGAATTCCCAAGGCTATTTGTACGTTTGTCACCTGCCTACCTTGCTGGTAGTCTTTATTCACTTAATTAGCATCATTTATTTAATCAACTTTAGATGTCTCACAAGCACACTACACAATGTCTACATGCTTTATGTTTGTAGCTACATTTGCACAAGTATATATTCCAGATTTAAAGTAGGCTTTGGCAGGGACAGACAAAATAGGTCTTGATTCGGTGTAACAGATCAAGCCGTAATATAGAAAATGCGGCTGTTTGGGTCATCTTCTATGTATAAACTTTGATATGTTCTTACCCATTATCTTGCTACAACACTGTTCAAGTAACAACCATCACCAATACTTTCGCCTATAATATTAGTAAAGTAACATGTTACCACGTTATGTTCTGTTGCCTCAAAGGTAACAAGTTCCAAGTCCAGCCTCTAAGGAGGTCGTTGCCGAGAACTTGAGGCAGCGGCGCGGAACCGGCGTAGGCAACAGTTGCGCAATTCACGCACACCGACCGGATCGCTGGTTTGTCTTGAAGCTAGGAAGCCGTGGATAGTGCTGATTGATTATTTGAAAATGGTAGATAAATGTAGTTCTAAAGTTATTTACAAGGGGATATTTACCATGACTTGAGTTTTGAGCTCAAAACGCAAAAATATTGGAGCTCTCATGGTAATATCCCGTTTTGTGTTGTAATATTTTAGTATTAATAAACATGACGGATTTAAAAGATTTAAATGTTGTTCCATGTGCTGTTATATTTTCCATCTGGATTCTACTTTTGCTATAAATATTTAGGTTTTCTCGATACTGGTTTTGAGCAGTGAAGAAACCGCTAAGCTGCTGCCAGATGTTTTAATTAAACTTTTATCTTTGGTTTGTATATGGTCTGTAACATCTCGTAGCATCCAAATGGATGACTTCAGCGCGCGAGTCTAAGAGCTATGATCAATGAAAATCGGTGCAACCTTTCGAATATTATGCAAAAGTAAATCATTGTTTTTTTTTGTGAAATTAGCTTGTTTTAGGTTGGTTCATGTACTGGCTAATTCGAGTTACTCTCGACTTTCTGCACTGAACAAGGATTATTAGGGGAAGAATCAAAGACAGTTTTTATTCATCTTCGAGTAGTGTTGTATTAAGTATATCACTCATCTAGTACCCATAACACATGCTTAGCTTAGGACTAGATGATGCTTTGTGGATTGTCCAGCATTATTTATTTATTCGAGGCATGCTATGCAACATGGGATATTACAGTGACGACGTGGTTGGTGTCAGTGTTTACTTTTATATTTTGACATTTTCTAAGTGTACATTTATTGTATTTATGGAAATAAGAGTTTTTGATTTTGATTTTTTTTTTGACGAGTGTGATGATCATCGTTAAAAGAGTACCTAACATGCTCAAAGTGCGCGTGTTTACTTGAGGAAAGACTCTCGAGTGATATGTCCATATCGTTATAATCGAAATTAGCGTTAACTTGAAGAAAGACTCAAGTGAGTTCTCACTTGAGTCTTTCTTCAAGTTAACGCTAAACTCTCATTTTATAAAAAACAATGTTTTTCATTGCTGAAGACGTACCTATTGCATTCTTAAGTGTCGTATCCATATCGCATTTATTCTTACCACTTCCACGTAGACATTCATCTTTATTAGATGGCAAAGAACTTGCAGCGCTATTGAGCACAATGCTATATGACGCGAACAGGTTTTATAGGCGTGATAACTGCAGAGTTATACCCGACCCACTAACGAATTAGGAAATGTTATTTGAACCAATATTTTTGATATGTCAGTGGGAGGGAAGACTTCTATCATATTATTATTTATTTATTTAATTATTAAGGTAGATAGAAGTTTACAGTGTAAGAACCAAATCACTCACTATCCTATGCTGTTGACTATAAATCCATGTTATAACTGAAATACATATATTAAAAGACTTTTAACAATCACACTTAGTTTGTCGTGGAATATGTCGACATGCTGGAACTCGTGCCCGAACCGTTGGTAATATGACGATAGAAATATAGTGTGAGAAAAAATAGGCGGAAATCTGGAGCCAACAGGCCTTTTCTGTCGTATTCTCCACTAGTTTCTGCCCGTGGCTTCACATGCCTTGTTTTTATGAAATCGTTTGAAGGTTATTTCTATCCCATGGAAACTGATTTACGGGATAAAACGCCTATATTTTATTCTAAGCCTAGAACTACATCTTTTCAAAATCTTTTTTCGTTCAGTAGTTTGAATAAGTAACAAACATCCACCCATCTATTTAAACATCCAAACTTTCGCATTTATTATTATACTAGTTTATGCCCGCGGCTTCGCAATTAAAGGTGCTTTCTATCCCATGGGAACTGATTTATGGGATAAAAATTAGCCTATGTTTGATTCCAGGATTAGAATTACCTGTATGCAAAAGTTCATCCCGATTCGTTCAGTAGCTTTGGCCTGAAGAGGTAACAAACATCCATTCATCCATCCAAACTTTCGCATTTATAATATTAGTGTATATAATACTTCCTACTGAAAGCCGAAAATTGTGAAATATAAATTTTTGTTACCTAGGATATCCAAAACTACTGATCAAGATGAAATTTGGCGTACGTTTAGAGCAAAGCCTAACTTAGATAATTGGCTACTTACTATACCGAAAATACGCGTGCGAAGCCGCGGGCAGAAGCTAGTAATACATATTTAAATAAAAATCATTTATTTCAGGCAACATTAGTCTAGTACAGGATGTAAAGTACATAAAAAACTACGGCCCATATAAAATGTATACCTAACATATTAATGTGATGTTATTCCTCGACTGCCTCGTTGGTCTAGCGGTCAGCTTGATCAACCGCTGATTATGAGGTCCAGGGTTCAAATCCCGGGTCGGGCAAATAGTTGTTATTGGGATTTTACTAGTAAGAAAAATTCACAGTAGCAGCCCGGAGTCAGAAAGTTTGTGCAGTTACACCCCCGTGCCTCGGAAAGCACGTTAAGCCGTTGGTCCTGCGCTTGACCTCTCCCCGGTCGTGTCGGTCTGCTGTCCCATTGGGTAATCAGAGTGAGGGAATAAAGAGTGCATCTGTGTTTGCGCACACACTTGTGCACTATAATATGTCCTGCGCATCTGGCAAGTCTCCAATGATACTGGCCGCCGCCTAGGTCGAAATTCGGCTAGGAGGACATTATTATGCTATTCTACTACAGATTCGATCTATATAATATACCAAATGGCTATTTTTGTCTACTTTAAGAGAACCTTTGTGTCGAAAATAAATGATATATTATTATTATTATTCTTGAATGTCATGCCCGCCCTGGAAAGCTTTCGCGGAGACGCTGATGTTGTGTGGAAGCGGTTCCGCTTCCACACTACGCTGCCTTCAGTCTGTCTCAAAGCTGCAGGCAAAGAGACTCCCGTTATTACCTTATTTTTTTCAGATCAGCAGGATCTGAACTGAATTAGGACAAGGAGAAATGAAGTTACAAAATCACAATAAAATATTCACGAAAAATACGAACACGATAAGCAAAAAGAAAATCTGACCGCATAGGCAATCGAGTTTATAACACAAAGCTGGGTTAAAAAACGTGCGCGATGGTTACCAAAAAAAAGATTTTTTGACGCGCCAAAAAAACCGGGACAGGACCAATTCGGTAGCTCATTACATTTTTGCTTTATTTTTTAGCTTCGACACGGACAGGCCACTTTATGGTCTCGTTAGTTGCATTTTAAACTAAAAATTGATTTATAGTCACTAAAACGAACTTTGTTTAGAGTGTAAACTTTAGATGCGAAGTTTATATTAATTTTGGGTTTTGATTATTTCTATACCTGTTGGTTTGATATATGATGTTTGTATGTTATTTCATCGCCAAATTTTTGATAATAACTTAGTTAAAAGTTTTGTTGAAGCTTTGGATGATAAAATAAAAGGCAATGAATAAAAAAACATAGCAAGAAAGTTTATTAAAAAAATTAGTAAGAAAGACGTAGATATAGAAACTTTACCGTTATTTCCTCTTACATAGAAAAGACTTCAACGCGCTTCAAAGCTCCACTTTTTAACAAAACGCTCGGTCTTCAAGTCGATTAGTTTGTTTCCAGAAACTTTAATCCACTAACAATGTAACTCCTCATGCAGTAATTTCTTAAACAGACAAAAAGATCCAAACTTTCTGGATAAGATAGATAATCTGTTTCTCTACAGAAAGCGATTAGTTTCGAGATACATACCCTTTGTTATTTGTGAGCTTTCGCAGGTCGTTTCTTTGTAATTATTTCTTGTTAAGATACTTATTTGGATATTTTTGAAATGCCGACTTTGAATATCAGTGTGTTTGCTCAAAAACATGATGGAACATAATATATAAAGGGTGTAGCAAATTTCGGAAACACTCAATACAAGCTAAGCAAGTCAAGCTGCGAACAAAATATCATCACATATTATTACTGTTTGTCCACCACAGCATCACAAATTTGGTAGAGCTACCTAAGCTGTGGTAATGAATCCCTTCTCTCTCAGGATTAACATTAGTACCTAACCGACCTAGTACTGTTAACCCTTGGATGGTTAAAATAGAACCTAAAAATTTTACAGCCAAAATACAACTTTTACTATACCTTTTATTGGTTTATTTATACTTCAAAATTTGCAGTAATTTTTGGCGCGAATGATTTAATACCTACCTACTCAAGTGTTGCGGCTTATGGCAGAAAATAAAAAACAAAATAACCATAAAATAGATGTTGCTTATAGTGGTTCTTTCTTCCCCGTGCTATTTGTGACAACACTCTGAGTTCAAATATTATTAAATCGTAATTCTATAGTCGTACGTCTTCAAAATTTGTTTGATACCGGAAAAGGTCTGTACGAAGGAAGACGGAAGTCCTTTATACGAAAGTGTTTGTGATTCAACAATCCTTTGAGAGTGATTCATTGATTCAATAAATGCTTTTGAAGTGACATTGTAGTGTCCAGACGATGCTAATAGCAAAATGATATAACAGATTTTGTTTAAACTCAAGTTGTATGCAAGTTTATATTTTGAAATCTGTTAAAAAACCTTTTAAAGAATTAAACAAGTATTTGACAAAATTGAATTAAGAAAGCCTGGATATATATATTTTTAGTCCACGTCAGAAGGATATATTATAGATGGTAAGGTATTTGAACTTTTATAATGGTATACGGCTTAAGATAACTGAAAGTTGGGTAGGTAGCACCTACAAGTTGGACAAAACAATAACTGTAAAATACAATAAAATACAACATGTGACGGTAAAGACACCGCCAGACAGTTGCAGTTCAAAACAATAGCTACAACTGCAGACATTGTAAAGAACAGATAACTTTACAATATTGTAAACTTTATTACAGCAAGACTTTCGGAAACGGTCTTCAGATACTGATTGCACTCGCTATTGTCTTCTATCTATAGGAGTCGCCGAAACATCGGTCTGTTTGTACTTGAAACTGGGCAACTTGCTTATAAATATGCAAGAGTTAATCCTAAAGCGGAACAAATATGTTTTGGGAATTTGCATACAAAGAAATTAACATTCACTTTCGGGTAAAATATAGAACAGACATTCGGGTTTTATTTGTTGCGTTCTACAATACTTTGAAGTTTTAACTGTACTGGCTCATGCTTTTTGCTTTTAAGTACATGATTATTTGTATAGTTATTGCCATGTTGTATCATCAACTTAGAGCTGCTTACAATAGTATTTGGCTAAGAAATATATACATACATATGAACCTATCTTAAAAATCTATGGCAATCCATTTACATATATTTTAGGCTATTCTCTATATTTCTATTAAATAAGCATCATCCACAAAATAATTGCACTGATTTATTTAGCCAGTGTTGCCGCACTGCTAGACAAAGGCCTCTCCCAAAGGCATCCATTAGGTTTTTCTTCAGACGAATGCTTTGATTTTCTGTTTACGTAGATGTTAAATACTTTACTTCATAAATTCAAAAATATATACTTTACTTCATATCTTGTTAACTCCATATATATTCAAATTGAGACACCAAAACTTCAACAAAAAGTTTTCCTTTCAAATCGGCCCGTTTATCAGCACCGTTGGCAACAATAGCATAATTACTCGAAGGGTAAACAATAATGATAACCGATGCATTACAAAGGATAGCTGCGAGCCTCCGGAGCACTTTTACTGGGTTGTGTGAGGTGAGGCTGTATGCAGTGGTATTCTGTGAAGGTGTGTCTGTGTGCGTGGGACCGGGCGGGCGGGCGGCGCGGGCGCCGACGGCGAGGCGCGGGCGGCCGCAACGGTGCTCACACTCAGTCCTTTCGCAGCGGTGAACGGTACCGCATGCGCCGCTACTCACAACAAAACATTGGGAAATTGAAACTTAACGTGAAGTGCTATGTGAATTGAAGACAGTGACTTTGAACTAGTGAAGTGAATCAAGATGCCGAAGATCTTTTTGATTAAGAAGCGGCTGCATGAGCAGCAGCTGGGATTGCAGGAGGGTCAGGAGCTCCTCGCCAGCAAGGCTGACCCGCTCTGCACCGGCTCGCCGCTCGATGATGGTCCTATTGCTTTGCTCTCCAAGAAGGATAGTGCTGGTAAGTACTTTCGTTATTTCAACAAGATCAATTTTTAAAACCATTTTATTTACGTCACCTTCAGTATTTTCATTCACAGTTTCTTTAATAGATTAAGCATCATTTTCAGTTTTTATATTACCATCAATAACAGTACAATAACATTCTCATATTTAAATGGCATACCATTAACGTCCAGTTTTTACGAATTTTTATTTATCGCTTCCTTCGTAACGGCCACTTGCTCGGACAAAAAAAAGACTTACGCACTTACAGAATCCAGTTCTCGACATCTCGATTCTCGACCCGCTAAGAGTGTCTACCTGGGTCCACTTGTCTGTGATACCAATCTTTACTTTTATTACGGATTTGTGTCTTACGGTTTCGAGGTTTTGGATCTTCAGAATTCTTTAGAATTACAAACTTATCTGATAGATAGCATCAGATTAACGTTCACATATAATTTATATATAATTATATGTGATTATACACATGTAATTTTTTGCAAATTATTTTGTTGGTTTGGGAATAAATATGCAACAGAAAATTGGGACTAAGAAACATGAGATTGACGGTAGGTAGGTGTTTTAAGGTCTCCATGTCATTAGACCCAATTGCTAGTTTCTGTTAGCCGGTGTGAATCATGATATAACTGTCAAGTTTTTGCCGTTTCGTAGAATTGTTTACTCAGAGACTCACAGATACACGCTAAAATTCGGGTTTGAGTTATGAACTTGGGCACTTTAGTTTGTTTGCTCGTTGTAAGTACATTTTGTGCGCAAATGTTTTTGTCTGGCGAAGTGAATTGAATCTTAATGGGTTAGGAGGCAACCAGTTGTTATATTCTTCGATTGAAATTCTCTTTACATAGTTACCCATTCTTCGTTGAATACCTGCCTACCTGCAGACATATTATCTAAAAGACTATGGGAGCTATTTCGTGCTACAAGTTTCTTCGACCAAACAGGTTATTACATACCTACAGGTAGGTATGATGTCTTTATTTTATACCCTGTCATACAGCTGTATCAGACCGCTAACTGTAAATGTATATTGGACCAGGTGTGTTTGATATAGTAACAAAGTAAAGCAGGATTTAAAAAACCTATATAACGGTGAGAACTTAGGTACCTATAAGCCTACAGTCTACACCAATACACTTAATTGTGTAAGAGAACGCTATAAGACACATAAAATGCATGCAAAACAATCACTCAAATAGAGATACTTTTACATATTGTAAGCAAGCATAATTCTAAATCGGGGACCGTAAGTAAACATACAAAACTCTGAAGCCAGTAAGTCGCCTATATAGTATTTATACGTACGTATAAATACTATATAGGTTCGTGCATATACCGTGTCTTTACAATATAAGTAGGTTCCTACGTACGCCAGTCTTTAAAAACTGGGGAAAATTTTTGTGGTTGCACCACGTTTCGTCTATAGCGAAAG
This sequence comes from Eupithecia subfuscata, assembly GCA_963564075.1. Taxonomy (NCBI): domain Eukaryota; kingdom Metazoa; phylum Arthropoda; class Insecta; order Lepidoptera; family Geometridae; genus Eupithecia; species Eupithecia subfuscata. Next base: position 3,254,778 of record OY751099.1, on the reverse strand, counting down.
ACAATATTAGAGATTGCATAGCGACAGAAGGACAAGGTCCATATATGGGACTTCCACCTCCCAACAGACTTCATTTGACCGGATGATGCGAGGTGTCAATGGTTGAGGCACAATGGCGCGACTTCCGCCCGCCACTCGCTTTGTATTTAGGTTACTCACCGCGATCTCGCCATTACAATACAATTACAATTAGCTTCTATGACGTGTACCTATTTACATATGAAAGCATTTTGGTTTTATTTATTATTATCATTGTTTTCTTTACAAAACATTTTGGGACCAATCAAATAAATACATATAAGGTCACAGAGTTCATATTATTTACTTGCATGGTCCATGGACAAAGAAGTAGTCCCTTTAAAAACGCTGGTTTAAGTGAGTATGATTTACGTTATGTATGATGGAGAAGTGTTATAGCATGGTAAGTTCGACTCCCTCAAAGCTGCAGAAGCAACTTTGACAACAGCACTATTGAAGTGCATTAAAATAAAATGAAAAGAACACATCAAATAAGAGACAGCAAACGAAAAGAAGCCATACAATTAATATTAAACCGCAAGCTACGAAACTACAAAGTAGGATGATAATGAAGCCACAAAGCCACAGAAATAGGATAAAATGCCAAGTAGAAAATAAAAGTGGATAATTACAGGTGCGGCCACACCTGTGTAACCTTTGAAGGTCACACCCTTATTTGTGCCCTACACTACCCTGCCCTTTGCGAGGGGTGTGAATATGTTATCATTTTAACTACATATTTGTAGGGTTCTTGTATTTAAAGGGCCACCTGTACCTGTTGTACCTGTTTAGCTGGCACAGGTTTCAAATATTGTCAATTTCAAAAAAATACTTTATGTTTATAAATAATACATGTTTATCCTAAATAAACACAGTAAAAATTAATAATAATCTTTAGAATTTGTTATCGAACATGTAAGGCCCTGGATCTGAAATGTATTGAATTGTGTTCTTTTAATAAATTAATTATTCCACTTATATAATTATAACAGTTTTGTATTGCTTAACGTCGCAAGCCACATCTCTCATACAAAAGATCTCAACGCGCTCCTGTGCAACATGTTTTTATTTCCACAACCGTACTAAAATTATTGTTACTCATTATATTATAATAGTTCAAAATCCTTAGAAGTTTGCTTACTCTTCAAAGTCAAAATCACATCATCTTGGTTAGGTATTAGTTATTATGATTTTGTCAAAATATAATTCACATTTTTTATAGAAATATTTTCTTAACCTGCTTCATTTCTAGTCAGAAAAATCTACTTATCTGAAATATTTTAAAATTACGAATCATGTAAGGGAATGCGAGGAATGGCGTGCAGTTAAATAATTACCTATGAATGAATAACAAGAAAACTATAAGTACAAGTAGAGGCACGGTTGACCGTTATTGCGCAGAAGTAAAAAATTAGGTATCACGGGTCCGTAGTATCCCTTCCACCGTTTGCTCAGCGCTAAACTTACGTGCATACATAGGTATAATTTGATTACATAAGATAAAACTATTGAAGAATTACATATTTCGGAATGTGAACAATATTAAGCCAATTTATGTTTTTACCTCAACCCAGCTCGAACATTTTGTTGTAGCTTAACCATTATTACAATATGCTTCAAAACAGACAGTCTGACAACCTTGACAATGCTATTAGCAACCGTTATTGTATAGGTAACGTTAAATTACCTCGCAGAACAAGTTTTAGCACACTTTCCGACATTTACTTGTTTCACTATGATGCGTCATTTTGTACTGCTATGTTTATTTCTTGGAATCGTCTTTATATCTTAAATATTTATATTTCAAACGGTTATATTTATGAATTTAGTAACAAAGAAAATTATAATAAAAATTGAAACAAATTAAACCTAGTATTTACACATGAAACAGTAACTGCAGATGTGTGTTCAAACAACCGTAGCTTAACTATATTAGCTTCTATGTATTTATGTGTGGATATGTTATTTCAATTCTTATTATAAGAAAATAAATATGTTAACTATAGCGGTTTCCTGTCCATGCTTGCAGTTATGTTACCTATGCAAAAGACGTGCGTAAAATACAAACGAGCGGTAATTTTTTGTCAAACATGTATGTAACTGTTGGCTCCAAGCGCAAATTATTTCTATTTAGTCTTGATTATCTGAATTATTTAAATCGTATGGCCCTTACCTATAGATATTTATAGTATAGGCATAATTTATATTGTATTGCAAGAACACTTCTTAATTTCTATTGGTTTACGTTTGTAGTTTATGCTCAAAATGAATAAACCTCTGCATCATCAGCAAAAGACACAGTGTCTCAAACTTTTTACTCCACAATTAAGAGTGTTATTAAACACTCTTTTATATTAATAAGTACCAACTTGACCATTTGATCGCATGAGGGCCAAAGGTTCTCTCGCCCTCACAAACAAATCAACGATGTCGCAAACAGTCTGTTTGTAGGTAAATTAGATACTCCGTACCACAAGCATATTAACCGTAAAGTGACTAATCCATACACGTGAGATACTGGTTCTGAAATTACCTTACTGAAGCTATTCAATTAAACTTGTACATTAACATTTTGTTGCGTATCAATGGGACTTTATTTTAAATTTTTTTTGTATCTAAAAACATAAGATATGCGTACCGAATAAAAGACACGAAGCCTTTATTAACAAAGAAAATTACATTCAAATAATAGAAACAATTAAGAACTTAATATTTACAATTGAAACAATTGAGCTAACTGTAGACTGGTGCAAACAATCTACAGGTAACTCAACTGATCCATATCAATACCAGTCTGAAAAGTCCCCAAGAATAATAATAAAAATAAAATAAGTTTTAAATTAATTCCAAATTTCATAATCTGGTACGTACGAGCCCAAGAACCTTAATTTTTTTTACAGATTCACGTTGCAATTTCATAAAATTCGCTTGAGAGTTTTAAGAAAATGTTAATTGTTAATTTAAAACAACTAATGAAGAACGTCCACTCATTGGATAAAACGACAAAATTAACATTTCAAAGGCCGATAACAAAAAAAAAGGAATACCTGGTACTAAATCTTATCGGACTGCCATTTGCGAACAGTAAAAATCTGCATCTTTACGAGTAAAAAAGAATCATAACCATGTGGTGTTCTATTGTGTGCGAACCCTATTGTGCGTCCACCTCTTTAAGGCTCTGCTTATATTAGCGCTCATAAAAAAGCGATAACTTTCCGAATAAGCGCAAAAAATCGTTTCTAAGTAAGACGAGATTCTGCAAACTATTTTCTTTGCAACAAAATGGATTAGGTATGCTTTTTGGGGATTTACGTTCGACTATTTAATCTACTTCTAGATAGCCAAAAAAGAACTCGACCCATATCTAATTCAGTTTATGGTATATTCAAGGTTTGTATTATTTTGAGTTTTAGGATCCTTGGTTTTTAAGGCTGATTATTAATCCGATAAAAGTAAATAAAACAAGAACAAATAACAAAAATAAACAAAAGAACTTTCATGGCAACAACTGACCTAAAACAACCGTTCAGCAAAAAAAAATATTTAAATTGAGAACTTCTTGAACTTTAAAATGGCACGAACTCGCCCCGATACTCAATAAGTGGCTATTAGTCAAGAGGTTGACTTTATATTTTTTGCTCCGCAAGATGTCGCACATGTGTAGGTACTTTGTTCTAGGAAAGATCCTGTGCCCACATGCCCGTACGCAAATTGTCAGATGTGATGAACCTTTGGCAACATTACTATAAGCCTTAACAAAGTTTGAGGTTGCAATTCGAAATTACGAGACATAATTGGTTATGAAACTAAAAATAATGTCTTAATGTAGATTTGCTGCAATTTTTCGTACCTAATTTAAAACTAATTAAATTATAAAATTAGGTAGGTGCTTTGACAAAACAACGATACACTTTTACGGAGCTTTGCATATGTTTAACTTTTAGTAAGAGTTATTTTTTAAACTAAGCAGATGCTGAAATGTTCATTACCTCTTTATCGACAACGAACTCGATCGACATTAAGGCATGCGGGTCCGTTCCTGTTTTTTAATTGTATGTAGCATTGACATCTGCTTTTACATACCAGTTCTTTTATAGATACAGGTGGCTTTAATTCAACACTTTGTACAACGTAACCTTTTATTGATTCCACTATTTTATGTAACTACAAAGAGCATTATCTGTTCAATCGCTTTAGTATTTATTTTCACTGCTAATATGTTAATACTGCGACAAATTGCAGTGGGGCAGTGCCGGTTAAATAAATACATAATAATAAATGTTTTAGATTATATATTTTTTATTAAACGTATTTCACTTGTGGCTTCATTTATTTATCTAAAGATAACCTGCTGAATTAAAAACTCAGCGTAGGTATAGTGACAGTGTTGTCATTATGTTTAATAGAGGTACTTGCATGAAAACGCGGGGATGGTATGCAATCTATTATATTGCGGAAACAATATAGGACAAGATTGATATCATAAAGTATTCGCTTGCCAACCGCAGCTTCACTACAAAGCGCATTAGCTAACGGGAGGCTACACCCGAGATTCTTGGAAAATGTTGACGATCTATGAAACAAGAAGTTGTCCGCCTTTTTGGAATGCTTTATTATCGGTGAACCTTTACAGCATTCTTTTGCTAGAAATAAAGACAGTTAAAATTAAACAATCAAGCATTAATTCTAAAATCTCTACAATTCTAACCTCACAACAGGCTCAAAACAGGCTGTTGAGGTGAGCTCAACAGCCTGTTTTGGTCCACTGCTGGTCGCAGGCCTCCCCCTGATAAACGCCTTATTGGCTATTATTTCATGGGGGGTAGTGCCCATAATTCCCACGCTGGGCGAGCGGGTTGGTGATCGCAGTTCGGTGGTAGAATAAAATTGTACTGCAGGGGGCGCCGCTGCCCGTCCCCGGTGGATATCCCTCAGTTGCCTCTTACGACCCCCGCGGGAAGAGTTGGGGTGGTGCAAATTCTAAGCCGGCACCATACAGCGTGTTGTGTAGTAAGCTGTATGGTGCCGGCTTTGAATTCTAACTATTACTGAGGTGAAATAATAATTACAGAGCCCAGCTAATGCAAAATGTAAGGTCAATGTTAAGTAAGTACCTAATCACTGATAATAATTTTAAAATTTTTAACAATGCTGTCTAAATTCATGTATTACCCGTATATTAACTAAAAATAATAGAGAAAAACAAAAACCGATTAATTTTTTATCGTAATAACAAATCTTAGGCCCCGATTTCGTGATGTGAAGATAAAAGGGATTGATTGAAATTGAATAAATAAATCGAAGTAATGTAAATGTAACGTAACGTAGTAGGGGTGTAGTCTCAGTAGTCCGGTTACATTTAATTGAACCGGACTACTGAGTCGCTCGATGTATATGATACTTTTGTAGCTTCAAAATTTAAAAAGTCATTTACTCGTATTTGCGAAAATGAGATTGATGAAAAGTAATATAAAAGCAAAACAATTTCCACCTAAATCTAGGGCATGCAAATACAGCTCAGTGGCTTATACAATAAATTACAAATCAAATATACTATCAAATAAATTACATAATAATGAGAAAAGAAATAAACTTGGTAGGTTTAACGGTTAATTCCATAGCAGATTTTAAATACACTAGTAAGAAAAGAAATAAACTTGGTTGGTAGGTTTAACGGTCAATTCCATAGCAGATTTGAAATACGATAGTAAGAAAAGAAATAATCTTGGTTGGTAGGTTTAACGGTCAATTCCATAGCAGATTTGAAATACGTTAAAGAGACGTTGAGAATTTGCTAACCAGAAGTTCTATACGTTTAACACCTATTACTTTTATAGCTTTGTCATTAACATTTATAATGGAGTCGACAACCAGTATTTCCAACATTCTATACAGAGTGACTTAATGAGAAGCATTTGTAAAAGGATATCCCTGGATATATCCCACTATCTGCTTAAGCGACTTGACCACACAAAGAGACAATTGTTATCAAAAACTTAAAAGCTTATACAACGAGCTTTAGTTCTTCGAGTCATAAATAAAAGGATAAATAACTTAAGTAAATGCCACACAAAATGTTGGGATTCATGTTGAATGGTATCATGATTTTAAACCTTAAATCTTGGAATGGTAAGGTCATCTCTTCCATTGTTGTGTCATGTCGCAATAAAAGATAATCATTTCGTGTATTTTGGAGCAATTTTCTGTTACCGCCCACGCTCTTTAAGGTCACAGACGCATATTATGAAGTAGAACTAGTATGGATCTGTATTTGCTAAGATATTATCCCAATTCTTTGTAAAATCTTACTTAAGTTTTTCTGGCTCATGACAAGACATCAATATATTGAAGAACTTGTTGCTATATTTATGCACGCATCTCCTAACTTATGTATTGTACGAGTAGGTATACCACTTGCAACAAATAAACGGATCCACTGTAACTCAAAGATACGTGGCCAGCATCAATATTACATTGTATTCAAGAAGCATTCGACCTCATGTCTCTATAGAATTTTATTGATAGATAAAAAGGACAAAGTCTAGATGAATTTCGAATACATAACATTTTACAAGAAAAACATATAAATAACGGTAAAGAAATACCTCCATCTTTAAAATTATTGTGGCTTGGCGACGAAAACAAGCTAACAGCTCGGCTTTTAGATAGGTACCGGATTTTTTATATATTAGCTAACCAAATTAGTAACTAGCCTTGAGCAGTTCGCTAAACATATTAAGGTCATTAACCCTCGTCAAATCTGGTTGTGATTCACTGATCGAAATAATAATAAACTGTTGGAACAGTTTTTGCCGCTGCCTCAAGTTTTTTGTTCATCAGTGGCTTTGAAATCATATAGAAGGTTATACAATTACTTGTAGGCGTTAGGTACCGGGCGTAGGAGGTGTAACAGAATCGAGGCATGAACACAATAAGTCTTATTCTTCTCTTTCGGAGTTTCCAAGGTCGCCTTTAGTACAGAGATATCTTTAGTTCAGACTAGTTGAGCCTGTCTTTCAGTGTTTATCTTTACCTACTTTTTAATGGTTAGTGGTTCCTGCATTTCAAGGCAAGGTTTCACGATAATCTTTAAACAAAACACCTTCCTCACACCTAACATAAAAACTATCGAATCTACCTGCTAATTTCACCGGCTACAATGCCATTACCTAACTATAAAATTGCCTTGTCTGTAGCTATATTCTGCTTATACAAAACTCCGGCAAAATCAGTTTCTGCGTAGACTAGTTCTGTTTTGTCTCTTACCAAACATCGTTCATCTCTCTTGTTCTTGAAAACTTCAGCCTCCCGATGTCCCATATGTAGACGATAAAAAACACCCTCCCGACCTTTTGGTCCTGAGCGTCTTACTTAGTCCGTTGCTCGGTATCCTCTGGTACCGTGGTATCGGTACTTGTAGAAAAAAGGCTCGAACGGAATTTTATGACTTGTTTGAGCGGTCTTAGGGCGCATTCACGCATTAGTTCCGTTTATAAAGGATCGTATTTAACGGGTCTGATTAGTTGCTACTGGCACGCACAACGGACCAAACCGAGTCTAAGTGTGGAAAATAGAGTACACAATACAATAGTTGCTACTGGAGATTACAATTAACTCCGTATTTACAGGGCCCATTTTAACAAATTAATCCTCTGGTTGTGTGTCTACTGAATCCGTAATACTGTCGCTCGTGTGAAGTGAAGTTATTCCTACAGCTACATGTCCCTTCGCGAAATAAAAACGTTTTTGATTAATTGTACCTGAAAAGCGGACCGCTGTATGTACGTATAGTCGCACCGGTATTTCTCTACTGACTGTAGAATACTGCCATGTGTGTAAAATCGTTGGTACACATATCATCGCCCGTGTTTGCGCACACACTTGTGCACTATAATTATGTCGTGCGCACATGACTAACCTCCGTTGAGACTGTCCGCCGTAGCCAAAAATTCTACTAGGAGAACACACTAAGATAGGTACATCATCATCGCCAAAAAAAATTGTCTATACTAATATTATAAAGAGGAAAGGTTTGATTTTTTGTTTGTTTGTTTGTTTGTATGAATTGAATAGGCTCCGAAACTACTGGACCGATTTGAAAAATTCTTTCACCGTTAGGAAGCTTACTTTTCAGGGAGTGACATAGGCTATATTTTATCCCGGAATTCCCACGGGAACGGGAACTACGCGGGTGAAACCGCGAGGCGATCGTCTAGTATACGATAAAACGGATCAGTAAAACGGAACGCGGTGTGAATATGCCTTAGCTATTCATATAGCGTTAATGCCGACAACCTTAGCAAGGACAGACTAGTGGGATTGGACGCTTCGCTGGGTTGAGGAAGTCTTGCTCTTTAAAGGGGATAGAATTTAATGCCGTAATAATAATCTACATGTATTTTAGTATTTTAGTTTTATTTTATTTTTTTACCTGGTAGGTAATATGTGTAAGTATGGGTTTTTAATAAATTATAGAATACTAGCTGCGCCCCGCGGCTACGCCCGCGTGGAAATTTAAAATTATCACTTAGGAGTATGAAAAATAGATGTTGGCCGATTCTCAGACCTACTCAATATGCTCACAAAATTTCATGAGAATCGGTCAAGCCGTTTCGGAGGAGTACGGGAACGAACATTGTGACACGAGAATTTTATATACAAGATGTAAGAGTTTAACACAACAGTGAGATAGGTAAACGCAAACCGTTGAAATAAATTTGACTTTTTCACGTAGCATTATCGAACCCCAAAGTAAGCTATTATGGCTACCAGCACCACATAAGACTCACATAAGATAGATTTTTTTGTCAATATGTACATGCTTAATATACTTAACTTACATAGAAAACATCCAGACCTGAGGGTTTGATAACACTTTCATGGCCATCTGCGGTCAACTTATCAGGACTAGGTATCATTTATTAGAGCTTCACAAAAAAATTACATACGTTCTTGCGAGGGGAATCAAACTCACAACCTTCTGCGTCTCAGGCGAACCTTCGCTTGCTGAGCTATAAAGGTCATCAAAAGCATAGCTTGCTAAGAAACATACCTATCAAAATGTACCTAACGTAGGTATCCATAGACAAAAACTGGACTAATTTGAGTCAATCGTGCCGTGGTAAACGCAATCATAATTATTGTTACTGTTCTGAAGGTTTGAAAGTACAGTCAAACCAACATAATAAAAATTCTATTATAATAAAAACTCTATTAAAGTACCATATTAAAAACCTACATGATACTGTTTTTGTGACCTTTACAAGATATTTACCTACCTAAGTATATCTTAAGGGTGGTAGGTAGTTCTTTGAACAAGAAAATCAGGCAATTAGTGGCATTGTCGGTTAACTTGAACTGTTGTATAAAATCTATTGTCAAATACGTCAATTTAAATGTAATCGTTATTTTCATAGAAAAAATCCCTAAAGTTAGAACTGTAGAGAAATCCTACTTTCCTTCTGATATGGTAATAGAGCAGACTTAGTATGTTGTACTATTGGAAGGAAGGTCCATCACGCCAGACTTCTGAATTGTCTAGTTTTATCGTTGACTGTACTATCCTAAAGTTCTGTTCAATTAGATGTAGGTACGTGTGGACAGGTTATCATTAATCACTCGTTAGGTATATTCTTATTCTTACATTCGGCAATGGTGTTCTAATTATATGTTACAATCTCAAATCTACGAGAACGAGTACCTCGTTTAGATACAGTACCACCTACGTATATCACGTCTTTTAAAATGTACAATTGATTTGTAAGAATTATTATGAAGGCAAATTAATCAATCGAATTTACAACCAACATTAAAATATGTGAACAATTAGTAAAACGATTGAATTTCAAAATCTAAATTCAAAACTACAAAAAACAAAAGAATTAGGAATCATCGAAACAATAGAATCACTCGGTTAAAAACAAACGAAAATCGACAGAGCTTCACTAATTTAGGTAGCAACATTGCAAAAGCAGTTAATGTGTAAATAATGAGTGCTCGAAGGTCACGGCTTCTCAGGAAACAGTAGATACGGACATGGTAATTAACCAGCCTTGACTTACCGTTTTAGAGCATAATGCGAATAAAGACGATGCTTTATATAGGGCAACAGAGAGTAACGAAAAAAAATGTGGGAAAGATAAACCTTTTAGAAATCACATATCACTCGCTTAGGTAGGATCACAATTGCAATGTCTTAAGGCTTGGTAGGCCAGCAGAGGCCGCACTTTTGTGATTTTTAAAATCACCTGAGACTTACAAAATAGTGTTAAAAATTCTGAAAAAAGACGAAGACAAATATTACTTAAGGATCTAGTATAGTCAAAGTCGCACTCAGTTACAAGATTTAATGAATTTCACTCGATAGAAAAAAAATCCAAAGTAACCCCCTTTTCTTTTCTTTGTTTTTCCAATATTATGACTAGCGAACTACTGATATTTTACTTTTTTTATACTCAACTAAAGACACTTAATATTTCTATACAAATTCGCAGAGTTTGACTTGATAAAATGATTTTCTTAATCACCATGTAACTACAAAAAACACGAGCGCGGCGGCTTGGCAGGCGCGCATTTTCCCTTAAGCCTCCTAAAGCAGGAATACCTGGCCCAATTAAACAAGGTAGGTAAAACCCAAAATAGGTAGGTATAAAAAAAACTGCCAGAATTCGGAGACACTGCAGACTTGACACTGAAAATAACCCCAGGCAGGATAAATTCAGAAAGGTTTTGATTCCAAGATCAATAATCTAGTACAGAATGATTTGGAGCTGATGTGTAGATCACTCGCACTTATTACTTTCTGGTTTATATAGAGCAATTTAAGATACCCCTTAGGTACTTCTATACCCAACTATTAATAACACAGATTATGTCGCCAGTCTAAGGTCAGCCAGCATCTGTGTAGGTAACCCTTTTGTGGAGACGACAAGTTAATCATCGAGACATCCTTTACCTAACCAATAACCATTCAGAGCTTCTTTAGTAAGAGGATAATATGTTAATAATCTAGAACGCACTCAATATCGCCAAGTTTTTCTGTTACTCTTTACCCAGTCACGAGATTACGAGAAGACCGACATGGACTCAAAAATATACAAAAACCAATTATTGATTGTGCGTATTTGTGTGTGTGTTTTCTAAGAACTGAATATTTTAGCTAGAAAGAAGCATTATTTCTCTCTCTGCTTACTTTGGGGATAACACTTTCATTGCCCAAAACGCAGATGGCAGTCTGCACAGGCTCCCCTGCTGCGAGTCTCACCGCCTAGGCTGGGCAGTGAATGCGTTAAATGATGCTGTGTGAAAAGTTCTACCGTAATTTTATTAATGGTGTACGCTAACAACGCTTATAATATCAATCAACAAGATATTTTGAAGTTACCTACATATATTGAGCATTGTTGGTTTGGCTAGTTCATTTACATATTTTTACAGTTCGATTTTATTCAGCTACATTTTTGCTATAGGTACGTTTTATCAATGTTCACCTACCACAAGTGTTTATTTGCTTTGAAACTTGTTTATATCTATCATTATGTACCGTATAAAACACAATGTGTACTGTTACCGTATGTTCACATCGAGCTGTGGTGCTGTGACGTAAGTTAACGGCGTGCCACGGTCACTCGGCCACTGTCAGCCTTCGTGCAAACGTTTGTGCGCGTAACCTTTGCAAGTTCCTCAAATATTGTACTGGCTGGCTTTGTCTAAGTGGGTATTATGTTTGTGTGGGTAGGTTATATCATACTGCAACTTTAGATTATGTATTTTTACCAGCTCGTTTCGTCCCAGTGATCTCCTCTGAATCTTTCTATTTATCACGATCATGCGCAATTCGGCCAGATTTCAAATTTGGTTTGCCTCTATTACCTACTCAAAAATATTTTTTTTGGTTAGCCCGTCTCGTTTCCCTGGGCATAGGTTACTCCCAAATCTTATCCACCATCTGGCACGACGCGAGGTCACGATCTTTATTTTTCGCGATTTACCATAAATTTCTAAAGAAGCATTTGCTTTGCTTTTAGGCCGCCAGCCAGGAAATTATAAGAAATATTCCCAACGTTATTTAGGTACCTAACCACAACAACCAAAGCGAAACAAGTTACCGAGACCTTTTAGCTATTAGCTCTATGAAACAAAAACTAAAAGAACATCACCGCACGGGGTCTGGTTTTCAAATGTCAATTGGACATGGATGTCGTCTTTTAGGGCAATATTAAAATCTTTACCTTAAGGTAAAATAAACAGAAATTCCCAAAATTATCGAACATTCCGATGGGAAATAAAAGAACGTGGTGTCTTCTATCGTTCTATATGCGATGGAATGAATTGCTACAAACCTAGGTAGGTTTGGTACCTCGCAAATAGACAAGACACCTGATAAAACCATTATCGCAATAAACGAGTCCCATAAAAATGTAAATCTAAGGGCATAATAAAATAAATAAACATTGATACGATCATCACCATTTAAAACAAGTCGACGCATTCCTTTCCTTCCACAGGGCGATTTATACCAAAATCGTGAGCCTGAGGCGTTTTTACATAGGTACCAACATAAAATGTACCTACTTACAAATACATTTTTACATGCTCTTTAATTACCTATATGTACTTTAAAGCATACACTAGCTGGACCAACTAAGTATTTTATGTCCAGTTTACGCGTTTATTGTGTAGGTTTAGCAGCTCTTAGCTATAAAACAGATATTAATTCCTCATACTTTAAAGCATACACTAGCTGGACCAACTAAGTATTTTATGCCCAGTTTATAAACGCATGACCTCTGTTTATTGTGTAGGTTTAGCAGCTCTTGGCCATAAAACAGATATTTATTCCTCGAAGATGCAATTCTGAGAAAGCAAAAGCTAACATTATCTACGTCTTAATCATTGTTTTCTGAAACACTAAGCTGTAGTAGTAAAGTAGAAATGTGCTTTATTGGGTTCGTTCGTCAAACGAGAGTGGAACGCCGCCGTCACGCCTGCCTGCGCAGACGCATACAATTATTCACAAAAAGAACTCCAACAATGCCAGGGTTCGTCCTTGGGTCCCTAACAAAAGCCGAGAAAGGGCACAGGAACTTGTTTGCCCATGCTTTGGGACTTTCACTGCCTACCTACGCGTTTTGCTGTGGTTTTGTGATCTTCATTTTATTAGAATAATCAGAATAATCGATTTATTGGAAAAATATTACTAACGTGTCCGAAAAAAATATAACTATTATACTAGGTATACCTAATAATAGAATTATAATTATGATATAAATAAAATAAATTTACAGAACAAAATAAATCATTAAAATAGTAAATTTTTCGTACAAAATGAAAAGAGGCTAGGTGCAGTAACAATAATAATATGGTCGGGTAGTTTCTTGTACAACGCTAGACCTAGCACGTGTATGAGTCTGTCCGATTTAGCCATTCTTTAGTATTCAATAGGTTTCATACACTGTTCTGGGTGGATGAAGTAAAGTTATTCTTAAATTCATTAATTTATTCAAGTAATATAAAATAAGGTTGGTTACGTTGAGAAGATATTTGTCTTTCCTTTACTATTTGACTAGTCTCGGCCCGTAGCTGCGCTCGCCAGATACTTTTATAGAAAGTCCTAGTATAGACTAGTTAAATTAAACAAAACATTTCATTGCTTTTACCTACACGGTTGCTCTGCACCGCACAGATAGGCTATGTAGTAAAGCCTTGCCAAGAGTACCTTTCACACAAGCAGGGCACAGGAAATGTAACCACTGTACCTCCATAGCTGAAAATCAGTTTGAACATCAATAGATTTGGGTCGAGATTGTATTTGTCACTTTGTTCGGACGCGCCAATTACAATAATGCACACTCACACACTGAAACTGTGGTTATGTGGGCGTGTGGAGGCGATGTTACCGTTATGGTCGCACATACCAGTGACGTCAACGAGGCCTCATGCCTCCGACGCCACATGAATACGTTAGTAATAAGCCGAGAACACAGAGTCACTATTCTAATAGCAACTTGAACGTATAATTTCATTGTGAACCTTGGTACTGACTGACACTGATTTGATTGGTATGCCATTTAAACTTCATTCATTATACCCTCTTATTTCCATGAGTACCTAACAAAGCTCAAAGTTGTTTTAGTTCAATGCTCTTTTTCTTCTTTTCCAGATCGAGATCATGATATTTTTGGCGAGAAAAGAAGTTTACATGAAAAAGGGAAAGAGCCCAGGAGGTTTATTTCCTCGATTCTTGGTGGCGACGTACCATATGGCAGCCACAGACCAGTTTTGAACGCAGCAGAACGAAAATTGTATCTGCCAGTCGCCTTAGAGGAGAAAAAAGCAGAGAAAAAAATCGAAGCTAAGCAACCTTTGATCAAAGAAGAGAAAGACGCTTTAGACAGCGAGCCGATCAAATTACCATCCAGAACCACCCCGTCCCCAGATGCGATACCCTCACCCGACAATGTTATATGCCAAAAAGTTTCAGTCATTCAAAGAACACCAGCTCAGTCTCAATTCAGTAAAAAAGATGTGGCAGACATAACACTTCCACCAACACTGCCCACACCAGAGCCCGAACAAGATCAGCCTATCGATTACGCAATTGCAAAGAAAAGGGGCGAAACAGAGGATGAAGAGACTGAAAAGAAAATAAGAGAACAACGTCGAACAAGTAGTTCAAAAATTGCCAACGGAATTTTGGCTAGACCTTTACTAGTCCTAAGGAATTGCCCTGCGAATAAATTGCCCGGAATCATATCCGCTGCTGCCGGTCATGGCCGGTCCACAGGCGGTAATAGCTCTGGTGGTAACTCTCAGAGCAGTGGAGGCTCCGGAAGCTACAGTTCTGGCGGCGGCAGCACTGCGCCCTCTTCAGGCGGCAGCGGAGCTATGGGCGGAGGTTCGGGAAGCGGGGGTAACGGCCGCGACGGACGATCTAACTACGGTCCCAATAGCCCACCCACAGGAAGCCTGCCACCCTTCTACGAAACCCTGGGACCCTCCACAAAGAGCGGCCAAAATTCCTTCAACGCCAACAGTAACTTTTCTAGTGAATTCAATCTTATCAACGGATTCAACATGGACTGTGAAAACCATGAAAATACCCCCAGCTTCCCCGAACAGACCAAACAATATTCACTAATGCAAAATGCTAACTACGGTCTAGCATTGAAAGACGAAGATGTAGATTACGAAAACAAGCTAGAAAACTTAGGAGGACTCAGCTACGGGGGCGATTTTGATACTAATTCTATGGTGGTAGATATGGATGAAAATGTAATTGATAATTTTACAACCACCTTGACCTTCCCAAACACGCTATCAGATTCAACAGAAGATTTCGCTTCGCTTCTGGGCGGCCACGTTGATTCCATCACCGATACAGATATCCGCGAATCATCATCAATATCACCAGACTCACACAACGCAGTTGATATCGAATCAATAGCGGAACAAGTTAATTTAAGTAGACAGTATTATGAGAAGGCTAATTATTTGGCTGGTTTTGCTGGGCAAGAGCAATCGTCATATAACTTTGCTAAGGAACGACCAGATTTGCTAATGCAGTTGAACCCCGCGCTTCTGTCTCAACACAGCGAGGGGCAGATGCAACAGCTACAGATCCACGTGCAACTGCAGCAGAGACAACAGATCTTGTCTCCCGGATTCCCTTTCAGCAATCATAGCCTGGAGCTGGACTCACCTACCGGCATGTCCTTGCCATCTCCCGGTGGCAACAATTCCCTGGACGGAAGCAGCCACATCGAGAACTCATCGCTCAGTCCCGCTGCTGCTGTAAGTCACAAGAAAGGCTGCAACGATGGCAAACTGAACATTTTGCAACAAAGGGTAAGCATTACTTGATTTAAAGGCGAAGCTTTGAACAGTTTTTCATTTCTAAGTCGTGATTTAACTTTTGATTGAAAATTGATTAAATCATAAATTTTAAACGACTTAGATGTATTCGAAATGGAAAACAACAATGTTACGCCGAGCCTGAATCAACTATGCTTTAACTTACACGTACTGCCTTATTTTCTTTAAATAATTTGTGTTTAATTAAGTAATTCTCAAACTGTATAATACAATAGTCAATACAAAATTTCCTCTCCTGCCATGAAATATTTTAGTTGTAAGTTTAGCTGGATTGAAGTTAATGATCTATTTTCTTCTTTTCAGTTGGGTCTTCCATCAGAACTCCCATTAGAATTCATCAACGGTGGTCACGGCGTGAAGAATCCCCTGGCAAACGAAGTAAACGCACGGCAACGAGAGGAAGAGAAGAACAAACAAGTATTAGTTAGTGAAGACGACCCCACTAAGTTTGTTTGCCGGGTATGCTCGAAGAATTTCAGCCTACAGAGGTTGTTGAACCGACATATGAAGTGTCACTCAGACGTGAAAAGATACCTTTGCACCTTCTGCGGGAAAGGGTTCAATGACACCTTTGATTTGAAGAGGCACACAAGAACGCACACTGGAGTGAGGCCGTACAAATGCAATCTTTGCGAGAAGTCGTTCACACAGAGATGTTCGTTGGAATCACACTGCCTTAAAGTACATGGAGTCCAGCATACTTACGCATATAAAGAGAGGAGGACTAAGGTGAGAATTTGTTTTACTACAGCAGACGAATAGGTAGAAATAGATATAAAGCAAATTAGATGCACAATAGATCCATCTTACTACACGAGAATTTATAGACCCTAACGAGTTAATATATCCAACAGGAACGATACATAGCATATTGGAGTTTTAACAGTAAATTTTCTGTTATTTCTAGATGTACGTGTGCGAAGAATGCGGGCATACAACATCGGAGCCAGAGGAACACTACATGCACCTCAAGAAGCAGCATCCCTACTCGCCGGCACTCCTGAAGTTCTACGACAAACGACACTTCAAGTTCACGAACGCAACCTTCGCAAATCAACTGCTGGGACAACTGCCGATGCCAGTACACAATTAGAACTATAAATTTAAGCCTGAACCCAATATGGGCATTAGGCAAAGATAATACAACTGCAATCGCTCAACATTGACTAAATAACTACCAAATTAAGAAACTGAACGTCTTAGGATAAAATGTACTTATAAACAAATTAATTCCGTCCGAAATAAATCCAAATTGGTCCAGTGGATTTCGAAGTGCGTACTGTTTTGGTACGCTTCGTTATAAAATGTATGCTGTCTTCCAAACTATTGAGTAGTCATTCCAAAATTTTAAGTTCACTTTATGTATCAGTTTATTTTAAATAGCGGGACTCCATCATTTTGTTCTCAAAAATACCTTAATTTTTTAACAGTCAATGTGAAATTGAGTAACACTAGCCGTTATGGCACGACTGCAATTAAAAAATCAAAGTATCGGGTATTATGTGCAATCTTTGGTGATGGTACGGGGTTAGTTGTAAGTTTAGATAATAACTAAGTTTTATGTGTAGGTTAGTACGAATTTATTGTACATTTTAGGCTTCATTTCAAACCAGCCAGGATTTGAAGTAGATGATGTGAGTAGATCAGGATGGTGCTAAGCTCGATTCGGTTTGCTGACTTGAAATGAAGCGGTATGTTTCGGATGACCTTTTTTGTCCGATTCATAAACATCTGGCGTCTCGAACGACCTGACTCCATAATAAGGAATCTCTTTCCTCGTATTAGTGATACTAGCTCCTAATTATTTTCTCAAAATATTAACACAATTTATGTCACAAGTTATATTTTACATACTACGTATAGAGAATGTTATGTTTGTTCTTTATTGTAATTAAGATCGTCAAAATTCTCAAATTTGTACGTGTCGAAAAGTAAGTCGTACCAAGTTTAATGCATTTCTAGAATTATTTATTTTTAAATTAAAAGTCTTAATTGGGCAGCCTGAGCTGTGAATGTGTGTGTGATTGTTTTTTTTTGTATTGTAATGTGTAAATGTGTTATTTAATGCGTCGATTGTTATTTTAACTATTGTGTAGATGAGCTTCCGATAAAATTAAGTTTGAAATGATGCTCAAATCGATATTGCGCTTTCACGGCGAAGCTTGTGGATTAGGTACTTTTTGTAAATACAAATCTAAATTAAGTATTATATTAGTAAATTTTCGAGAGCGTAATTACGTTATTGTATTAATAGTACCTACTTAGCATTTATGAGATTCTATAAAATTATTGTTAAAGTATTTTTTGTAAAATTTGGTATGAATATGAACTAGATCTGAACTTTATATTGGCTTATCATTTGGAAAACTGTTGTGATAGCGCGATGCCTGTGTAATACTTGTCCGTTGCATTTATTAGCATTTCGATATATCGTCAAACTGTTTGTATTAATAAACGAACACTTTGTTACTCTGTATTGGTAAGCAATTATAATAATGATTAAAATTATATTGTTTTATTTTTATCTTTCAATTTACTGTAACTTTCGATTTATACTACATCCATGGCGATAATAATTCCCAAATTACCGCTTTGGGGTTTCAAATTGCTTTGTCATCATGCTTTGGGGAATGCTATGACAATTTAAAGTTACTGAACAATTTGAAGATAATGATCAAACATGATTGGGATTTTAGTCGTAAATTAAAACGGATCCGTAATATAACCAAGTCAGTACGTCTGTAGCAGTTAATCAAAATGGCAACTAGTGAAAACGAAAAGATATTGATGCACGAATACATCAAAGCTTACAGAAACATATTCTACCTGCCAATGAAAGTGATAGGATTCGTCAGATTCGACATTAGAAACAACGAGATCGTAGAATTATTGTTCAGCACTCTCGTCTACCGAACAATTATTCTTATCGTCACCAATATGGGAGTCGCATACTTGGTCTACATCTCAACTGCGACACGAACCTACCTTAACATACCAGACGGCATGGCTCTCATCTATTTCTCCCTGTACGCAAATAGTTTACTGATAAACCAGACATTCGTCAATACGAACAGCGGCCTGGTCATTCTTAACGAGGCCTTCAAAATCGACACTCATTTGGGAATCAAGGAAACAAGGTTCTTGAGAGACGTTGAAGTTAAGACTTTCATAGTCTTGAGCATTGGGATCCTCGTGGTCAACATGATGATCGGCATTTTTCTGTACTCACAGTACAACGTTAATATGACCGTGCATGTGATTGGGTCCTCGTATTTTTTCTGGTTGGCCTTTTGTTACATCGACTATTGTTTCTTCAGCCTCTACGCTGCGTTTATCGCTTTAAGAGCTCGCTTCCTTAACGTTGCGCTGGCTAAGATTGGGGGAGTGAAAATGAAGTATTTGTCGGACAAATCTCTCTTAAATCTATTTTTTTGGCACAAATCCTTCAATGATTTGGTGGTTTTTGATCGCACTAATAATGACTATAGAATTGGTTTTGAATTGATCTTTAGCTTGTTGCGGATTGAGGAGAAGTTCTTTAACTTTCCTGTAAGTCAAATATGTGTGTCTATTATATTTCCATAGCAAAGATATTGGTACATAGGTAGGTGTAAGTTCTGAAGGTGTATTCAGTTGTGTCTAATATTTATGTCTTTCAGGTAAGCCTTGGTTTTACAACAATCATAGTGGGAGCATTCGTTGCATCGCAGACTTTTATTGAGCGATTGAAGACTGGCAATGTAAGTAAATATTAATATATTTTTAGCTGTTATCGTTTGATGGTAATGCCATAATCCCCACGCTGAGCATACGGCTTGGTGATCGTAGTTTGATGGTGGGTCTATAGGGGCACTGCTACATTATAAAATGCTGACTCACTGACAGACAATGCACAGTCCGAATCACTGGCTTTTACGCATAACACGTACGAAGTCGCGGGTTATGGCTAATTTATAATAATATTTATAGATCGAACAGCGGTGGCTCTGAATCCCGAAATTTGGATCCTTTCAGACCAGTGGCAGGCTTTTGTCAACAGTGGGATGATCAGGGTTAGTACTTATAATGATAAGCCTAAGTATAATATACCTAATCTTTGCAGAAATTGGACCAAGAAAGCATCATAACTGGCTGGGTGCTTCTCAGCTGGGGTTTCATGATCCTGGTGTCCCTATTCGTTGATTTGTTTCAACAGCAGATTGAGCAGACTAAGATGATTTGTGCTTGTATTCAACTCAAGCCGAATAAACCTGGTGAGTTGATATTTTTGTTGTCTATATTCTCCTATAATCTGTAATCTCCGTTCCCGTAACCGCTTTCATTTGAGGTTTTTCTTTCTGCTAGTGGATAACACTCGCGGAAGAAAAACTGGCAGTGAACCGTTAAAGTTTTTTTCTAAAACAGATTCTACTTTTGGGGATTATCGGGGTCGGGACTGTAGATACACTTTTGGGGAAGTCATGAGCTATATTATGTACCTATTCATAAGAGATCTTGAAGTCGAGACGATAAAACAATTACCTACCCCTTGAATTTGTTACATTTCATGACGCAACTAAAGGTACTACCTCGACCGAACCCCATTATAAATCATTGAAACGTATTTCTTTCAGAAGTCTACAAGCTCTCGAAGACCATACTCCGCGTACTAGAAAGACGAGAGGTTCGTTTAGCGATATACGATCTATACTTCTTTGACACTGGCATCATTCTGAGGATGGCGTCCGCTACTCTGGTCTATATCACTGTACAGCTGCAGATGGCGTTCCCTAAACTACCGAATAGTGGCACAATAGACCAGTTAAATGTTACTGATGTAGAATAATAATAAAAAGGCAAAAGACGACGTGATTGTTTTCTTTCAACCCCCGACATAAATTGAAAGATGGTATGCAGATTATCATAGATCGACCGCACCACTGCTGCGCGGTAAAAAATGCATATACAAATATGGGCTCTGACTCGTAAAATTTTGATGAATTTTATATTGACTGCATTAAATAACAGACACCTTGCGAAGACCATACTCCGCGTACTAGAAAGAGGGAGCAAGACTCGAGGCTCGAGCGATATAGGTACGATTTACTTTTTCGAACCCTGGCACTATTGTGAGGATGGCGTCCGCTACCCTGGTCTATATCAACAAGTGCAGTTGGTGTTCCCTAAATTACCTAGTTGTATTGAAAAAAAATTAGACGTTTTTCCTTCATATTCGTGTTCTTTTACGTGTATTTTTACATTATAATTATTGTTTTGAAATTTATCCCTTGAAATTCCAAAACAATAATAGTAAATAATAATAATAAATTCTATAAGATATACTCACATAGTATTTTTGGAATAATATCATGACAAAACACCCTTTCCACGGCACCCTTAATAATATATATTTTATTCCTTATCAAACATGAGGCAAAAATTACTTCATTGCAGGCGTAGGTATGTACTAAAATTTGGGACGGCAAACTCTATCATAAAAACACGGCTAATGCATATAAAGCTAAGGCATATAAACATGTTAAGGCCAATGTAAACATAAAAGGAGTAGTAGAGAGAGTAGAGAGATACATAGACTTGTTTATTTCAGCTACTTCCATAGTATTATGTCTTATGGTATACTGCTGTGGGGGAACGCTGCAGATACTAACACCGTATTTGTGCTGCAGAAGAGGGCTGTTCGTGCAATCTATATTATGGGTCCCAGAGAATCCCTACGTGATAAATTCAGTACCATGTCAATATATTTATAAAAACTTGTCTTACTAATAAACATACACTCGCTGTGTCCACAACTAGGCTACACAAAATTAATGTATCTTTCAAAGGGCAATGAATACGCTTCTACAACAAAACTCCTAGTGAGTTGAAATAATTAACAGTAAAAAAATTCTTTGTCAATACCATCCTGTACAAAAAGGCTTATTATAAAATATCAGATTACCTAGAGGATAAAAGGTTTCTATGTCGCTTCTATACTTTAGTCTACGTACCGAAGAACTCAAATCAAGAACATAACTTTATTTCCGTCAGTGCTTAATTTTATAATTTGACCTTTTCTAAGTGTTTCATTTATTGTATTTATGGAAATAAAGAGTATTTGATTTGATATCCATTTCTAACGCACTGAGCGGAAGGGAAACTGTACATGGAAATCAATCGTTGATTTTTTCGGATTTCCTTGTTAGAGTCCGATTTCCTTCCGAGTTATCTTTATAGATTTCGTGTCCTCCAAGTCGACATTCATTCGGTTGATCATTGGATGTTCCGAAACCTTCGTTATGTTCGCGAACGAGTTATGTTCCGACCTTAACTAATTGGTTCATTACCATACAAAACGTAATTTTACATGACATCAATGCTAAAATACCTACCTGCCCACGTCAATCAGTCAAAAGCTTTACCTTTTTCATTCATTTATCTTTGTTTCACACATGTAAGACTTTTACTCTTGCTTTGCTCGCGCATGGCATCCGGTTAGCACGTTCAAAGGATTCCTGGAAGGGATCGCTTTTATCAGTAAGGCCGTATATTGTAAGTTCAACATTGTTTTCAATGTGCACAAATAGTTCGACCAGACTGAAGAGAATGCACTTTTTGATTTTGTTTCTTGTTAGTAACTTTTTTGCTTAAAAAAAATCAAATTCATTTAGTTCAGATTACTATGATCCATAATTTGTTAGTAACAGAAAGATCTCTTATATTAAATGTTTGTACTCTTAGCCTACCTAGTACATTTAATTTAATTCATTTAATTTAATTCATATATTATATAAAATAGAAAAGAAAAAAAAGAGTAGGTACGCCTTAATATTGTTCTACTTGAGACGGTATAACTAACATCGAAACATTCAGTTTTTTAATATAATAGGTACCTATGGTAGGTCTACCTCCTTTTATTTTTGGGAAGTGGATCATTAAACATAATAGAGGTAAGTAGCTGAGTTACTGTGGAAATTAGCATCAAAATATGCGTCATTCATAACAAAATTCAGCTATTATTTTGACATTTTGTTTCTCACTTTTAACCGACTTAAAAAAAGGAAGATGTTCTCAATTCGGCTGTATGTTTTCTCTAGGTCCGTTAAGGTGAATAAAAGAATGCGAAAAATGAACGTGACAGATGGACGGACGGACCGATAATAGGTTCTGTTTTTGTCCTTCAACACCGGACCTATAAATTGTCGTTATCCTCGAACTGAATCTGACACGGTCAATATATATATTATGTTCTCAAGACTGGCAAACCTGTCATTGAAATACTTGAGTAAGTAAGTAGGTACTTAGGTACCTGCATGTATTTCTAGAATAAGTACGAATTTCGGCTCCTTAACCGAATATTTCGTAGACCATATTCCTCAACTGAACGAGTGAATCATCTGTGTAATTAGTTTTCGATTCTTATGTAAATTATGCAAATAAAATACTCGGCCAATCAATAACAAGACGTAAGACGTACATACATTATTTAAACAATTGTTTAGTCGACTTTTCACGTATATATTTAAAGACAAATATGGATGAAGTGAAGTACAGTGTAAGTTCTTTTGGTCAACGCACGAAGAAACTATGAAGATCGTTTGCTTTATTTTGTTGGTCACGTTTTGTGTGTTCGGGGTGAGATTGTCATACTATTATTATTTACATTTTCGGACTTTTTTAGAGATTACAAGTGTACTAGTGCAAACGGAAATTTATTTTAAAAAAAGTAGAGTTTGACTCGGGCCAAAACTACTCATTATAACTCGGTCTTGTGATCCACCCTCGCTGTGCTCAGATTCAGATTATTTATTGATAACGCTGGTTACATGATCACCAACAAATAATAAAAAATTGTTCACAAGTCGGTATCGATCCAGCATAGTAAATCAATTCAATGAATTCAATTATAAAAAAAACTAATTTTCAAAATCGGACTACTCTGTAGGAAGTTATGCGTATACATAAAAAAATACGCGTCGACTCGAGAACCTCCTCCGTTTTTCGTCGGTTAAAAAATAAAAAAGACCGTCAAGTGCGAGTGTAACTCGCGCGCCGAGGGTTTCGAACGTTTGTTTATGAACAAGTAGGTATGTACTAAAGGTACCGGTTAGAGACTCCGAAATTTAATGAATACCTAAAACTAGTAGGTACCTACATTTCAGATGGATCTCTCTGCATGCTTCGTTGATAGGGGAAATAGTAGCGGTAAATTTGTCGACTATTTTCAAAGTATTTCAAAAAGTATGAGACCTACAGAAAATTTAAAAACTGTTTTGAAATGTACAAACCGCTACCTTTCATTTGATACCCCATTCAGAGGGGTAGCCTCCCCTTTTGAAAAAATATTTCGACGTTTTTCAAAATATTTCAAAAAGTATGACACCTACAGAAATTTCAAAAACTTTTTTGAAATGTCGAAACCATTACCTTTCATTTGATACCACACTTAACTTTGTAGGTCTCTTTTAAAATTCCGACATCTCAATTTGTATGGAAAATGTTCAATTTCATTTTTTTTCATTTTTTTTTCTGTAAATCTGTACAGGCGCACGAATTGTCTTATTATTTTAAATTTCAAGTTGATCGCTGCGGTAGTTGCTGAGTTAAAAAAGGACAGACAAAGCGAGACCATAAGGGTTTCGAAACCGATCTTAGAAACCCTAAAAAGCTCGGTAGTTAACATCGTATATAATAAGATTTATAAGACTAGTTTATGCAAGCGGCTTCGCAAGCATTGTTTCTATGAAAACGTTTAAAGGTGATTTCTATCCCATGGGAACTGATTTATGGGATAAAAAGTAGCCTATGTTTGATTCCAGGATTAGAATTCCTTGTATGCCAAATTTCAGCCCGATTCGTTCAGTAGTTTTGGCGTGAAGAGGTAACAAACATCCATCCATACATCCATCCAAACTTTCGCATTTATGATACTAGCTTCTGCCCGCGGCTTCGCACGCGTTGTTTCTATGGAAACGTTTTGAGGTTATTTCTATCTCATGGGAACTGATTTACGGGATAAAAAGTAGCCTATGATTTATTCCAGGCCTAAAATTACCTGTATGCAAAATTTCAGCTCGATCCATTCAGTAGTTTTGGCGTGAAGAGGTAACAAACATCCATCCATCTATCCATCCAAACTTTCGCATTTATAATAATTTAGTGTGATTAGTGTGATGGATTAGTCCCTAGCAAAACATCATCATCATCATCATCCGCAACCCGACTTCACCCACTGCTGGGTATAGGTCTCCAAACTTTTGTGCCACTCCACTAGCAAAACAATCTACTATTAATTAAGCTTAATCAATGAATGAAACCTAAGTAACATACGATTGAACTCAACTCAACTAGATCTACGGGCCGAATACTCGAAAATTCAAATTATGGTGGACCGGCCACCGACAAACCTTTCGTACACGTAGGTACACCTGTAATTTCGAACTTAAACGAGAAATAATAATTTAATAATGCTGAATAATTCACACATCATCATCTAGCCCTAAGCTAAGCAGACCTAGTATTATACTAAAGTCATTAACAACGGGATATTTACCATGATTTAAGTTTTGAGCTTTCCAATATTTCGGCACAGTTTCATGCGCCATGATCACGTCAGTTATTCCGTGATCATGGCGCATGAAACTTAGTGTTGATAACCATGATGGATTTAAAAGTTTTACCTAGTATTATAGTCTGTGGTTATGAGTAGGTATTTGATACGAATACAATGAATTCATTAAATTAATTAATTACCTACTTCGCTCTTCTTCGTCCTTTTCCAAAGCTGAATTTCACCAACTACTGGGTATAGCCTCGCGCAGTTTGTGCCATACACCACGGTTTTGCTCTACCACTTGTTATTTTATTACAGAAAACTGAGGACCCGCCAAAACCAGCCCCTCCGCCTGCGAGCCCTGTGGCCACTCCGACTGCCCCTGCGGCCGCCTCTGCAGCACCACCAGGGGCTTCTCCAGTACCTGGAATGTCTGGGCTTCCTGCCCTCACTAATCCACTCAAGCCTGGAGCGACAGACAGCGGTAGCGGTAAGACCTCTTACGATGGGGAACGACAATTTACGGTTATCATAAATTTGGGTAAAAGCAAGGTCTTACAAATAAGGGAAAAAATCAGATAACCCTAAATTTGTAGTTTATTCGCAAAAAAAGCTTGCTATGAACCAAAGCCTATAGCGTAGGTACTTCTCGTTGACCTAGAATCATAAAATTTGGTAAGAAGCAAAGTCTTACAGCACAAATAAAGGGGAAAATCCGAGAGCCGCAAATTTGTAGTGTTATTAACACAAAAAATAATTTTTGATTCTTGCCATGGACCAAAACCTATGAGGTACTTCCGGTTGATCTAGAATCAAGATATTTGGCAAGAAATAAGGTAATCACATTAAGCTCGCAATTATACGGAACCCTTAGTATGCGAGTCCGACTCGCACTTAACGTATTATTTTTATTGTTTATATGTTTTATTGAACTCATGTCCATTACAAGGTGTTACAATTTTTAGGTAGAATCTACATGAACCCTGTAAGGGCGTTGCAACATTTCAACGCAGATAGAGCGCTGTTAGACAAATAGCGCTCTGTCGGAGAAGTACAAGCTAAAATCAACTTTATTGCGTTGCAATTGGAATCTAAAAAGTATTTTTTCTAGGCCCAGATAGATAGCCCAGAAAATGTGTATGACGGCCTTTAGAATAGAGAGTGGACCTGTGTTTGCGCGCACCTTGTGCACCATAATAATGTCCTGCGCCGAAATTCGGCTAGGAGGACATCATCCATACTCTATACTATATAAATAAATAATGCTGGGCAATTCACACAGCGTTATCTAGCCCAAAGCTAAGCAGTGTTATAGGTACTAGATAACTGATATACTTAATACAATACACTACATAGATAGATATTTTTTATTATACAGAAAACATCCAGAACGCCCTGGACAAATGTCTGCAGATCGTACAAACATTTGTCCCGAGGCGGGCATCGAACCCGCCACCTCCTGCGTCGCAGGAAAACCTTCGCCCGCTGCGCCACAGAGGTCGTATCATCCGGGGAACAAAGAATTTTTCCCTAGACAAGACACGGGCTTTGTCGAAACGAACGTAATGCGATGGTTCTTCGGAAGAACCATCGCATTACGTTCTGGGGAAGAACTTCTTCCCCAATAGTGTTCTACCACCGCAGAGCTATTGGTGTCAACATTCTTTATGGCGCGTATGTGTTCAGAGAGCCTGGTGGTTGTTTTTCAACACTAACTAGGTTCGTAGTTAACCCGCTTACATTCATAATGAATTCGTCAAACTACGAAGGTTTATAGTAAAAATATGAAATATCGTCGTTTGACACTATTATTTTAATTTCAGGCACAGGATTGGTAGCGGCTGTGGGAGTCGTACAGCATGGAATTGATGCAGCAATCGTAACAGCAAAAAAAATTACGGATGTGTTTCTCGGTAAGAAATACATAATTATACAGACTTAGGGCGAAAGTAATAAACAAATAGGAAAACAAACTTATGACGTAATAATCAATCTTTAATGGTGCAAATAATAACAATCCTTTAATGTGTGCAACATATGAAAATTTGTATACTTCTTATCACATCACACTAATATTCAGGCTCAGCGGAGAGTTTTTTGGTGCCTATAATGTTAATATTGATGATGTTCAGTTTAAAATTTTTGTAACGTAGGTATCCTTACTAAACTATGTTTTCAAGATGATGCATGTAGACCAGTCACATCATGTTCATAGTCTTTTTCATTGTACTATTCTACCACTTATCCGTGAAAACCTTCAATAAGCTTTCTGGTATTTATCAATTTGTAATTCTGTTTATTTTCAAGCCAATGGTTTTCCAGGGAAGTTTGTTATCAGGGGGTCTTCGGCCATCAGGTTTGACACGTGGCAAACCTGATGGCTGAAGACCGAAACTCAGATGGCTCGATGGAATCCAACAAGACCTAAAGACTAATTTCTAAGAAATCAAATAATATCGCAAAAATGTTCGACTTCGACGGGACTTGAGGAGCTATCGGCGCTTGAGTCCGTAGAAAGTCGCAAAGATTTTCGACTCCCACGTCACTTGACTTCGTGGTGTAGTTGGTTATCACATTCCCGTACTGAGGGGAGGACGCGGGTTCAAGTCCCGTCGAAGTCGAAAAAATTTGCGATATTATTTGATTTCTTAGAAATTAGAAATTATCCAGAGTGCGAGGCTTACGCACTATAATAACAAAAACGTAAGACCTAAAGGCATTTGGGATGACTGACTGACAGGAAAAAGCCAAGAATAGAATCGAATGGAGAAATTTGCTCGACCCATCGAGCACATACCCAATAGAGAGGAAATATGTTCATTCGAATTCCGAAACTGATCAGTTATTTGTCACTAATAAATGTCTATATCATACTAGTGTTGTGCTATAATAAAATTATTATGTATCGGTTTACATGTCAATAACTTACTGGAAATATACAAAGCGTATACAAGTTTGGTATAACAAATATATAATTCGTTTTCACATGGAGACAATACAAAAATTTATAATTAAATTCCAATCTAATATAGGTCACAATGCCACACTAGTAGTTACGTATTTGATTTATTTGCTTTAAAAAAAAACTATAAAATCACTATTATTGAGGTAAATAATTTTCGCGATGCTCATAGTTTAACATTGACTATCGATATGGCGACGCGTGACCAGAGAGCTGGTGAGTATCTGGCACAGC
Source organism: Eupithecia subfuscata (assembly GCA_963564075.1). Classification (NCBI taxonomy): domain Eukaryota; kingdom Metazoa; phylum Arthropoda; class Insecta; order Lepidoptera; family Geometridae; genus Eupithecia; species Eupithecia subfuscata. The sequence continues at coordinate 3,226,159 of OY751099.1, read as the reverse complement.
GTCTCAGCATTGCCATACAGCGTGGCAATGCAGCCAGCGTCTTGGGGACGCTTCCGACTGGTGTTGATATGGATTAGTTGAGCTATCTGTAGACTGTTTGCAACAGTCAGCAGTTAGCTCAATTGTTTCAATTGTAAATACTAGTATAATTTTCTTTGTGAATAAAATTATTTTACTTACTTTTTATTACTATCGATATCGACAAAAATATATGCTTGACTTTGAGTCGACCAATCAGAGCGCAGCGTTTGCACAAAAACGAATCAGAAACTTTGATCGTTTTTAAGAGTATGGGCCCTGATACCTATAATTACTTCGAAGCATCTACATACATACATATTATATGGCTGAAGCGATTTTGAGAAACGAGGTATCAAAATACTCGTCCCGAATTCTTATAATGATGCTTAGATACATTATTGTAGTTCTTTGTTCTCTCATTTTGCAAAAAAGGTGAAAAAGCTTGGATCTCTTCTGATGATTATTTATCGAGTATTTATCGCGTACTTACCTGTTGTTATTATTTCCATTACGTTTCTATCGCGTTACAGCGATCGTGGTCACGGAGCGACGGTGGTTCTTTATAACATTTAATTAATTACTCGATTGCAGGTGGTCCAGATTTCTTCAAAGGATGAAGACTTTGGCAGAGTTTTACTTAAGTATACACAGAGATTGAATTCCCCTTTGGCCAGATCAGAATCTGTGTTAAATTTTATTATAAACTACCAAAAATGAGATATTTATGAATAAAACAATTTGTGAATTAAAAAGTGGTTTTTTATTTTGCTAAGTAGGTATATTGAATGTTTTTGTAAATTTTAATTTATCTTATTTAAATTAAATACATGTTTAGTACCCATGATTGTGCTTATTTTAAAATAATGTTACACTATTTGTGATAACAATGCATTTTGTGAAAATATATCTAAAAGTACCTACGTATTTCTGCAACAGTTAACCTTATTCTAATAGACTTATGAACGATTTTCCAGTCTCCGAATACGTAACAATAACAACCATTATGCCTAAAAGCAATTTTATGTTCCGCGACAGATTTTTTTTTTAATTATTATTTTCAATTACATGAACCTTTAACTCATAATAGAATCCTGTTGAGGATTATACGTATTTTACAGGACGTTTAAAATTTCAAGCCTGTATAGTTTAAAAATTTATTTGCTACCCTTTTAGACGGTGACAAAGTGCTAAATAGTGGACGTACACCATCTATCGAATAATTACAAAGTAGTTTTCATTTTAACAACCTAAAATAACTCTCAACTTTGAGCAATAGCTAAGATAGACTAGTTCCATAGACTAGATGATAGATCTTTGAAGCAAAGCTTTGTTTCTTTATTAAAATATAGGGCGTATCCATCCCTATATTATAGAGTTTCCTTTTCTCTTTGTTTGTTTTTTTTCTGTTGAAATAAGTCTGAGTGAGAACGAACACTGTAAGCAGTGAAAGAACAAATAGAAAAGGAAACTATGGTTTATGGATGGATACTCCCTATTCTATTATGTAAATGAAGCTTTGCTTCAAAGATAGATCTAGTCTATGGATACGCCCTAACCATAAAATTTGCATACCGGGAACAGCCTTCTGAAGACCGCCTTTTTGTGTTTTGCTACACAACATCGCGGCTTTACCAGAAAAAAACAGCATACAATCACAGAGCATTTACCAAAAAACATGGTCAGACTGACCTCGCCATGGACGCCATGGATGAAAACATTTTTATAGTAACTTTTCGATAGGACACTTGCCTGTATAAAAGGGGTTTTCTTTTTTTTTCATTGCTTTGCGTGGTCACTCTAGACCAGTTTTACTGTGAAATTTAATTTCACATTGATAATACAGCTGTCAGTTGGTTGCTCGTCGATTTAATAGCAAAGACGCCATTGTATGTCACAAAATACATAGACAATATTCGCAAATTTTGGTGAGACCATTTTCCAGTGTTCAGTATCAATCAATACAAACGACTCAGGGTTAGGTTGTGCGTCCATCGGAATCGGAGCGTACGCAGCGTCGGTATTTACAATATGCCGGTAGAGTGCGTCCACTGCTTTCGGAGTTTGCATCGACATTATAGGTACTTTCAAAGCGCTCGAGTTTGCCGATAACGCCATCAGGAACAATGCCCTCATCACTACGAGGATATTGTTGCGGATGACGTCATCAGCAGAAACACCGGTCTCTGGCATCGGTATTGGCGGATGTGCCGATCAAGTGATCGCTGTACCATAGAAATCAATACAAAGTAACAAATCCTGACGCTGCGGACGCTTCGATTCCAGAAAGTTCGTAGTTAATCCGCTAACATTCATAATAGACTCATAGCTATTGCGTAGTTAGCTATCGAGTTGAGAGGTTTATGAGTAGGATTGCTAATTAAAAAAATCTGATGCTGTCATAGAGATCTAATCTCCTAAAGTACTAGGTGTTACCTCGACTCGCGCCGCCACTTATCAAATTATCTTATTATTACGTTAAACAATACAATTTTCAAAAAAATTATTGGCCAGTTTGTGATATCTATCAAAAGCTTTTTTTAATGCCTCTGTAAATGTTTTATTTTGTATACTTTAGGCAGAGATGCGTCGATGCTCTTGGTGGCCACCAAGGGCATCTACGCATCTCCGTTTTCGCATATGTGCCTAAACTATACAAAATAAAACCAATACGGAGCGGTTGGTTCTCAATGCACAAAATCCTTTGAGGTATAAAATCCTCTAACTATAACAACGTCATGGACACAAGAAGCATTTACGTATTAACTAACAATTGCTGTTGACGATATTTGTTGAAGATGTCGGAACTAATCATTTTGACCGGGTCTTTACTGGCGTGCGCTGCGTAAAACAATAGAGTTATATAAATCCAATGTTGGTTCTTACTAAGCAACTGCTTCGCTGCACTTGTAGTGCAAACGGGAGCTTGCACTACACGAGTTACTAATATATCACTACTTAAAAATTAACATAAAAAAATAATGTCTAACCATGGACTAAGCTTCATTCATCTATTGTCTAACGGACTTGCTGGGAATCGCGTATTAAATTGAGGACGTTCTGCTTTCGTGACTATTTAAACAACGGTCGTTTGACAGTCAAGTTATTCCGCTTTGTACGGGCAGCACTTTTGACGTGACAACGTCTTATAAATTGGTTTGCCGGGTGACACTTCAAGAAACTGCGTTACGCTCCGCTCACGTTATGCGCTCACAATGAGAGCGAGGTAGAGGCACGCGTCCCTTCCACTCGGGCATGGTTAGCCCGCCTAAGAGCGAGAGAGACAGACATAAAAAGTGAAAGGAACTCAAAGTCGTTGTCACGTAAAACTTTCGCCCGTATACCGACTTTACAGGCAACCAATTTTTTCAACTAAGGATGTTTTGCGCGCATGACGAATCGCGTTGTGAACGTTTTTCCACTGAGAACATTTCGCACGAAGGACAAACCACACCGTATTGAATAAAACTTTTACAGAAGCATTAAAAAAGCTTATGACATTTTTTATAGACATTTGACCTTCGTTTGACCACAATCTCACCTGATGGAAAGCGACGACGTGGCCGCAGATGTATCACGAAGGCCTGGAAAACCCCTATTGACTCTCGTCTTGAAAAGACTCGAGTTGTAGTTGGCCGGGAAAATAAAGGCCGGCCGCGAGTTCCAATCTTTAGCGGTACGAATGATAAAGATGGAGGAGAACTGCTTAGTGCGAGTCAATGGAATATCCACAAGGTACGAGTGGTAGTGCGGTTCAAAGTTGCTCAGCGAGCAATGGAAAGAGCTATGCTCGGAGTTTCTCTGGAGGATAGGATTCGTGACGAATAGGTAGGTACATTCGACAGAGAACCAAACATAGAACAAAGAATTAGCAAACTGAAGTGGCAGTGGGCCGGCCAAGTCTTGCGAAGAATCGACCACCGATGGGGTAAACGTGTTCTTGAGTGGAGACCGCGACTAGGCAAACGTAGTGTAGGACGCCCTCCGCCCAGGTGGGATGCCGATCTGCGAAAGACTACAGGCAGATGCTGGATGCGGCAAGCTGAAGACAGGGCGCTATGGCGCTCATAAAGGGAGGCCTATGTTCAGCAGTGGACTAATATAGGTTGATGATGATGATGATGATGAAGGGTGGTAATGCGCCGTACGTCTGCTCGTCCTGGAGTGGAAGGGAGATGGGAGAAGTCGTGGAGTTCCTCAGATATCACAAACTGGCCAATGGCTTTTGAAAATTACTTTGTTTAACGTTAGAAGATTAAATAGGTCGCACGCTATTGAGTAGGGGTAACGCCGTAAGTTAAAAGTGTACTTAACTTAACACAACACCCCTTTTCTCTTACTGCCTCGGAAAACGGCTGCGCCCACTTCAACGTCCTTTTCACCGGTTATGCTGCTTGAACGCTTGTTCGTCATTTGTGCGACCTGTAAAATATTGTATAGCAGATAGAATATACTTTATTGCACAAAAATTGTACATGGTTGAGCATAATGCTAGATTGCATTCTCTACCTGCTAACCTTTGGGTGGTGTGGACAACAATTTAGTAGGTAGTGCTAGATTACAAAATTTACAGCAACAACTTTTTTACCTATTTTATTAGCTATAGTATAAATAATAGATTCAGGCGTTACTTTGCGGAAATCCATTGTATAATATTATGATAAAACAATATTTAGTAACAATTCCGCGCAAAACCTTATCTGATAAGATCCTACAAAATGTAATCCGTGTGTACCGCCCGCCCTCCCACAAATTGATCCTACTTAAAATTAGAGAAGGTAATCAATAGACTTATGTAATATAAAATAACCTAATTAAATTACCTACCTACCTCCTTAAATTGATCCTACTTAGAATTTAGAGAATGTGAACAACAGACTTATGTAATATAAAATAACCTAATTAAATTACCTACCTACCTCCTTAAATTCATCCTACTTAAAATTTAGAGAAAGTAAACAATAGACTTATGTAATATAAAATTGCCTAAGTAAATTACCTTCCTACCTCCTTAAATTGATCCTACTTAAAATTCAGAGAAAGTAAACAACAGCTTATGTAATAAATAATTACCTAAGTAAATTACCTTCCTACCTCCTTAAATAGATCCTACTTACATTTAGAGAAGTTAAACAACAGACTTATGTTGGTAATATAAAATTGCCTAAGTAAATTACCTTCCTACCTCATTAAATTGTTACTAAATATTGTTTTATCATAATATTAGCTATAGTACGTATAACATTAAACATTTTCCGAGAATAATTTGAGAAAACTTTTGCAGAAGGGGTGTTTTTACACAATTGAAGAGTTTATCACACGAAAGTAATTACTATGTTAGCAACAAAGATGAATTGGATATAATTGCATGCTATTAATTTAATTATGTGCCTTATACACGATGTAAATTGTTTTTAAAAAAATTAACTAAACTATATTAATACAGTTGACTGATAAAAAAAATTCGGAAAAGGATCAAGATTTCACGGGGAAGTATCTAGAGACGGCTCAAAAAGAAGGTGACCACGAGGTCTTAGGATAAAATCCGTCGACCCGTGACCACGAGCGGTGCAGAGCAATGAAAACGTCTTGAAGTAAATAAAATAAATAAATAAATCACGATTCAAGATGAATAATTCAAATATTTTCTGATAATTTAACTGACAGACTAATTAGAATATTATTTTTTTACCCAGTACACTACCCTATTATCGCTCTCGCAGGTTTTCAGCCGAACTATACAACTACTGATCAAGCAATATAATACACTCACAGCGTCATCAATGGCCTTGAACTGCCAGTTCCAATGCACCCTATACAGGAATGGCCGGTGGTCGAAGCGGTTGTCGTCGGGACTGTACGACTCGGCGTGGTATGACGGCGTCAGTACCGTCATCTTGTGCCGGTTGATTGCGTAGCAGCGGAAGAAATGTTTCACTTTCTCTGCCACCTGGAACGTTAAGAGTTATGGAAGGGTTAAGTAGCTTTAAGAGAAAAATTAGGAATAGTTCATTTGTCGTTCGTCTGTACTTTTTACATTTTGAGTAAAGTTCATAGGCAAAGAAACAAATCGTTTGACTGAGCGACCCAAAGTGATTGCATGACGCAGTTATGCGTCTTCCTTAGCCGACCCGACCGAACTCTGTCAGTTCGTCATACGTCATGCCCATGTCTTGTTCGTCTGTCTGTCTGTCTGTTAGTCTGTATGTCAGTCTGTCAGCAATAAGACAAGCCTACCTCTCTTGGAGCGCACTTGTCAATCCAAGCGTGCACCAGCTTCTGGAACATGGTGTACGGGTCGGTCTTCCTTAGCCGACCGAGCTCTGACAGTTCGTCATACGTCATGCCCATGTTTTGTTCGTCTGTCTGTCTGTTAGTCTAAAGTTTTTAAACTTACGGGATCAGAACACATCATTATAAATATTCACGGGTATTTCTAAAGAACAAGTGAGGGTAGTTGCGAAAAATGCTGCCCCCGTTTCGCAGAGGAGGTAGCTCCAGTAGACACTCCAGTCATCCCGTGATCACGACAGAGTGTAAACCTGTTGAAACGTCAGGAAAAATAGGTAAATAAACGCGATAAATACCCGTGAATATTTATAATCATGTCTGTTAGGCTGTCTGTCAGTCTGTCAGCTATAAGATAATCTTACCTCTCTCGGAGTGCACTTGTCGCTCCAAGCGTGCACCAGTTTCTGGAACATGGTGTAAGGGCCGCAGTTATGTGTCTTCCTCAGCCGACCGAACTCTGACAGTTCGTCGTACGTCATGCCCATGTCTTGTTCGTCTGTTTGTGTGATCTGTCCGTCTGTTAGCGGCTCTAGTTCTGCGGTGGGCGGGGCTTGGAGGATCTCGGAAAGAGATGGCAGGAAGAATCTGAAAGAGAAAGTAATGGCGGGTAAAGCATGATTCGATGTTAACGCAATGTTATTACGCACCTTTCCCGCTCGCACAATATATACAAAGTTCAAAGTCATTTTCGTCGGAACAAAGTAGTAGGCAGATACATGGTTATAATAACTATGGGAATTCGATGATGCCCGCAGCTGTTTATATAAAAACTTTTTCGCATGCTCGCGTGTTCGTTCCATGTTCTGTACCAATAAACGATTTTTTACTTTTACTCCTGTCGCCTCTTACGATATCCAAGGGCAGAGTCCACCAAACTAAATAATTATCAAATTAACATACCTATTCTTAGCATAATGTAGAAAAGATTTGAGATCGCTCTTCGATATCCCTCCAATCGGATTGATATCCGCACTGGAGCAGTCGTATTTAGTCATATATCCGCGCAACGCTTCGTCCACGTTCGAAGAGCCGAGCACTAGCAAACCGCCCGGCCTCCCTCGCACCCATAGCATTAGTTGTGCGAATAAGTAGGATAGCACCATTCGTAGTCTTGCCTGAAAGTAAGCATAAGCATAAGGTTAGATTACAAGATAAAAAATAAGGGCGAGTTTAGAAGATAATACCCCCTACTAAATCAAGAGAGAATTTGAAATGTATTTAGGTAAATGTAAATGCGAGGGACTCGTAAAATGCGAACGTTTTCATCAGTTCCTAGAGTGAGCTAGGTTGGAGATCAAACTCAAACTCAAAATAAGGTATTACAACAAACTTAATTAACAGACCATTTTTTGATGGACCAAGGGCATTCCGATTAGATATCGATACCAGTTAGAACAACGGCGTTTTCGTAGTAGCCTTAGAATTATTCAACTAACACTTTAGTCCGTAGGATACCGAGGCTCTTCACGTTTTTAAAAAAATATCTGAGCGTCTGGTCGTTGCGACGCGTGACCCGAGAGCTGGTGAGTATCTGGCGCAGCGCATCGTCATTGCCATACAGCGGGGCAATGCAGCCAGCGTCTTGGGGACGCTTCCAACTGGTTTTGATATGATTCAGTTGAGCTACCTGTAGATTGTTTGCAACAGCCTGCAGTTAGCTCAATTGTTCCAATTGTAAATACTAGTTCTAATTTCATTCTATTGTAAATTTGTCAATAAAACAGATTGTATATTAACATTACCTGTATATTCTGTAAAGCCAGATTCTGTCGAGGACAGCCGCCCTTGCTTCTAAACTTGGGCACAAGTCCGGTGGCAGTGGTGAATATGCCGATGACTGCGCTCACGGCCGAGTCAATCACGATTGGGAAATGGTAGCTTCCGATTTGACTTGCCAGCTGAAATGTTAACGAAATGGTAGAAGCTTTCGTCTTTTTGAAGACGGGAAAATGATTAATGATTTTATCGGGTATTTATCGCGTACCTTTTGTTTTATTTCCCCTAAGTTTCTAGTCGCCCCGTGACCACGATCGCTGTAACGCGGTAGAAACGTAGGGGAAATAAAACAAAAGGTACGCGATAAATACCCGATAAAATCATTAACGACGGGAAAATGGGTCACCGTAAATATAAGTATTTCTTCTGGCATAGGTACAGTTTTTATTTAGGTACAGAAATATGTAGGTAGGTTTATTTGTTTGTTATTGAAATTGTAATTTCATGTGGTAAAATGTATCCGCAGTAAAGGTGAATGCCCATTTGGATAGGACAATAAAGAGGCAAATAAACCCACTGTTTCCTATCCTGAAGCTATTGCTTGCGCACCTGTGGGCCACGCCGTAAAGGCATGTGTTCAACTAGCTAAGTTTCTCTAGCTAGAGAATGTTGCGTCTCCTTCTAATTCCTATAGATAGTATCTGGTCTCTTTCTTACTTTCTCTGGAGAATATTGCAAACACTTGTGCTATTCTTATTTATCTAGACGCTAAACTAAGTAAATCATACGTTACCTGTGCTGCCCTCTGCTTGGTTTCACCACTGGAGTTCTCCGTCGCCATATAGCACGTGACGAGCAGTCTGTTGCACAGCTCCATCGGGTCGGACGGAGTGTAGTCCGACTGGCAGAGGATCTTGCGCACATCGTATAGGATTTGACTTTCTGTAATGAATAATAAACAATGTGAATATGTGTTACTATAAACTATTATGAATAGAATTTGGTACTCGATCGAGATTGAATGAATGAACAATGCATTTGGGTCGTTTTGGGCTGATTCTGAGAGTTCCGCATCCGAAGATGCCAACGGTAGGCGAAGGAGCCGAATGTCTGTTTGTCTGTCTGTAGAGAAGACAATGCAAGCCGTGCTGGTGGAGTGACAATGCCGCTCAGAGGGAGGAAGAACCCGCCTTAGCCCGAACGGCGCAGGTTGTCCCATAGAGTACCTATGCACACACAGTAACACAATAATAGAAAGCACACAGTTCTACCTCCCTTCTGTATGGCGTCAAAGATCTGCGTGCACATAGAGAAGACAATGCAGGCCGTGCTGGTGGAGTCGACGCCGCCGCTCAGCAGTAGGAACAACCCGTCTTAGCCCGAATGTCGGAGGTAGTTTAATAGACTACCTATACACATACAGCAACAAAAAAAATTAAAGCACACAGTCCTACCTCCCTTCTGTATGGCGTCACAGATCTGCGTGCACATAGAGAAGACAATGCAGGCCGTGCTGGTGGAGTCGACGCCGCCGCTCAGCAGTAGGAACAACCCGTCTGAGCCCGAATGTCGGAGGTAGTTTTATAGACTACCTATACACATACAGCAACAAAAAAATTTAAAGCACACAGTCCTACCTCCCTTCTGTATGGCGTCACAGATGCACATGGAGAAGACAATGCAGGCCGTGCTGGTGGAGTCGACGCCGCCGCTCAGCGGGAGGAAGAACCCGTCTTAGCCCGAACGTCGTAGGTAGTTTTATAGACTACCTATAGACATACAGCAACAAAAAAATAGAAAGCACACAGTCCTACCTCCCTTCTGTATGGCGTCACAGATCTGCGTGCACATAGAGAAGACAATGCAGGCCGTGCTGGTGGAGTCGACGCCGCCGCTCAGCGGGAGGAAGAACCCGTCTTAGCCCGAACGTCGGAGGTAGTTTTATAGACTACCTATAGACATACAGCAACAAAAAAATAGAAAGCACACAGTCCTACCTCCCTTCTGTATGGCGTCACAGATCTGCGTGCACATAGAGAAGACAATGCAGGCCGTACTGGTGGAGTCGACGCCGCCGCTCAGCGGAAGGAAGAACCCGCCTTGGCCCGAGCGGCGCAAGTAGTCCCATAGCCAGCATGCTGGACCTAGAATGATGGATAGAATTTATGCACACTATTGTGCCCAACGAATTTCATAGCCTCGTGATGGGTCGATGGCGGAAACGCTTTTGCCCTGCAGTGGCTGAAATAATCATAGACGACCTCTGTAGTGTAATGTAATGTAGGACGTGGAAGAGACCGCTTCTAAGCGATAAGGCCGCCCATTGTACTTGTATCTTATGTAAGGTCTCGTGTTTTGTATTTTTGTTGGTGTACAATAAAGTTTTTTTTTTTGTATAGTGCAGGTGGCCTGCGATGCAAGAGGTTGCATGATCGATTCCCGCCTTGGTAGAAATGTTTGTACAGTCTGAAGATATTTGAGATATTTGTTCCGGCTGGTCTATGTATAGGTGTTTTCTATGTATAGTAAAAATATCTATCTATGTAATGTATAAAGTGCATTGTTTTAGATCTATTAGTTATCTAGTACCCATAACACAAGCTCTGCTCAGCTAGGTTCTTGATGATGCTGTGTGAATTGTCCAGTATTATTTATTTTTATTTATAATAATTTCATGGAAGCAGACTTTATAGGCATGCGTCGGGCGTAGTTCTTTAAAGGCTATAAAAAAATCACAGTACACTAGGTTACTTATGTTTTTTAAATAAATAAATAATGCTGCACAATTCACACAGCATTATCTAACCCCAAGCTAAGCAGAGCTTGTGTTATGGGTACTAGATAACTGATATACTTACAATACACTACATAGATTGATATATTTTTTATTATACATAGAAAAACATCAAGAACCCCTGAACAAATATCTGCAGATCGTACAAAACAAACATGTCCCGAGGCGGGAATCGAACCCGCAACCTCCTGCGTCGCAGGCGGACCTTCGCCCGCTGCGCCACAGAGGTCGTCATGTACATACCTAGTTCAATCTCCTCTTCAGGCGTCAGATACTGCCAATCAACTGGCGGACTCGTAGTTAAGTTGACGTCATCATCGGACAGCGCGAAGTCCACTGTGATTCGCGGGAACGGGGGGTTTGAAGCGGCTAGGTGGGAGCGGGATCGAATCCGGACTCGGTACGAACGGATGTCTTCTAGGTCTATTGTTGCGAGGATTACTTCCTGTAACAAAATTGTATGCCATTTTATCAATTAATTTATAAGAGCTTTGAGAAACTCTTCGTTATTTATAGGTTCCTGATATTTTATATATAGTCACTGGGAATTCTACCTTCCTCTAAGCACAACCAGGACACTCGCCCAAAAAGTCGCGTCTCAAAACATACATGCGCAACTGTGTTGCGCTACACGTGCAACTGTGTTGCGCTACACGTGCAACTGTGTTGAGCTACACGTGCAACTGTGTTGCGCTAGACGTGCAACCGTGTTGCGCTACACGTGCAACTGTGTTCAGCTACACGTGCAACTGTGTTGCGCTACACGTGCAACTGTGTTGCGGCTACACGTGCAACTGTGTTGCGCTACACGTGCAACTGTGCTGCGCTACACGTGCAACTGTGTTGCGCTACACGTGCAACTGTGTTGAGCTACACGTGCAACTGTGTTGCGCTACACGTGCAACTGTATTTCTGTCTTCTTCAGTCTCACCACATCATTAAGCGCAAACTGCAGCCCCCGACTGACAATGCTCCCGTTGACAGCCACGCAGGAGCAACCGTTGAAGTAGATCCTCTGACCGTCGCAGCCGCGCAAGTTACTGAACAGATATGCACCTCCGCTTTTGAACGTCGCGCTTTTCACTAAGTCGACTGTGACGTAGGCTTTTCGTAGTTCCATGTAGCTACCTGATCCGTTGGATATGATTTCTACGCCGTCTAGGCCTAGGGGGATGTGGCGGCTGTAACGAAAACAATGTGTAAATGCTTTGAGTATGGGTATCTAATATTTTACAATTAAATTCCTTGAGAATATTTGTACAATCCGTCAAAACGATTACGAACCGGGTACTGAACGGCGTTACGGGGCGTAATGTAACGGGTTACACAGGGAGCGTTCGTGCAGTCAGTACGGACGAAAGAAGGTGGTCGCAACGAGCAACGAGACGGATTTTAGACGTTTCATGCTCGCTGCGAATGGTACATTATGTCCCGTAACAGTCAGTACCTACACGGCTTAAAGTGTGATGAGTTAGGCATAAAATTGAAGAAGATTCTGGTAACAAAACAGACATGCAAGCACTATAATTGCAGGATAGGAACCAATTTCAATAAGAGAAAGAAATCTTATAAAAGAATTCGTAATTTTATAGACGTTGACTGTTCATTTCAAGTATTTCGTACTGCCAAACCTCTCAAATTTCATAAGCCGATTACAGTCTAGAAATATTTTTTGTTTCAAGTTAGCCAACCTCTGTGGGTTCCACAGCTCTTCGCAAATCTCAAAGCCGATACAGGTATCTTTAGTGGCGATCACAGCGTCACCTATAGGCACCGTCGTTTGCTCTGTTATCGCCGTTATCATGCGCGGGAGGTAGTACTCTTCCGTTTGTCTATCCTGAAATAAACTGTTCATATCATTGGCGAAAAAACTATTACTTTTAGGTAACAACCAACTATAAAAATTCGGAGAAAAAGCTATTTCAAAGGAAAAACTAAAGCAATTTTTGTCTTAAGCGATTAGTCAAACACAGGGATATTGTCTGATTTGGCGGTAAGATTATCGACGCGCGACGCGATGGTCTTTTCTGATGTATATTGTGTCAAAATTTCCTGCTCTAAGTGATTTTAATGAATCAATTGTGTAAATTAAGACGTCGCCAAAACCTAAACTAATTTAACAGGACAAATCTTGCCGTCCTGCCTTCAAAGCAATCAAAATAAAAGGGATGGAATTTGTTTTTGAGTGCCGTCAAATTAGTTTAGTTAAGTTTTGGCGACATCTGAATTGATTCAGTCACATCAATGTTAGCACGAAACCAGATTACGTAACAATTATCTACTCAATGGCAAAAATGCCATTGGCACCAGACAACACCCCCAACAAACAACATTAGCTTACTTTAGTCCAACCTGAAAACCATCTCGACTCCCGATAATTCCCATCCTCACACAGAAGCATCTTCGGCCTGATGAGGAGAATCTTCTTGTTCAAGAACACAACTCGACAGTTGTATGATACGTTGCGATGTTGGACCGGCATGCCTACGTCTATGAGCATGTCCTTGCATGTTGGGGATTTTAGGAGTTCCGCGAGGACCTGCCAGCTGTGGAGGAATGTGTCGGGCTCGTGGAAGTGGTCTTCGCAACTGTAGCCGCTGAAAGAGTGAACACTGGTAATGACAAATCAGGGTTTTTGAATAAGAGATGGAGAAAAAGACATCATCATGTCGAAAGGCAATGCCAAAGCTCTCACATCCGCTGACCTAGTTAAACGTCTGTGTGAACTGGTGTGTAAACCAGTTTTCGCGTTTTCACGTTCTCGTAAAGGAGTTGTTGCTTAATATATATTTGTTATAGCTCTGGCAGCATCACGCGCCAAAAAAAATATGGAAGGTAATAATTGCCATCCTAATTGCATTTTCAAATATTGTAAATTCAATTACACTTCTATTGTGGTGGAGAGGAGTATGCGAGAACTTGTGTGATTGATGACTCAAAGAGAAAAGGAAGGGGATACGATTTGTAGCCTTACGTTTGGCTAAGATAGCCTTACCATATCTCTAGTTCAGGTCCAGTGCGATACAGCGCTCCTAACTCCTTAGCTTCCTGTATGGACTGCAGGATTCTGCTGAGGTTGCCTTCGAAGTCCAGAGCCCATTGGTTCAGTGTGCACACCGCTACCGTCACTTTTCGCCCCATCTCGTCTGAGAAAAAAAGATCTTGAAATGTTTTAAGCTTTTAAGTCTTGTGCTTAAGAAGCATTTTCCTAGGTAGGGGTTAATGTAGAGCACAGGATATTAGAGCCTCTTAAACTAAAACAATCAGACTAGATATACATTATTATTAAACCTTCTAACGAATCAAGGAAACAAATGTGTTATGGACGTTCACCTTGCTTTTGCCGAAAGTCCTTGGGTTCAGCTATGAAGGTAGAAACACTAGAACCTTTGATGTACAGACTGAATGGCAGCACGGTCAAATTTGTACCAAAGATAGTAGATATCGATTTGATCTTTTTGAACATTAGATTTTGATAAGGATGACCTGGCGTCAACATCACTCGTTCCTACGCGTTGTTATAGAACTAATAATAGGTATTGATTCGCAAACAAAGAAAGAGCAAGTTGACTATAACTTGTACTATAAAAATAATTTTATAATGATGAACAAAGGAAAAATTAATAAGAAATAAAAATTGTGGGCGGCATCAAAATACGCAATATTTTAGGGCTATGCACCCCAGAATGTTTTATGTGGTCATAAATCACGCGTTTCGTTGTCGAATTTTTACTGCATTTCCATTTTTATCGGTGCGACGACTTCAATTCTGATACACCCCACAAAGCACCAGAAGCGTGTATAAAATTGATGAAACAGTAGGTACTTATGTCAGACTGCACACAATAGTGACGCAGATTTACCTGGAGCTCCAAGCTTGTTAGTCATCACAGCATAATTATTAGATGATGTTGAGGAAGGGGGTCCTAAAAGTCCAGACGATGGGATGGCGCTGGCGGGACGATATTATTACATTTTTTATTGTGAATAGATCTTCGTTTGACCACAATCTCACCTAATAGATAAGTGACGATGTGAAAATACGCGTGCGAAGCCGCGGGCAGAATCTAGTCTAGAATAAACACCTATAGAATGAAATAAATTATTGAGTATTGACCCAAGTTATTGGAAGCTCATCACGGCGGCCCTGACTGCTCCTCTGACCTAGACCGGAATGAGATGGGGGCAGTGTGATCCAACAGGCTGATTAGGATACCTAAATTAGATGGTATATGGAAGACACAGGCGGCTCCCGAGTCTAGAACAACTCAGTTCGTTAAAAAATTTGTGACACAAGACAACAAGATTGCCGCTGGATCGATACCCGTACCACCCCGTGCCGAGCCGCGGCCAGTCACCCCGACGCTGAAAATTTCATATGCACACGAGGCAGTTGATCCCTGAAACCGTATACGTTGGAAATAACCCGAGGGAACGTGTCTATTTTCAAGCAATCATGAGTTTACGCTTAAAATAATTACTTTGTATATTTTGCAAAGCGGTCGCAAAAATTATCAAAAAACCGATCTTTCAAGAGAAGTTCATGTTCGATTTACAACTTTACAATGTAGATTGTTAATCTTGGAATTTTCCTTTTTATTATATTACAAGAGTTCTTGCTTTCTAGCTATTCATGGTCTTCATAAGCTGTTTTTCCCTATTTCAGAAAATTTTGTATTTTCCTTCATGAATTTGGATCGTATTACTAAATCTACCTCTATTAATACGATCGAACTATCGATCGTCCTATTTATGAAATCACTCAACGGAACAAAGATAGAGATACCTACCGTAAATATCAAAACTCTATTGCTTATACTAAATAAATAATACTGGACAATCCACACATAATCATCTATAGCCCCAAGCTAAGCAGAGCTTGTGTTATGGGTATTAGATGACTGATAGACATCCTACTATCCTACTAATACAAGAAGGAACGTCATATTTCACATTTCTGTATATTTTTTGTTATTATTTAAAATGTAGTTTTCTATTCGTTTTGTGTCTGTGTTAAACTAGCTGTCGTAGGTGGGTATACATGTATAAAAAAAAACTTTACTGGACTTTTCTGTGCTTCTATAGTACCTATATATTTTTTATTTTATAAATTGTGCTGCGTGTGTACGTGACGCGTTGGTTCCGACGGAAGATCAGCGTAGCGATAGCTATGCGTAATGGCTATTTCAACATAATGCTGAGTCGGACGCGTTTTCGTAGCAATAAGCTTTCTTCTTTGTTAGTTGTTTTTATGTAGTTTTTATGGTGTACCTAGTTTTAACTCTATGTAACTTACTTATTGTTTATGCTATGAATAAAGATTTCTTTCTTCTTCTAATATTCTACTAATATTTTTTTTTTTGACCTCTGTGGCGCAGCGGGCGAAGGTCCGCCTGCGACGCAGGAGATTGCGGGTTCCATTCCCGCCTCGGGACAAATGTTTGTACGATCTGCAGACATTTGTCCAGGGCGTTCTGGGTGTTATCTATGTATAATAAAAATATCTATCTATGTAGTGTATTGTATTATGTATATCAGTTATCTAGTACCCATAACACAAGCTCTGCTTAGCTTGGGGCTAGATAATGCTGTGTGAATTGTCCAGCATTATTATTATCCTAGTAATATTATAAATGCGGAAGTTTGTCAATTGTGAAATTTTTGTTACCTAGGATCCCCAAAACTACTGAACAGATCAAGATGAAATTTGGCGTACGTTTAGAGCAAAGCCTAAAATAGATAATAGGCTTCTTATTGGCAGAAGCTAGTAATATAATACATTAGGCACATAGATAGATATTTTTTATTATACATAGAAACGACCAATATTAAACAAACAATAGGCAATAGTTTAATATCCATGTTAGAACAGACAGAGCCTGGCACAGAGCATCAATAATTCCTAGATAAACGATTTAGGGCTAAGTTGTTTCCTTTATTGCCTATCCAGAAATAGTACGATACGGCTGTGTATTTATTTATGCCGTTTCAAATACCTTTTGCTATGGAACCGCAATTTATTTGTGAGTCAGCATTATTTCCGCAGCGTAAGTTTGGTGGAAAGTTACCGACGACGATAGGTAAACACTATACTCTTTCGAGGGTTACAACAAAGATTCAATTCAATTCATCGGACAAATGTTTGTACGATCTGCAAATATTTGTTACGGGTGTTCTGGGTATTGTCTATATATAATAAAGAATATCTATCTAGGTCTTATGTTGTCTGTAGATACCTATAGTTTAAATAAGTTTAAATTGTAATGCTACAAATAAAGATTTCTTATTCTTATTCTTATGTCAGTCATCTAGTACCATAACACAAGCTCTGCTTAGCTTGGGGCTCAGTGATGCTGTATGGGTTGTCCAGCGTTATTTATTTATTTATCGCTCCTTTCCAACTTTTTTTTTTCTTTCATAAGAACTTTCTCCTGACTATAACAAAAACTACAAACAAAGAATTAGCGAAATTGGTCCAGCCGTTCACGCGTGATGCCGTGACCAACGGAAGTAGGGATTATCTACTATATAAAAATAAGTTGGGTTTTCCTTCCTGACGCTATAACTCCAGAACACACGAACCGATTTCCACGGTTTTGCATTCGTTGGAAAGGTCTCGGGCTCCGTGAGGTTTATAGCAAAGAAAAAATTAAGAAAGTGGGAAACATAAATTTCCACGCGAGCGAAGCCGCGGGGCGCAGCTAGTTTTTATATATAGAGATATATAGATTTAATGCTGAGGCAAAAGCCTTTATTCACAAGGAAAAAGAAAATTACACTGGTATTTACAGTTGAAACAACTGAGCTAACTGCAGCAACTCACGCGTCGCTTCGACCAAACGCTCAGAGAATTTTTTAAAAACCCGAAGAGCCTCGGTACCCCACGGACCTAGGGTCTCGACTCCAAGGGGAGCAAATGTGTAGGCTCTGTCGAGACCTGCATATTTGAGCCTCTTGAGATCTACGGCCAAATCTGCCGCCGCACCCGCCCTCACGGATGTCCTTATCCTTAAGTACATTATCATCTAACTGTCAATCGCAAGACTCTCGCGAAATCAATGATTGCAGAAAGGTACTATCACACTTCACACTATCACACTAATATCATAAACGCGAAAGTTTGGATGGATGGATGGATGAATGTTTGTTAAGTACCTCTTCATTCCAAAACTACTGAACGGATCGGGATGAAATTTTGCATTCTAATCCTGGAATCAAACATACTTTATATCTCATGAATCAGTTCCCATGGGAAATCACCTTTAAACGTTTATAGAAACGAAGCGTGCGAAGCCGCGGACATAATTTAGTCTTTCATAATCCTTCGTCAACATTATTTCATCATCATCATCATCATCATCATCAGCCTATATTAGTCCACTGCTGGACATAGGCCTCCCCTAATGAGCGCCATACATAACATTACATAACACTATTTAGCCTAGGTATAGGTATAGGCCATACATAGGCCAGGGTATTTGTTCCCCTTTTGTGATTCCAGCCAGTCTTACGTCAAGCAACATTGCATAAGTCTTATCTTTTACAGAAAACATGTTTAGTTACAAATCGGCGAAGTAAAATGTTTTATCTCAATCAATTGGGTTAACAGATAAGATAATAAGCTCTGTGAGTGTTGAACCAGCGAATGTCTCAAAATTGCAGAGATGAATGGAAAAACTATAGTGCGCTGGTTGATGATTATGTAAGCAGCAAAAACTATATCAATTCTCATGATAAATATAAAGCATGATGCAATGATGCCAAAATCTTATATGAATGTATTAAAATCAGATTGAATGCTATGTACATGACTTACCTGAAAATTTTCAAATGAGTTCGCTTTGTATAGGATAATCGATTTCACACTGAAATCTCCTAGGCAACTTATCAGCACGTCAATAACAAACGCTTCTAGTAATTATGTAATATTGGATATCTTATGTGCGAGTATACATAAGTAATTAATAAGTAGATATTTACATTAATAAGTATTTTTTCTTAAATATGATAAGGATTCATGAATGTACCTAGTAGTACCTACCTAGTGGTAGTAACTTAGTATTTTCTATAGACAGATTCAATACTCAATATATTCAAATATAATAATTCAAACAGATAAGTGTTCTTTACATGTCATTAACTATTATTGTAAAATACCTACGAATGTTGATAGTAATCATTTTATGCTGATAACTTAACTTACAGTTGGTTGGCAATGTAATTTTCTTTTGTAAGATATTCCATGACTTATAAAAATAATAGACTTGAACAACATGTTGTTATTTTATATTACTAAGGATAAATCAATGAGTTAAAAGGTCAGAAGCACAATAATAAAAGAAAAATAATTATGTGATTCGTTATCAGGAAATAATATTTTATTTATTTTTATCAACCCACAGTGGGTTGTATAAGAATCAATACACAGACGAGCTGTCTCGTTGGGATTCCGCACATAAAGACGCAAGAGATTACAGGTTCGATTTCCCCGATCTAAAGATTCATACAATCGTTTTTCTGCAAAAATGTACGAACAGACTTCTACAAGCATAAAATTAGTAAGAATTGTGGAACCTCTACACATTCCCAAGGCTACAAAGACATTAAAAGTTCCTGCCTCGCAGTTGCAAAGTTTCACACAACAATGAAAGTTGGGAAGTTCGCCACGCTACGTGGAAGTGCAGTCACCTTTGGTGCTTCCAGAGAAGCGTATCGTTTCAAGCAATCAACCCGTGACTAAGCTTTCTATGAACTTTTATGAAAATCGCGATTCTGGAAATTCTATAAAAAGGTCTAGATTGCTTATTGGTAGCTTAGTCAGCCGTAAAGTTATTGCAAAAGTTGCAATTGTTGCAAAGCCGTGCGATAGACTCGTTAAGTATGAATCAAATGACTTTGTAGATTTAGCAGTAGAGAATACCTAGGTAGGTAGACTAAACTTCAGTCTGGGCTGGGTTGTTGCCGAATAAGACGCATAGACTTCTTCGGTATAAGTTAGTCATACGCGTGCGATCTTTAAGACAATGTTGGATGATATTACGATCAGTGAATATGTGAAAGTGGAGGAGAGACTGGAAATCATTATCAGTGATGATGAAGGACTCGAAGTTTCAGACGGTAAGTACTATCCTGATGTTAAAGTTACCTAGTTTTAGTGAATATGATAATAAGCAAGCATTTGATGCGAAACGTTCAAATCAAACTCAATAAATTCATGAATAATTAAACTTTACAACCAATTATAAATTCATAGCTGAACTTAAAATTCAATTTTCAAACTTGGATTATTGACCTCATAAATCAAACTAAAGGCTTACGTCAAAATTTATAGAGCATTTCGCTATCATAATTTCCAAGTCTTCGCATGAACAGCCTTTGACGTCACCGAACTTGATAAGGTATGTAATGCGATTGGGGCATGGCAGTAGGGCAATTCGATGGGCCTTCCAATAACGGAGAATAATGTACCCTTATTTTGGAAGTCAGTCGTCTTATAGCCCCGCGGCACACGGCACGCCTTATAATAAAAACTTTGCCTGAAATAAACATAAATCGTGTAGCCATGGTGACGAATAGAACACAGACGTTACACAGACAAATGACAAAGATCCGTAGGTGCTAGGACATGTTATTACATCCAACTAAAATGTTATGGTGGAAACAGCTGGAGTGTAGTCAGCACAACGTTATGATGGTGGAAATGGAGGAGCAGAGAAGACGGGAATACGTAGACAATACGACGGTGACGTTGACCCTTCCGGCGATAAACCCAGTCATGCAAGATAGCTTGTTTTTCGCAAATCTAGATCATGTTAAGTCGTTGCAAGCTTCTTTGTTTCCTATTTGTAGTAAAGGTAAGGAGTACAGAGACTTATACATTATACTATACTTAGCTTAGTTGTGTAGTTGGCCTTACAGTCGTAAAACCAACTAAAAAAGTAAGTTAATAAAAATATATTCAAAGTTCATAAGGCGCCTAGAATCGTAAATAAACTTTGGCAACATAATAGCTTTGGTTTGGAAGTTTTGCGCCAGGTAAAAGCCATACAAAGTTATATACTACTCTTGAACTAAAACTCTGATTGATATCATAAAACTTTGCTTTCAAAGAAGTTGCTTTCAACCCAGAAGGTATTTAAAGTGGTTTTCTGATTGATATCATAAAACTTTGCTTTCATAGAAGTTGCTTGTAACAGTTGTAACCCAGAAGGAATTTAAGTGGTTATCAAACTATTAATCAAAGTCACGAATTAATAGAGATTCCCATCCTCGCGTGCCTATTGGTATTATTTAGGTAACATGAATTTCAAAATTCCGAACAAAGCGGAAACCACAGACAGGCCGTAGATTGTTTTGTTTAACAATTCCAAACCAGGTCACCAATGCATATCAATCAGAAGCAAATTTTAGTAGGTCACAAAATTTTACGAACGATTTCACATGGCCGACCTTAATAAAAATTAGACTTAAATTTCAGGGACATTCATATCGAACTTCCTGCAAAACAACATCAAAACGAACCAATTGGAAATCAATACAGACTCAAGGACATTTCGGACGATAGCCAAGCTCAAAGAACCTCGTGATCTTTTCGCTTTGCCTAAGGAGTTAGACTGCCCCCAACAAGCATCCAGATGGCCTTCAGAATGTCAAGTATGAATTATTAGTTACTCAACACCTACAAAAAGTTATGAGCTATACTGCAGACAAATTAGATGTGAAATGTTTGTAAACAAGTCGCCTATACATAACTAAAATTCAATCTGTTGGTGTGAATAGTTTTACGCAATTGACATTCCTCGTCGATTTGAGATCTTTGCTTCAATAAATATTGCTAACAATTATTAACCAGTATAGCCAAGGACGAGTTTTAGAATTTCTGTTATGGTTTGTGTACAAACATTTCACATCGTATTTGGCTAAGTATAGTGTACCAAGCTTCTTGGTTCTTCGCCGCAGGTTGTCGAAGAAAAGATCCAGCATATAATATGGAGTACGGCTACACCTGAGCCCTATTACGTATCAACTGGGAAAGAACTGAAGCCTCAACCGGTTGGTGAAGATGCAGGGACTGTGATATTTCAATACTACCCCATGAGCGCTGTGAATTACGTAAGTATATTTTGCGATCTTAAGGAGTTAAAGAGTTGCAGTGATCCACGAAGTGCCAGAGGTAGAGCAAGCGGAGCTGCTTGATGAGGAAACTGAAGTCGCGCCGCCTCTTGCAAAGAGCGAGCAGGATTCGGCCCAAGACTCCTCCTTGCGAGGGCGGAAGCTAAAAAGGCCAAACAAAATGGCTGGAGGCGCTGCAAGGCCAACATCAAACGAGAAACCGGCAGTCCTTGCTCGGGGAAAGGGTGGCGTAGGGAGCATTGTCGAGTACAAGTGGACTCGCTCAGCCCCAAGGCCGGATATACCATCCGGCCCGATAACTGGCTAAAGATGTCTCTTGAGACAAAAGCGAACTCTTTTTGGAATGGTTTAGACTCGGCGAGGTGCCTGACCGACTACATTGCTGAACGGTCGTTGTACCGAAGAAAGATGTTACGGGGGGTTGGAGACTATAGACCGATCTCGAAATGACGATAGATCTTGTGGTCTCAAACCTACCAGAAGACGGACTCATACTAAACCTTGTCGTCGCGTTGGCATTAGAGGATAGTAGCTATCATATTTCTTTTAGTTGAAATAAACCTTGTCACTTTATGATAAAATCAACTAATTTTCAAAATTCCAGTTTAGCAGATCTACTGTAGGAGGATCTCGCATATTCATTTCTGCATGTGCAACCACAAACCCAGAGGCAGACGATGAACTCAGATTTGAATCTCGCTTCGAAAGTGGAAACTTGGCCAAAGCCATACGCATCACATCCGCTTACTATGAACTGCATCTACGAACGGACCTTTACACGAATCGGCATATGCAATGGTTTTACTTTAGAATTACGAATACGAAGAAGCAGATGATGTACAGGTAATCCATACTAATATTATTAAGAGGAAAGATTTGATTGTTTGATTGTATTGTATAGGCTCCGAAACTACTGGAGCGATTTGAAAAATTATTTCACCGTTAGGAAGCTTACTTTTCAGGGAGTGACATAAGCTATATTTTATGCCGGAATTCCCACGAGAACGGTAACTACGCCGCCGGTGAAACCGCGAGGCGATCGTCTAGTGTATTATAAAAGCGAAAGTATTCTGTCTACTATTCTTCAGTATTCTGTCTGTTGATACCTTTTCACGCCTAGACGGCTTAACGAATCTTAATGAAATTTGGCAGGGAGGTAAACGGTATCCCGGGGATAGATATAGGCTACTCGAAAAGCGCATGCGAAGCCGCGGGCAGAAGCTAGTAAGAAATATTTTAGGTTGTATCCATATTTCAGCGCTTTGTCTGTATGCAAAAACATTTGACAGTGAGAGCCTTATCAATCACACTTCTGATTAATTTCAGGTTTTCGATAGTGAACTTATCGAAAGCGGAGAGCTTATACAACGAGGGCATGCGACCTTTGTTGTACTCTACCAAGGACGCGCAGTTGCATTCGATCGGTTGGAGACGATGTGGCGACAATATAGCGTACTACAAAAACGATTCCACGTAAGTAAGCTAAAAAAAGTCTTAAATACATAGTTTGCAATATCTGACGTCGTCTTCAATTTCAAACTGTCACAAGTCTGTATCTTATTCAATAATCATAGGATTGTATTACATTTTTAGAACAGAGGAAGAAGAGCAGTTTCCTAGCTATACTCTGACATTCAACATAGAATTTCCGCACTCGGACGATACAGTTTACATAGCGCATTGCTACCCTTATACATATTCAGACCTCCAAGAATACCTTTCGAGATTGCAATCGCATCCAGTCAAGTCAACATTCGCAAAGCTAAGGCTTCTATGCCGAACTTTAGCCGGAAATAACGTGTATTATCTAACCATAACAGCCCCGCCTAACCCCAATGAAATAGAACCAAAGGTGAGAAAACCAAGAGCGAGATCAATTCTCAATGCACAAGGTAACAAAATGTTGACAATATTCTTTCAAGGTGGTTTCGTTCTAGAAAAAGAAAGCCGTAATAATAACAGCAAGGGTCCATCCTGGGGAAACGCCGTCCTCGTGGATGATGAAAGGCTTCATGGACTATTTAACCGGTGATTCAAATCAGGCTCGCGAACTGAGGGAAAAGTTCATTTTCAAATTAGTGCCAATGCTGAACCCGGATGGTGTGAGTGATGAAATGCAATTTATTACAATTTATCGCGGCGGAAGTTATATTATTTACTGTTGCAGGTGATAGTTGGTAACAACCGGTGCTCGCTGACCGGAAAGGACCTAAATAGACAATATCGAACTGTAATTAGGGAAACATACCCACCTGTATGGCACACGAAAGTCATGATACGAAGGTACGTAAATTCAATATTGAGAGATTGCTGTAGAAATTAGGCAAATCACTGACCAAACAGATTTCAGACTGCAGGAGGAATGCGGAGTTGCGATGTACGTAGACCTCCACGCGCACTCAAGAAAACATAATATATTCATTTACGGATGCGAAAGTCGTAAAAATTCTGACAAACGATTACAGGAGCAAGTATTTCCACTGATGTTACACAAAAACGCCGCTGATAAGGTAAAGTTAACAAAGGCGAAAGACAAAGCTTTTATTTTATTATGATTCTTTACGACCGTTCTTTTCAGTTCTCGTTTGAAAATTGCAAGTTCAGAATACAACGAAGCAAAGAAGGCACTGGAAGAGTAGTCGTTTGGATGCTTGGCGTTGCAAATAGTTACACCATGGAAGCTTCTTTCGGCGGATCAGAATTAGGCGGAAGAATGTCTACACATTTCTCAGTTCAAGACTACGAGAGTCTAGGCAAAACTTTTTGTGAAACTCTACTAGATTTCTACGACGACGATCCGAGCAAAGAGAGACTAAGGAATAAAATTGTCACGAGGTTGTTGAAAGAAGGATCTAATGCTGATGAACCTACTAATATTGATTTGTCTGATTATTCTAGGTATGATAATCATTCTTTACTATTTGCCTACACAAATAGATCAAAAATGGCTCTAGAACTCATAAAATTATTATCTTTTCAATTTCAGTGACGAAGGAGACACCTCAAGTAGCAGTTCGGATGGGGAACGGAGAGGAAGGATGAAAGAAACAGTAGATCTAAAACAGCCAGCGCCACCCCCTTCGCCAATATTCCCAGAAATCAATGAACAGGTAGGAGAAATTAGGTATCTAAAAGTAGCTAAGTAAATTTTGCACAAGGGCATTCGGTAAATGGTATTGAAATTTTTAGAAGCCAAGAAAGCAGAGGGAGCGTCCAAAATTGGAGAATACAAAAAAAATTGAGAAAAAGAAAACTAAACGAGAAATCCTACAGGTAAATTGAGTAGACAAAATTGTAGTTGTAAAGTAAAAGTAAAAAGCTTTCGTTCGTAGGACAGTCGAAGCGCGAAGGGCCAAATCAGACGGCAGAATCTGGGATTAACCGTGCGGATCTTATCACATTGTGATCGTACTAGACGTTCATACTTTTTTTAGACAAGTATTTTTATTTGTTTATGTACCTACCTAGCAATTAGGTGTCCTAGACACGATCCTAGATGTAACGCATTGAACGAACTGCATTGAAAATACTCGAGCGCCCGAATCATGCATTATGTATTTTAACCACGCGGTTTGTCGTCGCTAGCCTTGATTATTGTGTATGAACATAAAAAGACAAAAAACTTTTTAATTTCAGGTTGCTAGAGCGACTATAGACTTGACGTCAGATGCAATGACTGACGCATCAACTGATGGTGAATCTGAGGGCTTAAGTCCGATGAGACGAGTCCACAAACTGCTGCACACATCAGGGAAACTAAAGCCAAGAAGAAAAAAGAAAATGCCGCCGGAACTGAAGATCATTCCTGCAGCTCAGGTGGGCGAATTCATGAAATCATTAACAGAGCTACATAATTAACATAGGTATTAAAACCTTATATAGGACTAGCTTCTGCCGGCGGCTTCGCACGCGTTGTTTCTATGAAAACGTTTTGAGGGAACTGATTAATGGGATAAAAAGTAGCCTATGTTTGATTCCAGGGACTTACCTGTATGCAAAATTTCAGCAAGATCCATTCAGTAGTTTTGGCGTGAAGAGGTAACAAACATCCATCCATCCATCCATCCAAAATTTCGCATTTATAATATTAGTGTGATGTGATGGTTATTACGGCACTTGGGCATCGTCGGTAGATTAAAAGTTGCTAAAAACTTCACGTAATTAATGAACGAGCCCTTAGCTGGTCTGGCGACACCCTCGTGATTGGCATGAAAGCAAGCCAAGACTATTTCCTAGTTTCACATTTCGTGTTCTGAACAGAATTGCTTCCCCTTCAGACCAGCGACTCTCCAAACCAGTCAGATAGAGAGAAGAGGATGATCAGAGCGCGAAGGCCACGCAGCGTTTCCATGTTCAACGAACCTCCCGAGAAGCCAAGGTTAAATCCCGCATCTTGGCATCAATTCCGAAAGCTTCCACCACCAAAGTAAGTAATAAGTATTTATATCTATTTTGAATGCTATTTTGAGAGCTTTATTTTGTACAATAGCATTTTCATTAATGGTATTTTGAGAGGCCTATGCCTAGAAAAAAGGAAGGTATTTTCACAACAAATTTAGTCATATTTCCACCAAAAGAAGCTAAAATACACAGTTACTAATTCTTCCAGGTGTTTATCAGAAGTGAAGACTAAAACCACTCAGCCAGCACCTGCCGAGCTGCAAGTGAAACTAAATGTTCTGAAGAAGAATGTGTGGACCGGCATCCAGAATGAAGAGAAGGGACCGCTGTCTTGGGGCATCTCTAGTTTTGCAATGAACTCTTACTTTACTGACAGTGAGGCACTGTTACGGTGAGGTGGTTTTTATGTAAATAGTAGCAGTAAGGTTCAAATTGAATTAAAGTTCTTTCATAATATACAGAATGGCACAAACAAATGTTCCTTTAATTTAAAATGCAATGTTAATGTTTATATTTTTTAACATAAGCCTAAGGCCCATAGTTGAATTGAAGTGGTTGCCTTTCAGATAATGTTCGTTTGTACCGCCATGTTTAGGGATTGGATCATATTTTGAGAAATATGTTTTTCTCCGCAGGTCATGTTCGAAGAAATTGGAAGAATTAGAGGGAGAACGAAAGAAAATAAAGGAAGAGAAGAAAAAGAAGAAAACCAAAAGCAAAAAACAGATTTCCCTCAGAGTGCCAAATGGAAATGAGATTTTAGAACCTATCAGCAAAGGGCCAAAATCCTCTAAGAAGAAAGGAAAGTGAGAGATTTGATTTGTTAACTTTTATTGTGGCCTTTTCGAAATAGATTCAAAATGTCTTGATTTATCATTTATCTATCTTTTAGGACAATCAATATGTTTAACCAAGCTAAGTACTGGCATTTGAAATAAAATAATTTGTATGCCATTAATTTTTTCTATTACAGATTAAAGAAATCCGAGAGCACTTATGTTACCAGCGCAAGCTTTACCGAGGTACCAAGGAACACAGTTCAAAAAGCTAGCCCAGTAGAAAGCCGCCATAAATCCACCTTCAAAAAAGGTGCCATAGTCACAACTGCTATTCAAAAAAAGAACAGCAAAGCCAGAATCATTTCCGATGATTCTGACTCAGATGACTCAATTCAGATGAATAAAAAACTTAAGAAGAAAACTAAAAGCTCAAAAGCCAAATTTTCAAAGGCATTGTCTGAAAATAAGTCCAAGAGTTAAGTTTTTATGTAGATGTTTAGATCTTTTCTATTAAATGTTTCTAATATTGATTTCCTGGTTAATTCTTTCGCCCCAACCGGTATCGGTAGGTCGTAGGTACTTAGCGATAAACTGATAGGTACACGAGTAGATACATAGCTACGAGGTACGTAACTGTAACCTAGAAAATGCGCTCATTTCCAAGCAAAATTGCCTGGCCTTTGCAAAAAACGATACCCAATAGACAAAGACAAACAAAACAAACTATTTACGGACCTAAAAATGGCACAAACGGATTTATTTTATTACAAACAAACATGAAAACTCATAACTACATAAAAGTAACTGTTTGTGTTTGAATGAAACTACAACGGAAATAAATAGAATAACAGGTAAAACAAACATACTTACATACGAGTTTACGTAGATGTCGCAAAACAATAGCAAAGTCACTGTATTTCAAGGATATAAACACAAAAACTCTAAAATAAATAAGGCTAAAAACCCCAAAATCCAAATTTGATTTATTTTTATTTATCTTATCAGCTGCAGCTGACTTTGACAAGTTTGACATGACAAGGGAGTGAATGAGTGAAATAACTAAGAACAGACAGATTATAATAGGCCAAGGGTCCAACAAATAAATATACTATATGGCGCATTGAAATATAAATCTACCTTTTCGCCGCGCGTCGTTTGTCCACCGACGACACACCGATGTGCTCAGCGCAAGTGGCGCGGCCGGCGCCCAGCGCCGGCCGAGCAAGATGCCCTCAAAATGAGAATCTACGTCGTTTGAGGAGCTCATAAAGACAGCATCTGTTTTGATTTGTTTTAAAACTAAACCACAATAAGTGTGCATTATAGTGTTTAGGAATTATTAAATTAATATTATCAGTGTCGCGGCAGTGTCACCACAAAAATCCGCTCGCTCCGCTCACTGCCACTGACTATTTCTTCTGATTTTATTGGCAATTACCGGAAAAAACGATTATTCAAATTGGTAAAAAATTCGCTTGGTTTGCATCGCTTCGCAACATTGATGATTATGGTTTTTGTTATAACTCTAACATTTTGATTATGGTACTGCGGCAAAAAAATCGTAATTTGCTCCGCTCGTCGGTATTTGTGATGTTTTGCGAATTGCGCATTATATGCAGCGTGAAAATTTCCGTGTGGCCTGGTCCGTCTTTTTTAGTTTTTATGATTTATAAATCCAACCACCGCAACAACTAGCACAAAATGTACCAAAATGCCTACAAATAATCTGCAAGATCGCAATAAAATTTAAGGGGACCAAAAAAATCGCGCCTCACTCCGCTCGAAGTCTACTAATTTTCGACGAAACTATCCCCGTTTAGGATCAATTCGACCTTCAACGCGAATAATTAACAATACAAATTTTTCGCGGCCATTCGCCGACGCCACGCGCCTGCACTTGTTTTTCCCGCAGTCCCCACCATGACTCATCCGAGATCACCTTATCTACCATCAAACAACCAACTTCAAAACTACTTCAAATGCAATGTTGCGAATTCCACAGGATGAGTCCGCGCGGCCGCATTTTGAGTCCATGGGGATCTTGACCGTGCCCGCCCTTGTCATATACCAGGCCGCAATAAATGTGCGTCAAAACTTGGACGGCTATGCAAGGCTTGGGGACGGTCACAGGTACAACACGCACGAGCATCTCAAACCGGCTAAGAGCGCTTCCACGACGACTAGCGAAGACGTCGAAGTTGCTGCACGTAATGGGGACGGTTGTCTACAACCGTATTTAACCATTTTTAGCCCAAAATCGCTTATTATCTGGTTGTTTTATTCCTTTTGGAACGCAGACAAATTTAAAACTACAAAAAAAATAGAATTTCGCGCCAACACGAAGCGATGGACCTTACTATTTGATTTTCATCACAAAAATCCATAACCCATCCTCACATCACCTTGACAGTCTATAATATATTGGTCCACTGATGGACGCAGGCCTCCTTCTGATAAACGCCTTGTTTGGCTTTTTTAATGGGTGTAATGCCCATAATAACCAATCTGGGCATGTGGGTTGGGGATCGCAGTTCAGTGGTAGAATTGTTTTGTAGGGGGCGCTGCTGCTCGCCCCCGGGTGGATATCCCGGTCTTGTGCTCGCCTCCGGAGTATGGTCGCGTCTTACGATACCCGTGGGAAAGGTTCGGGTGGTGCAACTTCTAAGCCGGCACCGCACAACAATCCATCCACACTAATATCACACTAATATTATAAATGCGAAAGTTTGAATGGATGTATAGATGGATGGATGTTTGTTACCTCTTCACGCCAAAACTACTGAACAGATTGGGCTGAAATTTTGTATACAGATAATTCTAGGCCTGGAATAAAACATAGGCTACTTTTTATTCCATAAATCAGTTCCCATGGGATAGAAATCACCTTTAAGCGTTTCCATAGAAAAAATGCATGCGAAGCCGTGGGCAGAAGCTAGTAATATTATAAATGCGAAAGTTTGGATGGATGGATGTATAGATGGATGGATGTTTGATACGGCTTCACGCCAAAAATACTGAACAGATTGAGCTGAAATTTTGCACCGGTCCTGTAGCTCTATGCCTGGAATCAAACATAGGCTACTTTTTATCCCATAAATCAGTTCCCATGGGATAGAAATAACCTTTGAAAGTTTCCGTAGAAATAACGCGTGCGAAGCCGCGGGCAGAAGCTAGTTATAAAATATGAATGTAACTCTGTCTGTCAGATTATCTGTCTTTCTGTCTGTTACCTTTGCACACCCAAACGGCTGAACGGATCTCTATGAAATTTGGCAGGGAGATGAATGATATCCCGGGCCTGGACATAGGCTACTTAAAAAGCGCATGCAAAGCCGTGGGCAGCAGCTAATGCACAGTAAATAACTATAATATGGAATAAAACATAACTAATAGCAATAAAATATCAATAAAAGTTATTAATCCCCTGCCATTATGCCAAAAGTTATGAATACCTTGACGGCCTTTCTAGCGCAAGGTGCGAAGATCAAACTAAGACAGCCTGAGAGCCCACTAATAGGGGTTTGATTCCTGCCGTGTAATAACGTTTTTGACGTCAACTGCAAGAAACTTTAAAAACTCTTTCGAGCCATATCGTTGTAGGTAGGTACTCATACGAGTTATTTACTAACTACGGGTATGTAAGGAGTTTTTAAAGTTTCTTGCAGTTGCCGTCAAAAACGTTGTTACTCGGCAGGAATCCAACCCCTATTAGTGGGCTCTCAGGCTGTCTCAGTTTGATCTTCGTAACACAACACAAGCCTGGCTTTGACCAAGATAGGTACAAGATACCTACCTAATCTCGGGTAGGTCCACGTCCACATCCACATAAAAATTGGTCTCTCGGTAACTCCCCTATTTTTTATTCAAAGTTAACAAACATTTGTTAGCCAGCTGGTTTGAGTCAGGTTGGTTGAAGTCGAACAAAAGGAACTGGTAACCGGAGTATTAGCCGGGAAAGCTATTACTCTAAGTTCACCACTATCTGAAAATTGTAACGCATTTGAAGCTCGTACACCTGACGAGAGCGATCCGGGGACTTGAGCGTCCCCAGTGATCGGGTTGTATGAGTTGCATCGAGCTTTTGCTAACAAACAGGATGTGACATTTATGTAAAAGCGCACGTTATCTGCATCCAAGGTTATGTTAACGCCAGTTCTCGCTTCTCGTGTACATTGTATTATCTGAAAATAAATAAATTTCTTATAAAATATAACCTTATCTAGTAAAGAAGGTATTAAGTACATAATTATTCTAAGTTTCTTAAGTCCCTATCCGACGACAGTAGGTAATTCGCAGTCGCAGTCGCAGTCGCAGGGATTCGATGGATGGATACAGGCGGCAAGCGAAGGTATCAAATCAAATTATTTATTGCAACCATGTTGTAAAAAGATCTGAAATAGTTTCAAACATAGATCTGGCTAGGGCAGGATAATTTGTTAGAATTGAAGCCAGGTTCCTCTTTAAAAATCTCAAACGTCAAAAATAATTTAACGAAACTACCAGTAGGTATTTAATTTTCTGGCGTCGTGTGGTTATTATATTCAGCATTGAACTTTATAGGCTAATAAAATAATATAATAAATAAGGTATGATCATGCATGATGTAAGTAAGTCATCTTACTCACCAAGTTATTGGAATTGACCCTGCGCAAACATCGAACAAAATCACAGTAGCCCATATAACAGCCAGAAGGTTGCACATTTAAAGCTGATGTCGAAAGTGCCTAAAATATATGAAATGTTCATTGAGAAACAAAACAAAACTCATTGATTAACATAAAAATTAGTATTATTCGCAAAGCGAAAAAGAGACCCTAAATAATATGAAAAGACGGACAAAGGTGATAAGATAACCTACCGTTAAAGCTGTCGCACATGCAGCATAAGAGGTATTTGTAAAATATTGAGTAGCACAGGCACTTAGAGCGCTCAACTCCTGTGGACCCTGGAATATAAATTGTAGTTGTTAATGGAGTTAATCATGGTGATCATGATACTGAAATAAAGTTTAGAATTTACAAACTTCTTGCATTGCTGTAACCCGAGAAAAACATGTAATACACGAATCTCTTAAAGTAACATTTGTTGGTTGTGCCGTGCTGCACACAAGGTTGAGTAAACTTTGCAGTTGGGCTCTGAAATATAAAAATACGTACTTAGTAAAATGCAAATCAGTTTATTTATGAAGATGGTTTTAAGATCGGCTAAACTCATTGTGGTAAACTGTGGTGCTGTACTGAGAGATGATGGTTAACATTTTGTTCAAGAAAGAATAATCTTCTAGAAAGAAAAATTTGATAACCGATGACCGATAATAACCGATGTGGCGCGGCGAGTGAAGGTCCAGCTGCGACGCAGGAAGTTGCGGGTTCAATTCCCGTCCAAGAACTTAATTTATGTCCTTGGGCGGGAATCGAACCCGCAGATCGCCTGCAGATCGTACAAACATAATTATGTTTTTACGATTTGCAAATATATGTTCTGGGTGTTCTGGATATTTTCTTTGTAAACATCTGTCTGTGTAGTGTATTGTACTATGTATATCAGTTATCTAGTGCCCATAAAACAAGCTCTGCTCTGCTTAGTTTGGGGCTAAATGATGCTGCGTAAATTGTCCAGCATTATTTATTAATTATTAAAACCACTCGCATTCATAATAAAATTAGGTAAGTAACTAATAGCTACCTGTAAGTTGTTTGCATAAGTTTGCAGTTAGTGGTTTCAATTGTAATAATTGTAGGTACACATAAACACTAGTTCAAATTTATTTTTATAACTTTATTGTAATTTTATGTGTCGGTAACTAATTAAATTGCTTTAATATAAGTATATCTAACATACCCATTTGACGGACATAATGCAGCCAGTTTCTGTGTTTTCCATTGAAGTAGTTTATTTTTAACATCGCTGAAATCGAAAACTCCGTTGCCTGCTACACCTAACTGACAATAAAAATAATGTTCTAAGTACAATGTTTGCCTAGAAATTTCATTAATGCCTAACAAGCTATGGTTGACGTATGTACCTACCTACGTATAGGTCAGGTAAGAAAGCTATGATTTAATCTGAGTTCAAACCTCGCTAAAATTCAATAAATTCTGGTTCTTCCATTGCAAAACGCTTTTTTGGATTTCGTCCAAGTCAAGAAAAGTAGCATTTATTGCAATCTGTAGACACGATAATTTATTTAACACAACAGTTACAGTACTTAAATATTGTTATCTAAGTATGTAATTAATTATTAAGGTACTTAGGTACCTACATAAAAATAATTAATGCAAAAAATTAAAATAATATACTAAACTTACAAGCAAAACAAAGATAACTCCATATTTTAATGACATTTTTAGGTTTTAAAATAGGTAACTTTTTGTAAATTTCGTGAAACGAACTTTGTTTTACTACATTTTTTAAAAATAACTGTTGAACTATTCAGTGACTGCTGCTGTTTCGAAGCAGGCATGTGCAACAATGATATTTTTATAGCGTTTATCGCACTTCCTCTAGTGGTCATTTAGGTGGAACGATTCCTATTGTTATATTTAGAGCTCATTTACATGGTACAAATGACTTAAAAATACGAGTTACACAATTCCGTGACGTAGGTAAGTACCTACCTTCAAATACTTAAGCACTTAATTTTAAAATGATGTGATATTTTGTAAGTATATTTTTGTGAACTCATACTGTATACATACTTACCTAATAATTATATTATTACCAAAAATGAAGATTTTTCAATGATTTTGCCTCTGTTTTAGCACTTGAGTGTCTTCGAAATTAATATTACCTTATTTTATTTCCTTAACATAAATACCTAAGTATACAAAACTTACCTTAGCCCACTTATGGAAATCGACCTACTTTAGATACCTAGCGTAGATCGAAATACCTAATACATTTTGACGTTGAAATAACAAGGACAAGTGTTTAATTAAAGTGAAATAAATACTTAACGTTAATCATTTAGAAAGTATTGAATCATAATATTTTGCAACGTGTACGTTAACTTTAAGTATGTAATCACTTAATCAGGCTAGCCGTTGAATTGAAATCACTTTGGTTACGATCGTGACCAAGAAAAATAAAATTACGCATAAATTACCTAAGAATTTTTGTGCAAAAAAATAATATTTTTATCTGGACCTGGATATTTGCATTCACTCATTCCTTTGTTTTCGTTCATTCATTCATGTGATTTTTGACGAGATTGATTTTCTTTTCATGAAAATTACACATAGTTTTTTGTAGATGAAATCGTGGAAAAACGACGAAATTCTCCTCGTTTTGTAAATTATTTTTTGTTTATTTTCTTTTTGACTTATAATGATTGAAGGGCGTGCAAATGTAAGTTTCTACAGATGCCCTACATCTGCCTGCTCTGATCAACAAAGAAAGCGGCTTTCCTATAACCTCTACGGGATTCTTCATAATAATAGCTTTTAACCTACCCTATTTCTATTTCCAGGAATTACCCGACTTCCAGGTGTTCGGAACGGTGATAAAATATTGCCTCATCATCATTGTATTTCCAGTTCTATCGTTCTTCTTGAGCAAGATTGTGTTGTTCGATGGCATATTGCGGCTAGCGCCTGTAACAAGCAGTGTCTACTCGGCCGTAGTAGCAGTAGTTGTCCTTCATGTTACGTTAGGACTTTATATCGTCAAAGCCTACAAACAGACTGATACAACGCCGGAAAAGGCGGTGAAGAAAGACTAGAGAAACTTACAACACCTACCAATTCACTAAAATGGACAACCTATACAAAAAGGGTGACCTTATCCAAATCAAAACTAAATTAGATGAAGTTATTGAAGGACAATTTTATGCTATGTCTGATGACAAAACCAGAATCACACTATGCAACTCGAAACAATCCTCTAAAGATACTCCAAGCGATGGCATCCTTCATTACTACGAACCAGACATACATGATATAGTTAAGTTGAAAGTGACCAATGAGCAAAAGTATCTGAAACTAGCTCAGAAAGATTTTGAAGAAGTAATCATGGTATCCAAGAGGTACATTTACATAAATCAGGTGGACAAGGTATTTCATGATGCGATTTTTGATTTAAAAGACCACAGCTTTGTGGCCCTTAGCACAGATGGTGCCAGCATGGGTAGGAAGTGTAAGATGCCATTTTTAGTTCTGTCAACTCCGAAACAGATCTACATCTTTGATACACAAGTGATGCAACATCATGCATTTGATGCTGGATTGAAAGAGCTGCTGGAAAGTGAGGATCATAAGAAGATTGTTCATGACAGCAGGATTTTGTCCGACTGTCTGAAGCACAAGCACAACGTCACCTTAAAATCTGTTTTTGATACCCAGGTTGGTTTGACTTTTGATTGTACACACACATCATCTTCAAGCATGGCAAGTTTTTGTCTGGGCTGGAATAGAGAAAATTGCATACATTGCACCATTTTTTGAAGTTATAGGAATGAAAATCAAATATTCCCCACAGAACAGCAGGGCTGTTCAGAGTCTCCGTTACAGTCATCGGCTCGGAATTTGACATAGATTCACACAATATTCAAATATTTTAGTAGTTTTTAACAGTTTCTGCGTTCTGTAACGAACTAAACTATCAGAAAACAGTTTTCCACAAATTGTTTTCAGTATTTTATTTATTGCATTCATACTATCAGGTCTTTGTGATTAAGTGAGTTTAAGTTAAGTTCACAGTATGTACCCATTTAGGGTGTAAACCATCTATAGAATCTGTGTCGATGACTCAGATGCGGAGAGTCTTAATAGCCCTGCAGGACAAATTTTTGCCCTTGCTCAAGCATAAATACGAAAATATACCTTATCAAAATTATTTTATTTTTACAGGTAGGGGATTTGATAATCATGAAGAACAAAAAAGGTATTTTACCGAAGCATGTGAAAAGTCTCACTGAGTGCCTGCACAATTATCTGGGTCTACAAAAAGATATCATTACTGACAAAGTAAGGCCATTTTCCATTTTTTAAGCATCACAAATGCTGTCAGAAGTTAGTCTACTAAATACTTAACTGTGGTAGATAATAATAATATGTTACCCATACTAAAGCTGTTCACAAGATATGTTTGTGCACAACTCGCAAAAATTTTTTTTTATATTTTTAGCACCGACTTTAAAAAAAATTGACTGAAAATATAAAATAGAAAGCTAGTTTGTAACTCAGTACAAGGTCAGCATTACTCATTTTATACTCATTCAACAAAAATCAACAATAAGAAATTGATTTTTATGCTATGCTTATCATGGCCCATTTATAAACAGCCAAACTTAAGATTTATTAAGTTTGGCTGGAGCCATTTTGAATGTTAAGTTTGGCTATAAGCTTGTATTAATAGAAAAATAATCTATATTCCAGCATAACATCATCCAAAGCACTGAGCGTCCTCTGTCCTCAAACATCAAGGAAAGCCTGGCGAAGAACATTGCTTTCCTCCACGCTCTGTCTGAAGCAATCCACGAAGAGATGGAGCTACCTTTTATACGAGGAGTTGAGTGCTATGTAGAGAGTCTCAGGTCCTGTGATGATCTTAAAGCCTGGGAACTTAGCAGCAAGTTCAATCAAATACCACAGGATTTTAAAAGTGCTATTGAGTACTAAAGGTCTTTTGAATCTTAGATTCAAGCATTTGAAACAGACATTTCAAAATTGGGTTAATAAAAGGGGTCACAACAAACGTACAACTTACAGGTGTCGGTAAACATAGTGTAGGACACCCTCCGGCAGATGCAGGATGCAGCAAGCTGAAGACAGGGCGCCATGGCGCTCATAAGGGGAGGCCTATGTCCAGCCGTGGCAGTGGTCGGCTGATAATGATGTTGTTTTTTGTGAACAAAAGATATTTCCCATGTCTGGAATCCCCTTTCAGCTAAGTACACCCATTTCGTGGTACCCTGTATAGTGCGCGCGAGTTGATTGATGAGTTCCTTGAACTTAAAACGCATTCACTGCCAAACCTCGTGTTGGCGCAGACCGACATCTGCGTCTTGGGCCATGGAAGTGTTATGCATGTCCAACCTTTGAAAACTCTTCTTCACTGCCGAGACTCGGCACTACCGGAAGGCTCGCGCCGCACCACGCACTTGTACTACCGTGCGTAGTCGTGGGCATCAAAAATGTTAACCTTTGTAGAAGTTTAAAATGTTTTCAAACATTCCATGGACATCAATGTCTATTATCCGCTTGCTTGAATTGTATAAAAATGCAGTAACTATGTAATGTACCTACTCAACACGGTGATTTTTCTAATCTGTACACAAGTCTCAAATAGGCTGAATATCAGTAGTTCTCGATTCATACTATACTGATGAAAAATCACTCACATATTTTAGTATCACATTTATAATATTAACCACTTTACTCATTAATGTCAATAAGTATCTTAATCAAGTTTTATTAAAATATTATCCTGCTTATAAATGTGATGTTTTTACAGTGTCCATTGCTATTTATGTGAATGAAAGGAAGTGGTTACGGTTAGTTTTATTTTTGTACTTATAGGATACTAAGACAAGGCTACACTTAGAATAACAAACCAACCAAGTTATTTCTTGAGTTACCCTTAGAAGGTACTTACTCCTTGTTTGTATTATACATCACCATCACAGAAATAGATATATTTCTATGATCACCGTAGTGCACTTAAGAATATAATTTATTGTGTAAGCAAATGTTCTATAGTTAATATATTTGCGATTAAGGCGTGTAATTTGGCAAACTTTTTGGCTTTTTAAAGTTCTCAATTTTGCTTCTCTAAAATAAAGTCCATATCCAAGTATTATTAATGTAAGAATGGGAATAAGTCAGCTTCTTGGGAAAGCTTCCAACTGGTATTTATATGGATCAGTTGAGCTACCTCTTCTAGATTGTTTGCAACAGTCTGCAGTTAACTCAACTGTTTTAATTGTAAATACTTGTTCTAATTTGTTTCTATTCTTTGATTGTAATTTTCTTTGTTAATAAGGAGAAAAAGATTGAGAACATTTTGTGAAAAGATTTACTTATGGACGAGATGTGCTTTAAATGAATTGATGTAGCCTGGTGCTTATGTGAAGTTTAAAAGCCTTGCTTTTAATAAATTCTATCTGTGCTTGATATTTTGTTTTATTTAAGTCTGTTTTGTAGCCCAATAAGCAATCCTACTATTATTATAGAGGCGAAAGTTTGGCGGACAACTAAACCATTCGGCAGCTTTGGTAAAATAAAAGAAAATACATAACAAATATTCATTTAATAATCTCTTATCACAACAGTGTCTACTTACAAATTCAAAAATAAGCGTTAGGATTCGTTCAGAAACAGCAGTACAGTTTCTTTTAGCGTTTTGTTAGGATCTAGACATACCGTCAACAAGGGTTTCTTTCTAATGGCGAGCGGCGCTGCGAGTCATATGACAGTAAATAGAGAAGATTCCATACATAAATGTATAAATTCTATAAATTTAGAAGGTATAATGTATTAAGTATTTATCAGTTATCTAGTACCCATAACACAAGGTCTGCGTAGCTTAGGGCTTGATGATGCTGTTTTTATTACTCGTACAGTAGAATTTCACTTTGTAGCAAATAAGTACATATTTACTTTGTTTTCCCGACGTTTCAGCAGGTTTACAATTACTATTGAATTTGATAGCACCGTGCTCGCAGGCGAATATTCGACGCTAGAAGTGGTCCCCACAAAGCATTACAAAGCCTTCAATCGGTAAACTATGCCTCTCTCAGAAACCGATTGGGGTAGAACGCTAGACCTTCTATTGATTCGTCGCGACAAGCCAGCCCGAGCCTCTCTGTGGTGTAGAGTCGTTCCCTAGCTAAGAGCACGGACACATGCGCCATTTGTGAGAGTATTTCCGGAGTGAGGAAACCATTTTGTTCGAGCTGTAAAGAGAAAGTAGGTATGTTATTGGAAGACTAGACGATCGCCTCGCGGTTTCACCCGCGTAGTTCCCGTTCCCGTGGGAATTCCAGGATAAAATATAGCCTATGTCTCTCCCTGAAAAGTAAGCTTCCTAAAGGTGAAAGAATTTTTAAAATCGGTCCAGTAGTTTCGGAGCCAATACAAACAAACAATCAAATCTTTCCTCTTTATAATATTAGTACTTATAGATAAATAACGCATTCACAAAAATCGACAAGATGTAGGTATAACAACCGTCAATCTTCTTGTCCTCTGGCGAACCACGTGACAAAGATGCGCATAACGCAATTCTATGGCCAAATTGGTGGGCGGCTACCTTCTGGACAGTCGCGTCGATTCACTGTGAGTTTCTGTTTCAAACAGTGAAAGAGCGAGACAGAGCTATACGAAGCTGTACCTATATTTCTTTCTTTCGCCTGCTGCGTTGTCGGCGGCATATAAATTATGTCCGAGTGTACCTGCGCAGACTTCCCAATCTCGCTGTCCCTCACCGGACAAGATGTTTGGCGTAAGTATACTATTATTCGAAATTAAAAATGAATACCTACCTAAGTCAAAGCGATAATTTAAGTACTATGTGCCTACCAGAGTAGAAAGGGTGGCCTGATTGTATTGAGGCGATCTTTTTCGGACAATTTCGAAATATGTCCGAGAGCTATACTATGCTACATAAGTCGGATTTTGCCCACTGCTGGGTATAGATCTCCCGAAGTGCCATCCATCAAGGCCCAGGTGCTAGTCGCATCCTCGACGACCCGCGACGCGTTCTAATGGTCATAGAACGCGCTAGCGGTTCATTCGCGGATGGCGAGTGGACCACCCGCCGTCGTCGACGACGCGCGGTCGGCGCTTGGACCACACGGTGATAAAATTACTCGCTGCTTGCGTGCTTGTCTTGCTTGGACAGCGCATTGTCAACGTTCACAAAAACGAGGTTCACTGATTGACGCCGCGGCGTTCGCACGAGGCGGCACGGGTCGGGTCCCAGGGGGCTCCAATGAGCTATGGACCTTAAAGGTTCATTGGAGCCAGCAAATTAAGGTTACAGTTCGATAGGATAGTACCTACGTATTAATAAATTATAACTTGACTGAGGATTATCTGTGTCCTGTAAACTGAACTTACTAAATCACTGGTTGTCTTGGCTACTTCATCGTCCCGGTGACTGTTTAACTGCAACACGCAGGCACCGCTGGGGAATTTACGGAGCGATATTGGAGCGCCTATACTGGTTAACAACCTGA
Organism: Eupithecia subfuscata; assembly: GCA_963564075.1. Lineage (NCBI taxonomy): Eukaryota > Metazoa > Arthropoda > Insecta > Lepidoptera > Geometridae > Eupithecia > Eupithecia subfuscata. Next base: position 3,185,850 of record OY751099.1, on the reverse strand, counting down.
AACAAATAAATATTTATGTCAAGTCGAAGATATGCCAGTGCCAAATGCCGGAACTGAACCTATGGGATTATAGTTAGACCAATTTTCCTGTTCTGGAAGTTAGACCATTACAAAATTAAAACAGAAATTCATCCACAGCCGAGAGTTTCATAACCAGATAAGAAGAATTATCGCTGAGGAAGAAACGCTCATATAGATACAATTTGTACAAGCTTCAATCTTACCGAAAGTACACTTACGACTCTAAGGTTTTTATTACTATAGTGCGATATTATTTGATTACTTTACGACTGTTTTCTCTTTTTTTTTAATAGCAGAAAGAAGCCTTTATTCACAAACATCAATTAAGAACTCAATCTGTCGATTGACACTTAGGGTCTGTTTCACAATGTCCGGATAAGTTCTGCATAAGTTCCAAATAAGCTATTTGTTACATAACCGTTGCATAAACATCATTGTTACGTTTCACGACTACCGAATAGCGCTAACTGTCGTATAAAGTCGTCCTTAACTCAGTCACTTTTATCCTCTAAATAATTTATGTGTTAGATAGATAATCAATACTTTATCAGGACATTGTGAAACAGACCCTTATTATATTTTTATCATCGATCAAGATCGAAGATTTGTATGATTTTTTTTTTCAAAATGGCGCACGTTACCTAGTTGTGTCAGTCAGATTTGAAGATCTTTTTCATTTAATTAGGTTTGTATTATAATAAGTGGCTTATTGAGACGACAGGCTCGCTGGTTGAGAATAAACGTGGACCGTTCTTACTTGCAAGCGTTCAATAAATCCTCGGGCGAGACAAGTTCCAACCCCCTGGCTCTGTTTACTCTGCACCAAACATCAGCTAACGACATCATTCCGCCGCAATCCTAAAAAAAAACCACGAATGAGAATTTCCTATTGCACGAGATCGCGCAGAAAGATTTGGGGAGTTTTATGTCCAGCAGCGGCACAAGACGCGCTAAAAAAAATACTTACTGCTTACTATTTACCTATTCCTGGATTAAGCAATCCAGGAATAGGTCAATAGTAAGCAGCTCTCGATGGCACGATAATGACCTGCCTTTATGTGCGGTGCGCCATCTCCAATTTACGCCTTATCGGTCATCCAGCTTCTTCCAGCCTTTCGCTAATCGTCTCTCCCTCCATCCAGTTGGGTGACGTCATACTACACGAATTTATAGCGAGCGTGCGTTTACACTGCTGTGTGGTGCCGGCTTAGAATTTGCACCAACCCAACTCTTCCCGCGGGTGTCGTAAGAGGCGACTAAGGGATATCCACCGGGGGCGAGCAGCAGCGCCCCCTGCAGAACGATTCTACCACCGAACTGCGATCCCCAACCCGCATGCCCGGCGTGGGGATTATGGGCATTATCCCCATGAGATAAAAGCCAACAAGGCGCTTATCAGGGGGAGGCCTGCGTCCAGCAGTGGACCAATACAGGCTGTTGAGGTGCGTTAACACGGCATCTGTTAGGCCACGGCCACACTGCGAGCGCCCAGGTAGGCAGGTTGCTTTGATGGTAGCTAGGCGCGTGGCTTACCTACAGTTCAAAATCAGAATCTGTTATTGCATCGCTTCATCCAGGCGTCTAGCTAGCGCTTGCAGTGAGATATCTGTCAGTTGTCTATTTCGGATTTTAAACTTTAGGCCACGCGCCTAGCTATCACATTCACATGAGATCAAAGCAACCTGCCAACCTGGCTAGGTTGGCAGGTTGCTTTGATCCTAGGCACCAGCAGTGGCCTAAACACACACCGTCATCGTAGCGACGCCTCCATCCAAGTAATTTTAAGAAAAAAAAAATCTAATATTTTACAACTATAGACATTGAAGATGCACCACATTGTGAAGATAAAATCGTAACTATTTTTTACAGGGTCCTCACATACTTAAGACCAATACACAGATGTACTCGTACAGTCATCTGTGAACCAATATTATTTGTGGGTCTACTTACAATTAAAACTGCAACCATAATATCTGCAATCTGCTGTGCCAGACCCATGTAATATTCCGAGTCTGATCTAAATGCATCCCTCGTTACCGGGTCATCTATACCTAAGCTCATGAGGTAAGACTTGAATTTTACTGTGTCATCTTCTGATATATCACCTTGTTTTTCCTGAAGAAGACAAGTTTTTTAGTCTATTTCTTATTATCATAACTTCATAAGTTACCTATGCAACTAAAGTAAAGATTGACTTAAAGATTGGAAGTTTTTCTGGATCCAGTGTCTCATCACATCACATCATCAAAGATACATGTTTCATACCATAAAATCCTACTTTCTACTAATACAGGGTGTAAGGCTAAACAGTCTTATCGTTGAAACCAGAAGTTCAGAATCATGAGCAGAGTCCAAAACCGATGAAAAAACTAAACTTTTTTTTACATAATTTTGAAAAAAATATCCTCATACATCATAAAAGCATTTCACCCTACATTTATACCTACGCCGCCCGCTTTGTCGGTTTCGAACAAAGACGCCGCTCGCGCCTAGCCTACGCGCCGCCCGCTTGCGCGCGTCAGTCGCGGCCCGTCTGCTAGGTAGTGAGCACGTCACGACGCGTTCCGTGCCAATTTGTGATGTGCCGATTTGTTCGCGTATTGTGTTAAGTAGAGAAGTGACGATGTCGTTCACAAATGAACAGTGGACTGAAATGGTGCGACTTTATGTCATCGCTGGTGACAACATGAACTTGGCTCATACGATGTACGCAGAGCGGTTCCCAGAACAACGTGTGCCAAGCCGGCAAACGATCCTAGCGGCTACACAAAGGCTACGTGCCTACGGCCAGTTCACCGTGCCTAGTCATGCACAAGTCATGAAAACATTTTATGCCTAATGTGAGTAAATCAAACTGTACATAAAGCTGTAAATTTTAATTGAATTGTACATAAAACTTGATTGATGATGAACTTTTTAAATACGCCAAAAGTACCTACCTACTTTAGCCTACTTACTGGCAAATGTGTTAGAGTAGCTATTTTTGCCTGTCCTAAGCCAGGAAAAGTATGAAGGGAAAGTTCCATCACAAGTAGTAGGTACCTACGATTCGATACCTACACCACCGGCCGGCTACAGGCGAGAGCGGGCGGCGGCGGCGCGGCGTGATACGGTCACTAGGGTGTCCATGAAATCACGTAGGATAGCAGAGAAATGAATTATGAAATTCCATCGAAACTAATTGACTTTTATTTTTAAAAATAACTTGTATCGTCTTATTTTAGGGGTGTACATACGTGGTTTCAAGGATAAGACTGTTTACGCTTACACCCTGTATTTTAAAGCCAAAAGTTTGTGAAAAATTAATTTTTGTTACCTAGGATCTCCAAACAGTAGTTTTGGAGATCCTAGGTAACAAAAATTCAGAACAGATCAAGATGAAATTTGGCGTATGTTTAGAGCAAAGCCTAACTTAGATAATAGGCTAGGCAGGCAAAAGCTAGTATAATATACATTTTCTCGGGACTCACCCTTATTCTATTAGAAATATTCTTAGAAATAGCCACCATTTCTTTAGCCTTCTCCATCAACTTTTTCAAGTCTTGAAAAGCAATGCTTATACTTTCATTTGTCGCTCTACTTTGTTCATCTATAGTTCGCTCAATCCCAACAATTCCCGATCGTAATTTAGAGTTTGATGGAGTTTTCTTAGGTGAAGAGTTAGATACACTAGCAGTTTGCTTATCAGGGGAAGTGCTTGGTGATTGATGCTCCCATTGCTTTGCAGCAACAGCATCGCTGAGTGCTTTAAAGAATTCCGTGTTGATCCCATCTTTGAAGGAGAGCTTTACAAAGTGGAATGGACTAACTACAGCTGGGCCTGGCCTTTTACCTGGAAAATAGATGGTTTATATTCATAAGAGTCCATTATCTACTAATAGATAGATCTATGAACCCAAAATGGGGTTTAAAAACAGTATTTGAACAGGATATTTCGAACAGGATACAATAAGACTGCATCTAATGAACTTACTACTGTCTCGCTTGGCAAGCATGGAGATTATGGCAAAACAAGAAAAAAAAATAGGTTACACATACATAATGTACTATGTTGAACATATTGTTAGATAAAAATGACCCATAAACTAAAGTTCTGTACAAACCGGGTAGAGCAGGTCCCAAATGCAATATTATCCTCTTTGGACCACCCAAACCAAACACTCCACCGCTTTCCTCCTCCATCGTGAATATATAGTACAAATGCAGGGATAGGCACACCAGGCCTTTTGGTATATCACCTGGCTTGCCCCAAAGTATACGGTGAGATGTCAGGATTATTTCCCCGTCCACAAATTGAGTCTGAAAGCAGATGACATTTTCAGGTAGGTATATTATGTTTTATCTCTTTGAATATTCATGTTTTTGTAATCGAAGCAATGTTCCTCTATCGTAGATTCATCCTCATCGGTATTGAGGCTGTTAACGCGTACGTAGCGTATCAAAAATGGGAAAAAAATCTCTAAACAAACTTTTTACCTTGTCGTCACCATCGTATATTTTTACATTTCTTTCACGTTTCAAGTAGTTTTCACCGTCAAATAATCTGGCCTCGATATATTCGAACCTGTCCATTATGGCCCTATATTAATTTCATCGAAACTGTCCGAAACACTATGATTTCTTCAATTTTTGTTTTTGCAAACAAAATAAAAATCTTACAATACAAACGCACACACACGCAAACAATCAAAATCAGGTGTGTCGTGTCTGTCATCTTATTTTTCATTTCAATGCCAATCGAGACATTGACATTTTTGTTTTTAGCATTACACTTTGACCTTCACTTTATTTAAATCTATCCATAGTATCCATGTCCATGATTCTCTAGTAAAATGGATCGCGTACGAACATTTATTTCATTCATTCAAAGGTACCCTGTAACCTCACGCTAAAGCTCATTTTTTTGTAACATCTCAGAGTAGAAAAAGAGCCGAGTGAGAGAGCTTGAAAGTAGTAGTTGGTCCTTGTCTAGAACGTTGCAACATGGTGTAGGGTGTCCATAAAACTATAAAACAATAAAGCTAGGTTCACATTGCTGTGTCGGCGTGTGGCGTGGCGCGCCAGAGCGCAATCGGTTACGTTGATTATGATTACCTATGACTAGATTCACATTAACCCTTCAGACTACAAAAATTACGTATATAAATGTGGGCGTATTTAATTTCGCACACACGCGCACCGCGCTCAGCGCAAATTACGTCACACTTCAGATAAATGCTCATATAAAAATAACTAGATATTCTATCTAAGTTCTGTAAACGGTATTAGGTTCTCAAATAATTTATCTTCGTGTATTTATTTTCTATGCAAGCTAATTTCTACAAACAACTACACGAAAACGAAATAAATATGGATAATACCAATTAGAAAAACACGAACAAAATGTATGGGGACAGTACGCGCTAAAATTTTGCACTGATTCAAAGACAAATGTCATCTTCTTCTTGGTTATTGGCCAGCCTTTTAGTGTTGCAATAGGTAGAATAATAACTCGTTGCTATCATATCAATAAGACGTATGTAAAAAGTGATGTTTTCAGGAGACACAAAAAACCGATTTTTTTCTTAACTAAACCGTTTTTTTACAATGTTTTGATGCAACTTGCTTTAGATTAAATGTTTACGTCTGCACGTAATCAGATTGTGGGTAGATTAAAGCTAGAAAGCTGATTTCCGTGCTTATACGTCCTTTTGATAATATTTTTTGAACCAAAATTCAAACATACGACGTCTTGACATTTCATACGACTTTTAAACATTTTACGATGATAATGTAGAACGTTTTACGTCTTTTTGAACAGAAATACAAACAACCAGTTTCGTTACAAAAATATATATTTCTTAAAAACTTCAACATGTCTTGTAATCTTAGCTCAACTAATTAGATAGCTTAGCTTAGCTTAACATTAATTGGAGAAACAATAATAGCTTTTTGTGAGTTTCTTACTTATAAAGTAATTATCTTAATGAGATCACCGTTAAAATCAGTCAACCAACTACTATACTCTGACTAATAAATTCTAAAAACAATCATAAGTTAACACATAATTAGGTTTATTCAGTTACACGATGGTTAAAACTATGGGATTAACTCTCGTGCAGGTTATTTTTAAATCAGCCTATCTCTATTTCTAAAATCACAACCATCTCCAAATCAGTTACTTTTAACAATACAAACAGTAGAAATAATAAACAATTCAATTACAAGACAAAATTGGCTAAAAAATAAGTTTTTTGTCTAAGTTGTAATCTTAGTTTAACTATAAAGTAGAAACATCACTTAGAATGAAAATAATATGGGTTTTTTGTGATATTCTCTCTTATAAGTTACAATTAGCTCAATGAGATCACAGTTAAAAAATCTGTCTAAAATATTATTATACAAATATTTTTCAAGGTTTAGGTAACAAAAATTAAAAGTAGAGAATCATCTCTAAATCAAATATAATTTATATCTGCAGCAAAAATAATCAATAATTCAAAAAGAAAATGAAATTGGTTAAAAAGAAAATAATTACGTTTTAATATGGACACATGGCTGATCTGGACATTCATGTGGTAAAGAATCGTAATCGTGAGTCGGGATCGGATTTAGCCTTTGTAGACCCACACTTTGGTCCCTTTGGCAGGCGAGATCTCAGGAAGGGTCGGAGAACGGTCGGGCGACGCGCGCTTGTTGTAGTGCACTGTCAACCTTCGGCTACATCCTCAACGACCTGTCGATCCCAAAGCCGAGGTACCGGATGTGCGGGCTCCATGCCACGTTCTGGCCCCGATGTGTCAGCTGCGGTGGGTGGCCGATGCGGCGGGAAACAAACAGCACAGCCGTCTTTCCCACATTGACGGCCATGCGCTATTTGTCCAGCCAGGGCGGCAGGATGTTCAGCAGCCTCTGCATCCTGCGGGCTGCGATGGTGGGGCTGGTGGAAGATGCAAAGAAGGCGCTGTCGTCCGCGAACAGCGCTAGCGACACATCCCTCTCCCCGGGGCGTAGGTGGCCCTCCAGGGTGGGGATGTCGTCGGTATAGAACGCGTATAACGCTGGCGACAGGCTGCTACCCTGCGGTACACCTGTAGAGATGGATCGAGTGGAGGATGTGGCACCTTCAACTGCGACGAAGAACCGCCGGTTGTCGAAGAAGGATGCCACAATCCTGATGAGAGCTGGTGGAGTTGGGGTTTGCAGGAGCTTGTACAAAACGCCGGGGTGCCCAATACGGTCGAAGGCCTTTTTTACGTCCAGAAAGACCCGGACGGTGCAGCGCCTGGCGTTGTGCTCGACTGCAAGGTGTTGCAGCACCCTGGTGAGCTGCAGCGTGGTAGAGTGGCCACTCCTGAAGCCGAATTGCTTCGGGCGTGGCTCGATAGTTGGAGCTAGGCGCCCCAGGAGCAGGCGTTTCAGGAGCTTGCCCACTATTAGTAGTAAAGTAATGGGGTGGTAGTTGGCCGGGAGGCAGTGATCCTTGCCGGGCTTGGGTAGCACGATGACCCGTCCAGTCTTCCAGGATTCCGGGAAGTGGCCCATCCGGAAGACCCCGTTGAAGAGCCGGGCGAGCGCGGTGACTCCGCGGCGAGGCAACTGTTGGGGACTCCGTCATAGCCTGGCGCCTTCCATCTGGGTAGACGGAGGACGGCCTTCCGCACCTCAGCAGGGGAGATGAAGTACTCCCCGTCTAGGGGCGGTGTTGGGCCAGACAGAAAGTCCCTCACTGTGTCCTCGACCTGGTGGTGGTGGTTCAGGGTTTCAAAGGTGGCGTCGGCTGCAACGGGGTGAGGCGAGAACTGCTCCGCGAGGTGCTCGGCCAGAATTTTGGCACGGTCGGCGGGAGCAAAGCGCCGGACCCCATCTCGGTCCAGCAGCTGGTAAGTTGTTGCCGGCTGCCGCGTGAGCGCCCTATTCAGTGCGTACTGGTTATTGTCCTGTTCGGAGGCCCGGTCGATGATTCGGTTCCAGGTCTCACGCCAAACCTGTACTGCGGCCGAGAGCTCGGCAGATATCGGGTTGAGTCGCGTCTTCAGTCGCGGGCAGCGGGAGCGCGCCCACTCGCGCTGGAGTTCGCGTTTCCTCTCTATTACCCTCTTAAGGTGTTGGGGGAGGTCGTTGCGCTGGCCTTGGCGCCTGGTGATGGGTATGGAAGCGGCCGCCTTAGCCTCGATGATGCGCTGAGGCCTCGGATTCCACCTCTGCAGGCGTCTGGAGAGGTCCGACGTCCACGGACTCGAGTGCCTTGGCGTACGCGTCCTCACGCCCTGGGACCGGGTCCGCGGCCAGGTCGAGCGTTATGAGGAGGGTAGATAGGATAAGGTTTTCAGGTAAAGCTCAAAGTCTGTTACTTCATATTTTCTAATCTAAATAATAGTTTACTTAATCGTTTCCAACCTATTTATGTGTTTATAACTCTTTGCTGACTAGCAGAAATATTTTCTAAAAGCTTAAAACGTGTTTTTGACTGAATAACTTTACTAATTAGGAAACCAATCAAAATCAATTTGACGTATAATACCAAAAAAGTTATTGTCATTACAAATTATGAAATCAAAAAGTCGTATGAAATAACATACGGCATTTTGACAGCCACATCCAAATAAGGACTTTTTGACAATGTTAATAAAGTCGAGTTTTGCAGAAGACAACCACCCACCACATTTTGACAGGTTATAGATTACATTCCAAACTACGCAAAAAGCTAATAAAAAAATTAGAAAAAAATTACATACGTCTTTTTGATATGATAGCAACGAACTATCCTTTGACCCTGTCAAAACTTGTTCGAACAAACATAGTCTCACGATGAAAAATCGGTTTACAATCGCCCGGGCGAGCCGGCCCGCCGGCGGGCTCGCGCAAGTCAACGCCTTTTCCGTTACATACCTATCGAGCGCTACATACATACCCTTTATGGCGTGTTGTGTCGCGGTAAAATCGCTCGACGTTCGGTCGCGCCAGATTTACCCATATCAAACACACTTAAATCCTGTCCTACGACTGACGTGCATATGGATGCACAAAAGCACGCATTCGCCCGACCGACCCAAATCGGCATTTTGAGTTTGGACTGTTGATATTTTCGTCGATGCAACGTATACATACCCTTTCGCATTACCCGAACTTTTTAATTTGTAGACAGTTGACAAAATGAATTGACGTTGGTATTTCGACGTCTATTCAAACGAAGTAAACAAAATATTATTTTCCAAACACGAGAAACTACAAGAAAATAGACAATTTGACGAGGCGCACTGGGTAAAATTGTGAATTTCTGGTGTTTTTTACGTGCGCAGTACAGGATAATTATTTTTGACGTGACAACGTCTTATAATTCGATAGAGCCGGCTGCACGCACGAAAAAACATGACGTCATGCGGCGTTACCTCGCTCTGAGGCGTTCCATGTAATGCTTGAAGTGCAAGCGAGAGCGCTCGACATCCGTCTCTCTCCTACTTGAGTGAGCGATGCGTCTGCGTGAACAGCTGCTATACTATAGTACATTTACATGTTTTGATCGAGTATCAAATGCTACCATTCCATCAGTATTTTCTTAAGACGTTGTCACGTTCAACTATCGTCAGTAAACCGACTTTACAGACAACCAATTTCTTTACGATGTTTAGGATCAAACCATCGATCAAAAATTTCCGGCCGGCCCCCCTTAGATGCACAATGCGCGCCCTGAAAACGTCAGTATCAAAAGGTATCCCATTTGGCATTTTGGGATACCTTTTCAACTAGTGTCATTTTAGCTCTCGGACCGAAAGCATGGTCAAGTGCTCGTATAAAAAATGCAATAATCGACCGACCACGCAACAGAAAAAGGATGGAATTTCTTATTTTCAGTAAGTTTAAATGTAATTTTTACCTGTGTATTGTGATATAAGCCAATTAAGCCTTATATACTTGAGAAATCAGCATTAAATATTGTTGTTGGGTTTGCCTATGTAAAAATATTTATTTTGTTCTAAGTTGATGAATGGAGCGGCTATTGTTTCTAAATTTTTTTTATTTTTTTGTGGTAAGTTGTATGTGATAAATTTTTATTCATGAAAAGACATTTAAAATAACTGGTTGAGGTTTATAAAATAACTAGCTGACCCGCCCTCAATTTTATTTGCGTGGACTCTAATAATAGAAAGACTATCAAAAGTATTTGATATAATCAACTTAGTATTTAATTTTTAGTTACCCTAGAGATCCTATGCCATTATTTTTCGCCTTTGCCATTTTTTTTCCTGGAAAATGTTATACTTGTACCAATTTTGTGCATTAAAGAATTATGAATTATGATCTTATGCGTTGAAAAAAATGGAGGTCCATTTTAGCACAACAGCGATGTGAACCATATTTTAAACCTGGCCGTGAAATCCTCATTTGTTCCAAGCATTTTAAAGAATGTGATGGCTACAACACCAAAACAGGCATAAGAAGACTACGTAAAACAACTGTTCCTCAAACAGTATGTCTATTTTATTTAAAGCTATTGTTTTTAACTATTTTAGCTTTACATTTAATAATAATCGTAGTTAACAGGAACATTAAGCAACTAGCTTAATATTCCTGATACTAGGTAGGTACTTATTATTTTATGTTTTGTTGCATTGTGGTGTGGGTTGTATTGTAATAGTAGGTAATAATAAATAATGTGTTCATATGGCGTAAGCTTAAAAGTATTTTATAAGATCCTAGTTGACTTGAAATAACGTTTTTTTTTTGGCCCATAGAAAAACTCTTACGAAGCCGCAGGCAACTTTAAATTTAAAAGAACTAGTGTCTGTTCCTTTTAATTTAAAGTACCTGCCTGAAATTGTATTTTAGGTTTATTTCACTAGCTTTTGTTAACTTATTTATATTATTGTATGTCCGAAATGACCCTTTTGTATGTTGACTGTTGCGTCGCCAATTTAAAGTTGTATCAATAAATGATTCGTTATCTTTACCTGAATTCTGTTGATTTTATAATCTTTATAAAAATAAACATTGTATAAATTATTTTTAGGTAGGTACCTTCCTACCTACTTACAAAATAAAATTAAATAAATTCGACTCCACTAATCTCTTGTTCCGCATGCAAAAAACTTGACAGGCTCTGCGCAAACTGTCTGCGTCAAAACAAAACGTGGACACTTTTGAGTGTCATTCTTGTAAGGATCTAGGTATCTACGGGGGAGGCCGCATACTTGATCGATGGATCAAACCAATATTTTTTGGCCATAGCCGCGGTCATCTTTGACTTTGAATTAATATCCAAGTCATAACAATTAGCGTCAAGAAAGAGTCGTTTTGCATGTAATAGACTAGTGATTGACTCAGTAGACAAGACAGCTTATTTAATTGTTTTGTTTTCGATTGATATGAAAAATCGGCCATGCATAGTATTCTCTGAAATCGTAGAAAAATCGTTGCATTTCGGTATTTCGGTAGAACGGAGCTCAAATCGGTAGAAATATTGAAAAATCGGTAGGTTCGAGAACACTGCTCCCAGAAGGTGCTATGGATCCCTTGTGGATCCATTCCGAAAAGGTTAGTAGTCCCAGAAGGTGCTATGCAAGGAAATAGAAGTTAGGGTGGAAGGACAATGCAACAAAATTACGAAGGGCACCGGTGTCGCCAAACTCACTCAAATAAACCAGTAATCATATAATGCATTACAAAGAAACAATTCGTTTGATTGGTAGTTAAAGTTTAGTCAAAACTAGCCAACGTCACTGATTTGGAAATAAACCTTGACTTTTACAGATAAGATTTATTTTACTTTAGCATCAGAACGTATTTACGGTCTATAACCACTCAAACGCCCGGCCAAATCGACTACCATAGCCCCAAACGTCCGAGCTTCGCAGACAAAAATCACGGCGCTGCGAGCGCGTCCCCATTATTTATATAAATCGTTATATCTCGCTATCTACTACACCTATGCCCTAAAAAAATATACCATAAAAAAGCGAAAACTATACGGAATCTATAAAGATATAGACCAAGTATTACAAAGAATGAAGTGCTCTCAAATAAATGCAAGTAGGTTGAAATTCACAAAATAAAAATTGTTGGCCGCAAAATTACGATCAACTTTGAGGTCAATTGGTCGTCGCATCGAACTAAGTTTCCATGATATTCGGGTATAATCAGAAAGCATTATTCCTAAGGATTAATTTGATATACGACACTAATATTAAAACACTAAAATACTTACATTTTAGAAAAGATATCCACGAATAAACACACTGATGTTTTTGAAAAACGCACAGTACTGATTTTTATTTTTTAAAAATTCGTCTTTGAAATTTTTTGTATTGGCACCTTGCCTTTTAGCCATTCTACCAATGAAGCAGGTATTACACCGTCAATTCATGACCATAGACTCAAGCTATTAGGGTTAAGTTAGCCACAAAACGAGTTTTACTCCGGCCGGAGAAATAAGCCACAAATGTGGCTGGGGCGTTCAACCGGAAAAAATTTCTAGCAACATTTGTGGCTCGGACGTGTGAGTGGATAGTAACCAAACATTCGATTGACAAGTTAATTCCGCTACTTGACCATAGATGGCGGTATTTTCAGTGGTCGCAATTATAAACTTAATTTCCTCAGACTTAAGATTGACATTCGCGTGATAGGTCGACCGTCGACTGCTACTCGATTAGAGCTGCACCAGGTACCACATTTTTTGTTCAATTCGCAAAAAATCTAACTTGTTGGTAGTTTATTTACTTATTTGGCACACAAAGAGCTGTATATTTTAAACCATTTATAAATAGACACAGACAGGCAGGTAAAAATAAATGTAATGTTATTTATGCCCCTGAAATAAAACGTCTTTAATAGGAAACTGGTGTTTGGAAAGTTTTATGTTTAATTTTAGTAAATGGTGTATGTGAACATTTATATATTCAAACTTAACGATTTTCAGTGATACAAGCGCTGTATGTTTCGTAATTGTATATTTATATCCTTTATTTGATATTTTGAAATCGACCTTGACATTCAATATAATCATAATAAAATTAATGAAATTGACTCTACAAAATTTTTAGGACTTCATATTGACAAAAAACTGAATTGGAAATCACACATTGAACATAATTTATTTAAAAAAAATTAATAGTCTCATGTACATTTTATACAAATTATCCCATGTAGTTAGCTTAGAAACTCTTCTCATAACGTATCATGGGTTGATTGCGTCAAATATTCGCTATGCCATAATGTTTTGGGGCAATTCAACCGACGTTGACAAAGTTTTCAAGTATCAGAAGCGTTGTATACGAGCTATGTTTCGTCTTAAGGTAACAGATTCCTGTAAACCTTACTTTGCGCAACATAACATCCTAACTCTACCTTCACTGTATAATTACGAAACGGCTTTGTTTGTGAAAAATAACCCAGATTTATTCTATCAGCTTTCCGATGCTATTCCTCGAAATCGACGAGATCAATATAAAGTCTGCATGCCAAACTCAAGAACTGCTTTGATGCGCAAGGGTGTTTCTGCATGGCTCCTTCTATTTACAATAAACTGCCCAAATCACTTCGAGAACTACCAGTCACACTGTTTCGGAAAAAGTTAAAAACCACTCTAGAAGGTAAATGCTACTATACATTAAATGATTTCATGACGGACAAACATTTTTTAAATATAAGTAAATGACAAATCTCTAGTTTTAATTCAACTATTCATTATTAAATCTATAAATAAATAAATGTATAATAATTAAATAATATTGTATCCTGATTTTGCACGCCGCAACGGTAGAAATACATTGTGTCATATATAAACATATACCACCTATGTAACTTATTTACATGTATTTGATGCAATAAATTTTACTTTTACTTTTACTTTTTACTTTGACTTCCAAAAAGTGTTCACAGCATATCATGCTTGATTTGGTTGGCATCCAATTAACTCTACCCGTTGCATCTATCCATTTCTCTTTGACGTTTGTATCTTTGGGAAACCTACAAATATTCAAGATAAAGGTTAGAGGACCTAATGATGTCAATTTAGTGACTTGTAATGTAAATACTAAATAAATAATTAATTTACATATTAATATAATCACTTAATTTAAAATTAACATAAAATTTTTAAATTAAAATTGAATTTCTTGTATCGATATCAATCTTGAAGACGTGACTACATCACTAATTGAGTAGCGAAGAATAGAATCAATTCAAAATCAACTTTATCTTAATTGCATAAGGTTGATTTTGACTAACCCTTCTATTAAATTATTGACAAATTGAAATAAAATAAGATTTTATTACAAAACAATAAAAACCGTTCTCCCCGATGGTACGAGACACCTCCATTTTGAAGATTTTTTCTCCTACTATCATTTTTACACTCTAAAATCGAACAAAACGGCATGATTACGGAAAAAATGAATTGGTTGCGAGACTAGCTACTCCACGCGATGTTAGAACCCGACTGGGGTCGATCGAGTAAGCGTAACAACGTGTACTTGTGGCACGCGTGCCACGCCCACTTACCATTTCCCCTTACTTTAATTCCGTGGTGCTTTGGATCCCTTGTGGATCCATTCCGGTAGAAAAGCTAACGCCAACTTCATTTTTCACGCTGTGTCAATGTCAGACTGTCGAGCTGACAAATAACCTCCAAAGTGCGCGTGAAAACAAATCAATCACGATCACTCACGCACGATTCGCTGACTGAGAAAATGAAAGGAACCAAGTTGTGAACCAACTCTGTAATTATTTCTATGTACTTTTACTCGCTGCTGCAGCCTTGAGTGCACGTCTAACACGCAGTTAGATCAAGAATAACAATACATTATTTCAAATCTTCAAGCACTACACTATGGCAGAAGCTCAAGAAGTATTACTTCAAAAAATACAAGCTCAGGGCGATCTTGTGAGGAAATTGAAAGCTGCTAAAGAGTCCAGTGAAAAGGTGAGTGTCGAATGCATTATTCATTTCCTATTACATTCCTTACCATAGCTACTCTTGAAGTGAACTGAAAATTGCATCATCTATTCAAACTATTTGCATTTTAGGGAAAAGGGAATGTGAACCATAACTTGAGAGATCTAGACACACATTTATCTCAATACAGTTATGTGAGTGGATATATGCCTGGTAAATGTGATGGTGAGCTCAGCAAAAGACTAAATGATGATAGTAGTGCCAAAACATATTGCTACATCAGACGGTGGCTGTACCATATGCAGAGTTTCAGTGAATCAGAAATAAAACAATTCCCTGCTACTACACCTAATGCTTTTAATGTGGAAAATGCTGAAAACTTAAATGAGAAGGTTTGATTTTGATGAGTTTTTGTGCACTGTAGTAGTGATGGCTTTTTTTTTTTATTAGACGCTGGATTGAAGTTGTAATAGATAGTTTACTTTATACTTCCGGTTATATGGTTATTTCGGCACCACAATAAAACCTGCTTAACGCAAACAATCTCATGTGATTACAAATAAAGGCAACTCATCCTTACAAAATTAAGAAGCATTTCTATCTTTCAAAACTTCCAATCTTCATACACAATAAGATATGATTTCTCTGTCTTCATAATCATTGTTTATTCACATAAATTAATAATATTTTCTGTTATTGTTTCCGGTAACAGTAACTACGGCTGTGGTGACGAGATATCTAATAATTTGTTGGACGTAAAAGTTTAAGTGAAAGTGAAATAATGTATTTCAAAGTATTAAGATTAACAAAGAATGCCAAAGTTGCGGTGTTATGCAACTCAGTAAGCAGTTGTTTTACAAAAACTATTGCAACAACGTCTGGCAAAAAGGTATTGCAAATTCTAAGTTTGCTTTTTGTCTAACTTAGTTTCTTTTGCACCAAACTTTCTCTCAATTCAAGTACGTGTAGTACAATGTACCCCTTTATTTGTATGAATTTTAGCTGTTGCTTTGTAAATGTTTTTATTTATTGAGAGAACAAGGAAAACTCTAATATTAAATGGGTACTGATGACATTTGCCTTTGCTTAGAATTTAGAACAATCAAAATTTGTTTGAGTAGTTCAATTTGGAAGTACATAATTTGTTTTAGTAAAGTTTAGATAAAAGTTTTTACATAATTTTGGAAGTAATTTGAAAGCTTGGGTGTTCTTCATTTAAACCTGTTTTTTATGTTACCTTGAACTTGATATTGACAGATAATTATGAGGTAACTAGTGTAGGTAGAACAATTTCGCAATAATGGCATTGAACGGCTAACCTTTGCGAAAGTAAAACTAGTTTTTGTTATAGTTGACCTACTTGGCATTGAAATTTTTTTTGTAGTAATAAATCTCTGATGGACTTTAACTTTCTTTATGTTCGAAGGTTCGAACTGAATATTTTAAGTGTTAATTTTTTAAACCTGTACAAAAAGCACAAATCTAAGAACAGTATTGTTTAAGTTTTGACTGCAAAGCTGTAAATATATTTATGCTTAGCAAACAATGAGGTTGTCCTTGTAATTACCACCTTACTTTACGTAAACATCTTGTTGCTTGCAACAATCTGCAGTTAGCTCGATTGTTTCGTTTTGTTTGATATAGTCCTCGGTTCTGAAACATATTTAGCAACGGAACCCTTTTGGACATCGAAATATTTGATGGAACCCTAAAATAAGTTTGTTGCCTAGTTAATAAAAAGATTGAGGGGAGTGAGCCTCGAAATTTTAAAAATACTTACTTATGTATTCCACCATTCAAATTTAATTCCTTTTTGCTTGAGCTATTGGTTGCGTCGGCGTACATACTTTGTCAGTTTATCTTTAATTTTAACTGGGTTCTGCCCGCGGCTGCTCATGATTGTCTATACTAATATTATAAAGAGGAAAGATTTGATTGTTTGTTTGTATTGAATAGGCTCCAAAACTACTGGACCAATTTGAAAAATTCTTTCACCGTTAGGAAGCTTACTTTTCAGGGAGTGACATAGGCTTTATTTTATCCCGGAATTCCCACGGGAACGGGAACTACGCGGGTGAAACCGCGAGGCGATCGTCTAGTGTATTATACTTTTACCTACCAATTGACGACATAATTCTAAGAAATGACCCATTAGTTCTGGAGATTACAAAGTAATCATTTAAAATAGGCTCAGCACCACATCCACTTGCCGTGACCGTGGCGGTGTAAGGATCGACCCCTGCAACTCAGCCCGTGGATGTCGTAAGAGACGATTAAGGGGGCTCCGCGGTAAATTGCCAAATTCTGTTCTCACCGTTTTAAAGATTTCTCTGAAACTTATCTAACATAACATAAGTACTGAAACAAATCACAAAATCCATACAAATGACCAATATCTGATCTGCACGATAAAATATTTTATTTTACAATAGTTTTATAATAAATTACTGTATAAAATACAAATAAATTACGCGGGGTTTTAACCTTCACAGTAAACAGGAAACTAAAATGAAAAAAAAATTATACTTAACTACTACTTCAATTAAATATCTTCTTTTAAGTTATACAGATTTTTGTAATTATTATTGGATTCAATGGTATTTGATCGAAGGACTCAATACAATAATAATAAATCCCAAAAAAAACTCATTTTTGTTAAATTTTAATTATATAATTTTAACTGGTAACACACTAATATTATAAACTAGCTGCCGCTCGCGGCTTGCGTTGCGGAGCAAACATCCATCCATCCATACATCCAAACTTTCGCATTTATATTATTAGTGTGATGCGAAAGTTTGGATGGATGGATGGATGGATGTTTGTTACCTCTTCACGCCAAAACTACTGAACGGATTGGGCTGAAATTTTGTATACAGATAATTATAATCCTGGAATCAAACATAGGCTACCTTTTAT
Source organism: Eupithecia subfuscata (assembly GCA_963564075.1). Lineage (NCBI taxonomy): Eukaryota > Metazoa > Arthropoda > Insecta > Lepidoptera > Geometridae > Eupithecia > Eupithecia subfuscata. The sequence continues at coordinate 3,168,035 of OY751099.1, read as the reverse complement.
CCCATAAATCAGTTCCCATGGGATAGAAATCACCTTTTAACGTTTCCATAGAAACTACTCGTGCGAAGCCGCGGGCAGAAACTAGTTTATAATATTAGTGTGATGCGAAAGTTTGGATGGATAGATGGAAGGATGGATAGATGGATGTTTGTTACCTCTTCACGCCAAAACTACTGAACGGATCAGGCTGAAATTTTCCAAACAGGTTAGTCTAACCCTGGAATCAAACATAGGCTACTTTTCATCCTATAAATCAGTTCCCATGCGATATAAATAACCTCAAAACGTTTCCATAGAAACAACGCGTGCGAAGCCGCGGGCGGGTCGCTAGTGCTAAATAAAAAAAAAACTGTCCAAATTACGATTACAAATCACGTAATTAAATAAAATGAAATAAATAATTTTTTTTTTATTACAAATCACGTAATTAAATAAAGTGAAATAAATAAAAAAAAGTTAAAACTAATAAATGTATAAACAATCAATTAAGAATTTATTGTCGAAGTACCTTTATAGCTCAATCACAGAATAGAAATAGGGTATTTTACTATACTTACAGGGTTGTTGGTAATTCACTGACACTACGTGAACTGCAGGTTCTGTCCATCATCACGAACACGTCAGTGAAGACGCCAGGTCTTAATTTCACGAAATTTTAAAATGTAAAATTTAAATGCATTTATAAGGCACTTAACGATTGAATAAAAAAATTGTGAATTTTTTAGTAGTTCATTAGCACTATAGAATCTAATTGAGACACTTTTCAAAAATGGGTGTAATACCCTATTCTGCTCGCCAAGCCAACGTTTCAACTTGATTTTGAAGCAACGTAGACTGCCATCAGCTGTGACGGAGTCTCGTAGTTTATTGTACAGTGCCGTGCCCATAACATGCATTAACTTTGAGGAATGATCAACGGTGGACGTATGTGTGCTGGTGAGCTCAACACCTAAACCTGTGACCTATTCTTTCAGATAAAAGAAGAGGTATCTACACTCCTCCAGCTTAAAACTCAGCTAACTGCCCTAACAGTTGAAGATGTGACCCCTCAGAAGTTTACGCTCAAGACGCCAAAAGGCACAAGGGACTATAACCCTCAACAGATGACGATAAGGAATGATGTGCTGCAGAAAATCATCGCTGTGTTCAAAAGACACGGCGCTGAGTGTATTGAAACACCTGTGTTTGAGTTGAAGGTATGTTTACTGCGAGGAGAGATTGTAAATCTTGTATCACCTTATTACAGAAGATACTAAGGTCTATTATCAGACGATTATAGACCTACGTATACCTATATGGCAGATGCTGGATGCGGCAAGCTGAAGACAGGGCGCTATGGCGCTCATTAGGGGAGGCCTATGTCCAGCAGTGGACTAATATAGGCTGATGATGATGATGATACCTATATGATGTCCCAAATGAGACAGATGCAAGAGTAGGTAAACAGTATTTTTTAATTATCTTGGTCTTATAGGTATTTGCCAAAACAAAATCTATTCTATCTTTAAGAAATCAAATAATATGCAAAAAAAATTACTTCGACGAGATTGGAACCCGCATCCTTCCATAAGTACGGGAATTTGCTAACCAACAAGTCCCGTCCAAGTCAAAATATTTTGGGATATTATTTGATTTCTTATGAATTTGTAAAACTATGTATATTTTGTAAAACTATGGATTTGTCTGAAATAAAATTTTATTATAATTATAAATTAAACTGAGTGTGAGGGCTTGCAAACTATGATAACAAAAACCTAATTCTATCTTTAGTGCGATAATTCCAAAAGCAATCTAGCGGGTTTGGTTGTCAAACTTGGCCTAGATCTTAGCACTCACGGGCTCCCCGTGGTATAAAACTCGAATTACTTACATAAAATTCTATTTTTTTTCTTTGGAACACAATTACAAAAAAAATTACGATAAGAAATATATCATGAAAGTGCAATGTTTTGCATCTAATTTGGTCGAGATCTCAGGAACCCTGCGGTCTATAGAAAAGTTTTTGTTTTGATTCGTAGGTTATTACTAATCCTTTGGTTCCCTATTACAGTTTCTTCATTAGTTGTGTAGTTTTCTTGTAAATAAGCAAGGACATTATTTTTGCGCTTACGCCGCCTTCCAAAACCGTATGCTCCGTCCCGCTCCTTTGAACGCGAAATCCTATGCCTATCCTTTTTACAAACTGGCGCGCAATGCCCATACGTTCATCACTCAGTTCTTCCCCAAAGATCGCCAAAAGACACACACAAGTCACAACATTCCTTCGCGGCCTAGTGGCAGCGATTACCCATGACCTTCAGCAAGTCGTCGGTTCAACTCCCATAGAACCATTAGTTTGTTTGTTACCCTTTAAAAATAAAATATCTCTTTTTCCAGGACGTCCTAACAGGCAAATACGGCGAAGACTCCAAGCTGATCTACGATCTGAAGGACCAAGGCGGCGAGATCCTCTCTCTACGCTACGATCTGACCGTGCCCCTCGCTCGTTACCTTGCCATGAACAAGATAAACAATCTGAAGCGGTACCACATCGCCAAGGTTTATAGGAGAGATAACCCGGCGATGACTAGAGGGCGGTACAGGGAGTTTTATCAGTGCGTAAGTACATTCATTTAGCAATTTACTACGAATCTAAGATTGTATGTCCTTCTAAGATTGACACGTGACTATACCGCGCATACTAAAAAGTGAATTTATGGTCGTTTTTTTCAATCTGAAATACTTATAGTATATCCGTCATCTATTAATAAATCTGTATATTAAAACTATCTATATATTAACGTAATCTATATATTAAATTAGGAGTCCATCGCGGACAAACAACGTGACACGTGATTTATATACATATATTAAGATTAGTATATCCGTCATCTAGTACCCAATGATGACACAAACTCTGCTTAGCTTGGGGCTAGATGATGCTGTGTGAATTGTTCAGCATGATTTATTTATGTATAGATAAGAATCTAGTATTCTTTCCCGATCCTTTCCTAGCGTTCGTTTCCACTGACGTAAAGACCGCAGCAGAATGGACCAATCAAAAACTAGCTCAAAAAAAAAAAGATGCTTATTTCAACCAATATGTGTGGGAACCCTGACTATTATCATAACTTTCCTAGCTCAAGCGCTGTCTGATTTTAAAACCACCAACTATAACTAATCTCTTTAAAATCAAACTTTGCAGGATTTCGACATCGCCGGCTCCTACGACCCAATGGTACCCGACGCCGAATGCTTGAAGGCCGTCACAGAGATCCTGGACTCCTTGGACATCGGCGATTATGTGCTGAAAGTGAACCATAGAAGACTACTCGATGGAATGTTCGAGGCTTGCGGGGTTGACGCTGAGAAGTTTAGGGGTGCTTGTTCTACTGTCGATAAGTTGGATAAGGTGAGAAGAATTATGGCTCTTAAGGTCATGCGTGAAAAAAGAGGGTTGTTTTAGATAGATATATAGATAATTCTTTATTCATCACCTTAACAAAAAACAAATTTTACACGAAACATATAGAGAACAGCAATGGAACTGGCGGCCTTATCGCTTAAAGCGATTTCTTCCAGACAACCAAAACGATAGGAGAAAAATAAAGAATGGCGGTGCTTCTTAACTTATACTGTAAACTACATATTAATACTAATACACATAATACCTACTAAACTAATACACTAATACATACAACAAAATAATTAGTTGTTTTAGTATGCTCTAGGTTCTATAGGTAATTTAGATAGGAGATAAGAAGTTTTGAGCACATTGTAAGCCATTTGTTATGATTTTTTTCTAAAACAAACTTAGAATCAATCGTAGTTTTGGAGTTTATCGACATATTGTTAATTTTAGTAATAGATCTCATAATTAGCCCGTAGTGCGCGGAAGGACGCGGTACAGGCGCGACGCGAACCGCACTCACCCTGATGAAGTCCCTCGTTAAGGGATGAAACGTTGGTGTTCTTCCAACACAAAATAGGTTCGTAGTTAACCCGCTTACATTCATAATGAGATCTCATAATGTCAACAGACTCCAAAACGACAGTTGATTCGTAGTTTTTTTTAGCGTGGGTTCATAGCAAATTGATTATGATGTGCGCAAAACTACATAACTGCTAGCTTATTAACCTGTAAAAGAAGAAAAAACAAAAAACAGATTTAAAAAAATAATGTTACTTTTCACCTTAAAGCCATCCCACAGCCGCGATTTTGAAGCGCGTCTTGCGTCGCGCGCCTCCCCCCGCCGCAATACACTGTCTCCGGCTACCGCCCGCCCCCGCAAAATCTAAGTACAACGCAAGACGTAGCTTCAAAATCGCGGCAGTGGGGCGAAGGCTTAACTCGAGTATATAAGAGCTTTTTTTTAAGCCTGCAGAAAAAAACGTTATTGATTCTGTCTGAGTCGAGTTGACCGACCCTTTCTCTGACGTACCGTGTATCTCGTGTATCTTAACGTTTCACGTACATTGTTTTCAATTTACCCGAATATGGACTCTCAAAGCTGATCCAATCTGCATTGCACGTGCTTTTAAATTTTAACATCTAATTTTAATGCCATTATGTGATTTAATACAGAAAAAAAATCTATACATATTTGAGAATGATCAAGATTCGAGAGCCATTAAATAAATAAATAAAATAAATAATGCTGGACAATTCACACAGCATTATCTAGCCCCAAGCTAAGCAGAGCTTGTGTTATGGGTACTAGAAACTGATACACTACATAGATAGATATTTTTTATTGTACATAGAAAACATCCAGAATGCCCTGGACAAATGTCTGCAGATCGTACAAACATTTGTCCCGAGGCGGGAATCGAACCCGCAACCTCCTGCATCGCAGGCAGACCTTCGCCCGCTGCGCCACAGAGGTCGTCATTCCTATTGAAGTATCAAATTAAATTGTTCTTTAGTTTCAATAACTGACCATAGACTCCTAAGCAATATAAAGTTATTTTCACTTCTCTTGCTCAAAAAGTGTATCATAATAGTGTAGCTTAGCGGGCCTAAAACTCGAGTTTAATACCTAGGGCTAAAAAGTATTTTTATAACTCTGTCTTGTCATCCTCCCTCACTACGCTCGGGAGCATAACAACCTCGTATATAATGGGATGGTTTAGTCCCTTGTAAAACAATCTACTATTTATTTTCTCGCAATCGAAGTGAAAAGTAGAGTGTTTTACTCGGGCCAAAACCACCCATTATAACTCGGTCTTGTCATCCTCCATCAATATAAGAACCTCCATCAATATAAGAACCTCGTATGTAATGGGATGGTTTAGTCCCTTGTAAAACAATCTACTATTATTTGATTCTAAAAATATGGCCAAATTAACCTTCTATATTTAATTTCCAGTCGCCCTGGTCAGAAGTTCGCACAGAACTAATAAACGAAAAGGGTATTTCTCCAGAAGCGGCCGACAAAATCGGAGAATACGTCCGTCTCAACGGAGGCACCGAATTAGCCGACAAACTGCTACAAGATCCAAACCTCTCTAAAACAAAAGCGGCAGTCGAAGGCATCGAAGGAATAAAACTACTGTTGAAGTATTGTGAACTCTTTGGCATAAAGAATAAGATATCGTTTGATTTGAGTCTGGCAAGAGGATTGGATTATTACACGGGTGTTATTTATGAAGCTGTGCTTAAGAGTAAGTGAAATTAAAGGAATTGATTTAGTTTTGAAACCTGAGCTAGATGGCGCTGCCAAAATTTATCGATCCATGTAAATTCATGATTTACTTGCTGGTGTTTAACCCACCCACATCAACAAGTAAATCATGTCATGTTCGTCCTAACCTGCGCGTCAAACACGCGGGACGCGAAACGCAAAGCCGCGCGGCGCACAATGCAATGGCGCTTCAACGGAACCTACGCGGCCGAGACGCGGGGACTTTTTAAGGGAGAAGTTTCGCGTTATTGACGCTCCCGCTTCGCGTCCCGCGTTCCGTATGTTTGACGCAGAGGTTTGGTCGAAGCTTAAGGTATTCGATCTTTATACATAGCGCGCTAGATTAAACTTATTTGAGGTTAATTTTTATTTTTGTGCTTTTTACAAAGAAATTTGCAATAGATAATGATATTATTTCAGCCATATAGCCTTATAAAAATAACCAGGTGAACCTAGGAAGGGTGCCACGAAAAGGGTGTACTAAACCGAACGGGGGTGATTTTGGACCCTGAGTTGTGAATAATGATTTGAATTTCAAATATTTTTTGTCAAATATAAAGATTTTTTCTTCCTATTCGTGTTCCTTTATGCATTATTTATCATCACAAAATAATTCACAAATGTTTTTTGCTTCTTTATTCAGCAAAACCAATGTTTTTTCATAAAATTATTACAAAAAAATATATGTAAATACTTTGAAATTTCAAAACAATTATAATAATGAAATTATACATACACGTAAAAAACTCGAATATCAAGAAAAAACGTCTGTATTTTTTTATAGCAAAAAACATCTAAATTCAAAAAATCGTAGAACAAACGTTGACCCCCTTGATGTCCAGAATCACCCCCTTTCGGCTTAGCAAACCCTTTCCGTGGCACCCTGTAAATACAAACAGAATGACAGAATCACTTTCACTATTACGGTTTAGTAAGTTAGCTCGACGTTACTAACTTTTATATTAAACCAGTCAAGTCCCGTCGAAGTCGAAAATTTTTGCGATATTATTTGATTTCTTAGAAATCAGTCAAGCGAACTTTGTAATTCAAACCTAATTAGGCAAAAAAGAAAGACTAAACTACCCTGACCTCGTAATGAATACTGTGTTGATTGATACTTCAAAACTAAATCGCTTGTATCCTTCCAGAGGCAATTAAAATCGGCAATGAGGAGTTAACAGTCGGCTCCATAGCTGGCGGCGGCCGGTACGATAATCTTGTTGGCATGTTCGACTCTAAGAATAAACAGGTAAGGTTCGTTTTTGATAAATTATTAAAAACTTACTTGCTTTTGCCCGTGGTTTTGTACGCGTTCTTGTGGGATGAAGGCTTGTGTCAATGCTATGGCATGATCAAATGAGCCGGTTTTATTTACCTTTTTGATAACTCAACCTCAACCTCAACAGCCTGTATTGGTCCACTGCTGGAAGCAGGCCTCCCCTTGACAAGTGCCTTATTGGCTTTTATCTCATGGGGAGTAATGCCCATAATCCCCACGCTGGGCATCGCAGTTCGGTGGTAGAATTGTTCTGCAGGGGGCGCTGCTGCCCGCCTACCCCGGTTTTATTTTAAGTTGTTTCGCGCGAGAGAAAATCGTGTCAAAAATAATAACATTCTATTCTCAGATAGGTTGATAACAGTAAATCACACAATGGCGGACTAATTCCGTACTAGCTTCAACTCGCCGTTTAGTTCATGTGGTACCTAATTAAAATGTATAGTACTAATATTCTAATGGATTGTACCTATATAATACCAGCTGCAGCCCACGGCTTCGCACGCGCCCTTTAAGTAGCCTATGACCGTCCCCGGGATACCATTTACCTCCCTACCAAATTTAATTAAAATCCGTTCATTCGTTTAGGCGTGAAAAGGTTACAGACAGACAGACAGACAGACATAATTTCATATTTATATATTTATGTAGTACTAGCTTCTGCCCGCGGCTTCGCACGCGTTGTTTCTATGGAAACGTTTTGAGGTTATTTCTATCCCATGGGAACTGATTTATGGGATAAAAAGCCTATGTTTGATTCCAGGATAAGAATTATCTGTATGCAAAATTTCAGCTCGATCTGTTCAGTAGTTTTGGTGTGAAGAGGTAACAAACATCCATCCATCTATACATCCATCCAAACTTTCGCATTTATAATATTAGTGTGATGGATTATTTGTTAGGTGTCCATTATTTTTACTTATTATTATTTTAATACAAATGTTTAATCTTTAGGTGCCCTGCGTAGGCGTCAGTATTGGCGTCGAGCGAGTATTCTCCGTACTGGAAGCGAAGTTAGCCGCGGGTGAGATAGCGGTGCGGACCAGTGACGTCGACGTCTACGTGGCGTCGGCTCAGAAGAACTTCATGGAGGAGAGGATGCGGATCTGTACTGAGCTTTGGGACGCTGGGATTAAGGTATAAATTCCTTTGGGGATATACTTGTAATAAAATTATCCCTGCGTATTGCTAATTTCCAAATATTTTTTACTTTTTAGGGTTCCGTACTCGATGGGTGAAAACGGGACCCTTTCATAAGCCTCCGCGCTGTCTGTCTGTCTGTCTGTCAATGGGTGGTAAAAAGTAGACGGTTGAAATTTACACAGTGTGTATTTCTCTTGCCGCTTAATAAGAAATACATAATAAAAATAAAATAAACATTAAAATTAAAGGGAGCCAAAAATCTGGTTATTTGTATGGGAACAAATAACCAGATTTTTGGCTATTGTTGATCTACGTTTGTTAAGGCTGTATCTCTTGAACTGTAATAGGTAGATAGTTGAAATTTTGACAGGGTGTGTATTTATTGCCGCCTTTACAAGAAATAATAATAAAGAAGTACCGATCACCGAAGTTAAGCAACGTCGGGCGCGGTCAGTACTTGGCTGGGTGTCGGCGTTCTGTCGGTTTCTACTTTTTTTCTATCTATCAAAATAATCCATTTCTTAGGGTTTCTTTACCTTCTTTGGTACGATAGTACGGAACCGTGAGCGAGTTGACTCGCACTTGGCCGGTTTTATTTAAATTTAGAGTTCCCCAATAACTGGTAGGTAAACATAAAGCACTTTTAAGAATTCAAATAAATCCCTTTTTTTCTATCCCTTCGTAGTCGTAAGATTTTTTGGGATATTATTTAAATTCTAAGAAGTTACCAAGTTTGGATAAACACTATAAAAACAAAAAACGTCAGAAAACACTTTATTTCACTCTCCTTACTTCTCCGAAATATTCAAATAATTACAGGAATTAACCAAAGCCATATTATTTCAGACGGAACACTCCTACAAAAAGAACCCTAAAATGCTAACACAGCTCCAGCACTGCGAAGAGAACGGCATACCGCTGGCGGTGGTGCTAGGCGAGTCCGAACTCAAACGAGGCGTCGTCAAAGTCAGACACATCACCACTAGGCAAGAAGAAGAAGTGTCTAGAACAGAGCTAGTTCAAGAGCTGAAGAAAAGGATAGCTGCGTTTAGTAAGAAAGAGATGAACGGAGTTTAAAGTGAGAGTTTATTTATTTTATTGGTTATGTGCTGCCTGGTTTTGCCAACTGGTTTTATGATAGTGGATCCAATCGAGAGCACAGGGTATATTTGCTATAGTAATCAGTTCACTATGGCAATGGTATCGTCCTAGAATCGTCACTATAGATACGTTTTGGTATTCTACCTTAGTTCATTTAGATTAAAATATTATTAATATTTCCTTACTTTCTTTGGTACGATGGTACGAAACCCATATTAGTAATATTAATAATGTTAGTAATATAATTAAATAATATGTTATATAATTTATGTTATATACCTAACACGTCCACAGTATTGAAATGTTAAATTATAATACGTAGGTACACATTATAAACATCCTACTTCCTATGCTACTAATATTATAAATGCGAAAGTTTGTGTGAATGTTTGTTACCATGTATCTCTGTAACTATTTATTCGATTTAGATGAAATTTGGTATGTAGAGTAGATAGTTTAGGTTTTAGAATAAAACATAGGCTAATATTCAAAAATTAACATCAGGAGGTTACAAAACGAACGTGGTAAAGTTTCTATGGAATTTCTTACGATTCAAAATTCGATATTATAAACTGCCAAGAAAATAATGAATCACGTATTTTTTTTACAAAACTACCCCCTAGGGTGTTCAATAAATTTCTGAAATTTGTATGATTTCCACGCGGGCGAAGGCGCGGGGCGCAGCTAGTGTTAGTGTGTTATGTATCTATGTTTTATAACATGTTTTGTTACTTAATCTGGACTCACTTTTAAAAACTACAGGAGGTTGCAACTATTCTATCAATATCTCCGTACAGCAAATAGCACCGCACTCACTATCTGGAGTTTCTTCCTTTGAACTACTTGGCGATTCTGCGATTATACCATTGTCATAGTAAAGCTATTAGCTAGCGGAATTGGGCTCCTGATAGAATTAACATCGAACAGCTTAGACAAGGTCCTATAAGCTAGAATAGTGAACAAGAATTGTTCTAAAACTTTTTAACTTCCGCGATTTGTTAACATAGTTAATGATTATATCGGGTATTTATCGCGTACGTATCGTGTAGGGGGAAATAAAACAAAAGGTACGCGATAAATACCCGATATAATCATTAACTAAGAATTGTTTTCTATTCTAGCTTATAAGACCTTGTATAAATATTATAAAAGGCGTAAAATATTGAAGAATATACGATATCGATACTATATAATTTTTGTCTACTCAACCCTTGACAAATCTGTTGATTATACTAAGTCAGGTTACAAGTTTTTGGAAGTACTTAAATTCAACGTCTAGGAAAAAGCAAAATGTTACTGTTAATTTATTCAAAACTTGTATACGCCTAAAACAACCGATTGTTTTGGAAACGTGTTGTGATGATTTTGATTTTTTATTGTATCTCATAATACCTATTTGAGGATGCATAAATCACAAGAATATTTGAAAAGTCCGTTGGTGAAACTTATTATTACGAATAGGTATTGAAAAAGTCGGTTGGTGAAACTAGGCATAATTTATTTTGTCAAATGTGATACTGACGAAAAGTAATTATAAATCGGCTAAACAGTATATTATAATATGAGCTTGAAAAATCTAAAAAAAAAGTTTTGAGTCTCATTTATTAATTGATATTTTTAAAGACGAAATATTATCTTGGGTAGTTCATGCTATGAGCATGGTTCCTGTATTCAAATGAGTTCAAATGCGAAATTATTTAATTACCAGGTTTTAATTTCCCACTTTAAATGCATTTTTAATTTAAAATGTTTTTGATTAGTAATTTATTTTTAGTAAATCGCCTACCTTTGGTAAGGTAGGTAAGTATTCTTTCTCGATGTTACCGTTTGCATCTTCAAAACGCCTAGTTTTAGTGATACATATAAAAATAAAATACGTGTGTATGTATATGTGTGAATTTTTAAATAAACCCGTATTATCAATTCTTTTTTTATTTCTTTCATAAAATACAATACAAAGAATGCTTTATTTTACACCGAAAAGACAACATTACAAAGAGACATTACATAAGACAGTACAATGGGCGTCCTTATCGTTTTGAAGCGATCTCTACCAGGCTTTTATAAAACGTAAATGGAATAGAATAATATTTCATCATGATATCGGGGCTTTTCGAAACAACTCTCTGCGAAAAGATGCAAAAGGCGCTGCGGATTGTGGAAACATGGTGCACCAAGCACAGTCTGTCAGTAAACCCGAACAAAACCGAACTAGTACTCTTCACTCGCAAGACCAAACTACCAAGACTAGAACTACCCTCACTGCTAGGTACAACACTGACTCTGAACAAGGAGGTCAAATACCTCGGCATATGGCTAGACAGTAAACTACTATGGGGCAAACAACTAGACCATATCATAACAAAAGCCACAAACGTATTATGGCAATGCACCCGAGCGGTAGGCAAGGACTGGGGCCTAAAGCCCAAGCTGTGTCTGTGGCTGTATACAGTCATGGTACGCCCGGTGCTAACATACGGTGCATTAGTATGGTGGCCCAGAACAAACTTAGTCACCACCATCAACAAACTGCAGCAAGTGCAAAGACTGGCCTGCACACTCATCTGTGGATGTAGGAAATCAACCCCATCTGCAGCACTGGATATAATTCTAGGGCTAACGCCCCTGCATGTTCACATACAGCAGGAAGCAATGGCGGCGTCCCTAAGAATTAAATCAACAAACCAATGGAAAGGCGATTCAGGACTAACAACCCACTGTAGGATACTAAGTAAAGCAATTGCAGCAATTCCAGAGGCAGCAAATGGTACTGACAGAATAGCGTCTACCTACTTAACCGGTAAGACCTACTCAACAACGCATGAAGAGAACGCAGCAGCGAACACCTCACATGACGTTAACACATATCACATCTACACTGACGGGGCCAAGAATAAGACAGGAGCTGGCTGCGGCTACTCCTGTCCCGAAATTGGTCTCTCTAGAGCACAACCACTAAACTGTGCCACCACGGCCTTTCAGGCTGAAGCACTGGCACTCCAACTGGCGGCAAATCATATGCTTAGAGAGACAACTATCAAAGACTCGACCTGCCAGTTGCAGCTGGTCTTCAAAACAGACAGCGCTGCATTAATAAACGCACTCAATAGGACAGACACGAGATCAAAATCAATTGTGGAATGTCACAACGCTCTACAAAGTATCTCTGAACATAACAAAGTCAGCATAGAGTGGACGGAGAGTCGATCCTGTCCAGGCAACATAAAAGCAGACAAACTAGCAAAAGAAGGAGCGAGACAGACCCCAACAAAACAGGACATCAGTCTCTCAAATCCGCCCACAGCGGAAGTAAAACACAAACTAAAACTTAACTCAGAAAAAGAACACCAAAAATTATGGGAGCGTCGAACAGACTGCAAACATACTAAATCAATATTCCCCTCCAAAGATAGGAAAACCACAAACACGTTGCTCAAGATGAGCCGCGAGGACCTGAGAACGATGGTGGGCATCATCACAGGACACTGTGAACTGAACCATCATCTGCTCAAGACTGGAGCCACAGACAGTAGCCTATGTCGCGGCTGCTTCCAGGAAGAAGAAACTGTGGAACATGTAGTGGTTCACTGCACGGCCACAGAGGAGGCCAGAAGGGTAACGGGATTGAGGACTCTCATAGAGGGATCTAACCCGTCCTCACCCACAGAAAAGCTGAAACGAAGCTGTCAGTCACCAAAAGTCCTGCTCCGGTACTTCAAGGAGCTGGGCTGGTTAGGGCCTGGTTAGGCAGGGGGACAATGCACAATACACTCCTAAGCGAGATGTCAGTGCAGATCCCAGTTCCCCCACTTAGAATTAGAATTAGAATTAGAATTAGAATAATATTTATTTCGATAAACACATAAATTAGGTAGGTACATAAAACAAAACTTAAGAAAAGACATGGAGGTAAAATAAAAAACCCGCAGTTTTAAATCTTTGAAAAAGCAATCAAAATATTAGGTACGAGAAATAAACACAGACACCATTTGTTTGTTGTTGTTTGCCATTTATCACAAATAAATCGAAAGTCAATTTAAGTATAGGTACTGCTAGAAACCAAACTGACTGATAGTTACCTCAGTTTCCTCTTAAGTAGGAATTATAGGTGTAACTCTAAGGTAGATCGATACCCTTGGATCAATGTCCTCGATTCGATCGACCTCAAACGGAATAAAGTAACGCAGAGTCTCGTGTCACGGCCGCTCCTACATTGTCCCTACTTCCCCCCATTGTAGATAACCCACCATGAAGACTACACGATTCTCATCGATATAAAACTCTTTGGACTGAGCCCTTCCCGCCTCATTACACAATCAAACACCTCAGTGTAAACACGAAAAAACGTCCGTACAAAGTTTTCCATTATCAAGTGATTAACGTTGTGTACAAATGAAATGACGCGATTAACCTTGCTTCTTTTCGCTGCATTGGTGAGTGTAAGTGCAGCATCCGTCTTGCAAGAAGCATTAGAAGACCATCTAAAGGACATCGAACATAAAGAAGGACAAGAATCCATCAAACACGACAAACATAAAGGCGAGAAGCTGCATGAAATTGATACCCAATTGACGGACAAACACCAAAACCAATTCTCGAAATCGAATGATGAAGGAAAATGGGTGAAGCAAGATCATGATACCAAATCTGAGACTAGTGCTGATGCGTATAAGGGCCATAATTCCAAAGCAGATAAAGCTGAAGACAGCGAAACAACTAGCTACAAACGAGGACACAAAAAAGGACATCACAAACAAGGATTTCAAAACTCGTACCACAAAGATGAATCGTCAAACAAGAGTACCTTCTTCGATGATCTGAACGACGAAGGAGATCAAGCGAAATACAATAGTAGACTTAACAGTCACGATAACCATGGCGGAAGGACTTACCACGGTGGCCACAATAACGGACAAGAATACACGCGAAACAACTACCATGGAGGCGGACACAGCAGACACGGCGATTTAGGCAACAAACATCACGGATATCAAAACCACGGCAGAAAATACTACTTAGACGACACACAGAACCATAATAAATACCGTAACGATCACAACACTCGAAATAGAGACCACCTAAGGGACTATAGACAGTACCAAGCGCCGCATAACCAATGGGACGACAGACGTTGGGACGATAGACGTTGGGACGATAGACGTTGGGAAGACAACGGTGATTGGGACAAAAGAAATTGGGACGACAAAAGATTCGATGACAGGAACTGGGAACAACCTGGGCAGAGAGGTTGGAGAGATTACGGCGGTCCAGGATATTACGATGATCACGGATTGCGTCACGAAGGTGGATATGGGTACGGTCCCAACCACGGATACGGATATGAAACTCGATCAGACCCTGTAGCACAACCTCCGAACCCCCCTGTAGTGGCCGACCATAGACAAACAAATGCTCTAGCGAACCACAGACAATCAAATGCCCCTGTAGTGGCCCATAGACAACAGACAATAACAATCTATGAAGACCCCCGCTACGATGGTAAAGACACTGGCCAGTTCAGAAAGGAACAAGGTGATTACTTACAGTTGGAGTTCAAACCCAGTCGTCAAAGATACGCACAGTATGATGATACGTATTACGCTCCAAGTAGGGACGGTGTTGAGAGCAGTAAGGTCAATAGATTGGTCTATAATTATAAGAGGCATTGAGTTTTGTCGGATTTTGTGTTTTATTTTGACTGTAGAAAGCGCATATTTACACGGATTTTGTATTTGGCTCTTGGTTACGAGATAGCGAAACCCTTTGAATGAACATAAAGGCTCTATGACGCTCCGCCACCGCGCGCACCTATAATATAACATTCAGGGAACGTACTCTTAAAAACGAAATCAAAGTTTCTTATTCGTTTTCGGGCAAACACTCGTCGTTTGCAAGCGGCATATGAGTTGGTTTTGCACGACAACTAAAACGCAACTTAGATTCGAGCATATGTCGTGGCCATATCTTAGAATTGATCACTTCATGATGTAACCGACCATTTCATGAAATGACCAGCTAAAACTGACCATATCGTTTATGCATCAACGTTTAATGATATTTCAATCAACGTTTGGCCATATCATTAATGTAGGGTTTCCATGACCATACATGCAGATTCATACATCAAGTGAGGGAGGAGAATCGAGTATTACATACAGTGCGAAGTCTGTAGTGACGACCATAGCCAGACGCTCGCAAATAAATCTCGGAATGTTACATTACAGATGAATGCTCGCGGTGAGGGAGCGCCTTAACACGATAATGATAACATTACCGTGGCCTTAAGGTATTCATTCTCTTGTAGGTATATTAAGATTCTAATAACATCCTAGCTGATATCTATGCGTACCTATTTGATTTCGATGTCCAATATTGAAATTCCGTTTATGGATTCTGGGAATCGTTTGAGGAAAACCATTGGTCTTGACGGACAGAGATATAGTAATAATAGAAACGGTCCTTTCAGTTTTAGTAAAATCATTTAGTTTAAGTCTCTAATCTAATGAAATGATATTATGTTATTGAACATAGGTAAAGGCTGGGGGCGTTTTATTTAAAATTTGTTTATTATAATTTTTATGAAATAAAAACCTTAACCTAGGTCCCACACAGGACAAATTAAGGAATGATGTACTGCGATATTAAGATATTCCGGGATTTAGACTAATTAAATCCATAAATGTACAGTTCTTGCATGATGTATTGCTTTGTCTCTTAGCTGAGAATTGTACCCAGGCTTGCTCCATTCTGCATTACGGTCTTGTTCTGTCTTTTATCATCATTAACATCACCTATATTTGTCCACTGCTGGAGATAGGCATTGCGCCCCGTCTTCAGCTTACTTCTGTCATAAAGCTCAATAAATAAAGTGACACTTCCAGTCGCAAAGGTAAATATCACCTCAATCAATATCACCAGGAGATACCTCTAGGCGTGTGACGGACGGTCAGACTTTCAATATGCATCCGCCACGCTTCAGCAAGCAGTCTTTCAACCGTGGAGGTTGGGAGTGCGGAAAATCCTGGCGGAGGGTGTCTATGTCTAGTTGAATAGTCAAGGGGCTTGTAAGAGGGCTTGTGACCAAGTGGGCTTTTTATGAAAAAATATCTCGTAAGAAATATGTAATCTTTGGTAGGTATTCGAACAAGGAGGGAAACCTATGTTCAGCAGTGATCGTATACGGGCTGATGGTGATGATGATGATTCGATCGACAACATTTAGACTCAAGTAGGTAGGTATTTAATAGAAAAACTCTAGTTCTAGGTAGGTAAGGTACAAAGATTCTAAGGTTGCGCGGGGCTTCACGGCACTTAGGTTTTTTTAGGACTATTTACGTTTTCAATATGTTGGAGTTTGGCTTGGTTGATTTTGACTTTAGGTTCTTAAGTCCACCTTGACGTTCTTTCGTATCTACTCATTTAGAGCACTGGCGATTTGCAGAAGATTTCAAGGCGAGGGCGATTGCTAATCGCGTCGAGCTCGCTGCGTGCCCACGGCGTCGTCGCGGCGTGCCCGTGGCGTTGTCGCGGCGTGCTCGCTTCGCACTCCCCTCGCTTTGAAATCGCTCGCAAATCGCCAGTGTGATAAGGGTCTTATATAGTTAATTTTGAAATTCATGACGGATGTAAGCTGGTTAACTATCACCAATTCCGAAGAACAACAATTCCGAAATTCGTAAAAACTAAATGCATTTCTTAAAATAGGGAGGTAGGTTTTCGTAAACCTGGGGCGCTAAATTGGACCACAAATGAATGACTAAGCACAACTCATTATTCCACCCAAATTATAATTTCCCCAAACCGCGATTCTTTATTACCCCAACGGGTTTAATTAAAAGACATCGTTATTGAGCCACTACTCGGGATATTTTTCACTGTTTTATTTGTAATTTAAATTTTAACCCTTCACGTTCCGCTTAGGGGGGATAAACTAATTTAAACGTTAAGCTCCTGACAAAGTCTCGTTTTATAATATGTAGCGGCAGGGACGGAGTGAGGATTGGTGGTAGCTTTAGGGTGCATTCCGAATTACGCGAAAATCGATATTAGCGCGCTCACAAGCGTTCCAAATTACTGTAAGCGCTCTGTCAAAACTGACAATTAGCGTTCATCGTAGTATTGTATTCTCTTTTTTTTCGTTTACTTGTACCATGGACCAATAAAAGTACTTACCTGACTTTGTTCCGGAAGACTTTGTTTCTGGAAGAAATGGCTTTAAGCAATAAGGCCGCCTATAGTACGTTTTTTATTTTATTTAGATATAAGTTATTTTATTAATTTTGTACAATAAAGTGTTCATTCATTCATTCATTTTTGTTCTGAATTAATGATAGCACTCAACTGTCAATATTGTGGTATCGAATTTGGAACGCGAAATATCGTTGTCATCGTATTTCGGAATGCACCCTTGTTGTCTCTAGGTTAGTGCTCACACTCACTAAGTCCTTATTGTTATTTAGTCTTAGATACTCTAAGTATTAGCTCTAAAATGCTGACTGATATCACGGTCATCATAATAACATAAAAAAAAGTTGACGAGTGGTATTCTTATAATTAGTTTTTATGAAATAGTTAAGAATTTTTATTAATAACTATACCCAATACTGTTTCACAAACTTGTGAGAAATCAAAATGAGGTATCAAAATAATATACTCGTCTGGCTTCTACTTATGTGGTTCTTAGCCACACGTTATGTAGGCCTTTGTCCTCACATTTGGCAATAAAAATGAAAAAGCAAGAACCGCATCGGGTTATAATATCATTTTTAACAATTATTAACTGGTTACCGTTGTTCATTGCTCCGTTTTGGTGGAATCTCCTTAATTTTTGTTTAATTTAGCCACTGTTGAAATAACAGCCTAACTCCATCCCTGCGTTTGGTCTGGCAACGTTTTAAAATTGGATTAGGCTAACATCCATTGAGGATAAAGATGCAATTTTGTTTGCAAATGCATTGCGTCCAGAATTTTATAATTCTTTGTTTGGGGTCCAGGGACTTGACTTGCTGGTTTTAAAAGCTTTTGTTTCTGGGTATAATGAATAATGTTGCTTGATTCTGGGTTTTCATCTTATAAAAATACCTACTGGGGACTAATACTTTACATGATGGATAGTGGACGGGAGGATGTAGATCTAGAAGACACCTATTCTCTCTTGTATTGAAGAGACCAGGTTGTAATTGACCGGAAATAAATAGGTAGAGATGAACCATACAATCGGCGTTCATCACACTAATATTATCAATGCGAAAGTTTGGATGGATGTATAGATGGATGGATGGATGGATGTTTGTTACCTCTTCACGCCGAAACTACTGTACGGACGGGGCTAAAATTCTGCATACAGGTTCTACTAATCCTGGAATCAAACATAGGCTACTATTTATCTCATAAATCAGTTCACATGGGATAGAAATCACCTATAAACGTTTTCATAGAAACAACGTGTGCGAAGCCGCGGGCATTAACTAGTCTTTAGAATGGTTTATCTCTACCTACTATGAAAATATAGATAAATTCGTAAACATACGCTATTGGAATGAAACCTACGGTCACGGCATTAGGTATCCAAACCGGCTGAAACATCGTGAAAAACGGTCAAGTACCCACCCGTAAAAAGTAATTAAATAATAAATAAAAATGGCCAGCCCTAGAATTTTTATGATCCCTTCAAACAGTTCAGATTTAACTGTTTGAAGGAACTTCATGACGGCGATGACTATAAGACTAAATAATAAAACCTTCGACATAAATAAATGCGACATGCACAATTTTATCTTCTTACAAGAAACTTTCCCAAATAAATACGACGATCCAAAACCAATAAATAAACCACAAAGCAGACTTATCAACCCCATTGAGCCATCGAAACTTCGTTAAAGTAACGTCGCTCTATTTTCCACCCTCTCGAGACAAACGAGACAAAACATACAACTTACTCTCAACTTAGAAAGAGACAAAACATACCAGATAATACCCTATAATCACAGTTTTGTTTTCCAATCGCGCCTAACGATTATTGGCGTGTTATTCGGGTGCCATTTTGAAATTGCTTTAGTGCTAAGACAAGTCGTTAGAAGTACAATAAAAAGAGGGTAGGTGATTAGTTGCGCAGAGGTGATTATCTCTACTGTTTCCTTTTTTTGTTCCTAATTCTGCTAGGTATAAAGTTGATAAATGTTCAAAGGTATTCTACTTGGGAGCCAACCTTACACATAGGTACATTTTGAGACGTGCGCCAGAGCGTCAGCCATGAGCCAAGTTCGGAATGCATATTTTATTCATATATAACATTACACGTCATCAAAATTAAGTTTTAAAATATGTAATATTATCGCTAATAAGGGCAAGTTATAAAATTCATTGATATCATACAGAACCAATACAATAAGCCACTTCTTAATTTTCTTCTTAAAATAGATATAAGTAGGTAAGTACAGACAATCACTAGTCTGAAAACAGGAGTAGTTTCTATGTTCAGCTGCATATGTTTTAGACTATGTATAATCTTTGATTTCTCCGTCAAAAATGGACCGTTTTTGAAAATTATTTCACGTTTGTATAGAAATGGAAAGGAATGGAAAGAAAAGGGAATGATCCAGAGGTGATCCTAAAAGTACAATTTTTTTTCCGAGGGTAATGTAAAGGAATTCCAGTCAGTTTTTAGTTTTTTTAAACAATCAAATTATATTCAATAGAGTTCAAACTCTACCACACTTACCGTTCAGTTTATTCATTCATACTTATTCAAAACTATGAATATTCAACTGCGTTTACAAAAGAATAATAATAAAGTGCTCTCCAATGTAGACAAATATCATCATCATCGGATTATGCACCACTACTTCATTCTTACTACAAAGCGAGAATATTAAGTACCTTACTTAATATTCTCGCTATTTGAACTGGTTTTAAATTGCCTTTTATGATAATTTTGTCATCGCTTTGATGATAAACCTTTGGCTATTCTAGGACTTTTAGGTTGTCACAAACATATCCACCGCCTACTCAGAAACAGACGTTGTAAGTTGTATTTTATTATCAAAGAAAATTAAAATCGAATATAACAAACAAATCAGAAATAGTATTTACAATTGAGCTAAGTGCAGACTATTGCAAACAATCTACAGGCAGCACAACCGATCTGACAAAATGTGGATCTACACCTGTACCAATTTATTATTCGGCAATTGTACATGCGAAGCGAGAGATTAGTTCATAATTTAAGCGAGTAAAAGAGCAGTCTAAACGAATTTATATGATAACAAAGTTTAACTTTCCATGTCTAGTCATGACAATTTAGCCAACTCTGAAAATTTCGATTAAAACAAAATCACGGGAAGTCCCTTGAGGGGTTCATTTTATTGCAATTAGTTAGCTACAGGCAATGGATTCGTCACGAGTGAATGAGTACCCCTTTCGGGAGGGCTCCTTACAGGTTACGATACGACTCTGTATATTTTCTTCTGTCCTGTACATTTATTTATACACGGGAGTTTGTTTGTACAAGGTACAGGTTCTCTACCAAGACAGAACGGGGCTGAGTCGTCTAAAAAAAAACATACAGACAAATTGAGAACCTCCTTTTTGAAGTCGTTTAAAAATATCGTCAAAATATCGTCTTCATGATTATTACGACATGTGTGTCAACTTAAAATGTCCGCTCTGAAAAACACTGGTGTAAGAATTAACACGTAAACAAAATACGATGACTCCAATCAACAAACCTGTGGCGGAGTGACGACCTATAATAAACGGTTTTTTTAGCTTCTGCCAGCTTCACGCGCGTTTCCGGAATAAAAATAGCCATTTTAATTATTATTGCAGACCTTTATACATTACATGCAAAATTTCAGCCCGATAGCTTTGTTGTCGTCTCATGTCGAACTCACATCTTCCCTACTTTCGCCTTTATATTATACCCGTAGCTTCTGCCCACAGTTTCGCGCTTTTCCGGAATAAAAAGTACCCTACGTCAGTCCCTAGAATACCATCTACCGAAAGGCAAGGGCGCCTTTCATTAAAATCATTCAGCCGATTAGGCGAGAAAACGGTCACAGACAGAATTACTATATAATCTTATTGCTTTTTTAGTATTGTTATGGATGCAGGATAAAAATGTGTAGTGAAATCGTGCGGTGTAAACAACCTCGCCAGCCGTCTAACTTGCTCATCCAAACCGGAGTCTGCAACAAACGTCCAACTTCAGACAATAACACCAGATAACGTCTCCCATTGTGCTGTTGCTTAGAAAATAAGTTTCCGACGCGACTTGTGAGTGATACTGTTTATAACAGGGCTTATTGTGTAGGTTCTTGCGAACTGAAGTGATTGTAGTGGGTTCTACAGAATATGTAGTGGTGGATTTACGATTTGTTACCCCGGTTTCGATTCTCTGCGTGTCGACTTCCCGCCGTATCGACTTCCCTCGGTATCGACTCCCGCCTTATCGACTTTCCTCGGTTTCGACTGTGAATTGGCTTAGAGTATACAGATAGAGAAACATGTGTTTTAGTTTTAAAATAATCAATATTTATTACAATAATTAACGTTTCTAAACTTTACAGTTTTAATCAGTCTCCATAATTTCGTTTAATTATTACAGGCGGAGTAGGTTTGAGTCTAGGGCGGCTGATTTTTGGGCGGTCAATTTGGGAACCGATTTTTTTTGGCTACCTCAGAAATCAAAGAGATTTCTGCATGACGGTTTTCTGATATTTTACAGATCTGCAACACATTTCGCCGATGACTTTTCCCGCTTACTTTAAAAATTAAATGCTTTAGCTCTTTTGTGCATAGAGTCGGAATTAATGAACAAGATTACTTACGACGATATCGTCGATGATTTGCCAACGAAAAATCGCGCAAAAAGGTATTGTAACGAACCTATGTATATAACTTGACTTACCTACTTGATTATTTTTACCTCTTTGTAAGCGCAATAAATATTATTTATTAACGTTTACCGAATGTACATCACTGCGTAAGTAGAGTAGAACACATTACCCCGCCTTACTAATACACTATTGAGCATTGATTAGCTCAGAATTATACCCAAAAACTATTTCTCGTTCAATTTAACGAGATTATTGGATTGTGAAAATAATCTAGGACTTGACAATTGTAGAGGCAAGGGTGGCAAAAACGTTACAGCCTGTGAGCCTTGAAAATGTGTAAATTAACGAGAATGTGGTGTAGTAAGCTGAAAGAGGGAGTTTTACAACTGTAAGAGGGACACTTTAGTTCAATTAAAATGACACCTTTTTAAGTTTGTTATACAAGGCATTGGGTAGGTAGGTAAGTATACCTAGTGTGATCTCTAGCTACAGTAAGGTTAGCTGGACGCAGGCCTCCCCCTGAAAGCGCCTTCTTGGCTTTTATCTCATGGGTTTAATGCCCATAATCCCCACGCTGGGCATGCGGGTTGGAGACCGCAGTTCGGTGGTAGGATTGTTCTGCAGGGGGCGCTGCTGCTCGCTCCCGGTGGATATCCCTTAGTCGCCTCTTACGACACCCGCGGGAAGAGTTAGGAGTGGTGCAAATTCTAAGCCGGCACCGCACAGTTAAGGTTAAGGCTAAGATTACTGATGTTAACAAAATCAAC
Organism: Eupithecia subfuscata; assembly: GCA_963564075.1. Taxonomy (NCBI): domain Eukaryota; kingdom Metazoa; phylum Arthropoda; class Insecta; order Lepidoptera; family Geometridae; genus Eupithecia; species Eupithecia subfuscata. Next base: position 3,145,249 of record OY751099.1, on the reverse strand, counting down.
AGATTTTAATGTGGGTTAAACAACAAAAAGCAGAAAACCTACAATATCACCTTAAAAACAAATATCAATATTTTAGCTAAGAATATTTTCTTTCTTCGCAAAAATCGGTATTAAAAAAAACCAATAGAAAGTAGGTACCAATAATTGCTAGCTAATAAATAAAAAGCCAGCAAATTCAAAGTTAACAAAGAATTTCGTCTTTAACTTAAGGCTTCCCATTGTGCTGTTTTCCCTTTGACGAATCTCTACCTTTAGGTTCCTACTCATTGTAATTTCAAAATTACATTTTTTGTTCTATTTTACGCGCCCTCTGGTCCGACGACAAAGGTTTTGGGAATCCATAAGTGCGACTCTATGTGGATCGGAAAGAAATACTCTACCGCGGATACAAATAGGCCAAGATGAAAAATCAAAAATCATCAACATCATTTCCATAAATACAATAAATGTACATTAGAAAAGGTCAAATTATAAAACTAAACACTGACACGGAAATAAAGTGATACTAGATTCTGCCCGCGGCTTCGCACGCGGTAATTAAAAAAACATTGTCCAGCGGACAAAATTGTGAATCTAAACCATTCCCAGATCCCCTTGAACACACACAAAAAATTTCATCAAAATCGGTCCAGCCAAAATTGTGAATCTAAACCATTCCCAGATCCCCTTGAACACACACAAAAAATTTCATCAAAATCGGTCCAGTCGACTAAAGTAAAGAAGCGATGAAGAAACCTTTAGCCTGTTATTTGTTATTTTTCGAGTTGGAGCAAAACCCGTCCCAAGCTTTTATATCCTCTAGATAATCTGATATTTTATAGTAGGTAAGCCTTTGTGCACTGCAAGGTTTTGAAAATTGGTTTGAATTTATTTACCTACTTATAGTTTTTGCAACTCACTAGGAGTTTTGTTGTAGAAGCGTATACATTGCCCTTTAAAAGATATATTAATTTTGTGTAGCCTAGTTGTGGGCACAGCGAGCTTATGTTTATTTCTGGTATTCAAATTATGTTTATCGCTATTTTAAGTTATTTATCATCATGTCAAAAGTCGTCCTGTGTGCTGGACTTCCCCAGGATCATCACAATCATCAGACTAAAGTATCTAGCTCTCTGGGCACAAATAGTCACAATAGACTGATGATGACTAATAATAAATAATAATTGTTGGACATTAATGAATGCGTCGACGTCCTGGGGAAATTTACTTAAGGATAAAAAAGTTTTTTCAAGAAGGTCTTGTTATGTACCCTGGGAAGGATTATTTTACGAATTGCTCTTGTGTGAGTAACACGCTCTAAGCCCTTGGTCAGGGCCTAAGGTCAGTGTTTTTTTATACTAGTAGATATATTTTTGTCGCACATGTGATTAAACGCCCTACAGATTATTTTTGTTTTAGAGTAGAGGCGCTAGATGATGAGATCCTTGCATCAGTAAAATAAATAACAAATAATGAGTTTTTTTTTATTTAAACATTTACTTGCCACCGGAGAAGATATAGAAACAAATTAAAACTAGTAAGTATTTACAATTGAAACAATTGAGCTAACTTCAGACTCCATTACAGATGCAATGGAGTCTAAACCTTATTGGTGTTGGAAGAACACCACATCGTTAAGGGATAAAACGTTGGTGTTCTTCCAACACAAATAAGGTTCGTAGTTAACTCGCTTACATCCGTAATGAATTCGTCAAACTACGATAGTTTTTATAGTAAAATAACTTCAGACTGTTGCAAACAATCTACAGGTAGTAAAGTGATGCATATCAATACCAGTCAAAAGCGTCCCCGCTACGCTGGCTGCATTGTCCCGCTGTATGGCAATGCTGATGCGTTGCGCCAGATACTCACCAGCTCTCGGGTCAGGTCATCATGAAGTTTATAGTATTCAATCAAATCATTTCCAAACCTGCTTTTCATAGAACCTACGGACCTCATTTATCGTGTAAACAGGTCACTCCTTCCTATACCTACTAGGTAATATCCACAAATCAACCTATTCGAGTCGTAACCGTCACAACCGCTCATAACTTATTGGGAGCTGTGTTATAGCACGGTTATAGGGTGTTTGCATATGGTGCGGCGATAGGTAGGTATTCCGAATAGGGTAGGGTAAGTAATTCATAGTTCTTATAGGAATCCGATGAAATTTTAGTCACAACAAAAGGTATTGATTAAAATGGAATGAAATTACATTGAATTACATTTTATGTGGCTTGGTCTACCACAGATTGATAGATGTGGTAGAGTGGTCAAAATCCATTAGGGGACACGTGGTTCATTTAGAATGTAAACGGGCTAACTACGAACCTTGTTTGTGTTGGAAGAACACCAACTAACTATTGATTGGTTCACTTGCAGACACTTGGGTACTTACTACGTGGCGCAGTGACCTGAAGTGGATCATGGCCTCCGACACCAGAAAACGTTGTTGAACGTTGTTGTTGAACCAGTTGTCTCGAACACTTCCAACCTAGCTTCCAACCCTTAATCCAAGAAGCAGGAAACTCACACATCATGCCGTCGAAGTATCCACTTGAGCTTTATTATACAAGTACACTGGGGGTCATTATTTTTTCAGATTGAGGCCATTTGATTTTCGCCATTTTGGCGCTGAGCGTTTGCGTCAGCCCCGAAAGCGTCCATGAAACGAATAAGAACTCACCAAATATGTATTTTTTTATATCAGAGACGGTCGCTTTGAATCGGCACATAAAACAACTGTCATTAAATATATAAATAATGCTGGACAATTCACACAGCGTTATCTAGCCCCAAGCTAAGAAGAGCTTGTGTTATGGTACTAGATAACTGATATACCTACTTAGATTTAAACATTTAACAAATGAATACAATAAATTACAACGATAAGTACAATAAATTATAGAAACAAATTAGAATCTAAGTAAGTAATACAATACTTACAATACATTAACAATTCAATAGACATTTTTATTATACATACAAAACATCCAGAACACCCTGAACAAGTATCTGCAGATCGTACAAACAATTGTCCCGAGGCGGGAATCGAACCCGCAACCTCCTGCGTCGCAGGCGGACCTTTGCCCGCCGCGCCACGAAGGTCGTTTAACTGTCATTGCGAAGTGCGAACTCTTTTTTCTCCAGCAGCGTACCTACGTCTTGTAAAATGGAACTCAGTGTTCCCATCCCTACCAGCCCCGTCGGCGGGAACTAACGCCTAATCTACCAGGTGTACCCTTGTGTGCAGTTTTGCTTATTAAAGGGCAGCATGGCGGACGTTTGATAAGATTTCGGTTTGTCTTGGCATGCGTGCCTAGCGCTTGCTTCGGGGCATTTCGAGTTAGGCCACTCGAATGCGGTCGGTCTTGATGAGATGTTTGCTCTACTAGGTGGGTAGAATATTGAGTTGAGGTTGCTTGCATAATCGATACAGGGATTTCTACCACTGGATTGAACGGAACCACCATTGGCCACTATATTACCGACGACCATAAGGGTCCGGCGACGGATGAATTTCACATACAAACGTAATGCCAAAATGATTTGTAATTTGAGCATATTTTCACCATGGCCTGCTATTATTAGTAATATAATAGTATTTTATTTAGGTTCCTGCCACAAGCTTTTTCAAAATACTTATCCTTATGGGTCCGGCCATTGAGAATGAGCGTAGGCATCTAGCGGTAAGAGGTAATGATGTTGGTCCGTAGGTTTCCCGGTGTACAAAGAAGTAAAAATAACGCTTTTTATAGCATACTGTCAAAGTTTCTACACTGGGAACCTATGGGTTAGCTACACCAAACGAACGCTAGGTACACGTAGGGTACGTGTACCGTAAGTAGGTGCATAATATTTTTAGGATGATGTTGGGACTGCCCCGTTTCTGCAGTGCATCAGGGATGTTTGCAGAATACGAGACGGATGGATTTGCTGCCATTTTCCGTAAAAAGACCGCATCCCTGATGCGCAGAGTGCGTGACAGCCCCAAGACCATCCTCCAAACTATTGCTGGTAGAGTCAACTCTCCCACGTGGCATGGTTTCGTAGGAAAGTGATCTTAAGGCGGTACCTTACCTCGTTATTGTGTGAAGAGGATAGGCATAGGATTTCGCGTTCACAGGAGCGGGACAGAGCAAAGCGGCGTAAGCCCAAAAATCAAGTTTTTAGTAGTTATTTGCTCCCCACAAACATTAGAATAGTTAATTGAAAAAAAGGCAACATATAAAATGTTCTTTAAGTATACTTAGTTCAATTACTATGCTTAATCTCAAGATCGTATCATCTGTATTTATTGAGAAATTAGGGTTTTAGTAAAAAATTAGAGGTAACTTTGCGATTTTTTTCTATCGAGAAAATTTGATGGCATCGTGTTTTCGAAACATATTATGATCGATAGAATAAGTCCTGAACTTTACCATATATAAATTTCAAAGTTAAATATTCAGTAGTTTGGAAGATATGGAGGTCCGACGGAGTTGAAAATAAGCAATTTGAGGTTGTATACGCCCTTAAGTGCTTGTGTATACTAACAAATTATAGATCTCCTTGGTGTCCGAAATAAAATATTTTTATTTATTTGTTTATTTATTGAATGAAGCCTAAATATAGAGTTTTATAGACCCCTGGCAGAGATGTCGTGTAGAGTTGCTAGAGTAGGGACACGTTCATACCGTTATAATAGAAATGGTGGCTTGGCAATGCTGATGCGATAGGTACTCACCAGCTCTCGGGTCCCGCGCCGCTTCGACCAGCCGCTCAGATAATTTTGTAAACACCCGAAGACCCGGTACCCACGGACCTAGGGTCTCGACTCCAAGGCGATCAGTTGAGCTACCTTTAGATTGATTGCAACAGTCTGCAGACTCTGCAGTTAGCCCAATTATTTCAATTGTTGACACTTACTAGTTCTAATTTATTTCTATTAGGTATGTGTTTGAACTTAATTTCTTGGTCAATAAAGATACCTAGGTATTTAATAAATAAAGTATTAAAGTAGAGCACACAGTGAATCAGATCACTAAGACAAGATATTTTGATAGCGGTAAGATATTCGCGCCAGGCGAGTGCGGTGCATTGCTTGGATCACCAGCTGCCAGCACCAGATACCTCACGTAGCTTGCAAGTTAGTAAACATTGTTAGGCATTAAATTAATAAATAATAATAATAAAATAATTTATTCAAAAATTTCTTATAAGACTGCTAAACATAAGAATATCTAATAATAACTTAAATTCTATAGATTACTTGTGCCTGAACTAGGTAAAACCTGTATCTCAGGCAAAATTGCTTACAATGAATACATAGGTATAAATAATTACATAGATAAAGTAAAACAAAGCGTCAGTGCAGATTTTCAAAATAACTTAAGCTAATAACACTAAACTAGGCTACATATTAGAGATACCCACCTATAATACGAGTAAATACGGATGCTAAAAAACAAAAAATTTAGATAAAGAAATACCTATTACCTATTATGTTTACTGTATCGGCACTTTTAGGCGCCTCCATAGTCTATCGAGTTTAAATACCTATTTTCTGCGATTGTTTTTGCCGGACACTCAGCAGAACCTGTAATGTGCTTACTGGGCTTCTTGAAATGTAGGCAAGTAGCACATTTGGGTTCTTCCGTCTTTTTAACACATTCCTTAATTGAGTGACCTTGACCTCCACAGTGGCTGCAGATGTGGATCGTCTCTCGGCAGAACTTGGCAGCGTGTCCATATTGCTGGCACTTGAAGCACCGCGTTACCAAAGTGAAATCCCTCACAGGACACGAGGACCAATTTACAAAAACCCTCTCCTTTGTTATTAGGGCCCTACGAATAGCTGCTGGTACTTCGATCACAAAGTTGCAGGTCTCAGCGTCCTTCTTGCCAGACTTATGGCTCAATCGTATTGAGGAAAGGAATTTTTCCAGCGTGAAATCCAGCAGTAGTTCGGCTACATTTTGTTTGTAGAGGCAAGTAAATACATCCTTTTCTTGCATTGACGAGGGTACTCCAATAACTACGACTCTGGGTTTGCGTTTGAGAGGCTCGTCTACCAGCAGGCCAGAGTTTGTAAGCTGCATCGACTGCTTGAGCTTCTCAATGTCACCCCTCGTTTCCGTGCTTATAATCACCCCTCCGTTCCTTGTCTTGCGTAGGCCTCTGACTTGCAGCTTCATCTCTTCGGGGCAGATGATTTTTTGGACAAGGGCTTTGGTCTCTTCGCTCGACTTAAGCTTGTCATATGGGAAAATAGCCACAGAGCTGACACTAACGGGCTTGATGTAAGTGCTACCCTTTTTTACCATGTCGGCAAAGGAATTTCCGGAGGGAGGTTTAGAGGTCTCATCAATGCTAGTTTTTAGGTCTTGGAGTCGCTGGGAGAGATTTATATTCTCCTTCAGAGCTTGAGTTTCGATGTTCATTGCGACAGCCCGTGTTTTCACCGATTGGTAATGCACTGCCATCTGCGATGTTCCATGTCCTATTTTGCGGCACAAACTATTAATTTTGAGCTTTTGCTCCGAGTTCAACTTGCAAATTAACAATTAACGGGTTAACTTTTAATTAAATTACACTAGCCCGTTCCATTTCCAAACGAAAACAGTTGATTCATTGAAAACTATAGTAAAACCTCGCTTTTTCATTTATTTTCGCCAAATGACCGTTTGATTTGAAGGCCTAAAAAGGTAGCTAAGAACGCTGTGGTTATTGACCAGACCAGTGTTTTTAACCGATATTGAAAAAGGAGGAGGTTCTATGCTCAGTTTTAATATATGTAATAAATGTTTTTTTATAAATGTTCGTCGATTTCTCCGTCAATTATTGATTTTGAAAATTCTTTCGCTCTTGTATGGAGAATGATCCCGAGGTGGTCTTATAAAAAATATTCCCGAGGCATTAGTATTTATCCCGGTAAACTTAAAAACAGTGTTAAATTCAGGAAATCGAAGTCGGTTTAGTTTTTTCAAAACAATGAAATTATTGTAAGTACTAAGTTTTCGGGAATAAAAATAAAAGAGGAAAATAAGCAAAAAGAGATTGCATCGACCGGGAATCGAACCCGGGCCGCCCGCGTGGCAGGCGAGCATTCTACCACTGAACCATCGATGCTCATGTTAGTAATGGCGAAAGAATGATTCACAACCTTGTTATTATTCATAGAAAGTAATAATAAGCGAGCACGCAAATTAAAATGTTTATCTTTCGATCTGACCTCGTAATAATTGTTACATCTGTGTTGCTGGCTGATAGTCGAATCGAAGGAATAATAATATGCTTTCGGCACGTTTTCGGCTTCGAATATTTGATTGAATTCTTTAAATTAAAGTGTTTTGGTGGAACTATCGGTTATTTTAAGGGTTTCTTCCTTAGTAAGCACGTACAGAGACCAGTGGAGTTAGCGCGTACATTGATTTGATACACATATGCTAGCCTAGATTGCTGGTAAATAAATAAATAATGCTGGACAATTCACACATCATCTTGTCATAAACTAAGGTATAGGTACCTACTAGATAACTGATACACTTAATACAATACCATATATGCATAGATGATAGATAATATATTTTTATTAAACACAGACAACACCTAGAACACCCGGATTAAATATCTGCAAATCGTACAAAGATTTGTTCAGAGACCGGAATCGATCACGCAACCTCCTGCGTCGCAGGCGGACCTGTGCCCGCTGCGCCACAGACATAGAACTACTAAGATTGGTCACAGAGGTAGGTACCTAAAAAAGAAAAAAAATTGGTTGTCTGTAAAGTCGGTGTAAGTTAAACTGTTGTCTGTCACTTTGTACTTTGTCAACCCCGCACCCACTAGCAAACACTTTATTTCGGCCACCATTAAATCCACCCACCAAGCACCTCGGTCATGTCCGTGTGCAGACGACGTAACTCACAAGTCTGAATTCTTCGGCAACTCGTTAGGTTCCATAATGAGGGTAGTCCAATGCTCGGAAAAGTCGCTACTATCGCGCGGCGACATTTTCTATTCAAATTAGGGACGACTGCCTTCCATTTTGAGTTTCCCATTCAGGTGCGTACATTGCTGGTTTTGTTACTGCTATTTGAAAAGAGACTTTAAAGTCAGTGAAAAACCAGTAATGTACAGAAATGTAGAGATAGTGTGGTATGGGAGGTTGTGTTGTGATCGTGGTAGACACGTCAGTGCTTCCGGTTGTCGTTCGTTGCAGACTGAAGGACCTGTTTCTTTATGTGTTATCAGTTCAGGTGGGCACTGTTTATAGGTTGGGGAGGGGAAATTACTTTAAATTTTACTGATATAAATGTGGGATTGCAAAAACCATAAATCTTTTTCAGTGTCTTTCTTGTCTTGTCTTGCACGTCTATGACTTTTGTGAAAGGAACTTAAGGTAGGTCTGCATTATGTTACGGGATTTTACTCGTACCGGAAATAACGGGACTATTTTACGTACAAAAACATAAGCCGCGTCTCGTCCACGCTCCCGTCGCGTCGCGTACTACATAATAATATTAGTATGTACTGTAAATTTGTATGAACGATATTTAAGAATTGTCCCGTTCCGTCCCAGATAAGTAAAATAACGTTACGTATCAATTATTTGTCTAAGGTCAGACCTTTGGTCCTTAGACAAATATTGATAGATTAAAATAGAGACATTATATTGATAAATTTTTACATGTTTGTAATAAAACGAAGCCCTGAACGGATCAGAGTAAAATTTTGCGTACCTACACCAACTTTTTTTATTAAGGTAGGTATGTATTTGAACATATTTAGGTAGGTATGTATTTAAGCTACTTTTACCAGGAATAACGCGTGCAAAGCCGCTGACAAAAGTTAGTCACACTAATATTATTAATGCGAAAGTTTGGATGTTTAGTAGTATGGATGTTTGTTACTTCTTCACGCTAAAACTACTAAACGGATCGGGCTGAAATTTATCATACACGGAATCAAATGTAGGCTACTTTTATCCCATAAAACTTTTAATCGTGTCCTTAGAAAAAACACGTGCGAAACCTCGGACAGAAACTAGTATAATATAAAACAAAGATCACAATACACATAAAGACGGCCGGCTCCCCGGCGGATCACAAACCCTAATTACTAGGAACAATACTCCATTTTTACCCATTTCGCGCTCAATCATAATTACCTGTTCCCGAAGGAGGCGGCACGGAAAATCATCGCCCAACCATTTGTAATAGGGTTGGAAGGGTGGAGAGAGACCGATCTTTAAGGGAGAGACGGAAAAAAAGACGGATTATTTCTTAAGCTTTTCGCACACCTGGAAAGCATCGCTGCAACACCGCACCCCACAAAAATGTGCATTCAAATATAGACTCGAAAATTATATGTTGGAAGAATATTTATGTCTATAGACTCCACTTGAAGCTCGTGGAAAGCCATTTTGTCACTGTAAATAGTTTCTAAAGATTTCAAGCTTATATTTGAATGTACGTTTTTGTGATGTGTAGTAGCGGTATTGGATAAATGAGCGCAGAGCTTTATACGTGTATTTTATTTTATTTTTCGTTTATTAAGGCACTTATACAATTTTCTTAAAGTTAACAGTATATATAGCTACGTATAAACCGATCAAGATGCCATTAATAGAAACATTATTTACAAAAGAACACAACAACTTTACAGACGTTAATTTGGAGAATAAACAAACAAAGACAAATAAAGTAAAAATACTCAAAATTAACTTAAGAGAGACTTGTTTTTTAAAGTTATTCTTAGAGAGCGAAAATATGCGAAAGTATAATGACCGAATTCTTTGTAGGTAAGTATTTTTTATCAATGATAGGTTGTTCCCCTATGAGGCACTAGCCACTGCCAAATCTAGTGTTCTATTGCGGTCCTCCACCATTCCGAGAGAAGAGATACGAGATGTTCAGTCATCAAGGTTGGTCAAGTTCGGTAGTTAGGTACCTATAATTACATACGACGAGAGTATCCTATCTCAACCCATTTAATGACTCTTAAGCAGGTTTCCAATAGATTTTTATTTAATCTACTTCAGATTATCCAGGTAAGTTTTCGACAAAAAAAAATCGTTAGTGACAAGAAAATGACAATAAACTATATAACAATTGGCAATAACAGAGAAGTCAAATCATGTCCCTAAAATGTTGGGAACGACTGCTATTGGATTCTAAAACAGTTTTTCGAAGATTAAATTTTTTCGTTTTAAAGTAGGTAGGTAGGTAACTAAATTGTCGTTGATAGTTCCAATTCCAATTTATACATATAGCCGGATCAAAAAGTCGGATGTGGCCCGAACCCACAACAAACAATTTATCATAGGTAGGTACCTCAAAATATTTACCTTCGGGTTTCATTGAAATTAGGCTCGTTCTGCCCCACGAGGGCGCGACAACTTCTTATTTGACTTCAGCAGTATTTATTTTAATAAAATGGAGTAACATTTAAAAAATCCAAACAACATAAAATCAAACAACGACTCAATAAAGGCAATTACCTACTCGCATATTTATCTTTCCCGCTATAAATGCTTTGTGGGGAACAAATGGAACAATAGCCAGGGGTTACGGCTACCCCCATCGGGGGTAAAGGGAAGCTTTATAATTTTTTAATTAATACTGTCGAAAATATCAAAGTCATTGGGAGTTACCAACCTACTAGTAGGAATGCTATTAAAATTTTGTAAAATTATTTTTCAAAGCGGGAACGCTTTGGGGGTCTACGATAGAGCAGGCAGAGTTAACCCTTTTAGGGCTATATTTTAATTACTCGGAAAGTGATGGGTTGGTTGCAGTTTTTTGTAAAAACCCCAATCAATAATAACCCATTTGTGTCTACTTTATCTTCTGATGAAATTTTGTAAAAGGTTGTGTTTGTGAAATGACTTGTGTGTAATTCAAAAAGTAAAATTCTAGCTTAGTATTACCAACAAATTATCAAAGCCTTAATTATAGAAGAGTGGTAAATAAACAAACATAGCCAAGCTCTAAAATTTTCAAAATTAATGGTACGGAAGCATTCTTCCATTCTGGTTCCTATTTAGCGCGTGTCGTCGACCTCTACCCTTTCTTTAGAAGCATTCTATTGGAAATTCGTGTCGTTTGGCACACAAGGGAGAAATTATGCGAAAATCACCCATTAGGGAATACCTAGAGAAAGGATTTTAAGGTTGGAGTGTCAACATAATTGTTACACTTTGCGATTGAGTTAACTTGGCGTACGCAATATTTGAGTATGTCACGGTTAATTTGAATGGTTTGTTTTTGGTGTAAGGTAATATTGCTTTTATTGCTAATTTTTTTAAACGATTTGAATTTATTAACGGTAAGGATTTTATACATTGTATAAAATTGCTTGTTATCGAAATCTCTTTAGCTGAAACTTAGTCAGCGAATTTTATAAGACTAGGTACGCTGTGACCCAATTCAAGGAAAAGTTATATCTTATTACTAGGTTACATTATATATTTTAACCTATTCGTTTCTAAATTGCAATCAAAGAATAGAAACAAATTGGAACTAGTATTTACAATTTAAACAATTGAGCTAACTATCACTGTTGCATACAAATATAGACAAAATTGTAGGTAGGACCAACCGAAATTATGTAATTGCCACAAATTTAAAACGATCAACGATAAATCGGTGGCCATAATTGGTAAATCGCCGCTTGGACAATGGACATTAAAATGATTGCCATTAGGCCCACCGTTCAAAAGGGCCAGATTTATTGAAAGTAATTGATTAAATGGCATTCTTTGTTACAAATTACAATACTCGGATGAATGCTTGGGTGGTTAGGCAGAAAATTTTACTGATAATATTTGTGTTTGAAATTAATACGTTTGGTTTTCTTTATTAATAAATAGCTTTTTAGAATAAATGCTTTGTGATCTCTATTATTAATTTGCTTGGTAATTTTAACACTTTCATGGCCCCAGCCGCACATGTTGTGTAGTCCAGCGCCGTGAGGCGGTGCGGGCGGCGGCGGCGGGGCGGTGCACCTGCGGGTCGCAGCGCCGTGGCTGGGCAGTGAATGTGTTAACCGGCATGGTGCGGTAGTGTTGTTTGATATAGATAAAGAAAACGGATTTCATTGATTTACACTTTTAGGCAATAAAAACCATGGATATGTTTACCTTCATTCTTATGATTTTTTTCATACTTATTAAATTTAAAAAAAAAACACCAGTAAAGAATCATACTTATTTAAAAATTATAATAAGTTGGATACAAAAAGAACATTGGCGTAGAATAAATTAATAGGTAGGTATCTTGAAAAGTATGCATTTATTTTACGCCAGTGTTCTTTTTGTTGATTGATACCAACATCAAATAAAATTACACATCAAAATATCTTATAACAGCCATGCAAAAGCAAAAGCCAGAAGTAACGACAATATCCGAGAAATCCGAGTAAATTTAAAGGAGCCGTCGAAATCCGCTTATCTGTTCCCTTTAATTGTTGGCAGGAGTACAATCGCAGCCATCTTCGGGTTTATTCGCGGTTGTAAAATGTTACAGCTACCCTACCAGCTAACGCGTTACGGGTTAAGTTAAGGGGTACCGTTGTTGTGGTATTGCGACTTGTCGCCTTGCCGGCTTTCAGATTAGCTTTATTGTTATCTTTTGAAATTATTTCTATGTAGCTTCTGCCCGCGGCTTGGCACAAATTCTCTGATGAAAAATATAATAATATAATATATATAAGCCTATAATTTCCAGGTCTAGAATCTATTTAAAATTTCAGTTTAGTAGTAACTTTCCCATTTACATATAATGTAAGTGTGAATAATTTGGCGTGTTTTATGTATATATATGATATATGAACCGACTTCAAATTTATATAGGACCAAGTACGGGGTATACCCTTTCCAAGAAAGAAAAAATTATCAAAATCGGAGTACTCTGTAAGAACTTATGCGTGGTCATACTTACATAAAAAAAATATGTACATGCGTTTCGACTTGAGAACCTCCTGTTTTTCGTCGGTTGAAAATGGTAAAATACGGACTATTTCATTCACTTTTATCAATAATAAATCAGTGCCTGTTATTTGAATGATACTAGTTACGTCAATTTTTCATGGATCCCATAATCCAATCTTAGTTTTGATAAACGGAGCCAACTTGGTCCTAGGTAGGTACAATAATTCAAATAAAAAAATTGGTTGTCTGTAAAGTCGGTTTACTGACGATAGTTGAACGTGACAACGTCTTAAGAAAATACTGATGGAATGGTAGCATTTGATACTCGATCAAAACATGTAAATGTACTATAGTATAGCAGCTGTCCACGCAGACGCATCGCTCACTCAAGTAGTAGAGAGACGGATGTCGAGCGCTCTCGCTTGCACTTCAAGCCTTACATGGAACGCCTCAGAGCGAGGTAACGCCGCATGACGTCATAGCGAGGTAACGCCGCATGACGTCATGTTTTTTCGTGCGTGCAGCCGGCTCTATCGAATTATAAGACGTTGTCACGTCAAAAATTGGCTATATCGAAAACTACCTTCTGCCCGCGGCATCGCACACGTTGTTTCTATGGAAACGTTTTGAGGTTATTTCAATCCAATGGGAACTGATTTGTGGGATAAAAAGTCGCCTCCTATGTTTGATTCCAGGGTTAGACTTACCTGTATGCAAAATTTCTGCCTGATCCGTTTAGTACTTTTGGCGTGAAGAGGTAACAAACATCCATCCATACATCAATCCATCCCAACTTTCGCATTTATAATGTGTGAAGTGTGACATCGACTTGTGTTCTGATGAAAACACGAAAAAGATGAGCAAAAGATAGAGGCTTTCATGGCCGCTCAGTATCAAATATTTGGAATAACTTATGCAGTCACGTTTTAGTCACATATCAAACTGGGAATGGGTACAGGATTGTGCGCGAAAAACGAAAAAGACTTGAATAGAGGAAATTGTAACCAAACTAAATTATTCAAAACATGCGGGAGGTAGCTGCGGTCTTTCGTTATTTAACTGTGATAGATATTTTTATTCAAACATCCATGGCATAGTGGTCAAAAAAAATCAAAGTAAGAGGTTATTCCTCGCAATAACTAAGTATGACCTCCAAAAAATCAAAATCAAACACTCTTTTATTCCGTAAATACAATAAATGTACACTTAAAGAAAAGGTGAAATTATAAAACTAAACACTGACACAGAAATAAAGTGATAATTTTTATTTCTGTCGGTTCTGTATGCAGACTAAAGTAAAAAAGCGACGAAGAAACCTTTAGCCTCTTTAGTTGTTATTTTTCGAGTTGGAGCAAAATCCGTCCCAAGCTTTTTTATCCTTAGCTTTTTAGATTCTAGAATCTAGATAATCTGTTATTTTATAGAGCCTTTTTACACAGCAAGGTTTTGACAATTTGACAATCCAGAGATATTTTTTCAGGACTGTGCCACATAAATTGTGTATAATTAAATTACTTCGTGAACTGGGCTATAGAATTCTTGTGAATTCGTCAAACTGCAATTAAGTTAATTTTGCCTAGGCCTATGTCCAGTAGAGGACGTTATTGGGCTGATATTTATGATGATACCTAGATAGATAGAAAATACTTTTATTGCAGACTTAACACTCAGAAACAATTTACAAATGATTTTTTTTTATATAAGGCGGCGTCCTAATTGGGAGCGATCGTACGATGGCGCGATGCGTTTTTCATCGCACGATCAAAGTTTCATAATACATTTAATGTGCTCGCACGATTACTTGCGAGGTTCAAATAGGACACTCTGATGAAATTTGTATGTTTGAACTCATCGCACGAGGAGAACGCATCGTGTCATCGTGCGATCTTCGCCAATTAGGACAACGCCTAACTCAGGTATCTGGCAGAGATCGATCTTGAGCGATAACACCGCCAATTATCACTCAGTGACAATTGGCGGTCTTATCCCTCCAGAGCGATCTCTGCCAGACAACCTGCTATGGATAGGATCGTCAGACATGTACAGTGATGTGATGAGATCCATTTATTTTAGTTTTATATTTGGTGGATACATTTTTTGTAGATTGGTTTAGAATTTTATAAAAAAACCTCTACAAATATGTGTCGCGGTATTCAAAAACCCGTATTTGCTTGCTGTAGGTGTCGATTCAATAGGCTTTGTGCGAACATTCCCATCTGTATGCGGAACGCACCGCGAGAGGATATCACGCGTGCCCTATGACAGTGTCTACATACCTACCTACTACTACAGAGATGGTAGATTTTTCTGTATTTATTAAAAACTAGTTTATGCCCGCGGCACGCGTTGTTTCTATGGAAACGTTTAAAGGTAATTTATATCCCATGCGAACTCATTTATGGGATAAAAAGTAGCCTGTTTTATTCGAGGTCTAGAACTACCTATAACCAAAATTTCAGCCAGATCCGTCATGTAGTTTTTGCGTGAAGAGGTAACCATCATCCATCCATCGATACATTTAAACAATCCATACATCTAAACATTCAAACTTTCGCATTTATAATATTAGTGAGACTAGCTTCTGCCACTTCTGCCTTTACACGCGTTCTTTCGAGACAAAATACTATGCTAATCCGCCTATAACTATGTATCTATTTATCCAATATTTTGTAGTAAGTAAAAGATAGGCTGCTTCCCATCTCGCAACCTTCCCATCTCGTAACCATTTTAAAACAACTGAAGAAAATTTGTATGTTTCATACATTTCGTCGCGTTTCAAGAGCTCATTGATAGTCTTTTTTCCTGAATCTTTCTCGGCAAGTTACCGATGTAATTAATTCCCTCTACGTTTCGTGCCAGTAACAGGAGCAACAACACATTAGTCTGAGAACACATTTCAACAAAAACAAACGTGAGGATGCCTCAGAGCGGCGATAATTTGTAAGGTGGTACTTGCTCAAAGATAAGGCAGCCAAAAGCCAAAATTTGTTTACTTTCTTTTTTTGCGTGCGTTTGGTTCTAAATACCCAAAGTTTAGAATTTCTGTTAACTATTTACTTTTAGGTACCTAAGAAAAAAGGGTAGGTAACGCATGCAGCGTTAAGAGGGCGCATTGCGTGCCATTTTGTGAAAAGGATAGGCATAGGATTTTGCGTTCATAGGAGCGGGACAGAGTACCTATACGTTTGTGGAACGGCGTAAGCGCGAAAATGATGTTTTTGCTTATTTACAAGAAAACTACACCACACATGAAGAAACTGTATTAAGGAACCAAATAATTAGTAATAACCTACGAATCAAAACAAAAATCTTTTCTATAGACCGCAGGGTTCCTGAGGTCTATAGAAAAAACCTGCAAATTAGGTGCAAAAACAGTGCACTTTCATGTCTTTTTTATCGTATTTTTTTTTGCAATCGTGTCGTTTATAATAATGTTGAATTTTATGTAATTCGAGTTTTTTACCACGGGGATTCCGTGAGTATTGAGACCTTCTAGGCCTAGTTTGACAACCAAACCCGCTGGATTCGCACCAACTTTTTTCCATTATTTATGTTCATAGAATCAAATACCCGAGAAGAACATTAAAAAAACAATTGAGCTGAGTTTTTGCATTTCAATAAAAGCATTAAAAAGACGGCACGAGAAAAGGCATTAATTTGATTATCGGAGAAATGGCAAGCAGTCAATAACATGGTGGCGAATGTCGATGGTTTGGTACTCTTATATAGTATCTCTACCGTAACAACACGGGCGAAGCATTAGCATCACGACTCTATTTCTAGACATTTCCGCTCTCCTCCGCTATGATGAAAGTAACTTCTACCAATTTAACCCTTGTAAAACCTCATCATCATCATCGTCATTATCAGCCTACATTAGTCCACTGCTGGACATAGGCCTCCCCTAATGAGCACCATAGCGCCCTATCTTCAGCTTGCCGCATCCAGCATCTTCCTGCAGTCTTTCGCAGATCGTCATCCTATCTG
The DNA here is from genome assembly GCA_963564075.1 of Eupithecia subfuscata. Classification (NCBI taxonomy): domain Eukaryota; kingdom Metazoa; phylum Arthropoda; class Insecta; order Lepidoptera; family Geometridae; genus Eupithecia; species Eupithecia subfuscata. The sequence continues at coordinate 3,128,370 of OY751099.1, read as the reverse complement.
GCCGGAGGGCGTCCTTCACTACGTTTGCCGAGTCGTGGTCTCCACTCAAGATCACGTTTACCCCAGCGGTTTTCGGTTCTTCGCGAGATATGGCCTGCCCACAACACACTATGTCGAAAGTTATCGACATAGCTCTCTGTTCTCTGTCGAATGTATTCGTTACGAATTCTATCCTTCAGAGAAACTAAGAGCATAGCTCTATCCATAGCTCGCAGAGCAACTTTGAACTGGTGGACCAGCCCTACCGTGAGTGTCCACGTCTCAGCTCCGTAGGTCATGACGGGTAGGACGCACTGATTGAAAACTTTCGTTTTCAAGCATTGCGGTACGGATGACGAGAAGACTCGACGTAGTTTCCCAAACGCTGCCCAGCCTAGCTGGATCCTCCTCTTGGCCTCCTTCTCAAAATTGTCTTTACCTAACTGCAGAATTTGCCCTAGGCCCCAAATTGTAAAGCCTGATTTGAATGCCATTTGCCGTCGCCATCTTCCACGACTTTTCCGCGACTGGGAGGAGTTACGCCTATTTATTGTCAGGTGTCAGGGGTGAAAGGCATCCGCTCTCGGCTTGAACATTTCTAGAAATCTTGTAAAAACAGGTAAAGGTCCTAAGACTATAATCTCTACCTTCCTTACCTATCTATCCCATCTTTCCTCTACTCTTTGACCGGGACCGTGTGAACAGCCCACACCGGTGTTCGTCCAATGTCTTCTTCAAGGGGGATGAAATATCTGAGCGCGAGTCTCTTAACGACACTCATTTATTTCCGCGAATCTCTCCCGAACTCGCAGCATCGTAATTATTGCTCGGCTATTAAGTTTTGCTGGTAGGGGGCGGTGTGAGCGGGCGATTATTGGGCAACAGTGGTGTCCATTCAGGGATGTAACGGGAGAGGAAGACCGGAGAATATATTGATAGATTGTATGTGTTCAATTAGAGAGTTTTGAACACTATCATCAAAGTTTATTGATGAATTTACAGGCTTGGTTTGGGCTAACAAAGACGCTCTTATAATAACGCGAGTTAAATTGCGCCATTTTTCTCTATTGACCCGCGGAGTGGCTCGATTCACTCTGGAGCCTTGGGCCTGACTTCAAATTCTATCGTTGCTTGTGGGTTGTTCGCTTCACGAACAGTGTCAAAGAGGACACGGCTAAGAAAGGTGTTAGTACAGAGATGACGGCTGAGAGAGGAGAGTGGACGAAAGATACATGCTGTGCCGACCCACCTAGCGTGGGACTGGAAGATGATGAGTTGTGTCAATTCAGATAACACAAAAGTAAACTAAACGAATTTGGCAGCACTAAAAATGTTGCCGTCACTTTCTTAACGATCAAAATAAAAGCGGTCGTATAATTTTTAGTTTTGTTAAATTTGTTTAGTTTAGTTTTGTGCTATCAACATAATTGACACCAACGATAATTTCCTAGTTGAAATTGTTGAATCTTGGTTTATCATCATTGTTTGGTAAGCTGAGGTTATCAGCTGTAGGTAAGTTAATTTTTCCATTTTCATGTGTGCCAGCTATCAAACTCTACATAAAAAACCCTTCATAAAAATGAAGGCTAAAGATGAGTTTCAACACATATAATTTTTTTTCTTGACAGCCAGTAAGCAACAAAAAGTTGCTCATTTAAACTAAGCTGAAATAAAATGAGAAATTGGCCACATTTATTCTACGTTCAACTTGATATCTTCAGCTAGGGTTGAAAATTTAATTTCAGATGATTATGTTATAACGCTATTAAATTAATTGTGCGGCTCCGGTTGAAATAAAGGCATGTACCTACTACCTGTCTCGTTATTTTGATTAAATATTGCAAGGAATTAAAATAATTGCCTTCCAGCCAGTGCAGTAGAACATGTAGACATTGGATATTAGATACCTACTCGTAAAAGGGTATTCTCCAGAACTGTTCATTATTATTATTTTTAAAACAAACGAAATAACGAAAATTAAAAAGCACAAAGCCAATAATAATAATGATAATGCCGGACAATCCACACAGCATCATCTAGCCCCAAGCTAAGCAGAGCTTGTGTTAGCTCTGCTGCTTAGCTAGGGGCTAGATGATACTAGATGATGGGTACTAGATGACTGATATACATTTATATAAGTAAATAAATAAATATAAATAATGCTGGACAATTCACACAACATCATCTAGTCCCAAGATAAGCAGAGCTTGTGTTATGAGTACTAGATAACTGATAAACTTAATACAATACACTACATAGATATATATTTTTTATGATCATACATTATACATAGAAAACATCCAGAACACCCTGAACAAATATCTGCAGATCGTACAAACATTTGTCCCGAGGCGGGAATCGAACCCGCAACCTCCTACGTCGCAGGCGGACCTTCGCCCGCTGCGCCACGAAGGTCGTCAAATTAGATATTTTTATATTGATATTTTTATTTCTCTATCTATGTAATAATCTATCCTTAATAGGTATAAAGCGTTGTTATAAAATCATACGAAGCATTTACGATCTAAAAAACGAATATGTAGGTAACGACCATGGTTCGTATAATTAACGTTTGTGTAACTTTTGGCGTTGAAAGTGACTGATAGGCGAGTGAAGCTGTGGACAGCAGCAAGCTTTTTTATAGAAGTTGGTTAACGCCTGAATTTCTTGTACTTATGATTTTATTGCTACGTCGTAGACAGCTACGCCGTAGTTAGGATCTACGACGTAGTTATTAGCTACGCCGCAGAAAACTACGCAGCTACGAGCTATTTATAAACTGTCGCAAAGTTGCCAACAGCAAGAAAAGACAAATAGGAACTTATCGCAGATTAGCGAGCAAATCGGATCTTCCCCTCGGTAGATCTATCGGCTGCAATCTATCAGTCGCCCCAAACGCTTATTTAGCGATAAGGGATGAACGACCAGAGAATCATTAAGTAGGGATATACTTGTTTAAGTAGGTATGAATTAGTTTATAAGTACACAGAAAAATAACTAACTAACTAAACTTTAGTGATGGCATGTACCTACAGTCAAGAAGCCAAAACTTCCTCCTCTCAAGAATGAGGCGTTTTCCAAAAACGAAAAAATCCTATTTACCTTAGAATTCAATAGATGAATGAATGAATGAATCTTTTTATTTTTAAGACAAATTAGACCATAATGTTATTTAGCTCTAATAGCTTTAACTTTATTCACAAAGAACATTACAATCAAATAAAGGAAATAAATTAAAACTAGTATTTACAAATGAAACAATAGAACTAACTGCAGACAATGCAGTAAACAATCTACAGGTAGCTCAACTGATCCATATCAAAACCAGTCGGACGGAAGCGTCCCCAGGACGCTGGTTGCATTGCCTCGCTGTATGGCAATGCTGATGCGCTGCGCCAGATAATCACCATGGCAGCTCTCGGGTCACTCGATGCTTAGACATTTTCTTAAAAAGCCAAAGAGCTACATAATTAATAACAAACACTCATTACAAAATAGTATACAAAATACAAATTGGAACATACCACAACTCTGAATAAAATTAGAATGAAACTATAATACTATAGGTACTTTGGTACTATAACATTTAATTACATACAATCAAGCAGTACTTAAATGATAGTACCGAAACATGGCAGGGATTTTTTGCAGAGGAAGTTTCAAAACTAAAGTTGCGGTAGAAGTGATAAGTCAACCTGTGCGTGCACGGACTTTAATTTCAAATTAAAGCGCCATCTTTTCAGTCTGATTGAACAATTTTTTGATGTGAAAACATCGATCAAGGTATCCGCCGGCTCCCGCTAGGCGGCGGATACGTGATCGAAACATAAAAATCTATAATAAGCTTTAGCTGCTATTCTTACTTTAATCTATTTAAGGTAAAAAAGCTGTTGATTTTCCGATAAATTCAATAAATAAATAAATATAAATAGACATTACGAAAACTCACCATTGATGAATTACTTACTACCCATTGATTATCCGGTATTTTTATATCTTTTTGTAATTTTATCAATGGGATATTTTATAAATAATTTAAGTTCTTGTCGACTACCGACAAGATACCTCTACCATGGGAACCGATTTTTTTGTTTAGTTATGGAATTTTTGTAAAGAAAAGAAAACGTGTTCGGACGATATAACCTTCCTCGCAGCTAATGTCGGCCCATTAAGAACACCTGTTCCTAATGATTGGGTTTCGTATATTTTTGCAAGATAATGAAGTGGAGAACATTAACTCGCTTAAGTTCAGTAAATAAGAACCTCAAGAGGAAATCCTGTGGTTAAGCGTTTGTTTTCGGTGAACACCACAGTCCCGAGCTCAAAATCCGAATATTATTATGTACATAAAACATTGATGATGTTAATCCTGTATGGGAAACTATTTATTCATTGTGATTGTAGTAACTTTTAGGTCTTAAATATATATTTTCGGTTTACAGAATCTTCTGTCACTTCTGTTTCGAGTGTACAGAGATTTAATGATTTGATTATAGATAGCATGCTGTCACAAATTAAACAATTAACATTATAAATCGTTCTTCAAAAGTAACATTATTCATTTAAATTAAATTGTTAAACAAAATATTAAATTAATTGGAAATTTTTCAGCAGACCGCCGGCAGCCAAGGAAGCAAACAAATGACAAAAAACATTATAGTACTTTTTACTCACAGAAAGCAGAACGCACAAATCATTTATCAAATAAAAAAAAATTTACCATTAAACGTAAACATAGTCTGGCTCATTCACTAATGCTCTACAATTTAGTCAAACCGCTACTCGAAACATTCATCAATTTCCCTGTCAATTTGACAGTCATCATAAGGCCTGAAGCCCTTCAAAGATCAAGTATGGAATTATTTAGAGGGTAGTTTAGCATAAGGTCAAACTGGCATTTCGTAGAACGTTCACGTTGCGATTTGTAACACGCAACATTAATTTTAGTGTTGTAGCAAGAAGTGACCTGGATATCAAAGTGTGTAGATAAAATCATTCTGAATTAAGTATATTATTAAGTTCCTTGTTGACTACTAACATCAAACTCTAAAAAAACGATGCTATTTTATGTAGACTGCGGTTATTTATACATTTTTGAACCCTCCCATAAAAAGAGGGAGGTTGTCTGTCTATGTGATTGTCGGACCGTAAATCAGCTTGTACAGCCAAAAGTCAAAACTTCTACAAACTCTGTTCACAAAGAAAATTATAATCAAATAATAGAAATAACTAGATAGAAAAATAGAACTATAATTTACAATTGAAACAATTGAGCTAACTGCAGACTGGGTCTCGACTCCAAGGAGAGCAAATGTGTAGGCTCTGTCAAACCTGCATATTTGCGCCTTTTGAGATCTTCGGCCAAATCTGCCGCCGCACCCGCCCTCACGGATGTCCTCGGAAGATGGGAAGGCGCAAGTGTGTCGACGCATGTAGCGTCCCACACAATAGGCCTCTCCAACTACCATGGGACTAGACAAACTCTTACTTTATTTCTTACACATAGCATACATACATAAACAAAACCGCATGTTCCTTGCATGCAGCACAATGCTGAATCTAACTAAGGTATTTGTTATTATAGTGCGTAAGTGCTCACGGTCATTTCTAACGGCGCTAGAGTCCGCAAGAACACGCAAATACTTTCGACTCCTACGTCACTTGTCCTCGTGGTTTAGTTGGTTAGCACATTCCCGTACTGAGGGAAGGATGCGGGTTCAAGTCCCGTCGAAGTTGAAAATTATTATTTGATGCTGAATCTTCTCCCTTTGCCTGTTATTAGTAATTTATTTTTGTGTGTAATTCTAGTTTATGTTAAAAAATTTGTAGACAATATATGTTTTGCTATTTTAGTTTTTTTTGTAGAACAACTCGTATTTTGCGTGTATCTTTACTTCTTATTGTAACGATGGTAATATGTTTTGTAGATACTCGAGTTGCTATGTTCTTGTTATCGATAACGGTTCTGCACATCACTCACACGTCACCTTTCGACATAAACAGAACGATGGGGATGGATGTTCGACTAAATTGCCTTGTCAAAGCACTCATGAAATTATTTCATGAATACCTTGACATTCTTACTTAAATCGTAGGTACTCGGAAATACCAAGAACTATTACCTTATTTACCCACATTATTTAGAATAGAGAATGAAAGACAGTATAATGGTACCTACTAACTGAATAAAGCCGAGCTAAGGACTAACTTTGGACATCGGATATAATCCTATCCTCAACCTCAACAGCCGGTACTGGGCCACTACTGGACGCAGGCGTCAGGGGGACGCCTGCGTCCAGTATCCTGTAGGTATCCCCACGCTGGGCATGTGGGTCGGGGATCGCAGTTCGGTGGTAGAATTGTTCTGCAGTGCCCGCCCCCGGTGGATATCCCTTAGTCGCCTCTTACGACACCCGCGGGGAGAGTTGGGGTGTTGTGAATTCTAAGCCGACACCACACAGCTGGGTAGCACACACAGGTACCTATAGAAAAACTGTAAAGTAAATAATGAATGACGTATTATTCATTTTTACAAACGTGTATAATAACTATAAATTACTCACATAACGACCTATTACTAATTATTTATAGTATTAACGACTTATTAAACCTACCTTAGAAAGTAAAGTAAGTACTTGTATTTTCGAGACACCTACAAATAGGTACCTACCTAAAACATTGACACCAAAGGAATTTATTTAATTCTACCTATGCACTGAGCCGTGACAAACTTCCCAACAACACAATCTTAAAAACTCTGTCTTACAAATCCTCTCAAATTACGTCAATCAAAAACACTTCTCCTAATTCTGGAGGCACCTAATTAAGTCAATCTTCCATTAAATCCTTCGCCTTTGGAAAACGCGCGAAAACCTAATGCCATTTCACGGTGGAGTGAGCCTTTCTCTCGGAGTTAGCGTCTTTAAACTCGGATTAGTTAATCGATTGAGAAAGCCCTTAATTATGGCCTTCTTGAGCAGCTTCTTGGAGTAAACCGTTTCTGTAGAGTGTTAATACAAGATAGGGGACGCTGATGAGGTAGTAGGTACTCGGTTAAATTCCCAGCAGTGCGGTCTCTGCTGTGTGAGTAGCTAATAAATTCATATAGTAACAATAAAATAAATATAATAAAATAGAATAGAATAGAATACAAGATCTTTATTTGTGTGACGTAAATAACATGACATCCTACCCTACTATCCTACTTCCTACTAATATTATATAGCCGAAAGTTTGTGAAATGTGAATTTTTGTTACCTAAGATCTCCAAAACTACTGAAATTTTGGCGTACATTTAGAAAATAGCTTAACTTAGATAATAGGCTACTTACTTATTATACTGAAAGTACGCGTCCGAAGCCGCGGGCAGAAGCTAGTGACTAATAAGTAATCAATAATAATGATTAAACTTAATGTAACACAAAAAGGTCACCGCCTCAGCTTAGTGCTGCTATGGCACAAGGGCCATAGCAGCGCTGGTTTTCAGCGGTGCCAGGGTATTAAGTACACCAATCAATCAAATGAAAAATAAAGCTGGACAATTCACACATATCTGTCTAGTCTATGTCTAATATCAGTGGGTGATCCAGATGATGGTAGAAGGTAGACACTCTACCATGTACAGTCAGCAAAAAAAGTCCATGAACACATCCGCACGCAGATTTGAAGTGTCTCGCGATCCACGCGTGAACTTTTGCCATAAAAGTGGGGCATAAAAATAGTTCTATACTGACTCTTCAAAATTTCACTTAACCCCTCAAGGATTTTTAATTATAATAGCTGTTAAAAGCACCAACAATGCCCCAAAGTAGGTAAAACTTATAAGAAGGTTATTTTTTGTGCTATTTTCAGTTCCGGTTTTTTGGATTATACATCCACAGACATAGGCAGGTCAGTTGTTACTCTGTTAGTAACGAGAGCGGATCGAAGCGCACGGATTTAAATTGACTGGAATTAGCGAGAGCGCGAAGTTTAGACAAGTTTCAGTAAGTTTCAGGTTTTTTATGGTATCGAACTTCGTTGTTTAAACTCTACAACGTTTCTTTGAACAAGTTTCATTAACAGCACTCACGAAAATCAGAAGGTTTTGTTATCCAAAACAGAAGAAGTCTTATACGTAAAAAGTTGAATTCTGCATTCCTGAAACAAAAGCAGTTCTGTATTGTTGCATAGTATTCAATTTTAACAACGGTGTTGTTAGAGACAGTTGTAAAACCAATGAAGTATTATGGAATCTCAAGTTTAAAACACCTGCCTAATCACTATATTTGGCCTTCGGAACAAATACAGATTGAAAATCGCCATTCGGACAATTCATCATCATCATCATCGTCAGCCTATATTCGTCCACTGCTGGACATAGGCCTCCCCTAATGAGCACAATATTACATTCGGATATATACATATAGGTACATGCCATATTACATACATTCGGACAATTGTCCAAGTAGAATTACGCCGTCAAGATCCGTAGGTAATATGGGTGGTTTAATGAACGCCAGTATAAACAATTCCTTCTCCAATCGCTCATCTGTTAAATTATCGCTTATTAAAATGATTAAGACCAAGACGTGGAGTTATGCAAACCGCGTCGCGGCTTGTCTTAACGAATTAACGTTAACGCTTAACGTTAACGGTAACGTCGCCTTCATATTAATATTCATAATAGATGTCTCCTGTTTTAGGGATGTGTTCCAGTTCAAATATTATCGCATAGCTGGGATAAAATTTCGCCTTTTTTAAGTTACTTGTATCTCTCACATCCAAATCCAAAATACCTATATATTTTTTTTATATTTTTGTTCCTATAAAACTATGACACACGTGAAACAAAAGAAACCTAGAGCAGGCTTGCTGTACACAGCGTGTGTCACCTGCGTGTGTCGTGTAGCTTGAGTACATAGTTACATACTGGCAGTATTTAACAAATATTAACAAAAAAAATCCTTCGAACCGGATTTGAACCAGTGACCTATGGATGACTATTTAACCAACTACAGTCCACCGCTCTACCAACTGAGCTATCGAAGGCTTATACAGATTGCTACAATTTAGAATCACAAGGAAAAGTGAATGGCTGTGACGACAAAATGTGTTGAAATACGGAGCACGTGTGAATACTAAACTGAATCGATTAGCCACAGGGTATCTTCTGACCTTTCTCTTACGATAACAGGTTTTTGCATGCTGGTGATTATGACTCTGGCGCATATTGAAAACTGCAGGAAACAACGTATTTGACTGATTGTTTGTTAGCTCAGAAACAGCATTAAAATTATATAAAATCCCTTATTGAAAAAAAAACAATTGCGAATCAAAAAATCTCCCATAAACGTTTTCTGAACTCCCTCAAAAGCATTTGACAGACAGATTTTTTAAATTTAACAAGAGTCAAAGCGACGGAACACGCTACCTCTTTGCAAAAAGTAATTCTTCGTTTACACAAAGAGGTTTTAATCTTAGATAATCATTTACCAGTAAAAAAAAATCCTTCGAACCGGATTTGAACCAGTGACCTATGGATGACAATTTAACCAACTACAGTCCACCGCTCTACCAACTGAGCTATCGAAGGCATACATGAATGTTAAAAAAATACGCACGCACTCGAGTGGTAGAGAAAGGTGCTCTAGTTTCAAGGAGGTTTCAAATCGCTGGTGGGGGCTGTGAGGCTGTCTTTTACTGTTATGTTAGCCTGTACATCTTTTGCAGGTCGGAGAGTCTCGGAGTAGGTGAGAACTCTTTTATTTTTCCTATTTCATACAAATCACCAACGGAAGAACAGTTTCTGTTTGTTTTTAACGACGCCCTCTAATCTAAAGAGTTTTTATTCTCAACTCTAGTCACTGTGGATTGGCTAACAATCCACGGTGTATCAAAGAGGTTCTATTAGCTACCTGCGCTTACGCTCTCAGTTTTAAAACGGAACATTTGATTTTCATAATATTTACATTAACAACTCTATAACGGATAAGTATTATTTATGATCGAAACATCATAAAAAATTTAAGACTAAGTACAAATTTATACTAATTAATTATTATAAGAATTAATTTTTTTAGTAGGTAAATAATAGAAATAAGGGTTATATTAATCAGGCACAACCTTAGCTCTTATATTATAAAATGAACATCGTTTTTGTGTCATACCTAGTATGAAACAAAAACGATGTTCATTTTTGTGTCATACTAGGTATCCACCATTTTGACCACTTGAATGCCACAAAATTGCTGCACAATCCTAGTGCATAAGTAGCATACCAAGAGAGCGGCTTAACCCGGAACTTCGTAGGTTTCTCGTAGGTTTCATGCACCGATGTCGAATCTCGAATACTCCATGACATTATCATATTAATTGAGTATTCTACGTCGGATTCCTAAAGCCGCTTTAACTGAGACACGAGACTGTACCTACTGCACCTGGGGATGGCTTAGATAAGGTTATTTTAGTGGGGAATTTCATATTTTGATTTATTCTTGAGCTGAATATGAAATAGTCGTAGAACGACGTAGAATCGTAGAGTTTAGGTACGTGATAAATTTATTAATTACTAGCTGCATTCTTACTACCTGTTGTCCGATTACCCGTTTTCCCGTAGAAATGAAGCATTTTCCCGCGGTAAAAAGTAGCCTATGTTCACCAGGAATAATGTGGGCTTCTAATGGTAAAATAATTTTTCAAATCGGTCCAGTAGTTTCGGAGCCTATTCACTAACAAACAAACAATCAAATCTTTCCTCTTTATAATATTAGTATAGATATAGATTTATCAATTTCATACACAGGACTCAAATAAGAGTCTTGAGCTAGGTAGTTATTAAATAGTCATAGAACCACGAACCACATCACGTTAAATTGACGTGGCTAATTATTATTAAAAATTTATTAATTTCAAACTCAAGACTCAATTAAGAGTCATGAGCTAGGTAGGTTTAAAATAGTCGAAGAACGACGTAGAGAATCGTAAAATTGATGTAACATACAATTAATTATTTATGATATCTAAAAATACCGTGTTCTCTTGAGATCAACAGAACAAGTTTGCGAATGAACAATGACAGTTTTCTTTCTATTATTTATTAATTCTATGCTTTCATGTCTTACCCCATACTAAATTGTTTAACAGTTTTCTTTTTCATTCATTTATTTCTCATAGGCACATTGCATTTCACTTACGAAAGTCTTAGAAATAAATAGAAATAATATTTAGGTGTTTATATGTACATAGAATTAAGAAACAGTATTACTGACTCATGTGATGTCGTTATAAAAATTGTGATCTGAGAGATAACCCTTTCTGTCATAGTAACTACAACAGTAGACAGTTTCGGGTTGAAAATACTTAACCTAAACCCTTTTCATATGTCATACAGCTGTCACAATTTAAACCTAAAATAAATGACATTTGTAATCAAAACGTCGCGTCCGTGGATATCGTTTAATCCATATCATTCAAGTTAAAACTGGTTCAAACCGGCGGCAACAAAATGTCAAGTTATAATCTGTGTAATTAAGTGAATGTCACTGCGCCCCTTTACGCCCCGCGGCGGCGGCGGTGTGGTGCCAAACATGATTGCGATGACTGTACCGTACCGGCTAACCAACTATGTAATGTAAATTCTACGTCTAATTAATAAAAATATATCATACTAGCTTCTGCCCGCGGCTTCGCACGCGTTGTTTCTATGGTAACGTTTTGAGGTTATTTCTATCGCATGGGAACTGATTTATGGGATAAAAAGTCCCCTATGTTTGATTCCAGGGTTAGACTTACCTGTATGCAAAATTTCAGCCTGATCCGTTCAGTAGTTTTACAAGAGGTACTTAACAAACATCCATCCATCCATCTATACATCCATCCAAATTTTCGCATTTGTAATATTAGTGTGATTTTTAAATAGAACTAGCTTCTGCCCGCGGCTTCGCATGCGGATTTTCGATGTAATAAGTAGCCTATTATCTAAGTTAGGCTTTGCTCTAAACGTACGCTGAATTTCATCTTGATCTGTTCAGTAGTTTTGGAGATCCAAGGTAACAATAATTCATATTTCACAAACTTTCGGCTTTATATATGTGTAAGATAGGATTCGTAGGATTTACATTACCTACATAGATGGTTAGCCAGTACGGTACAGCGTTATGAGTCCTCTATCGTCTTCCTAAGACCTCTACATGGGTAGCTATACCTTAATCAGTACAAGCACCCGTGCTTCGAGGCAACAGAAAACAAAATGGGTGCCATTTTATCATGGAGAGAGAAAAAAAAATAGGGATAGTGATTTGTCGATAAAATTTACCTTATTTAACCCCCCCAAAGTCTCCGACACCGGTGACCGGACACATTGTATAATGTATTGTATTAAGTGTATTAGGCGTCTAGTAGGTACCCATAACACAAGCTCTGCTTAGCTCGGGGCTAGATGATGCTGTGTGGATTGTCCAGCATTATTTATTTATCTATACCTAACCCACCTGTAAACAAGGTACCTAAGTAGATAGCTTAAGTAGATATTACTTTGTATATTTTTTTATGTTTTCACGTTTTAACTTTGCTTATATTGAAACCAAAAAAATATTGGAAGAAGAGTATTGCTTTCGTTATACAGGGTCATTGAAGTTTTTCAACTGAAGTTAGATAGTTTTAATCTCAGAGTAGATTTGGGTATGGATTCAAATTAGATAAGTTAGTACTTACCAAGTATAGTGCTAGATCGCCTACCTTAAAAAAAAGTAGGTAAGTACCTACAAAATCGAATACCCTACCAGCCATCTGCTTTAGACAATAGGTACGAAATCTAGAGGGTCGCTCGTGACTCGCACACGATTCCCCGGAGCTGTCAAATCAACCGCCGACAGAGCAAAGATAAACTTTCGCACACGTAAATGAATTATTCGCTAGGTGGCGCCTCTATTGACGCTGCAAACTTCGCTAAATAGTTTCGCTGCTATTATTGTTCGCAACTGTCGCGTAAGTTAGATGTCTGCTTACGTAATGGGATGTATTGTGCCAGTGACGACGTATTTTAGAGGACTCTATCTAGATACTTGTAGATACGCAAGTAGGTTTAGAATTTTGTATTGGCAGGGTATCTCATTGCATTATTTTTCCCCAAAGTACCTGAACCAACGACGATGTCTTTCCATTCTAGTAGATTAGTATTATTTTGAAAAAAGTTTTTTCTTTACCAGAGAAATATTTCAGATTTCAATAACTTTATTTTACTTTAACTTAATGCTACGATCTTATACTTCTTTAATGAGACGAATGACGATTTTACAGTGTAACATTTACACATATATATTATTGTTTATTTTAAATTAAATTATTTTAATTTTTAATTTTATATAAATCTATTGTAGAATTTGTTATTTGTCATGACCAATATCTTTTTATTTTTATAATTTACTTCATTGATATGATTAATTATGCTGGACTTGTAAACTAATTTTTATTATTTGTACCTACGTTTATGACATGTAACAAGAGTTATCAATAAATAATCTGAATCTGAATCTTTTATCAAAAATTAAGTTACCCTGTATATTTTTATTATTTTCTGTCTGTGAAAACCTCTAGGTACATTATTACTAGTATTATTTAACGGGTATTTATCGCTTAATATAATAATGTGTTCAGATCGCGTAAGTTTGAAAATGTTTACCTCTAGGTACGTTGTATAGGTATCTAGTTTTGCATCGTTAGTTTGCTATTTTAAAAGAAGTTCCTTCTAGCTAGAATAATACACCATCAATTTTTAAATCCTAGCACCTATGTAAACTTCACACAATAACGCCTCATTAATTACGTATGTAGGTATGTACATATTGATTGAAATATCTGCCGGTAATTGGAAAAACAACAAGAGTTTATGAAATGCAGCTGACATTACCGACTATTATTGACGACCTCAGTGGCGCAGCGGGCGTAGGTCCGTCTGCTACGCAGGTGGTTACGGGATCGATTCCCGCCTCGGGACAAATGTTTGTACGATCCACAGATATTTGTTCAGGGTGTTCTGGATGTTGTCTATACGTATAATAAATAATATATCTCTCTATATAATGTATTTTATCGAGTACCCATAACACAAGCTCTGTTTAGCTTGGGGCTGATGATGCTGTGTGGTTTGTCCAGCATTATTTATTTAATTATCAATGTTAAAAGAACGGAAAGCAATACATGACGTCAAAATCAAAAAATTTTCTTTATTTCCATACGACCGTTAAATAATAATATTACCTACTTACTTACTGTTAGTAATAATATTACCTACTCAGGAAGGAAATTTTGTAAAAAGTTGGGTAGTCAAAAAGTTTTTCGGATATTTTTTATTTGAAAAATGATAAAAATAACTTGGTCAGCAGGTATTTTCTCTGGCCAACCTTTTTTGGCAATCATAACATTGTTAAGTGATAACTTATGTCACTGTCACATGCGTTATTAATCAAAGTCAAAATAAAGAGCTCATACGGGGCATTTTAATTAAAGCACCGTAATGATCATTTTTCACTCATAATCGCCTCTTCAGTTAGCTAATCACCATTAAATAGATGTTGGATTTTACTTTAGAATTAATTTGTTTTATACAGGGTGTGGTTTAAGAGGAGTACTTTGTTATTTAGGATAGGGCTCGTAGAGAAATAATCGAATGGTTTACATCGACTTAAAAAGCTGACTTGGTTATTTATTTATTTATTTAAATCTTATATTTTTAAAGGGCTTTTAGCCAAACACTGTCTACGTCAACCCTGTTAGTACATTCAATTAGTTGCTAATCTTATAAAATATCATAAACCATTTTAAAGAGAATCCTGGCCGCCGTGCAAAGCGGTGCGGCTAAGATGCTTTGAAAAAATTGGCATTTTTCAAAGCTGACTTGGTTGTAAAATAAAATTGTACCTAGCTTGTGCCCGCAGCTTTGCGCTCGTGGTTAACTAGGTAACCAATGTGGTAAATTTTTAAAAGCTAGCTCGTATGGCTTTTTTTTTCAAAGAATTATCCACAGCTTTTAAAAATTTACCTAAATAAATTTTTCCTTACATATTTTTTCGGAGAATCTACCAATTTAGAAGATGTACTCGTAAGTAGGTATCTAAAACTATTTCACACAATTTTTTTGAGGTAGGATGATATCCATTAATACCTACTGCTTATAAGCAGTAGGTAGGTAGGTATATACAGAAAGCTTATTATTTCGATAGTTTGGCAAACAATCATAAAAGCAGTGGCTTCACATGAATATTCCTATTTGGCACTCGCGTTGCAAAACTACCATAACACCAGTGTGCCATAAACGCAGTGTAAGGAGAGAACAGTACATCAGCTACGGCTCTACCTTTGAATCGAAGCAGAAATCTACCTACCTAAAAATACTACCGGCCTGGTCTATTTACCTACTAAACTAGATTTTATTTCAAAATTTAATAATAGTATAAAATAATTCCTGGCGTTCGACTCGGCAAATGTTGTGATAGCTATTTATTCAGAAGGTTGTTTTTTATTTATTTTTATACTAGCTGCGCCCCGTGGCTTCGCCCCCGTGGAAATTTATTTTTCCAACTTTCTTAATTTTTAATCATAAGAACCTTCTCCTGACAATAATAAACACAACAAAGAAAGAATTAGCGAAATCGGTCCAGCCGTTCACGCGTGATGCCGTGACCAAGGAAAACGGGTTTAATTTTTATATATATACTAGCTGCGCCCCGCGGCTTCGCCCCCGTGGAAATTTATGTTTCCAACTTTCTTAATTTTTTCTTTCATAAGAACCTTCTCCTGACAATAACAAACACAACAACGAAAGAATTAGCGAAATCGGTCCAGGCGTTGTTGAGTTATGCGCTTACCAACACATTTTGCGATTCATTTTTATATTATAGATAGATTATTACACCTAAGTAAGTAGTTGTACTTAGTAAAGTTTGGCCTCCCACCAGTTTTTCGCGATAGTTTTATTCGGTAATTGTTAATTACTAAAAATTTTATTTGTATTTACACTCATGCTCAGTAACTAAGGACTTGTGAGGAACCATGGCGGAAGTGCAATCAAAACTACTTTCGAGGTTATAAAGATTTCGCTTGTAATAATATTGCCATAATATTATCGGGAGTACCTACTAGGCGTAGGTTACACACACAAAAAATCAATCTACACCTTATTTCTAATAAACGTGAAGAACGAACAGTTATATATATCCTGCAAACATAATCTAACACAGTTACCTACTCAGTTTCAGTTACCTATTTATTAATGATAAATTTTCTTATTATGTCAAATACATAAATACTACTTCTGGCCTCCACGGAAGACCAGCGCTATGGCAGGATACATCCTACCATAGCATCTGCTGAGTGTTGGCCATTTTTGTGACCTTTATCTTTTGTATGTGCTATGTGTGTATTAGTTACAAAATAAACACATTTTTACTTTTTTTACTTTACTTACTTTTTGTTACTAATCAAAATAACTTATTGTTAGCCAGGTATAAAATAATGTACTGTGTCTCTTCTTCCAATAAAAGTAAGCACCAAAATCCACAGAACAATAAAGCGGTACCGCATAAACTTACTCCACAATAATACAGTTAGAAGAGTTGCGGATGACGTCACTCTGCTTTCATATCACGAGCCTAAGCCCCGCTTAGATAGCGACTCTACGTGTGTAGGGATGTGCGGTTTAGTCTGGTGTGGAAGTATCGATATCGATGATGACGCGAGAAGGAGAATGGACGACATTGCTACGATACAAGGTGCACTAAAAATTAAGGACCAAACTTTCACGGGAGTTCCAGATTCGATCATAGAACCAGGAGAAAATATACTTACTTTTTTATAATTTTCATGTTTTCTATGATCGAGCCTGAGCCTCCCTTGAAAGTTTTTGTTCTTACTTTTTGGTACACCCCGTATAGGTTAGGTACGAACTTAGTTTTTATTATCTCAACATTCATCCTTGCTACACCGTAGCTACGGGTCGTAGCAAGCTACGGTGCATCATCAATGACTGGTGCAGCAATGAAAATAAGTCATCAAAATGTTTTAACAAATTAACCTACAAACTACCAAAGTACCTACAAACAACTTAGGTTCTTACAGGCTTGGTGAAGGGATCAATGCTTGAATGGCATTATACCTTTAGTAAAACCTGAAAGTTTCACAATCTGGTTAAAATTGTGGGTGTAGGTACCTATCTACATTTACATTTACGGCATAAATACTGGTTCTCTGCTGGCCTAGTGTAAATGAGTTTAACTTTTGTGAATTGTTAAACATTAGGTATTATCTAAATTTATAATTTATCGATGAAAGTAAACCTTTTGTTTTGACACAATAGCAGACAGTAGGTACCTATCCCATCCCTATCCTCTCCAAAGGTGTCTCCCTTGAAACAACAGCACCTGACGCCATTATACATTATAATATTCGGAGCTGATGCGATCTTGACGACGCAATCGCAGTGAATACCAAAATACGTTGTTACAAGGTTATTTACTTCTTTCGATATTTTATTGGCGGAGATATTGCGTTGTATTGTGTAGAAAGTTTATGGTTGTGCTCGCACCAGGGTGAGGAAAAATGCAGGGTGCATTTTTGATGGACCTAGTAGGTGTGCTACTGTTATCTAAGGGTTATGGTTGGTGAAGTAGGCATCTTACTTAAAACTGGCAATTTGTTATCTCTCATAAGTTATTTTGTTTTGTTATAAAAATAAAGAAAGACAAATTATGGAAAAGAAAAAAAACAGAGTGTCTAATAATATCCGTATTGTGGAACACCAAAAAGTTTTTATTTGTCATCACGCCTGCGGAAGAGTTGAATAAAACCTCACGCGTGGTTCTGCGTTTGATACGTTTGCCACGCATTTACTTTTTATTGTTAGGGTTCGAAATTCGAATCGTATGGCGGGTTTTTTAAAATTGCATTTTTATATTTGGAACGCGACCCGCCGACATACCGCGTGACAAATACGCGCGCTACCGCTATGAATGACAATTGAAGAGATGTTTTTATAAAGAAGGCGCCGATTTTTCGTTTTTATTCGAAAGAAATTGCGCCCATAAAAATGGCGTTGAAATGATGAGTGCCATTTTTCATTGCTGTCTGAACGCCTCTTTATGGGGTGTTTGTGTTTGAATGACAAAACGATGTCTTGGATGGAGGTAACAAAAATGCCAATTTATTTTATTTTTGGCCATGCTTCTTTTAACTTAAAGGAGGTGGGGGAAAATTCAGTATATCAATTATTCATTACTAGCTGCGCCCCGCGGCTTCGCCCCCGTGGAAATTTATGTTTTCAACTTTCTTAATTTTTTCTTTCATAAGAACCTTCTCCTGACAATAACAAACACAACAAAGAAAGAATTAGCGAAATCGGTCCAGCCGTTCACGCGTGATGCCGTGACAACGCGAAACGGGTTTCATTTTTATATATAAGATTAAAATTCGTTGAAAATAGATGACTGTCTGCTTGAGCAGTCACCTGAGGATTCGCGATATCTAGTCTAGTGCAATAATTAATTAGATTATCTATGTCGGGTGGTTGCGGGTTGGCTGGAGTGGAGACCCGCAGTGATGGCTTCCGAGGAATGCTCTCACACGGACAAGGACTGGCACGCTCATATCTGAATTTCATTTCAATATTTCTAATATTTCTTGAAATTCTTATAAAATGAATGAAACCATTTTCTTAACAATCAAAGTAATGGATTAAGAAAGGGGAAAATTGTATATTCACATGATTACCTACATAAGTAAGATTAAAATTGAAAACTTTTGTGTTGTAGGTAGGTATGATCGGATACAAAAAAGAAAAAACAAAGAATAAGCTGCCTTCGTGAGATTCTCATATACGTAACAGTATTTGGATAAGTACCTACCTAAAGTTTATATAGCTCTTTGTCAAAACAGTGATGTAGGTAACAGTACCTACGAGTACGTCGTGCATATTCGCAAACCTCAGTGGATACATTTGATTAACCTGACTAGACAAGCTCCATTGATTTACTGTTTGGTATTTACTTTAATCCAACAGAATCCACTTAATGAAACATAATGTATGGATCTTGGCATTGGAATTTCAAGTCAATTGAGATTAGAATTACGTACATGCCTACATCATCATCAGCCTATAATAATAAATTATATTCAAATTTTCACATCTTCTACAGTCCTTATTATGCTGAGACCGGACCGCTTTGTAAGTCAAGCAAACTGTTTTCTTGTCAGTTCTTATTCTATGATTTTGCATGTGATTTGAATTAAATGTCTCTATTTTAAAACATGTTTTTTGAAGATAACAAGCTATGGAAAAGTATCTCCCTATTAAAATAAGATCGTTCAGGGTCACTTTTTAAGACTTACTTAAACTGAGATACAAACAAAGAGAAACCAAACAACCTATTGGTGCATGTTACAATGCCGACCTAAAAATTCCCTGGTTCTCAGTTTTAGTTAATTTATGCCAGGTACAGCGTGATTTATTAAATGTCTGCCCAAATCCATAGAGCTGTTCACTGAATCGCAAAGTTCACCCGTAGCGCCAAGTGCAAATTAAACGCTGTAAAAGTCCTGCAAAATGTGACCGTACAACTTTATAGTTTTAAACGCCAATACTGCCTTTATCGCATATGAGCAGAGTTAACGGCCAATCGACTCACGCTGGACATTAATCGCCCTTTAGCGGGGTATTATTCACGGACACGCGCTGCACCGATTCTACCACCCTGTGTATCGATTTACCCCGTTCTCCCCTACGTGACACTCAGCGACAATCAAAAATGAACCGTATCCTTTGCCTGATAAAGCTTAAAACTATATGTTCTGATAATGGTTGGTACGTCAATTTTTGCAACACTAATCGTTTAACTAATCCAAGCCAATATATTCCCTATTTCACGTTGAATAAAATTAATCTGTTTTTAAAATCGTCGTTATGACCATTCGCAGCTGACCAGGTATTCCTCCAATTTTCAAATTGTGTTTTATTTGGTTTGGTTACGGTTGTTTTTCGCTTGTTATTTGGGGGTATCGGAAATGTATTTATGTTGATGAATATGGCAGGAACGGCAGAGCATTTATTACGGTGTATCAGGCCACAGTTGCATCGGGCAATTAATTATTTGCAAACATAACCGGGTCGTGAGCAGCCATAAATGACCCGCGCTAGACAGTTGATGCAATATTGATATTTAGTCAATAATGGCTGGTAGGTATATACCTAGTTGGTAAATTACATCCGTTTGATTAAGCATTCCTATAGTGGTAGAATTTGTTGCTGAACGGGCCCAATTTAGCCAATTAAAAGTTTGGTCACCTACTCAATAGTTTTCATTTGAAAAAAAGCATGTTGGTCGGTGCACTGTACGCGTTTCAATAAACTTGTTCAGGTACTATAAATACTTTGAAACACTAAGGTATTGATATAAGTAGGTACCTACTTTATTTTGTTTATTGCTTTTGACTGTACTCATTTGAGTATTATTCCCGTTGTAAATGACTTAGTTAATAACTATGATAAATTTAAAAGTAATACTCATTTGAATTTTCACATAACTATTCAATTCTTGGCTTAATTTGTTTAGTTTTTGTTAATGTTCTATCTATAATTTAATTTATTGATTTTTGAATCATTAGTTTTAATAATTTAAATCTAATTTAAGTACTTAAGTATTTTTAATTATGTGACATTTGTGAACCAGAATTTGCACACCACCCCGGTAGAAATTCATTGGTTCTTGAGATGACTTAGGTACAATACAATACATATAATAAACGTGTAACTATTATATTTACATGTGTTACAAGCAGTAAATGATTACTTTACTATACTAATACTGGGTCGAATAAACTTTCGAAAGCTAACACTGTTGGGGTTATCTCCTCGTTGAGGGCACTCCAGTTATAGTTCAGTTTGTAGGTAATATAACAACACCAAACCACAATTTAAAGTCTTTAGATTTATTAACAAGTTAAACGTTAATTAGGTAATCTGAGCCGCACGTAATGTTTAGGTAGGTAAAGAGACACACGGGCGCGTGGCAAAGGTTTCGTTACGACCGTTTTTATTGTTTACTAAATCTGCTGTATGAGCGATATTGGCTCGTACAAACACCAACTTTGTAAAAAATTCTTTTAACAGTGATAAGTAAAAGAAGTCTAAAATTTTGCGCACCATCTAGGCCTACCCACGCAAACAGCCGCTCGAAAAATACTTTCAGTTTAAAAAGTAATAGTGCGTGGGTAGATGAAGCATGAACTTCCGATCGACGGAGCGTGAAGATACCGCGATAGCGCGCCTCGCTGCCTCGCCGATAGTTTACTCTCCTGCTAACAGATTATAGAGAGGGTTTCGATAGGTGATTTTTTGTGGGATGGTAATATGTTTAAGGTATGTTTATAGATTTATTTTTCACGTTATATTCTAGCTTACAGGACAAATTACAAATTTTAAAATCCCGCCGACGTTTATTGGCTGAACAGATTTTCATGAAACATGGCTAAGAACACGCGGGATAAAATTGTCTATGACACAAAAATACTAAACGAAAATCGGTTCATCCGTTTAGGAGCTAGGACACCACAGACAGATAAACAGATACATAGAAACCGTTAAACTTATAACAGCCCTCTCTTTTGCGTGGGGGGTTAAAAACGGATAAGTAGAACACAGTATTTCTTTAGGTATTTAAAATTATGTGACCTTTCTAAATTCCCCGGGAACTAATGTCATTGATTCTGATTAAGTGTGTAATATCAAGCTTTTTTTTACATATCTTCGTTAGTACGAGTATTACAATCACGAAGTGAAATTGTGTAAGTAATCCAACAATTTTATCTTTAAACCTTACGTTAGCAAGCGTAAAGTTCTCAGTAAGTACAGTCAGCTGCACAGACATGTATACACTTCCGAGGTTTAACTTTTATTTTAGTCGAAACTTTTCAAATAAAAGGACATGCACACGTTTTTCGAACAAAGTAGTCACCGTACTTCGTCAGAATGCGGTACATAAATTATCACAATTGCTACACTTACTATTTAGTCAAATTGAAAACTTGGGAGTGTATACATATTTTTGCAGCCGACTGTACCTACGCAATATAGCATTACGTAGGCGGGTAGTTTTATCTTGAGATGTTGACTAAGCTACTCATGGCTTCCCAACTTTTGGTTCAAAGTTAATCCCAAGTTATCTCAGGTCCTTTGTTTCTACCATTGTTGCCGTGACTTATGAACTAAAATCTGACATCCAGAATTGTCTGAAGTTGTATTGTTTGAGCCAGTTTAAATCACATCTGTTGCAAACAAAACGAAACTCGCAAGAGCCGAGAATGAATATTTATAAAGGGTGTCTAATCCGGTATTGTCACAATTTTCAGTGAATGATGACGTCAAGACAATACGCGGATTGTAAGGTACAGTATACATGGTGATGGGGTTGAAATACTTAACCATTTTTACTAATGCGTTTTTTGGTACCTACCGAAATGAATTCATTTACGTTACGGTACCAGAAAAATACAGGTATCGTTTTATTAGCGTTATCGTATTAGGTTAGTGTCCTAAAAAAATCAAATAAGTATTTCAGTTAGATTATCAGAAGATATTGGACATGTATTTTTTTTGTGACGATTAAACAAAAAATGATTTTGATATAGCTAGTTAAAGTTCCGCGTGACGTCACACCTTGCGACACTTTAGCAGGTGTGACGTCACTAGCCCCCAGTCCCAAACTTTGACTCACTTTATTTTTGTAATTTTTTGTTTGTTTGACAAAAGAAAAAATATGTGTCCAACTGACGGACTAAATAGAATTATATTTCTTTTACCCAAACACTATCCTATTATCAACCGGTCTACCTATAAATCAAAACGATGTCGAATTTTTTACCGCTAGCTTAACCCTATACTACTAAGCCCTGGTTGAAAAGTTAGAAAAAAGGAACGTAAAAACATTTCGTTTTCTGCTTATAATATTGTGTAGGACTTATTGCTACGGCGTAGAGCGTCTACGCAATTCTTGTAGACGCGACGAATAAAACTTTACCAAAGCCAAACTATGTAAGTTGGCAAGTGTAAATATTTACTACGATTACTAGTGTATGACAGTCTTTAATTACTTTCTTTCCCAGGAATAATTCGGTACGTTATATATTTTATTATTTATGTATCTACACTTAAGGCAAAGAGCCTTTATTAACAAAGAAAATTATACTAGAATTTACAATTGAAACAATTAAGCTACCTGCAGACTGTTGCAAACAATCTACAGGTACCTCAACTGATCCATATCAATACCAGTCGGAAGCGTCCCCAAGACGCTGGCTGCATTGCCACGCTGTATGACAATGCTGATGCGCTGTGCCAGATACATAAGTATACACTTAAGTATTTATTTTAGTAGTATATTTTACTATATTTATGTGTGTATTTATTTATGTTAATGTAACGATTAATTAATTGTATTTTTCTTTATTCTATTTTCTAGCACTACCTACAAAATTGTTGTTCACACCACCCAAAGGTTAGCAGGTAGACAATGCTATCTAGCATTATGTTCGCCTATGTACAACTTTTGTGCAATCAATTCTATGACATGACGTGTATGTATTGTATAGAAGGAGGAAAGGGAGACCTTCGCCCAACAGTGGGATCCCGCGGTCTGATAAAAGACAAGTATGTAGTCTGAAGCTAAAATACAGAGGCTAAGAGACAAAGAAAATACGATAGACTTGCGTAGTCGCGTCAAAATGATAGAAGGATCGTTGAGATCAAAGTCAAGGGCAAAAACTGGGGTTAAGGCTATCTTGAGTTCTTTTCAATGTTTAAATACGTATATTTCTTATTTAAAACCTTTTCCCTCCATTGCAAACAACCCTTACTCTCTGAAAAGGCTCAAGTAGGCGCTTGAGAGTCTTACAGCTGACGGCAAATCTGGCGCTTAAGGAATTATTCACTTATTGTGAATATTTAAATTGGGGCTCATTTTCTGACGTGGAGATCAACGTGTTAAGTCTGGATGTGCTGGTGTTATGTTTTACCTGACAAAGGAATGGGATTTGTTTTGAAATTTACGTAAATCCCTACCCACCTTGTGTAGGTACTTACTTAAGTAATGATTTAGGAAAAAATCTTTATTCACAAAGAAATTTACAATCAAATAATAGAAATAATCTAGAACTAGTATTGACAATTGAAACAATTAAGCTAATTGCAGACTGTTGCACGCAATCTACAGGTAGCTCAACTGATCTATATCAATACCAGTCGGAAGCGTCTCCAAGACGTTGGCTGCATTGCCCCGCTGTATGGCAATGCTGATGCGCTGCGCCAGATACTCACCAGCTCTCGGATCACGGTCGCTTCGACCAGACGCTCAGATAATTTTAAAGTTAAAACCCGAAGAGCCAACATATTATTCAGGTAAATTTATCGTAGAATGTTACTTTTACGACGAATTCTACCAATGCATAAAAAATAATTATAGATCTTTCACCCATATCGTCAAGTCTTTTTACCCCATTTTCGGAGTGTTATATTTTTGATTTTCAGGGTTTCTATAAATAACCAGGATAAAACAAATTTAGAGAAAAACCTTCTCCGATGAGATTCAACAGAATGCGATTCGCGTGCACTCCCACAAATATCTGCCAATCAAACAAAAATTTGTCCCAAGGCGAAAATCAAACCCACCTACTGCGTCGGACCTTCGCCCGCTGCGCCACAGAGGTCGTCAAATCATATAAAGGTCTAGGTATATCGATGCACACGCCCGGATAACGGATGTGCACGTAAATCAGGCAACACTTGCATTTAAGGAGATATGGCGCGTGCCCCGTCTTAATTGCCATATTCGTTGTTTATTGTACGGTTTTAATGGCCCATTGCAACTCTACCTTTGCTCTGAACTGCGGGTTTGAATTCTGCCCGCGCTTAGCTGTAGGTACCTACTTGGGTGATAGCGTGAACCTTTTTTTTTTTTTTTTTTTAACGAAGGACTTTGTCGCTTTGCGACCACACCGTCCCATAAAAATCATCACAAATATATACATTCGTTATTAATTACAACTATCTATAACTACACACTAAGATAAGGAAAAAACTACTAAGCTAAAGAACACTAAATGTACCTACAAAAGACAAAAGAAAATACAACAACTTAAGAGCTAAGACCTAATTCTGCAAGTTTATACAGCATCTCGGCTTCGCCTGACAAAGGGTCAGCCAAAGTGCTGTTTATACGGCCGATGTCCATGGTACTGTACCTGCCGAAGCAGGTTCTTCGGAGACTCTTGTTTCGGACACATTCCATCATCATCATCATCAGCCTATATTAGTCCACTGCTGGACATAGGCCTCCCCTAATGAGCGCCATAGCGCCCTGTCTTCAGCTTGCCGCATCCAGCATCTGCCTGCAGTCTTTCGCAGATCGTCATCCCACCTGGCCGGAGGGCGTCCTACACTACGTTTGCCGAGTCGTGGTCTCCACTCAAGAACTACATCAATTCATCAATCAACATTCCATCAATATGTGGTGTATATCTTCAATGACACCGCAATCGTTACAATTAAGAGATAGTACTCTGCGCTCATTAATCCAATGTCACTACCACACAGCACAAACACGTGCATCCAAATATCGGCTTAAACTCGTTAAAATACATAAGATACAGTGTCAAAATCGCTTCACACCAGCTTTAAACTAGTGGCCTGCGAGCTGCCTGTCATCTGATGCCGTCAAAATAAAATGAATCTAAGTGCTACGAGTTAAAGCCTTAAATTGAATGCACATTTTGTCTTGTGCTGCAAAGGTGCTTTCCAGGTGTGCGACAAGTTTTAGCATGACTTTATATTTGAAGTATTGAGTATGTATAGTCAACAGTCAAACAGGTCGTTTAAGTAGGTCTATTTTTAGAGATGTACACTCTTACTGTGTAATTATTAAAAAAGTTAATTTCTAGGCAATGAAAATTGTACGATAATTCTCAGTATTTGATTTACTTACCTCAAACATAAAAATATAGTTTCCTGACTCAATATCTTTTTCGTTTGACCACAATCTTACCTGATGGAAAGGGACGATGTGTCTGACGATCTAACACGAAGGTCTAGAAGATGCCTATTAATATCTTTGTTGTAAACGAAACCAATTTCCAATAATGAAAACGTTAAAACGCTGTAAACTAAATTAATCCGCCGTTAATTCATACAACTGTTGACAACTGCGTTTTACACGTCGTAATAAAATGTTTACTTCTTTTTCATAGCCATATTTCATTACTCGGAAACGGATTTACGGTTTATTTCGACGTAGTAATTTTATTGCATGTAGATTTTGTTACTATTAAATGTTTAAGTAGCCTACCTGCCTGATTATATGCCTCACCTAATGATATATTGTCTGCCAGGTTATTGAGAACTTTCCAAGTTACTGTCCGACCGACATGGTAAATTTTTTCCCGGGCCAGGATGACGTGGTCAAAAGCAGGAGGTATCAAAAATACGTGCCTGATTTGGAATCAAAATAGGAAAGTGGGTAGGTAGGTGGAAAGCTCAAACTCAAACCATGGTAACCTCAACCTCAACCTCAACAGCCTGTGTTGGTCCACTGCTGGACGCAGGCCTCCCCCTGATAAACGCCTTATTGGCTTTTATCTCATGGGGGGTAATGCCCATAATCCCCACGCTGGGCATGCGGGTTGGGGATCGCAGTTCGGTGGTAGAATGTTCTGCAGGGGGCGCTGCTGCCTGCCCCGGTGGATATCCCTTAGTCGCCTCTTACGACACCCGCGAGAAGAGTTGGGTTGGTGCAAATTCTAAGCCGGCACCACACAGCTCATGTATCACTCGATATAAGTAAATTTCTGTAGATATGGTACGTTCTCCCAGCGCTATCTCAACAAATGGCCTGTGTTTTGTTATCTACTACTAAACTCAAAGACACGCTATTTCCAATCTATTGCAATACACCTATTGAACAACAATAATGGAAAGACGTATCTAGACCGAAGTGCGATCGAGACAACAATACACGCGTAACACGTACGCCTGCAGCGCCGGTCCGACTGTGACTGAGGTGGATGGACCTAATTGGACTCAATTTGAGCGTTCCACTTTCGAGAAACCAGTGCCCAATCTCCCGAATTTTACTCACATCGATGTAAATATCTCATTGTTTAATTAAGACTTTAGTGAATTTTAGTTGTCTTGAAAAATGTATTGTTTCCATACAGTTTTCCCATAGAATAAAGACCTGCCTCCTTCATCCTTTATAACCGATTTGATGTATTTTCGTTGATTTCTCGGTCAATTACGGACCGATTATAAAAATTCTTTCTCTGTTGTATAAAGAATGATCCCGAATTGATAAAACTTTTAAATCCATCATGGTTATTAACACTAAAGTACACTCATAATAAGTAAACTCATATCATGGTAAATATCCCGTTGTTAATGACTTTAGTGATCCCGAATTGGTCCCATAAAAATGTCATTCCCCAGGTATTAGTATTTTTCCCGTCAAGCTTAAAAACAACAAAATACTTTTGAAAAATCACGACTAGCTACAACAATTTTGGTGATATCTTTGCCAATTCTCAATCGATTTTGATGATTCTTTCATCATTTTCTAAAGGTTTTGAGTTGATTTTGTGGTGGTCCCATAAAATTTGATTCTCTTTATACGTGCGCCGTAAAACAGAGTTGGCGGATTTGAAGTCTGTGTATAGTTTTTTAAAACATGCCAAATTATAATACATCGGTAACGTAATTTCAAATCAGTAGGTACGTAAATGTTAAATGACCAAGAAACAAAACATCCCAAACAATGTTTAGACAGCCTGCAAGTGATAAATCTTAGGCCAGCTGTGCGAAGACATTTCAGTTTTGACTCCGTTTTGCCCAAACTGCGGTTGACATAGATCGATGCGACCGCACAGGCCAGGAATCATCCTGGACCACTCGATTCGGTTAGAGGTAATTTTAACGCATTCACTGCCAAGTCTCAGCATGAGTTTGCTGCCCGCCGCCGCTGCCACTATGAATTGCTCATCTTCTTCATGTTTTTCATGGGCGCTATATTTAAGATAGATGATAATAAAGTTTATCTTATCATATAAAATTTTACTGCATAGAACATTATTTACAAAGAAAATTACAAACAAATACGAGAAAAAAATAAGAACTTGTATAAACAATTAAAACAATGAGCTAACTGTAAACTGTTGTTTTATTGTACCTCATAAAGACAGAAAATAATAGAGAAAAAGACACTAAGATTAAACACGTTACACACGTTTCAACTCTGAAATTGATCAACACAGCTTCGCCTTATTGCCTTGTCCATAACAATTAGGTAGTGTTAAATGCATTCGTTATTAATTTATTTTTATTCTGTACCTTATTACGTAGTACGGTTGTTACTACCTACATTAAAAGCCAACACCTACAATGCGCCGATATATGTGACTCAGCCTAATCCAGCCGTCCCGAATCAGAGAGGGTCGGCTCTGGGACTTCTCTAAGTGACTGATCGTATGGCAACACTAACTTTTGGCAAGTCGCCTAAATTCAATGAACATACAACCCTTGTGTTGGGCCTTAAGGTAGCCTTAAGTGTGGTTTTCTTACGGACCATATTTGATCTGTCTTTAATGTTTTCTGCTGGACGTGTTCAGCCTACAATATAAAATGACTCTATACATTCCGAGTTATAGCCCATACCTGAATGCACAGTTTTGTGTGGTGCGGCATAGCGGTCGCGATCTGCGACAACCTTAATATGCCTTGTCGCTTGGAACGGTTGGGGTAAAAATGTCATCGGACCATTTTTTGTGCTACTTTCAAGTTCCATACTTTGAGAGTAAAAATGTCACCGTCGAATAAAATATTATTTTTTATTGGTAAATTCGTCACCGATTTCTTTCATCGCGGATTTTGTACAGTCAGCATGAGAATAAAGTGAAATAAACGAATGCCTGCCTATCTGATGTCATTGTAGTGAAATCGTATCTAGTGTGCTTTTCACGAAAGAAGTCCCTTAGACGCAGCGTTGTTGGTAGTGCAACCGAACAAAGGGGTTTGAAGATTTTAGCCCATAGCATAGGTAACATTTTTTTATAATGAAAAAAAAAATGGTAAAGTATAAGTACGTAGATCTCTACGTAAAACCATTTTAAAAATGCACGCCAAAATGCACGCCCTCTCCACTAAACGTCATACAATCGGCGTTCGTTTTTAGAATGGCTTATCTCTACATTATATTTGCATAGAAGACACTTAACTTTTAGAAACTTTTAGTGAATTTAGCGTTAAAAAAAATAAACTCGACGTGATGCTCACGGCGAGTGAGCATTTAACTGTAACATTTCTTGGTACCTTTCGTATATATTTCCTCGTGTGCGGGAACACTCACTTCCCGCCGTCCCCCGTCACCCGCGCTTGTGCCTTTGCTCGATAAAATACGGGTATCATTTAAACGATCAGCAGATTAAAGAGGTTTTGGCCAGCCGAAAAATTGATTTTGCAAGCAGAAAAAATATTTTGAGCCGCAGCTAGTGGTCGGCCAAAATGACTGAATTGATCAGCAGCTAATGTGACAGTGGGCAGCCTAAAAATTTATGTCACAGTAAATTAAATATTTGTGCAGCAATATACTAGTGAAGCAGCAGCAAATCGTGATTCGGATTTAATGAAATTTTGGCATGCCTTTAAAATGATATTGCAGCAATTTAAGAATGAAAAAGATCAGCAAATCCTGGTTCGGATTTTATAATGTTTTGGCGAGCTGTCAAATTAATTTTGGTTTGCTAATCTTAATATACCCTTTATTATTATTAATCTTCTGTAGCTATCTACATGTGTATGTCTCTGAGCTCCTCCTCAACGGCTGGACCGATTTTGATGACATTTAATTTAATGGTGTGTTTGAGTGGGTCACTGGATGGTCTAGATTTACAACTTGACCCGGGAGGTGGCGCTGTACCCGGCCGGGTTCTAGGATTTTTGACTGGGAAATATCTGTCGGAAATACGTAGGTCATAGATAATGTTCCTAACGGCTCTGCTCGCTGCTAGAGGCGGCTCGCTCAAAACCGCCCTGCTACCTCTGCAGTCCCCTGGCCGTCGCGGAATCGTTAGGAAGGAGAAGGTTGTGGGTTCGATTCCCGCCAAGAGACAAATGTTTGTACGATTTATACTTACTTACTAGGCATGTAGTGTATTGTATTAATACAATACACTACATAGCTAGATAAATGGTACTTAAGTATAAATAGGACATAGGTATCTTAAACGATTTAAATCTTTGGGAGTAGGTACTTAACTCGTTAAAAATTGGTTATAGAAATGAAATGGAAAGAAATAAAAACCTACCTACCCAGGTAGGTACCTATAAGTACCTTCCTAATGCTGGACAATTCAGACAGCATTATCTAGCACCAAGCAAAGCAGAGCAGAGCTTGTATTATAGGTAGGTACGGTACGGCTAGATAACTGATATAAGTACCTACTTACTTAATTAAGTAAGTACTGATATACTTACTTACTTAATTAAATATGTACGAACTTTTGTGAAAAACAAATGTACTAATAGGTAGGTAGGTACCTATCCTGAAATCCAGAATGTCTGAATGAGTGAGTCAAAATGCCAAGGGGGCGTCCATAAATTACGTGAGATGGTTAAGGGGGGGAGGGGGTCGAGTCCAATCTCATCTAATCTTACGTTGGAGAGAGGGGGGTCTCGGCAAATATCACGCAATTTTTTTGAAACAAAAAATAATTATACTATTTTGGTCATTGGTCCATTTAATCCAGATTGTACATGCTTAAGATTTAATCATAAGCGTAATCGTAATACGATTAAGATCATTCACTAATTCGTTCGAAAGAAAATAATTTCATTCATACTTCGACGTTAGAAACTCACATTTTGAAAAATCTCACGTGAGATTGGGGGATGGGGGAGGGGGTTGAATAAAATCTCATGTCATCTCACCAGGGGGGGGAGGGAGGGACAGAAAACTTAAAAAAACACCTCACGTAATTTATGGACGCCCCCCAACGACACCCGAAAACTACCTACCTACCCAATGAGTCGTGAAAAATAGTGTTATTGCTTGCCAAATTGTTTTATGTAGGTACTGATGGTGCAATAAAGTATAGTAGGTAATCAATCTATCTAATTGATAATATATTCATTTATTGTGCAATCAAATTGAATTGACTTTTGTGCAAAGTTAAACACATTTATCTACTGTGGTCCTGTCCTATCCTTTTGTGTTAAAATTAAAGGCATATAATCGAAAATGTGTCCAGGTACTTCTAAAAAGTGTATACCTAATCTGTGACAACAAGGCTACCGAGAAAAAAGTGTTAAGTAGGTAGGTATCTCTTTTTCTCCCACGTTAGTTGCAAACACTACTTTCGGTAGTAGGTACCTATAGATAATCAAAGAAACACAAAGGATCCTCTGTTAAATCCTCTGAAAATTGCTATTGTCTACTTTGTAGGTAGGTACGGTTCATGAGATACAGTCATAGGTAAGTGTAAGTAAAATTCAAGAGATTGGGCCTAGATGTAAGTGTAAGTAAAATTCAAGAGATTGGATCCAATTAGGTCCATCCACCTCAGTCATAGATAGACCGGGGCGCCACCGCCGCCGGCGTTCGTGTTCCACGTGCATATTGTTGTCTCGGTCGCACTTTGGTCTAGCTACGTCTTTCCATCTTTGTTGTTCATTAGGTATGTAGGTATTTCGTGTAGGAAGGAACGACCACACCACTGCGCGGCGACGAGCACTCGCACTAACTCACGGCAAATGAAAGTAAATGTGAGTACTTACTCGTCGCCTGCGCACCCTTCCGCGTCCCTTTGACCCATTAAAATAAGGTACCTACACTGCGCAGCCACGCGCGTACTTCCGAGAGTTCATTTATATAGATTTGCATGTAGGTAATAGGTATGTAGGTAAGGTAAGGTACCTTACCTACATACCTATTATTACCTATCTTACACGTTCGTTTGTACGTACCTAGGTATGCCACTACCGGTGTCACACACGGACATATATGACCAATAACAATCAAGGGTTCCTTCAATTGCTAACAAAAACGCGAGTTAAGGTAGGTACCTACCTACCTATCTCCTACGTGCGTTTGTATGTCACTGTCGTGCCGGTGTTACAAATACAGGACGGACATGCCATGCATGACTGACCAACAACGAACAAGGGTCCTCAGCACCTTGATACTTACCTTCTTACAAAAACAACGATTCTAGGTAAGGTAGAAATAGGTAAGTACCTTACCTACCTACCTCCTACGTGCCTCTGTGTCGACTCGACTATCAAAACCTCACCTTCTTTAATGTATTTTAGTGTATTGTATCGCATTCACTGCCCAGCCTCGGCGTTGCGAACCGCAGGGGCGCACCGCCGCCACACGAGGGTCGAGAGGCTCGTCTGCGTCTTGGGCCATGAAAGTGTTAACCGACTAATGCTCTTTTTCAATAAAATCGCAGTAATATAAATTTTTAGTTGACCATACATCTAAAAGCAAACCCATTGATTATGGCTTATACCTATTTTTTTTTTCAGCTTAACGATTTTCTTATTCGGCTGACCAAAACAATAATTTTGCTGCTCAAAAAATCACTTTTTGGCTGATCAAAAATAATTGTATAATCTTGCAGATCATTTAATTAATTCTGCTGATCAAAACATTAATTTCGCCGATCAAACAGCTATTTATTTTCTGACCAAAAATAATTTAGTTGCCGACCAAGTGTTGCCGGTGGTTTTTATTTTACAGCCGATCAAAACTTAAAATGCTGCTCAAGTAGTTTTTAAGCTGACTTTTCCACCTGATCAAATATTTAAAATAAATACCAATAAATTTACTCCCATAAAATACTACTCTAATACGCTACGCTCGTTGCTTTTTAAAATCAGGTTGTAACAAAACGTCGAGCATCATGTTCGAAGTGTGGTTCAAGTAATGTCTAGAAAACAGCGAATGCTCGATGTTCTGTTACAAGTAAATGCTCTAGGTTATTCTCACTTATAGATTTCAAATTCATCAATAGTAGGTAAGCATATTTCCATTACAACCAAAAACGGAAATCCAGCAGACTTAATTTATGAAAACTTCATAAATAAATCCACGAATATACAATTCCCAGCAGAGGACCGCAAATAGGACTCTAAACTGCGTCTAAACTAAGACTAGTTCAGGATTAAGCAACAATTAAATGCTCGTAAATTGCAAGTTTGGGTTGGGCAGTGAGCTTCACTTTGAGCGGGTCGTAATGGATTTCGGACTTTAGTGCATTAGGTTAGAATTCAAATTTATAAATCGTTTTGGGCCATTACTTTTGAGAACGTCGAGCACTATTAAAGGTGTGCGTCCACTAATCTGACCTTAGTCGATTTTAAGCTAAGGGTCGATTTCGTCTAAAAATACTCGATAGTCAAAGACCTCATGAGATTTGAGTAGAAGAAAATAAGATACGGATTGGGCATTTATCACTTGATGGTCCTTTTTCGGTCTTAGAACAGAAGAGAAAAGTGAATAAATCCCAGTATTTCGATAGAAAATAGAATGAATCACTCAATTGTATTTCTGTATTGAAATACAGAAATACAATTGAGTGATTTAACCAATTAACTTACATGATGAATTGTCATATTAGTAAAACTGTATTGAAATTACAAATGAGAAAAATAAATCACATGAAGTCAAATAAATTAAAAATGTACTGAAATAACCGTTCAAGTGAAACTATCAACAGTAGATACAATAGTTCCACCGGTGGTCCAGCGGGGGAGAGCTGGCAATTTATCAATTATTTACAGCGCCTGGGCCGTGACGTCACCGGCTGCGCTGATTGACACATCTGTTGGATGCGGAAACCGGAAAAATGCGCTTTTGATGATAAATAAAAGCAGTGACCAATATCATTTGAATGAACTTAGTATCAACTATTGGGTAGATCACAGGTTCCATTCGTACCTTCTAATATACATACACAAATAAAATAAATAATTTATTCAATTTAATATAAGACAGGCATTTTTCTTTGTTTCGGATCAGATCAGAATTGGTTGACTAATTTCTATAGTCAACCAACTCTAATCCGCACCCTTATTTACTTATTGAAGAAGATAGATAGATAGATAGGTAAATGGTTTATTTAGATCACAAATGGACAACACAAAATACAATCAAACATAAACAAGTAGGTAGGTATATAAAAACTAGTTTAAAACTTATGAGTACCTACTCATAAGTTTTAAACTAGTTTTTATATATAAAATATAAAAGATATATAAACAATTGCTTGTACCTACAAGCAAT
Organism: Eupithecia subfuscata; assembly: GCA_963564075.1. NCBI lineage: Eukaryota > Metazoa > Arthropoda > Insecta > Lepidoptera > Geometridae > Eupithecia > Eupithecia subfuscata. The sequence goes on along the minus strand of OY751099.1, from coordinate 3,094,045 downwards.
TGTTTATATATTCTTATAGCTAAGCTTACATTCTAAAAAGTTATACCCACTAACTTATCCTACTCGTGACATGTAGGTGTGTCAGTGCTGCCGAAGTGAGCCAAAACGGATCAGTCTCAGCTTTATGCTGTTTTGCACCGGGGTACAAAACTGGTTTTCAGACTGACTCGGTTATATGAAGGCTATTTCTGCGTAAAAATACACCAATAATATTCATCAAATTCTTAAGCCGGGTGTTACGGGGCGTAATGTAACGTGTTACACAACGATCGTGCAGTCAGTACAGGGAAAGAAGCCCGTTGCGAGCATTAAACGTAAAAATCTAAAGATTTTTACGTTTCATGCTCGCTGCGAATGGTATTACGTCCTGTAACGTCGGTAAGTACTAACCTTTAGGAATCGGAAGGCATGCTCGCAGCGTAGCCCTTTAGTGACAGAAATTGGATTTTATGTAACATACGAAATGGTTTTTGTTAATCTACGGAAAGGAAGGGTAAACCTTGCAGCTGTCTTTGTACCGCCGCGCCAAACCCCGTTAAAGTTTATTTTATTTATTTATTTATTGTGAGAATAACATCATTATAGGTTTTTATTAAGCCCTAAGGCGGATGTTATGTCTAGGTACTTATCATAACTTATTTATTTAGTCTACGGCAATACACAAACACAATACTAATTAGACGTGTGCGCCGACGATAAAATGATCGGCGGCGGGCGCCGGTCTGAAATCGGCGGCGGCGGCGTGATTTCGGCGTGAAATCGGCGCGTAGGTATAAGTATTAAATAAATAATGCTGGACAATTCACATAGCATTATTTAGCCCCAAGCTAAGCAGAGCTTGTGTTATGTCATGGGTACTATACTAGATAACTGATATACATTATAATAAACGAGTACATGAAGAGGTGCATTCCGAAACTTTGAAGTTTCGTAAATTCGAAGTTAGCCTTTTTTGGCCATTTTTTAAGTTCGTATTTGGTGGCCACAAATTCGAACTTTCTTATATTTTTGTTTCGATTATTTACCCAAGCAAATAAAGCACCTTACGCAGTCGCGGAACGAACGTACAAAGAGTGAAATGCGACCAGTGTTGAAGCTGAGAGAGTTTTCTCAGCGGCTGGCTACATTTGTAACCGCCTGAGGAGCTCTCTGAGCAAAACGCTGGATGCCCTAACTTTTTTAGGGGTTTATTATGAACTAACGTAAAATGTAATGCATTTAATTAAGTAAATGGGAGTCAGAAAATTGGTTTTAAGCATTTAATTCATATAACACTGGTACTTTATTGGATCCCGTAACTTTCCGTATCGCAACAAGTCTTCGGTTGGGTGCAAGATGTTGCGCGCCTCATCAATGCCAATGCCAGTGCGATATTGCTGTCGAACAGCTTGATCATCACGGATTATCGTGTACTAGGGCCGCCAGTTGGATATCTCGCCATGCCAGCCGGCGACATCATCCGGCGAGTCTTTGCCATCGCTAACGTACCAGCTATTCTCAAACCGAATGGTCTGTTGCGTGACGATAGTAAGAGGCCCGATGGTATGACACTAATCCCATGGGAGTTGGGGAGGCCCATCGTGTGGGACGCTACATGCGTCGACACACTAGCGCCTTTCCATGTTCCGAGGACATTCGTGAGGGCAGGTGCGGGGGAAAATTTGGGTGAGGATCTCAAGAGGCGCAAACATGCAGGTCTTGACAGAGCCTACACATTTGCTCCCCTTGGAGTCGAGACCTCTGGTTCTTCGGGTTTCTTAAAAATTATCTGAGCGTTGAGTCGAAGCGACACGTGACCCGAGAGCTGGTGAGTATCTGGCGCAGCGCATCAGCATAGGCATACCGCGGGGCAATGCAGCCAGCCTCTTGGGGACGTTTCCGACTGGTATTGATATGGATCATTTGAGCTACCTCTAGGCCAAGCGCGGAGATTATTATCTAGGGTAGAATAGGCATTATCGACATCGCATCGTCATACATTGCGTACATTACAAAAGTAAAAGGATTGACTTTCAAACAATTTACGCATTCGTTGACAAAGTGACGTAATTTTTCTCTATTCTACCCTAGACAACAATCCCCGTGCCCTGCTGTAGATTGTTTGCAACAGTCTGTAGTTAGCTCATTTGTTTCAATTGTAATTAATTATCTTGATCTGTGATAATTTCAACAACGTAAAATTATACTAGTAGGTTAACCAGTTCTCTGCCAGGCTTCAGCGATACGACTCGGAGGACGGGCGCTCGTTGCATGTATACGTGCTGTGCAAGCGCGTCGGTGACCAAAGTATTTTCGTATGTTTTGGATTAGGTAAATCACTTTTCCTATTCTAACTCTGTGTAAAGGGACAGGAGAATAAAAGTTACATTTTCTGTCTTATCTTCGAACTTTCGAAATTGAGCTTCCGAATTTAGAAAGCCAGTTTCGAAATTGAAAAATATTTAAGACCCTGACGTTTCCTACCCCTTACAGTGTTTGTGCCTTTGTGGTAACTTCGTAAGGTTTTGAAAATAATTAAATGCAATTTATGCAATATAAATTTAGTCTGAATCTTTCTAGTGGAATTGTCTTGACATTTGATAAAGTTTATTTTCCTACGGTGTCCCATCTAAGCCTATATCGGCACCTGTATCTGTCTGAATCAGCGGCGACTTTTGATACCATTCGGTTCGCGGTGCCCTTTGACATCGCGGCACCTTTGACATCATGGTGTGGCGCGGTTTCTTCTTTGACTACAACTTTGTTGTAGGTAGCAGGTGTCGGACAATGTAATAATCAATAAAATAAGGGAGGTTTTCAAAGCGTCTAAAAGAATACGTTCCACGCCGATTTCACGCCGATTGGCCAATCGGCGGCGGCGGCGTGGAAAATTTGCCGGCGGCGGCGGCGGGTCGGCGCGGCGCACACGTCTAATACTAATCTATACATTTTGTTTAAAAAACAAGATTGATTGATTGATTGATTGAACACTTTATTGTTTACAATACATAAAATAACTTATATCTAAATAAAATAAAAACGTACAATGGGCGGCCTTATTGCTTAAAGCAATTTCTTCCAGGCAACCTTATCACTAACAGTAGATATAATACATAAATTGTTGGTAGTGCATATACAAAAAACATAATACAGGAATATATACATAGGCAATTACAATACAAATAGAAACATTATACATACATAATATACCAATTATCAAGCTACATTGACATCAAAAGTGACAGGTGAAGGCGAATCAGAAAGAAAGGAAGCACAGCTTAAATAGCTGAAGATAGGAAATGGGACTTGAGTTGGGATTTGAATGAGTTAATGGAAGGAGCACGTTTGATAGCGACAGGCAGTTTATTCCAAAGACGTACTGCCTGTACACTAAAAGAATTGCCATAAAAGGATTGGGAATGGGTGGGAAACTTGAGAAGTAAGTTATCTGATGACCTAAGATTGAGGGAGTTAGAAGAATGAAGAAACTCAAATCTATTTTTGAGGTACGCTGGAGAATATGGGTTAAAGAGAATAGAATAGAGAAGAGAAAGTACATGCATGTCCCGGCGAAGTCGAATAGGGAGCCACTTGAGCATGGTGCGAAAAGGAGAGACATGGTCATATTTGCGCAAACCAAATACGAACCTAATGCAAAAATTTTGGAGACGCTCAAGTTTATCCAATTGCTCCTCAACGAGATCTAAATAGCAGGTGTCAGCATAGTCCAGTACGGGAAGAAGAAGGGACTGGGCCAGAGCAATTTTTGTAGCAGTCGGTAAATAGTACCGCAACCTTCTCAGGGAACCCGCGGAAGCATAGAGCTTTTTACACGTGACTTCTAGCTGAGGGCGCCATGAAAGTTTACGATCAAACGTAACCCCTAAGTTCTTCACAGTAACACTGTAAGGAACAGGTATCCCATCAAAGATAACTTGGGGTACAGACTGCCAGTCTAATCTATCTATCAATCTCGAGCTCCCGATGATAATAGTCTGGGTCTTAGCGGGATTGATTTTTAGACCATGAGCTTGACTCCACTCAGCGATTCGACGTAAATCCGAGTTCGTTATGGCAACTGCGTCGCCAATACGATCCAGGTGAGCTTGAGCATAAATCTGCAGGTCATCGGCATAAAGGTGATAGGATGAGGTTAAATTTAAAGAGATAGAGTTAATGAATATGGCAAAAAGAAGAGGAGAGAGGACACCGCCCTGCGGAACACCGACAGAAATGTCGCACCATGACGAGACAGACTCACCGACTCGGACTCTCTGCCGGCGGCCATGCAAGTAATTGAAGAACCAGTCAACTACCCCCTGGGAGATGTTAAGAGAACGAAGGAATGCGAGGAGAATGTCGAAGTCCACTGTATTAAAGGCATTGCTAAAATCCAGCAAGGTCAAAACCGTAAGTTGTCGACTATCCATGCCCCGGCGTATGTCGTCCGTTATGTTTACTAGGGCAGTCACCGTGCTGTGTCCTTTACGGAAACCGGACTGCAAGGGGTTAAGTAGGTTGTGCATGGAGAGGAAAGAGTTCAGCTGGTTGTGGACAAGCCGTTCTAAAACTTTAGACAGAAATGGGAGGATAGAGATAGGGCGGTATTCAGAAAAGGATTTGGGATTGGATTTCTTAGGTAAGGGAATCAATTGGGCTTCCTTCCAACAAGAAGGAAATACCCCGTGCTCCAATGAATTATTAAGGATATGGCATAGAGTCGATAGGATAAGGTCAAGTATGGGAATTAGCATGTTAAGCTGTGCCATTTACCATTTTGCTAATGAAAAGAGGATATTAACGTTAAAAAAATAAGATCAAATAGTACCACTCTCCTCTCCCTGCTCGAAACTATAGAACAACAACGACTAATCATATTAGCCTTATTAATTACCTCCCCAGGCGAGAGTACGTTCTGCCGAATGAAAATGTATGGATAAACTAAAGTTGTTCAACTCCGTGGCAAAACTGCTAATAGTGCATTGTACACACGGCTCTCACAACAGTCAGAGAATATATCCACCTCTACTTAAGTATATATAATACTAAGCTACGATACAGCTAACGCCAGTCGCGGAAAAAACGAAATAAATCACACTAATAATATAAAAGCGAAAGTTTGAATGGATGTATGGATGGATAGATGGGTGGATGGATGTTTGTTACTTCTTCACGCCAAAACTACTGAACGGATCGGGCTGAAATTTTGCATACAGATAATTCTAGGCCTGGAATAATACATAGGCTACTTTTTATCCCATAAATCAGTTCCCATGGGATAGTAATCACCTTTAAGCGTTTCCATAGAAACAACGCGTGCGAAGCGGCGGGCAGCAGCTAGTAAATAATGAATAAATAATGCTGGACAATTCACACAGCATCATCTAGCCCCAAGTTAAGCAAAGCTTGTGTTGTGGGTAATCGTTCGTGTAGGCATGTGGTATCCATAACACAAGTGAATATTATTTTTGTTTCTTATTAACTAAAAATTACAATCAGAGAATAAAAACAAATTAGAACTTATATTTACAATTGAGCTAAGTGCAGACTGTTCGAAATAATGTAGCTTAACTGATGCATATCAATACCAGTCGGAAGCGTCCCCAAGACGCTGGCTGCATTGCCCCGCTGCTGTATGCTGATGCGCTGCGCCAGATATTCACCAGCTCTCGGGTCACGCGTCGCTTCTAGTAATACCTACCTCGTAACATCTATTATATTTGGATTCTCCATAAAATTTCGTACAAATTAGCATGTAAATATTCTAATGTTGTGTAACGTAACTAGTGAGGTAGAATTAAAATTTAATTATATTTGCGTAAATTAATATGGTGAAATTTTACAATTTTTTTAATTAATCATAAATTCAAACTCTACAGTTTATATGACCAGTTTAAATTTTATTTTAAAGTCATATACAATAGAAAACAAAAAGAAGACGTTTCCAAACAATTGATTTACACAATGAGTTCTTACATTATGAATCTAAATGTTAAGAGTTAAAACACATACATATTTCGTCGCCGTAGAGCGAAAAGTCACTAAGTAGGTCATTTGGTGTTTTGAGTTATGAAGGTTTAAAGTTTTGAAAAACAAAATAAAATCATAACTTTTTTCGGTATGGGATATTTCTAATTTTATGGTCTCATATGTTAGGAAATATAAAAGCTCTTAAGGTCAATTCACTACAGTCAATGAATGACTGATATTTTCAGGGAAAATGAAAAAAAAACTGACTTAGTTACTTTTCGCCCTCAAATCTTGTACTAACTTTGTGAGACAATGATTTGTTAAAAGTCACCAACTGACTTTTCACCCGTGTTTGGATAAGTTTATTTAGTGTTTAAGTAATTTTTCTAACGCTCTTATCTGCTTAATTTTATATAATTTCTATTTCTCGAATCAGGTAATCAATAAGAAAATGATAAATAATCAAATGCAGTTGTCATACTTCCTTGAAAAATACAAAAAAAACGCATTCAGAACAAGTTATAAGTAAATTAATGTTTTTGACGTATTGTTAAGATTTTAAATATTGAAATCCTATTAAAATGATTAATGATAACATTCTGGTCCAGTGAGTCTTAACATTGTGAATGTCGTATTTCTTGATCATGATTATCGCTTTTCCATGGCATAATCGCTTCTCAAACATAGACCGATGACTGAGTAAGCTTTCACAATACGGCCTTATAGTGGCATCGGGCACCAGCAGCTTTTCTGCAACATCTTTGTGTGTAGCTGTAAAGTAGAGAGTACTCGTACAATGAATGAAGATAACGGGGAATGGTCCAGTTCAGACGACGAACGCATATCAACGGGTTTTTTTTTCTTGGCCTCTGAAATACATTTCAGTGTGGTACAAACGAACATTACCTGGACGGAGGGCAGTTACCCGAAATATTCAAGTTTTACTGAAAGGAAACATTCCTGTATATTATTTAAACTGCTGGACTACTTGAGAAGGCAACAACAGCCTGTAGTGGTCCACTACTGGACGCAGGCCTCCCCCTGATAAGCGCCTTATTGGTTTTTATCACATGGAGGGTTATGTCCATAATCCCCATTCTGGGCATGCGGGTTGGGGATCGCAGTTCGGCGGAAGATTTGTTCTGCGGGGGCGCTGCTGCCCGCCCCCGGTGGATATCCCTTAGTCGCCTCTTACGACACCCGCGGGAAGAGTTGGGGTGGTGCAAATTCTAAGCCGGCACCACACAGCGAACTACGCTGAATCCTCGCCGAGTCATCCATTCTTTACGGGAGTGACATGGTAATGTTGACAAAACTCCTTTAAAATAAATAAAGAAAAAAAGATTCATCCATACTGCAATGCTTGAAAACGAATGTTTTCAATCAGTGCGTCTTACCCGTCATGACCTACGGAGCTGAGACGTGGACACTCACCTTAGGGCTGATCCACCAGTTCAAAGTCGCTCAACGAGCTATGAAAAGAGTAATGCTCGGAGCTGTTCTAAGGGATAGGACTTGTAACGAATACATCCGACAGAGAATCAAAGTTATCGACATAGCTCTTAGAATAAGCATGCTAAAGTGGTAGCGTGCCGGCCATGTCTCGCAAAAACCAACAACCGTGTTCTTGAGAGGAGACCGGGACTCGGCAAACATAGTGTAGGACGCCCTACACCCAGGTGGAGACGGCCTGCCAAAGACTGCAGTCAGATGTCGGACGCGGCAAACTGAAGACACGGTGCTATGGCGCTCATTAAGGGAAGGCCTATGTCCAGCAGTAGACTAACGATGTTGATAAACCAGCGAAGACGTTTTGGACAGGTGGCTAGGGCCTTATATAAGTCACTAGCCACCGAGTAAGCAAAATCAAGAGCGTAAAAGTAACTAAATTGCACGTTTAATTGTCTATCCTAACACAGACGTACGAAAGTTTGGCTTTAATAAATCAACAAAACACTTTAGCTATCATTCAAAACCAAACTTTGTAGTCAAAATGTTGGGGCGAAAACTAACTTAACATGTTAAATGATTTCTTGCTTTAAAATTATGAAGTACAATTATCGCAAATAGCGATCTAGAAGACACTAAGTCGACTTGGTTAGTTTTCGCTTTCAAGTTGTGTATCAAACCTGCTACCACATAACTAATCAAGTATATTTAGTTATTTCTCGACTAGACTGGGTCCTAGCAACAAGTTATTATTTTAGAAAAGAAAGTAACCAACCCGACTTAGGTTTATATTTTGCAATTCTTTCAAGTAGGAAAAAAGTATCTAAGCCTACTTAGTTGGTTTTCGACTAAAATGCTGTAAGCCAAATGTAGAGTTAGTGAATTTTTTGCACAACCTAAAATGAAAACCGTGATAGCTAGGGATACGGTTGTCAGACTGAAAAATCGGGGATTTTGATGGCACATCTAACTCGATTTGGCCCAAATAGCGAGTTAGTGACTTTTCGCTCTACGGCGACGATTTGCAGTTACATTTTTGGGCTGTTCTGCATAGCCGCGGCTCTGATCTGCGACAAGCTAAATACTTATCTAGTAATTTCGGCTATTTCTCGCGTTCTATTTAATTTTAATTTTCGCCCGCGTTGTTGCTGCGGTTAAGGGACCCGACATCCCGATTCGCTACGCGTTCCAACTTTAATTATGATGGAAGCTATTTGTAATTGCATGAAATCCAGCAGTATGTACGTATATCCGAGGTTCTGTAAATGTATACGGAATGCGGTTTAATAACTGCTGCCGATGCACAGACGAATACTCCACACTCATTTAATTATGACCTTCGACTATTGCCACAGCTTAGGGTGGACCGCTGGTTCAAAATCGCAAAATGGGACAAAGAGGAACCATAGTTCAATTTGATTTTGAATTTGATTCTTGCTACTGACCCACTCGTGCTGGAGGCAGTGGGACTAATCAAGATTGACTCGTTTATTAGTGCTCTGTATTTTATTCGCATCGATCGTGGCAAAATGCGGTAGGGAATAAAACTTTGTGATAAAAAATGCGTTTGAGCCACCCAACAAACAAATCCGTTCAACAACGACCAAGGGTAAGGCGTAGAAAATTTTTAAGCTATCGATGCCTTCTCCACTCTTTTCTAAAATGCATAGCTTTGGTTTCCCTTTATTTCAAGGTTGTTTGATAACAATTATATTAAAAGTTTCAACTGTCTAACTCTTGCGGTTCATGAGATAGAGATTAAAGAGATCATAGAGATAGAGATTCTCTGACAGACGGACAGACAGCGGAGGCTTAGTAATAGCCTATTACTAAGCCTCCGCAACGAAACCCTATTACTAATAGGGTTTTGTTTGCACCCTTTGGGTTCGATACCCTGAAAACCACTAATTAAGGTTAAATCGAAAACTTGTTTAGTTGTCAATTGTAAATACTAATTTAATGATCAGAAAACGAAGAAAAAATTCGATAAATGCTAGAATCAAAGATGAACCCATACCCACGGGGGGGGGGGGGGCTTGGTTTCCTTTTTGTACCTACCTTCGTTGCACCTGCCTGGTCTATGTAGGCAGTTATAGTTCAATAAAACCCCTAAGTTAATGCTTGTTATGTGTATCTAAAAGCTGTAATAGCTGTGTGGTGCCGGCTTGAGGCGACTAAGGGATATCCATCGGGGGCGGGCAGCAGCGCTCCCTGCAGAACAATTCTACCACCGAACTGCCATCCTCAACCTGCATGCCCAGCGTGGGGATTATGGGGGAGGCCTGCGTCCAGCAGTGGACCAAAACAAGCTGTTGAGGTTGAGGTGTACCTAATAAAAAAAATGGTAAAATAAAAATATTAAGAAATGACCTAGCTATTTCCTTTACTCTGTAGCACCTGTTTGAGTGGGTTGCATCGGAATTTTGATCTGAAATACTCGAAGCTTCGTATCTATGTACCTTTGTTCGCTGTCGATGGATTTACTGGATCCACCAATTAATGTTGGCAATATTGAAGGTAACTAATCGAATAGGTAGCGTAGTATCATTATTTGAATATCAATACCCAATCGCTGTACATGATGCTACGCGTAAATTTTAAAGTAAAACTCTTTGCCAAAGAAACTTTTTGCCAAGAGAAAGACGAGAGACGAGAAAAGAAGCTAGTTCCGTAATCGATCCAAGATTTCGATTCGGCTTTATTTTTTTTATGTTACTCGGTAAGTACTTATATACATCTAGAGATTGAATGATCCCGATTCCCGAGGTAGCTCCATAAGAATTTGATCCCCAAGGGATTGCTATTTCTCCCGAAAAACTAACAAAAACTGTGTACTGTATTATATTGCAGAATTTAAAGTTGGTTTTCGTAAAAAAAGAACATCTAATTATGCCATTGATGGCATTAATATTTATTTATATTTTTATATTTGTTTGTAGGTCGCATCTAATTTAAAACAAAGTTATAAAACAACCTGCGTTACTGGATCGGACACGCGACAGATGTGGACGTAGTTGGAGCGAGAAAATGCGGAGCGCAGCCGGCAGTGTGGTGATTATAGATGCGGTAAAAACCGACGCGACTACAAGACAAAGTTAAAAGCTGTGATTGAAGATAGATAACATTTCAGAAGTAGAAGCTAAATAGTAAAAGTATGTGTAAAAAACTTTTTTGTGTGTTAAAGTGCTTGGGAAGTCAAATTTATCGGGGTGCAAACTAACACGGGGATAAAAAAAACCTTACCTCAGATTTTTTTTAGCACCCTGAAATAACTTTTCTACTGGCTCCTTTTTGTAGAACAACGCGTGCGAGGCTGCGGCCAATTTTTCTTATCAATAAAATTATGTCGAAAATTTAAACATCTCGTGAATTCTAAAATCTAAATTTATATTAATAAAACGATCACGTTTCAAAACTCAGTGTAATCGAACGAACCACGTTATCATTAGTTTCCACCTCAATGCTCAAAATTAAGTTTGTCCCTTTCCCTTTATGTTTGTCTAGTTAAATTAAGTTGAAAATTTATTCCGTATCGGATGACATGCGCCACTTCTGTCACTTTGCAATGTTTAATAAATAAATTATGGTAACTACAACTTTAGGTTTACTTCACACCGATGGCAGCGGCGGCCTTAAGGTTGTCGCAGATCAGGCCCCCAACGCAACCGCACCGCACAAAAATCTGCCTTCGAATAAGGCCTCGCGGGCCACTCGTTTGAAGCTTGTGTAAAGCCACTTTCTCACTATAAAATCAATTTAAAGATGACGAGTTATAGGATTTGAATGCACATTTTAGAACTGTGTGGTAGCGGTGTTGGATTAATGTGCGCAGAAAGTCTCTTATGCATGGAGGGTTAAAATATGTTGGAATATAAAGATAGAACCGTTTGTAGTATATCCTACAAACGGTTCTTTCGTCCGTACAGCAACGTCGTTGAAAAAATTAAAAAATAGGATGAGAACTAAGAACTTATGAAGTTCTGTCATATTTCTTAAATAAATAAAGAACATTATTGACGATAATTAATGATTATTTATCGCTTTCCTTTTGTTGTTAAGTTTTAATTGGAAATTTTAATGTTTTGAATCGACACAAATAATACAAACGAGAAATTTTTTTTTGTTTTCAAACTTTTCTTCGAAGTGAAATATCTACGCAGTAACTTATATCTATTCTGTATGTTGAGGGCGCTATGTCAGCTGAATTTATAATTTTGAGGACAACTATTAGTTCAGGTTTAAATTGGTTTTTGATGATGTTAGTTTTGCTTATCGTGAGGATAGTTTTAGCAGGAATACGGAAAAGGTATTTTGCTCATTTTAATATCTGATTTGGTAGTTACCCTGTTTGCTTAAGCCTTCTGTATAATGTATGTAGGCAAGGGCACTGTTTATAGAATCCGTATTGATATGCTGATTGGCTTGATTTAATGTGAGATTAATATTTAAATCATTATGTCATTTGGAAAATATACTTACCTTTAATTTTTTTAAAGTCTGCATTAGCAGTTGGTATGTACCTAAGCTTAACAGGGATTTCCGGGATAAAATATAGCCTATGTTACTCCCTAAAAAGTAAGCTTCCGAACGGTGAAAGAATTTTTTAAATCGGTCCAGTAGTTTCGGAGCCTATTCAATACAAACAAACAATCAAATCTTTCCTCTTTACAATATTAGTATAGGTAGATTAGCTTTAAGCCTAATGTAAAAAAAAGCTATAAGGTTTTGAAAAAAAGTGTCCTTTCCTCGATAGTAGTAGGTAGCTAACCTACAAAAAAACGAGGTTGTCAGCTCGAGTGTATTTTTTAGTTTATTTGGTGTACGTACTTTCAACCACATCTTTAGTCAAGTAGGTATCGTATCTGTTTCTGATGGTATTTACTGTTGCAGAATGAGCGGGAACGAAGACCGGGGCATTTCGCGCGCAATTAACATTCGCGGGCGATGCTGGATGCGGCGGGAATTAACATGCGTCCCGTCACGGACAGCGGTGAAACGAACAGGGACGATGTAGTAGGATTTTTAATCTAAGCTCAAAATTTATATCTTTGGTTTTCGAGGTGTTCGAATTTTAAATTTCTTTCTTTTTTGTGCCACAACGGCCACTGATGGACGCATGGCCGATATAAGGAGCATAATGTGTGCTCCAAACACGACGCTGTCTCATACCGAGGTTTTTTAAGTTTTGGTTTTGTGGTGCATTTTATGTATTTTTTTAATTGAGAGATTTAATTTTTTTCAAAAATTAAGCTTATTGTGACTAGGTTTTTGGCTGGTTTTTACTGTGAAAATATCGAAGACAAGATCAAATCAGCAGCTTTAAAACCGTAGACACGTTTCCCAAAAAAATATACAGAAACTAGTATTTTAGAAGATTTCATTAAACGTATTCCTGACAAGCTTTTTTTTGAAACACATGACGCTATCTTAAAAAATTAATGCATTATTTATTTACCCCTGAATCCGGCCCCTGTGGCGAAGTTCACGCATGCCTTGACTTGGCCAACCGTTCACGACCACTCATTGCGGACGGCTTCAGTTTGCTCAACTTGAAACTAATTCCTTATTTGCTTCCAACATACAAACAATTGCAAGCAGAGTTTTTTAACTTTTAAATTAGGAACTTGCGTTCCCCGATTTCATTTAGCGTTGGGAAGTTGATTTGACTTTAACAACTGTTATGTTTTTTGAATAAATATGAAAACTAGCTTTTATAAAATTGCCTAAAATTGCATTGAGTTCTTGCCGAGAGCATTTAAGCTCTACATTTCTATAGCTGGCAATCGATTTACTTACCTACAGTTTAAAATAAACAACCCGCTACAAACAAATCTGTTTGCCCATGCGAAATATCTTCATCGCTTCCTCATCAATTGCTACAACGACAGCATAAATTAAAACCCCCTTCAGGCTGCCCGGGGGCAGTTAGATTAATGTTGGTATTAATCGAGTGACCGACGCAGGCCACCGGACCGCGCTAACGGAATGTGTGTCGCTTCTTGTGGACTATACATCTTTGGTTTTGAAGGTGTTCGAATTTTAAATTACTTACGTTATTTGTTGCAAACTGCAGTTTCATTCGTATTATAATTTTGAGATGTTCAACACTTTATTCGAGTTTTAAATAAATAACGATCAGAAGAAACAACAACATCTTAAACAGTCAAAGTGTAGATTCCAATTTCAAATTGTAGTTAATCAGGTAATTATTCTATCTAGTTGTGTCGAATTACTTACTTGAGTGTTCCATTTTCAAAATATTAGAAAATTCAGCATAAAGTTTTTAAACTTATTAAGATTTTTCTAAATAGGTTTTATAATTTTTCGGTTTAGTACTGCGGTTTAAATAAGAAGAGGTTAATATAAATTTATAAAATAACGTAATTTCCGTGCATGGTCAGTTGGCGGATGGCCGGTGGTCGTTTAGAAGACGCGCTCGTTACTCGCAGGCGGCGTACGCTACTAGTTTAATTAGTGGTCACCACACGCTAGCGGAACCTTCGTTACTATTCGTTCCAAGCTGAATTTTGAATTTCGAAGTACCTTCCTTCAGGATACCAAATAGTCATTTTGAATTTAGAAAAAGTGTAAAAATAAACATTCCAAGGAGAAAGTTGATATTATTCCGTGGAGTATAAAAATATCGTTTGAAATGATTCCTTGCGAATGGTGCCTAGAGTAGCATAATTTTATAGTGACGAAAAAGAAAACGTGTGAAGGAAATACGTATCTCGAAGCGAGCGCCATCCTGTACTGAGGGAAGGTTGCGGGCACTAGCGGGTTCAAGTCCCATCAAAGTAGATTTTTTGTGATTCCTTTCATTAAATTTCTTTGAAATTACCCTGAGTTTCAGGACTTACGCATTATAATAACAAAAACCTTATATAATTATTTTTCAACAAGAAGAAATGGCGTTCCTATCGCCAATGGTAGGTACACTCTCTCACAGAAGTGGCCCCGCTGCCAGCATATCTACTCGTACAGTACTTCCAAAACTTCTACCAATGACAATAGTGTAATTTAATTTCCGAACCCTATTTTATCACCGGATTATTTGATCAAAGGGCTAATAGTCCACATGCCTACAGTTTAGTCCAAGATAAACTTGCGACATGCGGGCACGGTGCGTGTTTAACTAATGACCGACTCATGGGGGCTCACCCCCTCCCACTGGTGCGGTGGGTGGTGGGGGAAGGGGGGAGGTCCAGCGATATCATTAGCCACAGATGCTGGTCGGTATAAATACATTAAGTCTGCCGTCAAACTGTTAAAGTGAGTAGTGAGATTATTTGGTTATGCTGAGATTTTGTTTTGAGCTGGTTTGTGTTTGATATTTAATTGCAATTAATTTGAGATAATATTGTTTGGTTTGAATTGGTTGTCAGGTTAGGATCGTGGTAGAATGCCGTAGTCTATGCTTTGGGAAACAGACGTTATATACCAATATATTTAATTGTTGTGCAAATTGTGTGATCAAAATATCTTCAATATATACATAATTTCTCGTTAATGCTAATGGCCAGCCTACAAGTAGGTACGTCATCATCATCAACCTATATTAGTCCACTGCTGGACATAGGCCACCCTTAAGGAAGGCCATAGCACCCTGTGTTCAGCTTGCCGCATCCAGCTTTTGCCTGCAGTCATTCGCAGGTCGTCATCCCACCTGGCCGGATGGCGTCCTACACTACGTTAGCCGAATCGCGGTCTCCATTCAAGAACACGTTCACCCCAGTAGTTATCGGTTCTGCGCGAGATATGGCCGGTCCACTGCCACTCCAGCTTGATAATTCTTTGAACGATATCGATTAATTTGGTTCTTTGTCGGTCTCTGTTAGCACATGAGTCATTACAAAATGATTTAGTTTTTTTTTAATTTAAAGTCAATACCGGCCTTGTGAGTCAAAGCTCGGTCAATAAGCTGGTGTGCACAATAAGCACCCAAA
This sequence comes from Eupithecia subfuscata, assembly GCA_963564075.1. NCBI lineage: Eukaryota > Metazoa > Arthropoda > Insecta > Lepidoptera > Geometridae > Eupithecia > Eupithecia subfuscata. The sequence goes on along the minus strand of OY751099.1, from coordinate 3,078,701 downwards.
CACTAGAAAAGCGGGTATCATAAGGAAAAGCTCCATATGCCAGTAAATGGCCGTCCGCGTAGAGCCGCTACGGCAAGCGCTACGAGATCGTACGAGCTAAACACCGCTTTACTTTAGTGAGTAGGAATATTATAGAGTGTGTAACTTTTTCTACTACACTCTAATATGGTTTGAATCCAGTTCATACTTCTCAGAGGTTGCAGCTATGAGATGACGAACCCAAAGCTCGCTGATCTGGACTACTGTCCAAGAGCGTTTTTACACACAATTCGATTTTGAGAAATTTTTATCGTTGATTATACCTCTCGTAATTGATAAATCTAGAACTTTTGCCCTTGAAGTTTTCGATATTTTTTTTTAGGTTTGGATAAGGATTTCCTGAATTTTACCGCGAGCAGTTGAACTAAGAAGATTTTACGAACTTAGATCTTAACTCACGTCAAATACTTGAGATCCATTGATCTTGCCATAGACCGTGAATTACCATTAAATCACCGATCGGGAATCCACGGTTTTTTTATAAAGTTCTTAAATGCTGTCTCCTTGAGGTCCTCGTAGCCGAATCTTCGGCCACGGACGCCTGTCTCATCGGAGACTAGCCAGATGTGCAGGACATATTATAGTGTCCAAGTGTGTGCGCAAATACAGGTGCACTGTCTATTCCCTCACCCTCATAATCCGATGGGATGGCAGACTGACACTTCTCCATATTCTCTACCTAAATCTCAACAGCCTATATGGTCAACTGCTGGAAGCAGGCCTTCCCCTGATAAGCACCTAATTGGCTTTAGTCTCATGGGGGGTAGTGCCCGTAATTCCCACGCTGGGCATGCGGGTTGGGGATTGCAGTTCAAAGGTAGGATTTTTTTGCAGGAGGCGCTGCTGCCCACCCTCGGTAGATATCCCTGAGTCGCCTCTTACGACACCCGCGGGAAGAGTTGGGGTGGTGCGAATTCTAAGCCGGGACCACACCATAATTCTATAGCCAGGTCACATACCTCCACCAGCTCACTGCATAAAATAACCATCTGTGGGAACTGAGCTTATCCGTAGAAAAACGGGCTTCGGAGCTCACATCCTTATGATATGTTTATGTACTTTGTGATTTTATGCGGGTGTTCTAACGCCGCGCACGAATTTTATTGCTCTTATAGAATTTTATGTGGCTGTTACTGTGGCCGGTGTGCTTTGTCTATTGATTCTGAAGTGATAAATGTGGGGTGTTTAAGCGGTTGAATAATGTTGGAATAACTTTGCTATAAGCCCTCACGAGAAACCAATGTGTTAAGGTAAAACAAACAGGAAAAAAAATTGTGAAAAGTTTTATTCCAGCTGCCTAATTCTTAGAGCTATGTCGATAACTTTGGTTCTCTGTCGGATGTATTCGTTACGAATCCTTCCGAGAAACTCCGTGCATAGCTCTCTCGGAACAGCCCTACCGTGAGTGTCCACGTCTCAGCTACGTAGGTCATGACGGGTAGGACGCACTGATTGAAAACTTTAGTTTTCAAGCATTGCGGTATGGATGACGAGAAGAAAAAACCCACTCCACCAAATAGTCGTATTCTCGATCCAATAATAATTACTTTGATGACCAGCGTTACCTCGCTTACAGTTCAATAAATACATAAATTTAAAAACAACATACATATTTAACAATTGCGCCTTTTCATCTTCCGAGGACAGGGCAGGTGCGGCGGCAGATTTGGCCGAAGATCTCAAGTAGCGCAAATATGCAGGTCTCGACAGAGCCTATACACATTTGCTCCCCTTGGAGTCGAGACCCTAGGTCCGTGGGGTACCGAGGCTCTTTCGGGTTTTGTAAAAATTATCTGCGCGTCCGGTCGACGGGACACGAGACCCGAGAGCTGGTAAGTATCTGGCGCAGCGCATCAGCATTGCCATACAGCGGGGCAATGCAGCCAGCGTCTTGGGGACGCTTCTGGTATTGATATAGATCAGTTCAGCTACCTGCAGATTTCTTACAACAGTCTGCTTCTAGCTCAATTGTTTCAATTGTAAATACTAGTTATAATTTGTTAGTATTATTTGATTGTAATTTTCTTAATAAAGGACATATTTAACTTGTAAAACACCTCGACACAACTCAACCAATAAAACCTCGCCGCACATCTTTATACCAAAGTCCATAAAGCATCATAACCTGTTTATTTACTGTCCAATCCCTTCTCGTTATTGCGATATAAATCGGCAACTAGGTAGATACCTATGATTTATCTGAGCATCACTCTCGGTTAGCTGTGAGGAATGAACACCCTTTATTACAACATTATAAACGTCACTATATTTCAACATAACACCCTGTGAAAGAAATGTGTTTTAAGCAACTTTTATTTTTGTATCTTTTGTGGAGTGAAGTGTGTAATTTTTCTGTAGGTATATTATTTTATTGTGGAATCCTTTCGAAACGAAAAAGGTTTTTCTTGATAGTTTTTGTTACAAAATTCATCAAAATTTTGCTACACAACTATCATTTCATTTTCTCTATACTTTTATTCCTACCTAACGTCTCTATCTTATTGAATAAACTGAGATGATTTTTATAAATAGTGCCCAAAATACCAGGAGGGCAGAAGTTGATTGGAGATACAGAGAGTTCAGAGATTCGCTGGTAAAATTAAATGTTCCTTAATTTTTATGCTACCCTAATAGTAAGTAAACTTTGTGCTGTTAAATAGTAGGTACCTACTAAGACAGCACTACTATGGTGGTAGTTTTGTCCCGACCAGAGGTGGGCTTGGTGGTTGGCCGGGTCCGTAGCGATTTTCTCTCATGAATCTATCCCCAAAATCTATAAAATCACCTATATCGCATAATCACTGGGAAATATCATGACCCAGTCGAGATCTGTTTAGAACTACAGCACAAAATAAAACTTTTAAAACTGTCATGGTTATCCGTTATAAATAAAAGGATAAATACAATGATTTTGAGTTTTATTTTGTATTTCGGCACAGAAAACTTATGGTAAATATACCGTCAAAAATGACTTTACAGCACAAAAGTATTGCCAGCTTACAAGAGGAAAATATTGTGTAGGTACAAAATAACTAATTCTATTGTAAAATTTGGCTTATTGTCAGTTTAACAAAGGGTTTAACAAAGGCCACTATGACAGAAAATTACAATCAAATAATAGAAATAAATTAGAACTAGTATTTACAATTGAAACAAATGCGCTAAATGCTGACTGCATTGCAAACAATCTACAGGTAGCTCAACTGATAGTTTAATAACCATTAATTTATCTCCAACGTATTATTCAATTTCTCCTAAAAAACGGGTAATGTAATATTAATGTTTTACCCTAAAACATGGCAAATCAATCATTCCGGCACGAGTGGCAACTCAACTCCGGGTCACCACAGGGAGGTCCTTTCAAGAGACCGGTCAAATTGAAATGGATAGGATTCCACATCGTTCATCATTGTTCCCACTCTAATGGTTTTTTAATAATTCCTCTTTGGACTTCAATATGCCACTTGTGGTAAAGGCCAGTGTCATCTGTAGTGGAGATTTTATTTAGCACAGTGTAGGTACGTACTGTTCGTAAACTTTTTTTACCCTATTTTTATCCATGTTTCCTTCCACTATTGTTTTAGTGTAAAACTTTTACGTTTCAAAACAGTTTTTAAAATTTCTGTTGGTTTCATACATTTTGATAGTTAGGTTGTTAGGTAGAGTAGTGGGGTTGTTAGGTTGGTACCTACTATTTTTATAAATAAAAGCTTTATATATTATGATAGGAATTCAATAAATAGCGAAGTCTCTAACAGATACATTACCATATGTACCTACCTATTTGTATACTTGACAAACGTTCGAAACCCTCGGCGCGCGAGTTATAGGTACTCGCATTTGACCTTGTTTATTTTAGATTTAGTACCTTGTCCGAAAGTCTGTATGTTTCTATATGGGTGAAAAAAAAAACTTTTTCTTTCATTTGTAAGGTTTTTTTAATATAACTTTTTGACAACATGTTTGGCGCAGCGGGGGAACGCAGGGGAACGTCGCAGGCGGACGCCTGCGACGCAGGAGGTTGCGGGTTTGATTCTCGCCCCCGGGACAAATGGTTGTACGATCTGCAAATATTTGTCCCGGATGCTCTGGGTGTTTTCTATGCATATAAAGAACATTTCTACTAATGTAAACGTGTAATGTATTAAGTACCTAATCAATTATCTAGTAAGTACCCATAACACAAGGTCTGCTTACCTTGGGGCTACATGATGCTGTGTGGATTGTCCAGAATTATTAATAACATCATAATTTTCAAGTAACAATGGTGAAAAAGACGTTAGCCAAAAAAGTCAACGACCCCTGTAAGTCACCTGAACCACTGAACGTTCCGCTCCTTTAAATATTTTTAGCGGCTTCCAGCCTTTATCGTAATTTTCCACTAATGATCGAGCATTTTTCCATTGTATTTGACAGCCAATTGACAGCTCTCGGTGACGGCTGGACAATTAAATATAGAATGGAGCAGAAAAGTTGTTATTGAAAATTATGAATTGATGAATCTGGACTCTGGGTAATAAGTGTGGTTTTCCTTTTCTGTCTACTCAAGTTTCATTTGGATTTTATTTGAAATTCTGACAGTCGTATTTTGGCTTTATTTTTTAAAAGAAATGTATATAAATGGCTTATTGTCTTTTTCTAATTAGGTTTGATTACCTACAAATAAAACTAATGATTAATTTGTACTATGTTAAAGAGTTATCTAGTACCCATAACACAAGCTCTTCTTAGTATGGGGCTAGATTATTTAGTCCACTGCTGCACATAGGCCTCCCGCATCCAGTATCTGCCTGCAGTCTTTCGCAGATTGTCACCCCACCTGGCCGGAGGGCGTCCTACACTACGTTTGCCGAGTTGGTCTCCACTCAAAAACTCGTTTACCCTAGCGGTTGTCGGATCTTCGCGAGAAAATATTTATTAATTGTCCAGTATTATTTTAATTTTAATTTGTTTTGAATCCAGAATCATATAGCATGAAAAAGGTAAAGTCGATTTGCCTTTCAAAAATCAGAAAACTCTTTCAAATCATGGTCCATGGTTTTCTTTATAAATAACGCATTTGATCAATAAATCTTTATTATTGTGTTTACAAAGTGAATAGAATTGAATTCCCCTCATCCAGAACAATTTAACGTTCCACACAAAGTTATTGTTACCTTGCAAAATATATTATGACGTCACAAACAGAAAGTAAGACAATAAAGGAGAGAGGAATGCGGACTTCTCTGTGCCACAATGTACGGTAAGTGTACGTACAGCCACTGACCGCTATAAACAACACCCAACTATGTGCGGTCACCTTTATATTTCATGCAAATCGTGAGGCTGTTCCTGAGCTCACCCGAGAAATATTCCACAGGGCTGGTGGTTAAGGCAGGCTTTCTAAGGGCTCTCGTACACACATTTTTGGCTGTTTAAATTCAGGTTATTTTGCCGTGCGTAGGCAAGATCGCCTGTGTTGTATGGATCACTATGGAAGCTTGTTGATTTACCGGTTTTATCACCGTACAAATCTATGGTGAATTTGCCGTGCTTATACACGACGACGCCGTGTATAAATAAAAACACCCCAAGGTCTGCTTAGGCTGGGGCTAAATAATGCTGTGTGAATCGTCCAGCATTATTTATTCATACAACACTGATAATCATGCCTTCACACGGTGAATAACCCGTAGATTTTCACGGCGAAAAAAAACCGTGTGTGAACAAAGGCTCTATGCACTTAAATAAATGTAGCACCCCAATAATAAATAGCGCATTTTCAGGATGCGTTCTTTGTGGACAACGGAAGTTTAGGTGAATTTTGGCAGTTTTCAGTGGAATGTTTACCTGTCGCCGTGCGCTGTTTATTTGAAAGCTGTCAATAGCCGCTCCCGCGAAAAATAAGTAATTTCTTACATAAAAAAAGAATGTGGTTCTATGTTGAGATGTATGCATGTTTTTATGTAATGTTCGTCGACTACTCCGTCAATTTGTAGACTGAATTATATTATTCTTTTGCTATTGTATAAAAAGTGATTCTGAGATGGTCCCATAAAAACAAATTCCCCAGGCATTGTTCCCGCTTAACCCAAGAAACAGTGTACTTAAGGAATTAGAAGTTGTTTTTTGTTTTTTAAAACTATCAAATAATACGAAGAGATGTTCCGGTGTTATCAGGAACGAGCCAGATCGACCCGGTCCGAGGAAACTGTTTTGTAAAATAATCGTATTACATGATAAACGGTTTAAGTTATTTAGTTTGTTGAATGGGAAAACAGTTTTTGTGGTGGAATATGTTTACCGATGTTTGTGGTACGTAAGTGAATGGGTTTTTATTTGCATAGCTGCTTTTTGTTTTTGTTTTACATTTTGTGGTTCGTGTAATATCTTGTTTACTTTGAGTGTGCTGAATAAGAATGAAAATTTTGAATTAACGTGTCTAAGTTATGATAGAGGTGTTGTAAAATTAGCTGAGTGAATCAACACAAAAATTAAAAACTCTAGCAAGCAGGTAGAGACCGTAGTCCAACTAATTGGACAGAGCAGTTGGACCACTGCCCCAAAACGCTTATAATTACTTATCAATTGTTAGACAAGAATCCTACAATCTTATTTTTTATTTTTTGTCCGCTTGTACCTACTTTCTTTTAATTGATGCAGGGTATTGTGAGTAGCAAAAAAAGGTTTGATTCCCGCCTTGGGACAAATACAATACAATACAATACTTTATTGTACACCAACAAAAATACAAAACACGAGACCTTACATAAGATACAAGTACAATGGGCGGCCTTATCGCTTAGAAGCGATCTCTTCCAGGCAACCTTTGGAACAAATGTTTCTATGATCTACAAATATTTATTTCGAGTGTTCTGGGTATTTCTATATCGAATAAAAAATATCCATCTGTGTCATGGTATATCAGTCATCGAGTACGCTTAACACAAGCTCTGCTTAGCTTGGAGCTACATAGATGACGCTGTATGGACTGTCCAAAAAAACTATTCTTAAAAGTATATTTGCCAGAGAGAAAATTTTTAAGTTTTACTGAAAAAAAATTTAATGTTTCCATCTGCAATAATTCTCACAACTTAATAAAGACACGCTCATACCGTTCCGTTACTCCGATATTTCACTTACGAGAATAATGACATCGCACGCGACATAAAAACCGCTATCTAAATATGCATCAGCATCTATTCCACCATAAATGTTACAAATAACCGCGAAACGTCGCGTCATTAAATAATACGACGCAGATAAGGGCAGATTAATGGTTCTTTTATATCGATCGATAATAAACAACCCTCGTTAAAAAACGCGAGAGCGATCTCGAATGATAGGGTTTGATGGTACGACTGATCGATATGATACGGTAGACGGTTAGATCAATAAAACACTTTTTTAACGTAACGTTACTTGTAAGCACAAAAAGCTAATTTATGACTAAGTGTGTAATATCTATCTTATAGATATGTTTATAATATTATTTTATTGCGTTGTATTAGTAGCTACTATTTATATAATTGCTTAGCCTAGGTATAATCTAAGTAAGTCTTAGCCCTATTGACATGTAACATTATTGTTATTAATAAAGAACGATTGAACTATTAAGTTCCAATTTCACCGTTGAAATTGAAGGCGTTCAATTACATTAATCACACGAATAGTATAAGTGCGAAAGTTTGTATGTTTAGATGTGTGGATGTGAGGATGGATGTTTGTTACTTCTTCACGCCTAAACTACTTAACACACACACAACACTTAGATCGTGGCCTAACTTAAACAGTAGGCTACTTATTATACCAAAAATATGCGTGCGAAGCCGCGGGCAGAAGCTAGTAATATTGTAAAGCCGAAAGTTTGTGAAGTGAGATTTTTTTGTTTCCTAGGATCTCTATACTACTAAATAGATCAACATGAAATTTGGCGTATATTTAGAACATAGTCTAACTTAGATAATAGGCTACTTATTATAACAAAAATACGCGTGCGAAGCCGCGGGCAGAAGCTAGTAAGTATATTCTATTCTATTCTATTCTATTCTATTGTATCCTACTAATATTATAAAGCCGAAAGTTTGTGAAATCTGAATTTTTGTTACCTAGGATCTCCAAAACTACTGAACAGATCAAGATGAAATTTAGCTTACGTTTAGAGCAAAGCCTGACTTAGATAATAGGCTACTTAATATACTTACCGAAAATATGCGCGCAAAGCCGTGGGCAGAAGCTAGTAGTTCGATACACGGATGGAAGCTGCTCTTCTCTCAACTCTGGAAGGTTCCCTTAGTCAGCTATTACCACATCCACATGCTGAGATGGAAGGGTTGATTCATTGCTGTGACCGCCGAAGCCACCTTAAAACTTATGCCAAGATCTTTACCTTTATTATTTCATCAAATTTAAAAAGTTCATCAAAGTAAGAACTATCGAAGTTAAAACGACGAAAGTTTCAATTTAAGTTAAGCGACAAAAATGTTTACCGGAAACATTTTGACGACCAATGTGGCGCGGTGGGCGAGAGTCCGCCTGCGACGCAGGAGGTTGCGGGTTCGATTTCGCCCTGGGACAAATGTTTGTGCCTACTATCTGCAAATATTTGTTCCGGGTGTTCTGGGTGTTTTCTATTATACTTATAATAAAAAATAGCTATGTATGTAATGTATTCTATTAAGTATATCAGACATCCAGTACCCATAACACAAGCTCTGTTTAGCTTGGGGCTAGATGATGCTGTGTAAATTGTCCCTCATAATTTATTGGGATGGTGTACGTTTTATGTTTCTAGTAAAATACTAATCTACACTCGAGGGCAATGAATCCGGGTCACTCAAAGAATCCAAAAAATCTCGGAAAGTAAGAATGCTAGGTTAATGCAATAAATTGTATTTAATAGACAATTTAATACTCCTTAAATGAAAGTTAAAAAAATATGAGTCACCATACATTTTATTTACACAAAATTACATAAAGAAAAAAAACTGCTGATCTCTCCTTAAAACAAAAATAGGAAACATTAAATTTTTGAACTTTATGACGATTTTCTTGAATTTCAATACTTCGTATTACCTCCTCGTGCTTCCATTACTGCGTTTACGCGGTTTGGCATGCTGTACACCAAGTTCCTTATACGATTTTGGGCAATATTCTCCCATTCCTCTGTGAGAGCAATTTTGAGCTCAGGAAGCGTGATTGGGGGAGGGTTTCGTTGTTTTACGCATCTCCCTAGCTCGTCCCAAGCATGCTCGATCGGGTTGATATCCGGGCTGCGCGCTGGCCACTCCATACAAGTAATGTTCATCTCTTGAAGGTAGTCATTCACAATCCTACCTGTATGAGGTCGGGCATTGTCATGCATAAATATAGCATCCTCACCCAAATTGACCATAAATGGACCAACGTGTTCGTTGAGGATTTCTTCCACATATCTTACGCTAGTTAAAGAGCCGTTTTCTATGATCACCAGCTCTGTGCGACTTTCAGAGGAAATTCCGGCCCACACAAGTACAGACCCACCACCGTAGGCTACTTTTTCTTCGATGCATGCTTGCTTGAATCTTTCCCCTGGTCTTCTATACACTCTGTGTCTTCCATCGTGCTTGTAGAGCATAAATTTTGATTCGTCGGAGAACATAACTTTCGACCAATCTTCAATACTCCAATTTACGTGGTTCTGGGCATATCTTAGTCTTGAAATACGATGGCCACGCTCCAGTTTAGTGCCGTTTGCAGGTCTAAGGGGTTTTAAGTTAGATTCAGCAAGCCGACGTCTTACTGTCCATGCACTTGGGTTACTTCCTCCGAGGCGTCGAAACTGATTTGTGAGTTCAGTTCCTGTGAGAAAGCGATTTCGAAGCATGGTGTTCACCAAGTATCGGTCTTCTCGTGCTGTGGTACACCTAGTTCTGCCCGTTCCTGGTCTGCGTAGGTTAGAACCAGTTTCTTCGTAACGTCGGAGAACTCTTTGTACTGTTGACAGCGACACACCGACAGTCCTGGCTGAATCGCGCTGACGACGGCCGGTTTCCACCAATGTAAGTATTCTGGTGCATTCTTCAAGTGTAAGCGACATGATTTCAGCTTGAATAATGAATATTGAGCACTATCAACCTGGTTTATGTACCAACATAAATGACAGATTACAAACAAAAGCAAAAACAAATCCTGTAATTTCGTAGTTCCATCTTCGACAGTGTTCCCTTTTCAAATTTGATTTTTTTATGATATAACTTTACAATAACTAAGAAGTTTTAATACTTTCATTTAAGGAGTATTAAATTGTCTATTAAATACAATTTATTGCATTAACCTGGCATTCTTACTTTCCGAGATTTTTTGGATTCTTTGAGTGACCCGGATTCATTGCTCTCGAGTGTATGTTTGGTTCCACTAATGAAAGTACTGTTTTACTCAAATTAAGAACAAGTCCACTTGAAAAAAAAAAAGATAATGTCAACAAACGTTAAACCCAATATATTGAATTCAACATTTTATACGAGTAATATTTCAAAGCAATGAAAACTTGCCCTCGATATTGGAAGGGATGTTCAAATCACCCGGACACTAGAATATTGTTTTCACTATATTAGAAACGTGATCGCCATTTTAAGAGTGAAAAAATCTATTTTCAACTGTCAGACGTTCCTTATTTGATTACACCAGTGGGTTTTCACTTCTCCCCTTTACAGCTGTGATGTAGAGAAGATCTCATCTTCTTGATATTGGAACTGGGAAAATCAAATAACAGATAGACAATATTCGGTTAGCTTATGAGGTAATATAGATAAAACTACAAAAAAGTTTGGCTTTCATAGGATTTGGGGTCAGGACTTTCATTTTAATATTTTTGAGTTTTTTGTTTTCATTTTAATATTTTGTCAAAAAGAGTTGTTTGTTTTTTTCGGAACGTAGTCATAGGATCTTTGGTATTCCTGTGTTGTCAGATGTCAAAACAAAACTAGGTCACAGTTAGGAACTAAGTGTATTGTCGAGTGAGGTCTCACTTTTGCTGATGATGATGACGATATCGACTTTTACCCAGACTATCTCTCAAGTCCAAGTTTGAAGTTAGATTGAAACCGTACAATGGACTTGACAGCTTGAAATGTTTCAGCACCGAATTTAGCTTTGACAGTGCAAAATAGTACACCTCTGAGATACATGTAGCATCATAATACATAAATGCGATAGGCTAGGTGGGAGGGGAGAGGAGGTGAAAAAAATACAAGCAGCTTTTGATGGTTGCGAAAAATTAATGCACACTCGAAGGACGGACCTTTTGGTTTTTGCTAATACTTTTTGAAGTGACGGATTGTTGCCTAAATCACCATCATCAGTAAGGAACGGACAAATGTTTGTACGATTTGCAGATATTTGTTCAGGGGTTCTGGATGTTTTTCTATGTATAATAAAACATATCTATCTATGTAGTCTATTGTATTATGTAAATCAGTTATCTAGTACCCATAACACAAACTCTGCTTAGCTTGGGGCTAGATAATGCTGTGTAAATTGTCCAGCATTATATATTATATTTACGTATGTGGTGTTTTACAAAAATAAGACGCGTTATTTTGCTCAACAGGCGTTTTCGTTGTCCAAGTCTTACGTAGTTCTTAATTTACTGATTACAGATACTGATTATGATTGCTGTTGACCTACTTTGTTTCGGGCTAGATGATGATGTTTGAAATTGAGCGGCATTCAATATTCATAAACTCAATTTATTTTTTATTTTTGCTTCTGTTTTCCTTTGAAGCAAGACCCTAGGTCCGTGGGGGGTACTAAGGCTCTCCGGGTTTAAAAAAAAATATGATAGCGTCTGGCCGAAGCGACGCGTGACACGAAAGCTGGTGAGTATCTGACGCAGCGCACCATCATTACCATACAGCGGGACCATTCAGCCTGCGTTTTAGGGACGCTCCCGACTGGTATTGATCAGTTGACCTAGTAGATTAGAGTAGATTGTTTGCAGCAGTCTGCAGTTAGCTCAATTGTTTCAATTGTAAATACTAGTTCTAATTTGTTTCTATAAATTGTTGTAGTTTTCTTTGAATCAACTTTATTCAACGATACTTCATACGAAGACGAATAACATGCCTATGAGCATCCCGAATAGGGACTAACACGAAATCGGCTCCTCTGACGTCACATCCGGCCTCGTCAGAAACTAGTGACGTCTTCGTTCATTCGATTGTGGCGCCGGAAATTACGTAGCGATAAGAAGACACTGTTGCTTACATTGTCTTACATTCTATTGATCAGGCCGTTAAATATTGGAAACATTGTTTAATTATGCTATAGAAGCTTCTGTCCACGGCCTTGCACGCGGTTTTTCGGTACAATAAGTAGCCTATAAGAAAATCCACCTGATCCCTATACCCTTAATATCTACCTAGTAACTTTAGTATAAGTACCTTTCTTCCATCTTTAAGTTAAACTGTAGTTTTATTATTGTATAAACTAAATTATGTAGATATGTTTTTAATACTAAAGTCATTAACAACCGGATATTTACCATGATTTGAGTTTTGAGCTTTCCAATATTTCGGCACAGTTGTTAATGACTTTAGTGTTAATAACCATGATGGATGTAAAAGTTTTATGTTTTTAATGTTATTAGCTTACTATATTATTTTGTTACCATTTCGTAAGTAAGTACCTACACCTTTGTGGGGAAAAAAAAAATAAGTTGGCTACAGGCAGCCCTCGCTTCTTAATACAAGTTTCGACTTAGAGAGAGGAACTCATTAGCGAGGCCCTAATATGTGTCTTTTTCACACATCAGGTACCAACTATCTTAAGACTAAATCTGTAAGTACATTATATTTAGAAATGTTGATGTGGACTTAAGACGAAATAAACATATCTATATTTTATCTTTGTGAAGTTCATTAGATCTTGTAATTGAATACCACTTTGAGTACACTAGATCTTGAAGAAATATATATCTTTTAACAGAATTTTAGACACTATTTCCTATGTCTCAGATGATTTTAAAAATCACAAAAGCGCGGCATCTATTGGAATACCCGGCTTTACGAAAGAAGTTGAAGTAGACGCCCAGATTAGGAAATCCCAGGCTCCTGCGGTCACAAAAGAGATACCATATAAATCAGCAGCAACAACAATCGCCCTAAATTATTTAGCTAGCAATAAATCAGCTCTGTCCGAGCCAAGACAAATTAGGGTTGATTATGTTGTTACTCTGAAACCAATATTCGGGGATTGTTTACATTCGCTTGTTATAAGTTATGTTTTAGTTTGTAAAGTACATACACGGTTACTCTGATCCACGTCTGGACGCCATTGACTGAAAATTCAGATATTGTACTAGACGCTGATAAGCCGATTCCACACTATCCTGTCTTCGGCCTGTCTCAGGGCTGCAGGCAAAGTGAGTCCCGTTATTGTCTTTTGGTCAGACCAGCGGGTTAGTGAGCGTCCGCTTGGTCTTTTTCCCTCTATCTTAGTAAGTAGTTAAGCAATAGTAAATTAGATTATAACGACATCAAATGTATTAAAATCTACCTATGGTGGACTAAATTAATTAAATAAAATGAACTATTAATTTAGGGCCCTACTTTACTTGGACGCCATGGCGACGTCGCTGGCAACGTATCCGAACTATTCATTCCGTATTGTGTGGCAGCTAACTCACTTTGCGACGGCTTTGCAATGTCGTCTGCCATACAATGGTTTGGATACGTTGCAAGTCGTCGTCGTTGTGTCCCGGTGAGATTAGCCCCCTTAGGCAAGCCAGCTTTTAGAAGTTTGAAAATTCTGTAAAAAGAGTCATGTTGACGTTTGAGGATTGAAAGAGACTCTTGTACTAGTACTCGTACTCTTGAACTTGTACTAGTATACTATAAAAATAAAAATAAATAAAATAATTTATTCAAAATAGCTTAGGACTAGAAAGATAACAAAGGGTTTTATCTTAAATTCTATGGTATTAAATAATGCGTGTGCCTGAACTAGGTAAAACCTGTTTTTCAGGCAAAAACAGTGCTAACAACAAATAAATTTAAGTAATCAAATAGGTACATATAACTTACTAATTATATGGTGCATACTTTAAAATAATTACTTATGCTACCTACACTAAAACTAGTTTAAATAATAAAGGTGTTTGCAGATTTTTGGCCTACTTTGAAACAGTCAATAAATTTTCTGTGTCATCATATGACATACATTGCAGTGTGTCCTTAAGTTTTTTCTTACAACTATTATAATTTAAGGAATAAATATCGGCTAACACATTTAATCTATTATATAGGAAAGGACCAAGGATACTGTAAAATTTATTTGAAAAAGTATGTTTTCGATCTAGTTTAGGGCAAACGTTATTTTTCCTCCTTTTGCTAGCGCTTTCAGTGACATATGGGAGGGCTGCGTGTTGTTTAAGTACAATGTTCATTATGAATAACTGTCGAACTGATAATACTTCACATGATTTGAATAGGAGGTTTGTAGAAAAAATAAAAGGACGGAAAGTTGATACTTTAAGTATCGCTCTTTGTGCTCTTTCGACAGTTAGTAATAATGTTTTACCCACTCCACCCCATGATGTAATGCAGTAAGTCAAAATGGATTCGCATAAGGCCCGGTAAACTTGAATAATAAGTTTTCGATCTGCAATATGTCGGAGATTTTTAAAAACAAAAATTAACTTGCGGACTCTACTTACTAAGGCTTCTAAATGAGGTTTGAATGAGAGTGTTTCATCCAATATAATGCCGAGGTATTTTATTTTATTTGTATTATTTATTGTAGGGCATGTACATACTTTATCAGCACCTACGCAATAATGCGCATACAATTTGGGGATAATCTCGGTTGACGGCCGTTTGCGCATCGAAAACCTAATATACTTTGTCTTATCTGCATTTAGGGTTAGTAAGTTGTGCTCAAGCCATTTATTTACAATATTGAATCCACACTGTGCAAACTTATACAGTTCTTCTTCAGAGGCCGCGGAAAACAGGAGGGCAGTGTCGTCAGCATATGATATGATTTTGCCATGGTCTAATTTTAAATTGCAAAGGTCATTGATGTAAATTAAAAACAAAGTCGGAAGATACTGGCTGTCAAATGAAACAAACGACATTTGTGATGACTCGAACAACTCGGACAGACCTTAATGTCTCTGATTTTTTCGTAAGGAGTGCTTTGGATTGGAGTATCCCTGTATGTTATACTTTAGTTATGTTTTAGTTCGCAAGGTTTCCGTCAGGTGGAAGTTTCAAGTTTCCAGCGAAATTGGCTGAATAGTTGGCTAAACAGAGGTTACAAGGTAAAGTAAACTGAGGGGAGTACCTAAGGGGTCGTCTATTAAGTAATCACGTGATTTTTTTACCAACTTTTTTAACCCCTCACGTATATCGCGTACCGATACCCCCTTCTACCGATACCCGTGTATTTTTTTCCAGAAACAACATAAATTTATATAAAAAAATCTCCCCATGATGATACGATACTCCCCCTCTCCCCTATTCGTATACATTTTTGCAGATACAACAAAAAATTGATATCATTTAAATTATGAATATTATCTCTAAATACAGGTATTACTTAATTTAATTCTGAAAAATTAAGCACCTTGATAAAAATATCGGTGTGCCTGGTTTAGATCTCGCGCGATCAATGAAAAAACAAAACACGTGATATCTCACTATAATGTACTTACAAACGTTATTGCTATCGAAAAACAACGCAACGATAAACCGCTTTGCTATATGTTTTCTTCTACATATTTCGTCTTGCAATAATTGCAATTACTTTTTCAGACTCCATTCTCGTAAAACGCACTTTATACGTCGTCGTGTTATCCTAACCGAAAGCAAGTGAGCCTTGTTAGCTGAAAAAGGTGAAGGTTTTACCAAATTCAAACAAATCGAATGAGATCTCTTAGTGCGAGTCTCCTAGGTAAACATTTTCATATATATTTTGGGTTCTAAATTCAAAACTCATTACTCCTTTTGGAATAATAAACAACCTATCGATGGAATAATGAGGTTGTTATTGGGTACATATACATATGTGTGAAAAATTGTACTATGGAGATTCGTAAGTGAGATCTTCTTCGAAATTAGAATCAACCTCTTTTCAGAAGGCGGAATGAAAAACGAATGCCAACCATTTAATGGCAAAAAGTGTGAAAAGTAAAGTATTCACCTTGTCTATAAAGCGGTCTTCGTTTAGGGCGTTATTAAATCCTTCTCGCACTCAGGGTCTTAAAACTCTTGAAAACTTAAAAACGATGACTGAACTTAAACTCTTAAAAACGAAATCGAAGTTTCTGATTCGTGTTCGTGCAAACGCTAATCTTATGCAAGCGACATAAGAGTTGGTTTTGCACTACAACGAAAACGAAGCTTCGATTTTGCTCTCCCGAGTAAGCCCTCAGGATTCTTAACTCACGAGCGAAGAATCCTGGGTTTCGCCTGGAATTCAATTACATCCGTGACCTAAGAAACTGCTTTATCCCCTCGGTGTATAATCTACTATTATATTGCCCTACGAATTAGGTCCAATTCAGAATTAGCTCTAGCAAAACAATCGAGATCTCTTTGTATTTCCTTTAACAACCCCTTTGTTTCAGTAACTAAACTAACCAGACAAAAGACTAGTGAAACAAAAGCAAACAGTTTAAAATCTTGCTAAGCCAAAAGTGGTGAAACTCCGAGCGCAGTTACACAACCGGAAGTTGTTTGCGGTTCCGTTAGGTTGTTCTGGAAAACTCCGCAACTTCCGTCTAAAGAAATACTTGTACTTGTTTATTAGCTTTTAAGTCAAAGAAGAAAGGGTTTGAAATTGTTTTAAAACTTTTTGTGATGATTCTTTGAGTTTTTAATTCTTTTGCAACTTGGGCAGACTGATTATTGTTCCAGAACAACTTTCGTTGCTGTATAAAAATTAATTGAGGTAACCAGGAAGTAATTATAATTTAATTAAACAAAATTTTTAAGTTATGAAATCAAATTACGGAAAATAGGCAGCTAAATGAATATCTTTATTCCAGCCAAATTTGATGAACCACGTTTGTAAGCAAGCCACCCATATATATATGTATAAAATCGATACAATCTACGGTCATATTAGGTACTTACCAATACCAATAAAGATAACAAGTCACAAACAAATCACAAAGTCGACTCGCAAATACGAGTTGTTTTTTTGGGATTCGTTTAAATGCAGTTTATCGAAAATTGATTTTATCCTTTAAAACGTAACATTAGAATGTCTCTTCGTTCTACAGTTTGAAACCCTCAGAGGTTTCAAAATGAGAACTTCAAAACATGATTGGCCATAGAGAAAGGAAGAAAGAATCATTTATTTGTAACCTCAATAGAGCAGTTCCTTTCAGGGCAAGTGTGCTGCGTCTGTCCAGATAAACGCAGCCTAGAGCCGACAGACAGCTCAAATGTTAATGCCGGACCCATTATTGCTGTGTGAATTGTCTAGAATTATTTTATTTTCTTGTTCTTTACTAGTTTCTGCCCGCGGTTTCGCAACCGTTGTTTTTGTGGAATCGTTTTCTATCATATGGAAACTGGTTTATGGGATAAAAAGTCTATGATTGATTCCAGGATTAGAGTTACCAAAACAAAATTTCAGCCCGGTCCGTTCAGTAGTTTTAGCGTGAAGAGGTAATAAACATCCATCCATCTATCCATCCATACATTTTAACATTTCGCACACAAACTTTCGCGTCTATAATATTATGAGTGATTTTCCAACTCTAGAGTCAAAAGCATTTGTTACTATCAAAAATATAAAATCGATACAATCTACGATCTTATTACTTACCAATGTAAAATAACGTAACAGCTATATTCGATAAAATGTCAAATACACAAAGTCGATTATCAAAACCTGCAAAACGAATTTTTTGGGATTCGTACATTTATTGAAAATTTATTTTGTGATTTAAGATTCAAATTCGAATGTCGCTAACAGTTTTAAACCACACATACAGTTTTAAAAACAGAACTGCACAACGTAATTGGCCATAGACAATAATCTTTTATTCCCGACTACCATAGAGCTGTTCCTTTCAGGCAAGTGTTCTGCGTCCGTCCAGATAGACGCAGCCTAGAGCCGTCAGAGAGTTCCAATGTAAATGCCGGAGCCGTTATCTGCAATAGACATAGCCCGAATTTAAGGCTTAGTTCGCAACTAAAGCGTGATTTAATTTTAAAGCCCTCTGCCACGGTATAGAAGGTTATGCAGAAGTAAAAGATATTGTTATAATGTAGCGATAGGGATTTAGTTGAACAGACAGTTCAAACCGCTTAGCCTAGAATGTTTAATTTTCAGAAATGCGTTGCTCTTTTTGCTGCCCATCGTGGTCATAAAGAGCAACTTCGCATCTCTGCCTACACTATACAAAATAAAACTTTTACAGAAGCATTAACAATGCTAGATACCTCAAACTGCAAGTTCGATTTTTGAAAATTCCTTTTTTAACATAAAAATAAGATAAAATAGGTGGTGGCGTTTTGGGTCGGGTATCAATTTCGATGACAGCGGCGCGTGCGGCTCCTGCGGCGCGAGCAGGTGCGCCAATAGAAGCCACCGAAATGTTTTAGTTTAATTTTGGTCCAAAAGTTTGCAGTGTCCCTTCTGTAACCAACCACTGCCTTCTTCCCGGGTATTCACTACGGGCTAGGTGGGCAGCCTCTTAATAAATCTGCTACTTAGAGCGAGTTCGACTCCCGGGGGCGCTCGAATTTACTTAGTACTGACCAGGGAGCACCGGTATTTTGGACTTTACAGAACTTCCAGTTTGGATATTTAGTTGAATATGTGCTGTAATTAAATTAATGTACTCGGGTTCATATTGGTAACTTTACCCTGCAGTTTCAACATTATTTTATGTTTTACAGATCTATTTTATATTTTCTTTTAAGCCGATGCAAAAGAGAGGGTTGTTATAAGTTTAACGTGCCTGTCTGTGTATCTGTCTGTGGTATTGTAGCTCTCAAACGGATGAACCGATTTTCGTTTTTTTTTTGTGTCATAGATAATTATATCCCGAGTGTTCTTAGCCATGTTTCATGAAAATCTGTCGGGAGAGTTTTAAAATAATTTTGTTATTGTTTACATATTTTTTTTGTAGTTTCTCGAATGTCAAAACAGAATTTAACATTGAGTGACCGTTCTATTTTTGAATAAGTTTTGAAATAAAAGATGATTCCACACACGCACAATAAGTGATAGGTAGTTGTTCCAAATGTCATTCAAAATTTGAACGTTCAAGAATATTATTCACTCAACCTTCCTCTAAACCTATAAAGTTCATGTTCATAACCTGCTTCATAAGCTGCGTTGAGTAAAAACTCCTTACTCCTTAATTATAATAATTACAAGACAGTTTCAATAGACATTATAACCAGATATTTGAAAATCGAATCCGTAACACGAGACGATTGGAGCACGTTGCTCGTCAAAGGGTGAACTAATTCCAACTATGATTAATTGAAT
Source organism: Eupithecia subfuscata (assembly GCA_963564075.1). NCBI lineage: Eukaryota > Metazoa > Arthropoda > Insecta > Lepidoptera > Geometridae > Eupithecia > Eupithecia subfuscata. The sequence goes on along the minus strand of OY751099.1, from coordinate 3,059,189 downwards.
TTAGAAGTGGCTCGGGCAATGGCTATGGCGGGCTCAAATCTGTTACTTCAGGCAAGGTACAGGCGTGGGTAAAAGTGCTTACCTCTTTGTTTTAATAAAAACCTTACCAATTAATTCCTACTGCTCACCAACGAAGCGAGTCTTGGCCTCCGATAAGTGAATTCGCCATTTTAGTTTGAGAAAAGACCACAAATGAATATCATAATCCAGTTTGTCTAAGCTGCCCAGTAGAATTTTTTTAAATGTAGATAATATAAAGTAAGGCGATGACATAATACAAATAGTGTGTCTCATATTATGACTAAATAGTCTTAATCGTTGAAAAATGCTCCGCAAAGTACCTGAAGATTTTTTTATGAGAATTAAATTGTACCAGTTCATAGTAGATACAGTTATACAGATGCTACTAGTATAGATAGCCTCTACTATTGCCCCTAAAATAATAATTTTCCTGCAATTTGAAAGAACATTTTCTTAGTAAAGACATTTATGTAGGTAATTATTTGTTTATTTAAGTTTAAAACAAATTCTGCAACCACCTGTACCAAGGTATGTGGAAATCAGCTCAAGTTCGGGTAAGTTCGGTACCTTGACAGGTTAACTCGGGAACGGCTTTGAGTGTTTAGGGGATTGAATTATTGAAGGTATTCCTGTGTTTCACTATTTTACTTTGAATATATTAGGTTTCTGGACGGAGCTGTACCTACAGAGATTAGTTTGATATAATTTCATGTTTTGGTAAGGTATACAATACTATTGGTTTGCAAGAATATTGTAGGTAGAATAATAAGCCATACTTTTATTTTTGTCATAATATCATGTCTCGATTGTTTTCTGTTTTGTATGTCAATAAAGAAAATGAATAGCTTCTGCCCACAACTCGCGTGACACGTCGTAAAAATAACTTTCGGCATTTTAAAAAAGAAAAGTATACTACTTAGTATGTTCTTACTACTTATTTACCTATAAATTAAAAATAAATAAATAATGCTGGACAATTCACACAGCATTATCTAGCCCCAAACTAAGCAGAGCTTGTGTTATGGGTACTAGATAACTGATAAACGTAATACAATACACTACATAGATACCTAGATATTTTTTATTATAAATAGAAAACATCCAGAACGCCCTGGACAAATGTCTGCAGATCGTACAAACATTTGTCCCGAGGCGGGAATCGAACGCAGGCAGACCTTCGCCCGCTGCGCCACAGAGCTGCGATTCAGGAGATTAGTTACATGAGAGATAGAATTAAATTTAATCGTTTTCCGCTACTACAACTAAAAAAAATAGTAATAACAAAATAATTACGTCCCTACTTTGTAGGCAAAGATCAATTAATTATGATTTTAAAACTTTGGGAAATAGTTTTAGACCGTATTCAATTAATTATTCCGACAGTAAAATCCCATTACCATCTACCCATCTACCACGCAAAATGCAACAATATCATAATTAATAGGTGTCCAACTGGTCAAGGGTGGCCACAAGTGTGGGTTAAGTTCTTGATGGCTTCCGAGTATTTACTGGTTAAGTTAAGGGTCAGTTTGGAAGACCTCTTGGGAAAACAAGTTGCCACAGTTTAGAGGTTTGGCTTTTAGTTGGCAACATTGGAGAAGAGTTGGGTACTAAGTGGATGTTGTAGGTTGTAGTGGATTTCAAATAATGCGTGTGTGTGTCGGATTTTTAAAAGATTTTGTTTTTGAATCACTCTTTTTTAAGCGACTGCGCAATACAAGGAGGTTTATTTGCTAGATTATTTACATAGCTTTGTATAGCAAGCTAATGTAAGCCAAGTAGGCAGTGTTTGTATCATGGGTAGATATGTACCAAATGACTGATATGTTATAAGTACCTCATGATTGAAGAGTCATAATTTTTTTGACATAGGTAATTCTTTTTATAGTTAACATTTTATTTTTAACTTAAATCCACATTTTCTGGACTTACTTTCCGTAGGTTTTTGTTATTATAGTGCGTATTTATAATACTGTTAAAATAAAAAGGAGTCGAGTCGGAAGAGGAGAGCGGGTTCAAGTCCCGTAAAAGTCGAAACTTTTTTGGCATATTATTTGATAACCTTCCGTGATTTGGAGTATTTACAAATCACTGAACTCGCTCACTAAAGTTGTAGCAAAAACTTTATGATGCAATGAAAATGAAAAAGAAAACATCACGTACATATCCATTCAATAATGCACCGCTCTCGCCGCAGAAGCACGTATCTGCGATTCGTCATCTGCAGCCCGTTTTCGCTGCAGTTGTTACTCGCGACTTTGTTTGACACTGGCTGCATAGTAAGTTTAAGGTAATATTTTTGGAATACAGTTCGAATAATACAACAGTACCTTTTTAGTCGAGAACTTCCTCGTTCAACCACCAATTTTTTGTTTTTGGTATCATCTTGAATCTTAATGTCCACATTTTTATCCACTGATATTGAGTCATATATCCGAACGGAGACTTTATTTCAAACAGTTTATTGATTATATTTCACACATCAGATAGAAAAAACTCAGATTATGTATCAAAATAATAAGTAGATCCTAGGGTTGAAAATTATGACAACCTACCTGAGCTTTCCAAACAACAGGTTCTACTTCTCATAGCATCGATAAAGGTAAAACCAAATACCAGAGACATCATTATCAGCGACACGTGATAAATCGCACATCCACACATCCGTAATGAGTGTTTGTGTGTTTGTTTAGGCGAGCGCGTCGTGTTGACACGACGACATTAGCTAAAATCGACGCGCTTTGAATGTCGAGCGTTTACGCAGTTTGCATCTTAATGCCTTATTGCTGTGGACCGTCCGATTCATAAGTTCTTTGAACAATAATTTGTAATTCAATGTTTTATTAATTATAAAACCAATTTTCTATTATTTGATTGTAATTTTCCTTGTTTTTTTTTATTATGAAATAAATTTATTCATAAAGAAAATTATACTAGTATTTACAATTGAAACAATGGAGCTAACTGCCGACTGTTGCAAACAGTCTACAGATAGCTCAACTGATCCATATCAACACCAGTCGGAAGAGTCCCCAAGACGCTGGCTGCATTGCCACGCTGCATGGCAATGCTGATACGCTGTGCCAGATATTCACCAGCTCTCGGGTCACGCGTCGCTTCGACCAGAAGCTCAGATAGTTTTTTGAAAACCCGAAGAGCCTCGGTACCCCACGGACCTAGGGTCTCGACTCCAAGGGGAGCAAATGTGTAGGCTCTGTTGAGACCTACGTAGTATTAAAAAAATTACAATGAAAGTAGCATAATTATCTATTCATTATTTTTAGTATTTAAACCCTTGTTTTGTGGTTTATGATTTAATTCTGAAATTTATTAAGGCCATTATCCAAATTAACTAAATATTTTTATAAAGGGAATTTAAACAACCCTATCCTAATATCAGTACGTAAAAGATTAACATCTAGCTAAAATATATCTTTATTTTAATAAAATTATATTGTCCATTTTAATTGTCAAATATAATAATATTTTGAATAAAAATATTTCACTTTTCTATTTTGTTTATGCACAGGCACGTAGCGGTACAGTTCCGAAAAAAAAGGTTTTAATATTTCAAGAGTTTCACGATCTTGCAATAAAAATTATTGGTTCTATTACCTAACTCAATTCTTTTTTAGATGTGTTGCATTAAACGTTCAGCCGAAGTTTTGATGCTTAGATATATAGCAAAATATATATATGCGCAGATATTTACAGTGAATTAATTTTAGAAAAGAAAAGTCGGAAAAAAATTATTAAAATTAAATATCATTATCAACTTTATTTTTGACTTCACATAAGGCTCAAACCTTCATCAAGTATTCCAAAGACTTCTGTCGACCACTGTCCAGTGTCCACTGAGTCAGCGAATAGCCGGCAACAAATTCAACGGGCGACCGCAAACGCATGTTGTTTTAGGCCGAGCGCAAACACTGCAGCATGACCGCTGCTAATACTCTGTTTGCCTTCCATATTTATGCGAGTACAGGACACTTGACGTACCCCGGAATAATTAGCCCGTTAAAAACGGATGACGTATTTTTTCCTTCTTTTTTTTCATGTTGGATTTTTGGCTGTGAGTGTACTGTGTAAAGTTGATAGGCGATTTTTAATGTAGCATTTTTCGTAGAGGTTTCGTAGAGGCGTAGCAGTTACCTACGAAGTTCGTAGCCCCGTAGCAATCAATCGGATCTACGGCGTAGACAGTGAACACAAGTTTTTCAACTACGATGTGCGATTTAGGGTTTACTTTTAAACTATGAGGTAGTCCGCGCGCGTTTAGAATGGAACGGAACCTAGTCAAATTAAAAGTCCGACCGCTTTGTTTCAGTTCGAAATGGTTCCATCCCATTGAGATCGCGCGAGTATTAAATTAAAAATTTTTTGTTTGATAAGTAATTTAATAAACAACGTTACAGTATCAGAAGTCCTAGTTAATTGTCCGAAATACGCAATCGATTAATTTTCTCTCGTTTAATTTTTTTGTGCAAGTAGCCGAAATGATCGTTTTTCATTTCGGCTACTTGCACAAAAAAAAAATCGTGGAAAATTAAAATAGGCCCCAGGTTTCAGTCATCGGCAGTCTAATGTTGACATATCCGGTACAGAAAATGTGTCAAAATGTAACTATGGGTAACAGTGCCCTTCGTACCACCTAAGGGGGTAGCTGCTAATAGCAGGGTGGTATTCACAGGTATAAATTATTCTCCAGCCATAGTAATTATTCAGCAGTAATCGGCGCGGGCCAGAAAGGCAATCCGCAATAATTTTGCTCAAATCTGACGGCGACATGACCGATATTCCTCCAATTTGCATGACCAATGCCTTTGAATAATTTGAAGGCACCAGGTATGAATATGTAAGACAATGGCTTCAAATCTTGGGACCAATTAGGAGAGGTCATTAAACCCTCCTTGATTAGTCTTGAGGTACTTCTGTATGTATGGGGGTGGATGGTACATATTTAATTGTATGTTAATTTTATCCTTTGATTGATTAGTGCGAAGGTGTGTTGTGAGATTTGTTGTAAACTTTTAAAGTATTAACAAAGAAAATTACAATAAAATAATAGAAATAAATGAGAACTACTATTTACAATTGAAACAATTGTGCTAATTGCAGACTGTTGCAAACAATCTTCAGGTAGCTCAACTGATCCATATCAATTTAAAACTTTAAACAACTGTGACATCCTCTGTGACGCAGCGGGTGAAGGTCCGCCTGCAACGCAGGAAGTTGCAGGTTCGATTCCCGCCTCGGGACGAATGTTTGAACGATGTGCAGATATTTGTTCACGGTGTTCTGGATGTTTTCTATGTTTAGTAAAAAATATGGTGTAGTCTCAGCAGTCCGGTTACATTTTATCTATCTATGTAGTGTATTGTATTAAGTATAGCAGTTATTTAGTACCGTAAGTAAGTATGTCAGTTTTTAGTACCCATAACACAAGCTCTGCTTAGCTTGGGGCTAGATAATGCTGTGTGAATTGTCCAGCATTATTTATTAACTCTAAGCAAAATCCACAAGGTCCTGCGCCAATATCATCCCCGATGTTATTAATATCATGTAAAATTATTAAACTGAAGAAATCAAATGGAACTTCATTGTCTTCTAAATTATGCTATAAAAATATTTATATTGAACCTACGGTTTAAAAGAAATTAACAATATTTGTGTGCTGATTCATAGCGATTTTTTAGATTCAATAGTCACTCTAAAATCTTTAGCTATAGACTCAAGGAACCACCACAGAAACAACAACAAAACATTGCAGCTACGGTTTTAAAGAAATTAAGATAATTTTTATGCTGATTCATAGCGATTTCCCACATTCAATATCTAACATCTACCAAAATCTTTAGCTTAAGATTCAAGGACCACAGAAACAACATCAAAACTCCACCACAGCTCACCAATTTCAAACCCATATCCAGCAAACGGTCACTTGATTACCGGCCGGCAGTTACCGGCCTTTACCGCTGGTCAGGTTAATCCAGTTATGGTGTAATCGAGCTGGCTGATACCGCTCATAAAATCGACGTCCGGGTAACCGATCGAATTACGACGTTATTAAAAAGTTGACGGGTGCTTGATGGGTAGTGTTTTGGTGGTGGCTGGGTTTTAGGGTAGTTTTGGGATGTGATAAAAATGCTATGGGAGGTTTTTTTTGGTATAAGGTACGCGTATAAAGAGATTAAGAAAATATTTACCAGCAACTTACTAAACGCGTGACCCGAGAGCTGGTGAATATCTGGCACAGCGTATCAGCATTGCCATACAGCGTGGCAATGCAGCCAGCGTCTTGGGGACGCTTCCGACTGGTGTTGATATGGATCAGTTGAGCTATCTGTAGACTGTTTGCAACAGTCGGCAGTTAGCTCAATTGTTTCAATTGTAAATACTAGTATAATTTTCTTTGTGAATAAATGTTTTCTCTTTAAAAAAAAAAAAAAAAAAAAAAAAAAAAAAAAAAAAGTAAGTTTGTTGTTATGTAATTTCGTGTTATATCGATAGGGCGATGTGGTCGCTAAGCGACAAAGTCTCTTTCTTTTGATACCAGCTCCTGCCCGCGGCTTCGCACGCGTTTTTTCGGTATATTACCTAAGTAGCCTATTATCTAAGTAAGGCTTTGCTATAAACGTACGCCAAATTTGATCTTGATCTGGTTCAGTAGTTTTGGAGATCTTAGGTAACAAAAATTCACTCACAAACTTTCGGCAATATAATATTAGTATAGTAGGATAACATAGAATCACATCACATCACACTAATATTATAAATGCGAAAGTTTGGATGGATAGATTTATGGTTGGATGGATGTTTGTTACCTCTTCACGCCAAAACTACTGAACGGATCGGGCTGAAATTTTGCATGCGTGCTACCTACACCACACTACACAAGGATTTAATCAACTTTGATGTTTGGAAAGGAGACCTGAAGACAAACGGCATGGAGGAGATCATATCTCGGGGATCATTCCCACTGACAGGTGATGTTTCATAACATACAGGTAATTGTAATCATAGAATCAAACATAGGCTACTTTTTGTCCCATAAATCAGTTCCCGTGGGATAGAAATTACCTTTAACGTTTCCATAGAAACAACGCGTGTGAAGCCGCGGGGCGCAGCTAGTAGTAGGATAAATATAAAAAATAACGTCAAATATCGCATTTTATTACCTTAGTTGCAAACAGCCGACCACTTGAATATTTGTAGTGGCTTCAATCATGCCACCTTCAGAAAGCCTATACACCTACGTAACAAATGGATGAATACACGAGTTAATTATTTACCAGCAAGCTACATTTTGTTGCTAACAAATCTTTCCAAATCTCCAGGTCTGACACCTGACTGCATTATAGATGCTTCTTCGAGACCACACACCCTCTTCCCAGTTCGTTTGCACGTCAGGCTAATTAGAAGATAACAGGTCATTCAATATGTATGCTTCTTGACGTGTGTGGAGTTTTGTTTGAGAAGGTTGTTTAGGGAGATAATCTTTGAAAAGGTACCTACCTACGTAGATATTATGATTACCTACCGTATATTACTGATACCGTGGTAGTTAACAAAGCGCCAACATCACACTAATATTACTTTTATAAACAACTTTTATACGTTTCCATAAAAACTGAGAAGACACTGGCAGAAACTAGTTTATTTTTAAAGTGTGTAAAACAGTTTTTTCTCCGAATACGAATATGTTGAAACATTATCATTCCTTTATATTTTGATCAAGATATCCAAAATTCCTTCGAATTTAATATTTTCTTTACATATAGCGGGGCAATGCAGCCAGCATCTTGGGGACGCTTCCGACTGATATTGGTATGGATCAGTTGAGGTACCTCTACATTGTTAGTTACAGTCAGTTAACTGAACTGTTTCTATTGAAATACTAGTTCTTATTGGTTTCACAGTCAAAGTAATTACATTTTTTTTATAAGTTCATCCGTGAACTAGTTCGTGAAGTTTGCAAAATTTCCTCAAAACCCAAAAGAGTTGAGATTTGAATAAAATTGCCATAAATATTAATAAACAATATTAAAGAAAAAAAACTGAGAGTTTGTTGGTTTATGCAAACCACTGTTCCCAATTTCCAGTAGATATCTTTCCTTATTGGTGCCTTAACACGCAAAAATCTTCTTAAAGCGTGAAAGCTACTTGACGGTTAAGAGCGGGTAAAGCCATAACACATAACAAGCGTAGACACTACCATTACATCCATGGAAGTCTTGCTATATCCGATTTAGCATGCCCCGCGGCATCTCCCAAGATGCTAATTGCTGTCTGTTATCTTAGGAACCGGAACTACAACTACGCTTATCTCACAAGAGGCTTAAAAGGGCCGAGATAAACGCCCGAGTGAAGGAGACTGGAGTTGGGGAACAATGTGTTCAGTAGCTTGTTGAAAATGATCTATTGTTGTGTTTCATCAGGGCCTTCTCGCAGTCTTAGCTAGATATCTCGACATACCGTTCCATTTAGAACGCATTGTCAGTCGATCATTGTCAATTATAAGGGGCGATTTAAATACCGTTTGGTCGATCCTTTCAAAATGCTTAGAAACCATTTAATTGATATTTTACTCAAAAATTGAATAAGTACGTCGTTTTGAGATGAGTTTATCAAAATATGAAACATTGGTAAATCGATTTATTTATACACAGCAAAAAAATCATCATCACCATCAACCTTGATTAGTCCACTGCTGGACATAGGCCTCCCCCCTAATGAGCGCCATAGCGCCGCAGCTTGCTGCATCCAGCATCTGCCTGCAGTTTTTCGCTGGTCGTCATCCCTCCTGGTTGGAGGGCGTCCTACACTATGTTTGCCTAGTCGCGGTCTCCACTCAAGAACACGTTTACCCCATCTGTTGTCGGTTCTTCGCAAGACATGGCCGGCCCACTGCCACTTCAGCTTGCTAATTCTTTGGGCTATGTCGATAACTTTGGTTTTCTGTCGGCACAAAACAATAAACACGCACAAAAAAATAAACAGCTTGAGCACCACTTCGTTGCTAATCTTTGTTCTATTCTTTGACATGGTTCGACAGCGTTGCACGAGGCACCACGTTAACATGGAAATAAAAATTCTACTGCAGATACCCAAAATTATGATGGATTCGTTATTTAGACCGGATCTAAGCACTAACTAATCAAAATCAATACAGACAGCGGACCAAGTTTCGGCTCGTACTCGAGTAGTAACCAAGTGGAATGGCACGCTTTGTGCAAGTTAGAACTAAACTCTACTAGAGAGGAAGCCGAGCTTGTGGACGGAATGCCAGGTAACTTGGCAACGGCACAGAATTGTATAAGAGATGACAGTAGTCGGGATCTGAGGATGGAGGGAAGTATTCTCATTTAGGCACCGATTTTTAGGGCACCACATTTGCGGCACCTATTTTTTTCCCAGTTAGGGCACCCACAAAAAAGTAATGTCTAGTGATGGGCTTTTGATATGGTTTGATATTTTTTAACTTATGCGATCTGAGCAGCATTATCATTAAAACTATTTAACGGGTATTTAAGTTGTACAAAAACCGCATATTAATCTGTGGTAGCAGGTGAATAACCTTAAGTATTGTTTATTTATTTGAAAACACCTTAGATGGTACTAATAATAGTGAAGTGCCTGGTTTCGATATTCCGTGCAATCGCACAGAATATCGACAAATGGCATCAACAATCTAATTAGATTCAACAATCTAATCGTAATTAGATTGTTGATTGTTGATGCCATTTGCAAGAAGTAACAATGGATAAACTACGCTGAAAATGCCCCAGCCTTGTTCAACATTTTAACGTGGCATTTTGTGGCACTATTTGTCTTACAAATCATCTACGTTCGTGTTGTCAAAACGCCCTAAAACGTTTTATACTACACCTGCTCGGAAAGTACCTATTCCTTTTCCATTTACAGAATAGAAAGTATCTCTTTGCAGGCCCATAGGAAACCGGGAGGAAAAACTCTATGGAATTTCATTTCTCACGTGTTTTAGCGGGAGGAAAAGTGTATGGAGATCCAATTCTAACGTGTTATTTTTTTTTAAATTTCCTAAAACATCGGCCGGTAGCTATGGTTATTTTCGTTCGGTCAAACGACAAAAAGTTTTTACTCCAAGTCCATTAGGCCTCCTCCGATTTCGGAACAATATTTTGAAAAAAGAACCCAAAGGCTGGCGCGGTCAATGAGGTTTTACCAACATCATTGGGCGCGATTTCAATTAATAATTAATTCTGCTTTTTATTTTCCTCGAAGGTGTAGTATAAAGCACTATTTATCACTCGGCAGAAAGTGCGATTCCTACCTCGTATGTTTTAAGGCAAAACCAAGCGCCAAAACGACACACTCGGTAGGAATTGATCACTTTCTCGCCTTGGTGTAAAATACACTACTGTGTGACAGCCACTTTGTAACCTACATTTTGTGTCACGGGATTTCGTTAAACCGAGGAGTTCCCCAGAATCCTCCAGGGAATAAGCTGGAAGAGTCTGGTGACATCACTCTGTCATCCGAAAGAACACTACAAAACATCTTCGATATCCACGAAGCATGGTTTGTAGAGTTCGTTCGGTACTTTAGGTATTAATACACCCGCATAGAGGCCTAAAGTGAGTGCATGTAGTTTCTTTACTCATTCCACAAGTGAAACCATAATGTGCTGCACAGGTTGCTAAAGTAAATTCAATTTACTTGCTAAGAAGATACCTATCGGAAGTACCTCATGGTACTAGATTATATTACTTGACAGTGTTTGGCCTTTGCGTTGCTAAGGCAAGTACCTGTCTGAGTGTATTCCATAGGAACAAGAGTTGTTATTGTTGTTCCCATATTAAAACGACAGATTTGTATTGTTTAGAACTCAAAACAGAATAATAGCAAGGAAATCCAGCCACTAAAGACTCCAATTAATTACCCTCCTTCATGCGCAGTCGGGTAAAACAGACACCTCCGACCAAAACAACCCAACTCGTAATTTGTTAAAATTAATTACCATTTGGCAAGAAATATTCATTGACACAAACGATCCAATAGCGAACCGCTTCAAACCGCTTCAAACTTTCTCTTTGACGTTTGCACCACAGATTATATTATAAAGCACCTGCCGCCTTTGGATCGGAGAGTTTCCGAGTAACTTTCGGTTGTTCTGTTGGCTTCACTCGATGATTTCGAAATTATAGCTAAACCACGCTAGAGTACCCATGAAAAGACGTAGGTATGATGGTTGTATATTTTCTAGGTAGGTAGAAACTAAAATGGAGTTTAATAGTTCGTCCAGGACCGCGATCACGGTGTTGTAAGTGTTACCTATTGACATTACGGCATAAGGGTTAGCAGTTGAAACGTTAGCGTGCGCGTTCACATACCGGCATCGGACAATCCACACTGGCCCCATCAATGGTTTGCCATACAAGATCCGGGTTATTCCAGTTTTCCCCCTTGAAATCCCCCTTGGGGGGAAAACTGGACTTCAAACCGTACAGCACGAAGCAGACTGTCGGCAATGCCAGCGAGGATTCTTGAAGGTCTCTTTCTAGAAGACTTGACTTTCTTAAGACATCACGCCTGGGTATATACAATCTGTTATCACGAAAGAAGTTTGTTAATCCTGGTCAATTGGTATGTGGACAACGAACGTGGACAATAAAATAAAATTAGAACTAAGGAAAAAGTACAGACTGAGACAACACAGTGAGTAATTTCTTTGTATTCTTTTTGAAAAATGTTTAACTCAGACGAACTCTGATTTTGCCCCAAATAGAGAATATCACGAGCATTCCCTATTCTATACAACCCAAAACCACAATGAACCCTTCCCAATCGGCACCTCAATCGCCCCATCAAGAGAGCCACTATAAAGGTACAATAGTACCTTCATATCTATAAAGTGGGTTGCACACGTCCGTACAGGCCGGCGACCGATAGCACAATGCGGCAAACGACGCGGGCGCTTCCTTCCGGTCGCGGCGCCACCGTCGCAGATTTATGCCCGTCACTTCCTGTCGCCATATGCGTGCTACCCTCATTTGCAAACGTTTTTCAGTTGAGGTTGACTTTGCATAAATGTTTTATGTTACTGACTAGATAAGTAGACGCATATTTAACATACTTTTAACCCTTTACGTTAAAACAGGTAATTTTCAATTTAAATGGTATTTCCTAAAAACTGTCTAGGAGTTTGTGTTAGAACCTTATTGATCAGTAGTGTTTGTAGTACTGCTACTATTTTCTGTGGTTCAACTTGTAAAGAATACAAAATCACAATTCGCCCCAAAAATTCCAAATTCTGCTGAAAAGAAGTAAAAACCTTGGCTGAAGTAACAAAGTTAATCCGTTTAAAAATCGCGTAAAATTGAGAGCGATGTTTAAATTAAAATTGGACGCTAAAAAGGTCGACACGACTCGTCTCATGTGGGAGAACGTAATGAAGTTAATTTTAACGCGTTTAAAGTGCTGACTACACGGAACGTAGTCACTGTCGTCGGCCATTTTCCTACTAAACTACGTACAACCAACCTATAAAGATCGATCTACCTACAAGCAATGTGTCTTTTTCAAATATCAATTATCATAGTGTTTCATTTCTAGAGGTGTGTAGATCCGGAGTCAAACGGCTCCTGGAGTCGTGTCCGCTCCTGGAGCCGTATGGTTCCGCTCCGGATTAGCGTTCGTGGCGTGTCCGCGGACACGTTGGACTCGTCGGTCTCGATCCATCAAGTCGAATGAATGTAACAGCGAGCGATTGGAACTGTGTGGATCTGGGCTTCGATTCGGGTTCGGACGTCTTCGATCGACAGATCCGGGTCCATTTACGAGTAACTACTACAGTCAAATTATACCTACTATATTATAATTTGCTAAACAAATCGAAATATACCCACTTATTTGTACTTTTGTACCAAAAAATGAGTAAATAGGCATAGGTACTTATTATTATTATTATTATACTTATACCTACCTTAAAAAACTTAGGCTAGTATTTGTCACAGATTAGATCCCACTAACGAACATGTCATCCCCTAAGGAAAAGTATTGCTATGTTTTTATTAGTCATTGATTCAATAGATCCACCGAAACAAACGTGTCCTACAAACAGACAGATCCAATGGACATGTAGGAACTGTTAATAAAAGCGGATCCTACCCGATCCGCTAGATCCACTGATCTAATGGACATGTAGGAAGCGAAACTGCACGCGGATCCAAACAGATCCACGGACACGACTCCTGGACACGTGTCCGGACCCAACTGGAGTCGGACCAGATCCGCTCCAGTCGTGGACACGTTTAGCGCATGCCTATTCATTTCCTTTAGACCTTATAGGACTCGTCACAAAATTCGAATTAGATAAGTAAAACTTGGAAATAAAATGATCACTTTGATTTTCACACTGACACAGGCTCTTATCACTCTAATAAAATTCATAGGAAATCATCACCATCATCAGCCTATATTAGTCCACAGCTGGACATAGGCCTCCCCTTATGAGCGCCATAGCGCCCTGTCTTCAGCTTGCCGCATCCAGCATCTGCCTGCAGTCTTTCGCAGATCGTCATCCCACCTGTCCGGAGGGCGTCCTGTACAACGTTTGCCGTAAACAACGTAGTCATAGGTATTTTTGAAAATTTAAAATTTACTTAGCTGGTTCTCTCTGATTTCCGATTTTATTTTGTTTTAAAAACTTACAAACAACCCTAAAGAAATTCTCCTTCATTTTTTCCTGACACTGAGACCTATGATGGCGCTGCATTGGAATCGAATTAGTGTGGAATTTTATAATACGACATTGTTATGCAAAACCAGAGATAGATTCAATATTTTCTTAACATAAGTTTTGATTACTTAGACCCAGATGATGCGGTATAAAAATGCTTCTTATTGGGAACCTCCGAGGCTGTAAGCCGTTTAGATTCCGTTCTAGTAATAAAATATTCGCAGGTAACCGGAGCGCTGCAACTTGGGGGAACTTAACTTATCCGTGTTTTAGGCTGCCTTTCCACCAGAGATGCGTAGCGAGGAATGTGTTTTTAACACCATCAGAATTGCATCATTTACCTAGCCCGCAGCTGTGGTGGAAACGGCTCCGCGGAGCGAGGTTTTTTACACACAATACAAGGGAAAGATGTGTGCGAGGAATATGTCGTAGGGACGGACGCGGGCGAAAGAATAGCAGTCACTAAACGGTAGCCCTACCCTAGCCTTGCCCTTGCTCGCTTATCTGAAAAGAGCCCGCTACACATCCTCGCACCGGTCAGCTTGCTCGTACATCTCTGGTGGAAACACACACGTCGTTACACAGCCTCGCTACGCATCCTCGCACCGCTCGGTTACCTCGCACATCCCTGGTGGAAACGCAGCCATAGGCCGAGATTATGTTGATGTATGATAAAGTTGCCGAAATTTGAAACTTCATTCGTAATTTAGGAGGAGTTGGTCTTTTTGTTTTATCGTCAGAGAGTGGGTGATTATTAGAAAGATTTGATGGTATTAACATATTAAGGATTAAGCTTGTCGTACACCTGGAAAACACCGCTGCAGCACAATACAGCACAAAAGATGGTATTCATACACAAAATACAGAAAAATGGGCTATAACTCGTAACATTTCAATGAATTTTTAACCCCCGACGCAAAAAGAGAGGGGTGTTATAAGTTTAACGGGTCTGTCTGTGTATATGTGTATATGTCTGTGGTATCGTAGCTCCCAAACGGATAAACCGATTTTCGTTTAGTTTTTTATCTGTTATAGATAATTTTATCCCGAGTGTTCTAGCCATGTTTCATGAAAATCTGTTCGGCCAATAAAAGTCGGCGGGTTTTTAAAATTCTTAATTTTGTCTTGTTAATTAGAGACAGCATCAGATGACAGACAGCTCCCGGGCAACTAGTTTGAAGCATGTGGGAAGCCGTTTTGTCACTGTAAAATGTATAAGGGTGGACGCTAGCCTTCCACTGATAAGCGCCTTATTGGCTTTTATCTCATTGGGACTAGTGCCCATAATCCCCACGCTGGGCATGCGGGTTGGTGACCAGTTTGGTGGTTAAATTATTCTGCATTGGCGCTGCTGCCCGCCCCCGGTGGATATCCCTTAGTCGCCTCTTACGACACCGGCGGGAAGAGTTGGGTGGTGCAAATTCTAAGCCGGCACCACACAGCACGACGAGCAGACAAAGGTCCATTGATCTAAAAATAACTTTTATTTTCACGTAGTTATTTAACATCCATTAATCTTTTCCTCAGTCCGTTGACATCAGGCTAGTTAGATGTGGGCGTCCTCTTTTACGAGCCCGCTCCATACTGTTCTGTGCGACCCTCAACCAGCGTCTTCCAACCACCCCAAGGATGTCACGTAAATACCTATCAGATGGGCCTCCTGAATTGTATTGGAATGTATTTGCCCTATACAGGGTCATTGGAAGTTCACTGACATTGCATGAACTGCGCTCTCTGGGTTCTGCCCATCATGAAAAACACGTTCATAAAGACGCCAGGTCTTCGTTTTTATTTTTTTTGTAAATCACCTATACTTAATAAAAAATTAAAAACAAACACGTTTCTCCGACGAACAAAAGTTTTTAAGTTTATTTAGAGAACGATTATTGGATGGAGGGGGAAGATACCTACTACCAAAATAAAATTAAAGAATCAGTACCTTCACAAACGTGTTCGTGATGATGGGAGTTCATGCAGTGTCAGTGAAATACTAATAACCCTGTATTTTATCCACCAAATACGTAGTCATACAGATAACTTGATTACGTTAGTTTAAAGATAGATTTAAATTTAATCTCAATGATAAAGACGCTTGGCATTGTTCCTGATATTGATAAGTCTTCACACGTAAACCGATGAAGAACTAAAAGCTCTATAATAGACCGGCAACGGGCGCTTCAGAATATCTTAGCAGTTTGCCTCACCATCGGGGCTTAAGTGTCTACTGTAAGAAACTAGATGTCTTTAGAGGATAAAAGTATCGTTTAAAAAGAGGCTGAATATCTTTGTGTCTTTTGTGTATAGCGTTAAAACGCTGGATGGTATAAGAAGGTACCTACTTACTAGCCATTTTAAGGGAAAATTAATTTTAGCAGCCATAGGAACTTGTTTTGTGGTGGCCTAACGCTAAAGTAAAGGCTGATATGTAAACAGGGGTTTACTTAACAGACAGAAGTCGCATCTTTCTTCTAATCGCAGATTTGATCTATAATGATCGATTGTATCGATCAACGACGGTGTTTGTTTTTGGATGTCGATTACCAGACAGGGCAAATGTTCTTCTTCTTTTTTCTAGCCTTCGTCGACCAGTAGACTGGTGTAGGCCCCCTACAAACTCATCTATTTCCTTCTTCTTTGGGTAGTTAATGTCCAGTTGCTGCCTGCCATATTTTTTATGTCGTGCGTCCATCTCACTTGTGTCCGTCCCACCGGTTTTTTTCTCCCATGTCCAAGGTCTGGTGGTCAAGGTCAGTCTCCAAGGTCTCTTCAAGATTTTCTTGCATCCTGATGTCTCTTAGCGGGCTATGTGGCCTGCCCACTCCCATTTTTCTATGTATAATAAAAAATATCTATCTGTATTGTATTATGTATATCCGTTATCTAGTATCCATAACACGAGCACTGCTTAACTTGGGGCTAGATAATGCTGTGTGAATTCTCCAGCATTATTTATTTATTATAATGTTTTAAGTCCTCCAAGAAAATTCAAATACATTTTCAAAATTCTGTGAATGCAGTTCTATTTAAAAAATAAAGGAACGTTTCCTTGGAGTATTATTGGCTATCATGAATATTTCGGAAACTTGCTCTCCAGGTAACATTCATTTGTTCTATCCTGTATAGGACCCGCGAACGAAGATGGGTAGATCTATCTCTGTCTGTACAGCGGCAGTGGTTACATTAGAATCTGAATCAATCAGGCATTCACTGTAGACCGAGCATGCTGGGGAATATGGGAAATATTCAATGAGGCTAATAGGTTTATTTAGGGACTAGACAATCGCATAGCGGTTTCACCCGCGTAGTTCCCGTTCCCGTGGGAGTTCCTAAATAAAATATAGCCTATCTCACTCCCTGAAAAGTAAGCTTCCTAACGGTGAAAGAATTTTTCAAATCGGTCCAGTAGTTTCGGAGCCAATTCAATACAAAAAAACAAACAAGCAATCAAATCTTTCCTCTTTTAATATTAGTATAGATTATTTAGTCCATCCAGTTAAAGATTTAGATAGTAAGTAGATAGGTACCTACCTAAAGTAGACATCTATTGGCCTGTCTCAAGGTCCATTTACACCAAACGAGCGAATGCTCATTCTATCCCCACTACGTCAAATTCTTCTAGTGTACAGGCAACAGGCGTAGAATATTCTTTCGTTGTTCTTAGTGCGTTCGCAAAGATTCTATAGAATATTCTAAGAATGCTCGCTTGCTCGATGTAAACGGCGCAAGAGCGCGTGAACAGTTGCTTGGAGCATTCTAGCGTGTTCGGACGCGCTCGCGCCACTGAGCGGTCTCATCAAAGCGTCTCTGTGTTCGTTTGATGTAAATGGATACGTCTAGCTTTCGTTTACACTAAAAGATTACGAAAGAATGCTCTTCTTCTAGCTCTAGCTCTATGTTCGTTTGATGTAAATCGACCGTTAGAAGACCACAAAAATAAATTGAATTAAAAAAATAGAATGCTAGTTAGCTAAGTAGGATTCAACAAAACGCAACTCTGGGTACAACCAAAACCACAAAATAAGTTGCCAGAACGAAACATGTTCGACATTTGAATCGCAAAGCGCGCCTAATCGCGGTATCATACGACATCCGCCGCACGAGAGAACGGCTGAATTTTAAACATGGAACGTTGCGTCCGCTGTGTTGCTGGCGAATAAAGTTCGCTTTGGTGCGGTCAAAAATTTTATTTTTTTAGGGTTTCGAGATCGGTTTTAAAAACCTTATGGTCTCGCTTTGTCTGTCCTTTTTTCCTTCTTTAATTTCTTAACAACTACCGCAACTAACTTGAAATTTAAAATTACAATACATTTCGTGCGCCGGTAAAGAAATGTTAAAAAAGGGGGTGATAATTTTCAAAAGGGAGGGCTACCTCACCAAGAGTGGTATTAAGTAAATGAAAGATATCGGTTTGTATATTTCAAAATAGTTTTTGAAATTTCTGTACATATCATGCTTTTTGAAATATTTTGAAAAAATACCAAGGTAGGTATTCATTAAAACACGAAGTCTTCTTGACGGATCTTGTTATCTTTGTGAAGATAAAAGCAAGGAGGACCAAATCTATTCAACAATTACTTTTGTCTACCACTTTTGTCATTACTTACTGATCAATAATATTAAATTCAGAACCTCTGCGCTTCTTTTGGATTCAAGTCCGGCACTAAACTATTTGGATGATAATTTAAAAAAATATTAACCTAGAACAAAGCATATTTTTTTACCTTAACGGTTTCCGTAAGCTTTTAGGTCTTAAACCTACTGAAATTCTGTAATTTATGCAATCTGTTTAATTCCCTTGAATCCCTGAAACCATAAAAATCCGACCAAACAATAAATGCTTATGCAAATTGAATTGTCCAGTCCGAGCTTCTGTAGTGTTGCTGAAACTAGATCATGTACAGAAGTGAAACTCGGTGAATAACTTTTCGCCTCGATCTTAGATGGTATAAAATCATAGTTGTTTTTTTTTGCGATTGGTTAAAGAAATGAGAAACAATAATTAATTTTGTGTCGCCGTATGGCGCACACAGAACTTTTGCATGAAGCGACTCACATGTCACAAAATTACGCTCGTTTGGCCTTAATCGTTTATCTTAAGCGATTTTTGTTGTGAATGACTTTTGTACTGTTGTAAATGCCAATATTTTCAACGGTTAGAAACTGATTTTTCAGTAAGTAGGTATTCCATGATAGTTTCATCACTATATCGCAAGTTTCACATCTGCCAAAGGTAGAAGAACCTTTGCACTATTTAATATTCCGTGGTGTGTTGCCGTGGATTTCCTGTTGATTGGAGTTGATAACGCGATTTGTGGCTGTATTGCACGATTCTTTAAACGCTGGGCGTAAATGCTGAAAAATAAGGTTACACTCAAACAATGCTGTTTAAACAGTTATAGGGTACAAGCTTCGCTCACGCCTGGATAAAATATAGCCCATGGCAATCCAGGTTAATGAAGCAAACTTCACTTTGATTTTCTTGAGAAATACATTTTATTGGACAAAAATATTTTTTTAAAAGTCTCACAAGCCATGAATTCAATAATTAGGCGAAGTTATAGTGAATGAATTTTTTAATATTAAAATATACTTAATTGTATTTGGATTTTTTAAATCTTATATTGCATGCTAGACTATAGTGAGACATGAGCAGATTATTTGTATTTATACCATCTGTATACCATGTTTGACGCAAATAAATCTTTGAATCTTGAGTAAATCGTTACTTACTCACATCAGACTAAATTATAAATGCGTAAGTTTGGATGTATGGATGGATGTGTATGGAAAGACGAATGTTTGTTACCTCTTCACGCCAAAACTTCTGAACGGATCGAGCTGAAACTGTGCATAGATCTAGCTCTAAGCCTAGAATCAAACGTAGGTTACTTTTTACTTTATTCTACATACCGAAGCAACAGAAATAAAAAAATATCACTTTATTTCCGTGTCAGTGTTTAGTTTTATATTTTGACTTTTCTAAGTGTACATTTATTGTATTTATGGAAATAAAGAGTTTTTGATTTTGATTTTTGTTACTTTTTATCCCATAAATCAGTTTCCAAGGGATAACGCTTCCATAGTAACAACGCATGCGAAGCTGCGAACAGAAACTGCTAATTAATAATAATAATATACTTGTTGTATAATAAAAAAACATGCTAACTCAATAAGTACTTAATAGTACCTAGGTCTATTTAATAAAACATACTAAATAAATAAAAAATCCAAAAAAACTGCCCCCACCCGCTCCTGCATAAAATGTAGGTAACAATGTAAAACAACTTATGTAGGTACCTACTAAGCTAACACGCACAATGGACCAAACCGAGTCTAAGTGCGGAAAATAGAGTACACAATACCTACTAAGCTAAGCCTAACTAGATACATTCCCTTTCAAACACATAATAGTACGAAAGATCTAAACTATTCCGCCCAGCGTGAGTTCCTCAATATTTATGAAGCCGAGTTGCCGTCATCAATCACAAAGTTATAAATAAAACAATAAAAGGTAAAAACTTGAGGGTCTGCAATATTGCGTCGGAAACTCACTTATTGGAATAATATGGAGATTGTTGTATTAGAAGTGCCTTGGGATGTAACTCTTTACTTTTCTCATTTCGGTGTTTTGTTTTTGTTCGCTAGGCTTCATTCGCTGGGAAAATTAAAAATTTGATGACCGGGCGGTCAGGACCCGGCTTAAAGATGACGAAAATATGTGTGTGGACTAGATTCTAGCAGCCATTTAATACGATCCTACGTACCTAGGTGCAATTTTTGAATTTCTAGACGTATGAAGCTTAGCGAAAAAAACAAACAACCCTTTGATACGTAACGCCGCCGCGTAACGTTTTTTTGTACCATTCCCTATTCTCCTACAGTATAAAACTAAACTTTCACTCTTTAAGAAAAACTACCAGTAAGTTCATAATGAAAGCAGCCGAAATAGATTCGAAATAAGTTATTTATGATAAATCGTATAAATCATTTGCCAACGCCTCCAACCGCGATATGAGCGAATAAACTTGTGTGATTTACCAATGAGATAGCACTCAGTAAACTTTTACTTTAGCTTTGGGGAAAGATTTGTGTTGATATTCCAAGGAGTTTTCCTATTCCTTTAAAAAATCAATTTCATATCAGAAAGTATAGTGTTTAAAAACATTATACTTTCTGAGAAAAAAATATCGCTTTGCTAATAGTAACTTCGTAAGATGAAGAAAAAAATAGCCACTCCAGTCGGCATTGCCTATATATTACTTTGGTATTTAAATCATCTCCTGAGTGGAAATGATTTCAGTGCAAGGCGCCCAAAGTTCTATTTATCTAAGGCTTTACTTCCTTCGGGTGCAATTCTGCAAAATAGTGGGTTTTTGGCAGTTTTGTAATGAAATTTTTAAAAACTTAGGTACTTTACTTGAAAGTAAAGTAATTTAAAAAAACTGAATTTACTTTTAAAAATCCACTCCCACCGTCCATCGAAAATGAATGCTCTTCCGGTTCCGGTTGCATTCATTTAATTTCTCAAAAAATTATGTATCCACACAAAACCTTCGCAAATAGTAAAGCGAGTTTTTTCGTTACCTCATCTCGTACGCTACTTGTAATGCGTTTAATATTTCATATCGGTTCTATCGGTATCTGTCCCGTAATAAATAACAAAAACTCGGGGGGTACGGAACCTATCAATACGGTATTAGGTTGGTATTGTTGTCTCTGCCATAACTTTTGTGTGATCGTTTTGAAATAAGAACTTTTTAGTGTGATCTGGTTTTAAAATGAGGTTTGTTATGGTTTGGAGTACTTGTGGACTTTATTAAGTTTTTAGTCAACACTGAGATAATATTCTAAGATAGCGAAGAAAAATAATTAAGTGTATATCGCGATACCTACTCGTTTCATTTTAATTTACTACTCTTTTTTTCGTTCCCACAAAATTCTCTGACGTCATAATCTGACTGTGTATCTAAGTAATGGCGAAATATCTTCTGACATGGACGACTCATGTTTCCAAGAACCATCAGAAAATTCAAATAATATACTAATTCACAAAAAATCTTCAAAGCCATTGTCCTCGAATTACCACTCCCGTGGCGCGAATAAACCCGTGCGACTGCAATGTCGTTAATTCGCGATTTAAATCGCACTGCAATAAATCGGACGCTTAGCGCTTTTGACGCCGCGTTCACATTGTCCCAGTGTTGCCAACATTACATTGTGCAAGCGTAGTACCAACCTACCGACATCACATTGTTGCATGTGTAGCCCGGTTTATTAGACGATAAGAATTCACATTGACTTTGGACGATGAAATGCTTTTTGAATCGGTTTTCGCTGAATATGTAGCTTTGATTATGATTAGGTATCACAAAACCACCGTAGAAATTATTTTTAAACACCATCACGGTTAGATTTCTCGCAATAAGTGTTTTAATAAGTACATAGAAACGTAGACAACCCCCAGCTAGAAAAATCTTTTTACGTTATTCGTGTAAAAATAACGTCAGTTTGGCCGCGTCTGGCGCCCCGGCTTTATCTGAATTTACGAGCACAAATCAAACATTTAGTCATCGGCTGTAAATCAGGATGCTGCGATTTATTAGACGTCTCATGTGCTGGAAAATTTCAGGAAAAATGGCTTTAAAATCCTGGGAAATTAGGTTCATGCCTATGAAGTTTTATTTTATAGGTATCTACTTAATATATTTTATACAGCATAAGAGTCTGTCACGAACCTGTAAATATAACGCATTAACCTTTGTGAGAGAAACATAAATGATTTTTCATTTATTTATTTATTATGTAGGGCTGGATGGGAGTGTTGATTATTTTTTGCTTAGTCCTTAGATCTCAAATTTAGTGCGGACTGGCTTACACTAGAGGCGTTACTATTAACCAATAGTATTCTTATAAGGCTATTCTGTGACTCTGCTTTGATTTTAGCTTTATAAATGTGTTCGTTCTCTGGTACATTTAAGAATGAATACGCATTATGAATCAGAAAATCTCGATGTAGTGTAATTTAAACTTACCTAGGTTACGTTAAGCTGTTGGTCCTGTGCCTTACCTCTCCCCGGTCGTGTCGGTCTGCCGTCCCATCGGATTATGAGACTGGAAGGAAGTAAAAAAAAAAGTGCACCAGTGTTTGCGTGCATCACTTATGCACTGGAATATGTCCTGCGCACCTGGACAGTCTTTGTTGAGGCTGAGACTGTTCGCCATGGCCGAAATTCGGCTAGGAGAGCCTCATCATCACCTAGGTAAGTTTAAAATATGGTTTCTTTTTAACTATCTATAGTATCTGCAATACGGAGGCAGTAATATACGCTTTTTATATAGTCAATATTAACCAGTAATAGCCTAGCTAGAACATACATACTACCAGCTATCGATGCAACCACAAAAATGCTCGCAAAAGTACACAAATACAAAAGGGCAACGGCAACTGTTTACGAATTATTGCAGTTTTCCCTCACAAAAGTCACATAAAGCACCCTTATTGCCCACAAGTGGGTAACTTTAATTAACAGTTGTGCCTCTACCACTAGAAAACGTCGAGCAACTTCTGAACTTTATTCAAAACTAACGAATGTGTGAGCTGGATAGCGTATAGAGTTTATGAAATAAGTCTACTTATACCTTGCTACTCGAACTCGGATACGAACATCTTAACAAGGTAAAGGTTTCTTGTTCGCTTCTTTTACTTCTGATAATGTTAGGTAGACTTAGTATATTATATATTATGATAATGTTTATAACTTCATGCCAAATGTGTGGCAACACGCTGTGTCGACACTAGACAAACCTTATACGGTTTAACGTGTCGTAGAAATAAGAATAGAATAAGTTTTTAATTAATAAAGAAATACGAAGAATACAAATACCTCAAAAAGGTTAAAGTGAACAAAAAATCTAAGTGATCACTTAATTTCCTAGTTTGACTGACGTAATTTTGTGACGTGTCCAAGAGTCCAGGAAAGTCAGAAAGGAAATAAAGTACTTTGATATTTTGATTTTATGACTTTCTAGCTTCTGCCCGCGGCTTCGCACGCATATTTTGGGTATACTATGTATCCTATTATTTATCTAAGTTAGGCTATGTTCATAATGTACGCCAAATTTCATCTTGAGCTGTTCAGTAGTTTTGGAGATCCTAGGTAACAAAAAATCTCATTTCACAAACTTTCAGCTTTATAATGTTAGTAGAAGTAGAATGAAACGAGTTATGACTAAGTAATTGTTGAGGTAGCGTGTGGGTTCTGATTAGAAATCTAGAGTTAGATCTAGCTTTAAGAGTTAAAACTGAGCCCTTAGTAATAATCTATCTACATGTATGTATCTTACAATAGTCAGTAAAGATAGAGCCATAAAAAACGCACATAAATGTGCTGAAAACCATGACTACCTCAGTCATGGCATTCAGCACATTTATGTTGTGAATTTAACTTAAATTCACAACATAAATGTGCCGAATACATAAATGTTTAACACCGAACTTAGATTTTTCTTTTTGAAACCAAACCACTGCAAAACGAGATAGAGTGAGAGTCTTAGGTAAATAGAAAAAAAATGGTCGTCTGTAAAGTCGGCTTACTGACGATAGTTGAACGTGACAACGCAGACGCATCGCTCACTCAAGTAGGAGAGAGACGGATGTCGAGCGCTCTCGCTTGCACTTCAAGCCTTACATGGAACGCCTCAGAGCGAGGTAACGCCGCATGACGTCAAGTTTTTTCGTGCGTGCAGCCGGCTCTATCGAATTATAAGACGTTGTCACGTCAAAACAGAAAATAACTAAACAAAATCTATTCCGAAAAACCAACAACCATCAATCTTCGAATTGAATTCTCCGATTGGTAGCGACATCTACCCACAATAAATCAAAACAACCTCGAATAGAACCGTCACATTACCACAAAAGATTTAACTCAAACCGAACTGGAATATAAATTATATTTTCCCCTCGCTTTGTTCGCGGACGTGTGGCTTCACGATGTTTAAAAATACATTAAAAATACGCTTTTGTGTTCCTGAAGTCAAAATGGTTAAAATGTAGAGAAATGCTGGGAAAACAACATAGATGTAAGTAAAATTCGTGAGATTGGGTAGTAACTTCTCGAAAGTGGAAGGCTCAAATTAGGTCTAATTCGGTCCCACCTCAGTCGTAGTCAGACATGCGGCGCCGCTGGCGTTCCTGCTTCACGTGCGTACTGTTGTCTCGGTCGCACTTCGGTCTAGGTACGTCTTTCCATATTTGTTGTTCATTAGGTAAGGTAAGTATATTGCAAAATATTAATAGCGTTTCTTTGCGTTTAGTTGTAATGTAACACAACACAGGCCATTTGTTGAGTTAGCGCTGGGAGAACGTGTAGGTGTACTACAGAATTTTACTTAGATCCATGGAAAACAAATATATAATCACGAGTTGTAAATTTTTAAATTTATATTGAGCTAATTTTGGCATTAACTTATTTCAAATCTAGGACAACAATCAGACAGGTTTATTTAAATTATTTAAACAATGGACTCATTTCAGATCGTCAAAACTAAATTAAACTTAACTTATTTATAGCACCTAATGTTGGCGTCCCATTCAAAACGATCGATATAAACAGAACGACATCATTCTTAGTGCTTTCGAATTAGTTTAGTTAAGTCTGGGCGACATCTGAATTTGAAACCATGTTTTTAAAGAAAATTACAATCAAATATTAGAAACAAATTAGAACTAGTATTTACAATTGAAATGATTTTTGATGACTTAACTTTAATTTTAAAACTAAATTGTAATCATACTTACCTACAGGTAAGTTGATAAATTATTATCTTTATTTTTTTCTAACTGTAGACTGTTGTAATCAATCTACAGGTAGCTCAACTCATCTTTCTTTCATCATAGGAGTTCTAAAACAAACAAAACATTTCAAATAAGACATGGGACTAGCGTTTTGCTGCGAAATGCTGACAAACAAAATGCAACCAGCTTTGTGGGTACTTATCTTTCATTTAAAACTTTCAGCTTTTAAAGCAGAGCATCTATTCATAAGCGAATTTCAAATGAGACAATACACACACACGGTCCGAAGCACAAATTGAGAAACAATTCAAACGAGTTTTTAAATTTCAATTTCAAGCGCGGAGTTTCAGTAAAAAGATGAAAAAGTGCTCGTAGGACGCTAATTCATAAAGTTCTTTACGTTACGTTTTCGCGGTACAACGGGCCTAAGGGGAATCTAGACCACTCGCATGAACATTTAAATGGAGAGATAAAAATGTGTTGTGAAACTATGCGTGTTAGTTTAGTTGAAATTTTTTTTGCTACATGCTACCGGCATGTCAACGAAATTTAGTGAAGGAATTGCTCATAAGTATCACATACAAAAAGGACTAATGGGCATCGCAAATAGAATGGCCAACTCATTCATTGAAATTTTATAAATTACTAGATTCTGCCCGCGGCTTCGCACGCGTTAATTAAAAAAACATTGTCCAGCGGACAAAATTGTGAATCTAAACCATTCCCAGATTCCCTTGAACACACACAAAAAATTTCATCAAAATCGGTCCAGTCGTTCAAAATTGTGAATCTAAACCATTCCCAGATCCCCTTGAACACACACAAAAAATTTCATCAAAATCGGTCCGGTCGTTTGAGAGAAGTTCAGTGACATACACACTCACAGAAGAATTATAATATACTAGCTGCGCCCCGCGGCTTCGCCCCCGTGGAAATTTATGTTTCCAACTTTCTTAATTTTTTCTTTCATAAGAACCTTCTCCTGACAATAACAAACACAACAAAGAAAGAATTAGCGAAATCGGTCCAGCCGTTCACGCGTGATGCCGTGACAACGCGAAACGGGTTTCATTTTTATATATAAGATAAAGATAATACAGTAGGTATGTTTTACTGACATTAAATAGTATCGTCTTTCTAACCAGCTAGAAAGATTTACTCCATAAACAGAAAAAAAGAGTTAAAACCCGATGTGCATATTTCAACTCCTCATGACTTTTTATTTTACCGTAAAAAAATAGTACAAACTTTTCTAAAGTTTGTACCTTCTACTTTACACAATTTATGCTTTACATTTATGGTTGTCTACCAAATAAATAAATAAATAAATAATGCTGGACAATCCACACAGCATCATCTTGCCCCAAGCTAAGCAGAGCTTGTGTTATAGGTACTAGATAACTGATATACTTAATACACTACATAGATAGATATTTTTATTATACATCGAAAACCTCCAGAACACACCCTGAACAAATATCTGCAGATCGTACAAACATTTGTCCCGAGGCGGGAATCGAACCCGCAACCGCGTCGTAGGTGGACCTTTGCCCGCTGCGCCACAGAGGTCGTCAAATTAACAAGAAATAACCGGAAAACTTTGGAATCATGGAAACAAAAGTCCTATCGTTTACTAGCAAAAAAAGAAAACAGACAGCAAAATTCCTACGTTCCAGTTGTGCCCCTGCCTGCGACGGATATGTCCTTTAGACAACACACACAACGTCCTGTCTACAATGGACAAAGGAAAAACCAATGCAAAAAGGCACAAGTTCACGTTTATTACAGTTAAGTAGTTCGCAAAACGACCAACGGATCTAGCTGAAATGTTGGTGAGTTAACCAAATTTAACATGGATATACAAAAATAATTAGGCTATTTTATATCCGGAATAAAAACGTGCTAAGCCAATTTACTATTTTCAACCCGAGATTAAGTTTGTAAATTATCGTTATATGACAATCTATTAAAAATTAACAATAGCAATGTTATTCATTGAAATAATCGTAAACAATGATGATACTATAGTATAGTTACAAAAGTAACATCCTAAATATGGAAAAATAGAAAATTTTTGGATATTGAACTGTGCAAATAACACTTCTGTTGATTTGTTAACTATAGAAAGAATTCATGTAATGTAATGATATATATTATTTTATTTTTATTTACTTTTGACATCAACTTATTATCATTGACATTCATTCAAATACATTAATGAAATTATAATTAATGGTATACTATTATGCTATTCATTGACTCTACCGATATTAAAAAAAAAAATACTGTTTTGGACTTGTTTAACTTTAGCTTATTCTAATTTCCTGATAATTTCTTATTTTGCATGTTAATGCTGTAAACCTGACCATGGTAGACTAGAGATACTATAGATTGACATAAGACCAATGTACACATTACCACCTAGTTACACAGCAATAAAATTCATTTATCATTTATCACTGTAGGTAAACTTGCTCCAACAATGTTTGCAGAAGTGTGTCCACTGTGGAACACCCTCGGGGCAAGTAAAAGGGAACAACTAACCCGCAGTTCTTTTGTCAGTCAGTCGCCTTCCGGACGATCTGCCAAAAGACATCATTGCTCTTTACCCTGTTCTGAGAATGTACTCAAATCTTTTGATACTTGTCATATGTATGATAGTAGATTTATGATGGTTTTTGTTATTAAGTGCGTAAGTCTACCTACCTATATAGTCTGTTAGTCTGTAGGTATGTATAAATGTATGAGTAGAAATAAATATTTTTCTTTCTTTCTTTCTAAGCCCTCACACTCAGGGTAATTTCTAAAGAAGTTAGAAATCAAATCAAATAATATCCCATTTTTTTTTTCTTATTCCCGTACGAGGGAAGGATGCGGAAGTTTCGTCGAAGTATTTTTTTTAGATATAACTGATTTCTTAGGTAAGTATTATAATTTTTAGATGCATAAATATCGTGGCAATTTTTTCAAAATAATATTCAACCATCCCAACACCTTGTTAAATGTTATTGGATATTCATAGTCACTTTTGCACTAGCTATCTAGTAGTTTTTGTACAAGCTATCTAGTCGTTCTAATTGCTTCAGTCTATGTAACTCTTTACTAACCTAGAAAAAAAACCTTCGACATGAAACTTTTTAAGCAGCTGAGAGCCGTTGACTCATGTTCCATTTTTGACTACTTTACAAGATGTCCGAAATTTTCCTGCTGCTTTTTTTCGGTCAATAACAACCTGGGTCTCTTCAAAACTAGGAAGAATAAGAATCTTATAGACCTTCGCGATACATCTATCTTCGGCCACATCCTACGCCACATCGTCTTTCCATCGGGTGATATTGCGGTCAAACGAAGGTCTATTGATTATAAAAAAGTCTTTCTCTGCTCGAAGCATTACACGGCAACTAAACGAGCAACTACAAGAGCAGAGCAAGAACAGTGGCCGGTAAATCCTGTAATCACACTCGTACAATTACAATGTGGATAATCTCGACCGGAGTCGACGGTCAAAGCTTATATTTCTCCTTTAATCCCTGTCAGATTATTTAAATTCCCACCTGCGCGGCATTTCCGCCCGCTTTTTATAAAAGAGAAATAAAATATAAAAATACTGGTATTTGTTTTGGACGGCGTCCTTTAATTTCGGTCCGAGTCGTGACGCGGCAGCAGTTTAGGAGTTTGGTATAAAAATGTTTTCATTTATTATGTTTTTGGCAGGCATGTGTGTGATTTTTTAAATAATTTAATCTGTTCCGGGAATATTTTACACGAATGTGACCTACTTTATGCAGTACAGACAACTTTTGAAAGTTTTTTCTGAAATTAAACAGGTGTTGAATTTCGGGTTACAACTATTTTTCTTTGTTACGAATTGATATAAGGCATCTCTGCACTGTGAATTTCGCCAACCTACCAATCAACACCGATCCTCAATTTTAACTTCTGTGAAATCTTCATCATCATCACTCATCACATCACCGGTATCGTTTTAGATTTATTCTTTGAGATTAAAAGTAAATAAATGCATACGATTTAATTCCCAATAAGTACGCAGACGTGCACAACTGGTAATTAAATAGTTTTTGGTAAATGCGGGTCGTCTCAAATATCAAGCTTTTTGCGCTCATTTTAAATAATTTTCACATTCATATTCAAAGACTTTTAATGGAATCAGTGGTTAAAATTTTAAATAATTTACGATATATAAATAAAATATCGGTTACAATATTAATTTCCCATTTATTGTGTGTTTTGCAAAAGCAAATCTACCTGTAGTCACTACCTATTGAATATTTTTAGCATCTGAACAAGATCTAAAGTTTCACCTTAAATACATCGAGACTCGAGAGCTTTTTCAGAATCTCTTTCAAGAAAATACAAACAGATTCGTAAAAACGTCCAAAAACACAAAAAACACTTCCAACGTATCAAATGAAGCACCCCACGATTCCCTTTATAGAAAACAAACATTACCGAAAAAGAGCAACAAAAGGCGTCGTAATGAAGCCTACTGAATGAAGCGGTATCTTTAATAGCCCAGATAAGGGCTAAATGTTTGCCCACACGCCCAATAAGCGACTCGATCATTTACGAGGCACAGAGTAGATGATAGTACGCCATGGGGCACAGAAGTATCCCCTATACTACGGGATGTTTTGACGAGAAAAATACGCTCCCTTGCTCGATGCTATCCGATTGAATTGAATAGAGGTGATGATTTTGGACTTGAAGCTCAGGATATAAGACATGGTGTGACATTCTTAAGTTGTAAAATATAGAAAGAAAGAAAATTATTTATGAAACTCGACATATTTGTATTTGTATTTATTTATTCCATCGTAGGTACACTTGTGTTACACTTAATGTCGTTACATTCTATATTTATGTACTATTTTAATAATTACATCTATAGGTATTTTGTTATAGGAAACACCATAAGGTAGGTACAAAGGTAAAAAACAAAAAACAGACAGACATGACTGAAAATTAAATAAAAATGAAATAAATAAATAAATCATAGTTGTTACCTTCGATCAAAAATCCCAGTTGTTACATTCGCTTTGTAATTCTGCAATAACGTTTCTTGTAAAATTGTCGAAATAGCACTTATGCTTGGTGACTGTCAAATTCGTCAGCAATCGTTTTTCTTTACGAAATTGATTCGCGTTTTTTAAAAAGTTCACTCGTAACGCTATATTATAGCTTTTTTAATAAAACTAGAACGACATCATAATCGTTCTAGCCGAATTTCGACCACGGCGGCCAGTCTCATCGGAGACTAACCAGATGCGCAGGACATATTATAGTGCACAAGTGTGTGAGCAAACACAGGGGAACTCTCTATTCCTTCACTCTCATAATCCGATGAGACGACAGACCGACACGACCGGGGAGAGGTCATTCGCAGGACCAACGGCTCAACGTGCTTTTCGGGACACCGGGGTGTAAGACCACAAACTTCCTGACTCCGGGCTGCTACTGTAATTTTTTCTTGCTAGAAATACCCCAATAACAACTACTGGCCCGACCCGGGATTTGAACCCAGAACCTCGTAATCAGCGGTTCAACAAGCTGACCGATAGACCAACGAGGCAGTCCCGTAACGTTTAAGTTGTCTAGGTACATAGTTCGATAAAGTGTAAAAGTAATTCCAATGAAAATAAAACTAATTGTTTCATCATATTTTCTTACATTGCACAAACAAGTCCTCACCCTAAAAGGTGCTCGAAACGCTAAAATATTTGCGCACCTATCCACCATCCTTCGGGAGTGTTGTTTCTATGAATAAAATAACAATTATAAGTGATCCGACCCGAGCGTGCTTAATTCCGTTTGAAACAATATTCATCTGGCGATTTGAGGGACACACGGGATGTAAGTTTGGCCAACATGGATGGCAAAGAATCGCCTGCTGATTGCTGATTTGCTGCACTCGAAGTTTAAGAGTTGAGCCTGTTGCTGGTAGCTTTTCAGCACAATGGTTTATTGCAGAAAAAAAATAGATTTAGATTTTTAAAAGTTAAAAAAAGAAGAAAATCTGTTAATCCTCGATTTTTTACAACAGGAATTTGAATTTTATTCGGATTTTTATAGGTGACCAGGCCGTATTTCCGTAAAAACGCACTCGATGACAGGAAATTTCACACAAAATAGGAAGTCGCACGCGCGAATGCCTTCAAAAATAGCCAAATTTGTGATGTGTGAAGCACATGCCCGGCCATGACAAACGAGCGTGGAACATTCTTGCTCCACAACTTTATGCTTCATGCTCGCCTCACATCTTCACAGTGAATCTCCCAAGGGACGCATGAAGTTTGTTCTATCCGTCATTGAGGGCATTATTTGATGTGGGATTGCGAAACGATGCAGAAATTTAGTTTTGATGACACCCACCACTAGCTGCCATAATGGAAGGGGATTAGTAATTGGAGAGGGTGGAAATTGGATTCAACTACCTACTTTGTGTTGTCTGGAAACCCTTAAACGTATGAAGTATAGCTTTAAACTAGCGATTGCGATTTTGAATCGTAGGTAGATTTTTTAGTATTGTAAATTCTAGTCAGATATTTATAAGGACTTGGCAAACGAATAGAGCTACAAGAATGGTACGAATCGAGTCGGAAATAATATAAAAATAATATGTTATCGGAAATAATTATTATAATATCCAACATAATAGCCAGCTTGGGGACACTTCCGACTGGTATTGATAATTGAGCTACCTGTAGATTGTTCGCAACAGGGCATGTTATTGTATGCAGTTAATGAGACCTCATGGCCAACCAAACAGGTACCTTAATGAAAACTGGAAGACAACATTTTTATTTTTAATAAATCTTGCTGTTACCTTGACCTTGACTTTGTCCGCATTAATAATCTAGACTAAGCTTTCCAACGATTATAATCTATCTTCCATAGATCGGATATACCAGTAGGCTTATCCTGTCTTGATCTGTTGGTATTTATAATAATTATCATGATTTCTGGACACAATTATCTTACGTACTGTAAATTACATTATATCACCGATCTAATTATTAAATGCAAATTGAAATTTAAGTATATTGAAAAAACCTAAAAACCGATATCAAATCCTGAATTTTACAATGTTTTTTTATGTTTTGTGGGACAAAGACTATTCCGCCGGGAATATAATTTTTATCGCAACATCTAGGAATGATAAAAACATACAACAGCAAAAGAACCATCAAAATCAGAACCGCAATGAACGGAAAATCGGCGAACATACATAAAATACAATACAATGCAATACATTACACTTCATTGCACACCAAGAAAATAAAAAAATATAAAAAGAGAGAAACAGAGCTGCACAATGGGCGGCCTTATCGCTAAGAGCGATCTCTTCCAGACAACCTTTGGATGTGCACGAAGCAGTTGTAAGTACATACATACAGCCGATCATAGAACCGCCTTCTTTATTGAAGTTGGTTAAAAATCAAGACCTTCAAATCAAACCAATGCATAATTTGCGCAAGACAAAAGCCCCACGGTCGGCTGTCAGCTTGATTAATTGCAGCAACCCCAGGTTATTAACATGGTAATGCTTCTGGTGATGATGCTGGATTTACGGGGGCCTTGCTTGGGATTAAGGTTATCTTCCATTCGGCACTCTCTGCATTTTACTTCCTTAGACATGCGTTTTGACTTATTTTTAAACTAGATATCTAAGACATTATAGCCTCTAAAATTGTTAGACTTCGAAAGGACCCGCAAAATTCCGTACGTAATTGAGTACGGTAATGCAAAATCTTAAGGTCTCTGCGGGGGACAGTTTTTACAGTATTAAGACATTTAAAAGTACCTACTGTACTTTATTAAGACAATTTTAAAAGTACTGTAGTGAAATTTACGCGACGCTAGCGTGGACGAGACGGGGTTAATTTTTTTGTATGTAAAAATTGTCCCCTTGTCCGGGACGAGTACCTATGTCACGTTACGTATGCAGATACCTTCAGAAATTACCCTTTAGAAATTACCCGAGGTTTAAGGGCTTACGCACTAATATAACAAAAAACAAGGTAAATAATCGAGAACTAAACCGTCACAGTCTTATGTTTAAGTATCATTATTTTGTATTTTTGTGTATATTTTATATTTCTTGAGATTGTATTTCTCCGTGCCCTTAGAAATGATAATCCATGGTAGGATATGACATAATACATAATTCTTTGAGAAGTAGGTATACTCTAATAATGAGTCCGATATCAGAATTCGCCTGAACCTTCCAAATAAAAGTCCGACTACGTTTGTTTTCAGCTATAGATGGTCCTATTCTCATTTATTCAGATTATACTGTGTAGATAGGTCATTTTTATCTTAATAATTCAGGATTGGTATCAAATACAAAGATTGGCTATAATTTTAAATTAACTGAAGATCATTACCTCCACACAACAGAACCGTCGACACGGAGAATCAGTTAACCCGAGATCGGCCAACCCCTATATTTTTAAATAGAATATGAATATTACGTACGTAATGTGTGACGTCATGTGTGGGTTGCGGGAAATGAAGCGGAATCTGCTGATAACACACACAAGGGTAGTCGACGACACACATAATATACGCGTATCTGAATTATGTGTGGAGAGAGTCCATTTATGTTGTGACGAGACAAAGTCACCAGCTGGGCTATTCAGAAACTCCGTCACGACATAGTATCTCACACAGATTCGCGCAAAATTCAAATATTTTAGCAGCTTTTAATATTTTTACCTTACGGTTTTTATACAAAAGGAATGTAAATAGCGTAAAAGTAGTTTTCCATAAAGAGTAAAACCTTTTCTATAAACCCATAATGCTCCTGCTGCTCTTCTGTCGGTACTCTGGTGAATCATGCTTAAGATGTAAAAAGTATAATCAACTATGTTACTAATCAAGTCATAATGAACAGTAATATACATCAAACTAAAATAGACCGTAAGTAATCCTGATTTAATCATGAATAATATGATAATTGCCCATTCATGTGATCGCACTATACCAATGGTCAATATTAAAATATATAAATAGCACACAATAATACGAAGTAAAAAGTTTTTTCAGCAGTGGACTAATACAAGTTGGTGATGAATAAAAAGTTAAAAATATATAAAATATTAATAATTGTTTTTTGGAATAACTATTCTTTATTCACAAAGAAAATTATACAAGTATTTACAATTGAAACAATTGAGCTAACTGCTGACTATTGCAAACAACAAAAAACCGACTGGTATTGATATGAATCAGTTGAGCTACCTGTAGACTGTTTGCAAATGTTAATTAAGTTGATGAAGTGTATAATTTGTAGTTTTTTGTTATTCACGTGTCTTTTCAATAATATTTATAACTATTATATAACTATTATATAACTATTTTCAATAATACTTCCCGTCTAGTGTTAACACAAACTCGTTGAATGAACATTAAATACATAATTGTAGGTGTCGTGTCGAGTTCACAATGTAACGTAGGTGACATAAATTCGATGTCACGTTGTAAGTGTTGTAAGTGCTGAGCACAATGTGAGGGTGGGATGTTGTGACCTAGAAATTTAATTATGGGGTTCGAAAGGTTGAGATTTCACAATTTCTGTATTTAGTTCACTTTGGTTCTCTTTATATATTTCTAAAGCTTGGCAATTGCTCGGCATGCACTGTTTTGTTATTTGGCTTTAATCTATACTAATATTATAAAGAGGAAAGATTTGATTGTTTATTTAATAATAATAATAAAGAAATAAATAATGCTGTACATGACAAATAATGATGTTTGTTTGTTTGTTTGTATTGAATAAGCTCCGCAACTACAGGACCGATTTGAAAAATTCTTTCACCGTTAGGAAGCTTACTTTTCAGGGAGTGACATAGGCTACTTTTTAGCTTGGAATTCACACGGGAACGGGAACTACGCGGATGAAACCGCGAGGCGATCGTCAAGTAATAAATAAAAATACTGCTTATTTTTCGTATCGGTCGTTTTCATAATTGCTAAGTTTAGTTATTGAGTAAAATAATTAAAAAGAAACAATTTTGTATATGAGCCATATTCTAAAAACCGTTTAAGTCGTCATCGTATCCACGTATACACGAATCTAATCATGGTTGGTTTATCCACAGACATAATACTAGCTTAAGTCTGTGGGTTTATCGGTGTTTTTTTTTTTGCTTTCACGAAAGTACAATTTACAAACTCTTTTGAAGACAAAATAGCAAATAAGAATAAAGATTGTAACAATTTTTCTTAAGATATTCCTTGAAAACTGACAGTAAAGTTAGGCTTCACCAACCTTATCTATTTTGAAATAGATATAAACTGAAACTATAAGAAACGATCGCTCCAACTATTCTTCCAGCTAATCTCACATAAATGATCGCGGTCCGTTATTCTGGCGGCAGAAAGATTGATGGAGTGGGCACAGCTTATCTCTAGGTTATTGGAGTCGGTGATGATCGATGTTACAGTTATTATGAATGAACGAATGTATCTTTTTATTTTTAGACAACTTTGTCCATAATTAATAACAAACACACATTACAAAATTGGAAGCAAAATACAAAATAGGAATACAGTACTCCCCACCAACTCTAGAATAAAATAAAAAAAACTATAATTGATCTAAAAAATTAAATTACATAAAATCAAACATTATGAAATATAATCATTGAAATTATAATAATTTTTATGGTTCTATGGTTCTGCGGTTCTTTCAGAAAAGAACTTTTATTAGTGCTGCTGCTGTCGAAAAAGAAATGAAAAATCTTGCAAGCAGAGTGAAGCAAGTATAGAATATCTATAGAATTATCGGATCCAGTATGCTTTCAGAAAGAAACACTTCCTTGGTTCAAGTCCCGTCGAAGTAGAATTTTTTTGTTGATATTATTAAATTTCTTAAAATCCGTTTACTACACAAAATGTCAAAGGTAAGCCTTTTTATAAGTAGGTATAGAATAAGGTGAGTATTTTGTGATTTTAACATCAAAGTCAAAGGGCTTTCCTTTTATCAAGGCGTTGGAAATGTACGCAACGAAATATAGAAATTTTATTGATATTTTGTGAAAGATATCTTCAACAAAATGACTAAAAGTAAGTACCTACCAACATAATAACAGTACTTGCGAGGTGTCTGCAAAACTGACAAAACAAAAACTACCAAGACAAAAGAAATAAAAATTTATCTCAAGCAAAACACCCCATAAAACGGAATCTCCGAAAGTTTATAAACGCGATAACGACTTAACTTGTTCCGAGCTTTGTTCCTCTTACATAAACATGACCAATTTACCTCCACCCCTAGCATCGAGCACAACCTGGAAGATTCCTACAAGTGTCGGGGTTCTCAAGGTTTTGGACGTTGGGTACCTAGTGACGCGATGAGGTAAAAAAGAGGATATCAAGGAGTGTCCGTCTAAGACCACGCCTTCTATAGAACACGCCCACTGAAGCTGGAGTGAGATATTTCTTCTTAAGTATATTATTAAGGCACACACACTATACGATAATGACCACACTTCGAAACTTCTAGAGTTCATCTGCATTGAGGTAAACTCACACTTATAATGAAGGTAAGTAGGTAGAAAATAGCTTAGGATAAGAGCGGGTTTCGATCAATATTGTATAGATGTTTAATTTTAGTCTAAAGATATTTCACGGGGAAGGTTGTTTATTCTGCGCCCTGTCCGTACCGTGGTGTCTGGACCGGGTGCATGGTGCATAGACAAAACTACTTTTAGTACTTTAGGAACTCAAACGGGATAATTACTATGATCGTACTATACTCGCTACTAGATTATATTATCGTTATAATAATTACAACTTACATGACAGTGACCGCATTCCATGGTCCATGGTCAAAGCAGTCAACTGTGCCCTATGGGGAAACTCAAACAGCACGAATCGTAGTCCTAGGCAAGTAATTCTCTATGGTAAGGTATTACTTTATTGCACAATCAATACATAAAACATGAACTTAACTAAAATAGTGTATACAACTCGTATATCTAGTGTTTAAATAAGGGGTTATTCCAGTTTTCCCCCTTGACAAATCCCCCTTAAGGGGGAAAACTGGAATTCATTTTCTTGGAGTCCAGTTTTCCCTCTTGAGAAAAATTTTTCAAGGGGAAAACAGGAATATTTTTTTTTCAAATTCCAGAAGTACCTGCAATTGAAAACGTTAGCGTTTTCAAATGCATGTTAGTAGTTATTTACACGTAGTTCACGATATAATAACCTAGTGGTAGTGTGACTGGTACCTACCTAAACTGTATATTGGTGCTTTAGTTTTTAGTTGTAGGTAATATTTTTTTTAATCGCTGATGATGTTAGGTACGTACTTAGACTTCGTATGTTTATGTTAAAAAAAAAAATCTATAACTTCATGCAAAATGTGTGGCAACAAGCTGTAGGTAACTGTCGACACTATACAACCATCTTTGATTCAAAGTCTAGTATAAATGTAAATGTAATAATTTTTGATTAGTTGTTGAGTTGAGCTACCTATAGATTGTTTGCAACATTCAGCAGTTAGCTCAATTGTTTCAATTGTAAATACTAGTTCTAATTTATTTCTATTATTTGATTGTAGTTTTGATTAATAAAGAAATGCAATACAAATACAAATGCCTGTAACACCTTACTTGATAGAGGCATCATCTTGCGTAGGGTTATATAAAACCTATAAAATACATTAACGTAGGTAAGATATAAACCATCCTTCGTGGATGTAAAGGCCATTGATGATGATGATGATGATAAGGTAAGACATGTAACGCAATGCTTTATCTTTTAAAACTGACATGGTGGCTAAAGTCATTGGAAAGCTCAAAACTCAAATCATGGTAAATATCCCGTTGTAAAAGACTTTACTGCCATGCTTTATGTTGTTTTTATTTTATAAAATACTAGCTTCTGTCCACGGCTTCGCACGGCTACTTATTATTCCAAAAATACCGGTATAATATAGCCTATTATCTAAGTTAGGTTTTGCTCTAAACGTACGCTATCTTGATCTGTTCAGTAGTTTTGGAGATCTTAGGCAACAAAAAATCTGATTTCCCAAACTTTCGGCTTTATAATATTACTAGGATCACTTTTACCATATTGCCCAATCTCCAAAGCCGCTGACAGCAATCGTATCGTATGTCAGGTTTCCTCATCACGTGCCGAACTACAATAGAAGGAAAAGGTTTATTGCCAGCGACACAAACAAAAGCTTTAAATGCGCTGAATTTTCTATCTTTGTTACCGGAATAGATCAACAAACTGCAAAATTAAAAAGACAACCGTAGAAACCGTCACGTTACCCGGAAACGGATCCTCGTTTAATTTTTAATTCGGTCGGTTGGCGGCGCTGTCGTCGCCGTCTTCCTGCCCGTCGCTTCCGGTTGCGAGTGCGCCTTTTTTCAAGGGTTGTATTTCCGGTTTGTACGAGGCTAGAGTCAGGTGGATCGGACACAGTGAATGGACGATAAACAAAATGCTTCTGTTTAGCTAAAACACTTTAGTTTGAAGCACATCCAGCTTTACAGCGATTTTGTTAAGGCGAAAATTCCTTCGTTTAACATAATAATGAGATGAAGTAGGTGGTGGCGCTGATTTGGTTCAGGTTGACGCCTGACATATTGCATTTGAAAGAAAAATCAAACGAGCTCTCCCCAAATACTCAAACACAACTCAGATACTAAGCCAGTCAAGCTTCGACTTTTTGACAGTTTTCCATGAAAATCTGCCAAAATTTCGTCATTTGAGACGTTTTTAAATCTGAATTGTATTTGAGTATTCAGGGGTCTAACTCATATTAGGAAAAGACCCCCAGAGAGGCAAAAGCTGCGACGATTCCTAGCCATTCGAACTGCTCATCAATTTACAGACAATTTGATGGAACATAATATTGAGTACCAGGTTCCTACCTAATTCCACATAAAGTGCACAAATATGCGGGGGTTTTTGTTTCAAGTTTAACAAAAATATAAAGCCGCATCCACACCACCGCGTCGCATCATAAATGACTCAGGACTAGAGATTATTTTTTCCGACAGCCGCGTTTTTTGCCGGATGAAAAATCCTTCAGGATATTATCATTAATAATGAACGGCGGTGCAAAACGTTGACGGGTATAAATGGAGGACTGTGATAAGCCACGCTTATGGAATTAGTTTTTGTCGATTGATTATGTGTGATAAAGTGTTTAAACCCGTATTGTGAAAGCTTGCTTTTCATCGAGCTTGAGTTACGCTTTTTT
Organism: Eupithecia subfuscata; assembly: GCA_963564075.1. NCBI lineage: Eukaryota > Metazoa > Arthropoda > Insecta > Lepidoptera > Geometridae > Eupithecia > Eupithecia subfuscata. Next base: position 3,019,409 of record OY751099.1, on the reverse strand, counting down.
TAGGCATATTCATCACCTAAGCATAGACCTATAATAGAGCAAGTTTTCATAATACGGGCTTAAGACAGAAGAATCTTCTCTGGAGATGCTTACTTCTCGTTTTTAACTGTAGCTTACCAATAGGGCAGAATTATTACCCTATATTTCTTAGTTATTTACACAGCATCATCTGCCCCCAAAGTAAGCAAAGCAAGCCTATTGAGTAAAAGATGACTGAAAACCTATGAGTTTTTCTGGATTAACTTTCTGTGGATTGGAAAGGCGAAGTTGAGCTTTTATTATATTTGTAGGGATAGGGATTTAGTTAAACAGACAATTCAAACGATTTTCTATGAACCCATGATATAAGTCCGATTCAATTGTATTTTGGGAGCATTTGTGAATATGTTAATTTTAGTCCAAAATCTCCTAGTTTCCCAAATGTTTCAAAAATACCAGTGAATTGAAGTAAGTTTTTTTCATAATTTAATAGAAAATGGTTTGCGATTTGCAACGAATAACTTTTCTGTTAATTTTAATCCTAGTAAAACGCAGAAAAACCACAAAAAAATTTCATTCACTTTTTGTTTTTTTTGTCGGGATAGCGTGCGTCGAGATGCCGTAGTTCACCCGTAGAGAAGTAGTGAAACGCTACTTATATTTTCCTGATTTCTTTATCTGAAATGAGTTGAGCGCCTCCTAAACTTGCAGTGCGACAGTGTAGGTACTATACTTTAGCAAATAAAGTTATTTGATTAATGCCCATAAAGATAAACAAAAATATTTTATTTTCACGAATTGAATTGAGTTGACTTAGCCATTTCGAGTCCAGAAATTTTTAAAAGTTATCCTTTGTATCAGAGAGACAATGTAAAACGAAACAAGATTACCAAACTCACTTATCCGAAAGAAAATGAAATTGAATTCCATCAAAGGGCCGCCCTTGAGCTATGATCTCTTCTCGGCTACAAATCAAAGCGAAGACAAGGGCCGGCTAATGCCACGCTGGGCTGAAGGGTGAAGGCATAGTATGGTAGAGTAGAATTGCACCTACAACGAATACGATTAAAAACTGTGGTCAGTATAATACTAATAAAATAATAAAAATGTATTCAAAGAAACTTGTAAGTAGATAATAAATACATGAATACACTAAACGAATAAATATAACTAAGAATAGCAATTAGCCTGGGTAATCCTGTGTTTCTGACGAATTGGTAAAAAGTTCTAAGTAGCTAGAGGTTTTTCTAATTTTGTAAAAAAATAATAATAGAGTAAACTCGTTTGAAACTCAAAAACAATCCTATGGGAACTGATTTCCTATTTCTTTTTCCAGGTATACCTACATTCATGGATTTTAGCCCGATCCGTTCAGTAGTTTTGGCGTGAAGAAGTAACAAACCTCACAACACAGTTATAACAGAATTCCGAACCCTAACACTGTGTTAAGGTTAGAAGTTTTTATTCCTAACCTTCACACCAGTGTGACAGACAGTGTGACGCCGCCGGTCGCCTACATCCATCCATCCAAACTTTCATATCTACAATATTAGTGTTATTTAGTTGATATTTTGTTTTAAAAACAATGCCTGTATTTAATAAAATAAAAATAAGACTTTTTCAAAACGATTGCTTTTTTAGCATAAGAAATCATTTCTGATTTTGATTCTGTTCAGAAGACTATCAGCCAGTATAAATAAAATAATCTTCCGCCAGCATTCACCGCCAAGTGATCAAATTTTTTAATGACATGTTTGTTTTACTTCATCCCACTGTACTATGTCAGCAGGCGCACGATAGATGGCACTTTGTGGACGAGGAGGGTACAATGAGCCCGCTGAGAGTAGCCACCTGGACCGCAGTAAATCTTAGATGCACACTCGCACCTTTGCTGGCCAAATTAAACGAAGATCTATTAAGACAGAGCAAATATTAAAGGCCTATTTAAAGGTCTATATCTGTAGTCGTAGAGATGAACTCAGTGTCGCAGCGGGCGTAGGTCTGCCTATGACGCAGGACGTTGCGGGTTCGAATCCTGCCTCGCGAAATATGTTTGTACGATCTCTCAATAATAATAAATAAATAAATAATAAATAAATAAATAATGCTGGACAATTCACACAGCATTATCTAGCCCCAAGGTAAGCAGAGCTTGTGTTATGGGTACTAGTTAACTGATATATATAATAATATACGAGTATATAGATAGATATTTTTTATTATACATAGAAAAAGAGCAGAACACCCTGAACAAATATCTCATTATCATTATTTATTTATTTATGAATATTTATTCGTTTGAATAATCTAAACTCAAGGAGTTAAATTTTTTCAATGATTGATCAATTGGCTCTGTTGATTATAATGTACAAGGTCCAGAAACAGAAGACGATGATATCTTGAATTTTTCATGAGAGAGTCATGAAAGTCTTACAGGCAGAAGGCCTTGAGAATGATAAATAGTAACAACACAGTATTTTGACTAGGCTCTAAGATAGACGGACAACAAAAAGTGATCCTTTATTGCAACGACTGCTTTTTTTCTGAGGTCCGGAAAAATATGACCCATTTCATGCTTATAATACTCCTACATTGTCTAATCTAAGTTATTTTACAAACAATCTCAATATAGCATCAAACCACGCTAATGTCACCTTTTGCACTCCTCCTTACTCCCTAAAAGGTCAAACAAATGTTCGTCTGTAAAGTAAAATGTTTGTTTGAAGTGGACATACATACATAAATCGGCCCCGGAGCAAGAACCGCACACAAATCAAGACAACACTGGCGAACAACGTCTGTGAGGTAATCCTGCTTGCTTGGGACGCGTCTATAAATCGCTCAAGGTAAGAAATTGGTTTATCTTTAGGTGATGGTGTTCAGCAGTGATTCAAGAAACAAATAAACAACAAAATAGCACAGATAATATGTTTTACTCACAAAGAGAATTACAGTCAAATAATAGGAATAAATTAGAACTAAGTGGTAATAGACAGATAGTAGTGTAGGGTTTATGGCTAAATTCAAATATTTTGTTATCAGATGGTTTCTAAACAGTCATACTATAGGAATAGTCATAAGTAAGAGACCGGTGTCCTCGGGAGCTTCTCAAGCACACAATCATTTACAAAATGTGAGAGTTTCAAATTATTTTTAGGCTTCAGTTTTTTCATGTTACTGTCTAATAATACTTTAAGTACCTAAGTAATATTTTATAGTGACTGCAGATCTCCTGGAGCACGATTTTACCAAATAGAAATGATGTAAGCATTTACTTACCAAACTGTTAAATTGGAAACTTTAGTGATATTAATATACCGTGCTTTCTGTTTGGTCAATTGGACTGAGCTGCATATCTGAGTTTGGGCACTGGGAGGTGCAACACAGTTTTTAACTTATGCGCTTTCCAGTGTTCCATTGTATTCTAGCTTCATTGTGTAATTTGTTCATTCTAAATAAATAAACAAAATAAAAATATTTACTAGAATCTCCAAAATTTAAAGTTTTATGTCAATATTTTCACAGACCACCAATAGCCACCAATAGCAGACACTTAGAAAAGCCAATATTTTCTAAACACAGGTGGTTACATTATCTCTCGATTTACTGATCTTCAAAGATAACTGACGGTGACATCCTATTATTGCAAATCAAAATCGTATCAAAATTAGATTTCCAAACACTTATCTGCCCACCCACGCACTTTGCCAAGTTTCAGCTTTGCGAAATTTCACTAGAATTCTATCCGACATTATTCTCCATTGTTCATCTCTTTTCTTAATCCATAGTAATCTATGTTCATACCCACGGCTCTCACAAATCCAGTGGACGAGCAGCTCCAGCAGCTCTAGCAAGTAAACACCGGCACGGTCCATTTGTATCCGTGATCGAGGTCATTAGTCGACGCGGCACAAAACTTACATCGTATAAATCGCAACACCCGCCGGTTCACATCGATATGATGAATGTGCACGCGTCTGTGTTATTGTTCTTTGGTTTGATTAGCTTGTTATGGTCTATGGAATCATCCTTATGGGCGATTGTATCGTAGGCGATAGCTACGCCGTCCGTTAACGCATCTATTTAGTAGACATTCGATTTTTGTGGACAAGCCTCTTTCAATTATTTTTTTAATAAAGTTAACGTAAACTATTCAGGGATGATGTCGCATAAAGGGAGGCGGAATCGAATTTTAGAGTGACTAGTATGATATTTAATTTTATGAATTAAATTCCAATTTGATAATTGTACCTATTGATCGCTTTGTTGCGTACTGGTACCAATGCAGTACTGTAGTAATCATCATCATCAGCCTATATGCGTCCACTGCTGGACATAGGCCTCCCCTAATGAGCGCCATAGCGCCCTGTCTTCAGCTTGCCGCATCGAGCATCTGCCTGCAGTCTTTCGCAGATGGTCATCCCACTTGGCTAGAGGGCGTCCTACACTACGTTTGCCGAGTCGCGGTCCCCCACTCAATAACACGTTTACAGTATGATATAGTACTGTAGTAATACAGTAATGCATTTATTTGTGTTGCTAGTTAAGTAAATCTGCCATTCTCGATCACTCATTAATTCTCATAATCCCGCATAACTAACCTATCCCCATGGAAAAACTCAGCCCGGCATTTAAAACCAACCCAGCAATTTATTTCGAGCCCAGACGCATTCACAAAAACCGCCGGCTGCAGGAAAACTCCAAAAAACGTAATCCAGGGCCCAACTAATCCCAGGGGCTATCTAATAACATTTATTACTCCGCTTCCGGTCCCCAGCGTCCACTTCCGGTGGATAAAGTGCGGCCATTTTTGCCGCCATACTTATTTATAGATGTTTGGGCGATAATATGTGTGAATCGTTCATTATGTGGTCGCCTCTCGAGCGGGCTCTCGGGATATTTATGAGATCCAAAACTAGTGGTTTCAATTTGGGTTCAATAAAAAGAATCAAAATACATTGCGATAGAAAAGCATTTCGCTTGACAAATAAGCTCGCAGGTCTAGTTTTGATACGACGCTAAACTACAAAATAACTATTGTAAAATAGTACGCCAAAATTATAGATTTCAGCAATGTGTGTGTGAAAACCTTCACATCTTATAGAATTGTGGTATATATGTGTAACCGCCTAATATAATGCAATCTATATTTTATTTTACTTTGAAAAAAGACCACCTCAATAAACAAAAGACCAACCAGAATTAAAACTTCACATTTCCAAACTATTCTCACATAAATTCATTGGATAAAACTCGCCCCTGCTGTAAAATAAAACGGCGCCTCCAATATTTGCGATAGTTGAAGCGCCATAGTTCGATAGTGTCAATACTGGCAGCCCTCCAGCGATGGAAGAGCTGGCTATTTACATATGAATCCACCTGATAGCGATACGTGTTTATCACTAGCTTTGAACTGGAGCCAGAAAAAGAAAAAAAAAGATGAAATTAAAAACCGCTTTCAGTTACGCATGAATCCATTTTTTTACTGACTCGGTCCTGGTCGGTGCGTGGGCCTCAATCATTATTTTCGATTCGAGTGGAAACGGTAGATAATCGAGAGGATATAGGGGCACTAGTATAAAAATATGTTCGGTTTCTGTTTCGAATAACAACGTTCAGATCAATTTCGTAGACCCTCTACGGTGCTACGAAACATCTACGCTTTTTCGTAGACATTTCGTAGCAAAGGCTACGCCAACCAAAGTAATCATTTTCGATAAAATATACCAACTATTTTACACATCCTCTAAACCCTAGGCCCTAAGCCCACCGCGCCACTAATTACACTCAAATTCCGTAGCTTAAAGCAAATTACAACCCTTGCATAGTTCTGTCTCTCTTGCACGCGTTTAAAACAATACCAACTGTTGCGAAAAGCGTGTCGCATGTGTGCGTGAGTAAACACCAGTTTAAGCCTAACTGGCCTTAATGAATCGTAATGGCCCCTATAATTCGCGGCGTAACTAACTGGCCGTGCGTCCCTCGCGCAAACCCCGTTAGGCTGTTGTACACGAGGCTTTTTACTGATTTACAGCTGGCTGGGTATGGTAAATAGAAAATACAGCAGCGTTTCTGTAAGCAAGTTAAACCAAACTTGTAGGTACGGGAAAAGCTAGAAAACATATCATAAATTGAATGATTAAGTTGGGGATTCCTTCTTAAGAAATAAAAATTTCACATCACGAATAAACGATAGCATTTAAAACAAATGTGGATGAAGGAATTGAAATAGAAGAACACATTTTTTTTTTAACTAAAATAAATAAAAAATGCTTGACATTTCATGCCAGCAATATTCAGCCCCAAAGTATATAAACATTATCACATTACAGTTTTTTTTTGGGGCACTGCGCTATTTAAACCCACTATCCTAGTCTCCCACAAGCCTTATGTTTTTGGACGTCCGCCATATCGGGTATGACAGCGGTTCTCTTTTTGAAATTTTCAGCCGACCGCACACGGTGCGATTTGCGGCTACGTGTTTAGATTGTGCGCCGCAGAATTTGTCACGCTGCCTTGTACGTTTTTGTTTTGCGGTCAATTTGTACAGATTTTAGTTGGTAGGTTTTAGATGTCTGTGGCTAATAATTTTAACTGACGAAAAGGTATCCCACGCGGAGAAAAGTCTTCCCTTTAAAATAGAAAAACTAAATATCGCACAGTTACCTCTAGATTAGTAAGCTGAACTGTTTCAATAATTCTAATTTGATTCTTATAATTAGCTGTAGTTTTATTTTGTTAATGTACATACCTACCAATATCATGTCGGAAAAAATATTTTTTTTTATTCTTTACTCAACTCCTGACTTTGTCTGCCAAGCTAACAAAATTGATAATGGCCTCGATACGTTTGTGAGCGTAACTGCCTACCGTGCTTACTGATAATCTTTATTGCTATTTTTAGAGAACCAAAGTGTCTAGTTAAGCCTAATTTAGGTTTGAAAACACTACCAACACTACTGACCAGAAAACATTTATTCTTTTTGACAATAAGCAATCTATCAATGACAAGAAGTTCGGAAGATATTTCGCTTTGTCTACCGAAATATTATTTTGGTGCCAAATTATACACTAACCGAACTTGTTCTAATGTTCTAAACAAACCACAACACAAATAAATTAAAACTCACTTGCTTGGCGTCGAGTTTCAGATATTTTATAAATGTAAGCAATATTTATTGAAGGAAGGTTCTCAAATCGACCAGTAAAGTATTGCGTAAAAAAATACGCGGCATCAGAGTGAATTTTAGGTGAAGTACAGGCGGTTTGTTTACGAATATTCTACATCACAGAAATATATTATCTGTATTCTACATCGATTTTGGTTAGTGGATAGATCACGCATTTTAAGGCCTTCCCAAATGTAGGTAATATGGCCAATATTTCTCTGAGTGTTATAATTTCACTACAGATCCCTAGACATAGCAAGGTCACTACTTCTAATGATAGACTACGTCTATCTGCAGAGCGGCGGAGTAATCACGCAGATCCTCTCTCCATTAGACTAAGCCTAACGCACTGCAATAAGCTAATTGGCTCATGGTGGGCCAATTAGAGGCTCATAGGCCAATTAGGGGCTCATGTGCCAATTAGTGGCGGCACCTGGTTCCTACAAAGTAGGCATGTCTAGGAACATCATTACAGTAAACCTGCTAAAGACGACTATACTATTGTAAATTATATTTCGGCTGAGAGATAAGGTTCTGTTAGGTTCGAAAGGCCCCTTTGTCGTTGATATCAGTATCTCTGGGTTTTTTGTCATAAAAATCTAAGTATGATGTTGCAGCTTGGTACGATTTGTGGTAGAGATGCCCTGGTGGAATTGGTAGGGACACTCAAAAAACATTCCATCAAGCTATGCGGGACATACATTTTTTGATAGGCGATAGTTGATATTTTGAAAAACGGAGGAGGTTTTCAAGTCGACGCGTATATTTTTTTATGTATGACCACGCATATCTTTTTACAGAGTAGTCCGATTTAGTTTTTTTTTTAAATATTTTTTTCTTTTTTTATTGGAAAATTTAAATGAGACCAATTTCGGGGGTATACCCTATACCCCCGAAATTGGTCCCATTTAAATTTGAAATAAAAAATCCAACCCTAAGGGTAAAAAAACAGGGGATGAATGATTGTTCACTCACTGATTGTAATGTATCAGGCATAACTTTTTACAGAGTAGTCTGATTTTGATATTCATTTTTTGTTATATAAAGTATGCCCCGAAGTTGGTCCCATATAAATTTGTAGTCGGTTCATATTTTTTAAAGCACGCCAAATTATATATCTCTTGTATTAAAGTTTAGTTTTTTTTGGCTATAAAAGCCTTGATTCACAAAGAAAAATACACTAGGATTTACAATTGAAACAACTGAGCTAACTGCAGACTGTTGCAAACAATCTACAGGTAGCGGAACTGATACATATCAATACCAGTCGGAAGCGTCCCCAAGACGCTGGCTGCATTTCCACGCTGTATGGCAATGCTGATGCGCTGTGCCAGATACTCACCAGCTCTCGGGTCACGCGTCGCTTCGACCAGACGCTCCGATTTTTTTTTAAAAACCCGAAGAGCCTCGGCTCCCCACGGACCTAGGGTCTCGACTCCAAAGGGGTCAAAAGTGTAGGCTCCGTCGAGACCTGCATATTTGCGCCTCTTGAGATCTTCGGCCAAATCTGCCGCCGCACCCGCCCTCACGGATGTCCTCGGAAGATGGGAAGGCGTAAGTGTGACGACGCATGTAGCGTCCCACACAATGTTAATGTTAAGTTTCGTACGATGGCTTGGAATTGTATTATAAATAAAACATCGCAGACCCATAATAATGTCGCCTTAGCTAATTTTTTACATTAAATTTATGAGCAATAACGAGTCTCAAGCAACAAAATTGCAATTATAAAACAAGTTAAAGAACAAGCCATTCCCAACAGCCGTGTTCGTTATCTCCAGATACATTATGGAATAAATTGTCTTAAGATTTAAGTTTGAACAATAAATAATTGTTTCTAGCGTAATTGCCGTAATTTCATGAATAATTACAGCCACAGAGCAATTAAATAAATAACGGCGGAGTAACGGCCTCTCTGGGCTTTAGCTTAAAGTTGGGGAGAGCTGATATAAGTAACTCTTTACTTGCACAAAACTGAAAAACCATAATTCTAACGGACGACGCGGCGGGCGAAGGTCCGCCTGCGCAGGAGGTTGCGGGTTCGATTCCCGCCTTGGGACAAATGTGTGTACGTTCTGTAGATATTTGTTCAGGGTGTCTGGATGTTTTTATGTATAGTAAAAATATCTATCTATGAAGTGTATTGTATTTATCAGTTATCTAGTACCCATAACACAAGCTCTGCTTATCTTGGGGCTAGATGATGCTGTGTGAATTGTGCAACATTATTTATTTATTTACGGTTTTTTGTTATTATAGTCCATAATCCTTCACACTTAGGGAAATTTCAATGAAATGTAATAAAACTCTTGTCAAACGAACTAAATGTAAGCTTAGTCTTTGAACAGGATTGTATAAATAATGATTCCCCTGTAGGTGGAGCTAATAGCGCTCGAGTCTGTAGGAAGTCCCCAAGATTTTGACTCGTTGGTTACTTGACCTCGTAGCGCAATTGTTAGCGCATTCAGAGTTGCCATTGTTAACGCAGAAGGTTTCGGGTTCAAGTCCGTTGAAGTCGAATCATTTTAGGATATTCATCATCATCAACCTATACTGGTCCACTGCTGGACATATATAGGCCTCCCTTAACGCGTTCCCTTAAGGCGTTTTTGACAATGTTAGTATCCTGGAGTGTAGTAGCGCCCGCCTTGTAGCTATTAGAGCCACGACGAGAGGGCGCTCTATTGTTGTACTCTGTGTTTATATGCCTACTGACTCACTGGACAATTTACCAATTTTCTCTGAAGTGATGGGTGAAATTAGTGCAATAGTGGAAAGTGCTAAAACTGAAAGCATATTTGTATTAGGAGATTTCAATGCTCATCCTCATGAATTGTTTTATAAAGAATTGGTAAACTTCTGTCTTGATCAGTCTTGGGTTTGTGCTGATCTAGAAAAGTTAGGTCTACAGTCAGACACGTACACTTTTGTAAGTGAGGCCCATGGGTGTAGGCGATGGCTAGATCACTGTGTCGTGTCTCTGTCGGCCTGGCAAACCGTTGTTGAGGTAGGTGTTATCGAAAATGTATTCGTTTCGGATCACTTACCTCTTACAGTGAAATGTAATATGGAAATAGTTAGACCTAAACTGATGACCCGCGACCTACCACGCAGCTCAGTAGTATGGGGTGAAAGAAATAACTCACAGATAAGTAAGTACCTAGAACTATGCCATAAAGGATTACGTAACATTGTTTTTCCTTCAGAATTTATAGGGTGCGGTCGTGGTTCGTGTGGTTTAGAAGAGCACAAACTTTTGCTGGATCAAATGTACGACCATCTTGTACTGATTTTGAGTAATGCGGCTGTAAGCAGTAATGGGAAGCCTAACAAAAAACCTAGAAGGACCAGACATTTATATGGCTGGAATAAGCACGTCCATGAAGCGCACCGGGAGGCCAGACTTAATTTCGAAATGTGGGTAAATTGTAGCCGACCGACTTCGGGGTCAATTTATAGAAACATGTATGAGTCCCGTAAAATTCAGCGGGATGAGCGGTGGTAAATCTCCTGGTCATGACGGGCTCAGTATTGAGCATTTAAAATATGCAGGAGTGCACCTTCCAAACGTTCTTGCTATGTTTTTTACAATGTGCATGAGTCACTCACATCTACCTCTGGATTTAATGAAAACCATTGTGGTGCCCATTGTGAAGGACAGAACGGGGGATGTTTCAGATTTATGTAACTATCGACCTGTTTCTTTGGCAACCATTATTGCTAAAATACTGGATGGTCTTCTTGATTCTTATATAGATAAATATATAAAACTTCATGACGCTCAGTTCGGGTTCCGACCCGGACTGTCTACAGAGAGCGCGATCACATGTCTCAAGAGTACCATCCAGTATTATACAGACCGCAGGACGCCGGTATTCGCCTGTTTCCTTGACCTCTCCAAAGCCTTTGACCTTGTGTCATACGATGTGCTATGGAGGAAGCTGGGGGACAGGGGATTACCGGTTGAAGTCCTTAAAATTTTTAAGTACTGGTATGACAACCAAATTAACCATGTTAAGTGGGCTGGTTCTCTATCGGGAGCATACAGGTTGGAGAGCGGGGTGAGACAGGGGGGGATTACGTCTCCGAAGCTCTTCAATTTGTATGTTAACGACCTCATTGGCGAGCTCAGCAGCATGCGTATCGGCTGCCGCATGAACGGCGTAAACATTAATAACATAAGCTATGCTGACGACATGGTGCTGCTGAGCCCGACGGTGGGGGGCATTAGAAAACTACTGAGAGTTTGTGAGAACTACGCTGTTGAGCATGGGCTCAAATATAATGTAAAAAAGACGGAATACATGGTTTTTAAGGCCGTCGGTAAGTGTCCCGAGAACAAACTTAATATTACCCTTAACGGCTTGAACATAAATCGCGTGTCGAAATTTAAATATCTTGGACATTTACTTGTCGACGATTTAAGGACGATGAAGACGTCGAAAGGGAGCGTAGGGCTCTATCGGTTCGAGGTAACATGCTGGCTCGCAGATTCTCCCGTTGTACTGACCAAGTTAAAATAACGCTTTTTAAAGCATACTGTCAGAGCTTTTACACGGGAAGTCTGTGGGTCCGGCATACCAAAAGATCGATGGACGCCCTACGAGTCCAATATAATAACATATTTCGGATGATGCTGCGGCTGCCTAGATTCTGCAGTGCGTCAGGAATGTTTGCGCAGTACCACACAGACGGTTTTCATGCGGTTATGCGTAAAAAAACAGTGTCCCTGATGCGCAGAGTACGGGACAGTCGCAACAGTATCCTGTGTGCTGTGGCAGAGTGCCTTTCATCCCCGCTATGGAAGTGCTTTGTGCGGAGGGTGATCAATCAAGGAACATATTTCCTCTATTGATTATCCTCGGCTCGATTATACACAGCGCCTATTGCTACATTATTTGTTATATATATTCTATTTTATCTTGTTTTGTGTGTTAATGTACATGTATCACTCGCAAATCTATGGACCCATGGTTGTCTGAAATAAAGAATTTTTATTTTTATTTATTTATTATTAACGAGCGCCACAGCGCCCTGTTGTCAGCTTGCCGCATCCAACATCTGCCGATTTTTGAAAAAGGACGATATTAAACTGATCTCCGCAAATTCGATACTAGTTAGGCAGTGGTAGCTTTGGACCGAGATGCCTAGAAAAGTCTTTTCTTAGAGATTTACTTTAAGTCGCTAAGCATAGAGTGAAGCTTCTCATCATTAGCATAAATTACTCTACTGCTGGACAAACACTTACTCCGTGGTGATTATCATGGTCGCAGTGATAAGAAAGTCACCTTGAGCAAATAAAACAAAAGCTTCGCCTAATCAGCGCCATAGCGCCTTGACTTTAGCTTGCCGCATCCAGCTTCTGCCTGCAATCTTTCGCAGGCTCCTCCCACCTGGTCAGAGGGCTTCGCATGAGACCGATATTGTAACATTTGGTAATTGTTTTGAACAAAACATGCACTTCCTTCAGCTGCGGTCTGATAAGACACAAAGTCGGTTGTAAAACCGAACGTGCAAAAGCTCCTGCTTCCCAAACAAAATGCTCGCAAAATATCAATTAGCCACACTCGAGATATACGGCTCCTAATGAATTCGTAATCTCCGTAATCTGTTCAATGAGAAATGGCGTTTTGCGAGCGAAAACAAATTAAATGCCACCGAATGCTACCTAACGCTACCCAATGTTACCCAAAAATTAATTTATCACGACTCCCGTAACTATCCATTGTGGCTGGACTCGGAACGATTGTGGGGGCGAAAATACGTTACATTTTTGAGTGTCACCATTGCTTTTGTAAGAATTCGGACTTTTATTTGTTAATGGCTAGCTTTTTCACACGTTTCGGAATGTTTTTTTCCCAACAATTAAGTATAATAACATGATTGTATGACTGATTTTGATAAAACTGTTGTAAGTGGATATATCTTTATTCACAAATAAAATTACAATCAAATATTAGGAATAGATTAGAACTAGCATTTACAATTGAAACAATTGACCTAACTGCAGACTATTGCAAACAATTTACAGGTAGCTCAACTGATCTATATCTATATACAAGTCGGAAGCGTCCCCAAGACGCTGACTGCTGCATTGCCCCGCTGCTGTATGCTGATGCACTGCGCCAGATACTCACCAGCTCTCGGGTCACGCGTCGCTTCGACCAGACGCACAGATAATTTTTTAAAAATCCGAAGAGCCTCGGTACCCCACGGACCTAGGGTCTCGACTCCAAGGAGAGCAAACGTGTTGGCTCTGTGGATACCTGCAGGTTTGCGGCTCTTGAGATCCTCGGCCAATGATGATGATTAATTGATTATTTTTCAGGATTAGGTAGACGTTCTGCAGCTATTACAACAACCACTGGCTTAGATTGAAGAATCCAAGGGTACGAGGAGGTACCTAAGTCTGGTGTTACGTCTTCTTCTCTGATTACATGGCATGTTATTTTGTGGTATGGTGGAAAAGTAAACAGAGAAGAAGACTTTTCAGCTATTCCGAGAACCACATGACTGAAAAATAAAAATCTCTAGAGGTAGTCCTGTTGTTTGTTTGAAAATTTGTTATTTAAATGAGATTTGTCCATTTCTCGGCTATTAGCAGCAAGTGTCGGGATGACCGGATATTTTAATTTGCAGGGTCCGGCCGCCAGATGGCGACATGATTAATATTCGCCGGACACTTCGGGCCACTTGCTCTTTTTGGAAGGCGTGCCTAAACTGCGGTTTGGACCAAGACCCGAATGGGTTGAGTCGGGTTGAGAATATTACCGAAATTAACAATTTTTATTCTTATTTTTATTTTATTTATTTTTTTCAAATCAAGATTTGAGCTAAACATTAATGGTATGGTAGAAAAGTTAACAAAACCAACAAAAAACGGATCTAATAAAATCACTTTTGTATCGGTATCTACTCCAAAGTTGTAAAGTCCGTGTGTTTTTTCAAATGACCTTCGCTCTATCGAAAAATAACAGTTATTGACTAACCCTACTAAAGTTCCTCAAAGGGCACTTTTCCCGTGATGTAGTGGGGCACAAACAATATACGGAGCACGTGTTAACATGCTCGTAACAACGCTAACTGCTGAACTTAGGGCATTTTGTAAAATATGACGCTGCGAAGCGCTTATCGCCTAGCGAGTTTGTTTTATAGCAGTTTTGTGAAATTTTGCATTGATATTTCAGTTTTTATGTGGCTATTTTTATGTTTTTACTCAGTTGTCCTGCGTGTATTTTCAACGTTGATAAGCAGCAGGAGGAACAAGTGAGTTTTCGCATGAAATCGTCAAATATCATGTGTATATTTATCGCAAATTCTTATTAACGCATAGGTACACGGTGTTTTGGCGCTTTTCTAAGCCTAAAGAAGTAAACATTTTGACTTCTGACTTCGCTCATTAGGGGATGCCCATATTGCCCAAGCCTAGCAGTAGATAGAACAATTGGCTACTTGACTCACATCAAATTAGGAGCAATAAATAAATACCTATTTTCTTTGTTTGATTGATTTGAGATATTAAAAGCTTAAGATGACTACATATTTTCAATTTAAAATTGATTTCTAAATTTTTTATTGTTGTTTACGAAATGTAGCCTTTTAAAATAAAGCTTTGCGGTTTTCTTGGTCCTAAAAATATGAAAATATTTTTTCTCTCTAATCGGACAATATTCATAATTTAAGACCTACTAAAAAGAGTCAACTAGCTAGTCTATTGGATTCAGCTTTGGCTCAATTGGTTGTCGTCGAAAGCTACACTTCTGATGAGCATATTTATAGCAAGGTTTTTTATTACTAATATGATATCTTGTAAAACCTTTATTCCCAACAACAATAAACAGTAACCTAAATCCCAGAGAACGAGATCTTATTACTTTTTATTTATTTGCCCTATCAAATCCCGGAACAAGTTTTTGCGCTATTCCTCATGTTAAGCCAATATTTGGAGGGCTAGCGGTAATATATCGCCGGGCAAACTGAAGTTTATCGAAAGAACGGGAATAACTTTATTATGTAGTGACCGGACGTAGGGCGGCCGGCTGCTTGGACAGTCGTGCTCGGAAGGGATACTAAATTAATGTTAACTTACTTGTTTATGTTTAACCTACAGGGAAAACAAAAGTTACCGATGAATTTATGTAGATCATCGTTACTGAATGAGTATTTATAAAATAAGGTATTGAATCTAAAATTACACGACGAATTAGCATAGTAATCATAACCGAAATAATCGTTTTACAGTATTTGCTTGACAATAACATGTTTTTTTGAAGAAAAGTATCATCATTTAATTTTATTGACAAACATTTATATTTTTAAACTTTCAATTTTAATCGATTGTATGTAGGTCCTCCAAGATTTCGTTCAAAAAGTAAGCATTTGAGCGACATTTAGTAACTTTAATATTTCTACATTCTTCACAAGACGATTGCCGCGCGGTTTCACCCGCGAAGTTACCGTCCCCGTAGGAATTCCGGGATAAAATATAGCTTATGTCACTCCCTGAAAAGTAAGCTTCCTAACGATGAAATAATTTTTTAAATCGGTCCAGTAGTATCGGAGCCTGTTCAATACAAACAAACAATTAAATCTCTCCTCTTCATAATATTAGTATAGATATAGATTGGGGACATCGATTTTTTTAAAGACTAAGTACTTTTCGCAGACTCAACTCTGCTACCGCCTGTACCGTTTTGCGTCGCCATTTGTAAAGAGTCGCCGGTATTTCTTTGCTATGAAATATGCCGCTCGCCTTCATTGTAAACACATTTCCAGATCCGGTCCGTGCGTTTCACTCATTTTATTGTGGACGAGGAATTTTCCTTTGTCATATAAAGGGATAGCATTAACGAAAAGCTGAAGCGGGGGCGGTTGCGTCAGCTATTTGCATTTTCAGTGAACTAGTAGCGTTTTCTGCCAGTAAGTAAGTTTAGTATGAAGCCTAAATATAAAAATAATATATGAAGTTTCACGAAACCTTGAAAAAAATTTCTCAAGGGGGAAAACTGGAACGCGAAAAAAATTAATTCCAGTTTTCCCCCTTAAAGGGGATTTGTCAAGGGGGAAAACTGGAATAACCCAAAAAAACAACGAATTAGTTGCTGTGGTCGCGTCATCAACCGGCTCCTTTCATTTCAGACCACTAAGAAATGAACGTCAAAATAGTCTTCATAGTAGGCCCATCTAAAGAACGGAATCTTAAGTATCGTCGTAGTACGAAAACGTCCGGTCCACGTGTTTCACGCAATTTATTGTTAACCTGAACTTTTCTTTGTCGTTGGAATAGTACATTGTATACCCGGGCGAGAAGGTGCCCAATTCATCTCAAGTGTGTTATTTAAGATATGAAATTCCATAGAGTTTTCCCTACCGCATTTCAGTACGCCTGCAATGACGTACTTTCTACCCTTTGTTTGGAAACGGAATAAGCAACTTTCGGAGCAGGTGTAGTATAAACTAATAATACCACGTAATGCATTGCAATGCGATGTTATTAGTAACGCACAGCAGTTGGAATTTTCATCAGAAAATGTCGATACCTACTTTAAAGATAACAAACTAGACCAAAAGTTTAATAAACTAAAGAAGTTACAATTATCTATTTCTAGCTTCTGCCCGCGGCTTCGCACGCGTTGTCTCTATGGAAACGTTCAAAGGTAATTCATATCCCATGGGAACTGATTTATGGGATAAAAAGTAGCCTATGTATGATTCCAGGCATAGAGCTACACCGGTGTAAAATTTCAGATCAATCTGTTCAGTAGTTTTGGCGTGAAGACGTAACAAACATCCATCCATCTATCCATCCATCCATCCATCCCAACTTTCGCATTTATAATATTAGTGTGATGTGTTAAAAATTAAATAAGGATACTACCATAAGACGACCAAGTCATCAGAAACAGATTTGTTTGGTTTCACAATATGTACCTACTCGCTACCAAAGACTCTGCCAACATAAAATGACGACACTGTGTTAAAAAAGATACACAGAAACGAGTGTGACGTGTAGATTCACAAAAACAAACAGGTACCTACGACGAGGTCAATACAAAATTGAGCAGTAACAGCTGAAGGGAGAATCGGTCAGGTAGAGCTAGTTGACATCAGGAATTTGATAAAGTATAATTTGGAGTGTTTTAAAAAACAATAAATCGAATTCAAATCCCCAAGTGGCTACATCTAGTTAAAATTCGAGTCTACTTTAGCTTGATGACACATGGATGAAAAGACGAATGAAAGGAAACCTAAGATCACGCACTGCGATTAAACGAACACGTTTAATCGCAAGTCTGAAACCGCAAAATAATGAAACACATATAGCTTTCTGTACCAGCTCACGCATTATCGATTTTTTTTAGTGAACTATTTTAAAAATTCACTGAAAGAACTGCTACATTTGTTTTGCGGTTTGTATTTTATTTTAAGCCCAAAGCCACAACACACGCTGTTTACTGAAATAAAATTTCGCCAGCCGCAGTGCAGGTTTGTACGCGGTTTAACGTTTTCAGCTTTTCCTAAAACGCTTGCGTTTAATTGCAGTGCGTGCGCGGCCTACGTTCCAAATTCAGAAACACTAGTTTGACTTTGAAGCCCCGTTGCCATGAAAACCATTAGTAACCAGAGATTTTGAAAATGATCATGTGTTTTAGGTACCTACGTTTTACGGCTCACATATAAATTCATTGAGAATCAAACTTATAAAAGGACCACTTCAAAATCAACCTTTAGACGACCTTTAGCGTCTTGGGGACGCTTCCGACGGGTGTTGATATGGATCAGTTGAGCTACCTGTAGACTGTTTGCAACAGTCTGCAGTTAGCTCAATTGTTTCAATTGTAAATACTAGTATAATTTTCTTTGTGAATAAAGTATTAGTTTACTTTTAGAAAAGAACGAAAGAATCATCAAAATCTAATAAGAATCGGCGAAGATATCACTAACATTGTTGTAGCTAGTCGTGATTTTTCAAAAGTATTATGTTGTTTTTTAAGTTTGATGGGATAAATACTGATCCCTCGGGAATAACATTTTTATGGGATCAATTCGGGATCATTTTCTATACAATAGAGAAATAATTTTCATAATCAGTCCATAATTGACGGAGATCGACGAACATACATTTAAAAAAATACATACACCCGAACACCCTCCTTTTTTGATTTTTTAAAGTCTGTTAATAATGAAAGTCTACCTATTGTACGGTAACAGATATCAGACAGAAATTATTTACAAATAGAATCGTGTCCTCTCAACAAAAACCAGTCAAGTGTGACATTCTAAAAGCCGTCCGTTTCGGACATATAGAAATCTCTTTATGAAAAACGTCCAATAAACTTTCATTTGCCGCCCACTTACAACTTACGGACGATACGGACACGCTTCACTTCACATATTCATTGAGACAGCGCCTTTTCTGCTCTACACGTAGTACGTAACGTAGTTTCAACGTAATATTTTATTACGGCCACAATAGCCGTATCACACACATACGTAGTTTTTTTAATAAACTCAATTAAATTATTCACACAAATTTTTGTTCAGTGCATGTTTGAAATGAAATTTAGCTTGAGAAAAATATGGTTCTGACGTTTAATGACCTCTAATTCAGAATTCTCATATTGTCCAAACACAAAAAGGCAAACTGTCCAATTCTCACAATGACCAATACGCATAATGACATATTAAGCCAATACCAATACGCAGAATGACGCATACCCCAAACGCCTAAAACGCATAATGAGAAATGATTAATAAGTATTTTAACCCTCAGTTTTGACCAATATTTAGACAAATTTCTTTTTGAAATTTTCTATCACTCATTTGTATAAGAGAAAGTTTGTGCAGATGCGTGTTTATGCACGGATGATCCCAGAAGTGTCGAAGAAATCGAACAGAAATTACCCTTTATTTCAGAAAATTGCAGGCAGAAGCAAGTAATTTCGTAAACATCCGACCTGTTATCAGTTAAAAAAATACGCACACACACCCGTGCAAAAATACGTTCACAGATCTACAATGTCTCTACAATTTGCTTTACCCAGTCACATTCTACCTCGTCGCGTCCACCAGACGCTGATGAAGGCTCCGCTACAAAGAGAACCGGCCGTCACCCGGGGCGACGCACGGACCCAAGCTTAGGGAAATGTTGACAACTTTCTATCTTTCTACTAAATTAGTAGAAGTACTAGTATCTATATTAATAATTTCGGACCGGTCTACGGTAGACTCGAACGAAATGCACATCAAATTGAAGAGCGTAAAAAATTAGTCGATCCGAGTCGACAACTTATAGGCGGAAAATTCGGATTATCGAGTAGTTTCAATATGAAAATGAATAAATTGCTAAAAAAATTGTAACGGCGTTGCAAAGTAAGCATGTCAATTAAGTATAAACATGTCTATGGTTCGGTCTTGGTACCGTGGACGGAAGAAATCGCTACCCAGGGTATTTAAATACTCCTTGATCGTAGCTTGGTACATATAATAGTGATCTGTGGTTCGGTTTAATTTCTTTGAATGAAAACTCTTTGCTCTTTGATTGAGAAATCATAATATGTATAATAATAGTAATAGTAGTATTTTATTGCACCCGTGCGAAGCCGGGGCAGGTCGCTAGTAGTATTATAATATCTGTTGTAGATGTATCCGACAGTTTAAAAGACCCAGAATAATGTAAATTTTCAGGTAAAGTACTTTAGTGATACTTATAATCCAAAGTTCTGTGTTTAATCCATTGTTCAGCATTTCCTATTTTATTTTTTTAAATAAACATTGCTAGACAAAGCAACGCCTAGCCCTAAATTATACAATTTCTAATTTTACTATTTAAATTTTACTATTTCATGATAATAAATCTATTTTGAGCTATTTAAATTGTCTTGTAAAAATAAAATTTCAAAATAACATAACAACAAACAAGGCTTCATCAAACCTCTCCACGCACAGGTCCAATGAAGATTTAATTTAAGCCCTTACCAAAGTTAGAACTACAGCTTATAATGGAATAACAGACACAGCTTCACAAACATCACACTAATATTATAAATGTGAACGTTTGGATGGATGGATGGATGGATGTTTGTTACCTCTTCACGCCAAAACTACTGAACGGATTAGGCTGAAATTGTGCATACAGGTAACTCTAACCCTGGAATCAAACATAGGCGACTTTTTATCCCATAAATCAGTTCTCATGGGATAGAAATAACCTCAAAACATTTCCATAGAAACAACGCGTGCGAAGCCGCGGGCCGGGGCTAGTATTCAATAAACCAATCTGTATGAAGAAGAGTATGAAACAACTGAGCTGATGAACGTCAATACGGAATCGTTTTCCGCGTATCAAAAACAGAGAGCATAATTTTCAAAGGACTTGTTTTCTTTGTGGTTCAGTAAAATTGGCAAGAGTAGTGTAGCTGGAACCTGCTACGCGGCTACGCCGTAGCGGTGCGTAGACCTACGCATGATTTAGAATTGGGTTATAATGACATAATACATACCTGTACCATAAGTACCTTATGTAGCACAGTATGAAAATTGTGATTATGAACTTAAAAATTAAAAATTGTTTACTTGAAATTTAAAAGTCTAAGTAATTTAATAGCACACATTTGAGACAAACGTGAAAAACAAAATTAAATAAGAATTGAGAAAATTGGTTGTTAGATTATTATAAAATTGCAGATGATAAGACTAGCTTAGCAGTCTGATATAAGGATTTTATTATTACTTCATTCTTTTATACCGTTCATCACCAAAATAGCATTCAAACTGATTTGTATCGAAGTAGGAAAGGCTCTCCACAAGTGGGAATGGTATCTATGTATGACATAAACATATCAATTTGATTTTGACCGGTCAGTTGATATAGCCTTCAAACTCATGACAGAAAGTCAAAATACTACTATAGACTTTCTATCATAATTCCCGGCCAATTCTAGTATCTACCAAGCTCATTGTTTGCGGGATATCGCTGTATCTGATGGTGCGGCACTAATGCCGTATGAATGAAATTTACTGTCAATATCCAGCCCGCATGCGGCTTTGTGACGCAAACTGTCCTTTTATATCAGCCATTATTCCATCCTTTTTCTCTTTGCATTTTTGTGACGTATTTATTCTGTTTTTTGGATTGTTTGTTCATATAATAGCTAATGGCGAGGACTGGTCGAATGTATTGTAGAAGTGAATTTAATTAGACAGGTAGGTAATCATGTATTACTACGACGATACCATTACGAAAGCCACATAAAGCAACTAGCTTCTGCCCGCGGCTTCGCACGCGTTGTTTCTATGGAAACGTTCAAAGGTAATTTCAATCCAATGGGAACTGATTTAATGGTCTACAATGTAGCGGCGATCGTAGCGTAAGAATTGACCTCTCCTTCTCAGCCTTTGGATATCATAAGAGGGCTAAGGGAACCTTCCAGAGGAAGGGCAGCAGCTTTCTGTGTATTTTTATCACCTCTGATGTCATCGCCGATCCTAGTGCCAAGCGTGCTGATTATGGAGTAGCCCCCATTGTTTGGGAGAGGAATGTTCAACAGAGGACGTCTGCATGCTGACCTTATCACATCATTACCGGTCAGCACTCATATACGGTCAGCACAACACTTAGGTACCTAATAATGAGGTGGTATACTTATATATAACACCTCATTCTTAGGTAGGCATTGTGCTCCTTTTCCAAATTCAAATCCAAATTTGGTGTTAAAATTAAATAGGTAAAGCTAAATTACCTACTTATGATACTGAAAAGTCGGTATTTTACCCACGAGGGCTTTTATTTTTAGGAACCGAAGAAAATGTAGTGTCAGAACAAAGATTAACAAATAAATATTAAATATAATAAAAAATAATGCTGGACCATCCACACAGCATCATCTAGCCCCAAGCTTAGCAGAGCTTGTGTTATGGGTACAAAATAACTGGTATAATAAATAAATAATTAAATAAAAATAAATAATGCTGGACAACTCACACAGCATTATCTAGCCCCAAGGTAAGCAGAGCTTGTGTTATGGGTACTAGATAACTGATACACATAATAATATACGAGTACATAGATAGATACTTTTTATTATACATAGAAAACGACCAGAACACCCTGAACCTAGAAAATAGCCAGAACACACATAAATCAAACTCCTTAATCTCAAATTGTTCATACGAGTACAGAATCCATAAACGTAAAGATATTAAGATCTCGATAATTCCACACCTTTACCTGAATACTGAATCGTGGAGGTAATCAGTATTCGCAGCAAGTTCAAGGAAGATAAGTCCGGGACTTATACATTCCGGGATCCCGGGACTTGACTAATCGGCGGGATTCAGCCGCGTCTCGCGATAATCCCGGACAAATTATAGGGGCGCTTATTACGGAGCGGGTTTGGGATCATTATTTAACACACAGTTGAGGGCGGTTTATGTCTTTTGGTTGAGGAAAAGGGAATTAAATGTGTTGCGTCTTTTTGTTACGGTTGTTTTCGATGTTTTATAGTGGTGTTTTAGGAAAAAAAAAATTAATAGGTCTTTCCTTAGGATTTTTAAATGGCATCTTTTTTTAGTACATATTTTATGAGCTCAATTGTTTCAATTGTAAACACTAGTTCTGGATTTTTTTTGTCAAATGTTTTCAATACAAGTTTACTGACTTTTTAGTGATTAATTCCTAAATAATTTGGTTGTATCGAAAAAACTTCGAATCCCTTAATTTTATGCACTGTTTTTTGAAGAAGGTTAATAAAGGAAAAAAAGGGCAAAACCGCTTTTGACTTTATGTGTAAAAACATCGAATCTTCCTTCTACACCTACGAGTTATTATTTTCCTACCGGTCTATGCTCGTCCACTGTTGGACAGTCTTCCTTGACACATTCAAGACACCAGATGCCAGACTCCGGCCCCGTGTAGGCTGGGCAGTGAATGTGTTATTGAGGGCCATAACACCCTATTAACTTATCGCATCCAGCATTATCTTTCGCGTTCTATTGAAACCAATAAATAAATAATGCTGGACAATCCACACAGCGTTATCTAATCACGCGCTTGTCGGCTTGCTGAGTGGGCTACTTAGTACCAACCCAATGCTTATGTAATTAGGTTAATATACGTATTGTGTATTAATGTTTTCCTGTATTTTTTGTACGTATCACTAAGTAGTCTTTTATTTTATTTTATTAGTAGTGTAGTGTTTGATAAACAATTTTCTTTCTTTCTTTCTTTATCTAGCCCCAAGCTAAGCAGAGCTTATGTGTTATGGGTAATAACTGATATACATAATTGTACGGAGTACCGCACGATAGGTAGAGTCAATGAATTAGGTCATGTCTAGCTAAGCAGATTCACCAACTCAAACACATGTTTTTGCACCGATTTGCTTACCTAAGTATTATTGTGCAATTACTTACGAACATTAAATCAGTGTCGAACTAGCACTCGGGGGTTTGATTCGTACTTTATCCTTCCCTCTAACTATTTAACTAATAACTTAACTTACTTATAACTGTAGGAACCCCTACAGTTTTTGGTCCTTCGAGCCGGATGTATATAAATACACTACATAGATAGATATTTTTTATTATACATAGAAACATCCAGAACACCCGGAACAAATACCTGCAGTTCGTACAAGCATTTGTCCTGGGCGGGAATCGAACCCGCAACCTCCTGCGTCGCAGGTGGACCTTCGCCCGCCGCACCACAGAGGTCGTCAATATGAACGAAGACTGAAGCTGGATCTCGGTTCTGAAAACTCTTCAAGTAATTTCCACATACAGTACACCGTATCCATTTACTTAGCGGATACTGATCCGGCACATAATTGGGGTTAATCAAAGCACGGCACGGATTGCGCACGACAGCTGACCGCACGATGGAATTAATTGCGGCAGGCCGAGGTGCCTCCGTAATTATTAACGTGCCTGTGGAGAGGACAGACACTGTATAGTCTGGTGGAGGGGTTAAACTGGTGTTGTTGTGTTTTTAAATTTACAATTAAAAACGTTGTTCGTTTATTTATAGTATAAAACTTTTGAAACTATCATGGTCACACTAAAAATAAAACACAATTATAACGGGAGCTTTTTTTTGCTAATAACAACTGTGAACTTATTAGAATAGCAAAGTAAAATTTAGTCACCGGGGTTTCTTTCAGTTACTCAATGGCTGAAAATATGATAGTTTCTGATAGGTTTTTTTTGTAATTTTCACAACAATGACTAGTAAAATAAAGCAAACTAAGAAAAAATATCAGTAAAAATATAAGTATGCAATTGACCCATTTTATTTTGGCTGGTTTCTTTTGTTTATAGGCCCTAGTTTTTATACAGTTTTCTTGTAAACCTTCTCTTCAAAAGCATAATAACATCGTCATAAAACAAGTAAGTTCGAACAACGCAGGTGTAAACGACATTTTATATTCTTTTTGCACGAAAAGGGGTGGAAATCGCAGTAACTGTCAACTGAAGTATGAACATTATCGTTCAAAGTATAATATGTGATTGTAGGCGAGATTACAAAAGTTGGAGTGGTGTATTTTTGTACTCAAGCTGCTGATTTTAATACTGTATTATATGCTATTGGGGTTCAACGACGGTTTTTAGTAGCATTTTCCGGCATTTTCGAACTGATTTGCTTTTTTTATTCAAGACACTTTATTCCCGAAACTTTTACGCTTTGTTCTCTTGTCAAATTCTCGCAACCTAGTTAAGCAAGCATCCAGCCAGTAGAAATATCATAACATGGAATGCCTAAAGTACAAGTTTGATTAGGTGGGCTCTACTGCGAATGCTTATAACATAAATTGCCTTGGCGTCCACAATGTACTACACTGTACGGCCATAGAGGAGGCCAGACACAACGGGGCTGAAGATTTTCATTGAGGAATCAACCCCATCTACAGAAAAGCTGAAACGAGTTGTCAGTCACAAAAAAAGCCAAAAAAGTCAGCTGGATGCTATACTGTACGGCCTACGGCATGAGAGTGTATTGTGCATAACCCCCCTACCTAAACAGGCCCTAACCAGCCCAGCCGACTTTTTTGGCTTTTTTGGTGACTGACAACTCGTTTCAGCTATTCTGTGGATGGGGTTGATTCCTCAATGAAAATCTTCAGCCCCGTTGTGTCTGGCCTCCTCTATGGCCGTACAGTGTAGTACAACGTGTTCCACAGTCCCTTCTTCTTGAAAGCAGCCACGACACAAGCTGCTGTCTGTGGCTCCAGTCTTGAAAAGATGATGGTTCAGTTCACAGTGAACTGTGATGATACCCACCATCGTTCTTAGGTCCTCGCGGCTCATCGTGAGCTTCTTGCTTGTGGTTTTCCTGTTTTTGAAGGGGAATTGCCATGCCTTCGTCGCCCCGAGCGTCTGAAACGCGTCGATGGTACTTAGGACCTATGTTTGTATTAATTAATTCTTACGAATAAGATTAAACACGCTCATGGACGTGTCATTGTAGAAGCGCGTATTGTAAATTTTGAGATTTTAGAAGCCGGTGGCGATCTATTGTGTCGGAGGCCAAGACCCTCTTCGGGGTCGATGCGCCACGATAGTGAGTGAGTGTGCGATTTCCAATAGATTTTCTATAAAGTAAGTTTTTAAAAACATTAACAATGTTCCCAAATCCATTAGTACCTTCCAAAATCGTTTAAAATAATATCTACCTTTGGAGAAATCTACTTATAAAAATAGTTGATAATCTAGCCGGTAGGGGCCATAGCACGATCACGTTACACAACAGACACTCTTCTGGTTTCCATGGTCAGGGAGAAGCCTCAAACACTCGACTAATTAAAAAAAAAGCTACTCGATACTCTTCAACTTTAGGTTGAAGTTTTACAGGAACAAATAATGGAAAACCATAAAAATAAAAGTTTCCAGAAGCTATTGTTCAAAAATTGAGTAATATCGCTGTCAAGTTTTTGTTTATGCGAATTTCCAAGTATTAGGTAAGGAAATTTCAAAAATGTTTTTTCTTCTACTTGTGTTGTAACACAACCAAATGATTAGGTCATCTTATAATTTTGACTTATGTAACGCAAACAAGCGTTACGTAACTCCAAATTTCTGTGTACAATACACATCGACCTAACCTCCGGGCACGTTCAATACCCAAAACCAACTAACATAAATTACAGCATTAATTTTACAACTCAAATGTAACAATTTAGTAGTAGGCACTTAGTTGTATGCCGGCGGCGCCTGTGTCGCAACTTAACCAGCCCTCCCTTACCGCTAAACAAATTTGACAGCTTCAAGTTAGTCTAAGTTTGTGTACACGTATGCAAAAGTAGAACTTTATCTCTCAAAACAACTACTAACCCTTACCGCCATCAAAATAAGGTCGAAAGTATTAACAGCAGTGCAGGGCTGTACGAATTCGTGAGTATGCCGTTCGGTATTAAAGTTGCGCGGGGCTAGTTAGCACTGTACCCACGTTGAAACAAGTTGTCATGATTATTAAGGTGTTTAACGCCGAGACGTGTGATTACTTTAAAATTACTTACACTATTGTATGGACGGGTCATAGAGCGCAGCATTTCGAACTTAGCTTATCTTTGACAGCCACTTTGCCAACCTTTCAGATTATCTGGAGGATAAAAATGCTTGGGATGAGTTTTGCTCATGCTCGAAAAATAACAACTAAAAGGCTAAAGGTTTCTTCGTCGCTTCTCTACTTTAGTCTACATACCGAAGTGACAGAAATCAAAAATTTCACTTTATTTCCGTGTCAGTGTTTAGTTTTATAATTTGACCTTTTCTAAGTGGACATTTATTGTATTAATGGAAATAAAGAGTTTTTGATATGATTTGATGTAGTTACCAACATGATTTAGATGGAGTAGAAAACGCTATTAATATTAAAAAAGCAAGTAAATCTGTCTGTATGTTACCCTTTCACGCCTATAGTGCAACGGATCTTAATGAAATTCGACAGGGTATCCCGGAGACGAACACCGATTACTATTATTGCGGAAAAGGGCGTGCGAAGCCACGCGCAGTAGCTAGTTATTATGCATATAAAACTTCCAGGAAATAGATAATTAATAGAATTTTTGCAGCGGTACTACAAAAACAAACGTAAACACTGGTCTAACAAGCGTTTAGCTAAATAGTGTCTTAACAGTTAGACATGGGTTTAGCAACAGTTTAACTCTCGTTTAAACTATGTCTAAACCGTGTCTAACCGTAAACCGTCGCAAGACGCAGTTATGTGGTAACGCTTTTGTTAAACACGCGCTCAACAGATGTCTAACTTATTTGTAGTACCGCTGTTGATGTCCAAAGTTTTTCAGCGGAAATCATTTCATTGCGTAATAAATGCCGAGTATTTTCTACTTCGTTTGTTTGACAACGTTGGTCCACGTTTCCACTGCGGCACACGCTGTACATAAAACTTAACCCACGACTTTTTACAAATATAGCGCAGCACAGTTTTGAATCATACGAAACGCACTTGTACCGCGTGTAAACGTTGACTGCGTTGAGCTGCGTAGGCGCCATATCCGAGCAAGCCACGCATGCATATTTGTTTTTATTCGCTTTTGGTGGCTTTTGTATCACTACGGCCATGATAGGCCTATTGTGATCTTGTAATCGCCACTTTGTGTGTTCAGCCTCGAAGCAGCGGCGTTCGCAGTTCGCCACTAACCCTTGTAGCTGCTAGGAACTGTAGGATTTTCTTCGGGGTGGAGTCTTTTAGCTCGTCTGGACTAAGCAGGTGCTTGCCAAGCTACGCATGTAACAATGACGTCATTAATCTAGTATTCGTGCGTAGCGTGTTCGTTGGTTGCAGTGGACATTATCACATGCATTTTTTTGAAACTCGAAGCTAGATGTAGCTAGACGTGCGTAGCCTCTCCAGCGCAGCAGTTGATCTGTACCTTTAAGCCGTATTTTTTATAGTCGCATTAAATTAGTCTTTATACTAAAGTGCTGTTTGTGCCATACGATGACTGGTAATTTCTGATCAAAATACACATTATAATGCTTATAATAATAATAATACACTATTGTATGGACGGGTCATAGAGCGCAGCATTTCGAACTTCGCTTATCTTTGACAGCCACTTTGCCAAACTTTAGTTACCAACATGATTTAGATCGAGTAGGCAACTCTATTGATATTATAAAAGCAAGTAAATCTGTCTGTATATTACCTTTTCACGCGTATACGGCGGATCTTAATGAAATTCGACAGGATATCCCGGGGACGAACACAGGTTACTTTAATTCCGGAAAAGGGCGTGCTTATAACACAACCCAAAAAATTACGCTCGTTTGGCTTCAGTATCAAGATTTCAGCCACGAACTGGAATCCATCGTAGACAATAGCATAGTTAGACATTCAAAACGATACAAGCTTATCTGAGAAGCCTTCCAAAGTAAGGTAAGCCTTTGCCCAAGTTTCGCACCCCAGGCTAAGATTACGTCGGAACAACTAACTCGGAGATTTAAGTTTTGAATTTGCATAGAATACATAAATTCATACGTCGTGAGTTAACTTTCAACGCTTTGCGGGTTGGAATATTTCGGCAGTTGATTTTGAGTATGAAGTGAATTTAGTTATGAGGTAGAGATTGCAGGTATATTAATAACGAAGCTAGTTAGTGCCGCTTCCCATGCATATTAGCTGTGATAAGTAGCCTATTATCAAAATTAAGCTATGTTCTAAATGTACGCCAAATTTCATCTAGATCTGTTCAGTAGTTTTGGAGATATTAGGTACCAAAAATTCAACTCATTCCGTTCTCATTCATATCGTAAGAGTTTTCCAGAAAACTGTCAAGAATTCGCAACTTGAGTTGCGTTTGAGTTTATTTTAACATTACATATTTTACAAGAATTACATAAATTAGTTCTTACGTTGGTAAACGACCCTTCAAACTCATCTCTAGCACGTCGCTCGGGATGGTGGAAGGGTCGATTCTTACTCAAGTTTGCGATTTTTTGACAGTTTTCCAGATAACCGTCAAGAAATCGCAACTTGAGATGTACTTAAATCTGAGTTTCGTTTGAGTATTCAGGATCAGTAAGAGAACATTCCCTTTGTTAGCTCTCACGACACAGTGAGTATGAAGTAAAAATGTTTTAATAATAATAATAATGCTGGACAATTCACACAGCATTATCTAGCCCCAAGGTAAGCAGAGCTTGTGTTATGGGTACTAGATAACTGATATACATAATAATATACGAGTACATAGATAGATATTTTTTATTATACATAGAAAACGACCAGAACACCCTGAACAAATATCTGCAGATCGTACAAATATTTGTCCCGGGGCGGGAATCGAACCCGCAACCTCCTGCGTCGCAGGCGGACCTTCGCCCACCGCGCCACAGAGGTCGTCAAAGCCCCCTTTCTTCGGGGGAAGGATTTTGAGCGGTGGATGTAGTGTAGCTGATGATGATGATTTACAACCTCACCTCACCTCAACAGCCTATATTAGTCCACAGCCGGACGCAGGCCTCCCCCTGATAAGCGCCGTATTGGCTTTTATCTCATGGGGGTAATGCCCATAGTCCCCAGGCTGGGCATGCGGGTTGAGGATCGCAGTTCAGTAGTAGAATTTTCTGCAGAATGCGCTGTTGCCCGCCCCCGGTGGGTTTACCTACTTGTTGACTTTTATCTCATGGGGGTAATGCCCATAATCCCCACGCTGGGCATGCGGGTTGGGGATCGCAGTTCGTTGGTAGAATTATTCTGCAGGGGGCTCTGCTGCCCGCCCCTGGTAGATATCCCTTAGTCGCCTCTTACGACACCCGCGGGAAGAGTCGGGAGGTGCGAATTCTAAGCCGGCACCACACAGCAGTAGATAATTTACAACATTACTTTCTTATTTCACAAACAACATCCAAAGCGGTAATTGTCCATGATGTTTAAATAAAATCCGCAATATTCAACAGCGATCAGAAAAACGAGGAATTAATTCAAATTTAAGCTCCGTGAGCCGAAATCTTGGAGTAATAAAAATAACATGGCCGTCGTTCACAATTCGATTTATGGTAAAGGTGGTATTAAAATGCGAGATTTTACGAGCAAACCATGATGTCTTTATTTAGTACCTTAGAGCCTTACCACACTGTTGATTTGCGAGTGGTTTCAAAGTTAGGCGTCGGGATCATTTTCTATAGCGAAAGAACTTTCAAAATATTATTTTTTTAATTTCAAACTTTTAATTTGTGCTACTTATTTTCTTTTATTACTTATTTTAATATTTTTTTCCTTGTCTGCTCATTATATTTCTTTTTGTCAAATGTTTATAATCATACTACCCATGTACCTACTGTGTGTTGCAGAAGAAAATTAATAAAAGTTTTATCTGAGCATTTAACGGTTTTCGAAAACACCGCTGTTTTCGAAAACCGCTAAATGCTCAGATAGGGTCGAGGTCAAAAGGATAATTGACGGAGAAATCGACGGTAATAACATTTAAGAATGTAAAAGAAATACTTATATGCAGCCAAATATAGAACCTCCTCCTTTTCTTGAAGTTGGTTAAATAAGATTTGTCTGTACACTGTGTAGAATAAAATCATGAGAATATTATTTAACTCTTTCAGGAATTATTAAAAGCGGGAAATTTTGATTAATTCCGTAACCTTCTGTGGTTCGTACTATCCTTACTTTTACTACTCTATGTTGAACCATTTATATACGCATAAATACTACATGTCATGGCGTCCGACTGCCTTTATCAATTACAGCAGGGTTCCGCATCAAAAAAGTGGGCGGAAAACGTTACACGAGCGTCGTTTAATATTTACAGTGAAAAGTGCGTTACAACGTGTCCCTTCATTTCAAACGTGCGTGTTCGGACGCTGTATGTACGATACCCATAACGTACGTAAATGAAAATGTCTTTTTCTAATTACCTTTGTTTTTCCTTTAGTTATTTAGCTCTGGTAATGATGTGGTAATAGGTATCAGCTCTCCCTAAATAGAAATATGTGGCTCTAATAAATGTGCTAAATGAAAATTAGAGCATTACGCATATGTAATTGATTGTGTAGTAACGAAACGATATTTTTTACCGGGATAAACATTGATCCCTACACATTTATTTAGACAAAGGAACGTAATCATAGGAGCTTTGTATTTAGATAATGAATTACTTATAATTGCTCGCTATTAATTTTGAAAATGTCGGCAAAGTTCTTTCTCATATCTTTCCACACCTTGCGGATACTAACTATCTTACCGTCCTTAAAAAAATAAAAGTAAATATTAAGTAACTATAGGTTTCCTCGAAACGGGCCAAACCTAGTGAGGAAATCAGCAGAGATTACCTATCACTATAGATACTTGTCACAAAAACAGAATATAAACTAAATATTTACTTATGAACCTAGTAAGAATACCTCCTCGTCAGTATTAGTTGAGTAGGCAATTATTTTGCTATAAATTACAATTTATACACTAAGTTTTCACATTTCTTTGAGTAATGCACTTGGAAGGAACATAATTAGAGATAAACCATTCTAAAAATGCACGACGAGTGTAGATACCTATGACGTTTTGTGGAGGGGGCGTGCATTCATTACGATGTAAGCGGGTTAACTACGAACCTTATATGTGTTGGAAGAACACCAACGTTTCATCCCTTACATCCGTAATGAATTCGTCTAACTACGATAGTTTTTATAGTAAAAGGGGCGTGCATTTTTAGAATGGTTTGTCTCTACCTACGTAATTACCATATTTTGAAAACCTGTAACAGCTGTTCAAATCAAAATCAAAATCAAAAACTCTTTATTTCCATAAATACAATAAATGTACACTTAGAAAAGGTCAAAAAATAAAAGTAAACACTGACACGGAAATAAAGTGATATTTTTGATTTCTGTCGCTTCGATATGTAGACTAAAGTAAAGAAGCGACGAAGAAACCTTTAGCCTGTTATTTGTTATTTTTTGAGTTGGAGCAAAACCCGTCCCAAGCTTTTTTATCCTCTAGATAATCTGATATTTTATAGTAAGCCTTTTTGCACAGCAAGGTTTTGACAATTTGTTTGAATTTATTTACTGATATTTTTTGCAACTCACTTGGAGTTTTGTTGTAGAAGCGTATACATTGCCCTTTAAAATATGCATTTATCTTGTGTAGCCTAGTTGTGGGCACAGCGAGTTTATTCTTATTTCTAGTATTTATATTATGTATGTCGCTATTTTTAGGGAATTTATTGATATTTCTATGAGTGTACAACAAGTTTTCATAAATGTATTGACATGGTACTGTCATTATGTTTATTTCTTTGAATTTATCACGCAGGGATTCTCTGGGACCCATATTATAGATTGCACGAACAGCTCTTTTCTGCAGCACAAATACGGTGTTAATATCTGCAGCGTTCCCCCACAGCAGAATACCATAAGACATAACACTATGGAAGTAGCTGAAATAGACTAGTCTAGAAGTATCAACGTCTGTAAGATGACGGATTTTTGAAGTGAAAACTTCTTTAGCGGCGCTGAGCACTTTTTTTGTATGGGTAAAAACTTTCAAACTCGCGTCAGGGTCACGTGATGCTGATCGAAAAAGCGTAAGATCGAGGGGAAGGGAGAGGAACTAGTATCTCCCACTCTTTCTACCGTGCCTGAGTGTGCTGCTCTGTTTAGGCGGCACAGGGCGCTTGCGCGAATTGAAGTGAAAACTTCTTTAGCGGCGCTGAGCACTTTTTTTTGTATGGGTAAAAACTTTCAAACTCGCGTCAGGGTCACGTGATGCTGATCGAAAAAGCGTAAGATCGAGGGGAATATTCTACCTCATAAATGATAGTACTTTTATACTTATAATTAAACACAACGTTAATATTGAAGTTTTCACTTCTGCCGGCACTCCCGGAGTGCTACCTTTTTTGACTGCATACGCTGCAGAGCTAAGTCTCTTTGCTAGCTTATCTATGTGTGGGCCCCATTGAAGTTTACTATCTAAGGTTATTCCTAAGAATACTGTACTGTTTACAATTTCTAATGTTTCTCCTTCTACGTTTACAACAGCCTTAACTTGTTTTACATTAGGTAGAGTAAATTTTATACATTTCGTTTTGGTTTCGTTAAGCAAAAGATTATTGACACTAAACCAATGTACTACTTTTGAGATTGCATTATTCACATCGTCGAAATTTATGTTTTGTCGTTTCATTTTAAAAATTAATGAAGTATCATCAGCAAACAACACAATCTCGTGATTATTCTTAACAAGATGTGGTAGGTCGTTAATATAAACTAAAAATAGGAAAGGACCGCGAATAGAGCCCTGCGGTACACCCATTGTAACTACAGACCCCGAAGACCGTTTCCCATTAATGTCAACTCTTTGTATCCTATCACTCAAGTAAGATGTAAGAAGATCCAAAGAGGTGTCTCTTATTCCATAGTGATGTAGTTTCCTGATTAATGTTTCATGGTGTACGCAATCGAATGCTTTTGACAAGTCGCAAAAAACACCTAAAGCATCTTGCGACTTCTCCCAAGCATCAAAAATATGCGATACTAACTCTACACCGGCATCAGTAGTTGACCTGCCCCGAGTAAACCCGAATTGCTTACCATGTAGCAGGTCATTGCCATTAAAATGCCTAAGCAATTGATGTAAAATAAGTTTTTCAAAAACTTTGCTGAAAGTTGGCAGTACTGATATTGGTCTAAAGTTAAAATGAAAGAGATTATTTGTAAACGTTTAATATTATAATAGTTAGTATTTAAAAAAAAATGTTTTTAGCTTTATATTTTACTTTGCTCGATTTTACACAGCGATTCAATCAAAGGCCTGTTCAAAAATTCCCCAAACAGCTACACAAACGTAACCACTTGTAACCACTCGAAAATCAGAGCCTACCGGGCTTTGAGCAATTTAGCGACGGATTGATATAAACTACATTCCGTATTGAACGGTCCTTGAAACGGACCGGACATGCCTGTCCGAGCCGTTTTATTACATTTAATGGATGGGACGGTACGGATTTGAGCTTTAAATTGAATGGTATTTTATTATGTTGTCAATGAAAAAATATCCAAAATATTGGTATCGTAAATTGGGGTGAAAAGAGTCTAGGGTGAATAGAAATAGACGAAATAGTGGAACAAGTCATTACCTGGCTGGTAGCAGTGGAAGTATCCTTAGTCCGTGACTGTTCACCTTCTGTGTGGGTTGATCTCCTCAGCCTCTTAAGGAGAGATTTCAGTTTTTACATTCTTCTCACGGTCTCTCTCTAAGGTCATCGGATACCCTGCTTCTCGCATCTCCAGTACAAAGAACATCTTTTTACAGCGACTCTTTCACTGCTCAAGCTGTCAGACTTTGGAACGATTTGCCAGTGGATTTTAAGAAGTCCACATCACATCACGCTTTTAAAAGGAAAGTCTTCAATCACTTCCTTAACGTCACGTCAGACTAGATTATTCAGCATGTCCAATATAGTTACTAAGTAGGTATGATTATTTTATTGTATGTATTAGTTTAGTAGGTACTATGTGTATTAGTATTAATAAGTAGTTTACAGTTTATGTTAAGAAGCACCGCCATACTCTATTTTTCTCCCATCGTTTTGGTTGCCTGGAAGAAATCGCTTTAAGCGATAAGGCCGCCAGTTCCATTGCTGTTCTCTATATGTTTAGTGTAAAATTTGTTTTTTGTTAAGGTGATGAATAAAGAATTATCTATCTATCTATCTATCTAACCTCAACCTCAACAGCCTGTATTGGTCGACTACTGGACGCAGGCCTCCACCTGATAAGCGACTTATTGGCTTTTATCACATAGGGGGTAGTGCCCATAATCCCCACGCTGGTCATGTGGGTTGGGGATTGCAGTTCGGTGGCAGAATTGTTCTGCAGGAGCGCTGCTGCTCGCCCCCGGTGGATATCCCTTAGTCGCCTCTTACGACACCCGCGGGAAGAGTTTGAGTGGTGCAAATTCTAAGCCGCCACACAGCGTCGGTCAATCTGACCTCTGCAAAAGGATGTCTTGTTCCAGTATTTCGTCCATTTCTATTCACGCATAAGTCTCTATTCAACCCGATTTATCCTTAAAGAATGTAAAATAATTTGTTTTTAAGCCACGTAGCAAAGCTACGGTCGTCGTAGACATTTCGTAGCACTGTCTACGACCAAGCCAGTTATGTTGACCGAACTATTCGCGATAAATAAATGAAAGTACATTCCGCTTCTGAACCTCTGTTTGAGTCATCCTTACCATCACCAGCCCTTGTACATCCGCTGCTGAACATAGGTCTAAACACTGCTGAACATAGGTCTAAACGCTGCTGAGCATAGGCCCAAACGACACCACGTTTCTGTGGAAACGTTTTCTATCTCATGGGAACTGATTTATGGGATAAAAAGTATCCTAAGTATGATTCCAGGATAAGAATTACCTGTACGCAACATTGCAGCCCGATCCGTTCAGTAGTTTTTGCGTGAATAAACATCCATCCATCTATACATCCATCCATCTATGTATCCATCCTCACCTCCTCACCACAACTGCCTATATTTGTCCACTGCTGGACGCAGGCCTCCCCCTGATAAGCGCCTTATTGGATTTCATCTCATATTTATCTATCCATACATACATCTAAACATCCAAACTTTCGCATTTATAATATTATAGTTTAATATATTTTAGAAAACCTGGAGTGTAAACGGACGGGTGGCATTGGGCACGCGTCATATTTTTTTTAAATAAAATAATTTACTTGTAATTAAACAGGATTGGCCACAACAAAAGTGTTTCCTAAGACACTTTCACTGTGGTTTATTATCAACACCTCTTATTTTGAGCATTCTTACTCCTTTGTTTTCTAATCAACATCGAAAAAATCATTGTTAAATAATCTCTTACATTTTAACAACGTAACAAGTTCACTGAACTTTCAGTACACACCTACCCATCTAGCTTTAAAACGAAATTAATTACCCAAATGTATTGCATAATGAATTTAGGCCAGCTCCCGGGCACCGCACTTTTAATAAAATTGTTCGTTATATTAATGC
Source organism: Eupithecia subfuscata (assembly GCA_963564075.1). Taxonomy (NCBI): domain Eukaryota; kingdom Metazoa; phylum Arthropoda; class Insecta; order Lepidoptera; family Geometridae; genus Eupithecia; species Eupithecia subfuscata. The sequence continues at coordinate 2,983,254 of OY751099.1, read as the reverse complement.
AAGTGCACAACACGGGGTATTTGCTCATTTGCTGGCGAACATGATAAATTGTAAATTACTTGGAAATGTGCGTTTTGGCTGCTCTGCTGTAGCTTGTAACGTTTAGAAGGAGTGTTGTTTGACATTTTAAACCACATCCTGCGTCCATATCTTATCGTCTGTTGGCTCTCATCAGCCTCTTAGAATAATAATACAATAGTATCGTCACGCCCGCGTTTTTTATTGTTATTTTGACAGGGTATCTTGCTTAGGTACATGAAAGTCACGATGAGACATGAGAAACTGACACACATAGTAAAGTAATCATTAAAGATAGAAAAAATTGCCATACAGTGGGGCAATGCAGCCAGCGTCTTGGGGACGCTTCCGACTGGTATTATTATGGATCAAGTTGAGCTACCTGTAGATTGATTGCAACAGTCTGCAGTCAGCTCAATTGCTTCTATTGTAAATAGTAGTTCTTATTTCGTTTTAAACATCATTTTAAGTGGAAGAATAGTACCTATGTGAGCAGTTCTTAACTTTTAGAAGAATCTGATCTATGATAGATAAGCGTTAAACTTTTCGTTAATTTTGAACACACGTACCTACGTAGATACATTCTTTTCATAAAAATTAGGAATGTTTAGTTCCCCTCTATACTTTACAATGCTACAAACCGAGCTTAAATTTTAAAACGGGAAACGTTGGGAACGAAATTCAAGGGGAAGTAATGAGCGCATTAAAAATGCAAAAATTGATGAATGCACTGCCGGCGATAAATATGTGCCGACTGCCGGCGCTTATTGGGTTGCAGTGCTAATTGCCCTGTATCCTACTGGACCCTTATTCCACTACATTAATCGTTTCACCATAACAATGGCAATTAAAATTAAAACTAAAACTAAAACTCATTTATTTTCAGATAACTATGATCCATAATAAGTATTTCAAGTAAGTATTTTTAACTCAATTTGACATGGTGTAAATAAAGTACGTACGAACTCAGTTTTGCAGTGCCCTTCCAGGGTGCATGTACCTAGCTAGTGATAAGCCTATAACTAATCATTCACTTAGACCTAAGAATGAATGTACATGCAAGCAAAAATAAATAAATAAAAATAAATAATTTGATAGTACAGAATGCAATGCAACAGCCTGCAGTTAGCTCAATTGTTTCAATTGTAAATACTAGTTGTAATTTATTTCTATTTGATTGTAAGTTACTTAGTGAATAAATATTTTATAAGTAAGTAAAAAACAACAATGGCTTATTCTCAAAACTACATACTTAATTTGTCATTTTACCTGAAAGACACTGCAGATGGTGGGACACATTTCAAAAGTGTAATGGTTGAAACCAATCTATCAATATCTCCGTGCAAATAGCTCTACATGCACTATCTGGATCTTTCATCTCTGGATGATTCTGCGATGGTACCATTGTCATAGTAAAATGATTGGTTCGCAGAATTCGGCCCCTGGTTGTTGGTTGAATGTATCATAAATCATTACAGATATGCGGAAAAAAAAGATTTTTTAACATATTATGTTAAAAAATCTTTTTTCCACATATCGGTAGTAATTACTGATGTTTATATTTAAGTCGCATAGATAAATAATGATTGGTTTATTGTTTTAAATTTTTTAAAGTTAAAAATGTTACTAATTTTATTTTACTTTATTTTATTCTTACGTCTTGGGGATAACAAACAATGATACTTAAATATTTACAGATTATCTTAAGTAAACTAAATAAGTACTAAAAGTATGACCAGCCCTGTTATCCAGAAGTTACACTACACCTGATGTATAGTTTACTATAGTTTCAAAGAAAGCTAATAAAATTTGCTATTAGTAAATCGTTTTCAATTTTAAATATCTCACTTCTATATTTTCGAAAAATTGAAATTTCAAAGTGTGATACTTAGTTTTGCAGGTCAGTGTATAGCATAGTTGATCAAACAATGGGACACGTGATGGCGGGGCAGCAGTAAAGAGGTTGTCATTTTCTAGGATTGAAATTGAAATCTTTGTCTATGCGATAATACAGATTTTATTGTATCCCCGAATTAAATATCTAGGGATCTACTAGGAACACTGAGTTTGTCACCTCAGTATGAAGGTACTGCCCAAATTATTGTGAACTAGCGGCCCGTCTGAGCTTGGCACGGGTGGACATTTACTTTTATAGCCTATGTTTCTCAGGGATAATGTACCGTTCTAATGGTGAAAGAATTTTTGAAATGGATCCAGAAGTGTTTAAGTTTATTTGTTACAAACTTACAATAATACAAATCTTTCCTCTTTATAATATTAGTGTACGTAGACAAGTAAAAATCTGTGTTAATTTAACTCAGACATGGCTTTATTGCATACCTACCTAAATAGAGGTCCACAAATACGCAATACACCTGTATGTAAATATGGCGATTCGCGTAATGACAGTCGCTGTAATGAATGTTTGCGTGCCCTCGAGCAGTGCTATCGGACAAAAGTCGTGTTTCCGAATGTCGCAATGCAAATTTATTGTCACCCTATATAAAGGATGTCCCAAATCCATGGGACATGCAGGGCAAGTACCAGAAATATTGAAGTTAGGAACTTTTACTGAAAGGAAACATTCCTTTATTTTTAAAAAGAAGTAAAACTGCATCCACAGACTTTTTTTTAATTACTTGCCATATCCGGTACATGAACCCACTTAAATCCAAAATACCCTGCATGTTTTATGACACCGATCGGTAGAGCCAATAATAAGAATCAAATTTGTCTAATAAACATTGCATATTAAGTGGTGACGTAAACTGAATTCACCTGTTAAGGAACACCATGAAATCTGTCAAAAACCATGTAATCGAGATTCATTTGGTGACATTCAACCACGGTCATGAACATGAGGTTATGTGATGCTATTTCGACACCGTGATGATTGTTTCGACACTGTTCAGGTACGTTTGCGTCCCGTCACGTCGAGTCACATGAGTAGGTACCTACCAGACTATAATAATTATTTTATCGGGTATTTATTAGACTGACAGTCGCCCCGTGACCACGACCGCTGTAACGCGGTAGAAACATAGGGGAAATAATAACAAAATGTACGCGATAGATACCCGATAAAATCATTAATTATGTTAACAAATTGCGAAAGTTTAAAAAGTCCTGCTAGACTCTTTTGATTTGTGGCTTATTTCGTCGATAGTCTAGTAGTAAGAAATTATATTCCATTCGAGAGATCGATTGGAATATAATTTCTTTACTGTCGTAGATTGTCACGCATGAAATAGTATAAGTTAAGGGCTATAGTGTATATGGTTTTAAGGTAAATAAAAATATTCTCATTCATTCATTCAAGTTTATACAAAATTTCGGTGCACAGTCAGCCTAAAACTCAAAAACCGTTGCAGTTTACTGCTTATTCTATCAAATTCAAGCCTCAATTAAATTTTAAATACCAGCTTCAAACCCCCACAATGTAGCTGAGGACCATATCAATCGCAAATCAGAGGCATTTCACCCGCATTAATGCAACGGTCGCGTGTCCAACTCATATTAGGTGTCACAACCCAGAGCTTGGAGCCGGGCGGAACAGGCACGACGTCAGGTAGTGATGCCTGGAACTGGCTAGAACTATGGTGGAAAAGCTTCGGAACGTAGGGTTTGAAACTAGAATCTTTGTGAAAAAGTATGAAAAAGATGAAAAGAATAAGACGTGACAGAAAACATAATAACAAGAAATAAAATGGAAGAATATCAAATAGTGATGGAACTGAAATACTTTTTTTAGTAATAAATAATGCTGGACAATCCACACAGAAAGATCTCTATGCCCAAATATTGAGCAGAAAAGTAAAAAAGGCAAAAAAAACTGAAAAGAAGAAAACGGGGAAAATATGTAGAAAAATTGACAGAAATATTACGAATGGAATAATATTGAGGGTTTTTAATAAGGAGCAATAGATGGTCAAGCTAATAAGGCGCTTATCAGGGGGAGGCCTACGTTCAACAGCGGACCAATATAGGCTGTTGAGGTGAGGTGAGGTGCCCAAGGAAGAAAAACTAAGCGAAATTATTATGGAGTCTTACACCTAAGTCTCCAACGCTGCCAACACAGCCCGGTGGCCGGTTGGATGTTGGTGGTTTGGTCGGTGACATGGTCAGGTCATAACATCACTAGGGGTCAACACGCCAAAGCCGAAGGTTTGTGTTGCCGGGTTGGCAACCAAAAACGAAATCAGCAACTTTCAACAAGTCGCGGAGTGTCGCAGATATGCCACCGGCATTTATCGCAGACATGCCGCGGACATTATTGTGAACGTGTCGCCGACATTTGTCACGGACATGTCGCCGGACACTGTCACCGACATGTCTATAAAATAATGTTGACTTTTTCTAATACAGGTGATTAGGGAGAAAGATAGAAAAAGTTATGTTAAACATACATCTTTTTTATCTGTTTTCGTTCGGAAAACGTGTTGTTCATTCAGTAGGTATCTTTCCGAAAATAAAATAAAATTGTGCAGCGCAAGACCGTCTCATCCGACCACTGATTTTCTTTGTAGATGCACTGGCTCAGATCGCACGATACCGCGCCATGCAACAATGCCCGGGCCCCGCTAAACACCGTAAACTTGTGAATTATTAATCTTATCGCCTCAAACACGGCTAGCTTCATGAAAAATTTAATAAATCGCTCTTTGGATTTATTGCACGGTTTTTGTGAAAGTGCGGTGCAGCTAAGTCACAGCGCGGCGCACATTTTTTAACAAACTATAGGCCGTTCTGCGAAATGGTATGTGGTAAAATTTGCCAAAAGCACATAACAAAATGGCACTGCTTTTCACGGAACTAGTCATGATTTGAATTTCTTACGTTTTTTTCTTATTTTACCTGTGGATTGTCGAACGAGATAGCAGCAGAATCGTATTGAAAACATTTAACTTTACTTTACTAAGGCAACTTGGGCAACTTGGCAGGGTTGCAAGTTAGAGCGGAAGACTGAGCTAGCTGGAGCTTACAGAATTATGACGCCAGTATTTCGTGCCACCAACAAACTAAACTATGCCTAGCTATTAAATGTGAATGCATTGTTAAAAGCGCTATTCAGCTCTAATAATTCTTCCGGGTCGGTTTTTGTTCATTCCATGGAATGTTTGCCACAAACTGCCTTTTCAGGTTTTTAATTGTAAATGCGAATAAAACTGCAGTTCTCACGTTGTTACTTTCCTTTTATTTGCGTAATCGTGGATTTTATGAGACAGCACAAAAAGCTGCGTAATTCTACGCTAGTTTTCTTGGTATAATTTTCCTGCTTATATGTATAATATACGCTACGTATATTTTTGCAACATTCTTAAAACTACTTGTTCGTGTCTGATTTATGTACGACTAATCATACCTATATCTAACCTACATAATAACTATAATGAGATCATAGCCATTATTAATAAAAATTAACTAGCGATTGCAAAAATGATTTAATGTTATTATTTATGATGACAAAAATGTAAAGAACTTATAAACTAAACAAGAAAACATGCTTTCAAAAAATGAATCCATAAAACCTCAACCATAAATTAAATTTTAAATTATTATCTAACCCCTTTCCAAACGGAAGGGGTGGAATGAACAAAGTCGCTAATTTCTAAACTGAATTAAGATATACCATCCTAGTGGTTTGCAGATAAACGAATAAATTCTGGTGTCTATAAATCAGAGTTGTGTACACTTTGAGACTCGGAAAACGTAGTATAGGACGCCCTCTGACCAGGTGTGGACAACGATCTGCGAACGACTGCAAGCAGATGGTGGATGCGGCAAGCTGAAGACAGGGCGCTATAGCGCTCATTAGGGGACGCCTATGTCCAGCAGTGGACTAATATAGGCTGAGGATGATAATGACACTTTGAGAAAACAGAAACAACTCGACGGACTTAAGTTACACGAATTCATCATTGTAAAATTTAACGGACTATGAAACCTCGTAGCCTCTTGTATGAGTGAGTGAAACGACTTCCATTTAGTTTGTTTTTATTTAAATCTTAATTTTAAAGAAGTTTAATTTACATATAATTCGATTGTATTTGGTTGAAGGAAATCGAATGAAAAATCTGTTATTACGTAGAAGAAAGTTTTTTTTTAAACTATCCAGTTATTTACACAAACACTTCACTGACAAGATACAACAAAAAATTAGTTTTGAGAACATTGAAAGCGTAAAGACACCCTTTAATAAGGTAATAATTGTACCTCTGGCTCTAAACTAGCCAGGTCCGGCGATCAGCAAACAGTCGGGGATGAGCGGCACGCATGCATCGGCACACGAGACTAGACTGAGAGCTCACTGGTAGTCCAATACACCTCATTTTGTACCAGGGTTGCATATACTAGCCAAACTCGATGTTTAACGTTTTTAAACAAACCACGAGACCAAAAACTAAAACTCACTTGCATGGCGTCGAGTTTCATATATAATTGTAACCAATATTTATTGAAGAAAGGATCTCAAATCTACAAGTAATGTAAATTTTGTATAAAAAGACGCGGCAATACAGTGAATTTCAGTTAAAGTACGGGTAGTTTGTATACAAATATTCTACATCGAGTTTGGCTTATGATTTTTTATATATTATGTTGATAAAGGCATGGCCGTAATACCTTTAATTAGCTACTGATTTTGGATGTATGCAGACTACATGATTATATGAGAACAAGTAGCTACTATTTACTTATTAAGAATTCTATTAAAATTATAAAGATTCCAAGCATATCGGGTTTTAAAACTGCCTGACCCGCTCCAATTCTGAAGGGAAATAAAACTTATAAAATAATACCTTCTACTTTAGGAAACACATAACCTCGGAACACGATGAGGTTCAAATCTTTCAAACAGTCTCCTGTTCTACAAGCCTGATACAGAAACCGAGGCATGCAGATGTGAGCGAACCCGGAGAATGTTCATTAACAAGCGGCCATGATGTTTGAACTTAGCTCAGTGGTAAGTAGGTATTGTTTGATACGGAGATGAAATGGGGAAACAAACAGAATTGGACGCCAGACTTGTATTATGCAGTTTCTGGCCAAAGATTGAGGTACTACTGTACGCGCTTTTTGGAACCAGAATCGTAGATGAGATGTACCTGTACAGTCAGGAGGATATGCTAAAAGTAAAATCTACTTGATATGGGTACTGGTCGGCAAAAAAGCTTAGAAAGCCAAGATATTGGCGAGTAAAGTAAGCTTCTCACATCGTATCGCGCAATAGGTAGTTAGAAAATGCACTTAGGAGCTTATGGACGGTGACCGGAGGACGTCTATTTTGAGCTGTCTGTTTTGCGTATCGCTTAAGCTCTATTTTTTCGTGGCTCGCTCTGCTGGCCAGCTCACCGTTTATGTGTTCTGTTCATTAATTTGACATTTTAGTAAGTTTTTCAACAATTCTACAATGCTGGAGAGGGGTGGCAGAAGTTTCTGCCACCCACGGAAAAATAGTAGATTCAGCACTGGTAACAGGTACTGAAGTTTCCATCTTAGTACAGCCAACTGCAAAAATAGCTGTAAGACAGAAATTAAAGTCGATCAAGCTCTTGAAAACTTTAGTACAGCCGACTGCAAAAATAGCTGCCAATTATTGGCAGTTTTAACAAACTACTTCGAACAAAAACCCGCCAAACAACACCCTCAAGCGCTTAGAATAAGTAATTTCTATTTACCATTTACTGTACAAGGTAAACCGAATCCAAATCGAACAAACTGTATTCACAACTAAGCCCTAGTCAAGTTTTGCTTAAAGCTCAAACTAGCGAACGTAATCCTGACAAATCGGATTTCTTTTCATCAATCGCTGCAGTCACATTCCGAACGGGTTACTCTCAAAGTGCTTTATGCGTGCTCGTCACAGCCTGACACAGTGTAGTCACTAAGCAAAGTCTTTAGTAAGAGTTGTGCATTAATTTATGACTTGTAGTTTTCGAAAATTGGTCATATTTTTTTTATTTTACAACAAAATGACCACTAGACAAGGCAATGACGCTATGCATGATGCAGATGCATGTGCTTATTGTCATTAAAAGTAATCTACATCATAACCTACATTCATTGCTGGCCAATACAATCATATTTATTATTCATAAATGATTTATTCGTGTTAAGTATGCATTAAACAATGAAGAAAAGCTTTATAATTCTACTAGTTGACGCAATTCTGAGCATACAGTGTAAAAATTTTAATATTGGCATCTCTGACTCTGAGTTGACATTCTGTGCTAATATTACCCTGTGACATGTTTGTAAAAACTGCATCCTAATTACCCGGCATTCAAAGTGGCCAATTTACCGCCTGTTGCAGCCACGAGAGCCTTAATTAAGGTAAATAATGTTTATAATTAAAATAACACTCGTGCGGGAATCAAAGAGAGATTTCGCTCCGTCGGCGCGGGTGTACTCAGCTTTATGGTGGCTTTTTCATGCCATGTCTTTGGCGGATTTTCAAAAGGTTTTATTTATGGTCTCTTGACAAAGTTTTGTGATATTTTTTATGAAACAGACGGCGTATTCATGCTAAAAGAGGCATTTCAACGAATATATAAATAAAAAAAAAATCATACATACGTACATACGTACTTTGAAAACATAGGTAGGTACGTGGACAATTTTGTCAAACGTTTAGTGATATAAACGACTAATTTTCCTAAATAATGAAGAACATTTTCACGTTTTCATCTGAAGGTATATCATAAGGTAGACCAGCATAGGAATGAGTATGCAAAGTTTTAAATAGAAGCAATGAGAGCTAAATAAATCTTTAATATTGAAACAACAGTCGAGGTATGTTTGTCACAATTTGGTCAGGCCCTAAAAATGCAAGCACACCACATGTTAATTGGGGCTAATAGTCCAGTATTTCCGGCAGAATAATCAGCAATTATCGGTGGCCATCGGTAAATGTTTGCTAATTAATAGCTGCTGAATGTTTCGGTGGTCAGCGCAGCGGTGGCAAGACAAGTACGATTTTGTGCATTTTGAACTGTACAAATTATTTGGCCAAACGTACATATTATTATATTCCGTCCACTTATGGGCTGAGTCATCATAAACGTCGTTTGGTTTGACATCCTGTAATCATCCAGTGCAAGAAACTTGCCATGATGACTTGGACAGCACTTTTAGAACTTCAACAAAGGCCTTCGTTCAAGCTTTCGCGATAACTCACAAAACCATTCGCGGTTGTTTTCTACCGATAAGAGGGGTGAGTATTCTAGGGGCGAGGTTAGGCAGTATTGAAATCTAGCAGAACTATTGATACCATACAAATCACAACAGTTTCAAAGGTTCCTGTCTCAATTGTTCATGTCGACAGTAATGTGTCGATATTTTCTAGAATTATACGTATTGAGACGTAGCAGAAATATTGAGGCCATACGCAAACCATTCTCAAATGTTCTGAATATTATTTTTGAACTAGATGTCTTTTACCAAAACTCAGAAAACCATTCGCGTCTGTTATCTGCCGATAAGAATGAGCGAGGTGGGTTGCGGCTGCCCCGGAGCCATTAACTCAGAGTATTCTATGGGCGAGGTTATCGGTCGACGTGAATGAGACGATGTTTCCTGTGCTCTTTGTCAATGGACGGTGAATTTTGGAAAGGAATATTTTGGGAGCGTTTATGACCGCGTTCAGACTTCGCTATTTAAGGAAAGTAGGTAGATAGGTTTTGAATGGTTCAGATAAAACAAAAAAGGAAATGAAATTATGGCTCTGTTAGCTCTGAGTGCTGACTACTTTGACAACAATTGTTAGATATACATTACACATTAATTTTCAGTCAATAAACGTCAAGCTTATTCGTAAAAGAGAAAGACCTAGGTTAGTGCTTCTACCTAGTACCTATTTCTAAAACTATGTATGTTGATCTTATATCAAGATCTAATTGCAAAAATTACAGTTACGTCAAAACCCCATCACTGGACACTACTTCTTTATGGGTGCTCTGACTGGGAATAAAATAGGTGCCGTCAATGTGGTGACGTTAAAACTGGTGTATTAAATGGAAATACACATTTATACTCGGCTGCAGCTGAATAGAACTATTTAAATAAATTGTCGATCAAATTACACAATATTGTACCTACCAACTCTTTTCCAATGAAACCGATCTGTAAAAACTACAGACCTTTTTACGACAAAAAGAAAACACCATTTGGAACAATAATTTTTACAGATTCAATAATGCACTTGCAACATTTTTTCATTAATTAATTGCTATACATTTTAATTAACGTGTTAAAAGAGCCATTATCTGGGTTTATTTACAGCAAAGGCGGTACAGTTGCGCTCGTAAATCAACGGCGAGACAATGTAAATGAGAATTAAAAAATACTCGGGAGCGAAATAAAGGACTTTGCGCAATCTTTGCGGCGGTTAATGAATTACTTTTGCTAATTTTTCATTTTGGGAGTGTATTCAGGCATTTCGGTTTTGAAATTCTTATACAAATTGAACTGAATGTAAAAAGGTATATAAATAATGGATATTTGTTTTACTAGATACTTCATATTATATTTGGTAGTCTTCTGTAGTTCAGTAGAAGTAAACGGAACGTTTAACAAATAGGTATACGCAGATAAAGTAAAATAAAATAAACAAATGAGCCTATCAAGTTTTTACATAAAATAACATCCCGTACCTACTATTTTCTCAAATTTAAATATTTTTTTAAACGAGACTGTTCAAAAAGGAGTGATGACTTTTTGGGGTTCTTATAGATGGGTATAAGAGTTTCTTCGTTCCTAAATTATATTTTGTAAATGCCTGAACATGTTGGTATCATCGTACATCACCCCGAGCGATTCCGGCTGTAATTTTTTTGAGAAAATCTTCTATTTCGCTGATTTGGGTCAATAGGTATCAAGTTAAAGTTTTGATGAATACATTCTAAAACTATATAATTTATATAATGAGTGGACAATATCAACATGAAAATAAACATCATTTCTCCTTTGCTCCATACAAAATGGAATCGATTTTTAATTTTTTCTAAAATTGGCTAAAATACACACACACGGTTCTTACACTATGAAGATGAACTGTACGTTAGTTTGTTGAAAAAGAAAATTATAATTAAATTATAGAAATAAGAAGCAATTGAGCTTACTGTACCTTAACCTAAAAATTCTTATGAACGTATCAAAAATCTACTCGTGAAAATCACCCGGCTATCGTTCCATAGTACCAATTTCTGAGTCCATTTCTGTTTCTGAATAAAACATAAGACAATATTATGAAGAATACTCGTTGGCCTGCCCTCCGTTGAAATCTTAATTAATCATTGCAGATTAACGTGAAATATGACTTAGATAGCGAATACTTTGAATTATGCTGCTCATTGCATTTGACTAAAAAGTTAAATTTATTTTTCTTATTTTTTAATTTTATTCTCAAGATTGTTTCTTTTATTCTATTCGTAGACTATACAGTTTTACACAATTACCTAACAAATAAACATGTGTTGATTTTTATTTAGTCCTTATTTTTAATACGTTCCTACTACTAGTTTTACGTTCACTTATTATCATTTATTGTTTGACATAACATATTCTATCACTTAGATTTTTTAATATGTACATTAAATCTCTAACAGGAAGGTATTTCATATGCGCCGCGTTTAAAATTTCAAAACAAACTCTCAAACTCGGAAATTTTCAGCACAACATTAAATATGCAAGTTACAAAAGTAAAGTTCAAAAGTTTCGAGTCCCATGAGCAATGAAATAATCGTTAGAGATAAAACGCTGTGCGCGACTGTACTGTTTTTATAAGTATTTCACTGTTTTATATCTGAGTTATATTACTCGACAGAATTTTGCGCGAGACAGTATTTTGCATAATTGCTCTTTGTTATATTTTGATATCGGTTTTTTTTTCTATTTTTCCTGTTTTTCCATGTTATTAGATCGTATAGGTAAGTTTGTATTATAAAAATGTATGTATTAGGTAAGTATATAAGTTCTGTTATTTCCTGTCTGTGCACTATGAACCATTTTTATTTTCTTATATCTTTTTCTCCATCCCAAGGTTGCCTGGGAGAAATTGCTCTCAGCGATAAGGCCGCCTTTTGTACTACGTGAATTTGTCATTTAGATATAAGACTTTTATTAACTTTATTTACTTGTAAGTACAAATAAAGTGTTAATTCATTCATTCATTCGGTGCGTTACCACAATTTTACCGTGATAGATTCCGTGTAATGTATTCTGAAATCTATATTTGCTAAATCTTGTTTACATTATGGAGAGATTTACTCATAAAGAATCGGAAATAAGAACCCTAACATCTTCATACAAGTATATCTTAGTAAGAGTATCATCCTCTGATCTTAAAGGTTAATCCGCAGTACGTAAACACTGATATTCTGTACCTTATGATAAACTAGTTTATGGCCGCGGCTTCGCACGCGTTGTTTCTATAAACGTTTAAAGGTGATTTTTATCCTATTTTATATAAAAAGTATCCTATGTTTGACTCCAGGATTAGAATTACCTGTATGCAAATTCTAGAAACAAAAAACCTTATTTCAGCCCGATCCGTTCAGTAGTTTTGGCGTGAAGAGGTAACAAACATCCATTCATCCATCCATCTATCCATTCATCCAAACTTTCGCATTTATAATATAAGTGTGATTTGTTCGTTAAATAAAATTAATTAATTTAAGGAAATTTGGATAGGCATGTACCTACTTCTTTTTAGCCTTTTCTGTAATAAACACATTTTATTTTGTTATTACCTTGTAGATTTTCACTGATTTTCTTAGACATTTAGGATAAACTAGACGAACCTCACAACGATATAGCCTATTATTATGGGCTTACTGCTACAAGCATTACAGAACTTAAATCAACACGCACCACTGCACTACACCATTGCGACGCAGCAAGTTACGGGTTAGATTTCCACCGCGGGACAAATTTTTGTACGATCTGCAGATTCTACATTTCTGTAGTGGTAGAAAGAAAGAAAGAAAGAAAGAAGGAAAATATTTTATTTTACTACGAAATAAATCTTTGAGTTAGCTACCCAATTTTTGTGCGTAGCTACAAGGTTTAGGGCAAATATGGCCTACACTGAGCATTGTGCTGGGTAGACTTGATGTGTCTACTCAGCGCTGGTTTTCAGTGCAGGCCAAAGACAGGTCACGTCACGACCATCTGTTGTAGTACGTATTTTTTTTACAAAATCACTTCATCCAAAATTAGCATTGATAGCGGTAAGTTACGCTTGGATTTCGCGCGATCCTCAATATTCCGTCGAGTATTTTGGTGTCAGTAGGATTGCCGCTGCTGCATACCTGCAAGGATTTCGCTACCGCTGTGGTTAGCGAATACGCGTGGTAAATCTTGCTATACTCTATCCTACTCACGTGACGTGACATAATCCCTCTGGCCTTCACTGAAAATCAGCGCTGGGTGGACACATCAGTGTGCATCCAGCACTACGCTGAGTGAAGGGCCATATTTGCCTTTAACGCTGCTACGCACAAAACAAATCTTTTTCTTTTTGTAACTATTTGGTAGTTTTAAGGTAAATAAAAATATTTTCTTTCTTTTTCTTTCTTTCTTTCTTTTACTCACCTAGGATTTTTTCTAGTAATAATACTACTGATATCTTCTGGTAGCTAGAAGCATTCTTCTATCTTAAATAGATGTAGGTTTGCTGTACTGTATTGATTACCATTCACCTAGCCTAAACCTAAGTCTGCCTCGTTGATCTAGCGGTTAGCTTGTTCAGCCGCTGATTATGAGTTTTGAATCCCAAGGTCAGGCCAATAGTTGTTATTGGGGTTTTTCTAGCAAGGAAAATTCACAGTAACAGCCCGGAGTCAGGAAGTTGGCGGTGTTACACCCCCGTGCCTCAGAAAGCACGTTAATCCGTTGGTCCTGTGTCTGACTTCTCCCGTCGATCTGTCCTCCCATCGGATTATAAGAGTAAGGGAATAGAGAGTACACCTGTGTTTGCACACACTTGTGTACTATAATATGTCCTGTGCATCTGGATAGTCTGATAAGACTGGCCGCCTTGGTCAAATTTTTCTAAGGGGACATTATTTTATTAATAACCCAAGCAAAACATTGATCATCTATGTAATAATAACTCCTTAATTGTAGCGCTTCATCTCATTCTCATCTCGTACCTCGCCCTCGGGAGTATGTTCGATATGGAGTATATCGATCACGTAGGCAGGTATGTTAGCATCATCCGCAGTTTGACCTAAGTAGGTTACTCGTACCCCGCGAGCGCGGCCCGGCCGCCTACGGAGGTCAGTGCATCAGCTGCAATGCAATCATCCAAACCGCACTCATTAACATCATATTAGTCGTAGTTTTATATAGTTTTATACATTAAAGCTTTTGTACTTATAAACTTGGCTTTTATATCAGCATCTCAGCAAGAGGTAGCCGTGATTCCTACAAATGATTATTCCTACGTTGTACGAAAAAAACACAGAATTCTTATTTTTATTTAATTATAATAATACTCTTATTATTTTTATTTTTATTTCAAGTAATACCTAACATCATATATGTTGTACTTGTGTGGTCACCATTAGGATAAAGAATGATCCAAAAAGGTACCAACACGTTTTTTTTTTTAATTTGACGGTTGCTTGAATTTCGAAAATCTCTGATGAAACTTTAATTTTCTGTCTCAAATGCCTACTTATCACCTCCCCTCAAGTTCCGCTTAGCTTGGGACTAGATGAAGCTGTAAAAATTGTCTAGCATTATTTATTTAATGATTAACTTTTCTTCAAGCCTCAGGCCACCAGCAACGAGGAGCCAGCCGCCTCGCAGCCCAGCTGGAGCCTGACTGAGCTCGATCCGGGTGGGCGTATCCCACCGCAGACACGCCTACCACTCGTCCCGCCCAACACACCCGCCCCCTCTCATGAAAAACGTCGTCAGATAGGCGGGGCCTAAACTAAAGTATCGTTAAGGACACTTTATCAAGTAATTTGTAACGTCCGATACGAATTTAAAATTTATTTGTCTAGCGGTATGCTGAGCTGGATAATTTCATTCGGAGTTTTAGTTGGATTTGTGGAATAGAATTTGTATGTAAATTGTTTGGTTGAGACATTAAATTTAATCAGCTTAGGGTGGGTTCAAATCTCAGGTTGAAAATCCTCATGAGAACACTGTGAGAAATAACTGCAGCTTTGTCTAGTTTTTTTTAAACAGACCACCTAGGTGGAAGTCCTGGCTGACAATAATAAATAATAATGGACAATCCACACAGAAAAAGCTTGTGTTATGGGTACTAGACGACTGATATACATTACAAAGATAGATATCTTTTATTATACATATAGAAACGACCAGAACACCCGGAACAAATATTTGAAGATCGTACAATACAAACATTTGTCCCAAGGCGGGAATCGAACCCGCAACCTCCTGCGCTGCAGGCGAACCTTCTCCCGCTGCGCCACATCGGTCGTCGTCGACAATGTCTCCAGGAATATCGGATATCCAAAAATAACAATGTCCTATCATTTTCAGATAGATGACCAGATTAACAAAGAAAATCACAATCAAATAATAGAATCAAATTAGAACTAGTATTTACAATGGAAACAATTGAGCTAACTGCAGACTGTTGCGAACATATAACACACATTATTATTATTATTCACATGTAACCTGAACTATTCTAGACCTGTATTCCTATTTAAAAAAACTTCATTTTTATCAAGACAGTACAACTTGAACTGCAAACAAAGTGCGAAGTTATACTGTACTTATGTATAGGCAAACAAATATCCGAACATAAAAGAAACAAAACCGGTTCATTCAATAACCATTCACGCCAGCCTTCACTCAAAATTCATTCTCATCTTCGATGCCATCAAATCAAGACAAATCAAGAAAACATAATTAAAATAATCGAAACAAAAGGAATAACGCAATACAATATAAGAAAAGGAAATCCTTACAGTCTGCATAACTTTGCGAGTATTCTCAACAATCTATATTTTTGAAAACTCAAAGCTTTCAGCGCTCCTGAAATCACTATAATCTTTATGTTTATTAGTTTTAATTGTTTATTAGTTTTAATTATTCACGTGTAAATTTATGGATGTCAGTCGGTCGAGAGAGAAGTAGGTTAGTGAAAAGAATTACAAGAACCATATTCTGGTAATTCTTTTCACTAACCGACTTCTAAAAGGAGAAGGTTCTATGTACGGGTATATGGATGTTTTTTTATGTCATCATCATTATCATCAGCCTATATTAGTCCACTGCTGGACATAGGCCACCTGGCCGGAGGGCGTCCTACACTACGTTTGCCGAGTCGTGGTCTCCACTCAAGAACACGTTTACCCCAGCGGTTGTCGGTTCTTCGCGAGATATGGCCGACCCACAGCCACTTCAGCTGGCTAATTCTTAGAGCTATGTCGATAACTTTGGTTCTCTGTCGGATGTATTCGTTACGAATCCCATCCTTCAGAGAAACTCCAAGCATAGCTCTTTCCATAGCTCGCTGAGCGACTTTGAACTGGTGGACCAGCCCTACCGTGAGTGTCCACGTCTCAGCTCCGTAGGTCATGACGGGTAGGACGCACTGATTGAAAACTTTCGTTTTCAAGCATTGTGGTATGGATGACGAGAAGACTCGGCGTAGTTTCCCAAACGCTGCACGGCCTAGCTGGATCCTCCTCTTGGCCTCCTTCGCAAACTTACCCAATTTAAGAATTTTCCCAAGGTAAGTATACTCGGAAACAATTTCGAGAAGGTGGCCATGTACGACTGGTTCCGGATCAATGAGGCGATTTATAGTGACATTGGTTTTATCCGAATTCATGCCAAGACCGATGCGTCGCGAGGCTAGGCCGTCCTACATCTGGTTCAGCTCCTCTAGCTACTCCGGCATTAAAACTATGTCATCAGCGAATCGCAGGTGTGAGATGTAGTCGTCGAGTTTTTTATGTATGTTCGTCTATTTCTCCGTCAATTGCCGATTTTGAAAATTATCTCGCTATTGTATAGAAAATGGTCCCGATGGTCTTCCCGAGCGATTCATTTTTCTCCCATAAAACTTAAGAAAACAGTGTAAATATTGTAAATGGAATCGGTTTTTTAGTTTTTAAAAACAATAAAATTATTTTATTTACGAACTAGACGATCGCCTCGCGGTTTCACCCGCGTAGTTCCCGTTCCCGTGGGAATTCCGGGATAAAATATAGCCTATGTCACTCCCTGAAAAGTAAGCTTCCTAACGGTGAAAGAATTTTTCAAATCGGTCCAGTAGTTTCGGAGCCTATTCAATTCATACAAACAAACAAACAAACAAAAAATCAAACCTTTCCTCTTTATAATATTAGTATAGATAGTATAGACAAGACAAAAACAAAAATTTTAAAAACCCGCTGACGTTTATTGGCTAAACAGATTTTCATGAAACATAGCTAAGAACACTCGGGATAAAATTATCTATGACACAAAAAAACTAAACGAAAATCGGTTCATCCGTTTGGGAGCTACGATACCACAGACAGATACACACAGACAGACACGACAAACTTATAACACCCCTCTCTTTTTGCGTGGGGTTAAAAACAAGGTGCTTTTGTTTTCTTTTTGCTAAAGTCTGCTCTAACAGCAAAATGAATGGCATCTTAACAATGGCCTTCTATATTCCCCTGATAGAGTTATCAAAGCGTTACAAGCAAGGAATGTCTTTGAAGAATAGCTGGCGTAAATATGCCACCTTGAATACTGCTCGCTCAGACGCGTAGGGTAAGTAGCTTGGAAGATTTTTAATAAATTTATTTACTAGCTTCTGCTCGTGGCTTCGCTCGCACTTTTTATGTAGTCTATATTTGTCCCCGAAATAACGAAGAGTTAGTAAAAGGCTCACGCATCTAGAATATCTAAGCATAAAGATCCGCGTTTTACTTTACCTTCACAGACGCAAAGCCTACACATTTACTCCCCTTGGAGTCGAGACCCTAGGTCAGTGAGGTACCGAGGCTTTTCGGGTTTTCAAAAAATTGGTTGTCTGTAAAGTCGGTTTACTGACGATAGTTGAACGTGACAACGTCTTAAGAAAAGAGCGAGGTAACGCCGCATGAGGTAACGCCGCATGACGTCATGTTTTTTCGTGCGTGCAGCCGGCTCTATAGAATTATAAGACGTTCTCACGTCAAAAAATTATCTGAGCGTCTCTTCGAAGCGACGCGAGACCGCGCATCAGCATTGCCATCATCATCATCATCATCAGCCTATATTAGTCCACTGCTGGACATAGGCCTCCCCTAATGAGCGCCATAGCGCCCTGTCTTCAGCTTGCCGCATCCAGCATCTGCCTGCAGCCTTTCGCAGATCGTCATTCCACCTGGCCGGAGGGCGTCCTACACTACGTTTGCCGAGTCGTGGTCTCCACTCAGCATTGCCATACAGCGTGGCAATGCAGCATCTTGGGGACGCTTCCGACTGGTATTGATACGCATCAGTGGAGCTACCTGTAGATTGTTGTGTACTAGTATGTAGTTAGCTCAATTGTTTCAATTGTAAATATTCGTTCAAATTTATTTCTATTATTTGATTGTAATTTTCTTTGTGAATAAAGAAGTATTTACCTTCGCCTTTGAAAACCTACAACTTGTCCTGCATAAACAGTACTTTGTAGTTACTATCAAAACAAACCTCCTATCTACCTTAACCCCTCCAGGTGTCATCTCGCCTATTTGAACCCTTGCCTGGCTCATGAGGCCCTTCACTTTGATGTAGCCGAGATGGCATTATTTCAAAGGTATTTCAACAATGTCGGCCTCGTTCGCTAAGGAGTTAAATACCGACAAATTTCAAGAGGGTTTGAAATAACAGGCTTGTTATAATTAAAGACCCTAAGTCTGGAATGGCTTAATTTATTTAGATTTTCAGGTAAAAAATAAATGTGACATAAATGAATAAGGACCTTATGGTCCAATTCTAGACTTATGTTTAGAATTGAATAATTTATTTGAATTTGAGGAAAAAATAAAAGTAAGTATAAACTTATAATATTATCACATATTATTTTGTAGCTTTTACAATTCTGTTTCACATTGAATAAGATAGACGATTAAATATCCAGCTAGAAGAAAAAAGTCTGAAGTATAAAATAATTATGGACGTCCTAAATAATTTATGGACAGATTAATAAAATCTAAACCTAGATTTTAGATAATTAGCTCTGTGCAAACCTACTTATAGAAATTACGGTAACTTTAGTTGTGATACTTAGCCCTAACACTTAGCACAAGTGTTATTTTTAAGATCTCTCACACTATAGATTGTAAAAAAACGTCTCCACTTCATAATCACACTCGTCTGAGAGATAGACCTAGTAAGTGTTATTTTCTTTTGCATAGAGAGATAAGTACCTAGGTTGAAATCTCAATCTTAAAAATATTCCAAGATATTCCAAGAGACGTTGTATGAAATCGATACGACCGACTAACCTTCATACTGGTGTGAAGGTTAGGAATAAAAATTTCGATGAAAACCACACATTTTTCATGCGGCATGCAAATTGTCAGAATTATTTTGTTTTAAATCAATACCTTCAGCTCTGTTTGCGTCTGAGTATAATGTTCGGTTTGACGAAGAACGTGCAACAGTATAATCCGCGTGTGAAATTCGGATGGATCCATTTCGAATTAAAACAAAACCAGAACGTTTGTCGTTTTTGTTTAAACAATTGGCGTGTTTGACAGTAATTGTCACTGATCATAATTACTGTAATTTTTAACCCCTGACGCAAAAAGAGAGGGGTGTTTTAAGTTTAACGTGTCGGTCTGTGTATCTGCGTATGTCTGTGGTATCGTAGCTTCCAAACGGATGAACCGATTTTCGTTTAGTTTTTTTGTGTCATAGATAATTTTATCCCGAGTGTTCTTAGCCATGTCTAATGAAATCTGTTTGTCTGGGGTTTCTAAAATTTTTAATGTTGTTCTTGTTGCATAACTATTACTGCCCTTGTGGACTCTTGAACTTCTGGGATGTGGACGGTCAGGGAAATTGACATTAAGGTACCTAGGTAAGTGGACATTCAAGTTAATAGACGTTCAGGGAATTAGACCCCACAAACAGACTGGACATTCAGGTGACCGGACTTAACGGACCTAAAGAGTTCTACTTGACAAGGTTCTATCCCATTTCGACAACGAGCGGATTGCATGAAAAATGTGACGTAAAATATTTACTTTGACCAGATTCCCTCCCATTCTAATTGAGAGCGGATAATATCATCAACACAATGCTCGTTCAAACAGTAAGCTAAGCCGTTTAAAGTCCACCCAGCACCTGTCATAGCAATTAGGTCGCTCCCGATCAGTTGGCACTGATTTATACTGGATGGACTCGATTTATCACCTGACTGGTAATCCTACCTGGCAGGCACTCCGGTCTGATATGATACTAGCTTCCCCACACGGGATTGCATGTAGATATGTCAGAAACTTCTTCGCTGAAGGTGGAACACAGTCGGTGCTGGGATTTTGCACGCGTTGTTTCTATGGAAAGTGCAAAGGTAGTTTCTATCCCACGGGAACTGATTTATGGGATAAAGAGCGAGCCTATGCCGTAGAGCCTATGTTTGATTCCAGGCTTAGAGCTACACCGATGCAAAATTTTAGCTCAATCTGTTAGTTTTGGCGTGAAAACGTAACAAACATCCATCTATCCATCTATCCATCCATTCATCCAAACTTTCACATTTATAATATTAGTGTGATTAGTGTGAAGTGTGATATTTCATTTTATTGTAACAAACCCCCTTATGTCTGCAACTATTTGTCTGGGAAGGCCCATGCTATGTACAGCAGTTGAAGTATTTAATACTAGCTTCTGCCCGCGGCTTCGCACGCGTCTATGGAAACGTTCAAAGGTAATTTCTATCCCATGGGAACTGATTTATGGGATAAAAAGTAGCTCATGTTTATGGGAACTCAACAGAAGCTGACAGAAACTAGCTTAGAAATTGTTCTGTAGCCTACTTTTTTACTTCATCATCTCTGAAATGAATCCACACCTCCCCAATACACAATCTGGATCCAACTTCGAACCTAGATGTACACATCTATTACCCCCATAAATCTAGTTCTACCGAACACAAACGCATTATGCTACCGCAATTCTCGATATCTTGTTAATCGCGCGATAATTAGTCGTTAATGAGCTATGATGTCTGTCATGATTGATCATACAGCTGCGGGCGCACTATCTTTATAGGTTTCTATCGGCTGAATAGCAGGAATAAAGGTTGTAGCATACATGGGCCGAACCGCTATCATACATAGATAGATCGCACGCCTTGCAAACCTTTTGTCGCGGGACAACCTGACAATATAGCGACAATTAAGTAAAGCGCGAACGCGCCAAAAAAATAGGTAAGTATACAAATCGGACCAAGGCTCATGGATCGCTGGTGGTTGGCGGCTTCGCGCGTGCGAGTTTGGAGAGGCCTTTACAGGTGTGCTTTGTCCTTAAAGTCGGCCAAAGTATTTATAGTATTGCGATTTCGTTTATCCGTTGATCAAACCCGTTGTTAGATAAACCTAACAAAGTCTTTAAGGCACTTTTGCAACGTTTTTATCACACTAATATAAATGCGAAAGTTTGGATGGAAGTTTGTTACTTCTTCACGCCAAAACTACTGAACGGATCGGGCTGAAATTTTACGTAGGTGCACAACTCGCCTAGAATCACACATGGCTACTTTTTATCTCGTAAATCAGTTACCATGGGATAGAACGCCTCTCTCAGCTCACGCTCAGAAACGAGTATTGAGTAAATGATCTGAATAATCAGAAACTAGTCCTTCTAATATTATAAATGCGAAAGTTTGTCAAATGTGAAATTTTTGTTACCCAGGATCTCCAAAACTATCAAGATGAAATTTGGTATACACCTAGAAAGTAGCCTAACGCAATAGACTACTTATTATACCGATAATACGTGCGAAGCAGCGGGCAGAGGCTAGTATAGAATAAATGAGATATCTATCTAACCGGCATGAGGCCATGGCTCACTTTGCAACAAGATTGCACAAAGCAACATCCCATCGCTTCATCAGACAAAAGTGTATCAGACACACCTCGGGTCAATTGCACCGTCCATTCGCTTCGACAGGTTTACGATACGTTCATTCACGCCGCGCTCCGTTACGTACTTTTTATAACCACTACGTCATTTTTAAACGGCTCACGGATTAAACTGCCGGATATTTTACGACTGCGCTCGATTTTTGTTGATTAAAGTGTTGGTGTATTGTTTTAAGTTAAGTTAAAAATAATAGTCTAAGAAAAGACAATAAAATTACAAGAGCTTGTTGTTAGGACTGTTTGTTTGGTTGGTAAAGAAATATTATATATATACATATTTCGCGTTCTAACTGTATCAGCATCTATTGCTCTATTAAAGGCCAAACTGCAAATGAAAATTGTTTTGTATCAGCTAAAAATTGTCTTTTCTGCTTCTTTTCATAAAGGTGCAAGCGTTGTGTTCTCCATTGATGTTCTCATGATAAAATTATTTAGTTCTGTGTCCTACAGTTTTTAATTGATTTGTAGACGTAACTTCCACCAAATCTATATCTGAAGCTTGAAACAAAATCTCGTAGCTGGTTAATCAGTCAAACGTCCGTTACCGTTCGCTACAACCTACAAACAAGTTATCAAATTACGCCGTTAGTCTACGCTAGTGCTACGGCGTAGCTACGTTCTACGGGCTACGGGCGATCAATCCGCAATCACTGGACACTAATCACTCGCGACGGACGGTCGCAAATGACGAGGCATGTCGAGTGAACGGACCAATCACGTGACACGTGACTTGAGGGTGGACACAGCTGGTACACTTTTAAATTTATTTCAACGTACGTAAGTTGGTAATACTTTCTCAAGCAGGACTTTAAGACATAATGAGAAAGAAAATAAGATATAATATTATGTGCCAATAGGCGTCCTGCAGCTTAGCATTGATGTTGGGAGACAAACCCTTAGGGCCTTTTTTTCGGTATTTGGGTCCGCGGTGACGATGAACGATGAACACGATCATTCGGGATACCGTTCTCTGGTATTTCGACTTCCGGTATTCCGCAACACAGTCGTCAAAAAGGTTTGACATTAATGTTATGCACTTTTATGTTAAACCTATAAGTAATGTGATACCTCATTACAGAAAAGAGAAATTCTTCGCAGGTCTCAACTAAAAAAGTGTGATGAAGAACTGCATGTGAACTGTATGCACTGTTCCTTTCTAATAGCTTGAGGCTTACGTGTCTCGTGTTTCTTCTCATTCGTAACGTTCTTGGAAAACCGGTCTTTTGTGGTTTGGGCTGATATCTTTCGCCTCACGATACATCGCTATCCCTGTTGGTGGTCATTCTGGAGCATTCATGCTGGGGGACACCTGCGGCGGATCTTATCTGGTCGGTCCACCTCATAGGCGATCTACTCCTCGGTCTTTTACCCTCCGCCTTTCCTTGCACGACTAGCCGCCAATGGAGTTATTGTCTCGCCTCAAAAAACTTTGAAATTCAAGATTGTACGTTTTGAGATAGTGTGTACATTTCACGAAGTATTTAAGTGAGCTAGCTGTCTTCCCGCAATCGCCGCCATATCAGGTGACGCCGGTAATGAATTAGTATGGACACAGAACGGCATTAGGGATATCAGCTTTGACAATTGATACGCGACCAGAATTAATTCATGATGCTTTGTCACTGGAAACCGATTTTGAACGGTGTTTTGATGTAATTAGTTACTGAAATTCAGTGTATTGGTTATTATATTACTAGCTTCTGCCCGCGTTGTTTCTATGGAAACGTTCAAAGGTAATTTCTATCCCATGGGAACTGATTTATGGGATAAAAAGTAGCCTATGTTTGATTCCAGGATTACAGCTACACCGATGCAAAATTTCAGCCCAATCTGTTTAGTAGTTTTGGCGTGAAGACGTAACAAACATCCATCCATCTATCCATCCAAACTTTCGCATTTATAATGTTAGTGCTTGCGGTGATGGTAGTAAATTAATTGATGGTTTATTTAACTCCCACATTCTTAAAATCCCCGCGCGGGAAAGTTTTTCCCTACTAATCTACAATGTGACAAGCGGTATGAGAAATCATATCTACCCTGCTTACTTCGAAACTATTAAAGAATGTTGCTGTGTGTAAATATTTACCACTATTCATTTATTTTTACTGGCGTTGCAACTTGCTTTGCCTTATAGCTGTATTAAAAAACTAGTTTATGCCCGCGGCTTCGCAAGCGTTATTTCTATAAACGTTTAAAGGTGATTTTCTATTCTAACTTATTTATGGGATAAAAAGTAGCCTATGTTTGATTCCAGGATTAGAATTACCTGTATGCAAAATTTCAGCCCGATCCGTTCAGTATTTTTGGCGTAAAGATGTTACAAAACATCCATACATCCCATACATCCATCCAAACTTTCGCATTTATAATATTAGTGTGATGTGATGTAGAAATACAGCATGTGGGAAGCACTTATGTATGTATATACTAGCTTTGTCCCGCGGCTTCACACGCTATTTTCCGTGATAAAAAATTGCATGTTCATCCTCGGCATACCATCTACCTCTCAAACAAATTACATTAAGGTCTATTCAGCCGTTAAAGTCCATTGTCGTTTTGGAGTCTATCGAAATTATGTTCTTTCTCTTTATGTCTTAACTTATGACATAAAGGGAAGGAACATTATTTCGAGATCCCGGTGTTAAAAGCGTCAGCGATATAATGTGTAAAAATAATGGCAAAAACATGCCTCATTGCCTGTTTTACCTCTTTATGTTTGGCCACGCGTTAAAAAAACAAATCGGGGTATTACTATTTTCTAGGTAGGTACTACAAATTATTTTGATAGCAGATAAGAAGTTTTGCGCATATTGTAAGCTATTTGCTATGATCCCACGCTAAAACAAACCACGAATCAACTGTCGTTATCGCCTATATTTGATTCCAGGGTTAGATTTACCTGTATGCAAAATTTCAGCCTAATCCGTTCAGTAGTTTTGGCGTGAAGAAGTAACAAACATCCATCCATCCATCCAGCTATCCAAACTTTCGCATTTATAATATTAGTGTGATTTTTGTCACCAAACTGTTGATAGTCTTGTATATCCTTGTAGCTTATTGTTATGTTATATTTCCAATGATATTGCATGCAATTTATTCGAACTTCTATGCCACTCCAGAACCAATAAGCTAGACCAAATTTAGAATTACCTTACTTCCGCCAAGCATGATTTTCGCTTTTGTGATGTTAGTATGAATTATGTTTATGTAATGTAGTTTGTGACAGCACTAAATCTGAATCTCATTTCATTGGAAGATGGATCTTGCTGATGCAAGCTGATTGGTCCTCATGGTACCTAATTAATGACGTCACGGTCCACGTTCGCCTCGTCAGCTGTTCATCCATCATTTGTCTTTGTCAACTTGTTTGGATAGCCCCAGTTCATGTACAGACAGCGTCAGAATTAAGTAACCACCATGCTTAACACAATGCCGGTTAGAATCCGATTTTTTTATCGATTGGCCTGTTTTAATGTTTCCTAAATTAAAATATAATTTGTAATTAGATAAAAAATAGCCTATGTTTGATTCCAGGGTTAGACTTACCTGTATGCAGGCGTGAAGAGGTAACAAACATCCATCCATCCATCCACCTATCCATCCAAACTTTCGCATTTATAATATTAGTGTGAAGTGTGATTTTCAGTTAGGTTTGAATTTAAACCTGCATGTGCAACGCAGGGGGGGGGGGGGGGGGGTTACTTCATTCTGATGTTGTCTGTACATGTGAATGGACGCCGGCAACGCATTGCGTTGACGATTCCTTTTAAACATGGTGTCAACTGGATGCCGGTGCTCCTCAGAGTGGGTGGCGTTCTATCTCCTCTTCTCTTTGCAATCTTCATCAACTCTATCTCTAAACATCTATCTTCTCCCTACCACCTCTATGCAGATGATCTGCAAATCTACACGCAAGTCTCTGTTGAATGGCTAGATGAAGCCATTGCAAATATCAATAGAGATCTAGAAAACATCAACGGTTGGAGCAAATGTGGTAGGCTCAAGGTTTTTTTTTTATTTGGCGAGTAAATTCATTTGCGAATAAACTGGTCTGGGGGAACCAGAATTATGTGGGACGCGACGCCCTGAGAAGGACGTAATACCCACTAAAACCTCCCTCTCTCGCCATTTTCGCCGAACCACGGGAACATTTAAACATCCGCGGCCCGACCGGCGTCTCCTCTTCTACCAATGGCCGGCGAACCCAACGATCCACACACGCGCTGACCCCATTCTTCTGTCACCTTTACCTTCCCCCGATTAGGACACAGGACAGACAGTTGGAATCGCGAATGTCCACTTCTGTGCTCAGATGGGCATTGTCGCCCCATACTATTACCAGTAAAACCCAAGTGATTGTCATAGGTAGCTCTAGGATGATCCCTCGTATCGACTGGCTTGACCTGCCAAAAGTCTTTTTTAATGGGATTGCGATAGAAATACGGTAAAAAATCTGGCGTTACTGTTGGACAGGCAGGTTATCGTGAGATCCGCAGCTGGCAGCGGTATCCAGAAAGACTTTTTGTACAGGTGCTTCTTTAAAGCGATTGCGTAACTTTCTTCCTACTTGCACCCAAATTGCGTTTGCACAATTCATATAGCTCCCTCTCCTAGAATACGCAGACACCAATTATCCCGACCTAACTGAAGACCAACTCAACAGCTTGAGCGTATTCAGAACTACTCCATTAGATATACATTATATTTGGCCAGCGTAAATTTGACCAATTCTCTGAGTACCATAACAGGCTCATGTGCCTACCCATTCGTCTTCGTCGGAATGCTCATGTTCTTAATATCCTTTACTCCGTTATTTTCGTTCCATCAACACCATCCTATCTAAAAGACCGTTTTGAGTTTGTCCATCTATCCTATTCACGATTCCTCCGTTCCTCTGATAATCTTCTTTTAAAAATTCTTTCACACACTTCCCAGTTATAGGTATAGTGATTCCTTCACGTTGCAGGCCACCAGACTCTGAACCGCCCTTTCTGTTTCGATCCGACAAGCTAAATCCCTTCCCATCTTCAAAACTATGGTTCATCAACACTATCTGTCCACTCTTGATAAGTCTTCCTGATATTCTTTATTTATTTTGTTAATTATTCCTTTTTTGTGCCTGTTTGCTCTCCTTTATAAATTATTGCAAATCTGTTTTCTGAAGTATCTACTTTATTGTTACTTACTTATTTTAATAAATCATTCATAACGCCACCGTCAGCTTCAATACGTACCGATCCTATCCATTCAAAGGTTGCCTGGAAGAGCGACAAGGCCGTGCATTGTGCAACATTAGTTAGTATCAAACAGTTAGTATAAAGTTCTTATTCAATTGTTATGTGTATTGATGGTGCAATAAAGAAATAATCTATCTATCTCAAATCTTCAAGGGCTTTAAATGTTTTAAAATTACCACATTCTCCATGATCTGTGAGCCCTTTATCCATAGAGTAAAAACTCGCTGCTGTCTCAGCAGAGGGATAGTGTCATTCAACAATTTGACAATTTGTGTTACCAAAAACCGATCCATGTGTGTTTTGACAGCACGTAAATACAGTGCCCTCACTCACACATTCGTATGAGTGAATGTTGCAAGTGAATAGCATTTTCCCTAAAAAATTGGGTAACTGAAGCAAAGGTCGCCTTCTCAAAACCTTACAGGTAGTCTACAGTCGACCTTTACGCGAACTGTAATCTACTCACTGTTAGGCAATTATGTATACAAAATTTCGTATTGAGACAGCATCATAAATGCCCAATGTTGGATGAAACATCATTCAGTAAGAGGCGGAAGGACCTAATATATAAAACACCACACTGTAATACCCAAGTAGCACAAAAGCATTTTCCTTTTCTGGCTCCATACATCTATAACACCATAAGCAAACAAATCTCTATAAGGAAATTAACTCATACTGAGTGCAAAGTAAAGACTAAAACATACTTGCTCAGTCTAGATTACAACAAAACGGAAAATATGATATAAATTGTGTCCTAATTATTTTTTGAACTACACAGACGCACACACTTAACCACACACACATACACACACTTTTGCGTACACACACACACACATACATAAATACACTCACTGGCTGATCCGACTAGACAGTAAATTAAAAATAAAATAAATTGACTCTACCAATAAAATAGTATTAAGATTGCATTTGATTCAACATGTAACTCACTGTCATTTTATTATTTCTTTTATTCTCAAAATTTTTGCTCTTATACTTTTATAAAAATCGTTGCATTTGAACTGTAACTAAACTTAAACAGATGTCTGTGAGCTATTTGCCGAGAGGTAGAGATCCCTCGCGTCTACATCACAAGTTACTAAACTTAGTTAGAGCGAGGAGTTGAACCAAATGGAGAAATAGGTCTAAAACACAAATGTACTTTCCCTATAATTTATGTTATATGTAAGACCTTGAGAAATAAACGATTTATTATTATTATTATTATTATTAAAGTTCCCATTAAGAAAATACTTCATTGTTTTTATCACCTACCTTTTTATTTTTGATATTGCATTATTTCAATTTACTAAAGGTGTCAATAGTTTATTGTCAAATAGAAAAAATCTAAAAAAAATCTATGAAAATCCATTTCCAACGTCTTTTTTTTGACGTGACAACGTCTTATAATTCGATAGAGCCGGCTGCACGCATGAAAAAACATGACGTCATGTGGCGTTACCTGGCTCTGAGGCGTTCCATGTAAGGCTTGAAGTGCAAGCGAGAGCGCTCGACATCCGTCTCTCTCCTACTTGAGTGAGCGATGCGTCTGCGTGGACAGCTGCTATACATTTACATGTTTTGATCGAGTATCAAATGCTACCATTCCATCAGTATTTTCTTAAGACGTTGTCACGTTCAACTATCGTCAGTAAACCGACTTTACAGACAACTAATTTATTATTTAATTTTACGAAATAACAGCCGGTGCCTATGGTTACTATCATTCTACCTAGGTCAAATGACAAAAAGGTTTTACTCCAAGTCTGCAAAATAAGATCGGCTCCGATCATTTTCGGAACAATAATTTAAAATAGACGGTCAAGTGCGTGTTCGGCCACGTGCAGTGTAAGCAGTTGCACGGTTCATGGCCTATCTAAACCAAATTATTTACCTGTTTTACACATACCTACCAAAGTACATTCTTAAGTTGATTAGGATGACTATTAGGTATTCAACTAGTAAAGCATACTAAAGCTGTATAGTTTTCCTTTTAAAATCACTCCACCTACTACTAGCATTTTTTTCACAAATAATAATGACAAACTTAGACAAATTACAGCATTCTAGTACTAATAGTCTCTGGACTAAGCTGCGGACGGATCGACGAACGTGGTGAACTATAAGGGTTCCTTGTTGACTACGGAACCCTAAATAAGAACATGTGCACGTGCAAGTATTGCTACAGTTATGGTGATGCAATTTTAAATTTGAGTTAATTGCATTTGCTCCCCTTGGAGCCGAGAGAGGTCTAGGTCCGTGCGGTATCGAGGTTATCCGGAATTTTAAAAATATCTGAGCGTCTGGTCAAAGCGGCGGCGCGGGACCCGAGAGCTGGTGAGTATTTGGCGCAGCGCACCAGCATTGCCATACAGCGGGGCAATGCAACCAGCGTAACGGGGACGCGACGACTGGTATTGATATCGATAAATTGAGCTGCCTCTAGATTGTTTGCTACAGGCTGCAGTTAGCTCAATTGTTTCAATTGTAAATACTAGTTCTAATTGTTTCCATTCATTGATTGTAATTTTCTTTGTAAAATAGTAATTTGAGTTTATCATCTTGAATCTACTCAGAATATCGTCGAGTGACTGAAAATTCTAAAACTGTGATATTCCGCGTAGTTTGATTCCTAAGTCCTAACTTGAGGGAATTCCACCCTCTTCTCTACTATTTTTATATACCTAAGTACTAAGTAACAAAACCTGGGTAATTTTTTCCCAGTGCATAGCAACATTTTCACGAAAATGGTGGACGAAATTTTTAAATTTATTTATGAGTTTTGATGACTGTTTTAGGCAAATTTACAAACGGAATATTAGTACTTACCGGTGGAATGAGATATTTGCGGTATTATTTTTCCGGTTACTGGTGTTTAAACATCCTTGCACCGCACAACACA
Organism: Eupithecia subfuscata; assembly: GCA_963564075.1. Classification (NCBI taxonomy): domain Eukaryota; kingdom Metazoa; phylum Arthropoda; class Insecta; order Lepidoptera; family Geometridae; genus Eupithecia; species Eupithecia subfuscata. Next base: position 2,952,991 of record OY751099.1, on the reverse strand, counting down.
TCATTTTTATATTTTTATGTGAGAGCTGCTTTCCGTCTCATTTGAAGTATTGTACTAACGGCTCAAAATGAAAATTTCGACGGTCCGTCCCAATGTTTTAGACTTACCTCGTTTGTGTCAACTATCATTCTAAGTCTTCTTCTTCTAAGCCTTTATTTAATAATTTCGGACCGGTCTACGGTAGACTCGAACGAAATGCACATCAAATTGAAGAGCGTAAAAAATTAGTCGATCTGAGTCGACAACTTATAGGCGGTAAATTCGGATTATCGAGTAGTTTCAATGTGAAAATGAATAAATTGCTAAAAAAATTGTAACGGCGTTGCAAAGTAAACATGTCAATTAGGTATAAACATGTCTATGGTTCGGTCTTGGTACCGTGGACGGAAGAAATCGCTCCCCAGGGTATATAAATACTCCTTGATCGTAGATTGGTACATATATAGTGATCTGTGGTTCGGTCTAATTTCTTTGAGTGAAAACTCTTTGCTCTTTGATTGAGAAATCATAATAGGTATGTATAATAAAATAATAGTAATAGTAGTATTTTATTGCACCCGTGCGAAGCCGGGGCGGGTCGCTAGTACGAGTATAAAACCCACCAGGCAACCAGACGAAAGGGTCACATTCCGTGGATTAGCCGGATTCAAACGGTTGTCTCGCACTAATTGAGTTAATATTTGGTTATCGGAGGCGCACACGCTTCGTACTCGCTGGGCCACTGAGCGGCGGCAGACTGCACACTTTTTACTGACAGACTAATCAGCTTAAGTTAACTTGAAAATGAAACAAAATTAAGTAAGTACCTTTAATTGACGACCGATGTGGCGCGGTGGGTCAAGGTCCGCCTGCGGCGCAGAAGGTTGCGGGTTCGATTCCTGCCTTGGGACAAATGTTTGTACGATCTACAAATCGTCGCCGTAGAGCGAAAAGTAACTAACTCGCTATTTGGCCCAAATCGAGTTAGATGTGCCATCAAAATCCCCGATTTTTTCTGCATTTTTCAGTCTGACAACCGTATCCCTAGCTATCACGGTTTTCATTTTAGGTTGTGCAAAAAATTCACTAACTCTACATTTGGCTTACATCATTTTAGTCGAAAACCAACTAAGTAGGCTTAGATACTTTTTTCCTACTTGAAAGAATTGCAAAATATAAACCTAAGTCGGGTTGGTTACTTTCTTTTCTAAAATAATAACTTGTTGCTAGGACCCAGTCTAGTCGAGAAATAACTAAATATACTTGATTAGTTATGTGGTAGCAGGTTTGATACACAACTTGAAAGCGAAAACTAACCAAGTCGACTTAGTGTCTTCTAGATCGCTATTTGCGATAATTGTACTTCATAATTTTAAAGCAAGAAATCATTTAACATGTTAAGTTAGTTTTCGCCCCAAAATTTTGACTACAAAGTTTGGTTTTGAATGATAGCTAAAGTGTTTTGTTGATTTATTAAAGCCAAACTTTCGTACGTCTGTGTTAGGATAGACAATTAAACGTGCAATTTAGTTACTTTTACGCTCTTGATTTTGCTTACTCGGTGGCTAGTGACTTATATAAGGCCCTAGCCACCTGTCCAAAACGTCTTCGCTGGTTCATCAACATCGTTAGTCTACTGCTGGACATAGGCCTTCCCTTAATGAGCGCCATAGTCTTCAGTTTGCCGCGTCCGACATCTGACTGCAGTCTTTGGCAGGCCGTCTCCACCTGGGTGTAGGGCGTCCTACACTATGTTTGCCGAGTCCCGGTCTCCTCTCAAGAACACGGTTGTTGGTTTTTGCGAGACATGGCCGGCACGCTACCACTTTAGCATGCTTATTCTAAGAGCTATGTCGATAACTTTGATTCTCTGTCGGATGTATTCGATACGAGTCCTATCCCTTAGAACAGCTCCGAGCATTACTCTTTTCATAGCTCGTTGAGCGACTTTGAACTGGTGGATCAGCCCTAAGGTGAGTCTCAGCTCCGTAGGTCATGACGGGTAAGACGCACTGATTGAAAACATTCGTTTTCAAGCATTGCAGTATGGATGAATCTTTTTTCTTTATTTATTTTAAAGGAGTTTTGTCAACATGACCATGTCACTCCCGTAAAGAATAGATGACTCGGCGAGGACTCAGCGTAGTTCGCTGTGTGGTGCCGGCTTAGAATTTGCACCACCCCAACTCTTCCCGCGGGTGTCGTAAGAGGCGACTAAGGGATATCCACCGGGGGCGGGCAGCAGCGCCCCTGCAGAACAATTCTACCACCGAACTGCGATCCCCAACCCGCATGCCCAGAATGGGGATTATGGACATAACCCTCCATGTGATAAAAACCAATAAGGCGCTTATCAGGGGGAGGCCTGCGTCCAGTAGTGGACCACTACAGGCTGTTGTTGCCTTCTCAAGTAGTCCAGCAGTTTAAATAATATAAAGGAATGTTTCCTTTCAGTAAAACTTGAATATTTCGGGTAACTGCCCTCCGTCCAGGTAATGTTCGTTTGTACCACACTGAAATGTATTTCAAAGGCCAAGAAAAAAAAAACCCGTTGATATGCGTTCGTCGTCTGAATTGGACCATTCCCCGTTATCTTCATTCATTGTACGAGTACTCTCTACTTTACAGCTACACACAAAGATGTTGCAGAAAAGCTGCTGGTGCCCGATGCCACTATAAGGCCGTATTGTGAAAGCTTACTCAGTCATCGGTCTATGTTTGAGAAGCGATTAGGCCATGGAAAAGCGATAATCATGATCAAGAATTACGACATTCACAATGTTAAGACTCACTGGACCAGAATGCTATCATTAATCATTTTAATAGGATTTCAATATTTAAAATCTTAACAATACGTCGAAAACATTAATTTACTTATAACTTGTTGTGAATGCGTTTTTTTTGTATTTTTCAAGGAAGTATGACAACTGCATTTGATTATTTATCATTTTCTTATTGATTACCTGATTCGAGAAATAGAAATTATATAAAATTAAGCAGATAAGAGCGTTAGAAAAATTACTTAAACACTAAATAAACTTATCCAAACACGGGTGAAAAGTCAGTTGGTGACTTTTAACAAATCATTGTCTCACAAAGTTAGTACAAGATTTGAGGGCGAAAAGTAACTAAGTCAGTTTTTTTTTTCATTTTCCCTGAAAATATCAGTCATTCATTGACTGTAGTGAATTGACCTTAAGAGCTTTTATATTTCCTAACATATGAGACCATAAAATTAGAAATATCCCATACCGAAAAAAAGTTATGATTTTATTTTGTTTTTCAAAACTTTAAACCTTCATAACTCAAAACACCAAATGACCTACTTAGTGACTTTTCGCTCTACGGCGACGAAATATTTGTTCACCTAGTTCTGGTCGTTTCTATGTATAATAAAAAATATCTATCTATGTAATGTATTATATTATGTATATCAGTCATCTAGTACCCATAACACAAGCTCTGCTTAGCTTGGGGCTAGATAATGTTGTGTGGATTGTCCAGCATTATTTATTTATTTATTTATTTAATTCCCAAAAATCTAAGTAACATTTTTTTGTTCTATCTCACGAAGTCCGTTTAGCCCTGGTTGTAGTAGTGACTTTGCGCTTAGTTGTCATGCTGACGGTACTCGCTACCAAAATCTGACGTGAATACAATGAGCACTAGTGATCCGGACCGCGTCTCGGGCGAGACTGATTGCCTTTGAGCTTACGCACACTATAACAACGTGTACATGCATTCACTATGACATACATAGCCCAACGGACTTGGTGAAATAGAACAACTGTACTAATATTATAAATGCGAAAGTTTGTGTGAATGTTTGTTACCACATAATTATCTCCGTCACTACTTAACTGATTTAACCCCTCAGGCCCCAAGCGGTAGCCGGCCACCGCGCCTTACGTCAATGCACCGTTCACTCAAACCCCAAGCGGTAGCCGGCTACCGCTCTCCTGCATTTGATTACGGACCTTATTTACATGTTTAGAGGCTTATTTCCTATAAAGAAGTTTAATGAGTTAGGTTCTTTGATATATTTTCTACGTACTGAACGAAACATATTTTATTATCTGTGGACGTTAATTTTTTTTTTGGCAGTCGAATTCAGATTTTCGACGCCATTGTGTCTAAGGCGCACGGCCTGTCATTCATTTCTGACATTTTGGTCCAAAGATAAATAAATAAATAATGCTGGACAATCCAAGACAATGGAAGATGGAAGGGTTAAATGAAAATTGGTGTGCAGATAGTTTATGGTCTAGAATAACACAAAAGCTGGGTAATCTTATTTTCAAATATTAACCTCCGGGTTAAAAAGAGTGGTAAAGTTTCTATGGAAAATTATTATTCCTTGGTTCGATTCACTCAAAACTCTATGAAGTAAGTAAATAATGAATTATTTTTACAATACTGTGTACAATACAGTACAGGTCACATTAGTAACTAGTTACGATACCCCCGAGAACAGTCTCCCGTTTGCGGCAACCTAATCCCAGGGAATTAATGACACTGATTTATCATTATTAATACGTGCATGCCCCCGCACGCACCTGGGTCCGGCCCTGTGTGACGCGTTTGTTGATGGTTTGCTAGCCTGTGTTTGTTGAGGTATTTATGACGAACTTAATAAAAATAGGACACATAATATTAATTTTGCTATTTCGCTGTACCGAATCTCAGATGTATTTGATCTTCACCACAATTTGAAGGAAACAAGCCGAAGATTCGGCTCAAAAAACCAAAAATATCTTTGAGAAATCATGGAGAAATCCATAAAGTGTAAAAAGTATACACATGTCTAAGTACAGTTCTTAAAATGAACATAGTTATACTACTGCGGATAATAAAGAAAACAAAATATCAATCAATATTCCAAAAAAATCTTACAAATTACCCCGAAATGTGTTAAACACTACAAAAACAGAAAAAACCTTAAAATAAAGTATAACATTGTGACAAATTCAGTTCTCCAAGCATTCTGCAACAAAAGCGAAAAGCACTCAAAAGAGCGTAATCTCAGTTAATTATCTGCAATACTCACTCGTTTTAACGTTCCGTTCCACCCAATCTCAGTCAAAGAGGCTCTTGAAATCGCAAACACAATTAGAGCCAAGTCGTTTGTTGAAATTGTGCAAAAGAGTGCGTATGACGCGAAAACCTCTTGATTATAGTGTTGTAAGTGAATAATTCAAATTTTCAGTTAGTAAAATCTTTGATTGAAGCAATACCGTTCTCATTTACCCCACTGTAGGGTTTATTTTACGGGATGATGTAGAACCTATTGAGCATTTTTGCGTTTTTCCGTGTTATAGTTTACATTTCAATATATATTGGTCTTCCAATCACTGTAAAAAGGACACCCAAATTTTTGACGTGACAACGTCTTATAAATTGGTTTGCCGGGTGACACTTCAAGAAACTGCGTTACGCGTTACGCTCCGCTCACGTTATGCGCTCACAAAGTCGTTGTCACGTAAAACTTTCGCCCGTATACCGACTTTACAGGCAACCAATTTTTTTTTATTCTAACATTTATGTATAAGACGAGTGTGAGCACCAACACAAACCTACTGTGGTTTAATGGTGCAACATTTTAAACACATGTATTCTTTCTAAATAAATAAATATTCTATTCTATTTGTGTTGTCAATTTAGTTAAGATTTAATATTTGTAACAACAATCCCTACCACTCACCACTGTCAATTCAGATGTCACCAAAAATAAACTAAAATAATTTCACAGCACAAATGATGCGACCCTTTTTATTTCGATCGATAAAAAAGAGACGGCAATCTTTAGCCCTGTCAAATTAGTTTGGTATAGTTTTGGCGTCATCTTAATTGACACCACTGTCACTGTACTTTTCTTTTCATTTTCAAAGGCTGTTGTACATTAAGTTTTCTGGCTTATCTATCTGGGCCTGGAAAATATACATTTTACCTTCATAATGTAATGCAATAAAGGTCATTTTAGCTTTTCCTTCAGTGCGCTAAATAGCTAACAGCGCAGCGGTCGTTCTGCGTTAAAAAAGAGGGACGCACTTGTAGTGTAAAAACCACTACAGTTTTTGAAAATTCCCAAAATGCAATCCTACCTTATCTCCCCAGACTGTAGTCACTGAGCTCGTTATTATAATTGCGCAATAGACAGATATAGAATCAAATCAGGCGCAACAATGTGGCTGCCAAGCCGAGGGGAGTTTCGCGGGTTTGTTTCATAATGACATCACGCCTTTTCTTGTGAATTTGTTTCTTGTGACGTCTTGACCCATTTTTAATCGACTTCAAAAATTCACGAAAGGAGTTTCTTTATTTGGCTGTACGTGTTTTTTAACCCCCGACGCAAAAAGATAGGTGTGTTATAAGTTTAACGTGTCTGTCTGTGTATCTGTGTATCTGTCTGTGGTATCGTAGCTCCCAAACGGATGAACCGATTTTCATTTAGTTTTTTTTTTGTGTCATAGATAATTTTATCCCGAGTGTTATTAGCCATGTTTCATGAAAATCTGACTTTCCTCAAACGGTTACAGAAATAGAGTCCTAGTGATGTGATCGACGGACAGACAGATAGACACACTGCATGCAGCTAAGTAATACGGATTCGTTATGCACGCTAAGCCGTTGGTCCTGCAACTGACTTCTTCCCGGTCGTGTCGGTCTGTCGTCCGATCGGATTAGGAGAGTGAGGGTACAGAGATTGAACTTGTGTTTGTGCACACGCACGCACTGCGCACTTCGCTAGTCTCCGTTGAGACTTCCGCTGTGACCGAGATACACCTAGGAGGACATCATCATCATCAATAATAATAATAAAGCCTTTTTTCCAAACTCCTAGTTATGTACAAAAATTTTACGGGTTAGTATTTTATGCTTAGGATTAAGTTAGTAGGTGCTTAAATATTAGTATTTACACTTCTTGGGAGAGTTGGATCCCTTCTTGGGTAAAGGCCTCCTCCATCTTCATCCACGACTGTCTGTCGAGAGCCTGGCTCATCCAGCTTTTTCCTGCTATTTGTATAATGTCATCAGCCCACCGTCTATACGGTAGGACTAGAAATTAACGCAAACAAAACAAAAAATAACGACAAACAGTGATCATCATTAATACGGAATTAAAATTATCGTGCAATCGCTAAAGACCGACTGCGTGTAGGTTCGAAACTCTTGATAAATCATAAACTCTTTCTATTGTAAAGAACAAGAGAAGTAAATCCCCAGAAATACTGCCACGGAAAATCTTTACAGCCCAAATCTTAAACAAATAATTATAATACAAAAAGCTCTCCACCTCAATGCCTCCGCTTCAATTCAACGCAAGACAAACTTAATCTAATCCAATCCGAGACGGTTCAAACAAATTATTTGACATAATATCGTTAATTAGAAACTCTCTTTTGTGAGCGAGGGAGGGTAATTAGGTTCACAGACTGTGAATAGACCCTTTTTCTGCTCGTTAACATAGAAACAAAGGGTGGGCTCGCTTTACTTACAATGAAAGAGTTCGAGTAATTCTGTTAGTGTTGATTTTGTGGATGTTTGAGCGAGATTACTTTGGCATTGGTTTTAAGCTGTGTTTAAATAAACTTTGGAAGTAATTTTTTGAAATATTATGGTCCAGTTACATTAAGTTATAAGTCAGCAGAGTTATGGTGAGCTTTGACTTACTCAGGATTGTGAAAGCTATCGAGACGCGTGATAGAGGGTCAGCCAATTTCAGAAATAAACGAGCGACGTTGGAATGATTATAGACTATCTTCTGCCCGCGGCTTCGCGCGCGTTGTTTCTATGGAAAGTTATTAGGTTATTTCTATCGCATGGGAACTAATTTATGGGATAAAAAGCCTATGTCTGATTCCTAGGTTAGATTTACCTGTATGCAAAATTTCAGCCTGATCCGTTTAGTAGTTTTAGCGTGAAGAGGTAACAATCATCCATCCATCTATCCATCCAAACTTTCGCATTTATAATATTGTGTATGTATATGTATATGTGTCCTATGTGTACATAGTGTGATGTGATAATATTTGTGTGATTCTCTGGCAGTGTGAAACCAGAATGCCATACATACATACATTGCATTAGGTATATCGTCGCCGTAGAGCGAAAAGTCACTAACTCGCTATTTGGCCCAAATCGAGTTAGATGTGCCATCAAAATCCCCGATTTTTTCTGCATTTTTCAGTCTGACAACCGTATCCCTAGCTATCACGGTTTTCATTTTAGGTTGTGCAAAAAATTCACTAACTCTACATTTGGCTTACTGCATTTTAGTCGAAAACCAACTAAGTAGGCTTAGATACTTTTTTCCTATTTGAAAGAATTGCAAAATATAAACCTAAGTCGGGTTGGTTACTTTCTTTTCTAAAATAATAACTTGTTGCTAGGACCCAGTCTAGTCGAGAAATAACTAAATATACTTGATTAGTTATGTGGTAGCAGGTTTGATACACAACTTGAAAGCGAAAACTAACCAAGTCGACTTAGTGTCTTCTAGATCGCTATTTGCGATAATTGTACTTCATAATTTTAAAGCAAGAAATCATTTAACATGTTAAGTTAGTTTTCGCCCCAACATTTTGACTACAAAGTTTGGTTTTGAATGATAGCTAAAGTGTTTTGTTGATTTATTAAAGCCAAACTTTCGTACGTCTGTGTTAGGATAGACAATTAAACGTGCAATTTAGTTACTTTTACGCTCTTGATTTTGCTTACTCGGTGGCTAGTGACTTATATAAGGCCCTAGCCACCTGTCCAAAACGTCTTCGCTGGTTCATCAACATCGTTAGTCTACTGCTGGACATAGGCCTTCCCTTAATGAGCGCCATAGCACCGTGTCTTCAGTTTGCCGCGTCCGACATCTGACTGCAGTCTTTGGCAGGCCGTCTCCACCTGGGTGTAGGGCGTCCTACACTACGTTTTCCGAGTCCCGGTCTCCTCTCAAGAACACGATTGTTGGTTTTTGCGAGATATGGCCGGCACGCTACCACTTTAGCATGCTTATTCTTAGAGCTATGTCGATAACTTTGATTCTCTGTCGGATGTATTCGTTACGAGTCCTATCCTTTAGAACAGCTCCGAGCATTACTCTTTTCATAGCTCGTTGAGCGACTTTGAACTGGTGGATCAGCCTTAAGGTGAGTGTCCACGTCTCAGCTCCGTAGGTCATGACGGGTAAGACGCACTGATTGAAAACATTCGTTTTCAAGCATTGCAGTATGGATGACTCTTTTTTTCTTTATTTATTTTAAAGGAGTTTTGTCAACATGACCATGTCACTCCCGTAAAGAATGGATGACTCGGCGAGGACTCAGCGTAGTTCGCTGTGTGGTGCCGGCTTAGAATTTGCACCACCCCAACTCTTCCCGCGGGTGTCGTAAGAGGCGAGTAAGGGATATCCACCGGGGGCGGGCAGCAGCGCCCCTGCAGAACAATTCTACCACCGAACTGCGATCCCCAACCCACATGCCCAGCATGGGGATTATGGACATAACCCTCCATGTGATAAAAACCAATAATGCGCTTATCAGGGGGAGGCCTGCGTCCAGTAGTGGACCACTACAGGCTGTTGTTGCCTTCTCAAGTAGTCCAGCAGTTTAAATAATATAAAGGAATGTTTCCTTTCAGTAAAATTTGCTAAGTTAAATATTTCGGGTAATTCCATTGATATTCGTTCGTCGTCTGAACTGGACCATTCCCCGTTATCTTCATTCATTGTACGAGTACTCTTTACTCTTTACTATACAGCTACACACAAAGATGTTGCAGAAAACCTGCTGGTGCCCGATGCCACTATAGGCCGTATTGTGAAAGCTTACTCAGTCATAGGTCTATGTTTGAGAAGCGATTATGCCATGGAAAAGCGATAATCATGATCAAGAATTACGACATTCGCAATGTTAAGGCTTACTGGACCAGAATGCTATCATTAATCATTTTAATAGGATTTCAATATTTAAAATCTTAACAATACGTCAAAAACATTAATTTACTTATAACTTGTTCTGAATGCGTTTTTTTTTGTATTTTTCAAGGAAGTATGACAACTGCATTTGATTATTTATCATTTTCTTATTGATTACCTGATTCGAGAAATAGAAATTATATAAAATTAAGCAGATAAGAGCGTTAGAAAAATTACTTAAACACTAAATAAACTTATCCAAACACGGGTGAAAATTCAGTTGGTGACTTTTAACAAATCATTGTCTCACAAAGTTAGTACAAGATTTGAGGGCGAAAAGTAACTAAGTCAGTGTTTTTTCCATTTTCCCTGAAAATATCAGTCATTCATTGACTGTAGTGAATTGACCTTAAGAGCTTTTATATTTCCTAACATATGAGACCATAAAATTAGAAATATCCCATACCGAAAGAAAGTTATGATTTTATTTTGTTTTTCAAAACTTTAAACCTTCATAACTCAAAACACCAAATGACCTAGTTAGTGACTTTTCGCTCTACGGCGACGATATACATGTAGAGAAATCTTTAGGATGGCAATGTATGTATGAATTTGGTTACCCGTTTAGGCGTCCCCCTTGAGCGCATCTAATATAAGTGATGAAAAATATAACATTATTTGAACAAATAACTTTGGGTAAACTTTGATGACCGCTGTGGCGCGGCGGGCGAAGGTTCGATTCCCGACAAATATCTGCAGATCGCATACATGTTGGTCCTGAAACATGTGTACGATCTGCAGACATTTGTTCAGGGTGTTCTGGATGTTTTCTATGTATAATAAAAAAATCTATCTAAGTAGTGTATTGTATTAAGTATATCAGTTATCTAGTACCCATAACACAAGCTCTGCTTAGTTTGGGGCTAGATAATGCTGTGTGAATTGTCCAGCATCATTTATTTATTATTTATTTATTTTTGGTCTCTTCTTCCAATCTACCAAAACATTGACATGCCAGGCATGACCGAGTCCAAACATCGTAACTTCTTTGCTAGTTTTTGGATCCTAAAGACCCATATAGAACCCCCCACCGTATCGTGTTTTTTTTAAATAGGAAAAGAAAGAAAAACTTTATCATCCTAACTCATATTTTCTCCTCCAGTTTCACTATCGCGTAATTTAAACGATTGTTTAAAATAATTATTTCTGATTAGCAATTAAAGCAATAACTCTCACAAAAACAAAGAAACTATCTTTTAATAAAAGTCTATTGTTGTCGGATCGCAGCTTCCTGTAATTGCTGCATTTATACGGCACCGGCAAAACAATAGTCGACCGCAGCGAATATGGAATATCCAATACCAAATACTTAAAAAACCCATGCAAATTCGTGAAAACCTATTATAATCTGCATCGCACACCACTGGACGCTCTTTTCATCGGCTGCCTTTTGTTGGCGGATTCAATTAAGTTTACATCGGCATAGGGTCAGTTAATAAAAACCAACAAAAATCTGCGTAAATCAAATTCAATGAAATGCAGTACAATGGTCGACACGGGCGCGGTATTCCGGGAAATGATCGCACAATGCTGACGTGTCGGCGCGCGGAATGTTGGCTGTATTGACGCGTAGCGTACCTATCGACGATACTACGGAACGTATTTATAGGATCTTCGGCTATCATTAGACTGCATACATATAATTTGGCTTTGCTTTGATAGCTACAACAAAACTCCAAGTGAGTTGCGAAAAATATCAATAAACAAATTCAAACAAATTGTCAAACATATCCTTTGCAAAAAGGCTTAATACAAAATATCAGATTATCTAGAGGATAAAAATGCTTGGGACGAGTTTTGCTCCAGCTCGAAAAATAACAACTAACAGGCTAAAGGTTTCTTCGTCGCTTCTTTACTTTAGTCTACATACCGAAGCGACAGAAATCAAAAATATCATTTTATTTCCGTGTCAGTGTTTAGTTTTATAATTTGACATTTTATAAGTGTACATTTATTGTATTTATGGAAATAAAGAGTTTTTGAATTGATTTGATTTGATATTAGCTTTGCTTTAAAGCTTGCATAAGGAAGGATTGAAATCCTCGTATATGAATTCTCATTTGATAACAAGCTGGTATCTATTGCATTTAAAAAAATAACACCTAGGTAGGTATTTGCTATGTAGGTACCTACCCGAACCATGTTAAACCATCGAATTGATAATATATTTATGTATGTCCGAAGTAAATAAATTGTTGACACTAACCTACTTTAACTTGATTTAAAGACCTTTACTTATGTAAGAATGATGTACACAATTTTACAATAAAATGTTTTAATGCTGTGTGGTGCCTGCTAGCTAAGAATTTGCACCACCCCAATTCTTCCCGCGGGTGTCGTAAGAGGTGACTAAGGGATATCCACCGGGGGCGAGCAGCAGTGCCCCGCCGAACTGCACCGAACTGCGATTCCCAAACTACATGCCCAGCAGCGTGGGGATTATGGACATTACCCGCCATGAGCAAGGCACTAAGGCGCTTATCAAGGGGAGGCCTGCGTCCAGCACTGGACCAATATAGGCTGTTGAAGTGAGGTGGCTTGACGTTCTTATTTTAAGGATATTGATAGTGAATAGAGTAGAACCATATCGCATATTAAATCAATATCTACTGCAATGATAATTTCAGACCAGATTTACATCATCTTTACACAATCGAGTTATCAATAAAATAACGATTTCGAATTTCAAAGTCTTTCCGTAAACTTTGAAAACGTTGTACTTTTCAAGATCGAAGAATCGACTTAATTTCAGCATAACTTTCCACCAATTCCACCCCATTTGTCTACCCATTACAATAGAAAGTTTATAGCTGCAATAGGACCTCTTAAGAATTCTGAACACCTCTGCGCGCCGAATTAATCGCCCAGGAGACTCTATCAAAGTTTCTTTCGACTTGGAAACAAACTCAGATAATGTTAAACATTAAGGAGCTCAGATTCGGTGAATAAATCGTCTGATTCTTCGAGCGTTTAATATTCATATCATTCGTGATCGCAGCCGGGCGCGTCGTCGAGTTTCAGTGTTTTCTCGAGCGAAATGCCGTACCTTGGCGTACCTTTGGAGGATTGTCTCATTTACTAAGATTGTGGAAGACTTTGCAACTAAAAGAAATAGTTTGTGGCATGTTGATGTCGACTACTCAATAACCCGTCGATTGGTGGAAGTCATGTAGATAAATAAAGATTAATAATAATTAATACTGGACAATTCACACAGCATTATCTAGCCCCCCGCCTAGCAGAGCTTATGTTATACCTATATCAGTTAACTAGTACCCATAACACAAGCTTGCTATCTATCTATCTATGTAGTGTTTTGTATCAAGTAGGTACACTACATAGATAGATATTTTTATCATACATAGAAAACATTCAGAACACCCGGAACAAATATCTGCAGATCGTACAAACATTTATCCCGAGGCGGGAATCGAACCCGCAACCTCCTGCGTCGCAGGCGGACCTTCACCCGCCACGCTACAGAGGTCGTCAAGATAATTAATTTGATTGTTGACTAAAAACGGACCCGAATCCCATAGTTTTAAACAGTTATTTAAATTTTTCGGGATTAATACTAATCCCGCGGGAATAATTTTATGGGACCAATTCGATCTTTTTTTATACAATATCGAAAGAATTTTCAAAATCGGTCCATAATTAACGGAGAAATCGACGAACATACATAAAAACAAGAACAAAATTAAAAAATTTAAAAACCCCCGACAGATTTTCGTGAAACCTTACCCTTAAACTTTCAATATCATTGAAGTAACACTGTACCAAATTTCGAATCGATCGGACATAAGGAAGTTAATCAGATCCCCTCATCAACTAGAAAAGAGCTGATGATCTTCAAACGGCTGAACCGATTTTCATGGCTAAGAACACTCGGTATAAAATTATCTATGACACAAAAAAAACTAAACGGAAATCGGTTCATCAGTTTGGGAGCTACGATACCACAGACACACAGACAGAAAAAATAGACCTTTATACGATAACGAATTTTTGATCCAAATTCAGCAACTTTACAAGCCAATATCTCCCAAAGCCACTATGACCTTCATAGTCGGGTTTAGTTCCTACCTGTGTGGAAAGTGAAGTGGACATCTCGTTCGTGGATCAGTTTAAGATTCCCCAGATGCCCAGATGTACCCTAACCCGTGGGAAACTCTCAGCCTTTATAAAATGACAAATGTCTGGCGTTTGCAGGCTCTTACTCCATAAGCTAGAACCAGTATTAACTCTGCAACATACAAACCGTAAAAAAAGTCATTCAAAAGTAAGACAATGTGATGTCCACAAATGAGCAGTAGCAAAACTGCTGATGTGGTGACACCGACTGCTCAGACAGTTATCTCCACCAGTATATCCTGAACTCCACCGATCTTTAGTTTTATTTCCTTGATTCCTCAATCAAACAAGTTAGTGCAGGGTCTTCAGTATTTGTTTTTCGGTAGATGAAACCACTTTCTTGTTTTCTTTTGGCCTACTTGGTGACCAACATTTTCAAAACACTGAAAATAAATTGCTAGCTATTTGTAACAGAGATTTCATATTTTATACGATTTATTATTTGAGTTTCATCACATAACTTCACTTGAAAGGATATTATTACAACCGACGGACTAGATTTTCAATTTAGTAATCGAAAAAGTTACAGCTTAATAATATGGAATTTACTGCAAGGATTGAAGACGCAAGGTGTCTTACCAAACTGGTGTTGAAGTAACGACTGCAATGAACTGGCTACGTGTTTTGGCTCCGGCCACTTTACAAGCAATTCAGCACTTCAAGTCTATATTTTAATTCAATATACTTTTATGAAAGCATGAAACGAATATTTATTGGCTATTCGTTGCAGTGAATGGCTTTATTGTTTTGTCGGTCCGAAACTGTGCATGGTACACTAGCTTTTATTAATGTAGGCTTTGTGTTTAAATAGGTTAAAATTTTGATAAAAACAAACTTTAAGAGCGAGTAAGTAAGATAAATAGTATCGAGATGAGTGTCAGAATAGGAATAAAAAAAACAAGGGATTCTGTGTGATTCTGTGGGTATGCAAAATAGACTAGTAAAGTGTGTACGATTTTGACTAAAACATACTTTGGTTTGGACTAATAGCACGGACGTTATAAGTTGTGTGGATTACTTATAATTGATTCGAATAAAAGTTAACAAACTGTGTTTTCACTGGCACCAAATAACTAAAATGACCAACAAGAATAAAAATATTTCATCATCAAACTTTTATTGATGCCAAAACTTTTATTAGGTAGGTATTTGTATTTTTTCGACATATTTTCGACCTGTTAAGGGTGTCCATAGCCAGTGACACGGTCTACCTTAAGGTGCCACAGAAGACCAGCACTGCAGCTGTTGCTCCCCGAGCTCCTGCAGCACACGCCGAGTGGCAGCATCTTGGTCTCACATTGTTTTTTTTCATTGTATTTTGTGTGTTGTGTACCAATAAAAATTATCTAATCTTATTAAGATATGTTTATCAACTTCTCAAGTTTTCACTAATGTAAGATAAACGCTAAAAGCTAAGAAAACTAGAGAAACATATTACAAGCTTTCATCCTGTTTCATTTGACCCAAAGTTCGTATTAAGGCGAAGATAAAATGAAATTTGAATGGCATAGCGTTGCCGTTCGTCGCGATAGCTCCCGAGGGCCCGATCCAGTCCACCTTCTTGCAAACAAGGCTCCTTTGTAGGACTTTATCAACTCTCGAGTTCGTTCAGGATTAGGGTTGTCGCAGTTCAGGACCGTACCATTGCCGCACACCACAAAAATAAACATTTGACTATGAGCTTAAATTCATATCATTAGCATACATTTTACAATGACGACGACGTTAGTGCCGAAGCGAGCGAAGGTCCGCCTGCGAGCGTCGCAGGCGGACCTTCGCTCGCTTCGCCGGGTAGGAGGTTGGTTGTTTGGTTCGATTCCCGCCTCGGGACAAATGTTTGTACGATCTGCAGATATTTGGTGTTCTGGATGTTTTCTATGTATAATGAGAAAAACATCAATCAAAATATTATTTATTGTATTAAGTATATCAGTTATCTAGTACCCATAACACAAGCTCTGTTTAGCTTGAGACTAGGCTAGATGATTGTGTAAATTGTCCACTATCATTTGTACCTTTATATATCCAATTAGATCACACTTCGGAAACTTTCTTATGCATACACGTACAGTCAATCTTTTACTATTCTAATATAATTTATCAACTATAGCTTTGCCTGCCTTTTTTTGTATAAACCTATGTTAGGTACTTACTTGAAATTGTGATAAAGTTAGCATTAATGTAATTAATATCAAAATCAGCTCATCCAATGTAATTTGAGAAAATTTAAATTTTAATTTATTGTAAACAATTATATTACTAATATAGCATAGTAATTTAAATTTAATGTAAACTATTTGCCTGTCTACTTTACTTATAGTGAAGTGTTGTAACTTAAAGGGTTGTTTTGAAGGGTGTGAAAGGAAAGAACCTTATTTGTTCATGGTTGTATATTGACTGAATAGAGTAAACTAAAAGTGCTATGCCTGCACAATGACATAGATTAGATAGAACTTACTTACTACTCGTAATGCTAACCTATGTTATAGTAGGTACCTATAGGATAGGTACTTCACCTCCGAGGGCAAAGAAAAAAAAATTAATTAACAATTTTTTTTTTGAATAAGACAAAACTTCTTAAGTACAAACTTATTTATAAAAAGGTCTAGTTCTATTCTTATGTACTACTTCAATCTTATTATTATAACTTATCTTAACATTACAACCTAAATCTTCTAATACTAAGTAAGGACCCTTGTATATTGCGTCCAATTTACGGCCAGTTTCATTTTTTAACAAAATTAAATCATCTTTATTATATCTAATAGAGTTAACTGATTTATCATAGGTTTCTTTTCTTTTATATTTACCAGCTAGTAAATTTTTCTTTGCTTCAGCATTTGCTATCTGTAATCTATATTTTAATAGTAAAGGATAATCTATACTTATAATAAAACTGTAACAGGTCCAATTCTGTACATTGAAGATATTTTGAAATTTTTTTTTGGGGGGCACTCTATTATCGATACTGAAGCCAAAACTGTAATTTTTTTCATTCATGTCTGTCTGTCTGTCTGTCTGTCTGTCTGTCTGTCTGTCTGTTTCTTAAACGCGCATCACGCCGAAACTACTGAACGTATTGAAATGAAATTCGCCATGATTTTAGGTCATACTACGAGGAAGGACATAGGGTACTTTTGATCCCGGAATTCAGTAAGGTTCCCCTGGGAGAGGGGATGAAAGTAAAATTCCTTCCCCGCGCATCACGCCGAAACTGCTGAATGAGTTGGAATGAAACCTGGCACGATGTGAGTTCATACTACAAGAAAGGACATGGGATACATTTTATCCCGGAATTCAATAAGGTTCCCCTTGGAGAAAGGATGAAAGTAAAATTCTTTAACTGCTCACCACGACGGAACTACTGAATGAATTAGAATGGAAGCCGGCATGATTAGAGTTAATACTACGAGGAATGATACATTTTATCCCGGAATTTAGTAAAGTTACCCTAGGAGAGGGGATAAAAGTAAAATTCCTTAACCGCGCATCACGCCGAAACTGCTGAATGAGTTGGAATGAAACCTGGCACGTTTTGAGTTCATACTACAAGAAAAGACACAGGATAAATTTTCTCCCGGAATTCTGTAAGGTTCCCCTAAGAGAGAAGATGAAAGTAGAATTCCTTAACTGCGCATCACGACGGAACGACTGAATGAATTCGAATGAAATTCTTCACGATTTGAGTTCATACTACGAAGAAAGATACATTTTATCCCGGAATTTAGTAAGGTTCCCTTGGGAGAGAGAATGATAGTCAAATTCATTGGCCGCGCATCACGCCCAAAGTACAGAATTAATTCAAATGAACAATACTATTTAGACTATCCTCGAATCAATACGATTCCCTTGGGAGAGTGGATGAAAGTAAAAATATGTTACTAAATGAATTCAAATGAAACTTGGCATTATTTGAGCTCATACTACGAGGAAGAACATAGGATACATTTTGTCTGGGATTTCATTAGGCGCGGTTCCCTTGGGAGAGGGGATAAAAAACAAAATGTGTACATAGTTGTAATTCATTAATGCGTCGTCGTCCGATTTCATGCTTTCTTTTTTGTTATAAACGTGTTGCATGATCGAATTTGACTAAATCAGTAGGAAGTCGTGTAGAAAATCAGTTGATTGATGAAAAAATCTGTACATATATTAAAGAAAAAGCAGTAGATAAAGGGTGGTATTTCCTATCTATTTATTTTCCAAGACGCAACCTTTAGTTAGGTTCATACCTACTACCCAATGCCTGCCTATTTCAGGCAAAGTAAAATGTAGGTACAAATGGTCCATGCAATCTTCATTAACATGATATTTGGTGGTATAGCTGGTCAACTATACCACCGAAGTTTGGTTGGAGTAAGTGGTCCAATTAAACTAACTGGACAACAGAAAAATATTTTTTACTATGATACACAATCAAGTCACAATCAACCTACTAACGAAAAAAAATTGTGGTGGTCCAGTCAAATGGATCAGGACCCCAATTTTGCAATACAGTTGCTTCACTATGACAATGGAATCGTCGCAGAAGTACGTAGAATCCTAAGATTAATAAAACTCCGGTAGTGCGTGCGAGATAAATTAATAGTTTCAAACTTGACACTTTGACGCGCGTCTCTCCATCTGCATTCATCATAATTTTTTTCATTTAAGGTGGAATATGTGGATGATACCACTGTCATAGTGAAGCGATTTGCTTAGCAGAATAGGGCCCCAGCTAAATGGGATTGTAGATGACAACATGCTATCCCCGTAGATTTATAGTAGATTTATACACAATTTGACTAGGTACCCAAGTATAGATACTTCTACCTATTAAAAGTGT
The DNA here is from genome assembly GCA_963564075.1 of Eupithecia subfuscata. NCBI lineage: Eukaryota > Metazoa > Arthropoda > Insecta > Lepidoptera > Geometridae > Eupithecia > Eupithecia subfuscata. The sequence continues at coordinate 2,934,086 of OY751099.1, read as the reverse complement.
AACAGGTCCAATTCTGCGCATCGAAGTTTTTTTGCACGGCGTTTCATAATATGAGAGAAACTGTAGTTAGGTAAATGTGAACTTAATTAGACGGCAGGTATGGCAATCGCGAACGAAGTCGCGGGTACAGCTAGTCTATACTTATAATAAAACTGTAACAGGTCCAATTCTGTACATTGAAGATATTTTGAAAATTTTTTTTGGATGGCACTCTATTATCGATACTGAAGTCAAAACTGTAATTTTTTTCATTCATGTCTGTCTGTCTGTCTGTCTGTCTGTCTGTCTGTTTCTTAAACGCGCATCACGCCGAAACTACTGAACTGTATTGAAATGAAATTCGGCATGATTTTAGGTCATACTACGAGGAAGGACATAGGATACTTTTTATCCCGGAATTCAGTAAGGTTCCCCTGGGAGAGGAGATGAAAGTAAAATTCCTTTACCGCACATCACGCCGAAACTGCTAAATGAGTTGGAATGAAACCTGGCACGATTTGAGTTCATACTACAAGAAAGGACATGGGATATATTTTATCCCGGATTTCAGTAAGGTTCCCCTGGGAGAAAGGATGAAAGTAAAATTCTTTAACTGCTCATCACGACGGAACTACTGAATGAATTCGAATGGAAGCCGGCACGATTAGAGTTAATACTACGAGGAATGATACATTTTATCCCGGAATTTAGTAAAGTTACCCTAGGAGAGGGGATGAAAGAAAATTCCTTAACCGCGCAACACGCCGAAACTGCTGAATGAGTTGGAATGAAACCTGGCACGTTTTGAGTTCATACTACAAGAAAGGACACAGGATACATTTTATCCCGGAATTCAGTAAGGTTCCCCTAAGAGAGAGGATGTAAGTAAAATTATTTAACCGCTCATCACGACGGAACTACTGAATGAATTCGAATGGAAGTCAGCACGATTTGTGTTCATATAACGAGAAAAGATACATTTTATCCCGGAATTCAGTAAGGTTCCCCTGGGAGAGGGGATGAAAGTAAAATTCCTTCTCCGCGCATCACACCGAAACTGCTGAATGAGTTGGAATTAAACTTGGTACGTTTTGAGTTCATACTACCAGGAAAGACGTGGGATACCTTTTATCCCGGAATTCAGTAAGGTTCACCTGGAAGAGGGGCTGAAAGTAAAATTCCTTCACCACGCATCACGAAGGAACTACTGAATGAATTCGAATGGAACTCGGCACGATTTGAGTTTTCACTACGAGGAAAGATACATTTTATCCCGGAATTTAGTAAGGTTCCCCTGGAAGAGAGGATGAAATTCAAATTCCTTCACCGCGCATCACGCCGAAACTACTAAATGAGTCGGAATGAAACTTGGCACGATTTGAGTTCATATTATAAGAAAGGACATGGAATACATTTTATCCCGGAATTCAGTAAGGTTCCCCTGGGAGAGAAGATGAAAGTAGAATTCTATAACTGCGCATCACGACGGAACTACTGAATGAATTCGAATGAAATTCTTCACGATTTAAGTTCATACTACGAAGAAAGATACATTTTATCCCGGAATTCAGTAAGGTTCCCTTGGGAGAGGGAATGATAGTCAAATTCCTTGGCCGCGCATCACGCCGAAAGTACAGAATTAATTCAAATGAACAATACCTACTATTTATCCTCGAATCAGTACGGTTCCCTTGGGAGAGTGGAGGAAAGTAAAAATATGCTACTAAATGAATTCAAATGAAACTTTGGCATGATTTGAGCTCATACTACGAGGAAGAACATGGGATACATTTTATCTGGGATTTCATTAGGCGCGGGAGAGGGGATAAAAAACAAATGTGTACATAGTTGTAATTCATTAATGCATCATCGTCCGATTTCATGCTTTCTTTTTTGTTATAAACGTGTTGCAAGATCGAATGTGACTAAATTATTAGGAAGTCGAGTAGAAAATCAGTTGATTGATGAAAAAATCTGTACTTAGATTAAAGAAAAAATCAGTAGATAAAGGGTAGGTATAATCCTATCTATTTATTTTCCAAGACGCAACCTTTACTTAGGTTCCTACCTACTACCCAATGCCTGCCTATTACAGGCAAAGTAAAATGTACAAATGGTCCATGCGATCTTCAATAACATGATATTTGGTGGTATAGCTGGTCAACTGTACCACCGAAGTTTGGTTGGAGTAAGTGGTCCAATTAAACTAACTGGACAACAGAAAAATATATATATTTTTACTGTGATACACCATCAAGTTTACCTACCTACTAACGAAAAAAAATTGTGGTGGTCCAGTCAAATGGATCAGGACCCCAATTCTGCAATACAGTTGCTTCATTGTGGCAATGGATCCTAAGATTAATAAAATCCCAGGTAGTGCGTGCGAGATAAATTAATAGTTTAAAACTTGACACTTTGACGCGCGACTCTCCATCTGCATTCATCATAATTTCTTTCATTTAAGGTGGAATATGTGGATGATACCACTGTCATAGTGAAGCGATTAGTTTAGCAGAATAGGGCCCCAGCTGAATGGGATTGTAGATGACAACATACTATCCCCCGTAGATTTATAGTAGATTTATACACAATTTAACTAGGTACCCAAATATAGATACTTTTACCTATTAAAAGTGTAACAGGTCCAATTCTGCGCATCGAAGTTTTTTTGCACGGAGTTTCATAATATGAGAGAAACTGTAGTTAAATATGAACTTAATTAGACGGCAGGTATGGCAATCGCGAACGAAGTCGCGGGTACAGCTAGTCATCAATATTATACAGTGGTTCTACTGATTCACTAATGTTAGAAGGTATGCGACAGAGTTTTCCGAAAACTAATTCATAAGGCGTGTAATTAGTTCCACTATGTACTGTGTTATTAAAACTAAAGCACCAAAATGGAAGCCAATAACTCCATGTGTCAGTGTAGTTCTCACACTGAATCCTTAAAAATGCTCCTAGGTTTTTATGCGTGTTCTCTAGGGCTCCTATGGATTGGTGATGGTAAGCTGTTGAAGATAGTTTTTCAATATTTAAAATTTTACATACCTGTTCCATAGTTGAAGATATAAACTCTGTGCCTCGATCTGTGCCAATAGTTTCAGGAACTCCAAACCTTAAAATAAAATGTGTCACAAATGCATCGGCAATAGTAACGGTTTCTTTGTTTTTCATAGGAATAGCTTGGATAAATTTTGTTAATTCGCATTGTATAGTCAAAATATAGCAGTTTCCATTAACATCCTTATCTAAAGGTCCAACTACATCTAAATATATTTTTTGAAATGCTGAGGAGGCCGTTGTGGTTATTTCCATAGGCTCCTTAATGTAACGTCCATATTTCATTTTTTGGCATTTAGTACATTTTTGAACATAGTCAGTGACATCTTTATCGATACCTGGCCAATAGTACCGTCTTTTTATTGTATTAACCATTCTTTTAATGCCTGCATGCCCACTCGATGGTAATAAATGAAAATCGTTCATTATAATTGTCTTTTCGTTTTGTTCTATTACTCTTTTTATTCCTCTTAATATACATACTCGTGGTCCGGACCAGTCCTTCTGTAATTTTATTTCATCACAAATATTCTTTATTATATTAATATTCAATTCATCTTTTATAACACATACTTCATTTATATTCATCTCATTACAAAATAACCTTAATTTTTGCACAAATTCGACTCGCGTATAATGCGCCTTAAAATCAAGATTTATGTACATCAATTTTTCGATGCGTATGAAAAACATTCTCTCTCATGATTTATTACATTGTCTTTTCTTGGTTTCTTTATCTTACTTCCTTCCACAAAAGTCATTTCAACAGATTCACTCGGTTTTCTTAATAAATCTACAATTCTTGGTTGATCAGGCCAATTATCTGTGGATTTACTAAGATCCGTAGATTCACTATCGTTATCATTGTCATTTAACGCATTCATTCTTTTCTTCTGCGCTCTTGTCATCACATTCACTACTTTCTCTTGCATACTTTTAAGCTCATCAGATGTTATATCTATTCTTGATAAGAAATCTGCAACTGCATTGTCTTTTCCTTTTATATAAATTACTTTAAAATCATATTCTTCTAAAGTTAACCTGAATTTCAATAGTCTTGTCGAAGGATCTTTCATTCCGAAAAGATAAATTAATGGTTTATGGTCTGTAAGTATAGTAAAAGTTCTACCATAAATATACGGTCTAAAATATTTAACACCCCAAACAATAGCAAGAAGCTCCTTTTGAATTGTAGGGTAATTTCTTTCTGCTTTATTTAAAGGCCTACTAGCATAAGCTATGGGTCTAAGATCTTTGTTACATAAAACAGCTCCAATAGCGTTTCCTGATGCATCAGTCTGTATAATAAATTCATTTTCTTCTGAAAAATCAGGATACTGTAAAATAGGTGATGAAATTAATTTTTTCTTTAAAGTTAAAAATGCTCTTTGACATTCATCAGTCCAAACAAAAGGTTCATTTTTCCTACACAATTTATTCAAAGGCATCGTTATCTCAGCAAAATGATTAACAAATTTTCGGTAATAGTTACAAAATGCTACGAAGCGTTTGACTTCATCTGAATTTTTAGGTGTTTCATAATTCTTTAGAACTCTTGTTTTGTCAGGATCTGGTAATACTCCTTTTTCAGAGACTAAATGACCGAGGTACAAAATTTCTCTTTTTAAGAATTCACATTTTTCAGGGTTTAATTTTAAGTTTACCTTCCTCAATCTTTCTAAAACACTTATTAAATTTTTATTATGTATTTCTAAATTTCTTCCAAAAACAATGAGATCGTCACAATAAACAAAGCATTTTTCAAATGATAAGCCTGACATTGCAACTGACATCATGCGGCTAAATGAGCTCGGGCTAGTTTTAAGTCCCATTGGTAAGCGTTTCATTTGAAATTGACCAGTACTGGTGGTAAAAGCTGTGTATTTACGACTATATTTGTCCAAAGGCACTTGGTAGTAGCCTTGATGAAGATCTAAGTGACTAAAATATATCGCACCAGACAACGAATCTAAAATTTCAGTTATGTTCGGTAATGGGAATTTATCGTCACATACTGTTTCATTTAATTTTCTATAGTCAATTACTAATCTCCATCTTTTTTCCTTTCCGTCTAAATCTTTTTTGGGAACTAGTAAAACTGGACTTGACCATTCGCTATTACACTCTTCTATTATATCATTTTCAATCATTTTATTAATTTCTTTAGCTATATCTGGTTTCGATGCTTGTGCCAATCTATAGGGTTTAGTATAAACAGGTGTAGAATTGGGTTTTACAGTAATAGATTGTTCGTATATATTTGTGGTTGTTAGTTTATCCCCATTTACATAGAAAACATCTGAATACTTTGCACAAATAGATTGTATAGATTTCTTATCATCTATAGGTAAATGACTTAGATTTATTTCTGACAAAATTTTATTCACTCTGTCCACATTTTTGTCGCATTTGGAAAAATTACAAATATTGTAGTCACTCAAAGGTTGTATGCACGGCTCAAAAGTCTTTAAGTGTACTACATTATTCGAGACATTTAATATTTTGACTGGTATTCTGTCGTTCTTCACCTTTGCTATCGTACTTGCTAAAAATACATCTTTCGCTAACTCTCTTCCACATACAATCATCTCATCTTTCATACAGGTATTATTAAAGTAAATATAATGTATAGATTCTGATCTTGCTGGAATCGTTAAGTTATTATTCATTATTTCATTACTTTCAATGAATTCTAGTTCATAGTCATATCCGTTGTTGTTTAATGTTAAAATATTCTTAGTTAAATTAATATTTGCACAGTATTTGTTCAGAAAATCTAAACCTAAAATACCGTCGGCTTTCATTGGTAAGGTATCAAAAACCACAAAGTTGTGTGTAAACGCTACTTCTTTTTTAAATTTTAGATTTAAATTAACAGAACCTAAAGAACGTTTCTGTCCTCCTATACCATTTATTATGGTGTTGTCTTGATATACTTGTACGTTATTTGGTAGTACTCCTCTTTTAACCACTGACAATGTAGCGCCCGTATCTATAAGCCAATAGTTTTTAATATTATTAACATAAAATACTATAAATTTTGCGTTGCTGTTACATGACAGTATGAAATGTTTAAGATCGAAAAAACTCACTAGCAGAAGCTTCACCTTCAACCTTCTGTTTGTCACTGGGTCTACCGGCTTGTTCTTCCGCTGCATATACGTTACGAATACCTCCGCGATTATTATTGTTTCCATAGCCAAATCTACCTCTTCCTCGCTGCATACCATTTCCATAATAATTTGATGATGGCCTACGATAATGGTTGCCTCTATAGTTGTTGTTTTGGCCAAAGTGAGTCCAACCTGATCCACGTGATGATGGACCACGATAATAGTTACTGCCGTACTGACCATACCTATTATTGGTACTATTTTGACCATACCTATTGTTGTTACCCCTTTGGTATTGGTAACCACGTCCTTGTCTTTTACTAAAGAAACTTCGTCCTTGCCTTGATGCATACATGACATTATTACCTGGCGATGACTGTGCACCTGTCGATGACGCCGTCTCTTCGTCCTTGGCTGCCTGAATAGCATCCGCCAGACTGCTGTAGTTGCGGGCCGCTATGATCGTAGACAGCTTGGAATTGCGCAGACCGTCTGAAAAACGTTTTATTGCAGTTGTTTCATTAATCGGCTTTAGTACTTTGTACGCATTAAGGTCATTACCAGCCTGTGAAATAGTCATTTCGGTGAATAACTTTTCTATCTCTGTCCCATAATCATCAATAGACATAGATCCTTGTTTGATGACCTGTAATTTTGTTTGTGCAGCCATAAAAGATTTTTTCGGCAAAAGGTTTGATTTTAAGTCCTTTATTAATGTGTCAATAGACAAATAGCTGCCAGATAAGCGCAATTTTGCGTTATCACTGAGCCTACTTTTTGTAACAAATGTAATCAACAAAGTCTTACCTGGGTCATCAATCATGTTCGCGTACATCTCGATAGAATCTATCATTCGTTTGGTAGTCGACTCTGCGCCATCCATTACTGGAATCAAACTACATGCAATTTTTAAATCAAACTCCATTTTGTCCGATTTCTGCCTAACACACAAACTACAAATTTCCTCGTATGTCTGTTTGACTTTTCCAAAAGTTTCTGTCGCTGACGAAACTAACTCTTCATTCTTGCTCGTCTGTAAATTCAAAATTATTTCCTCACACTTATTAAAAATCGCGCTAGCTTCGGATAACTTTGTCGCAGTACTTTTACATGTATACCTACTCTGGCCTTTTTTTTATCAAATATTTTCTTATACTTACTAAATCAAAACAAAATTCTATTAATTTTTCAATCATAACTTTTTCCAATAATCATTTTCTTCTATGTATGGCTGACTACGTGTATAGCCGCCTTTAGTAAAAGTACTTATCTAAAACGTTATACATACATATTTTCATAAACAAGACTTAGCTTAGGTACATAACTAATATAAAATGTTCTAGCAAAACTTTCAATAAATTTAACCATTTACGCCAATGTCCACGGAATGTGCTGCGCTAGCGATTTCGATCGCGCGGTATCAAGTTCACTGAGTCTTTTGCACCGTTTTACGTAAAGTTAATGTATTATAAAACTGTTCATCAGGTCAAGGTCGAACGCCATGTATATAAAAGTAAGGTCCAATTTTCAAAAAAAATGTTTCTTCCACTTTGTAGCAAATAATATAGGTAGGTACCGGAAAAGTTTTCGAAAAATACACTCTTACTTTAAGTAGGTAGGTTAGGTAGGTAGGGTACGTACCATTTCAAACACAACACAACACTCACATACCTACTTTCACTTTTTTTTCTCTAATTGGTCTCCTCCGGGTTCCGCCTGCGGAATGAGGCTCGGAAGCGGTCCATTCTGCTCATAGCCATCTCCTGCTGCATCCACCGGCCATGACATTTTCTGTAGATCCGCACCGCGAAGTACAGGAACAGAATCACCACAATCGCCAACATGACGAACATCATAATGCTCATGCGGTCCATGTGCCCACCGATGCCTGCTAGAGTTGCTTGCATATTTCCTCCGGCGTTTTCGGATATGAACACTTCTTCTTTTCCAATCGTTGAACGGCACATTTTGATAATTTTTGGGGGTTACGTTTTCGGCAGGGTCGCCATGAAGTGTTGTAACTTAAAGGGTTGTTTTGAAGGGTGTGAAAGGAAAGAACCTTATTTGTTCATGGTTGTATATTGACTGAATAGAGTAAACTAAAAGTGCTATGCCTGCACAATGACATAGATTAGATAGAACTTACTTACTACTCGTAATGCTAACCTATGTTATAGTAGGTACCTATAGGATAGGTACTTCAATAGTGATGGCTGAAATATTGTTCTGAAACTTATCTGGAAGGGACGTGGTATCTACAGCACAAGTCTCTGACTTAGTGTAGATACTTATAGTAGATACTATGATACGTAATTTATGAATCTATCTATATTGTGATCATGCTTGTTTTTTGCTAAAAAATAAAGTTATTATTATTATTATTTATTTATTTATAACGACAGCATAAAGTAGCAGAGAGCGTGTGGGCTCACTTGAAGCTTGCGGTAAGGAATTATGTCACTGAAAAATGTATTTAAAGATGACGAGTTTTAATCCATATTTGAATGCTTATTGTTTCGCCGAGTGGTAGTGGTGTATGTACATATGTCCTGTAGGGTTACTGAATGTTGTATTAGTCATTTTAATACCAGAAATAAGATCGCTGTGCCCACAACTAGGCTACACAAAATTAATGTATCTTTTAAAGGGCAATGTATACGCTTCTAGAACAAAACTCCTAGTGAGCTGCAAAAATTATCAGTAAATAAATTCAAACAAATTGTCAAAACCTTGCTGTGCAAAAAGGCTTACTAAAAATGTCAGATTTACTAGAGGATAAAAAGCTTGGGAAGGGTTTTGCTGCAACTCGAAAAATAACAACTAACAGGCTAAAGGTTTCTTCGTTGCTTCGAAATCGAAGCGACAGAAATCAAAAAATATCACTTTATTTCCGTGTCATTGTTTAGTTTTATGATTTGACCTTTTCTAAGGGTGGCTTGCATAAGGATATTTAACTTTCATAATTATGATTAGTGAGTTGTCACACCATACAAATACGTCAAAGTTAATCAAAATTAGACATTTAAATGTATTTATGGAAATAATGAATGTTTGATTTTGATTTCATTGTTAAATGCATTATGGTAGGTACCTTCAATGTACAGGTTGAATGACATGCTCATTCTATGATTAGTTATTATACTCGTCCAAAAATCCTTAAATAACTCTGAATCCCAACCCGCAGCCTTATTGTCTAACTTCAAATCCATTACCAGTGAACTTCAAGTCCATTACCAGGGTTGTCGACCCAGTCAGAATCACAGAACAATACTACTGCCAAAATAAGAAGTTCCATTCATTCACTATACCATATTACCTGCAAATAATGTAAACAAAGAAATGTCACTTGACGACCTCTGTGGCGCGGTGGGCGAAGGTCCGCCTGCGACGCAGGAGGTTGCGGGTTCGATTCCCGCCTCGGGACAAATATTTGTATGATCTGCAGATATTTGTTCAGGGTGTTCTGGTCGTTTTCTATGTATAATAAAAAATATCTATCTATGTACTCGTATATTATTATGTATATCAGTTATCTAGTACCCATAACACAAGCTTTGCTTACCTTGGGGCTAGATAATGCTGTGTGAATTGTCCAGCATTATTTATTTTATTTATTTATTTATTTATCACTATCCAAGTGACAAGACAGTGGTAAAAAAACTTATTTGAATAAGGATCATTAGTAATAGTTCTTGCCCGTGGCTTTGCTTTTGTTCATAGTGAAAGCAGTCTCGGTCAGTGATTTCATTGATTTAAATTTTTCGATAGGTTAAATTAGTTTTTAGCTTTGAAGGTAAAGTTTATTTAGGTTGTGGACATCCCTATAGACAGCTGTAAAATACAAGTAATTTACATTCTTCATTCGTTGTACAATAGGCGGCCTTATCGCTATGAGTGATCTCTTCCAAAGGTTGCCTACCTTTGGATGGATCGGAAGTGATAGAAATAGTGTTCACGGTGGCGTGTTATATAGTAATAATATTTAGTTAGCACATACGTAAACAAATACTGATAGATGTAATTATAAAATAGATTAGTGAGATAATAATGTAAGACCCAAAAAAAAGTTGAGCTACCTGTAGATTACTTGCAACAGTCTACAGTTAGCTCAATTGTAAATACTATTTCTTATTTATTTCTACTAGTTGATTGTTAATTTTTTTGTGAATTGAAGTTCTACATGAAAGTAAACATAAACACCACATACTGGTACAAATTAGCTTTCGCTTACTTCATCAAATTGACTCTTAAAATAATTAGAGATTCCGACGTCACAGCAAATTCCCATTTCCTTACATTGGGATTAGTTCCCAAATAGAGACATTGACGGCTAGACAATCAAGTCTGCAACAAAGATGTTCAGACCCCAGCCAAGTTTTACGATGCAATTCAGAGGATCGTTCTGATTCATAGTGTGTCGATAACTATAGGTACATCTCAAGAAGTACGAGTACTTTTTGTGCAGCCGGCTGATTGGTTAACTAGATTATTTCAGGGACCAAAAAATCAAAACTAATAATAATATTAAAGTGGTTCAAACAAGAACGAACTAAGAACGAATAATATTAAAGTAGTTCAAACGAAACGACTGATACCATTCAAAAATATTTTGCAACACGCTCGCTCGAAAACGGTAAATTTGCTGCAAAAAACATGAGAAAAATTGGGTTAAGAGTATTATTCAACTTGTTGCAAAAAGTAATTTGAATTCAGTATGCTGTACTAAATTTCGATGGTGTAATTATGATAATAGTTTCGGGCCTTTTAAATCACTCGCTACCTCATCAATATAATAACTTTAGAGCCCTTCGCTACGCTCGTGACTCTATTCTAGACTGCTTCGCTAGCTCGGGATTTAATGCCGGTACGTTTGACAAAACATCGTTTTGCCCACTTCTTGAACCAATAACTATTCTTAATAGATAGCCTCATTAGCCATGACCACTATTGGCTTTCATTAAATCCAGGTAAAATAAAAGCAAGGCCGTGGACAAAAACTACTTAGGTATTGATTAGGTACTTCATGTTAATCAGACTGATCGTCGTATTTCACAATATCGAAAAGTCTTTTATGGTTTCGTTCGTATTTAAAACAGGAAAGACTTATAGAGCTCTGTGGCATCCCGCGCCCGCCCAAGTCGTGTTCGGCGGGCGTTTTAAATATACTGCCCTTTTATTCTCAGCATATTTAGGGTACAGCACAGATTTTTCTAAACTTGATTTAGGAACCAACTAATAAATTATTTGCTTTTATATTTCTTTTAGATGACACTATGACCTACTAACGTAGTACCTACTAGTTTCCACCGATGACGCGTAGACAAGCGTTGACGTTTATAATTTGATTGTCTTAAATAAAACTAAAAAGAACTTCAAATTCTTCAAAATTAACGTTGTATGTAAATACACTGTTGATTTTGAAGAATTTGAAGTTTCTTTTGACGTGACAACGTCTTATAATTCGATAGAGCCGGCTGCACGCACGAAAAACATGACGTCATGCGGCGTTACCTCGCTCATGACGTCGAGTGAGCGATGCGTCTGCGTGGTCAGCTGCTATACTATAGTACATTTACATGTTTTGATCGAGTATCAAATGCTACCATTCCATTCCATCAGTATTTTCTTAAGACGTTGTCACGTTCAACTATCGTCAGTAAACCGACTTACGACAACCAATTTTTTGAATAAATGAAAGAATAATGATAGTTCTGTGTATCATACCCTCACGGGTAAAAATGCAATAGACCAGCGGTACCATGCCAGTTCTGTGCCGCTCCCAAGCATTTCCGATCCAATGATCTACAAACTGCTACAAACTTTACATTTCCCGCCGCCTGGGGCGCTAATAGGCTCTCTTAGCCACCCTACATGAATAATTAGGTGTCCCACAGATTTACCCGCGCCCTTATCTCCAAACACGCGTTTAAATTCACAAAGTCATTCTTTCCTCTTTATGAGGATAATTCGTCTTGAATCTCGAGATTCTGATTAATGCTTCAAACGCAACTTTGTCGAAGATAGCGGAGAAAAATATAGGGACGTGACTCGACTAATTCGCGTTTTATGATGGGAATTACACCAGTAATGGTTTATTTAAATCTTTTTAAACGGTAATGGTCTTTCTTCCTCTTTAAAAAATATGCTAGGCGCTTAACCTGTCAGGGATTCTTACTTATAATAGCCAAAAATTCGAAAGGCGTGAAAAAGTTTTGTGGCGCCAAAGCTCGACAAACTTTGTCGACAAAGTTACGGAATTATGACTTTTAGCCACAGACAGCACAGTTCGTAATAGAAATCTCATATAAAACCCATACAAACTCTTTGATAATATTGCTTATTTGACAATTTGATCTTATTGGTCTATAATTTGACAGAAGATTGAGCGCGAAACTTGGGACAAAGATTCTAAATACTTTGTAAACCTTTTTAAAAGATTTTTATCTTGTTGTACCAAACTTCTTGCCTTCCTGACTGCCTCATAAAAATATTCTTCTTTTGAACCACGATGACTTTCTTCAATAACAGAAAGATGTCACAGTGAAAACTTCTGTCTCTTGGTATTTTTCCAATCTACTGATTTTGTAATAATGAAAAATAGTTTATTAATCATATTTTGTTTTGGTAAGTTTCTACTACAATTAACGTGTTCTATATTTTTTAAACGAGTGATTTCGTGATTGCAATATTCTGGAGTGAGTTACACCGAACATTTGAGTTGGACCCGTCAACGAATGGCATAGTCCAAACCCTTGCTGGACTTGCAATATCTCAGAACAATATTGAAGGATACAAAGCAACTAGAGAGCCGGTTAACGCTCCTAGTCTCTTATTAATGCTGATGAGACATCCTGAAAGTCCAGTGTGGTTTTTGTCGATTGATATTTGATGAGAGGTTTGCTTGCAGGTTTTTTTTGCAGCGAAGGAGTATTTGGTGAGGATGACCTCGTCATCAAAAAAGGCACATTCCCATACATGGTAAGCTAATCCCAAATTAACTCATCTTCTTAAAATGGAACTTATTTTATGAACGATGCATTATCCACAAAAAATATCTTTATGTACTTAGCAATAATTAAACCGTTCTGTTGCAATTACTTTAAACTACAAGGATATTATGTGTTTAGGTAACATAGAAGTTGACATGTTAATATGAATAATTAACAATACGGTCAGTAAAATTTAATTTACTCAATTTATTCCACTAGGATCACGCCAAAGAATACTTTCCAAAAACAGAAAAAGTTTCTAAATCTGGCTTCTTCATGTTCAATCAGTATTAAAATACCAGCTCCAGCCGTCGCTGCCTAGACACTGCCCATGAGTCGCCGGTGCACAACTATATATACTTACAACCTTATTTGTTTCACAGGCCTTCATTTTCTACGACGATCCATCTGTGGTAAACACGCTTGGCGAACGCGTCACGCGTTCTGCGGTCCTAGTTCGTGATAATTGGCTCATCACCTCTGCTTTAGGAGCCAGTGCAGCTGACCCCGATGGCTTCCCACTGAAGACCCTCTTAGCCAGGGTTGGAGCTATCAATATTGACGGAAACTTCACGCTCAGTGAGGATGAAGATGAGCAAGAAAGGGAGGTTAGTGGTGATTTTGATTTTGTTGGTATTGGCGTGGATATACGACAGTCCACGGAACGAAGTTATAAATAAATACTTTAAAAGTGCTGGACAACTTGGGATTAAAAATGAAATATTGAAATACCTGAAATATTTCAGGATCAGCTAATTGCCTAAATAGAAAAGAAAGTCCTTTAAGAAAATATATATTACTAGCTTCTGCCCGTGGTTTCGCACGCGTGTTTTCGGTATAATAAGTAGCCTATTATCTAAGTTAGGCTATGTTCTAAATGTACGCCAAACTTCATCTTGATCTGTTCAGTAGTTTTAGAGATCCTAGGTGACAAAAATTTCACATTTCACAAACTTACGCATTTATAATATTACTAGAATAATAATAATGCTGGACAATTCACACAGCATTATCTAGCCCCAAGCTAAGCAGAGCTTGTGTTATGGGTACTAGATAACTGATATACTTAATACAATACATTACAAAACAAAATAAAAGCCAGCATTCCGATCACCTGTGGACTCTTTAAGAAGTTTGGTAAGATCTTTATAAATTGCGTGTGCCCCAGGACCCCAAGGACCAAGGGTTTCAACCCCAAATGACTCGAATATGTAACCTCGGTCAAGGTTAGCGTATTTTCGCGTTTAAGAGACTCCGCTGATGTTGCTGCAGAACCGGCCCTTTCCGATGTCCCTGCAAGATGTGAAGGCGCTAGGGTATCTACACACGTGGCATCCCAAACTAAAGGCCGACCCATCTTCCATGGAATCAGAGTCATACCGTCAGGTCCTTTACCATCATCTCGCATAAGGCCACGTGGTTCGAGGGTAGCTGCCACACTGACGCTGGTAAAAGCCCGACGGATCATGCCATTAATTGAACCATGACGTGACACACGTCCTGCACTAGAGACACATGCCAGTGCATGGTGACCAAACTTATCGACGGTTTCACCCTGCTCTATGGTTTCACCACACTGACAACGGTGTGCAACTAGGAAAGGAGAACCTAAGCGCAAAGAGGTGGCAACCCGAAATGTGTTTTTATCTAAAAGGGTACCTAGATTTTTGGAAAGCAGAGTATGTAACCAAAGTCCTGATTCCCACTCGGAAACGGCGAGTAGACGAGCACGTTCTGATGCTCTGCCTTCTGGTGACGGCTTAGATTTTTAAGAAATAGATATACTTGTATATACTAGTTGTTATTGTTTTATTCTGTTAATGTAATATACACTACATAGATAGATATTTTTATTATACATAGACAACATCCAGAACGCCCTGGACAAATGTCTGCAGATCGTACAAACATTTGTCTCGAGGCGGGAATGGAACCCGCAATCTCCTGCGTCGCAGGCGGACCTTCGCCTGCTGCGCCACAGAGGTTGTCAAAAAAAATAAAAATAGTGGTCCAGAAAGGTTGTTATAATCGGGTTTTAGTTTGTTACGAAAAAAGTTGGCATGTTTTAAGAAAAAAGTTCGCATGTGACGTGTTAATTGAAAATAACTTGTAATTTTTAAAATTTTTAGGTGATCCAAATTGTCCGGCCTTTCAATCACAGTGCAACCCAATGGTGGGCAACAGACATCAGTCTTCTGAAAACACTCTTCCCCTTCAACATGACTAAAGTAGTCAACTTTAAGATGATCAACGAGAAGCGAACAATTAATGAGAAAACTTGCATCATCTTGTTTTACGCAGTAAGTTTATTATTTCACACACTAACACCACCTAAATTTTTAATGATTTTATTTATTGAAATACCCAGACAGTACATCTTAAATTCTTATTTCAGAAGCTGAGCAATGAATCGGATGAAAAGACGCTTACACAGAGCTTTGTGGAAGTGATGGACCCTACCATAGAGAACTGCGGAACACACTTTACTGCCAACAGTATGACGTGCGCCATTGACAAAGCTGATGATAACAACGTCACATACGAATCCCAATTCTGTCATGTATGTATATTTTAATCAGTCCTTCGTTCAGCATATTCGATCACTTACACCGTGGTTAACCTGAATTTTCACTCTTCATCAATAAGTCAGTTTCCTTTGTGAGGTTAGGTTATTTTGCTTTAAGCATAAGGTCTTTGCTTTCTCGATTTAGTGAATTCCTGCAATTCTTTAATTACAGGGCAACGGCGGAGGGCCCCTCATCTGTGAAGGCGAGGTCATGGGCCTCCAAACATACATCGAGAACCAATGTCGGGAGCCGCATCTCTACCAACTCCTCTCAGCCTGGGAGAACTTCATCATCTGTGGTATGGAAGAGAAATGCGCTGAGGAGCAGTGCGCCAACATCTGTACCGTCGCCACCAAGGACCCAGTCGAAACTAACGAAACCACCGAAGCTACCAGCTTAGTACCCACTCCATCCATTCTTTATACAACCACACAGCTGCTGACCTCTGCTGTCTCTGAAACCGTCATTCCAGAGGGAGAGATCGTCCAGACTACTATAACATCTACCGTTGTAACAGAAGATACAACTACTACTACTACGACTACTGAGAGTACTACGCTGCACACCACGACTGAGGAGGCGACGACGGAGGCGCCCACCACTAGTGAGCCAGAAACAGCAGCGGACACGGAGGCTTCCTGGCCCAGCGTAGTGACAACAAAAGAAGATGTAAAGGATCTACGAATAGAAGAAGAGGAAAGAGAGCACAGAGAGTCGCAGGTGCAAACGCACCGCCAGGTGATGAAAAAGAAGAATTCGCGTAGGAGTGCAGCTGAGAAGAACATGTGCTTGGTGCAAACTATTGTGTTTGGACTTATTTTGTGTCTGTTTTAAATTGTTTTGGTCGTTAATAAATTAAATAAAATATATTTCTTAAAATGCGTATGTGTTTGCTAATTTATAGGTATTGGTGAATTTTAAAAAACAATTTTTATTTATTTTATTTATACTGAACTCCTATAATTCTATCAATGAACTCGAGTAAATTGTAATGTTCTACCTCTTACTATTCAGGTAGGTTTCCGCAACACATTAAACGGATTCAAAAAGCCTTCGAAACAAATTACAAGAGGCTTGTAAACTTGGAAGTTAAGTGTACTTAACCGCAACTTGTGAAAATGTAAATTGAGTCCCTCGGAGGTTCAGGGCTTAGCCGTCTGCCGCGATATGCTAATGACTCAAGCCGGTGGAATTGGTAAAAGATAGGGCTTCTACTGCGCCTCGTACATGTCGAGGATAGAGAGCTACACAAGTTTGTGCTCAGTTTAACAAAAGTTTACAAAAATGTTGGTACAATAGTGGTTTTACACTTTTAGTTAGTGGTTTCGTTTGTGCACTAACTATGTTTAAAGGCTCGCTCGGTTTGCATAGTGTCGAAAGAGATACCTCTATTTCGACGCAGAAAGACAGTTGTTAGCCATAATCATTTCTGAGTTAAAACTTTCACTCAAATATCACTCAATCTCAGTAAATTTTACTGGATACGGGATATTCTTGCTACTAAATATACATAATACCAAACCATGTCGTTATAATTTTTTAAGTGTACATTAATTGAATTTATGAAAATAAATATTTTTTGATTTGCTTTCATTTCATTTAAAGGCGTAGATGGTGGCCATCGAGAAAAAAATCCCTGTCGGCAAAATCAAGATATCTTTATTTCCATAAATACAATAAATTTACACTTAGAAATGGTCAAATTATATAACTGACACGGACAGACAGTGATTATTTTGATTTCTGTCGCTTCGGTATTTAGACTTAAGTAAAGAAGCGACAAAGAAACCTTTAGCCTGTTATTTGTTATTTTATTAGTTGGAGCAAAACCCGTCCCAAGCCTTTTTATCCTCTAGATAATTTATAGTAAGCCTTTTTTCGGCCCCACTTGTAACAACGCTATAAAGAATAGGCCAGGCAATAATTGTTACGAAATATTAAGAGTTTGGAAACCAGCATAATGTTTTCGGAACGACATTCCATAAAACATTTCGAGTAAGAGGGTACACTTTTTATGTTCTAACTTATGCCAGCTGATCTGCCCTCACTATTACCGAATAAAAATAGTCCAGTTAAGTCTAGTTCTTTAATTATATACAGTTAATTTTGGAGCCTAGGCCTTATGTTTTGCTAGGACATTCTCCTAAAAATAAGACGAACATTTTACAAGACAATGTGAAAATAGTGAAGTTTACTAAAATTCTTATGCGAATATTCCCCTACAATATTCGTTCAATACGGTCTGGAAACTTGTTAATGCTATTAGCAAGGCGTTAAGCTCCAACCTTACTTAATTCTACTTAAAGTTGCGAGCAAACTTTGAGTGCCGCATCTTTTATAACTAATTCTCTTCATTGTTAGGTTACTTATAGGAATTTACATTCGAGCCAAGAGCATGCCGAGAGTTTGAGGCTGCTGCTGACACTTTAAAGGTTAATTTTCAGTTTAGCATAGAATAACACAACTGCCTGGAACAGATCTATTGCAGCGATAAGGCCGCCGATTGTGCCATACTAGATTTAAATTAATAGATAGATGGTTTATTTGGTGCACAAATAGACAGCACAAAATACAATCGAACATAGACATTATAGTAGGTATCTGTAAAAATTCAGTAAGTACCTAACTTATGTACTTACTTATTATTATGTATTGTACAAGGTAAAACACAGACACAACAAAAAATTACAAAAGTAAGTAAACTTATGAGTAAGTACAATTACTATATAAGGTTACTAGTTAATGCCCGCGGCTTCGCACGCGTTGTTTCTATGGAAACATTTAAAGGTGATTTCTTATCCATTATATTTCTTTTTTATCCATGGGATAGAAATCACCTTTAAATGCGTACTTATTTATGGGATAAAAAGTAGCCTTTGTTTGATCCCAGGATTAGAATTACTTGTATGCAAAATTTCAGATACGTCCAGTAGTTTTGGCGTGAAGAGGTAACAAACATCCATCCATCCATTCATCAATCCAAACTTTCGCATTTAAAATATTAGCACAGTATAAGTAAAAATTTGTGTGATGTGATGTGATGTTCGTTAATAGATAGTTCCTACCTAGCCTACTCTAGTAGGCCTAGCACGGGGATTGTTGTCTAGGGTAGAATAGAGAAAAATTACGTCACATCGTTGTCGAATGCGTAATATGTATGAAACTCATTCCTATATCTTCAGTAATTTACGCAATGAACGGCGCAGGTTTTCAGACAGGTCGTGGTGACACCAGGAACCGAGACAAGCTCTATGAATTTCTGTCTATGAGTTTAATTATTAGTATAGTTACTTAGTTACTCATTTTATAATTTTTTGATAGTTAATTATACATATTATCTAACCGAACTCTACTCGAAGTAGTACAGTGAATCAAGTCAAGAGTGTATCAGAGTCACAATAATCTTTATTTCATAAGTACAACGAATACATAGAACCACTATATGCCACCACTTTGACTATTCTTGTATTTACGTTTGTTCTCTTTTTTTTCCTTTCTATGCCATGGTTTCGCTGCTTATAATCTTAATTTTATATAACAGCCGATTCGATCATGTAAAGTTGACTTGGACTAACTGGCAGAGAGGCTGGCGCAGGTGAGCGTTTACTGGCCCCTGAGATCGGCCCAAGGAGTATTTGCTGAGGATGACCTCGTCATCAAAAAAGGCACATTCCCGTACATACGCTTATGATGATGATAATTTAAAAAAATCTGCCCCCTGGTAAGCCACCCATGAGATTGGGGGAGAAGGGTTCATAAAAATCACGTTTTTTGTATGGGAGCCCCCTTTAATTTTAATATTTATTTCATATTTATTATTTGTAATTACAGCTGCAAGAAAACTCAAATGTCTACCTTATACGGTTCATGAATAACAACCCGCTAACAGACGAACGTTCAAAAAGACAGCGGAGGCTTAGTAATAGGGTTCCGATGGCACCCTTTTGGTACGGAACCCTAAAAATGTTCAAAGGCGCCTTCTCCCGAGATGTAGCAGCAAAATGTCTAAGAAAGTCAATAACTTAAGTACTAAAAAATCTGAATCAGAAAAAAATCTGAAAATAAACTTAATCGACGAAAAGTTAAACTTCGTTCGCTTCGCTCACTCCGATCAATAAAACTTAAAACCAACAGATCAGGCAACAAGTTGTTTTTAAACCAGGACCAAAAAATCGCTAAACGAGCTAAAATAACTTCACGGTAAGATTACATCAAAATCGAATTCTCTTAAATAGGGCAGATGAAAATTGAATAGAATCTTGCAACATCCGAAGCGCACTGAATCGAAATGTATCCTAATACGGTTCGATGTGTTTAAATTCGGTAGGGATCCGAACGGAAAACTGTTATGCATATTTTAAAGTTTAAATTTACTGACAGCACGTGAATGAAGAGTGGAAATATCTCTTTTATAACGGAGTTGTGGACGAGCAACTTTTCCACTCCTGTTAACGGCTTATGAGTAATTTAAGAATTAAATTGGTAATGTAGGCACACTTCCATCGGCGAGTCAATAATTCGTCCTTACTTATATTTATCGACATTCGTATTACGATAATTAATACAAATAAGGCTAGATATAAAATACAGCATTATCTAGCCCCGAGCAAAGGAAAATAAGCCAAATTATGCACACTTATTACGACAGATAATTTTTCTTTCAATACCAACACACAAAACATAGGAAACATCTAGACCCGGAGCAAATATGTATTTGCCGACTGTTACAAATGTTTTTTCCCGCGGTAGTAGGAATCCAACCCGCTAGTTAATATGTCTCATGCAAATGCAATAAGCGATCATAGCCGCAGAAATAACACTATCTAAAATAATGTCTATTATGGCCACGATTGCAATATAATTATACCTAACCGTGTATAACATAGTCAGAATTTATAAGCAAGAATAATTGCCTTTAGCGATACTAAAGTCTCCCATCTGTCACCCGTTTGCAACGTTTCGAACTTTAAAATGTTTTATGCTTATCTTCAGACGTGAGGTATTCTAAAATATTCTGAATAGCCTCGTATTATATTGAATTTACCGTTTTGTTTGAATATATCCCAGTATTATTGAAATGAGGTAGAGTCGATAATCTCTGGACCAAATATTGAAGTCTTTAGATAATATAGGTTACCTTTTTAAAAGTGATGTAATTTTTTGGGTTTTATAGTTTTTAATAAACTATGTCTGCCTTTGGCTATGGCTTTACATGCGTTATTTTTATGGAAACGTTCAATTTTTATTTCCATCCCGTGGGTACTGATTTATGGGGTAAAAACGTGTTTATATGTGTTATAGTTTAAACTTTCACATTTATAATATTAATTGATTAGTGTGCAGTGTGATAAAATCTTTGATCATCAAACAATTTTTTTTGTCCACTCTCTTATAGTAGACACAAACTTACTTTACCATTAAAAAGACTTAGACCCTATAAACCTCCATGTAATGACGGACATAAATTTGTCTTCTTAAAAATAACTACATGTTTTTTTTTATAAATGATGCTTCGGGAACAAAATTAAATGCAAAACAACAGTTCATTTCCCTGATAGTCCGAGTTACTTTTCTCCAAAGGCGTATCCTATTTAATTAATTTGATTACACTGAAAATTTGTTAACAAACAAAAAGGAATTAATTCAATGATCTCGTAAAAACAAATAAGCAGTTAATAAAACTTTTAATAATTAAAAGTGAAATAAAAATAAAGGCATCGTGGAGTTGCGACCAGCTTACGAAGGTCTATGCTGTGCTTTTGAGAGTAGGCTATCTTGTTCTTGTTGGATTTTGTTGTTGTAATCCGTATTAATTTTTTCTTATTAGATGTCTGTTTTCGTGTGAGAAGTAATTTAAGCATTTGAAGTCAGTGTTTGATTGTTCCAGTCCAAAACATTTTATTTAAAACCTCGCGTTTCAAAAAAAACTTCCATGCCTTGGCCACTGCACTGAACTGGAAAAACTTCCTATCCAAAAATATTCCTTAGATCCCTGATTTTATTCAGCTTTGATATTTCTAGAGTCTGAAATACAGTGAATGTAATTGGATAGGTACTTAAGAACTAAATAATAATAGAACTTATAATAATATAGCCATTATTCTAAGTTCGCCGTTCGTAATTTATAAGTTCATTATTCTGATATTATTATTTAGACTTATAAAACAGCCAATGAATTAGATTGGAATTAGAATTAGGATGATAAAAAAATACTAGCTGCTAGCATTAATTTGCCAAATAAATGTATATATTTGATTTCATTACCAATTAACCTTTTAATCTAAATTTTCTGGGATGTACCTACATTTATCAATGTAGGCCCCCTCCATCTGTTCCGTCAACAAACCTGGATATTTTCAAATAGATCTAGCAGCAAAGACAGCAGAGCTTATGTTATGAGTACCAGATGATTTAATAGACTATTTAAAAAAAATTGAGTTAATTAGGCCCGGCATAAATACTTCATCATACAAACATAAGACCCGAATCGAACCCGCAACATCCTGCATCTCGGGCGGATCTTCAACCTGTGAGCCTCAAAGGTTAGCAAAGAGTATAAATAAATAATGCTGGACAATCCACACCGCATTATCTAGCCCCAAGCTAAGCAGAGCTTGTGTTATGGTTACTCGATTTCTGATATATATAATACATTATAGATAGATTAGTACTTTATTGACAAAAAAAATTACAATCAAATAATAGAAACAAATAAGAACTAGAAGTTACAATTGAAATAATTGATCTAACTGCAGACTGTTGCCAACAATCTACACAGGCAGGTCAACTGATCCATATCAATACCAGTCGAAAACGTCCCCAAGACGCTGGCTGCATTGCCCCGCTGTATGGCAATGCTGATACTCGCCTATTAAATTACAATTACATAAATAGATAGATATTTTTTATTAGACATAGAAAACAACCGCGTTCTGCGTCGCAGGCAGACCTTCGCCCACTGCGCCACAGAGGTCGTCCGAACATAGTAAGAAAAGTACTGCAGTTTCTTCCTCCAAAAACTCTCAGCCACCTTTATTTTTTCCGCAGATCTTTCTAAACTGGCTTGTACGACCCCATGCCCCAAGGACCCCAGACTAACTGACAACTGTCGTTAACCAGTGTAAACAGGGAATAGATCGTTAGAATAATAGCCTGACGTTTATCATGAGGTGCTTGCAGCTTTTAAAGTTCTTTCGTAAGAAGTTAAGATCGTGTTTTTTTAAAGGACGCTGGACGATGAATTTTACCTTGCTCTGTTCAGTTGCTTTGGTGATTTTTGGCGACAATTATGTTCGCATCTTTATAAACTTTTGCTTTTATAATATTAAATAAATAGGACCTTAATATGTGGTATGGTAAGCCGAAGACATGGCGCTCATTAGGAGAGGCCTACGTCCAGCAGTGGATTAATATAGGCGAATGATAATGATGATGACCCATCGTGATCAAAATCATTCGCCATTTCCCATTCATAAGTCCCCCATACCCCAGTATGGGGGACTTGTGAATGGCACTGAGTAGTCAAAGCCTTTTCAGTGATTTATCTATTAAGTATAATGTTATCTATTACCCATAACACAAGCTTTGCTGAATTTTGAGATCATCTAGCCCCAGCTGCTGCCAGGTGAATTGTCCAGCATTATTTATTTGTTTTAAAAGTTAACTCTACATAAAAAGTAGTCACAACTGGCCGACTAGAGAAGAATGGAAGGTGAAAAGTTAGTACTTTGCCCTACAGTGGGATCATACAGGCTCTTAATAATAAGAATAAACTCTATGCAATGAAGAGTTACTTAATTGTGTCTAAGTCTAAACAATTAACTGAAATTCTTTACCCATTCTCTAATTCTTAAGTTTAAGCTCCGTCTAATCTCCAAGTAAAGTTTAGCCACAAATAAAAGAAAATTTAATTGTCTTGTTATCTGAGATCGCTCACAAACTGGAACCAACTAGTTAATAAATCTCCCTCGCCTTCCGTTATCGCGATCTGACGGATCCGTTTTATTTTAACTTCGGTTTGCGCTAGACCTTGAATTGATAAGGCTGCTTCAGTATGAATTGTAGTGTATGAATTGTTTTCGTAAATCATTTGGATATGTGCTCGATGCGTAAAACCTTTTGTAATTGCTTTCACTTTAAATGACTTATCCCCGAATACTTAAACGTTACGCGCTATATCGGGCAATGCTACGGGCTATATCGGGGCGAATACTCAAACGCAATTTCAAGTCGCGATTTTTCGACAATTTTCAATGAAAATCTGCCAAGTAAACCGACGAAACTGCCTAATTAACCAATTTTATCTTTTGGTGAACACCAGCCTAAGTTTCTTGACAAAAGTAAAATTTTAGGTCGTTTATTTTTTAACGACGTGGAAGGTTTTTTCGTCAACCTTTACACCAGCCCACGCTTGCGGTCTCGCACGCTTTTTCCTAGGCACCTACCTTCCTTGACAAATTCGATTAATATTCGTACCGCTACTAAATCCTGAATAGGTAACAAACATTATTTTGCTTCTTGTAATTGAAGTTGTAGTTGTAGAAGTAACTGTTATTACATATGCAAAAGTAAGAAATACGCTCATTATGAATTTTAGCGGGTTAACTACGAACTTAGTTTGTGTTCGAAGAACACCAACGTTAAAACAAAGTAAAAAATCGTTAGAATTAAAGTGGTACCTATGCAAGGGATTTCGTTTGATTTGATTCAAAGGTGGAATAATAGACAACTTAGACGGTAGTACTTCCTCAACAGCCCAACTTAAAAAAATCGAGACAGCTCAAAACTATTTTCGTGTATTTTAATATCAAGCAAGGTATTTGCGTCACCTAATACTTTAATCGATGATATATTCAAAGCTCCGCTTACTTTGAGCCTAAGCAATGTCTGAAATCGGTATTTATCTATTGTATATCAGTATTTATTTACTGTACAATTTAGTTATATAACTTTATTATTATGATACCTACGTGAATTCAATTGTGTTACAGAAAAGGCTTGCTTGCATCATTACGGCGGAAGCAAGTAATTGAATTATTGCTACGGCGTAGCCGCGGGCTACAGGTTTTCGTACAAGTGCTACGGGCTTTTGTAGATGTGCTACGAAAGTACATGTGCTACGGGCTTTCGTACACGTGCTACGAAGGTACAAGTGCTACAGGCTTTCGTAGACATGCTACGAATTTACATAATATGGTAAGGGCTACATCGATGTTACGAAAATAATTATCCGAGCCATACTTCCGCCGTATAAAGAGTTAAGATCTCGAGAACACCCAAGTCATTCATTTTATTAATTACCTTCGACTATGAAGTTGTCAAATTACCTTTTTTAGTAGTTGACATAATCTTTTGATACATAACGCGCATACAGCTTTTTGAAGACGAAACACACAAAGGCTCCTTTTTTGTCCCGAAAAAACGCGTGTAAAGCCGCGCGCAGAACTTATTGATTCTTTAAAACAATTATGCCGGCATCAACCCGCAGGGCTGCCGTGTCGGTGTTAGAGCCTTTGGTGTGTAGACTCCATAACAACTTCCGGCTTTTGTGTGAGAAAACTGTCCGGGTTATTTCAACTCCTATCTATCTCACCATCTCGCCAGCCGCAACAATCAATCCAATCACACGCAGCATCAAATCAAAAAGCAACAGAACATCCGTCGGTACAAATTCCAATCCCGTTCCTATTTGACAGTAATAAAGCAGTCGGCAAAAGTCAACAATCAATTTTGTATTTCAATTTATTCCCGGCCTTAGTCCGTGTGATAAGAAAAAGAAACGTTCATTGGGAACGGAAATTATTGCAGGAGCAGTCGGAGGCGTGAGCAGGGCTTCCCGTGTTATTTTCTTTTTATTAGTTTTTTTTCTGAAACGTAGAGTTTGATGTCTGTCACCCGTATCTAGAGAAGCCTCACGCTTGAAAAAAATTATTGCTAGACTTCTTGAAATGTCAAGCACAAGGATTGTTGTCTAGGGTAGAATAGACAAAAAATGACATCGCAGCGTCATGCATTGCAAAAATTGTTGGAGTTGAAGGAATTAATTCCGAATATTTTACTTTCGAGGATGATGTGACATGTGTGTGTGTAATTTTTCTCTTTTCTACCCTAGACAACAATCCCTGTGCTTGGCCTACTGATGTATAAATCCTCTTTTTATTTATTTTATAATAATGCCACTAAAAAACCGCCAAATCACTTGATCACTTGGCGCCAAATCACTTGATCACTTGGTGCCACTTTCTCCAATACTGATTCTCTCGGTCAAAACCACAATTTTCCTCGCTCTACTCCTTTAACCGTTTCGCAGTTTTGATTTGTAATCTGTTATTGCGCGCCATTTTTCACGCTCCTCATTGTGTCGTTCACGGTCTAAAGGCCGGGTGTAAAGGAGCGTCACTCACGCCTCTATATGCGGACGTCCGATTTCAATGCATTGTTCTCTGGTTGATTCGTTTCGCGTTTGTCTTCGTGTCGATTTGTGGGGCGAACGGTATTGTTAGTATTGGTTAGTATGGTCAGTGATTCGGTTTTTGGGTTAAAACTACAATACGATACAAATGCCATTTATTTATTGTACACCAAGACACGAAAAACAGAGAAATAAACAGAGAATGTTTATCAACTAACAATTATAACTATTGAGCGATCTTTTCCAGGCAACAGTTGCTACTACGATTGAGATTGATTTTATTTATTGAGCGACCTTTTCCAGGTAACAGTTGTTGCTACGGTTGTGATTCATTTTATTTATTGAGCGATCTTTTCCAGGCAACAGTAGCTACTACGATTGAGATTGATTTTATTTATTGAGCGACCTTTTCCAGGTAACAGTTGTTGCTACGGTTGTGATTCATTTTATTTATTGAGCGATCTTTTCCAGGCAACAGTTGCTACTACGATTGAGATTGATTTTATTTATTGAGCGACCTTTTCCAGGTAACAGTTGTTGCTACGGTTGTGATTCATTTTATTTATTGAGCGATCTTTTCCAGGCAACAGTAGCTACTACGATTGAGATTGATTTTATTTATTGAGCGACCTTTTCCAGGTAACAGTTGTTGCTACGGTTGTGATTCATTTTATTTATTGAGCGATCTTTTCCAGGCAACAGTTGCTACTACGATTGAGATTGATTTTATTTATTGAGCGACCTTTTCCAGGTAACAGTTGTTGCTACGGTTGTGATTCATTTTATTTATTGAGCGATCTTTTCCAGGCAACAGTAGCTACTACGATTGAGATTGATTTTATTTATTGAGCGACCTTTTCCAGGTAACAGTTGTTGCTACGGTTGTGATTCATTTTATTTATTGAGCGATCTTTTCCAGGCAACAGTTGTTGCTACGGTTGTGATTCATTTTATTTATTGAGCGATCTTTTCCAGGTTACAGTTGCTACTACGATTGTGTTTGTCTTTACATCTAAATTACATTTTGTAGAGTAATTTTTTGCATCATCAATATAAAAAACGTAGTTTCCTAAATTTCAACTTTGATTTGTTTTTTTTATTAGTTTTAAACTTCTACACGCAGATTATCACTGCCTTTATTTCGAGTCATTACTAGACCAACAAATCCCCTTATGTAGTCCCTTAGACGACCGATGTGACGCGGTCGGCGAAGGTCCGCCTGCGACGCAGAAGGTTGCGTGTTCCCGCCTTGGGACAAATGTTTGTACTATCTGCAAATATAAGTTTCCGGTCCTTTGTAAGCTGTTTTGGGTATTTTCTTTGTATAATACAAATATCTATCTATGGAATGCATTGTTTTATGTATATCAGTCATCTAGTACCCATAACACAAGCTCTGCTTAGCTTGGGGCTAGATGATGCTGTGCTGGATTGTCCAGCATTATTTATTTATTTATCCCATTTTAAAACGGGGTGTGACTTGGCTTATATAAGTCCAATAATGTCTTCTACAATCTTTACCTATTCCAAAATCCCGCTCTTCTACCTATTTTGCGTCTGTAAGTATTTTCCACGTATAATTGATGTGGTTTCCGTTACGGCGTGTTAGCGGCGGCATAGAAGCGAAATTAAAGATGGCATTGATAACAGTTCTATCAAGGCGCTTGCACAACAATGAGGGCTCGGAAATTGAGGTGATTCGTCTCCGAGACCCACCTCCGCTCTGCGACGTCAGATGCAAAAGATTTCAACTTTGGTATTAAATTAGGCAATTTAACAGCTTTGCTTTTGTAAAATTTCGCAATTTGTATTGAATGAGAGGGCAATAGCCTTTATTCACGAAGATATGCATGTGAACGTATAAGCTTAGTATTTTTTTAATTTAAACAAAAATGTAATTTTAGAAAATTTATTTACGTCACAGACATATTTAGTTTAACTTTGCTTTGAGGCTATATTTTAGATTTAGTGATAGTCAACTTGTGACAAACTAATAAAATGTAAATCCTTTATTGGCTGTAGGTTAGATAGTATAAGTTTCATTAAGTTTTTGTCTGAGAGCTGTGGATTTTATTATTGAATAAATAAATAAAATCATACTAGTATTTACAACTGAAACAATTGAGCTAACTGCAGACTGTTGCAAACAGTCTACAGGTAGCTCAACTGATCCTTATCATTGAATGAGTGAATACACGTCCGGGTGAAATGAAGAAATAAACATGTTATAGGTAAGTAAACTCCTAAAAAGTATCTTTCAGACAACTTGTTGAGAAAGTAGAGAAACTAAAAATCTTATCGAATTCACTTTATTGTTGGTTTTAAAAAATTATACAAGTTACTGAACTGAAGAAAATAAACCTAATATAGCCACGATCTAAGAATTAATTCTTGCATCCTCAACTTGTCAAGAAAGTTTCGACGTGATGGTCTTGAAGCGAGACTGTTTTGGTCAGCTATTAATAAAGATGCAACAACCAACTCCTTCACTGCAGTGAACTTCGGCACGAGTAAATCTCGGTGTAAGTTCAAGCTAATTTGTACTTTTTCTTCATAGACATAAAGACAAAGAGAGTTCGTAAAGTGTTACAAAGTTTGACAAGACCTACAAACCAAGTCTTTCACGGCAACCATAATTAAAGTACTTATTAAGTAATATTGAAATTGTCGCGATCATTTTTCGATCGAATAGAAAGCGACGGCAAAACAGAAATAGAGAACAAAATTCAGGATCTTTTGACGTGACAACGTCTTATAATTCGATAGAGCCGTTTACTCCCACCTGTTCTGTTGAGTAGTTCTGTTGACAGAACTACTGGAACTTTTTTTACCATTAGTTTTGTCCACAAAACAAATGGGAATACAATTTTCACCTGTTCTGTTGAGTAGTTCTATTGACAGAACTACTAGGATTTTTTTTTAAATAGTTCTGTCCACAAAACAAATGGGAATACAATTCTCACTTGTTCTGTTGAATAGTTCTGTTGTGATTCAAACTATTGCCGGCTGCACGCACGAAAAAACATGACGTCATGCGGCGTTACCTCACTATGACGTCATGCGGCGTTACCTCGCTCTGAGGCGTTCCATGTAAGGCTTGAAGTGCAAGCGAGAGCGCTCGACATCCGTCTCTCTCCTACTTGAGTGAGCGATGCGTCTGCGTGGACAGCTGCTATACTATAGTACATTTACATGTTTTGTTCGAATATCAAATGCTACCATTCCATCAGTATTTTCTTAAGACGTTGTCACGTTCAACTATCGTCAGTAAACCGACTTTACAGACAGAATTTTTTTTTTATTGCACCACAGTTAATTGTAATCGCGTCTTCTAACTCAAAGAAAATGTGACCGGGTCAATAAATATCAAGGTGTTCTCAATGGGTACAATACAGGGTGGATTTTTTGGACGGGACAGTAGGCGTAGGTTCCGGTGTAGCTACCGGAAAATAGTCTTAGGAGCCTACCCTATTTTTTTAGAGAAATTTTCAGCCCTATTCCTAGATTTAAAATAAAATAAACTAGGCAATAAAATGGTTATTTTACACGAAGACTGTTTTTATGCCTATCGATCCTGTTTCTTCGTAAGACTGTTTTCCGGTAGCTACGGTTAACAAACGGTTAACAAAACCCATGGTACACCGGTTAAGATACCTCTCCTTACTGCCCCATCCACAAAATCCACCCTGTATACCGATATCATTTTTATCGCACCTCTCTCATAAAAGGGAATTTTCAAATTTCCGCCAGTCTTTTGCCTTCGGAAGCGTATTGATCTCTGAAGAAACGGAACCGTTTGACCTTTCATACTTTTCCTTATTATGACATGGTGACGAGTGATATGGGCAAACATCTGACAGTCTGCAGTTAGCTCAATTGTTTCAATTGTAAATTCTAGTTCTTATCTCTATTATTGGATTTCAATTTTCTTGGTCAATAAAGTAGGTACTACGAGTATATTACATTTAAAAAACATCTGACTAATAGTCAGATGTTTTTTGTGCACCTAGGTACCTAAGATTGGTTTTTCTATTACCCTTAAGACTATGTTAATGAATACTACCAAATAGTTACAGATAGATCTATTTTGTGCGTCGCAGCGTTTATGGCAAATATAGCCCTTCAGTCAGCATTGTGCTGGATGCACACTGGTGTGTCCACCCAGCACTGATTTACAGTGAAGACCAGAGGGATCGTCACGATCGTCAGGTGAGTGTTGTAGATGTCATCTATACTAATACTATAAAGAGGAAAGATTTGATTATTTATTTGTTTGTTTGTTTGTATTGAATAGGCTCCGAAACTACTGGATCGATTTGAAAAATTATTTCACCTTAAGGGAGCTTACTCTTCTGGGAGTGACATAGGCTATATTTTATTCCGGAATTCTCACAGGAACGGGAACTACGTATTAACTAAAAAGATTACATTTGACGACCTCTGTGGCGCAGCGGGCGAAGGTCCGCCTGCAATGCAGGAGGTTGCGGGTTCGATTCCCACCTCGGGACAAATGTTTGTACGATCTGCACATATTTGTTCAGGGGTTCTTGATGTTTTTCTATTGTATTTTAATTAAAAATATCTATCTATGTAGTGTATTGTATTATGTATATCGGTTATCTAGTACCCATAACACAAGCTCTGCTTAGCTTGGGGCTAGATAATGCTGTGTAAATTGTCCAGCATTATTTATTTATTATTATTTATTTATACATTATACAATTCTTTTACACAAAGAAAATTACAATAGTATTTACCTACAATTGAAACAACTGAGCTAACTCCAGACTTATTCTTATACTGTGTGTGTAAATATATAACATCCAAGCATACAACAAACAAGCAAGATAATGATCTTCATCATAAACCAATATTAGTCCACTGCTGGACATAAGCCTCCTAATGAGCGCCAAAGCACCCTGTCCACATCCAGCATCTGCCTGCAGTCTTTCGCTGGTCTTCATCCCACGTTGCTGGAGGGCGTTCTACTACGCTTGCCTAGTCACGGTTTCCACTCAAGAACACGTTTACCCCATCGGTTGTCAATTCTTCGCAAGATATGGCTGGCCCACTGCCACTTCAGCTTGTTAATTCTTTGGACTATGTCGATAACTTTGGTTCTCTGTCGGATGTATTCGTTACGAATCCTATCCTTCGGAGAAACTCCAAGCATAGCTCTTTCCGTTGCTGATATTATTCATACAAACTTATGTAATACACCTATACTACAATGAGCAATCCGCTTGCCAAGTGTGGGGATTATGGCCTTGTTGGAGGGAGGATGTTCAGCAGTGGAAGTACATTATTTCTACCATACTACTTGTTGAAATAATAATCTATCCCTAAAACGCATCTTTTTTAGTCTGTGACTGTGATGACGTCACAGTCATCACCTTCCTTTTTCTCTATGGTTTACCACGCCTGTCGTTTCACAATGTCACATTTTAGCTCCTCGCAGGGTTCTTAGGGTGGCTGCATCTCATGATTGCTGTTGGATACAGAAGGTATGTATTTATGGTCATATCTTTCAACATTTTGCAAAAAGGTAACATCTCTGGTTTTGTCAATTTTATTAGTTTCTGAGTCAAGCACCCTATATCCTTTTTTAGATAGCATTTTGTTTTATAATCAAGGAATATATTTTAAGTCATTAACATAACATTATTGTATGTTAATTAATATATTCAATAAATTAGCTGCAATCTATTCTACTTACGAGTTCATTACTGCTCCTGCCTCTGCCCGTCTACTCGACGCACCACATTACCTCAACTTCAACTGTGCACCAGCACACACTTTGCAACACTACCTAGACACTGTCTGTCCGTATACCTACGTATTAAAACGTTTTCAGAAGCGACTTAAAAAAGTTTTAAATGTTTTACGTTTGTATAACTTTCTAGGACTCTTTATTTTCACTGGAAATGTACTGTAAGCACTTTTTATGTGAACTTTATAAATCAGAAATTAACAAATTTTTCCAACTTATGCTCAAGTGTTCTACTCTTTTATTTTTAGGCGTAGAAATAGGAACCTTAAGAATAGACGTCCATCTATCTATGCGACCTCAAACCAAAACATTGCCGCTTGCTGCTGGTTGGCAGAATTCGGTTTGGTAACTCTTCCTTGGACAATCCCATAGAGCACTTATATTTCTGCTCTATAAAAATTTAATGCATCTACTTCTCTAACGAACAGGGAATAATATATGTGAAAATATAAAATAAAAAGCAATGAAATTTTGAACAATGCTATAATTAACTACATCTTTGGCCATATCATTGGTTGTTATATTCTAACACATTCAATGGTTTATATCTTTTCCTAAACAGATAGTACGTAGAGTTTTCGAACGAAATCTAAGGAAGGTATACCTAGACGTCTCTAATGATTTATCGACTCACATTTAAACGAAAGCATAATATTATAATCGTTTTCATAGTGATTGTCTATTTCGATCGAAAAATCTATGCCCATATCTCAGTACGTACGTAGAGTTACATCTCTAATAGAACAGAAGTCGCTGTGAATTAAAGTTTCAAGGTATGACGATCAGCTACCATTATGTTATGTACAAACACCAATAGAGTTTAAATACAGAATATCCATACAACAAAATGTATGAAATAAAATATTGCACAATAATAATACAATGTTCAAGTTAAATGCAATTCAAAAAGTTTTACGGAGACAGATAATTTTTCTGTTTTATTCGAACTACTCTGTAATACAGTTATTTTCATGATTACCTAGAGTAAATTGAATAACCGAGGATCAGCTAGCTACGATAATTATTATTCTACTTAACGATATTTACATAAATATTACAAACATTAATAACAATGCGAAAATAACAGATAATTTACAAATAGAAAACAAACTAACAAAATCGTAGTTAATAAATCGACTGGCTAAGCCAACGTTGATAACATTATTTGATCGACATTTTAAATCAACTCAATATTTACTGAATATATATTATTTTATTTAGTTAATAATCATGTCCAATTAGACAATTCCAAAGTTAAAACTATTTTTTAATAATATTTACATTCAATTTTGAAAGCTGTTCGCATCGCAGTCTTTTTCAAAGTTTAGTCATTCAGCTTATTGTGACAAAAATACTTATTTATTTATTTATTTAATTTTTCCTGTTTAAATAAACTGCGTCTACTTGTCTAAATTCTTGCTTAAATAAACTGCGTGTTGATACCATCGTGTTGTCGGTCACACTTCGGTCTAGGTGCGTCTTTCCATCTTCGTTGTTCATTAGATAGGTACTTATACCTATTTCAAAAGATTGGAAATAGCATGTCTTTGTGTTTGGTGGTAACACAACACATGCCATTTGTTGAGTTAGCGCTGAGAGAACGTACCTAATTTACAGAATTTTACATGAATCTATGGTTATAATACAGCAATAAGCATCAATTTATTATCTAAGCTCACTATTTGCTTTTGGAAAGGAAGCCTCAATATAATATTAAAGGATATTTTACTTCTGATTAGTTTCTTTTGATAGGGTAGCTGTAAGGTAATTGTTTCACTAATATAATAGAATTAATTACTTATTTAGCAAATTGCCCGCATGAGATCAAACATTGAGAT
Organism: Eupithecia subfuscata; assembly: GCA_963564075.1. Classification (NCBI taxonomy): domain Eukaryota; kingdom Metazoa; phylum Arthropoda; class Insecta; order Lepidoptera; family Geometridae; genus Eupithecia; species Eupithecia subfuscata. The sequence continues at coordinate 2,900,353 of OY751099.1, read as the reverse complement.
AATTTTACACACATTATACTATAAACACAATTCAATAGGGACATTACACATAAAACTACTGAGTTGTCCGGTAGGACTGCAAGTTTGGCTTTTTTATATTTGCAGCCGTAATATCAATGGTAAGTTAATTTCAATGTACACATAGGTTTCGTGCCAACTTATAATTTTCTTAAATCTATGTCGTTACGATGCATGCAACTTTAATCATAACTGCAGAATTATTAATGTCTATTATGATTTACGGTCAGGGTCACAACAAATACTATTATTTAAACATAATAATTTTATAGTTAGGTACTATCCGTTACAGGTCTTTCTACTTGGTATTGAGATATCTATAAACATAGTCATAATAATTAAAATTTATCAACGTGTCGCTCGCTGTTCACAATTTTAAACTTTAAAATATCATCGCACTCACCAAATGGTCATTTGTCAATCTCAAACGCGAACTTGTAAAATGATCCATCACTATTTACACCTCGTTTCCAATATTACAAGTTCACAAACTAACATTTTCCACTTATCAAGTCAATATCTTGAATATATCACCATCACCAGCCACAAATCACCATATACCTATACAACCTCAAGATGCCATCTTGAAATCATCAAGTTCTGATATCGCCATCTTGAAAAATTGCACTTATCACAAGCCACCTCGATTACAACGCCATCTAGCGTTTAGTTCTGGTACTTGTAGGGATGAGACGCGTCCCTGGCGCGGTAGTCTCAGCTGGACGCTGAGAGGCCTAGCGGCTTGAGGTGCGGGGGAGCAGCGAAGGGCGCGGGGGAAGAACCGGACATGTTGTTGTTGAGGTCGCCGGAGCGGCCGGAGCCGTTCATCAGGGCCATGGCGTTGCTGGTCTGCTGAAGAAAGAGGGCATGTTAGTTTGATGCTGTTTGATGCCGGAGAGACAATCGTGCTTATAGGGCTGGTAGCAGAGATCGTCGTTGTAGCTCATCACATGAGTCATGTTTTCAGAACAGGGAAATATACTAAGCTCCGCTTGCACAACAATTGTTTATCATATACAAATTTGACCTATTCATGATTGGTTTGACAAATCACTTACGAGGTACGACGTTAACGAAGTTTACGAGGTATGACGTTTACGTAACCTCAACCTCAACAGTCTGAATTGGTCCACAACTGGACGCAGGCCTCCCCCTGATAAGCTTTTATCACATCCCCCCATGTGATAAAAGCTTATCAGGGGGAGGCCTTTCATATGAGACTAAAATTGATTTAATTGATTGATTTTACCCCCTTTTGGACCCCCTTGTTATCAAAATGAATAAAAAATCCCTTCGACGGATTTGGCCAAACTAACTTCACTCAAATCGGATCAACGGTTGGATAGTATGCTCAAAGTAACTATTTTACTATATAGCCAAATCACCAAAGCTGCCATTGCCACTGAGAACTTCGTTCGCTTCGCTCACTCCGTTCAATTATTTCGCCTCTGTGGACGGACTGTACCGAGCGTTGCACATGAGGATCAAATTGGGTAAAGTCATATCATAATCATCTCACTTGGCAACTAGATTGGCGACAGCTTGCAGTGCAATCACCGTTGATTTGATACTACCTACTTCTATTGTATTTGATAACACTGCATCCATTCGGTAATACCGGAAAGTCTGCAAAAAAGGTTTCTGATTAGAACATAGCTACTACCTCTTCCTTTTTGTCGTGTTCTCTCCTCCGTAGACCGAGACACGTTCTCGGTGACCCCATTGAGCCAATCACCACCGCTAACCCGGAGGTGATGGCAACCGATTCGCTTCCGCATTATACACGACCGACCAAAAACCGACCCTGCAGGATGCGCGGGAAGAGTTCCCGCTTCCGCCCATAGGTGTATTCGTGCACCAAGGCGAAACTTCCCTTTCCTCTTATAGAATCTGGCAACAGCCCAAGCCGAGGCTCGCACCTAAGTGGTCTGCCTTGTGCGTGTTGCCCCAACCGGTGGGCGCACTCTGCGCCGGCCAAAAGTCCGGTGACGCCGTCATGGCCATCTGTGGTCAACAGCACTAGGTCCATTCGAAAAAAAAAGAACTTCTTCTTTGTCAGCGCTCATACGTCGCTAGCGCTCGTACATGAAGTATTGTGCACCAGAAACAAAACAAATCGATGTTGGAAATAGTACCTAATATTCATCAAAACATCATTCTTGATAAACTTTTGTGCGGCGCTCGCCGAACCTTACAAAATGCCCGAAAACATTGAAAAATTCGTCTATAAGATAGTTATCGACATCAAAGATTGTTGTCTGACGTTCATGTATTTTGTACGCCGTATCCATGAACAGTCAAAAATTGATACCTGTACCTACCTCTGCGTAAGCTCTGTGATTCTCACATAACCATCATCTTCCATTGCAGTATTTTCGAACCAGTGGGTATAGTATAGACTATAGACACACATCACCCTGTCACCAAATATCGATATCAGTAAAGAAGTCCTAGGTTCTTACCGGTGGCGGAGGCAAGTGAGTAGTCTGTCGCTTCAGATGCGCCAGTGGCGGTGGGTTGTAAGCCATGTTGGCGAACACCAGGCGCTCCTCATAGTCGTACTCGCAGAGAATCTTGTTCTCGCACAGGTAGAAGCGATCGCCTACGCAGAATCTGTTGACAAATAAATAATTTCTTCTGTTAAATCTGTGTTTCAATTGGAATGGTAATTTTATATCACCAAAACCTCGCCTCATCTCAACAGCCTATATTGGTCCACCGCTGCCTTATTGACTTTTATCTCATGGGGGGTAATGGCCATAATCCCCACGCGGGGCATGCGGGTTGGGAATCGCAGTTCGGTGGTAGAATTTGTTCGCTGGCCCTTAGTCGCCTCTTACGACACCCGCGGCAAGAATTGGGGTGGTGTAAATTCTAAGCCGGCACCAGGGATAGCAAATGCACGATCACTAAATAAAAGCCACGCAATGACGTAACCACGTGAAAATGAGACTTGACGCTACGTGCAAATAGACAGTACAACGTACTATGTTACTAATTGTGACGCCGATAATAAACAGACTAATCCGTCCGCTGAGAGGTTTAATGCGAGTCAGCTGCAGTTACCTAAAGCCTAGTGGGCACCGAGATCCAATTAGTGGCCGTGGCGTAGGGCTGCGCCTCACATGCGGGGGATATCACTTCTAATGTTATGAGTTCCTGGTACTATCGATAGGTTCTTGTGGAGTGACAAATAATGACTACGTTAACTAAGCCTCTACTGTATGTGCTACTAACTGTTATGGAAGTAAATTTTCAATTCTTCCGCTAACACTAGCGGAATACAAAAAATTGAAATTTTGTACGCACAAAAAATTTAAGTGAAAAGAATCAATAACTTAACACCTTAGAATAGGGTTTTTGGAGAATTTAGTTTCAAATTTGGGTGACATTGGTGTAAATTCGGTACATTTGAATTTACAAAAAACTAAACTAAAATAATTTGACAGCACTAAAAATATTGTCCTCCTTTTTATTTAGATCGTTATGAAAGGGACGGCATTATTTTTAGTCCTGTCAAGCATTATTTTTAGTCCTGTCAATTTAGTTTAGTTTAGTTTTAGCGACATCTGAATTGATACCATTGTTCTTATTTTGTAAACCTAAAGACATAAAAGTTAATCTGACTTAAAAAATATATATACATAAAAATTTAAAATTTTGGCCCGAATTATCTATAGGTGGGACGAATAACTAGAAAATAGACAAAACAAATAAATTGAAATAAGTTTAACCGCTTGAATATATCGCATACCTACCGCACATACAGCTTGAAAAAATAATACTTCAAGACCCACAAAATGCCTACAAACATCTTTGATAAATGAACGAACAAAATGCATTGCATAGTCTATTAACACAGTTAATAGTGACAAGACATTGAATAGCCATCAACCCTAACAGATAGTGCTACGCAAAGACCTGTCTACACCCACGCACTTATAGCGCTTCAGTATAAATCTAATTACTAGTCCGATCTGTTACACGATACCAACTAACAGGGCCGCTAACGTCTCAAGAACGAATTTACTATCGCCCACGGAAAGGTCATCGCGGGAAGCGGAACGATAACGTCACGCAAACATCCCTCCCTCAAAGCAACAAAACAAAAGGTAGCGTTCGATGCCGCAGTCGCCGCACTGGCCAGCGGAACGATATCACCCTTATCTCCCCTCGGGAAGACGAGGGTGGCGTCTCGACACCCTGCCAACTCTTTGTTTCACTTGTCGCAAAAATTAAGCGCAATAGCTCGGCTACAAATGTCTCTTTTTTAAGGGGCCAATTTCCACCGCAACTCAGTCGATTTCGCCGCTCTTAATTAACTTTATTTCCTGTTCTCCCCGACTTTTGTTTTGGGCTTGTCGCGTTTTTTGTTTCGCTATTTTTTGTCTGCCGTAATGGAAAAGATGGAAACGAAATTTTAATGACTGCAAGCTTTGTGCGGCGCGCCATTGTGCGAGTGGGCAAGCGCCAAGTTTGACATTTTAGGAGCGGACGCCATTGACTGTTCTGTCCCCCACTTCCTTCTAGAAGACAATAGCCTTCCGCACTGATTATCTTGACACGAGATAATACTTTCGATTTCGAAAGACAAAAAACTGAACCAGCGAGTTCGAATTTGCTGCGTTTAAAACAGAAATGTCGAGTAACTATGAAGCAGCAGCTCCGTGTTAATCAACTTCAGGTAGCGTGAAGATGTGACAGACGTTACTGGCTAGCCGCGTAACTTCCGCGATAGCAGATTCTCGTTAAATAATTTAGCCGTTTAGCGATATTCCAGCCAGATACCCGCCGTCCGCTTCCATCGGACAGCACGCAAATTGGATTCAGATTTCTGCCAGTGGAAATTGATTTGAACTTGATTATTAATAGCGCAACAAATTGTTTGCTGATGCTCAGGGGATTTTCATGTTTGCATTGATCATTTGCAGTGGAAATATAAAATAAAAAATTATAAAATTGTTTAATTCCTTTTTTGTTTAGACTTCGATTGAGTTTAAAATAGATATTTTGGTGAAGCATAATATGACTACTTTTGAAAAGTATTACGTAAAATCCAACCAATTATTTGTATACTACCAAAAAGAACCTTATAAAAAAATATTTACCCATCTAAATCTGCTAGGAAAGCAGCACAAATGAATATATAATTCGCAAAATAGTCGCAGGAGATGTACCTACTAACACTAGAGAGGTCCACAAGTGACATATAAACCATTCGGGAGGTTCCAATCTTGTGCTTTCTATTATTTAAGCGGACGGGCGAAAATTGCCGCTTTCCTCTACCCCTAGAGTTGATCTTTTTGCAAATTTATTTTCTCGGATGAAGGAAACATCGTTTTTGTAATGGACTTTATTTTGCAGCAAGCTTTGACTATTTGATTTGCGTATTGGAATTTAAGAATTTTTAATGTATGCAGTTTTACTTCTAGTAGCTAAGCAAATAGCTATTTTGAGACTTACAGTGCATGTAAATGTCAAAAGATAAATATAATTAATGATTTATTAGGTGTAAATTTGGTTGGTATACCGCAGTGCTACGCAGGTAATAAACGATGAATTTGGTAGGTGTATCGCAGTACAGATTTTTGTGGATGTCCATGTCCATCCATATTTTTCGAAAATAAAATCATTTCCAATAATTTGTAACATCAATATAAATTGAAAGGTCCAAAATCAAACTTCCAATCCGTTCCAGTTCCATAACATGAATGTATCGCAAAAGCCTATATTGAACGACAAATTGTAGTAGCCTGAAGGTATTTTCACTTTGTAATGGAAATACCTTTGAAAGCCACGTATATTGCTGTCATACGAACTCAATGTTGTCCAACTTCCGGCAATATTGCAAAAAAATCGAGCAATCAGAGGCCGGCAATAGCAGCATCGTCAGAGTTGAATTAAATTGGTGAAATAGTTTCGTGACTTTATGAAGGAATTTTTTACTTATGTGACTTAATTACTGTTGGCGGAGTTATCGCAAAACGATGTTTGTGATGACAGATTTGATAACCAGTAACGGCTTCCTCAACACCCTTTATTGGTCCACTGCTGGACGCAGGCCTCCCCCAGATAGGTGCCTTATTGGCTTTTATCTCGTGGGGGTAAAACCCATAATCCCCACACTGGGCATGCCTGTCGCTATCAAACGTGCTCCTTCCATTAACTCATTCAAATCCCAACTCAAGTCCCATTTCCTATCTTCAGCTATTTAAGCTGTGCTTCCTTTTTTTCTGACTCGCCTTAACCTGTCACTTTTGATGTCAATGTAGCATAGATAATTGGTATATTATAATGTATAATGTTTGTATTTGTATTGTAATTGCCTATGTATATATTCCTTTGTTATGTTTTTTTTATATGCACTACCAACAATTTATTTCTTATATCTACTGTTAGTAATAAGGTTGCCTGGAAGAAATTGCTTCAAGCAATAAGGCCGCCCATTGTACGTTTTTATTTTATTTAGATATAAGTTATTTTATGTATTGTAAACAATAAAGTGTTCATTCATTCATTTTGAATTTTACGGTTAAAGATAAATGAGCTACATTCTCTAAAGAAATACAATTTCACATAAAGTGAAAACAACAGTAAGTTTATGACTAAAAAGTGTTCTAATAAAACACATAAAATCAAAAAACGAGATCTAAACAGAAATGCTCTCAGACTAAATAAAGCCTCGCTTCACAGAGGGCTCTATAAATATGAGCACGGCGCTATTTGCCGAGCTCGTGTGAAACAGCCCTTAGGGAGCTTCCCGTATTTATGACCAGCTGAAATTGTTCGTTTGCATGTTACTTAGTAAGATTTTAAAAGTCTTGTATTTGGCATATTAGGTAAATATTTACTTAAGTAGTTTGTGTACTTAATTTTTTAGATACCTATGTAGAGATAAATCGTTCTAAAAATGCACGCCCCCTCCGTTTAACGTCATACAATCGGCGTAAATTTTTAGAATGGTTTATCTCTACTTCAATGTGACTTTATATTCCAAGGCTGTTTCTGTAGTTCTGCATAGAAGAAGCGGGCAGAAGCAAGTTTTACTTTATTACCATACAAAAACTTCCAAAGATATGTATGTACTCAGTCTCTTTTTTTTTAATTTAAAATTACACAATATTAAGTTACTACACTAAAGACTACACTAAGATCCGGCATGTCTTGGTCTCTTGATTTTTATATTGGTCAATATTATTTATTTCAATTAAACTTTTATCTCATTTTTTAGATAACTTTTACTCTACTAAAGTCAGTGAAATGTGATTTGTGAATTTTGATGCCTTTATTTCCGACTCTAGTAGACTAAATAACCGTGATGTTTTAAAATTCTACTTCTACTTGACTTCTTGACATAAAGTCATAGTTTTGCCATTTTCTATTCTGCTCCTCCCTAGCTAAGCCCATAAAATCATTGATAAAATCATTGCCATTGATAAAATCTTTACCTATGATTGCACTGCTGACAGGCGAAGCACTCCAGATGGTACACGTTGTTGCGCGCGCGCATCACCATCTCGAACGCTGGGATCACCTTGCTGCAGGCGGCGCAGTAGCCGGTGTTGCCGAATAGCCTGGGGAAATTCTAAATTGAGCTGTTTTGTATAAACAACGAGACGACTTATGTGGCGCATTGGGTGTAGGTCCACCTGAAATGCGGAATGTTCGGAGTTCGATTCCAGTTGCACGACAAAACTTATGATATTAAAAAATTTCGTTTACACACATCTATACAAAAGGTTTTCAGCAAAATGATTAATCGGTTGATTAATCATTTTACTGATGAAAATACTCATTCTATCTAGTAAGTAGTCAACTCTGGTTTGATACTCTACAGTTTGATAATATACGCTACGGTTCTCTTTTATAAATTACTTCGCAGTTTTTCAAGTTTGTCATTAATTCGAAACCTTACTTTTTAGTTTGATAACTTACTCTACGTTTCTTTATGGTAATTTACTCCATGATATGATAACTTACTCCACATTCTGATAACTTGGGTAAGAAAGGGTACATCTCGTCCGAATCTAAAACTCGTCATGATGACTCGGGATGAGTTCACTTCACTTTTGAATCTAAAACCAAGAGACTTTAGATTCGGACGAGTTGTGCCCCTACTCAAAAATGTAGTCGTCAGTTTTACTACATTTTTGAGTAGGGGCACAACTAGCCGTAGACTTCTACTGCAGACGAGTGTTAGATTGGGACGAGATGTACCCTAACCCGATAACTTACTCTACATACCTAAGGTAGTCCCTCTTGCAGAGGATGAGATTGGCCCGCGTGTACAGGGTGTGTCCAACCTCTCCTAGCCGGCAGTCGCAGCAGCCGCATTTGAGACAGTCCTCGTGCCAGAGTCGGTCCAGTGCCTTTAGCAGGTACCGCTCTGTGATCACTTTGTCACAGCCAGCGCAGATCTATGGACAAAGAAGACTCTAAGAGAATGACGACCTATTTTATGAGAAGGCGTAGTGGGGGAATGCCAACACAGCCGCAGCGGTAGGCAAACTGTCAAGTGAAGTATTTGTGGTGGAGAAATCTCTACAACGGGACAGAATGTGGTTATGCTGTAGCACTGCATTTGTGCTATGAACTGACAAAAATGAATCCAGCATTTGATTTCAATCCGTGAACACAAAACCTACAAAACTGATAAGTCCATTTTGTGTCATCGTATGGCCACCTATGGATATTTTTCTGTGGGGGTATAATAAAGCAAAAGTATACGATAGCAACCCAACGAATATAGCGAAAGAAAAAAATATAAACTGAGAAGGGCACGCTTTTCTCCAATTTTTTTTTTTGCGCATTACTCAAAATTAGTTATTTTAAAAAGTTCCGTGAATGTGAACATTTATACGGAATAAGTTTTAAAAAACAAAATTTGCATGTTTTATTTTTGATTTTACTTTTTATTAGTTTTCATAATGTTATTATGTATTTTTTTCATTTACAAATCCGAATTGTTCCACTGTAGTGTCCAGTCCACTGGCCTGCATGGTTCTAATGCAGGAAAAGCCTCTACATTCCTTTACCACCTTACGGTCTTAGCTGCTTCTGACGAGAAGGCTTTGTTTTTTACCACAAGAGGGCAGGGTTATTGTGATTGCTGATTTGATGAATAACGCCAATTTACCTACTGTGTAACTGTTACTAGCGCTAACAGCGATCCTGCCGGTCGTTATACCTTCAGCAAACAATGGTCGTGGGTGGTTACCTACCTGTGGCTGCGGCGGTGGCTGCGCGGGCGCTGACCCGGAGCCCTGCGGCTGGGGTAGCGGCGAGGCGCGCGCCTCCTTGGTCACCTCCATGCCGAGGAGATGCGACCCCAGCGTTGGACTGCCGCCGCTCGCCTGCTGCGGCGTCCTTCTCTCGCACTGCTAACAATGGAAACAACGATGTTCATATCTATGTACCCAACGTTATGCAAAAAAACTATTTTTTTTCTTGACGAATCTTTATAGGTAAGGTTAACGAAGACCTTAAAAAATTAATTTGAATTTGTTTATTTTTTTTAGTTAGACTGTCCGTATTTTGTAAGTTTCTTCATTAAAATGTAAATCTCTTATTGGCCTTTAGTTAGATTATTAAGGTTAAAACTGTTTAAATTTAAGGACTGTTGATTTTGTAAGAACAATAAAAATAAAACAATAAAAAATGATCTAGCGCACTATCAACGCCAAATCTCATTCGCACGTCACTGAAAATGATCCTAAGCTTTATCACACTAATAATAGGTACGCAAAACTTGGATGTATGGATGTTTGTTATGTCTTAATCGTCTCGTTTGTCACTTAGCTAGGACAAGGGGTAAAGCGTGCTTTCATAACAAAGTTTGTTCAACTCTTTAAACCAAGACCACACACAACTCGCAGAAGTACCACTGTTTATCAATAAACCCGATTGGATTTGTGATTGAGTAATCATAGTTAAACTCTCGTTTGAATCGCCTCCGTCGAAACGTTAATTATTTCCTTATTCATGTTTATAAATAGGAATTATTCGATATCCGCTCATTATTAAATCCATAAGTCACAGCAATCACCACCGAACAGCGGCAGTGGGTGCCATTTTATGTGGCTGCGTTAAACTCGGGCCCATAAAATTGCTGCCACAGAAACATTCCTCGAAAAAATTAGCACAACTACCGATGCGTTTAATGAGAACGTGAAACACGAGCCATGGCAAATTATGGACCTTAAAAATGGCGATGAATGAGTGCGAGCCAAGTGCGAGTTTGATTTTAATCACACAAAAGCACTTATTTAGCCTGCTTATGTTTTTCCGGCCAATTGCTACCTGGATTACTTCAAGACAAGAATGGATATGTGCGTTCTAGACCGACCTTCGTTGGCCACATTGCCACTCTCCATCGGGTGAGATGGCGGTCACACCAAAGTTTAGTATTGATAAAAAAATCTTCAGTTAGGTCGTCCTAGTTAGTATTCCGATTTTGTGCTCGAACTAATTCTAATAGTCTATCCACATTATAGTAGGCTGAATCATCATTCTGATGAATGATAATCCAGCCGCGACGTCGGTGATCCAACGTCGCTTATTTGACAGCATGTACAAGCCTGCGAGTCATACCTCCCAATAAACTTAGATTTAAGCAATGCTTAAGTCGGAGATTTTTGACAGATTCTGATTGAAGAGTGCCAAAAACCGCGACTTCAGACGTGCCTAAATGTGAATTGCGTTGGAGTATTCGGAGGATAGCCTGCTATAACGCTGCCAGCATGGGATGCACAAAAGAAACAAAAGAACACTAAGAAATCAAAGAAGAACAAAGGAAAGAAAATTTTCGACTTTGACGGGCTTCGAACCCGCATACTTCCCTCAGTCCGGAAATGTGCTAACCTACTTCACCACGAGGTCGAGTGACGGTGACGAGGTGAAGTAGAAAGTTTTGGGTTATCTTTGATTTCTTAGAAATAACCCGGAGTGATTTCTAAGAGGGGCTTACGCACTATAATAACAACTATCCTAAAAGAACACTTTCTGAGGGTGGCATTATCATATTTATTAAAACCTCTATACTTAATTCAATAAAGATATAAAAACTCTTCTGTGCACAATAAGAATAGTGCGTTGTATTTTAGGTGCTCTGCACTATCTCTAATTTTTGGAAATACTGAGATGATTTTATAAAATTTTGATTGCATAAAATTGTTTTTATTCTGTACTAAGTGTAATAACTGTTAACAACTAACTAAGTGTATTAAGTGTACTAATTGCATATAAGGTCACGATAGGAGCCTAAGGACATATTGGTCCTCGTGCTCCTACCAGTAAGAGAACCGAGTAGGAGCAAGTGGAAACGGTCATGTCTCTTCTTTTCTTCTCTAACACTTTGACTGCCACCGACACACACTACTGTGTCTAATAAGCTAAGCTTTACCTAGTTCTAAGCCGGGTTTTGAGGTAAATACTATCTTCTAACAGAACCCTAATAGTTATAAAAACTATAATTGCGCTCGATTCGGTGCAAAAAGGCAAGTATTTAACATTGGGTCGTGCGGATAGCCGGTCACGTTTATTTATTAACCTAAATACAGCTTAAATACGATTCAATTTTTCGCAACCAATTCTCTATGCGACCTTTCTGGTTTTTTATTCGTGCGATTTAGTTTTCTGGTACAGCGGAACCGAAAATTAGAAGGCAGCGTGCCCGAAACAATGCTGTCACAGAGGTGGAGCAAGAATTTCGTTCTAGGGGCTATCATTTTTAATTCAAAACGTTTTCTTGTCCCATTTTTACATAATAATGTCCAAGGAGTTGGATTTCGCAGGGACAAGGATTCAACTTGCGAAAAAGTGGTGAAGAAAATCGGACCAAAGAAGTCATGAAAAATCAAAAACATTCAACTTGAACATACCAGCTACCTACCTAATAACACCCTAATATTGTTGTTTTAAAATCTCCTAAGCTTTAGGCCGCTTAGACCTCTCTATATTATTTTTAGCTACATTGCCCTACTGCATGGTTAGGGCTTCTTTCCCATTCTTTCAGTATTCACTGCCACCAGCTAGATGTTATCGACCAGTTTGGAACTTCAAAAGTTTGATTTCCTAAATACCTCATGTGTGGAGCAGTGCAGACCAGACTTTTAAAGTCTGGTTCAGCCGTGACGTACTTTATCCATTCTTTGTCAAAAATCTTTACTGTTCTAACCTATACCAACTTATACCAAGTGTAGGGGATAGAACTAGGTTGGCATGGCGCCACCTGTGCATGCAATCAAACCAACCAATGACAAAAAATTTAATTACCATCAAAATGCGTCTCTCAGTATCGCAACCGTGCCGGCATTGACGGTTTTTGTTTCTTGTGTTTTGGTAAATTTAGTGCAGAAATTGTTAATCAAACATTGAAAAACATGAATGGGTAAGTAATAACCTGTTTTTAGTTCATAGATTGTGTATTTGATGAAGATTTTAGACAGAAATAGTTATCTGAACAAACATCGTTCGACATTTGGCGGAATCGTATTGGCGGAATCGTATCGAATTATTACAACATTGCAAAGTAAAACAGTACCTAAACATTTGTAACGTGGAAGCTTATTTTATAGCAATTCTAACGATATAAGTTATACCCATAGTTCTTTACAAAACTTTAGAGATATTGTCATTTCAATCACACGCGCCGTTATCGCGCGCGGCCACTCAGAAATGCCTCCACGCACGCGCCGTTTTGCGAGAAACCCCGCCAACGCTTAAAGGGTAAATATCCGGATAAATTTCCTACACAAACAAATATTCCTACGATTGCCAGTGCAGGGGTCTTTTGCCCCCGCACTTGCAGTCCTAGCAACATCCCTGGTCCAGTGTGGGCACCGCGGGTCTCGTGACGAATGGGCCGCAGCGTATTTTTGTTTTGGAGAATACGACCGGCCGTAAATAATGGGGGCGGAAGTACGCACACTGCTTTGGTAAATTGTGTCAATAGCGTAAGGAAACCATTGCTGGTTCATTGTTATAATGTTCCACCAACGTAACTGTGGATTAAAGAGAGTCGCTCTAATCACTCCGCTCTTCACACCTATTTCTAATCCCCTACAAAAAAGAGAACAGATATATTATAAGTTCTTCTGTGTGGTGCCGGCTTAGACTTTGCACTGCCCAAACTCTTCCCGCGGGTGTCGTAAGAGGCGATATGGGCTATCCACCAGGAGCGGGCAGCAGCGCCCCTTGCAGAACCATTCTTCCACTGAACTGCGATCCCCAGACCTCATACCCAGCGTGGGGATTATGGGCACTACCTCCCATGAGATAATAGCCAATAACGCACTTATCAGGGGGAGGATGGTTCGTATTAGATTTAATATTGAAAGGTGACTTTATTGTGTAAGTGTAAGTATTATCAGCTATGTTCTAAGAGAATTGGTGCAGTCATTCAAATGTTATGATTTATTTTATAATAATATATGTATAAAGTATTTATATAAAACTACCAACTGAAGAAAAACAATTACACTTTCTCGGAATTATTTTGGGTTAACATGTAGCGGTTATCATGACTGCAATGGCAACATAGAGTTAAATATAATTTCAGAATGTTAGATACTAAAATCATAATAGCCCGTAGTTTTTTTTTTCAAACTTTTTAATTAAAATTTATGTTTTCAGTGTTGCCATCGAAAACTATTTCAACAGGAAACTTTTTGGTTAGACTATCTCCGCAGCGACTATTTCGCGATCCGTCAATCGTTATCAACAGCCATATGTCTACCACGAAGCCTTCGTGAATATCGTGAATAATTAGCAAGCTGTGACAGCGACACGCTACGGCACTCGGTGCAGCTGAGGCGAGATTAGACAAAAACAACAAAAATCGTCCATTAGTGACCCACGCGTCAATACGATTTGGTTTCGAAACATGCCGAGAATAACGGTTCGGTAAAAGGTTAAAATATGGGTAGGCTACGTTTTCGGTGGACAACGGTAACCGAAGCGGGTTTATGACAGTTTTCAATGAAAAGTTTCTCGCTTCCACATAATAACTACCTACATACCTAGTATACCCGCCCCGCACAAGATTTCTTAGGAAAAAACACTGATCGAGCGGTCTTTCCTTTGAAAAATGACAAAAATCTGCCCCAGGTCCACCAAAAACGCAGTCTAAAGGTGGCAGCAAGAACAAACCTACTTTTAAATTTATAAATGTGCTCAAAAATAAAAAAGGAACCTCGCGGGATAGCTATTCTCTTGTGTGCTTTTCTTGTTTTTATTCGAAGTATGTCATTGTTTGCGTTCAAAACTATATGACGACATAACTAACAACGTTAGCTAACAATACTTAAAAGGTAACTATTTAAATTTTGTAATAGTAGCTCACAACTTCTCTTCCAAAACATTACGTCCTCAGTACAGTCAGCCCAAAATAAAAATGCAGAACTGTTAAACAGGTTGACGTGCATGTGTGAAAACTCAACGTAACTCAATCAGAATTGCAACGGCAATCGCATTACCTCTTCAATGGAAAAGTGCTGTTGGACTCTTGTCATTTGTTTTCTGTTCTCTGTTGTGCTGGCCTGACTGTAAGGGCCGGACTCCACATAAGCGGAGACGAGAGGAGCGGAGAACAAATGTGTTTTAAACAACCAATAGAACGTCGTTATTCATACATCTCGTCTCCGCTCAGTTTCAGTGGATACCACCGAGCGGAGATGTATTGTATTTTTATGCGAAGAAAACAAAGAAAAATCGAAGCGGAGATGTGAGCTGTGCCTCGCAAGCGGCGACGTCACGCAGCGGAGACGGGAAGAGATGTGAGCGGCGGCGTGCAGTGAGCGGCTCCGCTTCGGACATCTCCGCACATCTCCGCTTTGGTGGAGTCTGGGCCTTTAGAGGGTTGGGATTATTTTTTTAGCTGTAGGGTCTAGTTACGAATTGTATGAGATAAAGCGTTGTGTTTACGATTTTGAGGAACCAAGAAAAATGTAGAATATTATGTAATCTGAGTTTATTACCACAGGTATCCCGTGAGTACTAAAATCTAGGCCTAGTTTGACAACCAAACCCGCTAGGTTCGCCCCTTAATTATAGACAGGCAACTGTACTTACTTTTTCTTAAATGTTATTATAGATAGGTATAAGAAGCTAACTTTGAAATCTCTTTCCTACAAGTAAAGCTTCGAAATTCCTCTCCAAAATCAAAACAAAGAGAATCACCCAACTTTTCAGCCTCACATTAAAATAATTCATAGCGGCACAATGCAGCAATTTCAGTAATTCACTTTAATGCATTTTACCTGAACTGAATGCGTTCGCACATTAAATAACGTCAGCCAAAAAACCTTTATGGGCCGCAAAGTGCGCCCGGCCCGTTATGGCCCGCCCTGGGACCACAAACCGCGATTATCCAAACATTTAGCGGCCGAAACGAGTCATTCTATCTAAAACCTGGCAAAATGAAGCTGAGCCTACTTAGGTACACTAGAAATGGGGTTTGGAAATGAATTAAACTTAAAAGTAGATCCCCAAATACCTACATTAAAGAAAATACTTAGGCCTCAATATTCATGAATCAATAAAGAACATCAATAATATATAATCTCTCCATTTGATATACTTAAGCACCTTTTTTAAAATAGAATCAATGGGATTCTCCCGAAAGATAAAATGTTTTTACAACAACTATCAAAAGATGCCTGGTACAAACAAAACAAGACCCGTCAAGTGCGAGTGTAACTCGCGCGCCGAGGGTTTCGAACGTTTGTGAACAAGTAGGTATGTACTAAAGGTACCGGTTAGAAACTCCAAAATTTAATGAAGACCTAACACTAGTAGGTACCAACCTACATTTCAGATGGATCTCTCTCCATGCTTCGGTGATAGGGTGTAGCGGTAATTTTTTCGACTTTTTTCAAAATATTTCGAAAAGTATTAAACCTACAGAAATTTCAAATCGGTACCTTTCATATGGTACCCCACTCAGTGGGGTAGCCCCCCCTTTTGAAAATTATCCCCCCTCTTTTTGACCATTTTTCAAAAAGTGTTCATTTTACAGACTTCTCTATATTTTTCCTGTAAAATATAGATCTATATCTACAAACGCTTCACACATTTTGAATGGATCGCTCTGCAAACTTCGGAGATAGGGGGGGGGGAACGGGTAAAATTTCGACTTTTTTCAATATATTTCAAAAAGTATGAAACCTACAGAAATATTAAAAACTGTTTTCAAATGTACAAACCGATACCTTTCATGTGATACCCCACTTAGTGGGGTAGCCCCCCCTTTTGAAAATTATCCCCCCTCTTTTTGACCATTTTTCAAAAAGTGTTCATTTTACAGACTTCTCTATATTTTTCCTGTAAAATATAGATCTATGTCTACAAGCGTTTGATACATTTTGAATGGATCACTCTGCAAACTTCGGAGATAGGGGGGGGGGGAAAGGGTAAAATTTCGACTTTTTTCAAAATATTTCAAAAAGTATGAAACCTACAGAAATTTTAAAAACTGTTTTGAAATGTACAAACCGATACCTTTCATATGATACCCCATTCAGTGGGGTAGCCCCCCCTTTTGAAAATTATCCCCCCTCTTTTTGACCATTTTTCAAAAAGTGTTAATTTTACAGACTTCTCTATATTTTTCCTGTTAAATATAGATCTATATCTACAAACGCTTCACACATTTTGAATGGATCGCTTTGCAAACTTCGGAGATAGGGGGGGGGGAACGGGTAAAATTTCGACTTTTTTCAAAATATTTCAAAAAGTATGAAACTTACAGAAATTTTAAAAACTGTTTTGAAATGTACAAACCAATACCTTTCATATGATACCCCACTTAGTGGGGTAGCCCCCCCTTTTGAAAATTATCCCCCCTCTTTTTGACCATTTTTCAAAAACTGTTCATTTTACAGACTTCTCTATATTTTTCCTGTAAAATATAGATCTATATCTACAAACGATTCATACATTTTGAACGGATCGCTCTGCAAACTTCGGAGATAGAGGGGGGGGAGCGGGTAAAATTTCGACTTTTTTCAAAATATTTCAAAAAGTTTGAAACGTACAGAAATTTCAAAAACTGTTTTGAAATGTACAAATCGATACCTTTCATATGATACCCCACTCAATGGGGTAACCCCCCTTTTTGAAAATTATCCCCCCTCTTTTTGTCAATTTTTCAAAATGGGTTCAGTTTACAGACTTCTCTATATTTTTCCTGTAAAATATAGATCTATATCTACAAACGCTCAATACATTTTGAATGGATCGCTCTGCAAACTTCGGAGATAGGGGGGGGGAATGGGTATTTTTTCGACTATTTTCAAAATATTTCAAAAAGTATGAAACCTACTGAAATTTCAAAAACTATTTTGAAATGTACAAACTAATACCTTTCATTTGATACCCCACTTGACTCTGTAGGTCTCTTTTAAAATTTTGACATTTCAATTTGTATGGAAAATGTTCATTTTCATTTTTCATTTTTTTTCATTTTTTTTTCTTAAAATCTGTACAGGCACACGAAATGTATTATTATTTTAAATTTCAAGTTGATAGCTGCTGTAGTTGCTTAGTTATTAAGGAGGGAAAAAAGGACAGACAAAGCGAGACCATAAGGGTTTCGAAACCGATCTTCGAAACCCTAAAAACATTGAAATAATTTAAGTTCAAGAGCTCAGCACTAATTAAGCGTCATTATTACCTTCTCTGAGATCAGTGTATTGTAGTGTAAGCTCCGCTTTAATTGATAATGAAAGGACCGGGACCTGATGCGCGAGAATAGATCTAGTTCTGTCAGTAATTAGCGAGACTGAGCCACATTAATGATTTACGTCGGATGCGGTCCCTGGCGAGTCGTGGAGCATCCTTCAACTGGACTGCATGGTACGACGTAGTAACGGAAGAATAAGTAAAGCAATGATGCCCGTATCAGTAACAGGCCGACCGTAATGAACAAACTTTTGACTCCAAATAGTTACACTTAAAAGAGAGATAAAAAAGAGCACACTCAAATACCTGTCTGTAGTTTGTAGATTGGACTTATAACAAACTAGTTTTTCTAAGTCTCGTAATTAATATAGATTTAAACATTTGTTAACACTTTCATAGCCTAAGACGCAGATGTCTATCTGGAGCGGCTGGTTGCGGCGAAGGAAGCTGGGCAGTAAATGCGTTAAGCTTTTCACTATATAATATCATAGCTTTTTTATGTAGAACAGATTGCTATCTTCATTTATAAAACTATATTCTAATTTTAAAATATTTCTCAAGGAAATAACTTCAAAGATTTCAGGGGGCTTACCAATCGATGCAGCTCACTCTGCCTAAGTTACTAAAAACTTTTCAGTGAATTAAACTTGTTCAGTAAGTTGTTGACTGTACTATAAAACCAATACCTAAAATAATTACTAATTTTTCGGTATTGTGAGGTATCATAGGATGTTATGATGGTATTTCCTTTAAAACAGCTAACTGTCGCATTTTTAACTAACGACGACAGCGGATGCCGATAACAATTTGTGGGCGGACAGTGCAGTGTTTTTGTTTTTGCTGATAATGATAACATTCGCTTTGTCGAGTTAAATGATGGTTGATGAGTTTGAAAGAGAATTTTATTGACTTTCAATGCAAGTGACTTTTTAAACAGTGACCCTTTTACACAGTTCTTTTTAGAAAGATTTCGTTAAAGTTGAATTTTTTTCTGATATGGTTTAACTTTCATCTAAATATTTAGTTCATTTAACTTTTTCCCTGTACTTAAGGGCATCCAGGGTAAAAATAAAAGTTGCAACACTGTTTCACCAGGTAGACTATGTACACAAGGCAAAATACACGTTTTTTTTATAAACCTCCAATTGAATGCTCTTGACGCGAGATTACTTTTGGATAGTTTATTCAGTTTATATTCGGCCGTTTTTGAGTATCAAGTTGGGAATTATGAGTCGAGAGACCAGATATTTTTTTTTGTTCTATAAGCCGGAGTGTTGCATTTATGTTATTGTTTTATTTTACTACTAACGGGTGTTTATGATAATAATAGCTTGAGAGCAATGTCTGTTAAAGTATTGTGTGCTTGCTTATATAACAGTAGGGAATAATTGTGTTTAGAGAGGGTGAGTAAAATATTCTCAAATATGCACTCCTGATTCGAGAATGTTACATGATGATGTCGTCCTAGCTGAATCTTCGGCCACGGCAGCCAGTCTTCTAACTTCCTGACTCCAGGTCTGTCCACTCCACAACTGTTACTGTGAATTTTCCTTGCTTTTCTACTTGAAGCGATATTCTGATGACGCAGTTACAGTCATCAATGTTGTACTCTTTCCAACTGAGTTCGGATCATGTGATAAGTACTCGATATTTCTGTTAAAAAACCACAATGAGGTAGGATCTCCCATCGAAGAAAATACTTCGTAGGTTCTCCCATCGAAGAAAAAGCCTTTTATTAATATCGAAGTTGGAGTCCTAGAAGTTTTGAAAGTAGGTAGGTATAGCTCTTAAAATCTCACTTGTCTTCAAAACACTAAGACCAGACACCAAACAGTCGCACAGCCATCTCATCAAGATGTGACAAAAGCAGGTTCTATGCAAAAGTGCGTGTAATCAGGATCAGTGCATCAGTGGGAGCTAGTCGGAAGTGCAGAGTGATTAGAGTTCCGGCCGCGACAGGCGACCGCGACTTAAAGTAGAGCTAGCTAGCTTGACTCTCTAGCCCAAGTCATTCCAATGCTGCCCGTTCAAGGGCCTCGTACCCACCCACCATTCCCATTCCCATTCCCTACAGACATCGTGATCCTAGAATCCTAGCATCCAGTTCGTATGCTTATCATTTCTATAATATAGTAAACGTACTAATCTATGATCAAATCCTTTGTTAACGTTTTGACACGAGATTTGATCATCGAAAAACCGGCTGCAAGCAAGTCTGTAGGTACTTACTTTTGAACTTAAGCTTTTATTTTTAATACAAAGGGCTTTTATTAATTTATTCAATCTTTTGTTTTGTCGCTTAGCGACCACATCCAGTATTATATTATACCTACAATAGGTTGATTTTGCGAATTAGTTTTAAAAGATAATAATATTATAAAGTTTAAGTATAATAATAGACAGGGTGACCCAAGAGTGACGTACAAAAAAAATTATGCTTCACCCCCGGGGGTACCCGAAAATACCCCATGATGGTTCCTGATATTTCGTAGTTTTCGAGTTAGGATTTTTTTGAGCTTTCAAATCGAGTCTCGTCGGCTCCCAGAAACTTGTTGAAAAAGTCTGGGTTTTCCTGAGATCTCAGCAGTTTTATGTTACAGAAAGGAACTCTTCTTGGATAGTCCGATTCTTGAAGATGCTGGACGCGCTGAGCGTGGTAAGCATGGCGACCTTTCTAGAATAAAAAAATTCATAAAAGTCACGACATGGGCTAGAAAGAGCTTAAAAGTTAGAATAACTAAATAACCATTTTTAACTTTGAAGCTCTTTCTAGCAAAGGTCGTGACACTGGTATATTTCTTCATTTTGAGAACTTTTGTAAAGTATATAATGATCTTAATTTTTTTGGAATAATAGACTACAAAGTCACTGGTCGTCAAATCGCGGGTCGCGGTCGATACCACCCGTCGGCTAACCTTGGAAGTACACGGGCCCGGCCGCGGAAGAACAACTTAGGGAAGCAATCTGCTAAATAAGTACCACTGTGATCGCAAGCTGCTCTACTTGCAGCTTGAGAAAAGTTTATGTAGCTACTTTTTTATGTGAAAACTACAGTACCTATTTACGAGGTAAGTAGTGACCCGAGGGCTGGTGAGTATCTGGCGCAGCGCATCAGCATTGCCATACAGCGGGGCAATGCAGCCAGCGTCTTGGGGACGCTTCCGACTGGTATTGATATGGATCTGTTGAGCTACCTGTAGATTGTTTGCGACAGCCTACAGTTAGCTCAATTGTTTTAATTGTAAATACAGCTAGTATTTACATTTACATTATTTTTAATTTATTTCTATTTGATTGTAATTTTCTTTGTGAATAAAGTAGTTAAACCAAGAAATAAATTAGTAAGATTTAAGTCATAGGGTTTGTTTTCAATTGTGTTTTTAAAATCGATACAAAACAAATCAATATAAATCGGTTATCTATTCTTCATGTAATTGCAATTTATATTTTAGTTATGTAGTACTAAAACAATACACAAGCGTCAATATTGACTTTCAAAAACCAATGTAAATAAATTTTAAGAACCAAAGTAAGTTCTCACGTATTTTCCAGCTATCGCAGGTATTTGGTGATACGTAGTTTTGTAATTACTTTACCTAATTACGTATTAACCTAGTTCATTAGTTAATTCACAATATTCGTAGAGAGCCTCGTGTAACCAGTTCGTGAATCACGCAGGTAATAAAAACTTTTATTGTTTTTGCCACATTTTATTTATCCTAAGTAGGCGTGCTTTTAAATATTTAAAAGAAAAATTATTACTAAAAGTTGGTGCGAGTGCGAACCATAGTGCTCAACACTCGTAAAAATCATTTTCATTATTTTTAATCGATTAAATTGATGTGTGATAGAGGCCTGTGTAAATTGACTGAGATTATATCATTGTAATGATGATGCTAGGTATAATTATTGATTATTTATCGGGTATTTGTCGTGGACCTTTTGTTATTATCTCCCCTACGATGCGTACATTATCTATAATTTTGGCATTTACAGCCATGTCGATATTTTAGAGGCATATTTTTAACAATTCGGCAATCTAGCGTATAGGTACTTATTTATATGTTTTTCTTATCAAATTCATGTTTATTTTAATAAGTTACTTTTATTTTGTTGTATTACATTCTCAGCGTGCATAAAAAAATCTGAAAATCCGTAGTAGAGCATCATTCCCCGCGAAGTAAGTTGGTTGAATTATTTTGCTCTCGTCTCGTTACTTTCCGCGTTTCCGCAGGTGTGGCAATCATATTGTCTCAAAAGGGGGCTCGGGGGTGTATTCTTTAATC
Source organism: Eupithecia subfuscata (assembly GCA_963564075.1). NCBI lineage: Eukaryota > Metazoa > Arthropoda > Insecta > Lepidoptera > Geometridae > Eupithecia > Eupithecia subfuscata. The sequence goes on along the minus strand of OY751099.1, from coordinate 2,878,370 downwards.
TTGCTGATGAATTATGATTAACAGAGTGCACTCAATTCTATTAGATGCGTTGGGAGTTGGATGTGTTTTTAAGATGTGATTCCAAGAACAGCCATTCTCGTTAATGACAGTTTTGTAATTCAATTTGAAAGTATCTGCTTCTTCCACCTACCCTGATAGATTAATGCTGGCTGAAACTTTAAAACTTTCTTTGGTTATAATGTCATGAAATGAACTCGGACAATATAAAAAGTGGAAATGTAGAGGAGTCTTAAAGTAAACTTTCTACGTAACAGATCCGGACCCGGATATCTATATATATCTATGTCTAGTATACCTAGCTATACACTAGCCATACTTGATGTAGAATGTTTGTACACAAACTGCCCATACTTAATCTAAAATTCATTCTATTGCCGTGTCATCTTAACACGCAATTATCATGACTTGTCGATTTGAGATCCTTCCTTCAAATATCTGAAATATGACGCCAAGCAAGTGAGTTTTAGTTATTTGTGTTGTAGTTTGTATACAAACATTGTACATTGAGTTTGGCTTGTGTAAAACACAGAAATACAAAATGTGTCAAATGTCGACAAAATGTAACATAACATTTAATAATAGTACCAATCGATTATATACTTTAAACCATTTTATTACGACATAAATTCTAATTAGTCAAATCAGGTAGGAGATAATAACCGGAAGGCTAATTACCACGAGAACGTCATTCAGTGGCATTATAAAGACCACCTACTGAGTTCGTACAGTTCAGCCCACCATGGTTTAGCCGAGAAGACAAGGTTTGTCAGTGTTTGTCTCTTGGTATTACACTCATTTTTCTGTGTCTCACTTAAATTCTACAGTGCTAATAAACCACAAAAAACACATTTTGTTTATTCAATCGCTAAGTGCGTAAATCACGTTCCTAAAATAGGTACTAGATTCTAGGACTAGTACCTTTAGCAGCTTAACTCTATAATGGTTAAGTATTTGCATTACTCTTTGGATAAGCACTTGGATAAAATCATTAATTTTAGGCTCCTGGTCTGTTCTAAATTTTTATTATTGTACACCAATTACCAAACCAAGGATTTTAAAATGTCTTTCCAAGTTTATTCTAAAGATTTTTCAATTTAAATTTAAGTTGTAATTTAATATTAATTTTGTTTGTTTGTTTTGTAAATGCAGTTACGTTTACACGAGTCTAAATATCAATAAAAATATTTGACCACGTAACGGATTCCCGAAAGAACAATATACCTTATAGAATGAAATGAAGCTCTGAAGTTGATCAATAAGAATGTATTAATAACTAGCTGCCGCCCGCGGCTTCGCACGCGTTGTTTCTATGCAAACGTTAAAAGGTGATTTCTATCCCATGAGAACTGATTTATGGGATAAAAAGTAGCCTATGTTTGATTCCAGGATTAGAATTACCTGTATGCAAATTTCAGCTCGATCCGTTCAGTAGTTTTGGCGTGAAGAGGTAACAAACATCCATCCATCCATCCATCCAAACTTTCGCATTTATAATATTAGTGTGATTTAGGGCAAATAGCCTTTATTTACAAAGAAAATTATACTAGTACTTACAATATTTTTTATTATTAATTGGTTCTGATGGCATAGGAAATATTTATAAGCAAAACACAGTGGCCAAAGGATCTTCGGCCAAATGAAAGCCGCCGTAATGTAGCCGAAACTCGCACTGGGAAGCCACAGTTGGGTACATTGCGCCAACCGCGAATCTGACGCGGAATTCTGTTAATGCCATATTGCCCGCGCAAACCGTATCACCACCACGTAATAATATTAAGTCTGGGAACTATTGTAGTTTTCCTACGTCATTGCATTCAACTTCAACTTCTTGTTTGATGGCTTCTGCGTCAGGTTTGACACAATTTTGCCACCATTGCATTCTAAAGATGAAGAAAAAAAAATTTTTATTTGCCATATCGGTAGGTTAATACATTATGTGAATCAACGTGCTGACTTTAGTTGGTATGTCTAAATATTTGAGAGAATAATGTGCAATAAATTAAAATTTACCAAACGGTATCTATGTAGTAGAAAACATTGTGAAAAAACTCCAACCTTTCTCATTTCCTCTAAATACTAGTTGAGACGCAATGTGCGAGCGATAAATTTTGTTTACAACTTTCAAGCTCAACTTTTCAAAGGTAAACCGACTTCCTAACGCTTCTGTAGGTATTTGAAACCAGCATCTAGCATTCACACAAGTGAATACTAGACGCTTGAAGTAAAGAAGAAGAGTACCTCACCTCTCCTCAACAGCCCACATTGGTCCACTGCTGGACGCGGGCGTCCCCCTGATAAGCTTTTATTGGCTTTTATATCATGGGGGTTAATACCCATAATCCCCACGCTGGGCTGGGGATCACAGTTCGGTGGTAGTATTGTATTGCCGGGGGCGCTGCTGCCCGCGCCCTGTGGATATCCCTTAGTCGCCTCTTACGACACCAGCGGGAAGAGTTGGGGTGGTGCAAATTCTGAACCGGCACCACACGGCAGGAGTACTCGCAATACTAACTGTACTATGTATGTGATATCCATCCATCCAGTTATCTGGCATCCATTACACAAGCTCTGCTTAGCTTGCGTCTAGATGGCATTGTGTGAATTGTCCACCATTATTTATGCTAGAGATGCAGTATATCATAAAAAAGCTGATGATGTTCCGTTCTCCGGCCTGCAAGGGGACACCGCCTTGCATGTACAACTGACACAGTGATTGCGTCATGCACATCAGTGTACGACGCAATCACGGTGTCAGCTGTCGATCGCAAAGAATATCAAACAAGGTACAATTGTACCTAATTTAGTACATAGATGTAATTCTACCTAAATTTCTACCTATGGATAGATATTCTATGTAGTTAATAAATAAATAATGCTGGACAATCCACGCAGCATCATCTATGTATGGGTAATTTCTATGTATAATAAAAAATATGTAGTAATATATTGTATATAAAGCTCTGCTGAGCTAGATGATTCTATGTGGATTGTCCAGCATTATTTATTTCTTATTTATTTATGCAGCCAGCGTCTTGGGGACGCTTCCGACTGGTATTGATATGGATCAGTTGAGCTACCTGTAGATTGTTTGCAACAGTCTGCAGTTAGCTCAATTGTTTCAATTGTAAATATTAGTATAATTTTCTTTGTGAATAAAGGCTTTATCTAGCAACTTATTACAATACATAACATATATAGATAAATTTTATTTTATATATAATTTTGTTTGTCATATCTGTGACTGACGTAACAAAACCACCACCGCCTCTCCAGCTGTCACCGCATCGCATTAATATAACGAAATTCAAACATTAATACCCTGAAACACAATCACGGATGGGCGCTTAATCGAGTTAGCTGCTATTCGGTTAAGCCCTTATCGGGTAATCTGGCCCATTGTCTCTGTGATCATGAGGGCTATATACTGGCAATTTGGCCCTTAAGGGCTTTCTACACTTGCTCGGATATTGGGTTGGAATGTGAGGTCCTAACGAGTTTACATTTAAATGTTATGGTTAAACGTCTTTTACGACTCTGCAGCTATGTTTGTTGAGGAGCTTACACATTGACTTGACTAGTGACGACCCAAATCCCTCAAAGTATAGAACTTAGGTTTTATCTTTGAAGCTAATTCATCATCCTATAGATGCCCCCTAATGAGCGCCATAGCGCCCTGTATTCAGCTTGACGCATCCAGAATCTGCCCGCGGTCTTTCGCAGGTCGTCGTCTATCTCACCCGGCAGCAGGCGTCCTACACTACGTTTGCCGAGTCGTAATCTCGATTAAACGCCTAAGATACCAACGAAAAGTTGTCTGTCATGCTCTAAAAAACCTATCTACTTTAGTTCAATCAATTTAAAACAACAAAGCTTAAACAAATACGTGAAGTGGGAATATTTTATATTTTATAATTAGCTGTTTGTTATGTTCGTAGTTTATTACCTATTATTTACTATGAATGAACGACTGTATGTTATAACTAAGTACCTACTTATTAATTTAGTTCTCATGTAAGTGACGTAATTGTCTTTATGAGAATAAAGTTCTTTAAACCTTCTAAAACAGAGCTTTATCGATGTTCAATACAAAGCACCTTGGTCCAAAGCTGGACACAGGCCTCCCCCTGATATGCGGCTTAGGGGAGGTAATGCCCATAATCCCCACGCTGGGCATGCGGGTTGGGGACAGCAGTTTGGTGGTAGAATTGTTCTACAGGGGGCGCTGCTGCCCGCTTCGTGTGGATATCCCTTAGTCGCCTCTTACGGCACCCGCGGGATGAGTTTTGGTGGTGTAAATTCTAGGCCGGCACTACACAGCTACAGCTTGCTGATGTAAATCAAGCAGTTTTTTCCTGACTCCGGGCTGCTACTTTGAAATTTTTCTTGCAAATAAATCCCATTAACAACAATTGGCCCGACCCGGGATTTGAACCCAGGACCTCATAATCAACGATTGAACAAGCTGACCGCTAGACCAACGAGGCAGTAGAGGGCTCCTTGTAAGTAGACTAGTTATAATGTAACTTTTGACAGTCCCATAACACCCGGCAAGTATGAAAGCACCTCTACCCAGGAGGCACAATGACAGATCAAGACAAAGAGAATTCGAACAATGCATCTCATAAAACGAAATGTTTATACTATTCCGGACAATGATGTTGTTTTACAGATCACTTACGAATCATAATGTACTACTGTTTTGTCTGTAGCATCACTATGCCTTTCTTTAGGTCCGGGTGATTCCTTATACTTTATACTTACCTACTTATTCTTTACTGGCTTCTGCCCGCGCCTTCGCACGCGTATTTTCGGTATAATAAGAAGCCTATTATCTAAGTTAGGTTTTGTTCTAAGCGTACGCCAAATTTCATCTTGATCTGTTCTGTAGTTTTGGATATCCTAGGTAACAAAAATTTAGATTTCTGTTTCGGCTTTATATATTAGTAGGAGACCCCAATTCTTCCCGCGGGTGTCGTAAGAGGCGACTAAGGGATATCCACCGGGGGCGGGCAGCAGCGCCCCCTGCAGAACAATTCTACCACCAAACTGCGATCCCCAACCCGCATGCCCAGCGTGGAGATTATGGGCAATACCCCCATGAGATAAAAGCCAATAAGGCGCTTATCAGGGGGAGGCCTGCGTCCAGCAGTGGACAAATATAGGCTGTTGAGGTGAGGTGACGAAATACACAAATGTAGGTTTGTCTGGAAGAGATCTCTTAGCGATGGAAACCGCCCTTTGTACGTTCACATTACATTCTTATCATTTCTTTGTGTCTTTGTGTGGTAAAATAAAGTGTTATCTATTATATTGTTATGAGTGCTATTTTCTATTGTTTAATATATAAATTGATTGTAAATTAGTTATTGTTATTATTTTTGTTATGACTTTTTATTTTTTATAAATATTTTGATGGTACCTACTAGTTTAAATTATTTTTCAATTAATTTAATAGTCTTATCAATACTATTGTGAAATACAATAAAATAATAGAAAACAATTGAGCTAACTGACTGTTCCAAAGAATCTACAGGTAGCTCAACTAATCCATTGAAACAAAAGAGATCTAAATTAATTTCGATTTGAAGTACCTACCTGTAATTGAGGTGGCACTTGAATGTGTTATTTGAAAGAAATGGCCCACAACACACTCCATGTTTTGGTGTAAACTGCATTGCTGCCATTTTTTTTAATTAAATAAATAAATCTATCCATCTAAACGTACCAAATAAAACTTCCCAGCTGAAATCAAAACAGAGAACAAAAGTCCGAGCCAAGTCCAGCCACCATTCAGTTAACTTTAAAGTTACTCAGACTGTAAACAGCGGTCAGAAACCAATACTCAGGTGGAATAACCGTCAAATACCAACTTAAACTCAGCCACGAACAAATAAGTAGATAGAAGGGGCTGTCAAAACTGTCAAAAACAAAACTATAAAGTTAGCTTTATGCACTAGATAGCGGTCGAAACGTCGAAGTCGATTCAGTTTGTTCTTTTACAACGTGACGCACCGTTTGCGATATCTTCTGGTCGTAACCCGTCGTTTCATCAAAAGTAGGTAATGGGGTTCAGTCAAAGATTTTAAAAATTACAATTTAATTCTTCTTTATTCACAAAGAAAATTACAAGCAAATAATAGAAACAAATTAGAACTATTTACAATTGAAACAATTGAGCTAACGCAAGACTGTTGCAAACAATCTACAGGTAGTTCATCAGTATCAATTGATCCATATCAATACCAGTCGGAAGCGTCCACAAGACGCTGGCTGCATTGCCCCGCTGTATGGCAATGCTGATGCGCTGCGCCAGATACTCACCAGCTCTCGGGACACAAGTAGCTTCGACCAGACGCTCAGATAATTTTTTACAAACTCGAAGAGCCTCGGTACCCCCCGGACTTAGAGTCTCGACTCGACAATTGAATAAGAGAAACAAAATGTAACTAGTATTTACAATTAAAACAGTTGAGTTATCTGCAGACTGTTGCAAATAATCTCAAGGTAGCACAACTGATCCATAAACTTACATAAACTGAAAACTAGCCCACACTAAGCATAGGTAGAGTTGCAACTTGTAAAGCTGTAAATTTTAGTTGAATTAATATTACGAAAATAATTTACTACATAATATTCAATTCCTGATAAACTAATTAACTCGAGCACTTTATCGATTATGTTTGTGGCAATGTATGATTTTGTTTTTTTAGCCCGTCGTCGTCGTGTCGTCCAAGGAAGACAAAAATTGATTGACCCACTTCACGTCCTAACATTACGTAAATAATATTTCACTGATAGCGTATCCCAAATGTCTAATTAAGCCAATTGTTTTTTAATTAGTCAACAACTAAATGGCGAAGCAATTAGGCATATTCATATTAATGGCTCCTACATTTTAGTATCGGTTTCATTTCTTTAATAGCATCCAGTGGTAACATTTATGAACAAACATTATGAACAAATCTATTAGCATGTGAAACTTAATGATCTGTACTTCATCATCATCATCTTCATCAGTATAATGTTAGTACCTACATTATTAGACAGATCTCCCTTAGTGAGTGCTATAGCGCTCTGTCTTCAGCTTTCCGCATCCAGCATCTGCCTGCAGTCTTCCGCAGGCCATCATCGTCATCATCTCACCTGGCCGGGGCATCCTACACTACGTTTGCCGATCTTAAGTATGTTTGATCTGGACTTGTATATTTTTAAATACTTATTTTTTGTTTAACTATGGCTGAATCTCTGATATATGTAGAAGATTAGGTTATTAGACGATTAGGTTATTTGACTTAAAATAAACTTAAACAACCTTCTAAAACTAAACATTCCACGCTAAAAAACAGGATAGAAAGTGCAGCTCTTTGGCAGCAATCAGTTTTAAATATGATGCAGCATTTATATAAAAACGATAAGATATATTGCTTTTATCATTAAGGCTAATACATCAAACAAGTGAATAAAAAATATATCGTCAACTTTATCGAGAAGACATAAAATTAAAACGTTTTACGCTTATAACGTAACGTGCCAACGTTACAACGTTAATTCAACGTTACATCGTTAAGTTAACGTAACGATAACTTTATTGATACAGCAATTTTATGACATTATAAAAACAAACGTTTCGTATTAATTATGGACGCATCCCAATCGTATAATCTTTGATGGCAGTTGTAAAATGTTCCAAATCGTCGTCGTCATAATTTATGAAGCATGTTATGGATGGATTTATGACAATTCTGTCTGTTTGTACGTTAAAGTCTCGTGGGGTGGTATTTACTGAGTCATCCAGTCTTCAAATGTTGTCTGAGTATACTACCTGTACGATATAAACCTATTCAATTATTACATGGCGTTTCATTGAATAACTCTAAATGGGTCAGTATTAATGTCAGTATGAAGCTGGCGATCGCGGTGTGAGGGTGGGACCAAGATGCACCTAGTCTATTTGCAGCACCTCGTGCGGAGTCGCACCACCGAGGCTGGGCAGTGAATGCATTAACTCCTCCCGTGGATGTCTTAAGGTGCTACCTCCCCTCAAACAAGAGCCGCCACCTTTTTATAACGTTGAAGAAAAGAAATCTCAAAAATTACGTTGGGCAGTTTGCGATACCTATGTATGTATATCTAAGCGTTTTTTAATGCCTCTGTAATAGTTTTATTTTGTATAGGCAAGGATACGAAGTTACCCTTGGTGGCCACCAAACTCTATCTACGCATCTCTGCCTTTAGGCATTTTGTATAGTTTACTACACAAAATAAAACTTTTACAGAGGCACTAAAACAAGCTTATAATAGGTATCACATTTCACATATCTCCTGCGCCTAACCTCTCCCCGGTCGTGTCGGTCTACCGTCCCATCGGATTATGAGATTGACGGAATAGAGAGTGCACCTGTGTTTGCGCGCACACTTGTGTACTATAATATGTCCTGCGCACCTGGCTAGTCTCCGATGAGACTGGCCGCCGTGGCCGAAATTCGGCTAGGAGGACATCATCATCATCATCAACCTTACAACGTTGTTTACCTATAGTATATATTTTCACGGTTTGTTTTCCATTTTTCCCTCAATCGAGGGAGAAATGGATATTTCATATGGATATTTATAATGGATATTCCATTTTTCCCTCAATCGAGGGAAAAATGGAAATTGTAGGCTAAATTTAGCTTAAGTGGCTGCATACTTTCCATATTATTTAAAAAGCTTCCAGAATTTAGTTTAAATATTGTAAAACCTAGATTAATTCGTTCTTATTTATTATAAGTAAACCCTGTGTTTGTATGAGAATAAAGTCTTTAAACCTATCGCATCTTTAAATCTACGCGATCAGCGCAAGTCTGATTCTGTATGTCTGTTCTGTATGTAAGTCTATGGAGTTTAAGACAAAAGTGTCTTAAAAGGCATAGATTCTTATTTTACTCCAACACACTCCAAGTAAAGTTAATTACAAAAATTGATTTAAAAGACGTCGCCATAACTGCTATAAGTTAGAGAAAAACTTTTCAATCCCACTAAAAGCGCCTGGTTTGTCTCAGACGTCTCGTCTGGTTATCGGCCGGTAATGTATGAAGTCGCAGCGTTATTTTATAACTCACTTCACGTAATAGGCTTGGTGTAATTCACTTTACTGTAATTCGAGTTTAACCTGCAATGTTTTTATCTTTATTAACAAAGGGAATTATAATTAAGGAAAGGGATCGAATTAGAATTAGTATTTGCAATTCAAACGGTCGAGGTAACTGCTGTCTGTTGTAAATAATCTAGAGTAAGTCCGTAAAAATCTAATTGATAAAGCTACCTGTAGATTGTTTGCAACAGTCTGCAGTTAGCTCAATTGTTTCAATGGTAAACACTATTTCTGATTTGTTTCGATTATTTGATAGTCATCTTCTTTGTTAAAAAGATTATTAATAAATGTATTGTTTAGATTTCCACCAGTAGGTAGATTGATTAATATCAATAAGGAAGCTTCTCCGAGACGCTGGCTGAACTGCCCCGCCGCCGTATGGCACTGCTGATGCGCTGCGCCAGATACTCACCATGTTTTAAACTTTAGTTGAAATGGTTTTTTGAGGGGCTTTAACTGTGAGTGAGGGAGACATAATATTTGTTCTAATGTAAAATACAGTGTATATTTTTATAGTTATTTGTATTTGTATTTATTTATTCCATCGTAGATGACACTTGATGTTACACTTGATGTCGTTACATTCTATATTTATGTACTATTTTAATAATATCATGTATAGGTATTTCGTTATAGGAAACACCATAAGGTACAAAGGTAAAAAAAACAGACAGACATGACTGAAAATTAAATAAAATTATATATAAAAATATATTCTCTAAGCATAGTAAAATAATTTTTAAAAAAAAATAAGTAGTCTAGACAGATAAACAGAAAGTGATCATGGTCATGTATTTTGTCTGATCTTTATTGATTTTTTTCTTTATTCTAAGATTTTTTTAATGATAACAATGTCTTAATGAACTCCTTTTTATTTAAATAGCTTCCAAGTCCTATTAAAAAAGACATTCATTTAAATTTGCTCATTCTATTAACATCTTCATGACATCATTTTGAAATTATTAATGTTATTTATTGATAGATTTATTTGTTTTGTAATTTTACTAACCGTCCTTAATTTTAATTATATGTGTTACTAACAAAATGATTGTTATGAATGAATAAATGAATTTTCAATTTCAATTTAAATTTTCGATGAATTTAATTTATGCAGCTGACTGCAATTCCATCTACTTTACCATACATTTCAGATATTATTTACATAGTAAACATAGTACCTAGGAATAATGCAAACTGTTAACATAGTAGATGGCGAAAACTAATCAAAGTAATGACTTCTACACAATCCCGTTGAGTGGATTAGCTATATTCAATTACTACGACAGTTCTGATATTATGCAGTCCCCTAAACGAGCGTTCAGGAGGCTAGGGGTGAAGACGCCGGCTATTCGCACTGGAATTTATATTGTAAGGAACTTTGGTGGTTTTATCTTCTGAGAATTTTTAACAATCCTTTCCAAAAGCATGGCTGAGTATGTAGGTTTTATAATTTTCAAGGGAATTCAACATTTTTATTATCAGTTGAAGCAGTGTCGTCTTTGAGCTTCCATCATAAGCTGTAAGTATGTAAAGTAACAATATAAATATAAATATTTCATGTCGTCTAAGCTGACCGCTTCATCATCCATCAATTTGAAGTTCATCAAAAAATATAACATGACTTTGAAAAACAAGGAGACTGCAAAATTTATTGCAATTTCTTAACTAAGACTTAGATAGACCCGAATATGGATCTTGTGTTATCTGAAAATCAACGATTATCACATCACACTAATGGATGGATGTATAGATGGATGGACGGATGTTGGTTACCTCTTCACGCCAAAACTACTGAATTTTGCATACAGGTAATTCTAATCCTGGAATCAAACATAGGTTACTTTTTATCCCCTAAATCAATTCCCATGAGATAGAAATCACCTTCAAACGTTTAAAGAAACAACGCGTGCGAAGCCACGGGCAAACTAGTGATTATTATAACGTGTCTGTTTGCTTGGAAACAAGGCACTTCTTCCGTCTAGCAGCTCCCTAATGCAATGAGTCCAGCCTACCGGGTTACCCAAAGGCGCGGCTTCTACCTAATTCTTATTAAACATTTATTAGATTAGACAAAAGCTATTCGAGGTATCGATGTTTTATTTATTACCTTTTATTGGATTGCTATTGTTCCGTGTAATATTTTAAGTGATCCTGATAAATGTCTGGGGTACCTATAGGTAGTTGGACGAAAGGAAACTCTATATGACTCAGGTATCGCCGGACCGATTTTGATCTTTATTTTCATGGTAATAAAACTATAATTTTAATTACTCGGTATTTCTTTAATTGTATATACTTACTTATATATTTTTTTTAGTTTGGCGGGGAAACAGTTTCCAAGGGAACAAAAATTGTATGGGATCCCCGGGTACACGGGAGGGTTCCATTTCATGAAAACTGATAATCGTAATTTTGAATTGCCTATTTTCATTTTCAATTTCTAAGAAATCAAATAATATTGCAATAATTTTCGACTTCGACGGGACTTGAACCCGCATCCTTTACTTTTTCCTTCATTTTTTCATATGTATAGGCGCACGCCTATACAGATTTAAAGAGAAAAAAAATTAAAATGTACTTATTATTATTTTAAATTTCAAGTTAATAGCTGCGGTAGTTTGCTGAGATATTAAAGAGAGAAAAGGACGGACAAAGCGAGACCGAAAACGGCGGGTTTCGAAACCGATCTCGAAACCCTAAAAACATAGAACCTCCTGCCATTTTACAAAATCGGTTAAAAATGGTTGAAACGCTCTTACTTGATACACAAAATAATGTGTGGATTTGTAGCTTTTTCATAAAATTCGTCTGCAAAATTTGAGATTGATTGGGCAATATCAATAACCAACTCTATTCTCATAGAAATACAGATGAAATCCGTCCGGCGCCGTCACTGACGGCGGCGGTTCCATTAGCCAATGAGGTGAGTATTGTAGCGTTCGATTCTGGTTATTTTTGAGTCGAAAGTTTGCTAAAGATTTCTGGCATTTGATAAATCTGTTGGAATTCTTGAGTCTGCCCAGAATACCTTTAGAACCTGTGGTTATAACGAGATATATAGGTACAAAAGTACCCATATCTGCATTAATGTATGTATTTTATTAACATACCCATATAAATAAAGCAACTAATCTATGTCTACAGTCGTATGATCTGAAATGAAATGAACTACAATTAGAAATGTAATTTTCAATAATGAACCGTGTCAGAAAATCAAAAAACAACAATGTGTATTCTGCATTCTTATAACAATTATCTTAGGTATAATTATTGTCAATATTTATCTAAGATTGCATATAATTGGTACACCCGCACCCCTACCTTTCTTTAAATTCACATAATTCTTTCCATCCAAATGTTGTCTGGAAGAGATCGCTTCTAAGCGATAAGGCCGCCCATTGTACTTGTGTCTTATGTAATGTATTGTATTTTTGTTGGTGTACAGTACAATAAAGTATTTTGTAGTGTCTTGTATTATTTTTGAACCGGTCATATAATTATTTTTGAAGTTTACATAACTCCTTACTGACACTGGCAGAGTCGTAGCGAAAAGCAAGCGGCGGCGCCGCCATTAGGAAAGAAGTTGAAGTTGAACATTATTTGTGACTCTCTTTTCCTGTATTTTTACATTTGTATTTTTTTTTTTGGTGTGCAATAAAGTGTATTTGTATTGTATTGTATTGTGATGAATTTTCGAAGCGAACCGTGGATTCCTGACAGTTCGCACTTTTTTAAGAGAATACTTGATAGGTTAATGGAAATATTTATGTTAAAAACTAGATTAAAGAAATGATTTGTTTATAACGCGCACTTATAGTGTGCGCTATTATAGGGGTTTTTTAATAATTAGGCAGTCGTGGAACCCGACTAGGTTTAAAAATAAATTATACGTAATTATTCGCTATCATGGACGAGGGAAAATATATTCGCTATATAAAAACCTCTACAATTTCTACAATTGAATTGATAAAATATTGTAGGACCGCTATTGAAAAAATTGTGGTAAGTGGATATATCTTTATTCATAGAGAAACGTCAACCTCAACAGCCTATATTTGTCCACTGCTGGACGCAGGCCTCCCCCTGATAAGCACCTTATTGGCCTTTATCTCATGGGGAGTAATGCCCATAATCCCCACGCTGGGCATGCGGGTTGAGCCCGATGGATATCCCTTAGTCGCCTCTAAAGACACCCGCAGGAAGAGTTGGAGTGGTGCAAATTCTAAGCCGGCACCAGACAGCAAACAAAATTACAATTAAATAATATAGATAAATTAGAACTAGTATTTACAATTGAAACCTTTGAAATCTAAAAGTAGCTCAACTGATCCATATCAATACGGCAGCGTCCCCAAGACGATGGCTGCATTGCCACGCTGTATGGCAATGCTGATGCGCTGTGCCAGATACTCACCAGCTCTCGGGTCACGCGTCACTTCGAACAGACGCTCAGACAATTTTTCTAATCAAATCTGGAATTTACCTAGCAACATTTTCTTAACTTTATTCCGATAAATTCAATTGGAAACTAAGAAATTAAATCAATCCATTATTATGATTAGATCTGCATATATGTAGGTATGTATATTATTCATAGCAATCAGCAACAGATAGTTACTGTACAGTTGTACAGGCATCTAAGTAATGACATAGATATAGGTAGGTACTTTACAAATTAACTATCATTTAATTAATTAGGTAAGTAACCTACTATGTCTACTTAGCTTTACATTTTATCGCTTGCTACGTTTATAATACAGTTTTTGTAACATTTAAGATTATTAAACAAAAATCATTTAAAACACTTTTCCAAAAAGTGGCTAAGGTGGCCAGTCTCAATGGAGACTATCCATGTGCGCAGGACTTTATTATAGTGCACAAGTGTACGCAAACACAGGTGCACTCTCTATTCCCTCACTCCCTTATTCCGATGTTACGAAATACCTACACGACCCGGGGGCTTACTCGGCGGAAAAGGAGGCAGGAGGATGCGGGTTTGATTCCCGCCTCGGGACAAATGTTTGTACGATCTGCAGATATTTGTTTTGGGTGTTCTGGATATTTTATATGTATAACAAAATATAGATACCTATCTTTGCAGCATTAAGTAGGTACATCAGTTACCTAGTACCCATAACACAAACTCCAGCAGTATTTATTTATTTATTTACTAGCTGCGCCCCGTGGCTTAGCCCGTGCAGAAATTTTAGAAAATTATTGCACTATGGGTAGTTTTCTAAAAATAAAAAATGGGTGATTCGTACATTACTTTATAGCTTATTTATACGGAGTTTTGACTGAATATTATCTAAGTTAGGTTTAGCTCTAAGCGTACATCAAATTTCATCTTGATCTGTTCTGTAGCTTTGGAGATCCTAGGTAACAAAAATTCCGATTTCACAAACTTTCGGCTTTACGAGTATAATATTAATAGGATTCCTAGTTACTTAAGGTCCCTTATCGATTTTGAGGCATTTGTGTGACTACGTCGGTCCCGTATTTTAAAAAACAAACTACTACTTAAAACTAAAAAAATCTAAAACTAACCTAAATATTCTATTACTCAGTGGTGCGTTTGGTGAAAGAAAATAATTCACCACTTGGTTTCATAATTAACATAATTCAAAATTGTTTGACGATATTTTATAGGATGTGAACAATTGGCTAATTGCGTTAATTAGATATCAAGCAACAGAATAACGAATCTATTGTTTCCGGTGAAGTAAACAAATCTCTCTGAAGAAAATATTTAAATTATATTTTTCTCAAGAAAAGGATAACTTAAACATAAATAATAAATAAATAAATAATAAATAATGGTGGACACTTCACACAACATTATCTAGCCCCAAGTTAAGCAGAGCTTGTGTTATGGGTACTAGATAACTGATATACTTAATACAATACACTACATAGATAGATATTTTTTATTATACATAGAAAACATCCAGTAAACACACAAACAGTAACAGTCCAAATAAACTTAAAGTACCTATGTTGGTAGAACTCACCAAAAATTCCGAGTCCTCCATTATAAAGCAACTTCCAAAACACAATAACTTTATCTATAAAATTATAAAATCATTTCACCATAACTTAAAATACAAAACATTAATTTAAAATTCACCGAATTAACGTTCGTTATTAAACATATTTTAAAACTCACGTAAAACACCGAAAGAATTCACGTAACGAATAAATAATCGAAAATCCGGTATACCGAAGCTCTCGAAGAAACGTGTAAACAATACGAGGGAGTCGATAACACTAATGAACGTACTATCGTTAGCGACTTCCTGTCTGCTACTATGGTGGCTGCTGTGGTCACGATACTGTTGTTTATTGCGAGGTGAGGTGTGTATGGCTTTATTTAATTTATAAGAAGATTTAAAAATTTTCTAATGATTTTTTATATGACGATCCTGATCATAAATGTTACAAATTGTCATCCTGTCGGCTAGGATAACTCATCAATTTCATCCAATAGGTACAAAACGTGCACGCGTGGACCATACGCGAATTAAGTTATTTTTATATCTAAAATCCTTGTAGTACCTTACGATTTCTTTAAATCAAGCTCTTACAAAATTCTATTATATCTGACAAATAATAAATTATTAAATATTTTGTTTCTGAAATTCCGTTCAGGTTGGGTTACATTTTCACTGAACATGATTTGACGCAATATTGAGTAGGTAATATACACTTCTGATGGTAAAGGTGTATCAATGGCTAATTTTCAATTCAATGCATGGCATAGGCAACCAAATTCTGTAGTTACATTTCAAAAAACGCAAAACAAACCAACGCTGTTAGGCTGAGTTTTCGGTGGACAATTCGTATTCGAGAGCGTTTCACTCACAGTATTTTCACCACTCATTTGTTTATGTTCTTTATCAGTAATCAAAATGCAGCCGAGACAAGACAAAATTAAAATTTTAAAAAACCCGCCGACGTTTATTGGCTGAACAGATTTTCATGAAACATGGCTAGGAACACTAGGGATAAAATAGTCTATGACACAAAAAAAATTAAACGAAAATCGGTTCATCCGTTTGGGAGCTACGATACCACAGACAGATACACAGATACTCAGATAGACACGTCAAACTTATAACACCCCTCTTTTTGCGTCGGGGGTTAAAAATAGTGTGAATGATGTCATTTTAATTACGAATAAAAAAAGGAAAATTAACAATGGGTGGCAAAAATACCTTTAATTAATGTAGGTTTGCTATTGATAACCGTTTTATTTAAATAAACAATAAATAAATAAAAACAATATGAGCGATACGCTCACGAATACATATGTATATCTGAATAGGCTACTTGACACATATCAAATAAATAAATATTTTCTGTAGTATTTGACATAGTAAACCAATTATTATAGATTTCGCCCCCGCTTCCGCTCCCGCTATCCACTGAACACGCAGCCTTTTTATGGATAGTGTGCACCTAATCCTGCGGACAGGCGCGGCGGCGAAATGACGGAAATTGAAAATAAACATTTCATCTGCGCGACGCACTGCCCAAATTGACAATACAACCAATTTGCCGAAGCGCACCGCGCCGCCTTTGTGGGAGAATCGAAAAATAATATTACAATTTTTTTTTGAGCGTCAGATGAACTATGATTTTTTGTTTTTGAAATTCTGATATGGGGATTCTGATGGGGTATTGGTTTATGGTAAGTTGTCGGTGTTGATATTGTTATTGAAAATAATAAAAAATAGAACGTTATTGAATCAAAGTGATATCACGATACCAGTCCTTTTATAATAATTATTTTTTTATGAATATACCTTTTTTTTTTTAATACAGTTTGAAGAATATTCTCAATAAAAGTAAACACGATTTCTCAAAAAAATAACATAACAAATAAAACTTAAGTAATACCTAACGTTGTTGGAGATTAGAATTAGACTTAGACTTAGTAAATGGAAACACACCATGTCACGCATAGCGAAACGTTATTTAGTGATTTAACAAAAACCGCTTGTCAACTGTGTGCGTGCTATTACCTCAGCACCATAACTAAATATTTTCAAACCTTAAAAAGGTTAACCTCCATGCGGCTCGAATGGTTTTAACCGTACAAGTTACGGATTATCTCGCCGAAGAGCGTAGCACACGAATTCAATAGACCTCTAGCCTTAGCGGTGATTAACCTTTACTTGCCTACTATTGAATGGTACACGATCCTAACAAGACTAAAGACTGCTAGGTATCTTTTTCTAACTTTTCACTGACCTATCATGCTAGACAAATGTATCTGAGTGCAAGTTGTTGCTTGTAATATTCGATTTTTAACTTAAAAAAAATCAAAAAATTAAATCAATATCACTTAGCAGTACATTTATCGATTTGAGCCTACGCCTACGGTTACCCCAGTACGGCGAGCAAAGCGAGCCGCTCTGCGTCCCTGATACGGATGTGAATGGTGTAATCTTAGATTTAGTCAATCCGCTAAGCTATCACTTTTCCTCATAATCGAGTAAACACAATTTTATCTATCTTTGACAACCTTATCTCTACATCCTAACAGAGTTAAGCTACCGTTGGTGGTATAGGAGGCGAATGTTAGCTTATTTTATTAACAGTGTTTACCTTCGTTTGAGCGGTCTTTACAACCGTGACTCATCTATGTCCGTGTGATTTAATCGTGTGTGCTGGGCTTATGAGACCGAGTGGCACATCGAGGGTTACTTGCAGAATAATACCTGTTCTAAGAGTGGACTTTTTCGGAGATTTTTTGTTTTCGATTCCTTTTATTTTATCGACGGTAAATAAATATGTTAAATGTTACGTACATGTCGCTTTTTACCGTAACACAGTATTAACTAGTACGGAGGGAAGTCACTTGACCACGGGTATCAACACCTAGAGTGTCATGTTATAAAATACAAAAACTTACATAACTTACCATAATTCTAACCCTAACTTTAAACCGTGAGATTTTACTTTTGAAATAAACTTTTACTTTATTTTACTTTATGTTTGAGTAGACGTTTATTATCTATTTAGTTACTTACGAATAATTTTTTTTGTTGCAATTTCTTACCTGAAACAAATATTGTTTTATTAGGAACATAATATTAATAGACAAAATAAGACAAATATTTTTTTTATTTTATTTCAATAACGCCTTGTTTTTATCAAAACGCTATTGGCAGATTCGATTCAACGACAAAAATAAAACTACCCAGTGAAACTTCAGTCATTTACGCTACATTAAAAATCTTATCATAAAATCGAAAATGCCTATCACAATTGAATCGAAACAAAAAGGTTGTATGTTAGTTACTAAAAATGCACTCAATTCAACCTTCACCAATTCTACTTACATCATTCAGTAACACAAAACCGTTAACCTTTTGTTACGAAGAAAATGTCAACAGCTACCTTAACCTGTCAGGCCCATTTGCACCAAACTCTTTACACTGGATCAATAATCAAGAAAGGCAATATTAAGAGTTAAGATATAGAACTGATAGTTAGGTCCTACGGGATCTTTGAACCCGTTACTTAAAGCATAGGTAGTTTTGATAAATTTATAAGATCCTAAATTTCTTGTGTATAAACTCAGGCCATTCTCAAGGTGTTCTCAAGGTTCAAGGTACGGTGTTTGCAAACAACTTACAACACCAAAATCCAAAGTTCTCTTTTTGGCGTCAAGTTTGAAAAAAAAGTCAGCATTGTAGTAGTGAAAATCCTGTCAAAAAATCAACAACAAGTAAGTGGGTTAACTACGAACTTTATTTGTGTTAGAAGAACACCAACAAGAGACAACTTCAGGGTGAGTGCGGTTACATCTATAATTAATTCATCAAACTACGATAGTTTTTAAAGTAAGTAAACCAAGTAAGTGATTTTAGGTTAAGGGCATATGAGTGGTGGGGGCAATGTTCACAGACATTGTATCTTCAGTTTAGTTGGAGTATAGTTTAAGTGTATTATATGAAAGTCTTTTAAATTTTTCCTATCAGACAGGTAAGTTACAGGCAAGTCGCTGTAGGTAATTCACTTGGCATTCCGGCAAAGGACTCAAATTGCATGTCATTTTGAAGTAAATTGTATAAACACGAGCCAAAGTGGTCAAAGCTACTGTTATATGGAAAGTAGGCATAATTGGACTCTTTCTGGTAATAATGGTATGGATTAGAAGCCTTGCTATTTGTTTGCTTTATCAGTTTTACTCGCAATGATACAATTTATACTTAAGTATGTTTGTGTTGGTTTATTTCATAATAATAATGTTTGAAAATTCACACAGGATCATCTAGACCCAAGCTAAGCAAGTAGAGCTTGTGTTATGGGTATGGGTACTATATAACTGATATACTTATACAATTATTAAGTATATCAGTTATCTAGTACTGGATAACTTATAACATACATAATAAAATACACGACATAGATATAAGTACATATATTTTTTATTTTACATGGAAAAACATCCAGAACACCCTGAACAAATATCTGCAGATCGTACAAACATTTGTCCCGAGGCGGGAATCGAACCCGCAACCTCCTGCGTCGCAGGCAGACCTTCGCCCGCTACGTCACAGAGGTCGTCAAAATTGGGTTGATTAATAGAACAAAATTTGTTTAATAGTTTAATAGCTCAAAAGTTTCTTAGTTTTGGTAAAGTCATCGAATGGTGAATTCAGAATAACGAAATTCTAAAAAAAGCGAAACGAACAACCTTACTGCTTGTTTTGGATGTTCACTATGTATAGGAAAGAAATATATATCTACTAGCGACCCGCCCCGGCTTCGCACGGGTGCAATAAAATACTACTATTACTATTATTATACATATTATGATTTCTCAATCAAGGAGCAATTAATAGTTTTCATTCAAAGAAATTAGACCGAACCACAGATCACTATATATGTACCAAGCTACGATCAAGGAGTATTTATATACCCTGGGGAGCGATTTCTTCCGTCCACGGTACCAAGACCGAACCATAGACATGTTTACTTTGCAACGCCGTTACAATTTTTTTAGCAATTTATTCATTTTCATATTGAAACTACTCGATAATCCAAATTTCCCCCCTATAAGATGTCGACTCGGATCGACTAATTTTTTACGCTCTTCAATTTGATGTGCATTTTGTTCGAGTCTACCGTAGACCGGTCCGAAATTATTAATATAGAAGTAGTGTATTGTATTATGTATATCAGGTTATCTAGTACCCATAACACAAGCTCTGCTTAGCTTGGGACTGGATGATGTTGTGTGAATTGTCCAGCATTCTTTATTTTATTTATTTAAATAAAGCCTCTCTAAGAAACAACTATTGAACAGGATGTACCTACTATCAATGCCAAGTTTAAAAATTAAGACCTGGCATCTTTACAAACGTGTTTATGATGATGAACAGAACCTGCAGTGAATGCAGTGTCAGTGAATTACTAATAACCCGGTATTGGTGCCGACATCCTCTAAAGCATTCCCCATACCAGTAGGTGTAAAAGTCAACGTTGACAGATCACACAAAGCCATCCCAGCCGACACGTACCGCGAATGCCGACGGCACCACGGCTTAATTAACTCCCATTAATTAAATTATTAGAAATTTCGAACCCGACTAATTAATGAAGAATTCCAACATTGCCGTCCACCTATCCGGCTTAATTAAAATTGACAAAGCCCGGAGTCCGCCAAATATTGCCTCCACTAATGAAATAATCACTCGAAATTAATTAATTATTGGTGTAATGATGTGTGTAGATGATAGCGGCGACTGCCAAATAGAAATCATGTGGAGTTCAAAGTATAGTATTTCTATAATATATTTTGGGAAAAAAAGCTGTGAAAGTGCAGCCAAGGACATTGCTGAAAGTAACATTCTCTAGAAGTTAGGTTTAAGTTTTTAAAAACCACCGTATATATGGTACTTTTATATTTAATTTAAAATCATTTATTTCAGACTACATTGGTCCATCCATTATGCTATGCTATTATGCTATTAATAATAATTATAAAGCCAAAAGTTTATGAAATGTGATTTTTTGTTACTGAGTACTTATCTCCAAAAATACTCAACTCAATATGAAATTTGGCGTATATTTAGAACATAGCCTAACTTAGATAATAGGTTACTTATTATACTGAAAACGAGAGAACGAGATACCAAACACAACCAAAGTTTTAACATTTTAATGTAAGTTGTTAAATCTTCAAAACGAATGAAAGTACCTAGTAACCGTGGGAGGTACAGCAATAAACTTGATGTGTGGGTACTTTTGTAATTAACTGACACGTTGAAGAGACGAGACATGCATATTACAGTAAAGCCGCTGAAGCGGTTTATCTAGCCTAAAATTCAGTTCTGTTGCTGTTTTGGTTTTTCAATTTTTCCTAATCCTTCCGAAAATAATTTTGAAACACATTTTGGACATGATCAGCAATAAGAAAATAATGATTGTATGTAGTTTTAGTTTTTATTTATTCGGGGTAACAAACAATTACACTCTTAGCATAATTAAATATATACGTATTCAAGTGTTATTCCATAAGAGCAAAATGATGATGAAAAATGATATATGTAGTAAAAATCTAATAATTTATTTAGAAATATGATTTAATCTGCCTAATAAATGTACCTTTAGCTAACGTAATTGGACTTTTCCGTGTAATCTAAAGTTAAATAAATTAAAATTACAATCAAATATGTAATAGAAACAAATTAGAATTAGTATTTACATTGAACTGCAGACTATTGCAAACAATCTACAGGTAGCTCCGCTGATCCTTAACAATCCAAATGCAAGATATAAAATCTTGAGAAAACAGTGTAACAGAATTGGTTTATGGGGAGCAGTGACTTACTGATTTTATAGATATTCATTATCGTTTATTTTAAGCCCAATAATTTGTTAATTGGATAGACTCAATTATTTTTAGCCACAAGAATCCTTATTTATATAAGTTCATCCAGTATTTTTTCTATCAGCAAAAATGCGCTTCGCTACACGCACTAGCTAATTATAATTAGACAGAGTGACAACCCACTCCTCATAAACGAGAGATTTATCGCCGAGATTATTTATATTATGTTTATTAGACGCCTCCCTGCTTTTCCGCTAATTGAATTGCTTGGGTTTTTATATGTCACCTGCGGAACCCTCAATTGAGGAAAAACGTGGGATCAGTGTATTATTTTGGCAAGCATTCATTGATTTTATTATAGTTATTCATTGTTTTATTTTATGGAAAGTCTCTGCCCGATTTATAGAAACGTTTAAAAGTGATTTTTAACCCATAGGAACTGATTTATGGGATAAAAGTAGCCTATGTTTGATTCCAGGATTAGAAATACCTGTATGCAAAATTTCAGCCCAATTCGTTCAGTAGTTTTGGCATGAAAAGGTAACAGACATCCATCCATGCAGTGCAGTTTAATATGAAGCAAGAAAGACGTCTTTGGTACTACTGCTAATATTATCTTGTATTAATGCTATTTTGTCTATTTAGGTACTTTATGTGTGTAGAGGTACTTATGTAACTATATTTTAGGTACGGTAGATGTCGTTCATAGACAAAAATTCTTCAGTTACCATGATATCAACAGATCGATTCACAAACGTGAGTGTATAGTTGTATACACACATGATAATTTCGCCACTCCTATCCATCACGAATAATTACAAAACAAAAAAAAATAAGCACTGAACGGCAAAAATAGTATGAATGATATACCCACGAACGCAACTTAATAGACCAGCAGAAGTGTGTATCTTTCAAAAAACACCACCACATTTAGATCACTAAGCCTGGTTTCCACCGCGATCGGAGCGGACCCATTTTAACTCGCCAACACCAACAAAATAGTTAAGCGGAAATGACTGAGCGAGCAGAAAGATAGTTTTGCGGAAAGGAGTGAGCGAGCAGAAAGCGTTGAATTAACTCCACCCACTCATCTCTCATATCCCGCTCATTACCCCTTTAGCAACTAAATGTCGGTTGACAAGTTTACTCTCCTATTGCCAGCAAGGGACTTGACAGATAAAATATTTCTATTCAAATTACTATCAACTTCGACATGATGGCTAACAATTTTAATGATAACACAAATCACAGCTACAACGAATAACAGTTATTTTGGCAATGGTATATGATAAACTGTTATTCATGATGAATTGCTTCGGAAATAGCAGGTTATTTTATAACATTTCCAATTAACTGGTACTCGGAATAGGATAAATACAGAACTATGGCTAAATTGTAAAGGTTTCAGTACCCGTGGGGCGTAATGTAACGTACATTACGGGGCGTAATGTAACTTACATTACGGGGCGTAATGTAACTTACATTACGGGGCCTAATGTAACGTACATTACGGGGCGTTATGTAACGTACATTACGGGGCCTAATGTAACGCACATTACGCCCCGTAAAAGAATACTTATTCATTTATTTAATTACTCAGCTGAAATTGAAAGAAAAAAAATCAATTTTAAAATATTTTACAGAGGTTATTAAAGAAAAGGCTGAATGTCCTCACAAGGACAACCACGTGATTAAAGAATACATATTCATTTATTTAATTACTCAGCTGAAACTGAAAGTAAAACCGTACCATTATTTGTTGACAACATTTTATTAATCTTTTTTCAATATTAATCTTGTTGACCAAAAAATAATTAATGATAAGTAAGTATACAGCACCTGTCACGCTACCAGTAACACCTGTTCAAAAACATTCACGTCCTTGTTCAAATTATAAATAAAAAGTTTGTAAAGAGGTTTTATTATTTAGACCACCGTTTATGATATTTCTACATATCTGGTAGGTACTGGTACAAATAACATTAGTAATAGTTTTTAAAATTCAAAACAAAGAATAGATACCTACATGATGTTACTATCAAAATTTTTCACAGCTTTACACTATTAACTAAATATAATTTAAATAAAAGTAAGTTTCATAATTAACTAAATATAATTTAATTGAATATTTTCTTACTAAGATAAGCATGATAGCATAAGACAATTAGTTATAATAATTTAGTTATTGACATAGTATTTAGTATTATACCAAATATGTTAATTTGCATGCTGTCAAGCTGATCATGGCTGTGCCCATTCTATATTTTAATTGTCATCCTTGTAACCCATGTTTCGCAAAATAAATGAATTGAATTGAATTGAATTGAATAAGATTTTTTGACAGTTTTATGAATCAAACACATGTTCGATTAATATTATTTTTTAAATATTGTGTTAGCAAACTTTGAATTATGTGCAAGTTTACGATCATGTTAATTTTCTACGCTAACCAAAATGTATCTAAATTACTATTAAAAAATTTTCACGACTAACAAGTCAAATATAGTAATACTCAATTCTAAAACCATAATTGTTAACCTAAATTTAATTAAACAAATAAATAGGTACTAATGTGTTTTATTTCAATGAATCGACTTGTAGGTAAATTCAAAGCAAACTTTATTCACAAAAATTATACTAGTATTTACAATTGAAACAATTGAGCTAACTGCTGACTGTTGCAAACAGTCTTGCAAATTCAAAGTGGTTTTCAAATCACGAAATTTAATAAAATACTTCTCATAATATTCGTATTCTTTCTGTCAGTGAAAAGTCACTGATTTCCAATGGTATTCTAATAAATCAGTACAGTGACCAAATTAGATCTGTATCGCTAATCTGCCAGGGTTGCCACTCACACAACAATCACGTTTCATTTTACGCTCGTGTGCTTACATTGATAATCGCCCGTATAAATTGAATTGTACAGATCTCTTTCTCTCACAATATAAGTTAATTAAAGGATTTAATGGCAACATTCCTTTGAAAAGCGAAATCTGTGAGTCGAATTGTTTTTAAAGAATGGAATTTATCTCATTTGAGATCAAGAGTACGTAAGTACGTACCTAGATATAGGTAGGTATTTCGTGTTTGTGTTTTTCTTTGGTAAGCACTAAATGAAAATATACGTGACACTTTTTTAGTAAAAAAAGCCTAATGTGAAATGTGGGGTCAAAATAATGGGCAAAATTATAAGTTTTAGTGTGATTTCTGTTTTTTAAAAATTAGCTTGCCGATAATAGCGAGTTTCTATTTTTTGCTTTCAGCTATTAAAAAAAAATAACGATCTGATAATGCTCTGTGACCAAAAAATTTTTTCCACCTTTTGAGTACGCGTTACAAATTAGATTTCTGTCTAATCGCTTTATTGGTTGCTCATAATTATTTTCGTGACATCCCTAATACTTTTTATCCTGTGTTATTCGCAAACAGATCCCAATAGTGATGTGAACAAAGTGACAGCGCGGTACTCAAGCTGTCATATCTATCATAGTGCATTGAATCCGAAGAGTCATTTAGCTGGAGGGTGATGCAGACAGGGCCAAATAGCAAGCCAGTTGGTGGTACGAGGGTTCTCTACATCATGTGTTGTATTGGAGTTGTTAAAGAATTTATACGGAGTGTTACAAAAAGTGAAGGACAATTGTCTTAAAGAATAAACGCAGTTTAAAACAAAAGATGCGATTTACGATATACCTATTTATTCCTTTTAAAGCTTTTATTTTCGTATCTTTGAATCTTTGAAATGCACTCGGATTTTACTGCTGGGTATAGATGGACAAAGTTCGTACCATCTTCTATGGTCTTGAGAAACATATTTCATCATCTCCTTAATCCTTAATATTTTTACAAAATAATTTGTCTCGGACAAATGCAGTAATTTTTTTTTAATTATGAGTGAACGGAACTCTAAAACCCATGCTTATTCAATCTCATGAGCAGGCTAATCGTCCGCAGTGATGATGACAGGGCGAGGAGCGCGGGGCGCGGGGCCCGGGGTACACGCGACCTGTCACTCGCACTCAAATTAAAACATTCCGCTATTATTTTCATTCGCTGACTGTACGGGGCGGGGCTTGTAATAGGGCTGTCGAGGTTTACAAACTTTTTTTTTTATTTTTATCTGGAAAATATTAGAATAAGTATAGTAAAGTAGTAGGTAGCATATTTTATTTTATTT
The DNA here is from genome assembly GCA_963564075.1 of Eupithecia subfuscata. Lineage (NCBI taxonomy): Eukaryota > Metazoa > Arthropoda > Insecta > Lepidoptera > Geometridae > Eupithecia > Eupithecia subfuscata. The sequence goes on along the minus strand of OY751099.1, from coordinate 2,852,189 downwards.
ATTTGAACAATATTCAGGAAACTCACATCTAACTTAAAGATGATGTATGTGACTAAATACTGAAGGCTAATTAAAAATTTACACAGAAAGCGACCGAAAATAATAATAAACAAAGTTATAGGACGACTACTGATGGTTAAATTATTATTATCTAAAAGTTTGTTTACAGATAGTTGAGAGAAATTCTTACCAGTTTTTGTTTATTATATGACTTAAGAAAATAATCAAGAAGATGCAGCAAAAAATCTACCACTCACTATTCTTTAGTTTAGTGGGAAGATTAATAAAAATATCCATATCAATCTCTCTGGAAAGAACGTTAAAACATCTGCATGATCTTATCAAAAATGTGTTCTGCCTGTAGTTGGTTACACGTTGGAAGATGAAAAGCTTTAGGGTATTTGTGAGTTCTAAAATTTGTGTTAAGTCCGAGTTGTTGCAGCAGCTCCACGAAGTCCACTTTGCCGTAGAGACTGCCATTTACTTTGCTATAGTAAAGTATAGTATAAGAGTAAGCTGGGAATTATTAATTTATATATTTATCGAAATGACTCAATAAAATTTATATAATCGTGTAAACGAAAAAGGCATAATGGTGGCATTATACCTACCTCTTTCATTTACTACTACTTATATTAAATTGATGATTTCCGTCTAAGAAAACAATAAAGAAATTGATAAGAAATAATTAATCGTTTGGTGCTGGTCTTATAAAGATAAACATACATTTTTTTGACCAAAAATAGGTAGGTATATACAGGTTTGATAATTAATGGTAATTTATAAGTAGGTAGGTACATTTACATACATAGACACAAATACAAGCAGAGAGTAGGTAGGCAGCTGTAGGTAATTTTTATTAGGTATTCAATAGTGTGATGACCTAATAAATATGAGAACTAATAAGTATGAGTAGATACTTGTATCTACAGACATAAAAAACAATGATTATAAAATAAAAAGAGAATAAAAATAAATAGATCAAACGATAAAACTAAATAAATTCATGCAAAACACAGACGCTAAACAAAGGAAGCACAATAAAGTGTTACTCGAAGTGTAATTAACCGACAAAAGTATGCACCAGCCATACAAAAGAGTTGTGAACCGATATTACATTTATATTAAAACGCCAAACGTAACAACAATAAAACGGATTTTTCATTTAAATTCCGTTTAACATTAATATCATTTTATAATTACATGAAGGAATCCGTATCGGTTTTCTTCTCATTGGAGTGCAAAAGGATTAAATTGGAAATGCTTTTAACGTTAAAACAATGTAACGGACGTTCACACGTGTCGGAAAGGCTACTTGAGCAGACTCTAGGGTTAAAGATTTTAAATTAACAAGAAGTTTCAACTTGAAATATGTATGAAATAAATCAGCTTTGTAATCGTTATAAGCATAAAGCGACTATAAAATCTCTATCAGATATTATTTGTATACTAGTTTATGCCCGCGGCTTCGCACACGTTATTTCTATGGAAACGTTTAAAGGTTATTTTTGGGAACTGATTTATGGGATAAAAAGTAAAATCCTATGTTTCATTACAGGCTCAAAGCTACATCTATGCAAAATTTCAGCTCGTTCAGTGGTTATGACGTTAAGAGATACCATCCATCCAACATCTATTAAAAAATACTACTGATTTATAACAATGGTAACCCTTAACTTTAAACAGTGCCATTTTTTAAATAAACTTTAAAATAAACTCAAGCTGCCGCCATGTGTAGCAGGCCAATGATTCGTCATTAGAGCAGTGGTTCGCAGAAATTTAATTAAAAATGATAACGGGTAGTACAATCTCCCCCCAGTCACAGATTGTCTGGTAGTTATAGTTGGTACAGTCAACCATGTAAATTGTTTGCGACTGGCAGTGTTACCTAGGGCTTTATCTAGAGCTCATGAAAGATGAACAGCAGATCGTCCAAGTATAGTTCTTAAAACAAAACAAAAATCTGGTAGAAAAACAGTCATTTGGTGCCCCAATAAGCTTGTCCATTTTAATAACTACTTTTCTTCTTTAAGACTAAACGAGTCGCTAATCTTTCCATACAAACGTGGAAGGGTTACTACGGTGTTTGATGTTGATAATCCAGAACTAAGGATAATAGTAATTTTGAGCGTCATTATCTATGTTTAAACCGCAAGAAAAGAATACCTTTGAAAAATACAAAACCACCTTTACCTGTTCATTCGGTAGTTCAATAAAAGTTATAAATATAAAAAAAAATAATCATTTTATTAAGTAAATATAATAACTTGAATAAAAATAAGTGCTTAGTTATTGAAGCAATAGTCAATTACCCCATAAGACAAAAATGCCAATCGTTATAATTAAAAATACCAGTCGAATAATTAATTCCATACATGTCTTTTCCCTCCGACTGTACATGTAGGGGTGATTTTTAATTATTAAATTTCTACGCCGCCGGCTACTGTCGATATTACTTTGATGTGTTCAAACATAAGTCCATTGTGTTAATTTTTCTTGCTTTTGTTTATATTTTCATCCACAGCTTTTATCAACTTGATGTTGATGAGAATTATTCGTTTTTATTACTCAAAGGTTTTTAAGACCTGATATTGCATACTTTATGAATAGAGAAATTTGTATTTAAGCTCTGTCTCGTTTTAATTATTGTGGCACTTTAATCGAATACAATAAAATGAGGGATTTCTTTTATACCTATGTGTGATGTGTATGTGTCTTTACAATATTTTATTAAGTTTGGCTTTGTTACAAAATATACCTGATTATTAACCACGTTATCTGATTTCTATGATTATTTTTGGTTATCAAGAGTATACCCGCATAAGGCATATTCTATTATCTTGGTCAAGATCTTAAAACTGAGTTCTGTTACACGATAGAAAATATCGAGTCACAGTCGAGACGGTCCATTTTTGTATAAGATTTGGTACAACGCCTCTACCAGCCGTACTTTCCAGAACCACGCGAATTGCATACAAAAATAAAATGTCTCACCGACGACTCGATAAAATGGAGTAACTAAACTCAGGACACTGATAAAAGGAGCCATGATCGTTATTGATTTTCAAGAACAATCAAAAATCAAAATCAAAAACTCTTTATTTCCAGAGTCTTTATTCACAAAGAAAATTATACTAGTATTTACAATTGAAACAATTGAGCTAACTGCTGACTATTGTATTTATTTCCATAAATACAATAAATGTACACTAAAGGTCAAATTATAGATCAGAGAAATAAGATTCAATTTTAGAAACAGCAACTAAACATTTGCAATACTAGGTGCCTATTCTTTTAATGCGCACTATAAGAGCGCACGTCCTAATAAAATGGTAATACTAGAAAAAACAGCAAACATCCATAAAGCGATTCCAATAAGCTAATCTAGAGTTATTAAACCTCGAGGCAACCCACCTGATCGTCGTCATAATAGAAATACCGGGGTTATTATTAAAATTGCTGAGAGGTCCCCCACCCCTCGGATTTCGCAGGGACTTATTGACGCCGTAATTATTATATTACTCTTATTACATTACTCAAGGCATTCTATCTGAGCGAAAACGTGGCAGAAACAGACCAGGGGTCTCTAAAACACCACTATAGACTAATTGACGACCTCTGTGGCGCGGCGGGCGAAGGGCTGCTTGCGAGCAAGAGGTTGCGGGTTGTGGGAAATGTTTGTACGATCTGCAGATATTTGTTCAGGGTGTTCTGGTTGTTTTCTTTGTATAATATAAAATATCTATCTATGTAGTGTATTGTATTATGTATATCAGTCATCTAGTACCCATAACACAAGCTCTGCTTAGCTTGGGGCTAGATGATGTTGTGTGAATAACCCTTGGACTTACAATTAATATAATAATTATAAGATAATGTAGCACTAGTGTGCAAAAAACGATTTGAGTTTGAATTTTGTCAGAGAGACTTCAAACCTTTTTTTTCTGATGGGAACTAAACTCTACAATCTTAAGTTAATCGCCCACTACGCCCCCTTCTCCCCAAATCCCTGCATTCGTCTGCATGTGTGTGTGCATTCCGGTTAATTAATTGAGCATAACAAGCCGGTTACTGCCACCGCTAATCAGTGCGTAATGCCATCGTGTGTACAAGCCTAAATTGACGTTTATCGATTGCCGTTGCAATGTCTCGGAATTGGCAGTCATTGGCGAGAATGGAGTCGATATTGTTACGTTATTTATCGAATTCGATAAATGTCTATGAAGTTTCGTTTTTAGAATTAGAACGTTTGTGTGTTGTTTTAGGAAATCGTAGGCACTTTTGTGTAAATCACAATACATCTATTACCTACATAGGTCAAGTTATTGGATGCGTATGTAGTTTATGGATCTATTAGAAAATTGATCGAAGGTCAAAGATACCTCGCTACTTTCTAAGACACAGCAATACCTACCTACCTACCGTACAGTCAAAAATAACTTACAAAAGATTATAAGAGTTGCTCTACATTTTAGGAAATTCCCTTCATATAGTATTCGTTAAAAAATCCTTCGCTTTTATAGGTCCCTAACTAAGATTCGTCGGCTTATTGCAAGAAGTCATTAACCGACAAATCCAAAAGTTTGGCAAAAGCAGTTTAAAGTTTTTATAACTTTAAGAGCCCATATCATCAAAACTACGACAGATATCAATATAATTTAAACGCCAATATATAGGGATATGTAATTATTTTATAATTAACTGAAATCAGTACAGATTCAACCACTGCAATTTTTTTAAAAGCTAAAAATGCATAGATAATGACTTCTTGCGATAAAAAGTTTTGACTAAACTGGAGTTAAGTAATTCTGTAACGAAGTTATTAGTGGCCTCTTTCGAATATTAAGAGACAAAATTATCATAAAATAACATCTTTTATCACTAAAAGCTAAACAAATTACCTTGTTTGTCCAAAACACTTAATAAAATAACTAAAATTAGTAATAATGGCACATGAATCAGTCAAAAAACACGTTCTAAGCTTTTAGAAAATAATTCTGCTAGCCAGCAAAGAGTTATAAGCATATAAATAGGTTGGAAACGATTAAGTAAACTATTATTTAGATTAGAAAATATTAAGTAACAGACTTTGAGCTTTACCTGAAAACCTTCTTATCCTATTTACCCTCCTCATAACGCTCGGCCTGGCCGCGGACCCGGTCCCAGGGCGTGAGGACGCGTACGCCAAGGCACTCGAGTCCGTGGACGTCGGACCTCTCCAGACGCCTGCAGAAGTGGAATCCGAGGCCTCAGCGCGAATCATCGAGGCTAAGGCGGCCGCTTTCGTACCCATCACCAGGCGCCAAGGCCAGCGCAACGACCTCCCCCAACACCTTAAGAGAGGAAACGCGAATTCCAGCGCGAGTGGGCGCGCTCCCGCTGCCCGCGACTGAAGACGCGACTCAACCCGATATCTGCCGAGCTCTCGGCCGCAGTACAGGTTTGGCGTGAGACCTGGGACCGAATCATCGACCGGGCCTCCGAACAGGACAATAACCAGTACGCGCTGAATAAGGCGCTCACGCGGCAGCCGGCAACAACTTACCCGCTGCTGGACCGAGATGGGGTCCGGCGCTTTGCTCCCGCCGACCGTGCCGAAATTCTGGCTGAGCACCTCGCGGAGCAGTTCTCGCCTCACCCCGTTGCAGCCGACGCCACCTTTGAAACCCTGAACCACCACCACCAGGTCGAGGACACAGTGAGGGACTTCCTGTCTGGCCCAACACCACCCCTAGACGGGGAGTACTTCATCTCCCCTGCCGAGGTGCGGAAGGCCGTCCTCCGTCTACCCAGACGGAAGGCGCCAGGCTATTCATTTATTTATTTAATTTATTGTAAAACCAACGGCTTCAACTAACTTGATCAAATTACGTACTAACAACAGAGAGCCAATTAAAGATTTTCACGTATAGTGACAATTTAACTAATCAAATGTGAACATAATAGAAAACAGCTCAAACGACAATGACGTGGAACAAAACAGGTGGCTATGACGGAGTCCCCAACAGTTGCCTCGCCTGGAGTCACCGCGCTCGCCCGGCTCTTCAACGGGATCCTCCGGACGGGCCACTTCCCGGAATCCTGGAAGACCGGACGGGTCATCGTGCTACCCAAGCCCGACAAGGATCACCGCCTCCCGGTCAACTACCGCCCCATTACTCTACTACTAATAGTGGGCAAGCTCCTGAAACGCCTGCTCCTGGGGCACCTGGCTCCACCTATCGAGCCGCGCCCGAAGCGATTCGGCTTCAGGAGTGGCCACTCTACCACGCTGCAGCTCACCAGGGTGCTGCACCACCTTGCAGTCGAGCACAACGTCAGGCGCTGCACCGTCCGGGTCTTTCTGGACGTAAAAAAGGCCTTCGACCGTATTGGGCACCCCGGCGTTTTGTACAAGCTCCTGCAAACCCCAACTGCACCAGCTCTCATCAGGATTGTGGCATCCTTCCTCGACAACCGGCGGTTCTTCGTCGCAGTTAAAGGTGCCACATCCTCCACTCGATCCATCTCTGCTGGTGTACTGCAGGGTAGCAGCCTGTCGCCAGCGTTATACGCGTTCTATACCGACGACATCCCCACCCTGGAGGGCCACCTACGCCCCGGGGAGAGGGATGTGTCGCTAGCGCTGTTCGCGGACGACAGCGCCTTCTTTACGTCTTCCACCAGCCCCACCATCGCAGCCCGCAGGATGCAGCGGCTGCTGAACATCCTGCCGCCTTTTCTGGACAAATGGCGCATGGCCGTCAATGTGGGAAAGACGGCTGCGCTGTTTGTTTCCCGCCGCATCGGCCACCCACCGCAGCTGACACTTCGGGGCCAGATCGTGGCATGGAGCCCGCACATCCGGTACCTCGGCTTCGGGATCGACAGGTCGTTGAAGATACAGCCGAAGGTTGACAGCGCACTACAACAAGCACGCGTCGCCCGACCGTTCTCCAACCCGTCCTGGGATCTCGCCTGCCTCTGAGGACCAAAGTGTGGGTCTACAAAGGCTAAGTCCGATCCCGACTCACATATGCAGCGCCGGCCTGGTACTCACTAGTCTCCCAGAGGAATAGGGACCGGCTCCAGGGGCTGCAAAACGTGGCTCTGAGGATCTGCACTGGCGCGAGCCAATACGTCAGGAACGATGTCATCGCCCGCAACCAATCCATAGACGAGTTTGTCGTACAGTACAGTCGTCGAATGTACGACCGCGCCGGCAACGGCCACCAAGCCCACCTTCACCAAATAGCGCCTCACCAACCCCGGTCCCCAGATGATGACCGCCCGTAGAGGGCCCTTCCCTGGGACCTCACCCCCGCGGAAGCCCCCGGATAGACCGTGGGTTAATTAAAAAAAAGTTAAACCCAAACCAAACAAAAAAAAGAAAAAAACATACAAATATGTTAATAAAAAAATAAAATGATGAACAAGCTAAATGAAAGCATTTTTTAGCGAAATCCAAGGACCGAGGAGTCGTCACCCCTCGAGTTGATGCCGGGGTAAAGAGGCCAAGCCTCGATGCCCCGCTCGGTGCCCCCACAAGGGCCGGAAAGAACGAACTACTACGCGGCGCGGCAGAGGCGCGAGCGGCCCCGAACAAAATACCCATCTGCCCCGCTTCCGCGACTCCGGTCACACGGCACGCGGTCTCATAAGTAGCATAGCAACACGTAAATGTATGTGTGCAAAAGTCATTACCTTACATTTACCTGTTATTTTTACAATAACAAAAATCACTAATAAAACAATACTTCATTCAAGCGATTTCAGTCTTGTATTAAGTTTAACATAATCATTTAGCAAAAACTTGTCAACGACCTATAATTAATTTTACCAATCCAATAGTGACGTTACTCGTTTTGATAGAAGTCACTTAAAACCGTTAATATTTTTTTTTCCAAAAAATACGATACAACAAAACTGGTTAAGGTGCAAATAATGAATTAAAGCAAAACTTATTCAAACGTTTGTGAACGTAAAAGCACTTTCAAAATGTTGTTAAGTCACATAAATGAGTTACGTATGAAAATAAAAATGGCAATTGTGTTTTTTTTCTTTTGTTAAAATTTATTAATGCAAGTTAGTGAATTTTATGAAACCAGATATACCAAAAATGCAGTTATTGACTTTATAACCAAGCCATAACTTCTAAGTTTGAAGAGCTACAAATTTGTGAGTTTTACCAAAATGTAGAGCTCATCGAGACGAACTCAATGGTATATCTAACGCAGTTAGTGACTTCTTGCGACTAATGACTTCTTGCAATAAGCCGACGGATTATTGTAAATCAATATCCACGCAAAAAATCAGAGTATCGTGTGAATAAATTGAATTATTTGACAAACACCTAATCAGTATGAATGCGATCATCAGTGACACCATTAGGAATTATCGATCAATTCATCAGCACCCATTCACGCACTCGCGAGCGTTCACTCGTTCATTCAGTTCAGTCATTCACTCCCCGGTTTCACTCAATGAATGCCAAATGGGGTCGACTTCATCTAGATCCCGATTTTGAAAGAGAAACGATAAACACAAGATAAAATCATCGAATCGATAATTTTAGTCTTTAAAAAAGTCGGTAAGAAATTCTAGGGTAGAAAGGGAACCTTAAACCGACATGCTAGACGGTAGCATGGTAGACATTTTAAGGTCTATTCAGATGCGGTATTCACTACCCAGAGCGGGAGCGAAAGCCGAGTGGGTATGCGGTACCTACATACAATGACCGGCGCGGGCGGCGGCGGCGGGATGACGCGCGAAACTGAGTGAAATTTTTTGCTTGCGCTCTGGGTAGCGAATACCGTTTCCGATCCAAACACGCCTTGTTGGAGAATGTGGGTAGGTACAGGCCTTCTATCCACTTCATTATTTTTCCGCCACTAAAGACCTTTCAGATTAGATTAACATTTTTCATGAGCATGTACAAAAATGTAGAAGCGTGTAAATACAAGACAAAATTAAAAATTTTAAAAACCCGCCGACGTTTATTGGCTGAACAGATTTTCATGTAACATGGCTAAGAACACTTTATCTATGACACAAACAAAACTAAACGAAAATCGGTTCATCCGTTTGGGAGCTACGATACCACAGACAGATACACAGACAGACACGTCCAACTTATAACACTCCTCTCTTTTTTCGTCGGGGTTTAAAAACAATAGAACGTGAAAAGTGGCAGATATCCCAATCTATTATAAAATGTGTGTGATTATAATGTTATTTAATTTTTTATTTATTTATTTTCATTCTCATTTAATAATTTATTATGTATTACTTGTAGCCTGCGACTTGGGGACGTTTCTGACTGGTATTGATATGGATCAGTTGAGCTACCTGTAGATTGTTTGCAACAGTCTGCAGTTAGCTAAATTGTTTCAATTACAAATACTAGTTCTAATTTATTTCTATTATTTGATTGTAATTTTCTTAGTAATTCAAGTTACACTTATTTATATGATTTTAATGAATAGACGACCTGTAACATGGGTAGGTATCTATACTAATACCTACTAGCTGACCTGGCGAACTACGTATCGCTCCAAAGAGTACATTATATTATCGCTCTCACCTTTTAAACCTTCCCTGAACTTACACAAACATTTCAAGACCAAAACGGCTATAAATTAAGATGTAAGCTATCCTATCTTTCAAGTTGGATCGAACTGCAGACGGTGTGCAAATTTAATTTAAAATCGGTTAAGTAGTTTAGGAGTACATCGCGATCAAACAACGTGACACGTGATTTATTTATTAAAATTATAGAGAGGAAAGATTTGATTGATTGTTTGTTTGTATTGAATAGGCTCCGAAACAACTGGACCGATTTGAAAAAATATTTTACCATTAGACGCCCAAATTATTCCTGATGAATATAGCCTACTTTTTACCGCGGGAAAATGCGTCATTCCTACGGGATAACGGGTAATAGGACGAAGGGTAGTAAGAATGCAGCTAGTTTTACTATAAAACGATCATAGTTTGACGAATTCACTACGGATGTAAGCGGGTTAACTACGAACCTTTTTTGTGGCGGAAGTAGGAAAGAGTAGGTACTAGTATTTTATAAAACTTGGTATTATTATTATAGTATTATTAATATAAGTATATTTTATATTATGTATTATATGTATGTATTGTATATTTAAATTATACGCCGCCGTCTTTACAAGCACAACTGCTTCGTGTCCATCCCAAGGTTGTCTGAAAGAGATCGCTCTTAGCGATAAGGCCGCCCATTGTACAACTATGTATCTCTCCTTTCCTGTATTTTTATTTTTGTATTTTCTTGGTGTGCAATAAAGTGTATTTGTATTGTATTGTATTAGTAACCAACTGACATGATATAATACACTGTAAATGCAATCAAATAAGTAGGTGTGGGAAGGCCACATAATTTACCTAATAGCCGACCTAGGTTGTATTATTCCAACGGTTACAATATCAAGTAATTAGTGAATACCCTATGATTTTTTACTTCACCGCACTGCAGTTACAAATTAGATGTTGCGATACAATACAATGGGTAATTTGCGACTGCATTGATCGCAGGCTACCTAGGTTCTTTTGATAAGCTGTATGACTCTAAAGCATGTAATTTCTGAGCGGTGGCCTTAATGCTAAGTATACGATACTACGCATCAAGCACACGTCAGAGACTCACATTAATATTATAAATGCGAAAGTTTGGATGGATGGATGTTTGTTACCTCTTCACGCCAAAACTACTGAACGGATCGGGTTGAAATTTTTCATACAAGTAATTCTAATCCTGGAATCAACCATTGGCTACTTTTTATTCCATAAATCAGTTCCCATGGGATAGAAATCACCTTTAAACGTTTCTATAGAAACAACGCGTGCGAAGCCGCGGGCATAAACTAGTACATAATAATACCCCACGTTGACATAATGTATGGGCTGGGGTGCACGCCGTTGCGCTTGCGCATGCCCGCCATGTTTTAGGAGTCAACGGTAGGACCAACCTATTTAAGTTTGTCACCATGTCACTCGCTGTATTACCGACAAAAACAAACAGCGTGGACAAACAGAAAACAGCGTGGATATACTAAAAATGGCACAGGTTCAATTCAATTCAATTCATTTATTCCACAGTAGTAGGTACATATTTATACACTTGATGTCGTCGAAATCTAATTTAATGAATAATGCTAATTAACCTAATATTCAATTATGATTAAAACACACACTAGATTTTTGAGGTCGTTATGTATATTAAAAATTTGTAGTATTTATATACTTGTACAGAGGCATTGTTAACTGTTACGTTTGAGGTTAATTCCTATGAACTATTTTAAAACAACAATCTTTCGGTAAAATGAAGATAGCGAGCCATTTTATATAAAAACAACAAATTTAATAACAATAAACCAAACGGATGTAATTACGAGACTTGGACGCCACTCTACGTAAGTTACCTAGACATAGCATCGCCTTTATACCAAAAAAAACTAGTACTTAATGATGTTATTTTTCTAAATAAATAAATGTATATTTGTATAAAAGGGATGGTCAATGATAGGCATGATAAAAGGAGTTGAAAACCAGTTATGAAAAAAACTGATTTCGCAGCTGGCTACGAAAGCTTCGATAGAATGGACAAAAGGAAATTTGTAAGGAGTTTTTACTTTGTATATTTTGTACTTAGGTCTCAATTATTGTCTTTCAAGTTCGACTGGACAAAGTCGAAAGAGTAATTGTAGATATTATTATTATTACTTTCTTGTTTTTCTGTAAATTTTTTAATTAAGCTCTACCTACTAAATTGTTGTCCACACCACCCAAAGGTTAGCAGGTAGAGAATGCTATCTAGCATTATGCTCGCCCATGTACAACTTTTGTGCATATTACAAAAGTTGTACAAGTATATTCTATTCTATTCTATAAAAAGAATACTAAAAAACAGTGTCCACCATGAGAAGGAAATAATGGAGTAGCTACTTAAAAGTTACGTGGACAGAGCGAGAGAGGTGTAGAAAGATATAGATAGAGAGTAAACAAAGCATTAGGTAGTGTAATAGAGAAGTATCAACGGAACATAATACTACAACTACATGGATACGGATATCCAGTCCCTGAGCAAAGAGCTTTCTAATTAGTTTGTATCAAGGGGTTCAAAAGACCAGAGTAAGAGCTAAGTGGACTAATTAGCGAGATGATCTTAGTGCAAATTACCTTAACGGAATATCGGGTAACCGGTAACTGTATCGGGAAGGAGGTGCGGGCACTTGTGAGGTCTCGAGGGGTTTATGGGCACTTGACGACACGGTGTCGTTCCGGATGCTTGTAAAAGTCTTCGGGGTGATAAAATGATTAACATTTACAGTAAACGTTTTGCTATTTACATTCAATCTTAACATTTCCATTGCCCATGAGGGAAACGAACGTTTTCTCAGGCTGGGCATTGATTTGTTTTTAAAAGTTTCGTTTTGTTTTTAAGAGTCATCCATCACAAAGGACGTTTGTGATGGCAGATTTGACAGTCTGTGTGTACCTTAAGCGAGTCACGGCTCGCCGTGCAAAATATTGCAACCAAGGGGTTGCAATATTTTTAGGGTTCCGAACATCAAAAGGAACTCTTATAGGATCCTTTGTTGTCCGTCTGTCTGTCCGTTTGTCAATCCTCTTTTCTCAGGAAGGCGTGGAGGTATCGAGTTGAAATTAACATCAAATACTCAAGTCCGTAACCTCTTGAAGCTTCAATATAAATAAAACTTCTAAGTCAACGCAATCAAAAGTTACAGCCGTTTAAGTCCGAATATTGTGAAATTTCCAAGGGAATCCAACATGCATAGAAAACCTATAGGGTACTTGCCGTACACCTAGAATCATAAAATTTGGCAAAAGCATGATCTTATAGCACATTTAAAGGGAAAAATCCGAAAACCGTCAAAAATTTGCAGTAGTAATTTTTTTTAATTAAAGAAAAATTGATTCTCGCTTTAGTCCAAAATATACAGGGCACCTACGCCCCATTGACCTAGAATCATGCATGATATTTGGCAAAAAAAACCTGGTCTTACAACTATACCGAACCTTTAGTGCGCAAATCCGACTCGCACTTGACGTTTTATTTTTATTTTATTTCAATGTTATTCAAACTTAAAAATATTGTATCTCGTCAATTATTCCAATCAACTGGTCATCAGATACCTACGATTAGTACTTTATGATCAAGTGACATAAAGCTCAATATCGTATAGACACAGCACACTGACCTACACATGAGCTGCTCTGAATTAGCTACTGAATATTCGAAGCCAATAGTCCATGCACACGTCTAATCGACAATGGCGAATTAATTCGATTTGAATCACACACAATATTCTATTAATCGTGACGGACAGGTGTAATCAATCGGGGCGGCTTGCGGGCCGCATTGTCTGCGGGCCTGCAGTTGACAAATGTTACCAGCGGCCGCTGTAAAAATGATGCATGCCGCCTTCGCATTCTGCCCAATTCCATTGTGTAAAGCTTTTGCGTGGCGAGTTTTTCGACCAATTTTTATGTCCTTTTTTCATAGCCCTAAAGTTTTGTGTTGGACTATATATTTTCGCGTTTTTTATTGCGTTAAAATAAATTGAATGAATTTTGAATTGAACATTGTTTAAGTCAGTAATGATTGAAACAATTGAGCTAACTACAGACTGTTGCAAACAATATCAGTTGGAAGCGTCCCCAAGACGCTGGCTGCATTGCCACGCTGTATGGCAATGCTGATGCGCTGCGCCAGATACTCACCAGCTCTCGGGTCACGCGTTGCTTCAACCAGACGCTCAGATATTTTTTTAATGAATCATTTTACAATAAATATTTTTTTTAAACGACTATAATCAAATAAGCCATCTAGCCAAAGTATTAATAACCTAGAGCCCTAGCGTCCCTTTCACAAACACCACTAATTATACCTAAATAAACCAAACAGATAACAAGAGATGCCAATTAAATACACTAATTAATTCCAAACATTGCTGTAGTGGACTTAATTAGAGTACGATTCCGGGCCGCAGCTAGGGCGGGGGGAAAGGGGTTGAGGTTACCTGTCCCCCTGAAAATTATTAACAACTGCTCGTAGTTTTCTGCCAAGTAACTAACGTGTCTGATGTCTCCATAGCTTTGAACTTATTTAAGGTTAGAAAAACCAAGATGTTTCGTAGCCCTGAGTTTATAGAACCTTATCAAAAATCAAGAATCACCCACCAAATAATTTTGAATCGTCATTCTTCGTTCTTTTTTTATCTAAAACGTTACCTCAAGATCTGCTTATTTTTGGGCTAAATGATGCTGTGTGAGTTGTCCAGCATTATTTATTATTTATCTATTGAATTCAGTGTTCCGTGCTGTGCACGTGTGATGTACAACTTCTTCTTGCTTTTGACCTAGCCCGTACTCCTTGCTCCGGCCCTGGCAAATTATCAACACAATACGCCCTATAGCTAACACAATGGGGAATTTAATGTTTCATAACAACAATTATTCATGTCATTCGATATGGACACCGATACCGATCAATAAACTAAACGGGTTCATAGCGGAACGACTCGCTCGCTGCATGATAGATAAGATGTGGGTCGCTTCGCTTTGAAGCAAGGCTTTCCAACCATCGATCTAAGTAAAAGAGGGGAGATGAGGCTGTAGCTTCTCGAAAGTGGAAGGCTCAAATTAAGAGCTATTAGGTCCGCCCACCTCAGTCACAGTCGGACCACACACAGTGTTACGCGTGCTTGCTACGACGTACTTTAGTGTGATTTATTGACTAAAAGACTACAGCAATATCCTCGTGTTTATTCATTATAATTATTGCACATGATTGGAAATGTAACTGTGAGCGAGTGTTTGCGTGCATCACAGACCAGTTGTTGAGTAAGCGTTGGGAAAACGTACCATATCCACAGATTTTACTTAGATCTATGTTTCTAACTCACCCTTTCATCAAATTAAGGCCAGTGTAGTGTACATTGTATTATTTGAAGCCCGTGTGCATTATTGATACTCGATGCCACTAGCTGGCGAGAGAACCGAGATGTCTGGAGAAGTCTTGCGTTGCAAGCCAAGATACATTTTGGGTCGCTGAGCTGCAGAAGGAAGTAAGTGCCCGAATGCATTAAATTGATTAATGGCGCATTACGCACCATTTTGTGAAAAGGATGGACCTAGGATTTTGTGTTCATAGTACCTAGCAGGACAGAGCATACGTTTTTGGAACGGCGCAAAATATGTTTTTGCTTAATTAACAAGAAATCCTGTTGAAGCAAGAAGTCCTGTTGCCCGGACTCTTAAGAGACCGGTGTTCTCAGGGGCTCCACATATACACAAACACACACACACACACATATACACACACACGCGCGCGCGCACAAATATCTATTACATCAGTAAATATATTTATAGTCAAAGTTTAGATTTTTAAACTTTAGATTGAACTTATTATTTCTAAGATAATTTACATTGTTCAAAATTTCTGACTTACGTTGGTGTTCCATTAGTTTATTTAAAATCGGTGTAATTCTTTTTGGTCTTAGTGTTATGTATATTTTAAGTATTTATTTATATGGAAATTGGAACGCTGTGGTTTACCTTAATAAATATAAAAAATAAAAAAAACTACACAACTTTGAAGAATCTGTATTAAGGAACCAAATCATTGGTGATAAAACAACCTACGAACGAAAACATAAATCTTATCTATAGACCGCAGGGTTCTTAAGATATTTACCAAATTATGTGCGAAACAGTGCACTTTCATGAATTTTTTTTATATTTTTTTTTTGCAATCGTTTTTTCACTTTCAAGAAACCAAAGAAAAAATTTAGAATTTTATGGAGGTAATTAGAGTTTTTTACCACGGGGATCCTGTGAGTACTGAGATCCAGGCCTAGTTTGACAACCAACCCGTTATGTTCGCCCCTTAACGATTGAACCGCACGGTTAAAACCGGCCTGTCGCCCCCTTTAGGCAGTTGCTGCACTTTTCGTACGCACTCATAAAGTAACACTTAAATGGCAAATTCCCACGAGGTTGAAACCAAGTGCTTACGCTCAATTTAAGAAATTTGTCCTGGATAATTCAACACAATTTGACTTTTCTTCCCAAAAGTAGACTCAAAGTAATTTAAAATTGTGATTTGGATAACATAATATTTCATTTGTCGAGGTAGTGTCTCTACACTACGAAGACAATATGAAATATCCAAATTCCACTCTGAAAACTCATACAAAATAAGAAATGCAATCTCGCATCGGCCAGATAGCAGTCCAATTTAAAACAGGACCGACGGAGGACCCAATCAACGGAACTAGCTGATGCCTATCGCCAGCTTCACATTCAAAGATTTGTTTCTCGAGATTAAATCAAAGGCGAATTACCGTCTCGTGGCGAAAAAGAAATATCGTGTCCGGCCGCCCCGTGCTCCTGCTCTGAAATTGCTTTTCAATCCCTCGGACTTTGGACTTGTAAAGAAGTTATTACCTTCCAAGGAGATAGCCCGGACCGGGCGATACGGATATATGTCTATTTCGTATGTAATATTCCCTTTCCGCGTTTTATTAATGGAAAATGTTTCGGGCAGTGCGGGCGACGATATTAAAAAAGCCTTGTAGTGCTGGCTCTTTTTATGATATTGTCGTAAGCAGTTTACGTAAGGGTCGGCTGTATCAATATTCTTTTGCCAAAGAGTTTTAGTAAAAGGGTATTGTTTCTCGCGGTATTTTATGTTGTGTTGCGTGTGAATAGATATTCTTTGGTAGATCCATCGATAGGTGGATTTACGTATAGACGATTTGTCAGCCTTTCTAGGTCTATTTTTATCGTAGGTATACGATGTGATATGAGATCGTTTACCTTCCAAATGAGCAGGTATGAATCCTTACGAACAAAGGCTGGTCGGACGAGTAGATTTTTTATTTTTTTTTCGTTTATTTATGTTACATAGTATTAACTCATTTTATCTACAGCTAACATAAACCGTAATTTGTTTTTTGCGTCAGCCTCAGTCTCAATGGTAAGGTAAAATTTATATAAACAGTTGGTATATATCTTCCTACGTAAGTAGTTAAATACAGTCAACTCGTGTAGGTACTTACTATTAAAAATACAACAAGATGAACGAAAGAGTAAATACTCCTTGGTTCATCTACTCCTCCGAGCACTAGCCTTCGTTCAGTTTGAACCAAACCAGTTTTAATTTAATATTTGCTTGAGTAAACAGTGTAAGAGATATTGCGAGTCCTGTACGAGTATCAATTAGCCTCGTATCAGTGCGTCTACGAACGCAAGTGGAGCGACCACTAGTCTAGAGGTAGACTATCGACTTACCGGGGGCTATTCTCGGGAATGTGACATCAAGTCGTGTGTGTACCTATAGTGCAGTTACAGGTTTGCCGAGTCATCGCAAATTTATGGTGACAGGAGCGGGAGCACGGACTTCGTTAAGGATCGTCAAGCAGCTATTTTGTCTCCGGGGTGCAGATAAAATTCGGTAAGAAAGGTCTGTTTTTTTGACGTGACAACGTCTTATAATTCGATAGAGCCGGCTGCACGCATGAAAAAACATGACGTTATGCGGCGTTACCTCTGACGTCATGCGGCGTTACCTCGCTCTGAGGCGTTCCATGTAAGGCTTGAAGTGCAAGCGAGAGCGCTCGACATCCGTCTCTCTCCTACTTGAGTGAGCGATGCGTCTGCGTGGACAGCTGCTATACTATAGTACATTTACATGTTTTGATCGAGTATCAAATGCTACCATTCCATCAGTATTTTCTTAAGACGTTGTCACGTTCAACTATCCTCAGTAAACCGACTTTACAGACAACCAATTTTTTGTCGAATGCTATCGTCACCAGAAATCTTGTCGACATAGAAATCTAAATAACAGTGCCTTGTTATTTAGATTTCTATGCTTGTCGAATTGTAGAATCTCTCTCGAAGTCCTTGCTCGCACTCCTGATTTGAGAGCCAGTAGCTAGTTACAACCCTAAGCCGAGTCAAGGCTCGCCAAACCAAATTCATTTGTTTTTTTTTTTTTCGATTTTTTTCATCTGTTTCAATTATTGGTTTTTACTAGGAAGACATTTATTCACAAAGAAAATTATACTAGTATTTACAACTGAAACAATTGAGCTAACTGCCGACTGTTGCAAACATGTGTAGGCTCTGTCGATTGTTTCAATTGTAAATACTAGTATAATTTTCTTTGTGAATAAATGTCTTCCTAGTAAAAAAAAAAAAAAAAAAAAAAATTATTGGTTGTAAACTTATTAGTACCTGCCTACCAAGTCGTTTTCCATGAGGACACGTGCGACTTCTACAAATAAAAACGTTTTCATATTTACAGAAATCACAGATACATTCGGTTCGAGGAGCGTTACATGTGGTAGGTATATCTAACACGATATTCTAGCAGAATATCTAAGTCTTCGATGCACTAGCTAACCGCAGGTTATGTTACACCCAAGACTCTGGCTCTGAAACCAAGACAATATTTTAATATGCTTCACAGAATACGAGTGTTAATTTTCACGAGAACCGGGAATATTGATTTCAATGTAGGTAACCTCTTCGCCAATGGATAACCTGAATATTAAACTCCTTGATTGAAATAGTAATAGAACCTAAGGCAGCAAAATTTTTACGCTTTTTATTGACCGTTGTCATTGTTTTTTCGTTTGACTTGCGAGGTTTGGATTTTAAATGTTGACTTAGGCAAGTGGTTTTTTTTCTGAACGTAAGCACGTAGGTAAGTTTGGAAGTCTGAAACGAAAATCCGTAGTGAATCTTGGTTTACCTTCTATACATTTAATTTTAATAAATGATATTTCAGACTTCAATACCAACTTTATTTCTTTAGGCTTCCAAAATAAGCAAGTTGTCAAGTCAACTTTTTTATAAGTACCATATATTATTATCAAAAAAACTAAGATGATTTTCTCTTCACTTCAATTTTTTTCTCCACCAATGGTTCAATCGCATTTCATTATATATGTCATACATATGAAATTCATCTCAAGGTTTCCTGGAAGAGATCGCTCTAGTGATAAAACCGCACTTTGTACTTTTACGATTTTTTTGCATTTCTTGCTGTTTTATTTTTTCTTTATGTGGTTCAATAAAGTAATACCTATGTATCTTTGAAAGTAAACGTTGAATTATACCATTATACCTAAATATGTCTAGTTGCCAAACATAATCAGCATTATTTTAAAATTAATTGTATCAATGCATAATTGCTAATTAATTGAAAGTCAAATCAGCCAGTGTTATGATATCCCGTCCGACTAAATTAATCATTTCAACATTTCACATCAAAAATTATGTTTGCTTAGGTAAATTTATAATGAAACATCAAAAATGATTGTAATTTGGAATACCTAATAGGTTAAGGTTTGTAGATTGCGAAACAATGCCATTCAATTTAATTGCCATTGCCGATTGTTGAACGATCAACATAAAAGAAAAATATATTTATTTGCAGCAAAAACAATTTTTTACAGCAAATTAGGAACTAAGACATAGGTAGTTAGAGTTAACATTATAATTAGCTGACCTGGCGAAATTCGTCCCGCTCTCAACTTTTAAACCTTCCCTGAACTTACACAACCATTTCAAGACCAAAATTAGCGAAATCGGTCCAGCCGTTCTCGAGTTTTAGCGAGACTAACGAACAACAATTGATTTTTATATATAAAGATTATTATAATGGCCTATTAGAACTGATAGAAAAAAGTAATTGCGTGGAGACCATGTTTTTACCTATGGATCTCACACTAGACCGAGCCTGTATCGTGATGTCCAAGCTGATGATGCTTACAAACACGGGAAGGTACTTTGTCTCGGTGTGTCGTACAACACTTAGTTAAATTATCATATCTAGTGGATAAGTACAAGTGAGTAGTTCTAATATTATTTATATGTATAAGATCAACGTTCAACAATATGGCTAAACGTTGCTCAACCATTTCGTCGAGTGAAATAAATCACTCCGGAACCGTGGTCCCACTGCGATGTCCACAACTTTTTCGTGGTCCCACCAAACACACACTTGGACATCGCAGTGGGACCACGGTTCCGTCACTAAATAAATTTGGTATCTCAAAATTTATTGGGAATACTTAATTTATTTCATTCGACGTTCGTTTTGTGATAGGTCTAGCCATTTTACAAACAGGCTGATTTTACAATCCGGCGGCGACACATACAGAATATTCGATTCAAATCAAATCAAATCAAAAACTCTTTATTTCCATTGTACCTAAATGTACACATAAAAAAGGTCAAATTATAAAATTATACACTGACACGGAAATAAAGGAATATTTTTGATTTCTGTCGCTTCGCTACGTAGAATGAAATAAGAAGCGACGAAAAAACGTTTAGCCTGTTAATGGTTAGTGTAGATTAACAAAGAAATAAACTTTGATCGCTTTTACAATCTTCTATGACAACAGCGAAGTTTTTTCCCTATCGAACTGGTTTTAAGTTGCTGGTAGGTAACCCTTATTTCCTAGCCAAAATGCTTGAACAATTTTGCGACCAAAACTAAAACGAACGCAATTCTAGATCACGAAGATTCTCTATATTGAAGTCTTCTTTTTATTTTGCGTAATATAATGATGGTAGTAAAAATCTACGTAAAACGGAGTCAATTTGTGCAATTCCATCCGGCCTTTCGTCCCTAAGATCGCAATCGGGTCTATTCGGGACATTTCGGGATATTTCGGGTCGTCTTATTTATTGTAATCTTACAATTCGTGGGGTTCCCTTTATGTTTTCTTTTTGTTTGTAGTTTCGTTTGTGTTACTAGTTTTAGGTTACTGGTACGGCTACTTGTCGGGTGGTGACAAATTTTGTTCCGAAAATTTTAAAAAGAGTGATAAGGACGAGGCGATTCGGCCTAAAGGATTGTCGCTATATTGTAAAACTTTTTTAACTTTCGCGATTTGCTGACGTCAGTTCTCGGCTGTAACTCCGAGTACATCCAGTCACCCCATGACCACGACCGCTGTAACGCGGTAGAAACGTAGGGGAAATAATAACAAAAGGTACGCGATAAAAACCTGATAAAATCATTAACTATATTGAATCTATACATTAAAAAGCAGGTTTGGAAACACCGCACAGTTCCGATACCTTACTTTAACTTGATTAGGCTTTTTTTATTTTTACCATAAAAACTCTATCGTTTTTGTAGTTGGATGAATTCAGTATTAATGTAAGCGGGTTAACTAAGAACCTTGTTTGTTTGACTAGAACTGCAACTCACCCTGAAGAAGTCGCTCGTTAGGGGATGAAACGTTGGTGTTCTTCCAACACAAATAGGGTTCGTGGTTAACCCACTTACATTTATAATGAAGTTCTTTGTTGATAAGTAAGTAGGTATAGCATAGGTATAGTAACGTTCATCGATAGATAACCCCGTCGCTTTCTAACAAAACCTACTAACACAATATAATATTTACGAACCAAAAAGTGTAAAATGTAGATAGAGCTATTCATTAAGAGAACATCAAATTTAATATTATAAAACCAGTACTACTTCGAATAAAACATGGGCTACTTTTTATTACGTAAATCAGTTCCCATCGGTTAGAAATAGCCTTTAAACGTAGAAATAGCCTATAAACGTTTCCATAGACAACGCGTGCGAAGCCGCAGGCATAAACTATGTAGACCTTGATAAATTACAGTTTAAAACACTTACACTAAACTTACATTCTGTTTAGGTTAAACACCAACAAATTTCGCACATTCATAGACAATAAAGCACATTCTCTCAAATAACATGCAAAAAAGCGGAAATCTTTTCTCGGTTTCAATAGAGTTCCTTTCGCGCAGAAAATGGTTTGTGGTACGCGTGGACGGGTTCCGCCACTTCGAGTTAGGTGCGATTCGTAAGCGGACTTGATATATTGCTATTAGATTTTCGGTTTTACCCCTCAAAAGTATACTATACCTTAAGGTAATCAAACTAACATTGTAAATGCGAAACTACTGACCGGGTCGGGATGAAATTTTGCATCCTCATAGTTCTAGGCCTGGAATCAAACATACTTGCGAACCGAAATGCGACTTCTGTTCCACAGCTAGGCGAGCGAAGCGAGCCGCGCTTCGAGTCCGCAACACTCCGCTCGTGCTGCCATACACCAAGGCGAGCGAATGTTTACTACCTTTTAACTCTTAAATCATTTTCCATGGGATAGAAATAACGTTTCCATAGAAACAACGTGTGCAAAGCCGCGAGCAGAAACTAGTTTCTAAATAGTTACTAGCTTTCAAAAAGCTTGCTGTAATGTTCCAGTAACATTTTAGAGAAAATGACAAAAAAATATCACATTTAAAATCATTTTTGAAACAATTAAATAGGTGAAGTTTGTACTAAACGTGAATATTGAAAAACGAAACCAATTATTTGCAATCGCATGCCTGAAAATTACATTCCTAGTATTTTGGCAGTGTATGTGAGTGAGTAGTAGGTATGTTCGAATTATTTTGCTGAAATATGTATCTTATGCAGCTGAAATCAACGCATACTTACCTATTTTTGATTTTTATTTAGCACATAGATAATTACAATAACAGAATAAAATGATTACAACAAGTATTCACTATTTTTTTTTTAATTTCGTTATTGAATTGAAATTGACAAGATGTGCATAAATTCACAGGTTTTTTGACCCCTCTACGCCGACCACGACATGACTGACAAAGAATAATTTTACTCTAATATAAAATCTATAGCATTAGCTACCGATATCGAGAATACCTCCACAATGACAGAGTCAACCTCATCAGTCGTCCATTACCATCCAGTTCCCCACATATCAACACCAGTCTCAAAGAGTTAAACCACCAGCATGCTTGACCCTTCGCAAACTACCAGACCGCAACCATCCTGAAGGTTTCCCAAAACTACTGGAGGCCGAGACAGGTCTTCACGAACTGGTCACGTTTAGAAGTGGCCAATTAGGGCAGTTTTATTTGCCAACCGAAACTCGGCTTTGCTTCTGCAAATAAACGACGCTAACGTATGGGATAGGTAAATAAATATCTACCTAATTCCATGTTTGTTTGGTTATGTATCGATTTTTTTACTAATCAACTTCTGTCTATCTCTGGAATCAAGTGATAAGTTACCTATTTTATACGAGTTTTTGAAAAGCATCTTTTATAGGCCTAAGGACCCATAGACTAGGTACTTCATAAATTCTCTACGTGATGGCGGGGTGGCAGGCGTCGAACTCATCAAAAATAAGAAATTAACAAACTTTGTTGTAAAAGCCTATATTATATCAGAAAAATATTAAAAAGTAAAGTACAAAGTAATAAACTCGACTTTTCATCGAAGACATGAGGTAATTTGCATAAAACCTGGCCCACCAAAGTTTGGCTCTTTTAAAAAGCACTAAAAATCGACACTGGCTATAAAGGACCCCTAATATTTGGGCCGAAGTTTTGATGACCGCACACCGTTAGTCTGTTTGGCTTTTAATAAATTTTTGGTTAGACAGAGGAGTAAAATTAGAGTAAAGTTCCTAGATATTAATGAGTTAGAAATGAAATTGTAGAATTTTACTACAGGGTAAAGAAAGATAGAGATTATTTTATTGTCGAAACGAAATAATCTTAAATACTAGGTGGAAATAACAGTTTACCCATTCATTACGGACGTACAATATTTAACTTAAATAGGAAGGAAATTGAAATAATTTCTTGATTTCATAAAACATTTCTGTATGGAGCCACTTTTGGAGTTACGATAAAATTATAATGGTAATAATTCTGAAGCAAAACTTTCCTTAGATGGATAATGGTATGTTTTTTGATTTTCTTTCCGGCCACAATTCTTATTAAATAAATTACTAGACGATCGCCTCGCGGTTTCACCCGCGTAGTTTCCGTCCCCGTGGGAATTCCAGCATAAAATATAGCCAATGTCACTCCTTGAAAAGTAAGCCTCCTAACGGTGAAAGAATTTTTTCAAATCGGTCCAGTAGTTTCAGAGCCTATTCAATACAAACAAACAAACAATCAAATCTTTCCTCTTTATATTATTAGTATAGAAGAAAATCGAAATCTTTAAGGTGTAAATCGTAAGTGAATATGGGGTAAAACTTCCTTCTGGGAAAACGCTCTCTATCGCTCTCCATCCTCCCCACACCTCACCTCAACAACTTATATTGGTCCACTGCTGGACGCAGGCCTCCCCCTGATAACCGCCTTATTGGCTTTTATCTCATGGTAGATAATGCCCATAATCCCCACGCTGGGTATGCGGGGTGGGGATCGCAGTTTGGTGAAAGAATTATTCTGAAGGGGGCGCTGCTGCCCGCCCCCGGTGAGTATACCCTTAGTCGCCTCTTACGACACCCTAATAGAAAAAATTAATAATGTTTATAATTTTTGACGTTATGACGTTCGACGTTTATAACGTTCAGGATGTTATTAAGTTTATGACTTACAAAATAAGCTGATAAAAAAGTCTATTTTTAAACTAAATTATATTAAAATAAGAATAGAACCATGCCTCCATTATTATGGACTAATGGATAATATAAACTGATGATGATGATAAAGAATCGAGTCAAGTAGAAAACGAACTTCTTTGGGACAAAGTCCTCAAACTGTTGATAAAAATACCCAAACATTTCGCCCTTGATGACATAAAAAGGTCCAACTTTTTTCATATTTGTTTCTTAAAGTTCACAAAAAATGGGTTTGAACGGAACACTTGAAACTCGATACTTGTCTTGTACCGTGATGATTGATTTCTAAATCTTTATGGGCTTTTTTACTTTTACGTGTACGATAAAGTATAAAATGAACTGCACGACTTATTTTAGTAAATTTCTATCAAGCTGTGATATCTAACATAAAAATATATTAAACTAACGTTAAATTTTACCAATTACTTCATTCCTGCTAGGCAACCTTCAACCTACGGTATTTAGCCGTCTTACACGGGATTCTGATGTGACAACCAATGTGCCTGTTCATTTCTGGATGTTGATCCATTCCCATTAGGTAGTATCGTTTACCAAATAAATATGAGATAGGTAAACCGATATAATTTACTTTCGCTCAAAAAGGTTAATGCGATATACCTGTTTACAAGATCTTGGTGGATAGACTCTAAAGCCGGGTTGAACTGATCTGTATCATTTGCAGCGAGCTTGATACGTTACGCTATGTGTAAAAATCCGTCTTCATGATCGTTGTAAAGCGTTACACACGAACGTTCGCTGTGTAACGCGTGACATTACGCTCCTTACTTGATTTGTGAGAGACTGAAGCCTGAAAAGGGTTAAGAAACCTGTATGTATATTTTTGATAATTTTATTCTGCGTAATTATGGACTATCTTTGGACAATCCGTCTCGTTGATCTTTGCGTTCGCCTTCTTTCCCATGCTGACTGCACGAAAGTTCTTTGTGTAACGCGTTACATTACCCCCATAACTTGATTTGTGAGAGACTGAAGCCTGAAAAAGGTTAAGAAACCTGTATATTTTTGTTAATTTTATTCTGCGTAATTATGGACTATCTTTGGACAATCCGTCTCGTTTATCGTTGCGTTCGCCTTCTTTTCCATGCTGACTGCACTTATGTTCGTTGTGTAACGCGATACATTACGCCCCTAACTTGATCTGTGAGAGATTGAAACCTGAAAAAGGTTAAGAAACCTGTATATTTTGTTAATTTCATTCTGCGTAACGGTCTTGGACGGTCTTTGCTGGTTCAAAATTAGCTTTAACTGTCTAATTATGCTTTAAATATAATATTTCAGTGTCAAATGAACAAATGCGATATACTTACGACAAATCTTAGTCATGCAACGTATATTATGAATATATTTTTTATATGAACGATCGGCTATTTCTGTCCCTATGCAAACCACATTCAAGTTTCATTTGCGTGTGAACATGATAAACACAGCAACCATACACGACGTGAATAAATTCTAATTGGGCTAATGAAGGAGGTATTTCTTAATTAGTAGTGTTTCAAGCCATAGGCTATGTACCGAAACGGTTTAATTACAGCCGATAACTCTTTAATTAACCTGCCTAATAACAGAGTATGCATTTGAGCCAATTATGGACGATCGATATGCTTCTATTTTTGAAGTGAGTGATGACCTGTTTTGATCGTTCATTCATTCTTTTGTAATGTATGCAAGGGTAGTTAAAACTTTATGGTTGTACGTAAGCATGCGTATTTCTCAGCAAAGATCCTAGTAGCCTACGTTCTATCTATGTTTCTCTGTTCTAAAGTATGTCGTATCGTAAGCAAAGTCGCGCATAAAGTATAGATTTCTCTAAAAAAATTACATAATTATTTGTGTGATGATTTTTTTAACATATCTAACGGTGTTTTCATTAAATTTTTTATTGTTATTTTCATTAAGTAAGTAGGTAAGTATATTTCTTTTTATTGGTGTCTAGCGTATATTACATTAATTTGATTGTTTAAAAAACTAAGACCCTACTTTAAATTCCTTTATAGTATTTACACTGTTTTTTTAGTTTTGCGAGTCAAAAACGAACCAAAGAAAATTATTTTGGGGCCACCTCGTGATCATTCTCCGTACAATAGTCAAAGAATTTTCAAAATCACTATTGACGGAGTAATCGACGCTTTTAAGTCAGTTCATAAAATACAGGCAGGTATGGAGGATATATTTTTATAATTCTTTGCAATTAGATAAAGATTGGTCATGTGATGATGTTTTAGACACGTTTTACGGTGCACATACAAATTTCTTGACAGTCAAACATTTATGGGACGGATTTTTGAATCTGATTGGTCATTTTTCAAAAGTGTTATTTAGTTTTTTAAATTTGACAGGATAGATACTGATCCCTCGGGAATAACATTTTTATGGGACCGATTTGGGATTATTTTCTATACAATAGTGAAAGAATTTTCATAATCCGTCCATAATTGACGGATTAATCGCCGAACATACATTTAAAAAATACATACAGCCGAAAATAGAACCACCTCCTTTTGTGATTTTTTGAAGTCATTTAAAAATGTAGAACGCGGTATTGAACCCGGTAAAAATGTCTTCTGACATAAGCCACATACTAGATGACTTACCTAATATCTATCAAATGTGAGTCAAAGGAAGAACCTCTAAACCCCCTATAAAAATCAGAAAATATAGCGCCGCAATCGAATAAAAACAAGTAAAAACTGCATGTGTACAAACAAACCCAAACACGTCAGCAGCCGTCACTGTCACGCCACCAGCACAGAACATGGAGCAGTAACCACCGGGGTTATCGCGCAGGATGCTCTAATGAGCCTGAAGATTACTTTCTAATTATCTGCTGCTTGTTGACGAAATTACTTTATCTACTTCGTCAAATTTATCTCTTGTAACTAAGTATGTTTTTGTTGATAACAAATGTCAAGCAGTCTACCTACTATAATCAGCTAGTACCTACTTATAATCGGCTTAGTGACTACGATCTGAATCCGTGAAAACCTTATAAAGTGTTCATTCATTCTTTCATCCACTCATTATCGGTTTGTCATCGCCCGACAGTCTTATGTAGGTATACCTAGTACTCGAGAAACTACGGATATGGTCTGTCTCCAAAATTTGCGTGTACCTCTGCATGTATTTGACTCTTTGGAGCATAAAATGGCGGCCGCGCTTCGTGATTATGCCGATAGATTGAGAAAAAAAACCAATATGAGTAGTTAAGACCAAATTTACAGTACCAAATTGAAGATTCCTATTTTTCATAATAAACGTGTGAAGTAGGTATTGACCCTAGATAACAGTTGACCAATCAAAGTTGATTTATTTACGCAAATAAAGTTAATTGTTTATGCGTTATCAATGCGATAAATTACTCTGACCACGTACTGTAAATACGTAATAGTGACAAATGTCACTGTTTGTAAATAACTTGGCATCTTCTATGGTACTTAGTAGGTCCACATACATTTCTATACCTACTGAGTGTAGCTATTACCTACGCAAGTTAATAATGAAAACATTTTGCAATAGCATTTTTCTAATTTTCAATGATATATTATAAATAAGCCGATCTAGAGTTCACAATGTCAGAAAAGATTCACATACGTTTAAGTATTTAAACTGTAGCACCTACTTTATTGACACCCACACACAGTGAATGAAAAAGTAAGGTATCAGAAATGTCTCACTCAACAAACATAAATAGTTCAAAGGGATAAACCAGAGTTCACAGTTTAAACTCCGGCTCCGAAACTACTGGACCGATTCGAAAAATTCTTTTACTGTTAGGAAGCTCACTTTTCAGGGAGTGACATAAGTTATATATTATCCCGGAATTCCCACGGGAACGAGAACTACGCGGGTGAAACCGCGAGGCGATCGTCTAGTTTTTTTATAAATTGTTAAATAGTAACAGTAGAACTAAAGTTAATGTTTTTTTGTCACTACGCAAAATTCATTTCTCCTACTTATCTATCCCTTTAGATGGTTAACGCATTCACTGCTCAGCCTTGGCGATGCAACCCGCAGGGGCGCGCCGCCGCCGCCGCGATACGGGGGAGATAACTAGCATCTGCGTTTTGGGCCATGAATGTGTTAAAACTTACCATAACGATTTATCACACAGTAAAGCGCCTTCAACATCATAACACAGCATATTCAATTCAAAGTGATAATTCATTACATTAATTTATGGGGCGAACCAAAAGGATTTGGTTGTCGAACTAGGCCTAGATTTCAGTACTCACGGGATTCCCGTGGTTAAAAAACTAGAATTACATAAAATTTAATTGTTTTTCTTTGGTTCCTTGAATGAGAAAAAACAATTAGGAAAAATTTCGATAAGTGATAAAAAAAATGAAAATCTGAAAGTGCAACGTTTCGCACATAATTTGGTCAAGATATCAGGAACCCTGCGGTCTATTGAAATGACTTATGTCTTGATTCGTAGGTTAATACTAATTATTTGGTTACTTGGACCGGTTTCTTCATAAGTTGCGTAGTTTTCTTGTAAATAAATAACTTGATTTTTGCGCTTACGCCGCGTTCCAAAAACGTATGCTTTGTCCCGCTCTTATAAACATGAAATCCTATGCCTATCCTTTTCATAAAATGGGTTATATGGCGCCCTCTTTGTATAGTTACAAAAAAAAGTTAGTGCCCATATTAGTCTGTTGCATTGTGTACACATAATTAAAATACAATGACCCCTAGTACTGACCTATCAAACACTAGTCATGAGAACACAAGATACGCTCTTGTCCAGTGTTCCACATAGAGACAGTCAGTGTCCAGCTTCTCAGCAATGAGCTGTAGATCTGTCAGAGCTCTCGCACGCCCGGCGCTTAAATAAGATGACAAAGTGACGTAATTTCTCTATTGTAGGTACCCTATATACGTTAGAACTATTTAGTTACATTGTGCCTATACAACAATCTCCGTGCTTGCCCTACACAAATTTGTTTTTAATTATTCGCATTTTAACTAAAATCAACCCGACCTAACTGTAGATATTATATAAGGTAAAAACTTTTAAATCCGTCATGGATATTAATACTAAAGTCATTTATAAATAACATGAAAGATCAACATTATTGATTAATCATAGGTACCTAAATAATAGTTATTAAAAAAATTATGGTGTCTGCGACACAGTTTTAGTAAAAACTACTGCGGGCATCATCGAATTCCAATAGTTACAACAACCATGTAATTCGATACTAATTAATTACCTACTATGAAAAAAATTACGTTCCTGGGCAGTTCGTACAATTCCTAATTTGTACAACGATATCGAAAGTCTTTATTCGATCAATATATTTTTTTTCCTATTTCGTACAATTACTAATTCGTACAAAGTACTGATTAGTGCAATATTGATTTTTTCCTATTTTGTGCAATGCCTAATTGGTGCAGTTATAGACGTGAAAAAACTAATAAGGTTCTAAAAAGTAAATCAGAATTATTGAAATTATTAGAAAGTTAGATTAATCCTTAAAATATTAATCTGAGATTTAAGTTAAAAGATTTGAGTTCAAATAGGGTTTAATTTTGTCATAAAAATAAAAGTTCTTATTTTTTGACGGACAAACATTTTTTAAATTTAAGTAAATGACAAATCTCTAGTTTTAATTTAACTATTCATTATTAAATCTTTAAATAAATAAATGTATAATAATTAAATAATATTGTATCCTGATTTTGCACGCCGCAACGGTAGAAATACATTGTGTCATATTTAAACATATACCACCTATGTACCTTATTTACATGTATTTGATGCAATAAATTTTACTTTACTTTACTTTACTTTACTTTAGAAATAGTGAAAATAAATGTTTATTAGTATGTACTTCAATACATATACCATATTTGAAAGCTCAAAACCCAAATCATGGTAAATATCCCCTTGTAAATGACATTAGTATTGTTTAAGTTGTATAATTTTTTGTAAATCGCTCTTGGCCACTTGTCACTTCGTTTTTAAAGTTGTTTTATTGTATTTTTTCTATCGATTTAAGTGCAATAAAGTATTTTCTATCTATCCATAGGGTAAATTGTATCTCCACTCCGCACCTAAATCAGTCAGAGGCCGGATGCAATGGCACAGAAAACGCGCCTGTTATTCATTGAACCTGATTACTGTTAATAAACCGTTTAAAATCGCATAACGAACCGGAAGATTTACTAATAACAAAGTATCTGATACTTTTATGACGGTTAACACTTATCTTGCCCACGATACACTGCTAGCTACGGCGGCGGCGGCGCGGCGGCGGCGCGCCCTTACGGGGCGTACTGTAGAGCCTGGGCAGTGGAAGCGTTAAGTGGGCTGTACAATATACTTTTGCCACCGACTGTACCCTTACTGTCTAAAGGTTCAGCAATGGGTAAAGCCTTAGCATTTCAGAGAAATGTAATCAAGTCGTGCTTTTTACATTTTTTGGCTTTCTTGAACTTCATTTAAAATTAAACTGTTACAGTTTTTCTGTTGGTAATTATGTAAATTTATTTCTTTTGCCTATCATTATTTTATTTCTTTTACAATATTCTTGTCGTGTCGATTAACTCGAGAAAATCTAGTTAGACATATAATTTCGTAAAATATACACACAGTAATCTAATTTTTAACCTACTCTCTATCAAACTTTCTAACTTTGTTGACATCCACCGTCGATTCAATTTACATGCACTGCTGCAACGTCTCATAGCAAAAATAACAGAATTACCCATAATACAGGTAACAAGCACGGCGCAGACGAAATGCAGCCTGGCAACACTGGGAACCTTGTAATTAAGTAACGTAAGTAACGAGGAAGCGACAATGAAAAACAAAAGCCCTGCTAACAACCTAATTAGGTACTGGTGACCTTCGACGGTAGGGTTGCCTACTTACGCCCTTATTTAAAAACATAACTTACAACCCTATGAAAACATGTAAGTAATTATGAACGCATTTGGAGACCAATAATGACAGAAATACGTTTTTGATAACAAAAACAAAAACTTATTTCGTATTCAAACTCTGAAGTTTGAATAATTTGACATTATTTCAATTCATTTACCGATCTGCATGCCTCTATTGTTAGAATTAAAAAATTTGCACACCAAAGCTGCTTAGCTGGTAAGTCATCGTATGAGACATGTTAAAAAAAAGCATGCCATATTGTAACCCGTTGTCCGTAAATAAATTATTTGATTTGAAGAAGATAAATAAATAATCATTATCAGTCAATCCACTCTGTTGACACGGAGAAAGTCGCTAAAGACATTGTATTGAGGAGAGAAAAGAGGAGGAGAGAAAAGAGGAGGAAATTGCATCATTAAGAGCTAGGCTCTGTAATTTATAGTAATAGTAATCTGAGCATAAGTACCTATGCTTCTCTTCGTACTTGACATTCGATATCATACATACATAATATAAAAAATAAACTAGGAGGCCTATGTCCAGCAGTGGACTAATATAGGCTGCTGATGATGATGATGATAATATAAAAGATTGCACATAGGTTCTCTCCATGTCATGGGTGAAATCTACCACAGAATGGACCGCAAACGGCAGAAAACGACCACGCCGTAGACAACACGTCGATCGAGGAATAAACACAATAGATATCACACAAACAATATTAGTGTCATAGACAGAGATAAGGATTAAATTTAATCAATGAATCTGGTTTAAAAATACACCAATCACTATTGTGAGTTTTAAATAAATCATCAAAATTCAATAGATCCGACCGACAGCCGCTATCGGAAACCAATTGGGTTTGCAAATTAATCCGTTTGGGTGATTGTTACATGGCTTCATACTTTTTGTGGCGTCGCATCATATTGAATGATACTCTAATAAGATTATGGTTTTGAAATGAGTCTGTAGATACATTTATTTTTGAATCTCAACCCTGAGCTCGGTTTTATCGTAACGTCTAATTTTTGTATGGAATTTGCGTTGTCTAATTTTTGTATGGAATGTCCGCACGCTAGTGGCGCTGTACCTAATCCCATACAAAAATGAGACGTCACACGTCTCGATCGTTAAACCAAACTCAGGGCTATGTTTAATTTTATTAAGTTATTTATGCGTATTACTTAGAATAGTGCAACAAACCAATTAACACTTGCACTTATTAATTATCATTGTCAATAATAAAACAAATTAAGTACATACTTTCAATAAAATAAATATAAGTCTATACCTAACAGTGAGTGCACACCGGCTGAGTTGATAGATAAATCAGAATAAACATTAATTCGACTTTTTATCTTGTTTGTCTATTTTACGTTACAGCTTAAGACTTTTGAGACATATGCTAAACAAATAGGTACTGTCGGGTGAGTATAACTGACGTCAATAATGAGACGCGATTTTGATGTCTCTTTTTTGCATGGGATTTGAGTAGTTCCCTGTGTCAATACGACACACGTCACACTTTGCTTTGTGACACCACACATACTTATATGGGTATCGTTTTCGACTAACTACGATTACTAGATTACGAAAAAGATGTCCATTTCAAAATCCAAGATGGCTGACATTTTTGACGTGACAACGTCTTATAATTCGATAGAGCCGGCTGCACGCACGAAAAAACATGACGTCATGCGGCGTTACCTCATGCGGCGTTACCTCGCTCTGAGGCGCTGTACCAAAATGTATGGACTAAAGGAAAGAAAGAAAGAAAGACATTTATTTATAACAACACAGTAAGTACAAAAAAAGAAAACACACTATATTGGATATGGGTACATAAAGTTTTTATATAAAAAGGTGACGTCAGGATCACTTCTCGTTATAAACGTCAAATGGACACGCTCCTCTGATCCTTTTTTTTAAATTTTAGTCATAAAATGGTCGTAATTCTCGTGGTAGCCCTACAAGCGTCGACATCCGTTTCTCTGGCTAATTTGTTTTTAGTAAGAGCTGCAGCCAATTAGTACGTGCCCGCGTCCCTAATAACCACCTCGCACATGTCACTTTCATTATTTTTAACGAAATAAAATAAAACAAGGTTTAGACCACAATGTTTTACGGGGTCTAATTAAAAGAGAGAGTAGCGAGAGTTCTGAGTGAATTATTAAATCGGATTTTCATTTGCCTAAGCGACAAGGTTACTACATTCTTCTTGGTATTGATATGGATCAGTTGAGCTACCTGTAGACTGTTTGCAACAGTCTGCAGATAGTTCAATTGTTTCAATTGTAAATACTTGTATAATTTTCTTTGTGAATCAATGTTTATTCTTCTTCGTCATCGTCAACTTTTCTTCCTAATGAGGAAAAAAACAGTAAAGATGCATGATAATTTTAAACGAGCATAATAAGAATTTAAGATGATGTGTAATTAATAATCATGCTAATATTTTTTTGACCTGTAATGTAATTATTCCATTAAAAAATAAATGAACTGAACTGAACTATAATAAAATTAGCTCTGTCAAGACTCATATTTGTTTGTCTTATTGTGCGATATTAGAAAACAGAAGGTATGTCATTCCCTTTCCTTAATAAAACAAAGTGCAGAACGATAATTAATATTATTTAACGCTGATTTAAATACGTTTAACGCCAATCACGATAAAATAATGATAATAATGATATAGTCGTTTCAGTTAACGGCGTAATAGCGAAGAGCCTCGATCAACATCTCAAGAGACTCTCGCTAGAAAGTGGCATCAAGGGCCAGATTCAAAAGGTATAAGGTATAAAGGATACTCCTGGACTCGGCGCCCATCGTCAGGAAGTTCCTCTCTCTGCAGCCCAAGTTACCGGCCGCTTGAGTCTAGCTTCGTGGCCGATGATTCACCGTTTTGATATACTTTTTACTGTAGAATAGTTTTATAATATTTTATTTTCCATAGTAAAATAAATATTTTATAAAGAGATTTTATAAACGAATGTATAATAATAATAATAAAGCTGGACAATTCACACAGCATTATCTAGCCCCAAGCTAAGCAGAGCTAGTTACTTATTGACTGATCTGAAAAGTGGAAACCAAATTTTAGCTTAATGCTAAATAATAGTAATCGTCCGACGTGTTTCATAAATTAATTTATTATACATAAACTGGTTTACAATAAATACTTTAAAACACTTATGTATTGATAAGCAAGTACATTTTTATTTGGCTTTTACCATAAAGAGTTATCCAGTTTATCGGGACTTTGATGACGAAAAACGCGTACCTAGAACATTTCTAATTTTTGAAAGTAAATATCAACTTTGAAAAACATGTAATAACAAAGAAAACTACAATCAAATGATAGAAACAAATAAGACTCGTAGTTTATAAAACAAACATTTCTCATAACAGTGATAATTTCTATTTCACGATGTAAGTCATCGGAGGACACAGAAAAAAGGTGTTTCTTGAATTAATTTGTGTATGTATAAATATTTTTAAAAGCAACGGCATTTTAATTTTATTTGGATCATCGACGCTCAGATACACAAACCTTACACCCGAGGTCATCCTAGAAACTTAGCGTTAGACTCCTACCATACGATTAAAAAAAAATCCAAAATAAAATTTAATATAAATACCATGGCAACCCTAGTCGTGAGCACATGTCATACCAATTATTTCCAACGTAACAAATTGAATCGGAAAGGACACTGGCGGCTATTTTAGACCGCAACTATTATTAAAACGTAAAAAATACCGAATCATAATTAAAAGTATGACAAAGTAATTTTTGCGAATGTATATTAGGTATTTTATGCAAATTAGTTATGTTAGAAGTCGCTATGAATTTTCAAATCATTTTATTACACGAGCGACTTACTTATTTTTAAAATTATTACAAATTGCTTGAAAATCTGTTTACCTTATAAAATTTATTTAACAAAATAAGCGACATTCATAACTCGATAAATATAGCACATGTACGCACTATTCAAAAACACAGGTTTTTAGTTTTTTAAACCAATTTAGTTAATTAGTATAATTAACTAAAATATTATTTGTCACACAGCGGTGGTAAGAGCAATCAACTGACTAATACGCGACACCAACAAGGTTCTAATTAGTCCAAATTAATTACCTAATGGAAATGCATTATCTCCCCGTTACCTACTACGGTACTCTAATATTTCTACCTACTTTGATAGCATTGGTGATGCTTGCCTACATAAAATAATATATTATATTAATCACACTAATATTATAAATGTGAAAGTTTAGATGTATGGATGGAGGTTTGTTAGCTTTTAACGCCAAAACCACTAACGGAGGACTAAAATTTTGCATACAGGTAGTTTTAGGTCTGAAGTAAAACATAGGCTTTTATCCCATAAATCAGTTCCCATGGGATAGAAATAACCATAAAACGTGTCCCCAGAAAGGACGCGTGCGAAGCCGCGGGCAGAAACTAGTAAGTAATTAATATAATATTTAGGTCACTAAAAATTTAAGTTTATAATTATTGATTAGTGAATTTAACTTTATTAATTATTATAATAATGAATAAATTAAGGAATACTTTATTGCACTTAAAATAAAACAAAAATTTCAACCAAAAATAAAAGCTACTTATTTTTTATCATTACAACATGTCGGTCTTAAATCTCATATACTCATTACTTATTGTAAGACAGGAATCGAACTGACACGTTAACTAACTTACGGTTTTTTAGTTTAAAGTTAGTTGCTAAGCTAATTATAACACTTTTTTTGGAAATAACATTATTTCCAAAACAAAACCTTCTGTCTGGGCTTCCACTACAGTCGAAGGTTGAACTTCAATCATTTAGAAGTCAATTACGCTCAAATAATACAAATAAATTAGAACGAGTATTTACAACTGCAACGCTCTTCAGTTAGCTCAATTGTTTCAATTGAAAATACTAGTTCTAATTTGTTTGTATTATTTGATTGTAATTTCCATTGTTATTAAAGATTCACATAGAACTCCTTCATATCCTTTAGGG
This sequence comes from Eupithecia subfuscata, assembly GCA_963564075.1. Classification (NCBI taxonomy): domain Eukaryota; kingdom Metazoa; phylum Arthropoda; class Insecta; order Lepidoptera; family Geometridae; genus Eupithecia; species Eupithecia subfuscata. The sequence goes on along the minus strand of OY751099.1, from coordinate 2,815,764 downwards.
CGTTTTAACTGAACGACCACAAACGATCCTTTATAAAAATGGCACCCTTAACAAAGGAGACTATTTTTTTTTAATAATCCAATTAAAAGTCCAGCAAGATTTTCGCAAAGACAGGTAGTACCTACGGAACCGTTGGAAGCCAATTAGATACCGCATCTGACTTGTTATTCTTAATTAGCAAGTGGTTCATTAGTACAGCAATGGCTCATTCCTTTTAATTATAAACACTGGCTTCTTGTAATTGCATATTGTGCCTATAGGTAATTAGGGACTGTATGCATAGGTACTATCTCGGTCCTAATTACCGTGTCTTGTACGCAATTGTTTTTGTTGTCGTTTATTTGTAATATTGTATTAATTATTTTAATTGGATGGCAGGGTTTCTGGTTGCTTTTATTGATAAAAAATAACTGTCAGGTAGGTAACTGGTAGACGCAAACAGTTCGTTTAGTAATAAAGGTTTACTTTTTGACAGCTCTTTGAATAAGTTCAATAAAAATAGAACTGAAAGATTAAAGAAAAACTAGTAAGTATAATTTTCTTTGTAAATAAGGCATTAAAAAAAACTAGATGTCCTACTAACATACTGTTAAAAACATAATTTGAATGCTTTTTTATTTAATTTAAATATAAGTGTACCAAAAAATTGAGTCTATTTAAATAGCCAATTGTCACCGTAATCTCACCGCTTATTATTTTTATATTCCTTTTCAAAATATCTCTATTATAAACTATAAGCTTTCACCATTTTCCGAATAAAGAGTCTACAAAAAAGCTCCAAGCATTTTTTTCAAAAGCCCAGGCACAAACAGCGAAGTGGTAAATCATTAAAGCCCTCTTCAAACGTCACCGCATTACACTAATTGACGCAATTAGAGGGATTGACGAACGGAAATAAAAGTCAACTCACCTTCATATAACGCCGGCCAATTAGCCCTCTCGTAATTAGCTCACTTTGGTCTAGTCTTTGAACTCTGCACAGATCACAACACAAAATACATTTTCAGTTTTCCCGGCACAGAAAAGTTTTTCGTTAGCGCGTGGTACGGAAAAATCGCGGAGCGAGAATACGTGCGTGCGGCGCGAGCGCTCGACAGCGAATGACGGCGGGAGGAGGCCAGGAGGCTCGCTCGTGTTAGGGCCCTTCCTTCGCTACGAAAGCTCGACGACAGCTTTTCGCGTAGCCGACGGTGGAGTTACGCCCTTATTCTCGCGGGCAGACACTTAACTCTGTAAGTGGGCAGATTTTCTGCGGCATTGCATTTAGGCCTAAATAATAATGTTAAGTGATGATTTCGTTTGTTTTAGAGTAGGTTTTAGAGCATTTTTATGCAGTTTGGAAGCTTGAAGACTGTTTATTAACGTAGAGCTTTCCGCTTAGCGCTTACACCAAAACATTTTAAAAGAATGTGATTCTACACAAAATACTTAAACCTAAAATGAGACCAACCAACGTGCAATACATTAAATAAATAAATAATAAATAATTCTGGACAATTCACACAGCATTATCTAGCCCCAAGCTAAGCAGAGCTTGTGTTTGGGTACTAGATAACTGATATACTTAATACAATACACTACATAGATAGATATTTTTTATATTAAAGGCATTCACATAGACGCCATTCATAAGAATTTCAACACATTTCACCACCCGGCACAAAGACGTCTTTTTTTGCAAACAAGCTTTTAAATTATACAAAGAAATAATCAGTCTCATACAAATTATGCATCAAAGCATCCGATCCATCGTTCATTGATAAAACAGGTTGTGACACCTCATTCATTGCAACTGGCAACCCCTTGCCGACGGGTTAGAAATAACCCGACAGCCATAGGAATAAAGGGAATAATAACTGCAAACTATGTATAATATATAGCATATTAGTGAATATATTAGTTGGTTATCGCAGAAAATCTGTGTTTTTGCTTCTTGAGCAAAATATGACGGCGTTTTTGACGTACTGCAGCACACACATCCGATATTAATTTGAACAAACTACTAAAGAAAATGCTACTTAAAAAATGTTATAACACGCCTATTGAATTTTTTGATGATAATACAATTAACGTGACAGTAAATAATTTAATATTAACTTTAGTACCCATCTTCTCAAGTTGTTACACAGGCTGTAACAACTTGAGAAGATGGGTACTAAAGTATATATCACCGGGTATAAGATCAACTATCTGAGAGTGTTCAAATAGTGAAATATTCATGTACTAGATACCTATAATTATGGATGCAATAAATGAAATATGATAGTTAAGATATATTATTATTAAAAGGGTTCTTAGAAGCACATAACAGCATTGATTAACAAGCTGTAGTGGCCAGCCATAATTTGCCGACCCCAGCGGTTGTCGAAAAACCGACAACCGCTGGGGTAAACGTGTTCTTGAGAGGAGACTCGTCAAACGTAGTGTATGACGCCCTCCGTCCAGGTGGGATGCCGACCTGACAGACTGCAGGCAGATGAATGCAGAAACCTGAAGACAGGGTGCTATGGCGCTCATTAGGAGAGGCCTATGTCCAGCAGTGGACTAACCTGATGATGAAGATGAACAGTATTGAAGTTATCAATACCTATTGCTCAATTCAATTCAAAACTTCGAATACTATGTTAAAAGGCGCTTTTTCTATTTCATACTTGATTTATTTTTTGTTAGATTTATACATTTTGTTTATTTTATATGATTTAGTTTGGAAGATATGAAGATATCTTATTATTCTTCTTATGTTCCTTATTACATTTTATTTTCCATCTCATTGTTAGCAAGTAGTTCGAAATTTCGTTAAGTCAAATTACTGGTTTCCACGATACTATAGGTACCTAAGATTGTTATTACTAAAATAAAATATTAAAAAAATAATAAAATATAAATAGTAAAATATGATATAGTATATTTTTCATTTTTCATTTTCTTTCAATTTCTTCACGCTTATCCCAACCGCTATCCCAACCATAACATACAGAACCAGTTGATATGTCTCGAGTACCATATAAATTGTCTTGTTATAATTTTTATGAGGCACCCTGTATAGATTCAATTAAGCCAACTAAGGGGTGTAATAAAGGATGATTTATAGGAGATGCCATAATAGTTTTTAATTACATTTCAAGAGGGTACCTGGGGCTTGAAGGGTGTGGGGAAACTGGCCTATGTCATGACCAGTGTAAATGCGGTGTATAAAATATAAATTAAATTAATTGCTTTGGTTTTCTTAGGAGTATCAAGTTTGAAATTCATTCAGGTGATTGTCTGCTTGGCTCCACTATAATTCAGGTCACTTTAAAAAAAATACGATGAGAAATAAATTCAATAAATTTGAAGCCAATAGCTATTACATTTAAGTTTTAAATTGCATTGTACGCCACATGTTCAACCTAATGGAAGCTTATCATTTAATTTTCAAACAAGGACTTAATAAGGTAGGTTAAGTACCTGATACTATTTATCTATTATTATATTACTCACATAGTTTGTTTGTTTATATAACTAGTGTTCAACAATCCAATTAGGTAGATAAGTAAACTAATTAATTTAGGTAGGTACATTTTCAAAAACAAAAGAAGTAAGTAACGATAAAAAATTAAATTTAAGTCTTCATGTTAAACTTAATTTTAATTAAGTATACTTAGTGCCAATATCCTAAAAAAATTTGCAAATTAACATCCCTTCCGCCTTTGATTAAATAATTGTATCAGATGAAGAAAAAGCTCTTTATTTCCCATTTGCGTTGAATACAGTCAATTTAAGCTAAACAAATCTGAGCGAACACGCTTTGTGACAATTTAGCGCTATTCAAAATGCGCCCTCAAGTAAAAGAGCCGGGCGTAACAACTCTTTGTAAACAAAATATCGATAAATTTAACAAAATATCGATGAGACATGTGATATTAACAGTAACAGTTAAAAAAAATAGCCGGAAACGTGCAAATCGCGAACATATTGAAGGAGAACTGCATGGCCGACTTTGGTAAGCGCAGACCAGACAGAAAAGCTGCTTATCACAGAACTAACATAGGTAAAAATTCTGTAATTCCAAGGCTCTGTCGAAGTTAAAATTCCTTATCAAAAAATAATCAGCTTGATATAAGTGATACGATTCACAAATTTGATAAGGACCTAAAAAATCTTATTTTTAACCCTGCAGAGTATTAACGTTTTATTATTATGGACTAGCAATTTCATTTAATCTTCCTGAAAACTATTTTCTTAATGTATAAATCTAAGGTACCTAAACATACATAAATAAGTATTACCTATTAATTATACTAATGTCTTATTTACCTACCCTTTCTGTTTTATTCTTCTTTTTCGTTTCTTCTTCTTTTTCGTTTTTTTTTTCGTGTGACCCATTGTATATAGATAGTTATTATCACACGCTAAAGCTAAGTTACATAAGTTTGTTGCATGTCTCAGATCTCACTTATTTAAGTTTACTTTTACTGTTTGTTTTATTAAGATTAGTTGAGCAAAAATTTTGTGCACGCTGCGGCGTCCCATAAGTGTGAAAACACATAGATATTAAGAACTGAAATGTACTATTAAGCCATAATGTGATTTTCACGTAGGATGCCCTTTATTAAATAAATAAAATAAATAAATAAATAAAAGACGTAAGACGAGGACGCGTCGTGGCAAGGCGCTGACTCGTCCGCACCCGCAGTCGCGCCGTCTTTTATATATGTCTAGTAGTTACTTTATACAACATCAGAATATTTACATGCATTTGTAGGAAATTTTGTGAAGAATCCAAAGTTAATGATACCGATGATGTAAATGATACTAGTTCCAATTTGGTTCTATCATTTAATGATACCTTTACAAAATCAGCTTCTTAGAAAAGAAACAATCGCAAGACATGTTTGCCAAGATCCATTCCATGTTGGAACCCCCAAACCCTCGACTTCGTTTGATCCTCTAAAAAATAAAATCTAAATAAATCTCTAAATAATAAATCCTTTTAAACAAAATCTTATCTATTTTCTGCCCGCGGCTTCGCACGTGCTGTTAATTTTCATTATAACCCTTTTACAGTCCAAGAGGTCAAACACTGGAACAATCTACCAATTGATATTCAAAAGGTTCTATCGCATCACACTTTCATAAGGAACGTTTATGATCATCATTTAGGTCAGACTAGGTTATTAGCATGTTACCAATTAGCCATTTGTTATTATGTATTAATCTACTTTTTGGTATAGTGTATTAGGATTATTAGTTTGTATTAGTTGTAGCACCTGCACCGCCATCCTATGATCTTCTATTTAAATCTTTGATTATGCCTAGAAAAATCGCTTTATGCGATGAGGCCGCCAATTCCACCACCTTCTATAGGATTAAGCTTAGTTAAGAACGAACTGTTTTATAATGTTTTGAAATAAAAAAAAATCTGTCCATCTATTAATTTATTAATAGCATAGGCAGAATTTCTCGGTAAAATATTGTTCCATTCATTTCCGATACCTACCTACTCAATAGTAAAACTGCCAGTTATTTTTAATTGACATGACACGTTCACAACGCCAATTGATACGGTATCTATTGCACACAAACTCAAATAAATAAATTAATTGCCATTTTCAATATGGTTCAAAATAAAAGCATAGATAGGAAACATGAGCCGTCAATTAAATGCAGACGTCGAACATCGTAAACATGAGAGTTGTGATGTCGATATGAGCTATCGATAACTCATGTGAACATCGTGGTACATCGCTATTCTTGTGGGGTTTCTGTTGACATGGAATACGGTCTAGTATCTACACGGAATATTGTTTGATTGATCTAGATTTTTACCCTCTTTAGAAGAATCGGCATCAACCTACTAATCACATTATCCTATATAAATAAAATAAATATATAAATAATGCTGGACAATTCACACAGCATTATCTAGCCCCAAGATAAGCAGAGCTTGTGATAAGGGTACTAGATAACTGATATACATAATAATATACATAGATAGATATTTTTTATTATACATAGAAAACGACCAGAACACCCTGAACAAATATCTGCAAATCGTACAAATATTTGTCACAAGGCGGGAATCGAACCTGCTCCTGCGTCGCAGGCGGACCTTCGCCCACCGCGCCACAGAGGTCGTCATACTAGCTATATACTCGTATATCCTACTAATATTATACAGCTGAAAGCTTGTGAAATGTGAATTTTTGTTACCTTAGATCTCCAAAATTACTGAACAGGTCATGATAAAATTTGGCGTACATTTAGAATATAGCTTAACTTAGATAATAGGCTACTTATTATACCGAAAATACGCGTGCGAAGCCGCGGGCAGAAGCTTGTTATTATTATAAACGCGAAAGTTTGGATAAATAAATAAATAAATAAATAATGCTGGACAATTCACACAGCATTATCTAGCCCTAAGGTAAGCAAAGCTTGTGTTATGGGTACTAGATAACTGATCTACATAATAATAAATACGAGTACATGGATAGATATTTTTTATTGTACATAGAAAACGACCAGAACACCCTGAACAAATATCTGCAGATCGTACAAATATTTGTCCGCCACAGAGGTCGTTGGATGGTTGAATGCAGTGTTGTATGTGTGTTGGTTTGGGTACTTTTTCACGCTACTACTGAATGGATCGGGCTGAAATTTTGAATAGATGTAGCTCAATAACACATAGGCTACTAAACAACCAAACTCTCGCATTTATAATATTAGTGTGATTTGTGCGCCTAATGGCAGATCACAGTGCTCTTAATTATATGTCTGAACATCCCTGTAATACCTGTGTATCACAAAGGAATAAATGAATTTGAATTACTATTTTTGCCGAGTTGCGGTGCGATCTTCACTCAAAAACACGTTTATGCAAAATCTCCTTGAGTTTCATTCTATTCTTTAGTAAAGATCAAAAGGACGTCTAGACACTAGTTTCTTTCATCACTTTTAAGTCAAGCATAACAGTTCCATAGAACCGTAGTCAATGTATAATTTTTATTTTATTAAAATAGTCAATGTAACCCGTTCATCATTCTTTGACGCACATCACCCCTTAAACAGATCTCTTTTAACCTCCTGTATAATGATGCTTTTGAATCACCCTTTATAAAAGCTTCGTTTTATGCTTCTTAACTATTTCATTCATAACCTCAGGATAGAGGATCTAGTTAACAGAGTTTTTGTTGTTGTTTTGGTACCGTGAAATTCTTTTACTATCAACCGGTATTCAAAAGACTTTAGTAAAGTACTGAAGGGAAAAGTTTTACTACTCATAATGTAGTAAGTAAGTAGTAAGTTTGATATTTAACGGGCCAATGAAGCCAGCGTATTGGGGACGCTTCCGACTAGTATCGATATAGATTAGTTGAGCTATCGACTGATTCCTATCGATACCAGTTGAAAGCTTGTAGATTGTTTGCAACAGTCTGCAGTTGGCTCAATGGCTTCAATTGTAAATACTATTTACAATTGAGTCTCCCGTCACCCGAGCAAAAGAAATAAAGTTAACAAACCATAAAAATGTTCTTTATAGAACAATCCTTGTAGTCACGGACTCGATTTCTAAAATATTCATACCTATACTTCTACAGTAATGTACTAAAGAAGTAAAGATGGTGATTTCTATCCCATGGGAACTGATTAATGGGATAAAAAGTAGCATGTTTGATTCCAGGTTTAGAATTCCACGTAATATGCAAAATCAGCCCGATCCGTTCAGTAGTTTTTGCGTGAAGAGGTAACAAACATCCAGCCATCCATCCAAACTTGCGCATTTATAATATACCTACACTATATCTACCTTTAATAAAAAGAACATTATCGCGCCAAATCTTGACACTACCATACTGTTACTCTACTGTGACTACCGATTACGTCCAAAAGAATCGTCCGCTTTCATTGAATTCGGCTTAAACCAATTAATCACTCTTATCAGGTTGTTTCCTTGAGTTTTTCAAGGGATCTGGCATCCATTGAACTGGGGTAAACGGGACCATTGTGGCCCAATCGGGCTATTGTTGCCGGCCCTGGGCCATTGTCCCGGAAACTGAACTGTCGATTAGTCTCGCTTTGGCTTGACGTGGGGATAATGCTAAATGCCTATTGACCAAATTGAAATCTATAAGTCAGATTAATCATCATCATCACTGCAGTATCATAAGCCACACTAGTGATATGTATAGGCTTCCCATATGACAAAGACTTCCTTTGCCCAGAATCTCACTGCATTCATCTTAATATGCTGGACAATTCATAGCATGGCATGAGCATTGCATCATCTGGCCCCAAGCTAAGTAGAGCTGGTTATGGGTAAGTAGATAAGTGATATAACTTAATACAAACCTGTAGATTGTTCGCAACAGTCTCTAGTTAGCTCAATCGTTTACCAGTTCTAATTTGTTTCTATTATTTGATTGGAAGACATTTATTCACAAAGAAAATTATACTAGTATTTACAATTGAAACAATTGAGCTAACTGCCGACTGTTGCAAACAGTCTACAGATAGCTCAACTGATCCATATCAACACCAGTCGGAAGCGTCCCCAAGACGCTGGCTGCATTGCCACGCTGTATGGCAATGCTGATACGCTGTGCCAGATATTCACCAGCTCTCGGGTCACGCGTCGCTTCGACCAGACGCTCAGATAGTTTTTTGAAAACCCGAAGAGCCTCGGTACCCCACGGACCTAGGGTCCCTTTATTATTTGATTGTTATTATTTTTGTTAATAAAGAACTCAATATAAAATTGATAAATATTTTTACTATAAATAGAAAACACCCAGAACGACCCAAAAAAATGTGCGGAGAAGTACGTAGCGAGCGTAAAAACATTATTTCCGAAACGGGAATCGAACTCGTAACTTCTCTAGTCGCAGGTGTGCCACTTCTTTATTATTTTATGCTTATGTTTCAGGCATATTGTGTCCTTAATCGTCCTTCGAGAAAATTATATAATCAAACAAAGGCAACCAGATTCCTCCAGTTAGGCATATAAAGTTTTATACAGAAGTTTTCATACATGAGGTTTACCTACCTACGACAAGTTAACCGGCGAGGCTGCTAACTGTTCGATTAACTTCTTTTCTACTTCGCTAAAGAACACCACCCTTTTACGATAAATTACAAAGTATACCTTAAAAAGCGCTTCCTTAAAATCTCTTCATAGACGATAAAATGAAAGAAACTCGTCTACGATTTCACAAGAATTTGTTGTTGAAACATTTAAGCAAATAAGCTACAGTCTATACTCAACGAGCCAACCTCCCCGCTTAGTAACTTAGTAAAGAAAACAACGAAACTGGAATTAACATAAATTAAGGGAAGGGCAGTGGAAACAGCTGGCTCTCTTCAAGGTTTTATATTCAATTTTTGAGGAAGGCGAGTATACATTCCTCCGCGCGGCCTCCCGATTTCTGTCTCGTTTTTGTCGTGAAAAGACTTTGTTAGGTTAGGACATTTTAAGTAGGTACTTCCATCTAGGCTTCCATCATTTGAGCCTTAAAATTAAAACACGTAACCCTCTCTCAAACCCCTATTTGAAAATTTGGCTGATTGAATTCTAATTCACGATTTAGCTGTTTATGTGTCATCGAGCTTTTGTTTCTTCAAAACGGAAGTGTAGTCTATGAAATGAGCTAGCCTTACAACCGGAGGCTCCTTTTGCCGGCTGTTGTGCTAACGACGGGGCGCTCACGCGAGCTGATTCCGGGCCACGTGACGTTGTTTGGGTCTTCGAGCTATTGTTTCTGCAAGAACGAAATGTAGCCCATGAAATGAGTTAGCTATCCTAGCACGCCTTGCAACCGGAGGCACCTTTTGCCGGCTGTAAGTGTGCTAACGACGGGGCGCTCACGCGAGCTGATTCCGGGCCACGTGACGTTGTTTGGGTCTTCGAGCTATTGTTTCTGCAAGAACGAAATGTAGCCCATGAAATGAGTTAGCTATCCTAGCACGCCTTGCAACCGGAGGCACCTTTTGCCGGCTGTAAGTGTGCTAACGACGGGGCGCTCACGCGAGCTGATTCCGGGCCACGTGACGTTGTTTGGGTCTTCGAGCTATTGTTTCTGCAAGAACGAAATGTTGCCCATGAAATGAGTTAGCTATCCTAGCACGCCTTGCAACCGGAGGCACCTTTTGCCGGCTGTAAGTGTGCTAACGACGGGGCGCTCACGCGAGCTGATTCCGGGCCACGTGACGTTGTTTGGGTCTTCGAGCTTTTGTTTCTGCAAGAACGAAATGTAACCCATGAAATGAGTTAGCTATCCTAGCACGCCTTGCAACCGGAGGCACCTTTTGCCGGCTGTAAGTGTGCTAACGACGGGGCGCTCACGCGAGCTGATTCCGGGCCACGTGACGTTGTTTGGGTCTTCGAGCTATTGTTTCTGCAAGAACGAAATGTAGCCCATGAAATGAGTTAGCTATCCTAGCACGCCTTGCAACCGGAGGCACCTTTTGCCGGCTGTAAGTGTGCTAACGACGGGGCGCTCACGCGAGCTGATTCCGGGCCACGTGACGCTGTTTGGGTCTTCGAGCTTTTGTCGTTTTCTTGAGGGGGTTAAAGTAAAAGAAGTAGGTATGACGTTTCTTTACTGTTTTTAAAATCAAGCCTATATCAATAGTCCCACGAATACCATATTTTAATATAACTATAAGTACTTACACCTCAGCAGTTTACAGTTAGAAAGCGAATAGTACTCCTTTACAGACCTCTGTGGTTTACTAGGTGTTATTAAGTATTATTTTCTTTTGTTACCAATCTATAGTTGGTGAATCATACTATTACATCACACTGGATGTTTACATGTGGATGGACGGATGTTTGTTACCTCTTCACGCCAAAACTACCAAACGAATGGGCTGAAATTTTGCATAAGTACAGATACTTTTTAAAAATAAAAGAAATAAATCATTCCCATGGGATAAAAACGTTTCCATCGAAAGAGCACGTGCGAAGCCGCTGGAAGAAACTAGTAAACAAATAAACAACTAATTTAAGTCTTTTTTCTTCCGTTTCATACACACAAATATATCCTCAATCTCAACCTCGACACGCCTATATTGGTCCACAGCTGGACGTAGGCCTCCCCTAGATAGGTGCCATATTGGCTTTTATCTTATGGGGGTAATACCCATAATCCCAACGCTGGGAATGCGGGTTGGGGATTGCAGTTCGGTGATGGAAGTTCTGCAGAAAGCGCTGCTGTCCGCCCCCCGGTGGATATACCTTAGTCGCTTACTACACCCGCGGGAAGAGTTGGGGACACAAATATATGGATGTAACTAAACCAAAGGATTGGGTTCACAAGGACAGGTATGTAAAGCACTCAATAGAACTTCTGAGAGCAAAAGTCAGAGTTAAAAAAAATACTTAGTACCATTGCAGAATGTTTGACAATTGTTTAAGGCATTTATTGCCCAGTCTCAACAGGAGCTTTAAAGCTGAGAAGAGAATATGCGTAGGGGGCTGTAAAACGAATAAAAAATGCTGGACAACCCACACAGCATCATCTAGCCCCAAGCTAAGCAGAGCTTGTGTCGTGGGTACTAGATGAATGATATTCTTAATACAATACATTACAGAGATAAATAAATAAATAATGCTGGACCATTCACACAGCATTGTCTAGCCCCAAGCTAAGCAGAGCTTGTGTTATGGGTACTAGATAACTGATATACTTAATACAATACACTACATCATCAGAGGCCTCTTTCATCTATAAAAGATGATGTAAGCAGCATCCGTTTATGAGGTTCGGCACTTACGCAAATGGCTAGTAAGGCCGATACGAGAGCGGCAACGACGGCCGCACAGTTGACAGACGAAATTAGTCCCTGGTGACGTTGGAGAAAGTGCGGCTCGTTGATGGCGCATGTCCCGTTTTTGGGACAGAAGGTCGAACCAGGCGTTATCGTGTACGACAACTCCTTCGGATAAAGTTTTCCTCCAACAGTCACGATCGTCTGAAGCAACGGCCCAGTTGTTCGGGTCTATGTCAAAGGATAACATGTCGCGTTTAACACTATCTTTGAAACGTAACATTGGGCGCCCAACCGGACGCTTAGCGTCCGCAATTTGCCCAAGGAGAGTTTGTCTCGGCAAGCGAAAAGGCTCCATACGCTGCACATGCCCAAGCCACCGGAGCCGCCTCTGCTTTAAAACTGCAGCTATGCTGGGTAGCTGTGCGATACTAAGCACCTTTTCGTTTGTAACTCGATCCTTCCATAAAATACCCAGAACACGCCGAAGACAGCGCATGTGAAAGTTATTTAATGTCCGTTCCTGTTTGGCGTACGATGTCCAGGTCTCAGCTCCGTACAAGAGTATGGACAAGATGCAAGTTTGATAGACAATCATCTTGGTTTTAATAGTGAGATGTTTGTTTTCCCATACCCTTGCACTAAGCTTCCCGAACATTGTAGATGCCTTGCCGATCCGAATATTGATCTCATCGGTAAGTGAGAGACTGTTAGACACTGTGGAACCAAGGTAGCAGAACTTATCTATAACTTCCAGCGGTGAATCATCCAATAAAATTGTTGGTTTGTGATTGACACCTTGCGCCATAATAACTGTCTTTTTTGCGTTAATGGACATTGAAAATAATTTACAAGCCTCATTAAATTTATTCACCATCAACTGTAGTTCTTCCGGGGTCGAGGCAACAAAAGCTGCATCGTCGGCAAACAGTAAGCTATCTATAAAAAGGTCCTGGCGGTTTCTTTTGAATTTCAAAAGAGAGATGTTGAATAGCTTACCGTCCACCCTGGTGTGAAGGTGTATGCCTTGTGGGCACTCCCCAAACGCAATTCTAAGAAGAACGGAGAAGAATATACCGAACAATGTTGGAGCCAGTACACAACCCTGTCGTACGCCTCTTCTCATCTCAAAGGGTTCTGAAGTATTTCCGTTATAAATAACGGACCCCTTCATGCTGTGGTGAAAATATTTTATTAAATTTAGTAGCTTTGATGGGCACCCAATTCTTACGAGAACAGCGTATAGCCCTTCTCTGCTAACGGTGTCAAAAGCTTTGTTTAAATCAACAAAAGCTGCTAGCAAAGGTGTTCGTTGCTCTCTACATTTCTCTTGGAGTTGACGGAATGTGAAAATCATATCTGTTGTGGATCGCTGGGCGCGAAAACCACATTGTGCTTCAGGATAAATGCGATCAGCTAATTTTTGTAACTTGGATAGGATGATACGACCAAGTAACTTGCCAGGGATGCTTAGTAAGGATATGCCACGGTAGGAGTTACAGTCGCCGCGGTCACCTTTACCCTTATACAATGTTATGATGTTCGCGTCACGCATATCCTGTGGGATGAACTCATCCGTCCAGCATTTCACAAAGAGATTATAAAGAACTGGGGCCACACACTGTACTTTGACAAGTTCGGCAAGAATACCGTCACTACCTGGGCTCTTACCTCGCTTGAGCTGGTTTAAAGCGGCATGGAAATCATCTACTGATGGTGTCTCGTCGAGCTCGCCCCAGGTTGGCAATGCGGGGATGGATTGAAGTGCCACAGAGTCAATGCCGATCGGATTTGAGTAAAGACCAGTGTAGTGCTCTACCCAGCGCTGAAGCTGGCGGTCTGAGTCTGTGATAGGAGACCCGTCGGTTTCTTTGAGGGGAGCTGTTTTGACAGGTAATGGGCCCAAGGCTTTCTTGATACCTGAGTATACAGCGGCGAAGTTACCTGTCGATGCGCTTGCCTGTATACTTTTACATAGTTCCAGCCAATATGCGTTAGCACAGTAGCGTGTGTTACGCTGGAGGTCAGATTTAGCCTTTGTGAGCTCGTCTTTAGAATTACTCGTCGGATTAAGGCGATGATTAAGTGCTGCCTGCCGCTTAGCATCGAGAAATGGTTGGAGGTGGGTGATATTTTCTTGGAACCAATCAGCTTTTGAAGTTTTTTTATAGCCGAAGGCTTTTGCAGCAGTCTCTGTCAACAAAGATTTTACTTTGCACCATTCTTGGCTAGCTGACATGTTAGGGTCCCATGATGCTGTTTCTTGGCGAACGAGCTGTTCGTAAGATTCAACCATTTGCGTGCTTTTTGATGTTGGTACATTGAGTTTTCTACGACCAGTAGTCCGCGACGAGAATACAATAGAATACACTACATAGATAGATACATTTTTTATTATACATAGAAAAACATCCAGAACCCCTGAACAAATATCTGCAGAGCGTACAAACATTTGTCCCGAGGCGGGAATCGAACCCGCAACCTCCTGCGTCGCAGGCGGACCTTCGCCCGCTGCGCCACAGAGGTCGTCAACTACGTCGTCAACGAAGTCGATAGGTAGATATTTTTTTATACATAGGTATACCCAGAACAGAACAAGTATTTGCAGATTGTACAAACATTTGTTCCAAGGCGGGAATCGAACCCGCAACATCCTCCGTCGCAGGCAGACCTTCGCCCGCCTCATTGGTTATCAAAACCAAAACCGTTTAAAGGTAAGGTCCTATTTTCGAAATGCAAGGTAAACAGCATAGAAGGGCTGAAAATGTTATCTTCTGCGACAATATAAGCTTTGCCTAAAAATTCCAAGGCTCTAACTAAATTACAAAAAAGAACCCAGTAATTGAAAAGACACAAGAGCGGGTAAACAACAACGAGTCAATATGACGTAGGCAATGGAATGCGCAACATTACCCCCTCGTTTCAATATACCCCGAGATCCACACGGAGAGGTATTTAAAGGATTTATATTAAAAACAAACGGTAATAAGGTAGACCGTGAAAAGATGGATGTATGGAATGATATTAACAGATGTGAGGAACCGTACGGTGAAATGAGACTTCAGAATCTCGTAGACTTCAAAAAAATTAAGAAAATTTTAACGTTCAGTGGTTTTAGAACCGTACCTAATGTGTTTTATGCGTTTTATTTGGTATTGCTTTGCGAATAGAATATTAATTCCATGGAGTAATAGCTATGTGACATTGAAATAAGGAACTACAAACGGCTGGTAATTTATAAGAATGAACTAATGGCGTAAATTTTAGCTAACTACTTAGGTAATGGTGTCACTTCAGATTTCACCAATAAGTGCTAAATAAATTTGACAGTGCCAAAAATGTTGCCGTCTCTTTCAAAACGAAATAAAAACGATTGCATTTTCAGTAATATCGAAGTAATATAGTTTTGGTGACATCTCAATAGACGCCACTGTTCCGGTAAGCTATGTAATTCTTTATGCTTGATGAATCGCAAGCAAAAGCTAGTTTATTTTCTCATTAATCCTCGCACAGAACAGGTTATGGATTTATTATTTCGATTCTTTAATCAAAATATTTTCGAAATGGAAGTTGAATAACAGAGCTACCGTTCATACAGTCATTCATTCTTTTTGATATGACGATGACTTCACATCGCATTATGGGAGCTTAGTAATATAATATCAATGCATTAGCAACGTAGACCGAAATTAATATCTAACCGATATCTTTAATTGACGTGAGGTAGGTACTTAATTATAATACCAGGCCTATATTTCTTTAACTTCGTTCCCCAACAGAATAAAAGATCCCTAGACAATTATAATTTTATTGTAATGCAGCAATCTAAAGCAAAAACTTAAACAAAACCTTGTTCAATAGAGTGAGACATTTTGCAACGATCATCATAATCTTATTGATAAACGGTTCACGGTCACCGCGCCTGCTGCTTAATAAACAATGTTTTTTGTCAATAAAACTGTTGATGATTGTTTAAATCGATAAAGATTGCAATGATGGCCTTATTTTTTAGTCAATTCTTTCTATGCCATGCGTAATTGAAGGTGCTTTAAACCTGGTTCTAGCTAGGTAGATCTCTACCTACTATTTATAAGTTTTTTTCTGAGTAGTTAAAAACATTATTGTAATTACGTTAGTTTGTTTTGCTAAGTATGTATGTAAATAAAAATATTTTAATTTCTATCTCACTATACATACTATTAATATTTTTATGTCGAGTGGTAAAATTGATGTTTGATTAATTAGACACACACGATTAATTTATGTACCGAATGCCAAGCAAAAATTCAAAGAAGTAGTGCAAACAAATCCCAATTATTTCTCGTGGCCACCACAACCAATCTCCTCATTTTCAACGGGGATCTGAATAATGAGCACACCCCACACATGGGAAATGTAAACACTAGGGTACACCCATTATAGAGATACCTATAATCCCCATCCCTAATTTGTTGACAAATACAACCGTACAAATGCAGGTAAACATATTTTTTGCATCTTTTAAATTGTCAGAATTAATTCGGGCGCGACTCTATGTATTGAATAAATATTTAAAGATATTGGGACCAGTTTGTTAAAAAAACGTAACGACGAATAATGGTAGGAGACACAAACGTTGGCGGGTGAAGAGAAGCTAGTAAAAAAATCCAGCTAATTATTGATGAAGATGACAAACAACCTCCTGTTGAAAATCAAGCAAAATGTTTCGTTCCAGCACCTATCAACTTTAACCTATTAGGAATGTCATGTATTGGCTTACTTTTACAAAAGTTGCAAAGAAAATGCTCGAACTGATTCCACAAAAGCTAAACAGTTCATCCGTAGAAGAGTTCAATCACAGCACCCGTACCTAATCAAAAACAAGGGGCAAAAGAACAAATGGAAAGGAAAGGCCGTCTTGCCCAATCGGCGATTCAGCACGCGGTCGGGCCATAAAATTAAATAAATCCGTTATTTTTCAGTGTGAGCTGGGCCCTCGGTCAATCGGCCCAGCGATAACGGCTCACATTTGTAAAGATTTTGCGGCCCACACTGCCCGCTATTCCTGCGCTGGCCATACGGTGAAATGGCACTTGAGAATCTCTAAGACAGGACAGGGCTTATAGTTATGAAACTGTAAGTTTAGGTTGCTGGCTGGTTATTTATTTATGTCTGTATTTAATGTTTTTAGTAAAACAAGTTGAAGCAGAATTTTATTTAGTCTCATGAGTCCGCTGTTTGCTTGACTCTCAACTCAGCATAATATTTTGTCTTGCAGGAGGGCTACATTCCTAAGGCTTTCTATGGTATTGGATCAATTTTGAAAATATATTGCCAACAGTGATTTATCCGGTCTATGGTTAAAAATATCCACTTTTGAGACATGAAACTGCACTAAAATAAAATAGTGCAATATTTACGTAAATTTTAAAAACATTAGGTGCTTGTTAGTGAAGCCTGAACCTATTATGTATATATTTGTATCACATAAGTACCAATATAACGAGTTTTCCGCCAATAGTGGACCAATTTTTTTACACCTCTAAACATTACCAAGTCTACATCATAAGCCGAACAGTAGCCAGTGAGGCTAAGCCGCGAATAAATGAAAATTGATTTTAAGATTGCGTCGGCCCAGCAGCCGACACGTTGACAAATAATATGGCTTTAGCGGAGCGTATTAGTATTAACTCTCCGACCTTCGGGAAAGTATCAAGACGTCTTGTACATTTTACACATAGGAAGTATGTGCGTTCTGGTAAAAAACAGTTGGTTTAAAAGCAATCATAGATTATCTAATAAAAGTAACGACCTAACTAGGTACCAAAGTCACATTCTTTAACTTGAAGTTTTGAGTAGAGTGTTGGTAATTTTTAAATATCTTAAACTTCTTTACCCAATTTTTAGAATTTCTAAAAGCATGGTAAAACACCGCTTAGCAATAACAGTATTATATTATATTAAAAGAAAGAGATTTTTAAGTAAAAAGGGGTCAATTTCTAGACTGATTAGTATTAAAATTGAGTTATAGGTAATTAAACTCCTGTTGACATAAGTCAAAGACACAAACTACTGCTTAGCAATAAAATATGTAAAATAATGTCAAGTGGTAAATTTCGACTAAGTATTAAGTAGGATTACTAAAATTAAGAACCTGGTCCTTTACAACAACAATTTTTTAAAACAGCAAAATAATGAAATCTGACAAAAACCACAGAGCGAAAGAGGGGTGATCCGTCATTACGAGTGGCTCCACCTGTGACGTCACTCATCTGCACAATCCTGATGGGAAATTAAACGCAGTTTAAAAACTCTGTTTTAATACAGCGAATTTTTTCTCGCTTAAGCGGCAGTTGGCGCGCAACTAAATATGCAGAAGAGTTTACATGACTTTCTGTCTGCTTTTTTATTTAGTTTTGGAAACCCTAAAAGTTAAATTCTGAATGAGCTTCTAAATTCAATTTATAAAACGAAAAAAACTCAAAACTCTTTACGTTTGTTTAAGTCGTTAAAAATGGTCGATCTCTTGTCGAATTAGAATTGTGAACATAGTAACGCAGCATAAACAAAATTAATTAGACAATCTAGATAATGTATGTATAGAGTACTAGCTGCGCCCCGCGGCTTCGCCCCCGTGGAAATTTATGTTTCCAACTTTCTTATTTTTACTTTAATAAGAACCTTCTCCTGACAATAACAAACACAACAAAGAAAGAATTAGCGAAATCGGTCCAGCCGTTCACGCGTGATGCCGTGACCAAGGAAAACGGGTTTCATTTTTATATATGTACTAGCTGCGCCCCGCGGCTTCGCCCCCGTGGAAATTTATGTTTCCAACTTTCTTAATTTTTTCTTTCATAAGAACCTTCTCCTGACAATAACAAACACAACAAAGAAAGAATTAGCGAAATCGGTCCAGCCGTTCACGCGTGATGCGATGACAACGGAAAACGGGTTTCATTTTTATATATAAGACTAGCTGCGCCCCGCGGCTTCGCCCCCGTGGAAATTTATGTTTCCAACTTTCTCAATTTTTTTTTTCATAAGAACCTTCTCCTGACAATAACAAACACAACAAAGAAAGAATAAGCGAAATCGGTCCAGCCGTTCACGCGTGATGCCGTGACAACGCGAAACGGGTTTCATTTTTATATATAAGAAGATAGACTACATCTAGGTGGGTAGCACTAGAGTACTAGTGCTACCCACCTAAATGTAGTACCTACTCTAGGTAGTACTACCTACCTAGATTGTCTAATTCATTAGGAAATGATGAAAATATTTTTTTATATACCTACCTAGTAGAGATTCATTCTAAGAATGAACGCCGATTGTATGACGTTTAGTGGAGGGGGCGAGCATTTTGGCGTGTATTTTTCGAATGGTTTATCTCTACTTGGGTACAGATATATTGAACATAGATAAACTTCAATATATCTGTACCCAAGTACTTTAGTAGCAGCACTTTTGAAAAATATTTCAACAATGAACAATCATATTAAGTGAAATGCACGCGAAATTAAATACGTTTTTTGCGATGTCACAAACAAAATGCAAAAATCATAATGCGTGCCCCGCTCTCCTATGTCATTACAGATAGCCCCTTAAGTGCATTACCCATCCCCACCGGATATAAACCCCAAGTTTTAATCACGTCGCCCTTCATTCATAAAACTTCTTTCACCATGCAACTCATTACACACCGAATTCCCACGTATTTCATTCAATTTACTATTTCTTTTATTTCTTTCACAATTAATTTTAATCTAATGCGTTCACGCCGAATAATTTCTTAGCTATTCCATTTTTGAAATTGAATGAACGTGCCATTCAACGGTTCGAATTACAAAAGATTTGACGCGCGTTTAATTTGTTCATTCAGTTTGTGTCTGCTTTATTATTAAATTTTAGGAGATTTTTTTGGAGAAAAAGGAATATCTTTTACTTGGTTATAGATACCTGCAGCTACTTTAATAAATATGTACCTGAACTTATTTTTAGAGAAAAAATCGCGCGGTTATTGTTAAAAAAACATCACACCATCCGTTCGTCACTGCGGCACAGCCGCGACTGTCTGCATGCTGAGCGCATGCCGAGATCGAGGCGCGTAGGTATAGCTCGCGTTTCGCCCGTTTGTATGAAGTCGGATTACTTATAGGATAATATTACCTTGGTTAAGGTGATGGCGATTCGTTATCCCGAGGGGTCAAAAGGTAAGGCATGGATTTAACTAAAACATTTTTTTTAGGTAGAGCCTTGGCAGAGCGATGGTTTAAGATGAGATGGGAGTCACGTCAGGTTTTCAAGGAAGTAGGTTGGTATTTTACAAAACCCAAAGTAGGTAGTAGAACTAGAATAAGAATTATTATTCAGAATCTTTATCACCGGATCATAGGTACCTAATCAATGCTTTCTCATTATATCATAAACATGTAACATCTACCTATAGGCACAGATATTATAGTACTATGATATAGGTAACATTAGGATATGTGTTTGAAATCCTAATGGCAAATAAATTATTTTGTATTTTTGTGTAATAAAATAACATGTGACTCATCATCATCATCAGCCCGTATACCTTCACAGCTGAACGTAGGCCCCTCCCAA
Source organism: Eupithecia subfuscata (assembly GCA_963564075.1). Classification (NCBI taxonomy): domain Eukaryota; kingdom Metazoa; phylum Arthropoda; class Insecta; order Lepidoptera; family Geometridae; genus Eupithecia; species Eupithecia subfuscata. The sequence goes on along the minus strand of OY751099.1, from coordinate 2,795,424 downwards.
ACGATGCCACGAATAACGATACTGAGCCACCGCCAATGATTACGAATTGGAAATAAATAACTGACGATGTTTCGTTCTCCGGCCTTGAAGGGAACACCGCCGTGCATCGACAGCTGACACCGTGATTCCGTAACACTGATATACTTAATACAATACATTACATAAAAGAACGAACATTTATTTAGCACATAGAACATTACATTTATACAAGTAAGTATATCTATTTCTTAAAAATCTAAGCCGTCACCAGAAGGCAGAGTGCCCAGAATGCTAGCAGCATTGCCACGTTGAATGGCAATGCTAATTCGTTGACCGAAATAAAAGCCAGCATTCCGATCACCTGTGGACTCTATAAGAAGTTTGGTAAGATCTTTATAAATTGCGTGTGCCCCAGGACCCCAAGGACCAAGGGTTTCTACCCCAATCGGCTCAAATAGGTAACCTCGGTCAAGGTTGGCGTATTTTCGCCGTTTAAGAGACTCCGCTGATGTTGCTGCAGAACCGGCCCTTTCCGATGTCCCTGCAAGATGTGAAGGCGCTAGGGTATCTACACACGTGGCATCCCAAACTAAAGGCCGACCCATCTTCCATGGAATCAGAGTCATACCGTCATCTCGCATAAGGCCAACATTACATTACATTACATTGAAATATATTTTTATTATACCTAGAAAATTCCCAGAACTCAGTGTATTTATAATTTGACTTTTCTAAAAGTAGGTACTTACATTTATTGTATTTATGGAAATAAAGAAATAGAGTTTTGGATTGATTGATCCTCCGAGCCGAATTTTGATCAAGGCGGCCAGTCCAAACGGACATGGCCAATCTCCGATGAGAATAGTCGCCCGAGCCAAAATTCGGCTAGGTGGACACGCACGACCCGGGTCAAATTATAGTGCACAGTGCTACTATACATGGGCCAGACCATGTTCCGCTACCTCCCTACTATTTTGGACATACTTTGAATATTCATTATATATAAAATTAATTTAATGTTGTACTCCGATTCGTTAAATATTCTTTGTTTTAGTTTATCAATGTAATAATTACGCTCTAGTCCTACAATTTACTCGTTAATAAGATGTTCTAGGTGAAACGTGAAATTTCCGACACAATGTAAATTGTTTCAGAAAATAAATGAAATGAAATTGAATATATCACTAAGTAATTATCATCTCGGACATACCATCTTCACCCACTGTCTTCAGCAATATTAACCTTACACACCTACCAACAAAGCTTAAAATCCACCACAATCGTTAGATTCCCAGAAGGGCGATACGTGTGTATGACGTAATGAAATAAAACTGTAGAGGGCTCCACACGATCTAATTAAATGATAAAGGCTATCTAAGATTAATGTCCTTATGAGAACTCGGTCTAGGACCAAACGCTCATTGAGATATTCAAAGGTTTTGTAGAGCTGCAAAGGCAATGAAAAGCAAAGTTTTAAATTGGAAGAGATTCCAATTTACAACTTTGCCTGAATAGTAGGTGCTTACTTATGATGATGTCCTCCTAGCCGAATTTCGACCTGGGCGGCCAGTCTCATCGGAGACTATCCAGATGCTCAGGACATTAGTGTAACAAGTGTGTGCGCAAACACAGGTGCACTCTCTATTCCCTCACTCTCATAATCTGATGGTACTTATACCTACTGATCAGCACACATAGGTACGTCCAGTTCGAGTTAGAGGATAGCAGGCGTTAATTGAACCATAATGCGCACCAAAACCAAGATAGGCTACTTCATATAATTATATTATTAATTAAGATATTTAAATTACATTTAATAACAACGGACGGATTACCGAAACCGTATGAAAATCTAAGACAACCATAATGTTGCGAACATAACATGATGAATGGTTAAACTTTAAACCAACAGAAATTAATATAAAACTTAAAAAAAAACGTAAGACTTTCACTACAACATTAAAAATGTTAAATTTACTACAGACTTACATTATTTAGAAAATATGTACCAAAACAATAAAATTAGATCATGATTTAAAATCCTTGACAAAGAGGAGACAATTTCTTAATAATAGTACATTTTATAAATTTAGGGGCTATATATATTTATGATTATGATCCCCGCACTAGGCTAGGCCTGTTTCGCGGAGCATCGAATACATAGTTTTTTTGTCATGACAAACGGGAAAGGTAGAACACTAACAAGAAGGCAAAAAATACAACTAAAACTAAGGATAAGCAAGTGCTACAATGACTATAAGTACTAAAAATCTTCTACCGTTTCTACAATAACAAGATCAAAATAAAAATAATTAAAAACCTCCTGACAGATTTTCATGAAACATGGCTAAGAACACTCGGGATAAAATTATCTATGACACAAAAAACACTAATCGAAAATCGGTTCATCCGTTTGGGAGCTACGATACCACAGACACATACACATGCAGACACGTTAAACTTATAACACGCCTCTCTTTTTGCGTCGTCGGGGAAATAGCTATAAAATACAATAAAAATAACGGACGCTACGAAGTTAAATTAGGTACCTATGTTAATCGAACCAGGAAGTGCTCAAAATCAAACTGATTCATTTAGTCATTCTTAAATACATTAATTTATTCATTCTATAAGATGCTACAAAAACAGTGACTGTGAGTGAGTTGAAATGTGGCGTGAGAGAGAGCTATCAATGGAGTTAGATGCATGCATTGAAAATACGAAGGAAGCTTCTGGTAGTACCTAGTTCCCTTAGTCGGTAGTCATTTAGTACAGGTAAATTTAAATAGGTAAAGTGGCCCTTTGAAAAAGGTTTTAATACAGTAATAATGGTGCATGGGTGTAGGTTTGGATTGTTCTCAACTGTCACTGTGATCTGTCCCCCTGGGGCTGGGTGAACCATGTGGCGGGGGAAAGTGGAAACTCTTTGAGGCCGGACAGCGTGAAATGAATCCTAATATCCCAGTAGTACTGCTGCACTGCTGCTGCGCCCTTACAGGGTACATGTACTTACATTATAAGCTAATTACCACCTAAGCAAAAACTGTATTTTATCGTATATGTATGCAATAAATAAATCTGAAATCTAAAATCTGAACGTGCCTCTCCCTCAAGGGCAGTGCTGCCATCATCACCGCGTTTGGCAGGTGGATTGGTAATCGCAATCGGAGTGTGTCATTAACAGAATTTCCATTCACACTTCACAAAACTATCTAAAGGGCAATTTATTCCATAAACCGTTTACCGTAACTATCTAGTGAAATAACGCCACCCTCCTGATGGCAATGGAGCTGTCAAAAATACACACAAGAGAAAATAAAAAAAATTAAAAACACGCCGACATTTATTGGCTGAACAGATTTTCATGAAACATGGCTAAGAACACTCGGGATAAAATTATCTATGACACAAAAAAAAACTAAACGAAAATCGGTTCATCCGTTTGGGAGTTGCGATACCACAGACAGATACAAAGACACGTCAAACTTATAACACCCCTCTCTTTTTGCGTCGGGGGTTAAAAAAGAAGCTGCTGCCCTTCGTCGTTTCCTTAGTTGGCTCTTGTGACCTCTACGGGCTGTTGGAGCACCAGCACGGCTGGGCCTGTTGCCCGTGGCGGCGGTAGCGGCGTGAAATTCGGCCAGAGATAACTTTAGGTAAAGCTCAAATAGCTTTCTTTGCCTATAGCAATAGGCCAGTTGAGCTGCCTATAGGCTATAGGTCGTCTACGGAAAATTCGACTAAAACAATTCGTCTAATACAATTCGACTAAAACAATTAGACTAAAACACAATTCGACTAAAAACATATCGACTAATGACAATTCGTCTAAAGCAATTCGACCTTGAGTTGACCCGACTTGTAGGCCTCCCACCCCTGCCGAAGCCCGTCCAACCAAATTAACCAGAGTTCGAGAACGTAGTAAAGAAACCTTCCTACTATAGATGCTACTATAAGTCTTGACTTCTATTTATTTAATGGCACGTTCCACACACAATTTTTCTAATCCCAAACAAATCGGTAATTTATACCACAAATAAAGCTTATGACGACCGTTCATTAGGTCCGATGGAGTGATAAAATGCTAAATGTGATAAATAATCCGCCTCAACCCTCCGTGGCTTGAACTCGTGCTTTCTGTGTTCTCACGGCACTTAGGAGTTATGGTTGTTGTTTAAAAAAAGCCGGACTTAAAACGGCCAGAAAGACGGTTTAAAAATACACCGGCTTTTTATAAAAAAATCAGTTTTTTCATGTCAAAAATGTATAAATGGATCCTTAAACGAATTTCTTTATAAATCATAGTATAGTCAATTTATGATATCTAAATGTATTAAATGAATTGAGCTTCATACGCGTTTTATTATTAACCGACACAGACATTTTTGAAGGGTTTTTAATTTATTTTTAAATTTGTTTTTAGTACCTAAACGTTTTCAAACCTACATTGATTTTCAGTCTTTGATAACCATTCCCGCGGTTATGAAAAGACAATCATGAGAGCAATAATTATATAATACTTACCCACATTCTAAAAATCTTCCAACAAAATTTTCAATACAATTCAAATAGAATTAGGTTCAAAGACATAGCCTGTAATTAGCTAACATTCTATACTAAAATTTTCATTACGTTTCTATAAAAATGTCTTATTTATTATGTATTATGTTGATATTGCCTTAAATAAATAAATAAACATCTGCAAATTCCGGCTATTGCAAAAAGCCGGATTTCTTCCAACTTTAGCACCAGCTATATTAATCTTTATTTATTCTGCGGTTTAATGCTCGCTGAGCGTAATGTAGCGTAATCTTCGGCTAGTATTAACACTTCGGGGGTCGAATCGACCCCGTCATGTCAGCACAAATGAGCTTGGTTTGCATTTGAAAGATTTGTGTTTCAAAGTCATATCTACGGTAGCATATTTACCACTACCGACAACTATACGAACATATATTTATAACTAGCAACATAACTATTGTTCTGGCGAGCATTATTTGAGGCCCAGACTACACCACAGCGGAGATGTGCGGAGATGTCCGAAGCGAAGACGAGAAGAGACGTTTTTCAGCTAGGGTGTCTCCACCGAAGCTATGCGAAGATGCGTACTGGCTAGACTGGAGCGGAGATGTGTGCTGGCTAGACAGAGCGGACTGAGCTTTACGCGGCGAGCGTCGAATGTTTAATTATTTTTAAACTTACGCGATCTGAACACATAAACGGGATGTCATCCCGTGACCGCGACAGTGTGTAAACCTGTTGAAACGTCGAGAAAAATAGGTAAATAAACGCGATAAATACCCGTTAAATAAATAATACTAATAAGTACGTCGGATGTTTGTTGAGATGAATGCACTAGCGGCGCCGCTCACTGTACGCAGCTAACATCTCGTCTCGTCTCCGCTGCGTGACGTCGCCAACTTGCGAGGCACAGCTCACATCTCCGCCTCAATCTTTCTTTGTTTTCTTCGCATACAAACATGATACATCTCCGCTCGGTGGTATCCACTGAAGCTGTGCGTAGACGAGATGTGTGATAATGATAACCGACGATGTTCTATTGGTTGCTTAGAACACATCTTCTCCGCTCGCGTTTCTCCGCTTTGGTGGAGTCCGGCCCTTAGTGTTGTGCCATAGAGCCAAGTAATTTATTTTACTTATATGGGTTGAGCTAATCTTCGCCGAGCCATTTCAATCTCAACACACCAAAAGTTAGAAAATGATTATTTTTGGAAATTTTAAACAAATAGTAGTATAGTATAAAGTACAAACTTAGGTTTAACTTAGTGACTTCTTAGAAATCAAATAATATCGCAAAAATTTTCGACTTCGACGGGACTTGAACCCGCATCCTTCCTTCCTTCAAGGATCGATCAAAGATCTTCAAGGATTAGAAATTACCCTGAGTGTGGGGTTACGCACTATAATAACAAAAAACCTTAGTGACTTATTGTTCTAGGACTTTGAAGTTTTTCGACATAATTCCGTCTTGTTCTGGGTGAGCGATATGTTTGATAGGTACGTAAATTTAATCGTTTAAGTCGCAGGTTATTAGGTTCTTATGCTCTCCATAAGAACCTAATAACCTATCTCCAGCAGTGGACTAAAACCTGATGATGATGATGAAATCAGGCAGGATGAAGGCAGGCCAGTCTTGGATGCGAGAAGTACAACGCAGAAGAGGCATAACTCTAAATCTACCCAGCAGTGGACATTCCTGGTTAAAATGATGATGATGAAGTAGGTACTCTAATGCACTTACCTTTTTGAATCTTTTGTGCCCTTAAATTCCAAATTTTATTGTAAATCTAAACTGTTAGCTTAGTTTCAAATAAAATACTACCGTAAAACTAAATTATTTAACGTTAAAAATTATATTCATATAATAGAAATAAATACTTGAAAGTGAATCTCAAACACTGTTATACTAAATTGTACATCTTAATGTAGGTACTTATAATATAACTTATTTAAGAAATAAAAATTATGTATTTTTGTATTTGTATAAATATTTTGTACTTATACATTATTGCAGAATGTCTGTCCCAGAAGGAACACTTCACCCATTCACTGCTGGGATTGATCGTCATTACTCATTAGTAGGTTTACGAGTCCACGGTCATGCGTCGCTTCGGTCGATTGTGCCGTAGATCGAGATAAGGACGTACTTACTATGTTTGTTCTGTGGCCGCGCGTGTGATATTCGCAAAATGTAGGGTTCAAAAATGTTAGAAGTGTTTCTGGATTAAGGGATCGGAAACTTATTAACAAAAATAAATAGGTAGCTTTTACCAAAATATTATAATACCGTTGTCAGATATTGTACTGACCTTTGGAATAATAATAATGACTCTTGATAAAATAAAACTCTGTAACAAAAATGTTTCCATTGAAGCTGTGAATAGTGTGGTCACATCGTAGCTAAATTTCGACACTTGAACATCATCTTCGGTAGTATAGTGGTAAGTATCCCCGCCTGTCACGCGGGAGACCGGGGTTCGATTCCCCGCCGGAGAGGTTTTTTTTTGCAGTGCCGAATTTCTGTTTGGCTCCACACACAGCTACTAACGTTGATATGCAAGTAAATTATTTGATTCGGGATGATTTTATTTTTTTTAAAAAGTATTGAGTATTTGAATGCTCTATTTTATTAGTTCTCTTTAGTTCACCTCTATCAATTCCAAACTCTACATCCAGCTTGAAATGGCCGCACGCGCCGGCACGCGACTTTGCCCGCTATCTTCAAATCGAATGCAAGTGACACCGCAGGGGTCGTAATGACCACAATTTCCTACCACCATGCCATGCCCCATTTGAAGTGTTGGTTTTGATTAAAAAGTTACATTTGGTCTGTGAGACCGCGTGTGCTCGATCATGGGGACAATAGATTAGAAGTTATTCCATTAGATGTTTCTGCTTAGGGTATATGGTATTTGATGGGAAGTGCTGCTTTTAAATAGACTCGCTTTTTGGTAGATGGATGGATGGATGGATAGATAGAAAATACTTTATTGCACAAAAGTTGTACATGGACGAGCATAATGCTAGATAGCATTCTCTACCTGCTAAGCTTTGGGTAGTGTGGTATGGTAGTTATACGAAAGCCTAAAATATAAAAACTTTCACATTGAAGAGACCCAATTGTTTTAGTCTGGAATAACCACGGAGCAAATACAGAGACTATTATCACAGCTATTATTGTCCTTAGTGTCCACTTAATAGTTGTTTTTTACATATAAATTAAGCTATATATAATATCACTGCACACTACACCTACACATCATATTTATTTACGTACTAGCTGCGCCCCGCGACTTCGCCCCCGGTGGAAATTTATGTTTCCAACTTTCGTAATTTTTTCTTTCATAAGAACTTTCTCCTGACAATAACAAACACAACAAAGAAAGAATTAGCGAAATCGGTCCAGCCGTTCACGCGTGATGCCGTGACCAAGGAAAACGGGTTTCATTTTTATATATATACTAGCTGCGCCCCGCGGCTTCGCCCCCGTGGAAATTTATGTTTCCAACTTTCTTAATTTTTTCTTTCATAAGAACCTTCTCCTGACAATAACAAACACAACAACGAAAGAATTAGCGAAATCGGTCCAGGCGTTGTTGAGTTATGCGCTTACCAACACATTTTGCGATTCATTTTTATATTATAGATAGATAATAACACTAATCAAAATCAAAAATCAAAATCAAAAACTCTTTATTTCCATAAATACAATAAATGTACACTTAGAAAAGGTCAAAATATAAAACTAAACACTGACACGGAAATAAAGTGATATTTTTTTATTTCTGTCGCTTCGGTATGTAGACTAAAGTAAAGAAGCGACGAAGAAACCTTTGGCCTGTTAGTTGTTATTTTTCGAGTTGGAGCAAAACCCGTCCCAAGCTTTTTTATCCTCTAGATAATCTGATATTTTATAGCAAGCCTTTTTGCACAGCAATCTATATTCTTCCTCTATCTGTGCTTGACTTGACTTTCTACGTGTCTCTTACTGCTTATGTCTACATTTACTTTCTCTGTGAAGCTTTTAATATACGGTCTTGTGTATCTGAGTGTTTCTCTTACAATCACCAACCCATCCGAGCTTATAGACAAAGACAAAGCTTACCCGAGCGAACCCTATAATAAAACAAAGACCTAAATATTACTCCAGAACAAAATGAAACATCCTGCATCCTGCCTTCATCCAAAACAGTATGTGTTCCCGCAAAACTTACCTTGGCACTACAATTAGCGAGAACCCTTCAATTAAAAACGGCTAATAGATAATTAGTCGTCGAGTTGCAACGCTCGCCCACTCACAACGGATTTAACAGTACGGACTATCCAATTTTGCAACCAATTTAGGATGAAACTATAAAATGATAAATATTAAGGTACATACGGGTTAATTGTTAGTGAACTAATACACCCGATAGAGAACCCAAGTTATCGACATAGCTCAAAGAATTAGCAAGCTGAAGTGGCAGTGGGCCGGTCATATCTCACGAAGAACCGACAACCGATGGGGTAAACGTGTGCTTGAGTGGAAACCGCGGCTCGGCAAACGTAGTGTAGGTCGTCCGGCCAGGTGCGATGACGACCTGCAAAAGACTGAAGGCAGATGCTGGATGCGGCAAGCTGAAGACAGAGCGCTATGGCGCTCATTTGACGAGGCCTATGTCCCGCCGTGGACTAAAATTGTTATGATGATGATGACGATGATGAAACGGGTTAGATTAGTAATTAACGTAGAAAGTTCTACGTACTTGCTGCGAGTGCTACGAACCGTTCGTAGCACTCGCAGCACTCGCTGCAATTCACGTAGAAAGTTCGTGAATTGTAAATTATGTGGAAATTGAAAAACAGTTTTCGGGTTTTTCAAAAATTATCTGAGCGTCTGGTCGAAGCGACGCGTGACCCGAGAGCTGGTTGGAGTATCTGGCACAGCGCATCAGCATTGCCATACAGCGTGGCAATGCAGCCAGCGTCTTGGGGACGCGACGACTGATATTGATATGGATCAGTTGAGCTACCTGTAGACTGTTTGCAACAATCTGCAGTTAGCTCAATTGTTTCAATTGTAAATACTAATATAATTTTCGTTGTGAATAAAGGTTATTGCCACTAAAAAACAGTTAAATATTATTAGATAAAAGCTAAGCCTCGTAGCACTCGTAGCAATCGTAGCAGCTACGTAAAACTTGCTACAAAATTTTTCATTCAGAAACTTGAGTAGGTCATTGGTCATATGAAAACAAAACGGAGACAATTTAGCCGCAAGAGCTAAAGTCAGCCGGTCTGCAACGATACTTCTTATTGGATACGTAGAATAATATTAAATAGGGTATTGTCGGTTCTCCTAACAACGTATCGAGTTTATACTGAGGGCAATTAGAGAGCTATAAATTGCCATAACCCGCCACTCCAGCCCCGCGGGCGTCATCAATGGCTGATTTATAGTTTTTCTTGTTTGTTAGGTCCTACTGTGCTTGATTGTACCCCAGGAAGTGCTTAACGTAATAACGTTAACCTAATCATCTTTCCTAATCCCAACCTAATCATTAGGGATATGATGTGCTTTCTGCTTGGTGAATTGGGCTTTAACTATATCCTGAGTTTGGGCGCTGGGAAGTGCAACACAGTTTTTAACTTATGCGCTTTCCAGTGTTCCATTGTATTTTTGCTACATAATGTATTTGTTCATTGTAAATAAATAAATAAATAAAATAAAATCTAATCAAGTACAGTTGCCACCAATAGGTGGCAACTGTACTGTAGGTAGGTAGGCACTGTAGGTACTTGATTAGGACTTACCTATTTTGCTGGTTTCATTGCCAATGTTGGGAACTGGACACGACTTGCAAGAGACCGGAAAGCGTTGCTCTACAAAAGAGGCCTATTCCCAACCTGACAGTGGGTACAAAAGGACGCAACAGTGGGTAAAAAAGTACTGAAATGATAATAATGATACTTTCTCGGGCTTGGTTGACAAACGTAGTATCCCTATTAATATTAATTAAGGCCCTGGTGGGATGACGATCTGTGAAAGACTGCTGTAGTTGCTTCATGCGGCAAGTTTACAGCTATATTATTATGTTATTTTATTTGGAATAGAATCAAATAGTGTGAAATAGATACACACACTATTATGATTAAGTTGTATCCATAATTATGTGTATCACAACATAGTGTAAAACAAAGTCGCTTTCTCTGTCCCTATGTATGCTTAAATCTTTAAAACTACTACGCAACGGATTTTGATGCGGTTTTTTTTAATAGATAGAGTGATTGAAGAGGAAGGTTTATATGTATAATAATAGTAATGGTAGTATTTTATTGCACCCGTGCGAAGCCGGGGCGGGTCGCTAGTGATTTAAGGTTAGGTCGCCTAAGATCGGACGCATTTGCCGAAAATTGTGGACGTACTGCATTTTTAATTTTTTTCTCATGATTCAATGTCGTTTTTCGGTTGCGGTCTACTGTAAATTGAAGACAATGAAATATTGGTTAACCCCTAATTTTTTGGTTTGCTTCTAAGCTATCTATCTAAGCAAATTAAGAGCTTAAATAACAGACTTTTTTCAACTTATCATAGTGAAGAAAATATCATTTTGACCGAAGATCGGACTATGTAGTATCTTCACTTCTATTCGTTTAATGATAAAGTACACATTAGGAAAACATCCGGACTTCGTCCATTTATTAAATATCAATGATCCCGTCAGGAAATTCCTCAAAAGATTTGACAGATACGATTTTTCTTTATTTTTGCGTTTTCATAGTCCGGTCTTCCCTCCTCATCCTAAATAAGTTTCACAAACTTTTATCCTTCGTGTCCTAGGACTTAATAATGAAAAGGAACCTAATATCTGATAGTCATAGCGTCGTCTAAGCGCCATCATAGCGTCGTTAGTGGGCATGAACACTTGAAAACCACTGATTATTTTTTGACATCCATGAACGGACACAGCTATATCCGATCTTCGGCATTGGGAGGGAAGACCGGATCTTGGGTTGTAAACGTCCTAGGCGTAATCAAAGTATACAGATCGAAAGATTATTTGCTAATTCTGCCCCAAAATAATTAATTACATTAATTCAATGAAAGTATTCACCACAATGAGCCATCAAAGTTTTGTAGGTAAGATCGGATCGACGATTTTTTCCACAAAATACACCTTTTCTGCCGAATCACCTGTGTGCACGTCCCGTCTGGTCGCTGGCCGGCCGCATTGTGAGGAGAAGGGCAGAATAAAATGGCGGATCTAGTAGTGTCACCAGCAGTGGAAAATATTGCCTAGTTTGCGAGTTATTCCATGCATCCGATCTTATGTCACATCCGATCTTAGGCGACTTAACCTTATAAAGAGCAGTTATGTCTATGCATTCTTCAGAGGAGATCTATATGAGATAGGCTGATGCCGAAACTATTTCACTGGACTGATCTGAGATCTCTTATCTCTTATCAAAGAGGCTTTCTTATTTTTGTCAGTGCCTGTTTTCAAAGAATCGTCTAATCCAACTTGCTGAAATAACTTTTACGTCTTCAACTGCTACGATATTCGATATACAGGGTTGTTGGTAATTCACTGACACTATGTTAACTGCCCACTATCACAGATTAGATAACGTTACTTCGTATCCTGAACACGTCTCAATTCTTAAAATTGGTGGAAAGGGAATGATATTAGTATGTACCCCCCTCCATTCTAAAATCGTTCATTATAGAGGTTTTCTTTGAAAGTACACCGAAAAACGGCTCTGCCCTGAATTATCAGTGGGTGTGTGTTCGGCTGTCTCTCTGTTTCTGTGTTTCGGGCATTATTTTGTATGTGAGGAGATTTACAAAAAAAATAAGAATTAAGACCTGGCATCTTCACTAACGTGTTCGTGATGATGGGCAGAACCTGCAGTTTACGCAGTGTCAGTTAATTACCAATAACCCTGTATAATATATACGATATCATACATCTATTACTAATACTAATAGAGGAAACATTTGATTGTTTGTTTGTATTGAATAGGCTCCGAAACTACTGGACCGATTTGAAAATTCTTTCACCGTTAGGCAGCTTACTTTTCAGTGACAAAGGCTATATTTTATCCCGGAATTCTTACGGGAACGGGAACTACGCGGGTGAAACCGCGAGGCGATCGTCTAGTATACGATATACCTACGAGTGTAAAACCGCCGATTTTTCTCAAAATTCAGGTAACTTACTGAATTTTGTAGATGGCTTAGCTATGAAACATTTAAGAGGCACAATCAATAACTGTAAGTATATACAATAAGGCCAACTTTGTGAATCACGTGGACCGAAAGATTTGCGTCATAGCACCCGTCAATTCCTAGAAATCAATTCCTAACCCCTTTACACAACCAAATGGTACCTAAACAGAGTTAAACAACGCTCCAATATATCAAACTTAGGAAGTTAGCAGCACATGTTCGGGCACGTTTACAAAAGTTTAAGTATGGGGAACTTAGAGGGAAGATTTTAGAGGGGTTTCTCGAACGGTTGGTCTGTGTATTTTCAGTAGAGCGGGACTTCTTTTGGGGTTTTTTTTCAGTTTTAGCTGTTTATATAAGGGACAGTACAACCCCAAGTTTGATTTAACTTAACCCCTTCGAATGGGTAACACTTTTATCGTCTGACGACGGCGACTGAATATTTAAAACAAGACACCAAAGCGTATAAACTTTATACGCTTTGGTGTCCTGTTTTGAAAGTTCAGTCGGTTCGTTAGATCTACCAACATTTAATAAAATTTTATAAGGTTTTTACAAGAAAAGCATTACATTTTTTACTCATACTTTTTAGAATTGTGTAGGGACTTATGTGTTAATATACATTTGACATTAAATGATACTATTATATTTCCCTGAAAGTCTATTTTCCTGAAGTATTGCTCGTGAAATTTCCTTTGAAAAGTGTAAACATCCACAAGCTGTGCATTAAAAACAAAGATCTTTGTTTGTACCGTTATTGATAGGTCCGTTCTAAATAACCAAGCTAAGTTATACCGTCGCATGGCAGCTGACTTCCTTACCGGCAAGAGAGTAGGTATTAGGTTTTCTCTCCTGAGTAACTTGCCGTCTTGATAAAGTATGAACGAACTGGTTACCACCCGGACCGTCACAATTGCCCTCTAGTCGATGAACCCTCTGCTAACGCGATCAATCACCCACCTACTCGCACCCCAAGGAAAAAACTCGCTGCGCTGCAGATTTATTGGTGTAGTTAGAATTATCGCCATTTGCAATTCTTGAGTTTGGAACAAGATAACGACTTGTGGCGCACACGCATTGGGGACCATTGTTTGTTGAGTGTTTTGAAAGTTTGTATTCCTTTTACAGTTAAACGAAGGTTAGGAAAAATTTCTGGCTTTTCGTTTTCAAAATTTAGATTTCCTATCGATCTTCAGAGAAGGATCCTCTGCGTTGGCGTGCGTGCGTACCTACCTACTAGAGAGTTTGTCTGCGTATGCCTCCCCCACGCAGGTGGAAACAATCATCGATTAAGAAATTTGGGTCATCGTGGCTTTGGCAGATATTGGCTTGCAAAGTTGCTGAATTTGCACCAAACATTCGTTATACAATCCCCTTACATTTGATCAAGGTTTAAAGCGGCAGGAAAAACTTTAGCTTTTCTGAAACTAGCCGATATCTGCCAAAGCCACGATGACCCAAACTTCATAATTGGTGGGTGATCCTTCCTACCTGTGCGGGGGGCAACTCTCAACCTACATGGAAGCCACCAAGGTTTAGTACCTAAATAACTAGGTACCTACTGTTCTTATCTTGCCCATGAAGCTGAGCGAAAATGCAACGGCTCATAGTGTTTGAATTCCAAATTACTTAGATATTATGAGCGTCGTGTTTGTCACTCAGCTAGCACAAGGGGCTAGCTAGTCGCCTCTGAAGTAGCTAGAGATTAGGTAATCCACCTAAACTCTACAAAAAGACGCAATGCAATTTCATTTTAAGAAAACCCTCCATTGCACCCCTGTTCCTGATGCCGAAGGCGTCGACAGATCACCCCCTGGGGACACCTTAGCGTTCGAGACTTCCAGCACTTTTACAATCTGTCTTGGAAACTCTTGCCTTTAAGGTAGTTTCGGCTCTTGGGATTTTGGAACTTGGAAGCTTGTTGGCTTTGGAAAGGATCGTTGAGGAAACATTTGATTCGAAGATGAGCCAGAGGTGGTTAAAGATATAGGTGCCGGTTGACAATAATTAAGTTAATTAACGTTTAACTTATTTAAATAACTGTTAACTTATAATGATAAACAATCTATAGGTAGCTCAACTGATCCATATCAATACCAGTCGGAAGCGTCCCCAAGACGCTGGCTGCATTGCCCCGTTGTATGACAATGTAGATTGTTTGCAACAGTCTGCAGTTAGCTCAATTGTTTAAATTGTAAATACTAGTTGTAATTTATTTCTATTAGTTGATTGTAATTTACTTTGTGAATAAAGAGTATTTATATCTAAATAAAAAAACTTACCTATAGGTAATTAAGTTCAACTTGCATCTTGGCAGGACATGACTATAGGAATATTAGTTAGGTAAGTAAGTAAGTAAACTTTTTAATTACAAAACAGCTACAATAAAGGGCAAATATTTCTTGCAAAAATCGTATGGGTAGGTATCCTTAGTAACTTGAAACCGTCTTGAAAAGGTAGAGCAATATTCCTAAAGCTCTGCGGAATCGTTTGTTGTAGGAATCAGAATCAGATTTTTGTTGCTTAGAGGTAGGTATCTAATTAATGACTTCAGAAGTAGCACTAAACCGAAATTTGTTAAAACATGGGTTCATAGAAAATGTTTTACTATTTATGGAAAACTATTTTTCCGCTGTTTATATTTCTTGTACAACACTGAAAATATTCAAAACCGCTTTTAAATTTCGCGCGAATCTGTGTCAGATTCCGTAACGATGCTGTTCGTTACCGTTCGTTACCGAGTGGTAACGAAGAGTCTGACTGAATAGACCTGGAGGTTATACGACGACGCGAGGACAACTACTTAGTAGTAGTAAGTATTGTATGGAGAACCATTGGAGAAGGATTATCGTTATCTACGACTTCAGCAATCCGTAAACTCCCAAGTAGGCCCTGAGTTCAGTAAGCACCTAATAACGAGTCAGTCCTCAACACTCGAGTTAACCCTACACGCAATCACAGACCTAACGCGCCAACAAATAGCCATTTCCTAGTAATCATCACATTTAACCCTCGTAGAGAGTTTTGTACATGGTTGGAAGTTTGAATTGTACGTCCCGGTCGGTCTCACAAGGTGAGAATCTTGAGAATCGCGATGTTGTTTGGACTTTTTAATTATTAGGGCGAAACACTACCAGGATTCGAGTTTAAGCGCTAAAAGATTTTGAATAGTCCAAGAAGTGCCTTTTATAAATGTAGGTCAGGGACTCTGATTTTAAATATTGCGAAGTATTTCATTTTTGTTTCTCGTGACATTGTTTGTGTATTCTTATGTCTGTCGGTTTGTGTCTCAATTAGTGCGTCCTAAATGTGACCTACGGAGCTGAGACGTGGACACTCACGGTAGGGCTGGTCAACCAGTTCAAAGTCGCTTAGCGAGCTATGGAAAGAGCTACGCAGAATCTCTTAAGGATAGGATTCGTTACGAATATATCCGTCAGAGAACCAAAGTTATCGACATAGCTCAAAGATTAAGCAAACTGAAGGGGCGCTATAGCGTCCATTAGGGGAGACCTTTGTCCAGAAGTGGAATAACGGACTTAAATTACTTACAGGTAATTCTAATCCTGCAATAGTTGTTATCCCATTATTCAGTACCCATGGGATAGAGAACGTTTCCATAGAAACAACGCGTGCGAAGCCACGGGCAGACACTAGTATAAAATAAAGACTATAATAGATACTTGACATCTTGTACATGGAGAGATCTGTTATGGGTGGCATTTTTCTAGTAGTGAGATACAAGTACCTATATGTAGCTATTGTAAATGGAAGTATTGTTGACCGTAGATAATTTACCAATGGAATTCTGTAATGCTTCGCAATTTATTTTGTTTAGGCGTTATTAATTTTAACAATTTAGGGACCTAGGTACAAAGTAAGTACTTAGGCAATTCTCGGAGTACCTATATCTACTCGATAAATATGGCAACTGTCAAAATATCGAGTGATTGCTCCGCAGCAAACCTGCGTATTCTCAAAATATGGAATTCGATATTTATCGAGCGCTTTTCTTCGATTACTTGCACTAGAGTGCACAGTTTTTGGCGGGACTAGATATACTGTTTGTGATATTTATCACGTGATACGTAGAATTAGCCTCCAATTTTCCAGCTGGCCTGACCAATGCCGCCGTGTTTCCAAGCCCTAACCCGACAGGTCGTCAAGACCGGCAGTTAAAGTGAATGTTACTGCCTCGTATGCCCGTACAGCGATTATCTTAAAGTTAACCGTGTAACGATCCTTATTTGCGGTCTCGCAGACCGACAATGCTCTAAAGGCGTGGTCATGCAGCTTTTGGTTTCTAAATAAATCTTACTAATATTATAAACTAGCTTCTGCCCGTGGCTTCGCACGCGTTGTTTCTATGGAAACGTTCAAAGGTAATTTCTATCCCATGGGAACAGATTTATGGGATTAAAAGTAGCCTATGTTTGATTCCAGGCTCGGAACTACATCAATGCAAAATTTCAGCTTGATCTGTTCAGTAGTTTTGGCGTGAAGACGTAACAAACATCCATCCATCCAAACTTTCGCATTTATAATATTAGTGTGAAAGTTTGTGAAATGTTAAATTTTTGTTACCTCGGATCTCCAAAACTACTGAACAGATCATGATGAAATTTGGCATACACTTAGAACGTGGCCTAACTTAAACAATATGATGATACCTCATCATCATCACCATCAGCCTATATTAGTCCTCTGCTGGACTTAGGTCTCCCCTAATGAGCGCCATAGCGCCCAGTCTTTCGCAGATCGTCATCTCACCTGGCCGATATGATACTTAATATACCGAAAATACGCGTGCGAAGCCGCGGGCCGAAGTTAGTAGGTAAGTACATACATGTTAGAATTTTTTGAGTTACCTTCCTTCCCATGGAGGAGGATGGAAATGAATATCCGGACGGAGAATGTTCAAAATAAGGAGGTGTTGAAAAGAGTTAAGGAGAAAAGGTTTTTGATGAACAGCCTTCAAAACAGAAGAGGGAGAATGATTGGACGTATTATATTATGCAACATGACAATTTCATGGGTAACATCCTACGTAACATCATAGAAAAACAAGATCCGTCAAGTGCGAGTGTAACTCGCGCAACGAGGGTTTCGAACGTTAATTTGTCAATTATACAAATATGTATTAAGGGTAGGTACCGGTTAGAGACCTCGCTATTTACTGAATATCTAAAAATAGTACGAACCAAACTACATTTATGATGGATCGCTCTGCATACTTCGGAGATTAAGTTAATTTTTCGACTTTTTCAAAATATTTTAAAAAATATGTACCTAACCCACAGAAATTTCAAAAACTATTTTGAAATGTACAAACGGATACCTTTCATTTGATACACCGCATGACCCTATACGTATCTTTTAAAATTTCGAAATCACAATTTGTATGGAAAATTTTCATCTTTATATACATTTTTTTTTTTCTTAAAATCTGCAGGTACAGGCACATGAAATGTATTATTATTTGAAATTTCATGTTGACAGCTGCGGTGGTTGAGGATATTAAAGAGGGGGAAAAGGACAGACAAAGCGAGACCATAACGGTTTCGAAACCGATCTCGAAACCCTAAAAAGTAGAACGAAGGCGAGGAGGCGCAGACCATGAATTAGCTATGAGTCATATCAAGGAGAAAGTCGCTGTCATGTCGTTTAAAGTACCTAAAAGGCATTGCATTGGAGAGAGAAAAGTGGAAAAAATTGCATCATTATACCGAAAAGAGCTAAGCTCTTTAATTTATAATAAATAAATAAATAAATAATAAATAAATAATGCTGGACAATTCACACAGCATTATCTAGCCCCAAGGTAAGCAGAGCTTGTGTTATGGGTACTAGATAACTGATATACATAATAATATAGTAGTAAATAGATAGATATTTTTGATTATACATAGAAAACGACCAGAACACCCTGAACAAATATCTGCAGATCGTACAAATATTTGTCCCGAGGCGGGAATCGAACCCGCAACCTCCTGCGTCGCAGGCGGACCTTCGCCCACCGCGCCACAGAGGTCGTCAAATAATAATAATAACCATGGAGCTTTGTGATAAAAACCTACCCATACCTACCTACTGATATTTTAAACATGTATAATTTGTCGTCCGAGAATTAGGTACCTTCCCAATTTTTTTTACAAACTCTGTGGCACAACCGACCAAGGACAAATTGTTTGTATGCTCTGCAGATAATTTGTGCCCGGCACAAATTATCTGCAGAGCATACAAACAAATGATCGGTTTCTTTTTACCTACGCAAAAAAGTACCTACTTAATAGATACCTAGGGTAACCTACCCTATAAACTTGGCATACTTTGGAGCTGGATGATGCCATGTGTAACCGTCCACCACTAAGGTCTGTGTTCACCAATAGATAATCGGACAATCAGGGTCCGTCGTCGGTTAACGTTGACGTTTAGGCCGGTTACAGTGCTTCACTGACCGTCGGTGCGTATGTCAGTCGCGCTTGTCATTAATATGAAAATCCATAAATCGTACAGTGCTGGACCGACCGTACGCACGCGTATATTGCTACGCACTGCGTACGAGGACCGTCGGTCGAGCGCGTGCGCATGCGTGCCGTCGGTCGGCCGACGCGCTATGGAAACGTATGAACGCGTTCAGTGCTGCACCGACCGGTGGACCGGTCGCACGGATGTGCGTATACTCGTCGTCAAAAAGCGATTTCGTACCGAAGATAATAAGCACTAATTAAACTATTTGTGAACGCGTCCATTTCGTGTTCCGATTGTACCAGTCCGGTCAGTTTGTTGGTCAGGAGTGCACTGAATGATACAAACTGACGGTCGGTTTGCGTTTCTTTCAGGGCGGACCGTACGCACTGACAGTCGGTGGAGCACTGTAACCGGCCTTACGCACTGCGTACGAGGACCGTCGGTCGAGCGCGTGCGCATGCGTGCCGTCGGTCGGCCGACGCGCTATGGAAACGTATGAACGCGTTCAGTGCTGCACCGACCGGTGGACCGGTCGCACGGATGTGCGTATCATCGTCGTCAAAAAGCGATTTCGTACCGAAGATAATAAGCACTAATTAAACTATTCGTAAACGCGTCCATTTCGTGTTCCGATTGTACCAGTCCGGTCAGTTTGTTGGTCAGGAGTGCACTGAATGATACAAACTGACGGTTGGTTTGCGTTTCTTTCAGGGCGGACCGTACGCACTGACAGTCGGTGGAGCACTGTAACCGGCCTTAATGTATGAAAACTTGTGTCAAAAACGTTAAAACAACTGTTTAAAATTTAACCATCTGTTGGTGAACTCGGGTCTAAGTATTTTGCTAAGAGGCTTAAACGACTTTTTCTGCGATGCCTTAATTATTTTCGCAGTTGTGCACACGGCTTTACCACTCGGTACAGCATGGTAGAGCCCCGAACGGTCGCTCTGCGTCGTCGCTCGCCATTCAGCACATTATAGTAGCACTTCGATTACCTGCCATTCTCTGCCATTACCCGTCTGTCTTTGAACTTACATGGAATGTTTCTTTCGTGGTAGCATCATAGCCGTTACCATTTTACGCGCGACCATTTTTCGGAGATCTATCTAGACCACGATTGGGAATAGATAAAAGTGTAAGCATAGAACCAAAGTTGTAGAGACTTTTTACCAGCTTTTAATTATAATGTAGTATGATAAAAAATCCTATGACGCATCGTTTACGAGATGTAAGCTAAAAAATTGGTTGTCTGTAAAGTCGGTTTACTGACGTGACAACGTCTTAAGAAAATACTGATGGAATGGTAGCATTTGATACTCGATCAAAACATGTAAATGTACTATAGTATAGCAGCTGTCCACGCAGACGCATCGCTCACTCAAGTAGGAGAGAGACGGATGTCGAGCGCTCTCGCTTGCACTTCAAGCCTTACATGGAACGCCTCAGAGCGAGGTAACGCCGCATGACGTCAGAGGTAACGCCGCATGACGTCATGTTTTTTCGTGCGTGCAGCCGGCTCTATCGAATTATAAGACGTTGTCACGTCAAAACTAAAAAACACGAACAAAGGACGTTCTTTGTGTGGGGTCACAACTAATAGCCAATCGATAGGTAGAGACAGTTTTTTAATGATATTTTAATGTTAGGCATCATTGAGCATCATTTATTCAAATGATGGCGGTAATAAATAATAATATTTATTTGCTTGTGGCTTAGACTAGTGAAAAGTTGTGGCAGATTCTTCTATAAGACTATACTTAAACATCTGTGTTGATAAAAGATAAAACCATCGGTAATATGGTTTTATGTAACATAAAATAACAGAAGTATCTCTATGGTATACAGGGTGGAATTTTGTAATGCCACCTGGAGGGAAAGTACTCTTAATACTGTAGGTAGAAAATTGTACTAAAAGAAAACATTCCTTTATTTTTGAAAACAAAGTAAACTGCATTCAAAGATTTTCGAAAATTCGCTTGCCACACCCGGGAATCGAACCGACTAAAATCTGTAAAAATTACACCCTGTGTTTTTATTGCATAAATCGTTAGGGTCAATAATAAGGATGAAATCTCTCTGACAAACTTAATAAATTAAATGAAAGGAAAACCATGAAATCTTAAATTATAAATTGAATGGGTCAAGTTAAGCAGTTTAACTTAAAGTGTACTTGTGTCAGTAATTAACAATTATCATTGACGTCATTTATCCATTAAAATGACGAATTAATATTTAGATAAGACGATTGAAATTTGCACGTGTTGGTACCTAATGCAGACTCTTCTATCTTAAAATACTGGATCATCGATATCTTAAAATATTGGACTTAAGAAATGAGTTAAATGGTTTCCCGAGGCAGAGCGAAACCAAATAATTTTACAGCAAGATGGTGCTCCAGCCCATAACAGCAGAATCACTACTGCCTACATTAATAACCATTTTAATACCTACCTGGATTGGTACCAACGGAACAATCAGATGGCTTGCGAGATCACCAGATCTAACCCCTTTAGATTTTTTTTGTGGGGATATGTAAAAAATCTATAGAGTTGAAGTTCAGAATACGATTTATAATATGGTGAATATTATAAATCGTATTCTGAACTTCAACTCTCAATTCTGAACAACACGTTATTAAAAGTTACTAGAAATGAATTCATTAGAAGAATAAATTTGTGTATCCAAGAAAATGTAGCCCATTTTGAGCAACCAATTATTAGTAGTTAGTTGACTTTTTACTGTAAATAATTAAAATAATTTAAGATTTCATGGTTTTCCTTTCATTTAATTTATTAAGTTTGTTAGAGAGATTTCATCCTTATAATTGTATATTTCATCCATATAATTTAGATAATAAACTTCAATGGGGCCCACACATAGATAAGCTATCGAAGAGACTCAGTTCTGCAGCGTATGCAGTCAAAAAAATCCGTCATCTTACAGACGTGGATACATCTAGACTTGTTTATTTCAGCTACTTCCATAGTATTATGTCTTATGGTATACTGCTGTGGGGGAACGCTGCAGATATTAACACCGTATTTGTGCTGCAGAAGAGGGCTGTTCGGGCTATCTATAACATGGGTCCTAGAGAATCTCTACGTGATAAATTCAAAGAAATAAACATAATGACAGTACCATGTCAATATATCTATGAAAACTTATTGTACACTCATAAAAATATAAATCGGTTCCCTAAAAATAGCGATAAACATAATTTTAATACCAGAAATAAACATAAACTCGCTGTGCCCACAACTAGGCTACACAAAATAAATGTATCTTTAAAACAACAACTGCTACAACAAAACTCCTACAACAAAACTCCTAGTGAGTTGCAAAAATTATCAGTAAATAAATTCAAACAAATTGTCAAAACCTTGCTGTGCAAAAAGGCTTACTATAAAATATCAGATTATCTAGAGGACAAAAAAGCTTGGGACGGGTTTTGCTCCAACTCGAAAAATAACAACTAACAGGCTAAAGGTTTCTTCGTCGCTTCTTTACTTTAGTCTACATACCGAAGCGACAGAAATCAAAAAATATCACTTTATTTCCGTGTCAGTGTTTAGTTTTTTATTTTGACCTTTTCTAAGTGTACATTTATTGTTTTTATGGAAATAAAGAGTTTTTGATTTTGATTTTGATTGACCCGACCGATCTATGCAATAAAAACACAGGGTGTAATTTTTACAGATTTTAGTCGGTTCGATTCCCGGGTGTGGCAAGCGAATTTTCGAAAATCTTTGAATGCAGTTTTCTTTCTTTTCAAAATTAAAGGAATGTTTTCTTTGAGTAAAATTTTCTATCTACAGTATTAAGAGTACTTTCCCTCCAGGTGGCATTACAAAATTCCACCCTGTATAATTGTAAAATGACATAAAACAGTTTGAATCACTACATTCTTCTAGTGAGGCATCGAATATGCAGAGAGAAGATATCGAGAACCACGCGAAATCACAATAGTTGTAAGAATAAGAACCTCCTCTGAGCAGTTATTCTCTTTGCTTTCTAACTTCTTTTTGACAAATTACCTGACACATTACGTAGGTAAATTTCTTTTTGACTTTTTAACTATTACTGAAATCTCAAAATGTGTATTTTTGCCCATCGGCCAAAGATGGGCTAGATCCACCAATAATTCTGGAACACCATAAAAAATGAAATGTTTAACTGAAGATGTTAAGTAAAAAGTGATAGTACCCTTCTCTACCTTTTTAGTCGGGTCACAAGAATCCCTGCGTATCGAGATGTACGCAGCCAGGAAATGTATTATGTCCTCAGTAACACGCTGCATCCATCATAATTTTACCAGAAATGTCCAAGTATCGATTATCGGTGCATCCAAACCTATGGCTCAGTCGATTTCACTGCTTCTCAAGCAAAACCCGGCCATCCATAGACTGACCATGTACGGTCCTTCTAAAGAAACGTACGGAGTAGCATTAGACGTCGCCCACATACCGCGAGAAGCTACTGTGCAAGGTTGGACCGGACGAATGGAATACGCCTTGAAAGGATCTGATATCGTGATCGTCGCTTGCGGAGATCCGAAGCGGGAAAACGACACCGAAACGCATCACTTCCACAAGAACGCTGATGCGGTCATCCAAGCTATGAATTCTATCGCCAAACACTGCCCGCAAGCTTTTATCTTGGTCGCCACAGAGCCTATAAATAAAGTTTTCCCACTTGCATGTAAGGTTCTACAATCTTGCAACTGCTACAACAAGCGGAAGGTGATAGGGGTGGCAGGAGTGTTCACGATGCGAGCTCAAACGTGCGTTGGTGGGATGTATGATGTACCAGCACATACGTTAAAAATACCGGTCATATGTGGACATTCACCAGACACGGTTGTGCCTTTGTTCTCGCATATAGCACCATGGTTTCTAATTGATAACAGTACAGCCTGTGCTCTGACTGAAGTCGTAAAAGGCGTCGACGATCAAGTAGCCAAACTTAAACGAGGAAACGGAGAGTCAACCCTATCTTCAGCACATGCAACCTTCAGCTTAGTAACAGCGTTAGTAAATTGTATACAAAATAACACCACTGTAGAACACACAGCATTTATCGAAAACGATATTTATGGAACAAAGTATTTCACATCTCCAGTTATTATAACGAAAAATGGGATAACTGCCGTTAGGGAGTACCCAACTGTGACAAAATTAGAGGGAGATTACCTATACATGTCTTCACAAAAGTTAATGCGAGATGTAAAAGAAGGGGAAGCATTCCTGGGTGAAATATCAAAGAAGAAAAAGAAAATTAGCAAAGAAATAATATCAAAATGCACATATTAGAAACGCTTAAATATATTACTGGGTGAAACATTAAAGAAGAAAAAGAAAATAGGCAAAGAAATAATATCAAAATGCACGTATATTAGAACTCTAAAGTATACTATTTAAATAAACTGTTGGATAATTATAAACACTATTATTGCATTTTGGCTTCGATGAATTTCACGTAATCTTCACCTATAGTTACATCTCGGTTTAAGGCTGGAGTGGCGACGCTTAGCATGTGTTGTTCATAATCGCTCAAGATCAGGTTAGCACAGGTTTCTACGATCCCTTGCTTCCCAATAGTTGCAGGTCCAGCGAAAAATCTGGTCCCATAGTGTGGGTTGGCAGTAAAACAGTTGAGAACCACTTCCGATCCACGAATCGCATCTGCGAGACCATCAACAAATTCATGGATCGACCAGGCCATGGCTAGAGTTGCGGTTTCTATGCCTTGTTTGTGCAGCAGTACTTCCGTCCCTGCTTTTCTCACGAGTCTAGTTAGCATATCTGCTTGACACTTATCGACTTGATAATAATCCGGGGTTATGTTGGAGAATAACGGTATGATGGTCTCATCGGAATGCCCCCCCACAACGGGCACGTTTATGTGACGCGGGTTAACTTGGAGTGCATTGCCAGTGAAGGCGCGGGTCCTCGCGGTATCGATGTGTGTGATGCCGAAGATCCTGAAGGGGTTGTAGCAGCCGTATTTGTGTAGCATAGCGCTGGCGAAAGGAATCATACAGTTGATTGGATTCGTAGAAATAGCGAGAAAAGCATCAGGATTCTCAGTGACCATAACCTTACAGAGTCTTTGAACTGGGTGCGCGTTGGACGCCATCATCTGTTCTCTCGTATTGCCAGGTTTGCGAGGAGTTCTCGAGACCATCACCACGATATTTGACTGTTCGACAGCTGCACCAAGCTTGTCGCCGTCGTACGTTCCGATGCTGGGTCCTCCGGGCACGTGAGCTAGCTCCAATCCAATTCCGTTGACCCTTTCGTCCTCATCGTAAAGCTTTAAATGCTTCACCTTAGGGTTTTGCTTGAGGAGCAACGATAGGTTAGAGCCTATATTAGACGCAGCACCGATTACCGAAATTTGCACTCCTCTTTGAGGCAGGTATTTGGTATTTGAAAAAGGCTTTTTCAACAAAACTGCAAATGGCTTACTACTAAGCATTGTGTATTGTTTTTATATAACTATAATTTAGAAAATATTCAGGCAGGTATGTAGGTACATAAAAATTTGACAAGTTTGATCTAAAGACAAGAGTAAATATGAAATGTTATATCATAGACCATGGTTTTATCCAACCATAAATTGTATAGAGATAAGAGAGATTGGGTATAATTCTTAGGGACTAATTATCCAGCTCTATGGGTATAATACTCTTCTCTTTCATAGAATACAAAGAGAATACACTACTACGATTCTCTTTGCAAGATGTAAAGAAATCACAGATTACAAATAGTATTTTATTCTCGTTGACTAAAAAAATGATAAATTCCAATTTAAATTGCATCTAATTTCTTGTTTTTCGACATTTTTAAAGTTTTATTTTTCTTAAATTTCAGTACGAATTCCTTCTGTGTCGCAAAACCATTATTTTTAACTAAAACCAGTTATTAGTAGTAAATAAAAGATCACCGACAAGGTAACTGAACCTGATCTTATGAATATGTTACTTTGCGGAGGGGTGCTAAAGCTTATTGCACCGAAATGGACACGCAATTATCAGGTGACGGTGCTGGGCGCTGCCGGAGAGATCGGACAAACGGTAGCCTTGCTGCTCCGGACCCACCCTCTCATCAGCAAGTTGGTGTTGCACGACTGGGTGGAGAGCATGCAAGGAGTCACGCTGGACGTCACTCATATCCCCTCAGATTCAGGCATACAATCGTATACGGGAGAAAGCGGCTTGGAATTGGCATTGAGGGACTCCAACGTGGTCATCGCAGCCGGTGGCTCCATCAAAAGGCCAGGCATAACGCACAGCCAGTGGCTCGATTCAAACATGGACTTTATCAAGAAAATATCAACGCATATATCCCGGTGTACCCCGATGCCCATCGTCGGAATCGCAACCGAGCCAATTAATACCATCGTGCCGATGGCCGCCGAAGTTATGCGGAACAATGGCAATTTCGATAGCAGGAGATTACTCGGCGTGACCACTATCGATATCATGAGAACGCAATGTATTTACGCTGCCGATCACAACATAAACACTTGCGATTGTTTCGTCCCAACCATCTGTGGGCATTCAAGCAAGACGTTGGTTCCACTTTTGTCACATGCCCAACCACAGTTAAGTTCGTATCAAGAAGATTACGCGGCAAACTTCTCCGACAGAGCGCGAGACTGCGACAACGCCGTTACACTGGCTAAAAAGGGCTGGTCGGCGTCGCTGTCCACCTCCTACGGCATTGTAGTCTTCGTGAGAAGTATCCTGGAAGCTCTGGACGGTAGGCTCAGCAAAGTGAACGCGTTTGTTGAAAATAACGATTACGAGACAACGTACTTTTCTGGTATAGTTAAAGTTGATGGGAATGGGTACGGTGAAATGCAGAGATATGAAAATTTGTCTAATTACGAGACCAATTTGCTGAAACACAGTGTTGAGCAATTGCGGAAAGAAATAAAGATCGGCAACAAGGCTTTGGAAGTCGCTGATATCGCATATTAACTAAACACCGAGCGAAGCGATTACTGTACCTAATGTCGTACATACCTACGTTTTAAATTCCTTGTGCGTTGATCTATAATTGTTTATGATTACCTCTAAATTTTTGATAACTGTTATGTGTAGGTACATGTACACTTTACTGTAAATGCGTAATAATAGAAACCATTTTTATACAAACTTACGAATTTTATTTACAAATCCAGCTATACAACGTCATTCGTCAACAACATATGAAACAGTATCACAGAGAACATTAAGAATTGATTGAACATTTTAGTAACTATCGTAGGATGGTGTTCTCTCAAAGATAATCGAGGATCAGCACCTTCGTCTGTTAACGTTGACGTATAATGTATGAAAACGTTTATCAAATCGTCAATTAAAAATTAATCCTTCGATTATCTTTTAGCAAAACGAACCCGTAATTTCAGATCTAGGGTGGTCTCTTACTAAGATTTTGGACATTATTCGAACCAAAAATTTTGTAAAGTTACAACAATACTGGAACAATACTACAAAATAACATGCTAGAATATAGTGCATTTGCGCCTAGTGTTGTTGGCCAAAGCGAAGACGAGAAGGATTATGAAAAACAACAATAGAACCTCACATAGGCACGATCCTAGAAACCGGCATTCAAGCCATTCAAGGTCATAATATATGACCACGAGACCGTCATAGACCGGCCACACGCTTCGTCAAGCAAGGCTGCAAAAACCAGTTTGCGCAAGTATGAACGTCCATGAAGACGGCGGAAGCGCGGCTTGTGCAGTCATTAACATATGAATGGACTGTTGGACTGTGCAGGCAAGGCGGAGCGTGTGGTGAACTTTACAATATTTTTGGTTTCGTTAAGGGTATTGTAGTAAGGGACCACCCTAACTCGGATTCAGTTTAAAAGTCGACTTAGCTAAGGAACCTTATGTACGCGTCCTGTAAAGGAGCGGACGGTGCATCGCGTAAGCCGAGTCCACAGCGCACAAAACAAATACTCGAAAAGTTTGGGGAGCGCGAGCGATTTTATTCAACTTGCCCTGTTAATAAGAGTGGGGCAATTCTCCCAACTGAATTTTAGACCAGTTATCCTCAACCGATTGAGCGGAAATTTAGCATACCTGCTTATCTAAGTTCGGTGACAAATGTCATGGTACCATCGAGCTGGTCTGATGAAAGAGACAGAAGGTGGCCATAGGAACTCGAACGAAACGACTTAACCCAGTCGAGTTTGGGTTGGTTGGATTTGTCTTTCCAAGCACTTTGGTCCTAGCTTTTATATCTTATCTTGTTTTTATTAAGTTTTTTAAATACTAAAAAAATATATTAGACTTTAGACGCTATAAACGTTGCTTTGGTACTTAACTATAATACTAAACTGCTATAAACCGGCTAAAGACAACTTCGTTTTAGTCCGTTATGTGATCCGCTTGCGCGATGCCCAGTCATTTAGGACACGTAATAAAGACGCCTTGAAAACATTAAAAATTACACTAACCTACATTATTTAGGAATCAAATACTGAACACTTCTTTTTGGCTATTTGATAAAAAGTCGATTTTAATAAAAATTAACGCTAAAAAATCAATAATTAAAATCAATACTATACTTTTGCTAAATAAAATAAACGAGGCCAAATTTCGAAAGGCAAGGACCAGGTTTTACATTTCAAAGTATGAAAAACCCAGTATCGAGTTTAAGGCTCAAATTATATTATTATTACGTAGATTAATAACAATGAAAACATGCCAAGCCTTGTGAGCAGGCTCAGAGACAATATTGTCTAAAAATTACTTAAACAGTCATCGCCATGCATAAATTGATTCATTTTAAATTAGATAACATAAAATTAACTCTTACTGTAATAATTGAATTAATTAATTTATTGCGCAATACGTGTTTTTAAACCTCAACAACAAAGTAAGATTAAACTTAATATTATGTTAGAAATAAAATAACTAACAATATTTGGACTATTCATGCCACAACAATATAAAGCCTACTGAGTACAACACGCTAGTCACAACACAAACCTTGGGAGGGAAGCGCACACGAAACACTTATCTGAAATAGAAAATATAATCTTATACAAACGAATTATTAAACTTTTATATACAGAGTATTTTGACGTGACAACGTCTTATAAATTGGTTTGCCGGGTGACACTTCAAGAAACTGCGTTACGCGTTACGCTCCGCTCACGTTATGCAGACATAAAAAGTGAAAGGAACTCAAAGTCGTTGTCACGTAAAACTTTCGCCCGTATACCGACTTTACAGGCAACCAATTTTTTTTTTAACTGGGACAGTACGGGGGCACCCATAACCAGAAGAGATACAGGTGCAGTTTGTTTTGAACATCAGCTCCTTTTTGGAGAAAAATATTTTGGCAATAAAATGTTTTTGGTCAAGCGTGAGTACCGCCTTATAATGAATCAAGTTGGCAAAAAGTTTTTTTGATGCCAATCGACTCAGTCATTTCTAAGCATCATTTTATTGTATCGATTGAAAAAAATCTGACCAGCGGAAGTTAGTCAAATTTGATAAAATGTATTCTCATACAACAGGACATAGCAAAATTCCTCCAACAAACATTTTATTAAATTCCAATTGCACATTAAAGAAGTATGAATACTGTAGCGATCGGTGCCTAATGCGAGCCTATATTGGTCCACTGCTGGACGCAGGTCTCCCCCTGATAAGTACCTTACTGGCTTTTATCTCATGGGGGTAATGCCCATAATCCCCACGCTGGGCACCCATGCGGGTTGGGGATCGCAGTTCAGTGGTTGAATTGTTCTGCGGGGGGCGTTGCTGCTTCCTCTCGGTTGGTGGACCTAATTGGAGCCTCCCACTTCCGAGAAGACTTCATTTCCACTTTTTTATTTTACTTATATCGATGATGCTAATGTACGATTGGAATAGGAGTTAAGTGGAATTTTAGAAAACTTTGCAAATTCTGCTTTTTTCGGGCTAGATGATGCTGTGGAAATTGTCCAGCATTATTTATAACTACATTTCATACAGAAGTCATCAATTGTCTGATTTGCTAGGGTCGCTCCCCGTATCACAAGGCGAGCTAACGCTAGCAGAGGTTTCCTTAAGCTGGCTTTTAAAGTCTAGCAGCTTCTGCAGATTCCTCTGCGTTTGTTGGCTAGATGATCAAGCTGTATGAAAATGCCCAGAAATATTTATTTAACTAGCTGTGCCCGCAGCTTCGCCCGCGTAGACTTTAATTTTTTGCGTGGAACCCTAATTTTTTTATATTCTGCTATTCGAGATGGAGACAAATCTAACAAATCAAAGATCATTAAAATCGGTCCAGTCGTCCTTGAGTTATAAATGGCAAACTAACCCGGCTTTGTTTGAAATTTTTTCGATGGTTATTCTGCTATCCCGGAGAGAGACCAATTCAAAACAAGATTAAAAATAAAAAAATGTAAACCCCCCCGACAGATTTCTATGAAACATGGCTAAGAACACTCGGTATAAAATTATCTATGACACAAAAAAAACTCAACGAAAATCGGTTCATCCGTTTGGGAGCTACGATACCACAGACAGATACACAGATACACAGACCGACACGTTAAACTTATAACACCCCTCCCTTTTTGCGTCGGGGGTAAAAAACAAATATCTTTGGAATCGGTCCAGCCGTTCTTGAGTTAAAAATGGTGTAACGATGACGACTTTGTTTTATTTATATAGATTTAGAAACTTACCATTAATTAATCGTCAGACTTGCTATGCTCGCTCCCCGAATCACTAGACGAGCGAACACTGACCGAGGTCTCTTTAAACTGGCTGATAAAGTCTAAAAGCTTCTGCAGATTCCTCTGCGTTTGTATCTGATCGCTGAGCAGTTGCCGTTTCTCTTTATGGTGGTCGTCGAGGCTGGCTTTGAGAGCTGCTGCTCGATTTTCGAGTTTACGTAGTTCAACGCAGAGTTTGATATTGCGTTCTTGGAGATTTTTGCGTTCTTCAAGCTTGTCTGGAATAGAAAGATTTTGGTTAGTTTAGTGGCAATTAGGAGTAAAATAGTCTGCCATTGTGTTTTATTATATGGCGTTCATACAGGGTACATAGGGCGTAAGAGTCTCGTAAGAGCCGACTAGGGGAATCTATCAGAGAAAGAGCAGTTGTGTATGGGACGCCAAACGCCGTGTGTCGTACATATATATGTATGTATGTGACTGACCGCGGTACGAGTGCGTAGTATGCTCTCTCTCGCGCTGCTCGCGCTCCTGCAGCGGCGCGCGGCACGAGGCGCAGCCGCCCTCCGCCGCGGCCGCGCACGCCGAGTGTTGCCATACTCCGCATGCTATGCAGAACGCCAGAAGAGATGGCACATCTGAAATACATACATTCATGATTATCTTTATCAAAAAAAATAGTTTTCTAACAGGACATGAAATAGCACTGCCGTCTGCTGGCAGTACCATGTCAGGAGTGTCTATAGGAGATCTATAGGAGTTGTAAGCTATATGTGAAAATCTTTAATTGGCTCTCTGTTGTTATTACGTAATTTGATCAAGTTAGTTTAAGCCGTTGATTTTCCAATAAATTAAATAAATAAATAAGCTGTAGCATTGCTTTCGAACTATCGCCTAATTCATTACTCCCGGTGTTTTCTAAGGAATCCTTAGTTCATCAAAGTGACGAAGTAGTTGGAACTTCATTCAATCCTATCTCTTCATGTTGGGTCCAATGGGAATGTCATGCATTTGCTTCGAAGGTGAAGTCTCTAGATGGGACAAAAAGTGAAACCTCGTTTTTTTGGATCTGGCTCAAGCCTTGGACACTTCTCCGAATTTTTTTCGTAAAATACTCAAATGTCGTGGTATCAGGGGCATCGCTATGGAATGGCTTAGCAGCTATTTAATTATCCGGCGTAAGGTTCAAACCAGCGCGATGTCGTAATACCTGCTTCGGGGTACCGGTAGGGCGCAGGGCGGTATTTTGGGACCATCATTGTTTACAATTTTCAACAATTACCCACGCTTATCAGCATCTGATTCATACAATTTATTTGTGGTGATGATTAACAATACAGCATAAAAATTTATTTTATTTTATTCTTATAAAGTATGGGAAGCACATAAGAGAAAGCTTCTCTACGAACAAAGGAGTGCTAACATGTTAATCTGCGTGGTTAATACACTTAAATTCTAATCCATCTATCTTTGTAATATTACCATTTCTGCCACAGACTTGGCAGATCTTCTTGGCAGCGGGGAATATCGGTTCGACGGAGAGACTGGCGGGCAGCGACGCGGCCCACGCCGGCTTACTGCTTGGCCATGCTGGAATCAGAGAATCTATCTTTTACTAATAGGGTAGTGTCCTGAGTTAAAAAAATATTATTCGTCCGTTACTTAGATTATCAGAAGATACAACATTAAGCCCGGTTACATTTATAAAACTGTGCAAAGTACGAGCGGAAGAGTGCAGGCTCAATTGCTTCTGGCACGACGCTTATGGAGCTCTGTGGCTTATGATCTTGGTTGCGGTAACAAAAGAACGCAAAAATATATTGGACTATTAGGACTCGATATTTTTAAGAGACCTCTCTCCATTGGTCATGTTTGGTTCTAGAGCTTTCAATAGCGGATTGTCCAGCATTATTTATTTATTTAATAGACTACTTTTTTCGTTTCTCAATCAAGACAAAAATAAAGTGTCCGTCATACCTTGCTAAAAAGTGTCGCAAAGTGTGACGTCACGCGGAACTTTGAACTGGCTATATCTTCATCATTTTTTGTTTGATCGACAAAAGAAAAAATACGTGTCCAATATCTTCTGAATAAGAATTTTTTAGGACACTAGCCTATTAGAATTGTCCAGCATTATTTGTTTATTTACCCGTTTATCTGTTTTTGTGTGTCAGTCTATCTGTAAGTCTGTCCCAAGTTCCAAAAGGTCTGTTTTGGAGCTACTCCAAAACGGACAATCTTCCATTTGGGAGCTACAATGCCACACCTCCTACGGTACACAGATTTGGATAAGGTTTTTTTTAAGGTGACTTCGTCGAGAGCTTGTTACATTGCAGTAACACCTTTATAGGACCGGAAATAAACAAAGTTGTTAGAAAATCGCCTTAAATAGTTTCCTCATTCAGGCAGTAAGGAGATACTAACCTTTATTTTCAGTGGACGATCCGGACGGCGACCCTTCGCGAGATGATTTGTTCGTATTCTGAAATTATAAATGGTTTTTTAAACCGAATACATAAGACTTCAAATCAAACTTCCTCGATTTGAAGCAGTTTTTGGCAAATCTAGGGTAAAGCGTTCACAACTGGCCGTATGGTGCCCGCTTAGAATTTACCTACACCACCCCAACTCTTCCCACGGGTGTCGTAAAAGGTGACTAAGGGATATCCTGAGGGGGTGGGCAGCAGCGCCCTCTGCAGAACAATTCCACCACCGAACTGCGATCCCCAACCCGCATGGGGATTATGGGCACTACCCCTATGAGATAAAAGCCCGCGTCCTGCGCCCTACGTCCAGCAGTGCAGCGATTTAGGCTGTTGAGGTTGAGTTTCGCAACTACAGGTTACGAAGTAACGTTATCTAATCTGTGCTACAGGGTTCTAAGTTAGTAACTACTGGCCGAATGTTTTGGCTACTCCAGGGTAACTGTAAATTAAAAGCTTGTAGAGTTCGTAGATTTCTGGAGTAGTAACTCTGCTGCCCGAGCGTTTAGCAACTCTATGGCAACTCAGGAACTCTATTAACTACCACACTATTATTGACGACTTCTGTGGCGCAGCGGGCGAAGGTCCGCCTGCGACGCAGGAGGTTGCGGGTTCGATTCCCGCCTCGGGACAAATGTTTGTACGATCTGCAGATATTTTTTCAGGGGTTCTGGATGTTTTTCTATGTATAATAAAAATATATATCTATGTAGTGTATTGCATTATGTATATCAGTTATCTAGTACCCATAACACAAGCTCTGCTTAGCTTGGGGCTAGATAATGCTGTGTGAATTGTCCAGCATTATTTATTTATTTATTATTTATTCATCATCTTAGCACACTGATATTATAAATGCGAAAGTTTAGATTGATGGACGGATGTAGGTATGTTGGTTACTCCTTCACGCTAAATGTACTGAACGGATCGGGTCCAAATTTGCATAGATGTAGGTATAAGTAAACCTGGATTAGCATATAGGCTTTTATCCGGGAACAAAGGCGTGCGGAGCCGCGGGTAGAAGCTAGTTTATTCAAAACGAAAAGAAAAGGCAGGGCTTACATACATAACACATCGTTTGAGTGCCTCTTCTGAGTGAACAAACCTGTTGTTTTCGTAACTTTGCAGATCTCGTTTGAGGCGGATCGTTGGACTGCTGCAGGTACGGGAATTGATTGTATTTTTTCCGTTTCTGAAATACAAGCAATAAGAACAATATGAGCTAGAATAAATCTAAGAACTAGTGTAGTGTACACATTAATGCACTAAAATCACAATTAGTCAAAATAAATTATGGGTTGCTTGCGTAAGGATATTTGGCTGGTTAAATTATGATTAGTGTCTTGTAATAGTACCTATACAAAGCATTATAAATTAAAGAGCCTAGCTCTTGTCGGTGCTATGATGCAATTTCCTCCACTTTTCTCTTTCCAATGCGGGTCTCTTTTACCTCTTTATACGACATGATAGCAGCTTTCTTGATCTGATTCATATAGTTAATTCTTGATCTTCCCCTTCCTCGTCTTCTTTCTACTTTTCCTTCTACGATGTTACTTATGAAGCTATAGTGACTTGAATCGTATTTTATTTTAAGTTTAATTCACTGCAAGAACTAGAAAAACCGCACGTAGAAGTATAATAGTACCACTCTTCCATCATATCAGTTAAAATGCTTCTTTGGGACATTTAATTCAATAATAAATAATGCTAAACAATTGACACAATGCTGTGTGGTGCCGGCTTAGAATTTGCACCACGCCAACTCTTCCCGCGGGTGTCGCAAGAGGCGACTAAGGGATATCCACCGGAGGCGGACAGCAGCACCCCCCGCAGAACAATTCTACCACCGAACTGCGATCCCCAACCCGCATGCCCAGCGTGGGAATTATGGGCATTACCCCATAATTCCCACGCTGGGGCCCCCCCATGAGATAAAATGAGGTGGGGAATTGACACAGCATTATCTAGCCCCAGAGTAAGCAGCCTGTGTGTTATGGGTAATAATACAATACATACATTGATAGATATCTTTTATACAAAGATCGTACACAAATTTTCCCCAGGGCGGTAATCGAGCCCGCAAACTGCTGCATTGCAGGCAGAAATTCGCCTGGTGCGCCACTGAGGTCGTCAATATTTAGGTAATCCCACAGCATCATCATCGTCATCATCCAGAGATCCAGAGACGATGCTGTGTCAAATATCCAGATCGGCATAATTTTCATTACTTATCATAACTTTTTGACTTTTGTACTATTAAAACTATCGTAGTTTGACGAATCATTACGGATGTAGGTGGGTTATCTACGAACCCTATTTGTGTTGGAAGAATCTTGTCAGGAATTAAATGTTGGTGTTCTTCCAACATAAATATGGTTCTTAGGTAACCCGCTTACATCCGTAATGGACTTTTTGAGTTTTTTACCAAAATGACTTACCGGCAGCATATCAAAGTTCCCGTAAAGGAACTCATTCCTGGCTGGGTTGTTAATAGCTCTTTTACGACGCTCCTCTCTCTTCTTTTCTAAACTTTCCTTTTGCGCTGGAGTTATTAGGCCTATCAACCTGGAAATAAAGGTTTCTATGAGAGAGTAAGCCTAAATGGAACTTAATACTACTCATATATAATAATACACTTAACATAAAAATATTCAACAAATAGCCTACCTATGTCATTAACTCATTACTCATTACATAGGTACCTACCTATTTGTTGAGTATTTTGTCGTATAATGTACCTACTTAGACGACAAAAAATAAAAATACGACCCTAAAAAGGGTAAGCTTTCATCATCATCATCATTCCATCCTGGTATCATCCACTGCTGGGTATAGGGCTCCTTCCGCTTTTGCCTGCCTTTTCTGTCTTCTCATCCCACATCCACGTATGCCTTGGTTGAGTGTTACATTTGGTAGAAAAAACCTAAATAAAAGTGATCGATGCCCTGACCCTGATGGATCAATAGTGCCAATCACAGCGGGACCTGGGAGCAAGGCAGCTTCGTGGTAATCACCTGCTAGAGGATATCGTCGGGGTGGCCGGAAAACTTTGGATGGGGCCCGGACAAGACTGATTGAGCTCCTCACCTCACCTCACCTCAACCGTTTGGGGAAAATTCGACTAAAATACAATTCGACTAAAAACAACAAACTGTGACAAAGGTGGAGGCGATGGCGTTGGGGCAGCTCGTGAGGAAACTGAAGAGTCTGATCATTGGTCTTACCACTCTGTTAGAACCTGCTTTTTATATGCAATGATGGCAACATAATCCACAACCCACCTCATAAAAACCTCCTTAGTGATAACCTCCCCTGGCTGTGGCAAGGGTGGAGGCGACGGCGATGGGGGCATCTTGTGGAAAATCAATAGTCTGATCATTGGTCTTACCACTCTGTTAGAACCTGCTTTTTCTATGAAATATTGGCAACATTATCCACAACCCACCTCATAAAAACCTCCTTAGTGATAACCTCCCCTGGCTGTGGCAAGGGTGGAGGCGACGGCGTCGGGGGCATCTTGTGGAAACTCAATAGTCTGATCATTGGCCTTACCACTCTGTTAGAATCTGCTTTTTCTATGAAATATTGGCAATATTATCCACAACCCACCTCATAAAAACCTCCTTAGTGATAACCTCCCCTGGCTGTGGCAAGGGTGGAGGCGACGGCGTCGGGAGCATCTTGTGGAAACTCAATAGTCTGATCATTGGCCTTACCACTCTGTCAGAATCTGCTTTTCTATGAAATATTGGCAACATTATCCACAACCCACCTCATAAAAACCTCCTTAGTGATAACCTCCCCTGGCTGTGGCAAGGGTGGAGGCGACGGCGTTGGGGACGGTTCGTGTGAATACTCCGAGTCTGACGGCTGGTCCCTCCACTCTGTCGCCTGGTTTGACGCACTGTAAGGCAATTACATTATTATTATAAATGCGACGCTTAACTTATGAGCGGTACGGATTGAGCTGAAATTTTCAATGGATTTAGGGTGGATAAACATGACAGGCTACTTTTATTCGTCGAAAATAACAAAAGAAACAAGTGAAACATCAAAATATAAATAAATAATAATTGATAAAAACTATAAATAAGGTTAAAGTTTCATCTACCTTATATATACACCTATCTTATATTACTATGTAATAATAATAACGTAAAACTAAGAAGCTACTTATGACTAATATGTGATAAAAGGTAAATAAATCATGCTGGCCTAGTCTATGTTGCATCATCAGAAAATATTTAATAATACACTGTCTAGCCTAGGCTGATGATGAGTATTAAATAAATGCATCTGCTCCATCTGTGTATTGAAAGAAGTGATAATAAATAAGGAAAATCAATACCAGAAAATCTACTTAGGTACTTTAATAAAATTAATAAATAATGCTGGACATTTCAGACAGCATCATCTAGCCCCAAGCTAAGCAGAACTTGTGTTATGGGTACTAGATGACTGATATACTTAATACAATATATTACGTCAATTTTATTTCCTTTATTCACAAATAAAAGTACAATCAAATAACAGAAATAAATTGAAACTAGTTTTTACAATTGAAACAATTACATAGATAGATTTTTTGAAACAGAAAATACCCAGAACACCCGGAACATACATTTGCAGATCATACAAACATTCGTTCCAAGGCGGTAATCGACCACGACCTCGTGTGTCGCAGGCGAACCTTCGCCTGCTGCGCCACATTAGTCGTCAAAATGGATTTAGGAGCAATAATTTTGATACCAATGTACCTAGCTGGTTGTAACATGGAATGTCTGTTCTGTTTTAGATCTGTTAGCCTATCAATCAGTTTAAAACCTTGGATAGATTAGCTGGCTCAATATTTAGGCCTATCAATTTTCCATCAGTTAGTTTGTTCATCATTGTTAACCATCATTTTCTTTTTGTTAACTTTCCATCTTCCATCTGGAACTACTGGTGTAGTACTCGAAATTTTTAACAAACCAACATCCATCCATCCATCCATCCAAACATTTGCATTTATAATATTAGTGTGATATGTATATTGAATCCTTTACAAGCAAGGGTGTTATTGAAAAAAACAATACATGTTGTAATCAGCTGGTTTAAGCAGGTGTTTACTCATTGAAGTATTTATCGAAATTACTGGCACACTTGCGTCAAATGGACTTTCATAGTCATCTCTAATATGTAGCCTAGTTTAGTGTTATTAGCATAAGTTATTTTGGAAATCTGCACTGACGCTTTGTTTTACTTTATCTATGTAATTATTTATATCTATGTATTCATTGTAAGCAGTTTTGCCTGAGATACAGGTTTTACCTAGTTCAGGCACACGTAATCTATAGAATTTAAATTATTATTATTCTTATGTTAAGCAGTCTTGAGAAATTTTGAATAAATAATTTTATTTTATTAATGAGGCAAAATGCTGAAGTTAAAATATGGGTCTTCTACATTTTGCTAACTTGTGTTTTCTGTATAGGCTGTTCTTTTATTATATTAAAATTACATACCTCAGAGCTTCCTTCACTTTGTTAAGGGCATTGGCAAAATTATTTCTGTTATCTTGCAATGCATTAGGCTGCGAGAAATTTCTCACAAAACCCTCCTTATGATTTTCTTTCCCATTTAGTTTTATCTCACTCTCTGGATCCGATATATTTTCTTTTAAATCATCATTTTCGGCCTTGATATGTATCTCGCTGAGCACAGATGGCTTGAGTAAAGTACGGTTCTTAGATCGAAACTTTATTTGATGGTCACGGATCTGTTGTGCTATGAGTCTGTTGTCTATGTCTATGTTTATCTGCTTGTTTCTTGATTTTAATCTTTGCTGGTACAGTTCTAACTCTCTACGGAGTTTTTCGAGTACTAACTTCTGCAAGTTTGAAATTAGGTCAGCGTTAAAAATGTGGGTTAGGGTTCAGTTAAAGTGCTCTTATAAATACTTTTGTGACTCAAACTAGCTACAGAAAGTTTTTGATGAAGGTGCAGGTTGTACCGTGTACAGTTATGTCCGCTGCCAATGAGCAGTCAAGGACAAAAATCACTGAATAGGGTCAGCCTTCCAAAAACCGATACAATAGCATAGAATTTCAGAATTAGAAAATGGATAATATTCAGCATTTTACTGTGGGTTACATAAAATTTACTTACTTGTGTTTGCCCTATTTCAATTATATCCTTTTCAGCCTGAATAACTTTACTTTTGAAGTGTTCATTCTGAAAATGTTACAACAAAGTTTTACTCAAAGCACTTCAAAGTATAAAATGATCAAATAAATTATACTTATTTCTTACATTCGCATCTCCCCGAAGTCGTGCGATCCAAATCTGTAATAAATAACAAAACATCAACAACATGGTAATAAGTTGGTTCCAGGAAACATGTTTGTGAAAAAGTTTACTCTAAATAATACGAACCTGATGAACTCGAATAGCATTTTTCAACTCCGTCTGAGTTTTGCGAATTTCTTCTTTTATTTCGTTGGACACTTCCATAGTTTTTTAATCAGCTGGACACTCACAGCATCTATTTTTACCTATTTACTCGTGTTTCATTCAACTTTATAGATTTATTCACCACAAACAACTTTATGTTTTGCTTTGATCACTTTCGAGATGATTGAAAACAACTCTTGAAAGAAAGTGGAAAGGAAATCACTTTTCAGATTGATTACACTTTTCAAAACAATAATAGTTTGAACACGTATTTAACAGTAAACTTTAAAAAATATAAATAAATAAAACCAATAACAACAGTTCGAATGAAAACAATTCCTTGTAAATTACAGCTTTTTTTGTATAAAAAACAGAAAAGGGAAACAAAACAATATTTTCGAGCGAAACAACCATCCATCCATCCGAAAGCGAGCGACGGACGGAGGGGAGGGAGGGCGGGAGGGCGAGCGGACGGGGACAAGAAGGGGAGAGGGTAACAGGGAGAGGTAAGCGGAGGGCAGGAAAACGGATGTGAAATTTAACGATCAGTGTTGCCATTGGCTATAAAACTGGAAGGATTTTTCTGACGAAACAAGTCGCACATAATGGATGGAAGTTTTGAAATGATGAGATGCAGAGTCAAAGATAAAAGAAGAAGAAGGAGATTCAGCACTCTGCCTGCAGTTGTCAATAATTTAATTTTTGTATTTCGCATTTTCAATGGACGGCAAAAGCCCTGAATCCGTTTTGTGTTTTGCTAAACTTGTCGACAAGGAAAGAAATTGATAAGACTTATCTAAATATTTTCTACAGTAAATCACAACGGTCTTAGCCATAATCACTGTTCCAAGTAATATGTTGACGAAATCGTAAGAAATGAACCACTCCTGAAAACCGCCACGCCACGCTTATCTCGGTAAAACGTGAATATTTTTAATGATATTTCTGATAACACTTTGAAATTTTCCCAAAATGTCTGTAAAACGTACCGCTACAAATGACCTGAACCATGAAAACTGGGATCAAGAAGATCCTTCTGAAAAGGAGGAGATGGGATCATTCAAAGCAGCATCTCAGGATGTGCTTGAAAAACGGGTTATGAGAACAGCAAAACGACGAGCTCCTATTTCCAGGGACGAGGTAACATTATATTCTATTAACACTACTTCTCTCTTTCCCTGTATTCGTTACCAGCATGCATGCAACTATGAATTGATTCTTTGTTTACAGTACCAGCATGGTAAACTATGGGTTTTGTTGCAAAATTCTT
Organism: Eupithecia subfuscata; assembly: GCA_963564075.1. Taxonomy (NCBI): domain Eukaryota; kingdom Metazoa; phylum Arthropoda; class Insecta; order Lepidoptera; family Geometridae; genus Eupithecia; species Eupithecia subfuscata. The sequence continues at coordinate 2,754,366 of OY751099.1, read as the reverse complement.
CTCCTAGAATTAAAATCCTATAATTATCTCTTTTACGATAAAAAATTTCATAGTTGGACGAATTCATTATAATTATAAGTGGGTTAACTACGAATGTATTTGTGTTGGAAGAACACCAACTTTTCATCCCTTATTGAGGGACTTCTTCAGGGTGAGTGCGGTTCTTCCAACACAAACTGGGTTCGTAGTTAACTTACTTTCATAATGTCTTATAATATCTTCTTGATAGCCAGGATCCTTTTGTGTGATCTTGGTAGTTAATAGCAGTTTTTTTTTTAATTTCAGCCTAGCAGAAGTGCTTTTAGTGGATTTGGAGGTTTCAATAAGACACAGCCCTCATCTTTCGACTTCTTAGCTAATTTGACTAATGGAAGTAAGAATGCATCTGATGCAAAAAGCGACACCTCTGTCTCCTCCAGCTTGTTCACTAGTAAACCAGCAACCAACACCAATGGTGGATTATTTGGAATGCCTCCTACAAGTTCAGCTAAGCCTGCATTTGGCACAGGTGCATCACCTTTTGCATCAACAATGTCAGCACCTAAAACTGAGATACCATCAATGACATTTCACAGCTCAAAAGCAGACTCCACAGTGGGTGATTCACCATTTAAAATGCAATCTGTATCTAGCTCCAATGACAACAATGCAAAATCAAGCACTGCTCAAGTATCATCCACACTCTTTGGTGTATCTTCTACAAGTCCAAATCGAAAACCATCACTCACATCAAATAATCTTTCAAAACAACCTGTGTCTAGCTCCACTACACCTGTTCAAAATTCTCCTGCAAATTCTACTACTGCCATGGCAACACCAGCTTCGGCTGAAAAAACTACAAGTGCGGAAAAAGACAAGGAAATGGCTAGGAACAAATACTACTCTAAACTCAAGGGCTTAAATGAATCTGTATCCAGCTGGATTGTCAAACATGTAGATATGACACCTCTGTGCTTTCTTACTCCAATATTCAAGGATTATGAGAACTATCTGCAAGTTATACAAGAGGAATATGAAGCAGCCAAGAAGAAAATAGAGGACAAAGCTGAACAAGAATCATCAGAGAAGCAAGCATCTGGCTACAAAGAGATTTCTCCTTCTGCTTCTCCTGTTCCTAACAATGCAAGTTCAGCTCCACAAGAAACTAAGTCAGCTACATCATTATTTGGTTTGAACAATACCACCTCAACCACAAGCACAAACACTGATCAATCCAGTAAAACTTCAGGTCCTGCCAAAGGGTTTTCATTTGGTATTACTCCTGCCACAAATTCTCCGATAGTCCCAGTAAAACCAGATAATTCTTCATCACCCAGTCAAGGCTTTTCTTTTGGAGCTGTGACAACAGCTGCTACATCGCCAGTGGGTGCTTCCTTGTTCAGCACTGCCAACACTGGCTCTCCAGCTGCAGGATTTTCATTTGGAATAACAATGTCAGCAGCTTCAACTCCTACAAACACAGCAAGTAATGCCACAGGTGCTGCATCATTCTCCTTTGGCATTGCTGGTAGCAGGCCCTTCAGTTTCAGCCCTCAAACACAGCAAAGCACTGAAAAAGCACCCGAAGTAGAAGATGAAGATCAACCTCCTAAAGTGGAATTCACACCAGTTGTGGAGGAAAACAGTGTGTTTGATAAGAAATGCAAGATCTTTGTAAAGAAGGATGGCAATTTTCTTGATAAGGGAGTCGGCACTCTTTACGTAAAGAAAGTTGAAGGAAATTCAAAGCATCAGTTGCTTGTGCGTGCTAACACCAACTTGGGAACAGTGTTGTTGAACCTGATACTTGCCACAGCAGTGCCAACTCAAAGAATGGGTAAAAACAATGTGATGCTTGTGTGCATTCCAACTCCCGATTCTAAACCACCACCTACTCCGGTTTTAATTAGAGTAAAGACAGGGGAAGAGGCAGATCAACTATTAGAAACTTTGAACAAATACAAATCATGAAGTAGGACTTTTAAATCAATTAATGTTTTCCATTGGCCCAAATCAATAATAATTTCAGTATTTGTTGCCAGGTAATTACTGTGAAACTCTGTGAATGTATACTATGAATTTTCAAGTGATTGAATTCAAAATAAGGCAATCTTTTATGGCTTGTTTTTAATACTGTTTTGTTATTCATACTCATCTAGATTACATTTAGACTGTACTCAAGATTTTCTGTAGTCTAATATAAGTATGGTCTAATCATAATCTAAATTATTAGCCTTTGTATTTAATATAGAGGATGTCTATGTTATTGATTATAATCTTCTCTAAATGATTCATTACATGAATAATCTAACAATGTCTTTAACTAAATACAAGAATAAATGTGCCAACCTAAAATAACTAGTTTAGGTTCCTATTATGTGTCTACTGGTGAGCCATCCCCCTCTTTTCAGGTCTAAGGCATAACTGTCCGTCAGATCTAAGACCACACAGCAGCATCATCTAGCCTCAAGCTAATCAGATCATTATAATGCGCAGGTAGGTACTAGATGACTGATATAATAAATACAATAATTATACCAACACACCAGTACCAGTACCAATATACCTGCAGATCATACAAACATTCGTCTCAGGGAGGGAATCGAACCCGCAACCTGTCGGCTGCTAGCTGTGCCACAGATGGCCCTAAATAGAGAAAACATCCTATGTAGGCAATGTGAGTGAGAAATGAAAGTCGAGTGTATGTATAAAATGATTATATTTTATGTATAACATTATTAATTTAGTACATACACATTTCTCTGGATAGCTAAACCTACAATAAGTCCTCACATGGCACCATCACTACCTCAGCAGCCTATAACATGTTTCTATTTATGTACAATTGTACGAAATACATAGTGTATTTTATTCTGCAATCCCCGAATGAGACTAGACTAGTCAGGACAAATTATGAATATCAGTTTAAAAGTATTATTACCCTAGTATGAAAATCTGGTAAAACATTCATCTAATTCCCTGCTATGAAGGTGGATGTCATCTGTCCAAGGCCCATTTGAATTCTGTGCATGTGGGTTTCAATATTATTTTGGAACAATCTCTGGTGATTAGGTTCTAGTTTGGATTTTACTTGGTCCATAGTGCCTTGCAGAACACTAAGCTCATAAGCATTTTGATCAGAATCCGATAGGCTTTGTACTTGTAACATTAGAGCTGTCAGATCTGTGATGAGACCAAGCAACTTTGCATCTTTTACTGTGCCATTGTTATTCTTCCTAACTAATATTGATGCTTCATCATTGCATTTCTGCCTGAGATGTGTTGGAGCTAACATAGCAGCTAAGCTCGGTCCAGGGGCGATTTCCTGGCAATACTGTTGCACTTCATTTATGTATCCTTGGAGGTCCAAGTTTATCCTTTCTAAATCTATGACAACAGCAGCATATTTCCTCTCAAAATCTTCAGGCATTTTCTGACCAAAGGATTTCCTTTTCTCTGCTTCACTGTTATATTCTTTTAATCTGTTTATTTCAACTTTTTTGGCATTCAACACCCTCCTCAATTTAACTATAAGTTTTAAGAAGGCAAACGGATAATTTCCAACTGTTGTCTCGGGGTTTTTGGTGATGTCTGTGCATCCAATCATGGGGTCACTCTGTGAGGTGTTCGATCCATTATTTTGAGGTTGATACAGTTTAAACAGCTCTTGGACAACTAACTTAGGTCTGAAGTCTGTGGAGAATGATGACAAGCACATAGTGTCTGGAGGATCGTTAGACAAAACCTCATAGTCAGGAACTGAATGAGTGCCAAGTTTTGGCCTCTCAAATGATATTCTGTATGTATTGTTGGATGTATCAACTGCATCAATGCTGCCGGTGAACAAGCCATCTTGAGGTTTCCGAAGCCTTGCAGTAACTTTGGTTCCTACTGTAAGTTGCGCTGGTATTTCATTTGGTAAATCTTTTACAGAAAAATCTACTGTTCTTCTCTGTTGCACATATCTAATAAGCCTGCGTTTCCGATCCAACTCTTTTCGCTCTTCTTCGAAAAATGCCTGGGAACATCTGCGCGGCTTTCCCATCATCCTTCTGATCTTGGACCATTGTATTTGGGTCAATTTTTGATTTCTCAGCTGTGGAAATGATTCTTTGAGACATATCATGAAGTCATTCTCTCCGTCAAACAAAGCTTTATCAATATTACTATAAAAGTATTCAAAGCAGACCCATTTATGGGCTTTTGGAAGCTTGAGTAAGTTTCTGAGCCTCATTCCTATCCTGTGTCCAGATTTGTTGTCTGGATCTTGTTCATTCTTTTCATCAAACCTCTCTTGATCTCTTTGAACTTTAGATGGTGATTTTTGCTTTTTTACAGTAGGTGTTTTCATAGGAACTTTAGCTAGTATCTTGGGTGTTCTTTTAGAAGGTGACTGCTTGGTTGGAGAGTCATTGTTTATGAAATCATCAACAAATATGAATCTGTTCTTCTTTCGTATGCGAGCTGGCATACCTCTGGCATTGAGTCTTTGGACCGGTTCACTTGGCGTAGGTTTTGGCGGCAACTGGGTGCCAACTCTGTGAAGGCCGAGTGCTGCAGGCCCGAATGCCAGCGGCTCATCCTCCTCGGGGAAATCAATGTCCATCGGTTCGTCTTTAACTTTGAACTGAGACCTTGAAGACTTTCTATTTGCTTCTACTTGCTCCCCTGAAAATAGACATGAACATTTCGTAACTTTATAGTCAAACAAAAACACAATTATAAATAGTAATAACATGTGTTAGTACTAATTCCAATCAAAGTTGTTAAACTATCACAGTAAAAACAATCAGATCGAACAAATACTTTGCGAAGAAACACATTCAAATTTGAATATTTTCAAATTTTGAATTCAGCGAACATTGAATTCGAATTATTGAAGTTTTCCAGTTATCATTATCGAAATGTTGGTAGCCAAGGAAGGAATAGTTATGAGCAATTATTTTTATTTGGGAAATAATTTTAGATAGTTCTTTTGATTATTTTAGAAATCGGGAAGTAGAATAAACCTTACTTTCTGCTAAATCCGCCATGTTGATGGAAATTTGTTCAATTTTGTTTTGAAGACGAAAAGCGCCAAGATGTCAACGTTCGGATACAACCACAAGCAAGTTTGAATGATACTTGACTTGATTGATTTGATCAAGCAAGTTACAAGAAACCAAACTCGAATAACCCTACCTACGGCCACATTACAAGGCGAAGATTCGTCTTCGCGTTATCACGACAAAACTTCGTGTTCGTTTTACAACGAAGTGTTTGGCCACATTGCAATAAAACTTCGCAACGTCGCGATAATCTAGAACGTTGCGATAATTCATTTTACAGAAAAAATGGATGCAGCGGTTGCGCTCATGCCGTCATGTCATAATTCATACTTATATTTTTTTTTGTGATTAGGTTCAATAGGATTCGCTCAACTTCGTAATTTTTGATAAATTACAAAATTCGATCATTTGTCCACTCCATATATCACTCCGTAGGTTATGAATAATAACACAAATCAGCCACAATGTACACACCACTCGGCGTCTCGCTGTCAACAAAGTGCGCGCGAACTGCAGGGTTGCCAACCGTAGAATTTTTTTCCTCGTACTAAGCAGCTAAAAATCTCTTACTTTGGCTTTCGAACCTCGTACATTCATCTAAAAGGTAATTATGGCATATTAAACTATTAAATTTAGGACGTATTACACAGTTAAATAAACTATTGCAGGTTTCCTACTAAATAAAACATCAATTTGCATTAAAAAAAAATTACATTACTCACAAAAGAACAAAATTTGCTTATTAGGTTCGAAACTTTGCTACTTCTAGTCTTAGTCTCTAAATATTATATCAGGAACATCCTCACCGTCATTGTTTTTCTTTATATTGCCGTATATTTTTTCCCTAGTCATACGGCTATAGGTACATCTCTTTCGCCGGGGACCTATTGCACTCTCTGCAGCAAGAAGTGTGCCGTTTCTTATACATAACTGTTTTTATCAAATTGACTTTACTAAAAACCCGCTCGCAGTCAGCATTCGCATGGGGTGGGGACCTTTCAGATAAAGAAAAGTCTTCAGTTTTCAATAATATTGATGGGATAACGATAGACAATGATCGCGCAAATGCGGCAGTGACATTGTTGATGCACGGACGAAGGAAATCACCCTTCCGTGGTTAGTATGTCAAAACCTCGTACATAATTGTACGAGGTTGATTGTGTCCTCGTACCTCGTACGGAAGACCACAAATCTCGTATTTGTACGAGGAACCTCGTACGGTTGGCAACCTTGGCGCGAAGTTTAGCCAACCGCACGAACTTTTGTCGCGACAAAACCCTTTGATGTCCGGCTGCTTACCGACAGCGTCGCGAAGGGCATTTGTTGTCGCGATGATGATGCTTTGTGACAGAACGAACTTCTTGGCAATCTTCGCGTTTTCGCGATAACACTATCGCGATAACCACAGCGCCCACACGAGCGTAACATAAAAATTACAATGTCGAGCTGTAATTCCGGTCTGAGTCTGGCTGGAATGGAAGATATGAAAACAAACGGCCAAGTACGTGTACGATCTAGCATAGAATTTATCTATGAATTTATATAATGTGAACCCTCTCAGGAGATTAGAAGACTCAAGTTTGTAAAGCTTCTAGTTTTACTATCAAGCATCTTTGGTTCAAATAATATTATCACCTGACGGAATAGCCCCGCTGAGGGATGATTCTGCTATATTCTACTTTTTTGTCAAATTTGTTTTAATACACCATTTACATCAGCGTTGCTTGAAATAACAATACTATTAAGAAGAAGGCAGATTAAGGTTAATTAGCACCAATTTGCCAGAATTCGCGAAACTCAATAACGAAGAAAACCACTAAAGTTAAAATGTTGACTGAATTTTTCCCTTCGGAGCTTAGTACCCAGGGTGGACCTTTGCCGCAGTGGGTAACCATAATAACCATAATGCTATGTTAGATGTTAGGCGGGAAGGAGTTAGTACAGAAAGACATTCGTTCTACCTATCTCATTTCTTTTCAGGCATAAGTGGTTCTCTCTCTTGTGTGAATAACGTGGAATGTGCACTTATTCTAGTAAAAAGAGTGCCAAATACTAAGAAATCGCAAAGAAGTGAGGGTTATGTTTATGTCATAATGACATAACCCTCACTTCTTTGCGATTTTTTTGGTTATGTCATTATGACATAACCCTCACTTCTTTGCCAGTTGCCTTTGAAGATTTCTATAGTTTTTAGGGTTCCGTACCTCAAAAGGTATTTTATATGTGAGTATTATTATATGTACCTATTATGTAGTAATTTAATTAGTTTTAATACATACCAAATATTAATGTTATATTTTACAGCTACAAATAAAGTTTATGTTATCTTATCTTATCAAAAGGGAAAAAGGAACCGTTATATGATCACTTTCTTGTCCGTCCGTCTGTCCGTCTGTCAACCCTCTTTTCTCAGGAACGCGTGGACTTATCGAGTTGAAATAAACGTCAAATACTCAAGTCCGTAACCTCTTGAAGCCGCAATATAAATAAAACTTCTAAGTCATGGAATCGTATAGGGTACTTTGTAGACCTAGAATCAAGAAATTTGGTGAGCAGCAAGATCTTATGGTATAGCACAAGTAAAGGAAAAAATCCGAAAAACATAAATTTGTAAGTTGTTCACAAAAAAAAAAAATTTTAATGCTCGCCATGGACCAAAACCTATAGGGTACTTCCCGTAGACCTAGAATTATGAAATTTGGCAAGAAGCAGGGCCTTCTAGCACAAACAAAGGAAAAAATCCGAATGCAGTAGTCTATCCACAAAAAAATACTTGATTCTCACCATGGACCAAAACCTATAGGGTAGGTACTTCCCGTTGACGTAGAATCATAAAATTTGGTGAAGCAAGGTCACATAGCACAAATAACTATAAACATCTAAAAAACCGTATATTTGTACTTTATTAACAAAAAATAATAAGTTTTGATACTCTTCCTCGATCAAAATATGTCTAAAGGGTACCTACTTCATGTTGAACTAGAATCATAAATAACATTTGGCAAGAAATAAGGTCTTACGATTAAACGAAACCCTTAGTGCGCGAGTCTGACTCGCACTTGACGTTTTATAAAACGCTTTAATACTTTCGTAGTTTGACGAGTTCATGAATGTAAGTGTGTTAACTACGAACCCAGTTTGTGTTGGAAGAACATGAACGTTTCATCCCGTAACGAGGGCATTTCGGGATAAACGTAGAGTAAATGTATCTTTACAGATACAGATACAGTTGGTCTAGCGGTCGCATTTTTAATCGCTGATATTGAGGTCCCGGGTTCAAATCCCGGGTCGGGCCAATATTTTGGGTCTTTTCTATCAAGAAATATTCACAGTAGCAGCCCGGAGTTGGGAAGTTGGCGGTGTTAGACGGCTTAATATGCTTTCCGAGGAACGGGGCCGTGCCTCGGAAAGCACGTTAAGCCGTTGGTCCTGCATTTGACCTCTCCCCGGTCGTGTCGGTCTGCCATCCTATCGTTGCCTGCGTGCGTTGCTACCTGCACCGAACGGGACACCACGCCGAACCGGCCACGGCGGCGTGACGCGGGGTGGCGGCAGCGGCGCGCGGCGCAGCGGCGTTTCTTTTTGACGTGACAACGTCTTATAATTCGATAGAGCCGGCTGCACGCAGGAAAAAACATGACGTCATGCGGCGTTACCTCGCTATGACGACATGCGGCGTTACCTTGCTCTGAGGCGTTCCATGTAAGGCTTGAAGTGCAAGCGAGATCGCTTGACATCCGTCTCTCTCCTACTTGAGTGAGCGATGCGTCTGCGTGGACAGCTGCTATACTATAGGACATTTACATGTTTTGATCGAGTATCAAATGCTACCATTCCATCAGTATTTTCTTAAGACGTTGTCACGTTCAACTATCATCAGTAAACCGACTTTACAGACAACCAATTTTTTTCTATTTTAATTAGATTGACATTTTTAAATTCGTAATATCTTTTAAGGTACTTAAGGTACTTATGCTCCCATCGATAGTTGTAACCAGTAAAGTACTGGTGGTAAAACTAGTACCTACTTAAGTCTGCTGAATTTTGAATGGAATGTCCGATTTGAATAATTCAAAAAGTTATCTACGGTTATTAAAACAGTCTTAAATACGAAATGATACATTTATTCACAAAGAAAATTATACTAGTATTTACAATTGAAACAATTGAGCTAACTGCCGACTGTTGCAAACAGTCTACAGATAGCTCAACTGATCCATATCAACACCAGTCGGAAGCGTCCCCAAGACGCTGGCTGCGAAATGATTAATTTGGATAAGGATAAATACAAAGGTATAGATAACATGGTCAGATTTTAGTCGGCATTTTTATCAACTTTTATAATGTAAAAAAGTAGTTATAGTGACATTACTACAATAGTTGGACACGTGGTATTGCTGAGTTTTTTGTAGATATTTATATGTTCTTCAATATTGTAGGACAGTTTTTTGTTCTATCATCAATAGTTTCCGCAGCGTATGCGATGATAGACAATTTACGGATAATTTTTTTACACCTTGGGTTACATTATTGAAGTTTTAGTAGGGATCCCTAATTTTTCAAGTAATAAATATAGCCTACGTTGTATGGAATAATGTAGCATTCTAATGGTGAAATAATTTTTGAAATCGTTCCAGTAGTTTTTGAGTTTATTCGTTACAAACATGCAATAATCCAAAAATACAAATCTGTCCTCTTTATAATATTATTATTATTAGTATAGATGCGCACCGTCGCTTCATCGTCGTCGTCATCGTCGTGCGTGATCTTCAATGCCCATGGCTATAGATAGCCCATGCATGCATGGCCATCCCAATGCCATCCAACTGGCTTTACAGCTCTCCTCGTGTGTAAATTCCTAAAACCTAATTCGTTCAAACAGCTGACATTCCATTATGTATAATTAAAGCGCAATTTACACTTCAGTAAGTACAGTAGCGAGATAACTTGCGTCATTGGCGAGTTAAGCTGATAATAAATAACGTTTGAACGGCTAAAGCGAGTTAGGTAGTAAGTTTTTGATTATGTTATGTGGAATAGATAAACAACATAATATATTAATAATAAACGTTATAATTAACGTTTAAACCATATCCTTATACCACGGTAATATTTATAGGATAATATTACCGTGCTTATACGTCTTATGGTACCTTCTTAAGGTAGGTACGTATTATGGATATGGTGGTTTACACTTGCTGTGCGTTAGGTACAATCTATCTGGGTCTGAAGTCGCGCTCAGGTTGGATAATGTATTTATTTAATAAGCGCGCTCCACATTATCGCGAGAATCGCGCGAGAAGGCGAGAACAACACGAGAAACGTGAGTGTGGAACCGATTCACATGTTCTTCGCAAGTTCTCGCTTAGTTCTCCGCTTTATGTCGATTTTTTGACGCGAGACAAGGAGTGCGAGAACTCGAGAACAGGCGAGAACTTGTATTGACTCCCCACTCGCATGTTTCTCAGTAGCGATCAACTCGCCGATCGAAACAGTTGTGCGTTCCGTTTGGGTAGGTATTTATTGAGCTTGTGTATCATGAGCCGAATTAATTGGTCGAATAAACTGGAAATGACTTTCATTGAAATATTTTCAATTGAAACCATGTTTGTGGAATGTAAATTTAATGGACTAAAAATAATTTTAAAAAGATACGACGCGTGGAAATGCATTAAGTTGTTCGTTAATGGAAATACCCCAAGGACTAAAAAAAAAGAAAATTCGTTATTAGCAAGCTAAGTAATATGTAATAATTATGTAGAAATATATATACTTATTATCTTTAACGTTTTTTGACGTGACAACGTCAAAAAACTGCGTTACGCGTTACGCTCCGCTCACGTTATGCGCTCACAAAGTCGTTGTCACGTAAAACTTTCGCCCGTATACCGACTTTACAGGCAACCAATTTTTTATAAGCGTAATTGTTTTATTTATAAGCGTAATTGATGATCTCAGTGGCGCGGCGGGCGAAGGTCCGCCTGCGACACAGGAGGGTTCGATTCCCACCTCGTGACAAATGTTTGTACGATCTGCAGATATTTGTTCAGGGAGTTCTGGATGTTTTCTATGTATAATAAAAAAATATCTATCTATGTAGTGTATTGTATTAAATAGGTATATCAGTTATATAAAATCTGTAGTACCCATAACACAAGCTCTGCTTAGCTTGGGACTAGATAATGCTGTGTGAATTGCCCAGCATTATTTATTAATTTATCATTATAATATGCAAATGCACAAGAAATAGAAGATAATAAATTCAAATTAAAATTAAGAAAATATCTGGTATCAAAAACACATTATAATATCAAAGAATATTTTGACAGTACCCCCCCAAAATTTAGATAGTAATCATTGTTATTTAGCTCCTATTGTTAACCTTATTTAAGTATAAAGAAACTGTGCAATTCTCATAATTTTAAGTTAATTGACTAAAATGTTAATAATAATAATATTATTGTATGTCCGAAAGGACAAACTGTTGGACAATTACTAGTTCTTAAGACAAACTATGTATGTACACAGTTTATACAATAAATGTTTCTTATTCTTATTCACAAAGCAATAAGCTTGTCGCAGCAGTTACTTCCGCGTCCATCGTCATCGAGTGCATAAACAGTATTGAGAACCTGTGAGTGTGTACCCAAAGAAGTTCTTGCTGAGAATCTCGTCGAGAATCGAGAATGTGAAGCGCGCTTTAAAATGTAGAAAGAGATGCGTGCGTGGCTTATATTATAAGTGAGAAACGGAACGCAGTGAGTGTGTGACGTGACGTCACTAGTGATGTGCCGAGTCGCTGTTTTGGTGAATCGAGTCGACTCGAGTCGGTTTAAACGGTATTCGAATCCTGACTCGATTCCGGTATTCGAGCCAAGTACTCGAGTTCTATTTTTTGGTATTCGAATGTTGACTCGAATTTCTAGACTCGAGTCCAAGACTCGGGTCCTGGACTCGAGTCCGCGGCCGTGCACCGCTTAGCATCCGCGTAGTAGTCTTTCATAATGATACAATAAGAGATACAACTCGCACGCCTCCGCCTTCACCACGCCTCCGGCGGCGTCTGTGTGTGGAACTGTGGAGGCCTTAAAAGTTGCAGGTTCAAACCTGTATCAAAAGGCGTTACTTCATTGCTTAGGTAAAAAGAGATTGAGTATGAACGAGTCAGCCTAACTTGAATACAAGACTCGAGTCAGTTGGACTCGCATATTACTCGTATGACTCGAGTACCGGAATCGAGTCTGGCGTACTCGAATCATAATAAATTGGTATTCGAGTAGGCGAGTCATATGCAGGAATCGAGTCTGACTCGAGTCAAGCCGTACTCGGCACATCACTAGACGTCACTCAAGAAGTAAAAAGTAAATAAGAAATCGTGTAACATGAAAGTTATTTGAAGTTATTTTATTTGTTTACCAGAGCGAGCAGTAGCAGTTCAACACAATAAATCAAACAAAATGTACATGAACGTTGTGCTACTATTGGCTGTCTTAGTTTTATTCCTATCACAGGAAGCCCTCTGTAAGTTTAGCTCAATTATTTCAAGGTAAAGTGAGAGGTCTTCGTGAATCAGTTTCTTTATCCGTGAATTCACCTTTAAAAAGTTTATTCTGGCTCAATGGATGTATGGATTATGTTTCAAAAATTAGTAAATAAAGAAAGGGAATAATTCTCAGTATCACTGAGATGCAGCGTTTGCTAACGTTGCGTTGAGTCGAATTTCAATTCGGTGGCTTTGAACCAAAACTTACCTTACTTTACACTGTGTATGTATTAACGACACAAAGTAAACCCATGATTAACAATTTGGGGTTTCTTTGTTATTTGTAGAACATCCTAAGAGGTAGATAATCAAAAGTCTGATTATAAAAACCAAAAGCCATGGCTTTAATGAACCTGTTTAGAGTGATCTGAAACAAAATCGACAGATCTTGTGTTATGTGTGTTGGTGGGACATGTTTCAGCCCATAAAGAGGGACCTCTTCAGGGTTGGTGTTCGTCCGACTCAAACAAGGTTTGTGAGCTCCAAAGATAGTTGTGTACAATATAAGCTACTGTGTCTTTGGTCCACTCACATTCATAAAGATTTAGTCAAAGTATAGTTTTACTATTCAAATAATTTTACAGGTTTACATAAAAGATGCATGAGATGCAGATCTCGGGGTGAGCTGGGCAGCTGCGGGGATCCGTTCCCGTTCAATGTCACGGAGCCCGATGCTGAGGTTGGGATACATGTGGTAGCGTGCCCGTCAGGCTGGTGTGGGAAACTCTCTGAGGGGAACTCTGCAGCCTTCAGAAGTGATGGTTAGTATTTATCTAAGATTAGTATATTGTAGCAATAAAAAAGATTTGAGAACCTTTGGAGGAGTAGGCAGTAATATTGTGTAGTTCCCAAAGTACAAGTTCTGCTGCAATTCTTGTTCTGAACTATCTGCGGCATTTTGTAGACTTCACAATTTCATGGGTTTGAATTTTTTTGGAAAGTTTTCTAATTCATTTTCTGAAATAAAAAAGGTGCTTTGTTATAAGTAGGTACTGCATATCCGTATTTATACTAATAAAGACCATCGCCTCGCGGTTTCACCCGCGTAATTCCCGTTCCCGTGGGAATTCTGGGATAAAATATAGCCTATGTCACTCCAAGAAAAATAAGCATCCTAACGGTGAAAGAATTCTTCAAAATATGGTAAAAATTCAAAATATGGGGAAGAGTTCGGGTGGTGCAAATTCTAAGCCGGCACCAGACGGTTAGCATTATTTATTATTAATTCTATCTAGAACTGCGATCCGCAACCCGCAAGCCCAGCATGGGGGAATTATGGTTCAGTGGACCAATACAGGCAGTTGAGGTTGGGGTTGAAATAATGCTGGACAAATTACACAGCGTCATCTAGCCCCAAGCTAAGCAGATTTTTTTATTCCGGGAAACCGGAACAAAGTAGCTCTAGATCATATTTTTTCTTCCTGAGGCGGGAATTGAAACCGCAACCTCCTAACATAATCTATACCAATATTATAAAGAGGAAAGATTTGATTGTTTGTTTGTTTGTATTAAATAGGCTCCGAAACTACTGGACCGATTTGAAAAATTCTTTCACCGTTAGGAAGCCTAATTTTCAGGGCGTGACATAGGCTATATTTTATCCCGGAATTCCCACGGGAACGGGAACTACGCGGGTGAAACCGCGCGCGAGGCGATCGTCTAGTAACATTATAATTAGATTGAACTAGAATAAGCTTCCCTCAGAGACCTCACGCGGATAGATAATTACGTGGATAGATAATGCTATATAGGTCATTATTATGTACTAGCTGTACCCGCGACTTCGTACGCGATTGCCATACCTGCCAACTAATTTAGTTCACATTAACGACACATTCAACCTTACTGAATTCCGGGATAAAATGTATCCCATGTCCTTCCTTGTAGTATGAACTCAAATCGTGCCAAGTTTCAATCCAATCCAACTCATTCAGCAGTTTCGGCGTGATGCGCGGTAAAGGTATTTTACTTTCATCCCCTCTCCCAGGGTAACCTTACTAAATTCCGGGATAAAATACATATTTCCTCGTATAAGTACTTAATTTCACTTCACCATTTCAGACTATGGGGCAGCAACAGAAAGGATGTGCTTACAACGTGCTCCTAGCGACTACGAAGAGCGCTGTGCCTATACCATGTGGAATCATCGAAAGGTTTATATGTGTTTCTGCAATGGGGACCTGTGTAACGCTGCGCTTAGGACCTCTGTCTCGTATTCTATACTGGCACCTGTTTTGGCATTTTTATACAACTTATTTTAGCACTTTTTTAACGAATTTATCTATACGTAGCGAGATTTATAGTACTAAAGACGTGTTGTTTAATTTAGGTTAAGATTTAAAAACAAATATAACTACATATTATGTACTTTATAGTAGGTACTGTCTGAAGACATTCCTTTAAGAAATTCTTTTATCATTTTTGTGATATTATACTCATAGGATAAGTTAATTCTTAGTAGGTATATTTCTAAGTTTTTAAAGCAGCTAGTTAATTTGACATCTTATGTGTCCAAGGTGCTCAAAAGCAATTGTACCTGTTTCAATTTTATCCGTCCATTAGTTATAACAAAAACCTATGATAAGTCGAATTTTGACTTGCATAGCGAGAAATCAAAATCTGTGCTCATTAATTCAAATGTTATCAATGCAGTTAGGCATCTAATAGGAAACGATCTGTGGTTAGATAATGTTATCTCAGTATGCCTATCTTATAAAACCACAGTTATTAGTGGTATCTAAACTACAGTAAGATCATGATTAAGTAAAAATTACGTAGATATAAGGCAAACCTGTCTTCCTACCTAACCTTTAACTAGCTGGTAAGTCTATGCATTTGATTATCAGAACAAATTGTTCTCCGTCCACGCATTTATTTTCTTTGACCGAATGAATGACAGATTACGTGTTTATCATATTTTGCATTATTAGCTCCATAAATATCAAAGCTCTCGTTAGATAGTCCTGATATTTTTAGAATCGACAGATTCACATCACAAAAGAAAGAAGAGTATGGAATATTGCATTCTTTCATTCAGTCGAAGAAAATAAATGCGTGGACGGAGTATAATATACATTTTGACCAGAATATTTCGTGTGTAATAAATCTTAATTAGCTGTAGACCATAAAAAGTGTTCCATGCATTTTACGAAAGGTGGTACTGGCATGTGCCAGTAACTTCCGTAACTATGTAGTTATGTATTGATAAATAGCACACACGATAAATTATGTAATTATGTGCTGCTCAAATTAGATTATATAATGTAACTACAAGGCTGCTAAACGTAAAAGATCTTATGTACTTAAGGTGCTTAGTTAGACTCGAACAAAAAAACATAATATTGATTTTAGTAAAAAATCTTATAATTCCAATAGACTCCAATTGATTCAAAGTTTCTTTTAGCAAATATTCATACCAAATGCCGCATGTCTGCAATACTATCTAAGTATATAACTGCTATCTAAATTACTTGTAAAACTTAGTGAATCCGTTTTTTTGTCGAGCGTCTTAATAACCACCTTAAAGTAAAAAAAAACTATTTTGTATTCTATATTGTACAGTTAATGACTTTTATATCAAGAATATACATTCAGTTATCCACAATTGTTTTTAAATTCTGTAATATGGCCAAGTATGTCGGATGCTGCCCAATGTATGTGGTTTGAGATTGTTCTTGATCCGTAGTTGTTGGTTGGCCAAGAGAGATTCTATGTGAGGTATATCATGGAAGTATAGTTGGCCGTGGTTCTTTGCTCGCGTGACCGCTGCGATGGCTTCTGATCCTGAGAGGAGATAGGGGTCTTCGGGGTCCAAATCTGGAATGTACAAGTGATATTGGTATCAGAATTGGGAAATAAATAAATAACAGATTCAGACGTTACTTTGCGGAAATTCATTGCAAAATATTAGGATTCAAAATATTTAGTAACCATTCCGTTACATAACAGAGTTTTGCCAGTGATGTTGCCTGTCTCAGCTCCCTACCTCACCTAAACCTTAACGGACTGTATTGGCCCACTGCTTAACGCAGGCCTCCGCCTGATAAGCGCCTTATTGGCTTTTATCCCATGCGTTAACTATTAAAGATACATTTAAAAAAAGCTTATGATAGATATCATCTACGCGCGGTCCGATTTTTTGATAATTCCTTTGTATAACGTAATTATAAAATTAAATATGTAGTGGCGCCACTATCCACCCTACTATTCGCCTTAATATTTTTTATGTTAATAATTTGTGACATAGGGGTATTTTAATACATTCGATTCGTTTCCGATCATCAACCCGAGGCGAAATTAAAATAGCGTTTTCTAGATCCGTCGGAATCGAATTCGAATCCGACGTTTTCGATTCGGAAACGAATCCAATGAATTAAAATACCTGCTGTATTTACGGAGCTAAATCAAAGTCTTAAATAATGTGACACAAAATAAAATATGTCTAGCAAGCCGATTCAGAACACCTGTGTAGGCCACACGCAACTTTTGTTCTACATTTTTGTGGCACTTTATACCTATAGCTTGGTTGTAGATGGTTTTGTTGTTTTTGTGGTGGAGAATAATGGGAAGGTAGGTAATACCACCCCCACGCTGGGCATGCGGGTCGAAGATCGCAGTTCGGTGGTGGATCTGGATCTGCTCTCCAGGAGGATCCCTTGGACGCCTTTTACGACGCCCGCTGGAAATGCTGGAGTGGTTCATGTCCTATGACGGCACCACACGGCCACCACACTGACTAAACAAGACTCACTGTTATCAGATCGCCGATTGCTGAATCTCGGGTTAAAAGGAGGCAGGAACAGTCCCTCTGGCCACAGGGATTCAGGGTCGGGCGAGTTGACTTTGTACGGCGAGACTGGTAGCAGGGGGATGTCTATCTCTGTAAATAAGGAGGCTGCATCATTCCTCATTCATTCACGATTAATTCTACCGCGAATACGGTTAACAATACTTAACTCTATTTCGATTCTGAATTCTACTTCTAATAATATTGAAAATACGAAAGTTTGTGTGAATGTTTGTTACCGCGTATCTCCGTTACTACCTAACCAATTTAGATGAAATTTGGTGTGTAGATAGTTTAGGTTCTAGAATTACACATAGCATATCACTGATATCACACATAATCTAATTTTCAAAAATTTACCTGCGAGGGGTTAAAAACTGTGGTAAAGTTTCTATGGGAAATTATTATTCCTTGATTCAATTCACTTAACTTGGTATAAATCACACTAATAATAATATTATAAATGCTAAAGTTTGGATGGATGGATGTATAGATGAATAGATGTTTGTTACGTCTTCACGCCAAAACTACTGAACAGATTGAGCTGAAATTTTGCACCGGTGTAGCTCTATGCCTGGAATCAAACACAGGCTACTTTTTGTCCCATAAATCAGTTCCCATGGGATAGAAATTACCTTTGAACGTGTCTGTAGAAATAAGGCGTGCGAAGCCGTGGGCAGAAGCTAGTAAACTATGAGTCACGTATTTTTTATTTTTACAAAACTACCCCAGGGTGTGTGCAATAAATTTCTGAAATTTAGCTTATACTACAATAAATTATATCAGCTCACAAATGTGCACTGCTAGACACTAAACTTTACCTACAAATCGAAAATCTTAAAGTAGAAAAGGTACCTAATGGCAAAGGCGTCGTAGACTTGTTGAGCCTATTTCTCCTACTTTTAGGTACAGCCCTCCAAATAATTTCCTTAAAGTCGTCTTTATTTTGTTATAATTTTATTGCTGCATTCTTAGAATTTTTAGAATTTTGAAGAAAGTATTTTTAGCGACACTTAGGTAGTTTATTATAATTCTATTATCGAATGCCTAATAGCTTTCTGTGTCTATTTTAATTTCTATTGTAATTACGTAATTAGATAAGCTGATGGCAATCCGAATTAAATAAATAAATTTTGCGGTTTCCTGTTTCTATCTAAAAGTGATATATTGATAAAAACTAGTTTAATCGACGATTAAAAATCTGTAACTTGACTTTTTGGTTGGTGGGTTGGTGATTATTGTGATTAACCATTATCTATGATGCAGTACCTATACCTACCTACTATTTACTAATCGATAAATCTTGTTAAAAGCCTCATTTTATTATGTATGACTCATGATTCATTGACATAATGGTGAGTCAAAAGTCAAGCAACATCCATTGATTCATTCTAGAATCAGAATTAAAAGGTACCTACGTAACGTTTATTCCTTTAGACAAACAAGTAGCAAAGTCTTAAAACTTTTTAAAACCAAATAATACTAAACAGGAATATACCTAAGTGCTATTTGCAGTTAAAGCCAGAACTGTAAAGGAAACAATACACACTAATGTTATTAATGCGAAATGACTGCCTCGTTGGTCTAGCGGTCAGCTTGTTCAACCGAACTGATTTGAGGTCCTGGGTTCAAATCCCGGGTTGGGCCAATAGTTATTATTGGGGTTTTTCTAGCAAGAAAAAATTACAGTAGCAGCCCGGAGTCAGGAAGTTGGCGGTGTTACACCCCCGAGCAACGATAGCCGTTGGTCCTGCGCCTGACCTCTCCCGGTCGTGTCGGTCTGCCGTCCCATCGGATTATGAGAGTGGGGGAATAGAGAGTGCACCTGCGTTTGCGCACACACTTGTGCGCTATAATATGTCCTGCGCATCTCGCTAGTCTCCGATGAGACTGGCCGCCGTGGTCGAAATTCGGCTAGGATGACATCATTAATGCGAAAGCAACGATGGATGTTTGTTACTCCTTCACGTCAAAACTACTGATCGGATCGGGCTGAAAATAATGCATAGCTGTAGGTATGTCTATGAAGACCTGGAATAAAATACAGACTTTTTATTCCATTGATCAGATAATGGAGAGAACTACCCAACGTTAAAACTTTTAAAATAATTTTATTGACTTGGAATTAGTTGGAATAATATAAACGTAAGTTTAGTAGGTTAGAGCTTCAAGCTATCTATAGTTCTACTTTTTATCCTGGAAACAATGCATGCGAAGCAGCGGGCAGAAAGGTGACTCTTATATCAAGAATACACAGGTTCAATGTATGTGGTTTGAGATACATTCCCAATGTATGTGGTGTAACCACAGAAATCTGAATAACAAGGCACTAGAAATCGTAAGCGCGCGTGACCTTGTCGCCGCTCAGGTGACTCTCACGCCACCAGTGCGTTCGTTGCTGTTCAGTTGCTCTCGAAACGTGCGTGTGTAAAAATGGTGTGTTGCAGCATTTCCCATTGCGGAAATTCTTCCACAAGTTGTAATTATATTAATAAAGGAATAACTTTTCATCGGTAAGTATTGTTTTTTCTAAATAATGCCGTTTTTCCTTAAAATTATAGAATCTTTAAAAGTAATACGAACGTCACAGTCGACCGTTCTTATTATCACGTTTAACTATACATTGCCTCTTATTTTTGTCAACATCGGGCAGGTACCTCATTACAAAAAGCAATGTACTGCACAGTGAACGATAACGTTGCGCGCTCGATTTCCTATCGTGGTACGGCCGCAGAACTCGGTCGCGAGCTAGTGTTGTGACACGGTAATATTATCCATAATATTACCTTGGCTGTGATTTGTAAAACAACTTTGCAAAAAAAAAAAAAAAAAAATCAAGGCTTTCGCGTCGTATTTAGGAATACGATGTTATATTAAAATTGTTTATTTATGATTTATTATCATAATAACTAACTATCTATAAAGCTCGATTACCACTGACTGACTGACTGACATAATTGTTCTCCTTGATGGTGGAGGGGGAGGTATGTTTTTTTTGCAGAATCATGTAGGGGGTGTCCGGGGGACCTAGGAAAAATTCCGACTTTTTGAGATTTGCCCCCCGGAACCACCGCCCCCCAGGGGGGCGCCAAGCAGAGTCACACTGATGAAAAATTTTTAGGGGGTCATATGATTTCGATTCCAAAAAAAATTTTACCCCCCCGTTCCTCCCAAGACCCCCCTTTTTGAGAGTGCTACCGGATGCCTTACATTGCAAACGCTGGCTGAACCCTACGAGATAGATCAGAATAATATACTACAGTATTTTACAACTTAAAAAGGTCTACAAAAAAGTCTACGATAGTATATGTCTATCTCTTAGGGATAACCCACAATAACCATTTTTATCCTTTACTTTTTACGAGAAATAATGGCTTATTTACGAGGCGATTTTAAGCAGTACAGCATTAATCCTTATCCAATTAAGTAACTTAGATACATTGTGCATTTAATATAGATTAATATTGCCCTTTACAGCATGTAATTTGAATGAATATTTTCGAAGATATTACAGATTTAAAATGACAGGGACATAGCGATTGCGGTATCGGCCGGAGTACCAATTCTGCAGTAGGTATATTTAGTATAAGCATTGCACCCGTGCGAAGCCGGGGCGGGTCGCTAGTTAATAATAAATGAATATTGAAGTACAAACTATATTTTTATTTTATTAGTACAATGCCCTAGTCATAGAATAACAGTACGATAGGTACGTGACCTGATATTTCGTGCCCAGCACTAGGGTAGATTACATTAAAATGACGTCATAACGACAACAAATGCAAACTTGTCACTAATGTGTGAGTAAGCGAACGTATGCAACTACGCATAAGGCTTAATTTGGTTTGCACTGCATTTTTGGATGGGCGTAGCCGTAATTCCGTAGTTATTGTCTGTGTATGTAGTGGTAAGGTAGTAGAGGGGGCGAGCCGGCGACACGCATTCCCGATAGATCGGATGGTACTCAGCATTTCTAGTGCCTTGTTATTAAGATTTCTGTGGGTGTAACCTATACCTACCCATATTATCATGCCAAAGCGTGGTTGTCGGCGTGTGCCTAGGGGTTTCTTCTACGTTGAATGGCACTGAGGGTCGTATGCGAGGGTAGCCTCGGCTGCGCGGCGCGAGTGGCCCTGAAAGAGATGAATAAAGTCACGTTTTTAATAAGTGTTGGTCCTGGCAAAAATGGCCACTCTGAGCCAGTCTTGGCTGAGCAAATGTGACAATAGTGTTAGTAAAAGTGAACCTAGACCATAAAATACTGTGGTAAAACTAAACGGAGAGTTCAAGAATCCACATAAATGGTGACGGGTGACGCGCTTTACAAAACTCGCTATTCGACGCCATGGAATGGAACCCCTTATGTCCATGACTAGGCGCATTTTCGTGGCTAGTTCATGTTATTCCCCTTACCTTTCTTTCTTGAGCCTGTCCATCTACATGTTGGACCACATGGAGGATGGCTGTGTGCTATATATAGATGGATTTAGCATAGCACTTTAGTGGACCAAAAGAAAAAATAAATTCCTATGGTTAGTTTACCAGCATCTTTAAAAGACACCGGTTAAGGGTCCGGCGGAGGATGAATTTCCCATACAAACGTAGTACCAAAATGATTTGTAATTTGAGCATATTTTCACCATCGTCTGCTATTATTTGTATTCAAATAGTATTTATCTAGGTTCCTGGATAGTTTTTTTTTTCAAAATACTTACCGAAAATTAAATGAAAGCCAATCGCATTTTGCAATTTTTAAGACAAAATTGGCCAGTTTTCTTCCTATTTGTTTCGTATTAAAAACAACAATATCTTATGTGTTTTTTGTTAAGGAACATTTGTCTTGTCTATTGTCTAGT
This sequence comes from Eupithecia subfuscata, assembly GCA_963564075.1. Taxonomy (NCBI): domain Eukaryota; kingdom Metazoa; phylum Arthropoda; class Insecta; order Lepidoptera; family Geometridae; genus Eupithecia; species Eupithecia subfuscata. The sequence continues at coordinate 2,732,154 of OY751099.1, read as the reverse complement.
TACGGAATAACAATACTTTGTGAAGAATACAAAAAGTTTTCAGTCATAATTTTTGGTATTACAGAACACAGCGAAATTCATACCAAATTCTAAACGGCAATATTGCTATCGCGCACGCACGGGGCGGGGTGCAGGGCCGGGGGACGGGACACTTCGGTTGTGTGATCGTGATCGCTCGGACAGACACACTATTGCAACGTGTATTTACACGGGGCGCCGCCGCCACCGCTCGGGGACTTTCGGAGGTCGTCGTAGGGGTAGGAGAACATAGATAGGTTCTTGTATGGTAGGAGAGGCTAGGTATTATTATTTAGTAAGTATACTATTTTCTAAATCAGTGTGTCTGACAAGTTACGGTGCTGTGCGTGCGTAGGTATTTGTTTGTTCACTATTCTATAGACCTGTGCCACTGACTTGGATTGAGATTTGCCTTGTTGTTTGGAAACAATAACCTACCTCCTTAGGTACATTACATACCTAGAGGTACCTACCTACTAAGACTTTGGCGTGCTTTGGCTTTGTTTACGGACTTTGATATTTTTCACTTACGGTTTGGTTAATGATATTATGGACTCGGAACATTGGGATTTAGGTATCTCACAGTAAGTGGGCAGAAGCTAGTAGCTCATAATTTAGCTTCATGCTTCTAGCATAATGGTCTTGCATGGACGCTACCTCACCAATTTCAAAAAAGGCTGCAGCTCATTCAGAGCTCGCTCCACTCGCTGTTATATATTTTCTGAACCAGTTTGTGACAAACCGAAAAAGGGAAAAAAAATTCGGCTCGCTCCGCTCGCTGCTACATCTTTTTCGATGTCTTTTTTGTATATCTAATTTTTTGTTAATCTCCTTTGCTCCGCTCGCCCCGATTTATATTCATAGCTTTATATCTACCACCGCAAACTTTTTAAAATTTTCGGGGCAGGTTTCGCTCACTTTATTTTGTCATAGGCTCTGGCTTACTTTTCCCCAAACATCAGAAAAAATCTCCAACAATTTTGAGGCTCGTTTCGCTCGCCATTACTTATACTTCCTATTGTTGGCTTGGGAGTTGGTGAAAGGGAGGGATGCCATGTTTGCGGCCAATATGCAAAACACTGCATTTTGCGGCTCGCTCCGCTCGCCGATAGTATTTTGTCCTTCTCTGTATTTGGTCCAGTGCTTGACACTTGTTTAACATCATTTTGCTCGGGTAGTTAACCGAAAAAGTAACAAAAGTTTCGGCGGCTCGTTCCGCTCGCCGTTACATTTTTTTCCATGTCTTTTTTGTATTTCCAATTTTTTGTTGATGCCCTTGCTCCGCTCGCCCCTATTTATATTCATAGCTTCATATCTACTACCGCAAGTCTCTAAGATTTTCGGGGCTTGCTACGCTTGCTATCATTTATTTTTTTTATAGATACCTATCAACAACAAAATAAATGATGCGGGCGAGAGTAAGCAAGTGGATCTACTCTTGCTTACTTTTGCCCAAACTTCAGAAAACATCTTAAAAATTTCGATTTCGAGGCTCGCTTCGCTCGCTATAACTTATACCTACTATTGTTGGGAGTTGAGTATAAATTTTCCGCGGCTCGCTCCGCTCGCCGATAAAGTTTAATGGTTTTCAGTGTGGTCTGCAACCACCTACAAGTACATTTGGTGCTACGGCCCGCACCAAGTGCGACCCCCCCCCCCAAAGTCTTGGGCTGCGACCGCGCCTGGCCCATGACCAGAGACAGACAGTGTAAAGTTGCCGGCAAGTTGAGCGAACTGCGACAATTTTTGGTTTTAACAAAAACAAATTTTATTTTAAAAATTTGGCAAAGTAACCTAAAGCGGGCCGGGTTTTGAGCTTTGGATCATAGTCAGAAGGAACAAATGTTATCAGCGACCAGACCAAAACGCGAAAATTTTGTTGTCTACTAATTTTTTGTACTGGTTGACAAAGTGACCTCGCAGATTATTTGTTATATTTTGTGCTTTTTATTGTGGTGGTTGGATTGATACAAACTGACAATAGCGGACCAGCCAGACCAATAAAATTGGGAACGTTGCCTCTGTGCTAATCAAAATACAGAGCACAAATAACAGTAATATCGGCGAGCGGAGCGAGCCGCGATTTTTTTTATTGCTGCTGTTGGTAACCATAATCAATGTAACGGAAGTAAACAGGAAAAAATTAGACGTTTTTTCATCGTTTTTTACGTGTATTCTTAGGTATACAAAACGTACCTACAAATAAATTATAAATATTCGAAATTATAAAAATCGTTATTCACAAGTTGAATCTCTCGGATTCCAGAATTATCCCTTTTCAGTTTAATAAACCCTTTCCGTGGCATCCTGTGTATATTTTATCACACTCATATTTTGAGTTTGGATGTAGGCAGATGTTTTTAAAGTTTGCATATAGATGTTTAGAAGTTTTCGCGTAAAGAAGTACCTAATCAACACCAATCCATCCAAACTTTTGTTTTATAAGTATCTTTCACACTACCTAGGTATATTTTTGACTAGCTAGGTAGGTACCATAACAAATTTCGTAGTGTTTAGCCGATATGGTTACCCCACAAGGCTTTACCAAAATCGTAAATTGATTTGTTTTTTTGATAAGTAAATAAATGTGTCAAGTCAAAATCTTACGTTTATATCCTTGCCTTTTATTTTCTTGTCAGAAATTCACTATACCTACTCGTGTATTTAATCCTAAATTTAGGTATATCCTAGGTATTGCAGAAGCAGAACCGTATGACGAACCTACCTACACTCCATCCAAATTCGGTTAGTTTACAAAAATGTCACACCGAATTTGGCTGGAGTATACGAAGGTGCTTACATACTACATAGGTACGTATTTCCTGATCGATCAGTTTAGTTAGGTTCTAGGTACCAATGATATTACCTATATTTGGGTTCTACATAGGTACCTAGGTACCTAAGTATTTCTTGAGATATACGTAGGTAGGCCTTGTAGAGAAACTTGAAGAAAAAAACGCGTTATCAAACTAAACATTCACTTAGATTTTTTTAAAATACTTACACTTGCACTTCCCAAAATGTAAGTACCAAGGTACCTATTTAGGTATGAAACGCAAATAGTATGCCTAAAGAAATAGGTAGGCAAATTTAGTAGTCTAGTATCTAACCTACCTGCCGCTTTCGGTAGCAGAGGTGTATACCTACTCACGCACACGCACAAGCACGGCACTATGGATGGTTGTGGTTGTGTTCACGTATGTAGTACACCTACCGCGTCCCGCGCGCGCCTGCATCAACTAAACAGAGATAGCGATATTCGGGGCGATTTTTGCACGCGCCTCGAATTGAAGTTGCGATCGAGGTTTGCCGGACTCTTAAGAGGCCAGCGGAAGGCGACTTGTCCATACAAACGTAATACCAAAATTATTTCTAATTCAAGCATATTTCCACTATATTATTGTATTATTTGTATTCAAATAGTATTTATCTAGGTTCCTGGATAGTTTTTTTTTTCAAAATACTTACCGAAAATTAAATGAAAGCCAATCGCGTTTTGCAATTTTTAAGACAAAATTGGCCAGTTTTCTTCCTATTTGTTTCGTAATAAAAACAACAATATCTTATGTGTTATTTGTTTGGGAACATAGGTAATATTGTCTAGTTACAGAATAACAATACTCTGTGAAGAATACAAGAAGTTTTCAGTCATCATTTTTGGTATTACAGAACACAGCGAAATTCATACCAAATTTTAAACGGCAATCATGCTATCGCGCACGCACGGGGCGGGGTGCAGGGCCGGGGGACGGGACACTTCGGTTGTGTGATCGGCTGATCGCTCGTGGCTCGGACAGACACACTAATGCAACGTGTATTTACACGGGGCGCCGCCACCGCTCGGGGACTTTCGGAGGTCGTCGTCGTAGGGGTAGGAGAACATAGATAGGTTCTTATAGTATGGTAGGAGAGGCTAGGTATTATTATTTAGTAAGTATACTATTTTCTAAATCAGTGTGTCTGACAAGTTACGGTGCTGTGCGTGCGTAGGTATTTGTTTGTTCACTATTCTATAGACCTGTGCCACTGACTTGGATTGAGATTTGCCGATTTGTTGTTTGGAAACAATAACCTACCTCCTTAGGTACATTACTTACATACCTAGAGGTACCTACCTACTACGACTTTGGCGTGCTTTGGCTTTGTTTACGGACTTTGATATTTTTCACTTACGGTTTGGTTAATGATATTATGGACTCGGAACGTTGGGATGTAGGTAGGTATCTCACAGTAAGTAGGTAGGTACTTACTTACCTACCTACCTAAATTATTTTATTATTAGCTAGTTGTTTTCTTATTTTAAAGTAAATACTTACCTACATACCTACCTAATACTTATCTACCTAGGTAGGTAGGTACCTAACATGTTGTTTAGATATATGTACCTATCATAAGATAGGTAGGTACCTACAATGTATGTGAAGTAAGGAAGTACTAGGTAGGTAGGTATCCAGGCGCGATCGCAGCCCAAGACTTTGGGGGGGGTCACACTTGGTGCGGGCCGTAGCACCAAATGTACTTGTAGGCGGTTGCAGACCCCACTGAAAACCACTTAACTTTATCGGCGAGCGGAGCGAGCCGCGGAAAATTTATACTCAACTCCCAACAATAGTAGGTATAAGTTATAGCGAGCGAAGCGAGCCTCGAAATTTTTGAGATGTTTTCTGAAGTTTGGGCAGAAGTAAGCAAGAGTATTTCTACTTGCTTACTCTCGCCCGCATCATTTATTTTGTTGTTGATAGGTATCTATAAAAAATAAATTATAGCGATCGTAGCAAGCCCTGAAAATCTTAGAGACTTGCGGTAGTAGATATAAGGCTATGAATATAAATAGGGGCGAGCGGAGCAAGGGCATCAACAAAAAATTGAAAATACAAAAAAGATATGGAAAAAATGTAGGGGCGAGCGGAGCGAGCCGCCGAAATTTTTGTTACTTTTTCGGGTAACTACCCGAGCACAATGATGTTAAACACACTGGACCAAATACAGAGAAGGACAAAATACAGAGAAGGACAAAATACTATCGGCGAGCGGAGCGAGCCGCAAAATGCAGTGTTTTGCATATTGGCCGCAAAAATGACATCCCTTCCCCCAACTCCCAACCCAACAATAGGAAGTATAAGTAATGGCGAGCAAAACGAGCCTTAAAAATTTTGGAGATTTTTTCTGATGTTTGGGGAAAAGTAAGCCAGAGCCTATGACAAAATAAAGTGAGCGAAACCTGCCCCGAAAATTTTAAAAAGTTTGCCGTGGTAGATATAAAGCTATGAATATAAATCGGAGCAAAGGAGATTAACAAAAAATTAGAAATACAAAAAAGACATCGAAAAAGATGTAGCGGCGAGCGGAGCGAGCCGAATTTTTTTTCCCTTTTTCGGGTTGTCACAAACTGGTTCAGAAAATAAATAACAGCGAGTGGAGCGAGCTCTGAATGAGCTGCAGCCTTTTTTGAAATTGGTGAGGTAGCGTCCATGCAAGACCATTATGCTAGAAGCATGAAGCTAAATTATGAGCTACTTGCTTCTGCCCGCGGCTTCGCACGCTTCTTTCTATGGAAACGTTCAAAGGTAATTTCTATCCCATGGGAACTGATTTATGGGATAAATAGTAGCCTATGTTTGATTCCAGGCTTAGAGCTACACCAATGCAAAATTTTAGCTCAATCTGTTCAGTAGTTTTGGTGTGAAGACGTAACAAACATCCATCTATCCATACAAACTTTCGCATTTATAATATTAGTGTGACGAACAATTTTAAAGTTTCACGAATAACAACCAAATATGCGAACAACAGACCAGACACCATATAGAATCAACGAAATTTTTTATGATCTGGCTGTGCGTGTGAGTTGTTTGGTATTAGATATTTTGCAGTTGCAAACTAGCCTGAAACGGAGAAGGAGTCCTGAACTAGAGCAAACCAGAAGCTTATCAAAACAGCAGAATGTTATCAGAGGCAAGCAGAGCGTGCTGCGATAATTTTTGGTTTTTGTTAGATTTTGGGCAACTTTTTAGAAAATTTGGCAAAGTGACCTAAAGCGGGCCGGGTTTTGAGCTTTGGATGATAGTCAGAAGGAACAAATGTTATCAGCGACCAGACCAAAACGCGAAAATTTTGTTGTCTACTAATTTTTTGTACTGGTTGACAAAGTGACCTCGCAGATTATTTGTTATATTTTGTGCTTTTTATTGTGGTGGTTGGATTGATACAAACTGACTATAGCGGACCAGCCAGACCAATAAAATTGGGAACGTTGCCTCTGTGCTAATCAAAATACAGAGCACAAATAACAGTAATATCGGCGAGCGGAGCGAGCCGCGATTTTTTTTATTGCTGCAGTTGGTAACCATAATCAATGTAACGGAAGTAAACAGGAAAAAATTAGACGTTTTTTACGTGTAAGTATTCTTAGGTAAGTATACAAAACGTACCTACAAATAAATATAAATATTCGAAATTTAAAAAATCGTTATTCACAAGTTGAATCTCTCGGTTTCCAGAATTATCCCTTTTCGGTTTAATAAACCCTTTCCGTGGCATCCTGTGTACCTATATTTTATCACACTCATATTTTGAGTTTGGATGTAGGTAGATGTTTTTAAAGTTTGGATATAGATGTTTAGAAGTTTTCGCGTAAAGAAGTACCTAATCAACACATACCAATCCATCAATCCATACTTGTTTTATAAGTATCTTTCACACTACCTAGGTATATTTTTGACTAGCTAGGTAGGTACCAGTGTTTAGCCGATATGGTTACCCCACAAGGCTTTACCAAAATCGTAAATTGATTTGTTTTTTTGATAAGTAAATAAATGTGTCAAGTCAAAATCAAATGCTTTTTAAAATAAATGAAAGTGTCAATCAATCAATGAACAAAAAAGTGTTTACGTTTATATCCTTGCCTTTTATTTTCTTGTCAGAAATTCACTATACCTACTCGTGTATTTAATCCTAAATTTAGGTATATCCTAGGTATTGCAGAAGCAGAACCGTATGACGAACCTACCTACACTCCATCCAAATTCGGTTAGTTTACAAAAATGTCACACCGATTTTTGCTGGAGTATACGTAGGTGCTTACATACTACCTAAGTACGTAGGTATTTCCTGATCGATCAGTTTAGTTAGGTTCTAGGTACCAATGATATTACCTATATTTGGGTTCTACATAGGTACCTAGGTAAGTATTTCTTGAGAAATACGTAGGTAGGCCTTGTAGAGAAACTTGAAGAAAAAAACGCGCTATCAAACTAAACATTCAAGTAGATTTTTTTTAAATACACTTGCACTTCCCAAAATGTAAGTACCAAGGTACCTATGTAGGTATGAAACGCAAATAGTATGCCTAAAGAAATAGGTAGGCAAATTTAGTACCTAGTCTAGTATCTAACCTACCTGCCGCTTTCGATAGCAGAGGTGTATACCTACTCACGCACACGCACAAGCACGGCACTATGGATGGTTGTGTTCACGTATGTAGTACACCTACCGCGTCCCGCGCGCGCCTGCATCTACTAAACAGAGATAGCGATATTCGGGGCGATTTTCGCACGCGCCTCGAATTGAAGTTGCGATCGAGGTTCGCCGGACTCTTAAGGTACATACTAACTTCTTATACTAAATCCGGTGGTACCAAACGGCAGCGGATCTCCAACTCCATGGGTGAAGCTGCGAGCGGGCGTGTTGACGCTGACATGCGACGCGAACCGCGTGCCGGCCTGCGCGAGCGCGCAGATTTGTGCAAGGTACAGTAACTCGGTGAGTAGTGGCATCTGAAACGAATGGTTTTGTTTTTACTTTATATTAACGTTATAGGTATTCTGACCTATTGACGTGACAACGTCTTATAATTCGATAGAGCCGGCTGCACGCACGAAAAAACATGACGTCATGCGGCGTTACCTCAACATGACGTCATGCGGCGTTACCTCGCTCTGAGGCGTTCCATGTAAGGCTTGAAGTGCAAGCGAGAGCGCTCGACATCCGTCTCTCTCCTACTTGAGTGAGCGATGCGTCTGCGTTGTCACGTTCAACTATCGTCAGTAAACCGACTTTACAGACAACCAATTTTTTTTTTCTATGATCCTGACCTAACTGATTGACATAGTTTCCAGTTTCTTTAAAAGAGATCTTACATCTACAGGAACACTTTATCCATCATTATCTTGATCAACAAAATTGTTAAAAGCCTTATGAGCTCTGAATTTAAACTTTGAACTCTTGATGAGGAATTCTAAAGAACGTGTTTTTCTAGAAGTTTGGTAGGTTATTATTTATTTCAAGATTATCCATTACTTATTGATCAACTTTTAAATCATTTTTTAATACGTAGGTTACGAAGTAACGGTATCTAATCTGTGACGTAGGTACGTACTACCTACTAGATTTAGACTTAGACTTAGAGACTTAGACTAATGAGATTTGTAGAGGGTCTTGTATAGCTTGGTAAGTAACAATAAATATAGGTAGATCATCAGTGCTTATACTAATAGCTTTATAAAGCACCTATGTACGTATTTTAAACCGACATCAATCAGGAACGAGTTCATAATTCCCATGATTCACATAGCTTTATCTCCCATCCTCGCATCATAGAGGAAACCCAGCAATTACCCAGCGAATTCCCCTCGGTTACGCCACGTAGGTCCAATTGTGATGCCTTGTGCAACGCCGCGTGAGACCGTGCCGCCTAGTGCTTAGGCATAGCAGATGGATTACTTAGGTATCAAGGTCGAATAGGATGATCATTGATCACGAACATTATTGTTGTCTATATCTACACTAATTACCTATATTATAATAAAGGGCTAAAATTGATTTTTTATGAGTCTGCAAAAAGGAGAAGAGGGTAGTTTCTGGAACTAGGTATGTGTATGGTCGGTAACACCGACAGACTTGATTTTAAAATGACTTTTTGAGTGATACTTTTGGTGACTTGTGAAGTTGTAAGTAATAAAAGTGTGTACTTATTACCTAAATAAAATAAAAGTGTGTACTTATTACCTAAATAAAAAAAAAGTGTGTACTTATTACCTAAATAAAAAAAAAGGTCCGGGAAGGGGTCTCCGGGAGTGCCGGCAGAAGTGAAAACTTACATCTTACGATCTTACGCTTTTTCGATCAGCATCACGTGACCCTGACGCGAGTTTGAAAGTTTTTACCCATACAAAAAAAGTGCTCTGCGCCGCTAAAGAAGTTTTCACTTCAATAAAAGTGTGTACTTATTACCGACCTAAGTAATAAAAGTGTGTACTTATTCTCTAATATAGGCGATAAGTTCTAACAAATTGTATGTAGGTACATATTAAGATGCAATAGATAAATGAATTATGAAAGAACGATTTCTACAAATCGACACACCGATTTAATTACTTCGGCAAACTTAGAAATTGGCGTTTGATAATTTGAACGCCAGGTGTACACCTAATTTATCAAACATAATTTTCTTCGAATCTGTTGAGTTTATAGCCTTACTATTTAGGCGTAACTTAGATATAAGAAGGTATACCTACTATGATGATGATATCGACCTAGCCGAATTTCGGCCACCACGGCGGCGGCGGCGGCCAGTCTCACTCAAGCCGTTTGCGCAGGACATACCTTTAAAGAGCACAAGTGTACCTACGTGTACTACAAACACAGGTGCACTCTTAATTCCCTCACTCTCATCTCATAACCCGATGGGATGGTAGCCCGTCCAGACCGACACGACCGGGGAGAGGTCAGGCGCGGGACCAACGACTGTAGATGATATAGGTATTATTCCTAACCTACCTATGTAAGAGTGTGTGTCTACCTCTAACACTAGAACTAATTATCCTGGTATGTACAAATTGCTATTGTTTAGAATGTTCTAATTCTTATTACAATGGCATAGATTTCGAAATTAAATCCGTGACCTTATGGATGTAACTAATAGTGATCTAACGACTCGCATTAATGGAGACGCTGTGATGAGCTGATCATTACACCAAGGTGAGGAACAGAGAAACCGAAACCACAAAATGATACCATAGTTACTTTGTTATTTTGGATGAACCATGAAACTGTCTCAAACGTAGCATACCTATCTCTAGGTTGGTGGGTATATTTACAACTAGCTTCTGCCCGCGGCTTCGCACGCGTTGTTTCTATGGAAACGTTTGAAGGTTATACTATCCCATGGGAACTGTTTATGGGTTAAAGTAGCCTATGTTTGATTCCAGCTTTAGAACTACATCTACTTATGCAATTTCAGCCCGATCGGTTCAGTTATTATAGCGTGAAGAGGTAACAAACATCCATCCAAATTTTCACATCACAGTATTATAAATGCGAAAGTTTGGATGGATGGAGGTTTGTTAATTCTTCACACCGAAACTACTGCAAGGATCGGTCTGAAATTTTGCATAGATGTAGTTCTAGGGCTGGAATAAAACATAGGCTACGTTTCATCCCATGAATCAGTTCCCATGGGATAGAAACAACCTTAAAAAATTTTAATGCTGTACTTATCAATTTTTATTTTATTATTTAAGACGTACACCTAAGTCTTGTACAATAACCAGAAGTAATTATTTTAAGGGGAAGCACTCATTACCAAACCACAAGCTATTTTCAGAATAGCTTATATTGGTAATGAGAGCCCTAAATTAGTGTCATGTACTTTTTATGCAATAAACAATTTTTATTTTTTTTAATTTTTTTAACCTTTTAAACATTTTCATGGAAACAACGCGTTCAAAGCCGCGGGCATAAACTAGTTTATGATACTGGTACTAAGATGAAGGAGGCACCTAGGTACATTATTTATCTGTTCTGAGGCGTGCCTCAGAACAGAAGACGTGTCTACGAACGCAAAAAAATCTCTACTTTGGCAATGACTCTACCTGTTTGTAATTTTCGTACTAATGCTATGAATAAAATCGTAGACGACATTTCACTCGCATCTCCGGAAATGTCGTCAACACCCAATATATTTTTAATTGAGCTAATGCTCCTGCAAAGGTCAAAACCTAGCGTATGTTTGACTGATCCATTTTATATACTTGAACCCTTGTACCGGCCAACTGCAATCTGAGTATCTTTAAGACGAGAGCGAATAGGTGTCTTCTGGACCCTGTCTTCGGCCGCATTGTGACCACCAGTCAGATGAGATTGTGGTCAAACGAAGGTCTATTGACAAAGTATAGAAAAAACCCTACTACAAGGTGATACCGTATCACTGGGCGGCACTGGGCAAAGGCCTACCTCCACGTATCAGTGATACCGTGGAGGTAGGCCTTTGCCCAGTGCCGCGGATGTTTTAAGTGTTCCCGTGGTTTGGCGAAACTGGTGAGAGAAAGAGGGACACCGACCGGAGAGGGTTTAGTGGGTATTCCGTCCTTCTCAGGGCCCAGTAGTAGGTAGGTATCTACCTAGTGGGACACACCAGGCTAATTGATTTTGGCAATTAATACTAGCTTACCTGCGCGCTGCTTCGCACGCGTTTTCGCGGAAAAAGTAGGATATAAATGTGCATGCTATTTCAGGTATCCTTAGCTATTGTTTGGGATAAAGAGGTACTTACAATTCCATAATGTTATCCAAACATAGATATAAATTTGGGTTAGGGTACATCTGGGCCGAATCTCAAACTGATCCACGGACGAGATGTCCACTTCACTTTTGAGTTGGGGTACATCTCGTCCGAATCTAAAATCTCTTTTTTTCGCATTTAAAATAGGTATAAGAGTAGGTATTATGATTTAAGGTAAAGGTACTACCTAATACTAATCCGATGATTAATGGTCGCTATGAATTTGGCAATGACTCTACCACGGTAATATTATCCAACAGTATTTGGACTCGGCCGTATCTTTGAAATAAATGCCTACAGCCGCGCGGTAGGTAAACATGCGATAGGGCTGCCCGCCTCCACCATTTTAATTACATTTGCCTACTTTGTGTTTCCATTTAGTTTTGTGATTGTAAATATAGGAAGGTACTTTTTTTATATAAACAAATAAAATACTTTGTGAATTGAATGGGAAGTGTTCAATAAAAATGCGTGTTGTTTTTTAATTGGTAGATTTAATTAAAAAACCTGTTTATGTTTGAATAACAAATCGGTCTTATAAATTTGCGACCGAAAAATATTTGCGCCTCGACTGAGAGGTATCTACAAAATGCTTTATTATTAAATTTTAGGAGATTTTTTTGGAGAAAAAGGAATATCTTTTACTTGGTTATAGATACCTGCAGCTACTTTATTAAATATGTACCTGAACTTATTTTTAGAGAAAAAATCGTGCGGTTATTGTTAAAAAAACATCACACCATCCGTTCGTCACTGCGGCACAGCCGCGACTGTCTGCATGCTGAGCGCATGCCGAGATCGAGGCGCGTAGGTATAGCTCGCGTTTCGCCCGTTTGTATGAAGTCGGATTACTTATAGGATAATATTACCTTGACTCTACCAACTTAACGTACCTCCAAACAAAGGATGTACCAACACGCTGCTGCGATAAAGCGTCCACCCTACAGCCGCGGCTTTACTTGTGTGGATGTGATTGATAAAGTGTTCTGTGATACGACGGAAATCAGACTAAATCAATGGTGAATGTGATCACGATCAAGGAAGTAGCAGATGACTTGGAATAAAAGAATGCGCTCATCGTTTGACAGCATGCTTAGAGCTTTTTTTATCGATAAACGCTTTGTTTCTAAAATTTAATAATTAGCTCGGGTGGGGGCTGCCCTTGGCTTCCCAAAGTTAGTTCACAAACAAAGATCCATTAACACATCATGGCCTAAGACGCAGATGCCCTTCTCCGTCACCGTGAAGCGGGCTGGGCAGTGAATGCGTTAAGGCAGTTCTAGTTCCGTTTACAAAGTACGGTTCTTAGGAAACAAACATTACGCACAACTCGGTTCTCCCGCTGTTTGACTGATTCTAGGTTTCTTGTTTTCAATACCAACCAACCAAACACCCTAAGTAGGTAGGTACATACGTAAATTCTTTGCCGAGCCTAGGTGATTGATACGTAAATTATCTGCCCAGCCTCGGCGGAGAGACCAGCAGGGGCGCGCCGCGCCGCCGTCGCGCCTCGCTGCCGCCCCGCCGCGCTGCGCCGCCGCGCCGCTCCGCCGCTACCGCGACACGGAGGAGTAGACTGGCATCTGCGTCTTCGGCCATGATAGTGTTCGCTCAGTTTAAGCAAACACGTTGTAAGGTATTATTGTAGAGCTATAATTTCGTGAAGCAAGTGCTCTCAAACCTCATAGTTAACTGCAATTGATCGATCAGCCTGTCAAACCAGGTACGTTCGATAAGTACCTCTTCGACTCCCTAAAACGTGACTTCAAACAAAGCACCGTAATTATCAATTCGTTGGGAAGGTAGGTAGTGGATTTCAAAACTTGCTAAGAACTTATCATGTAGGCATTTGTAGCTACTGATTCTTGAAAAGACAGAGATTAAGCAGCTTAAAAAGACAGATTAAGGATCTCGATCGAAAACATATTAGGTATGAACCCAATCTAAAGGAAATGGGTAAATTGATTCGTAAGCTTATATGGAATACTAGCTTCTGACCGCGGCTTCGCACGCTTTATTTCTATGGAAAAGTTCAAAGGTAATTTCTATACCATGGGAACTGATTTATGGGATAAAAAGTATGTTTGATTCCAGGCTTAGAGCTACACCGATGCAACATTTCAGCTCAATCTGTTTAGTAGTTTTGACGTGAAGACGTAACAAACATCCATCCATCTATACATCCATCCATCTAAACTTTCGCATTTATAATATTAGTGTGATTTGCCCGCATTACCATACATTTCCATTGCAAACAAAAAAATTACTTTCCATCTTTTCATTAAAAACGCGCTTATGGGATCAACTTTGAGGATTCATCGGCAAACGTAGTATGGAACGCCCTCTGGTCAGGTGGGACGACCTGCAAAAGACTGCAGACAGATGCTGGATGCAGCAAGCTAAAGACAGGGCGCTATTGCGCTCATTATGGAAGGCCTATGCCCAGCTGTGGACTAATATAGGCTGATGATGATGGATCCACTGCGATTCTTTTCCGCGTCCAATCTCTGCTGTAGAATATAAAGACCTAAGTACTTATTAGGACTTGTGGTAATGATTGTGATGGAGATCCAGGTTGTTGTTGTAGAATCGTTTATGGTAAATACCTACCTCTAAAAAACAAAATATAACTTTCTGATTCGTTTTCGTGCAAATGCTAAACATATGCAAGCGACTTATGAGTTGGTTTTGTTTGCACGACAATGAAAACGAAACTTCGATTTTCCTTTTCCGAGTAGGTCCCCTGGGTTCTCATTCTCATAGTAGGACAGACAGTACTAAAATTTCTTGTCGCTGAAGTACCTACTTCTCATACCTAAAAGTAAATGTCCCAAGATTCCCAACCGTTCTACAAGTGCGTAGGTACCTATTAGTAGTACCTATTTACTAGTAAAAGTAAAATGATATCTAGCCTAGCTATTTAATCTGGTACTGTGACTCTTCACTTCAATTTGTCACGAGCCGAGATCTCAAGAGCAGTCACGAAATGCAGTCACGGGAACTCAAGGACGAGATTATGTTTATGAAGATTGGACGGAATAGGATATTGGACTACTTACGTCGCATGGAAATGCATACTTGATACACTTTTGTATGGCTATCAAGATCTTAATGGGTATTGTGTGACTTATCTGCATCGAATGCCTATGAGACCTAATCTTGACTTCAGATTTTTAGGGTCCCTGTGCCAAAGGTCCTAAATAGGCATACTTTTATGTCAAAATTAATATCAACAAAACTAAGTTCAGCTTGATCGAGATCAAAACTCGGTTTCCCATCGTGTGTCATGACAGCTTTTGAACACGGTTTAGCGGTTGAATGTCGGTAAAATGCGCCGAAATCTGTGTACTTATCTTATAAGGAACGCAACGATGAAATTGGACCTGAGTCATATCATAAGATGCACCTCAGTTTACCTGCTTTACCACCAGCACCTAATAAGTAGATAGGATCTTCCTAACAAATAAAATTGCATCGAAACGGAACCTTTTATTACCCATGCAGGCTCTTACTGCTTTATTTATTACATACCTAATTGGACTTGTAAAATACTGTGCCAATGTAGAGTCCTCAAAATTCAAAGAATAGAACGAATAACTTCCCTAAACGTACAGTAATTAGGTCATAACTAATATGCCAGCCAAACTCGTTGTAGGTAAATAAACTTAAAAAATTCACTCTGTTGCCGCGTCTTTTTATACGCAATTTACATTAAAGTGAGTTTTAGTTATTTGTGTCGTGGTTTGTTTACAAACATTCTACATCGAGTTTGGCTCATCTATAGGCAGGTACCTAACTAAACAACCTTCCTTTCTTATTTCTAGAAAGTAAAGGTATGGACGTAGAAACAGAAGGGCATGGCAAGTGCAGGAGAGAGTGATCATTAGAAATGGCTTTTAGATTGCTGTCACGATGCCATAATCTCACACCTGGCTGCCTAGCTCATTCATAGTGCATGTTTGATATTCATAGGCTTCATTTACTAGATCATAGTAGGTACAGTCCACGTTACTAATTATTCTAGGATTCTAGGATATTTTTAGGTTTTTTGTACTTACCACAATTTGCTTTTTTTGGAAAAAACTAAAACAGACTTCGAATATCTTAATTTTACACAGTTTTTTAAGATTTGCGGGACAAATATAAGTACTACCTAATCCTATTTACATCAGTCTGCAGTTAGCTCAATTGTTTCAATTGTAAATATTAGTATAGTTTTCTTTGTGAATAAAGGCTATTGCCATAATTAATCCTTTGGAAAGAGACTCGTATCATTATTTATAGGTAAGTATAATAGTGAAAGAATTTTCAAAATCAGTCCATAGCTGAAGGAGAAATCGACTAAGATAAAAAATAGGTACATACAGACAAAAATAAATAACCTCCTTTTTGCGAGGTCGGCTGAAAATAGTTTTTTTATACCTAATTTTATTTATAGGTTTTCAATAAGTACTTAAGTAGTGCCTTTCGGAACGAGTTGGCTTATGGTTGATCGTTTCATGATGGGTATTTTCTAGCCCCCATTAGATAAAAGGCAATAAGGTTCTAATCAGGGGGAGGCCTGTCTAGCAGTGGACCAATACAGGATGGGAGGATTTTCTATAATACAATATTTAATATAATTATGTACTTTTTATGAAAAAACCAACTTCGATTTTTGGAGCATATGGAAAAATTTAACAGATATAGACATTTTTAGCAATTACAATTGAATCGAATTTGTTTTCGTCATGGGTATATAGA